>CAVLGL010000104.1:32077922-34665422 GCA_963668995.1 Parnassius mnemosyne | reverse complement strand
TGTCGGTTAATTAAGGTACACTCGACTTTTCAGGTATCCCCATATCACCTCTCCGAGAAATCATTTTGTTAGGAAACATTTCTTTGGCCACCGGTAAAGTCACATTTGACGTATGGCATGTTGCTGTATCTTGCTGTATCCAAGTACTGCTGTTGTATCCTTCAAACTCATATAACTGTGGCGTCAAAAACTCGCAACATCTTCACGTATTCCACTGAGTTCACAGGTACGTTATTTCCTTGATTATTTTCAAAGAAATACGGGCCGATTATACCCTTTGCTCATATGGCAGCCGATAATGTTGTTTTAGGTGAATGAAGTAGCCTTTGGTTTAGGCGAGGGTTTTCTCTGCTCCAATATTGACAATTGTGCTTGTTTACGTGCCCATTGATATGAAAATGGAACTCGTCCGTAAATAATACATTCTCAAGGCTAGAGAATCGCTGCAGCATAGTGTCATTCAATAACTTACGTTGAATATAATCATTTGGTTTCATCTCTTGCACATTTTGAATCTTATATGGGTGTAGTTTGAGGTACAAGTGCAAAATTCGCCGCAGACTAGTTGTTTAGGCCAAATATGGTCATTTGAGACGGCATCCAATCGCCCGATGGTGTTAGGTGTCACGCGCGTCGCAGGGAGGGGGCATCGGTATGCAGCTTCCCAGCGTTTGGCGCTCGTGGGCGAAGGACAGTAGCTTGAGAGCAGCTGTACGGTCAATTAGCGTATTTTGGTTACCGCTGCATATATTTCGCGCGACCAGTTTTTTGGGTTTATGGTCTAGATATTTAGTATTTGTGCGCGTTACTTCGCTACTGAATTGTGGTTTCGTGAAGACCGCCTCGGTTTAGTTTGTCTAAGTTGTACGTTCGTGACAAGAGGCTTATTTTTAATTTGAGTGATTAGAGCAATTTCGTTGCAATTTTACCGCCGCGTTTTAAGAGCCTTTTGTGTGTTGACTCTTTAGTTACTTTGCGTGTCAGCTAGGTTGATTTTGAATTCTTATTGCGGCGTAGTATTTAATATAGTATGAAGGAATTTAGTTGTTGGTTATAACGCTGAACTTTGTGACTCGTGAAGAGATCGCGTTAGTTCCCTATTTGTAATTTGGTGATAAATGAATCCGGAACCTTGAATATTAAACTTTGAACTACTGTTCGTTACTTGTGTCGGGTATAACGTGTTTGATTTTACGATGAACGTTGAATTAGTTGAGTTGAAGTTAGTTAAATGTACAATAAAGTTGATAGACTGAAATAGTAAAATGAAGAAAGAAGTTGTCACTTGGTGACGCCTGCTGGAGTGATGCAGCATTGTGGGGCAGCATGGGACCAGGCCGCTGCCCGGTCACCTCAGCTGGGCCAGGTCACATTTTTTTATAGGATAAGGGTGACAAACGAGCACACAGTCCACCTGATTGTAAGTGGTCGCTGTGGCCCATAGACATCTACATCTATCTTCGATTAAGAGTCAAAATGCAGATGCGTTGTCACCCGTGAGGACTAAGATGGAATGCCTCGTTTCCAGTAAAAAAGGTCTCCGGTTCTCTACTCACCATACGAAACACAGCAGCGTTAAGCTGGTATTTTACGCTGGTATTCTGTGAGAGCGTGGTCCTTCCCCGGTCGAGCCGACCCATTCGTGCTACAACCATAATATAGATGCAGCATGGCTCTACCACGTATAAAATATATACATATACATAAATATACACACCACTAAACACCACTTTACATGCACCTACAACTACCTACGGCCTGACCGAGCCTTGGTGCGGTCTTAGCTTCGGATCCAGGTACGTACTATTTATTTACCTAGCCTTCTGCCTATTGTGTAGTATGATATGTCAATTGTCCATAAGGCCAATTGGGCCCGAACCCTCAGCTGCCCGTCGAGGAGGCTACTATGGGCCCTAGCCAAGGCGACCTTTGCAGGGGCAGCTGGGGGCCGTAACACTAGTCCTTGGTATTGCCAGAGCAGCCGAACGCTTACGCGTAGATAATTCTTCTTCACGGAAATTTCAACCTTCCGAATGTTCTCATCGCTTCTTCTTAAACCTGGCCACCCTGTTTGTTTAATATTCGTTGTCGATCCACTTTTATGTCGAACTTCTTGACCCAAGCTTTGATTAAATGAACACTTGGACACTCACACGGCGTAGTCCGTATTCAATTCTAAATAGGCGTCGTACAGTAACGTAGGAATCGTTATTTTTGTAAAATTGTTTTACACAAAAAGCACGCTCTTGTCCCGTGAAGCACTACATCGTGACTAAAATTGCGTAAAGCGACGCAGAATCCCCCGCTACCTAATGCCCCTCCCTCTAAGGTTCTCTAGGTTTTAGAGAAATCAAGTGTCAAAAATTTTTGGCCCACTCTGTATAAAAAAAATTACGATTGTTTTCAGTCCATAAACATAATCAAACAAATATTTTAAATAGAAGTTTTTGATGGTATTTCAATATAAAAAGTACAGAATATATAAACGCTCTTGTTCGGTATTTTCGATAAAGCGAAGTAAGAGAAGAGAGCTTTAAAACCAAGCCACCAAGTATTGAACATTTAGGTGTACTGGTGAAAAGCTTTTTGTCCAATCATTTCGTATCAAAGATTTTGAGTCCATTGCTAAAGCAATCGAGACAAATTTGCCCTCCCTAGTTAAAGTGGCACCCAAAACAGGTAGCCATTTTAATCATGACAATTATCGACTCGTTTAAATTACCCTCGATGAAAGTTAATTTCAGTTGCATACTTGCAAGTTAATACGCTTCATTCTATTTGATGTATTATAAGCTTTTATTTGCCCAACAAACATCTGCAAGATTGCAATCCTATTTCTCTTTTGGTTTGGCGAACTCGCATCACAGCTCGAGAGACGATAGACGTGTTATTTGACGTGAAGTTTTGCTTATGTATATTAAGGCAATTTTTGCGATTAAAGTTATTGTGTAGACAATAATGAAACGAAAACGCAGTTGATAAATATTTCGCACAAGAACAAAGTCCCTGTATTAACGTATTGAAAATAATATTTAGAACTTCTTTGCTATAGCCTTACTTCGCTCTTGAAGTTTAATTTTGTTTTTGTTTTTTAATAATGTTACTTTGAACTTTAATGTTCAAGTAAGTTCAACAAGGCTCTATCGCATTCAGAACGCGCGCAGATTATTTACCACAATTACACAGGAAATTTCTAGGATTTAATAAATTGAAATTAAATACTTACTGCTCATATATATGCATGTATAAGTTAGTAAGTCCACTGTTAGAACTGGAAACCGCCCATTGGTACAGACTGGTCAGCACTGAACTGATACTGTCCGGTAGTTGAGGACACTTCTGGCGCTAAACGACCGTCCTCTCCTTCAGAACCGAAGTAATTCTCGATTATCTCGAATGACTTTTGGTATATGTCGAGATTCTCGTGCGATTGCAAGAATTCTATTTTGTCTAAACCTGCAAGACAAAATTACACCTTGGTTTACAAGTGACTACTAAATAAATAGAAAATTTCACATTTACCAAATACGATATAAGAGTCCGTGGTATGTCAAAAGTTAAGTTCACATCCTCAAAATAGTGCTTCAACCAAAGGCATTATTTTTCCGAAACGATGTGGAATTTATCAGTTTTGGCAGGGCTTGGTCACTCGCTCAAAACCGCGCGTTGGATGCAATAAACGCAACTAACTTTAATTTAAAAATAAAGTAAATTTTTTGTCCTCAAAATATAATTAATTACTTACCAAAGCACTCTTCGATGAGCGCCGCATAGGGGTTAAGTTGTTCGGACTGCTGTCCAGCTTTTAATATATTGTCGAGTCCATTGAGTGCTACTTGTACAGTCTTAGCGTCCGTTAACGTCAACAGGTCGCATAAAGGCGGTATACAACCTTGTTCAACCAAATAACTGGAAAGATTTCAAATTACTTACTTCATAAGGTAATGTACTCAATGATCGTAATGGGCCACGAACTATCCTATCACATTAAAATACACACGCTGCATGTACACATGCACGATACATCACAATCATGTATGCGCGCACACGCACGCATACGCGTATGTGCGTTTACGCATACTATTTTCAAAAAAATTGGCTTAATCGATATCAACCAATACAATATAATAATCGAGTGATAGCTTGTATTTATGAAAAAAAAGAAAAACATAAATCCAGACATGAATGACAAAAAAGAAGTGGTTTAAAATTGGAATTACTCCCAATTTAGATGTTAGCTTCTCATCAAACATTTGAATATTTAATATATTATGGCATTTTTGCTTTCGCTCTTTATAAAATAAGATGCTGAATTTCTTAGGTATCATCACACAATACTCAGTTCTAGAAGATATTAAAATCGGATTAACAATTAGTGTTCCATGCCACCAGCCCTTTAGCTGAAGGTTCGAGATTTAACCACAGATGTATATTTAGGAAAACCGCATGTTAAGGCTATGCTAGATTTTTTCAATTTACATGAGAAACGCTTATCTTCGCCTGCCGCCCATGGACAACTACAACACCAGAGGAATTACAGATGCATTGCCGGCAGCTTTTAAAAAAATGTAACGCTCTTTTCTTGAACATCACTTAGTTGTATCGGTTCGGGAAAATCGCTGGTGGTAGCAGATTCCACAAAGTACTCGTGTGAGAAAGAAAACTTCTGGTTAATGGTCAAGTATGCAGATGGTGTGGATGGTATCGCGAATTTTGTCGCGATATGCGATGGTGGAATTTGGCGACTGGAATCAATTCGAACAATTGTAAAATTGTACACTCATGTTTCAAATTTTGAAGTATGAATGACGAGATCTATATAGAGAAGTTTTTTGTTTGTTTAAACACACTAATCTCTGGAACTATCACTCCGATTAATTATTTTGGTATATGATATCCAAATTAATGAGAAATAGTATAGGCTATCTATAATCAGGCTACACTTCTCGGTTAGAACTAAATATTGATTTTTGTAGTATTGACTAACATTTTGATTAACAGCAAGTTTGTGATGGCAGCGCTGAGAATGAAAACCCGTCGCATAGTGGCGATGTATCCATCACCACATTTCTTCTTGTATTTCGACGCCTATGGACTAGCCTAAAGTACTCATTGATTCCGATAGATGGCGGTATAACCTTATCCTTTATACGAGAAGCCCATGTACAGCAGAGGAATTTTACGGGCCGATAAGAAAAGAAAAGAAAGAATATGACGGCATGACGGCGGCGTCGTCGTACGCCGGCACAGCAAGCATTGTAACCAGCACGCGCACCGAGCTGCCGCCGTGTGCCCCGCGCCGCGCCGCGCCACGCCGCACTACTCGACTTCTGCAAGGGATATAAAACCACCGCGCAACGACGCAGCGGGCCTGCGCCCCCTTTCCCTAAAAGGGGGTCGCTTCCGATTAGGCAGAAAGGCCATACAGGCCAAAGCCAGTCCAAGGTGGTGTTTATTGGGTAGGCACTTAGGTGTCACAGTGAGTCCCACATAACCGCTGCGTGGTATACTTAAAGCATTCACCACCTCAATCCCCCGCTTCCCGAAGGGTAACCGTTTACTTTGCTTTTGGGCGCAAAAAAACGGAGCGGGCAGTCTTGGCTCTAGCGTGACTCGGTACACTAGTTGTACCAAGTTAGCTTATCCTAGACGCTCACGGATAATTATTTTAAAATTAATAATAAAATTTCCCAGGTGTAATTTATAATTAATGAAACTAAATATTGTCTTGTATTCCCTGCCTTCTTATTCAGCATGGCCGACTCCATTCTCCTACAAATACATAGTAACTTAATAATTGTTACCTAATTTGCTCATGGGTGCCTCCACTGGTTGCATTAGTGATCGCCCACGCTGCTTCTTTCCTTGTTTTGAATTCTGCTTGCCTTAATATTTCGATTAGTGTCGGGAATATATTCGCGTCTATTACTGCCTGTTTAAAACATTTTCCAGTTTAATAACCGCTAGCTTTGCATGTTAAAACATTTATTATAGGGCTGACTGTATATTTATATTCATATTTATAAACAAAATTTCAAGTTAAAAATTCAATAAGCTAACGATAATCAATCTAGGAATTAATGTATAGTTTTTTTTTTTTAAATATGGGTGACCAATGAACGCAAAGTCCATCTGATGGTAAAGTGATTACCGTGACCCATAGACATTTACATTTTATCCTCAATCAAAATATAGAAGTTTTGTCACCCTTAAGTACATAGATGGAATGCCTTGTATCAAGTAAAAAGTCTCCGGTTCGCTTCACTTACAAAGCAACATTAAGCTGCTATTTTTACGCTAGTATTCTCTGAGTGTGGTTCTTCCCGGTCGTGCCAACCCATTCGTGCTACAACCACAATATACCTGCAGCATGGCTCTAATAACCACATTTAAGGGTCTTTAATTTTTCATTTATTTTTATTTTACTGCACATCTTACTACAACTTTTTTTATTTATATACATATAAAAAAAATAACGGCATTTTCTCCCAGTCAACCCGGAACATGTAGAAATAATGTGATGTATTAATTTAAAATATAGATATTTTTGTGTCAATATTGTAAATAGTAATATTTGTGTTTGTTAAAATTGTCTTCACACAATGTCTTTAGTTACAGCCTATAAGAGAGCCGTGGTAGCGCAGGGGCTTAGCGTTGGCTGTAGATTTCGCAGTATGCGAGCAACGCGAGTTCGAACCCCATCGACAGCAGTGAAATTGTTAATCGTAATTATACGTGCTGATTTACCACGTGCTCGACGGTGAAGGAAAACATCGTGAGGAAACCTGCATGTCTGAGAGATAAAATTTTTTTTTCAAGGATTTGAAGTCCGTCAACACGCATTGTGGAAGCACGATAACTTCCTTGCCCTCAAATCTTCTCAGAAGTGAGAGCCTCCTCTGCCCTGTGCCCAGAAGTAGGACGTATGTAGGCTGTAACATTGACTTCTCTACATAGTATAAAACAAAGTATGTACGCTTGTATCTTTTAAACTACGCAACAGATTTTGATAAAGTTCTCATCAATAGACAGAATGATTCAAGAGGAAGGTTTATATGTATAATACATGCATATGTGACTGAACTCCTCCTAAACGGCTGGACCGATTTTGATGAAATTTTGTGTGACTAAGTTGATTAGAGAATAGTTGGATTCACAATCGGAGCCTATAGGTGGCGTTGTTTTCGTGATCCACAAATCAACCGTACGAAGTCGGGGCGGATCGCTATTTATAAAATATTCACCATAAAACCGTCAAATATCAAATAAAAATTGTACTATACCTGAATCTGTAGAGAATTTCCTGCAGTAATATTAGATAAGGTCCAGCAAGCCTCCTTCCTCACTGCCTCGGTGCTGGAGCGAAGTAACGCGTGTAGGCTAGGAAGTGGATTGCAGTTGAGTACAGCCTGTGTCTGAGCGTCATTGCCTGTCACTATGTTACCCACAGCTCTCAGTGCTGCAGACACTACTGTTGATTTGTTATGCCTGCCCATTTAATAATAATTATAATGTTAAAATAAAAATATTAAAAGATATATTCAATATTCTTTACGTGGTAGACCCATGCTGTAGCTATATTAATTGTATAGTTATAGCACGAATGGGTCGGCTCGACCAGGGAAGTACCACGCTCTCACAGAATACCAGCGTAAAATAGCTGCTTAATGCTGCTGTGTTTCGTATGGTGAGTGTCGAGATCCGGAGACCCTTTTTTACTAAAAAAGAGGCATTTTATCTTAGTCCTCACGGGTGACAACGCATTTGCATTTTGATTCACAAACGAGGACAGATGTAGATGTCTATGGGCCGCAGCAACCACTTACCATCATGTGGACTGTGTGCTCGTTTGTCATCCTATCCTATAAAAAAATATATAATCTAGGTTTATGTCAAATTCTTTCACAATTACTTCGATCTCCCTGTGAAACAAATTGCCTGTTGGCCTGTGAATAATACCTGCCAAAAATGTTTTAAAAGAAAACTATAGAAAAAGTAAAAAAGTGTAAAAATATTAAAGAAAACAGTACTGAGGCATTGTTTTGTGTACATACACTACAAACCAAAAAACTTTTATTTAAAACGCAACTTTCCAATGATGATGCGATGTGTGATCTAGCGACATCTGGAGAGCGTAAAAGGTATTAACCCTCGTTGATGTAACGCTTTATATTTTAAAGAACAATGGCCACCCTCCTAACATAATTGGACTAGTAAAATCTAATGAAACGTAACGTGAATAACATAGCGTTAAGTAGTTTTATCTTCATAATATATAAGAGTAAATTTTTGTTTGTTCGTATTTTATGGGCTGCCATACCGTTCATCAGATTGCGCTAAAACTTTGTCAACTTATTGCTTGAATTTGCGCGGAGGTTATAGGCATAGTACAATTAGATTACAGTAGGTGGTACGCGTATGGTACCGATATATTTATTTGAAAGTCATGTGATTCAATTTCAATCAAAGTATTATCATTCCTAATTAAACAATATAACCCGTCCAAATTTAAAACGATATTTCACATTTTTTTTCTGCAGCATCAATGCGCCGGGTACCAGTTTGTTTGTCTATATAAATAATAACTAAGTACGACATTAGGTATATATTTAAAAGTACGGAGAATCAAGTAATTATTGAATATGTTTTTGAGGTTTCATGGTAAAGAAAGCTTTTAAAGAAACCCGAGTGACTTTTTATTTGTTATATTATTTTATCCTAAATACCTAGTCAGGTCATAAGTATTGTCACACAGTAAAAACTTTTCTTTTAGAATGCTGACCACAAAAAAGTTTATTGAATTCGAATTTGGAATTGTTCATGAAAATAAAATTGTATACTTTTTAGAATTCTACTCATTTTTAAATATGGAGTGGACGCTTAAAGAAGACCGTGTTGCAGTTATTGCGTTGTATCGTTGCGGTTACACGCCAATTCAAATTATTGACATACTGAAAAATTTGAATATAACCAAAAGATTCGTTTATCGTACCATCAAACGATACAATGAAGACTCTAGTGTAGATGACAGGTCAAGAAGTGGTCGCCCTCGGTCTGTTAGGACTCCAGCAGTGATAAAAGCTGTGAAGGCGCGAATTCAAAGAAATCCCAAACGTAAGTAGAAACTGTTGGCCCTTCAGATGGGGTTAAGCAGAACCACGGTGAAAAGGGTGTTAAATGAAGACTTAGGGCTTCGGGCATATCGAAGAAAAACAGGACATCGTTTGAATGCTCGTCTAATGGACCTGAGACTGAAGAGATGCCGCGCTTTGTTGAAGCGGTACGCGGGAAAAAAATATCGGGAAATTCTTTTTTCGGATGAAAAAATTTTTACCGTAGAAGAGAGCTACAACAAACAAAATGATAAGGTGTACGCACACAGTAGTGAAGAAGCGAGCAACCGTATTCCGCGTGTCCAACGAGGTCATTTTCCATCCTCGCTCATGGTATGGTTGGGAGTTTCTTATTGGGGCTTAACAGAGGTACATTTTTGTGAGAAAGGTGTAAAAACGAATGCAGTTGTGTATCAAAATACAGTCCTGACGAACCTTGTGGAACCTGTTTCTCATACCAAGTTCAATAACAGGCACTGGGTATTCCAACAAGATTCGGCGCCAGCTCATAGAGCGAAGAGCACACAAGACTGGCTGGCGGCGCGTGAAATCGACTTCATCCGGCACGAAGACTGGCCCTCCTCCAGTCCAGATTTGAATCCGTTAGATTATAAGATATGGTAACACTTGGAGGAAAAGGCGTGCTCAAAGTCTCATCCCAATTTGGAGTCAGTCACTCAAGACATCCTTGATTAAGGCAGCCGCCGATATTGACATGGACCTCGTTCGTGCTGCGATAGACGACTGGCCGTGCAGATTGAAGGCCTGTATTCAAAATCACGGAGGTCATTTTGAATAAACTTTAGTGTCATAATAAGAATCTATGTTTTGTTAAGTTCATTTTGGTATATAAATGGTTACATAATGAATAAACTTGTTTCAATTATTTTATATTAAACATGTGACAGAATTTATGACCTGACTAGGTATTATTAACCTATAGCACTTTGAATAGAGGTTTTTCAGTATAAATTATGCTTTGAAATTACACCAGGTAAGTGTGCGCGTGGCCACATCAATAAAATCAAAATCGACGATCGAATTACGTAAGTTGCATAATTGTAGATAATTTGGTCTTTTCTTAGCAAGCAACGCCGGCGCGTGCGGAAAACTGATAGAGTTGGGTTATTTGTATTCATAAGGTATCTTATCACACAAAAAAACGTTTTAGAGTTTTCTAGATTTGACGCTAAAAATATAATGTTAAATAATGTAATATAGTATATATTACGTTACGTAATCGGTCGATATGCGGGCAGTGTTGATTTATAGATATAAAATCGTTAGTTTTAAATCATAACATCAGGATAGCATACGTGGTAGAGCCATGCTGCAATCATATTAGTAGTATAGTTGTAGCACGAATGGGTCGGCTCGACCGGGGAAGAACCACGCTCTCAGAGAATACCAGCGTAAAATGGCAGCTTCACACTGCTGTGTTTCGTATGGTGAGTGTAGAGAACCGGAGACCCATTTTACTGGAAAAGAGGCATTCCATCTTAGACCTCACGGGTGACGACGCATTTTGATTCTTTAGTAACGATAAATGTAGATGTCTATGGGTCACAGAAGCCACTTACCATCAGATGGACTGTGAGCTCGTTTGTCACCCTATCCTATAAAAAAAGGATTTACAACTATCTTAAACTATATTACGAGCAATATTTATATTCTGTTTGCGTCGTGTTCGAGAAAAGAGCTTTGATGATTTCGATGAAATTTAAAATATGGGAGTTTACGCGGGCGAAAAATCGATACCTAGACTAACTATATCTCATTTCTGGGACAATTCGTTTTCTTCGTGTTTTCACATGGCTGCAAAGCAACAAACTTGACTTGCCCGCAATATATTATTGGTAATTTTGCTAAATATAGCTCTCTAGCTATATGTAATAATACATATGTAATAATATATATGTAATAATGTAGCTATATGTAAAAAAAAAACAAAAGTGAAAATATTCTGAATGCATTACGAGATTTGAACTTGCGCACACCGGCGTCGTAGATTTACGCTGTATCTCTAATGCATTCAGAGATTAATTAATGCATTCAGAATATTTTCACTTTTGTTTCATTTTTTTTCATTATAAAGTTAGTTTGTCGGAAACGGCTCTAACGATTTGGATAACATTTCGTACTAAGACAATGTTTAAAGATGGGTGTAATTCCTAAGATTTTTTTTCTAACTTCGAGCAAAGCTTCCTCCGTTAACGTTGACTGACACTTAATTGTTAATTACAATCAGAAATAAAATCGAGTAAGATTTAATAATTTACTAGAAACGTAAATAATTACGGATGTTAAAATGTAAAGATTGAAAATTGTTGTATTTTTGAAGAAGATTAATTTTTCCCCTGCTTTTAAATATAAACTGATGATCTCCAATGTGTATGTAGCGGATTTTTTATAGAATAAGGGTACATATAATAAATATATTATATAATTATCACAGACATGAGTGTGTGACAATTTCTGTTTTGTCGTAGTCCAAAATGACAATTACGTATTTTAATTTGAAGATATTGTATCATAGATGTATAATATTTTTCTCTTCGTCAACCTTAAAACAAAAGTATACAACTAGAACATGTTGCTAGTGACAACATATGGAACTGAGACGGGGTCCATCACTGCTGTCTGTCCATATATGGAAAGTTTAAGGTCGCTCAGCGAGCTACGGAAAAGGCTATACTGGGAGTTTCTCTGCGTGATAAAATCCGTAAAAATAATATCCACCACAGAACCAGAGCTGAAGTAGAAAATACCGGCCAAATACCTCGATGAACCAATAAACAAAGGGTCAGAAAGGTTCTAGAGTGACAGCATAATAGCGGCAAGTGGAGTGTAGGACGGCCCGCCACTAAATGGAGTGACGACCTGATGAGAGATGCAAGAAGTCGACGGACCTAAGTAATGATGATGATTTATAATAAATAATAATATATATATAAAAAAATTGATTATAATAGAGAACAAAGAAATGTATATCTGCACGATGTTTTTTCAAACCAATAATTAGCATTTTTACTAACAGTCACTTCATAAAATCAAACAAGCTAGAGCTTGATTCCCTCACATACTTGTATAAACTTAAAATATTTCAATGAAATTACCATGTAGTGGCAGTGTAAGAATATCCACTATCCCATATCTTCCCGTGGGTGTTGTAAAAGGCGACAGAGAGAAACAAATTAGGATAAGGCTAGCTGCGTCTTCCTAATAACGACTAAAAATAAAAAAACAGTGGCTGCCAACCCGCTTGCTAAACGTGGCAACTATGGCAAATATCTACTATGAAAAAGTCACACACTGTACCACAGTAGTGATACAGTTTATAGCAGAGACTAAGTAAGTTTGAGCCCATGGGCTAATGCGTGTCACAAACGAAAAAGTATCTGCGTCTCTTCTAGTATGTAGTACATATTACTTCAATAAAATATTTCAAGGAAAGTGAAGTTTGTAATTATAGTACATTGATGCAAACGGCGGACCCTGGCCCACTTACTCTAAGAACTCCTTTTACGCATAAAAGAAGGCCAGAGTCACGAGGGGTCAGTCCTATTTTCATTTTGCATGCACTTATTTAACGTAATAGTTTTGTTTTTATAAAAATAAATGATCTTATAAACAATAAAAACATGGTCCCTGATCTATTTTAAATTTTTCTAAATAACCATAATAAACCAAATTTTGCAATAAATAACATCTAAAACAATACTTACATTAGTAATTCAACAAGCCTTCTACAAACTCCGGCATCAATAACAGCTTGAATTTTTTCATTTGGTCCATCGGATAAATAAGAGAGAGCCCAACAAGCATCACTTAGTACATCTGCGTCAGTATGATGAAGCAGTCTGGCTAATACTGGAATACCTATAAATTAAACAGAAAATGGCGCTCGAAGTTCCTCATGTGATAAAATCTGACACAAGGATATGTGAATTGAAACTTATTAAATGAGTCATTTTTGGTTTAGTATCTTCAGTTCATAATTATTGAGCTGTTATAACATGTACATAAAGTGTGGAGCAACAAACTAATAGACCGTCTGGCGGTAAGTAGCTACTGCAGCACATGAACACCAAACCAAGACAACCAACTTCAAACAAAGGCTTACAGATATGTCGTCACTTATGAGGGCTACAAGGGAGGCATTCCAGCCAAACCATGGGGCTGCTGCTTGGCGGCAGGTATATACATGGATACTTGTCTTGAGAGAGCTGAAACATTATTCCTGACCTGGAACCATTTTCTGAGCAGACAAATTTTTCCTGGACTTTTTTTTCAGTCATTTGAATTGTATGTCAAGATATGATACTCACCGGGTGCCACAGCTTCAAAGTTTGTAGGAGGATTTTTGCCTCTACAAAGATTTGATAGTGTCCACACTGCATTCCTTGTCATGGACAACCTTGTATATTTATTTAAGATTCTGAAAACAACAAAATAAAACATCTTTTATGATTTTTAATATTAAGAAGTTCATAAAAATCTATCATGGTTCAGTAATGCATGTGACTGTTATGTACTTTTTTTTAGTATCTTAAAAATAAACTAATGTAATGCCGAGATGGACTGTCATCGGTTTTCATCAATTACCTAATAGACACGTACTATTTAACAGAACGGTTTCATAATACACAACAACATTTATGTTATGTTATGTGGCTTATGTTCAGCAGTGGACTTTTGATAGTCTGTAATGGATCATAGGATATCAGAGGAGGCTATAGCACACGAAGATGCACACAGCAACACAAGAAATGTTTTTTTGTTTATCTTCACGCACAATCCCTGACGGGGTAGCCAGAGAGAACAGATCGCCAAGTGTCACGATCCTTACATACCTCTTTCGCTTCTTTCAGATTCAATATCTTCTTCATACATACACGTCTAGGTATCCGAGTACTCTTGACCTTCCCCTCTTCGAGCAATTTGCTCACATGGTCTTCGAAAGTTAGTCTCGACACCTTTTAATATTAACTTTCGCGCTATATATTTTCTTCACCATTCGGTCTTCACTCATTCGCTCAACGTGCCCAAACCATCGAAGCACGCCCTTATCAATTTTTGTGATAAGGTCGTCTTTCAAACCTGCCATATTGCGAATCTCTTCGTTTCGCTTTCGGTCGGCCATGGTAACGCCGCACATTTTACGAAGAGATCGCATCTCCCCTGCATTCAACTTGCTTTTATGCTTCTTCTGGCATACCCAGGTTTCGCTGCCATATAACAAAGTCGGTACAAACACTGCGTTATGTATTGCAAGGCGTGCACTCTTCACCACGCCTTGCCTTTTGATTAACGTAGTCAGGGCACCATTGACTTTGTTCCCGGCAGCGACACGCCTGTCCACATCTAAATCACATCTTCCATCCCGGCTAAAAGCACTCCCCAAGTATACAATTTCATTTACCTGTTCTAGACATTCCTGATTTACCCATATTTCACACTTCGTTCTCTCTTCGTCCCTTTCAAATACCTTAGTTTTATTAGCATTCAAACGGAGACCTTTAATTTCACAATCCTCTTTCATACACGTGACTAATGCATGCAGTTCTGCCTCCGATGGTGCAATAAGCACTGCATCATCAGCATACAGCAGACAATTTACTTTAATGTCACCCAATTTCACACCCAAACAGCTGTCTTTCAGCTTCTGTAAACAGCTGTCGAGATACAGTATGAACAGCCAGGACAACATGACACAACCCTGTTTTACGCCCGTTTGGACGCTAAACATGGGTGACAGGTCATGCCCTACCCGCACACAGGCTTTACAGTCACAGTAAAGTGACTGCACAGCCCTTAGCAATCGACCATCCACACCATACCCCGGCAACAGTTCCCACATTTTCTTCCTTACAACCTTATCAAATGCTTTCTCAAGATCCACAAAAGCACAGAAAATCTTCTGGTTAGCAGCCAGAAGCTTTTCCGTGATCATGCGGAGAGAAAACATTTGATCCGTGCATCCTCTTCCAGGTCTAAATCCGCATTGTGCCTCCCATAGAAATCTTTCCGATTTCTCTTGCATCCTACGTGTCAAAACTTTCAAGTAAACTTTACTTGCTAAACTGGTCAAGCTGATCGCCCGATAGCACCCGCAGTCAAAATGTGAACCTTTACCTTTATATAAAGGCACAATGACTGCAGATCGCCAATCATCCGAGACATCCCCCGTCCGCCAGCACCAATTGCACAGCAGATGAAAGCTGTCCCAGACGCGAGGCCCACCATACTAGATCATTTCATTTCTGTTTCTGTTTCTGTTTCAGTGTTATCTAGGTCCGGGTCTGGCGTACCAGTAACGGCGTCACTCTCGGATCCCTCACTAAGATCATCACACGCATACATTTCTCTATAAAATTCGCTCCATCGCTGCATGACGTCCGATTTTTCTGAGAGGACGTCATTGGTTCTCGAAAGCACTTTGTTCATTCTTAAGGCCGTCGCAGCACTTCGGGTCCTTCCAACCTCTTTCCAGAAGAGTTTGGAGTTCTCCTTAAAGTTGTAAGACAACCTTTCATCCGCTTCCATTCTACACCTTTCACGCACTTCCTCAATCAATGATTTCGTGTGAACTTTCTGCAGCTTATATCTTTCTTTCATCTTCTCTCTCATATCCTTATCATTACTAGAGGCCAAGTAGTCCAACCATGCTTTCTTCTTCTTCTTTACAGCTTCTTTCACTTCATCATTCCACCATGCATCTCTTCTTTTACTACTACCTCTTTTTATCGTTCCACACACTTCTTCCGCTGCACTTACCATTCCATCCCTAAGGTTCTGCCATATTCTTTCCACACATACTTTTCTGCCATCGATGGTGTCAAGCTTTTCGGCTACCCTCGCATGATATTTGTCCCTAGTATCCGCTTCCTGAAGTTTCCAGCTTCGGATGCGACAGACCGACTGTGGTTCTGTTACTGCCGTCCGGTAGCGCCAACCCGCGAACAGACCCCTAAATCTAGTAATCACTAGATAGTGATCCGTTCCCAGATCAGCACACCTGAACACTCGCGTATCCATCACTTGTTTTCGCAGTCGGTCATCCACCAGGAACAAATCGATCATACTTCTCTCATTCTTTCTTTCTCTAGTATACATATGGATTTTCTTGTGATTAAACATAGTGTTTGTCACAAGAAGACCCTTTTCCTTGCATACAGCTAGTATAAGCTTGCCAGCATCATTAACCCTTTTATCGCCAAACTTTCCAAGCACCGACTCGTACCCTGGTCGAGCGGTACCAACCCATCCATTCAAATCATGACATACAACAATTCTTTCGTTTCCCCTAACCAAATCTAGAACTTCTCTTACATTCTCCCAAAACTCCTCCAGCTCAGCCCTGGACGACGAAGCTACCGGCGCATAAACAGCCAAAAGGAATAACTTCGTCAGTCCCAATTTAAAGCGAACCCAGAGAAGTCTTGAGTTCACAACCTTATATTCAGTCATAACTCATAACATCGACCAACCGAGACAATAGCAGCACCCCCACTCCCTGGCAGGCGCTCTCGCTCTCCGGGACTCCGGACCATAGAGCTAACACCCCGCCAGGGAGTTCTTCAGTATCACTGCCTTTCCGTTTGGTCTCCGACATACACACGACATCTAATTCTCTTTCTTTCATTATTTCGATCAACTCATTCATCTTATCTCTCATGCCTCCTCTAACATTCCACGTGCCAACTCTGCACTCTGTCCTCCACCTTCCGCCGTGTCGGGTTGTGCGTGACGGGTGGCGGTCCCCATCGCCGCTTTGCGCGCTGCATTCCACACCAACGGGGACAAGCTGGTGTGCGTCGCCTTGGGGGGACGCCCTAACCCTCGTTGGCATGGGTGCGCAGCTGTGTAGAATTGCAGCCCTGAAAAGGGCTGGCAGGGGTCGCGACGAGCACGCTTCTACAATGACCCAAAATGACAATGAACACAAGAAATGATAAGCATATCAATGCTATATGTTTTACCAAAGCAATGGCAAAATCAATGAAATCAAAAAGTTATATTTTACAGACTATTACAGGTCCCTTTTATCTTCAAAAACTATACAAGCTGTTTTCATCACTATAACGGAGCCAAATAGCACCAAACTGTAAACAGAAGATTATTCACACAATCTCATGTAAATGCTCAGAAGAAAAAAAGCAGCGCGTAAAAATGAAAAAAGAAGAACAACGAGTACAACGGCTTTCGAGGAATCGAGAGAGAGTGCAATAAACTAGAAGAACTCAAAATAGAGAACAAAGAACAATGTCTAAGGAAAACGTGCGCACTAGAAAGAGATCTATTCGACGTCATCAATCAGCTGATCGAAGGGAACAAGAAAATGAACATCGTACTGACAAATGAATTGTGCAATGTTGTTGAGACACCTGAACATTTTATAAATGAGGTATACCCGAATATTGTGGAATATTGTGATAATTATACTAATTCACAATGAAAAATTATAAAATGAAAAATGTTTATTTTTACAGAAAACAACTATATCAGATTTCGTAGTAAAATGATTGGCGATCCAATTTTCAATTTAAGACACATTACACTGTCTTAAATTGAAAATTGGATCGCCAAAGAATTCGTAGTAAAATGATTGGCGATCCAATTTTCAATTTAAGACAGTGTAATGTGTCTTAAATTGAAAATTGGATCGCCAATTATTTTACTACGAAATATGAGCTCGCCGGAACTGTATTAGGCTGCGTTTCCACCAGAGGTGTATAAGGATGCGTAGCGAGGGATGTGTTTATTAAGAACCCATAGAATCACTTCATTTACCTAGACGCGCTCAGCGCAGCTCCGGTGGAAACTGCTCAGCGGAGCGAGGTTTGTATATACAAAAGGATGTGTTGCGAAGGAAGGACGCAAGAAGCAGCGGACAGTGGCGCACGCGCGTTCCGCTTCCACCGCACCTCGCCCCGCACGCCCCGCGCGCCCCGCACGCCCGCCCCTCGCACCGCCTAGCTACTCTCTGGTGGAAACGCAGTCTAATGGTACAAGACTCTGCATCAAACATCTACAGAATAACATCACCGAGGCTAGTATAATAACGGGTAAAGAAAAAGGACAAACGGTATTTGTACCGCGAATACCTTTAATATCAACAGAATTACCTTTCAATTTTAAGTCATTACAATTCCCAGTCAAGTTGGCTTATAGTGTGACCATCAATAAAGCACATGGACAAACATTCCAATATTGTGGTGTTAATTTGAGAGAAACATGCTTTCATTTACAGTCCAAAAAATAAAACAACAAATGTATACTACATATATAAGCAAGTGTTGTAAACAAAAATTATAATCATATATAAAACTGTAAATATGTATATATTCAATTAAACATTTTTTTTTATTTAAACAAACTACTTTCGAATTTTATTCATAATTATTTTAATAAGTTAATTAATCAGTCGATTTCGTATACACCATATACAATGTACATTTAATGGTACAAAGATTTGTGTACATATATAAGATAAAAAAACTGATTTTATAAGCTATATATATATATAATAATTAAGTATTATTGCGATGTATTTTGATCCGGGCAACGACGGGTTTAGCTGCTAGTACTTAATAAAGAAAGCCGAATAAAGAAAAACTGACAGAATATGTAAACTTCCTAGGAAAACTAGTGTCTTTTGATGCAAACAGTATTGAAAATAAAAGCAATAGAAGAATAAAACGGACAAACCACATGTATACATACCAAACAAAATATAGAACGGCAAAGGAAAAGATGGGAACAATTGTATAAAAACAGCTGGAGAAATCTTGATAAATATCGACTACAACAATCAAAGATGGAAAGATATATTAAATGTGTAAAGAAACCCCTAACCAATATGAAATGGGAACCGCAACGGCATTAATTTAAAAATGTTACTGTTATTTAAAAAAATGTTTTACTGAAATTTGCAAGCATGAATGGTTCGGCCAGACCGTGAAATAGCTATGCTCTCACAGGAAACTAACGTGAAATGGGAATATGATGCTGTTATTTTGTATGATGACTGTAAGGAACTGGATATTTTTTTATTGATAACAGGGCATTCCATCTAGTCCTCAGGTATGACAACATAACTGCATTTTAATTCTTAATCGGGGTTAGATGTAGGTGAGTATGGCTACAGCATTACCGGCCACGTTGCCGAGCGCCCACACGGCCTGCTCGCGCACGTGAACGAGACAGCAACAACATGTGTGCGCACTCGCACACGCACTCGCACTCACTGTATGAACGGCGGCAGCACGCCGGCGGCCAGCACGGCGTCGCGGCAGCGCGGCGAGTCGCCGGCCACGTTGCCGAGCGCCCACACGGCCTGCTCGCGCACGTGAACGAGACAGCAACAACATGTGTGCGCACTCGCACACGCACTCGCACTCACTGTATGAGCGGCGGCAGCACGCCGGCGGCCAGCACGGCGTCGCGGCAGCGCGGCGAGTCGCCGGCCACGTTGCCGAGCGCCCACACGGCCTGCTCGCGCACGTGAACGAGACAGCAACAACATGTGTGCGCACTCGCACACGCACTCGCACTCACTGTATGAGCGGCGGCAGCACGCCGGCGGCCAGCACGGCGTCGCGGCAGCGCGGCGAGTCGCCGGCCACGTTGCCGAGCGCCCACACGGCCTGCTCGCGCACGTGAACGAGACAGCAACAACATGTGTGCGCACTCGCACACGCACTCGCACTCACTGTATGAGCGGCGGCAGCACGCCGGCGGCCAGCACGGCGTCGCGGCAGCGCGGCGAGTCGCCGGCCACGTTGCCGAGCGCCCACACGGCCTGCTCGCGCACGTCGTCGCCGGCGCCGCCCACCAGCGCCACGAGCGCGCCCACGGCGCCGCACTCCACCACCACGCGCGTCTGCTCCGACGTGCCCGACGCGATGTTCGTCAGCGCCCACGCCGCCTCGAACTGACCACTTACATTAATTTCATCAATTCTTACATTTCAATAAAACTACTTTTACAGATTTTAACATGTTTAATTCTACTTATTTTTAATTCCCAACGTTTGCACCCATGATCACGGGACACTGACGTCAATCACCTCATGGGTTTGCACCCGCAAGAATTAAAAATAAATAGGATTAAACACGTTAAAATCCATTAAAGTAAATTTATTCAACACTTACATACAAAGTTTTTATTAAAATAGAAGCGAATCACACGCCGGACGCAAGCCACAATTTTGCCACTTGCTCACTTAACTTCACAAACTGAGGGAACCTTATGCATATTTATTTTTAGGAATATTATATATTTTATCCGTGAAGAAGTTTAAATAATGTAAGCAATTGCAGGGGAATATCAAGATTTGGGTAAATTAAGTGCTTTCGTATTAAAGTTCAAAAAAAAGACATTTCATAGCGTGAATGTCACCTTAATTCATGACTCTACGTGACTATTGGCATGAGTTGCAAAACACTTTTTAGAAGCCTACTAACATAATCGACGCAAGCTTCTAGAATCTCGCGCGGGGTCCTCTTGTTTAATTTCGTTAAACTATGCACCCCTTCATGAAGAAAGAATGGAGAAATCCAGCCTCCCCTGATGGAAAAGGGGCCTATAAGGGCTGTCCTCCATTGGAGTTGTAGCATTGTGCGATAGCGTTTCAGTAGTCCCGACAAAAGGCGAAGAGAAGGGTATTTTATATCTGGCATAATTACATCAAGTATACACTTGTAGTAACAGGGGGGAACATATCCACCCTACTATGTTTTTTGGTCTGTGCTCATTAACAATTACATTGCACTGTCAATTTTTTTAATTTCAAATAAACTTGCATGTTGGATTTTGGAAGCATAAACAACATAACATTTTAAAATAATACTTTTGATAGAATTTTGTAATATGTTAATTAAATTTACCTGCAATGTTGGATTCGAGCTATTAGATAAAAATTCAACAAATTTTGGTACAATTCCAGTCCGTATTACTTCATCAATAGGTGGATTTGGTTCTCGACTCAAAAGCTTTCGAAATTTCTGAGTGGCCATAACTTGGTCCTGAGGATTGTCACTGTATAATGCAGCCACCATTTGTGGTGTGATGTCATCAGATGAAGAAATGCTAATATCATCCTGAAACAGTAATTTTTTAATAATATATGAGGAAGAAATTAATGCAGTCTTAATAACATAGAAATTAAAATAATGTTTTGTAAATAAAAATATTCGAGTTTTTGAGTATAACACACCACACACCAAATGTTTTATATTTTAGTCCAGTAAAATTTACAGCTCAGATGTCATATACATTGACAATTGAATCAAGTAGATATTCATACTAAAATTTGTCTTGAATATTGAATCCACTCAAGATTATCATAAAAATAAATTAAATGGCATGTTTAAAAAAATAATGTGAATTTGACATATTTTACAAAATAACCATTTCAATAATTACTATACCTCAAACATAAGACAATGGATTCATCCATTCAGTTGTTTTTAAGTGAGTGAGCCACAAACATACAAGCATCCAACAAAAAACTTTCAGATTTCTAATATTATTAGTAGAATTAAAAGTAAAACCAAATTTCTGGCTGCTTTTCGATTATTATCGCATTTTAATATAAGTTAGTTTTTGCTAATAGATTGTTAGCTAAAGACAACAGTGTTTCATTTCAAGTTATGCCATAGTAAATTGTTTCATAGGGACAAATAAATAAAATATATATAATTAATATAGTATTATCTTTTACTTAGTACTCTGTTCACTGTTATTTCTTTTAGACAATAATATTATCTCAAACTATTTTGTTAATCAATTTGAAATTATTCTTCATTTTAGGTATGTGTAAAATGTAGTTGATAGGTTACCATACCGTTTCCATAATTTTTTTGAGATAGATAATTTCATTGTATAGAATTGCTGAATGACAAATTTGAATTTGCATTTATCTCAAAATGACACTATATGGCTTTCAAAACATTCAGTATTTTAAATATATTTTCTAGTATCATCTCAGCATATCACAAGTGGTAGAACCGAGCTGCAGCTATATTTATAGTATAGTTGTAGCACGAATGAGTCGGCTCACCGGGGAAGGACCACGCTATCACAGAATACCAGCGTAAAATAGCAGCATAATGCTGCTGTTTCGTATGGTGAGTGTAGAAAACCGGAGACCCTTTTTACTGGAAAAGAGGCATTCCATCTTAGTTCTCATGGGTGAAAATGCATCTGCATTTTGATTCGCAAGCAAGGAGAGATGTAGATGTCTATGGGCCTCAGCAACAACTTATCATCAGGTGGGCTGTGCGCTCGTTTGTTACTCTATATCTATAAAAAAAAGCAATAATGAAGTGCAACAGAAGGACAATGAGGATGCTGATTTTTAAGTGTCAGTGTTCTTTACTTAATAAGTTAAACATTTTTTAAGTTTAAAAAAAAAACATAATTTGTTTGTTTGATATAGGTTTACTTACTTTTACTACCTACTAGCATTCAGTTACTGTTGTAAGGTGTCAAAATCAATTTTATTAGATGTTTATTATAGTTGTACCTCCAAATGGTAATAGAAAAATGAATTTAATTTAAACATTTTGAGCATTATTGATACAATATTGTCAAAGCATAAACACCATTAATGTACTTTTATATTGCTAAATTTATTTGTTCATGAAAATGTATGATTTAAATGTTATAAATTTTTAACTCTTTGGAACACTATATCACAAAACAAATTTTTTTGAGTTAATGCACTGTTAAATATCAGGTGTGATATGTTATATTTTAATTTAGATTATTAGGTGTATGACAATAGCAAGTTATCATCAAATAATACATACGATTCTTCTACACTAACCAATCTGTGAATTTGATTTGTAAGAGATTTTACTCAAATGTGTTGAAAAATAACTAACCTTAAGTTATTTCTGGTAAGAGATGCAGGAATTCGATGGATGCGGATGGCTCAGGACCATGCTTGGTGGCATTCCTTGGGGGAGGAATGGATGATGTTCAGCAGTGGACTTGTGAACAGTTGTAATGGTGATGGTGATGATGATGAAGTTATTTTCAACGTAATATATATAAATAACAATAAATTTATGAAAATTAAATTCAAATACTCTTTTTCATCTAATGATCATAAACATAAAATGTTCATCTTAAAAACTCAATAACATTTTTTGACACACTATCAAAAAATGTCTTTGAATTTTAAAAAACAGTCTATCAGTGAGGATGAAATTAATAAATTAAAGTCTATACCTGTAATGCAATATCAGGTGCATTTGGCTGTGGTAAATTTACATTTCTTCGTTTGAAAAGCTGTTGCTCTCTCTTTTGCTTGCGTAATTGTACCCCTTCTTCTTCACGGCGACGGCGTAACTCATCTGCACTCAGTCCTGCATTCTTGTAACGATGTTTATGGCCTCCAGACATCTTAATTAGTACCAAAGAAATCAATGAATTATTAGTGGTCTGATTATCACTACAATAGCACTCAACATTACAATATTTTGTCCATGTAATCCTTGAGTTGTCCATGTAAGTATTTAAGTGCATTTAAGAAAAATTGGCTAATTAAAAACTGTACACACCAAATTCCTAACTGTCAAACTAAACACTGGTTTATATAATTAAGGAATAAATGAAACCAGCCAGCCGGAGGGATTAAGCTAAAAAGAGCTTAGAGTCTGATTCTGATTCTAAAACAAATGAAGACCTCAACATCCACAAAAGCACACTGCTGGGTACATACAACAGTCTTTCAGGTGGAATATATGGGTATCATTCAAGCGGCCATAGCAATAGATACTAGGAAGGTTAATGACTTCTCCATCAGAATACTGATCTACATTAGGGTGGTACTACAAGCCCTGAGTTGCAATGTGGTGAACTCGGAACTAATATATGAATGCCACCAATGATTATATGAGGTATGTAAACACAACAATGTGACTCTGCAATGAATAAAGGGACACAGTGGATCCAGAGGCAATGATGCAACAAACGAACTGGCCAGAAGAGGATCTGCTCTGGCCACTATAGGACCCGAACCATTCATACCAATCCCCTTTGATAACATTCATTCACTGGTATGTAGAAACTCACTAATCAACATGCTCAACTTTGTAAAAATCTAGTAGACTGTAGACAAGCTAGGCAGGCCCTGCCTGAAACAAACAGTCATTTAACCAAGGTTCTAATGAGCCACACATCAGGATAGTAACAAGCGCTATCACAGGACGCGGCACCTTTAACAAATATTTATTTACCATAGGTGATACAGATAGTCCCCTGTACAGTGTAAGTTTGTTGTAGTTTTAGTCAAAATGTCTTCTACTCAAAAATCCCAATCTTCCATCTCAGCATATTCAACTACAGTCAGTGAACTCTAGTAAACTTAAATTCAGATTCACTACGGTAGGCACTAGAAAACCTTAAGTATTATATCATGATTTTAAATTGAATGTAAAATATAATGAATATATGATGTTATTGAAATACCTATGCTAACTATTGGGCTACACAATCGTGAAAATAATGAAAGTAATAAGTTATTTTCCTCAGAATGTGATTTTCAGTTGAAGACTTAAGTAACAAATCTTTAAAACATTGCACTTTTAAGACTATATTTAAACACATTAAGCGTCTTTAGTGTATTTTTAGTAGTACGCAAACTGTAAGACAAAAGATAATGATTTTAGGGTGTCGTACAATTTGATTGACATATCCATAGAATTTACATAAAACCTCTGTATTCAGATTTGGATATAAAACGTGTATTTTATACTTACTATGTTAATTATTAGTATTCCACAATGACAGAAGGTTAATTTATCATCTATTGCTCAACGCAACACTTTATTTCTATTCCAATTCAATTTCCAAAGTTGTTCACCATCACCAAAGACCATTGACCAACCACCAATCACCGATTCATATTAGTGATGGGTCAAGTCGACTTACTAATTCGAGTTAACTCGATTTGCGTTCAACTCGAGTTAATTGGAGTGGATTGTCCATAGATATAGTATGGATTATCAGTAATATAAATATATAATATACTCTGTCGACAGCACATACTACTCAGACCAAGGAGGCTATACTTAATATAATATAGGGAGTGAGCGCTTGGAACATTGTAATCGTTCCTCATTTTTCTTAGAAAGAGGGGCACCGAGTTTTGTATTTTATCTCCTTCTAACACTGATAAATGTTTACACTAAATAAAAACATTACCAATGTTTAGACAGTTATTGACATAAAGTAATATTTTAGACGTATGCTAGAACGATAATCTTACATTTTTATCGCTAATCATAGTTGGTATATTCCATATTGTATTTCAATTAAGCATATTATTAAGTAACACGAAAAAAAAAACCACTAAAACACGAATTTTCTTTCCCTAAAAACTAGGGGATGCATTTTACGCTATAGATGACAACACAATTTTAAAATTTGACGTTGTCAAATGAATGAATATATTGTTTTTTTTTTTATAGGATGGGGTGACAAAAGAGCACACAGTCCACCGGATGGTAAGCGGTTGCTGTGACCCATATACATCTACATCTATCCTCGTTTGCGAATCAAAATGTAGATGCGTTGTTACTCGTGAGGACTAAGATGGAATGCCTCTTTTCCAGCAAAAAGGGCCTCCGGTTCTCTACACTCATCATACGAAATACATCAGTGTTCAGCTGCTATTTTACGCTGGTATTCTGTGAGTACGTGGTCCTTCCCCGGTCGAGCCGAACTATTTGTGCTACAACTATACTACTCATATAGGTGCAGCAAGACTCTGTTACGTAGAAAACGCCTTGTGCTAATCATTCGCTAAATCTATGTGGAGTGCACTCACTTAGGGAGTTTTAATTCAAGTTTAACTTTTTTTCGGAACAGTAGAAATAATTTACATAATCTTTTCATCATCCACACCGTCAATGGGAAACTTTAATGAAAAGTGTAGGTGTACCCGTCAAAAGACTCTCAGAGACAAGACGGATTGCTCATCATGACACTGTTAAACCACTGCAGAATAATTAAAAAATCTAGTATAAACACTCGAAGATATATATGATTCCAGCACCAACAAAGAAAACTTCGATACAAGAGAAGCAGCATCTACACTCTTACCAGCTTTGTATGACTTCAGTTTTTATGCTATCTCTCCTTTTGGTGTAAAATCCTAAAAGTAGTTAGTCAGACACAAAAATAAATACTAAATAATAAAATAATAATCTAGATTATTCATGTGATAAAAATCAAAGCCCAAAATTTTTTCTTCAAAACCATCGTATTCAACTAGTGGAAAAAGCTATTTCCTACTTAACAAAAAATGTGAAAATGTGGACATTTCGATTGAAGGAAGAAGAGGAATGAGGAGATATATTCGAAAACGTTTACTAAGAGAAATGACCCGACATGCTGTACTAAGATTGCCAGAGGAGCTGCAGAGAGCTATGTCAGAATGTCTTGACAGATTTTTACGAGGAACTAGACCATCGTTACAGAGCAATGGATGATATTCTCGTAACATTTAGTGTTGTTCAGCCTTACACTCTGCTAACGTCACCAGATGAAGATCTTTGTGTAATAGTTCAAACTCTGACAAAAATCTACGATGATTTTTCTGCAGGATATATAATTTTGGTGAATTTATGACTTGAAAGATTTCTTCCCAAGAAGCGGTTCAATGTAATTCATTGGAGCTTTTCTCGTAAAATTGGGCTAATCTGAATCTGTTTCGAATCTGGCGCTGTGTCTAAGATTTTTTTAACTATTAATTTTCATGTGAAGGAAGCTTTTCAAAACTCAAGTTAATAAAATCTTACTTAAGGGTCACAATGAGCCAAAAAATACACATTTCGTTTTCCGCAATGCTGTATATACTATTAATATTCTCAAAATATTGTATCATGGACACTCTATTAGAAAGAAATGAAACGCTTAACTCGGTGCGTCTCATTCATTTCAAGATCACTAATTTATAAATGTTTTTCTAGTATTTAGTGCGCACTCCCTATATTTTACAACCTCCTTGACTCAGACTGTCTTACAGTAGGTATTTATAAGCGAGCTATAGAACGCGCGTAACGGTGTAAACAGGTGATCTTTAGCACAGACTAACTAGTAGATTCTACCCGAATATCTATAGATACTGATACCATAGATGAAGCAGTTAAATAGTGGTGCGCCATGATTGATGATTTGATGGACATTTCAATATTTGTGCATAGTTATATAGCTAATAATTTGAAATCGATTAACCTCATAAAAATTTGAAATTTGTGAGCAAAAATGGTTTTATTTTAAGAGAGAGAGAGAATGACATTGTCGGCAAGTTCACACTCAGGATAAAAAAATTCTTGTTAAGTTTATAAAAATACCGTAAATTGCGACCTCAAATTCCGAAGTTCCGTAGATGATGACAAAAATTTGGTAGATCTGTGGAAAAATCTTGGGGATATATTCCAGAACAATGGACAAGTGTCAAAGTTCTATTTATACCTAAGGCTGGTAGAAAGGACTACGCCTTACCTTATCGTTCAGATTTATAAGCCTATCTTCCTTTCTTCTCAAAAGATTATAGATAGATATATTAGGGATGTAGCTCTAGCTATGAGGCCCATACGTTACGACCAGCATGCTTACTACAGAGGCAAATCTACGGAAAGCCCTGATTAGTGTTATTGACAGGGTGGAAAAAGTGCTGGAGGTTAAAGAAATAGCTCTTTGTGCCTTTCTAGATATTGAGGGTGCTTTCAACAGTAGCCTCACATCACTACTGGTTGGGGCTTGACATCTAATATGTTGACCTCACGAACACCAGGTGGGTGGAGTCGATGGTCTCAAACAGAAAGGCAAAAATAGGTGTGTTTTAAACTTCGATTGAGGTTGCAACAACAAGAGGTTGTTCACAAGAGTTTATGGGGAACGCCCCAAATTCGAGCTTACAGCTTTATCTTCCAGGCTGAAATTTTCGTCATACTTCGTTGTACGGAAATCAACCTCCAAAAACACTACGTCAACCATATTATTTATACAAACTTTTTTTACGTGGTAGAGTCATGCTGCAGCTATATTATGGTTGTTGCACGAATGGGTCGGCTCGACCGGGGAAGGACTACGCTCTCACAGAATACCAGTGTAAAATAGCAGCTTAACGTTGCTGTGTTTCGTATGGTGAGTGTAGAGAACCACTTACCATCAGGTGGACTGTGTGCTCGTTTGTCACCTTTATCCTATAAAAAAAAGTCAAGCAGCACTGCTTGTTGTTAGTTAGTTATTAAAGCTAGTTGGAGATTGCATTAACCATCTAAATACCCTGAGGTGTGACAACAGGGTCGTTTTGAGATGCATGCGGGTATTGTAGACAATGAACTTGCCAACAAGCTCGCACGTGAGGGTTCAAAGAGTACATAATTAGGACCCGAGCCATTTTGTGGAATCTCAGAAAGGCTGCCCCGATTGACCCTTAGAAAAACTTTATCACAATAAACCACTCAAGATCTGGTTTGATATTAAAATCAAAATATTCTAAAACCTTAATCCGGGATTATGGTCGTAAATTCAGCCCTGGGATTAAGTAAGAATAAACTGCGTATTCTGGCAAGAGCACTGACTGGTCACTGTTGTCTAAAACAAGCACATGTCCATCCTGGGACTAAGAAACTCAAGGATGTGCTGATTCTCATCACAAAAAACGCCTCATCCTAATACAAAAATCCTAAGTGGTTGCGGACCCTTAATGCGCAAACGTAACACTCATCTGGGAAACTATGATGTACTTATCTCAGAAGAAATGAAATTGCTCACAGCTTAGGAAATTCTTCAATTCAATGAAGATATACGGCATAGAAGTGTAATATAGCCATAGCAATCACAATAGATCTTACAGATTGTAAGATCGAGTGATACTGGTCTTTTTAGACCTACATAGATGCTTGCACACATATATATATACAGAATGGGGTCCCACATATATGTAATAAATGAAACCACATACTTGTTATCGTCTTTGCTGACGATATACAAAAAAATGAACGTAATCGGTCCATTAATTAGGTCAAAAAGTACAGTTTTAATTTTAAGCAAATTTGAACTCTCTATAGAATTGGGTCACTAAGTCAATGATTCAATGAACTTTAACCCTTGAACATTAAAAAGCGACGTATCGATAGTGGTGTCTTTTGGCGGCGTCCATAAACAAGTGGCACGAGGCACGCGGCGTTCCTCAAAAGCGACGGCGCAAGTGCCTTTGTCGTAGAGTAGGACACCTGTTATCGACGATTAGCTTCTTTCAAAGGGAGTAATAATTGATAAACAAAAAAAATGTTTAGCTTTAAACACTTAGGGCACGGTTTTTTTAGAATTATCGTGTTGTTATGATAATTCTAAATACACTACGACCTAAGTATTTAAAAGTAAACTTTAAAGCTTTTTTGTTTAAGTCTGTTCTTGTAGATTTAGAGATAATAAATTATTTTGATATGATAAAAAACCCATAAAAACAACCAATTAAAAAAGTCATACATACTTACCCGTTTCCTAGGAAGTTACAAAACGGTAGTTTCGTAAGTTCAATTGTACAAAAATAAACTTTTTTTTAACAATCAATAACTTATCGATTGTTATTTCGCTATATGTTTCGCTGCTTACGCGCATTGCTTCAAATGATTTATTTTTCGTAAGATAAATACAATTAGTCAAACAATTCTTTAAGTTTTAAGTACGTTTATTTTTATTATTTTTTCACTGTGATATTGACACTACTTGACTTTTGTGTCTACGTTTTGGCGGCGGAAAATGCCAAGACAACAGCATTTTTACAGTGCGGCAAAGTATACAGATATGATTTTATTGTATGGCGAATGCCGCCAAAATTCAGCGTTAACTCAACGTACTTATCATGAGAGATACGGCGCAACTCGCGTCTGCCCTACTAGTGTCCGGTCAATCCTAGGTGCTGTCCAAAGAATCAGGGAAAATCAGCGCACAGTGCCCAACACTCATAAAGGAGTTGCTCCGCGTCACCTTCCACCCTCGTTCGAACAACGAGTCTTAGACCATTTCGATCGGAATCCAACCTGCAGCCTCAGACAAACTGGGCGTGTGTTTAGAGTGAGGCATAAAACAATACACCGAGTGCTGAAAAGGAATAAACTACGTCCTTCTAAATATGTTAAGGTACAGGCGCTGCTGCCCCGTGATAAGCCGATTAAAGAGTCTTACTGCCACTGGGTACTGGAAAAAATGTCTCAAGACCAACGTTTCCTAACAAATGTGTTTTGGACAGACGAAAGCACGTTTACTCGAAACGGCATATGGAACCGACAATCTATGCTTTACTGGACCCATACGAATCCCCATTTATTTAGGGAATCAGCTCAACAATACCGATTTTCCATTAATGTTTGGGCAGGCATTCACGGAGATCAAATAATCGGCCCTATTTTTATTGACGGAAACCTGAATGCACAGAAGTTTCTCAATATTCTTAACCGACCAATAACAGAATATTTAGAAGGTCTGTCTGCGGCAGCTTACCAGAGGGTATGGTTCCAGTTAGATGGAGCTCCTCCACACTCCGTACTCCTCGCGAGAGAGCGGCTTAACACCATGTTCGGCGAACAATGGATAGGGCGCTATGGCCCTCGCAGGTAGCCATCTCGATCGCCCGACCTCACTCCTCTAGACTTCTTTTTATGGGGCTTTATTAAAAATGAAGTGTTTACTTTTACTGAATTTATTTTAATATTTATTTTGTTCGAAAATTTCACTTTTTTATTTTAAGGGTTTTAATTTAATATTTAATTTTTCTACACTTCTATGGACTAGTATTACTTGTGGTTTCATTTATTGCATATATGTGGGACCCCATTAGACCCCACAGAAAATTGCACACACACACACACACACACACACACACACACACACACACACACACACACACACACACACACACACACACACACACACACACGCACACACACACACATATATATATGTGTATATATATATATGTGTGTGTGTGTGTGTGTGTGTGCGTGTGTGTGTGTGTGTGTGTGTATAATTTGCAATCAAGTCATGATACTTGTAGATACTGTTTAAGAATATCGATATAATTTTTTCACTTCCCCATCCCTACTTACTAAAAACACGGTAAAAACGCAATATATGGGCTATGGGATATTCTTGGAACACAAACTACGTAAAAATAATTCTTATTAGTTTGTGGTCCAAACTAATTAGTTTACAGCTGCCTCCCAACACTTCTATACAACCTTTACAAATTTCTGAAAAAGACACTTTAGAAGCAATTATGTCATTTTCGAATGGCTCTGATGGCGGCATTGACGGAATTACGCCTCAACATCTTAAAGATCTTGTAAGCGCCACTCGAACCTATCCCCCACCACTCTGACGGGACAGCACCATTGATGCGGTGGTGGTGGGGTCGCGGGGGGAGAGGAGTGTCGGTATTGCGAGGCGCCGCTCTCCCTACCCTCCACGTTTGAAACTTGGTTGGTGGCGGAGCCAGAGACCAGATCCGCCGCTGGGATCGGGAAAGCGGGTGCTATTAAGCGCTCGATTTTTCTGGCCCCATGGCCTCCGCGTATCGGACTCGGGTGGGTTCGATATGCAGGTGAAGTTGGAGGCCGTGGAGGGGGGCGTGCCTTGTGTTCCTGGTGCGCCTTGCCTGAGAAGGAGAATGGGGAGAAGAGTTCCTCCCCCGAGAAGGGGCTGCCATGGGGCGTCCGTCGCTGGTAGGGCCGCGGATGTGTGCGAAAGCGTTCCCGTGGCCCTGCCAATATGCGGCGAAGGTGGAATATCATGGGATTTTAGTCGGTGCGAGTCCGACATAACCCGTCCTTGTTACCCATACCCTACGCATACCCCCGCGAGGAGGGTATGCGTAGGCTCATACTCAGGCTCGTAACTCTATCGATAGGGTAATCTTTCTAAAAGAAGTGGCTAACAATACCCCCGAAATTTATCATTACGTTTGGCAATGTTACAGTCAAAATACTAACTTGCTTTACGAATATCATGTTATCGATTCTGCTGTCGGTGTTCAGCAGGGTGACCCACTAGGTCCAGCACTTTTCAGTTTGGGAATTCAACCCATTATTTCAAATTTGAAATCCAAGCTGAATGTCTGGTACCTAGTTTAGTTTAGTTTAGTTTACGACGGGCTGTTTTCCGCAACTCCACGTCTATGCGCGTATTTTGCGTGTGGGCAGGAATAATGTGATTATTCGAGCCATGAGATCTCTCCGAAGAAGCTCAACAGGCCCTTGATGTTGCATGCAACTTCGGGGAGTGATCCCGGCGTGCCGAGAAGTTTAGCCCTGTATGTAGCGACCTCCGGACATTTCAGTAGCACGTGGGCCGCCGTTTCTTCCTCCCCCATACATGCCCTGCACAGGGGACTATCTGTAACACCTATAGTAAATAAATGTTTGTTAAAGGTGCCGTGTCCTGTGATAGCACTTGTTACTATCCTAATCTGCGGCTTGTTCAGTCTCATTAAAACTTTTGTTAAGCGACTGTTAATTTCAGGCAGGGCATCCCTAGCTTGTCTACAGTCTACTAGATTTTTCCAAAGCTGAGCGTGTTGATTAGTGAAGTGTCTACGTACCAGTGAACAAACGTTACCAAAGGGGATTGGTATGATTGGTTCCGGCCCTATAGTGGCCAAAGCCGATCCTCTTCTGGCAAGTTCGTCTGCTGCATCGTTGCCTCTGGATCCACTGTGTCCCTTTATCCATTGCAGGGTCACATTGTTGTTTTTACATACCTCATTTAATCGTTGATGGCATTCATATATTAGTCCCGAGTTCACCACATTGCATCTCAGGGCTTGGAGTACCGCCCTACTGTCGGTCAGTATTCTGATGGGGAAGTCATTAACCTTCCTAGCATCTATTGCTATGGCCGCTTGAATGATACCCATACATTCCGCCTGAAAGACCGTGTTATAGGTACCCAGCGGTGTGCATATGTGAATATTGAGGTCTTCAGAGAAAGCTCCACAACCTACACCTTCATTTGTTTTAGAACCATCGGTGAAAATTCTAAGCTCTTTTGGGCTTAATCCTTCCGGCTGGCTGTTTTCATTCAACTGTATCTTGTATTTCTTATCGAAAACAAATTGTTTAGGAATCCTATCGTATTTGGCTTGTAGGATAGGAATTTTTGAGTGAATTCTATCAATTATGCCTGTATGAGGGACACTATTCTTACTCCAAAGATTTAGGGTCTTGAGTCTGATGGCAGCTAAAGTCGCTTCTTGTTGTATATGTAGATAAAGCGGAGTTAGCTCCAGCATCGCTTCTAAGGCTGCTGTTGGCGTAGTTCTCATGCAGCCTGTAGCAGCCATACATGCCAGTCTCTGGTAGCGCTGAAGCTTTTTAATTATGGTGGCTTCATTTGTCTTGGTCCACCATACCAGAGCGCCGTATGTGATCATGGGCCGAATTACAGTTTTGTAAAGCCACAGTATGATTTTTGGCGTCAATCCCCATCTTTTGCCAATCATGTTTCTGCATTGCCAGAAAGTTATACTAGCTTTGTTGATTTTGTTTTCTATGTGTTTATTCCAGTTAAGTTTGCTGTCCAAGGTAAGACCTAAATATTTTACCTCAGAGGATAGCTGGAGTTTTGTGCTAAAAAGACTTGGAGGATGATAGTTATTCAGCTTTCGTTTTTGTGTGAACATAACTAAAACCGTTTTATTTGGATTGACGGTTAAGTCGTGTTCCCTGCACCATCTCTCCACTATACGGAGAGCCGCTTGGGTCAGGTCGCACACTATGCTTGCTGTCTTTCCAGATACCAGTATTGTCAGGTCATCAGCATAACCTACTGTATAGAAGTGATTGTCATTTAATTTGCTGATGAGTTCATTAATGACCATATTCCACAGGAGAGGTGAGAAAACCCCACCCTGCGTGCAGCCTTTCTTAATTTGGATTGGTTGAGATTCACCAGCAATCTTTATTATTCGTGTACTGACCATGTAAACTATCCAGTCGATCATTGCCGGTTCAACTTTGTGTCTACCGAGTGCACCTTTTATGCTGGAGAAGTTCGTTCGGTCAAAAGCACCTTCTATATCTATGAAGGAACCTAGACATATTTCTTTGTTTTGGATGGCCTCTTCAATCTTTGTAATTACCTTATGAAGGGCCGATTCTGTTGATTTGCCTAGACTGTAGGCGTGTTGCTTGTCGTGTAGTGGTAAGTTCATTAGCGCCGACCCCCTTAATTCCCTTTCACACATCCTCTCCATCGTCTTTAGGAGAAAGGATGTGAGGCTAATGGGCCTGTAGGATTTAGGGTCAGTGTAGTCGCTCTTACCTGGTTTGGGTATGAATGTAACTTTCACTTCCCTCCATCCCCTAGGAACATATTTAAGAGCAAGACAGGCTCGCATTATGGCAGCAAGTCTGACTATTAGGGCTTTACCCCCCCCCACTGTAGGAGTGCCGGGAATATGCCGTCGGGTCCTGCCGCCTTATAGGGGAGGAAACTGTGAATGGCCCAATGGATTTTGTCCATCGTTACCACTCTCTGTGCTAAATTCCAGTCTTCTGCTGTTGATGTCAGTATGTCGTCATGCCGGTTTGCCTCCTGAGTTACGCAGCAACCTGGGAAGTGCGTTTCAATTAGGATGCGTTGGGCTTCATCCGGCGATGTTGAGTAGCTACCGTCGGGTTTCTTTAGAGACATGGATCCCGACGTGTTCTGTTTAGCTAGAATATTCCTAATCCTATTTGCTTGTTTGCAGGTTTCTATGTTGCCACAGAATTTACGCCACCCAATCGAGCGTCGATACCTGATACATTTTTTGTATTCAGACTTAGCTTTCTTATATAATAGCCAGTCTTCATCCATTGAGGTATTCATGGCCCTATTTAGAGCTTTTCTTACCTTCTTACGTTTTTTATCGAGTTCTTTACCCCACCACGGTTGTTTTACCTCGGCATGTCTTGGTGGAGTGATTTCTGGACATGATTCATGGTAGCTGTCTATCATGGCCTTAGTAACAGCTGCTACCTGTTCTTCTAGGAGCGACTGATCTGCTATAGTATTTATCCCCTCAAAATCCGCTAGCAAAGACGTCAGCCTATTTAGGTATTTAGTTTTATCTGTCTTGCGGGGATTTCTCCATGGTGGTGTAGAGGGGATATCGACCTGTAGTGCGAAGCAGATCCATCTATGGTCTGAGCATGAGGCCTCTCTCGACACATGCCATCCCGTAATTAGTTTGGCTGCTCCTTCTGTTGCAAGTGTGAGGTCGATTATAGTGCGACAGCGTTTGTTTATGAAAGTAGGTTCAGAACCTATGTTTAAAATGGTTAGGTTAGTACTAAATAAATATTCAACTAAAACTTTACCTCGTTCATTTGGTTTTTCCATTCCCCAAAGGAGATGATGTGCGTTGGAGTCCGTCCCGATCACAACCTCTAGTCCGGTCCTCTCGCAGAAGTTCACCAGCCTGCTGAGGTCATGAGGGGGAGGAGTGTCTTCCTCCGGCATGTAGACCGAGGCGACGACTAATCTACTCTCCTGTGTGTACTGTATTGCTACGGCATACATGTCTCTAGAACAGAAATCTGTTAAAGGTTGTGCACAGATATCTTTAGTAGTGTAAATACACGCTCTAGGCTTGTCGTTTTCAGAGCTGTAGAATAACTTACCTTTTAGGTTGTTTAGGCCTTTAATTTTACCAGCCCCAACCCATGGCTCCTGGATTAAGGCTATGGCAGTCCTTTGAACCTCCAACCACTTGCGTAATTGAGCCGACGCAGTTTCGCTGTGGTGGAGGTTGGCCTGCACTAGGCTAGTTTTGGACGAAGGGCACGCCATCATTGATCGCGTCCTCCCCGTCCCCGCCCAAAAATAGGCCTGCCAGAAGATCTCGGGTTTCATCGTCAGCCACCGAGTCGGAGGTGGTCGGCAAAATGCAGTCCTCCTCGTCACTCAGTGAGCTGCCGCTGAGCCCAATCTCCACTGGGGGCTTCGGCTCAATTGTGCAGGCCGTTTCTTCACTGGACTTGGCCTCCAGTGATTCCGCTGTACCGGTAACTATGGCTCCGGTATCCATAACTTCCGGGTTGTTTTCTACCTCTTTGCTCGGTGGAGTATCAAAGAATTTGCCTCCACGACCCTGGAATTTTACGTATACCGCCCCGCATACACATGCGAGACGGCGTCCGGCCTTCATCAGGGTCGGGATATGATCCTCCGGCACCGAAACAACGAGGAACCACCCGTCCGTCTGCTTATCTGCCTTGAGTAACAGCCAGTCCCTGATGTTAACCCAGCGGTTCTGGTACGCCAACACGCGACCAATGTCGCGTGAGTCTTTCCAGGCCCCCTGGGCATCAGGGATAAGGATACCACATTTGACTCTTTGTGGTATCTCTGACTGTTTCTTTATTGTCAGCAAGGTGCTGGATTTAAGGTCGAGGGTAGCAATGTTCCCCTTCAACCAGTCCAGAGGCTTCTGATCGTCGCACCACAGTTTCAGGACACCTTCCGTATAAACGGGTTTGCCCCTAAAAACTGGGCCCGACGCATCAGGGTCCTGGCTACTCCAGGCCTCGCTGATCATCTTCCTCTGTATTGCTACGAGGATGTCGTCTGCTACTTCCTTCGTAATGTGACCTGAACGCGCACACGTTAAGGCCACACCCAAATCTGCTTTAGCAGCGGAAGCGTAGCTCGTTCTTGCAGTCTTTGGTTGCTGTTCGAGTCGCACTTTTTTGTGTTCACCTCTAGGCGAGGTGGACTCTTCCAGCATCCTTTTGGCTGCTCTTTCCTTCTTCCCAGGACGCTTGGCCGCTCGCTGCTTCCTGGCAGATATCCTAGAGCTGGTTCCCGCGTCCGCGACTTCCACTTGGGCTGGATTTTTATCCTTCCCAGCTTCAGCGCGGCTACTGGTTCCAGCGCCAAGCACCCCAGTCGCAGTAGCTTGCCCAGCCTCCTTGGTTTTGGTATCTGAAGCAGCCAATGCGGCTCGTTCTCTACGGCCTTTTTCCCGCTGCTTCTTGTTCTTCTTTTTGGCCTTTCCACTACTGCCTGCAGGGATAGACCCTCCTGATGGTCCGTCAGGTCGGCAAGACACCTTTTTGGGTGCCTTGCCTTTCCCCTTACGGCTCACCACTTGCCAGGCAGCAGAGAAAAGGTCGTCAGTCCGTAGTGGCTCCGCAGTTTTATCACTTGCGGGCTCTTGTTTCTTTTTCTCTTCCAGCTCCTTGGAACTGGTTTCGGAAACGTTCAGCGAGGTTATTCCTTTGGTGGGGGCACCTACGCTGGACGGTACTGTCCGTGGAACCGTCGGTTTAGTGACGGTTCCCTTTTGTTCTTTGGTGTCTCTGGTAAGCACCTCTGACACCTCTCCCTCCTTCTTATTGGGCCTTAAATTGTCCATAATTTGTGTTTTTTAAAATTTCATCCCCCCGGCTTCCCACCCTCCATGGAGCCCGCACCTTTGGGAACGCCCTACTTTAGGAATTTCAGGCGTTAGGATTACCGGGAGAATATAGGGACGCGAAGTTGGCTCACAGCGCGACATCGGGAGCTCGATCCAGCTGGTAGATGGGGCTGACAAGGCCCATCCCCACCACCCGAATAAACTGTCACTTGCTCCGTCAGCATGGCCTTTACCACCACCCAGCCCCCTTTTCAGGAAGACTAGGCAGCCCCCACATCCCTCGCCTGCGACCCTCTGACGGGGCGCTTGGCCATTTCCCTATCTGTGGCTAGCAGATAGGGCCACCGTTTAGCTTGAAATCCGGACCAAAGAGGGCGTGTTGCCTCTCGCCACTATATACCCCAGCGACGATCGGCTCAACCCTCCAGGACTCCTTCATCCCCGCGTACGGCGCTCGACTGCGCAGGTCCTAGCGCAGGTGGGTGTGTTAGTCCACCGGATACACCCACTCTCTCCGGCGGATTCGTCCCCTCCTCCTTTCTCATCCGGGCTTGGGACCGGCAACGGCGGAGTTAACTGGTCTGGTACCTATCTGGACGACGGTATACTGGGATGTAGAGCAGATGACGTCCGCAGTGATCTTACTCATATTTTTCGAAATTTTAAAAATATTGGTCTTGAACCAAATAGCAATAAATGTGAAATATTTCTTTTTCCAATAATTTATGCGCTTGTGTATAATTATTTACTTTAAAAATAGTTATAATGTCTGTAGATTGTAGGGCTTGTGGTGTCCAAGTGCCTGATGGTTTTTACATGAAGTGATCCAAAAACAGTGCAAAAAAGTGTATGATTTAAAGTGCCTAGGAGTGACACAAAATGAATTCAGTTCCTTCTCGGATAAACACACGAAGCAATAGGTCTGTCCGGAGTGCGTTTGTTCTAAACCTAAACACTATGACCTGGATACATCTATCAGAAGCATCCCGGAGCTAAAAACATTCACACCCAGTGCCAATGTCAATACTCAACGGGGAAGCCGCAAGAAATTGATGGATGAATCAATTATCGAGTGTGATAATAATAATAGTGATGATAATTTTCTGTCTGAGTTTAGACAGTTTCAATATGAAGTATTAAGCCGATTAGACGTGCAAACTAACATTATTAAACATCTTCAAGAAATATGTTTTTCTACAAAAACAGAATTAGAAGAACTCAAGATTAAAATGAAGGTATTTCAAGATAGGTTTGCCCAAACGGATCTGTTGTCAACTCAAAATCAACTGTTTGTAGTATGCCGGAAAGTTTGAATACAGGCGTCGAAATGTCTAAGCAAATCGATGTTCGCTAATGTGACTCGTATAAGCCTAAATAACGTTAACAAAACAAACATTACTCCCCACGTAACAAAGACGCGTGCGGCCACGAAAGCAGCCACCGGGAGAGGGTCCGATGTCCAGTCTCAACTAATTAATCAGCCACAGTCATAGGTGATTCCGAGGAACGAGTTAAATATTAATATTAGTGAAGAAGAAGAAAGGATGAATAAATTTCATGAGTGGACTACAGTTCATAAGAAAAGGGGAAGTTTCCAATCAAAAAATGTGAAGAAAGGAAATAATACGGTTCTAGTAGATATACAGACTACTGTAAAAAAGCGGCACCTTCACGTTTGGTGTTTAACTAAAGAAACTACAAATGAGAAATTAACATCACATGTCAAAGGCGTGTGTGGTTCAGATGCTAATTTTATAATCGAGAAAATTAAGCATAAGACAGAGAAGAATTACGCTTCTTTTATCATAACAGTATCAGAGTTAATGTATGAAAAGTTGTGTCAAGCCCATCAATGCCGAATTTTGCGAGTGGATTTGGTTTCTAAAAGCAACAAACAAATCAATTAAAGAAAAATACCAATTTTGAATTTTACTACCAAAACGTACGGGGTCTTCGTAGAAAGTTAAACTGTTTTTGTAACAATATTGAATCATTAAATGCCGATATAATTGATATTACGTAAACAGGATGCAACGATTCTATAATGGATATTGTGCCAACGATTTATGAAATAATAAGGTGTGATTGAGCGGACGACCGTAAGCTAGGCGGCCCGTTTCTCGTGGCCACACACGGGTTGCAGCTGCGACGAGTGAATGCATCGGGTGACGTAAACATAGGTAACTCCTCATTTGAACTGGTTTGTGCGACAGTACACGCTAAAGTTGTTTATTTTTATGTTGCGTTGTTTACATCCCGCCTAAGACTAATAAAGATGTGTACATGATGTTTTTAGGATATTAGAACAACTATGTGTTAAATATAAAAATATTATTTTGATAGGTGATTTTAACTTAAATTCAAGTAATGATAATGTTAAAAATTATTTTGAATATTTTAAGTCCTTTTGCGAATTTGCTCAGATGAGTAAAGTACTTAATTGCAATCAGAGTCAATTAGACTTGTGTTGTGTTCGTTAGCATTAAGTGATGACGTACAAGTATGCGAAGCTGACAAGACGTTAATGCCGGTGGACTCGTATCACCCACCGCCCGCGGTGACCCTGGAGCTCGGCGCTGGTGGGGCGCCGTTGCCGCCCGTGGCAGCCGAGCCCGTTGCTTTATACCGTGAGACATCAACAAGCCAAACTGAACCTCAATGGTATTTTTATAAAGCTGATTTTTACTTATTTTATTCTTTATTAGCTTCCGCCGATTGGAGTTTGATTAACGAGACACAGGAACCAGAGGAAGCTTTGGAGTCTTTATATATTGTTTTTTACGGTGTTGGAGATGCTACATTTATCGATTTAGGTTTTTTTCCTGTAATGGTAGATGTTAGTAAGAAATATAAATAATTAAAATATATTGTCTTCTTGTACCTAGATTTACATACTTACTCCGCTCGAGTCCAGTCTGGAAATGTTCGGATATTTTAAAAGATATTGATAGTACCTAATCTTAAAATAGCTATAGAAAAAATTCTAAATTTGACTTTAAATACAACAGCTTGGACTCAAGCTACTTTACCTATAAAATAAGGTGGTATTGGTGTGAGAAATCTTTCTAGCGTTGCATTGCCTGCTTTCCTTGCTTCCGTGCATAGTGTCAGTGACTTATGTAACATAATTTTATATAATAAAGTAGACCTGTGCTTTGCTACGGAGGCAGGGCAGACATGGCAAACGCTCTGTCCCAGTGAAAATGTTCCACTGGAAGTTAACCAACAAAAACAGTGGGATATTCCATTCGTACAGGGCGTGCAGAAGGATTTGTTTCATAATTTCCATAGTGACCAAGATAAGGCACGCTTTCTAGCTGTTTCGACTAAGGAATATAGTCACCGGTTACACTCTTTACCATCAAGTAATCTTGGTACATTATTTGATGGGGAAAACTTGCGCATCGCCGTAGGAATCCGACTAGGAGCGGTGATTTGTCAACCCCAACAGTGCCCATGGTGTAGCAGCGTCAACAAGTTTGGGCTCCACGGACTTTCATGTAAGAAAAGTGCTTGTAGGTTTTCACGGCACGGTTCTTTGAACGATGTCATCCGAAGGGCTGTTGTCTCTATAAATGTTCCCTCGGTTTTAGAGCCTTGTGAAACATTTAGAGACGATGGCAGGAGACCCGATGGTATGACATTGGTCCCTTGGGAGGGAGGTAAAGCCCTAGTGTAGGATGCTACTTGCGTAGACATTCTGGCGGCCTCTCATCTCAGGGGTACCTCGTTTAGAGCCGTGGCGGCATCAGAGGTAGCTGAACTTAGTGGCGCATGAGTCTCTGATAGATGACTACATATTTGTGCCATTGCTGTAGAGACTATGGGTCCGTGGGGTCCAAGTGCGGTGAAGTTCCTAAAGGAACTCCATCCGCGGCTGGTCGTTGCTGCTGGTGATAAGATGGTTGGTTCTTTTCTCGCTCAAAGGCTAAGTATAGCCATTCAGCGGGGAAACGTAGCCAGCGTTCTTGGCACGATATTGTGGGGAGTAGGACTGTATGATAATTAAGTTACTTTTTTAATTATAGTTTTTATGTGAAGTGAATTTTTGAAGAATGTAATTATACATTTTAACTTCAGGCTTAGGAGGGCTAGAACCCAGAGCCGTAAACCCAGTTATAAAAAAAGTATTGACATTTGACAATGTCAAATCAATATAAATTTTATAATTTATATTATATCATTATATCATTTTTTATCAAAAGGCACACAACGTAACTTTTAATTAAAATGAATATGAATAAATTGTTAATAAACAGGGTTCCAATATTTTTGCTAAGAAGGGCCATGTGTGCACCCGCCTCTGGGTCAAATCCAACATCTGAAAACCGCTCCATGTCTCGTAGGTTTAGACCAACAGAATTCCAAAAAACAATCCTTGTTTGGACAAAAAAATATAAGAGCAAAAATGAGATTCCGACATTCGTATCGTAAGTTTAATTAAGCATTTTTACTAATGTTATTCTATTGATACATAATAGTAAAGTATTAAATTAAATTTTAGTCAGATATATTGTGTCATTATCTGCTGGTGACTAAGCTTTTTTTGTTATAGAGCTGAAGTTATTGACAGATCACGTAGTGAAGCCAGAATTAAGATAGCCAATGTATTAATGCTCCTTACTGCTCTAGCTAGTTTAGGTGCTATTTTTGCTGGAAAATCAGCTGCTAAAAGAGGAGAATCTGTCCATCAAATGAATTTAGATTGGCACAAAAAGTATGAAGAAGAGCATCCTCGAAAAGAATCAAATGTTACATCTTCAAACTAATTGACTTAACCTAAGTATTTATTGTTAAAATTATTTTTATTAAACCTTCTTTGTATAATAGATAGTTTAAGAATGGGCTAATAAATGTTATATTTATTTAATTTTCTTCCCTTAATACATATGTTTTATCTGTAAACCTAATATTACACTATATTGCTTCCTAAAAATTGAGGATGAAAATTGTAACAGGCCTCTCATCTCGGAGATGGTTTTGGAACAATTAGACTGCTGTGATTATATACCATTGTATGTTGGTAGACTTCACACTGAAATATTTTATTGATGATGATCAAGATTCACCACAGAACATTTGGTAAATGAGCACAAAATTACATTTTAATACTTCATTGATGCCTACACAGAAGCTTTACTCTGAGTTACTATGGCATATCAACAAATACATAAAATATTGAATTATATTATATTGTATCGTATTCTCTGTGACTGTATGTAAAGAGTTAGTGGGATGTTGATAAAATAAATTTGAATTCTTAGTTTTATATCATTAACTCTTTCACAGCGAATCACGAGTACCGCTCGGCATTCATATTTTTCTCCAACTCGCGAATCACGAGCGGCACTCGTTACCGCCTTTCATACTGTTTATTATAAAATCACGTCGCCTAGTCGTGATTCTCTGGGTACGCATTTGTAGCCGAGTTTATAAGCTATACACACATCTGCAATACATGTGCGAAGCGGGAACAGGAGAGCTACAATATGCGATACCCCGCGCCGCCCGCTCAGTCTGCCGCTGGCGAGTAAACAGGGTGAACGTTACTGCATTTTGGCGCGAAATGGCTTCCTCACAGCGCAATCGTGCGATCTCTATGCGCGAGATTGCTGATTTTTACAGGATGATGATGACTCTGATATTGAGGAGGCTCAGAATGAAGAAATTGAAGGTAAATAATAATTTATATTTATATTATTTCTATGTAGGTAAACCATTTCCGTATTGAGTATGCTTTCAATAGAAATTTCTTTTGTAGACTTGTTGTCTGACCTGCAAGTGGTTGTGGCCAGTCAAGAAAGGCACGATGATGGTGCAGTTGAGGAGCAGGAGCAATTTCGTGAACCGGTCAACCAGCGAGGGCGTACTCGGGAGCGTACACAGAGAAGGTTTCGGCGCGGGCGTCAGCGCGGCGGCACAGTGCGCTCAACTACACACGGGCGATCTTCACAAATGCAGATTACTCTAAGAGAAATGGACGAGGCCAATGGATGGACGTATGTGCCAAGAGAACGTCCATTAGAAGACCCTGTCTTCGAAGAAGTATGTCGTGTCTTAGCCCCCATAGATGAGAATTCATCAGAAATCGACTGCTTTTCAGTCTTTTTCACAAACGATTTTTGGAAGTTCCTGAAAACTGAAACGAATCGATATGCCGCGCAGATGAAGACCAAGCTGGCTAGACGAGGACTGCTAAAACCAGGGAGTATGCTCGATAAGTGGACACCCGTTACGTTGGAAGAGCTGAAACTTTTTTTCTCCATAATAATTCATATGTCGCTAGTGCATAAAGAAAGCTTTGACGCGTACTGGTCCACAAGAGAAATTATACACACCCCATATGCGGCCAAACTGATGAATAGAGATCGTTTCAGGGCTATTTACAGTTGTCTACACCTGAACGACAATTCTAAATACATACCTCGGGGTCAAGATAACTACGACGCCTTTTTCAAGCTACGGCCATACTTTGACGAGCTCTGTCGGCTGTGTGCTACCAGTTTTTATCCTGGGGAAGCCTTGACGATTGACGAAGGGACGTGTGGCTTTAGAGGCAGAGTACACTTCCGAGTTTTCAATAAAGATAAACCCGACAAATACGGAATGAAAATTTATATGTTATGTGACGCAGCGACGGGGTATATTTTGAACATGGTTCCATATGTCGGTGATTCCAAAACGGTTGAGCAAATAGTCACAGAACTAAGTGAACCGTACTTTGAAAAATGGCACACGATATATATGGATCGATTTTTCTCCAGCCCAACGGTTGCAGACTTACTCTGGCTGAAAAATACTCGTGTTGTCGGCACTGTGATGCCGAACCGGCGTGGCTTGCCCCAAGAATGGCGACAACAGCTCTTGGAGGTGAATGAAATGTCTTTCTGTCACCGTGGGAATCTCACCGCCTGTAAGTGGAAAGACAAGCGGGACGTCCCCTTCCTGACGACCAAACACGCCGCAACCTGGACAGAGGTGACTGTAAAAGCTAAAGGAGGTCTGGCAAAAAAAATAAAACCGGACTGCGTCTTAGACTACAATAAAAATAAAATCGGTGTAGACCTGAACGACCAATACGTGTCCTATTATGCCCTGCAAAGGAAATGTATGAAGTGGTGGAAAAAAATGTTTTTCCATTTAGTGGCAAGGGCCATGGTGAACTCCATGGTAATTTACAACAAACAGCAGCCTGCACGCCGCCAATTGCGGTTTTCCCAATTTTTGATGGCTTGTGGTGAAGGCATTGTGCCAGCTAGGTCTACTGATGATGCAGGTCCATCTCATGGAGCTCACCTGATCGCCAAGACTTCGAGATTAGTGGGAAGACACTTCATTGAAAGAATTCCAAGTACAGAAAAGAAGACAAAAGTGACGAGAGTGTGTAAAGTTTGTGCCGACACTATCAAACACGAAACTGGAAAACGAGGACGCAAGGAGACTGTTTTTTACTGCCCGGACTATAATGTGCCACTGTGCAATGACCCGTGTTTTAAAAAATATCACACGGTAAAGAATTACCATCTATAAAGAGGCATATACATTATGTAACACTTATTTTTTTTTTCAAAAAAAGGACTATATTGTTTTTTTTTAAAAAATTACAAATACATTATATTATTTTATAACAAAAATAATATAATGTATTTTTATTTACTAATCATAAACTGCAATAGTATATCTTATATACACAAAAAGAATTATCAGTGTTCTCATTTTAGTTAAGTTTATATGACATTCACAAATATACAGAAAATCGCCCGCGTACCGTATCAAGCGGCACCTTAAATGCTCCGCTGTGAAAGTGTTAATTTAATGTGTTGACATATAACAGCTATAAGTTAAAATTTATGGAGTAACAACAGGGTTCTACAAGCTAGCATTTTCGACTAACTGTATGTAGAATATAGACCCCCAGCATCAAATGAAGTTCTTGAAATTGAGATTCCTATGTTTGCTGGTTGCATGTTTGTATCACATTTGTTAGTCCACATTTTGGCTGGAAAGCAAAAAGTTAAACCTCCCGCCGGGTAAGGTGTTCAACTCTGGGAGTGGTCAAAACACCTCGGTGTACACTACATGATTGGAAACTAGCAAGGCATCTTTGTCAGAAGGCTTGTTGTTAACCATTTTAGCACAACACTTAAAGGGAGTTTTGGCAGCAACTTAATTGTCCACTGGTGGATTTTTGCTCTTGTTCCTTTTTTTTATAGAATAAGGGTGACAAACGAGCACACAGTTCACTTGATGGTAAGTGGATGCTGTGGCCCATAGACATCTACGTTTATCCTCAATTAAATCAAAATGTAGATGTGTTGATAACCCTGACGACTAAGTTGGAATGCCTCATTTCCAGTAGAAATGGTCTTCGGTTCTCTACACTCACCATATGAAACACAGCAGCCATAAGCTGCTATTTTACACTGATAATCTGTGGGACTGTGGTCGTAACCTAGTATAGTAGACCCATTTGTGCTACAACTAATATAGCTGCAATGTGGCTCTACTACACTCCTGGCTAATTGTTTAAATAATGGTTTGAAGTATGGTTTTGATACGTAAAAGTAATGTGATTTTATATATTCAAGTGTCTGTGCATGTGAACTATTAGCAGAAACCACAAAATCAATGCTTCAATTTTTTTTTGATATAAACCTTATTTTGTCTGCTTAGACACCTTATAAACTTGAGATACTGTCATTATTTATCGGTCGACTGGTCTGCTGTGTAAAGCTGTCTTAAAAATCTCACAATAACTTATTTCATACCTTGTATTAATCAGCATATTGTGAAGTTTTTTAAATACAATATTACAAAGGATAGCGATATATGAAAGCAAATATATTATGTTTTACTTAGTTTGTCAACAACCAAAGAAAGTTTTAAAACAAAACGATGATATTTGAAAACGTACTAATGCGAAAAGTTATTGTATCGATTTTTTTTTATTGGTGTAGTAATATTTTTATAAATACATGATTGTTTAATTTTCCATCCAAAAATTAACTAAATACAATTTCGTCGCCGGTCGCGACAAAAACTCAAGAATTTTGAGAGCATGGTTTTATGTGCATGTTTGTGTGAGTGTTCTTACATCTTATGGCTCTGTACACGTTGGCCGAGCGTGCTTGGCGAGCGCACTCGGCAGATTTTCGTGGTGCCGTTCACACGTTGGCGTGTTTCATTCTGCGTTGGTAGCTAGATGATGATGGACGTTAGGGCAATCGCGGCCGCTGTCATATACTTATACAGCGCTTCACTCTTCTCAGAGTGAACGAAAAAAGAACTACACATACAACAATAATCCCAGTTTGTCCTTTTTAGGGTTCCGACCTCAAAAGTAAAAAAGAAACCTTTATAGGATCTACTAGCTGACCCATGCCCGCTTCGCTGGGGGTTTTTTCAAAATAAATGATAGCCCAAAAGAAGCCCCTAAGCTACATTATCCCTGAGCAACATAAACGCAGAGATAATTTATAATAATATTTATCATTAGGTAGGTACTAAGAAATCGCAACTAAACATGTATTATTTAATGCAGTTAGGCAAGTTACTTACTCTGGTTTTATTTTTATGTTGGTCATGTTTGGTGTTCCATATAACTGATTCATTGTGAGAATCAATGAACGAACAATGAATCAATATTTCACTCCATAATTATTAAATCCTAATGTGTTGGTATGCATATAAGTAACATAAAAATATATTATAATGAATTATATATTTTTTCATAATATATAATATCTATTTATATATATACATTCGTATATATATATATATATATATATATATATATATATATATATGTGTGTGTGTGTGTGTGTATATGTATATATTTGTATTGTATATGTATATTTATGTAAGTGCACACTGACTACCTCTATTTCCTTCAACTATCCTTCAATAGGCCTGCTGGAAGAAATTTCATCATGGAATAGGCAGTGCCTTTGTACATAATTATGTTTTTACCATTTTCCTATCGAATTATGTGTGTACATAAACTGTTAAATAAATAAATAAATATTTCCTCATTAGTCCCATGTCGCTATGTTGAAACAATTTTATTAAGCCGACACTACAGTCTACTTCGACGCGTAACTATGAACTGAACAGTGAACACTCGGCCTACGTGTGATCGCTGTTTGCGGCTTGCGCCAAATTTCTTTGATTTGTGCACGGAAAAACGACACTATACGGCTTGTGGGCGAGTGTTGGCCGCAAACGCCAAATACACACAAAACGGCCCAGTACACGTTGGCCGAACGCACTCGGCGAGCGCGCTCGGCCAACGTGTACTGGAGCCATTACAATAAGCATCATCTGTCACTTGCTACCTGCGTGAAATAACCTACAATCGTGAGGCGCCCCGGGCTATACGCAGTCGGGGCTAGCGCGTTCTAGGCGATTAAATGTCAAAGTTTTTTAACGCTGTTTGCGTAATTTTTTTTTGTTGAAATAGTTATTGATTTGTGTTTAGTATATTCAATTGTTGGATAAAATAGTTGAAAAAGTTTTAATGTGATAATGGCAAAACGTCGTTCCTCCTATAATTGTTGCGTGGATGGATGCTTAATGACCAAACAAAAGGATAATTCAGATATATCATTTTTTAAGTTACCGAAGGATAAGGAAAGGTGAATTTATTAATTTTTTTTTGTTAGATAGGTAGGTACTTAAAGCAAAAAAAGAATTAGGTAAGTAATAATTTAACTGCAGAAGTAATACCTAAGTATTTTATTACAAAAGTTAGTTGAAATTTACTTCACTATCCAAATACCTACTTACATACCTAAGTTATAATAACACAAAATAGTGAAATTAACACTTTGTTCACAAGATTTTAAACTAAGTAGAATACTTTTGTACGTAGTTATTTATTTATTCTCTGCAATAAGTTCAGCCAGGACTCTGTCTCTTGCTATACCTGCGTCACAGAAACAAATGCAATCTCAGTTTACATAAAGGTAAAATGAATGGGGTTAAAGGTATTCTGTGAACCAATCCGTTCAACAGGGTTCCCAACTTGGGGGTTTTCCCCAAAATTTAGGGGGTAGGGATAAGTGAAATGGAATTTTTACGTTTTTTCCACTTCAGCTGATTTCTGTTTAGAAGTTTACGAAGATTGCGGCGCAGCTGGCTATAAACCTTTTGGAAACGTCTGAAAATTTGGGTGATAATTAATGCAAAACATACATTGCATTAATTATCAAGGTTGCTATTTCCCGTTATCTATTAAAATGCTATCAAGTATGATGATGATCTGATTAACATTGCAACGAAATAGCACATCATTTATAACATTTAATTGATTAAGTGGAATGTATGTTTATAGCCAAATGTATGATTTTAACATGCCGGAACCATCTAAAAAAAAAAACGAAATAAAATTTGAAATATTAAATAATTTATATATAAAGTATTGCACTTACTGTAAGGGGATTTTCATGTAAATAAGGTAATTTTAGGGGGTTTTGACTTAACCTTTAGGGGTAAATATTTTTTGGAGTTGGTAGCACTGGCGGAACCTCGGGTAACACTAAAAGGCTTATTACATTACACGATTTATCGGGCCCTCTCTATCGTGTGCCCTGCCTACCAGACAGGGCGCTGCTTATTACACTACGCTAGAAATCGCTTCCTGCCTCAGTTGTTACTCGAACGTGGAAATGATTGCACGTCTAGCATTATGGCGCAGACTTTATCTATACTTCAAAAAATTGCTTTATTGTTTTTTTTACGTGGTAGAGCCATGCTACAGCTATATTAGTAGTATAGTTGTAGCACGAATGGGTCGGCTTGACCGGGGAAGGACCACGCTCTCACAGAATGCCAGCGTAAAATAGCAGCTTAACACTGCTGTGTTTCGTATGGTGAGTGTAGAGAACCGGAGACCCTTTTTACTGAAAAAGAGGCATTCCATCTCAGTCCTCACGGGTGACAACGCTTCTGCATTTTGATTCGCATACGAGGATAAATGTAGGTGTCTATGGGCCACAGCAACCACTTACCATCGGGTGGACTGTGTGCTCGTTTTTCACTCTATCCTATAAAAAAAAACTTTGGCTGGCGGTAACGTGCAAGGCCAAGGTAAAAAAAGGAAGGAAAGTTAAATGTGGATGAAAAAATATTTGCTCCTCAGAGAAAAACTATCGAATATGCAAATAGTCAGCGTTTTGGACTCAACAGACGAAACTATTTTAAAGAGTAGGTGAATACCAATTCGACGAGTTATTAAGCTTAGTAACGCCTATAATAGAAAAAAAAAATACTTTAATGATTTCATATATTTACGCGAACACTACTCATTGATTAAAGCTGCTTGTATGGATTCTATCGCGTTTAATTTTTTTTATTAATTCCCGACGTTTCGGATGCTTTACAGCAACCAGTCCCCCGTGACCATGGGTGGTAAAACATCCGAAACGTCGGGAATTAACGTGTAGACTGTTTTATCGAAATATCAATGAATCAGTATATATGTCCTTGGCTCTTTTTTATATAGAATAAGGGTGACAAATGAGCACAGTCCACCTGATGGTAAGTGGACACTGTGGCCTTTAGACATCCACATTTATCAATAAAACAACCAATTAATTAATAATTACAACCATAATATAGTGCTTAGAAGCTGCAGCATAGCTCTGCCACGCTATTTTTAGGCTATCAAAGACAATTAAATATGACTAACATTACTCGTCGTCATTTAAGTTAAGTAAAATAAAGTTAAGTTAAGTAAGAACAAATTGGTTATATACCAATTTGTTCTGTGATATAACTTAACTATCTAGTGCTTAGTAACTAGGTATAATTTAACTAGTGTTACAAATAGCCAGGATAGTTTTCTTATGATGGTTTTAATAAAATTTATTTACTAAAATTTGCAATTTTGTTTAAATATTTATTTAATGCTATTTTATTTATATTCCAGCAATTTTAATATTATTGGAATATTTACTTTCCCATACTAGCCCGTACGATAAGTTAGGTAACAAATCCCAGTAATGTTACTTGTAAGTTACAACGTTCAAATAACGTTCTTTCTGCGGTTCTAACTTGTACTCATACGTGTGCTCCTCGCGAAAGTCTCAACGAACTGAACGAAATTGGCCCAATTGCGCTACACACGCAACAGCGGCAGGGCCAAAGAGTATAGTAACTGTCCTACAGGGCCGATCTAGGGAGCAAGGAAGGTCTTGCGCTCCTGCAGTGTTGCATAAGTGAAAAATAAAAAATCGGTAGATTTGCCAGCTAAAAATCTGGAGAAATCGGGAGATTTTTATTTACATCCATGGGTTTAGAAATGTGTCATAAAACGTTGTTTTAGATGTCGTTCTTTTTCGTTTCATTTTTTTGCGATCAAAATAATGTCTTTATAATTTAAACTAAAATTGTATGATTATATATTTTTGCTACTCACGCTTCTCCAAAATTCTTCTGTTTCTGCACTGAGTGATTTAATTTCTTTCGTATTTAGAAGCAAACGCCATTCTAAATTAATTTTTTGATAACTAATGCTACCTAACAAATTTGGACATAAAGCACAACAGTTATCAACAAAACAGAAGAAGGCTAGTAATTAGTGAATGTAATTCTATGAATTAACAACACTATATATACATGGCCTAAGCTACCTAATTCGTAAAACAACCCGAACAAAGTAATCTTTAGGGATCTCCCCCGTACACTTACCAGAAAATAATGAACTCTATTTTAAGATGTATCAGTGTAATATGCTTTAACCATACCGCGAAGTTAAAAACCTAATAAGGTTATAGGTATAGGTCCCATAGGACGTGGTGCGAGCAATTTTGGGAAGTCCCTGTACATAGATTTTGTGTTAAAAGTTCATTTTAGTATTTTGATTATTACTTTTCAATTTTATTTATGATTATTATTTTACATTAGTTGAAAATGTAAAAAAATCGGGAGATATGTTCGCTAAATCGGGATATCGGGAGATACTAAGTAAAATCAGTAGATCTCCCGATAAATCGGGAACTTTTGCAACACTGCGCTCCTGCCGCCCTGCCGCAGGGCTGACTTAAAAATTGCCCCTGCTTGCCTACACACATCACATTTAAGGAGGCAATTAAGGGTCATCCCCACTCCTACGCCCTAGATTGCCCCTGCGGCAGGCAGGTCAGTAGCCACCTTTACATTTATGCAGTCTCGGGGTTAGCGCGTTCTAGGAGAGCGTTTTACTTTACTATATAGGTAGTAATTTTCAAAGTGTTTAATACTTATTTACGCAAATAGTTTTTTGTAAGTAAATACTTATTAAAATAGTTTTGTAGGTTAAAATAGTTAAATAAGTTTTAGTGTTATTTAAAAGTAATTTATATGTATATTACCTACCTATTTGAAAAATTATAATGGAAAGCGTCGTTTCTACTACAATTGTTGCGTGGATGGATGCTTAATGGCAAACAAAAAGATTCCAAATTATCATTTTTTTCGTTACCGAAGGATAATGAAAAGTGAGTTTACATCTTAATTAAAATTTTGTTAGATAGGAACTTATAATTATTAAGTACGGTCGACCCCAAAATTGTTGGTACCGAGTTTGTACAAATCTATACCCAAGCTACTTAGATAATACATAGCGAAAAAATTATATATTAGGTATGTAATCATTTTACTACAGAAGTAGGTACCTAATTCTAATTACAGAACTTAAAGTCTACGTTAAAAACCCCCCACCCATTTGTTTGCATTGCACCCATGTAGTTTAGAAATAAAAAATAGTTAAAGATCGTCCACGTTATAACGTCGATATTACTTCAAATAATTAGAATTGGGTACTTTTTACAGTATAAAGAAACTGCACCTTGCTTGAATATAATTGCACCATTGTTCAAAATATATTAATAGTAACGATAAGCTCAAAAATTTACTAAAACCAAATATTATTAAATGTCGATTGGATGCATTCGACAATGTCTTAAAGTGCCTAAATGCTAGGAGTGATCGTTACAAAACGTAACTAGTTATTGAAACTATCTATTCATACAATAGCGGGTTATTGCAGTCCAACGAAACTATCTATTACAGTTGACGTTATACTCAGTAACACGATTCACGTTTCACGAACGAGCGATCAGAACGAAATGTAACAAATCGTTTATTCAGCTATTTTCGCGACGGATCGACAAAGGCTTCGGCTTTTGAAGTACCACCGGCCATCGAATGTCTAGTGAGCGCGGGTGATAAGTTTTGTCTCTTTCACACCCACCTACATTGCTTGTGCATTTGACCTATCTTCGGATAAATGTGATATTATAAATGAGAAAGTAAGTGTGCATGTTATTTTTATATAACAAATATTTTCGAATTGCTTGAATTTGCGTGGTCTTGACTCTTGACCCAGTTTAAATTCGTCTCATGTTTGATGACACGGTTTGTTTTTTATTGCTAATATTGTAGATTTTGTTTTGTGCAACAATAATAATATTTGTAGTAAGAATAGAGGCGAATACAATTACATATATGTATTGTTATTTTATTTAAATTTAATTTAAGTATTGGTTGTTACTTAATTAACTCGTCACCAGCCAGTCCTAAGCTTGGATAAAGCATGAAGGAAATTTCATTGCAATATAAATCTTCTACTCAATCAACACTAAAATCTCGATAACAGTAATCTTAACGAAACGGGAACACCAAACAAACTAATCAAGCTTTCTCGTGAAACGGCTATAGTTTTATTCGCCTCGTTTTTAAACACGTCGCGAAACACTATTGAAGCAGCTATTAAAATAGAGTGTTTCAAAACCCTCTATTAAAATAGAGTGTTTCAAAAGCCGTTATTGATATTCGATAGATAGTTTCGTTTCGTTACCCAAAAAAGCCGCTACTACCCACCACTATAAATGCAAATACTTATAGAAGAAAAATACTATTTTGTTAACATAAGGTGCGCGTCAACTCGAGCGCTTCTTCTTCTTCTTAATAACTGGCTTTACGGCTCTGGGATCTAGCCCTTCTGTGCCTGAAGTTACAATATTATATTATAATAATTATTCTTCATAGTATACTGCTTCATAATATGTTGATGCGTCACATTGTGCAGCCCTTGGGAGATTTAGACGGCAACTTGAGCCAGCAGACAGCTGACGGTTAGCGATGGTATCTCAAGGCGCCTAAGCAGACAGGCACCTTATTTTGAGAATCACATCACTATCAGAGCACTTGTTTCACAGTTTCCACTAATAGTTCACATGCGCAGACACTTAATACACAAAATCGCACCACTTTTACATATCAAAGTCCACTTAAAACCATTATTTAAACAATAAAACAGGAGCAGCAAACCGCCGCCGGTCAAATTCCCGCCAAAACTCCTCTCGAGCGCGCGCGTGACAACATCACCACAGATAACTGTATACTAGTCACTAGTCAGAGAGAACATCACTAAAGCGCGAAGTGAGACAGGTCTACATAGTGACCTGTCATCCGCATCACAGAACACAATGGGTCTGACAAACGTTTTTTACTTTACATGCCAAATAAATCTGCAAAATAATACGAGAGAAACTGTGTTTTTACTTTTTTCATATCTTAAAAATTGGCTGAGATATTAACGATCAAAGTGCGTGTTTCCCAGCGAAGATTTTTAAAAACGCGGGCGGGCGCTCATTACTCGATGACGTCACACTCCCGCTCATACAACAATCGCGCTCTCGTATGCACGCCGCTGCTCAGTAAAAATCAGAATTTTAAAGTTCTCTGTGGTAAAAATGGCAAAAGAAATACTGTATTGTGCCTCAGTGCTTCAATTCAACAGTTAAAACACCTGATAAACGTTTTTTTTATGTGCCTGAGGACCCAAAAATAAAAATATTCAATAGTCTATTCAATAGTCTATTCAATAGGCCCTAAAAATTTGCGCTGCTGTGAAGACCATTTCGATGTAAGTATTTTTGTAAGTAATAAGCTTATACTTCTTCTCTACCTATCCTTGCCCTAGTAAACATACCTATTTGTCTACTTTGATAGTTTAGATAGATAGGTATCATGCCAAAGTTGCCAACTACCTAGCACCTTGTAGCAGCGCAGTGCAGTGCTCTTCAAATGACTGTATTGGCGGGCCACAAAATACACATATGGCAAAATATACATAAATATAATATATTTTCTTCCTACTACAATATCAAACTCGCGGCCCGATGTCAGTGGTATCAAACTCGCGGCCCGCATTTATCCTTAGTTTTCGTTGTATTTCTTTAACGATAGCAACGTACATACATTAAACACGGTTTATATTTAGGTTTTCAAAACGTACGTTTTTAATGTACTATTAGAACGGTTTAACCGATTTAGATAAAACATGTTTATAAACCACTATTAAAAAACAACAATAAATACAAATTAAAAAAAACAACACGGTTCACCCATTTATGAGCTATAGTACTACAAACATACCGACACACTGACAGACTTATAGACACACAGACATAAATAGCGGTCAAACTTACAACACCCCTCTTTTTGCGTCGGGCATTAATAAATAACCAATAAAAATGGTAAGTAAAAATTTGCGACCCACAAGTTAATCGGCACTGATTTTTTTAAATGTTTTAATTTAAAAAAAAACTGTAAATGAATAAACTAAAGCGAGCATTGGATAAAATTAATCAAAAATAGGTAAGTATCTGTTTTAGTATAGCAATAGAACAATAAGTACCTATTTGCCTAGTTAGAAAACTGATAACTACGTAAATACCTAGGTAGTAGGACTTACCAACATCTATTATATGGTATATGGGTAAATATTGACATTTTCTGTAAGTTTAAACTAAAAACACAAAATAATCATCGACAAACTTGAGATGTGGATTACGAGTAGGTACCTAGTATTTTTTATCGCCACCCATATTGGGTAAGTATTACCGTCAAACTATCCACTCTTGGCAGATTGTCCGACTGTCCTTTTACAAAACCTTCCATTCTAGCACTACACGTTTCACTTTAGTGTAATCGGATTTAGAGAATAATATTATTTCTTTGAAATACAAATAGTAGGAATACAAAGATCATCGAAAGAAAATGAAACTAGACCCGCGTAATTTGGTCAAGCGCCGCGTTTGTTTCGCGGTCGCGATCTGCGGGAGTGTGACGCCATAATGTGAGCGCGCGTAATCTCTGAAATTCAAAAAGGGCTTAAATTTCTCGTCGTTATAACTTCGGAGATACTGCATGTATTGAAGTGAAATAAAAACTAATATAATGTACTTGATCTTTGTTACGATTTTAATAGTATTTGGTAGTAATATTTTGACCCTTTTGTGTTCCCCATTACTCTCTACCAAGAGATCCGCATTATGCTACAACGTAAAGACTATAGAAATCGTAATTGGGCTTTATTTTAGGGATGTCGATATTCATCGATGGTAGATAAACATCGATGCTTAGCGGGAAAACATCAATATTAAGTCCTCGAAAGCATCGATATTGCGAGATATCGATGTTGCCAGAATAATATTGGAACATCGATATTAGGGATGTTACGGAAGTGGTTATATCGGAACCGAATTCGGAAACGGAGTTTTTAAATTTTTGTTTATCGGAACCGGAATCGGAGGTGGAGGCAGAATAGATTTTTTTTATTTTTTTTTTATTTATTTATTTTACCGCTTACAACTATCATCACAGGTGTATTACCTAATACAATAGTCCAGTTACAAACTAAGAAACTAGACAAACATAGCACAACTTAAAGATATTTTACAATAAGCGGCCTTTGTGAATTCGTTCAGAGTACAGCTGAACAAATCAGTATGTTGTGAGACCACGTTAAGTGCACGAAGCGCGCGCGTCAAAGGCGCGTGCTGTAGCAAGTTGGTGCGCGCTTGCGGCACCAACAAGAGCGGCGGCCGCCGCCGTCTTCCTACGTACTCATTAGGTACACACAGCTCAGCTATCTGTAAAATACCTGGGTTATGTATTTTACCACGGATCACTTTTAGTAAGTAAGTGGCGAGAGCAACTTCCCTTCTTATTTCTAGTTTATAATAGCCTATCATGCCTAGTATAAATAAAGTAGGGTACAAAAGTGGATAACCCGGGCACACACCATACTGTTTTAAATACATAAATCTCACAAATTTGTTCTGAATACGTTCTAGCATTAATTTATATTTGACTTCATGTGGTGACCAAACAACATCATTGCATTCTAAATGACTTTTTACGAGTGCCTCGTATAATGCTCTCAGATCACAGATGTTTGTGAATCTGTTGGCTAGCCGTAAGACCATCCCTAGGTTGCGGTATGCTTTTTTACAAACATTAGTAACGTGTTTTCGAAATTGTATGTCGGTAGTGAATCGCACACCTAAATCATTAACCTCAAAAACTCGTTGCAGAGGGGTTCCATCCATATAGTATTGATGATGACTCGGGTTATGTGCACGGCTGAATGATAGAATAGAACATTTCTCCGCGTTGAAATATAATTTATTTTCCAAACTCCACTCTACGACTTTTGTTATATCCTGCTGTAGCATGTCATGATCCGCCCGCTGCTTTATTTTTAAAACTAATTTCAGGTCATCAGCATTCGGCAAATAACAAGGGTGTAGACTTATTGACTACTTCAGGCAAATCGTTGATTGTCAGAATAAAGAGAAAAGGCCCTAAATTACTGCCCTGACTGACACCTGATCTTGTAAAGTAGGGTTCGGAAAGCCGTCCGCTGCAGTCAACATACTGACATCGGTCTCTTAAATAACAGGCGAAAAATGATAGCGTATGCGGTGTGCAGCCGACGCTAGCCATCTTCGCTAGTAGGACGTCATTGTCTACTGTGTCAAATGCCTTTTTAAAATCAAAATAGGCAACATCCACTTGTTGGCCAGCATCCACCGTTGGTACTATGTGTGTCATTAGCTCGAGCAAGTTCCCCGTTGTCCCTCGCCCGGGACAGAAGCCGTGCTGTGCGTCGGAAAACAGAGCACTTATTTGTGGGTACAAACTACTGTGAATGGTCGACTCAAAAACTTTAGCTGGAGTGCATAATACCGCCACGGGTCTATAATCACTGGGGGCTGAACCTCTGCTACCTTTCGGCACGGGTACTACCCGAGTGAGTTTCCAACGATCAGGAAACTTTGCAGCCTTAATACAAACATTGAATATGTGTAGCAACGGCTTTACTAATACTGCACGACAGTCCCTAAAAATAAACGCCGGAATACCATCGGGCCCCGCCGAAGACTTCAGCGGCAAACGTGCAAGTGCGCGCCGTACGTCAGCCGGACGTAAGCACGCGAGATGCGCCCACGCACCCGGCACCGCACCCGTCGCCGCACTTATGCTTGCCGCCGCCACGCTCAGCTTAGGAGGCGTCGGACTGGAAGAACCGAGCGAACTCATTGGCACATTCTTGTTCTGATAGTACCCATCCGTCATTGATTAACCTTCGATGATTCGAATCGCCTTTCCTAGATCTTATGTACCCCCAAAACGCTCGCGGATCCTTTGCCAAATGTCCCTGCACGCGGTCGCGATACTGGTCATGTGCTCGTGCAGTCTCGGCTTTAACTCTTGCCCTACATCGAGAGAACTCCTCGTAATCATGGCGCGCTTTGCTAGATTTATATTTTTTATGTAATTTATATTTCAGCTTTATATCCTTAATTATTTCAGGCGTGTACCAAACCGGATAAGTATATCTCCTATTGACTGAGTTTATATATTCTTTTGGGGGAACACACTTATCAGACAAAAATATCATATATCTTATCATAAAATAAATTTAGAACGTCGTCCGGCTCTTGTATATAGTACATCTCATTCCAGTCTATTTTTGTAAATAAATTGTATAACTGAATAAAGTCGGCTTTATTAAAATTCCATAATTTCCGTGTTATCGGGGATCGTGAGCACGAGTATCGCATACACGGCGATCCAGAAGGTATGATGGTGTCGGGGGGAAGCTGCGGCGCACGTGCTCCGAGCTCGATGCGCACGGCAAGCGGTGGATGGTACGCGTCCACGGGCTGCAGGCCCTCGTCCGCCGCACTTACCGAGGCGCCGCCGCTACTGCACAGCACGAGGTCCAACAGCCTATTGTTACAATTAGGTACCCCATTACACTGAGTGAATTCACAGAAGGCCATGAAATATTCGTAATAATTAGATATATTATTATTACAAGAGTACATATTGAAGTCCCCTAATATAACTAAATTAGTTTTATATTTTAGACATAGTTTTTCTAATATGCTAAACATTAACATATATTCGTTCTCGTCAGCCTGCGGCGGTATATACACGGCACAACAAGTAAATAAAAAATGGTTTTGAATATAAACAACAGTACAAATTAGTTCAAACTTTTGACTGCCAATATTAAAATCACCTGACACAGTCACTCGTCGCAACTCGAACCGCTGTTTGGCCACTAAAAGTACGCCTCCCTGTTTGCGCCCATCTGCCCGGTCACATCGTAATATTTGGTATCCGGGGACCACGAATTCAGAGTTTTGAATCGGTTCATTTAAGCCAGTTTCAGTAATAGCGAATAGATCAGATCCTGATGATTCTAATAATGATAAAAATTGTGTGGTCTTCGTCCGCAGTCCTCTGACATTTTGGTAAAAAACGTTAAAATGTCTACTCGGTTTCCGATTTGTTTGTTTTGGTTGAGCGGCGAAACCAAATCCATTCACTGAATTCTACATTTACTGGCCATACTTCTGGGTCACAAAGCTTGTCATAATCGCTTAACGTAACACCAATCTTGAACGACGCGTATTCTCGCACAGTTTTAGGTTTTAATTTTTCAATAACGATTTCTGACTCGTTTCCCAGTACTTTTTTTAAAAACTCCTGTAGATTTTCCTCTGTAGTGCATTTTTCCAGTCTCCAAACATGTAAAAATTTTCTACGTTCAACTGCTTTTATAAAAATAACTGATTTGTTACCTCCTCTCTGTATAAGGTTACTCCTCCTTTTATTTTTATTTTTGACTTCTATCCAATCATTACCATCGTTATCGCCGACTTTCGTATCCACTGCTTTTCTGGCCGCCGCCGCCGCATAATTTGTTTCCGGGGGCTTCGACAGCGCGGTCGCCCGCGCGTGATAGCCCTTATTGTTGATGTTGGACGTACACTCTGGTATTGTAGATATTAATTGTCGATTTTGGCATTCGGTACTGATATCATAACTTTCATTTTTCTCACTTATCTCTAACACTTGCCTCTTAGCTTTTAAACATTTAATTTGTTGTTCAAAAGAACTACATTTCATATTAGCATCCTTCAATTCCTGCCTTAATTTACTATTTTCTAGCGCAAGTACTGCCACAGTGTTTTTAATTTCTTGTATAATGTTGGTTTCAAAAGTACAAATTTTTGCCATGATTGCTCTCTCAACTTTATCTATTATCTCGTCCAATGTTAACGACTCTGCTATCGCCTGAGAAACATTTCCCTCGAAAGATTGGTTATGTTCAACGAGGCAGGCGGTGCGAACACCACGTACTGGTGTGTCGTCGGTTACCCGTATACGCTGGGTTATGTTTAAGCAAAAATCACACTTGAAAGTACATTTCAAATGTTCTCGTTCTTCCCTAAACGCAGCCGAGGTAATATTCACACATCTATAATGGTATCCTACCTTGCATCCATTGCATTTAATCATCTCCTCAACGTCACTGTTACTGCCACATGCCAGACAATTCATTCTGAATTCCAAGAACGTTATAATAACACCGTGCAACAAAACAGATATAGCTAGCTCCCGTTAGAGTGCGATGCGCGCTCGGCACTTCACACCACGCGCACAGATTGATTTTCGTCACTGCACTTTTTACACACAAAATAATGTTCAAAATAGTTAGAAATTCAAGAATTTAATACTGTACTTCATATTTTTTAGGTATATCAACCAATTCAAACGAAAATAACATCTATAATTAATTTTTTCTTAGGGGCAGGTCTATTGCACTGTATTTTTCTTTTCAGTTTCAAATTTTTTGGAGTCTTCGAATTCAGTGACATGCACAGACTTTAAATGACCTTTTAACAAAGTAGTCGCATCTCCCTTTCATGAATATATTTTCTAACATAGTTTACACTTTGCCTTATTCTCAGAAACTTCATTGAAATAATTCCAAATGGCACTTGAATTTGACTTCATTGTCCAATTCAAATAAATTTGTTACACGTTAAATAAAACACTACTAAAACTAATCAAAACTCGGATAAGAATGGATGAAGCGCGTACGCACAACATGCCAATGGGTTTATTGTTGTGAAGATCATTTTGATATAAGTTTCATTATTGTTTGTTTACATATATACCTATTGTTACCTACAAAATGTTTACGAGCCACACCACACAACACACCAGTGTTAATAACTATTTGGGTTTTATATACCTACTTACCTTTTCATGAAATAGGAGCGCTTGGCTAAGTGGTCGAGGTGACTGCCCATCTTACGTCGTTCGTATAAGGCAAAAAATTACCTAAATTGTTACTCTGCGTATTCAAGTCAAGGTCAGCGCTTATAACTTATACATAACTCTCGTGGCACAACCTATACCTATAACTTTACCTACTTATCTTGGTATGTGTGTGTAAAATATCGTAATATACCTTTAGCATTGTTAATAGATGCGCACGTAAATGTATGTAAAGGTATGCTAATAGATGCGTGTGCCGTGTAAGCTTAAAGCATAATACGTTCGTATCGCTATTTGCAAGGTCAAGATCGATATGCATTGCACTACACAGCGTAATGCGCCTGTGTGCGTGTGGCGTTGATAAGATGAGTGCGATTGATCAGGGATCAGAGACAAACTGCTGTGACAGTATGTGTTAAAATAAATCCAAGAATTAAATCGATAGTGAAGTAAGGAATAGCGAACCTTTGGCTCTTTGTTAACCTATATACAATACCAATATGTTAAAGTTAAGTAACAATAATATGTTTCAACTTGCCGGATGATACACTATAAACCCAAACGGGTTTTCGTGTCGAACAGTCATAAAAATCGTCGAGATCGTGGATTCGAGTCCCACTTGCCATATTTTTCTTGTCATGTTATTTATTTATCAGTAACCTTTATTTTCTGTTCTTTTTTTTTATTTCTGTTACATCACGCTCCTTGGGAATAAAAGTCCGATATGAGAAGATAAAATCCTTATATGTTATACCTTTATGCAAAATTTCATTAAAATCAGTTTAGTATTACACGCATTGAATGCTTGCGACCATTGCATTTTCAAAACAGAATAGGTACCAACTACCATCGTAATACCGCAATCAGTTTATTCAAAAGTAAGTAAAACTAGGACCGTATGTTTGTAACCACTGACGAACTACGTAGCCAACGCTAAATAACAGTACGAGTTGATTAATACTCACTGCATTAATAAGTTTAAGTAAGTTTTTTCATTTTATGTCGTTGTAAATCATGTGCAACTTCGTGGTTCGGTCAGTTAATACCTACCTATATATTACTGCCTTATTACTAATCAATGGTAAAGCTGTATACTTTTCGTAATCTTTTATTAGTAACTTATCTTTGGAGCTTTATTATTAAAAACTATTGTTATTTTCATAAACATAGCTTTAAAGCTATATAGGTTTTATTGTCAAATTTGCACATGTTGGTGTGACCCTTTGCCAAATACGAAACAAAACATCAAGTTAAAGAGTAATCGACAGAAGGCACGGGAGGAGGGAGGTTCCCGGGGTTACAAGTGTAAAATTGTTTGTACACGCTGATGGCGGTCGCCGCCACCACTATGCATCGACCTCCGATATATAACTTTCGATTAAAATTTAACGAAACCGAAATCAGAATCGACAGTGCAAAATCAATCGGAAGTTCCGAACTTTCGGAATCGGAATCGAACCTCCGTAACTTCTCTAACCGATATATTCAAGGCAAATCCTAGAATCTACGTAACTGAAGTTGAAGAAAGTACGAGTAGCCATTAAACATTTGTGTTGCACAGAGACTTTGACAGCTCGCAAAGACTTTTTAAAAGCTGGTCAATATCTGTATCAACAAAGGAACAGATTAAAAGAAAAACTTGTGACAAAGTTTTTTTTTGCCGAGTTTACTCAGAAAATACTGGGAATTTATAGTATATTTTTTATAGTCACCGTACTAAATACTTATAATAAATAAAATAATCCTAGATTGTTTATGTTGCTAACTAAAACATCGATATTTTCGAACATCGATTTTTATCGTACAGCGATACTTGTGAATCGATAATTTGATCTAGCAAGCTCTAAAGTTGGGCCTGTCTTTAAACTGTGGTTGGGCCACGGCTGGTAATCTTTGAGCAAAAATCTTTGACCGTATGAAATGCAGTGAGCAATCCAGAACATGACGTTTCCCTCGTCCCTCCCATCTCTTGCCCCTTCCCGCTGTCGCCATTTTGTCATGTTATTGTCGCGTAGCTGTCAAGTTAGAAGTTTTCTTGGAAATTTTCATTTTGTTTTTCTATGAAGTATGAACTAACTATAAATTATAAATAAAGTTTTATTGGCATTTTACTACTATTTTACGAAAGGATGTTTATTGTTTTATAGCTTATATATTTCGACGGGACGTTTTCTTTAGCTTTAGTGTATTTTGTATTAAAATTTTAGTTTTAAAATGTATTTTTAAGTGTGTCATTCCCAATTGTGCAAGTAAGAAGAGTCTGACGAAGGCCAAAGAAACAAGTGGTTGGAATTTATAAACTGTGACAAACTTAAAAGTATGCTGCATTCCAGTAACCATTTCAAGAAGCCTGCTTGGTCACAAAATTTTTGAATAAAGGGTTTCATACTGCTAAATCTGACATTAATAAGGCTAAAAAAGGGTTGAATAAACTCAACACTAATCTTTGGAGTAAATTGAGTTAGGTTTATCATCAAAGATGACAAAGGTATGTACATTTAATTATTCCTTAATAAACGTAACTGCTCAGTATATTCAGTATTCATATAAAATTTAAAAAATTATAATAAAGATGTACGGGAGTACTGTACTTAAATAAAACTACTTAATTCCTGGCGTTTCAAGTGATCTCTTTGATAACAACTTAGTAATAATAATAAACTGGTTGCCAACTTGTCTGCCAAGTGTTACAACTATGGAAAATGTACACCTTATATGATAACCTATGAAGGCCTATGTTTACCAGTAGCTTTATGATAGTCTGCAATGAATGAATGATGAATGAAACAATAATAAATTCTTTTTATAATAATTTATTAAAATTTTAAGTTAATGGCTGAAGTAAATGAGGAATTCTATTATTTTAAATAACTAATTGTCAACATTATTTTATGCACAATTGCACACCTCTAGTCTTAATAATTACAAAATCAAGGATGTCTGAATGACAATGACAAACAATCTTTTATGTTTTTATTTCAGATGATACAGTTCAAATAAATTTAGTGTGATATTTGATCAGCCATCATAAAAAAAGGTATGAGGAATAATTTTGCTGTCAAAACACATAATAACTGATGGAAATGTATCAAAATGGCAAGATGATGTGTACTAAACAGGACTGCAAGCATACTCAATTGCGCTTGTTAGATAAACTAAATGATGACCATGTGATTCCCAATGAAGTAAAAAAATTAAGGTAATAATCATGTAAAATTGAAATTGCAAAACAATCGCCATTCTAAAACTTTAATTCAGATAATATTTTTATTAGTATTAGTAATATGTTTATATTTTTGAGCAAATTTGATCTCTGTCTACACCCTGAAATAAATGAATTAATGTTAATTCCAATTTTAAGTGCTAATTTATCATGTTCTGGAACATTGTGACGAAATCTGTGTGTCTAAGGAATAAAAATATTTTAAAGATGTAGTCTACCAATAAGCACCTTGCCCAACTCATTGTTTCATACCCCTCTGAGAAATGAGACAGTCTGTGCCCAGCAGTAGAACATGAACATAGACTCCAATAGATAATTGGCTACTTTACAAAATATACTTTTATCCTCCCAACCTTCTATCAAAAATTGCTACAGTGTACTTAATTATCTTAGGTATCAATGATAATTATGTTCAAAAATTATTGGAAATTTCTGAATTGTGAAAGCTTCTTAGATTTATGTGAAAGTAACTTTATCTGATTACAATGGCCTCTTCTTGTCTTGACATTTTCTATGCAAACATTTATAAACTACAACAATTACAATGAGCAACAAGTTTAATATGTGCATATTAAACTTGTAATTTATATATTTAAATATTCCTTTTTCCAGCTCAATACACTGGATATCGAATGTATTGAAGAGAACCTTTTCACTGAAAATATTCAAGTGCAAGCAGCAAAGGAGGAATTATATGTTTACTCTATAGCATGTACCACACATGGGTTTCTGAAAGGCACGGACATCATTAGAATCGAAAAGTGTACATTGCCACCAATCCAAAAAAAAAACCTTGAACAAGTTTAAAAAAGTTAAAAAAATAAATCATATAATAAAAAATATATACAATGCATTTTATTTCTACGAATCCTTCATAATAAAATAATAATAATAAAAATAGTAATTAAAATTATGAATATAAAAATATTATGTAAGTATATACCTATATATATAATATATATATATATATATATATATATATATATATATATATATAATTATAATGGGCTGAAATAAAATTATTCCCTTGCCTATATCCAATTCATATTTTAAAAAAAACGAAATGTCATGTTCTGATTTGCTCTACGGTCCAAACTAAATGTACCAGAGACGTCCGTCTGAACGCGTAGTGTTTCTATATAGTTTGTGGGTTGGGCGTCATAGAACTCACAGAGTAGCAAATAATAGTCAATCTTAGTCGGAGTAGGTACCTTACATAAGTAACTTAAGCGCCTTATTCACGGTCTATCTTGCTGTAGGTCCCGCCAAGGTCATGCACGACGCATGATGCAAAATGACAATGAGTAGGTATGACGTACGTCAATAAATATTTTTAATTGCTTGCTGGACTCGCTGAACGCATTTTGTATACAGCAACGCAGCAGAGAGCCTCCTTTTCGTATCGTGCTCATGGAAAATTAAAAGGCCGTACATACGCCAAAGCTGTCGTGTATCAAGCATGCTAGATCGTGTGAATACTGGATGTACAGCAGATTTGTCATTTTATATAGCAATGCATCTATCTGTACCTTGTCATCTGCTGTCGTCTACCTTCAATCATTAAACCTTTACAAGCATTCTCCGCGACATGATAAATGAAAGAAATAAAATATTTTATTACGTGTTATAATTATATTACTAACTAAAATAGCTTAAGTATAGCTCTAAAGAGTTACATTTAATTTGAAACAAAAAAAAAACAATTTGAAAATAAAAAGTTATTCACTTAACAAAATGCGGTGATAATAAAGTAGATACTAGTTGTCCTCATAATTTAGATTAAACTGGTGGTATTTTAAATAAATGTAACACGAGCGCTCATTCAATTCGTTCAATTACATTTAATACGCTGGATGCACGCACGCCTATACTACGCCCAGCACCACGGCCTTAAGCGGACTTACAGCTGGGCTGGATCGTGAATAAGGCGCTTTACTTATCATTTTGAAATGTAGGTGTATTGTACCTACTTATTTGTATTTTTACTAATATTGCACGAATTTCGGTACGATTAATTTTCTGTGCGAATATGATTGCCGTTACCTATATTCCACTTAATTAAAAGTAAAATTAAATCACCTCTGACAATTAGCGTGAAATTGGAGAGGTTAGTGATTCCTATTCATACCTATATTGTATTCAAATTGTTCTTAAATATGTGTTGTTCTTGAAATTTCCCTTGAAAAAATAACTCTTTGTGTAATAAAGTTAACCTCCACTGCGATTGCCCTCACGAATGTTGATGATGCAGGCCAAGATGCAAGGAAGCTAACTTTGCAGTTTTTATTATTAAAACCATACCTGTAAATAGTTTCTCCGCGGCACCGTAACGCAATGTTTAGCTAGCCACGGTCGAAGTCTCCCACCAGACCAGAGCCAATTTAGAAACTATAAAATGCCAAATTGTTGATGCCGGAATTCCAACCCGGGGCCTCCCACTAAGAAGATCACAGGGCTCCAATGCGACTGGAACGACATCAAATTAAAAAGAATTTGAAAGAAAGAAGAATAAGCAAAGCAGTGGCGGGCTAAGATTTTTTCGGTTTACTGTAATCTTATCTTAGTAGGTCATAACTCTATTCTTAGTAGGGATAATCATCATTGAAAGTATTAAAATATTTTTTTCTGCCTTTCAGACGCAACGAATGGTTAAAAGTTATCGGAAGACCGGATTTATTAACTAAACCAGACTTAAAACACGGAAGTTACAGAGTATGTTCAAAACATTTTGAAGATACAATGATGTCCGTTGTGATTAAACGAAAATTGACGCCAACTGCAATACCAACATTATATATTGTAAAAACCGAGTCACATCTACAACAGAGTACATCAGAAAGTGATAACGCTCTGAAGACTTTTAACGTTGCGACACAAACCATGGATTAATATATAAACTTATTATCAGTGGTTAAAATTCAAAATACTTCTATGACCGAAGATGAGACACAAACATTAAAGAAATGCGGACTTAAACTTCAGCAGCTCTTTCATCGGGCACGCCAAGGAAAAATAAGCTACATTTAGAAATGTCTGGATTTTAACACCATTTCTTCGAAATAAATACTGCTTAATATATGTAGGTAGATGAGATGGTTTTAAAACGACATTTGTATTATGATTTAAAAAACGACGAAATAATTGGATTTCGTAATTTTGATTAAAATTTAACCAATGAAACAACTTCAAATGCTTATGTTATTACATTTCGAGGAATAGGAGTTAAATGGAAGCAACCGTTAGCCTACGCCTTACCAGCAAGCATCAAGAATTAGGAAGAGTCGGACCACTGGATAAACGACGTTTTATCTAAATTATTTCGGACAGGTATAAAAGTGATGTGAATGATGGCTATTGTATCTATCTGATCAGGGGTCAAATTTCGTCAGAAATGCAAAATGAATTAAACGAGTAACCACAGAAAAGCCCTACTTTTATTTTAATAACAATAAAATTTATTATGTAACTAGCTGTGAACGCGATTTCGTTCGCATACAATTTGTTATTTGTTTTGAGGTTTTATTTCTTGAGACTATTGATTATATTTTATAAACTACATCACTGTTTCAACTGAAACAGTAATGGTATCGATATTCTTATACTTATACGGAGTAATTTCTTTTCCTTTTTTTTATAGGAGAGGGTGCAAACGAGCATGCGGCTCACCTAATGGTAAGTGACTACCGCCGCCTATGAACAACTGCAACACCAGGGAGGGAATTGCAGATGCGTTGCCGGTCTTTTAAAAAGGAGTACGCTCTTTTCTTGAAGGTTCCTAAGTCGTATCGGTCCGGAAAAACCGCTGATGGTAATCGATTCCACAAGGAAGTCATGCGAGGAAGAAAACAATCTTCTAAATCGCACAGTGGTGGACCGCCAATCATCCAGATGGTGTGGATGGTATCGGGAGTTCTGCCGCGATGTGCGTTCGTGAAATTTGGCGGCTGGGATTAATCCGAACAATTCCTCAGAGCACTCCCCATGGTAGATGCGAAAGAAAATGCAAAGGGATGCAACATCTCTTCGCAGTACCAATGAATCGAGCTGATCGGAAAGGGCTCGGTCGTCGACGATTCGAGCCGCTCTGCGTTGGATGCGGTCAAGTGGAAGGAGCTGGCTCTGGGGAGCCCCTGCCCGGAGATGGGAACAGTATTCCATGTGAGGCCGAACCTGCGCCTTGTAAAGTTGAAGCGGGGTGCCGGCATGAACTACTGTCCCGCTCTGCTGAGCACGCCAAGCTTTTTAGAGGCCAATTTGGCCTTCTCTTCCAAGCGACCACGAAACTGCACGTCACTCGATATGTCGACTCCGAGGATACCGATACTGGCTGAGGCAAGAAGGGGAGTGCCTTGAAACTGAGGAGATACGACAAAGGGGGTTTTTTAGCGGTAAACGCGCAAACTTGTGTCTTCTGAGGATTAAACTGGACTAGATTTAGTCGCCCCCAATCCGAGACTTTGTTCAGCAAAGACTCGACTTCAGACACAAGTTTGTTCCGGTACTCGGTGACGTTTTCCCGAGAAATATTGGCACGGCCGGTGTATAAGAGCATCACCAGTGCTGTCATCCGCATAGCAATGAATGTTACCAGTAAGCAACATATCATTGATATGCAGAAGAAACAGCGTTGGTGATAGCACACAGCCTTGTGGAACACCAGCGTTAATAGGCTTGTAGTCAGAACATGCACCGTCTACAACGACCTTGATGCTCCGATCTGCAAGGAAGCTGTTGATCCAATTGCACAATTTCTCGGGAAGCCCATAGGAAGGGAGCTTCGAAAGAAGCGCTTTGTGCCAAACCCGATCGAAGGCCTTCGCAATGTCCAGACTAACGGCCAACGCCTCCCCATTGGACTCTACTGCCTCCGCCCATCTATGGGTCAGGTAGACCAGAAGATCACCAGCTGATCGACCCCGACGAAAACCGTATTGGCGGTCACTAATCAGCTGGTGATCCTCGAGGTACCGGATGAGCTGGCAGTTAATAATGGATTCCATTATTTTGGAGAACAAGGAGGTGATCGCGATAGGCCTATAGTTGGATGGGTCTGAGCGGTCGCCTTTTTTAGGGATCGGGTGGACAAAAGCTGTCTTCCATGAATTCGTGACTACGCCTTGGGAGTAGGAGTACTGGAAAAGACGCGTTAGGACCGGTGCAAACTCCGGAGCACACGTCCTCAGCACAATTGGGGGTATTCCGTCAGGCCCACTCGACTTCTGGATGTCCAGGGAGAGCAGTGCTTTGCGAACCGAGCGCTGTGAGAACAAAATTCATAATTAAACCGGTCAAGTGCATGGATAATTTCAACAGCGAGGGTGTCGTGTCCGTTCAATATTATATTTCAATAAAACTAAGTTATGTAGACATGCAATAACGTCATATAAAAAAAGAAACTAAAGAAATGGGTTATTACTCTAATTTAATATATAAACATAAGGAGGGAACGACAGTTTGTTTGCCGTGTAGCGGAGTCCATCACTCCCCTACGTCCTGGAGTAGTAAGAGGCGATGATGGGAAACGCCAGAAAAATGTAATTGCTTTCGATATATGGCGCTATAAACAAATCGGTTACGTCAGAGCCAGGCATAAAATACCCGGACTGCTTACGGACAATTAATGTGCGAGATAGTCTTGTATTGCAATCGTCAATTTTTCTGCCAACCGTAAAAATTATAGCAGATCACTCCTACAGTAAGAGAAGTTCATGTCTTGCAGTAGACTATTACGGGCTAATGATGAAGGATAGAAGAAGAATAGTAATAAGTAAGTAAGTAATTTTTTGACATTTTTGCGTCATAAAGAAATGCGATAAAACTCTGAGCCCCTCCAAACTTTAGAGTAACGCGACCGTCTCTAACCCCCTCCAAACTTTACATCCGCTTCATAGACCAAGTATATATCCGCTCTTGCAAGTCGAGTTGTTAATTGTCATTGCAAAGTTATAGGGCAATATTATTACTAGTTTATGGTTTAACTTCAGGCCAAGGAGGTTATAATATAATATAGGGAGTGAGCGCATAGAACATTGTAACCGTTCCTCATTTTTCTTAGAAAGAGATGTACCGAGTTTGGTATTTTATCCCCTTCTAACATTGATAAGTGTTTACACAAGACAAAAACATTACCAACGTTGTTTAACGACAGTTATTGACTTAAAGTAATATTTTCAACGTATGCTAGAACGATAATCTTATATTTTTTATCGCTAATCATAGTTGGTATACTCGTATTCCATATTGTATTTTAATTAAGCTTGTAGTGTTATGCTACTTACTTATCATTTTACATTATTTTAAATTCATTTTTCCATTCTGTTTCGATTTTCTGCATTCACTTCAAAACTGGATATTTTACATCACCTTTATTTCCATAGGATCCTGTAACGATTTTAAACTATAAGAACACAATAACAAATCATTTCTACTTCGTATTTTCACATTATCAGCACTTTTAAATTGGTGTCAATGAAGTCTACCTTTTTTTGATCTTTTAGTTAGTTTTCCGTAACTCTACAATCTCGGGCTTTGTGTGGGCAGTTGCGCTACCTTTTTTCCTATATCAATATACTATTCTATATTCTATATATATTTCCTATATCTCATTTTCCACTTAAATCTTACCGTTTTCTTATTACAAGCCTAAAACTAAAATTTGACATGTTTTGACATTTTTGTTTATTTGGTCTCCATAGTAATTATATTCAAATTTGCTACCGATCTGTTGTTCTTATTTCGATAATTCCACATAAATACTCTTTTCTCTTGACCATTTACAAAAAATTTGCGTTTAATTTAAATAATTTTTCCGTTCTCTCTAGAAAGGTATAAAAGCCGAACAATCGGTGAAGAAAGGCAGTCTCGCTTGAGTTCTCAAAGAAGAAATATTTTCTAAAGGCCTTATCCCGAGGCCGCCTTGCCCCGGGATCCTGCAAGCCTCCACCTACACGTGAAGTCTTCGGCGAAGCCTTCTTCAAGCGCGGAGCCGCACCACTCCGGAATCCTACAAGCCTCCATCTACCTCGGAAGTCGTCGGCAGTCTACTTCAAGCGCGGGGGCCACACTACTCCGGGCGCTACGACTGCTTACTCCAGGCGCCGAGTGCACCTACTGCCGGCGCTACCTTTGAGCGCTGCAACTGCTGGCTCCAAGCGTTGAGCGCACCTACTCCAGGCGTTACGTGCGCCGGCTCCGGACGCTGCGTGTGCTGGCTCCAGGCGCTGCGTGCCGTCGCTGCTAAGAAACCTACCTCTACAAGCGCAACCGGCGTGTGCTGGCTCCAGGCGCTGCGTGCCGTCGCTGCTAAGAAACCTACCTCTACAAGCGCAACCGGCGTGTGCTGGCTCCAGGCGCTGCGTGCCGTCGCTGCTAAGAAACCTACCTCTACAAGCACAACGTGTGTCGCTTCGACTTTTAGGCTCCACTACAACTCTATATTCCCCTATTCTCCTACCTTTATTTTTTTTGTAATCTAATTGTACTCTCACTTCATTCATCATCATCCTCATTTCATTTTTTTATAAAATTGTAAATACCTTTTAAAAATTTAAATATATTGTTTTCTGGCTCTACTTTTGTTGTTTTGCTGTACTTAGGTTAGGTTCAATTTTTTTTTATTGTCGCTTCACGACAAGCTTATTATTAAGTAACATGAAAAAAACCACTAAAACACTTTAATGTATGAAATTTATGACTGCAAATGTCAAACAATTAAATACTTTTTTAAATAAAACTAATTTTACGGATTTTATCGCGTATATTAACTTATTTTTATATTCCCGACGTTTTTTATTTAAAAATGTGTAGTGTTCGCGTAAATATAAGAAATCATTATGTAAACCAGTACGGACTGGTAATTGCAAATAAAATTCGCCGATTAGAAGATCTCATGACCAAGCGCGCAAGATATGTAACATCATTGAATTTTCTGAAAAGGTGCCGCGACCACTAGCTCATTCCTACGTGCGTCAAAATATCTACTAAAAAGGACATTCGAGTAAGCGCTAAGATCTTAAATCAGGCAAGTAAAAAGTTGTTACGAACGGTGATTCAGCAAAAACGGTTCGATTTACAAATCTTAATCGCGAAATATCGAAATATAATGAATGCAAAGACAAACAAATAGAAAAATACCAAAAATTAACTATCAAATCAAATGCCAAACATCCATGTCAACGTAGAAACGAAACGCAACAACCGTTGACCACAGACGCAAACAATAAACAACGCACGGTCTATAATTTGTCAAAAGAAACACCATAGATAAATATATATGTAGCAAGAGAAACACTGGACGAACCTACAATAAAAGTATTGTCGAAAGGCTTAAATTTTGCTATAACGCCGCAAAAAATCCCGTACGAGGAAATTATCTGTAGTGTTGAGGATTGTCTGTTTAAGAATAATATCGGTAAAGAGGATTTAGAGGCTATACGTCAAGACATTTCGTCCTTGTTACGTCGAAGTTCAGCGCCGAAACTAAATCTTCCCAAAGACGAATTTAAAGCGTTGTACAACTTACGCAACAGACCCGAGCTCAAGATTCTCCGCGCGGATAAAGGAAATGCTACGGTAATAATGGACACGTCAGAGTATAATTACAAAATACAACAACTTTTATCGGACGTAAGTACATACAAAAAGGTCAAAATAGACCATACAACTAATACACTCAAAACAACTACTGATTTAATAAAGAAATACTCCGAAAAATTAGATCTTGACGTGAATTCGACAATACCATCATGTGCCAAACCACCGAGGTTGTATGGGTTACCGAAAATACACAAAACAAACGCTCCACTACGTCCTATAGTAAGCCAGATCGATTCACCAACTTATAAGTTGGCTCAACACTTGGCAAAAATACTGTCACCACTAAGAGGACATACCAGAGCACACACAAAGGATTCATACCAATTTGTTAGTGAGATTAAAGACCTACATCTCGCTGACAATGAAACTATGGTCAGTTTTGATGTTCAGTCACTATTCACATGCCTACCTATTGAAGACTGCATCTCAGTTGTTACTAGAAAGCTAGAAGATAACAACATGCCTACAGAATATGCAGTATTACTCAAACACTGCCTCACATCTGGCTATTTATTGTGGAAAGAAGAGTTCTACATGCAAGTAGACGGAGTGGCAATGGGCTCACCTGTATCTCCCGTAGTCGCCGACATATTCATGGAGGACTTTGAGGAGAAAGCCCTTCTTACTGCTCCTGTAAATCCAAGATTCTAAAAGCGGTACGTAGACGATACTTTCACAATTTTACCATCTGACAAAGTAACTGCATTTTTAAACCACCTTAATTCCATAAACCCTAAAATACAATTCACAATGGAGTTAGAGGCAAACAATACTTTAGCTTTTCTAGATGTTTTAGTCATCCGAAATCCTGATAACACTATTGGTCATACTGTGTACAGAAAAAATACCCATACCAACCGATATTTAAATGGTGAATCTCACCATCATCCTTCACAGTTAGCTACCGTGAGAAAATCTTTGTTTCAGAGAGCACGAGGGATCTGTGACAGAAAACATCTGGCCGCCGAGCTTCAGCACGTCGAGCAAGTACTGCAAGACAACAAGCTTCGGGTCCCGCGCCTACGTCACAGTGACCGAGTGAAGCCAGCCACAGTCGAGCGTGTGCCTGCTGTACTACCCTATGTCAGAGGAGTCACAGATAAGGTTGGCTACATCTTGAAGCGAGCTTCCATTAAAACGTACTTCAAGCCGCTGAGGAAGATTGGTCAAATTTTTACCATCCGTCAAGTGTCATATCCCTCTACAAGATGCAGGAGTGTACAAGCTGGATTGTGAATGTGGTCTCTCGTACATAGGACAAACAAAAAGATCTATTAAAACCCGCGTTAAAGAACATATAGCTGACGTGAAGCACCGACGTATCGGGAAGTCTGCAGTTTGTGAACATGTTCAGGATCGTACCCGTCATTACATTAGATTTGATAGACCACAAATCCTCACAAAAGAACACCGATTCCTCCCAAGGATGATTCGCGAGACTATTGAAATTAAAAAACATCCTAATTTCAATAGAGAAGATGGATGGGTGCTGCCATCTGCTTGGGATCCCATAATTAATAAAATCAAATCCAAACCCAAGTATACCACTGCTAGACTTCAAGATACTGTAAGCTCATTCTGCGTAAATCGAACCAAAAATTAATATTAAAAAACTGAAGGTAGCCGGGCTAACTATGACATCAGGACGTCAAACAACTCAGTCCCCCGTGACCACGGGTGCTGGAAAGCACCCGAAACGTCGGGAATATAAAAATAAGTTAATATACGCGATAAAATCCGTAAAATTAGTTTTATTTAAAAATGTGTAGTGTTCGCGTAAATATAAGAAATCATTACAATTAAATACTAATGTAATTTTAAATGGAGAGAAACTGATTCTTTTAGATACCACCATTTTTCTTGGAATCACATTAGATGCCGAGCTTCAATGGAGCCCCCATTATATCAAAATTTGCAAGCGGTCTTAGCTCTGCAGCATATACTGTAAAAAAGTTTAGAAGTCTTACCAGTGTTAAAACAGCTAGACTAGTTTACTGTAGCTATTTCCATAGCATAATGTCATATGGTATTTTGCTATGGGGACACGCAGCTGACACTGAAATTATATCTGGGGGCACGGTAGTGCCCCCGACAAGACGAGCAAAAAAGCGGCACGGCCGTACCATCCTTTTCTCGAAGCAGCTCAGGCCATTTTCGAACCCCTATAACTACGTTGTGGATAAAACTAGAAGCCTGAGTTTTCATTAACCAAGTAGGCATTGTATAAACTCGGTAGATTTCAATTTTCATTAAATTTGAACCAGTAGTTTAAGAATTATAACTAGTCAATGTTTCTTAATTTTGTCACTCACTGACTTTTTCTTTCTTTTTTTTCTTTTTTCTTTTAAAAAACGTTACCCCCACACTAGGATTCTCTCCTGTATCGTGGAGGCAGTTTACAAACACAAATTTCACAAGGACAAACATCCAGACCCGGAACAATCATTTGTAGGCCATACAAATACTTGTTCCGTGCGGGATTCGAACCCGCGGCCCCCAGCGCAACAACTGATTGCTAAGCCACTGCGCCACGGAGCCGTCAAATTGACTTGGAAATCGCACTAAACAATGTTATTTAATATATTATGTATTACTTGAGAGATACATTGTGTTTTCATGCGATGGCCAAGTCAATTTGTATTACATTGATCTCACAACTTTTTACGGTAGAAGAACTGAGTTGCGAGAATTGGCTTTTTTTACTAGTTATGTTTTTCAAGGCATTTGTTTTACAGAAGAGAGCCATAAGAGCAATTTATGATTTAAAGCCTAAAGAGTCGCTGCGACAAAGTAGTCAGTAATTCATTCTTGGGGCTATGTATACGCATTTACAACAAAATTCCAGAAAATACGAGGGTGGATTGAAAAGTACTCGGCCTAACACAGATCCATTCAATTCTAAAAATCAAATCTACCCACATTATTTAGTTCAGTTCAGACTAGTTCATTGTGTGAAGTTCGAAACGTGTGCGATAATTAGTTGTGATTTTATAAATTTATTAACAAAGTAATCGGACATAATTTCCGCGAATGGAGCAAATCGAGCAGCGTGCCGTCATTAAGTACCTCCATAAGAAGGGGCTATCATCAAAAGCCATCCATGATGACATGGTCAGTACATTAGGCGATTGTGCTCTGTCATATTCATCCGTCAAAAAATGGATAGCAGAATTTAAGCGTGGTAGAGAGAGTGTGAAAGATGAACCCCGCTCTGGAAGGCCTTCGACGTCAACTACTGACGAAAATATTAAAAAAGTACTTGATTTAATAATGGGAGACCGGAGATTAAAAATTAGAGAGATAGCCGAGGTTATAGGCATCTCTTATGAACGAACTCAATACATCATTGTCAACGAGTTGGGTTTCCACAAGGTGTCTGCGAGGTGGGTTCCGCGACTGCTTTCAGTTGAACAAAAAAGGACGCGATTAACTATTTCACGCGACTGTTTGGAGTTATTTGAAGCCGATGCGATGCAGGCCTGTTTCATCAAGATAACGCCCGTGTTCACACGTCAGTACAGTCAATGGCTGAAATTCACAACTGTGGCTTTGAACTGTTACCGCATCCGCCGTATTCACCTGATCTGGCACCATCAGACTTTTTTCTGTTCCCTAACCTAAAAAAGCACTTGGGAGGTCAAAGATTTTCGACAAACGACGAGGTCAAAGCAGCTGTAGACGATATTTTGACTCTAAGGAAGAATCATTTTTTTTCAACGGTCTAAATGCTTGGAAGGGGAGGTGGCAAAAGTGTATTGAACTTGATGGTGATTATGTAGAAAAATGAAAATATAACTGATTTAGTATTTGTTTATTTTCTTGGTTAGGCCGAGTACTTTTCAATCCACCCTCATATACAAAATTTTACCTGCTCAAAGTTCAAAAACTTTAATAAACTAAGTTTGTATAAAAAGGGTTACCTATTATAATATTAAAGAATTTATGGATGATAATAATCCCTGAAAATGAGGTGATCGCTACCGAGTTATTTCTAATTTGTTGTGTTGTTAATTTGTGTAACATTGAATTTGATTGTTTGAGTTTGATTGATTGTAAGCTGTTATTTTTAAAAAAAATCTCGCTAGGTTTCTTGCTCGTTCTTGCCAGGACGGAGGTTTTTTTTCGAACCGGTGGTAATTAAAGAAAAGAGTGACTTTCAATGAGTATTATTTATAATCTATATTGAATAAAAAAGTTTCTGTTTCTGTTACACGAATGTTCTTTCCCTAAAAACTAGGAGGTGTATTTTACGCTATAGATGACAACACTATTTTAAAATTTGTCAAATGAATGAATATATTGTTTTTTTTTTTATATAGAATAGGGTGACAAATGAGCACATAGTCCATAGATAAATAAATATGTAGCATGACCAGGCCCGGTCAACTTTGTATGGGCGGAATGGAATGCCTACGGGGGCTAAATTTCATTATTGCCATTTGTCAGATAAATGTCCTGTGTGACAATTAGTAATATTTTGCTAAATATGAATTAGAAACTCTCAAATTGTAAATTTTTCTTATGAAGATTACTATCTCTGCCACATTTTTTTGCGTTATTATATTATCATATCATTGACAGAAAAGGAGAAAAAAAATGTTCTGTTTTTTTGTTTTGATTTTTAATGAGTAGAAAATTATATTCGTTTCTGGTAGCACTAAAAACAAATAGGGCGCCGTTGGAGTTTTGGCGGGAAATTGACCGGCGGCGGTTTGCTGCTCCTGTATTATTGTTTAAATAATGGTTTGAAGTGGACTTTGATATGTAAAAGTGTTGCGATTTTGTGTATTAAGTGTCTACGCATGTGAACTATTAGTGGAAACAGTGAAACAAGTGCTCTGATGGTGATGGATTCTCAAGATAAGCTGTTTGTTTGCATAGGCACCTTTAGATACCATCGCCAACTATCAGCTGTCTGCTGGATCAAGTTGCCGCCAAAATCTCCCAAGAACTGCACAATGTGACGCATCAACATATTGTGAAGCAGTATACTATGAAGGAGTGGGGAAATTACAATAAACCGAATAAAAATACTTAAGACTTGGCCTAAATGTCTAGATACCAGGCCATAAACTCCAAAAAAAAAGGGCGCCGTTGCATTATTGTCGTTCAAGGTTGATTGCTTGATTGTAGTTTTTGTTTGAATTGTATCTCCTTTTCTACGATTTTGCGAGCTTAGGACGTCGAATTAAGATTTATTTCGTCCGTTTTGTGTTGTGCAAAGTATTAGACATTGATCCGCAGTGAAATACGAGAAAGTGACTCTAAGAACCGTGCTGTGGAATGGCGGATAAAGAAAATAGAAGGAAATGTTTTAAGTGCGGCAGCTCACGGGCCGTAGACAACATTAAATTATTTATTTTTCCGAAACCCGAAGTCTGCAGTAAAGAACATTCACAAACTATATAGTAACACTACGCGAGAACATTTTGCGGTACGTATTTATTCACTTCAAGTTCTAACCTTAAAGAGAACTCTTTATCCAACTTATAAAGGTTATTTCTCATAACCATCTATAAACAGAATATTGGTTAGTAAACCACTAGAACTACTTTGATATTATTCGTATTTAATAATAATATTTTTTGGTTTTAGCAGTACATTGTGGGCGAAATATTTGTTTCCTGCCAAAGACCTTCCAGGCAAAGCTACATAAGGAGCACAGAATGCTGTGTGAAAAACATTTTAATGATGGTGATTTCAATGATGCTTCCAAGAAATGTACAACCCAAAAGATGATTTTATTGAAGGGTATCAGGATCATGGTACCATGGTACCCACTATTTCTCCTGTGCATTTTCAACTGCAAATAGACTTGCGGTACTAATGAAAAAGGTAGTTTATAGTACTTTATATGATGTTTTGTTTTCTTTATTATCTAAAAATGTTGACTAAACAATCTCAACAGCAGTAAATTATATTTCATTTTTAATTTCAGGTCTTAAATCAGTGCTTTCAGGCTGGAATAAATATATCTACAATAGTCTGTGACATGGATGAAGTAAATTGGCGAGTTCTGTCTGTTTTGGGTGCAAATATGCAAGAACCCCATTTTACATTCCACAACAAAGAAATAGTGACTCTTTTTGATACACCACATTTGTTAAAGCGTTTTTGAAATTTATTTATGGAATATGACATTCAGTGCAGAACAAATATTTCATCTGGTAGTGAGATTGGAACAGGTAATTTGAAGAGTAGTTCTGCATTTTATATAAATTATTTGACAAAGCTTATTGCAGAATTTTACATAAAAGTCTAGTCACCTAAATTAATCAACTAAAATAAATTATAAGAAATTATATAAAGAGACATTTTAAGTGTTAATTCAGGGTAATAAATAGACAACCAAATATTGTTAAAATTAATTTATGAGTTTTTACACTTTGCCAGGTGCAATGCAAGAGCTTTTTTATTAATTAAGTTGCTTGAGAAAAATATATTTATAATATCAATTCATTCATGATTGTAAATTATATATAATATTATTTTTATCATTGTTTTACATAGGTAATTGAAATATTGTGATAAATATTGAATTTTATTTTCTTGTTTGAACTTATCTAATGACTATAGATAGAACTAAGTTGCTGGAGAAATTTTGTTTTCCGTCTCTTGTGTTATAGTATTATGCATGTTCAAGAAATGTGTTTTTGTACCTTAGAACCACCTGCTATTAGGTAGCCAGCATGTATGGTGGTCACATTCCATCAGGACTATAATACTAAGTCTACAAGACAGACATTGTAGGCTTATTATTATGGTCCTGATAACACCCTTTGGGTCCAGACTTATAAAAAGAAAAGTTATGAGAAAAGGTGGTACATGCTTTCATATCTTTTTCTCATATAGGTAATTAGTGGGTAGAACATATTGTTGGAAATTACTAGTCATTTCTATAATTTATACCTAAAACACCAGTTTTGTAAAGTACTTTTTTTAAGTTACGTATATTTTTTAATTTTAATTTGTATTTTGAATAAATAAATAGAAAACTGTAATTTATTGTTCTTTTATTCAGCGCTGGGATAGGCAACCCAAAAAAATACCTCAAATAATCCCCCAAAAAAAAAAAGAGCAACGTTCAAATTTTCCCGCCACGAAAATTTTGCAGGTGGGCCGACTATAGATGGAGCTAGTGGGTATATCCATTTTATTTTATATGAAGTTGGCGTTCTTCTCCGTAGGAGTAATAGTGTTCTGTGAGCATGACACAGTCCACCTGATGGTAAGTGGTTGCTGTGGGTCATAGACATCTACATCTATCCTCGTTTGCGAATCAAAATGCATATGCCTTGTCACCCGTGAGAACCAAGATGGAATGCCTCTTTTCCAGTAAAAAGGGTCTCTGGTTCTCTACACTCACCATACGAAATACATCAGTATTGAGCTACTATTTTACTCTGGTATTCTGTAAGTCTGTGGTCCTTCCCCGGTCGAGCCGACCCATTTGTGCTACAACTATACTACTTATATAGTTTTGTGCTCATTATTCGCTAAATCTATGTGGAGTGCACTCACTTAGGGAGCGTTAATTCAAGTTTAACTTTTTTTCGGAACAGTAGAAAGAGTTTGCAGGTTCTTTTCATCATCAATACGTCAATGGGAAACTTTAATAAAAAGTGTAGGCGTATCCGTCAAAAGACTCAGAGACAAGATGAATTGCTAAGCATGACGCTGTTAAACTGCAGAATAATTTTAAAAAAAAACTAGTATAAACACTCGAAGATATATATGACCCCAGCACCAACAGAGAAAACGTCGATACAAAAGAAGGAGTATCTACACTCTTATCAGCTTTGTGTGACTTCAGTTTTTTATGTTACGAGTAGCTTTCCTTTTGGTGTAAAATCCTAAAAGAAGTTAGTCAGACACAAAAGCAATATGTAGCAATATGTATGAGATAAAAATCAAAGCCCAAAAATTTTTCTTCAAAGTTAACGTATTCAACTAGTGGAAAAAACTATTTCCTACGTACGTACGTAACATAAAATGTGAGAATGTGGACATTTCGATTGAAGGAAGAAGAGGAATGAGGAGTTATCGAAAACGTTTACCAGGAGAAATGACCCGATATACTGGACTGGTAGCTCAGTTAGCGCTGGCTCTAAACTCCACAGTACTCGATCAACCCGGGTTCGATCCCCGCCGGCACCAATGAAATTGTTAATTGCAATTTTAAGTGCTAATTTACCACGTGCTCGGCGGTGAAGGAAAACATCGTGAGGAAACCTGCATGTCTGAGAAATAAGAAAAAAATATTTCGAAGACACGTGAAACCTTGCCCTAAAACCCTCTCAGAAATGAGAGGAGGCCTGTGCCCAGCAGTGAGACGTTAATAGGCTGCAACTTTACTTTTTTTACTTTTACGCTGGACTCACATTGCCAGAGGAGCTGCAGAGAGCTATGTTAGAATGTCTTGACATATTTTACGAGGAACTAGACTATCGCTACAGAGCAATGGATGATATTCTCGTAACATTTAGTGTTGTTCAGCCTTACACTCTGCTAACGTCACCAGATGAAGATCTTCGTGTAATAGTTCAAAACCTGACAAAAATCTACGATGATTTTTCTGCAGGATATATAATTTTGGCGATTTTACGACTTGAAAGCTGCCATCATTTCTTTCCAAGAAGCGGTTCGGTTGCAAAATCAAATTCATTGGAGTTTTTCTCGTAAAATTGGGCTATTCTGAATCTGTTCCAAATCTAGCGCTGTGTCTAAGATTTTTTTACTATTAAGTTTCATGTGAAGGAAACTTTTCAAAACTCAAGTTAATAAAATCTTACTTAAGGTCCACAATGAGCCAAGCGCGACTAACCAATCTTTCCATTTTATCTATCGAAAATGACAAGAAAGTAAACGCCGCCGCTAGTTACCGTAAGGTTTGATACTGTAGTGAAGCAATAATGTAATCAAAATATTATACGGAATGTGATTATAACACTATTCAGCACTTTCCATATTGAAATAAAATACATATTTCGTTTTCCGTGATGCTATATACACTAATAATATCCACAAAATATTGTATCATGAAAATTTTATTAGAAAGAAATGCAACGCCTAACTCGGTGCCTTTCATTCATTTCAAGGTCACTGATTTAGGAACGTTTCTCTAGTATAGGATAGCCATTGACGTTGCGGGGCCGTTTCCAGAAACTGAAAGTGGTAACAAGTATTTCATGGTTGTGATGGATTACTTCACTAAGTGGCCAGAAGTCTTCGCCATTCCAAATCAAGAAGCTTCAACCGTTGCAGATAAACTAGTTCATGAAGTTTTCTGTCGTTTTGGAGTACCTTTAGAGATTCACAGCGATCAAGGAAGGAATTTTGAGTCTCAAATATTCCAGGAAACTTGCCGAGTTATGGGTACTCAGAAAACACGAACAACTTCTTACCACCCACAATCTGATGGAATGGTAGAAAGATTTAATCAGACATTGGAGAGGTACCTAGCAAAAGTTGTGGAAAAACGGCAACGAGACTGGGACAGGCACATACAACCGTTTTTGTTGTCATATCGAAGCGCTGTTCACGAAAGTACATCAGTGACACCAGCTTTCGTAAACTTTGGGAGAGAATTGCGGCTGCCTGCAGACCTGATCACCGGAATACCACCTGATGCCCCACACAGTATAACCGATTATGCAAATGACTTACGGAACAAAATGAATGACATTTATGAGCACGTCAGACAGACGGGCCAGCAAACGTCTGAGAAGATGAAAACACGGTATGACCGCAAAATGAACAAGGGGTTTGATGAAGGTTCACTAGTGTGGTTACACAATCCAGTTCGCAGCAAAGGGAAATCTCCTAAGCTTCAAGCTAAATGGGACGGACCGTACCGGATTGTGACAAGGATCAATGACGTAACCTACCGGATACAGACAGGTGTCAGAGGTACTTCTAAGATTGTCCATGTGGATCGACTGGCGCGTTATTATGGGGCCAATAATGCTCGGGACGAGCATGTCTTAGGAGGGGGCAGTGTTACGCGCCACTATTAATGTCTTGTACATGGCAACACTAGTTACACTAGCGCCCTCTAGTGTCGAGTAAAAGAAAGTGTTGCGCGCCACTATTAATGTCTTGTACATGGCAACACTAGTTACACTAGCGCCCTCTAGTGTCGAGTAGCAGAACTAGGAGAGTCGAGATCCTTCCAGAAATTTCGGGACCGATATGTACTCGAACATTCTAGATGTCGCTACAGTAGAAGGTTCTGGAAACTGTCTGAGGCCCTATATAAAGCCGGTATGGACCACGACCAGGGCAGTATTGAATTGGCGATACAAGAGAATACTTCGAAGCGAAATAACGGCGAACTGTGTTTTATTATTAGTGTGATTTTAGATTTAATGGATTGTGTGAACGGTGATATGGTTAGAAAGGGGCTACTCCACTCGATTAGATTACTGAGAGAAATAATCTTTATTATCAAAAAAAAAAAGCGAGATGACGGCTAGTAATTATGTATGAAAGAACACATGTTCCACAAACTTTAAATAAATCAAGATAAATGAACTGGTAACCGGCCATTACCACGAAAGAAAGGTGTTGTCGAATCTTTATGGCGACTTGGAAGTTAAGTGCGAGTGCTAGTCCGTGCAGATATAGTTGAAACAAAACTTGATGGTGTCTCAGATCACTATACGTAAAGCGAAGCGTGAAGGTACAGGACTTGCGCTCGCAACTAACTTCCCAGCCGCTATAAAGTCTATATATATGATATAATTCACGCAACCTGGACGCATACCGTGGGGGCTGGTTCGATGTAATGCAGGACAAAACCACCGGGAAAAACTTATTGGAGACTTCTGCCTAGTAGTGGGACAGCATGGGCTGGACAAAAAAAAATCATACAAAGCCTAATACATTGCCTGTAGTGGTGGTTTCGTTAATCTCTGCAGAGAAGAAAAAAATGCATGCGTCGACTCAGGGACGCACGGATGGAGTGCCTATGTTCAGATTGCCGTCGTTACGAAAAAACGTTAGCTCGTTGCACGAACTCAGTATAATATTCTGCTGCACGTCGTATACGTGTTCTGAAAAGAAAGGAGTTAAAGTTCCAATCAAGTGCTCTTTCCTTGATCTCTTCGCTCACCTTTGACTGTTGCTTCACCATATCTTAAAGCAATTACAGTTTTAAAACTTACCTATTCTGAGTAGAACGTAAGATTTATTTATTTATTATCTCAATACAACTATTATTACAGGATTAACCCAATGCAATAGTGTAGTGATCTAATATTTGTTTATTTAATATATACCTATGAGATGGACAATATGTCATAATTTATATAGCATCGATACTGAAAATATCGACAAAAACAACACAATTTCATGTGGGTGGAGCGTAGATAGAGGATTGACTAGATAAAGCATTCGCGTATGCTTTTGAGATAGAAATAGGCGGGAGGTACTTTCCCTGGGTTACCAGATATTATTCCATTTCCCCCAATCTGGGTTTATTTATATTCATAGCACTTAATTCATACAAAAAACTTATTTGTTACCATAAAAAAATGTTCTTTTATAATTCAGATGATTAATTCATTTATCTTGAAAATACATTCTGTGACTAAAAACTACGGGCGGAAACGACGTAAAAACAGAATCATCATTCCGAATTCAACAGCGCATCGACGATTTTACTGGACATTTAATAAACTCTTTGGATTTCGACGGTACTAAGTGAAAATGCTACTAGCACAAAGTGTGATATCGTTAATAAGTAGGAGTATGTAAAATATGTACTTAAATATTAGGTAATTAATTATCAAAACTTTCCTATATATATATATATATATATTATATGCCTTGTATATAATATATTTTAGTGGTATAAATAATAACGTACAACTCCTAAACTATACTTAGATAGGTAATACATATCTCTTGTCAAAAACATCTTTATTACATTATTTATGTCAATTAAATGGAAATTATTATTAATAAATTATTTATTTCATAATTTATTTCCACATTATTGTTTATAACATCTTTATAAAAAGGATTAAGGGGGGGACTAAATATCTTATTGGTAGGCATTTACAGTCAGTTTTACAATTATTATTGCATAAATTTATTTATTTAATTTAAATCTTTACTTGCATAAAACATGGTAGTACAGATAAAGTTCCTACATTTGTAAATGAGAATTTATGTTTAATCAATCTATCTATAATTAAATATTTTGTCATTGTCATGCTGATTACACAAAGAAAATTAATATAAATTACAATAAAATTATTACAAGTCATAATAATACAGAATGATAACAGTGAAATTTGAAAATAAAAAGTCAAGAACCATAAATAAATTAAGCAATGCTATTCAATTTTTAATACATACAGAACAATGTCAAAAATCATAATTACCAACAAGGTCAAACTTATATCACTTATGGGGAAAAAACAAGGCACAACAATAAATTATAACATTTTAAATATTTTATCTTAATTATATTATAAATTACATAAATTAAGCATATTTAGTCCGCCTAAAACAATGAGGCTCAAAATGTTTTGAGCATACACTGCTAAGTTTTGTTGGTTATCTATAATCACCAACAGTAGCGATTATCCAACAATTAGGGATAGCTGATTCTTTAGGAAAGCTGTAAAATAATATATTTAAAAGAAATTAATATATTAAATATATAGTACACTTTTATATCAAGGTATTTAAAAAAAATTCAAGTATGAGTATCTGTGCATAAATACAATACCAACCTAATTAATACAATATCAATTGATTTAATTAAATAGCAAGTATATGTAAATGTAATTATAATATTATTCATACCAAACATTTTAAAAAAATGTACATATTAAGCTTTAGATATTGTTAATTAATACATTTACAGCCTAACAAATGTCCTCAACAGCTGAACATAGACCTCCCACGTAGTTTGTCTGCAAAATAACTGCAGTTGCCAATCCTCCTGCCAAGCTAGACAACAATCATAAAACCTATAACTTTTGGCTTTTGATAATGACTAATAGTAACGGTAAATATATTATCATCAAATTTTTTCTACATCATTAATTGAGAATATTATCTTATGTTGTTGTGTTATTGTGTACCTTAAGATTAAGACTTATTTATTTATTTATTATTTTATCTATATTTATATAAGTATGACATATTTAGTTATTTTTTAATAAATATTGTAATGTAATTGTTGCTAATGTATGATAGAATTAATGGAATACAATAAAGTTTTGTGCATGTGATTTCAGGCAATACATATTTTGTGAAATTAAATATACTTTGTCCAATACTTATGTACTTGAACCCAAACATGTTTTCAGGTTGATAATTACATATTATTTGTGACATCTATTAATATAGAAAATGATTGAAGAGTTGTATATTATTGCCCAATAAGGAGAGTTTCCTTTAAAGCTGAACATAAAAGTGTATGCATATGTATAACATTATGTGATTCATATTTATGTACATAACTACTAATCACAATAATAATTATTATTGAACAATGGGAAATATTATTGTACTCGATGATATCCCTAAAGTTTCCATAATCCTACCAAGTCAAAAAGTACACGTTTGTTATGACTTTAAGCTTTGCAATGACCATTCAAATTAAGGAGCATTATCATGAAGAATTTACAATTTGGGAGTCGAAATATTTGACAAAATACATCACAAAGATCATTAAAAACATGAAATGTTACACTTTATATTCAAAACAACAGATATTAATCAGTACAAATAGCAAATGTAAGCACAAAACAAACTTACCGATGAAAGGTAATATTATCAATTTTTCGTTGACTGATGCTATTGCATCCTAAAATGCTACAACTTACCATCTTTTTACCTTACTTAATAACTAAAACCCACGAAAAACACTGAATTCAATTACCTGTTTGCTTATAATATTAATGAAAATCACAAACGCTTGACATCGTTAATGTCAAATAAAGGAGGGAAAACAATCAAAAACGTATACTTAGAAAAAGACAAGAAATATTGTTTTGCTTCTCCCTTACTCTTATGTCTAACTATATACGTGCATTCCTTTCACACGCAGATGACGTCACTGAATGTTTAGTCTATAAGATACTATGTCTATGGGGTGGAGTCGTCGCCATATTTGTGAAACACTTGACTTCAGATCACGTGACCACATTTCATATCCTCTATTTTTCTTATATCTATGATTTTACGTTTCCTCGCCCCACATCAAGTGACAGACTTTTTTGTTTGTAGTTGTAGCATTAGGCGCATTACTCGTCCATAGCGCGGTTTGACATTCACCGGCACGGCTGCGGGGGAAGCAAAGATGTTTTTTTTAAAATATATAATATTTGTTTTAAAATATATGGTTTTTCCACTTACCGGCGCCGGTGGCTGACAGCAAGCTTCCCACTGATGCCGGGACAGCAAGCTTCCCACTGGTGCCGGGACAGCAAGCTTCCCACTCAATGCCGGCCGGCAAAACTGCATGTGTATTGTGTACGTATTGCAAGCCTATGCATATGTGCGTCTGCGCTAGCCGAATTAGAAGGAAAGCATTGAGAATGAGGCCGCTAGGAGTAAAGTATTCTGTGCTCGAAATTGACTTGTGAAATTATGATATGTCTTCTCGTTCAAGCGGAATCAGTTGAAATATTTTATAGAGTCCATTTCCAACTTTTAAAATAGGGTATAATATGTTCTTCCTAAGTATTTTATTTTTAAGATTGGAAGAATTCAAGATTTGATTTCTCTACGTTGATTACATTTTCGTATTAAATCTAAGAGATATAACAAACAAATACGACCACTTGAGGAGATCATTTTATGTGTTGTAGAACAGAAGTCTGTGTTAGTACTGCCCAAAAGCCGTGCCGGTAAATGGAAAACCGCCCATTGGCTTGACTGGTCTAAGTATATATTGCATTATCAGCTTTGCAAATTTCCACAAAACCATGCTTTTAGCCAGTAAATAAAACATTTTGATTAAGCTATTATCTATTTATAAAATTATTTACAGAAAATTCAGTTCCACACTGTTTGTATTTGTAATTAAGTCTTCATAAATCATTTGGCTTAAAATATGATCTACATTTTTCATTAAATAGTTTAGAAGTCTTTTCTTTGATTACTTCTTCCACACTAAGCTCCGTTTGTAAAAGACGTAACTGAAAAGAAAAATGAAAATAATTATTAAAACTAACAAATATGTTTCATAATATGTAAAAAAGTAGTGGTTGCAGTTAGGGTCTCAAGTCTAGATCGTAATATATTTTTGTGTAAAAGATGTTTTCTTATACACGCTATAGTCTATGGCAGCATTAAACTTTCTTTGATCAGCGTTTTCTATAACTCTGACTGTTTAATAAATTATCAAACATTAGTATTTATTTGTAGTCTGTATGTATTAATTATTATCTGTGTACTTTACTTGCAACATTTTATGTTCACTAATTTTTGTATTGGCAACTCCCCTTTTAATTCCCGTATCCAGTGTGTAGTAGGCTCTCCAAAAAATAATTGTAAAATGAAATTCCAAAATTAAATTTAAACTTGCAATTTATTTATACACCGATTTCGAACTAAGAACAATACCAAATTTTTAATTTTTTTTGTGTATGGAGGCGGCATATAAAATATATTAACATTTATATATGTAGATGGCGGTATACCCAACTATTTACGCTAGACGTAAAATACTCAAACTGGTTACTAAGATAATTATAACTTTTGACAAAAAGTAAAAACTGATTTAAAATTGCTAAAATAGAAGTTATTTTTTTCTACCCTCAGAGGTGAAATTTTTTCTCCAAATTTATATGGGTCCACCCTTGAAAGTATAACCTATTTAATAAAATAAGAATCATTAAAATTGGTTCACAATTTGCGAATGTATTGGGTCACATAAATACAAAAAAAATGTACACTCGAATTCAGAACCTCCTCCTTTTTGAAGTCGGTTAAAAAGATACTATAATTCACCTCCAAGAGATACAACAAAGGTAAATTCTCATTCCAACAAGAGAGATCCTTGTTCAACAGAGGTCTTACGTGCTGAAAAAAAAGAATTATATAGTACCAATGCACCATTTTTCTTTACGTACCTAAGTAAGTACTACTACAGCGGCCGAGTTCGAATTGTCGCGAGACGCTTATAATACTCATATTAAATTATAACCATTTTGTCCCATGGGTGACGTAAGAGGCGGTAGAACGAAATAAACAATGAGATGGGCAGCAACATCTTCACAACAAACAAAAAATAAAAAATTGCGGTTGCTAAATCGCTTGCCAAGCATGGCAACTATTGCAAATACCCCTATGAAGCAAGACCTATGTTTAGTAGTAGACTTTTGATACACTGTATCGGTAGAGGTACTGATTTTGCACATGTAACAAATAATTCAACTTTAATTTATTTTAAAAACTGTAATATTTTACTGTGTTTGATATACAAGCCACTTCAACATCAAAACCGATTGCCATCTTCCTTGATCTTTCTAAGGCCTCTTGATGTTTATCCATGAGCCATTTAATGTAAAATCCCTCCACTAAACAGGAGAAATACCTAGTATACACTCCATCAATTACTGAAAATGGCTCGACTGTTTTTGATGAAATATTTTGTGTGTTTGAGTAGATCTGTGGATGGTTTTGTTTCATAATTGGACCTGATAGGTGACACTATATTGATTAACCAGAAATCACGTGCACAAAACTAGGGTGAATAGCTAGTTCTTTCAATAAAAAAGAAAAAATAAGTTTATCATTGTAATTGATGCATTCTTAAAAAGTAAAATGTTGTAAAGAAGTATTAGGTACTTAGTCCTAATAAAAATATTTTTAATGTTCAGTAAAATGTTGCTCTAGCATCAAATCAACTTCGTTGAGACTGGAAACAAATACGTTAGACTAAAGCTAAAATCTGTGAAAGAAATAATATTTCATAATAATATGTACCTTTCTTTGTTCAGACTTTAAATTTTTTAAAACCTCAAAATCATCAGGTTTACCGTCTTTTGCTGCTCTTAACTTTTTAACAGAATCAGCAGTTACAACAATACAATTTTTTATGACATTTTCTCTTTCTTTGTGACTTTCTTGAATTTGAATATATAATTCCTGGCAAGCTGAACTGGGATTAACTTTCGTCCTAAATGATTCAGTAGGAATGGAAGTATTCAAAGCGTATACTATTTTATCATCCATTACTCGCATCTTTTTAAGGATGTCCTGGCGAACAAAAAATATATTAATTGTTGAAAACAAATTTTATTTTGTACAATCTTACTTTATAAAAATTATAATCCGGTTGAATAACCTCTCGGATCTAAAAGGTCGATTTGTAGGTTAGTACAAACGAACACACTGCATGAAATCTAACTTTTTAGAAAATGCGAGATATCAATAGTTTACTTTCTTTTAAAATTTATTTTAAAAAACACCAAACCTGAAATTCTAAAAAGTCGGGACAAATCATTGAAAAGCTAAAACTTCAGGCTTCACTGATTTCGAACGTCAAAAACATATAAACTCTTTATCAGATTTATTATCTGTGAAGTGTGGTGCGAAGTAATTTTGACAGCTCACTATAGGGATGGGTGGTGTATAATCGTTAATGAATTTATTCGACTATTATTTTCATAGAACTTTTAATCGATAGTTGCATTTTTATGCTGTATGGATTTGGAATTTTGAACAATTTCTTACCTATTGAATTAATAATAAATTATTAATACGATTTTTTTTATAGGATAAGGGTGAAAAACGAGCACACAGTCCACCTGATGGTAAGTGGTTGCTGCGGCCCATAGACATCTTCATCTATCCTCGTTTGCGAATCAAAATGCAGATGCGTTGTCACCCGTGAGGACTAAGATGGAATGCCTCATTCCCAGTAAAAAGGGCCTCCGGCCACCTGCACTCACCAAACGAAACGCAGAGGTAAACCTCTACTTTACGCTGGTATTCTGTGAGGTCGTGGTACCACCCCGGTTGGAGCCGGCCCATCCGTGCGACAGCAAAAGCTGCCGCGTGGCTCTACCACTGTTAAAACGATGCTAAAATCTCTCCCACAATAACGATTTCATCTCGTGCATATTTTTTTCGGTCAGTCAGACTATTTAATGTAATACGTGCGAGTCGAAATAATTTTTGTAAAAGGGCTTAGTGTGAAATGAAACAAGGAATTGTAGCTTAAAAATATTTATTATTAAAAATAATGGTGCACAACCTAAATCAAGTTCATTGGACTAAGTCGTGTTTCAACATATTTTCATTGGCTTCAATACCTTTGCCCTGCAGCCAAGATATAAGCTCTAGTTTTCGGCTGCTGGATGGTGAAGCTTTGTTCTTTTGTAAAAAATGGTACGGCGCATTACCCATAATAATCATATGTGGTTCATGAAGATTTTCCAGTAATGTTAAAAACCTCTCTTTGAACTTATCCAAATTTATCTCCTCATGATATTCAGTTTTTTTTTTGTTGATTTGAAAGCCAACAAACAATTTGGTACGAAACCGTTTGCCGTCCCTGCGTGCGCAATTATCAGGCGTTGTCCTTTGCCTTCGCGCACTTTGGTGACTGATTGTGCACTGACATTAAGCCACGTCTCGTCCAGAAATGCGACTTTACCCAATTTGAAATATGTAAAAGTCCATCTGTGCCAAAGCAATATCTGTGCGCGCCATTATTATTTTTCATTAATCGTATTTTATATAAGCGAAGCCAATTTTGTGTAGTATGGTGGCCAATGACTGCAAACTGCCTTTAAATAAATCAGAGTCTTTAAGGGATACTATTAATTTTCTTAGTGTTGGATATTCAGCACGTTTATAATACGCGTATTGCGGCGGTATCAATGTCATCAATCGCAGCGATACTCGGAACTCTCCTTTTTTTCTTATTCGGTTTGGACAATTTTTTCCATGTCTTCCTCTATCGTTTGAGTTGATGATGGCTTGCCATACTTTTCTTGCGTTATACGTGACACCGTTGCACGACCGATACCAAAAACATCCGCAACTGTGTTGCCAACTTGGGTTACAAGAAACAATGGTCCGCCATTTGGACACTCACCTTCAAAATAATCTCGCAAGCTAATAACGAATTCGCGACATCCACTATTCAACAGTCTTTTTCGTTCTTTTCGGCATTGTGTAACCAAACATAACATAAACTTAACGAAAACATTTAAAAAAAACAGTAGATAACAGAAAATAACAAAAGCTGAACGAAAGCGTATACAAGGCCCTAACCTATTTATTATACTCTTTAGCACTAACGGCGCGGCGTCAGAACTCGTACTAAACATCATATTAGAGATGAAGCGTATATACTAGAACAGATCGAGGCACTAGGTATTAAACGAGATTAGGTTGCACCTGTACCAACTTTTAAAAGACTTGATCCACCTAGTCTTACTGTACCTACACGTCGCACGGTATCGGCGCTGCGGCCCGCTCAAAGCAAACAAGTACCGGGCGGAACGGTGGAGCAAGATAGCATTGTATTTTCCTAAATCATTCGCGTGTCAGTCATTTGAATTTGACTATATTTCAATGTATATAAAAGTAACGCGACACAAACTCATGTTGTGTAAGAATATATTCTGTCCTTTTTTAACTACACTGTTCCGCAGTCTTTCTATCTTTGTCTGTCAATACTCGAGACTAGTCCCGGCAACTTCAAACAAATACTACGCAGATTTTATACACTAGGTACTTGTAAATACTCGATTCGAATGGAGACCATATGATGCATCGAGTGTCTAGTACGGACTCATGCCAATGTGATCTCGGCACCGTATTGATACCTACTCGACCTATTTATCAATAGGTTTTCGACGATAATGAAGTATAGTTATGTGGTTAAAGAACTTTGGATTTATTTTTTATTTATACATTAGACGTGTAACATTTGTAAAATACAATTTAGTTTTAAAAATTCTTAAGACGAATTTTTATTCACGTTTATAAAAAACAATGATTGTAGACAGGTAATTAAAAAAACGAAACAAAAAATAAATAAAAATATAAACGAAAACAAAGACGAAAATCGGATAACTCTGAAAAAAGAATATTGAAACCTTATACGCCAACAACCTCGATTTCTATAATGTGGATAAATCTTGCGTTGACATTCTTAAGCCAATGTAAAGTTGAATGGATGTTTACTATTACCTTTACGTATCGGCTGTACGTAAAGATTAAGCATACTTTAAAGTGTAACAATACCAAACTATGCGTACTTCATGGACTAAATGGAACAGGTATTTCGATCGAGTATTTGTACGGAATTAGACTAAGTACACCTAGTACAAAATTTACCTAGTACGACTCATCTCTTCATCATATTAGTCTGTGACTCGTACTGATTACAAAATGGCTGACTGAGAGGAGGTAGTGTTGCCACAATCTTGGAGTCAGTAGATACTATTTTGATTTCCATTTTTTTTCCAGGATAACAGGTGACAATATAGGGCTGACACGCAATTAGTACCGTAAATAGAATATATATTTGCCAATAAAGAACCAATTCCAATACATATTTACGTGAATTTTATATATTTGATTTATTTCAAAACCGATTATTCATAGTCTGTGGTTGTTTGTTATTGTATGGCATAGTCTTTGCATTGCAATATACTAGCGTATAGACCAGACAGCCCGAAAACCCGAAAACCCGTGACTAATTTTGATTTGTCTGACATAAAAAAATCTGATAATAAACAAAATAATGGAATGCTTTAATAAATTACTTCTTGATGGTGTTTTCCCAGATACACTAAAAGTAGCTAAAGTCTCTCCTATCTACAAATCAGGACCAAAAACTGATCCAGGCAATTACCGACCTATCTCAGTGTTGCCAGTTTTATCAAAAGTTCTTGAAAAGGTTTTACACACAAGATTACAAAAGTATCTGAACTCTATTAACTTTATATCTGAACGACAATATGGTTTCAGGCCAAAAAGTAGCACACTTACTGCAACAATTGATCTTATAACTAAAATAAAACATAGCTTAGATCAAAAAAAATATAGTCCTAGGTATATTCATAGATCTAAAAAAGGCGTTCGATACGGTCGGTCATAAATTGCTTATTAAAATGTTAGAAAGAATCGGTATTACCAGCAAAGTTTTGAACATGTTTCAATCATACCTGGAAAATAGATCACAAGTAGTCAAAATAGGCAACATTCAAAGTAATTCATTACCAATAACTTGTAGAATTCCTCAAGGATCAATTTTAGGCCCGTTGCTCTTTTTGACCTATATTAACAGCATACATGACCTAGGTTTAAATGGCCATATTACCCTTTACGCCGATGATACCTGCCTATTTTACTTTGGTTCATCAATACACGACATAATGTCGCAGGCTCAAGACGACTTAACCACCCTATATATAACTTATTAACCATAAACATTTCAAAAACTTGTTACATTTTATTTAGGGCCAAAAATAAATTCATTCCCACCCAACTCTCCGCTTACAACTAATAATATTCCCTTAGAAATGAAAAGTCAAGAAAAATACCTTGGTTTACAAATTGACACTCATTTAACATGGAAGCACCACATCGAATACATGAAAACGAAACTGGTGTCACTTTGTGGTTGTCTTCGTCATATTGTCCGATGCATTCCTCATAAATTACGTCTTACATTATATAACACGCTAATAAAGCCACATTTAACCTACCTCATCGAAGTCTGGGGGAATACAGTAAAGACAAGGATAAGTGAACTTCAAATTTTACAAAATAAACTCGTTAAAGTGCTCTTTAATTATCACTTTTTAACAAAACCAAAAAAATCTATAATGAAACAAAAATATTTAATATTAAAAATGTATATATACAATACTTGCATTTTATAAGAAAAGCTCTAAATAATGATATTCATACTAGAAGGTTTAAAAAGGTTTACAACCGCTGCTGCTCTCGTCGCGCGAGATTACGGTAATACAATGTTAACATTTGAAGGAACCCAACTTTATAACAAATTACCCGCACACATAAAAAATGTTAGCTCGTTCAACACATTCAAGAAACAATTGTATGAATATCTTGTTGCAAATGACTGACTTAAATAATCGTGAATGCGTTGCACGGGTGAAGTGTGTGTATTTTTGGTGAATTTAATTTGATGAACAACTTCGAAATTTACTTTCAGCTATGTACTCATGTAAGTGACATGCATTTGTCTTAATGAGTAATAAATATCTTTAAACCTAAATGCAATGACTAAGGCAATTACAAATTTTGTCATTGCGTACGTTAGCTAGTGATGTACATTTTACTTATTAGGACTTAAGGAAGTGGTAAAAAGATTTAAATAATAGTTTAGTGCACGAAATTGAATAACTTCAAAAATTAACTGAATTTTAACCATAATAGTTCTAAAATAATTAAATAATATTCATATAAAATGTTCCTAGGAATAAGCTGAACCTACGTGTCCTTTGTTGGCTTTTAATTCAAATGTAAAAATCTACCGAGAAACTTAAAAAAAAAAACTGCCCAAGAATCAGATTGTAAAGTTGTATTTTCGAGCTATGATCATTGGAGAAAAATATTTATTACCATGGACAGTTTCTTTTTTGACATATTATTGTTAATATAAATAGGAAGATACTTAACTAAGTACCTATTTATATATTTTTATGAAATGTTTTGATGGGGACATAGAAAAAAGAGGACACGGATACATAATGAATGCTTTATTTTTCATTTAAGTACATATTACTTTTGATAATTACCAACATTCAATAATTAAATACATTATAGAAGTTGAGTCACACTCCATCTTCTAACACTGAACGTCCACCGTCTCATAACTCCACATACTCTTCCAAACAGATTCCGTAACTTACTTCGCCACAGAATCATACTCCATCTCTTAATACTGAACGTTCACTATTTCACAACACCACATGCACCTCCACGCCGTTTACGTACATTACTCTGCCACTGAAAAATTCTGTTAAAATAAGCTCTACTCCTTGATCTTCCAAACAATACACTGCATCGCCAATTAAATATATTACTTTGCCACTAAAAAAATATGTTAAAATAAGTTCGACTCTTTCATCTTCCAAACAAAACACTTCCACGCCGGTTACATACATTACTTTGCTACGGAAACATTCTGTTAAAATAAGTTCTATTCATTCATCATCCAATTCTTAGGAAAATATTCAAATATTGGATTCTACACCAGTTCAAACTTATCGCAGGTGTCCCCAAACACTCAAGTTTTTGTCGCTTGAAGAACAGAGCGTAGACAATAGCAGCATGCTGAACCAACTGTGGAAATTTAAACATATATTTAAAAAATGGGATTTTTATTAATTTTCTGTGATGTTTCTTTTTGAATAAGTGTTGATTTGATTTTCACTTCACTAGTGATATAAACTTGTTAATGTTTGACAAACAGAGGGAGATTTGTATAACATTTCTGTTATAATTTTTTTTTTTAATAAATACATATTTAATTATCAGAATTTAATTCACTTACCTTGAGAAAATCGTATAAGTTTAAGTTTTATACGTATAAGTTTCATATACTAAGCATTCTTTCCATTCGTTGTTTCCGAAGTGAGTAGGATAATTAACAAGAACACCCTAATCGGAAGTTTACGACAGAATTGGCATTATAATAAAGATAGGTCAAATTGAGAGTACTCTTAACCAACGAGCATGTATGTGTAGGTAAATAGATGTGAAAGAAGCGAGACAGGATCGTGCCAAATTCTAGTATGCTGTATCTGCGTACACCTCTGGGTAACAGGCGTGTGTGGTTATATATGAATGTTATGATTAAAGGGTAATGCAAGAGCAACAATACGCCAACGATTGGTATGTCACAAGGCCAGTTTCTTCTACACAGTTTTATGTTGCATTCTTTTGTCCATTAGCTTTAAAAAAAATATTTAATCATCAGCAATAAAAAAAGAATGCACTTCCTGTTTTTGTTACTGTATTGTCTTGGTCAAATATCTGAATAATATTCTTGTATCTGAGGACGAATTTTCGTTACACAAAGTGTCGGATCGGGTGTGACTTAAACCACAGAAGACAGAGGTTTTTGCGTTTACAGCTAAGAATAAGCCCTTAGTCGTATCTTTTATTTTGAGGGCAGTGCCCTGTTTACCCAACCACTTTGTTCGGGAAAGGAAAAGGAGAGGTAAATAAATAATAAATATTTTTGTCCAAAGATAATAACTCGAAACCATAACTTTCTAATCTGATTCTTGGGAAGTTTTTTTTTTAAGTTTATCGGTAGAATCAGTTAGATTTTTTTACATTTGAATTAAAATCCAACCAAAGGTAGGCAGGTTTAGCTTATTCCCAGAAACATGTTTTATGAATATTTTTTAATTATTTTAGAACTATCATGGTAAAATCCAGTAATTTTTCGAAGTTATTGAATTTCGTGCACATAACAATAATTTTTCAATAGTCCTTCTAAGTAAAATGTACATCACTAGTTAACGCATACAATGATAAAACAAAATTAGTCAGTCGTTTTGCGGGCTGTCCGTGGAGAAGGAGAATAAACTATATTGTACATACTCCCTCTACGACATACTCCCTCTACGATACGCCAGTATATTCTAAGTCTATGATATTTTCTTTCAGTTTTTGGTTACGGGCTCGCACTATTATTCTTTTGCCAGTGTCAAGTATTATGAAATTATCCCTTAAATTTATTTACCTTAAAACTACTTCACAATATGTGGATGTGGAAATTCCGAAGGAAACTTGAGATAGCAAACAGTCGATGATGATGATAGTATCTGAAGGCCTTTAAGCAGATACAGTAACTAAGATTCACATAAGCGTCATGTTTTAAAATCCACTTTCAAATTTTAACTAAACAATAATACACGAGCAACAATCCGCCGGTGGTCAAGTTCCCAATAAAACTCCGTCGGGTTTTTGACTTCGCCGAGATCTATGACTTCCAGTAGAGATGATAAGTACCAGTGTACTTCTTATTAATTTGTGGTACCAGTTATTTTAAATAACCGGTAAATAATCGGTTCTTAATTCCGATTTTATGAATTAGTAGTCATCATTAGCTAGTGATGAACTCGATTTTTCACTCGAGTTACTCGCCAGTGATAGCCTCGTCAATCGAGTGCCACTCGAATGAAGATAAAACTCATGTGACTTTTTTCACTTGAGTTACTCGCCTGTCAAAAACTAATAAGTAACAGTAACAGTTTTGACTAGAGGTGGGCGATGCAAACCGTATACTGATACGAAATCTATATATTGGTACAATATCTAAAAACCACTTACTGGTTTAATTTTTGTGGCCTAATAATGGCACATTTCAAATTTTATGGTTTTTTTAAAGCCTAAAATCGAGTGCATTTTATATAACTTTGTTTAGAATTTTCAATTTATTTTTAGATCTGCCCGAATAAATGTAGTGGAAGAAGAAAGTCACGTTTTTAATTATTTTAAATACATTTTGTGTTGTAAATAAAAAAATAAAGACACTGTAAATATCTACTATTTTAATTTAACTATTTAATCAATATCATATGAAAATTATTTTCAAAAAAGAATAACCGACTTTTATGAAGATTAAGTTAATAAAATATAATCAAAATTGGTTAATTATTTTTTTTAGATTTCCGATAATCGCTAACATTCATAATATGTACATACATACGGGTCGAATAAAGACCTTCCTCTATAGGACATTTACTACACTCTTTGGACCTTCCTTTTTTTTGAAGTTGGTTTCAAGAGCGTATTGGCGTAAAAAATATAAACGCGTACGCAGAATATCTAGATATTGAAATATATAGTTTTGATATCGGATATTGAAATTCAAAATCTGATATAGATACGATTCTCAGAAAACACGATACGATCCAGGCCTAGTTTTGACAAATCATTTTGATTAGGGCTTAAGATTTTTTTTGTTTTTGCATAGTAAGCGATGCATTAGGCCTTGCAAGCTGTTGTTGCTGAAAACGCCGTTTCATTTATGTAGAATATGAATAAAAACAAACAACTCTCTAAATCAAATTTGTATTTAATTTCAAATGGAAGATACATCACAAGATATACGTCACAAGTGATCCGAGTTATTCGAGTTGACTCGAGTCACTCGTAATCCGATTTGCCATAAATATTACACAAGTGCGAGTAAAATAAAGCTACTCAAGTGACTTGAGTGAAACACGGCTCGAATCCCATCTACAGATGTCGCATTGAATGACAAAAAATCGATTACTAAAAAATCGATTTTTATTAGAAGAAATAATCAATCTTTTGGTTTCAAAACTAAACTACAAAACAATTTTTTTAACCTATAACTTAAATCAATAAAAAAATAAAAATAATTACTGCCACAGATGTTCAGTGCCACTTAACAATTTATTAGAACCTGTCGTGAAGCGACAAAAAAAAAATAGAACCTAACCTAAGTACAACAAAACAACAAAGGTAGAGCCAGAAAACAATATATTTAAATTTATAAAAGGTATTTACAATTTTATAAAAAAAATGATGTGAGGATGATGATGGATGAAGTGAGAATACAATTAGATTATAAAAAAAAATAAAGGTGAGAGAATAGGGGAATATAGCGTTGAAGTGGGGCCTAAAAGTCGAAGCGACACACGTTGCGTTTGTAGAAGTAGGTTTCTTAGCAGCGACGGCGCGCAGCGCCTGGAGCCAGTACACGCAGCGTCCGGAGCCGGCGCACGTAGCGCCTGGAGAAGGGGCGCGCAACGCTTAGAGCTAGCAGTTGCAGCGCCCAAAGGTAGCGCCGGCGGTAGGTGCACTCGGCGCCTGGAGTAAGTAGTAGTAGTGCCCGGAGTAGTGTGGCCCCCGCGCTTGTAGTAGACTCGAAGCGACTTCCGAGGTAGATGGAGGCTTGTAGGATTTCGGAGTGGCGCGGCCCGAGTTTGAAGAAGGCTTCGCCGAAGACTTCACGTGTAAATGGAGGCTTGCAGGATCCCGGGGCAGTGCGGCCCCGGGATAAGGCCTTTAGGAGATACTTCTAATTCGCGAACTGAAGCGAGACTGCCTTTCTTCACCGATTGTTCGGCTTTTATACCTTTCTAGAGAGAACGGAAAAATTATTTAAATTATACGCAAATTTTTTGTAAATGGTCAAGAGAAAAGAGGATTTATGTGGAATTTATCGAAATAGGAATAACAGATCGGTAGCAAATTTGAATATAATTACCATGGAAACGATATAAATAAGAAAGACAAAATATGTCAAATTTTTGTTTTTGGTTTATAATAAGAAAACGGTAAGATTTAAGTGGAAAATGAGATATTATTGATATAGGAAAAAGGGTAGCGCAACTGCCCACACAAAGTCCAAGATTGTAGAGTTACGGAAAACTAGCTAAAAGATCGAAAAAAAGGTAGACTCCATTGACACCAATTTAAAAGTGCTGATAATGTGAAAATACGAAGTAGAAATGATTTGTTATTGTGTTCTTATGGTTTAAAATCGTTACAGGATCCTATGGAAATAAAGGTGATGTAAAATATCCAGTTTTGAGGTGAATGCAGAAAATCGAAACAGAATGGAAAAATGAATTTAAAATAATGTAAAATGATACGTAAGTAGTATAACACTACATTTTCCCCCCGACCCTGGAAAATTTTTGACTCAGCAAAAATTTTGATATATACATTCTAAAATAAACCATAAAAACACAGCTTTGCAGAAACAGACATCACCAGGCAAAATCAGATATACTATCTCTTACATACATCATCTGCCATTCAGGTAAGGGTGGAGTTCACATTCAATGACTACCACTCTAAAAGTGTGTTTTCGAAACGACATTAAGGCTTATTTAAGGAGTAGTCATCCGCTCCTGCGTGGAAAAAAAAATAAATTAGTCGAAGAAACACCACTCTTAAAAGTGTGTTTTCGAAAGGACATTCAGGCTTATTTAAGGAGTTGTCATCCGCTCCTGCGTGAAGATAAAAAAAAATTATTAAGGGAGTAATCAGCCGCTCCCAAGTGAAGATAAAGATAAAGAAATACCTCAAGTAAGCTTTAGTCGCTATGACTTAAGTAAAGATTAAGAACGGCCAGAGCGGTAGGGCTCAAAGCCAGAAAACAGCAACATCACCAACGAGATGTGTCTGAAATAAAAATAAAAAGTGACGATTAACCAACGAAAGTTCGAGGTCCTAAAGCAAGATGTGTTGAAGAACACTGGATCATCAAACAAACAAACAAATTAAAAGAAATAAAAATAATAAGGTGAGAATGATGGTGATATTTATACATATATACAAATTAATAGTTAATAAAAGTTAAGAAAATTTATGATTTTATATCTTTGATGTGCCACTTGCCTCTAACTCCATTAGGGTCTTCAAGTACATAGACTAGTGGTGACAGTTTAGCTATCACTTTGCACTTGATGAACTTAGGGGCAAGTTTAGCATTAAAGTATGCGCCGGCATTGCTTAAAACATGATTTTTACGCCAAACAGTATCTCCCACATTAAATTCTTTAAAAGCCCGGCGAAGATCATAGCGAGCGCTATTTTTAGCGTGCGCTATGTGAAGTTTAGTTTGAACTTTGTGAAAGATAGATGAGAGGAGACCAGCATTAGACGCGTAAATATCACGAGGCATAAATATTAATTCCTCGAGGTTCTGAGTTGGAGTATAGAAGGAACCACAAGGTATTGTTTCCCTACCAAAGACTAAAAAGTTTGGAGTAAAGCCAGTAGCTACATTTGTAGCGCTGTTCATTGCGTACTGAATTTTAGTAAGATGGTTGTCCCATGATCTATGATCGTCTCCTACTAGAGATGCTAGAGCTGTAATAATTGTACTATTAAACTTCTCCGTAGGATTAACATGAGGACAATATAAAGCTGTGTGAAAAATAAAAGGAACGTTATAAGAATTTAAGAATGAGTGGAATTCTCGCGACTGAAATTGAACAGCATTGTCCATTATAATAGTTTGGGGAATGCCATGAACTAGAAAAACTGAATTTTCCAAAACATTAATAATATTAGCTGAAGTAGCACGTTTAAGGGGAAAAATCATAGTAAATTTAGTAAAATTGCAGTTAATTACTAGAATATACTGATTTCGTCTTCGAGTCATAGGCAATGGACCCATAAGATCTAAGGATATAGTTTGAAAAGGTCTGGAGCAAAGTTTAGGTTTACCCATAAGACCATAGGGAGAATGATTAGGGTGTTTGTAGGTTAAGCAGGTTTCACAAGTTGAGATTAAATTGGCAATATCCTTAAACATACCAGGCCAATAGTATTTTAAAGATATTTTCTTGAATGTCTTGAAGATACCAAGATGGAGTTCTGAAGGGGAACCATGGTTAACTTCAATAATTGCATGTCTATCTTGAGGTAGTGGAACTTCTTTCCAAATAAAGTCATCGTTTAGACGATCGGGAGAATGGATGCAGCGGTAAAGTTTGTTATCCCTGATAGTATAGTTGGGATATGAGTCTGGGTTGTTGGAGCATCCGAGAAAAATCTTGTTGTAGTGCTCAAGTTTACGATCAGGTGGTTCTTCAATCGTAATAGGGTGTACGCCTTGAGGTGAAATTTCTCGTGTATCAGGACGTTCTTGATTCTTATGTCTTGATAATAAATCTGGAACAACGTTATCCTTTCCTTTTTTATGTTTCAGGACAAAGTTAAAGCAAGATAAGCGTAAAGTCCAGCGAGCAAGTCTTCCTGATGGATTCGATAAGTTCTGAAACCATTTAAGTGCAGCATGGTCAGTATATATTGTAAATTCTTTACCATTGTCTAGGTAACATCGCCAATGTTCTAACGCAGTTATTACAGCCAATGTTTCTCTTTCAGTAGTTGAGTAGTTCTGTTGATTTTTGTTTAGTGCTTTACTCATGTAAGCAATCACGACTTCTTTGTCATCTTGATGTTGAGTAAGCATTGCTCCTATGCCATAGTTTGATGCATCACAATGTACAGAGAAGGGTAGTTCGAAGTTAGGACAAGCAAGGACAGGAGCAGTTACCAAAGCTTCTTTAAGTTTCTGGAAAGCAGCTGCAGCTTGAGAATTCCAAAGAAATTTAGGAGCGTTCTTCCCGGAACAGGTTAGTTGATTGAGTGGAGAGGCAATAGTGCTAAAGTTTGGAATGAATCTTCTGAACCAGCTGCAGGTGCCTATGAATCTTCGCACTTCTTTTCTACAAGTAGGTACAGGATATTCTAATATAGCTTTTATTTTATCTGGATCAGCACGTAGACCGTACTCGTCCACTAGAAAACCAAGGTATTTCAGTTCTTTCCTGAAGAATTGACTCTTCTCAAAGTTAATAGTCAGATTAGCATATGAAAGTTTTTCATGGACTTTCATGAGTTGTGATATGTGTTCATCAAAAGTCTCGCTAATGATAACGATGTCGTCCAGATAGCAAAATACCTTGTTCTCAAATTCAGGGGTAAAAAGCATATCCATTAATCTTTGTAGAGTTGCAGGTGAGTTAGAAAGACCAAAAGGCATTACCTTGAATCTAAACATACCTCTTCCAGGTACATAAAATGCAGTTTTATCCTTATCGGCAGGATTCAAGGGAATCTCCCAAAATGCTTTCGCAATGTCGATGCTTGATAAGTATTTGGCATTCCTCAAGTTGTCCAAAATTTCGCTTATTAGTGGCAGACTATAAGCATCACGACGTGTAACTGAGTTAAGCTTCCTGCTGTCTACGCAGAACCGCCATTCACCATTCTTCTTCGGAGTGATGAGAACTGGAGATAACCAAGGACTTTCGCATTGTTCAATGACGTTCCATCGCAGCATCTTGTCAACTTCATTAATTAACGCCTTTTGTTTTTCAGGAGACAGTCTGTAACATCTTTGTTTGATTGGAAGAGAATCACCAGTGTCAATCTTGTGGGTGATTAAGTGTGTGCATCCCAGGACACCTTTTTCTTCAAAAGAAATTGTCTTGAAACGTTGGATGATGTCATTAGCGATGTTCTTTTGATTAGGAGTTAAATGCTCATAAGGTAAAACTTTAGTATCTTTAGTTTCGATAGCAGAACATTTAGATTCTGTAAAGTTAAGAGGAGATAAAACACTAGGTAAAAGATTAAATTTTCTCCAAAAGTCAATACCTAATATTAGCGAAGGAAAAATTTCAGGGAAAACGTAAGCTTTAATTAAATGAGTTTGATTATTAAAATGAATAGGTAAGTCAAAATAACCCAAGGAATTAACTTTTTGATTATTAGCAGTAGAGACAATAATAAGATCTGACTTGAAAAGTTTGCAGCCCAGTTTAAGAATTTCCAAATGAGAATTATTACCCAGAATAGTTACTGAACTGCCAGAATCTAGTAAACCAGATAAAGTTAAGTTATAAATTTTGACATTAACGAATGGACGATTAAGATCTTGTTCCTTGGAGTAGAGTGTAGAAGAGATTCTGTAACAAGAAAAGAAGTTTTGAATTGTTTTAATCCAATTAGTCCAATCGTCGTTATCAAAGTTTAAGTTACTTTTCAAGTCAGTAGTTAGTTTTTTGAACTAGTATTAGGTTTGGGAGAACAAGTAGGGCAATCTGCAGTTTTAAAACCCTTAAGACCACATTTGAAACAAATCACGAATCGTGGTTGAGTACAAGTGTTCAAAGAATGTCCTTGTTTACGACAGCGAACACAAAAGGAGGTTTGTTGAGGAGCTTTAGTTTGAGAGAGACTATTAACTTGTCTAGAAGGGTATTTGTAGGATGGAGTGAATTTATTCATGAGGGGAGGAGAGGGTCGTGAGTTATTAGAAGAATTTGGAGAATCAACTGAACTTGAAGTGGAATGCTTGTAGTTGAATTCAGAAATAAGAGGACTTTGTTGTACATTTGGTTCTTTAAATTGTTTGTCTCTGTCTAGAAATTTTTCATAGTTTTGGCAAGTAGCCAGTAGAGAGTCGATAGAGTCAATGTCTTTTAGAGCTACGAAGACTGAATAACATGGGCGAATATTCCTTAAAATAATCTCCAATTGTTCTGTTTCAGAAAGTTTCTTCGAAAGACGAGAAAACATTCCAGACATGATGGAAATATAGATGACAATAGGTTCATCTCGACCTTGAGTTCGATTCCTAATCGCTTCTAAAAGTTTGTGATCATAATCAAAACCACCAAAGTCTTTGATTAATAACGAACAAAGTTCGTTCCACGTTAAGTTTGGATTCTGATTATATTTAAATCTGAACCAATGAAGAGCATTGTCAGTGAAAATTTCAAACGCTTGTGAAATCAACAAGTCTTTGGACAAGCCACGAGCTATACAGTATTCTTCCAGTTTTTGAAGAAAGGATCTTGGACAGCTTTTACCATTGAAGGTGTGTCTTTTCAGATCTTTGAAGACGTTGGTTGGAGAAAAAGATTGAGGTGGTGGTGGAGGATACGGGGTATGGACCTGAATAGAATTTTGAGAAACAAGAGGGAGTTCCGTGACAGTCGGGTCAACCGTGACAGTCGGGTCAACAGGAGGGTCATTTTCAGTTGGAGCTGGAGTCAAGGATTCAAATTGTTTAGTAATATCGTCATATTTCATCTTCAAAGTATCGAAAATAGCTTTAAAGTCTGGATATAAGTCAGTATCTATTCGTTCCAATCTGTAAAAGATATGATTAATAAAAGTTTCTATTAGTCGCAAGTATTTGGTTTCGCCTTGTAAAAATTTTTTAATTTTACAGTCCAAGTAGGTCAAGGTAGAATCAATTTGAGACAAGTCATCCTCAATCGGAATTGTAGAAGTCAGAATATCTTCAGGGTGAGAATTCGCAACTAAACGCAAAACCTGTTTTTTTAGAAGTAAAACAGTATTAGCTGGTTCCTCACATCTAATCTTCACTTCGTATTCGAGTTCGGCCTTGTTAAGAAATTCGTACTTAATAACCCTTTTCATTGTTATAATTATGTGTAAAGTTAAGTTTAAGAAATAAAAATTTAATTAAAAATTATACCTCTTTAAGTTATCTAGAATAAAAATATTAAAGTGATGGATGTAAGTAAGGTGTTAAATGTAGGTCTAAATATAATCTAGATAAGTTGAAAAACTAGATGAAGTTTTGTTCTAGAATAAAAATATTAAAGTGATGAATGTAAGTGTTGTGTGAAATGTAGGTCTAAATATAATCCAGATAAGTTGAAACACTAGATGAAGTGTTGTTTTAGAATTTGGAAGGTATGAAAAGGATGAATAAATGAATGATGAATAATAAGTTAAGAACGAAAGGAAGAGCAATTAAATCAAAAGGGAATGGACAAGGCGCAGTAAAGGTGAAGAATTAAGAGAGAAAGAGGACTTTCACGTTGGGCGCCAAATGTCGTGAAGCGACAAAAAAAAAAAAATAGAACCTAACCTAAGTACAACAAAACAACAAAGGTAGAGCCAGAAAACAATATATTTAAATTTATAAAAGGTATTTACAATTTTATAAAAAAAATGATGTGAGGATGATGATGGATGAAGTGAGAATACAATTAGATTATAAAAAAAAATAAAGGTGAGAGAATAGGGGAATATAGCGTTGAAGTGGGGCCTAAAAGTCGAAGCGACACACGTTGCGTTTGTAGAAGTAGGTTTCTTAGCAGCGACGGCGCGCAGTGCCTGGAGCCAGTACACGCAGCGTCCGGAGCCGGCGCACGTAGCGCCTGGAGAAGGGGCGCGCAACGCTTAGAGCTAGCAGTTGCAGCGCCCAAAGGTAGCGCCGGCGGTAGGTGCACTCGGCGCCTGGAGTAAGTAGTAGTAGTGCCCGGAGTAGTGTGGCCCCCGCGCTTGTAGTAGACTCGAAGCGACTTCCGAGGTAGATGGAGGCTTGTAGGATTTCGGAGTGGCGCGGCCCGAGTTTGAAGAAGGCTTCGCCGAAGACTTCACGTGTAAATGGAGGCTTGCAGGATCCCGGGGCAGTGCGGCCCCGGGATAAGGCCTTTAGGAGATACTTCTAATTCGCGAACTGAAGCGAGACTGCCTTTCTTCACCGATTGTTCGGCTTTTATACCTTTCTAGAGAGAACGGAAAAATTATTTAAATTATACGCAAATTTTTTGTAAATGGTCAAGAGAAAAGAGGATTTATGTGGAATTTATCGAAATAGGAATAACAGATCGGTAGCAAATTTGAATATAATTACCATGGAAACGATATAAATAAGAAAGACAAAATATGTCAAATTTTTGTTTTTGGTTTATAATAAGAAAACGGTAAGATTTAAGTGGAAAATGAGATATTATTGATATAGGAAAAAAGGTAGCGCAACTGCCCACACAAAGTCCAAGATTGTAGAGTTACGGAAAACTAGCTAAAAGATCGAAAAAAAGGTAGACTCCATTGACACCAATTTAAAAGTGCTGATAATGTGAAAATACGACGTAGAAATGATTTGTTATTGTGTTCTTATGGTTTAAAATCGTTACAGGATCCTATGGAAATAAAGGTGATGTAAAATATCCAGTTTTGAGGTGAATGCAGAAAATCGAAACAGAATGGAAAAATGAATTTAAAATAATGTAAAATGATACGTAAGTAGTATAACACTACAAACCAAAATAAAAAGAAACGATAAGTTTAGTAAACGATAGTTTTTTTAAAGTAAGTTTGAACAAACAAAATATCTAAATATCATTATTGCTACAAATGTTCAGTACCAGTTACATTAGATTAGAATGAAAATAAAATAAAACAATAAGTTTAAATAATCAAACGACAACCTTTTGGTCTCAAAACTAAAATACAAAATAAATATTTTTTTTAAACTTTAAGTTTAAACAAAAAAACAATAAATTATTATGGCCACTAATGTTCAATATCATTTAGATTGGACTAGAATGAAAATAAAATAAAAATATAATTATAAATAATTAAATGACATTCCTTTTAGTCTCAAAACTAAAATACAACACAAATCTTATTTTAAACTTGTGTAAACAAAAAAAAATTTGTAAAATGATTGCAATGAATTTTCAGGTAAACAGTTTAAAAACAATAATTTTACCAAATTCTTCTTCGTCTCTTTCTTAAAATACGGTTTCGTTTTTTCCTGACAATATTTTCCGCTTTCGAAAACAATCTTTCGGCTGGCGCAGAACTGGACATCATCGAGAGGTGTTTGAGAGCCAATTCGGTTAGATTAGGGAAAGTTCCTTCAGAGCTTCTCCATATATTGGGGCATCTGCTTTGAGATTTGATAGTGGTGCTGCAATATATAGGTCCAACTCAATATTTATGGCTATTGACGTGTTGGCTGCTATTATTTTTTTATTATAAAATACTTCCGTCAGTCACTTTTAGGTGTATTACAAGACATTTTTATTGTTTAACAATTATTTACACTCTCCAAAAAAAGAAAGAAAACCACAGAATACTTTTACCCCTAGCGGAGATAGAAAATTGTTGAAAACATATGAAAGGCGAAACTGTTTTCCATGCATAGAGATACATACAGGTGGCGCCTTCTTTTGATCGATTTGTTCATGTTAGTGAACTTACTTCGCGTTTTTCATCTGTCACAAAGATGACGCTGTTCTTTTGATCGACTTATTTATGTTATTTAACTTACTTCACGTTTTTACATCGATCGCACAGATTACGCTGATTGCAAAAATCGATTAAAACGCGTCATTTACATAATCGATTTATTAAAAATCGATTTTTATTATCAAAAAATCGACGCATCAAAATCGATTATAAGAAAAAATAATCGATTAATATGAAAAATCACCTATTTTTCACATGCCTAGTCCCATCACTATCTATTGCTCTTTTGAATCTTGACACAAGTCAAAATGAAGTACGTTTCTGTGAAAATTTTATATTATAATAAATCAAATTAATCCAAACATATTACACTGTGCTTATAATCACATAAATAAGTGAAGTGATAACTTTTCATTATGTGTGCTTTATTTTCAGGATCGGACTTTGCGCCTACAGTGGTTACAAGATTTACCCTGGCCATGGCAAAACCATGGTTAAGGTGGACGGCAAGGTAAATAATTGCATAAATTGTGTACCTCTTTCCACATTAAAAATATACCTATGTAGATATGTAGCTTCTTAAAAGTACACGTACATTTCTGTAATGTTAAATTATTTTTATGCAATTGCAATATTAAAGGTCCTCAAGTCCAAAGATCCTCAGAATGCAATCGCAGTAAAATGTATTGAGGCTGTGTTGTTACGCTCAATGTAGATTAATAATTACATCATGTGTATTACTTATATTTTGTAATTTTACAAAAACTCTTCCATAGTTATAGTAATTATAAAACATACTCTGATTTAAGTTATAACATGAAAACTTAAGTTTTTACTTACATTGTGTATATTATGGCAATAGGAATTATTTTTCTTTAACAGCCTGTGAAGGTTAAATTTTGAACATGGGCCTCTCGCTTTGTAGGAAAGATTTACCTTAGTCGTACACTCAGCAGGCGTATTGATTATCATAGGAATAAAGTACAAATGAAAAGTAATAAATAAAACCTTTGATGCTACTACCCGTATGTCAGTCTGAGAATTTTATGCCTCGCATAAAGTAAATGGATAAACAACCATCTTTGGAAAGCCTAAGTTCTATCTGGGGTATACTGAATTATTTTGCAATAACTGGCCAAATTTGCAGAGAATGTATTCAGAATAACTTATATTACTTATTTAAAGGCAAAAGGTCATGAAAAATTTATTACATAAATCTCAAACATTGTGTCCTTTTTATCTTTTAAATTCAAAATGTGTGGTAATGCATTATTTTAACTGATTATCATTCATAAATATCTATTTTACTATACATGCACATATTTATAAGGTTCGATTGGTTGGGAAAAACGTGAATTGAATTACTAACAGAAGAGAGCATGTATGCATAGTTGTTGCCCATAAATCACATTCAATTTGGGATAGTTTCAAATAAAAGTAGAAGCCTTATTTACTCTTATCTTCAAAACTGTGATAATGGTATATCATTATTTATATATTTGAACTTAAGTTTTTGGCTACTCTTTGAAAATAACCCTGTATAATCAATACAGGCAGCTGTCCCCCCTGACCACACTTGTGAATATACCAAATTCATTTTTATTTTGGTTTTTAATCAATTTGGCAAGGTTGATGAACCTCATTGCTAGAATCTGAAGCTTTCATAGCAAAACATGAAGATTATGAAGAAAACATGAAGAAGGAAGAAACATTTATCATTGCATCATTGGAAAGAATCCTCTGTTAATAATTCTACAAGTCTTGCATTTTAACAATTCTATCTAATTCAAGAACTGAAAGAAGAGTAAATGATCTAGTGGTGCTAATAACAGGACTTAGCTGGGCTCTGCAACACCAAGTTCAAGTGGTTTTTGAGTATGGGTGGAAAGAAATAAAATATTATTAGAGCCACCCAAGGTTCTTGAGGAATCTTTGCAAGTTCTTTACATTACCAATGATCTTGTGGAGCTAATTCGGCTATCAAAGCTATTTAGTTCTGAAACTTGCACTCACTGAACTATCAAGTAAAATGTGGCCTCTGTTTCTTCATGCCCTATGCAGGCTCTGCGTAAAAGGCTGTCCATAACACCTAAAGCAGAGATGCTTGTTAATTAAACCGAGACCTGTTATGGCACCAGTGACTAGTCACATTTGAGATTTCAGGTTTGGAGTTTAAGAAGTAATTATCATCAGATCTGGTCAGACTGTAGTTAAAACAGTATGCTTGACCTGAGAGTTCCATCTTAACTCCATGAGAGTAAAGTCAATGAAATGAAGCCTACAATGTGTTCAATGGATAGAGAAAAACATGCATAGCATAAAATCCAGAATGAAGTGAAAAATAATTTTTGTGTTTTTCTTGTAAAATTTACATTTATATGGTTAGAAAATGTGTACTGTCACAACAAAAATTTCATATAAGCTCAACATGATTTATCATCATTACAACCCTTAACAATTCCACTGCTGAAAGCAATCTGCATTCATGTTTTACCAGGTTGTCACTCCATCTAGTGAGTGGACATGATTATTATTTTATTATGATAACTAAGCCAAAAGATTTTTTACTTGATAAGTATTAATAAAAGTATTTTTAAAAGTTAAAAGAAAAGGATTGTTTTCTTGATATAGCTTGTAATTTTTAGAATACTGGCATATAAATTTTTAAAAAAACCCACCTGGATACCTACTTTAAGCATTAAATATTGGGTATATTTAAAATATTATTTCTTCATTATAGCTAATTGTATAAGCATTTTATTTTGTTTCAGACTTTCACATTTCTTAACTCAAAATGTGAAGCAGCTCATCTTATGAGGAGAAATCCTCGAAAAGTTACATGGACTGTTCTTTACAGGTATTATTTTCTTTATTATATTATATAGCTGAATTTCAGGCTAGTCTAGTAATATGTTAATTTGTAGTAGTATCATCAGACCTACAACTACTTACGTTCGCAGCAGCTTAGGGAGGGTTGTATTGGAAGAAGACAAATACTTTTTCCTATATTACTTTTATTTTCTAACTTACAAGTTAACTACTGTCAAAAAGTGAGTTCACAGGAATACTAGACTTACATACTAACTTAACTAACTACTGCGCTGTCTTATCAATTCGACCCTGGGTTTTATACTATGTTAAATATTCTTAAGTCACATAAGTGAATTGAGTCATGTCTTTAAAGACATGCTGGTATTTGCTTAGCAGGTGGTGCTGAATGGTAGGTGACTTCTTGATGCCATGTAAGGTCCCAGTAGGCATATGTAACTAACTCTACCAGATGTGCATCAATGCAAAAGAAAATTTCTGTTTATCTTTTGCCTGCTTTGTGCCCTCAACATCTTTTTCAACTTCATAATATTATCTTCTGACTTAAATTAACTCTTTGTGTGAGATTTAATAAGAGTTTGTTGAGATTATACACTGAATATGTCGTAAATTTAAAGGATTTCATACCCAAGTCTCAGACGTATATTATATATGTTTTACAAAAATAATGATACTTGCATTATCCACAGATGTCAAAATTTATGTTAATCAATGAAATTTATTTTTAGAGGCAACTAAATTAGTAAACCAAAATTAAATTTTATTGTATGTATGATTATTGATCACTGCTATGTCCATTGTCCATGTGTATAATCATCTTTTGTGATACATATTATGTAAATGCCGAACAAATGAATAATGTCTTAAGACAAAAAGATGAGATCTGTTATGATTTGCACATTTAATGTCGCTGTTTTATATAGCAATAAATAACGACGTAATTTATCGTTTGTAATTCCTACAGTCTTAGATAATTTTGAACCAGAATTGGATCCAAACTAAATAATAAATTCCGTAACATATCTTGGTTGATTCTAGTCACGCACCAGAAAATTGTTTTCATTTGTGACATTTGAGAGCAATTTATTATTAGTTATATAAAGGCTAGACCATCTATTAGTCCTTCTATAATTTGTAGAGAAAATACATATTTTGAGATATTATTTATGCATGAAAAACAATAATGTTCATATGCCCACCACGGCTTCGTCTACAGGCCTGCATCATCCGAACATAAAAGTTTCTGATAACTTTTTCCAATAAAATTGGATGAATGACCTCGATTTCAGTTTTTAAGTTGTTTAATTGCTTGTGGATGATTAACATACACCTTACCTCTCAAATAATCCCGCAAAAAATAATCAAGTGATGTAAATCCAGGCTTCTTGGTGGCCAAGAAACTTCAGAATTTCTTTAAATTATGCGATCAGTTAATCTTGTTGACAATAAATATAGTGTTGCACGACTTGTGTGCTAAGTCGCTCTATCTTGTTGAAACCAGAGGTCGTCGACACCCAATTCATTCAATTTGGGCCAAAAAAAACTAGTTAACATCTTGCGATGACATTCCCCATTCAATGTAAGGGCATTTTCATGTTCGTTTTCAAAGAAAAACGGCCCAATGATGTCACTGTTTGATGTGGTTTATGGCCAGCAGCCCATAAACCAAATCAAACAGTGACCTTTGGAGGATGATGTTCTATTTCGTGAATAGCTGAGGATTCTCCTCCGCTCCCCAAATTTGAAAGATGATTTTTGATGAAAAACCATTTCGTTCAAGCATCCAATAAACAAAACTACGTTTTGAATGGTCTGGTGGCTTCAATTGTTGAGTTAGTTGAATTTTGTATGGATGCAAATGAAGATCAACATGCAAAATGCGTCGTAATTTGGTTCGTGAAGTGTTTAGTTCCTGTGAACGATGCCTGGTTGATGTGCTTGGTTCATTATAAACACTTTCACTAACAGCCACCAATGTCAAATAATTTTTTAGAACAGATAAGGTGAAGTACTAAAATCATCAATTGAAAAAAGGACCAACAGATAGGCCAACCTGTATAATTTATTATTGCACTTGGTTTTTCGATAGAAAGGCTTATTTTTGTACACATTTTCAGGTAAATCACAAAGAATTTTGGCTCTATTTTATAAACTTTTGCGTTTATTCTTTTTGCGTTTTTAAGATGCATATAAACTTTATTCTGCTGTAACGTGCAGTCCGCGCTCACGGGGTTACAGGGGTTGGCGGGAGGGCGCGCGAGCACGCCGCGTGCTCCGGAGTAACAGTTAGGGATGGGCAAGGAAAAAAAATCGATATATATATCGAAACTATATTTTTAAACAGTATCGAACAGCATTTTAATAGTGGTAGAGCCACGCGGCAGCTTTTGCTGTCGCACCAATGGGCCGGTTCGAACCGGGGTAGTACCACGACCTCACAGAAAACCAGCGTGAAGTAGAGGTTTACCTCTGCGTTTCGCTTGGTAAGTGCAGGTGGCCGGAGGCCCTTTTTACTGAAAATGAGTCATTCCATCTTAGTCCTCACGCATCTACATTTTGATTTGTAACAGAGGATAGATGTAGATGTCTATGGGCCGCAGCAACCACCTACCATCAGGTGGACTGTATGCTCGTTTGTCACCCTTATCCTATAAAAAAAAATATCGCGTGATAAATATCATTTGCATGATGTAAAGATAAGGTTCAAAATTTTATTTACTGACGGTTGGACGACGAATAAAACGATACATTTTAAAATATATCGAAATTGATACGAATTCGATACTCTAAAATAAATATCGTTATATCGATATTTTTATTAAAAAGTTCTATATATCGATATTTTTTGTCCAAGCCTAGCGCCAGTCGCTAGTGGTCGCTTGTAGACATGGGTCATGTGTATCACTTAAAAGAAAAGATTGATATGTATCTTTTGATCACTGGGATATGTATCACTCTTTTATATTTTTATTTATCAGTAGCTACAGCTCATGCTCAAGACACGCATCGCATTACATTGCGCTGCTCACTCAGCGTAGCCCGCTTCGAACAACTCAATTCTATCAGTAAGAGTGATAGATAAGTACCTATAGAGCTAGATCTATTTGTTATAATTGATAAATAGGCACTTATTCGAAAAATTAGCAAACATTTTTAATAACTACTTAAAATTATTTACATTTATCTTATTTACCTACATTTAAATTAAACAGTCACTAAGTGTACAAAATTACTTCAAATCTTTTTCTAATCGATGCAATTAACGAAAACAATATTACTCTCGCTCCCGAACCGAAGTCTAGGTTGAACTAATGAAATGAAGAAAGCTGATATTTTTGTTTAATTTTGTAAATAGCAAATCTTTTTTCTACTTTTTTATGGATATGAACGACTACTAATTTCGGCCATAAAACTATCTTAAAACGATGGTTTTATGACCGAAATTAGTTTGCATTGTTTACTAAAAATTTTATAGGAAAAGTACACGTAGGTACAGTTCAAACCGGTATAATACTTAAATGTTCACGTATCGCTTAACGACTTTAAGCCCTACACATCAGTAATATGTAGAGTTATCAATTTACCTTTTTGTGCCGGCTTATGACAGTTTATAATGGTCAAACACCTCACTCTCTCCGTCTGGCGAAAGTGCGACAGAATTATCTAAATAGTGAGGTGCGAAGGAGACTTTCCTTAAATTGGCTTTGAAGTGGCCGGCCGTCCGTCCGAGCCGAGCCGGCCGAGGTATAATAAAAAGTAGCGTGCGCGACTTGCGACACGGATGTTAGATAGATAAAGTTAAAAGACGCTGTGAGTGAATGAGTTGTAAAGATACACTGATACATTCGGATGCGGATGGATATAAAGAGTGATTGATGGAAAGGGATTGATTCATATCTTTTGTATCTATCTCTCTTGAGTTATTCATCTCTAGTCGCTTGCCACGGTCGCATTTCGTTGGACGCACACCAGATTAAGATCCGAAGATGAGCAAACCGACTGGACGACAATCAAAAGATATTGTGTATAACGTATACATGTATTTTAAAGAGCGTAAAAAAGATAAATCATTGCAAGAATACCAGAATATTAATTTGGCAAAAACCGTATCTGTAGCAACAGGGCTCTCGGAAAGAACAATAAGAATTGTCAGTGAAAGAAATACAATGGATGACACTCTACACTTTCAAAGTTCAAATCTTCCAGAAAAAATTTATTTCCCAAAAAGCGAATTGAAGTGGATAGTCTCATTTTAGGAGTGATACGACGTAGTGTCCCAGTATTACAATGTAAAAAAAATATTATCGAGCCGATGAAAGGCCAGTAATTTTTTTGGATGAAACATGTACACCAGGCACATAATGTGCGAAAATCATCACTACATCACTAAATACTACGTAATAAATCTAAATATATCCATATTAATCTCAAGATATCTCGATCCCAAATCCCTACGTGTGCGGCCGTAGGCGTGGTCTCGTTCTCGTGCTCTAGCTGCGTGCTACCTCGTCTCTCTCCACCCTGTAACCCGTGGGCGCGGACTGCACGACGTTGATGGCGTATAGACAGTAGTATTCAGGGGTATGAAAGTCCTCAGTAGCTTGCTTTTACGTTGATACTAGCGCCATCTCATAGTCAGCCAAAGTACTATTTTCCCCAATATTTTTACACATTTTATTATAAGATGGCGCCACTGCTGGTATTCATTATTTATACTGAAGCCTAAATCATGCTATCGAAGTTCTGAAATACAGCGGTATATATATAGAATAATTCTATAAGAATAAACGAATAAATTTAAACAATGCTCATCTAAAACAAATTAGTTAGTAATCATATACAGTTACTTTTAATTTTATTGAAATATGTACGAAATAATACTGAACCTAGTTCATAGCGCCCTCTAGTGTAATTTTCAGTAATTTATAATCCCAACGCCATCTATAAGAGCGCTCAAGAGACTTCCCTCTTTTCGACACCTAATAATTTGTCAAGAGTGGCTCATCTATTCCCTATATAGTATATTATCTATGGTAGTATTTCTGAAACACATCAACAGTGTTCTGTTCTGTTGTGTTGTTATTTTTGCATACCCTTGTGTATGCAAACTAATTTCTGTAAATATGCACTAAATCCTGCAAACAAAAAATAACTTATCTTTACTGCCATAGACTATACTTAAACATAATGTCTGATGTTAAATTACAATTAATTATTCTCTATTTTTAGACGTAAATTCAAGAAAGGTCAGGAGGAAGAGCAAGCTAAGAAGCGCACTAGGAGGACACAAAAGTTCCAGCGTGCCATTGTAGGCGCCTCCCTCAGTGACATCATGGCTAAGCGTAATATGAAGCCCGAAGTAAGAAAAGCTCAAAGAGAACAAGCAATTAAGTATGTAAATTCAATTTTTTTATAACCATTTGCATGATCTTTAAAGAAAGTATGACGACAGTACATTTAATAAAGTATGTTAGTGATTGTAAAAAACACATTATGTTGGGAAGTGACTACTGCAGACTATTGACACTTTTACGTGGTAAAGCTATGCTATGCAACTATACTATTAATATAGTCATGCAGCTATATTAATAGTCTAGTTGTAACACGAATGGGTCTGCTCGTCCGGGGAAGGACCACGCTCTCAAATACCAGCGTAAAATAGCCTATTGCCTCTTCAGTAGTAATCTGCTAACTTGTTGTCAAATGACTGAACTGAATTGAAAGCTTAAGTGTACATACAGATTAAAAATATGTACTTTCTTTTTTTAATTTTGCTTAATATTTAAATATCTTAAACTGTATAATGTGTTAAGAACTCAAAAACATAATTAAAATTTAAACATCTTACAGAGCTGCAAAAGAACAGAAAAAATCCACAAAAGCAGCTAAGAAGGCCCCTGCCGCTCCACCAAAAGCAAAGGCTGCGCCTAAAGCTAAAGCTGCAAAAGTGAGTCAAAAATCAGCACCGCGTGTTGGAGGCAAGCGATAAGACCGTTTGTAACAAATAAAAAAATTACAAACATTGTGTTTTATTTCTTAATATTCTAAAAACAAATAGTTATGATCTAAGAAGGTATTAACTGAGAAAGTTTCCTATATCGAATGATATGCACAAATTACGTTTTGACCAAAAACACTCAATTTGAAATTTTGCACTAATCAAACATCAACTCCGACTGGGGATACAGACCTAACCGAACCCATATGAATCATACTTGTGACATAATAGGCAGTTACTGTAATACTCAGTGGGGAACAAGGCTAGCTATGTATTTATCTAAACGTAGGTAGTTTTGTTCTACAATATGCTATTGTATTCCTACTTTAGGTTTGGGACAAATTTGTAATTCAACAACTGTTTTTTTTTTTGTTATTTGAAAATAAGTTAAAATATCAGCCAAAGAAGATATTAACCGATTCGTTGCGACACCAATTTTCGACAACTTTTAGCTGTGGCGGCGATCAAATATTTCATGACACGCCGGGCGTGTTAAGCGCCACAGACAAAAATGACACGCCTATTGTGCCATCCGCCATGTGTAAAAGTAATGTTATTTTTTATGCTTTTTTTACTTGTTTAGACCTAATTAAGTTTGACATCAAACATAAGTTACAAATGGAAGGATACTTGTTTTTAGTGGGTATTATAAATTATTTTTTGAATAATAATTATAAATTACATTTTGATTTGTAATAGAGGATAGATGTAGATGTCTAACAACCACTGCCATATTTGTAACGAGCAAAGATCGGATAATATTCATCTGATCTTCACTCACGCGGGGAAACATCGGATCTCGGCCTACAGTGATCTTAGCCCTGCATGGACCAGCTTTATAGCTAGATAAAGCTGGTCCGGTGGTAATTTCATAAAACTTAGTATCCACACAAAATAATAACAAAAGAAGCCATATTCTCGCTAAAAATCGTAAATAAAAGTGATAGGGAAAGATCGGATGGACAAAAATTACATTGTTTTATAAAATGCCGCGCAGCACAGGTCCCACTTGCCGGAGCGACTGGCACGAACTGAGGGTCGGGGCAGGATAAAATGGCGTCGTGTAGCATATTGTTAGCATTTCAAAATATAGCATAATTCGCCGGGAATTTGAATCCTACGGTCTTGCCCCATCACCGATCTTACCCTAACGCACCCTATTTTATGGGACGATCGTATCTGCACGACAGTTCGCTTTTACCCCGTAATTAGTAGGAATTAGTGTAATAAAAGTAGGCTTGAATATAATGTCAAAGTTTAGTTTATATTTTTTGTAGGTAGGTTAATATTTTGTTACTTTTAAGTGTTGGATCGGAAACTGCTTGCTATAATATGTAGTTACGTGTGCACTATGGGGTCACGATAGCAGATACGTAGATTTTTTATATTTCCGTTTCTAAAGCATGCTTTATAAGCATACGTTTTATTGACTTATTAAAACTTAACACTTACATATACATATTCAGACTTATTAGAAACTATACCTTGGGATGTATATTAAACTGTTGATAAATAAGCCCGTTTATCTAAATCTAATATAAAAAAAAATCTTCATTGTGTGGTTACACTAACTGGTGTAGTTCCATAGAATTAATAGAATGTTTATAATAATCTTAGTTAATAGGTTATCAATATACGGTAAAAGTTTTCTATTAACCTTTTACTAATAGGTAAGAACCCTACACCTGATTACATTCCTTTCGTCAATCATTTAGTAAATTGTAAAAAAGCAATGTTCCACACATTGAGGGACCACAGTTTAGATATTTGTAACACTGTGGCTTGTTATTTAGTAAAAATAAGCTTTACAAATTCTTTACTAAATATCTGTCATCGCATTAACTTTATTCTTAAGATACTTTCCAAGATCTGGCTGATAGACTGTGAACTGAGGGGTCACACTAAGGGCTGTAACTTTTTATATATTCTTTTACAAATTCTAGGATTCATTCTACAATTGTTGTAGCCTTAGCAATTCATTTCTCGATTTTACGGCATATTTCCTCAATGCTCACATACATGAATAATACGCCTTAGGTGTCCACTGTTCATTACCGATGATTCAGGATCTTGTTGGGTCTACACCGATTTTGCATGTTTACAAAGGCGCATACACAGTGTGATGACGTAAGAATATCCACTACCCCATATCGTCCTGTGGGTGTCGCAAGAGGGAACGTTAACAGCATCGTCCTGATAACAGCAAAATTATAATAAAAACTCCGGTTGCCAACCCGCTTGCCAAGCGTAGCAACTATGGCAAACATCCGCCCATGAGCTACAACAAAGAAACTGCTGCCAGTCCCCGACAGCCCCGTTATTTCCTGGCTACAGTGGCTACCATAGTAACGGCAGGGCAGGGGTGTTAAGAATGTCCGGTGGAATTTCGATTGCCACGACGGCTCGACCTGGCAACATACAACACATGCACCCTGCGGCCTAACGAGAAGATACCGGGGCTGGAAGAAGAGATAAGTTGCACTGAGATATTACAGGATTATCTAAGGTCCAAAGAGAAGGAGAGGACACGTTAATCCTCGAATCTGGCAACTTGTTCTATCACCAGTTGGGGAACCATCTATCCCTAGGAGTGTCGAATTTATCGTCCACAAGTATCTCGTTAATGATTTTGAAACTGTGTCGTCGAGGGTTGCCTAGCTTAAACTCAGAATCATTAAATGGTAGGTATTCGTTGAAGGTTATACAGGTTTACGCACCAACCTCGACCCATCCCGATCTGGAGGTGTAGGAAATATATGACTATATCTCTAAAGCCATGCATTCCTCCAAAACCCACTAAACGGTGTTAATGGGAGATTCCAAAGCAAATCTGAAGATGTGGAAATTCGGGATGGGGCAACGGAACCCAAGGAGCCAGCAGCTGGCCGACTTCATTTTTATATAGGATATGAGTGACAAAGGAGCACACAGTCCACCTGATGATAAGTGGTTGCTGTGGCCCATAGACATCTACATTCATCCTCGATTACGAATTTAGTAGCTAAATATTTTCTTATCCAATCCATTTAGGTATTAGCGAGCTATGGAGAGGCCAATGCTCGGGGTTTCTTTCGCTATAGAATCAGAGTAACCGACAGCCCAGCAGGTTAAGACACCTAAGCTGAAGTGACTTACTGCGTTATTCATGTTGTCATAAAAGGTCTTGAAATGTCGTGTATTTATTTCCAAAATGGTAAAAAAATCCCAGTCTTTTCGTAATATACCTAAGCATAAAGAATGATGCTCTTTGATTGATACTTTCGTATTTTTTAAATCAATTATGCGAGAAGCAGCGCAGCTTCATCAGAATCCATCGTAATGGTGTAGCTTTGTCAAGGCCCAAACCAAGACAAAACATTTTATTACATTTAGGTTTGTTCAAAGATCTTTTGCATACCGGTTTGTAAAAACAAGATATCAAAAAAGAATCAGCAAAAAAATTACGTTGGGTATTTTTCTAAAGCCGTTTTACAATTTAATTTACAAATACATTTTTTAATAAAATAATACAGTGTCCAAGGGTAATAGATATTTTTAAAATGTCAGTTTTAAATTTAAACAAAAAATTATATCAGAAGCCAACACATCTGCTAGTGCAGAGTAAGAGTTATTTCTACAAATCATTCTTCTCAATTCATTGTGCAGAGCCCGTCTTGTATACGACCCCAGGACCAGCAGCCAGGTATTCGTGACCACTAGGCAATGCGGATATCATTATAATCTTAGCGTTATATAATGTCAATTAAGTAACGCTAATGGTCCCCACACACGGTCAGTTAAACTGACATCAGTTCAACTGATCATTTCAAACGGATTTAATCCAAAACAATTTCGACACACACGATCAGTTCAACTGATCATTCCAACTGATCAGTTCAAACTAGGACTGTTGATATTTTTAAAATATCGGATTTTCAATATATCGATAATTATAAATATATCAATATCGGAGTTTTATATATCGAAAACATAAGCGATATATCGATGCTTATTGCTTAAAAACGATTTACACCGTTTATAATTTAGTATATTTATTAAACAAATTAAATTATAAATGAATGAAAATGTTATGTTATAATTCTTAGTAATTATTAATGAGCCGTGGTAGCTCAGATGGTTAACGCTCGCTGTAAATTTCACAGTACGCGAGCAACCCGGGTTCGATCCCCGCCGGCACCAATGAAATTGTTAATTGCAATTTTAAGTGCTGATTTACCACGTGCTCGACGATGAAGGAAAACTTCGTGAGGAAACCTGCATGTCTGAGAAATAAAATAAAAATTTCAAAAAATGTGAAGTTCGCCAACACGCATTGGGCAGCGCGGTGGACGTTGCCCTAAAACCCTCTCAGAAATTAGGAGAGGCCCGCCCAGCTGATGAGTGCCCAGCATTGGGACGTATAAGGCTGTAACTTTAACTTTAATTATTGTTTAATTTAAATAAGACAATTATGTTTACCAATATTTTTCAGTAAGAGTTTTCAAAAATACTCGTTGTTTTATATGTTCAGCTGTTTCAATACTGTGATTATTGGACACTAAAAGATTGATTGTAGAAGTAATTCGTTGAGATGCTACAGATGCAGCTGAAGAAATCAAATATTTAACAGCTATTTCTGATAGCTCGGAAGTAAATCCTAAGACGCCTAAGCGATTAAAATAACTTGTACCAACATCGAAGCACTTAATTCGTCGTTTTCTCAATAGCTCACATGCGCAGACACTTAATACACATAATCGCATCACTTTGATAAAAATCCACTTCAAACGATTATTTAAACGATAAAACAGGAGCAACCATCCGTCGATGGTCAAGCTCCTGCCAAAACTCACAGTAGGTAAGTAAAGTAGTACTAAGTTTAATAGATTATAGTGATTTTAATATCACAGAGATATACTATACAAGATTACATTTCTTTTTAAGATAATAAGCAAATAAATAAACTGGGGAAAAATGAAAAAAAAAACATAATATAGTGTAAATAAAGTAGTAGATTGAGTCCATCAAGGATTAGGATTTAAGTTTACGATGGATTAAATGATTTACGTGAAAAAATAAAATATTAAATTATTTTAAAGAATATATCGACTGTCGTATATGTATATTTCAATATCAAACTTATATTTCAATATATGTCGTCCAAAAATATTAGAAATAAATATCGATATTTCTAAATAACAAAATAGATTTTTCGATATATCGATATTTTATCAACAGCCCTAGTTCAAACGTGGGTGTGGCCGTGGGCGTTTGGTTTGCGTGACTCCTATAAAATATCATATATATATAGATAAATTAAATGATATTTAATTTTAATGATATCTAAATCTTATTTAATATCATTTCCTGTCTATTAATATATATCTATACAAATAAATAAAATTGAAGTGTCTGTTTGTAATGTCAAAATAACAGTTTTTTACTAAATTCATATTATGAAAGTACTTACGGTACTTATAACAAAAACGCATTTTTTAAAATCTTTGTCTATCTTTCTGTCTGTCTGTCTGTTTGTTCCGGCTGATCTGCGAATCGGTTGAACCGATTTTGACGAGACTTTCAGTGGCAGATAACTGATATATGCAGGAACTTAGGCTACTTTTAATTTAGAAAAATAATTAGGGTTCCGTGCAAAAAAATTAAAACCCATGAAATCCAATCGTAATAAATTACACGCGGGCGAAGTTTCGGGGAACAGCTAGTTAATAGATAGGAAATGATATTTCATTTCACCATCATGAAGATATTATAATCACATTGAACTAAGTCTTTATAAACCCTTTCAAATGAGTTCAAACACGATCATTCTACTTAGTGCCGTCCACCTTCGGATTGCACCATCAGAAAGGTGAGGTCATAACAGTCACCTAGGTCTTTATGAGCCCTTTCAAATGAGTTCAAACACGATCGTTTTATCTAGTCATGGGTCAGATATGATAATTTTATATGGTAAATTTTATTTATTTAATAAATGTCTTATTTATTTTTATCTATTTATTAAATTACCTGTCTGTAGAGCGGGCGACACCCCACTGATACTAACTTGCACTCTGGTTACGGTGAGGTCAAAAAGGTCCGTGGGCATGGGCTCATTCGGTTTTCAGTAACGGAAATAGTTAGGATGGCCTAGCTTTCTGTTTATCTTATTGAGCTCTCGACGTGTTACATACTAAAATAAAGTTGAAGCACCCAAACGTCACGAATGAAAATAAGTTAAACAAAATAAAATCCGATAAGTTTATTTTATTAAATGTGTAGTATTCGTATAATAAATCAGTAAAAATTATTGAATTCCAAATACTGAGTACAGGTAACTTAGTCATTTATAGGAATTGGTGTTAACTTGTAGGTTTTCTTGAAGTACGCAGACATTTTCGTCTTCTGGTTGAAGTTGGTTATGCTTTTTCCGTTCTGCCTTGTTTTTATTGCCTGTCTAATATATGGTCGATTTCTAATTTTTTACCCACTTGGGAGTTTTGCTGCTTTTTAATTGCCTGAAAACATTATAAAGTGAATAATAATACTGTTACTATTTATTATATTTATATTATTTGTGTAGTTACTTCTTGAGCCCTTTCAAATGAGCCTAAACACGATGGTGTTTCGTAGTGGCATAACTGAGATCTTTTACCACACCTTCTTAGTCCACCATCATGAAGGTAGTATAATCACATTGAACTAGGTCTTTATAAACCCTTTCAAATGCGTTCAAACACAATCGTTCTACCTAGTGCCGCCACTGAGATCCTATATCCACCTTCGGATTGCATCATCAGAAAGGTGAGGTCATAACAGTCACCTTGGTCTTTATGAGCCCTTTCACATGAGTTCAAACACGACCGTGCTATCTAGTGTCATCACTGAGATCCTATACTCACCTTCGGATTGCACCAACATAAAGGTGATATCATAACAGTAATCTAGGTCTCCATTTACCTATTTGAAAATGAGTTCAAAAATGATGGTTCTACTTAGTAGCATCACTGAGACCCTCTACCCACCTTCTGAGTCCACCATAAGGAAGGTGACATCATTACAATCACCTTGGTCTCCATCCTCTGTCAAACCAACTTCTCTAAATATATAAAATAATACAAAATCTAAACATGCAAATAATAGTGATTTCTTATATTTACGCGAACACTACCATTTAAATGAAACTAATTTTACGGATTTTATCGCGTATATTAACTTATTTTACATTCCCGACGTTTCAAGCACTTTACAGCACCCATGGTCACGGGGGGGACTGAGGTGTATGACGTCCCAATGTCATAGTTAACCACGGCTACCTCCAGAAAAAACAACAACAACAAAAATTAATAATTTTTAATCTGGAGGTAGCCGTGGTTAACTATGACATTGGGACGTCATACACCTCAGTCCCCCCCGTGACCATGGGTGCTGTAAAGTGCTTGAAACGTCGGGAATGTAAAATAAGTTAATATACGCGATAAAATCCGTAAAATTAGTTTCATTTAAACATACAAATAATGTTATAAAAAAAAAATATAAATAAAAGCTACTAAGAAAGTATGTACTTACCAATAATGGAAACGAACTGAAGCCAGCGGATTACGGTGCGCCCGGAAAAATACGTGGGTTGCCGTCAGTTAAAAATTTTAACTTAAGATTTCACATTCACGATCAGTTTTTGGATGTACGTCAGTTCAACTGAGCGGTTTAACTGATAGCACGCTCGAAATAATCCGTGTGTTGTCTTCAGTTAAAAATTTCAACTTAAGATTTCACATTCACGGTCAGTTTTTGGATGTACATCAGTTAAACTGTTCAGTTTAACTGACCGTGAGTGGCCACCATAAGATATAATTTATTAACCCATTCAATGCGGCTCGAAAAATCGCCTTTATTACGCAGGGGCGGGCGGTTCAAAGAGCTAACTCCGATAGGCGTCGGACGCATCTCATATTTAAACACTTTGACACCGATCGGCGTTTCCCGCACATGAAAATGATTCTTGCTTGATTAGACTGAATTTTAAATATGACCAGGGATTGCAAACCTTTTTCTGCCGACTTCCAAAAAGGAGCCGGTACTCAATTCGACTGTATGTTTTTTTTTTTTTTCGTTTTTTTTTTTTTAATGTGTGTTACCTCAGAACTTTTTTCTGGGTGAACCGATTTCGATGATTCTTTTTTTATTTGAAAGCTGGTACTTCTCGTGTGGTCCCATATGAATTTGATCAAGGTCAGACCAATAGTTTTTAAGTTATTCTTAAATAACTTATATTGAAGTCGGCTGTACAAAATTTTTAATTTTAAATTATTCTGATTTTTTAAAGTTAAAAATATTTTTAATAATAGTATTTAGTCTACTATTTTAAATGTATTAAGTATAGTAAGTAGTGTTTTAATTAGTAGTTGAGAGGAAGAGAGGGGTTTTAAGTTACATACTATTTCTAGTGCAGCGTAATTTGTTCCGCTTAATAATTAATAATGACTCTCTTGGTGGTCTTGGAAGGTGAGGCTCGACCATCGTCACCGAGTTTATTGAGTGACGGTGTGAGACAATTTGGTTCGCTAAAAAGAAAACCATGTGATGATCAACATTATCATCTTGATAATGTTGATGCGAAAAAAGTCACATCTAGACAAAATAAAGAGACAGGTATCGTCACAGGACATTCAGGATGCAAATTTATATAAACGCAACATTTTCGATTCTAATGAGTATAAATGTGACGTATCACAATTACCCGATTTTGAATTTTGAAAACAGGGAACCAACTGACCACCGAAACAAAGCGTTTGCTCAACTGATCGCTTACTAATTAGATCTTGTTCCAATGAAAAAAAGATCTGTAACATAATATGTTAATATAATAAATCTTGTGAGGAAAGTACGTCATCAATAGGATGTGGACGACATAAGTTTACCCAACTAAGACTCGGAATAATGTTTGTGTTATAGGTACGCTGTGAGCCTACATGTTGTTGATATTATTAAATAAGTATTATGAACACTTTCGTAGTTGTAGTTTTGTTTAAGTACCTACTCTCACAAGTATGCGAAACAATGATTACCAATATGAATGGTTTTAACAATCCAAGATGTTGGATTTTATTAATAAGCCGTTTTCGTTTTAATTTTCTGGCTGCTTTTTTCCTTTTTACACTAGAGATGATGAAGAATATATAAAAAAAACTAGCGAATCATATCAACGCAGCAAAATGTTTAACTATCAACTATGAAATGAAGATTGCTCGTAGTATGAACCTATTACTGTTTTCTAATTCTATAAAATAAAATACCTAGCTAAAATAAATAATATATAAATATTTAATCCAAATGTTTTCAATGTCGATAACCTCTGGAAGACACTGTTCGGCGTTATCCGCGCCTGAGGATAGTTTTATTTTTCTAATATCATTATTTACAGAAACGGAAACTATAATGATGTTGTATGTATGTAAAACATGCACATATAAAAAGTATATCCCTTTAGAATAGAAATTGGCCAAGTTATGGCTAAAATATAGTTTACGCCGATCGGTGTCATCCGCCTAAGAATAACAATTTTAATTACGCCGTTGTGCGTGCACCGCAACGAATGGGTTAAGCCATTCTGTATCGGGGGTGTCGTAAGAGACAGCTATGAGAATGGTCAGTAAGACATCTCAGATAGATGGCATTTGAAAATGAAAGAAAATACTCTGATCGCTGTAGGGGAGAAGTAAACAGGTCCTCCTAAGAGAGAAAATGTCCATCAGCGGACTGTTATCCGCATAGAAGAAAAATAAGAACAGATATATATATAGAGAGAGAGGAATTTTCACTTCGTTACATAAACTAGAAGCTATTGAAATTTAACAGTATATTCAACAGCTTTGAATATGTACTTATCATAATACGAGTATCTAAAATACTGAAACATATTCAGCCATATTCTTGCTATCGATTTTCCTTTTCTAATCACATGGTCTAGTCTGCAGTAAAGTTTAGGGAAAAAAGTTTTAGAAATTAACATTTTCTCTTAAACGTACCTACCTATATTAGAGGTTGGTGCGCAAAAATAAAAGACCTATAGATTATTTCATTAAGCTAACTACATCTAATTAAAGATGTACAAAAACGACAGTCCTCCTTGTTCTTATCGCTATTATCCTTCCCTCGTCTTGCATGCCGCACTTGACACTAAATACCTGCTTTGATTGCTTTACTACGTATCTGGACTTTTATTAGCCAAATTTAGGTATATAACTTTGTGACTTGTGAGCAAATAAAGTTTGCAGCCTCAGCGCTACGCCACAGAATAAATATAATAGTACTAACCAGATGGAAGAACATTCTTTTTTTTAACTAAACTCAATGCCAATTAATTGCTCCATAAATGCTCCAGCAGAATCCGAAATTGCTCCACCTCTATTGTTATTAGTTAATTTATAATTAATTTTAAAAAAATATGAGTATTGAAAATTTAATTTTGTTATAAAATATCTACTTTTTAAAATTAAAGTGTATGCCAATTAATTGCTCTATAAATGCTCCAGCAGAATCCGAAATTGCTCCACCTCTATTGTTATTAGCTGTTTGCTGTCTTTGAAGACCGATTTTAGCCAAATAAGTCCTATTAAGTAGTAATTTTTTTTATGATTGTGAAAGCTAAGAGCCTGACGCATTTTTCAGACAGGCTTAGATTTTGAATTTCCACCTTTTTAGATTTTTAATTTAAAGTTAAAAATTTAAGAAATAACTCACAAAACTTAAATTTTTAACTTTAGACCAAAAATTTCATCACTTTTAGTAAAGATACGAAGTTGATTATTTTATGCGTAAAAGGAGAACTCATGTAGACTCATTTTCAAAAATAAAAAATCTCAAAAAAAGTCTTCAAATATATATTTTTTTTAATTTTTGAAGACGGTCAAGTCGAAATTTACCAAAAAATTTAAAGAAAATTATAACTCGAAAACTATCAAAAATCGCGGAACATACATGGGGGTAATTCGAATATCTCCCACGACCTGCTGGACCTAAAAAAAAATTATGACGTCAATTGGTCCGGCCATCCTGTATACCTAAGACACAAATTAAAAAAAACTCAAAATTGCTCTTTTTTTCACTAAATGAGTACTACATATACTCGTACATTAATAATACAGCCTAGACTAGGCTAGGTAGGACTGTCATACATAACAGGGTGCACCCATTGTGGAACGAGTTCCGTCGTGACTCTGATTAAAGGTTAAGGTTGGATGCGAGAGGTCGTGCAGCGCCGGTGTTACGTTCTGCGAGTTAGCGATGTCGCGGAAGGAGGCTGCGGAGAAGGAAATGAGCATCTCAGATCCTCATCATAAAAGAAGGCTTCCATATATACCAATACATCGGGAGGATATGTCCCGTTTAACTTGGATTCAAACCTACAAAGCCTCAGCATAATGTATATTAATTTAATATAAATTTACCTAAGTATATATTGATCAACTCTTTTAATTGACCACAGCATTTTCCCTACTTCTATTCTAAATGTTCCATTCAGCATTATAGCGTATATGACACTAGGTTATGGGAAATATGTGCTTATTGAAAGAGCATAATAGGTAAAGCTTTAATGATGTACATTTATTATTTATTGTCTGGAAGGAATTTGAATGTCTGAAAATGTACCTAAAGGTTTACAGTCATTTGGTTAAGATCATGGAGTAATGTAAGAAGTTTAGATATCATATCATAATATATCAGTATTTCTGGAGGACATGTCCCATTTAACATATAATATAGAACATAATTATCATATGTACGTACTTCATTTACGCTAAATTATGACTAAGTAGGCAGTCCGTTAGTTGTTAATAATACGAGAGGTGGCCAAAGAAATGTAGTGTTAAAATAATTGCAGGCGTTAGAGCATACATTCCATAACCCAGGAGGGCAATTGGATATGTTTTACATACATAAATTGCAGATAGACAAACATCCAAACCCAGAATAACTAATCACATGCAAATCAGTGTTGGATTCAATCCTGCAGAGCCTCAACTTAATGCTAAGCCACTGCCCTATCGAGCCATCAATCATCGTTATCATAGTTGCTTTAACTAAGTATGTATTGATTGACCACAGTATTTCCCTACTTCTATTCCAAATGTTCCAGTCAGCATTCTATCATTTATGACAGCCCTAGGCCCTGACAAATGTGTGCTTATTGACAGGGAATAATATCTATAGCCACAGAACAAATAATAGTAGTACATATTATAGCTTTAATTATGATACCTACATACAAAACAAAAAAAAATTGGCCTTGTCCATTTATTAGTTACTGTAAGGAATTAGAATGTCTAAAAAGATTACCTAAAGTTTTGCAGTCATTTCGTTAAGATTATGAAGTTTTTATACAAGAAGTACAGATCTTAGTATAAAGTACATCAATAGTATGTTATTTGCATTTATTTCACCAGTTTTTGTAAATAAAACTAATTTAATTGGGAGTTTCATTTATTAGATAATGTTTCACATCATTCCTATGCACATCTGATTATTTAACAATAATTCTTTTGAAGGATGTTGGATACATTGCTATAAATAACTGATTTTGTTCCTAAACATAGCTATTGATAATCCCAGCAGAAGCAATGGTCATTTATGAAATATTTTTGGCAAGGGTTTCAGCCTTTGCAATGACTTCTTCAATGGGCCCAACCATGTAGAATGCAACTTCAGGCAGGTGGTCATACTCTCCTTGCAGAATTTTAGAGAAACCTTTGATGGTCTCTTCAAGGGGTACTAGTTTGCCAGCATGTCCAGTAAACACTTCAGCTACCTGGAAAGGCTGAGACAAGAATCTTTGAATCTTGCGTGCTCTAGCCACAGTTAGCTTGTCTTCTTCAGACAACTCGTCCATACCCAAGATTGCAATAATATCCTGAAGTGACTTGTAATCTTGCAATATCTTCTGGACTCCACGGGCTACATTGTAGTGCTCGGCACCAATAATATTAGGATCCATAATACGAGATGTAGAGTCAAGGGGGTCGACAGCTGGGTAAATACCAAGTTCAGCAATAGCACGAGATAACACAGTTGTTGCATCTAAGTGAGCAAATGTGGTAGCTGGGGCTGGATCAGTTAAGTCATCAGCGGGCACATAGATGGCTTGTACAGATGTGATAGATCCCTTCTTTGTAGTAGTAATACGTTCCTGCATAGTACCCATGTCAGTAGCCAGTGTTGGTTGGTATCCTACAGCAGATGGAATACGACCAAGTAGAGCAGATACCTCAGAACCAGCTTGAGTGAAACGGAAAATGTTGTCAATGAATAGAAGTACATCTTGACCCTCTTGGTCACGGAAGTATTCAGCTACAGTTAATCCAGTTAGAGCAACACGGGCACGAGCACCTGGGGGCTCATTCATCTGTCCATATACAAGCGCTACCTTAGAAGTTTTGTCCTTCAATGAAATGACACCAGATTCAATCATTTCATGGTACAAGTCATTACCTTCACGTGTACGTTCTCCTACCCCCGCAAAGACAGAGTAACCACCATGTGCCTTAGCAACATTGTTGATCAATTCCATGATAAGTACAGTCTTTCCGACACCAGCGCCACCAAACAATCCGATTTTACCTCCCTTAGCGTAAGGAGCCAGCAGATCTACGACTTTGATGCCAGTAACGAGGATTTCTTGCTCTACTGACATGTCTACGAATTCGGGTGCATCAGCGTGAATTGAAGCACGTTTGTCGGTGGGAATCGGACCGCGCTCATCAATTGGCTCTCCAATTACGTTCATAATGCGGCCGAGAGTCTCAACTCCCACAGGAATACGAATAGGTGAACCAGAGTCAAGTACCACCTGCCCGCGGACCAACCCCTCGGTACCGTCCATGGCAATAGTGCGCACAGTGTTTTCCCCCAAATGTTGGGCCACTTCCAGTACGAGACGAGGAGAACGGTTTTGTACTTCAAGAGCATTTAGGATGGATGGAAGATTGCCTTCGAATTGAACGTCTACTACGGCACCGATGACCGCGACCACCTTACCTTGACTCGTTCCTGCGACTTGGGCGGCATATTCTCGCTTGTTCACTAGGGCTCCAGCCACCAAAGGTGTTTTTTCAGCCAAGGAATTGTTGACTACCGTCCTTGCAGCCAAAAGGCCAGCTCTTCCGGCGGTAGAAAACATGTTCGTTTTCTAAAGTCGATCGATAAGATGTACAGGGCAGCCGCAATACCCCAAATTTTCTTTAGAACGAGTTTACGTAAGAGTCATAGTAAATGTAACTTTTTTTAACTTCCGTTTCGAAATATTTGTTGCTATAAAAATAATTGTCTATGACTCTTATTTCTATTTTTCATATTCACTCGTGTAAAATAATACAGTACCTATTTCTTAATAGATATTTGATTAATATAATTGTTTGTTTGTTTTTATTATTATTCATTGGAAAGTTTCAATTTCACCAGTTTTAAATACCAACTTAATAACCACAAACTAAGAAGGGGTAATAATTTTCTACTCACCAGATGTCGCTAGTTGACACTGAGGTAAAGTTTTTTGTTAAGGTTAAAGCGCTAGGGTAACCCGCGAAATTCAAATTTTTTTTACGTTTTTTGCAATTTGTCGGTCAGTGTCAGGTTGTATGTTTAATAATATATGATTCACGACCGTAACGAGTACGTATTTACAGAATTATAATTATTAATACAACCCTCCAAGTTCGTATAATCCTATTGTATGGCTATTTCCAGAAAAACTCATTCAATGGGATTATATGAACTTGGGAGGGTTGTATTGGTGATTTTAATGATAATAATTCTGTAAACACACATTCGTTACGGTCGCGAATCATATTTTGTTAAATATTTAACTTGACCCTGACTTGCAAATTCTAAAAAACGTAAGAAAATTTGAATTTCGCGGGCCACACTGGAGCTTTCCCTTTAAGCCGCGTATCCACCGAAAATGTTGACAACATTTATGTTTCCAACTGTTTCCAACTCAACAAAAGTTTTGTTCCGATGTTTTCGCACCGAATTAAAAGATGTCGTCGACAATTTAAGAAACATTTTTGTTGAAAACTTGCTGTCTCCACCAAAGTTTTGTTGGCAACAATATGTCTTCTAGTGACAATATTATGCAGGCAGCCGTAGTATTTTAATTTTATACAAAAAAAAAACACCAGTAGTTTTGCAGTTATCCTTAATAATGCGTATTAATATTGAAGTCGGTTATAGGCAAAATTTTTAATTTCATGAGTCTCTCTTCCTCTCTTTTTAAAAAATGTTACCTCCACACTAGGATTTTCTCCTGTATCGCAGGGACACTTCACATACATAGAACAGACTTAGGCCCATACAAATACTTGTCCCGTCCGGGATTCGAACCCGCGGCCCTTAGCGCTGCAACTCATTACTAAACCACTGCGTCACGGAGCCGTCACTTGTCTGTTTCACATTTTTTTGCTATTTACAAACATGCAATACGCGACTTCATTATTAATGAAAGAGTGGCAAGGAGAAGTATTAAACAAATACCACTATTTGCTAGTGCTAGTGACTGTGAGGTCTACTTACACTGAACAAATTTTAAGGTCATTGGCATTATACACGAAAAAATCGAAAAATCAAATAATAAATTTGTAACTATGGCGTCAGTAACTGAGTAACTAATTATCTAGATCTGCTTATAAATAATAATATAATTTTGATTATACACATCCCATAATATATTTTGTGAACGATTTAAATTAATTAATGTGTCGATTAACTCGTTCGTCCACGTGGCAGATATCTTGCCAACAAATGTTACCAACAAGCGTCTCCACAGAGGGAACAAATGTTTGGAACAAACGTATTCCTTTGATGTTGCCGCCGAAAATGGAAACACGGTTCCTGACATTGTTTACAACATTTGTTGCCAACATTAGGTAATTACAGAAACATTTGTCACCAACACGTGTTGACAACGCAAAAGTTGGTAACAAAACTTTGGTTGGAATGCACAAAAACTAACTAGTAATCCATCTTTGGGAGTCCGATATATTGAATTTAGAATGACGTCACTTATTTTCATCTAAACTTAACGTATATGCAAAATTTCCACTCCAACGAAAACCTAAAAGTTGGTCAAATTTAACTTTAAATTTTTTTTACATAATTATAGGTGAAGATATTATATGAGTGTTAGAAATGACTATTATTATGATTAATGAACACTGATATTTTGTCTCTAATGAATTTTTCAAAAAGGTATTTTAAAAATATTTATTATAAAGAACGAAATTAAAAGTCCATGGAAACCTTGTAAATCTTTTATTGAATACCTAGATCTATTTGTAAATTTCATGTAACAATGGTCCTGTAGTGGGTCGCCTACCATTCGCACATCTTTATCAGAATCCATGCTACAGTCTTCATCAGAAGACTCGGATGTGTCGCCTATGACATTAATTATAAATTTATCCATTTCCATATAAATCAGCGTATCTGAGTCGAAATATTTATCTCCTATTTTTTCTACACGTAGACATACATTGAGCCATTCTTCTGTCGTTACTGTTCTAAAAGCCACCTCAGTAATAGCGGCTAATCTCCTTTGTGTTTTTTGATAAATTTGTATAAATGCGCTTTTGTCCAACAAACATCCGTTTCTCGTAATCCACTCTTGGAACTCTGCTTTTGTATTGCCAATTGTAGGCGCCTTGTTTATTTGTGTGGTATGACGCATCCATCACTAAAATGCAATTTGTTGGTAGATTTGGCACAAATTCCTGACGATTCTTAGATAATACATATTAGATAATAGCATAGAGAAAATATATTCTTCTCAGAATATTTTTTGCTCTCCAAGCTGCAATATCACTGCGTTCTATCAATACTTTTCGTTTAAACTGGCACCTTTTGTATTTGTATCCCATAGTCTTTAAGCTACTACTCAACGATGTTCTGCCATATTTAAAATCAACATCAGTTTTCAATTCCAACCAAAGTTTATTTATGGCGGGAATCTCTTTCTTCACGACGTCAAACGATTGATTTCAATGCCTTATAGCGCCAGATATGAAAATCGTTTAAAATGAAATTTTTCCTCCGGTTCCTAGTTTTTCCCGGCGTCACAATTTTAGAAGATGAAGCAGCTGCTACATTATGTGGACGTAGTTAAGCAGAAAAGATTCAATCCACACAGTGGTCAAAATTGAGTTAAGTATGCCATAGTACGCCCGAGGATCGAAACTATCATGTAGTGAAAATCCAATATTTAAAATTTACACGGAAGCTGATTTTTTTCGCTACCCCGACTCAACCCACAGTACGAAGAGCACACAAAATATATTCGCTGAATGAATTCAATCCGTTTGAATTATTTCTAAGTAATGCATTTCTATGAGTATGTTCTTAATATCGAAAAACCAGGATGAACTCAAACGATTTGGATCCTTTCTGAGAAATAGTTTTGATCGGAAATATCATATTACGAAATAACTGAAATGACTCAAACAGGTTGGATCATTTCTGCGTTATAAGATTACTGATGCAAATAATTATTTTTTTGTTTATCAGAAACTACTCAAAACACTTGGTATGTATCAGAGAAACGGTTTCAGTCAAACAGTTCACATTACTAAATAACCTAAATCGACTACGGCAGGCTGAGTCTTTTGTAAGCAATAGATTTAATGACTGATACAAATACTTTTAATGCAACTGAAACAACTTAAAACTTTTGGCTTATATCTCTCTAATGAGTATTAGTAATATTTAATCAATTTTTATTTTAGTTGAAACGACTAAAACAATGTATCTCCATTCTGTGAATCAGGCCAAATATTTTATGGAGTTAGAAAATAATTTATTTGAAATAAATTTATATGCATTGTTTATAGGAGCCATGGATGTAATAAAACTATAATTAATTATTAATTTCCAGATATTTTCTAAAGTGGGAACTTTTTGTCCGTAAACTACTCTTAAAAACTTGCAAATCTGTCATAATCTCGCACACTGACTGGTGAAACACGTGTTTTGTTTTATTTCGGTAATTTTTTACCCCTACCTTCGATGTCACCAAATGTATAGAGATGCTAGAAACCTTTGTCGAGATTTTTCTACAGTTGAACATGTGTATTGATATGTCAAAAATACGACGCAGTAATTATGTGAGTTATAATGATCCTAAGCAAGATGGAGACTATGACGACGATACAGATTCTGATTATGTACCAGACAGTAGGGAGGAAACTGATGTTTCGTATTCACCTGTAAAGCAAAATAGACGAAAGAGCTTTCAAGTACTCGAGAGTGACAATTCGGACGATGAAACCATACAGAGGGGTTTGATTTCATCTCATATTGCTATGGTGCACGATAATCAAACTAGAACTGACAGAACCACACAAATGCGACACAATGAAAGCCCGCTCATTGTTTCAAATGACATTTGCAACGACATAACGGTAGATGAACTAATTTCAATGTATCAAGGCTCAGGTACTGAAGTAGTTCATCCTGAAGCCGGAACTGTTCGTTCCGTTACTGAAAATAATGACGCACTGCAAACAAAATACCAGTCTCACTAGAGAAGAGAACAAAACAGTGGCACGCAATATTTAAAATTGGGTTAAGCATCTATCTTGAAGAATTCAAAAATGCGTACGGCAGCGAAAAGAAATACGTCTCATTTGCTATACTGAAGCGCGTATTTTATACGTATTTCAATCTCTGTTGTAAATCCTTGAAGAAGGATATGTGCAAGAAATGCGATTCATTAGCCCTTCAGATAAAGAAGTGTTATGTACCAGAAGAAAAAGAATTATTGATCCAGCTAAGAGATATTTGTCAAATAAGAGCGGAGGATCTTCGTAATCAAATGTCTCAAGACTTGGTGCGTGCTAAAACAGATCCTAAATTTGATCTTATTACCTACGATCTCGAAAACACTCTGCATTTGCCCTACGAACCTACGAACATGGTATTTTATAAACGTAAATTATGGATTGATAACGTTGGGATACAAGTTGGCTCTAACGACCAAGGACAATTCAATGTCTGTGTTGAAGGGGAAGCCGGAAGAGGAGCCCAAGAAGTTGGCTCGTGCTTCATTAATTTTATTAAAAACAATTTAAGGGATGGCGTAAGGAATCTAGTCCTTAGGAGCGATTGCTACGGTAATATTAAAATAGTCCTCATGCTAAAAACTATACTTAACTGACACCCAATACTTAAAACGATAACTTTTAAATATTTAGAGACCGGCCATTCCTTCTTGCCAAACGACACTGATTTTAGCAAGATTGAATGTGAGCTTAAACATCACGAGCGGATGTACACCGCAGATTAAAATCACCAATACAACCCTCTAAGTTCATGTAATCCCTTTGAATGAGTTTTTCTGGAAATAGTCATACATTGGAATTATATAAACATAGACGGTTGTATTGATGATTATGATCCTGTAAATATATAATCGTTACGGTCGCGAATCATATTTTGTTAAACATAAAACCTGACACTGACCTGCAAATTGCAAAAAACGTAAGAAAATTTGAATTTCACGGGCTACTCTGGCGCTTCCACCTTAAGCGATTAAAAAGTAGCTTTGGCAGTTATTTCTTTAATCTGTCTAATCGGTTCATTCAAAAAATATTGAAACTAGAATAAAATATCTTGTACTTAAGACTGCGATCAAAGAAACAAAACGAAAATTATGTAATAAGTTAACCCTTTCTAAGGGGTAGTAAATTAATTAGATTTTAGTGTCTTTTTAATAAATATCGTATAAATCCGTACCAGTGTTTTCTTGATCTGCTTAAACCTATATTATAATAATTTTATTTATTTACGCACCTACTTATTATGTACTATTTTCTTACCTAATTTAAACTAATAACTTAAGTACAATAATGCATAGACGTCAATCTTGGCTCATCACTATTCAATCACTTCATCTATGCAGGGCTCGGAAACGTTATTAAAAATGACGTTTTTAAAACGTTTGGGACGGTTCCTTCTATAACATTTTATTCGGAACAAAAACGAAATGAGAACGTAATGTGAAAACGTAAAAAACGGTTTATTCCACAGGAAGCTAAATGAATGGCACGTGCCACGACAAGTTTAAACCTATAAGGTATTATTGTTTCGTATTGCAGTGCCAAAATGTGAAAAAACGGTTTAAAATGGTTAAAAAGTTTTATAGAACAAGAACGATTTAAAATTTCGTTCTCTTCATAAACGTTTTTATTATGATTCCGTACGAACATAAACGAACATATCCTATATAAAAAAAAAAAAAAAAAACAAATAAGTTTTTAGGTATTTAAGGCGAAAACGTTTCGAAAAATATACCGTTATCCGAGTCCTGCATCTATGTATCCGTATCTATAGAACACCTGCTGACGCTTGGCGTAATGAGCAATAAGCGATACGCACGATCTATAACTTGCTTATTTATACTCTAAGGCTCCATTCATCAACTGATAGCTTTAGTTTTTAAAGCAGTGATATGTTGTCTTGCTTTTGCCGTTTGGTCCCTCTGCTACTGAGACAAACTTGGAAGATCTAGAAGGCTGGTAACATGACTATTTATAAGCAATACTGGATTGTTATACCTTTTTGTCAGAAGATCCAGTCAAGATTGATATGACTCACCGACGATTGGCAAACCATCTATTATTTGTAATAGTTCTCCTTTAACGTCCTTCTAACGAAACATAGCTTCTGTATATTTGTTATTCTTGTGTTTGAATGAACTACGTCGTGGAACATTCATATAAAAGTCCCATATAGTGTGATATCCTTGCCATAAAATACATGTATATCCAACAACAGTAATTTTGCTCCATTGCTCGATCCATCTTTTGGGTCCTCTCTCTGAGGAACTTTGGCTTTTGTTAAGAGCTCTACAATTTTAAATAGTTTGAGATAGCGTTTCTCATGTCCATTTTCATCATCGGCTGTTTCACCCATTATTTGTAATTGAAAAGACAATTGTTAATACCGTGCTTATGTCTCTATTAAATTGCGCTTCTTTACCTCCAGTTCCTCGTTAGTGAACACAGCGTCATTGCCGATATATACTTTTTAAATCGTCGCAAGCTGACTTTACACTGACCTTGAGCAGCCAATAACGGCTCGCGTTCATTTTCAGACATTGTTGAATAAATTTAAATGATTCTCTTGAATTAATTTATAAAATCTAACTACATATGCTATGTACAAAATCTAACTACATATATTTTATAAATTATAAATTTTACGACAATAAAATTACTTTTTCAAGAAATGTCAAATTATAGTCAACCAGCTGGCTCTATATTACCAAAGAGAATATAACCACTACGTTTATATGTTACTATCATTTGTATATCTTCTGTTGTTATAATTATAATGTTAAATGGCGTACATAAGTTTTCACCAGTGCAATAGACTATGACTAAAAACGAATTTCACAAAATAACTCTGTATTATAATAATATGATCACTAATTTTCAGTACCAATTATTGTTTTATGTTTTTTTTACGTTATTTTTAAATATGTTATTACGTTACGTTTAAATATGTTATTTAATAAATAGCAAGTCCTTTACATAGAAGTACTAAAATGGAAGAGAGAAAAAATAGAATATCGTGTGGCTAAGAAACATAAAAGTACGAGTATATAAATTGTTTATTCATTCATTTAGTCAATTTTTAAATTATTATAGGCTTTTCCTTTTTTACTGGACTTTTTCAACTTAAGCCCGATTCTTGATATTGAAGTTGGATTCCGTTTCTCATCTTTCGGAATCTGTTTATCTTTATTTTTAAAGCACTTTTAAGGGGAATAAAACAGTAGGTAGTACCTAGTTCTTCGGTGTCGTTAATAATAAACACATCAATTTATTAGCTTTGTACAGAAACATATACCTGCTCGTATAATGTAAGGATATGATTCAAGACAAATTCGTCAAGCAAAACAATGTCACAGAAGCAATTAATAGACATAAAAGAGAGAAAATAGATCTTTCATTTGAAGGGCACAGGGAAAAAAGAGCTCATTGACAATTTTACGTTTTTGGAATGAACTATACCATTTTACTTCGTTTTCTATGGCCAATCAGAGCACGTTATTTTAAATACGATAAAAGGCGCTGATTTTGTGTAAAGTTAATTGAAAAAAAAATCTACTTTAGGATAAATAAAACGCGCTCATTGCATTCCATACCGAGTAAAAAGGTGCCCATTGACTATGAAACCACGCTAGAACGGGCTGATCGCAGCGATTGTAAGAGAAAACGCGCTCATAGTCTGCCATCTTTATTATTTTGTCATACAAGTTAAGCTGTCAGATAAGCTTCCTTGCATAAATTTTAAGACTCCTTTAGTGTACGTTAGGTTTTTAAAAGTTTTTGCTTATTTATCTCAAAATGGACAATAATACGTAGGACACAATAAGTTTACACTTACACTTACATTTATTAACTATTAACATCTTTTCAAAATATTCTCCATCATGCTCTATACAAAATTACATTCGCCTAAGCCAACTCTGAAAACATTTTTGCCAGTCTTGATCTGACAGGTCGGAAATCGCTTTTTCGTAGGCAGTCGCGGCTTCTTCGGCGCTTGAAAAAGCTTGCCTTTTATTTTGTCTTTGACTCTTGAGGACAAAGAGAAATCACAAGGAGGTAAGTCAGGGCTGTAGTGTGGGTGACTTAGAGTTTCAACACCAGATTCCTCAATAAATGCTTTTGTTCTAAGGGAGGTATGTGAAGAGGCGTTATGATGCAGCATGATTCCCCGAAGCCCGGTCTTTGGTCTTCTTTCCCGCACAGCTTGAAAAGCTTTGGGTAATGCAACTGTAGTATACCATTCAGAGTTGATTGACCTACAATTTTCCAGCATTGACGTCGACAAATGTCCGCTCCGCGAAAAAAAACTAGCCACTATTTTTTTGCCGACGTTGCGAGGACTTTGCAGTTTTGTCAGTAACTGTCCTTCTGAGTAGACCCATATCGATGATTGCCTTTTATTTTCCGGATCATATTGGTAGATAAATGTCTCGTCACCAGTAACGATTTCTGAAACACACCTAGATGCTCCGTTTTCAAAACATAGACGCATTTCATGGCACCAATAGACAGGAGTCTGTTTTTCGCTTTCGGTGAGCAAACGAGGGATCCATCGATAACAAAGCTTCCTCACTCCAAGATGTTGATGCAGGATAGTATGAATGCTCCTCGAACTAATGCCTACAATCTTTTCGATGTCCGTATATGTGATTCGTGGGTCTTCTCGCACCAACATTTCAGTAGTCCATACATTTTCTGCCGTTACTGCTGTTTGCGGGGCCTCGGTTTTTTGGTCATCTTTTAAATTAACTTTACCCGAATATATTACTCGAACTTACCCCACAAATAAATTTCATGCTACTTAACATGTATTTTATTTCATTAGTGTGTTTATGTAATTAGACACTGTTTACGATCACCAATTAATTTGTAAAATGTAAAAAGGAGATCATTGTGACAATGAGCACCTTCTTGCCATTTACATTTGGGAGTTAGGTTATTAAATTACAAACTATTATTTATTTACCAACCCAATGTTTTAAAATAACAATATATTATGTTAAATATAAATAATAAAATAAAATAATTTATTTTTCTTCACAAAACTTAAATTTATTAGATAGTTGATTGGGGTCTCCATTTAAGCAAGTAATGTTTTTGTTTGGAAACCCCGCTCTTCCTTATCTAAACATACATTTTAATATAATATATAAAACATACAATTTAATATATAACAAAAAAATATATAACATACAATTTAATATACACTGTTCCTTTTTTATATGGGTACAAATCATATTCTAGTAGAGTTTTAAGTGTAGAAATTGAAATTTTAGGTTTAATTCTTTAATTACTCGAAACAATGAGAATGTTAATGAGCTCCTTCTTTTCCTGTGCCCTTCATTTGTTATTTATGTTCATTAATGCATATAAAGATAGCAAATACAATAAAATCCCCATCATGAAAATTGAAAGGCCATTCGTTATCCTTTGAAAAACCCTTCTGATTCAAATAAAAGTTTCAAATTACCCAATCGATCATGCATCCTTAGATAGCTCATTTTCTGGTTTGATTGAATAGTGATTGCCGCCTTTGTGAGACTAGATCTAATTCTGGCTCTTTGTTTTTTTCTCTTTGATAGCACTGAATTTTTTTAAGATCGTTTTTTTATTGGTCGGGTAGACAAGAAGATCTCCAGCTGAGCGACCTCGACAGAAATCGTTTAGCGGTCATTAATCAGCTGATGTTCCTCCAAGTACCTCATGAGCTTGGAGTTAATAATGGCATCCATTTTTTCTGGAGAACAACGAGGTGATGAAAATAAGCCTTGGTTGGACGGGGCTTAACGCTAACCATTTTTAGGGATCGGGTGCACCTAAGACTATCTTCCATGAGCTTGGAACGACGCCTAAAGAATAGGTGTATAAGAAAAGGCACATAACCAATGCCGATTCTGAAGCACAAGTCTTCAGCACATACCACCCACTCGACTTATTCAGGAGAGTAGTGCTTTACGCACTGAGTACTATGTGAACCGAATAACTTGCATCCTGCAAACCGCCATAGTCGGCGGCTTATGGGAGTAATCTGCGTGAGTCGATTGGTTTAGTTTGAGACAGATTTATTTCGTAGATTGCTGAAAATTTTTTCGATGTGACATCTTATCATGGTTGTGCTAATAAAATTATTGAGCGTGTCCATCGCCAAATAAAAGCTACCATACTGTGTCACAAAAATTCGTAGCTTAAGTCGATACCATTTTTTTTATTCAGAATGCGTTCGGCTTTTAAGGAAGATACTGCAGAAATGGTTTATGGAGAGCCTCTACGTCTTCCTGGCGAATTGTTGGTTTCAGCACCCAAATTAAATAAATTTAAGGACACGTCTGATTTGTTCAATAATAGCGGAACAAAATGTTGTCAATGCAATCTATTCCTGCCTCTAGACATTCAAAACAGGTTCTGTTTGTCTTTTAAAATCTTTCAATGACTACTCAAGCTCGCTTTTCACTATAGGATAATATAATGTAATTTATATTATATCTCTAGATATAGATTAATATCGCTCAGCGTACTTTTTAATGGAACCGTTTACACTGAGATGTAATATACATATTACACCTCATATTATAAATATTTTTTTCATCGACCGAGCGATATTTTCATATTATATTTCACCCCCTGTACTCCGCACAACGTTCCGCGTCGCCGCTACGTCCTCAAGTTCGATTCTGTCATAACATAGTGAATTTGTGCGTACTGCGTATACTCATGTGTTAGTAACTTTCTTCATAACATTCATTAAAAAGTCTAAATTCAACATATTCCTCTCTAAACTTTATATGATTTGATATCCAGTATCAACGCTCTCTGGTTTACTTAAAATAACACACCTAAACCGAATTCTGCATCATCTTCCCAGAAGTAGAAGTAGTCAGTAGAACTGCCCAGGCTACCTAGCAAAACAATATCCATTTTGTTTGAAAGACAATTTTGTTTGTACAATGCGGTATGATACAATGACGAACGCACACTGGTTAAAAAAATATCTCAAAGCAAGTCGCGGGATATAATTTATATCTCGGGATATAATATATAGTATATCCCATAGTGAAAAGCGAGCTTCATGTTTTTGTTCGTGATGACAACATTAGACGTGCCTTGCAATGCAACCTCCTGATATTGGTCTGTGTCCAATCATCCAATTATTCGCCAGCACATAACCAACAATAATCAAAAGATAAAAGAACACATACTGGCCATGGATAATCTGGTAAAGTCATGTAAATGTAACGAGAAACGTTTTGACTCTTTATTAAAATATCTAAATGAATAACAGCGCAAAATGCCAGGTTCTTTAGGGACAGTGTGTGTAAATAATATGACAAGCAGTAATACTTCATTTTCTTTACCTACACCTTGTTGTGGCGGTGTAAGAATATCCACTACCCCATATCATCCCGTGGGTGTCGTATGAGGCGACAAAGGGAAACAAATTAGGAGATGGGCATCAGCAGCTTCCTAATAATGACAAAAATAAAAAACTGCGCTTGCTAACCCGCTTGCCAATCATGGCAATTATGGCAAATATTCCTCCTATGAGGCAATCTATGGAGGAGGCCTTTGTTGACCAGTGGATTTTAATTGGCTCTAACATTAACATAGAGGTGCAATATGCAATAACAAAACATCGAACTATAAACACTTAGATTAATGATAAGTCATCGCGCGCTCTGACTAGATACCACGCTCCCTACAAGTAACAGCTCCATGAATGCGACATCTTAATATTGTAGTGTGTATAAGACAATTTGCATGATGCTAGTGTGCGTGAAAAATTGTATATGCCAGCAGCTTAACTATTACCCGATTAAAGGGAAAATTTATTTTATAAAATATATTTATTAGGTTTTTCTTCTGAATAAATGACATATAAATGATAAGGCCTCCTTTTTATCAGTTTAATTTTTTCACTTACGTGTCTAACTAATATTCACAAATTATTTAAAAAAATAGTTATATATATATATGGTGTAATCAAAATAGTGCTTTCTATTCTACGCGTCGATATGAACAAGTTTTACTATAGATCTATATATCTTCCAAATCGCAAGAAAAATCAGGTCTTCCATACATTTTGAGCAAGTTTGTACGAAATTTTGTATGGAATAACTGACTTTGAGATATTTATTATAGGATCAGGGTGACAAACGATCACTCAGTCGACCTGATGGTAAGTGGTTGCTGTACATCTATCCTCGGTTAAGTATCAAAATGCAGATGTGTTGCAACATCTGAGGACTAAGATGGAATGCCTCGTTTCCAGTAAAAAGGGTCTCCGGTCCTCTACACTCACCATAAGAAACACAGCAGCTTTAAGCTCCTATTTTACACTAGTATTCTGTGAGAGCGTGGTCCTTCCCCGGTCGAGCTGACCCATTCGTGCTACAACTATACCAGTAATATAGCTGCAGTATGGGTCTATCAAGTGTAAATTGAAAATTTCGAAGATGATCCCATAATAAAAAATATTCATGTTGACGGGCAGAATCATTCCCTAAGTTATTAAGTACTATGTTGTTTTGTTAAGTAGTTTTATTTGATATATTCAATACCAGAGATTTGAAGGAACATGGATTTAGTCATCCCATTTATAATGGAAAAAAATTGTAACTTAAATATTAAAACCTCCAGAAAGCTTTCTTTTAAAGAACACAAGCAACAAAAGAAAATAATGACTAAAACTTTTAAACCAGTTTTAAGTTCAAGCAAATACTGGATTTTAAGGAATGTTAGTGCGTATTGAAAATCTCAAATAGATAACTAATCTTGTGATATGGCGTTATCATGATGAAAGACCACTCCTTTTCTGATTATCAATGCCAGCCGTTTTTTTTTTCTATTTCTTGCTTGTCTCATTATTTATTGGTAGTAGAGATCCGAATCGATGGTTTTACCCGGCGGGAAAAGCTCATGATAAACTTTCAATCCCACCATACACACAGCATCATTTTATTGCGTGTTAATCCAGGTTTCGCTTTAGCCTGTAAGCAAACAAAACACATATCAATACAGAAAAAAATCACGTTTCTTGTATGAAGACCATACAAGAAACGTGAAGAACGTGATTTTCTGACATAACACGGATATAATTTTTTAAGAACAGCGTTTCTTTCAGTGAATTTATATTAACAATTCTTGAAGTTTATGCATGAACTAAGTGGTACGACTTCATTTCTGTCTGGAGTCATCTTGGAGGTATTACCCTCTTATCTAGTACCGGTATAAATACCGGCTGTTAAGCATTCCATCTCAGTCTGTAGAGGTGACAACAACCTTTTTAGTTTGACGTTAGCTGCAAGTTTCCATGGGCTGCAGTAGCCACTTACTATCTTCAGGTGAACTGTAAGTTAGTTGGGTACTTCAGTTTTATAAAAAAACTTTACCTAATAAATCGTAATAAAATTAACATTTTTATAACATTTTTGAATTACACCTATTATTGGATCAAAGACAGAATATTTAATTATTTATTTAATTAGTATAGTTATTCAGCGAGGAAGCGCAGCTAGCGTTCTTTGAATGATATCACTGAGAGTTGGACTGTGTGATCATAAATATTTTTAGTTAGCTTTTTAAATATAAAAAAATACATATAATAGTATGTATTTTAATGTTTCATTATGTTCACAATAAATCGTAATTTTAGTCTTTGTGTGACTTCTTGCAGCTTGAAACCCGCGAAAGGGCACAATACTTTTAAAGATATCTAATTTGTCAATATACGATTAGTAGTTTAGAAGATCCAAGGGAACAGATGAACATATATACATAGTACATAGCCTTCTAAAATTGTAACCATACTTTTGGGTTTGCCATGGTCGAGTAAAATATACACTTAAATCATCTGCGTCAAATCAGAAGACACGAATATACTGCAATCTGTATCTATAATTATAGTTACGGCAGGCAATTAATGGTGCAGCACTATTTGTTACCCAACCTGCATATTACACGCACACTGGTGTATTTTGATTTTGGTCTCGCCCTAATCACTCCATTGCCAATATATACTATACTATATTTATGGTTTAAGGTGTGTTTTAATAAATATATATACTAGCTCGCCAGGCAGACGTTGTTCTGCCCTTTCCAACTACCCTTCCTATAAAAATCCTTAAATTCGCAATAAAAAAATTTAATGGTCATTTATCGGGATAAAAACTATTCTATCTCTCAAGTTGGACCAAAATGCACACAGTGTGCAAAATTTCAATGAAATCAGTTCAGTAGTTTAGGATTTCATCGCGGACAAACAACGTGACACGTAATTTTTATATATAAAGATATATTTATATATAAATGTAGTGCGATTTTGTGTATTGTCTTTTTTTTGCGCCCAGAAGCAATTGAGAAGAGCTACCCTCGGAAACGAGGAGGGAGGTGGTGAATGCTCTAATTATACCACGACAGCCGGCCTTTCTGCTGAATCGGAAGCGACCCTTTTTAGGGAAAAGGAGGCGCAGCCGGCGACGAGCCGCTGAGGGGGAGCCTAACTAAGGCAAATTAAGAACAGTCGGCCTGAGCCGCCAGGAGGCAGTTCAGGTCAGTCGAAAGCTTGTTTGGCGGGTCCGAGAGAGAGTTTCTCGGCCTGCGGACTAAATAGCGAGAGGGGAGTGGGGCTGCATAAGTAGCTGCCTCACGAATGAAATGATTGGAGTGAGACTCTGAGGCTTTGAAGAAGTTCTCAGAGAGTGGTTTTAGAAATTGTTGGATTGTGGGGAGCTCTAAGTCTCGATGGAGGTCGGCGTTACGGACGTACCAGGGTGTGTTCGTAGCTCGTCGACAGAAAAGGATTTGAACTATAGTTAATGATTTTGGGGTCAGTGTGAGCAAATACAGGGCCCGCGTAAGTCATGATTGGAGGGACATTTTACTGTGTCGGTCCAGCATACTGTTGAGCCTACTCAGATAAAAACGTGCGTTGCGGATTACTCTTTTGACATGGGGACCGAAGGTGAGCCTCGTGTCAAGGGTGACACCTAAATATTTGGCGGATGTATGCCAGGGGACAGTGGTCCCTAGCATACCGATTGGCTGAATGGCAGAGAAGCGGCACCGTTTATGATCAAAGTGAACGGTGGAGCTCTTCTCCGGGTTCACATCGATGCGCCATTTTTGGAACCAAGCTCCTAAGTCATCAACTGACTTTTGGATCTTGTTCTATATGAAAGGTAGCGAGATACCTTTACAAAAGAGGGCAGTGTCGTCTGCGAAGAGGGAGAGCTCAACACCTTTCGACGGGATGGGAATGTCGTTGGTGAACAGGATATACAGTAAAGGAGCAAGTACTGAGCCCTGAGGGACACCAGCTATGATGAAGCGCTGAGTGGAGAGTGTGCCTTCGTGTCTAAAACGAAAGGTATGATCCTTCAGGTAAGAGGCCACGAGACGAACAAGACGATCAGGGAGACCTATTTTATATAGTTTGTAGATAAGGCTTTCGTGCCAGACTCTATCAAAAGCTTTTGCAAAGTCGAAAAAGGCTGCGATAGCCTTATCACGACGAGGATAGAGGCCACTGAAGGTATATTCTACAATATGGTGAACTTGTTGGGGACAAGAATGTTTCGCTCCAAATTGGTGGGGGATATGTATTGTCTGTCAACTGTTTCTATTTAAGCACCTTAAGAAACCATCGGCAACTGTCTGCTGGCTCAAGTTGGCGTTAAAATCTCCCATAAACTACACAATATGACGCATCAACATATTGTGAACATATTGTGTACGGAACTGTAAAGGATTATTATCACTTGCTACTGAAAATCTATAAAAGCGAAGATCTCGAATGAAATAAGATATGACTTAAAGAACAAGCATCCAAGCCAAAAATCTCTTAAGAAAATCCTGAATGCTTGTGTCAAAGTGTCCACAAATTATAAAGTTGTATGAAACTGTCAAGCAGATCTGACAGCCTGAGTTCATGAGTCAGGCTGCCTGACACTGACAGTAAAGATATTCCAATTTCCAATTACTATAATAATTACTTTATTTAAGTTTTTTATGCATTCTTTGATAGTAATTAATTAGTAGAATAGTTTTTGATGAAGTGTACCTAAAATTAAACATGGAATACATAACACTAGAAAATAATCCAAACCCAAATAGTACACGCATGTAAGTAAATAATGTATTTAATGTTTTAGGCTGAAATGTTAGGTTACAAATAAACACGTGCGTTTTAATTTATTTACGTTGAATTTACGTTGATGTACAAAATGAGTTAAAGATTTTATTATTTCCAGATTGTGCTGTCAATGCGGTGCTCCTATAGAGGCAAACCCCTCTAATATGTGCGTAGCATGCTTACGAGCTCATGTTGATATTTCAGATGGTATTCCAAAACAAGCGACCTTGTTTTTTTGTAGGGGTTGTGAAAGGTAAAGACATTTTAAAATCGCGATTTTAATTCAAATGAACATAACCTCCTTCATTCCTGGAAGAGCTATGGGGCAACTATGGCAAATATCCTCCCTTTGAGGCATATTGGGAATTCTCCCAATTGGGGAAACAGCCCTGGACACCCCAGGGATGTTCAGTCATGGACATAACTTATGTACAGTAATCACTACATAATTTAACTTACTTAAGCCTTTATTGCCAACACAATATACATAATTTATCATTTCCTAGTTTAAAATTAAACATGCAAATTAAAATATTATATAACTTTTAGAATAGAATAAAATAATTTTTTATTCAATATTGATTATTACATAATTCTTATTGAAAGTCATTTTTTATCTACCACTGGTTCGGAAAATACCTCTGTCCTGGGAACCTTGAGGATCACCAGCTGATTAGTGACCGCCAGTATGGTTTTCGTCGGGGTCGATCAGTTAGAAAATAATCCAAACCCAAATAGTACACGTTTCATGTTTCACGTACATGTTTTCATGTCAGCTGGTGATCTTCTGGTCTACTTAACTCATAGATGGGCGGAGGCAGTAGATTCCAAGGGGGAGGCATTGGCCGTTAGTTTGGACATTACGAAGGCCTTCGATCGGGTTTGGCACAAAGCGCTTCTTTCGAAGCTCCCTTCCTATGGGCTTCCCGAGAAATTATGCAATTGGATCACTAGCTTTCTAGCAGATCGGAGCACCATGGTCGTTGTAGACGGTGCATGCTCCGACTACAAGCCTATTAACACTGGTGTTCCACAAGGCTGCGTGCTATCACCAACTCTTGTTTCTTCTGCATATCAATGATATGTTGCAAGCCGGTAGCATTCATTGCTATGCGGATGACAGCACTGGATGCTCTGTACACCGGCCGTGCCAATATTTCTCGGGAAAACGTCACTGAGTACCGGAACAAACTTGTGTCCTAAGTCAAGTCTTTGCTGGACAAAGTCTCGGATTGGGGGCGACTAAATCTAGTCCAGTTTAATCCTCAGAAGACATAAGTTTGCACATTTACTGCTAAAAAGAACCCCTTTGTCGTATCTCCTCAGTTTCAAGGTACTCCCCTTGTTGCCTCAATCAGTATCGGAATCCTCGGCGTCGACATATCGAGTGACGTGCAGTTTCGTGGTCACTTGGAAGAGAAGGCCAAATTGGCCTCTAAAAAGCTTGGCGTGCTCAGCAGAGCGGGACAGTATTTCATGCCAGCTCAACGCCTGCAACTTTACAAGGCGCAGGTTCGGCCTCACATGGAATACTGTTCCCATCTCTGGGCTGGGGCTCCCCAGTGCGAGCTCCTTCCTCTTGACCGCATCCAGCGCAGAGCGACTCGAATCGTCGACGACCGAGTCCTTTCCGATAGGCTCGACTCATTGGCACTGCGAAGAGATGTTGCATCTCTTTGCATTTTCTTTCGCATTTACCATGGGGAGTGCTCTGAGGAATTGTTCGGATTAATCCCAGCCGCCAAATTTCACTAACGGACATTGCGGCAGAACTTCCGATACCATCCACACCATCTGGATGATTGGCGGTCCACCACTGTGCGATTTAGAAGATGTTTTCTTCCTCGCACAACTTCCTTGTGGAATAGTTTACCACCAGCGATTTTTCCGGACCGATACGACTTAGGGACCATCAAGAAAAGAGCCTACTCCTTTTTAAAAGGCCGGCAACGCATCTGCAATTCCCCTGGTGTTGCGGTTGTTCATGGGAGGCGGTAGTCACTTACCATCAGGTGAGCCGCATGCTCGTTTGTCCCCTCTCCTATAAAAAAAAAACCAGCAAGAAACCCAGTGGGACTTTTTTGTGAAACATAATTTAGTTTATACAATTTTTAAATCATTTTTCATAGAACCAGCATGGTGGTGATCACCTTATTCCCAGGGGTTATTTTCATTCATGTATTCCTTGATATTATAATAACCCTTTTTGTACAGTTTTTCTTTAATAAAACTTTTAAACTTGTTTATTGAAAAGTAAAATTGACCTTTACATTAAATTCATTATTAACATTATTGAATTACTATTACACATTATTAATATCACTATGTATGTAATTTTAGTTGATATTATATTATTAGGTAAGCATGTCGTTGTTATCGGGCGATTAAATTCATTATTAACATTATTGAATTACTATTACACATTATTAATATCACTATGTATGTAATTTTAGTTGATATTATATTATTAGGTAAGCATGTCGTTGTTATCGGGCGATGAAAATATAAAATTTGAAAATATTTTTAAATATATGAAACGAATGCGTCTTGACTTTTTGACTGTCACTAAGACTAAATGACAAAAATCGGAGATATATCCTATAGGACATAAGTTACAGACGACAATGTTGCTGCTGATGTCCGATCTATTACTACTACTACTTAAATGTCTTTGCAGTACAGTAATACCCCAGACTTATGCGATAGGTGGGACCAAGTGTAAGTCGCATTTACTTAAGTCGGGGTTCAATTTTGCATAAAAATACATGTAATGTTTGTGAAATCGAGACCAGAGTCTAAAGTAAATAATTTTGAAGAATCATGTTTAATAAAATTTTAGATAATAAAAACACATATTGACACATAAATATGATTGCAAAGAGCTGCCACATATTTTTAACATCAGCAGTGTCTACAGACCTAGACATCCTAACTATATGAGATTGGCCCACATCTGCTCATACACTAATGTGGGACATCACACACTAAACAACAGAATCATAAATATATGGAACATTTTGCCTCAAGACGTGGTAGATGCTTCCTCTGTGATTAGTTTTAAAAACAAACTGGACAAATGGACAAATAAAAACAATCCAATTTAGTGTATTCTTAGTGTGAACTTGGACTAATATAAAACACCAAAACAGATATATCAGCTATAAGCTGTTCGCCTATTACCAGATAATAATAATAATAATTTACATTACTATGAATAAAACAACTTAAACCAAAGTTATTTTGATGTTGAAGGCTTCATATATTCTAACAATGTCGCCTGACAACTCGTCATTGACGAGTTAAGTTTTCTTCTCATGTAAAATTTCCTCATAGCATGCCATTATTTTTTTTATTTCCCATTTTGTAGTAAAAACACGCTCTTCATTTGTATCTATTTTTTCTAAAATTTATAACTACTTTTTAATTTTACTGAGGCCTTCTGTTAAGTTTGAAATCATGTCGACACTTTTTAAGTCTTAATTATCACACCATAAGAGTTCTTTTTCGTGTTTTCTGGTTAGTTTGACTTAAGACTTGTGTGATCATGACTCATTTATTGACTTGGATGACATAATTAAAGATAAATCAATAATGTGCACTACATACATTTAATAAATCCACGAGGAACACGTCCGAGCTTGTCGTAAACCAAATGTATATTGCGTACGTAAAATAATTCCACATGTAATACGTTCGAACTTGTCGTAAACCGAACACTGAGAGAGCGAAGTGGGCAAATGAAAAACCGCGTATCTCCGAATTCGTGTAAAACCCATTTTACGCTTCTTTTCTTGTAGATGCATAATTATAAAAAAAACTTTCGGTTTTTTTTTCATGTTACATGATATTAGGTTAAGTGCAATGCACTGTCTTATTAAGTAATAATTAAATAGGCTGTCACAATAAAGTGTTAAAAATGATTTCAGGTCTTATGCATATTTTTTTGTAATTCTTGTCTGATATATTATATGCATATTATCAAAAGATAAATTATGATAAATATAAATCATTACCATTACAGACTATCATAGATAGTTCACTGCTGAACATAGGCCTCCCTAATAAATTGCCTCATGGGTGTTTGCTATAGTTGCCATGCATCGAGGTGGGTTGGCAACCATAGTTTGTCATTTTCTATTCATTATAAGGAAGACACTGCTGCCCATCTCCTATTTTGTTTCCCTTTGTCACCTTTTACGAAATCCTTGGCACAATTGGAGGTAGTGGATATTCTCACACTGCTGCTACATGGTAAACTTTATCTCAATTCATATAAACTAATGGTCACTTAGTGGTCAAAATTCAACCGTAATTCATTAATATTTTAGGATTGTATATTTAAGCAAGCTGTAATACCACCCAATATTGATTACCTTGTGAGCCAGATCTAGATAATTTGTCTCCATATCTGGTTTGGTTTTCCAAGGTGTTGAACGACAAGGTTCTCATCATATTATGGAATGGTAATGTTGATTAAAAATATTGTTGACTGTATCCCATCCATAAACACAATGTCAGATTTATTTGCAAAAATAGTCTTGTCTGTAATAATGGCTAGGTGCCAATAGTCATCCCACACTATAATAGGATTTTCTCTTGTACTGTGAAGGCAGCTTACATACCTACATCACCAATACAAACATCCACACCCAGAACAACACTTTGTAGGCCATACAATTACTTTCCATACAGAATTTGAACCAGTGGTCCCAAGTGCCCCAAATCAATGCTAAGCCTAAGATTTGTTAAAATCTGGTGTGGTCTATATTGAGCACAACCTCTAGCCAGTGGCGAAGCTAGGGCTCCAAACTGGGGCAAGCCCAAGATATGGTTTTGTTGTTATTAGCAATTTTATAAAAATACACCAATCTTGATCTGTCTTCACTCTTCACTCTTCATTTTCATATTCAGTGCTGTCGAGGACGTATTTAACAAAGCTCACAGAAGGCATACTACTGCTTGATAGATTGTATGACTATATGCATACCTTTGGTGGCTTTGAAAAGAGCCGTTTGGGTTTGATTGAGCGAAAGAAAAAGATATTTACATCTTTTACAAAGGACAAAAGAAAAGCATGAACAAAGTACAAACAATGTATAAAATTAAAAAAAATACATATTTATATTCTAAATTGAATCGTCTCTCTTAAAGAAAGATTTGATTACGTCCGCGTAAAATGTTGTTAACCGTTTTAATTGAGCCAATAACTGTTTACATGGATATGAGCTATTTTTTAGTTGCAAACGTAATAACGTATCGCTCGCGTGCCCCGCGCTCGACTAACTTCATACCTAAAGCCAGGCTTATCGCTCCATACTAATTGCTATATAAACAATCGTAGTTATATTTCATTGTAGAACATTTTGCCACAGGTTAGAAAGGGGGCGATCGTCTTCTCGAAAGCCCGGTAAAAAGCCCACGCATGCGAAAGAGACGACTAATCGCTCAACTCCTTTTTTTATGACAGCAGTATCGCGCAGTAAACCAATCTGCCAAGTGTTGACGTTACATAATAAGGCTACGTTATAGAACAGAGGAGCGCGCGGGAAATTTGAAACAGTTTACGAGTAATTTTTTAGTTGATATTATTGATTGAGCAGTTTGATAGGGCAAGCCTGGCTTATCTGCTTCTATGGAAGCTTCGCTACCGCCTCTAGCTATTATTATTTGTAATCTAGTCTGACCCAGGAACTGGTGCTTCAGAGCAAGCTAATAAATATATCTCCGATAGTTGTTAGTCTTAATGAGCTGATCCTGTATCGCACAGACAAAACGCTTGGTTCCCCAATAAAGTCACTGATCTGTACAACGGGTGGAAGGAGACTGTATCTAAGAAAGGCTTATGTAGAGTCTGGTAGAACCTCCTGTGGAGTTCCTTCTCCTTCCATACGGTCTCCTGATCGGAAATGCTGCCAGAACTTGCCATTGCTTGTTGGCTGTTGAAGGGTAAATCCTACACGTACGTGCGTTATTATGTAGTACACATAATAACGTCCATGTAGAATGGGTCATCCGATTTCGTCAAATGCAGGTAGAATCAGGTCTCAAAAAATCTCGAATTTGTCTCAATCCCCTAGGCACCCATAAATGTTACTGTCATAATTCCAAATTAAAGCAAGATTGATAATTTTTTTATGTTAGTATTTTACTATTAAAATATTTTGATTTGATTTTTTTTTATAAAATTTGAATATTTTAACAGATATTTGCAACCCCCTGCTGAGTGGGTAGTGTGTGCGTTGGAGTCACGAGAATTGCTTGCCCTATGTTTGAAGAGATTAAAAGGCCTAAATAGGGTGAAGTTGGTAGATGCAGGTTTTGCATGGACTGAGCCCCATTCAAAGAGGATAAAAGTAAGCATCTATGTTGTACATATATTTCCATATTATATTATTTGAGGTCGATATTAAGATATGTACTTCAGTCTAAATTTAAACTATATATATGGATTAAACACCAGTTTACAAAAACGCAAAACTGATTTCTTTATTCTTTTCAATATCCATGTTATTGCTACAGTTTAGAAACCACATACAAGTAGTACCTTTGATGTTTGCATAAAAGCCAGCATCACAAATCACAAGGTATAGAGCTATAGTAGAGAGCAAATCGAACTGATTGATAATTGATGATTTATTTTACTAACGTTATGTTATTTATTAAAAGGGTAGACCTTTTGAGTGAACCAAGGAATATCACAATCTCACTGTTGTCTAAATTACATTAAAAACTTCACCCCCAATTTTGTCTCCCTTAGGGGTATTAATTTTTCACCAAATTTGTATGAGGACACCCCTGAATTATAGCCCTTTTAATAAAACAACAATCATCAAAATCAGTTTAAAATCGATGAAACATACATACAAAAAATAAACAGTCAAGTTGTAAATTTCCTGTACCTGTACTTTTTTTAGTCAGCTTACAATGAAATAATGTTAATAATTGTTTCCGTGTGTGGTGGTGATGAAATCTCAGATCTTATTTATCCAGGACGACTTGTAGTCTGATAGCAGTTGAAGTAAAATGTGCAATGAAGACACCATGACTTATTTGTTTGCAATACATGTAAGATTCCATGGGCTCTAACTCAATTAACCTGTACCAGGCGATGAATGCAACATGTAACTTTTGAGGGCTAAGTTAAAGCTTAGTAAAAATGCCATTATGCACACTGAGTAGCTTTGTAAACCACTCAAGGAAAACAAGTAAAGGGTTAAGAAGTAACTTTTTGCACTTAAGTTCCCTGTATTATCGGTAAAAGATACGAAATTTAATTATATTTATCAATTGACACTCAGGGCGATAATTGACCACACTTAAAATATATTTACTACATTTTAGTAACAGTTTGATATAAAATATTAATTAGACATCTACATTACAAATATAATCACGATAAAATATTTTATACAATTGAAAGGCATAGTTTATTTTATGTTCAATGTTAAAATATTGTATTGCAGTTTAATGCATTTTTTTATTACACAGCATCAAGTCAAAATGATATTGTCATTTAAACAAAACCAAAACAAGTTTACTGCAGAACATAGGCTTCTTTCAAGGAATGCCTCAAAACATGGTCGTAAGCCAACTGCCAAAACCAATATACGGTGTTAATGGGAGACTTCAATGCAAAACTAGGCACAAGAGAAAACAGTGAGCTGAAAGTAGGAAAATTTGGAATAAGGCAACGGAACCCAAGGGGCTAGCAGCTGGCCGACTTCATGGAGAAAGAGGGACTCTTTATGATGAACTCTTTCTTCCAAAAGCGGCCCCACAGGAAGTAGACCTGGTCGAGCACCAACGGTTCCACAAAAAATGAGATTGACTTCATTATGACGACCAGACGACAACTGTTCAGTGATGTCTCCGTGATCGCGAGGGTGAAAACTGGTAGCGATCACCGAATGGTTAGAGGCACACTGAACCTAAACGTTAAGTTGGAGAGGTCTCGTCTAATGAAGTCAACGCTCCGTCCCCCTCGTGCTCTGTTCCAAAGTCCCGAAACATTTCAGCTCGAGTTACAAAACCGTTCTCAGTGCCTAGAAAACTGCAATGAAGTGGACGATATGAATGACAAGCTGGTGGAAACTGTCCATGCGGTCGGAGCTTAGTTCTGCAAGACCCGCCGCAGAAGAATGTTGTGTGGTATTAACAATAGCAGCAACTTCGACTGTTGCACGTATGGGCCGGCTCAAGCCGGGGTGGTAATGGAATTAAATGTAATACTGTCCCAGGAGGGTACCAGCATCCCGTTAATAGAGAATCCCTTGCCGAGCATCCACGATCAAACTACTCCACTCCTGGGTGTTCAGGGTGCCCCACGTATTCTGGGGAGAGGGGGGGAGGGGCAAAATTCCGCTCTCTTGAGCAGAATTTTGCTTGCCTTAGCCTTGTTGCTCAGCTTGCCCCGATAACTGCTCGGGGCAAGCTGAGCAACAAGGCCAAGGCGACCCCTGCCACGTGACTTTCTGTAACATCAGGAGACTTCATTCGAACCTAAACACCGTCCACTAATATCTCGAGATGGCGAAGCCGGCCTCGCTCTTTCTGACCGAGACACAGGTGTCCTCTCCAGCTGATACTTCGTAATCGTATCTCTCCTACCCGGGGTACACTCCTTGTGCCTCGGGCTCGAGTTTGCGTATACATCAGAGAGCGCATATGTTCTCGTCGCCTCGGCAGTCTTGAAGGATCTGTCCATCCTTTGGCTACGCGTAGACAGCGAGGACCATCCGCATGTTTACGGGTGCCTCTATAGGTCCCATAGCGGTAATGCCGAAACAGACCAATTCATTGACCACGTCCAAATGGCTACGGATTCCTTGCTACAGCAGATCCCATCCGCAGAGATTGTGATCCTCGGCGATTGTAACGCCAACCACACCGAATGGCTCGGTTCATGTTTAACCGATCATGCGGGGAGATCTGTTCTTGATTTTGCCTTGGCATATGGTCTGACACAACTGGTAACTTCGCCTACGCGGATTCCAGATGTGGAAGATCATGCACCTTCCCTGTTGGATCTTCTGCTGACCTCTCATTCAGATAGATATCAGGTCTCCGTCCACTCCCCTCTTGGCTTCTCAGATCATTGTCTGGTCCAGAGTGTGGTGCCACTCATATTTACATCGCGATTGCATTCTGCAGGCTGGCTAAAAAAGGCGACCGCTCAGACCCGTCTAGCTATGCTTATCGCTACCACCTTGTTCTCCGAAAAAATTGAATCCATTATAAACTGCCAGCTCATGCGGTATCTTGAGGACCACCAGCTAATTAGTGACCGCCAATACGGTTTTCGTCGGGGTCGGTCAGCTGGTAAGCTTCTGGTCTACCTGACTCATAGATGGGCGGAGGCATATGAGTCCAAGGGGAGGCATTGGCCGTTAGTTTGGACATTGCGAAGGCCTTCGATCGGGTATGACACAAAACGCTTCTTTCGAAGCTCCCTTTCTATGGGCTTCCCGAGAAATTGTGAAATTAAATCACCAGCTTTCTGGCAGATCGGAGCGTCTCCTCAATTTCAAGGCACTCCCTTTGTTGCCTCAGCCAGTATCGGAATCCTCGGCGTCGACATATCGATTGACGTGCAAGTTTCGTGATCACTTGGAAGAGAAGACCAAATTGGCCTCTAAACGCTTTGCGTGCTCAGCAGAGCGGGACAGTATTTCATGCCGGCACACCGCCTGCAACTTTACAGGGCGCAGGTTCGGCCTCACATGGAAATGCTGTTCCCATCACTGGACTGGGGCTCCCCAGGGCTTTATTAAAAATATAAAGCTGTTTTTGGTAACAACAATATGGTTTGGTTTAAGTTTTTTTTTAAGAAATCTCTTCCTGATAAAAAAATATCTAAGACCTATGGCCAGCCACGCCACGCCGCCGTGGAATTGGCCTTCGGCGCTCATATCTAGTTGCCAGTGATGACTTACGGATCTGAGACGTGGTCCTTCACTGCTGGCCGTATGAGGAAGCTCAAGGTCTCTCTGCGTGATAAACTTAAAAATGAGTATATCCGCAGTAGAACCAGAGTAACCGATATAGCCAAACGGATTAGTAAGCTGAAGTGGCAGTGGGCCGGCCATATAGCTCGAAGAACCGACAACCGATGGGAAAGAAAGGTTCTTGAGTGGCAGTCTCGTACCGGTAGGCGAAGTGTAGGGCAACCCCCCACGAGATGGAGTGACGACCTGGTGAGACATGTAGGAGGTCGATGGATGCAGGTGGCTCGGGACCGTGCTTTGTGTGGCATTCCTTGGGGTAGGCCTATGTTCAGCAGTGGACTTGTGAAAGGCTGTAATGATGATGATGAAGCCAACTGCATCTAGTGGGTCTTGTGTGTCTTGTGGGCTGCCTTACACACTGATTACTGGTACAAGGCTTTCTGGTAATTTTTATTTTAATTGTAAATCCCTGATATTTTATTAATATTTTCAGGTAAAATTAACTGTACAAGGTGAAGTTATGGGTGGTGCAGTTCTTCAACAAACTTTCATTGTAGAGTTTGTTGTTCAACATCAGATGTGTGATGCATGCCATCGTTCAGAAGCCCAAGACTATTGGCGTGCTTTGGTGCAAGTGAGACAACGTGCAAATAATAGGAAGACCTTTTACTATCTGGAACAATTGATACTTAAACACAAAGCACATGAAAATACATTGGGTATTAAACCAAAGCATGGTTAGTAGACAGCTATATAGTAAATAATTTTTAAGCATTAACATTCTAAATTGAAATGTATTTTTAGTAAAAAGTATTTTCTTTTATAAAACTGAAGTGACAAACAAACTTACAGTTCACATGACAGTAAGTGTCCATGTCTATTCCATGGATACCTGCAGCCAGCTTCAAACAAAGAAAGCTAGAAATGTGTTGTCATCTCTGAGAACTAACATGGAATGCCTCGCAGCTTATTATTATACTGACTCCTTGTACCCACTAAATAGCATTGCAAGCACTGCTATTTACACTCCTCATAAGGATAGTGCGTAAACGTGTATGTTTACGTGGTAGAGCCATGCTGCAGCTATAATAGTAGTATAATTGTAGCACAAATGGGTCGGCTCGACCGGGGAAGTACCACGCTCTCACAGAATACCAGCGTAAAATAGCAGCTTAACACTGCTGTGTTTCGTATGGTGAGTGTAGAGAACCAGAGACCCTTTTCACTGTAAATCCATTCCATCTTAGTCCTCATGGGTGACAATGCTTCTGAATTTTGTTCGTAATCGAGGATAGATGTAGCTATCTTTGGGCCACAGCAACCACTTACCATCAGGTGGACTGTGTGCTCGTTTGTCGCCCTTATCCACTAAAAAAGAAAAAAAAACTTTTTAAGCTCAGTTTTCCATTGACGTCCGTCGAGTTGGGTGTTGATACGCATTTTTACAGAAAAGTTACACTATTATAAGCACACACACAAAGCGGAACACGTAACGTACACGTACGTTTCAACATGCAGAAACGCGTTATTTTTGAGAAAAGAGTTATTGAAAATCAATTATTCTTGCAATGTTTATGTCTAATCCTATCGTAAAGCTGGCGCCATTTTGTAATGTCAATGTCGACGTCGATAGGGATGTCGAGTCTTTCCGAAAAAGGTCGATTTTTAAATCGATTCAAATCGTAAGCTGATATCTCGGTTCACAAAAAATTGATTTCTAAAATATCTATATTTTTTTATGTTTCTATTAATATTGCAAAAATATTTGATTTTCAATGCTTTTCTCTCAAAAAGTACATGTTTCCGCATATTGAAACTTTGTGTGTGTGCTTATAAAAATGTAATCTTTCTGTAAAAATACGTATCAACACCAAACTCGACGGACGTCAATAGAAAGTCGTACCAAAACCTTTAATGGACCTTTGGTGATTCTGTGAATAAGGTACGTAACCCTCTTCGAAACACTGCTGATTTTATAACTATGTTTTTGATGAGAGCCTTGTGGTTGATAAATCTGACATCTTCTTGGATAGATGTCGCCCCTCTGATGCTACATTCACAGATTATAGTAAAAGTAAAGTAAAATATACTTTATTGTACATCAAAGAATATATTACAGTATTTACATATTTAAAGGGACATTGGTACAACAGACGGCCTTATCGCTAAAACAGCGATCTCTTCCAGGCAACCTTAGGGCAGAGGATACTATTTTTAAAAGATAGCGGAAGGGGTGTGCAGTATATAATATAGAAAGATAAATAAAAGAACATAAGTGATTAAAGGAAAAAAAAAGGGAATGACGAAAGGTAGTAATTTAAGAGGAAAGGTAAAAATGTTTTATTTTTAAATATAGGGAGAGATTTAGATTCTTTAATATGTAACGGGAGAGAATTCCATAGTCGTATAGCGGTAACCGTAAAAGAATTAGAATTGAAGGAAGAGGAATGTCTAGGAGTACTTAGAAGGAGATTATTTTGAGATCGTAGAGGTAAAGAGTGTAAAATACTGAAATATATAAATCGGTCTTTCAAATAAGAAGGAGTGGTCGGATTGAACAGAATGCAGTAAAGAAGATGAAGAATGTGAGTATTCCTGCGAAGGCGAATCGGTAACCACTTGAGCTTATGGCGGAATTCGGATATGTGGTCATACTTTCGTAACCCAAATATAACCTTATGCAATAATTTTGAAGCCGCTCAAGTTTATTAAGTTGTTCGACTGTTAGGTCAAGATAACAAGTGTCCGCATAGTCAAGGATCGGTAAAAGAAGAGACTGGGCCAGCGCAACTTTAGTAAGAATGGGGAGAACATTGCGTAATCTTCGAAGTGAACCAACTGCGGCAAACATTCTTCTACTTATTTCACTCACTTGCGGTCCCCAAGACAAAGTCTGATCGAACATAATGCCTAAATTCTTAACTTTGTCACTGTATGGGATAAGTGTCCCTTCGAATATGACTGGCGGGAGCAGCGACAAAGTTAACCGAGAGATTAATTTCGAACTCCCAATAATAATGGCTTGAGTCTTCAATGGATTAACTTTAAGCCCAAATGAATTACACCAATGAGAAATACGAATAAGATCTTCATTAATTAATCTAATTATATTGGGGAGATCCGCAATCTTACATTGAGAGTAGATTTGTAAATCGTCTGCATATAGGTGGTAAAGAGAAGTTATGTGGGAACAGATCGAATTGATGAAAATAGAGAACAATAGAGGAGACAACACGCCACCTTGTGGGACGCCAGCTTTGACAGCAGACCAATCAAAAAATGTGTCTTGAATTTGTACACGTTGCCGGCGCCCTTGCAAGTAACTATGATACCAAACAATTACTTCAGGAGATATGTTAAGAGAACTTAGGACAGCGAGTAAAACATCAAAGTCTACAGTATTGAAGGCTTTACTAAAGTCAAGCAATGTCTATACTGTAACCTGCCGATTATCCTGCAGATTACTGAGTCCTTTCCCTCACCTAGACAAGCACATGTCAGTTGAAGTACTATTGACCTGTTCAAATGCTTTTTTACATAGTTTCTTAATATGAAATGAACATTATATTAATAAAAAATAAAATAAAAACTAGTTTAGCTTAAAACCGTCCAAGATTTAAGCCACTGAAAAGCAAAACAACTGAATTTATACTTTTGTTACAGATGGCTTGGACTTCTTTTACGCTACTGAGAATAATGCCCGTAAAATGGTAGACTTTATACAGTCAGTTTTGCCTATTAAATGCCAACATTCAAAGAAGCTTATATCCCATGACATTCACAGTAATATTTACAACTACAAATTCACTTATAGCATTGAAATAGTGCCTGTGTCTAAAGACAGTGTGGTATGCCTTCCCAAGAAATTAACACACCAGCTGGGTTCTATATCTCCTATATGCCTTGTTCTGAGAGTGACCAGCACAATACATTTAATAGATGCAAATACAGGGCAAGGTATGTAAATAATTATTAATACATTTTTAATTTTCAAAGAAATATTTATATAGATGGATATTTATTGTTATTATGTGTATAAATATGTTTTATAAGGTTTATAATAAGCAGGAATCTGTATTTGAAGTAAATAGACAATTCAAGTTGGCTTTTATGTTTCAGTATGCGACCTTTCATCTACTGTGTATTGGAGACATCCATTCTCACCAATATGTAATCCCAAACAACTGGTAGAATACACTGTTATGGACATAGATATTTTAAAAGAACATGTAAGTTGCAATAGTTATAGTTAGCATATTATAACCATTAAGTATGTTGTATGTACCAGTGTCGTAAGCGCGATTGCCAATCATGAGCTCCTGGGTTCTAATTCAGGGTAGAGCCTAAATTAGTTGTTAAGTTTTAGAGTCAAGAAATTCTCAGTAGCAGTCCAGAGCCAGGGAGTTGACGTCAAGCCGTAAGTCCTGCGCCTGATCTCGCTCTGGTGTCGGATTGCCTATCATCTATGAGAGTGAATGTACAGAGTGCATCTGTATTTGTGCACACTGTATATATTATAATCCTGTCCTACGCAGACGGTTAAACTCATTTGAGACAGGCCGCCGTGAAAAAAATATGGTCTGGAAAACATTATGTACTGACACCTGGTAAATTGACACACGATCTGTGCGATTCTTTCATCACTTTAACAAATAATATTATGATACAGGAGATATACCTAGTACGGTTAATGATTAAAAAGAAAACTAAAACACTTAAGTCGAAATTTAAATAAAGCTATTTTTATAATGAAGATTTTTTATACATGGTGGAGCCATGCTGCAGCTATATTAGTAGTATGGGAAGGACCACGCTCTTACAGGATACTAGCGTAAAATAGCAGCATAATGCTGCTGTGTTTCGTGTGGTGAGTGTAGAGGACCGGAGATCCTATTTAGACAGGCATTCCATCTTAGTCCTCAGAGGTGACAAAGCATCTGCATTTTGATTCGTAAGATAAGAGGATAGATGTAGATGTCTATGGGCCACAGCAACCACTTACCATCAGGTGGGCTGTGTGCTCGTTTGTCACCCATATCCAATAAAAAAAGTGAAATCACGTAAAAATAATATGAATTTAAATTGCACTTTACGCTTTGTAATACATCCCCATAAAATGGTTGAGGAAGACGGTGGCTGCCACATGTGTCATATTTGTGAACAGTTGCTCCTTGTGCAGATGGCATGTGGATGACTTGTCTGACCGGATTTGCAACACATTATTTGCTGAAATTTGATTTGATGAAAATTTAAGTTTTTGACGTAAGAAGTTAAATTTCGTTTGACAAATGTCAACTTTTTTTAAATTTACTACGGTTTCAAAATGATGTTCCGCTGTGTGGAGAAAAACCGGAAAGACACTCCGCATTTATCATATTTTTTTGTTATCATTTTTATAAAAAGGAATAGAGCCAAAGTTAGTCAAAGCATGTTGTTAAATTAAATTGCATAACAAGAGAAAAATACAAAATTAATTTTGCATTTTAATTGTGGTTTGATTAAGTTTGGTTCTATTACGTTCTATAAAAAAATATAACAAAACAAGTGGCAAAATTAAAAATTTTGTACAACCGACTTCAATATAAATTATTGAGGATAACTTAAAAACTACTATTACTGCTAGTATTATTTGATGAAATTTATATGGGACAACCAGTTTTCAAATAAAAAAAGAATCATCGAAATCGGTTCACATAGAAAAAAGTTATGACAAAAGTTATGTAACACACATAAAAATAAAAAAAACATACAATCGAATTGCGTACCTCCTCCTTTTTGAAGTTGGTTTAAAATAGGGTAAATGCGGAGTTTCTTTCCGGTTTTTCTCCAGAATAGAATAGAGTAATTTTTATTGGATAATTTAATTTAATAAGGAAAAAAATTCGAAGACGTGAAGTTTGCCATCACGCATTGGGGCAGCGTGGCGGACATTTCCTTACCCTAAAACCCTCTTACAAATGAGGGGAGGCCTGTGCCCAGCAGTGGGACGTATATAGGCTGTAACTTTAACTTTTTATGTATTCTTTGATATTGTAATAATCCTTTTTGTACAGTTTTTCTTTAATAAAAAATGTAAACTTGTTTATTGACAATTTTTGTACATTTTCTGGAATTTTGTTGTAAAAGCATATACATTGCTCCATAAATGTATTACTAATTCTGTGGAGTCTAGTAACTGGTATTACAAGATTATGTTTAAAGAGAGTTTCACGTCTGTATCAAAAAAAAAATCAAAAATCTTTATTCTCAAACCAGTAATACTTAAAATTAAATACATTATTGGAACACTCCTTTTAAGTTAAGAAACTTGTGTTAGGAGGCTCCGCTCTTCCCGTCTTTCATTTATATAAATTAGTGTTTAGAACTTGGGTAACACATAGATTTTTGACTTACAGTTAAAATTATGTAGTATTGATTAATACTGTATGACAAGTATCCAGACAACGGAACCTCATTTTGAAACAGTATAGGCAGTGAATTTAACAAAGGTTACATTTGGCAAACGAAATTTAATTACTTACGTCGAAAAATTAAGTTTTCATCACATTTTAGTTCATCATTGATTTTTATTTACTGCGTTGTTAAATTATTTTAAGATGTACTTACAAAGGTTATCTTTCATTACAATTTATTAATATGAGGCAGCTTGTAATACTGTAATTTTTTTTAATTTCACTTATACTACACTTATATAATACACACGCTACATATATATTTTGTTTTGCATTAACTTATTAGGAAGCTATTTTTTAATTTTTAGGAAAGAAAAACATTCCCCGGCCAGGGCGTAGTTTCAAACAAACATGTGGTTGCAGATGTGTGGGTGGTGAAGACCAATGAGCTTGGACTTGATGTTAGTCCTGTACACACAAGAACTCACTTGGGTCACATTTTGAAACCTGGCGACACAGTTTTGGGGTATATAAAATACTTTTTCTACCTTATAAACAAGCGAAATTAAAAAAAAATTATTTAAAATTTAACCACGTTTTTTTATCATATTCTTGAATTATCATCCGAATTTTATCTATACTCAAAATTTCAAGTTTCCAGCTCATCGAGATGTTAATTTAAAATCAATTACTAAATTACACCCAGAACAACAGACAAACATGAAAGTGACTTAATAAAAACGTGATAAAATAAGACTGGGATTCTCTTTCTTATTTAGAGGATTTTCAATTTAGATGAATTTATGGTTAAGAAAAAATTTCTAAGACCTGCATAAAGAATAATTTTGTTTAAAATATTCTGTCGTATTTCAATAACAACATAATATGGAATTTCATTGAACGTTATTTTTTGTAGATACAATCTAAGCGACTCTAACGTAAATGACGTGAATTTGGACAAGCTCGATCGGGATTCAATACCAGATGTGTTTTTGGTGAAAAAATATTACGGTGAGAAGTCAGCCAGGAGACGCGCTCGCAACTGGAAGCTCAAACACATGGCAGAGGAATTGCACGAAGGTCTGAGCTCCACCAATGAGTGAGTAACATTACCCAAAATTACAAGCAAATTGTGTCTGTTACTTCTTTATTCACTTGAATCTTTCAAGTTTCGTGTATTTGTGTGAAATGATGTCCGATAGTATTCGTAAGTTAGTTATAACAGCTCGGGATATAAAGACACATGGTAATGTGTTAGCTAAGTTCGTAAAAGAAAAAAAGGACAACAAACTATGCAATAGTTCACTTTTTTTCTTTTTTTTTCTTTTCTGTGTTTATTTACACAACCAATTTGTGATACTTTTGACCTACCATAACTCAAACACCATTAGACGTACATTCTTGTAAATTTGCATGTCTAATGAGGTAGAACACATAAAATCCCAAATTTCAAGAATAAACCCAGAACACTCCTTGAGTTATTAGGGTCTGAAAAGTGTCATTTTTATCACTCAGTGACTTGCTTATCAAAAACCCATTTTCAACAATGAACTGGTGATGGGCTGTAAATTATGGTGATGACTGGTTAATTAATTATACATGTTTAAATAAAACTAATTTTACGGATTTTATCGCGTACATTAACTTACTTTATATTCCCGACGTTTCGGGCAATTTTCAGCACCCATGGTCACGGGGGAACTGAGGTGTATGACGTCCCAATGTCATAGTTAACCACGGCTACCTTCAGATTAAAGATTATTAATTTTTGTTCCGATCTACGCAGTATGCTACTATTAAGGCATCTAAAGCAGATTGTAGCACCCAGCGACCTTTATTAAAATTGGCATGTTTTAATATTTATGTAGCAGTCAATTTTTAATTTCATTATGAAATCTGTACAATTTTACGACAATTTGTGGTCTATTACATCGAATGTACAGGACAGTTGATTGGAAGATGTGTGCAAAACTGTAAGGGGAAAGAAGATAGTCTAGACCATGTAGGCTATAGTTATGTTAGACGAAGTCCGATTATATTTCTTTGTTTTTGGTGTTAAAACCCAAAATTTTACAGTTAATTACTAATAATTCCAAGGTTTATTGATATTTAAAAAAAAATTAAAGTATTGTGTAAGCAATCTAACAAAACATTGTCTAAGCATCTGAGTCATCAGACATTTTTTGTACAGACTCTACTACTTACAGCATTTTATAAAATTCGGCGCGTACGGTCACAGATTACTAAATAGTTTATTAAAGTACGGTGCGGGTGTAATGTTTCATATGATTTCATACAACGAATTCTAAAATTCGTCGCGTACGGCGCGGATAAATGTGCGTTCAGCTTAAGTTCACGAAAAGATTCAAAGAAACAGGATTTTGACGCTAAGTCAAAAAAAAACGGATGGTGCTTTTTTTGTTTAAACCTTTTTGAAAACATGCTTGGTTATTACTCTTTTGTTTGAGGTAATATTTACGCGGATATCACACATTATTAAAATAAGGACCTACAAACCAGGTAGTATCTTAAAAAGAAACTTAAGAACATAACAAGTTTTTCTTAAATCTTCCAAAAGTCACTATTTCCAGTATTTTTTAGTTTCTTATCTTTAATTCTTGCTGAGAAATTGACCTTAGTATGTGTGACTTGTGCATGATTTTGTTATGCTTTAGTATAATATGATTTTTGATAAGAGCGACAAGTTGCTCGATCATCGTACGTGATTATACATCACACACACGTGATTGCCTCATGCGGTAAGATTAAATATTTAACAAAAAAACAACGCGACCAAAAATACAAAAGAGAGATTACGAAAAATTTGTTTTTAAAGAAGAGGGTGCAAACGAAGAGGTAGGAAATCCTTATAAACCCACGGTGGTGAAATGACGAAAATCAATGATGATTTGGTTGGTAATCAGTGTTGTGCTGCAGAGTATGATGTTAAAATTTGGCGACTGAAGTGAATCCGTCAGAGCACTTACGGTAGGAAAGATGATAAAAAAAGCAGATGCATTGTCTTTTAGAAAGGCCATGATTTTTTTTATATAAGCCAGTACTTAACCACAATTCTACCTGGTGGTAAGTGTTGATGTAGCCCTTGATGGTAACATAACAAAAGCCTATTCACTCTTGCCTTGAAGATACCCAGTTTGTATTCGGACGGAAATATAGACGCCGGCAAATTATTCCACTCATTTGCTGTATGTATTACAAATACATAGCAAATCGTTTGGTTTTAATGCTAAAATATCGACAACAAAGGGGTGAAGACCTGCCGATCGCCTGGTTGTCCGATGGTGGAAAGGAGAGGGGGGAGGAATTAAAGCGTGTAATTCCTGCGCACACTTACCGAAATGCATCGTATGGAATACTAAGAGGCTGGCTTCTCTGCGTCTGTGCTCGAGACTGACAAGATTGGTTTCAACCAAATCAAGATTATCTACCAATGAGCCTCTTAACACGTCTCTACTGAGTCCAACGCTGCTAGATGTCGAAATCCAGCCGATCAAAAAGAACTCTGTAGTCGACGTTTGGAATCGCTCTTTGTTGCATGTGGTCAAATGGACAACGCGGCTACTTTGTTGACTCAACCCAGTAAGGAGAACAGTATTCAATGTAATGTCGAATATGCGCCTTATATAGTTGCTGTTGCTTGAAAAGTAGGTGTGCATAAATCGGGTGCATAAAAGCCGCCTTTCATGATTTCGGGACTATACCTAGAGAGTTGGACCATCGGCAAAAACGCGTAAAAGCCTGTGCCAACCTGTTCCATCACCTGTTGAACAGCTATTCAAGGAGAGGTTTAGGGGTACTTTGCGCACTGAGCTCTGCAGGAACTGATAGTCTCACATGGAGTACTGACACTGCGCGATGGTCGGCTGTGTGTTCCTTCTGTTATCGGAAGTAGATGTGATGCAAAAGAGAGATTAAAAATCGACTTTCTCCTTTGCGGCACGGGTCTTTTTTTTACTTTCATACTAACCTACCTACCTACCTACTACCTACGGATACCAAGTTCTCGTTATGTCGGATTCGCAACCCATAGTTTTCCACCTTCGCCGCATATTGGCAGGGCACGGGAATGCTTTTGCACACGAATGATAAACTGATCAGTGACACCGGGGGTCATGGGCTCTAGATATTGTTAACCGATGTTTTTACCGAAGTATTGTCATGTTATTTTATCCGTTTAATTAAACTTTATTTTAAATTCTCATTTATTATAATTTCTGAAAAGGATTGCATTAACAGAATCATAAAGGTACTTAAAAGCACCCTTACGGATCGTATAGGACTTTTTATTTAATGTATAGTGTAACATCTAAACTGTAGGCAAGTTTAAGAAATTTGCTCAAAGGACTTAACATAGATTTTGGAGAATACTATTCATTCAAAGAAAATTCATTGAATTTAACGTTTTGTAAAAAAAAATACTACAATTAGTTTAGTCGCTAATCGATCACTTTCATTTAGCAAAAGAAAACAGACTACCAATGAAATTTCAAAGCAAAGTATTGTGTTGTACTAGTATGGCTGTAGGGCTATAAGTTAAGCCTTAATGTAATTTAAAAGCGGCCAGTTTGATAAATATCATACACGTATATTCAAAGTCATTCAAATTCTCCTTATCTAAAAATACCAGAACTAACAGTTCGAAAATCTTATAAACATTAAAATATCTTGTAGTATTATATCATTGTATTTTTTTTTTCAGGGATTACAACGACTTTTTGGATGATTTGGAAGAAGATCCGGCTTTTAGACAAAACATTAACATCTTTAAAGATGGTAATAAGATTCCTGTAGATACTGATGAAATAGATCCTTCCTTGCCTCGGATCACATTGGCTGAGATGTTGGATGATTTAAATATAGAAGATGTTGAAATGTCTGAAGTATGAAGAACTTCGTTTACGAAGATTATAATCTATATCTTCGTAAAGTGTATATATTTAATATTTAACTGTTGATTAAAGAAATATAATTTTTTAATACAGAGCCTTCTTTAATTTCATGTACTTCAACGTCTTCAGTAGATTATGTCCTATAAGGAGTCCACTGATCGTCATGGCACATGCTTTGTTTCGAAAAGAAGGCTCGAAAGTTTCCCATTTTTGATGGCTCCTCCCCCCGCTCTGGTATATTACTATCACTATGACTACAGCCCATCATAAGACCACTGCTGAACATAGGTCTCCATTTTTATTGTCACTTTATCTAGTGGGGGACCGGCCAATACTGCGCTTGCTAGTTCTAGCTAGCCACTCGAGAACCTTTCTTCCTCATCGATTGTTGTTGGCCGGCCAATTGCTATTTCAGCTTCCTGATCCGCTGTGCTATGTTAGTTACTTTTGTTCTGCGGATATCCTCGTTATGGATCTTATCCTGCTTAAAAAATCCTACCATAGCCCTTTCCATAGCATGGTAAGTGATCTTGAACTTTCTCATACGACTAGCAGTGAAGAACTACATTTCAGTTCCATCAGTCATTTCTAGCATCATGCATTTGTATACATTTTCGTCTTAAGGTTTTGAGGAATATCGGACAAAAAAATTTTTCGCAGTTACCCGAACGCAGTCCAGCCGCGTATTATTCGTCGGTTAATTTCTTAGGAGTAGATCTAGTTGTCTTCTAGGTCAAATTTCGGTCACTGCGGCGGTCTTAACGGAGACGAGCCATGCGCAGGACATTTAAGTTATATGTACTTAAGTACTAGAACTGCTATTTCAAACAAAAAATGTGCTCTAATCATGTCTTCGCGCATGCGCAGGGAAGAGAAGTGTGGCGCATGCGTGGTTGGTTTTTATCATAGATACAGATTTATAATAATCATAGATTATATTATTACGTAGGTAGAATTATCAGTAGGTATGTAATAATAGATTGTTAGATTGTATTGTTAATTATGTAAATTATATCGAGTACAGTTTTTAAAATTTGTCATTTATTTTGCGTATAATATATGGTAATTTAATATAATTTTGTATTACAATTACATTTTAATGATATTTATATTTGAATATTTTAAAAGGTAACTATATAAAATTTAAAAACATACAAAAGGTATGTTTAACGTAACTTATTAATATAACATTTAATTTAAAATATATTTATTTAGATTAGAATAAGAGTCGTTCATAAATGCTGGACACGCGAGAGTCAAAAATGGACGAATTTATTCCACTTTTCCCTGTTTCCATGGCTTGGACTTGGAAACCTAAAAATTAAATAAAAGAATAATCAGCAAATTTAAACATCAGAAATTTAACCTAATTATGAATACTTCTATTGGTCTCTACAAAAAAAAATTGTGCATAATATAATCTTCTTACACTTACCCACAGAGACGTCGCATCTGAACAAATTAATTTCATAATCTTTATTCCATGACACGAGATGGCGTCTTAGGAATAATTTGTATGACTATTAAATCTTTAATACTTTTTTATTAATTAAGTATCTTATTCACTGATGAAAAGTTTGGTATTTGCTAATTTTTCATGAATTATTTGTGCAATATCTAAAACACCATGGCATATTATATCAAGATTTTTTATATAATCAACACAGCACGTGTCAACTCACTAGCGCCTAGCGAGTGAGTGACATCGCCGCAATTGAATGGGACAGGAACAGGGTAACTAAAGGCAGTGTCGTCTCTAGTACGTAGTACATAATAGCACAGGTGCACTCTATTCCCTCACTGTTATAGTTGAATGGAACGGTGGCACAAGTAAAGAAAAAGGTCGAAATGGGACTTACCTAATCAGAAATTTATCTTGGGTTTATGCTTGAAGAATAAAATTACCACACTTCCGCTCAATGTCACCGGCGTAGCACCAACGCGAAGGCTGGAATTAAAATAGTTTCTGAAGGACTTTAAAGTATCGGTTTACCACCTGCTTTCAGAAACTCTGCTGTAATTCCATCTTCACCCGGCACTTTCTTCTTACGTTGCCGGAGAGCTTTTCTAATCTCGCTGAAAATTACGTCCGTTACGTTAACCGCATTTGCGTACGTTTCTATGGAAGATATGTACAGCTGTCTATAAAACCTCTCCATCTTAGTCAAAATCTCTAGCGACCCGGTAATGACGCTGCCATTATTGTTCTACAATTTTCTCAATTGGCTTCTTGAGGTAGACATACGAGTACTTCTTTGGCAAATACTTTTCCTGTTTTTGCTTAAGGTGGAAGCTCCAGGATGGACCGCGAAATTCAAATTTTCTTACGTATTTTGGAATTTGCAGGTCAGGGTCAGGTTGTATGTTTAATAAAATATGATTCGCGACCGTAATGAGTACGTATTTACAGAATTATAATCATCAATACAACCCTCTAAGTTCGTATAATTACATTGTATGGCTATTTCCAGAAAAACTCATTCAAAAGGATTATATGATCTTAGAGGGTTGTAGTGGTGATTTTAATGATAATAATTCTGTAAACACATACTCGTTACGGTCGCGAATCATATTTTGTTAAACATGCAACCTGACCCTGACCTGCAAATTCCAAAAAACGCAAGAACCACCCTGGAGCTTCCACATTAATTGCTACTTCAATACGAGCTGTATTAAACTTGCGTTAGTCTAGCCGCGTACATTTAGAGATCTGCTTGTTATATCATATCCTCTCTGGAAGCCTTATTAAGAGTGCGATCTAAGAGTTTTTAGTTTCTTCTACATGTTTGTAGGGTATTGTTGCATTTTGCTTTAACCGCATGGGCAGTTTCCACGAGTTTATCTTTGATGTCGTCCACCATATTGCTATCTTTTAGAGATTATACACTTAGATTTCTAGATCAGTTCACGAGGAGATCGGAGCAAAAACTTTATTAGATGGGATGTTTAATGTTAAGATTCAGTGTGCTTCTAACCATTGAGTAATCGCTGCCGAATTTTTCCTTAGCAATTATATTTGGCATAAGGAGATGGTTTTACATTCACAGTGGAAAGAGCGTCGTGTAAAGGATAATCGTGCTGGATTCAGTACGGAAAACTTCCACGACGTGAAGTGTATGAAAATTCACGCAGTTTTGTTAAGCGCGCGTTCAGAAGACTAATTCTAAAGAAATGGTCAAAAGGGTTAAAAGGAATATTACACAAGCAGTTTGTATAGGATAAGGGTGACAGAAGAACACATAGTCCACTGGATGGTAAGTGGATACTGTGGTCCATAGACATTAATACTCAATTAAGAATTAAAATGCAGATACGTTGTCACCATTGAGGGCTAAAATGGAATGCCTCGTTTCCAGTAAAAAGAATCTCCGGTTCTCTACACTCGCCATACTAAATACAGCAGCATTAAGCTGGTATTTTACTTTGGTATTCCACGAGAACGTGGTCCTACCCCAGTCGAGCCGACCCATTCATGCTACAACCATAACATAGCCGCAGCGTGGCTCTACCACATAAAAAATTATGTTCGTTGGTCTAAGCGTGTATAAATTAAGAAAAAGAAGATCGGTGTTTACCCACACGCCATATAGAGAACGATTTGGTAATTTGACGAAATTGCGAAAATGGACTAATTTTACGACAATCGTTTTTACAAAACTTCGCGTGGCTGTGCTTGTGTTTGAACGCTTGAGGTATCTCCTTTTCTGCCGACTTCAAAAAGGATTCGACTGTATGTTTTTTTATGTGTGTTATCTCATAACTTTTTACTGGGTGAACCGATTTCGATGATTTTTTTTATTTCAAAGCTGGTACTTCACATGTGGCCCCATATGAATCTGAATATAATCTGACAATTGATCAAGGTCAGACCAATAGTTTTTGAGTTATTCTTAATAATTTATATTGAAGCCGGCTGTACAAAATTTTTAGTTTTAAATTATCTATCTGACTATCTTTACATCTGCGCTCCTTCCCGCGCGATTCACGCGTTATCTTTAACGCGTATGTGTAAAGGCGGCTAATCATGAGATGTTTTAGAATCATAATATTAGGTCGGGGAAAAAGTTTATTCGTATTTTATATACAAATTCAAGACTTTTTTTAAGTTTAATTACACATAATTATAATATAATTATATGTGCCATTTTGTTCAATAACTTGTTTCGATCTTGTAGGTAGTGACATTTTTATTTATACATACAGTACAATAATAAATTACACTTAGATTAATTATAGGTCTTCGCGCGTCTTTATTCAGTCACTCGCTAGGCGCTAGTGAGTTGACACGTGCTGTGTTAATTATATAAAAAAAATTAACTTTTTATCCGCTTACGGAAGAGTAAAATCCTTTTTTTTTTAATTATTGTCATTATGGCTGCTTATAGTTATACTATTAGTCCTAAAGAGGATTTCGCTAAACGTATAATAAATCTATAAAAAAAAGTGTGTGTGTGTGTGTGTGTGTGTGAAACTAAACTCATCGCGCCACCAACCAGAAAGGGAGAATAATGTTTGCCGGGCCAGCTAGTTACATTATAAAACAAAAGTAATCCTAAAACCAATGAAGTTTCCACATAATATCTAATACAGCTTGCCACCACAATATTATGTTGTATGTAAAAATAAAAAAGAGAATCCCGTTGCTGTAGATATCTTGGTATTTTTGTAAAAAAAAAAAGCGACAAGTAATTTTGACATTCCTCTCTTGATGTTAACCTAACACTACCCAAAGAATGCTGAGGAAATCGAAACAGGTGAAAATCCGTGAGTGCAAGGTCAGGACTATATGGTGGATGCATTAACACTTCCCAACCAAGCTCTCTCAATTAGTGCTGAGTGGCCAAAGATGTGTGTGGTTTGGCGTTATCATTATGAAGGACCACTCCAATTGCAGCTGTTTTTTCTCAATTTCTTGCTTGAATGTCATTAGTTGTTGGCGGTAGAGATCCGAATCGATGGTTTTGCCCGTCGGTAAAATCTCATAATAAACGATGTCCTTCCAATCTCACCATACACACAGCATCACCTTATTGCATGTTAATCCGGGTTTCGCTACAGTCTGTGGAGCTTGACTACCCATTGACCATGATCTTTTTCGCTTTTGTAGTATGTGGTGATCCACTTTTCATCACCAGTGATCAATCTTTTCAAAAATGCTTCGGTTTCATTAAGATTAAATAGAGAATCGCAAATGAGTACACTATTTATTAGGTTTCTTTCAGTGAGCTCGTGTGGTACTCAAATATCGAACTTTTTTTTATGGCCAGACTTTTTCAAATTGGTCAAAACTGTTTCGTGATCAATGCTCAATCTCTCGGATATGTTGTAACTACTAATATGCAGATCTTGCTCCACTTTTCCAAAAATGGCATCGATTTTATGCGGGCGACCAGAGCGAGCTGCATATTTGACCGGACTGAAAACGCTTGAACCAACTTTGAGCTACTCGTACTCTTACTAACACTGCATTAGCTCCATAAACGTCACAATTTTTTTTCGCGGCTTGAGTCGCATTTTTCCCTTTTCTGTAATAAAATTTTAGTATGTATCGAATTTCTTCGATAGATTCACTCTTTTTGGCGAACAGAAAAACAATTGAAAAATGGCGGGAAAGTGTTTTTTACTTTTTATTTTTCTTTTTCTTAATCTATACAAATAAATAAAATTGAAGTGTCTGATTGTAATGTCAAAATTAGAGTTTTTTACTAAATACATATGAAAGTATATACTATACTATAATACTAATAACAAAAATATAATTTTTAAAGTTTTTGTCTGTCTGTCTGTTTGTTCCGGCTAATCTGCGAAACGGATGGACTGATTTTGACGGGATTTTCACTGGCAGATAGCTGATGTCACAAGGTGTAATTTAGGCTTTTTATTTTAGAAAAAGAATTAGGGTTCCGCGCAAAAAATTAAAACTCCAAATAACAAGCGGGCGAAGTCGCGGGGAACAGTTAGTGTCCTATATGTATTGATATTAAAACCAGCCAGGTAAAAAAACTACAACCAAAGAGCTGTTTCTTCAATTTTATACAAACAAAATACGAAGAAACTTTTTCCCGACTTATAAAGATTACTCTTATGACTAGTTTAAGGTGAGAAGGAATGACGGGTTACACACCGCTATCACACTGAAAAGGGAAACAGGCAAAATTATTTACAAACTCATGCGACAGACAAGTCAAATTATTAAGGTGTAAATATTAAAGATGGCATAACCGGAGACTTCTTTTACTGGTAACGAGTTTTCCATCTTAGTATTCAGGGGTTACAATGTTTCTACATTTTGATTCTTAATTAAGGATATATGTAGGTACTTGTAATGTAGGTGTCTAAGAGCCACAGCATCCACGTATAACCAGGTGAATTATGTGCTCGTAAGTCCATTGCATTCTATAAGAAATAGATATATTGGCAACAAATCAAGGCGAAAAACTATGGGTTATAACGGTTAAAGGTATGATGTCATATCTTTTTATCGCGATATCTTAAAATTACAATACACAAATTTTTCGATACCTATAAATAACGGTATCGTTATTTTTATCGCTACCAATTATCAACGTAAAGGTTTTCTTTTTCGTGCACTTCAAAATTACGTTAGTTTCCAATTAGATTCTTAGAATTACTTGTTATTGTCCGCCTATAGGCTTGCAACTTCGCTTACTCCTCCACCCCAATCGATATTTTTCGTTACCAAAATAATTTCAGTTATGTGAACCTTATTTTATACCGGTAGCGTATCGGTGAATTTTAACCGCTTTCGCTCTGACTACCTTTAAAAATTGCGATATCAATATTTTATACCGGTAGCGTAACCTCATACATTATCCGCAATCAAGCTCTGCGACAAATAACACAGATCAAGCATAAATGGATAAGATAAGAAAATACTTAGCTACTTAATTTTTTACTTTTTAAATAACTTCAGATTATCTTTCAGAGTATTAAACACACAAATCTTTTCGACTACGAAACTGCACATGATACAATTTAATCGCGCAACGCGCATATGTTTTGTATACAACGCGCATATGTTTTGTATACAACGCGCATATGTTTTGTATACGGCACACTAAGGTGAGATCGGAACTTCAAGTTTTGGCGTTTTTGGAGTCGCAGTTAACTTATCAGTAGAAAGTTATTGTAATTGCTGCGATTTTCCACAATCCATATTTTGACATATTTCCACGAGTTGGATTTTTTTGGATTTTCTCTAGAGTTGGATGCTAAGAGTCGGAAATGTGCTTACAACTAAAATACTTTAACAAGGGCTGCCATTCGTCATGCCCAGTGAAAAATAATAACACTTAGTTTTATATAAGTAAAAAGAAACTTGATCGCGATAAAATGTTGAATTTATATCTAATATCTAATTTACAACAAATATTTAAGCTACTTTTTTGTACGTGAATAAATCCAACTAAAACCTCACTTTGTTTATCGCGGAGTCTTTTTCCAGGGTTATGGGAACGCTTTCGCAAATTACCGCTGCCTCAACGGCAGTAGTAAGCATACAGTCCCCTCCTTGGGTGAGTTGAGCTGGATCTCTTCACCCCTTCTTCCTATGGAGGCACATTTTAGAGGCTTTACGCATAGGGCGACGTATAACCCCCGTGTCCGCCGTTAAGACGCTAATTATGGGGAAATGAAAAAAGTCTGATAAGCTCTCCTATGACGTCTGGTTCTCCGGTTGTGGATTGGCATATCAGCCGTCTCTTCCTTCTTTCTTATCCGTAGCCTCCTTCCGCAAAGACAAAGCAAAGATAACACCGATGCTCTACGACCTCAAGCATCCAAGCATAGCCTTAATTAAGGATGGGAGCCAGAGGTCTACTTAAAGCGGATTGTGTGGTATCTGCGTATGATCTGACACGTCCATCGCCTCCAGTCTTAGGAAGGCAATGGTTCTTTCCATCAGAACGCCGATCCAAACGAGGGTGTCAAAATTTTATTTATAGAAGAGGGGTCTAACGAGCATGCTCACCTGATGATACGTGACCTCCACCGCTCATGAACAAGTGCAACACCAGAGGAAATGTAGGTGCAATGCTGGTCTTAAAGGCCTCTACGCCGTATCGGTTTGGAAAAATCGCAGGTGGAAGACGATTCCACAAAGAAATCGTGCGAGGAGAAATGCTGAACACATAAAGTGGAAGCTGCCACATCACGTGGATGATATCGTGATGGGCTATATTGGAATTTGGATGTCAGAATTAATCCGAACAATTACCATGAGTACTCTCCTCGGTAAATATAATAGAAAATGTAGAGGGATGTGAAATCTTATCGCAACGCCAGTGATCCGAGCTTATCAACAGTTTGGGCAGATCTTTGTTGGCGGACAAGTAAATGAGCTGGAATTGTGGTGCCCTGGCACAGAAATGTGAACAGTATGCCATGTGACGCCGAACGTTTTTTTTACACTGAGCATATCGTTCTCCGAGTCGTCTCCATAATTTGGTTCTTCCAACATCTGGCTTAAAACTAAATCGGAACCTGAACTAAGTCAAAAACTGAGAGAGGTACGCTTAGAGCAACATTATTGAAAAAGAGTGTTAGAGTGTCACTTACGGTATGGGGAGGTATTTGTATGGCGGGATCTACGGAACTCCGCGTCATTGAGAATGGCATGGTATATATTACTGAAATTTTGGAAGAAGTTGTAGTGCCATTTGCCTCATTTATAGGAGATAGATTTGTTTTTTTTTGTGCATGACAATGCACGCCGTATAAATACTGCGAAAAACCTTTGAAAAGTAGAAATCAATATTATGAGGTGGCCAGCGCAACTTAAATCCTATAGAGAATATATGGGATAAGCTTGGAAGACAAATTGTTCACGAACAAACGTTGGTTTCAAAACTTGATGCTGGAGGGCGCTCGGCTCGATACGGCGCGTTCATAACCGGTAGAAGTGTGGGCGGTTAACGGGAGTTATTGTTGCCACGACGAGGTCAGTTGCTAGAATACAGTGCTGTTGAGAGCACGTCATGAAGTCGCCCGGGAAACCTCCATTTTTAGAGTCGATTTTGTTAGCAAATTGTTGCCACGACGAGGGTTTTTTGTTAAGTCTAGAATTAGAAGCCGGGCTAACAAATTGTTAGGAAGTTAACATTGATTGCGATCAACGTCTGAATTGTTCTAGAAATAATTGTTGCCACGCGAAACGGAAGTGACCTTTGATCCGAACATTCGGTATTCGTGTTGTATGTTACGCTTTATAATAAACGAGTGTTAGTGGCGTCTGGAAGTTAGTTAATTGTACGGTATAGTTAATAGACTGACATAGTGAAGAAGAAAGAAAGTGACTGTGGGTGACGCCGCTGGAGATTACCACAATTTGGAGCGGTGCCGAAGTCCGGGCTGCTGCCGACTTCAACAGTCCAGTCAGGTCTATCACAACCAACACCACAAAAACACCACTATACTCAACACATACACATCTCCGGCCTGACCTAGCCCTGAGACAGCAGTCGCCTCATATACAGGTAAGTAATCTCTATTTGACTAGCCTCCCCATTAAATTGTAGTAGGATAAAACATTTTCCATATAGCTTAGTATTATAGGAAATTCTTCCATATAGCCACTCGGGCTCGAACCTGCGGCTGTTCGTTGAATCTTACGCTCATGGGCCCCGGGAGATTCGACATTTGCAGGGGCAGCTGTAGGCCGTAACACAAATTAAGATAATTTTAATTTTTTAATTTTCACAAATTTACATATTTTGTTTTATACGAGTAAACATTTTTGTGTTCCTCTAAATTTGTCCATGAGTGTCTATTATAATTTATAATATAGTATAACAGTTACCTAATAGTTGCAAAATAATTAAGACACGAGTACTCTTAACAGGTGGGCGTTAATGAAAATTGAAAAATGCGTTATGAGAGTGAGGGCGAAGTCCTGACCTAATCAAATAGACAATTTTTGTTTTGCTTAAAAACTTCCGCGCACTCCTTTTTAACCTCCCTTCTTACAGCCCTGAATAGATAACGTGTGACTTCTTTTTTCATCTAAAATAAAAAAAATCAGCCGAAAGAGATAGTTTCCAGCGCCGAGAGATGCGCTAGCAGCGTTCGAGCTGGCCGTAGGAGAGGGGTCTGAGGCAAAATGGAAAAGTTTATCGAAAATTGGTTGAAACGTATGAAATTTGTATACATACTGGTGAAGAGTTCTTTGAAACGATTTAATAATAAAAGTTTTAACGATATCACTTTCTTTTTGTTTCATTAACTTTCTGAGGGGCCCACATATCTTCATGAGCATGTTAAAACTAATTTAAATTATCTAATTACCTATAATAATGTTCGATATGCTTTGCAAATTTATTATTATCGTTAATCTAACTTGTTATAAGAATTTATTTCATGTACTCCATATACAGTACTATTGTGTACATTAGCCTTAAGAATAAGATAAACCGACATAACTTGATCGATAGCAGATTACTCGAGTACTTATTGTGTATTTATAAAAAAATTCAGTGCATTATTAGTAATAGACGACTGTAGCAAAAAGTATACGGGTGTTGTAACATCATTTGTAATATGTTGGTTAAAGGTCTATTGTATGTAGGTTAAACTCAATAAATACCAAACTCTATGCAAGATTTTTTTATTTGCTTTTTTTTCCTGTGATTAGCAATCATGAACGTGTTTCTTATATTTCTAATGACACTTTGCTCAGGATTTGCTGAATATCTTATCTCATCAGGTAAGTATTTTTAATTTTAATATCTTAGTATACTATAGAAATAGAAACTTTTTTATTCAATATAGATTATAAATAATACTTATTGAGAGTTATTCTTATGTTTAATTTACCACGGGTTCCGGAAATACCTCCCTCGTGGGAAGAACCAGCAAGAAACCTAGCGGGACTTTTTTCAAATCCATGTGAGCAAAAAAATAACACTTTATAATAATTAAAGTTACACAAAAATTAACAACACAAATCAAATTATATATAGCATTGTAGCGATCACATAATTCCCAGGGGTTATTATCATCCATAAATTCCTTAATATTATAATAATTAATAACCCTTTTTATACAATCTTTGTTTAATAAAGATTTTAAACTGGGCGGAAGTCAGATTTTGTAGGGTCATTGCGCTGGTTTTCGGCCTTTTAGTGGAGTTATTAACTTTAAGGTACTAGAAAAAATTATTTCATTATGCTGGCTTAGTGCTGTTAATGTTAATTTGTAGCTTACATAATGTAGTTTTCATTTTTGTAATTCGTTGATGCTACAAGAAAAATCTCTTTTTTATAATAATTTTTGATGTGAAAAATATGTAAAATGCTAGTTTTCGGCCCCAAATTTTATATTTCGGCCCATAAGAATTTTAGTTTTCGGCCACTGCATTAGACACAATATAAAAGGTGCCTTAACCTTAACTTAATATAATTTTTGTAAAATATAATAAAATTTCGTGTCGTTAAATATGGCAATCAAATCTTCTCATTTTTTTGTACTTCCTTATATTTTCATCATCATCCCTTCACAAGTCCACTGCTGAACGTAGGCCTCCCCCAAGGAATTCCACAAAACACGGTCCTGAGCCAGCTGCATCCATCGACTTCCTACATGTCTTACCAGGTCGTCACTCCATCTAGTGGGGGGACACCCTACACTTCGTCTTCCGTTACGAGGCCGCCATTCGAGAATCTTTTTCCACATTGGTTGTCGGTTCTTCCAGCTATATAGCCGGCACATTGCCACTTCAGCTTACTAACCCGTTGGACTATGTCGGTCACTCTGGATCTACTACGGATATCCTCATTTCTAAGTTTATCACGCAGAGAAACTCCGAGCATAGCCCTCTCCATAGCTCGCTGAGCAACCTTGAGCTTCCTCATCCGGCCAGCAGTGAAGGACCACATATCAGTTCCAAAGGTCATCACTGGCAACACGCACTGTATGTACAGTCTCGTTTTGAGGTGCTGTAATTTCCCGAACGCTGCCTCATATTTTAGTCCAACAAAGTCTATACATCTCAAATCCATTTGGTGCAAAAGTCACATCCAATTTTTTCCATATCTTCTTCTGTATCGCTTATTAAAATGTCATAACACCAGGTACAACCTGGTGTTATGACATTTCATTTTAAATTATTAAATTGTAATTTACTTTTACTCTTTCCTTTTCCTTCATGGAATTCTTGGATTTTGCGATTTTTCGTTTTTGTACTTTAGCATTTTTTAACTTTTCTTTTTATATTCTTTTCTTTTTCAAAATATCTTATCTTTTTTAACTTAGTTCTAACTTCTCTATTTTAACTTTCTCTTTATCTTTTTAAAATTATCGCCACTCTGCATATCAAATTGCTACAGAAGAAGGTGTACGTGTACTGTTAATGGTTGATTTTTTTACGAGTTCCGGTTTAAATAAATGTTTTTTCTATCGCATCTCTGTATTCTTTATTTAATAGTACTCAAGCCGATGTTTCACTAGTTTCTAGAGGTGTACTAGTCTGTTTTATTGGAATATCAACCAGCACATTTTCTAAAGTTTCAAAGGGGTTGTTTGTTATCATCGGTGTTAGTGGTGGTGGTATCATCGTGGCCATTGTACTACTTTGAGTCGTTATTATTGCATTACTGGAATCTATTACCATTTCCAGCATTGTCAGTACTGTTGTCATTGGTAGGCTCATTTGAGTTGGGATTACAAGAACATCATCTAATGATACTAAAAAACTGATATCCAAATAACTGCCTGACAAATGGAATGTGAAATGTTGTTATCGACAAACGATTCTAATGCATCGGTAGATGAATTCATAGCTACTAGAACATCGCCAACCATGTTTTTTTTCTGCCAGATTTGATTTTAAATGTTTCAAAACTTTTGTTGTGGAAACTAGATCTGCGTTAGTTATTTCTTTAGAAATATATTTTTTCTAGTGTCTGAATTTTCACTAATTATTCTTTCCGGGGTATTCTGGACACATTTTGAGTAATCCACTACATGGTGATCACATTCATTAAGTCCACATTTTCTGAAACCATTTACTTATTATATTTCTTTGGAGGAGTCATCTGAAGAAAATAACGTCTTATTGAATCTTCTTCCTAAAACGCAACGTGATTGAAATATTTCATGAAATGTCCGTCAACCAAAGCAGCATTCAATTTTCGGCTTCCCTATTCTTTCATATAATTTTGAGTTGGCCGAAAACTAAATAATAATTTTAGACTCAATCTAGTTTTCGGCCACAACTAAAATGGGTATTTTAGTTACATCAATAATCATTCAAATTGCAATATTTGGTGGCCGAAAACTGAAAGCTAGTGTCTTCGCAAGGATACAATTCATTATAAAAAAGAAAGAAGACTAATAGTAGGTTACCAAATAAATGAAAGAGACAAAGTATTTAGACTAAACACGGGCTACTTTCCGGCCACATGGCCGATAACCAAATAATAAGAAAATTTTGTGTGTCACTTTCCGGCCACCTAATTTATTAAGTTTTACAATAAAATATTATAGTAATCTATGTGAAAATTTAAAATTAAGTTATATATACAGTGAAATAGAAGCACAATATTAAATAATCATTGTAAATACAGCGCAAAATTTACTTTTCAGTGAAACACGCGCCACTATTTTTTTTGCACGATCTTACACTCTTTGTCAGCTCCTGTGCCGGCGTCAAACTGAACTATTTATTATAAATCGCGTGTTGTGTTTACCCGATGAAGTAATGTTGTAATATATAATGCAACTATTTACAAATGCATTAAACTTAATTTAGGACGATAATATTTATTAAAATCGATATTAAATCAAATTTACTGCATCACCTCGTGCCAAAGGCCGAAAACTAGACCCGGTCGGCTTACCGGCGCAACGACCCTACCTATATCTGGGATTTTGTGGTAAAAGCGTATACCTACATCGCCCTGCGAGTGAAATTGAATTACTGACTCTGTGGAGTCGAGTAACTGGTACTCGTTAGTTCTAGCTTGTGTCTGATACTAGTATTTACAGAGTCAATGTCATTTATTTTATTAAAACTACTTATATTTTTGTGTACATACATTATATTTTCGTAAATGGGGTGGATGCCCCTATTACCAGCCATGCCCCTAATTCCAGCCTTTTCGCCTTTTTACTTCGTAAATAAGATTTCTACTAGTCTTAACTACAAATATTGTCACCTAAAAAATTCTTCATAACTAGAGGAAAGTATATCTCAAATATTACCTCACAGTTTTAAATCTAACAGTGTTAAATTAAAAATCAAAATACGTACGCGACGAAAAACGCTCATTTTCCTAATTTCTTGACAAGTAATGATCGCGGTAAAATTATGCTCAATCTATTTCAATCTCTTAGGGGTTGAATTTTCCAAAATCCTTTTTTAGTGGATAGCTATGTCATTAAAGGCAGCTACTGCCCAAATTTCAGATATCCACGTCTAGCCGTTTGAATTGTGCGTTGATAGATGAGTCAGTCACTCAGGAAATATTTTTATACAATTAATATCTACACATCTATAGATATAGATTATAATCAAAGCGTGCGATGTAGGTAAGTACCTACTTTACTTTCAGCCATTGTTTCATAGGTACCTGTTATACTTCAAGTTTCAACGATTTCACGGCAACAATACAGCTTATATTATATAATACAAAATTTCCTAATTCACCTATCAAAGTTTTTAAACAGATTTAAAAAAAATATTATGTAGGACAAAGCTGTACTTATTCTAAAGATAGAAGAAAATATTAATTAATCCATATAAAACAATATTGCAAAAATTTTAATAGGTATATATAAATAATAAACAAAATTTTAATAATTTCTAAAGAAGAAGCGTTCCAGTATTGTAATAACCAAAACTTAATTTTTGTAAATATTGTCCGTCAGTACCTACTTCCCCGAAACCGAATTTAAAATAAATATATTATATCTAGATCAGTTTTCGATCTATTTAAACGAAACGAATTTACTACATTTGCTATGTAGTAAATTCTCACAGCTTCTGATTATCTGTTTAGTCCATTTATGAAAGTACGTATATTTTACCATAATTTAATTATTTTGTTACCTTTTTAAATATATACGTAAATGGCACACATCAATAAATTAATTCATATCCATAACTGGAACAATAACCCATACTAAAATATGATATGTATATAAAGTATAATATAATTGATAATCATATGAAACATATGATTATCAATTATCCAGCTCCGTATCAAACTTATTCCAAAGATACGAAAGAGTATATAAAAATAAGTACTAAAATCTCTAGGACCTATAGACTACTTCAGTACCTACCACCCAGAGTCTTGATGGCATTTAATCATGGTCTTAAGGGGACAACGCATCTGAAGCTTTCTTCGTTTGTAATTTGTTGCAGATGTCCATGGGTTGCAGTAGCCACTTACTTATCATCAGATAAATTTTAAGTTCGTTTGTTACTGGCGGCTTCATAAAAAATTAAACTAAAATAATTAAAAACTGGCTTCAAATAGTAAAAAGAATAAAATAGTTTGCTCATTCATTGAATATATTGGGTGCCTATCAGCATAGCTAAATTGAATAAAACTATTTTTACGGATTTTATCGCGTTTAATTTACTTATTTTATATTCCTGACGTTTCGGTTGCTTTCCAGCAAAAAGTAGGAGGAAACTCAACTAGTCTGTAAATATTTATTATGTATGTACGGGCATAACTTCTTTGTTTATAAACCGATTTTAATGCTGTACTTTCATTAAATATTTTATGTTCAGGGGTAATCCCAATTTTTTTAAATAATTAAAAAAAACAATTTTAGAAAATAATTCACCTCTATGGGTGGAAAAATAGGGGTGAAGTTATTAATGTTAGTTCATACAAAAAGGTAAAAAAAAACTTATAGAATTGAAACCCCAACTTCAGAAGCGCTATGCTTAAACTGACAATTTATTTTTTAACTCAAAACGGGACATGAATTTATTTATACACGCCAATTAGCAGGTTAACAATAAAAATAAACACAACTTTTTAATGTTATTTATTTAGAAAAACTGTAACTTTATACAAGTAGTGTTCACTATAATTATATTAACATTAATTAGAATTATTTTTATTATAACAAATTGTGAACAATAAAAATCAATCATCAGTTCACCAGCTTCAAAGCAAAGTTCCTCAGACAGTAATTATTAAATGCAACATTTTTTAAATTATATTTATACTTGTCAGTGGAACAAATTTGCTTTAATAAAGTTGGTGATTATTTTAAATAAGAATAAAATTCTGGGTAAGTTTTATTTATATTGACCTTTGTTATCAACATCACCTTAAAACTGTAACCTGTAAGTGATTTTTCAGACGTCCACTATTTATTAATTATAGAAAATACTCCGTTTGTGTCTGACAAATTTGATAGTTTTAAATTTTCGTGCGGGTTCGGTAAACGGGACTATTTTGCGTCCCGGAGCTTTGTTTGGGAGTTGTGTATCGCTAGCAACGCAAAATCAGGAATTTGCATTTAGAAAAACCCAAAATTAGGGGCTTTTAGTTGCTAATTAGGTGCCAAGTTTAAAAATTAGGTGCTCAAAAAATTTGACCGCAACGGAGTGTTGAAATTTGCGTTGCTAGCAAAACGTCTCGCTAGTAACGCAGTGAAGTTATTAGATATACGATAAATATTAATAGCAAGGAATTAAGTGCTAATTAGGTGCTGTTGCTACGCAAGGGCGAAGGTGCTGCACTCCTCGCAGTGCCGAAGTCGTTGCAGAAGTAACTATGTCAATATACCTGCAACCCAAATTTCAACAGTTCGTTGCGGTGAAAATTTTAGAGCAACTAATTTTTAAAATTGGCACCTAATTAGCACCTAAAAAGTCCCTAATTTTGGATTTTTCCGAATCCAAATTCCCGACTTTACGTTGCTAGCGAGACACAACTTTGTTTGGGGACAACGGGACTGGTGACCGAGAAAAGGGACAGTCCTGTCCAAAACGGGACGTATGGTCACTTTAGCTATGCTTCCTTATATTTACGCGAACACTACACATTGAATAAAAATATTTTTACGGATTTTATCGCGTTTAATTTACTTGTTTTATATTCCCGACGTTTCGGTTACTTTCCAGCAACCGTGGTCACGGGGGACTGAGGTGATTGACGTCCCGATGTCAAAGTTAACCCGGAGTACCTTCAGCTTTTTAATTATTATTTTGGTCCGATCTACGCAGAATGAACTAACTGTGTCTTGAAGTCTTGCAGTGGTATGCTTGGGTTTAGTTTTAATTTTATGAATTACAGGATCCCAAGCAGCTGGTAGTACCCAGCCTCCCTCTCTATTGAAATTAGGATGTTTTTTAATTTCAATAGCCTCACGTATCATCCTTGGCAGGAATCGATGTTCTTTCGCGAGGACTTGTGGTTTATCAAATCTAATGTAATGGCGGGGGCCGTCTAGGATATGATCACAAACTGCAGACTTCCCGGAACGTTGGTGCTTCACGTCAGCTATGTGTTCTTTTACGCGTTCAGTACCTACCACCCAGAGTCTTGATGGCATTTAATCATGGTCTTAAGGGGACAACGCATCTGAAGCTTTCTTCGTTTGTAATTTGTTGCAGATGTCCATGGGTTGCAGTAGCCACTTACTTATCATCAGATAAATTTTAAGTTCGTTTGTTACTGGCGGCTTCATAAAAAATTAAACTAAAATAATTAAAAACTGGCTTCAAATATTAAAAAGAATAAAATAGTTTGCTCATTCATTGAATATATTGGGTGCCTATCAGCATAGCTAAATTGAATAAAACTATTTTTACGGATTTTATCGCGTTTAATTTACTTATTTTATATTCCTGACGTTTCGGTTGCTTTCCAGCAAAAAGTAGGAGGAAACTCAACTAGTCTGTAAATATTTATTATGTATGTACGGGCATAACTTCTTTGTTTATAAACCGATTTTAATGCTGTACTTTCATTAAATATTTTATGTTCAGGGGTAATCCCAATTTTTTTAAATAATTAAAAAAAACAATTTTAGAAAATAATTCACCTCTATGGGTGGAAAAATAGGGGTGAAGTTATTAATGTTAGTTCATACAAAAAGGTAAAAAAAAACTTATAGAATTGAAACCCCAACTTCAGAAGCGCTATGCTTAAACTGACAATTTATTTTTTAACTCAAAACGGGACATGAATTTATTTATACACGCCAATTAGCAGGTTAACAATAAAAATAAACACAACTTTTTAATGTTATTTGTTTAGAAAAACTGTAACTTTATACAAGTAGTGTTCACTATAATTATATTAACATTAATTATAATTATTTTTATTATAACAAATTGTGAACAATAAAAATCAATCATCAGTTCACCAGCTTCAAAGCAAAGTTCCTCAGACAGTAATTATTAAATGCAACATTTTTTAAATTATATTTATACTTGTCAGTGGAACAAATTTGCTTTAATAAAGTTGGTGATTATTTTAAATAAGAATAAAATTCTGGGTAAGTTTTATTTATATTGACCTTTGTTATCAACATCACCTTAAAACTGTAACCTGTAAGTGATTTTTCAGACGTACACTATTTATTAATTATAGAAAATACTCCGTTTGTGTCTGACAAATTTGATAGTTTTAAATTTTCGTGCGGGTTCGGTAAACGGGACTATTTTGCGTCCCGGAGCTTTGTTTGGGAGTTGTGTATCGCTAGCAACGCAAAATCAGGAATTTGCATTTAGAAAAACCCAAAATTAGGGGCTTTTAGTTGCTAATTAGGTGCCAAGTTTAAAAATTAGGTGCTCAAAAAATTTGACCGCAACGGAGTGTTGAAATTTGCGTTGCTAGCAAAACGTCTCGCTAGTAACGCAGTGAAGTTATTAGATATACGATAAATATTAATAGCAAGGAATTAAGTGCTAATTAGGTGCTGTTGCTACGCAAGGGCGAAGGGGCTGCACTCCTCGCAGTGCCGAAGTCGTTGCAGAAGTAACTATGTCAATATACCTGCAACCCAAATTTCAACAGTTCGTTGCGGTGAAAATTTTAGAGCAACTAATTTTTAAAATTGGCACCTAATTAGCACCTAAAAAGTCCCTAATTTTGGATTTTTCCGAATCCAAATTCCCGACTTTACGTTGCTAGCGAGACACAACTTTGTTTGGGGACAACGGGACTGGTGACCGAGAAAAGGGACAGTCCTGTCCAAAACGGGACGTATGGTCACTTTAGCTATGCTTCCTTATATTTACGCGAACACTACACATTGAATAAAAATATTTTTACGGATTTTATCGCGTTTAATTTACTTGTTTTATATTCCCGACGTTTCGGTTACTTTCCAGCAACCGTGGTCACGGGGGACTGAGGTGATTGACGTCCCGATGTCAAAGTTAACCCGGAGTACCTTCAGCTTTTTAATTATTATTTTGGTCCGATCTACGCAGAATGAACTAACTGTGTCTTGAAGTCTTGCAGTGGTATGCTTGGGTTTAGTTTTAATTTTATGAATTACAGGATCCCAAGCAGCTGGTAGTACCCAGCCTCCCTCTCTATTGAAATTAGGATGTTTTTTAATTTCAATAGCCTCACGTATCATCCTTGGCAGGAATCGATGTTCTTTCGCGAGGACTTGTGGTTTATCAAATCTAATGTAATGGCGGGGGCCGTCTAGGATATGATCACAAACTGCAGACTTCCCGGAACGTTGGTGCTTCACGTCAGCTATGTGTTCTTTTACGCGGGTTTTTATTGATCGTTTTGTTTGCCCTATATATGAGAGACCACACTCACAATCAAGCTTGTATACTCCTGCATCTTGTAGAGGAATATTGCACTTGACGGATGGTAAGAACTGACTAATCTTCTTCGGCGGCTTGAAGAATGTTCTAATAGAAGCTCGCTTCAAGATGTAGCCAATCTTGTCTGTGACACCTCTGACATATGGTAGTACAGCAGGCACACGCTCGGCTGTGGCCGGCTTCACTCGGTCACTGTGACGTAGGCGCGGAACCCGAAGCTTGTTGTCGTGCAGAACCTGTTTGACGTGCTGAAGCTCGGCGGCCAGGTGTTTGCTGTCACAGATCCCTCGTGCTCTCTGCAACAAAGATTTGCCCACGGTAGCTAACTGTGAAGGGTGATGGTGGGATTCACCGTTTAAGTATCGGTTTGTATGGGTCTTTTTTCTATACACAGTGTGACCTACGGTGTTATTAGGATTTCGAATGACTAACACATCTATGAAAGCTAAAGAATTATTTGCCTCTAACTCCATAGTAAATTGAATTTTAGAGTTTATGGAATTAAGACGTTCTAAAAATGCAGTTACTTTGTCTGATGGTAAAATTGTGAAAGTATCGTCTACATACCGCTTGTAGAAACTTGGAGTTACTGGTGCAGTAAGCAGGGCTTTCTCCTCAAAGTCCTCCATGAAAATATCGGCGACAATGGGAGATACCGGTGAGCCCATCGCAACACCATCTACTTGCTTGTAAAACTGTTCCTTCCACAATAGGTAGCCAGATGTAAGGCAGTGTCTGAGTAATACTGCATATTCTGCTGGCATGTTGTTTTCCTCTAGTTTCCTAGTTATAATTGAGATGCAGTCTTCAACATAGATAATACCTACGTGTGCCAAACCGCCGTAGTTGTATGGGTTACCAAAAATACACAAACCGAACGCTCCATTACGTCCAATAGTGAGTGTATAGAAAAAAGACACAAACAAACCGATACTTAAACGGTGAATCCCACCATCACCCTTCACAGTTAGCTACCGTGGGCAAATCTTTGTTGCAGAGAGCACGAGGGATCTGTGACAGCAAACACCTGGCCGCCGAGCTTCAGCACGTCAAACAGGTTCTGCACGACAACAAGCTTCGGGTTCCGCGCCTACGTCACAGTGACCGAGTGAAGCCGGCCACAGTCGAGCGTGTGCCTGCTGTACTACCATATGTCAGAGGTGTCACAGACAAGATTGGCTACATCTTGAAGCGAGCTTCTATTAGAACATTCTTCAAGCCGCCGAAGAAGATTAGTCAGTTCTTACCATCCGTCAAGTGCAATATTCCTCTACAAGATGCAGGAGTATACAAGCTTGATTGTGAGTGTGGTCTCTCATATATAGGGCAAACAAAACGATCAATAAAAACCCGCGTAAAAGAACACATAGCTGACGTGAAGCACCAACGTTCCGGGAAGTCTGCAGTTTGTGATCATATCCTAGACGGCCCCCGCCATTACATTAGATTTGATAAACCACAAGTCCTCGCGAAAGAACATCGATTCCTGCCAAGGATGATACGTGAGGCTATTGAAATTAAAAAACATCCTAATTTCAATAGAGAGGGAGGCTGGGTACTACCAGCTGCTTGGGATCCTGTAATTCATAAAATTAAAACTAAACCCAAGCATACCACTGCAAGACTTCAAGACACAGTTAGTTCATTCTGCGTAGATCGGACCAAAATAATAATTAAAAAGCTGAAGGTACTCCGGGTTAACTTTGACATCGGGACGTCAATCACCTCAGTCCCCCGTGACCACGGTTGCTGGAAAGTAACCGAAACGTCGGGAATATAAAACAAGTAAATTAAACGCGATAAAATCCGTAAAAATATTTTTATTCAATGTGTAGTGTTCGCGTAAATATAAGGAAGCATAGCTAAAGTGACCATACGTCCCGTTTTGGACAGGACTGTCCCTTTTCTCGGTCACCAGTTCCGTTGTCCCCAAACAAAGTTGTGTCTCGCTAGCAACGTAAAGTCGGGAATTTGGATTCGGAAAAATCCAAAATTAGGGACTTTTTAGGTGCTAATTAGGTGCCAATTTTAAAAATTAGTTGCTCTAAAATTTTCACCGCAACGAACTGTTGAAATTTGGGTTGCAGGTATATTGACATAGTTACTTCTGCAACGACTTCGGCACTGCGAGGAGTGCAGCCCCTTCGCCCTTGCGTAGCAACAGCACCTAATTAGCACTTAATTCCTTGCTATTAATATTTATCGTATATCTAATAACTTCACTGCGTTACTAGCGAGACGTTTTGCTAGCAACGCAAATTTCAACACTCCGTTGCGGTCAAATTTTTTGAGCACCTAATTTTTAAACTTGGCACCTAATTAGCAACTAAAAGCCCCTAATTTTGGGTTTTTCTAAATGCAAATTCCTGATTTTGCGTTGCTAGCGATACACAACTCCCAAACAAAGCTCCGGGACGCAAAATAGTCCCGTTTACCGAACCCGCACGAAAATTTAAAACTATCAAATTTGTCAGACACAAACGGAGTATTTTCTATAATTAATAAATAGTGGACGTCTGAAAAATCACTTACAGGTTACAGTTTTAAGGTGATGTTGATAACAAAGGTCAATATAAAAAAAAACATACTCAGAATTTTATTCTTATTTAAAATAATCACCAACTTTATTAAAGCAAATTTGTTCCACTGACAAGTATAAATATAATTTAAAAAATGTTGCATTTAATAATTACTGTCTAAGGAACTTTGCTTTGAAGCTGGTGAACTGGTGATTGATTTTTATTGTTCACAATTTGTTATAATAAAAATAATTATAATTAATGTTAATATAATTATAGTGAACACTACTTGTATAAAGTTACAGTTTTTCTAAACAAATAACATTAAAAAGTTGTGTTTATTTTTATTGTTAACCTGCTAATTGGCGTGTATAAATAAATTCATGTCCCGTTTTGAGTTAAAAAATAAATGGTCAGTTTAAGCATAGCGCTTCTGAAGTTGGGGTTTCAATTCTATAAGTTTTTTTTTTACCTTTTTGTATGAACTAACATTAATAACTTCACCCCTATTTTTCCACCCATAGAGGTGAATTATTTTCTAAAATTGTTTTTTTTTTAATTATTTAAAAAACATTGGGATTACCCCTGAACATAAAATATTTAATGGAAGGACAGCATTAAAATCGGTTTATAAACAAAGAAGTTATGCCCGTACATACATAATAAATATTTACAGACTAGTTAAGTTTCCTCCTACTTTTTTAAGTCGGTTAAAAATGTAGAGCTCATTGGTAAACTGAGTACCTGACTAGGTATATTAAATTCGTTTGTCATTTGTTTTTTTTACAAATGAGTAGTAATTTAAAGTGTCAATATGTTATAGAAAAAACCTTTAAGATGACATCCGTTTCGTGCGGCGTAAGATAAGCTGATAAGAGAATAAAACTACTAACAGATTCGAGCAAACTTATGTATTGGTATGAGTAAAGATCAAATCCAAGGAAAAATGGCTTTTTTATAGCCTCCACCTACCTAATAGTGGCATGTGTACTCGTGTCACCCTTACTTTTATAAAAAAATATTAATCAAAAATTAATTAGTTCTGTGAACAATGCTAAAAACAACGGTCAAGGTTACCCAGTTGTACTTCTGCGTCTACGACTATCACGCTGGGTTTACTTTTTTTCGGTTACTGATGCCAATTGCGATGCAAATCTCAATGGCTTGCAAGATAGCCAGTAGTTACCGAGTAAATAAGCCATTTTATACGTGGTAGAGCCATGCTACAGCTATATTAGTAGTATAGTTGTAGCACGAATGGGTCGGCTCGACCGGGGAAGGACTACGCTCTCACAGAATACCAGCGTAAGATGGCAGCTTGACACTGCTGTGTTTCGTATGGTGAGTGTAGAAACCGGAAAAGAGGCATTTCATCTTAGTCCTCACGTGTGACGACGCATCTGCATTTTGATTCTTTATTGAAGAGAAATGTAGATGTGTATGGGTCACAGCAACTACTTACCATCAGGTGGACTGTGTGCTCCTTTGTCACCCTATCCTATAAAAAAAGCCAGAAACGAGTGGTGTGACTAGTCAGTGCCTCTTGCATACCGTATTACATATTGCATGGCGCGGGCAGTAAATGTGCGCTTTATGCATAGCCTTCCTGGGCTGTAATATAATGGACTTTCTCCAAAACGACACACAGGAGATGGGGTGATGACCTCGCCACCAGATATCTTCGTACGTATTCTGGAACTTGAAGACATTTAATTAAAATGATATTTTGTTTGTATATTCTAGATCAATTAGAAGTGGTGTTCGAAAAATATTTAAGAAATGCAGAGTTATCTCCTTCAGAGTATAAATTACAAGAAGACATTTTTGAAATACTTCGAAGACCTACATACATGACCTCGAAAACACAATTTCAGTCGGAAGTGCGATCGGTAAGTATACTTTATACAAGTAAGCATACCAAACGAGCACACAATCCAATGCCTATTCGCGCGAGCATACCTGTAATTCGAGAACAGATGAGACTAAGGAGCAAAGAGAGTATCGATTTTACGCGTCGGTCAACTTAACATCTATCAACTTGCTTTCCAAACGTTTACATGTAGAATATGTAGTAACATGTAGTTAGTATGTTTCCTACATTCAAGCAAATTGATATAAATAATCAAATGATAACGGAGAATATAATGAGTACGGTACAGTAAATCATCATAATATGTATCGATTACAGTCGATTCATTCATACATTACAGCATATCAAGAGTTCACTGCTGAATATAGGCCTGCCACTACAAAACTTCAAAAGGGACATTTTGCCATGCAACGGTCGAGTTGGCAACCGCAGTTTTTATCGGTTGTTATCAGGAATATGCTGCGGTCCATATCCTGGTTCTGTTCCCCTCTGTCGCCTCATGAGACACCGTCGGAATGATATGGAAAAGTGGATATTTTTAAGTCGCCAGTACACAGCAAGAGTAGTTGATGAATCCCGCGAATATGCAACATACGAGCGTACACCTCTTGATAATGCGATTCCGGCCGAACCAGAAAATCCCAGAGGTCTATTATGGCATATTCATTTAGATCAAGGCTCCAGAATAATGTTCAGGATAAATATTTCCATATCAGATGGTTTAGTTACTAAATTAAACTACAAAACTTTAGTAATAAGTCCAGTCAAAGATTTTAAGTGGCCCGCTCTTCGTAGAGACCAGTTAGAAAAAGACGAACTCCAAGAATCAGTGACGGTATTATTTTACGATTTAACGATAGGATCAAGGATTAAAGACTGTAAGCTGTAACGGGAGTGTTTCCATTGCTCCGGTTACAGCTACCTATCACTCTAAATACAGATGTTAGACCCAGCAGAGTGAAGTCATTGGATGTAATTACCAGCTTAGACTTTTACACAGATAAGTTGTTAACTATCCACATGACAGTAAACTTTTGACCGAAACGAATAAGTTGCGAGCTTATGCGGATGCTAATTTAATTATTATTAATGATAACCTCAGAGTAGAGCCGTGTTAACTGCAATTTTAAGTGATGATTACGTGCGTATATAAGTATGCGATTTGCGTGCGATAAGTACTCGGCGGTGAAGGAAAACATCGTGAGGAAGCCTGCATGTCTGAGAAATAAGAAAAAAATATATTTGAAGACATCAACTTCATGTTCGACAACACGCACTGCGGCAGCACGGTGGACATTTCCTTGCCCTAAACACTCTCAGAAATGAGAGGAGGCCTGTGACCAGCAGTGGGATGTACATAGGCTGTAACTTTAACTTTTTCAACTTTAAAGATAACCTTTAAAAATATAATTCTAAATTCTGGACATATGCACATCGTCAAGAACAGCCGAGATGGCTACATACTTGAAATCATTTTCAGATGTTAAAAGTTAAAACCATGAATTGATTTTTCGATAAATTATAATATAATATGATTAAAATTCAAGTTCTATTGGTACGTGTATATAATGATATTTTTATTGTTTATGTAAACCAAGCTTCTATTTTTTTTTCAGAGCCTAGATTGTTTATTATGCAGAAGCGCTTTCTCTGCTTTATTTCAATTAGTCAAAGAGGGCGCAAATGATGAAGATTTAACACAAGCGTTAATAAATATATGCACCATACTAAATATAGAAAGTGAAAATGTTTGTCGTGGAGCAGTTGGTTTAAATCTGGTATGTCTAATTACTCTTATTAAATTTTGTTACGTTTCTTGCATATTTTTCAGTAACTTATAAAGCAAAATATTACTTCTCTTACTAATGTTTTGCGGTTAATCGTAAGTCCTGGGTACTGTAGTCGTTGTGATCTAGTAAAAAATGTGATGATAGTTTCTCTGAGCAAACTAACTCTTTTAGAGTTTTATAATATTATACCGTTCGAAAATTTGTAGGTAGACAAGAAATTTAATGTTTCCGCAAGAATAATCAGACCGGCAACTAGCAGCAGCCAGCGACGTCAAAGGTACCGCGACTTAGAATAATAACACCTAGAACGATAGTTCCCTACAAAGCGGACGTACAAACGTGAAGCTTGCGTGAAGCAAGAACAAAATTTATGTTTGCGTAAGCAAGTTGTGTTTATCTAGACGAAACGCACACAAGTGAAAAAACAATGTTCCCAATACATTAAATTTTCCCCAAAAGTAGGGAAGTTGAAACTATATTAAACTAACAGTTACGACATCACGTATTACTGATACAAATTTGAAAATAAGTTTGTTCGAATTCTGTTATCGAAGTGTAGTCCGCCAAATTCAAAACATTCTTGAATAGGGTATTTGCCTGTCTATCCAAGCACTTTTATGAGCCATCGAAATGTGATTGCAGCATATTATTCTTTGTAACTGAATAGAGACGTTATAATTATGACTAATGCAAGTTCGATATACACACCCGCCCGATGCCCGACACACGACTTTTCGACGAACGATTTGTGAATTCAGTACGCATTATTCAGTTTGTTTTAACTAATTTGTTTTTGTGCATCGCGCCTCACTGCTTGCATAACGTAAGCTACAATACGAAAAACATAAGAACATTTTAATTTGGGCAGGTTTTACACATTAGATGCATTCCAGCTTAAAGTGATTGAGAAAACTTTATAAGAAAAACAAAAATGAATATTAATATGCAAATGTTTCCTGAACAACTGTCGCTTTGATGATACAATATTTACATTTTACTCGGGTTGTGACATCTCTTGCTACGTTTCCAGCTATATAACCAACAATGTGGTTTCTGCAGTTAGGATCATCGCTACCCCGTGTAATTTCAAATCCGACATCATTTGGAATCGATGTTTTCAATAAGTGTTCAGTTAAATTTTTATCTTCATCATCAAATCTTTCGGAAAATGAAGTATTATTGATGCAAGTTAAAGCAGACGAACATGTCAAAATAGGTATATTTTCAAGTGGCACGCAGTTACCAGTTTTCTGTAGCTACTCTTAAATTGTAGAGCGTTTGGATTGTCATTAAGTCCGCTTTGCATTCTTATCAATCCAAAAAGTAGCTCGATATGGTCCTGGCTCAACCTGTATGTTGTAATATACTTCAGTTCTTTTGTATCTTCAACTAAGGTATTATATAAGTACTTTAGGCTCTCTATGCAAACCAACAATGCTTTAAAGCCAGGAGAGCACTTTACAGTAAGAGCCGATTGGAAGCTTTTGATTTTGAGATTTATGAAACCCTCTTTTTCATTATATTTGCGCTTTCTAGTAGTTTTAATCTGTAAGTTAAGTATGTATCTTTTGGTTTTGTCTAAAAATCGAATATTTCCTTTTTATTGGAATTTGAAAGGGGATGGCAAAAACCATATTGTGTTAACCTTCTCGTATTAAAAATGTCGAATAAGTCGTTGAAAATCGTGATAAAATTTTCTGTGCCCTTACTATTCTTGAAATCGTCCAATTTCAAGACTTCGCGGCAAAATTTTAGTGCCACTGCTACACTTCTACTAGTAGTTGAACTGAAATTTTACTTTCATAATAGAGTTCCTAAACTCGAGATGTTTACGAGTTAGTTTATTGGCAATGTGTAAACCCTCTTTTTCTTGCAAGTCATTTAATTTTGTTAAAAATTCCCAGTCCACTTTATTTTCATCTTGGTCTAAGAATTCTTTTTTGTCTTCGAAATGATTCCGAACCAGTTTGATCATATGACTGGAATCTAAAAACACCGCTACCTCGTTATCAGCTGCTGGATGTGTGAATGTAGTTTTCATATTCTCAGGGTCCTTTATTTGGCACTCTAATAATTCCATGGCTAATATATTTGTCGAATGTGCGTCAAATGTTAGAGCAACCACTTTTACACCCACCTCTTCACATTTAGTCAGGCATATTTTTATCAAGTTAGCTTTTTGCCCCCTGTAAGACCATGCACCAAAAAATATCCCAATGGGATTTTTCAGTGTTCATTCAAGCACACAAGAATAAACGTATAAGCGTCCGTAGCCTTTGTGGTACATTCAGATGTACCTGTGCCGATGTCTACACGCCCCTGGCCTCCTTTTATATTTTGTGGTCGCATTGCCATTTCATCAGCCACTAAAGCACATATTAATTTCTTCTGTGTACATTTTAGTATTTTCGATTCAAAATGTGAAATGCTTCATCTGTAAAACCAGGGGAACAATTTATGGTTTTATACCAGTTATAAATAGTTTTCGGATGTGGGAGGCAAGTATTAAATGTTTTACGAACATAGATGTAAGCTCGTGGCGAGTAAAAATGCAAGGTTAGACAGAATTTTCTAAATTCTGGAGTGTATTTACGCATCGGTCTTTTTTTATCCGTACATATTTTTTTTAGCTAAGCTACTGTATAAATCTGCTGCAAATACATTTTCCGACAAAATATTGGATATGTCATTATTAATATATCTTTTCTTCCTTAAGTCTATTAAAATATTTTTAAGAGTGGCATTTCTTTTCTTTAAGCGTCGATTTTTTTGCTTTAGAGTTTCAATCTTTCTAGTTTGTTTTTGTTGCAACAAGATCTTTTTCCTTAGTTGTCTCCGTAGTGAAGCCTCTTTAGGTGAATCAAAAATTTTATCCAGTTCTGAAGATAAAGGTGTCATTGAAGCGCTTCGATTAACATTTTTGTTCGTCTCATAACCTGAGGTTCCCTGAAGAACATTAATGTAAATAAATAAAGTAGTAATTACGTTTTTGCTCGACCTACTAGTTGCAATAAAGAACATGTAAATAAAAAATAAGCCAATAGCTACTCGTCAATCGACATATTAATTTACTGTTACTTTAGTTCCTATATTATTATTATTTTACTACACAAAAGGTGGCCTTAACGCCTATATATTGGCATTCATTTCATTTATATTATGTGACTTAAGAAAAGAAAAAATCGACTGGTATCGAGCGGGACTCGAACCCACGACTTTTTACTAAAATAATGGCATTATAAATGCTTAAAACAACAAATAAATTATGTGACTTGGTTCTGTGTTGATATATTAAAAACTAACCGGCTGAAGTTGATTTTGTTCTTGAGTTAAATCATCACTGTTGTCTTCCGTGCTAAAAAACGGGCACACCCTAGAACACAAAAATTGAACTTAAGAAAAAAAATTAAAAGCAATCCATAATAAGACAGTTTATAGGTATAGGGCGGAATTTTTTATACCTTAGTTGGAACTGCACTGAACTACATAGGCCACCTCTAGTAATATACTTTACTTTATCCTCAAAATGTAAAGAACAAATTTCCTTGGGCTTCCAACTACTTTCATTTCGATTGTATCTGATGTTTTCTGTCCAACGAGCCGCAATGATCGGATCAGAAGAAAACTTAAAACGAAAACTAAACATGCATTTATTATCAGACCATATAAAAAGTTTCCTTAAAATTTATCATTGATATTTGAATTAAGCCATACTGGCTTAGTTTGAGTTGCCTCGCATGCTCGCATTACGGACGCGGACTCGACTTATAGGTGTTATTATTCTAAGTACCGCGAGACCTTTAGTAGTAGTGTTGCCAGGTCCAGTGGGTTAAATTTCGGGAAGGAAGGTAGAAATAATCGGGAATTTGGTTTTCAAGGCAAGTACAATAGCTCCAAAATTTTTTTGTTGCCTATTACTTAATTATGAAATATATCCATAGGTCGCTGGTTCATATCTGGCTAGAAGGACCACAATTGCATGTATAAGAAAAACATGCAATGACATTTGAAAACTGTTTATTTCTGGTTTTTTTTTTCTTTACTTACACTTAATTTAGTGGACAAAGCAAAGCAACCACACGCTGGCTAGGTTGACAGAAGAAGGAAAAAAGTTTCCACAGTAAATGAATACAAAAGTTACACTTTAATGTTGCCATACAAAATATTAATTTAGCAATAAATTATTAGATTATTTTATATGTTTAGTTTGTACTGAACAATATGTTTAAGCAATGTGTTCTTAACATCATAATGTTATAACTTCCTAAATAATGTTTCATGTTAAACACAGTCAAAGGCCTTGCAAAGGTCACAAAATATATCTTGTGTAAATGTAAATATATAATGTAGCCGCAATGAGTTATATAAAAGTATTTCTGACACAATGCGCTATGTACTTTATAATTATTCTATGGGTCCAAACATCGGAAAAATTGCACATTCGACTGAGTTTATTTTTCCGCGAATCAGAACTTGTTGAACTATTTCTTTTCGTTGCTACTTTAATTTTTCTAAATTCAATTCAATCAAAGTACTTCAAAAAACCCTCAAAAACGGCAACATACAATAAAAATGAAAAGCCCAGATAAAATCATAGCATCGCACGCATAATGTCACTTTATTTATTGAAAATAACACAAGGCTTACATTTTATCTAATAAATTTAATTAGCTAAACCGCAAGTTAGATACTGTATTGATTACTAATAAAAGCATGAAATAATAAATGATCATAGAATGAAAGTATCCACGATATTTTTGCCACCAGGGCGGCACCACTTAGGGATTAGGTGAATTTTTTGACAAATTTCATAGTGGGGGAAGTTAATTTGTTACAAATTTGTTAAAAGTGTCGATTTTTTTTTTATGAAATGCTAACTATATTTTATATTAATTAGATTCAAACGGATAAACCAAACTGCGGATATTCCAAAAGTAAAAGAATAAAAAAGAGAGTTAAAAATGTGCGGTGGGAGGATAAAAAGGAGACAGCATGAATGATATCTGTATTTCGCCAACATAATACATGCGAAGTTTAAATCTTTTATATTAACTATTTAGTCAGAGTTTGGTGAGAAAATATGAAAATGTCAAAGCAAAAAATGTTAATAATATGGTAACAGCTTAAAGACTTATGTATTCATTATTGCTGTCAAAATTATCTATCTAGTACAGACTAAGGAAGTTAGTGAAAATTCAGGATATTTGGCATCCCGATCCAGGGTAAAATGGGATGTGTCATTATACCCCTGAAAATCGAGACGTCACGCGCAAATCGGGACACCTGGCAACACTATTTGGTACTGTGCGATCGTCAATCCGCCTACTAAGGTGCTAAGCGTGACGAAGTGATCAAGACGTCTGCTAAGAAAGAGAATATAATGATGTGTCTTTACGAAGATACATGCTCGATGCGCAAGTTTAATAGAGCATGGTTTTCTGAAAACATGCTTGATTTTGCATCTAAACAAAAGAGTATATAATTATTACGTTTTAATCAACACATTCATTTAAGCTCTATGAATTTGCTCAGTATCAGTCTCTCAGTTGCGTCACAAAGTATCAAGGCAGTGATGTGGATGCCGTAGCTGTAAAGCTAATTCAAATGCAATCAAAAACATATGATTGATGAAAAAAAAACCGCTTTTCCCAAAAAGAGAACAATTTGGTCTTATATTTCTTATAAATTATTAGTTACGAGACAAGAATTTAAAGAATTATTAATTGAGTTTTAAGCGCAGACCAACATGATAGTACGAACACCACGTACATTTCACGCGACGCCGAAACCATGCTCAACTTGACACGCACTCACACAAACATCTTTCTTCTTTCTTTCTTTAACAGTCCACAAGAATCTTTAGCACCTAAAACTATATGCGCTCTTGGTTGCAAATGATTTTCGATGCATATGGGTGTGTGCTCTTGCAATAATTTGTTTATAATAGTTTTGGCTTGGTTTTAGTGTCACTTCAAATGTACCGATCAGTTTATCTTTCTTAATTGGTTTGAGTTTTGAACATAAATAAGGTAGTATACATAATACACCTACAATTGGGCAGTATGAAAGCCTGGATATAAGATCGGTACAAATTCCAACGTGTAAAGTTCCCCGCGCTCTCATGACTGTATGTAAAATAAATCATACTGGTTGCTTTGCATTTGACTACATTCTTTTGAGTCTCTAGGTGGGGTGGGGGGAGGCAGTTGCCGCTCCCTGCCCCTGAAATAGAATAGGCTTTAATGGATTATTTTATAGATCTAAATAGGTTAACCCAGTCAGTAGCGGTAGCGTGCTTTGTAAAAACTGGACTGAATTATGATGTTAATCAAAAAATTATATCTATTTCGTAGCATATCATTACTTACATCATCAGAAATACACCTGAAGCAACGTCAAGAAACTTTTGTGGGCTTGTTTTGCAAAGGGCCGACAATCCCTATTTTTGCACCAACGATGACCCAAGATTTGAATGGCAGGTTGAATTACCAGAGCAAATAGAAGATAAAGTGGTAAGTGAAAATGTCTTTTTTATCCAGTAGATTAATTAAGTATTATTACAGCCAATTTACAAGTCCACAGCTGAACATAAGCCTCCCTGAATGGCATTACGCCACAATAAAGCACGGTTTTTTTTTCATGAGAAAATGCCTACGCATATTCGTCTCGCGGGGGCTTGGACGGGTTGTCGGACTTGCACCGACCAAAACCCATGATGTTCCACCTTCGCCACATATTGGCAGCGCTACGGGAACGCTTTCGCACACATCCGCGGCCCCACCAGCGCCGGCCGCCCCATGGCAGCCCCTCCAGGAACACAAGGCGCGCCTTCCTTCACGGCCTCTAACTCCTACTGCGAAACGGACTCCCCCGAGTCCGATACACAGGGGCCATGGGGCCATGAAAAACGAGCACTGGGAAGCAGTAGCTTTCCCGATCCCAGATGCGGATCTGGTCTATGGCTCCACCACCAACTAAAATGTGGCTGCACAGAGTAGGGCGAGCGGCGCCTCGCAATACCGACACTCATCTTTCCCCGCAGCCCCACCACCACCGCATAAACGTGCGGCCCCGTCAGAGTCGCGGAGGATAGGGCGAGTGGAGCATCGCCATAATCAACGCATAAATCAAATCCTCAGGGCTGATAACGCATTTGCATTTTCATTCTTTATTGAGAGTAGATGTATTCACTTACCATGACTATGAAAAAAGTAAATTCTTAAGTAATTTAAATTTATTAAATATTAAATGTTTTCTATAAATGGAACCTCACCTAGAATTAGTGGCTAATGTCTGTATATCCATTTGAAAATCTCGATCTCGGAGAGCGGATACGAATTCGACGCAAGTACGAGGGTCGAAGCGCTCGTGCCTCGTATCCGCTCTCTTGCATCGCTAGCTCACCAGCACTACTACTTGCCTCCCATAATTGGTATATACACATCAAACTAAGCCAGTAACAAGTGCCAAGGATGACCTCCACACTTTTGACATGGGAATGTGACGTAAGCGTTTTTAACGCAATTAAGCAAAGGAAGAGGTTGTTAATTCGACTGTATTTTTTTAATTAACTGATTTTGCTGTGTTTTTTCTTTTATGTAAAAGAAATACACCTGAATTTAAATGAGATTACTGATGTCAGTAATCTCATTTAAATTTCAACAGTTCCATAGGTGATTCAAGTTGGTCTCTATTTATTTCATATAGAAGGAAATATTATTTTAATTTCGGTAATTCCTCATAAACTAAACTAAACAAAGACAAGGAAAAAATCAGAAAGCCCTAAACGAAGGATTAATATTAGTTCTTTACCTATTAAATAGCCGTTTTTTAAGAAATAACTTAACACAATTTTTTTCTTTATTCATTATTCTATGTTTCATATTTTCAAATAGAATCCATTTTTCGTCGCAGGTAGCAATGCGGTTCAAAATTCCGTCGTTTGTGTGCCTGTTAAGCAGTGCAATGCACGTTTCGACGCGTACATCGCATTGGCGATCATTGAGTTCGTGGGGCACCCATTTGTCAAGCTTTGTTACCATGCCAATTTGACGCAAATGGACTAATATTGTTTTGATGCTAACGTCAGAAGCTGCGACTAATTCCGCTGTAGATTAAGTAGCATCAGCTTCCACAATCGCCTTTATTTTGTCGACCAAAGTTTTCGAACGACCACAGGGTTCATTTTTCAGGTCGAAATTTCCAGAACGGAAGCGGGTACCGCTTGTGCCGCGTTGCTGCCACGACGGCACTTATATCCCATAATTACTCAAATTTTTAACGTATCGATGATGACAAAATATATTCAAATACAGTGAAAACATGACGCTAATCAATAAACAAATGACTAATTTTGAAAAAAGAATTCCATGTTTTAAAATAAAATTAATTTGAAATTAGAATTCCTAGCGAAACAAAAATTATTTTGATTTGAAATGGCCAGTACTGCAGAACGCCAATTTCATAGGTTTAAATAACTTTTATTATAAAAAATATATAATTATATTCAAACGTAGAGGTGCTTTAAAACATGCTTTTATTAGCTTGACCTGTATGTATGAATGTAATGTAGTTTTATAACAATTTTCACCCACTTCTGGAGGTGCTTCCTGAATAATCTGAAATAAAAAAATAATTTCATTTCTACGACCTAATATTTTCACTATTATCATCACAACTCTTGATCAATGCGTGTTGTTTATTGTTTTTAAACGTGATCATAATTTGATGTGTGTGACTTTTACAGCCCTCTATTTCTGATGGGGCTCCCCTCACTGTAGCAATTATTACGGATACACATATAGATCCGCTGTATGAACCATTTGGAGTAGCGGAATGTGGAGAGCCAACCTGTTGTCGAAAAGGGCAGACTCTTTCTCGATCTTACACATACACACCAATCACAAACGACGTAGACGTGCAAGACATAGTGGTTTTTACTCGTGATGATATTTTATTAAACATGAGTGCGGTGCCAAAAATGAGAGAGATACGGAGTAAATACCGTACAAGGTTTCAAACTTCAAGAAATGTTGAGCCGGCGGGATATTGGGGAGATTACAGGAATTGCGACACGCCAAAATGGGCATTTGATGACGTTATTGATAGGATGGCTTCCTCACATCAGGTATGTTTTCAGTTTGTAAACTATTTTCGTAATGAGAAATGTTCAGTTAAACAGTTAAATAACTGTGAAGTGTCCCCATTCCCGAATTCAATAATTCAATAACAGCGATAACTTTTCAAAGCTATAGGAAGCTAACCGTACAAGAGATATAGTGCCCAGAGTTAACGCTAACACAAACACATACTCCCCCACGTCCCCAAGAATCCCCAGAAGCAGATTAAATATCGACAGCACCTTAGGCTAGCTAGCCTCATCGGCGCCCCTCTACCGGACATTATAACTACCCATTTTGCAAATAAACTATATTAAAACTTATAATATAGTTTATGGTTACAAAATAATTAGGACACGAGTACCCTTAACAGCTGGTCCCTTAACAGAGAGTGAGGGCGATGTAGGAGTAATCAAATAGACGATTTTTTGTTTTAATAGTTCTGCGCGCGCTCCTTTTTAACCTTGCGCCCCTATGCACGTGCCTAGTTTGCCTTAGGGGTAATCCGCCACTGCAGGTCCCAAAAATCGAATCAGACTTTATGTCGTGCTTTCGTTCCAAGGATAAGGAAAGTAGGTACATAGTACTATAACAAAATGGAGACAAAGATTAAATTAGTAATATTCTAATTGTAGTTTTATTTATTTAAGTCCAGTAAGTGTAAGAGTGAAAAAGGACAGCAATAGACGGAAAGAGAAGTGAATCTGTTACCATACATTGGTTTTGTTATGTGAGTGTTGTGGTAAGCCACAATGATTAATGATAAATTCTTGAAAGATGTTTCAGCCTCATTAGAAGCAAACTATAACGAATAATTTTCACATGTAAAGCATCTAGACTGCGTTAAAGGTAGTAAAGTTGCTTTAAAAATATGCAAAGTATTCATTATCCTACGTACTCGTATTAGTTACTCATTATGCAAACGTTTTTCAATTCTACGAATGAAATGTATTATAAATAATGAAATGAAAACTAAGTACTTGGAAATTGAATAAAGAAATTGAAAGTTTGAAAAATTATAAAAACATAATAATCAGTAGATATTACACTCTCGTGTTATCATTTATCACTGATTGCGATGTGTTCATACACTTGATAAAGTATTTTATGATCTTGTGCAATACAGATATACATTGAATGAGATTATATGTAGGATATAACAATATGCAAATGGTGGTTTATATGTTTTCGTATTTAGTACCTTACCTTTTTAAGAAAACTACTTACAAACAACACGGGGGTATTTTATCGGCTCCGGGCGACTACTACACATACACATGCTACGCCGCTGTTTACATTAATTACAAATAAAATCTGATTAATTACCCCAATGTTAAGAGCTGGCAAACATCTCCTCATATTCAATCCATAATGACAAAACTGTATACTTTGATGTCAATCATTTCAGTTCGATGTTGTATATTACATCGGTGACACCATAGACCACAGTGTATGGGAGACCACTTATGATATGATAAATGAAACTCATTTATATTTAATCGAAAAAATGAGAAAGAGCTTCGGAGACAATGTATTAATTGTACCAACTATTGGAAACCACGAGTCACAACCAACAAATCAGTAAGTAATTAAAAATTAAAGCGCAGTCAGACGTATTTTTTTTTATGTAAAAGGAGGAAAACAAGCATACGAGTCACCTAATGGTAAGTGTACACCGTGGCCCATAAACATCTGCAACACCAGAGGAATTGCAGGTGCGTTGCCGGTCTTTTAGAAAGGTTTAGGCTCTTTACTTGAAGTTCCCCAAGTCATATCGGTCTGGAAAAACCGGGAAAATTCCGCGTAAATCGTATTGTAGTGGATCGCCAACCATCGAGATGATGAGGATGTAATTTCGAGTTCTGTCGCAGTTTACGATGGTGGAATTTAGTAACTCAAATGAGACTGACGAACAAAATTACTGCAAGTCCTACCAAACCAATTTAATTACAAAATACAAAAAAATACAAATACAAATTAATTAGCGAATTATCGTACCTACATTCGAACAAGCCACACATTATCACCTCATTCTTTATCTATATCTACTTCATACATTATTTTACAGGTTTGCACCGCCTACAATCACAGCACCAAAGTTAAATACCACTTGGCTCTATGAAGCCTTATTGAACAAATGGGACTATTACTTGACCAACGAAGCTAAGGCGACATTTAGAGCTCGAGGCGATTTTTCAAGATTAGTAAGGCCCGGTTTGAGAGTTATTTCGCTGAATACTAACACCGCTTATAAATATAACTGGTAAGTTTATTCCTTTATAAGTATTAATATTGACGGGGTCATAATGGAAACGAATACACTTAATTAAAAACTAAAAATTTGACGAATCACTCATGTTCAGATTCATTTATTTATTTGTATTAACATTCCGCATAATTTTAGTGTCTTGTTTTAAGTAAGGCTAATACTTACTTATAATATTTCAAATTTTAATAGAAATGTCAACAGAAAACCAATCATTCTTATAGTACAAAACAAGGTACCTCCTTTCGTTAAATTTCAATTTCCGATTCTGTCAACTCCGAAATTGTTAACCCAAACTTTAGTGTTATTGGTGACGTCGATAAACCTCGTGCAGAAGCACGAGATTATAATGTATTTCGAAGTCGTGTAGCGGCGGCGCGGCGTAGAGAAATCAACTACCCCATAAGATCCTGTAGGTGACGTAAGAGGCGGCAGTGGATAACTGAAACAGGACATGGTAACCATCATGTTCCTGATAACAACACAATTATAATAATAATAAAACTACGGTTGTCAACCCGCCGGCCAAGCGTGGCAACTAAGGCAATATCTTTTGATGGATTGTAATGAATAAATATTTCAAAGACATGTAAGGTCTATCGGCGTCATGATTGACATCTGATATTTGTTCAGTCTTCTTCCTTTCGTGTTAATCATTCTATAATATGTCTAGTACCTAATTATTAGTTTTACAGCATCTGTCACCACTTACAGGGAGGGTATTAATAATTACAATTACGGTTTACGGCTCTGTGGCGCAGTGGCTTAGCAATGAGTTGCAGCGCTAAGGGCGATGGGTTCGAATCCCGTACGGAACAAGTATTTGTATGGCCTACAAATAATTGATCCGGTTCTGGATGTTTGTCCTTGTAAAATTTATGTATGTATAAACTTCCTCCACGATACAGGAAAAATCCTAGAGCAACGTTTTTTATTATAAAAATAGATTTTTTTTATACATTTCAGATATACTTACTTACATATTCACATAAACTTCCTCATTAAAAATTTAGTGGTTATTGTATTCTTGTTAGGTACCTATTAGGTATTATGTCTTTGACAAATTAAAACATGATTTCAGGTGGCTAGTATACGATCCTTTAGAACCAAAGCGCCATTTAGATTGGCTCGTACAAGAGCTCTATAAAGCGGAATCGGCTGGCGAAAAGGTTCACATTCTGACTCACATACCGCCTGGAGTACATGATTTGGCTTATGTATGGACTAGGGAGTACAACCGAATAGTTAACAGGTAAGTTTACTTTGTTTATACATTCGCTTTTGAAAGCTAGAAATCTTACATACAACTACACACAACACACACAAAGCTCCTATAGCGTATGAATTTAGTCGCCACGGTCAGAATCGGGCCATTTCTCGAAACAGGTCTCTTATTTCTGAGACGTTTTTTGACGTGAATACGTCTCCAAATTTGCTTCCACAGTGGAAGGCAATTCAGAAAAATGATGATAACAAAATTATCGGATACAGTTTTGTGTTGCAGCTACATACATCCATCCAAAATTTTGATGACACTACTCGATAGGTGCGGAGGGGGGGGGGGGGGGGGTATGGCGCCATTTTGAGGTAGTTTCATTACGTACACGTTTTCACGTAAAACACACGACCGTGTCCACGACATAGTCACATCACAATTTTTTATAGCAGATAAGAGTCCGCCTCGCTGTCCCAATTAGTTTTTACAATCATTCCAGTTTCCTCACAATGTTTTTCTTTATCGCTTCCGCTCAGGGACTGAATAACCGAAAAAATCATGGTTAAAACGGTTAGCGGTATGACGTCATTCCTTTAAAGTTCGACACCTTAAAATAAAGGTACCTGTATAATTTCGATATTGTAATATTGCGGTATCATTACTTTTTCAAGTATCTAAATTATAAAATAAAGGTTTTCTTTGTACCCTGCCGCCCGCGCAGAGGCATCGCGCGGCGTGTCGGTCGCAATGGTAGGAGAGTGGGTACTTGATCGAATATTTACTGATATTCGTTATTCGTGCCTTGGCAGCACAGAGTACTTTTTATATACTGGAACTGGAGGCTTTTTATATACAGCAAGACAAAGCAGGTTGTTTTGCTATTTTGCCGCCATTCATGTTTCCGCGTCTACCTTGTTTATCAACTTAATCAAAGGTTGCTTTGTTGAAACTTTACAACTAGATTGTCGCTAAGATGGATAAAAGTAAGTATAAACTCATTAAGCATGTCTTAACCGAATCGTTGCGACACCAATTTTCGACAACTTTTAGAGCTGTGGCAGCAAACAAATTTTTCGCGACACGCCTGTCGTGTCAAGCGCCATATAAGTAAGCCGCTGCCGCCGCGTCGCGCGCTCTTCAACTGATCATTTTTTTCGGTACCGAATTTATTTCGATAAGGGTGTTAGTAATAATATAGGTATAACGATACATTAAAAAAATATATGTATAATTATTTTTTTAACGATACCACAACCGTAATACTCAACCATTTTGGTTCTACCTTTAAATCGAAGCTGTATCGTAATTCTATACCGGTACCATACCCTTATACCTATACCGCTTTCAACCCCTGCTTCCACTTCATGACTAGGGAATATGCCCTCACCTTTAAATATCCTAGGTAATACACGATGTAGGTAACCGGGTTCGATCTTCACGGGCAGAAATTAGTAATTGCATCATCATAATATACAATAGTTACAAAATAGTAACAGTTTTAAACATTGTTTCAGATTTTCATCAACAATCGCAGCCGAATTCAACGGCCACGTGCACTCGGATGAGTTTAAGATATTTTATAGTTTGTCTGATGGTAGACCTATCAATGTAGCTTGGGGAGGGGGCGCCGCCACTTCATATAGCAATTATAATTTAAATTATAAAATTGCTACCTTCGATCCATCGACATTTGTATGTATCTGAAGTATTTACATTAGGTTTACGTTCATATTAGGTTGTACCACTTCTGCTGTCATATTATATTTTTATAATTTTTAAGAACAGTGCATCAAACCTTGTCATTTTTATAAGTAATGATCTAACTCTTTCCTACTGTATCGACATCTTAGTAAAGAGTAATAGGTGTTCTGTGGTACCGACTAAATCTGATGTGCACGGCTAGCATGGGCTTGGCACAAAAAAATTATCCCCCGATTATATCCACTGACAAGAGATAAAATTATCTTGTCCTTATGCCAAAGCACGGCAACGGGCAGAAGTATATCCCCGTTTGATATAACGAGTAGACATATAGTCTGCAGCATGGAGCAAAACGAAAGATAAAAAATATGCTTTTTTGACATTTGAAAAGGACAATTTATCCTAGTTCACTGGACGTGGGTTTAAGTTTATAATCATACAAAAAATCTATCTAAGTCTATCTAATTTTATCTACTGTGGATATTATATCCACCGGTGTGCCCATGTTCGAAGGGTGGATAAAACTAAGCGAGGGGATAAACATTTTCTTATTTCCCCGGGGATAAGATTGTCTCCAGCCCATGCTAGCCCTGCTGGTCAGATCTGAGCTGCCTCTTTATAATGCCGAAAAAAATTTAATCACAAGGATGCATATCTAGGTATATAACTAAAATGATAGAGGTTTGCAGTTGAGCCGCATCGAGGAAAAACTACTCGATAGCTTCCAATTAAGTTTTCTAAGTTTTATTTCTTAGACACTTGACGCTTATTTTTAAAAAAAATATTGCGATATCTTCATTTAATATAAAGTTGTTAAAATTTTAAGAAACAACAATTTTTATAAGCACTACGTGTTCAATGATGTGTGTTTTTGATATATCAAGCAACGCGGACGAAGTCGCGAGCATCAGCTATTTAGGGAATATCGCGAGTGAAAGATTCGTTTTGGCTGGCATTTTATATGTGTAACTGTAGGAGCGGTTACATGAAACTACTGTACCTAGTTGTGAATATTCTCTTCCAAAAATTAAAGCAGTGGTTACACGATGCTGCTGTTGGGGATATTATTCTCCTCCAAAAATGACTTACTCATGTATATTATTCTTAATGCGGTCCCATGCCAAGTGACTACGTGCAGTTTTGCACGAATAAGTTACGACTTTATTTACCAGACCTATATCCTCCGTCAGTACTCTATGGAAAAATAAATTTATACTATACTACAGATTTTTTTTAAGTTTTCCGTTATTTCTTTCACACAAAAGTAAATAATGCGATTACAAAAGCTATCACTGGAAGTTGGATGAGCCAATATTATTCTATTATTTTTAAAAATAAAAAATGATTATTTTTTTCAGGAGGCACAAAATATTGTAAACTATGTGTATAACCTAACTGAAGCAAATTTAACACCCAGACGCCGGCCACATTGGTTTCAACTGTACGATATGAAAAACGATTTTGCTATTAGTAATTTAAATCCAGAGACAATGGACCGTTTGGTTCATCGTATGGTGACAACTGACACCAACTTATTAGATTTGTATTCCGCGTATTATTCAAAATTGAGTGACACAAGATGGCCGTACTGCAATAGCGAATGCAAGATAGATAATCTGTGTAAAATCGTAACAACTGTTCTCTGGCAAAGAGAAAAATGTGAAGAGCTTCGGAAAGAGTTTTATTCAAAACACAAAGCATAATCATTACTATTTTTACTACTAAAAAACAATAAATAACAATAATCAATCATTGTATAGTGTTATTTATTTTACATGTTGTATTTACACTCGTTTTTAAGTTAGTGATCATTGATACTTAACCAGGTAAAATTAGGTTTCCATTTTAAATCTTTACTCGATATCTTGTCAAGTTCTGATACCTGCAATAGAAAATATGTAACTTGTTAATTTCAGCTTTCAATTATTTTGTAAAAAGATAAATTATCTTATGAAATTCCCGATTACCTGATGCCGAATAAAATGTACAACGCTTTCAATATTTTCGGCTTTAACTTCGTCCGACAATGCGTAGAATCTCCTCCAGACCGCTGAAGCCATAATTCTGTCTTCACTCAGACCTTCATCATATGCAACCAATGCTGCTTGAAACTGCTCTGATAGCTCTGATACTTGTTTTCTGGCTATCACCGGATTTGCACCCTTGAATTTAAGAAAAAAAATTATAAGTAATTGATTCTTAATTGATGATTTCCATCTGGCCAATATTCACTATGGTGACGATGTCTGATTAACAACAACAGAAACAACTAAATAATTATTATTATATAATATAATTATTCATGAGTTACTATAGTTCCAAACCTCTGATCTTCTTTACCTAGCCTATGTTACACTTACTACCGGATGACAAACTAGGCTATAATACCGTGGCAATTACAATATAATCATTAACCAGAAAACAAAACCTATTATATCTGTTGTGAAATCTCAAAGCCGTACACCATGTAGTGGCGGTTAATCATTTGGTGTTAAACAATATTATAAATACATACACAGATCAGCAATGAGGAAACAGTGTCAAAGATGCGAGACGTTTGGTAATGCAATCGCCAACCCGCGTAGCCGTTTTGGCAAATTCATACTAAACATAAATTCATCTAAAAATTATTTTTAGATGTATTTATGTTTTTTTCTTAATTTTATTAATTGAACTCGCACCGACTTATTTTATAACATTACGTTATTTTAAAACATTATATTTATTTGAAGTGTATATGCTTTGGAGGATTAAATTTACGAATTACTAACAAATAAATAGGTCACACATTTTGATGTAGCTTTACATAATTATGTACAGTTAGGTACTATTATATTATTTAGAATGTTATTTTATTTATTGTAGATAGGTACCTTATTATAATATATATAGTTATTTATTACATAGAACCTTTATGGCTTATAACTTGTGTATATATCTTAAAACATCGCGAGCTGCCTGCTTGAAAAGGTGGTAAGTATGAGTTGTCAATTCTATGACAACACCAAGAAATGAATGTGACAATTAGTGCCAAATATCTCTTTCTAAAGCTCAATGATTTAAACGGATTCTGTACAATGAAATATGCTTACCTCTAGAAGTTTAATCCTATTAGCAACATCTGCCCATAAAGCTTCAATTATACAATTTCTCACAAAATGTCCATCCCCTTTGATATACTTTTTCTTGTCTGTGCTAATGGACGTAACATCTTCAGCCATATACCTTACTAAAAGTAACCATACATGGAGTTCTGTGACTGTAAACCATGATGCGAAAGTGTCTGGTAGTTGTAACTTCTCAAACCATTCATCGTATGCCACTTTTTCTGGTACAGATTCATAGAGAAAATATCCCGTCAGTTTAAGTCGCTATAAAGAACAAAATAATATTTGCATTATTAAATACAATATTTGTTTGAAATTTGATGTGGAACCACTGTGGAAGTACTGTATCGATAAATAAACAAAATAGCTAAAGTTGATATTAATTCATAAATTATGTTACATACATTAAAAAAAAAACAACATGCAGTGAAATTAATAACATTTTTTGGAGTTGAATAGGGTGACAAATGCCCAAATACTCAAACGCTACTCAATTTTAAGAAGCCGTTAAGTTTCGTGCTGTCTCTTTCACTTTAAGTCAAAGTGACTGTGGCACTGCGAGATTGAACGACGTCTTCAAATTGAGTACCGTTTGAGTATTTGGCCATAAGGGAAATTCCAAAATGACATGTGATCATTTTGGGACCCCCTCAGTCAATTTTCGTAAAAAAAGGTTTTTCAAATTCAATTATAAGTAACTTTTATTATAGGATTAGGGTGACAAACGAGCACACAGTCCACCTGATGGTAAGTGGTTGATGTGGCCCATAGACATCTACATCTATCCTCGATTACGAATCAAAATACAGATGCATTGTCACCCGTGAGAACTAAGATGGAATGCCTCTTTTCCAGTAAAAAGGGTCTCCGGTTCTGTACACTCACCATACGAAACACAGCAGCATTAAGCTGCTATTTTACGCTGGTATTCTATGAGAGCGTGGTCCGTCCCCACTGGTTATACAGTCTTGTTTTCAAGTTTTGAGGTATACCTGACGAGAAGATGTGCCGTAATTTCCCGAAAGTGTAGGGCGTCCCCCCACTAGATGGAGTGACGACCTGGTAAAATATGCAGGAAGTCGATGGATGCAGGTGGCTCAGGACCGTGCTTTGTGGCATTCTTTGGGGGAGGCCTATGTTCAGCAGTGGACTTGTGAAGGGCTGTAATGATGATAATGATGTGGTTCTTCCCCGGTCGAGCCGACCCATTCGCGCTACAACTATACCAGTAATATAGCTGGAGCATGGCTCTACCACGTATAAAATATAACTATAGAAGAGAATAGAATCATTGTTATTCAAAATAGATTACAATACATAATACATATTGAAAATCATTTTTGACTTTTACTGGTTCGCAAGAAAACCTCCGTTCTGGAAAGAACCAGCAAGAAACCCAGCGGGACTTTTTTTTTAAAAAGCACAATTACAATATAATATTTTATACAATTATTATGAAAACATTTAGAAACAGCATGGTAGTGATCACCTCATACCCAGGGGTTATTTTCAGTCATGTACTCTTTAATAGTATTATAAAACTTACTAGACAATTTTTGCTTAATAAATAATTTAAACCCTTTGATAGAAAAGGTATGCATATGTTTTGGTTTTGGGACTTTGTTGTAAAAGCGTATACATTGCCCCATGAAGGCGTTACTGACTCTTTGAAGTCGAGTAACTGGTATAACTAACTTGTGCTTATTCCTAGTATTTACAGAATGTACATCACTATATTTAATAAAACAATTTTTGTTTTTGTATAAATACATTAAATTCTCGTAAATATATTGAGAGGCCAAAGTTAATATATTTATTTCTTTAAATTTTTCTCTAAGGATTCCTTCAGACCTAGGTTATAAATTGCTCTTGTGGGTCTCTTTTGCAAAACAAAGACAGTTTCAATATCAGTCGCATTACCCCATAGCAAGATTTCAATGACATTATGCTATGGAAATAACTAAAATAAACTAATCTAGCTGTTTTAACACATGTAAGGCATCTAATCTTTTTTACAGCATATGCTGCGGAATATATATGAGGGCCCCATTGAAGCTTCGCGTCAACTGTAATTCCGAGAGAAAAACAGTGGTTTCAACAGGGCCCAGCTCCTCCCCATTTAAAAGCACATTGATATTCACCTGTTTTACATTTGTGAATTTAATACATTTCATTTTATTACCGTTCAAAAGCAAATTATTAATGTTAAACCAGTGTACTACTTTTGATTTAGCATTATATATACATTGCTTGTGTATTACTTTATATCAATGTGTTCTCCATAACAACTACAATAGCTCAGTTTGAATTATTAGGAGCTTAGGGGATGCTTGTCAGGAGCTATTTTAGGTGCTACAAACATTAAATTGACAGCATTGTTAAATAATCACTGTCACTATGTAGTGTCGCTTTTAATTTTTTAATTATTGTTAATAGTGTTATATCTTAACATGCTTGTAGTAGTGAAACAGAATTATACTTTCTACTGCTGGGTTTTAGAGCAATCAGACTGCTGCCCTGTTCTAGTGCTCTCAAAATGTTTTATTGCTTACAAATGCAGGTTTCTACTATATTTTCTACTGACTTCAAACAGAAGGATGTACTGAATTCAACTGTGTTTTTTTTATGTTTGTTACCTCATAACTTTTTGCCGGGTGAACAAATTTCGATGATTCTTTATTTTATTTGAAAGCTGGTGCTTCACATGTGGTCCCATATAAATTTGATCAAGGTCTGACTAAGAGTTTTTGAGTTATTTTTAATGATTTATATTAAAATTGGTTGTACAAAATTTTTAATTTTAAATAATCCTGCATCACGTAGCATGTGGTATATTAGCAATTAGTTTTAGTTAATAATATTATCTTATTCTGTTACAGCCTATGCAGAACATAGGTCTTCCCCATAGATTGCTCCGTAGGGGTTTTTTTTATAGTTTAATAGTTGCCACGCTTGGCAACCACAGTTTTCTTATTTTAGTCGTTATTAGTATGACGCTGCTGCCCATCTCCTGATTTGTATCCCTCTGTTGCCTCTTAAGACACCCAAGGGATGATATGGCGTAGTGGCTATTCTTACACTGCTACAACACTAAATTACACGGATCTTATATTCAATAAGCAATTTTTAAAGTGAATGTTGTACAAATAGGATGACATATAGTATCTTTACTATGTTGTAGAACTCCATTTCTGCGTACGAGTCCGCCTAGGTAGGTATCACTCTCTTGTCTGAAGGTTATAGATAGCTAGTATAATAAAGGCTCAGAGGCATTCCATCTTAGTCATCAGAGTTCCCAATGTACCTGTTGCCTTCTTTGTTTGAAGTTGGTTGCAGATGTCCAGAAGCTGTAGTAGCAAACACTTTTAATTAGATCAACTGTAAGTTCCTTTGTCACTTTAATATCATAAAAAAATTATTTTTAAAATTGTCAATATTGTTTGTGATGTGATGATGTTGATAATAGTCTGCAACAAATTGTTCTCGACTTGTTTTGATGTGTAAAACGTTTATCCAAACATGCATGCTCAGAATAAAAAAGTACTCTGTGGCCTGGAGTGAGACAAAGTGTATTTAGTAAAATAAATTAATACAAGGCTGCTCAAAACACAGAAAATTTCGGGATTTCTCTGCCGAAATAAATTAATTATAACAAAACAAAATAAAATTAAACTGCCATTTACATTCCATGGCTTCCCACATGATAGATAAAAAGTTTAAAAAATAGATTGAGTTAATCCAAAGAGATTTAAATATATAGGTATACTATAGAGTGGACACAGAGAGCGTTTTCATACAAAAACTTTGAGCTCGCGTGAGTGTGACGCTCTCTAGATAAACATAGCCAAACTACGCAGAATATTTATTAAAAAAACATTTCAGCTATTCCCCAGTAGGTGACGCTACTAAATGTGGGGTAAAAACCCGTTTTATGAATGTTACCATTTCGACATCAAATTTTTACGTGGTAGAGCCATGCTGCAGCTATATTATGGTTGTAGCGCGAATGGGTCGGCTCAACCGGGGAAGGACCACGCTCTCACAGAAAACCAGCGTAAAATAGCAGCTCAACGCTGCTGTGTTTCGTATGGTGAGTGTAGAGAACCGGAGACCCTTTTTACTGGCAAAGAGGCATTCCATCTTAGGCCTCACGGGTGACAACGCATCTGCATCTTGAGTCTTTATTGAGGATAGATATAGATGTCTATGGGTCACAGTAACCACTTACCATCAGGTGGACTGTGTGCTCGTTTGTCACCCGATCCTATAAAAAAAAAAAATCAAAGTATCGATAATGTTGTTGAAGGTTACTAAGCTTGTAATGCTTTACGATATAATAATAGGGAATATGCATGCTTTTTTATGGTAAAAATCTATTTACTATGACACCCATAACACCAAAAAATTCATTTAAACGTTTTAAGTTATGAATAACGTCACGAATAAAATTAAATGTCATGAAATATAATATTCAATTTCCAATAACTAAGAATCAATTCAAACAGCAGCCACATTGGTAGCATCTTGAATGATGTCACTAGGTTAATTAGACGCTATAATAATAGCATATGATTTGTCGGTTGGCGTCAAAGGCACATCGCGAAATGTCAAATCCAATAAGAGAGTGTCTCCAATTTTTCAAATTCGTTTCTTTTACAAAAGTACACTTTAAATCTAACATATTTTAGAAAAGCACTAAACTTATAAGTCGTTACAACATCATCATCATCATCATTACAGCCCTTCACAAGTCCACTGCTGAACATAGGCCTCCCCCAAAGAATGCCACAAAGCACGGTCCTGAGCCACCTGCATCCATCGACTTCCTGCATGTCTTACCAGGTCGTCACTCCATCTCGTGGGGGGACGCCCTACACTTCGCCTACCGGTACGAGGCTGCCACTCGAGAACCTTTCTTCCCCATCGGTTGTCGGTTCTTCGAGCTATATGGCCGGCCCACTGCCACTTCAGCTTACTAATCCGTTGGGCTATGTCGGTTATTCTGGTTCTACTGCGGATATCCTCATTCCTAAGTTTATCACGCAGAGAAACTCCGAGCATAGCCCTCTCCATAGCTCGCTGAGCGACCTTGAGCTTCCTCATACGGCGAGCAGTGAAGGACCACGTCTCAGTTCCGTAAGTCATCACTGGCAACACGCACTGGTTGTACAATTTCGTATTAAGGTTTTGAGGTATGTCTGACGAGAAGATGTGTCGTAGCTTCCCGAACGCTGCCCAGCCGAGTTGAATCCGTCGATTGACCTCTCGGTCGAAGTTGGACTTACCTAGTCGGACTATTTGTCCCAGGTAAACATACTCGTCAACAACTTCGAGCTTAGTGCTCCCAACAACTACCGGCATAGGTGTGACATGGACATTAAACATGATCTTTGTTTTGTCCATGTTCATCTTAAGACCTATCCGTTGGGAAACACTATTGAGGTCATTGAGCATAGTGCTTAGGCCCTCCAGCGATTCTGCCATAAGGACTATATCGTCGGCAAATCGAAGGTGAGTGATGTACTCGCCATTGATGTTGATACCGTATCCTTTCCAGTCCAGAAGCTTGAAAACGTCTTCCAATGCAGCGGTAAAGAGTTTCGGGGATATGACGTCACCCTGTCTTACACCTCTCTGCAATTGGATAGGTTTCGTACTCTGGTTCTGTACTCGGATAGCCATCGTAGCCCTACTGTGCAAGCACTTCAACACTTCGATATACCGACAGTCAACTTGGTATCGCTGAAGGGACTGCAGCACCGCCCAAATTTCGACGGAATCAAAGGCTTTCTCATAGTCCACATACGCCAGACATAGTGGCAAATTTTACTCTTCGGACTTCTGTACAACTTGCCGAAGGGTATGTATGTGGTCTATGGTGCTAAAGCCCTTTCGGAAACCGGCTTGTTCGGGAGGCTGGAAGTCGTCAAGTCTGCGCGCGAGACGATTCGTAATGACTCTCGAAAACAGCACGTAGACGCGGCTCAGAAGGGAAATCGATCTGTAGTTCTTCAAGAGAGCGTTGTCACCTTTCTTGAAGAACAAGACCACCGCATTTCTGCTCCACGCCTCCGGTGTAATGCCACCATGGAGGACGGAATTAAAGAGCTTCTGAAGGACTTCAAGTACCGGTCTTCCACCCGCTTTCAGAAGCTCCGCTGTAATTCCATCCTCGCCTGGGGCCTTACCGTTTTTAAGGTGCTGGGGAGCCATTCTAATCTCGCTCAGACTGAGGTCCGGGATATCTTCGGAATAGTGTCGGATGAGACTCGCTCTTGGATCGTTACTCACACTTGCGTGTGGCTCCAACGATGACGTGTATAGCTGCCCATAGAACCTCTCAATCTCACTCAAAATCTCAGGTGTCCCGGAAACCATGCTGCCACATTCCGTCTTCAGCTTTGACAGTTGGCTCTTCCTGGCAGACAGATCTCTGGCAAAGACTTTGGAGCCTTGGTTCCGCTCGATCGCTTCTTCAATACGAGCTGTATTGAAGTTGCGTAAGTCCCGCCGCATGCATTTGGAGATCTGTCTGTTCAGATGCCTGTATGCTGTCAAGTCTATTGAAGAATGTAGCTTCATCTCCCGTCTAACAGCCATGAGATTAAGAGTGTGATCGGAGAGTTTTTGTGTTCTTGTGCGGCGGGTCTTGCAGAACTTAGCTCCGACCGCATGGACAGTTTCCACGAGCTTGTCATTCATATCGTCCACTTCATTGCAGTCTTCTAGGCACTGAAAACGGTTTTGTAACTCGAGCTGAAAGGTTTCGGGACTTTGGAATAGAGCACGAGGGGGACGGAGCGTTGACTTCATTAGACGAGACCTCTCCAACTTAACGTTTAGGTTCAGTGTGCCTCTAACCATTCGGTGATCGCTACCAGTTTTCACCCTCGCGATCACGGAGACATCACTGAACAGTTGTCGTCTGGTCGTCATAATGAAGTCAATCTCATTTTTTGTCGAACCGTCGGGGCTCGACAAGGTCCACTTCCTGTGGGGCCGCTTCTGGAAGAAAGAGTTCATCATAAAGAGTCCCTCTTTCTACATGAAGTCGGCCAGCTGCTGGCCCCTTGGGTTCCGTTGCCCTATTCCAAATTTCCCTACTTTCAGCTCACCGTTCCCTCTTGTGCCTAGTTTTGCATTGAAGTCTCCCATTAACACCGTATATTGGGTTTTAGAGGAATGCATGGCTCTAGAGATATCCTCATACATTTCCTCCACCTCCTCATCGGGGTGTGCCGAGGTTGGTGCGTAAACCTGTATGACCTTCAGCGAATACCGTTTGATGATTCTGAGTATAAGGTACGCAACCCTCGTCGACACACTCCCGATCTTTACAACGTTGTTAACGAGAGACTTGTGGACGATAAATCCGACACCTCCTTGGGACAGATGGTCGCCCTCCCGGTGATAGAGCAAGTTGCCGGATTCGAGGATTACCGTGTCCTCCCCCTCTCTTCGGACTTCGGATAATCCTATAATATGCCAGCGCAACTTGTCTATCTCTTCTTCCAGCTCCACGATCTTCTCGTCAGTCCTCAGGGTGCGTGCGTTGTACGTTGCCAGGTCGAGTCGTCTAAGGGCCACCTCTCCGGTGGAGGTTCGGTTGCCAAACCGAACCTCCACCGGAGATTCTTAGCACCCCCTGCCCCGCCGTTACCATGGTCGCCACCGTAGCCAGGAATAGCGCGGCCGCCGGAGACTGGGGGCCGTCTGTTTGTTGCTTTAGTCATTTGCCATAGTTGCCACGCTTGGCGAGCGGGTTGGCAACCGCAGTTTTTTTATTGTAATTTTAGCTATTATCAGGAAGATGCTGCTGCCCATCTCCTGCCTGTTTCCCTTTGTCGCCTTTTACGACACCCACGAGAGGATATGGGGTAGTGGATATTCTTGACCGCCACTACACGGCAAGTCGTTACATGATAAACTATTATACAAATTTACAAGTTTGCGCGTTTACCGATAAAAAGAACACCTTTGTCGTATCTCCTCAATTTCAGAGCACTTCCCTTGTTGCCGTAACCAATAGCGGAATCTTCGGCGTCGACATATCGAATGACCTGCAGTAGTATGGTCACTTGGAAGAGAAAGCTAAATTGGCTTTTAAAAAACTTGGCGTACTCAGTAGAGCGGGACACTACCGTAAACAAAAAAGCGACCGTTTGCAACTTTACAAGCGCAGGTTCAGCCTCACATGGGATACTTTTTTCATCTCTGGGCCAGGGCTCCCCAGTGCGAGCTCCTTCCACTTGACTGCAAAGCAGAGCAGCTCGAATTGTCTACGACCGAGTTCTCTTTGATTGGCTCGATTTTCTATCGTATTTAATACGGGGAGTGCTTTGAGGAATTGTTCTGATTAATTCCAGCCACCAAATTTCACCAAAACACATCATGACAAAACCTACATTACCATCGACATCATTTGAATGCTTGGGGGTATACTACAATGCAATTTATTAGGAGTTTTCTTAGGAATCATTTACCAACGGCAATTTTATGGACAAAATGACTTAGGCGAGCTTCAAAAAACGAGCTTACTCCTTTTTAAAAGGCCGGCAACGCATCTGCAATACTCCTGGTGTTGTAGAATTATATTGAAATTTAAAAAAAGGCTATCTTGTTGACTGGTTGTACTGGCTGACATAGATGTTTCATATTAAAACCAATGACCGTGTGCCCCGATACAGGCCCAGCCGATTTCTTTATTGGTACCGGTACAGTATTGTTTACTGTTTCACCTCCTTAAATATTGTAGATGATTAAATTGCCATCTGGTATAATATTTTTTAACGATAACAATAACCGATAAACATTGTCAATCACTAACTCTTTGGTAAATAAATCATGACGTTACTGGATAACAGAGGGCGCTTATTACAATAATGATAAATGTTCTAGAACAATCTACCAGAAATAATAAAATTTAAAAATTATTAGGTAAATATACATTATTCTTGTGATAATAAACCGAAATCACATTCAGTGTTTGCTCCATATCAGGACTTACAATACCTTAATGCACAATCTGGCATATTTTCTATAAAAAATACTTTTTAAACTTAGGAAACAAATGCGTCTTAAGCTTTTGACGATGTCACTAAGACTAAATGACACAAATCCGAAATATATCCTATAGGACATAAGTAAGAGGTGACAATTTTGTTGCTGATATCCCTTCTATTACTAATACTTAAATGTCTTTGAATTAATCGATTTAATAAAAAATAATATGTTAAACAATCATTTATCTTTCTGACAATGTGCTTTTTATATCATTTATATGTTAAATATGATTATTAGATACGATTTCATGCAACAAAACGTTGGAATCTTGATTTTTAAGCACTAGTAGAACATACCTACATGCTTTGCACTTAAGGCATGCAATTATCAGGTTTGAAAAATTCTACCTTATTTGTGAAAATACACATCAGATACATCAGTGACAATACATTTTATTTATAATGTTAATGTTAGTGACAAAAGAACCAACAGCCAACTAGAAGTAAGGATTGCAGCAGGCCATCAAACAAAATGCAGCTACCAATAAAGGAGTACAGATAAAAGTCACAGCTTATATACATCTTAATGCTGGGCACAGCCCTCTCATTAATTGGTTGGTATTAATTGTTAAAATAACTCAATTTAAGAAACTCTCTCATTATAGATGCAATGAGGTGCTTCTTTAAAAAAAGTATTTCAAGCATTGAGTTATATGTACTACATACTAGAGAAGCCATTCCAAACAAAAATTGTGTCCTACTCTATGTCATCACGCATGCGCGGGAGTAGTAGTCGCGCATGCGTGAAAACTTTAATTTAATATAAGATATTAATATAAAATAAATATAAGAATTTAATATAAAATATCTTAATTTAATCTAAACAAACATATTTCTAAATAAAATGTAATAATAATTATTTTATGGAATTCACAAATATTCAAATTACGCAATATTTAGTTTGTATGGATTGCACTACAGTTCAATTGAATATAGTCAATGTTCGGAATGGCTTCTCTAGTATGTAGTACATATAACTCAATGATTTCAAGTTTTTTGTGGATGATAACAATATTTAAAATAGTTAACTTACTTTTAATATAAGATATCTTAATAAAACTAATTATAAGTACTCATAAAATGAGTAATTCTATAAAATTATATTACCGTCCTAGACTGATCCATCCAACCCACAGCATTCATGAATTTTTTTACATAACTATCCTCTACTGCTACTGAGCTATATGTTCTTTTATTTAAAATCCTGTCGCTTACATTATGTAGGTGTCTTGCATAATTAAAGAAAGTAAAAGATCGTTGATAGCACAAAATCTGTAATAATGAACGGATTAGTTAATGAAAGTTTGTATTAGGTAATATTATTAGTTGCATAAACTGGGTTTTAAATACATACTTTTGGAAAAAATCGGATTCCATACATTTTTTAATCATAAACATGCGTAAATATTAAATGCAATTAATTAGGTACGGCTGCCATCCATTATAACTTCATTTTTATCGTAAATTATCTTCATTCTTCTAATAGCTTGTCATTGTCCTTTTCATTTTGTAAAATGTCAATGTCAAATGTCATCAGTGTGACCATCTTTAAAATACAGATCCTGCCTTACTTTTGTGAAAAACCGTAGATAGAGGATTGACTATAGTCGTATTTTTAATTAGACGAAGTCAACTGACGTTTACTGTGTTGTCAGTTTTTGATGAAATAAAAATAGTGTTGTGACAAAGTGAATGATTGAAAAACTCCTGAATTAATGAAATTGCCTCGATTGTCTAGTGAATAGTTAGTGTGCTGAACTGCCGATATCGGGTACGGGGTTCGCGAATTTTAGTCGTGCTTTGTACATACCAACGAGTTTTCGACGACTATGTTCCTATAATATCTACCTATACTGAATACCGAGTGTTTTAAACATTAAGGAAAATATTGCGAGGAAACTTGTAAGACTGTCCTATTTTCAATACATCATGTAGTTGAAACTATAGATGTATAAAATATAACAATTATAGGTAGGTAATGAGAATAAAAAAAATCGCTTATTACATAATTTGTTTTTATTCATTATCAGATAAAAAATCATCACTATCGCTTTCGGTGACATTAATTAAAAATCTGTCAGTAACATTGTCAATCATGTGGTCGAGACCATACATTTTGTCTTCTTTTTTAATTATATGAGACACGCAGCTATTCCATTTTTCAGGTGTGATATGTTGAAGTCCTTCTTCAAAAAGTTTTTTTACTTCTGTCATTTTGAAGGTTTTGTTATTTCTTGCAACATATCCTTTAGCCTGCGCCCATACCAACTCAATGGGATTGAGCTCACAGTGGTATGGGGGCAGACGTAAAACAATTATCCCATGCTGCGCTGCCATCTCGTCCACAACATACTTATCGCAATGTTCTTGCTTGTGCTGCCGTACAATGTCTATAAGAGTAGCTTTAACCATTGTTGCTTCGAATGAAATATTTTTGCTCGTTAGCCACTCTAGTATTCTAGGTTTAGTCCAAGACATTTTAGGCAGCGATTCTAGTTTCCTGGAGTGGTAGGGGGCATTATCCATCACTACTACGGAATTTGGTTTTAGTTTTGGCAAGACCCCCTAAACCACTTCTCAAAGGAATCGGCATTCATCTCTTGATGATAATCTTCTTTATTTTTTTTGGCTTCAAATATTAATAAGCTGTCTTCTACGAATCCTTCTTCCCCGCCTATATGGCCGATAATTAATCGTTTGCCCTTTCCTGAAGGCTGTTTTAAGCCAGTGGTCAAGCCATCTAGGAAAGCCTGGCGGGACGATAACACTGTCTGGTCAATCCATGCCTTCTTCGGTGCATGACCTTCAAGATAGTGAAAAATATCAATTAATTATTGAAAGTACAATTTAATGTAAAGAAAACAGAAAATTGTAATTACCTTCGTTGATCCAGGTTTCATCTTGGTAATAAATATACCTTCCTTCCCTTCGATACTCTTTAATTTTTCGAAGGTATCGCTGGCGCCATAGAATAATGTCCTGTCTGTCAATTAAAATGCTGTGTCTTGATTTTGTGACATATTTGAAATTTAAATGTTTCATAACATTTCTTAATGTACTCCAAGAAAAATTGGGTAAGTCTGGGTCTTCATTGACAACCTTAAGAATCTGTAAAGTAATAAAAATATGTTTTGAGTAAGGAAGTCTACGCAATCTAATACTTTGGTTTTACAAAGAACATTATGGTGGACACAGAATATAATGCAGTAGAAGGAATAAAGTTTAAGTTACCTTTATAATGGTGGGTGACTCATTTGCATAAAAAAAATTATGTACTTTTCGCCTTATAGCGGCAAAAGTAAAATCGTCTAATTTATCTTTGAAACTGTGTTTCGGTCCACGTTTCTCGGGAGACTTAAATTGTTCATTTTCTTTGCATTCTTTTAACACACTGTAAACTGAGGTCACACCAATTCCCAAAATGTCAGCTGTTTTCGAAACACATTCTTTTTTTTCGGGGGCCTCAATAGGTAATAGTGAAGCAGCTTTTTCCTCAAATACGTGTTTGTAGACGTTTTGTATCATAAGTTTTTCGGTAACGCTTAAAGCAATCCGTGGTCTCTTCTTTCTTGGAGACAAGCTTTGGCTTGACGTGCTTGGTTGAGGATCCATATCATTTGTACGAAACAATATAGCAACAAATAAACACAACAATTACCACAAACACAACGTAACGAAAAACTTAACAAAAACAATAACTAAACAGCGTGAGCGCAGAAAAAACATTCGTGCTATCAGACCAGAGGTTAGAAGCCGAATAACAAACAAAATGGCGACCGACGCGCGCGGCGTTGATCGGTGTTGGCAGTAGTCGCCGCGCCGCGCTTTGTAATAAAACCTCAAAAAACTGATTGTAGTTACATACTACTAGTAACTTATATCAGAGCACTTTTATACAATTTTATTGTAAAATAGAAATAATATTCTTTTATAGTTTGAAATGATTAACTATACACACTCATTGTTCATTCATCTGATTGAACGAGAACTGAACGCATCACTATTACTTTAAATATGGCAACATTATTTTACAAAGTGACATTAGCTACTGTCAGTTGGCTTCGTCTAATTAAAAATACGACTATAGATAAAGCATTCGCGTATGCTTTTGAGATAGAAATAGGCAGGAGGTACTTTCACTGGGTTACCAGATATTGTTCCATTTCCCCCGTTAGGGGTTTATTTATATTCACAGCACTTACATTCATACAAAAAACTTAATTGTTACCATAAAAAAATGTTCTTTTATAATTCAGATGATTAATTGATTTCTCTTGAAAATACATTCTGTGACAAAAACTACAGGCGGAAACGGCGTAAAAACAGAATCATCATTCTGTATTCAACGGCGCATCGACGATTTTACTGGACATTCAATAAACTCTTTGGATTTCGACGGCACTAAGTGAAGGCGCTAATAGCACAAAGTGTGATATCGCTAATAAATAACAATATGTTATGTATGTACTTAAATATTAATTGAGAATAAAAATATTAAATAATAAACAAAAATTTCCTTGAGTCGAGTTTTGTTGTTTTAAAAAAAAACAATAATGTTTTAACATACCATTCCATCACAAGTTCAGTGCTGAACACAGACCTTCGAAAAGAAAGGGTTTCCACTTAGGTTTTTTAGTACAAAACACGGTTATGAGCCTACTCCCGAGATTTCCTGCATGTTTTGCTAAGTTAGTGTCTTGTGTGCGGCAAGTTGTGGCGTACAAGAGAATTTGTCTGTACACGGGATGATATTACCCCGCGTCGTAAGCAAATAATACAAGATGGGGATGGGGCAGCAGCACTTTCCCGATGAAAACTTAAAATAATAAAAAACTGCGGTGGCCAACCAGCATAACGCATATTTTCACGCAGGCGTGGCAACTATGGCAAGTCATCCTATGAGGATATCTATTTAAGGCCTTTTTTAGGTGACTTACTTATGGTTAGGTAGCTTAATCATGTTACCTAATGGTTAAGGTGGTAAAATATTTTAGTTAATATACGTTGTAAAGCATCAATAAAGGATTTTTTTTTGTAATATGTTGGGGTATATAAAATAAAAACGAATGTTTTATAATATTCTATTTTAATTTACCATGCAGTGTAAGATTATCTGCTACCTCATATCATTCCATGGGTGGTGTATGAGGCGACATAGGGAAACATCAAAGAAGATAAACAGCAGCATTATATAATATATATATATATAATAATGGTTGACAACCCGCTTTCCAAGCGTTGAAACTATGCCAAATAACTATAATCATGTTTATGTTCAACAGTGGACTTTTGATAGACTGTAAAGATATATATTCTATTTAAATGAAAATATATTGAAATTTAAAAAGGCAAAAGAACTAAATTTTGTGTACTTATACAACATTTAGAAATATTAACAATGTTACATTAAGTAAAACAAATGAAAACACAATTACATATTAAATATAATTCAATAAAATTAAAATAAACAAACGATTATTATTAATCTTTTATCACATTAATAAACAAAATATTTTACAAAATTTTTGTCTCCTTTCTAGAGCATTCGTTGTAATTCTTGGTTTGAGTAGCACTAGAATTCCTCAAAAATATGCATTTGTAAACTTGATTTATACTTTTGCATGGCAGAAATTCTTGGGTGCTGGTCGTTAGAATCGGATTAGAAGGGAGTATATATATAATTTGCCTTGTATATAATACATTTTAATGGTATAAATAATAAGGTACAACTCCTAAACTATACTTAGATAGGTAATACTTATCTCTTGTCAAAAACATCTTTATTACATTATTTATGAAAATTGAATAAAAATTATCATAATTATTACATTTATTTCTTAATTTATTTACACATTAATGTTTATAACAGCTTTATAAAAGGGATTAAGGGTGGACTAAATGTCCCATTGAACCGTCCCGTGATTCATATTTATGGACATAACTACTAATCACAATAACAATTATTATTGAACAATGCGAAAAAATTATTGTACTCGCTGATATCCCTAAAGTTTCTATAATCCTACCAAATCAAAAAGTACACGTTTGTTATGACTTTAAGCTTTCGAATGACCGTTCAAATTAAGGAGCATTATCATGAAAAATTTACAATCTGGGAGTCCAAATATTTGACAAAATACACCACAAAGTCCATTAAAAATATGAAATGTTACACTTTATATTCAAAACAATAGATATTGATCAGTACAAGTAGCAAATGTAAGCACAAAACAAACTTACCGATGAAAGGTAATATTATCAATTTTTCGTTGACTGATGCTGTTGCATCCTCAAATGCTACAACTTACCATCTTTTTCACCTTACCTAATAACTAAGATCCACAAAAAGCACTAAATTCAATTACCTGTTTGCTTATAATATCAATATTATTCAAAAGAGCTTGACATCGTTAATGTCAAATAAAGGAGGGAAAACAATCAAAAACGCATACCTAGAAAAAGACAAGAAATATAGATTTGCTTCTCCCTTACTCTTATGTCTAACTATATACGTGCATTCCTTTCACACGCTGATGACGTCACTGAATGTTTAGTCTATAAGATACTATGTCTATGTGAAAAACCTGCCAAATCCTGCCAGTCTGTGGTGAAAAATGCCTAAAAACTGCCTACTTTATTTACCATTGTATTAAACTAAGCAAAGTAAAAATACACATTTAAATGTTATATTTTTACTAAAATAAAATTAAACATATCTTTCGTTAGTTTTAATGCAATGCAATCGCCATGCCCACCAATGCCTTGTTTAACGTGCAAGATAGACGCCACATGTTTGTTTATAATCGGTTTCGTGTTTTTGTCTTAAATAAATTTATTTGAGAATATTCTTTCGCATGCTGAATCCACTCATATTTTTTTCATGTTTACCAGTAGTGGCATGCTCCTTTAAAGCGGACGGCCGGGGTGCAAATTTGCAGTCTGGATCACCTTTAGCTTTGGAGATCCACGACGAAAGTGAAGAATCTTGCTCCCACTCTGTTCTATACGCCCTTTCATATTTTCACTTCATTACCACCACCTATAATTACTATCGTCCACGACATATTATTAACAAGATATTATCACCATGAAATCTAATGCGATACCAAACTAAAGCACTTCTCTTCTATGACTGATTGAGATATTAACCATAAACTCGTGTTTATGAATACTCGTTTTTAGATTACTTTTGTACGTGGTAGAGCCACGCTGCAGCTATATTACTGGTATAGTTGTAGCACGAATGGGTCGGCTCAACCGGGGAAGGACCACGCTCTCACAGAATACCAGCGTAGAATAGCAGCTTAACGCTGCTGTGTTTCCTATGGGTGAGTGTAGAGAACCGGAGACCCTTTTTACTGGAAACGAGGCATTCCGTCTTAGTCCTCACGTGTGGCAACGCATCTGCATTTTGATTCGTGATCGAGGATAGATGTGGATGTCTATGGGCTACAGCAACCACTTACCATCAGGTGGGCTGTGTGCTCGTTTGTTATCCTTATCCTATAAAAAAAAAGATTATCAACTTTACAAAAAAACTTTTAAAGTTTGAAAATGATGTTTATTGAATGTGATACAAACATAATACAGAAATACAAATTTCAACATGCTGGCGAAGTATTTAGGGTTGCCATTTTCGGCATTTTAAGTTGCCATAATGAAATCTATTTTTAATACCCCAATACTGCCAAATACTGCCAGGTTTTATAAAACGTCAACCTATCATGCCAGCGGCTAAAATAAGAGGCAAATCCTGCCAAAATGGCAGGAACCTGCCACATATCGTCACACTGAATGTCATTCATTAGGTTTATGAATGGTGATGAATGGTCATAATTGGTCATAAGTGCGCTAGCACTTCTTACTAGTTTGTGGTCATAAGCATAGTGTCTATGGAATAATAGTCAAAGGTACAGTAACAGATAAAGCTGAGAACAAATTATCGGACGCGTCCGTCAGCCGCGGCTGAAAGACGCGGCTTATTTGAATCTAGCCAGTACATTTAATACTACACTGTGCAAACTATCGGTCGTAAGACGCGGACGTACCCTTGGGTCATCCTTGAGCGTTCGGACGTCCGAACAGAATCTAGCCGGCTGGATATTTGTGCGTCCTCGGACGGTGTGCACAGGGCACGGGACGCGTCCGCGGACGTTTCGAGTGTCACAAACGAACCGACCGCGCTCGCGACATGTCAGACGAAGAAAATTTGATTGAATGTGTTCGTGGCCATGAATGCCTTTATAACTACAAACTGCAGCACTATAAAAATGCAACTTTAAAACAAGAAGTGTGGGAGCAAATTGCTGCTGAATTAAACACCACAGGTAAGAGCTATTTATGATTTTCCTTATATTTTCGCGATTGTTACACATTTAATTTAAATTACGTGTACTTAAATGTTTTAATAAAATAATTGTGTATTAATTTATTTATTGATGTATGATTTATTAAATATCTTAAAATCTATAATATATAATATATATTAAAATCAAATTAAAAAGTACGATACTAAAATCATGTTTTTACTGTCTTTATTATTCCCTATTAGTTACTTTATTTCGTTAATAATACTGTAATTTTTAGCTATGGAAGAGCGAAGTCACCTATTAGAGGCATTATTTTGCTTACTAGGTGACCTCGATCACTGATCATATAATGTAACTTTAATGTTTGACGAAATAAATTATTTATTATTATTATTAAGTTTTATTCTATAATTATATAATAAGAATAACCCTTTTTAAAAAGGTTTTGTTTAATAAAATTTGACAACAATTTCATAGACAGGCTTCGAATATTTTCCAGGCCTTAGTTGTAAGTGTTAATTATACCTATGCCTAGGTGTGTTAATGTTTATATAGTTCACTTATATGTATAACGTTAGTGTATAATAAAGAAATATTAAAAATATTAGATATAAAAAATAGTGAAAATTAAATAAAAAAATAATGGTATGCTGTGAATAAATAAAGTGCAGCAGCCGTTAGCGCATTAATAATCATTTTAATAAATTCGTCCGCACATTGGCCTGAACCGAAGCAAACTGAACGACCTTCCAACGTGTGGACGCGATCACAATTTCTTGGCCAATAACTCTGCCAACACATTCGCCACTGTGTTGCCCAACGTGAAGAGGTGCCATTAGAACACACCGTTTTCAGTAACCCATTATTATTCGTCAAACATCTTCATTAAGTGAAACAACTCTAATAAATCACCATAAACTAAATATTCACTGGCTAGTAAAGAAAGAAAGAAAAGTAGAAAAGTTAAACAAAACAAACTATTTAATTTGAAAATGATTTGAAACATTCCCTTTTAAATTAATACCTATTGATGTAAAATGAACTTTGAAACTTGTTCTTTTCTTAATTTCATGAATATGTAATAAATAATAATCTAGGTTCTAGGTTATGTTTTTATTTCACAACAGCCATAGATACATTTATATTTTCGGCTACAGAGCTTGTAGCAGAGTAATCATTTCAATCAAAAAGTGGTGAGCGCTAAGCTCTTTTTTTATAGGATAAGGGTGACAAACGAGCACACAGTCCACCTGATGGTAAGTGGTTACTGCGGCCCATAGACATCTACATCTATCCTCTATTACAAATCCAAATGCAGATGCGTTGTCACCCGTGAGGACTAAGATGGAATGCCTCATTTCAAGGAAAAAGGGCCTCCGGCCACCTGCACTCACCAAGCGAAACGCAGAGGTAAACCTCTACGCTGGTATTCTGTGAGGTCGTGATACCACCCCGGTTCGAGCCGGCCCATCCGTGCGACAGCAAAAGCTGCCGCGTGGCTCTACCACTGTTAAATTCGTGAAGGTGAAACCCGCGTCGTTAGTCACGGCGTCGGCCAGCGCACATGCTCGCTCACGTCATCTTATCTGTCGATAATATTATTACTTATTAGGTCTTGATGGTCTTGCTAGCCTAGTAGGTATTCGCTCGCGTTCAAGACGAGTTACGCCGCCACCGCTAGACACAATTGTGGGTATTAGTGCCATAAAAACCGACTATACACGATTGCTTATGTTAAAGAAAGTCATTAAAAACATAACTTGTAAAAAGACTAAGTCTCGCAACTCAGTTCTTCTACCGTAAAAAGTTGTCATCAATTAGATGAACTAATAAAAAGTGTATATTTAAAATAAAAACATAGGTTGAACAAGGAAAAATAAATTTTGTTCTTCCATACAAAAGTCGATGTCGAACACAAGTGTGTCGCTACACTTACCAACTATTCTTACTATATAATATAACTAGATTTATATATACTATACCTAACTTTATCTAGGTGCAGATGGAACTGTTTAGGTACTAGGTAATTATTATTGCAATCAGGCAGATCAGGCACAAAAATAATAAAATTGTATTAACTATATTTTATATTTATTTATTGATTTTCCCAAGGCAAACTTCCATTTTCGGAACTAAAGTAATCACAAAACTTGTCTCGAATAACACATGCTGCTCGGGTAGAATTATTACGAATACCTTCAAATGCTATAAAGTTATCTGGTACACCAGTGTTGTCATCTTCGTCGTTCCGTAGCATGTTGTGTAAGCAACAACAGCATAAAATGATGTTATCGACAATTTCTGGTTGTACTTCAATATCTGTATGAAATATCCGCCATCTTGCTGACAAAATGCCAAATGCGTTTTCGACTGTCCTCCTTGCACGTGATAATCTATAATTGAAATTCTTTTTATTTGCGTTATTAGAAACAGCTTCTTTACTGTATAGTCTCATTAAATATGGTTTTAATGGAAACGCTTGGTCTCCTATAATGACATGTGGCATGGGCTCACCACCATTTTCCAATGGTGTATCTGCTGGTATATCTGCAGTGTTAGTCGCCAATGAAGTTCCCAGTTTTGACTCAGCAAATACACCACCGTCACTGTTACGTCCGAAGGCCCCAACATCAACTGCAATGAATTTGTAGTTAGCGTCAACTAATGCTAAAAGAACGACAAAATGTCGGCCTTTGTAATTATAGAATGACGTTCCCGCATTATTTGGGCAAAACAGCATAACATGCTTCCCATCCAAGCTTCCCACACAATTAGGAAACTGCCATTTGTCACTGTACGTTTTCGCAATTTGTTTCCACTTTTCTTTAGTCGGTTTTGGCATAAAAATATCTTTTAGATTTTTCCAAATGACAATAGTTACATCCAGAACGATAGCTTTTATTGTGCTGAATCCTATCCTGTATCTAAATCCTAGCGATCTAAATGATTCTCCTGTGGCTAAAAACCTGAAAATAAAAATAGTACCGTTATGTTTAAGCGCAAAAAGGTACACATACAGAGTTACTTTTACATTTATAATATAAGTACGGATAAACCTTTTAATTAAGATAATAATTCGTCTTTTTTTATTTTAGCTTCGATATGCAAGGCAAAATGGAACTTGTTACGAAATGCATTCGTACATGCTGTAAGCAGGCGAAAAACAATGACAGGGCAAGGCGTAAAAAACTTGAAGAAGTGGAAATTTGAAGAGGAGATGTCATTTTTATTACCTTTTATGACACATAGGAACACTGTATCTAATTTCGGTGAGAGCGAAGAAAACCAAAATTCAAATACAATAAATGAAGAATCGAACGAAGATAACACACAGCAGAGGAAACGGAAAAATAGCAATAATTATCAGGAACAGATATTAAATGTGATGAAAGCAAGAAGTCAGAGTAAATCAGAAAAAGATGACATTGACTTATTCTTTGAATCAATGGCTAAAACAGTCAAGAAGTTACCTAAAATAAAACAAGTTAAATTAAAATTTGACATCATGAAACTGGTCCATGAAAAACAAATGAGGTGGCTCGATTCTCTGACAGAATATTCTGCTTCTTCATCTGATGTAGCATGTCAGAGATATCTGCACCATCACCTCAACCGTTCATGCGCCGCAAGTCTTCTCCTTACTTAAGAGAACAATCTACCTCGCCTTCGTACTTACGTCAACCTTCGTTCTCACCTCAGAGTACCCAACGATCACCTTCTCCTCTCACTCAACAAGTTTCCTCTCCTGTGCATGTCTCACAGTTTTTACCGTCTCCCCAGAACACTTACCAATCACCTCCTTTCACTAGAAAATCTGCCTCACCTTCTTACGTCCTGCAGTCTTCACCCTCACTACAGAACACCCACCAGTCACCTCTATTTATTCGACAGTCTGCCTCACCTTCATCCGTAGAACAGTCTTCATCCTTACCTCAGAACACCCTCCAATCATTTTCTTTCACTCGATCATCTGCCTCGCCTTCTTCTCTACAGCAGTCTTTATCCTCACCTCAGGACGCTCTCCCACCACCTTCTTTCACTCGACATTCTGCCTCGCTTTCGTCTGTACAGCAGTCTTTATCCTCACCTCAGACCGCTCTCCCATCACCTTCTTTCACTCGACAATCTGCTTCATCTTCATCTGTACAGCCGCCTTCATCAACTGCTCGGAGCACCCATAAATTACTTCCCACTCAACAGTTTTCATTGCCTCTGTCCTCTAACATAATCCAGCTATCTACTACACAAATGCCCTCCACGCAATTAAACTCTCGATCATTGCTGAAGCCAACGCAAAATTCTGTTATTGAGCTCTCCGTGCCATCTTCAGTAGAATTATATGAAGTAGACGAGACAGCATCCATCGATATGAGGCAGAAAAGCAGCAGTAAGATATATGAAGGCCCAGCAAAATCACTTCTTGAATATTTGATTATCAAAAAACCTTAATATTTTTTAATGCTTTTTGATTTACGAATTTTGCAAATTATATACAAACAAAATGTACATTAAAAAAAAAACGCTAAAAATATGTTTCTGAGGTGACTAAAATATAACAAACTGTTTATATTAATTATAAAAAATAAATAAATATTTTAAATATTGAAACAAAAATATATGTAAATACTTTCTACTTTTCTTTTTTAGTAAATTGTTTAAAAAATTCCGAAGCCTTGTGTTAACACACATGGCACATCCAAATGCCACATCTAGTTTTTGATAAATCATCGAATGATCATGGAGTCAAACCATTTGTCTGCTCGAGGGCGCTAGTTTCTTTTCCAATCCAACAATTCATGCGAATTTGAACTTTATGCAGTATGGCAAAATTTAGTTCCTTTTTTCGCCACCGGCAAAACAGAGAACTAGAATCCTCTACTGCGGGCGTCTCAGAAATGGACAGCATTGCAGCTATTGGGTAGTTACATTGATATTATTGCACTTTATCCTCATTTTGATATATTAAACTGTGAATGATGAACAATTATACATATTTCAACAGAAAACTGACAGTAAATACTAAAATTTTACATACATTTCAAGACAACTTTCCGCAAGCTGTAATTTAGTTCTAAGATAGCGGTTTGCTTTCACACAATTTAAAAAACCATTTCACACGTACTAAATGAGATAAATCACAAAATGAGGTTACAAATAGGAAGGTTACATATTACATATACAATTGGCTATATTATAATAAATCAAAATCTGTACGAAATAATTGCAAACAACTGCCATGTTAGCGCGCGTCAATCACACTGATTGGTGACTCAAGGGACAGACGAAATAAAGACATGATATTGATAAAAAATTCTACTAAAGTGTGTGAGCTGGGGGATTTTTGTGCTATCCATTTTTATCCTATACACATCGACATATGGTACAATGAGTTAGACATAGTGCATAATGCTTTGTTTCTTCATTAAAAAAGCGGGTAAAAAATGACTAACACTTGGACACGCGCAGTCAACGGAGATATTTTCGTGTCCAAATGTTAGACATCCGCAGCTGAAAGGTTATTATAATAACAAATATATAATAATAAATATAATAAATGAGCAAATTAAAATGAGCACATTCGTTGTATTATTTGGGTATATACCTAACCTCAAAGTCACCACTAGACGCTCCTTTGCAGATATCGGTTTCCGAAACTGTGTCATTTGTTTTTCGATATCATTTTCAATCAGATTAAGAAGAAAATCAAATTGGTTTTCATTCATTCTTAAGTACATTTTGTAACGTTTATCATCTTTTTGTAAGTCTGGATACAATGTATGAAATTCACCATACTCGAGTCGTTTTACATTAATATCATGGACCCAAACACTCCTTTTCACTTTTTTTTTTTGGAGGACAATATAAGGCAGCTGCCGCTAACTCTATAAATTCGTCCTCGCTGTCGCTGCTTGTCATGTTTCTCGATTGAAACACCTTTATAGAATGACTGAAGTGAGGCGTCCGAAGACGCCGTCTTAACTACCGTGCACACCGCTAAGCCGCGACTGTCAGCCGCGGCTGACGGACGCGTCCGATAATTTGTTCTCAGCTTAATAGTACAAGGAGGAACCATAAACTTAAATAAGTCTATGGGAGGAACAAGCTTATAGACTTAAAATATACTGGCATAAGACAACTGGCGTCTAGACAGGGCAATCAAGCGGTGAAGTGCGGGGCGAGACGCAGATGGAGCTCTACTCTAACTGTCCGTTAGGGGTTGTCCTGTCACGCAAATAAATTAAAATAGTTCACCCTAGATGTGCGGTCTCTGGAGGCCCCGCAACGTTCTAATCGAACCCCATGTTCCGCTACATTCCGATAACCGAAATGTCGCCAGTCAGTCACACTCCAACACTACATAATCACCTAGTGCCACAAACACTGTTAGGACGGATGGGACGCAGCGAGTCCACAGACGGGCGCGCCGCACACCCCTCCACACCGAATACACACCATACACCTGCGTCACTGGGCGGTTCTCACCGCCTAGAACATCGAACGATACGAGTAAGCCGTCAGAGCCGGGGCTCGCCACCCCCTGTTTGGACGGCCGTTAGATAACTCATCCATGTTATATTCATTGTGATCACTAGTGATCGGAATAGGTAGTACAATTTTGTGGGAATTTGTGGCGTTATCCTAATATTGATATGCCTTTAAATCTCACTTAGTTGGAATTTAATACGATCAATTTAATTCTTTCAATTTAAAAGTACTAAGCTACTATGTAAATGCATTGTTTATTGTGGCGATGGTTGATTAGAGCGTAAAAGTACATTGTAACTATGTGCGATAGAAAGAGACAAAATGATGTTTATTAAGCGTTGTCACTTTCTTTTGTATTATCCCCTATATAATTGGGGTTTTGTATTATTTACGTTCCTTGGGTCGTTGAGTGCGCAAGTGGTGATTTTGTGGCGACTGGTTTATTTTGATTATCCTTCTGCTTGATCTTTTATTCACGACTATTTTGCCTAGTGTAAACGAACTTTAAGATACTGTGACGATGTGGATTGGTTTTGTTTGGACGAAGATCCCAGTAAGTTTTATTTTATTTTTCCAATAAGCTAAGGAGTAACTTAGGGTACTTTTATTAAAAAATAATAGAATAAGTGTTTCGTGCAAAAAAATTAAAACACATTTGTTCGATAGATTCCAACAAGAAAAAGTCGCGAATTGCAGCTTGCTTAGCAAGAAATTAGCGCTGACTTTTTAACGTTGCGTCCGCAAAGTCGCACTAAAATAAAAAAAAAAATAATCTACCGCCCCCCCCCCCCTTTTATAGCTGAGTTTGATGAAGCTGTAAGAGCCGCATAGGCTAACAGCATTAACATCACAGAAACTACACTAGATGTGCGGTAAAATAAACTGTGGGTCCTATATAACCCATTTTTATTATTTCTGAACAATAATTGTCTAAGTTACTTATTTGTTTAAACATGTAATAAAATTAAATCATCTGTTTATCTTTTTATTATTTCCCATGCTGACAACTCTAGCAATTCATTGTTTATGTCGGCTTTTCCGACAACATCAAACGCGATGACTGACTGACAGTATGTTCTATGTTCTTCTTAAGCCTCCTCTACACGTCCACAGAATCGTCAGTAGATGTTATTTGCGGATGCGTCCGCCAACGTGTAGACGGGGGAATTTGCTCATTTGTGGTAGGTATTTAACGTCGGCAAATGCGTCTGCCATCAATCCGTTTGTTTTCGATTTTTTTTGGCAAGCAATAAAGGGTTTCAGCGAGGGCGCTCGGCGTCTGGGCGACGCATCTGTGTTATCGGAGTGGTGAGTTCTATTTATTTTTAATAACTCTACTGCGATGCACACTTAAATAGTAGTTAAAAGTACTAAATAAAAAATAGCTGCGTCAGCTACTATCTCAATATCCATTTTTAAATGTTGCGTGCTTGCGTTTAGTTGCATCTATCGAAAATTAACACAGACTGAACAGTCTACAGACAGACGTGTGGACGGCCCGTGCCGATTCTTCTGCTGTGTAGAGGGATTTGGTTGTGGTGATACATTGTCCAAGGCATAAATAGAATGTCAGAGATAAAAAATAACTATCAAAAGTAGGTGTACTATTTAAAAATGATAAAAATAAACACTGTACTAGTAACAAGTCATTTAGCCGCCAATCTTATGCTATTATATACGTGTACTCTTGTACTGATCTCATAGCTTGTTAGGTTAGGAATTTAAAAACTAGTAAAATTTAACTTTTACGTGATAAATAATATATAAATTTATACAATCACACTACATATTATATCGATATTAAGCATTACTTTTAAATTTGCTCGAGTGAAAATGAAAAATAGAAAAAGGGTCATAGACAATTTTTTTTATAGCAACAAATATTTAGAGACGGAACACAGATCACAGAGTACTTTAGACGGAAGTTCATGTAAAACGTTTATCTTACATTTTCTCTGACTCTTACGTAAACTCGTTTCAGAGAAAAATTGGATCGACTTTAGAATACGAACATGTTTTCTACCGCCGGAAGAGCTGGCCTTTTGGCTGCAAGGACGGTAGTCAACAATTCCTTGGCTGAAAAAACACCTTTGGTGGCTGGAGCCCTAGTGAACAAGCGAGAATATGCTGCCCAAGTCGCAGGAACGAGTCAAGGTAAGGTGGTCGCGGTCATCGGTGCCGTAGTAGACGTTCAATTCGAAGGCAATCTTCCATCCATCCTAAATGCTCTTGAAGTACAAAACCGCTCTCCTCGTCTGGTACTGGAAGTGGCCCAACATTTAGGGGAAAACACTGTGCGTACTATTGCTATGGACGGTACCGAGGGGTTGGTTCGCGGACAGGTGGTACTAGACTCTGGTTCACCTATTCGTATTCCTGTGGGAGTTGAGACTCTCGGCCGCATTATGAACGTAATTGGAGAGCCGATTGATGAGCGCGGCCCGATTCCCACCGACAAACGTGCTTCTATTCACGCTGATGCACCTGAATTCGTAGACATGTCTGTAGAGCAAGAAATTCTCGTTACTGGCATCAAAGTTGTAGATCTGCTGGCTCCTTACGCTAAGGGAGGTAAAATCGGATTGTTTGGTGGCGCTGGTGTCGGAAAGACTGTACTGATCATGGAATTGATCAACAATGTTGCTAAGGCACATGGTGGTTACTCTGTCTTTGCTGGGGTAGGAGAACGTACACGTGAAGGTAATGACTTGTACCATGAAATGATTGAATCTGGTGTCATTTCTTTGAAGGACAAAACTTCTAAGGTAGCTCTTGTATATGGACAGATGAATGAGCCCCCAGGTGCTCGTGCCCGTGTTGCTCTGACTGGATTAACTGTAGCTGAATACTTCCGTGACCAAGAGGGTCAAGATGTGCTTCTATTTATTGACAACATTTTCCGTTTCACTCAAGCTGGTTCTGAGGTATCTGCTCTACTTGGTCGTATTCCATCTGCTGTAGGATACCAACCAACGCTGGCTACTGATATGGGTACTATGCAGGAACGTATTACAACTACAAAGAAGGGATCTATCACTTCTGTACAAGCTATCTATGTGCCTGCTGATGACTTAACTGATCCAGCCCCAGCTACCACATTTGCTCACTTAGATGCAACAACTGTGTTATCTCGAGCTATTGCTGAACTTGGTATTTACCCAGCTGTCGACCCCCTTGACTCTACATCTCGTATTATGGATCCTAATATAATTGGTGCAGAGCATTACAATGTAGCTCGAGGAGTCCAGAAGATTTTGCAAGATTACAAGTCACTTCAGGATATTATTGCAATCTTGGGTATGGACGAGTTGTCTGAAGAAGACAAGCTAACTGTGGCTAGAGCACGCAAGATTCAAAGATTCCTGTCTCAGCCTTTCCAGGTAGCCGAAGTGTTTACTGGCCATGCTGGCAAACTAGTACCCCTTGAAGAGACCATCAAAGGATTCTCTAAAATTCTGCAAGGAGAGTATGACCACCTGCCTGAAGTTGCATTCTACATGGTTGGGCCCATTGAAGAAGTCATTGCAAAGGCGGAAACCCTTGCTAAAAATATTTCATAAATGTAATAGGATTAGCAAAATCTACGTTTAGGAATAAAATCAGTTATTTATAGCAATGTATCCAACATCCTTCAAAAGAATTATTGTTAAATAATCAAAGATGTGCATAGGTATGATGTGAAACATCATTTAATAAATAAAACTTTCAATTAAATTTGAGTTTTATTTATCTAAACTTGTGAAATAAATGCAAATAACATTCTATTAATGTGTTAGTGCTATGATATGATATCTAAACTTCTTACATAACTCCATGATCTTAACCAAATGACTGTAAACCTTTAGGTACATTATTAAAGCTTTACTTACCTATTATGCCCTTTCAATAAGTACATATTAGCTATAACCTAGTGTCATATATGCTATAATGCTGAATGGAACATTTGGAATAGAAGTAGGGAAAATGCTGTGGTCAATTAAAAGAGTTGATCAATATATACTTAGGTAAATTTATATTAAATTAATATACATTATGCTGAGGCTTTGTAGGTTTGAATCCAAGTTAAATGGGACATATCCTCCTGATGTATTGGTATATATGGAAGCCTTCTTTTATGATGAGGATCTGAGATGCTCATTTCCTTCTCCGCAGCCTCCTTCCGCGACATCCCCTACTCACAGAACGTAACACCGGTGCTGCAAGACCTCTCGCATCCAACTACTGCCTTAACCCTTAATCAGGGTCACAATAGCCTAGTCTAGACTGTATTATTAATGTCTTAGTATATGTAGTACTCATTTAATGAAAAGGTAGAGCAACTTTGATTTTTTTTAAATTTGCGTCATTTTTTTTAAGTGAGGCTAAAAATATATGTAATGACATGAAAGTTAGGTATTAAGTCTTAAAAGTACATTAATATCAGATGATAATATTATTTTCTGACCGCTAGAGGTCCACACCGCAGTACGGTATTAGCGAATTAATGAGTGATAGCACTGCGGCCGCGAACTTTATTTGCTCCAAAGTACAAAGTTAAATATTATGTAGACTATACCTAAATCTGACTAATAAAAGTCCAGGTACGTAGAAAAGCAAACAAAGCAGGTCTTTAGTATCAAGTGCGGCACGAAAGGCGAGAGAGGAGAAAGAGAAGGAAGGAAAATAGCGATAAGAACAAAAAGGACTGTCGTTATTGTTTAATGCAGTGTACAATCTTAACTCAATGAAATTACTTGGTAGTTTGAATGTCTGTGTATATAGGCCTTTTAGAGACTATTATTTAGTTATTTTTTGACATCGACCTCTAATATACGTTTAAGAGAAAATGTTAATTTATAAAACGTTTTTCGCTTTAGATACATTTAGTTATTTGTCTTCTTGGTCAAGTCTGGATTTTGACGAAGCTATACGAGATTACGATAGGTTTTGATGAAGCTGCGCTGCTTCTCGCATAATTGATAAGGCGAAAGTATCAATCGAAGAACCTCATTCATTTTGTCATATATTACCAAAAGATGGGGGAAATAATTTTTTTGAACATTTTGGAAAGAGATACACAACATTTCAAGACCTTTTGTCATATGTGGTCAAATTGTCCAAACGTGATTCAACATCGAAGCAATCGCCAAAACGCGCGATTTCAATACAGCAATCGAACGCTGTAAAGTCATCTAAACGCGCATTAATAGTCATTATTACAGCCTTTCATAAGTCCACTGCTGAACATAGGCCCCCCCCAAGGAATGCCACAAAGCACGGTCCTGAGCCACCTGCATCCATCGACCTCCTGCATGTCTTACCAGGTCGTTACTCCATCTCGTGGGGGGTCGTCCTACACTTCGCCTACCGGTACGAGGCTGCCACTCAAGAACCTTTCTTCTCCATCGGTTGTCGGTTCTTCGAGTTATATGGCCGGCCCACTGCCACTTCAGCTTACTAATCCGTTGGGCTATGTCGGTTACTCTGGTTTTACTGCGGATATACTCATTTCTAAGTTTATCACGCAGAGAAACCTCGAGCATAGCCCTCTCCATAGCTCGCTGAGCGACCTTGAGCTTCCACATACGGCCAGCAGTGAAGGACCACGTCTCAGATCCGTAAGTCATCACTGGCAACACGCACTGGTTGTACAATTTCGTTTTAAGGTTTTGAGGTATGTCTGACGAGAAGATGTGTCGTAGTTTCCCGAACGCTGCCCAGCCGAGTTGAATCCGTCGATTGACCTCTCGGTCGAAGTTGGAGTTACCTAGTCGGACTATTTGTCCCAGGTAAACATACTCGTCAACAACTTCGAGCTTAGTGCTCCCAACAACTACCGGCATAGGTGTGACATGAACATTAAACATGATCTTTATTTTATCCATGTTCATCCTAAGACCAATTCGTTGGGGGACACTATTGAGGCAATTGAGCATGGTGCTTAGGTCTTCCAACGATTCTGCCATAAGGACTATATCGTCGGCAAATCGAAGGTGAGTGATGTACTCGCCATTGATGTTAATACCGTATCCTTTCCAGTCCAGAAGCTTGAAAACGTCTTCCAATGCAGCGGGGAAGAGTTTCGGGGATATATATTTTAACAGTGGTAGAGCCACGCGGCAGCTTTTGCTGTCGACCATGACCTCACGGAAAACCAGTGTGAAGTAGAGGTTTACCTCTGCGTTTCGCTTGGTGAGTGCAGGTGGCCGGAGGCCCTTTTTACTGGAAATGAGGCATTTGATCTTAGTCCTCACGGGTGACAACGCATCTACATTTTGATTTGTAATAGAGGATAGATGTAGATGTCTATGGGCCGCAGCAACCACTTACCATCAGATGGACTGTGTGCTCGTTTGTCACGCTTATCCTATAAAAAATACATATAACGTCACCCTGTCTTACACCTCTCTGCAATTGGATAGGTTTCGTACTCTGGTTCTGTACTCGGATAGCCATCGTAGCTCTACTGTACAAACACTTCAGCACTTCGATATACCGACAGTCAACTTGGCACCGCTGAATGGACTGCAGCACCGCCCAAATTTCGACGGAATCAAAGGCTTTCTCAAAGTCCACATACGCCAGACATAGTGGCAAATTGTACTCTTCGGACTTCTGTACAATTTGCCGAAGGGTATGTATGTGGTCTATGGTGCTAAAGCCTTTTCGGAAACCGGCTTATTCGGGAAGCTGGAGGTCGTCAAGACTGCGCGCGAGACGATTCGTAATGACTCTCGAAAACAGCACGTAGACGCGGCTCAGAAGGGAAATCAGTCTGTAGTTCTTCAAGAGAGCGTTGTCACCTTTCTTGAAAAACAAGACCACCGCACTTCTGCTCCACGCCTCCGGTGTAATGCCACCACAGAGGACGGAATTAAAGAGCTTCGGAAGGACTTCAAGTACCGGTCTTCCACCCGCTTTCAGAAGCTCCGCTGTAATTCCATCCTCGCCTGGGGCCTTGCCGTTTTTAAGGTGCTGGAGAGCCATTCTAATCTCACTCAGACTGACGTCCATATTATGTGTTAGCAGTTAGCTTACAACCTATGTTTATACCTATATCTAATTGTTAAAAACAAGTTTCTTATTGAGTAAACAGAGGCGGTAATATTGCTTTAGATCTTCAGAAGGATTTAGTCATATCTTACAGCAATTATGGATTTGCCCGCACCCTGCCCAGTAACAAGGCTGCTTTCTTTCTTATAATGGCGTAGTAGTCACCTGTATCGTCATCATCATCATCATTATAGCCCTTCACAAGTCCTGTGCTGAACATAGGACCTCCAAGGAATGCCACAAAGCACGATCTTGTGCCACCTGTATCCATCGACTTCCTGCATATTTACCAGGTCGGCACTCAATCTGGTGCTTTGCTTACCGGTATGAGGTTGCCACTCGAGAACCTTTCTTCCCCATCGGTTGCCGGTTCTTCGAGCTATATGGCCGGCCCATTGCCACTTCAGCTTACTAATCCGTTGGACTACGTCGGTTACTCTGGTTCTACTACGGATATCCCCATCTCTATCACGCAGAGAAACCCCGAGCACAGCGCTCCCTAGAGGTCTCTGAGTGACCTTGAGCTTCCTCAAACAGTCAGCAATGAAGGACCACGTTACAGATCCATAAGTCATCACTTGCGCGACTTGCACCGCACTCACGTCTAGCAAGTACAGGCAGCAAACGCGCGCTGCTACAAACATAGTGCTTAGCCGTACGGCAAGGGCGTCGCCACTCAACATGGTCTATTGGGGGAGGGAGGGGGGGGGGGTTTCCATGATTGCCACGCTTGGCAAGCGGTTTGCAACCGCAGTTTTTTATTATTTTGAGTTAGGAAGGTGCTGCTGCCCATATTCTGTTTCATTCGCGCCCGATGACGATACAAAGTAGTATTTTCGCTAAAAATACACGACCGATTCCGCGACAGCTGACCGCTAAACGTAGTGATCTTTACCGACAGTGCCTCTAACTTTGTGTATTATCTGTGCGACTTATTAAATTTGGTGTAAAGACCATTTTTAGGGTTCCGTGTAGTTACACAACAAGGAACCCTTATAGTTTCGCCATGTTCGTCCGTCCGCGGTTTTACTCAGAGACCCTAGGTCCTACAAATCTGTAATTTGACATAGTTATAGATATTATAATCACGCCTACAAAACTGAAACAAAATCTAAAAAAAAAACAATTTTATTTGGGTACCCCCCATACAAGTAAATGGTGGATGATCTTATTTACCCGTCTATTCCATCGTGTGGGGTATCGTTGGACAGGTCTTTCAAAACACTGGGTGTGTGGAACAACATCTTTTCGATTCGGGGGTCCCTTTGCGCAATATTTAGCTTTAAAGTGGTATTTTTCATTAGAGTCATGTGTCGCTCCTGTCTACCAACTAAACCACTGTTTTTGGAAATGTGAAAATTATACACAATAGTAGTATAAGTGTATAATGAAGTTAAAAAGAAAACTATCACAGCTAAGTAGAATTAAGAAGTGAACAAGTAATAGTCGACCAACTTATAAAATGCACATAGATTAGTAAAAAATTCGTTACAACTCCATAGAAAATGATCTAAAACTAGCTACATTATAACTTTGTAATGTTAATGTAAACTGTAAACAATAAAAATTTTAAGAAGAAATTCCCTTATATGCATTACTACTACAGCTTTACTTTATCAATTTTTTTATAGGATAAGAGTGACAAACGAGTACACAGTCCACTTGATGGTAAGTGGTTGCTATGGCTCATAGACATCTACATCTATCTTCGATTAAGAATCAAAATACAGATGCGTTGTCACCCGTGAGGACTAAGATGGAATGCCTCGTTTTCAGTAAAAAGGGTCTCCGGTTCTTTACACTCACCATATGAAACACAGCAGTGTTAAGCTGCTATTTTACGCTGGTATTCTGTGAGAGCGTGGTCCTTCCCCGGTCGAGCCGACCCATTCGTGCTACAACCATAATATAGCTGCAGCATGGCTCTACTACGTAAAAAATTTGCGAGATTTTCATTTGAGGGATAGGCAGAGAGGATCTTTCTTACTTACTTTCACTTATTTTTTGTTGGTAATTGTTGTAGGCCTAATTCAAAGCAGGGATGTTGCGGATATTCGAATCTGCATCCGCAAATGCGGAACATGCGCAATGATTTAGACATCTGCATCCGCATCCGCATAAATCAATCTTTGAAGCATCCAGGACCGTGGATGCTTCAAATCGAGGGAACCGTGCCCCCCGCGATGACGCCCAGGTAGGTATCGACACCTCGAGACCTGTAAAACCTCCTGTCTCCAGAAGAGGGACCAACAGGGGAGGAACACCACCACTGCCGGGTATATGTAGATAGATAGTCAACTATTATCATCTTTGTACTTACTTGGCATGTGAATGATTTGATGTAAATTGTATTATTTTCAAAATCGGAAAGCTTTTTAATATTTTTTGAATACCACTTCCTATAAGTCTGATTTGAAAATAACTCCTTCAGTTACCATCTCCCTATTCGGGCCAATTTTTAGTCGTCATAGCGGTCAAACCGCGAACTCAATTATAATGGTCATTATTCTTGATAATGACCATAATAATTGAGTTCGCGGAGTCACAATACGTGGGCACATATTGTGACGGGCAACTACGGGACCCTACATTGTGCGTGAACAACTTATACCTAATTTAAAAGGTACAAAAATTTTAATTTTATACAACATTACCATTAAGTTCGAGTCAGTCATATTAACGCATGATTGCTTCCGCGTGGCAGGCATGTATAAGGCCATAATTTTTTTATAAGAAGTAATAGCTAATTCCAAAGACTAAAAAGTTTAAAAGAATTTTCTCATAATTGCTTCTATAGACGGTGCTATATGACAGAGTGTATCGAAGAAGCTATTGTTGTTATTAGTGTTCCACTTTCATCGCATCCCCTCCTCCTTCGTCTGCTCATTGTGCTTTCCTAATTCCTTATACTTATGTATTCTGTGATAATACACAATACGTCCCCCCAAAGAGTAGGTACCTTTATATATACCGACACCGAGTAAGTCAAGTGTCTATTTAAGGACTTGAATCGGTATCAGAATACGTATATTCTTACCACTACTACAAATAAACAAAATTTGAATTTAACATATTTTTTGGTTACTTTCGTTGTATAAAAGCAAAAAGCTCTTTATTTTCATGGTGGTGGTCCAACTTGAACACTATAAGTCTGTGCCGGACGGGCTTAACTCTCCGGAGTAAATGTTGTCGAAGATACTCCGCGAGCCGCTCACGTCCTACACCTATAGGTTCCGGTGGATACTTTCACTACCGCCTTTGTGTATGCTGTTGGAGAACTGTGGACTGAGGTACAGAATTAAAAATGCACGATTTATAAATTAAATAGCAAGGGAGTGGCCAGCGGTTCGACTGATTAATTAGTTGCGAAATATTATAACTTATTTATTTATTTAACACTGTTTTTCAACTATGGTTGTTCACTATATATTTTAAAACACAGATTTAATTAAACACACAGTAATATTAAAATTTCTATTGGTTTTTTAAAATTTCTATTCGTATTTTCAAAATATCTCTTGGTAATATCAAATTTCTATTGGCAGTAACAAGTTTCTATTTGTATTTTCTACTATTTCTATTGGTAATTTTGAATATCTATTGGGAGTAACAAATTTCTATTGGTAGTATCAAATATTTCTATTGGTAGCAGCTGGTTTTCTAACACTACTGACTAGCAGCTATTAATCAACTAAGATTAGTTGAATTTAAACACTTTTGTAACTGCGAATATCAGTTACCACTTTTTCCGTCTAGCTAACACTTTTCACTATATGTAACGGCGAAATTTCCGTTACCACTTTTTTCAGCTAGCCAACACTTTTTCACTATATGTAACTGCGAATATCAGTTACCACTATTTTTGGCTAGCTGACACTATTTTACTATATGCAACTGAGAATTTTCAGTTGCCACTTTTTCCGACTATGTGTAACTGCGATTTTTCAGTTACGACCTTTTTCGGCTAGCTAAACTTTTTCTATTTCACTTTAACTTTTCACTGTGTTCTGCTACTAGTCACTTCAGCTACTACCGGATACTACTGCTTGTTACTGGTAGTTCTTCCTACTACAATGTTACTGTGATTTGCCCCCATAAGGTAGACTTCGGCTATACTCTATAGAGAGCCGCTTGCCAATTTCCGGTTTTGCCTTTTTATTATCAAACATTTTCATTACGTAATTTGCACAAATCGCAATTTTTCTATATAATGCTAATTTTTACATTAACACGCTATATACTATAAAAGAGGCATTTTGGTCCTTTATCATTATATGATAAGGGTTACTTGATATATTTACATTCAAAAAAGTTATTAATCAAAATGTACCTAATTTACATAACAAAAGTGCACATTAAATCTTTAATTTTACTATATTTCTCAAATGCGTTTATTTACATAAATTATCTATTTACTTATTTCAATCTATATACCATATGCTAACTAAATATCGTATTTACAATTCTTTCAGAACATAAAAATATTCTCATTATTTTCATATAAACTATTGCGCAGTTAATTAACTTCTAGAAAGTTCCACGATATGCTGCGCTGTGATTGGTCGAAATTTTATTTAATGTTTAAAGTCGTTTATATCAACTTATTATTAAAACGATACTTTATACAAATATATTACGAGTTGTAAACATACTGTTAAACTATATTAAAACACAATTTGCTCGATTTATTTGCTAATTTCACTTTTTAAAATAATTTAATATTCTTTAATCACTTTTCGCTTAAAGTCTTTAAACCGTCGCGAACAAAGTCCATGCGGATGAATTTGTAGCTGTTGTAGCACGGCAGTACCCCCGCCAAGTCGAGCAAAAAAGTGACACGGCCGTACCATCCTTTTCTCGAAGGAGGTCAGGCCATTTTCGACCCCTATATTTGTTATACATTTCGCAAACTACATTTTTGCGAGTGACAATTTATGTTGTCTATACAAACGTTATCTACTCAACATCGAATGATGTATGTATAACGAATGACGAATGATGTATAGGTTAAAAAGATTGGGAGACGTCAACTGTCTCACTACGTACTGCAACCTATACTCCTCAGAAAGCCAGAGACCAGATCCGCCGCTGGGGTCGGGAAAGCGGGTGCTACTAACCGCTCGATTTTCCTGGCCCCATGGCCTCCGCGTATCGGACTCGGGGTGGGGGGGGGGGGGGGTCCGATACGCAGGTGGAGTTGGAGGCCGTGGAGAGAGGCGTGCCTTGCCTGAGAAGGAAAATGGGGAGGAGAGGTCCTCCCCGAGAAGGGCTGCAATGGGGCGGCCTGCGCTGGTGATGCTGCGGATGTGTGCGAAAGCGTTCCCGTAGCCCTGCCAATATGCGGCGAAGGTGGCACACCATGGGGTTTTAGTCGGTGCGAGCCCGACATAACCCGTCCTTGCCCCCGCGAGGCGGGTATGCGTAGACATTTCCCCATGTAAAAAAAAGACAACCATGAATATGCGCTCTCCTACCGGCCAGTTCTGTCTGTGCCAGCCCAGCACACGAATATATTTACTAGATTTCCACCCCGTGGTTTCGCCCAAATTAAATCAAATTTTCCTGATAGTAAGTGTCGACCATCACCCATGAACAACTGCAATACCAGAGAAATTGCTGGTGCGTCGCCGGCCTTTTCAAAAGCAGTAAGCTCGTTTTCTTGAAGGTCTCTAAGTCGCCGGAATAAATCGCCGGTGGTAGATGATTCCACAAAGAGGTCTTGCGAGGAAGACAACTCCTAGTAAATCGCACAGTCATGGTGGACCCCCAAGCATCCAAATGGTGTGGACGGTACCGTGAGTTTTGAACCCGATGTGCGTTGGAAGAATTCGGCGGTTGGAATTAATCCGAACAATTTGTCTAAGTAATGGGATGCAAATCTCTTTGTAGCACCCGTGAGCCGATCAGAAAGAACTCGGTCGTCGGCGATTTGAATCACTCTTCGCTGAGTGCAGTCAAGTGGAAGGAGCTGGCACCATGTGATAGCGTACTTGCGCTTTGTAATGTTGTAAACGGTGTGCCGGCATGAAACACTATCCCACTCTGCATGCCAAGCTTCTTGGACGCCAATTTAGCCTTCCCTTCCAAATGACCGCGGATCTGTACGTCATTAGATATGTCGATAACGAGGATTCCGATGCTGGCTGAGGCAGCTTGGGGAGTGCCCTGAAATTGAGGAGATACCTACGAGAAAGGGGTTTCTTTTTGGCGGTAACCGCGCAAACCTGTATCTTCTGAATTTTAAACTGGACTAGAGTCATTCCCAATCCAAGATTTTGTTTATTAAAGACTACTTCAGGGCTTCAGGCACAAGTTTGTTTCGATACTCGTGTTCCAGAGAAATATTACGTAGTCCAAACCACATTTCGCGTCGTCGGCGAGCGAGTTACAAATGATAGTTACTTTAATTAATGAACGTATATTACGTACGTTCCTTATGGGGGGGAATGAAAGTGAACGCACTTGCGTTGTTGAAATAGAAAGTGACGGTTTTTGAAATAGAAGGTAACACAATATGCATAAGAATAGAAGGGAAGTTGGTTCAGCAATTGGATGAGTTTATGTATTTAGGAAGGTAGACTTGACCAGTATATAGAAAGAAGAGAGAATGCAGGTTATAAATGGCTCTATTCACTCTACTTGTGAGAAGTCAGAATGTGTCTCTAAAAAGGCACGTATGGGAATGAGGGTTAATAACCTTACGTTCACCAGATGTCGCTAGTTGAGACTAACGCAGTGAACACACAGTGTCATTGAAAAGATGCTATATAATTATGAGTTTTTTTTTGGTTTCTAGTGTATTATTATATACAATGCCTCAGTCCTGTATTCTTAATTTTTTTTTACACATTTTTAACTTTTTTTAATTTACTTTTAAGAATATCTGTAGTTTGGTTTTCCATTTCTAATCTAATTCATATTTCTGAAAAAAAAACATTGATCACTACACTTTTCTAACAAATTCAAACTTCCCCCGCTATGAAATCTGTTAAATATTTCACCTCAGTTTTAGGTGTCTGACAGAAAAAGTTGCGGATGCCCATGGATGGTAGATAGTCATTCACAATGTTGTATTAGTCCCTAACTTAATGTATGGTACATAGTAGTGAAAGTTGGGTTTGGTAGAAGCATGATGATTAAAAAGTATGTAAGGGCTGGCACTGAAATTGTGTGATAATAGGAAAATGTGGTTTGCAAGATGTTATGACCAGAATTAACGAAGGAATATTTCGGTAATATGGACACAAATTATAAAAGTGCCAAAATGTATTTATGCTGCAGAAGGAAGTGGTAGAGTTGGCAAAGCACGCCTTAGAGAGGAGTGTATCGACCATAGATCGACCAAATTGGCGATATATTAAAGACAGGCGCTAGAGTTTATGTTAATGTTATGTTATCTATAATACGTAGTATCATAGATAACATAACATTATTGGCGAGCCCACTTTGGATGTGTGTCGGTGGGCTGCGGTGAGAGGGCTGTCCTCTCCCTCTACCGCTGCAGCCGAGGTGGAGTCGCGGAGGAAGAGGAGTGTTGATATGGCGATGCGCCACTCGCCCTATCCTCCGCGACTCTTATTCTGTCTATAGGTATATTTCATTAAAAAAAAAGTGTAATGGCTCAATTATTTTATTATTATTTCTATCTACCTATCTATGTAGTAAAGCTGTACATTGTAACTAAATACTCCGGTAAAACAAAATATTGTTTATATTGCATATAAAAGCAACATATAATACATGAACTGGTGAAATTGCTAATTTACAGAACTTTCTGTATCAACAGACGGTTCCTTATCACAACTAATACATTCTGGATTATGACTTACAGGTTCAGTTACATTATTACATTCCTCAGAGCTGGAAATTTTGTTAATTTCTACAGGCATTTCACTATTTTTTTCATTATTTTTGTTACCACTATCATCCATTGGGTCTCTCTTAGAGTTATCTAGTTTTTCCGCGTCATTTGTATTACATAATTTTGGTGAAGGGTGTGCTATTGAGCATTCTACTTTAGGTACTTGTACAACAACAACATGATCAGAAGGTTTCTCATCATTTGAGGAATTGCCCCTATTTGGATCTTTCAGTTTAATTGTTTGAAATTTTAACGGAGTTTTAATAGTTTGTATGCCATCCTTGTTCCTGTTGATAGGCTTAATAACAAGAATTTTTGTTTTCATTCCGGCTTTACTTAAATCTTTTATGTTTTTATTTATAAGTGGATTCTTCATAACTTCTAAGCTTTGACGGCGAAATTTAAAAGGAACGACTGCTGGAATATTAACATTGGTTTTAATTGTTTCGCATGTAGTATTGGCAGGCATTTGTTTATTTTTATCTTCACTTAAAACAGTTTTTGGTGCATCATCAATAGGCTTAGGGGATGGATCGGGTAATGTTTCATCAGTTTTTGCATTTTTATTTGGGCTTATCTTGGATTCAGTCGACTTTTTATTTGAAATTGTTGTTTCTTTCATGTCTTCACTGACTTCCTTTTTAGGCGATATTTTATCTGCTTTTAAAACTTTCGGTAGCAATGGTCGAACAAAAATATTTGTTGCGCGTTGCTCCTTTGATGCTACAGCTTCGCAAAAACTTAAAACTTTCATATGCGCTACGGAATTTTCGACGGCTTTTTTAGATAATGTAGCCAGTGCTCCACAACAATCTTTGTTTGCAATTTCGTAACTATTTTGAATTTCTACTGGAACTTTCTTTTTGCTTTGATAAGACTTTGTATTAGTCGCTGACTGTGAATCTCTATAACCTTGCGCTTCCATCTTTAGCAAATTGGATAAGTCATATTCGAAGTCTTCATTTTTAGGTCTAGTCCTTTTTCGGATTGGTCTACGGTTAGACATTGATTTATTTTCTTCAATTATATGTTTTTTTGCTACTTTGTCATCTATTTCATCCACATCTGACGAATTTTCTTCAAAAACTTTAGCATTTGAAGGTAGTTCATTTTCATTGACGTTATCTTTATCTTTATATACTTCGTTACATTTCTGATCTTCATTTTCATCTGGAACAAAAAAGCATATAAGTAATAAATTTAAAATTATAATTTATTTCGATTCGATTTATAAGAATTATATTTCGAAATCGTTTGATTTTACCGTTTACAACAACAGCTTCTTTCTTTTTCTTAGCAATGGTTCTACTGGTATTCATTTTACGTTTCTTTGCTCCTACTTCAACACGCGTACTACTTGATGAACTATCATCCGACAAACGACTAGAGTCACTAGAACATCTACTAGGACGTCTTGAATCAGGGCTATTCTCATTTGCATCATCAGCTTGTTCGCATAGCTCTAAGGCTTCAGTTCCATCAACCGCTTTAATGGTAGTACAAAAAAAATCTGAATCACCCCTCAACTTATGGACTACTTTTACATGTTCCGGTAATTTCTCAAAGTTGTAATGTTTAAAATTGCATAATTTACAAGCATATCGTATCCAGTTATAATGGCCAGCCATATGATCATACAAATCTTGTAACTCATTGTGTTTGACATCACATTTTCTACAAACAAGTTCATCTAAATCAGTATCTCGCTGAATTCTGACTTTTAACGCGGCTAAATTACTTTTTTCGGCCTGTTGCGCGAATGGCAATTTGGGTACAAAGTTTTCTACATTATTATATATTTTATTTTCCGTGTTTACGTTTTCATTAGGCGTGGGAATTGTATAGTTATTGCTATTAAGCAAGGGCTGCGAATTCGTTTCGACTTCATTCTGCGATTCCTTTAATGCCTTTGGTAAAGGTGAGGCGTCTTCAGCAACAAGTTTATTGGCTGCAAATATGTAAAACGATTTTTAAAACAATATATTAAATGCAATAATTAACTGAATACATATTAATAAATACAATTTCTGTCAAATTGATTCTAACGATACATACCATTATCATCAGTAGTTTTGACTGGGATGTTTATAGCAGTAGGTGGCCCTTTATGATAGTCTTTTCGGATCTGTATTTCAATTTTCTTAGTGTCGGCGCGGCGAGCAAGTGCTCGTGAGCGAGGCTGACAGGTGTGGGTGTGAGCCGCGAGTGCGGCGCGCCTTTCAAACGTTCGCCCGCAACCGCCGCACCGGGGAAGTTCCCCGTCACCTTCCATATTGTCCATCCAAGCCTGTCATACAATATTTAATAAATGTCATTTTCAGCAGTAAAATATTTTAAATAGGTTTAAATGACTATACTCTCACGTAATGTAACCTATTAAATCTTTTTAGCCGACTTTTAAAAAAGAGGAGGTTTACAATTCTACTGCTTTTATGTCTTTGTTAATTGTAAACCAATTTTGATGATTCCTTCTTTTATTAATTAGTTTATACAACAAGAGTGGTGTTATAAAAATTAGCAGAAATAATTTCACCCCCAAAGGTGGAAAAATAGGATATGAAGATTTTAATATAGCCTATTGAGACTGTGATACTTCTTAGTTCACTCAAAAAGGTAACAATTTACTTTTAATTTAACTCTCAAATACAGACCATTACAAAAATGCGCCATCTGGTAAATATGACTTGGACAATTTGTTTATGCAGCGCAACTTGGAAACACTAACACACCTATATTGCTCATCCCGCTTTAGTCTCACCATGCAACTGGTCATATCTCCGGTGGAAGGGTGAGTAAAGGCCGCGCATTCTATCCTGGCCGGGCTGAAGTTGGTTCCGAGACATTAGCGCATGTATATATTAGACGATCTGGCAAGGCATCGTTAGAGATGTGCTACTCCATATACGCTCCGAAAGATTGCATAGGGAAACAGTTTGTTATGTCCGTCGATTATAGAATAAATTGAATATCATGTTTATTGTGAAAATATCTATTTGTATAAAAATTAAACAATAGTATGTTTTAAAGAATTACGATAAAAAGTTTGAATACATGATATCGGCGAGGGTAACATTTCTTTCAGTATCCCCAAAATAACATTACTTTAAATTTTTCAATAGAAACAGAAACTTTTTTATTTAAATTAGATTATAAATAATACTTATTAAAAGTCACTCTTATGTTTAATTATCACTGGTTCGGAAAAAAAAACTCTGTCCTGGGAAGAACCAGCAAGAAACCCAGCGGGACTTTTTTTTAAATAACTGCTTACAATCATGTATGATACACAATTAACAACAAAACAAATTAGAAGTAGCCTGGTAGTGATCAATAAAATCTTTAATGCACATCATCAATTACTGTATTAAAACGACAAGTTACATTTACACACCAATAAAAAAGGAGCAATGCAATAAACCATAACAAATATAAAATAAAATAATCATAGTCGATAATAACGATAATCGAGTATTTACCTAATTGTAGCCGCACATTACGCGTATTCGCATTTCTAGGTATCGCTCGCACTCCCCGCTTCTTGTCATAATTTTGTTCCTATAAACTATATCTGCGAATCCACTCGCGACCTACTTCAGCCCGGACAAGATAGAACGCGTGGGACTTTATTTTAGGTAATAAAATATCATCACCATAGCGATGATTTAACCTAGAATGTACACAGGAAAATCTTCACAGAAAAATTAGTACTCAACACTTACTCATAATTAAGATATTTAGATATTATATTTATGACTTATAATTAACATTGCTTGTAGATTTTTGCCTACATTCATTACCTGGTTTTCTTGATCCAATCTTTCTTCTTCGGAGATCTTTGGTGGTGTTACTGGTTTTACATTATTTTTGCGTTTTTCATAGAAAGCAGGTGGGTTATTCATTCTAAATGCTTTTGCTTGTATAGACTCTCTTAATCTTCTAATTTGGGCTGCAGTTTTCCTGAAATAAAAAATCAAAATTAACTTTGTAAAGCATTTTATTCATACTTTTGAGTGGTCCTTTGTCGTATTTACAAGGGCCAAAACTTTTTACACTAAGTTTACACTAACAAAAGTTTTTACACTAGGAAACTAGTTTAGTTTCCTAGTGTATAAACTTTTAAAAGAAAAATTCAATTAATGGAAAGTAGAAAGTTTTTTACGTGGTAGAGCCATGCTGCAGCTATGTGGCATCCCTAGTTGTTCAGTCCATTTCGATAGGAGGCGCGTTTAGTGTCAATACGAATTAACTTCCGACGTTTTTAACCGATACCGTTAGCGCCTGTTAAAGTCAACTGCTGAACACATTCCTCCCCCATAAATTGCCTCATAGGTATAGGATTTTTTTACAGGATAGGGTGGCAAACGAGCATACACTCCACCTAATTGTAAGTGGTTGCAGAGGCCCATAGATATCTACATATATCCTCGATTGCGAATCAAAATGCAGATACGTTGTCACCCGTGATGACTAAAATAGAATGCCTCGTTTCCAGTACAAAGAGTCTCCTGTTCTCTACACCACCATACGTAACATAGGAGCTTTAAGCTGCCTTTTTACGCTGGTATTCTGTGAGAACGTGGTCCTCCCCGGTCAAGCCAACCCATTCGTACTACAACTATACTAATAATATAGCTGCAGCATGGCTCTACCACGTGTAATATTTGCCATAGTGTTCCCGTGTGGCAAGCTGGTTGGCAACATCAGATTTATTTTTATTTTTATAGTTGTTATTAAGTACACGTTGCTGTCCATCTCCTTGTTTGCTTCCCTCTGTCGCCTCTTAATACACCCACGGGATAGGGTAGTGTATGTTCTTATACCGCCACTACACGGACATTTTAGTAAATATTATTTTTTCGGCATTAAGCCAATATAATTTATTGTGCTTACATATGAGTCATTTTGGTATATAAATTAAAAAATGACTACGGCACTATCTATCGCATTCTAGCATAGCTATGAATCATCGTCTCGACCAAACAAATATATTGTGTGTATATGTACGCATTTACGATTATATATAAGTTAAAAGGCATAAAGATTATCATCATCATCATTACAGTTTGTAACAGTCCACTGCTGTATACTGCCGATAATTTCTTAGCCGCAGTGTCTCGTTGTTGGTCTGGATATTTTATATCTATATTAATATAATAAAGCGGAAGAGTTTTTTGTTTTTTTGTTTGTTTAAACGCGCTACGTAAATACAATGTTCTAGAAAAATATAGATCTTTGCTCCATCTAAAAAAAGTCCGCGATACCATATGTCTATTTCTTATACATAAGCCATAATTACGTATTTTGTGACAAAAAATATTGAACTGTTGCGCACGTTTGTGCGTGCGTGTGTATGTGTGTGTTTGTCTGTGCATGCTTGCGTACGTGCGTACGAACGCGCGCGTCTTGTTAGTAACATTTAATAATAATTAATGCTATGACAAGATGGTGTAACAACCATCTGTTTGGAATTTCAAGACCAACCACCATTATTCGTTAAAATTACCGTAGCAGCGTAATACGATTAATGTTGCGAAGCCAACCATACATCCGTCCTAAGTCCACTATTGAATATAGACCTCCCCCATTTACTGTCTCATAGGAGGGATTTTGTCTTAGTTGCCAAGAATAATTGCATATTATGAATAGAAGTTAAAAATTCAAGCAAAAATTTAAGCAGTATTTAATATTACCTATGAACTTTAAAGAGGTGTCTGTAAACACTCCATGATGTAGAGAATATTTCCAAGCAATCAGGGCACGGGTAAACTAAACGGCTTTCTAAGTGTTTGTATTTCATGTGAAATCTCAAAGTTTTTGTTGTCGAAAATTGAAGGTCACCTGCAAAAAAAATTAGGTATATTTGATTAAACAAAAATTTCTCGACCATAGAGCATAATACCTATACAAAATGTTATTCTAAGCAACTGCACTGTAGTATCGGCGAGCGTGACCTTTTTGGGGTTCCGCACCCGAAGGGTAACAAACAGGACCCTATTACTAAGCCTCCGCTGTTCGTCCGGCCGTCAGTCCATCTGTCTGTTAGCGGGCTGTATTTCATGATCCGTAATAGGTAGACAGTTGAAATTTTCACAGAATATATATTTCTGTTACCGCTATAACAACAAATAATAAAAACAAATTAAAAATTAAAGGGGGTTTCCCTACTAGAAACGTGTTTTACGATGGTCGGTCGGATGACGGAACCCTTCATGCGCGAATTCGACTCGCACTTTGCCGGATTTATTCAATTTGTCGTCACTTATCGTTCAGTGCACACTCTGCCTGCGTTCTCATTATGGTTTTTTTATTTAGTATTCTATGCCGAATTCGGCAACACGGATTAATTATAAAATTACCTCGGTGTGTGTTACTCTGTCTGTCACTGAGATTTTCTCTGATAGTGTTACACATAGATTATTGAAATTTAGCACATTTGTGTATTGCGGTTATCCAAATATGAGGTATATAAATTCGAATTTTAACAAACTCCTTAAATTAGTTTTAGAGTAAAAAGGGAAGTTGAAAAGAAATTTAGGTCTTGGAGTGTTGTAAAACTTTAAATTGATAAGTAATTTAAAAATGAAATCATTCATTATTTTAATTAACTTTTATTTTTAATAAATAAAAATTGCTGCCTTCACCTATGAAAAAAGTATCACGACAATCATGAAAAAGAAAAGGTTTGTGAGAAGAAGGGGGAGGAGGGCACTTGAAATAACAACACTGACGTGTGTAGTACTGTACTTGAACAATTTTATTATAAATTAAAGAAACTAACCCTATTAATTTTTTCCTTGAAGACTAGAGACCACCTAGTTTGTAGGGTTTATTACCCTAAGAACTAAGAAAATAAAACTAGAGACTGGAACTACATACCATTACAGCCTATCCAAATTCCACTACTGAACTTAGACCTCCCCCGTAAGTTACCTCATATTTGCTACTAGCTGATACCCGCGACTTCGTCCGCGTTGCTTGATATAATATCAAGAAAACAAAATCACTGAACACGTGGTGCTTATAAAATCGTTGTTTCTTAAAACTTTAATAACTTTATATTAAATGAAGATATCGCAATATTTTTTTTTCGATACGGGCCAAATTTCTTAGTTTTTTTTTAGTAACGTTACCCCCTCACTAGGATTTTCTCCTGTATCGTGGAGGCAGTTTACAAACATAGATTGCACGAGGACAAACATTCAGACCCGAAACAATTAATTGTAGGCCATACAAATGTTTGTTCCGTGCGGGATTCGAACCCGCGGCCCCCAGCGCAATAACTCATTGCTAAGCCACTGCGCCACGGCTCCGTCAATATCTAAGAAATAAAACTTAGAAAACCTAATTGAAATATATCCAGTAGTTTTTCCGTGACGCGCGAACAACTGCAAAACTCCATCATTTTATTTATATTTGCTATATTTTCCGGGGGATTTTTACCAGAGTTACCACGCTTGGCAGGCGGGTTGGCAAACGCATTTATTTATTTTTAGTTATTAGGAAGATGCTGCTGCTTATTTTCTGGTTTGTTTCTCTCTGCCGCGCGTACGAAATCCACGGAACGATATGAGATAGTTTATATACCTACACCGAAACTACACGGTAGAACCACATAGAGGAAGCGTTTAGCTTTTGTTGTTGACCTCTCGATGAAAAATATGAAAAAAAAAGGGAGATTAAATAGATAATTGTAAAAGAAAATCGTATCACCCCATTCGCATATTTCTATCGCAATGCAACAGCGCAGGCCACAGAGTATCAAAAACTATTAGTAGTATCTTTAGTTTTTTTATTACCTCTGGTAAGTAAATTTGTACTTTTATGAAAGTTTCAGCAGTGATGGTGATTAAAGTTTCTATAGGCCCTGCTATTCACAGAAAACCTTCCATTTATATAAGTACTCACAGTATTTGCATTTCCTTAACACATTTTTTACCTATTAGTTAAATTTAATCATAAGCATATTATTCATAAAATTATTAATTATAAAATAAAAAAATATTTATTAAAAATAAAAAGCTATAATATAGCTTTTTTGTATATTTTGTATATTATGTACTTGTATTTTGATTATTAATAATTGGCTGCATCTGGTGGTCGTAAGAGCAACTGCTGATCATGAGGTCTTGGGTACGATCCCGGGTGGCGCCAAAACTTTGATATCGAATTTTTCTGTCAATAAATTCTCGGTAGCAGGTCAAAGTCAAAAACTTGGCAGTGTTTCACCAAGGTGCGACGACAAGCATGTAAAGTCGTTGGTAGCGCGCCTGATCTCTCTCCAGTTGTTTCGCATTGTCGTTCCAATGGACTATGTGAGTGACGAAATAGAGAATTCACCTGTGTTTGCACACACAATAGTGCACATGCACTATAATTCTTCCTGCGCAGACGCCTAGTCTCCGATAAGAGTGGCCTTGTCAGATTGAAAATTAAAGAATAAGACTCACAGCGACTGACAAATGGTATACAAGTGCTGGAACCCAAATCCCACAAATGAGATAAGAAGCAGTATTGTCAGTACAAGGGTATAGCCTATAGTCTTATCAATCTGCCTTCTCAGTGTGGAGAGTCAGGGCAAATCTTTTGAGGTTGCATTTTTCAGTTATTACAACGAAAAACCAAAAAATATATATATTCTGTGAGAAGTGTGTACTCATAGAAAATTATTTTTTAATTCAATTCTACAACAGAAATTCAAATTAACGTAAACATATTTTCTACTTACATATTTTACATTTAAGGTCATTGTTGTCATCATTTTCATCATCATCACTAATTTGGATGACATTATCTTGTTCTGAGGTAGATTTGTTTAGCCCTATTGAGTTTAGTATCTTGAACCTGCCATCACTTTGTAGAATAGCATTATTCTGTGATAGTATACTATCTAATTCTTTTACCTGAAATAAATATAAGTAACATTTATATTACATATCAGTATTTTAATGCATACATAATGATCTCTAAGGCAGGAAAAATAGCTCTACCACCACCTTATCACAAAAGTATAGGAATATAACCATACAAGATTTCAGTAAGACATTCCATATTTCCTTCGGATTTACAACAAATCTTTGTTATAAGTTAGTTGCACGTGTCCATTGCGGCAATGCTTACCGCCAGAACTGTTAGGGGATATTAGGTAAAATACATTTGCAAACAGGTAGGGGGAGGTATTGCCTAGCGTGACGATATTTGACAAGGGGGCAGAGGGGCTCAGGAAACATTTTATAATTTATATTATCAAAGTAATAAGAGCTATGGCAGCCCAGGCGCTAAACACTCGCCGGAAATTACATACTACGCGAACAACCCGGGTTCGATACCCGCCGACTCCAATGAAATTGTTAAATGCAAATTTAAGTGCTGATTTACCATGTGCACGGCGGTTAAGAAACATCCTTAGGTCAGGTCATAAATCCAAAGACCAAATTTAGGGTGACATATTTTATGGCCCCTTCTGTCTGTCAATTTGTTGTATAAATCAGTGAGATATTTTAGATATTAAGCAACACACACATATAAGATATATATATAATCATTTTTTGAGAAATGAATCCCTATGCATACAGTTACTTTTTTTGCCAAATAAATAACTAATAACTTATTGAAGAGCACAATAATCCAATTATTAATTTAGAAATTACTGTAGTAACTAATATTAGCAACATTTAAGATTTAAAATATATTTTGTAATTTGTACCTTTCTTGTTTTTAATAAATTTTCAACATAGTGTGCCTTAAAATTTAAAAAATGGAACTATATTATTTGTACATAACATATACTGTATAATCAGACAAAAAATAAAAACTAAGCAAATCTAAATATATTATAAAGATATACATCCACATAAGTGTTTTACAATACATATTTATATTTCATTTTTTTAGTAATTGATTTAAGTAATCTAAATGTAAATAAGTAAAATAAACTACTCATTCACAAACATTTTTAGTATTTAATAAACATACTTGAGAACGGATATCACAATTTGTATCTTTATTGTAATTTACATTTTGAAACACAGCAACAGAAGTCTTTGGAATATCCTGTAACAATATTTCACAATCTTCTTTTGCTCCATCTTTAATTCCTCTATTCCTAGCAATTTTTTCAATAATGGCTGTTAAATCTTTTGTAAGTGGTATACGATCATCAGAGACTTCTGTATCAACACACACAGAACTATCCTTTTCTTTTAACGATTCTTGATATTCCTCTTCCAATCGTTTTATTTTACATATTTCATTTTCCTAAAACGACAAAAGCATAAAATCAAACAATTTGGAAAAAAGTAAATTTAAAGTTCACTGTTCAGTAAATGTACTTACAGTAGATGGTGGTTTTATAAAGTGACTATGTATGGATGAGTTAAACTTTTCCCTACAGTATATACGTTTATGAGATATAAAATTAGCTAAGCTTCTAAACAAATTTCGGCATACTTTACATTCATATAATAGATCACACTCAGTGGATAGAAGATTTTTGAGCTGTAACAAAAAATTATACATAATGTATGATTTTGGAATAAATATGTTAGTAAGCTGGTATAAAACTTACCTCTTCAGTAGCTACATCAAATATCTTTCTTGCCTGAGCAAACCCTGTTATACTTGTCAGTATAGGCTTTCTGAGTAGAGTATAATCTAAGTCCTCTGATTCTTCTTGAGCCTGATTAGTACCCTTATTTACTTTTGATTTTTCATCCTTCCCTTTTGTCTTTGTATTTATTCTATTACCAGCCATTCTGCATGTAATAGACCAATTTATTTATATTAAAATCAAAAATTCGCAATACTAAAGTACCCATCTAACTTAAATTATGTACATCATGATGTAACAGAATTAATGTTCCTTTGAAATTCATGTCATAGAAAAAGTTAATCATATTTTCAGCATACAGTTTAACTTTAATTTGAAACATTTAAATAAAAAAGTTACATGTGCACATTTAGGTAGTGCGTATCAAATACATCGAATGTATGTGAATGAAGAAAGATTACATACTGTTCTTTAAAGCTACTTGGTTCATAAATGGGCAAAAAAATATTAATATTTAAAACTTAAAATACCTAAACATTTAAAAAAGTAACTAAATATTGTATGGTAAAATATTGTACGAATCAAGCATGGTTTTAATCGGGTATTGCCTATAAGAGTACTTTCGGTCCGCGAGTCTCTCCCTCAAATATTAGAGATAACGAAGGCTCTTTAACTAAATTAAGATATGTATATTACCTAAAAAATGACAGAGAAAACTATGCACAAACTAAAATGATTCAACTCACTGGAAAATTGGGAAAACTGCTAACTTGAAAATCACAGTATTTCGACAATTGCACCTCCATCACACCTCCATATTTAACAAATGAATGTACAACAACCAGCCATGTATAATAGGTAGAGCGTATTAATTATCTGTCCTATAATATTCAATTAAAACAAATTATAAAATAAAAAAATCATTATTTATCATGCAGTTTTAAACTGTAACAATTAAATCCAAAATTATCAATTAAATGTATCGAAAGTTTAAATTAAATTTTTGAAAAAATGAGGTATAAAACTGCAACACTAAGCCACAGACTAACTTTAAGTAAAGAGTAGTCACAAACTAACACTAACGAGAAACACTCACGCGTGAGAGTAGTAAAAAGTAAAACTAACTAAACTACACTTAATAAACTCATAATTGTACCTACCTATAAATATTGTTGAAATAGGAACAATATTTTGGCAGCTTATTCATTTTTTCTATTATGAGTACTTAATGAACGGTTAAAAATAAATTCTTGACAAATTGTATTTTTTTATTTTGTAATTACCTGCTTCAGTTTTTCCTACTCATTGGACCTTTAAACTCTCGAATTAACCAGACATACCCAATGGTGAAATGATACATAAATAGAATTGTAGGTATAGAATTTTTATGGATGTGTTTTGTCCATGAAGCTAATACAAAGGGGAGACGGCATAAGCTACTGTGCACTGTGATTCTAAGTAGGTCCTGACGTCATCATAGTGGGCGTGGCTTTAGTTAGTATACTGTCAGCATTCGTCCTGTGCGCTTATGTGTTGAAAAAATCGCAAATCGGTGTATTTTCGTAGTATTAAGAAGAAAAGGATTAAGTGTTGTGTTTTATTGTGTAAAAACTACTCAGATAGACGCTCTGATGTTATGGATGGCATCACATTTCATTTGTAAATAATTTTACACCTAATTTATTAAAATAGTTTTAGAAAAATCTCTTTGCGTCTGCTTTCAAATATAATTAAATATATTCGCCACTAGATGGCGACACTTTGTGTCATGTGAACTAAAAATGTAAAGGTAGAGCTCAGTATTGGTAAAATAATCATACGAAGGTGCTGAAATTTGTTTTGCATTCAGACAAAGAAATTTTAATCGCAAAATATCATTTTTATAGTTTATAATCATTTTGAGAACAGGCCGTATTCTCGTCAAGTAAACCTCATAAAAATGACAAAAAGACAGGGCCCTAATTAGAATTCAATTATTTTTCCCAGTAATCCAACTTTTAATATTAAATGCAGGAAATTGTACTTAGGCTGATTTTTACGAAATGTTTAAGTTATATTTAAGTGCCATTCTATATGCAAAGAATCACTTAAATACAATTTAATGTTCTTTGTAATATTTGTAAATAAAATTATATTAATTATAATAATTTGTCTATTATTTGTTCTCCCTCAGAGATATTAAGTAGTATAACCCACACATAAATAATAATCCAGCCGTTTCTGCGTGAAAAAATTACACATACTTAGTGTGGAATAAGCTCAAGGAGACAGAAAGAGCACACAAAATTTCGCCTTTATAATATTAGTGACATAAGTAGGATATTTAGTTCCAAATTAAATATCCTACTTAATATTGAACATAAAATATTTAGTTTCAAAGGGACTTTATTTTATGGATAAAATAAATATTTCTTGGTTGACTTTCACTAAATGATAAACATATTTAAATTGTATTTAAGTGATTCTTTGCATATAGAATGTCACTTAAATATAACGTAAACATTTCGTAAAAATCAGCCAAGTACAATTTCCTTCATTTTAATATTGAATGTTGGGTTACTGGGTAAAATAATTGAATTCTAATTGCGGCCCTGTCTATTTGTTATTTTTTATGAGGTTTACTTGACGATAGATGGCGGCCTGTTCCCAAGATTATTATGATAACTATGAAAATATTATTTTGGCGATTAAAATTTCTTTGTCTGAATGTATTTGCTTCATGAGATAGACGCTCCGATGCTATGGATGGCATCACATTTCATTTGTAAGTAATTTTACACCTGATTTATTAAAATAGTTCTAGAAAAATCTCTTTGCGTCGGCTTTCAAATATAATTAAATATATTCCACACTAGATGGCGACACTTTGTGTCCTGTGAACTAAAAATATAAAGGTACGTAGAGCTCAGTAATGATAAAATAATCATACGAAGGTGCTGAAATTTCTTTGCATTCAGACATAAAGAAATTTTAATCGACAAAGTGTTATTTTTAAAGTTTATAATATTTTGTGGACATGCCGCCATCTACCGTCAAGGTAGCTAAGCTACATTGCAACATCGATATGGAAAGATTCGAGTAGTTTTACTAGTTATCGGTAGATGTAGATAGTGTAGTGGGCGGGGCTTTGCATCCCCTCACCCCGCAAATTGTCACGCGTTGTTACATAGTGAAATTTAATTACAACGTCTCCTCTTTGTATTTGCTTCATGGTTTTGTCACACAGTCCTATTTCTATTATTAGTTCCGTGGACGCTCACTTCTGTTGTCAGCGCCAAAATGGCGAAAATCAAAACGCCTCATTATGTCACGTTATACAGCCAGTCCGGCGTACTTGTAGAAGCCAGTGGGATCGACCATCTTTCCCAATACATAGGTACACAATACTTATTTTGTAGTCATACTAATGTAGTTATACTAATGTATTGACTTTGCGCTTTTAATATTGGGAAAATAAGTACCTACTAAATAAATTGGTCTTTTCGTTCTTAAATAAGTTGTACTTTTGCCAGTTTCAAATAAAATTTAAGGTTTTTTATTAGTTTAATTAGGTAAGTATTTTGTAAATATTGGGTAGGTGAGTAATTACAAGGTTGGTTTTAGTAGGTCAATAAAACACAGGTACGAATTCATAAAACGATGTTTATTCATTTAACACCAAAACATGATTATTTTACTGTCTCTTAAAAAGGGTAAACTTATTATTACTTATTGTCATTTTGTTTGCTTGATCGCAGTTTTACGTACAAGATATTTAATTCTAATTTCAAAATATTTTTGAATGACATCTATTAGTTTTGTAATAACTGCCGAAGCTACTTTTTATACTGCCATGCTTACTATTCATACACGCTAACGCGCGCTCTATACATACATACATATAATCACGCCTCTATCCCGTAGGGGTAGGCAGAGACCACTTCTTTCCACTTGCTACGATCCTTACATACTTGTTTTGCTTCGTCCACTTTCATTATTCCCTACATACATGCTCTAAGGTTTAGGGTACTCCTGACCTGGCCTTTTTTCAAGACGTCCCTGATTTGGTCTAGAAATATCCGCCTAGGTCTACCCCTTCCAACACTTTCATTCACACTCGCCTTATACACTTTTTTCGTCAATCGTTCTTCATTCATTCTCTCGACATGGCCAAACCACCTCAGCATACCTTTCTCAATTTTTGTCACTACATCTTCTTTCAGACCACAACGATTCCTTATCTCACTATTTCTTATCCTGTCACTCAGTTTAACTCCTATCATAATTCTTAATGCTCTCATCTCAACTGCATTTATTCTGCTTTCATGTTTCTTCTGCCATACCCATCTTTCACTTCCATACATGAGTGTCGGAACCAACACTCCCTCATGCATAGCCAAACGAGCCTTGTTAGAGACCTTCCGACTGCTCATAAAGGAGTGCAAAGCTCCATTCACCATGTTTCCTGCATTCACTCTTCTTTCGATATCACTCTCACAGGTTCCATCTCTTGTAAACTTTGAACCCAGATACACAAACTCTTTCACCTGTTCAATTTGTTCATCTTCAATCACAATATTGCAGTCTGTTACTGCCTCATCTTTTTCAAACACCATCACTTTCGTCTTCCTTACATTCATCTTCATTCCCTTTCTAACAAAAGCTCCACTCATAGCAGTTACTATCTCCTGCAACTCCTCGGCCGAAGACGCAAGTAATACTTGGTCATCAGCATAGAGAAAACATTTGACGAGTAACTCATTCATTCTCAACCCACTTTCATTCTCTTTTAAATCTGTCAAACCATTGTCCATGAACAGATTAAACAGCCACGGTGACGGTACACATACCTGTCTAACACCTTTTTCGATATTAAACCATTCAGTGTATGCCCCGTTTATCCTTACACAAGCACTAGAATCCCTATGAAGATATTGCAATGATCGTATGAGGATACTGCTCACACCGTTCACGGAGAGTGCTGACCACAATTCATTCCTCACCACTCTATCATAGGCCTTTTGTAGATCTACGAACGCGCAGTAGACTTTCTTGTTTTTAGCCAAACACTTTTCGACTATGCACCGCAAGGAAAAGACCTGATCCGTACATCCCATTCCCTTTCTAAATCCCGCTTGCGCATCCCATACTTTCTCGTCTGTTTCATTCACAACCCTTTCAATCAACACTTTCGCATACAATTTACCGACGACGCTGAGAAGGCTTATACCGCGGTAATTTATGCAGTCCTGCCATGACACGATTACGGCTTTGCACCAGTCTCCCGGTACTTGCCCATTTCGCCAGCACAGATTGAAAAGGTGGTACAGCTGACTAGCCACCAGGCCCTGTCCAGCCCTCAGCATCTCGACGGTAATCCTGTCATACCCTGCAGCCTTACTTAGTGTCATACTTTTCAACGCTTTCACTATTTCATCCATGCTTATCTCATTTTCATCAACATTTAAATTAGTTTCCGTGGAAGGTGGCAGATGCTGTACCTGCACTTCCTCTCTTTCAAACAAACTTTCAAAATACTCTTTCCATCTATTTAACACACATTCTTCTCCTTTTATAATGCTCCCATCTTGACTCCTGATTGTACTCAGCTCCGAGGTAGAAGTTTTTCCTCTGGCTGTTTTGATGGTTTTCCAGAAAAACTTAATGTTTGACTGGAAATCTTCAGTGAGCCTCCTATCGAAATCATCCTTTCGTTCTTCTTTCTTTCTAGACACTATTTCTTTCGCTGCTGTTTTCAATCTTTTATACTTCGTTCTTGCTTCCTTTATCTCGTCATCCGTTGCCTTTTGAACTTTTTGGTTAGCTTTTGTTGCTAACCAATCCAACCACGCTTTCTTCTTTTCTTGCACAACCCTTTGTACATCTTTATCCATCCACACGTTATCATTTTTTCTTCCTTTCCTTCTTTTAGCTACCCCGCATATCTCAATAGCAACATTTACGACCGCTTTCTTAAATGTCTCCCACAAATCTTCAATCACTCCTATCTCTTCTATCCCTTTAAAACTTTCTTTCAGTTTCTCTACATACTCGTCTTTCTTTTCTTTTTCTTGCGCTCTATAGCGTGCTTAATATATATACTCTAGGTTCTTCACAATGTGTTCATGCTATGGAGTGTAGAGTACAAGGAGAACCATCTTAAAAGGGACGAAAGTTGAAAAAGTGTCCCACTATATACTGAAAATAGAGGTTCCTAAACCTACCACAATAGCGCTGGCGTCTGAAAAACTACGATATGAATATAGCTGCTGTAGACGGAGTGAAATCAGCTGAATTCTGAATAATCATCTTACCAAAGATATTTTATAGGTCCAGATACCGTGTACGCGCGCCTAAAACGCTTCCATTTCACAGGCGCCAATACTGGTGTATTCGTTCGTTCGTTCCACCATTACGCCAGCGACGTTCACTGCGAACGTATGTCACGCACCGATGTTTTTAATTACGCAAAATGACTGTTTGTGCTATGAAATCATGTAAAAATTACTCTTGGAAAAAAATTAAAGACAAGAACATAACTTTTCATAAATAAGTATACAATTTTATGGTGTATTCCTTCGCAAAGAATACGAAAGCTAAATGTCAATACAAGTAATAATACTGCGCAATAATATTCCTGGCGTACTTAGAGGTACCGCAGCACCTGGATCGACACCACTTCAGGCTGCCACTAGGAAATACCTGCATTTGTACTATGTTCAAGAAGATACCACTGTGGAGCAAGTGCGGAATCACCTCTGTACTATATGTCACAGTGACATGTGTACCGTTGAGAAGCTGGGGTCTCGTGGGCGCTATGCTTCCTTTAAACTAGGAGTTCCCCTTGAAAGTGCTGAAACTGTTATGTCATCTGGCAACTGGGCCGAAGGCATATGTATTAAGCCTTGGCGTCAAAACTTTCGTGCCAAAATCAACAGCCAACAAGCGACGTCTTAAAGTGCGTGAGTTAAGGATATTTTATCAAAATGTTCGAGGTCTAAGATCAAAAACAAGTATATTTATGAACAATGTTACACATAGCGAATATGACATCATAGCGTTGACTGAGACCTTTTTAACTAGTTCAGTATTTGATAGCGAAATATTCCCTCCTGGTTACAGGGTAATACGTAAAGACAGAGCGAACGATACTGGGTGGGGGGGGGGGGTACTGCTTGCTGTTCGAGACTGTTATCCTGTTCGGGTTGTTACTGACATTGATCTTATGACTAATGACAAAGAATTAATTTCTGTAATTATTAATTTTCAAAATAGCAAAATATTATGTTGCCTTGTATACTTACCTCCGAACTATACTGATGATCAATATTTAAATGTTTTGGCCTGTATGGAAGATATTATTTTTACCTACACTGATATGAAAGTATTAATTTTAGGTGATTTCAATTTGAATTCTTGCAGCGTTAATGTAAAGACCCAATTTGATTTTTTTAGTAAATTTTGTTCGCTCCACCAATTTAATACAGTATTAAATAGACGAGGCGGTATGTTGGATCTCGTGCTGAGCAATTTAGAGCCCGGTCAGTTAAGTGTTTCTCTAAATTTAGACCCTCTGCCTAGCTAGCATAGCAGGAGACAATTTATCCCCGGGGAAAGGACAAAATATTTATCCCCTCGCTTAGTTTTATCCACCCTTCGAGCATGGGCACACCGGTGGATATAATATCCACGGTAGATAAAATGGAGATAAGACTTATCCCCGCAATTATTGCCATTATAAGAAAACTAAAAAATACTTCAAAATTGATGTTTACTCTAAGTCACAAAATAATTATTTATATCTGTGCTCGTGATTTCGACACAAAAGTAGCTTGCTACATATATATTTATCTATGCACAAAAGTTCACAAAATCACAAACTTACCTATAATAAGAATTATAGCGCAATTTTCGCTTTCGTAAAATAAAATTAAAACGGAGAGGTAAATATATTAAAATGAACGCCAAAAAGTAAGTATACTATCACATAAAATGTTGTCAAGTAACTATTGTTTTAAGAAAGCGAAATGTAATTTAATTTTCTTTACAAATCTTTCTGTTTACAAATAATTGATACTATTTTATAACCTGTTCGTCTATATTTATCGCTAATTATTTAACAATTCTTTTTTTTTCATTCAGATCAAGAAGTAACAAAACAAATTAATATGTTGGTCGACTTTATGTCGGCTCACAACCACCTTGCCACTGTTCTGTTCATAGGGCCCTTAGGAGCTAAAAGGGCAGACTCCCAGTGGCAAATACTCAAGGAAATGCTAAAAGAGTATTGGCCAGACAGAACAATTGATCAGTGGAAGCAGGTTAGTACGTAACATATTACATTTTCATGGTAAATTCTATATTGTATATATGTACACAAAATTAAAATTATATACACTAATTTTGACGGCGAGAAAGTAGTAGGTATTTAAATATTCTTTTATTTGCAGACTTGGAAAGATTTAAAAAAGGGGTGCGCGTACAGAAAATGCAGCGGCAGCTCGTGGACACAGTACTACGGGAAATTCATTAATAGTATCGACTGTGTCCGCAGTGAACACAAAAGTGTTAAACATAATTGGGTTTGAGTCTTCTACTGGTATTGGGCCTGAAGAGTCTTCAATAGGCCAGGCAAATGTGTGTACTTATTTAGTTACAATATATTGTCTTGTGTAACTTTGTCTTTGAAAGCATGTGAAGCTTATGTTTCTAATTTTATAGCAGGAAATCAATGAAGTGTTGGTGGTGGAGCAGGTGGATACACAATTAAATTTACTAACACTACCAGTACCCACCTACTTTGCAGACGAGTTTGAAAATATTCCACCAGCCATCCAGCCCCTTCCACAAGCCATCCAGCCCCTTCCACAAGCCATCCAGCCCCTTCCACTAGCTATCCCACAGTCCAAAATAAGAAGGAGCGATTGCATGATGCATTCATTTGCCTCCAACAAGAAAATGACGCATATTTACAAGTAACAATTGTTTTTTATTTCATTACTAATTGCATGAATGCTATAATTCCCTTCCAGATTAATATTTAATATTGTATTGCTACAGTCAATATAAATTAGACCTTATCTTTCAGAGTATAGATGAAAGGCTCAAAGAGCGCAACAACCTATTATGTGAACAAAATCAATTGCTTTGTACACAGAATAAACTCAAAAGAATGAAAAGGTAATCATACAAATAAATTTTAGTTGAAGTATGTATTTATTAATCTTTGTCTTTTTTGTCGGGCAATTGTCAACAGCATTGTTTGATCCACAGATGTGATGAGAGGATTACTCTCTTCACTTGTTGCATCTAAGTTGTCCATTGGTTGTTCCATTGGAATTCTGCAATATACAAATTAAATTAATAATGTTTATCAAAAATAAACAAACATTCTAATAATAATTATCTGTGTGATGATATAATAACACACCTATAAAGTAGCATGATATTGTATAGTGTTGCACAAGCATATATTAATTGTGAAGCCTTCTCTGGACTGTAGTGGAGTACCCTGTCATTGCCTAGGCTCCGGAATGTGCCTTTGAGATACCCATTTGTTCTTTCCACACAGTTTCTCACTTGGCAATGTCATTTGTTATATTTTTCTGCTGAACTATTTGGTGCAGCTTCCAAATCTGGAGTCATCAGCCAAGGTTCTAAGGCATAGCCCGAGTCCCCTGTAAAATATTTGTTTCTTTTAATGTTGTATTATAATATAGGTGTCAATTAATGCTTGTTATTGTCTTTTCAGATTTTCACAAAGATTTAAATTTTAAGAACAATTGAACATGAAAAATAAAGAAAAAAAAACAAAGTATTAATAATGGAAAAAATTAATAATGTAATAAAACAGAATAAACAATTATATGATAATGTCTTGTGTTTTTTTTATTCCTAATATTATGCAGATTAGCCTTTAGATGGTAACAAGATTTGCTAAAGAATTAGATAACATAATATTTCTTAATTCAAAATTTTGAATTGTAACTTTATAAGTTTGAAAATTTAATTTAATACATTATACCTAAAAGATAGTATTGACCAATTCTACTTTCATACAGACGTTTCATTTCCAATTTAACTTTTGAGTTGTTAAAGATAAACTGATCGTGGACTCGCCCTGGATATTGTGCATTGATGTTAATGATGCGGCACTCAACATCCACAACCTGTAACATTTAGTTAGTCTTAATAGTGCAATGGTTAATGGGTTTCTGCAATCCGAAAGGTTGCAGGATCTAAAACCGGGACGACAAAGACAATAATAAGACTATTGTTGTACTTTTTTCTGGGAAATATTAGTCATGAATATAACACTAATATTCTTTATTTAAAAAAGAAGGTTTGTGAAAAACTAGAATTTGTTTATCCTTACCAGTTGAACATTTATTGTAGTCCGCCCTTTTCTGTTTTTGTACTGAACCCCAGTCGGGAATGGTGGGGGAAATATATCAACATGGGTGCAGTCAATAGCTCCAAGAATATCTGGCAAACCATGCTTTGCAAGGAATCCTGTGGCTACATTTTTCCTTGCTCGTTCTACTTCCGGAAACGATATCCATTTTGGCATTAGTCTAAAATTAAAATGGAAGTAAGTAAGTATATGCACTGAACCTATTCTATTTACCTACAAAAGAGGCTAATTAGAGTATATAGTCGCTTACATTCTAACGATAGCTCCAGTAACTTGAGCCAGGTATTTGCTAACTGTTGTTTGAGCAACAGCCATTCCATGGTCTTAACCCGTACCTCTCTGGTAACTACCGTCTGCCAAGTGTCTGATAGATGTGAGTACCTAGAAAAAGAAACAGAGTATCTAGAATTTAGCCACATGTATTGATTTATTTATTTATTTCATTTCATCTTACAAGCTAACAGATGACACATCCAAAACGCTTATAAGATTGATTGTAAATATACAATATGTTTCCACAAGGTGATTGTAATAGATGCTTACTTTTATAGGTACGACTTTCCATTGACTCCCATCGAGTTGGAGGTTGATACGTATTTTTACAGAAAAGTTACACTATTATAAGCACACACACAAAGTTACAATATGCGGAAGTGCGTAATTTTTGAGAAAAAGTTATTGAAAATCAATTATTCTTGCATTGTTTATGTCTAATCCTACAATAAAACTGACGCCATTTTTTTATTGTTATTGTCAGTAGGGATGTCGATTCTTTCCGAAAAAGATCGATTTTTTAAATAGATTCGAATTGTAAGCTGATGTATCGATTCCCAAAAAATCGGTTTCTAAAATATCGATATTTTTTTCATGTTTGCATTTATAATTTAAATATAAATCCATTTTATGAGAAAAAATCCCCTTCATCATAAAAAATAAGGGGACTGATTCAGAAGGATTTCTGTATCTATTTTGAGACTGCTCCGGCTCTATAAAACCACTCTAGGGGGTAGGACAGACTCGTACCAGGTGGAGTCGGGGTCAATCAATTCGGTTCTTTGACATAAGTTGAACCTAACCTATTTTATTTGTTATCTGCCCTAATTGGTACTGTTAAAATAAAACAAATTTCAATAAGAGATCATTTATTACGGTATCTTTCTTGTTTTTCATAAAATGGAATTATATTTACATTATAAATGCAAACATAAAAAAATAGATATTTTGGAAATCGATTTTTTATGAATCGATACATCAGCTTACGATTTGAATCGATTTTAAAAATCGACCTTTTTCGGAAAGAATCGACATCCCTACTGACGACAATGACATTACAAAATGGCGTCTATTTTATGGTAGAATTAGATATAAACAATGCAAGAATAATTGATTTTCAATAACTTTTTTCTCAAAAATTACGCGCTTCCACATATTGTAACTTTGTCTGTGTGCTTATAATAGTGTAACTTTTCTGTAAAAATACGTATCAACCGCCAACTCAATAGGAGTCAATGGAAAGCTAAGCCGATACATCTTTTTAGTATCAATAAACTTAAATACAACTACAAATAAACTTAAACCCACGTCCAATGAACAAGGATAAAATTGTCCCTTTCAAATGTCAAAAAAGCATAATTTTTTATCCTTCATTTGGCCCCATGCTACGGACGGGGAATATATGTCTACTCGTTATGTCAAACGGGGATATACTTCTCCTTTCCCTCATTGCCGTGCTTTGGCTTATGGACAAGATAATTTTATCTCTTGTCAGTGGATATAATCGGGGGATAAAATTTTTGTCCCCACCCCATGCTAGCCGGGGGTAGAAAATGATGACTATCATCCCGCGCTTGAAGCTATAATCAAGCTTCCATTCGTTTGTCCAACATTGATTTCTTCTCCTGCTTCGCCAACGTCATCTCTTTCCAATACTCAAAGCAACAGCTGGAACTGGCGTAAAGCAGATTATCAAGGTCTCTATGCGGCTTTATCCAAATTAGATTGGTCGGATTTAGTTAAAGAGATTGATATTGACTGTGCTGTTCAGTTGTACTACGAGAAACTGTACAATTGTGTAAATCTCTTTGTACCTGTTTCTTTATGCACTACCAATAATCACCGATATGTATATCCTAAGTGGTATACAGCTGAAATTATAAATAACATTAAAAATAAACACTATCATCTTAAGAAGTATAAAAAGAAAGGTAAAGAGTTCAATCGGCAAATGTTTAAGTATTATAGGGAGCAGGTAAAAAAACTGATTGTCAGGGAGTATATGCAATATTTAAAAACAGTACAACGGAATATTATTAACGACCCAGTTAAATTTTGGGATTACGTTAAAGACAAAAAATCTGGTGGCAGAAGACGTGCGGATACTTATATTTATAAGGATACTGAGGTGGAAGGGCAGGCTGCTGCTGACGCCTTTGCAGAATTTTTCAGCTGTGTGTTTCATCCGAACATACCTTTTTTGGATCGTAATAAGGCTGCTCAAGCTGCACATTTTAACCAGGACATTACGTCCGTATCTATAAACGCGGTCAATGGGAAGGATTTGAAGGAGGCTGTGAAACGTCTCAAACCGCGCTCATCTAGTGGGCCTGATGGTATTCCTAGTTTCGTGGTTAAAGATTGTATAGCGGTACTGGAGCGGCCTCTTTTGCATCTCTTTAACCTATCACTAACTAATGCTAAGTACCCTCTAATTTGGAAACGTTCCAGGGTTACCCCCGTTCCGAAAGGGGATGGGAGTATGGATGTGTCAGCATTTAGACCAATTGCTGTTTTATCAGTGTTTGCCAAAATATTTGAGTCCATTCTCACCAAACACATTAATAATCAGGTAGGCCATTTGTTACACAATAGCCAGCATGGTTTCCGTAAGGCGCGTTCTACTACTACGAACTTAATTGCACATGTTGACTACATATATAAGGAGATGGATAATTACAAACAAGTGGACACTGCATACTTCGATTTCAAAAAGGCCTTTGACCTCGTCGACAATGACAAATTGTTAGAAAAGTTGGCATTTATTGGCTTTATCCCCAAACTCATTCAGTTTTTCGCATCCTATCTGAATAGTAGATGTCAATATGTACGGGTAGATGGCTATAACTCCAGTGATTACTTCACGAGGTCAGGGGTAAGTCAGGGCAGTACTTTGGGTCCAACACTCTTCCTGCTCTTTATAAATGATCTGCCAAACATCGTTTGTTTTTCTGAATGCCTTCTCTTTGCAGATGACTTAAAACTCAGTCTGAGTATTGAATCTGAATCAGATACCATAAATCTACAAAGAGACATTGACGCGGTGTTGAATTGGAGTCAAGAAAATCTATTGCCTTTAAATAATAATAAATGCAAAATAATTACTTTCACTCGGAAACCTAGACCAATTGTAAATTTGTATAGCCTACATGACGGGCCTCTGGAAAGAGTAAATGGCATTCGAGACCTAGGGCTGTTATTAGATTCTAAATTAGACTTTCATCTACATGTGACAAGTATCTGTAAGAACGCACATAGAATGTTAGGTTTTGTTATTAGGACTGGAACACAATTTGACAATGTAGTAGTTGCTAAAATATTATTTAACGCATTTGTTCGTAGCAAGCTGGAGTATGGTGCTGTTGTCTGGGACCCATTTGAGGATAAGTATGTTCTTATGGTCGAGAAGATACAGCGTAAGTTTGCCAGATGGTGCTTTAAGAAGCGATACGTGTACTATCCTCACCTGTATCCTTCTTTGTTCGTATCCGGCATGGTTGATATGGAAACATTGAAATTTATGAGGGTTATGCTTATGCTGGAACACTATCTCTCTATACTGTATCACAAGATCGATAGTCCGCAGATACTAGAGACTGTACGCATCTTAGTTCCCCGTAATATACGGCAGAAGTCAGGGCTGCAGCACATGAGTAAAGAAACCGACCAGAGGAGAAGCTACATACAAACGGCTCGCTGCGGGTACACCCATACATAGGGCAGCGATGTGTGCGTGAGCTCTCACCGACAGGTTCACCGACGCTCCGTCGGGGTAGAAACCGGTTTGCGCCGGCTCAGTCGGAGTGTGAATGAAAGGGCTGTTAGTCAGGCGCATTGAAATAAATAGACGAATAATATTGCGTGATTTTACAGATCAATAAATTTACATTTTTTTTTACAATTAGAGTTAAGTTTAGAGATTTTTTACTATAAAATAAGACATTATAGATTTATATATATTTATATTAGATAATTAGTATTCGTATAAGCTAAATGCCTAAGTTGTACAGTATGTATGTAAATTCGAGGAAAATAATACAATAGCCAGACAGTGGTGCAGTTAGTGTTAGTGGTAGTAGTGCTGGTGATGGTGATGTGGACGGTGGTGCTGAACGTGTGGTGTTGGTGGCGGTGGATGGTGCTGCTGATCGTGCTGGTAATGGTGTCAGTGATTGTGGTGGAGCTGGTAGTATCATTGGTGGTGGTGATGGACAGTGGACCACCACTGGCACCACCACCACGACCAGCATCACCACTACAGCCCTTACTACCGCCACCATCATCCTGGTAGTGACATTGGTGGTGGTGGTGTATCAACACCACAACCACCGCCACTGCCCACTACCATCATCACAGTCATTACTGCTACCACCTGATTTTTTGAACTCATGAATACGTTGTCTTACGAAAATCATATTGATAGAAATATAAACATATTATGTAATGTGAAGCTAAGCATGAAAATAAGCAAAATATAAAATTTTGCAGTTTCAATTTTAATTACAAATAACAGACATGTTATTATATTGACGTTACAATGAATACACATGTTGTTTTATACTATTTAATTTTTTTTTTCTTAAAATTTTCACATGCATTAGATGATAACCCTATCAGAATAGGTATAGATTTTCGACGTTGTTAGGAAGCTTCACCTCTGGACCTTACTTTTTACTCTGTGGCTGCAGCTAGCCTCGCGCCGCCGGCCTCGTTTGCTAGCGCGTCCTGTCGCGCGCACCAGGCGCGGTGAGCACGCGCCCACTGTCCGCGCACTACGATTGATTGGTGACATACTTGCTCAGTACGACGATCTTGACTTATTTGCTGATGGATTGAGGAAACTTATTAGTAAATTAAGATATATTCTAACTGACATTGTATAATTTTTTAACCCATACATTGATTTGATTTATTTACTAATTTAATTATGTGTAATATTAATTTGACTAATTTGGTTATATTTTATTTTTTAATTTGTTTAATTAGAGGCAGTTATTTTAATAATTAATGTTGGATATATATATATATATATATATTACCATTCTTTGGGGGAGGCCTATTTTCAGCAGTGGACTTGTGAAGGGCTGTAATGATGATGATGATATATATATATATATATATATATATAAATTTAATGTAGGTAATTTATTTTGTAATTTAATGTTATGTTTTATTTGATTAAGATTTTGACTTAAAATTGATTTAATGTATCTAATGTTACAAGCGTGTTGGATGCTATCATCTGTTAGCTTGTAAGCATGTCTAATAATAAATTAATAAATAAATAAATAAATAAATAAATAAAGTGTTGCCTAGTCTATGAAATGTTTTTACCATTTTTTAATGTCATAATCAGCTGGAAAGTTTATCTGTATAGGGGTTTTAAACGGTCTAACTATACAGATTTTACCCAACCTATAGAGTGTAGTACTCTGTATATACTTAATAATAAGAGATTATAAATATATGTTATGCACATAAATATCTACTGTTTTTTTATTTATATTTAACTGTTACATTAATTATAGGTTTTGTCATAAAGCGACAATTAAAAACAAAAGAACTTAACCTAACAACAACGAAACACCAAAAATAGAACAAAAAAAAAGTAATTTATTTAAAATTTAAAAAGATATTTACAGTTTTATATAAAAAATGAAGTATGATGATGATGATGGGTGACGTGAATTACAATTATTTAAAAAAAGATAATAAAGATAGATGAGTACTGAAGCGGAGCCCGAAGACCAAAGTGGCACACCGCGCTTGGCGGTGGTGCTCACCGCTCACGGAGTATGCACAGGTTGTGCCTGTGGTAGGCGCGCAGCGCCTGGTCTAGGCACCCGCAGCGCCTGGTGTAGGCACACGCAGCGCTTGGACTAGGCACACGCAGCACCTGGTCTAGGCACACGCAGCGCCTGGAGTAGGCACACGCATCACTTGGAGTAGGCACACGCTGCGCCTGGAGTAGGCACACGCAGCGCTTGGAGTAGGCACACATAGCGCCTTGAGTAGGCGCTCTCAGCGCCTGGAGTAAGCGCTCGCAGTGCCTGGAGCAAGCACGCACAGCGACTAAAGATAGCGCGGGCACTAGTAGGTGGAGGCGTGGGCGTGGCTAGGCGACGACTTCAGGTGAAGGCAGAGGCTTGCAGGATCCCAGGGCAGTGCGGCCCCGGGATAAGGCCTTTAGGAGATGCTTCAAGTTTGAAAGCTGAAGCGAGACTGAGTTTATTGGCCGATTGTTCGGCTTTTATACCTTTTTAGAGAGCTCCGCGCTCGATGGCGGATCTGGGATAAGAACGGAAAATTATTTAAATTAAAAGCAAAATTTTGTAAATGGCCAAGAGGAAAAGAGTATTTTTGTGGAAGTATTGAAGTAAAAACATCAGACCGGTAACGAATTTGAATAAAAATTGCCATGACAACCAGATAAACAACGATGTCAAAACATGTCAAATTTTGGTTTCAGGCTCGTAATAGAGAAACGGCAAGATTTAAGTGAAAAATGAGATATTATTGATATAGGAAAAAGGTAGCGCACCAGCGCGCACGAAGCCCGAAATTGCAGAGTTACGGAGAACTAAAGATCGAAAAAGGTAGACTCCATCGACACCGATTTAAAAAGTGCTGATAGCGTGAAAATACGAAGTGAAAATGATTTGTTATTGTGTTCTTATGGTTTAAAAAACGTTACAGGATCCTATGGAAATAAAGGTGATACAAAATATTTAGTTTTGAGGTGAATGCAGAAAATCAAAACAGAATGGAAAAATGAATTTAAAATAGTGTAAAATGATATGTAAGTAGCATAACACTACAGTTTTATTACATATCTTCAATAATTTTAGTTCGATGTTCGTACCTACATAAAACATAACCAACCATTTCCCCATACATACATGCACACAAATGCACACGCCTCGCACACACATTTTATACTCGTAGAATCAATAGGTACGTCAATATGAATGAAATATAAAATCTCCCACATTTTTTGGGTAATGGATTCGCACTGTTATTACCGAAGTCACGCACATTAATGCAGCCATGGTACGTAAGATATGCGCGTCACGTGGTACAACAGTGCGGTGTGTTAGCAACACGGTATCTGGACCTATAAAACATCTTTGCATCTTACTTTTTGTGAACCTCTTCCCACACTTTGGTTTTATCTCGATTGTATTTGTATCTAGGAATTAATTTTCAATAATGTCTACATATTCTTTGAGCACAGTACGAAATAAAAGCTGAAACAGTAAAAGATAATATCAATAAAATAACATTTAAAAAAATTATCTTAATTATATTATAAATTACATAAGTTAAGCATATTTAGTCCACCTAAAACAATGAGGCTTAAAATTTTTTGAGCATACACTGCTAAGTTTTGTTGGTTACCTATAAGCACTACCAGTAGCGATTATCCAACTGTTACACTCCCCGGGCAGAACACCTTGGCCGGCGGGACCTGAATTAAACATTTCCCCGTGTAGTCTGAGCGTTTCGCCATATAATAATTCGGCGGATGTTGCTTCGAGGACTTCTTTGTGGGCGCACAGTATACCCAATAAGAGGATGCCTGTCGAAAAGCTTTGCAGCTTACAGAAGCTTACAGAGGCCCATATAAAGTCTTAGAGAGAGGTAACAAGACATACGCAATTTTAATAAAGGGCAAGAAGATAACTGTTACCATAGATAGGTTAAAGCCGGCTTACATACTCAGACACGACGGTTACTGAGCAAACAGCGCCTACAACGTTATTAACGCGAAAGTGCGAAAATTTACATCCAGATAAAACACCACCAGATAATATAATAAAATGTATAAAATCAGGAAGGAGAGTAAAATTCCCTGAATATTATCGGAGGCATATCGAACCTGGAACAACACGCCGCAGCGAGTGAGCGTACAGCTACTCTTCAAACATATGGCACGACTAGGGTTGCCATCTGTCTGGCTTTAGCCGGACATGTTTGGCTTTTTCGGGTTGTGTCTGGCCAAATTTTTATGTGTCCGGCCTATCCGGCTTTTTGTTAGTGTAACGCGTTACACGCATCGTTTGCAGAATAAATAAATAAGTAACGTATACACTTGAAACTATGCTGTGATTGATTAATAAACAATAATATCATTAAGTAATAAATAACAAGTAATAACGACAATAATTTAATAAACAAAACAATTGAACTGTCTCTTTTGATAGTCAACACGGAACTGTCTCAAAAACTAAAATTATTAATCAAACACGCTAAAAAAAATGCGCACAATGTAAATTCCTTGAAGCACATGAACCTTCCGCACACCGTTAAAGCGTTATGTATGTTGAGACATCGTCAACGTTTATTATTTATAGGTTTTAGCCCTAACTGCTATTTAATTAAATCAATTGATATTGTTTTAATTGTTATAGGTATTATATTTATGCACAGATACACATACTTGATTTTTTGTTTGTTAAATACCTTGATATAAAAGTGTACTATATATTTAATATATTAATTTCTTTTAAATATATTATTTCACAGCTTTCCTAAGGAATCAACTATCTGTAACAGTTGGATAATCGCTACTGGTAGTGCTTATAGGTAACCAACAAAACTTAGCAGTGTATGCTCAAAAAATTTTAAGCCTCATTGTTTTAGGTGGACTAAATATGCTTAACTTATGTAATTTATAATATAATTAAGATAATTTTTTAAATGTAATAATTTCTTGTTGTATCTTGTTGTTTCTCCATAGGTGATATAAGTTTGATCTTGTTGGTAGTTATGATTTTTGACATTGTTCTGTATGTATTAAAAATTGACTAGCATTGCTTATTTTATTTTCAAATGCTGACATTCTGTATTATTATGACTTGTAATAATTGTGTGGCATGACAATGACAAAATATTTACTTATAGATGTATTGATTAAACATGAATCCTCATTTACAAATGTTGGAACTTTATCTGTACTACCATGTTTTATGAAAATAAAGAATTAAATAAAATAAATAAATAAGTAATTTAAAGTGCTGACCTAAATATACAAATGAATAATTTATTATGCAATAATAATTGTAAAACTGACTGGGAATGCCTACGAATGGGACATTTAGTCCACCCTTAATCTCTTTTATAAAGGTGTAAATAAATTAAGAAATAATAATTTATAATATTAATTCAGAAATAAGAGATAAGTATTACCTATCTAAGTGTAGTTTAGGAGTTGTACCGTATTATTTATACCATTAAAATATATTATATACAAGGCAAATAATATATATACACTCCCTTCTAATCTCATTCTAACGACCAGCACCCAAGAATTTCTGCCATGCAAAAGTATAAATCAAGTTTACAAATGCATATTTTTGAGAAATTCTACAGCTACTCAAACCAAGAATTACAACGAATGCTCTAGAAAGAAGACAAAAATTTTGTTAAATTTGTTGTTTATTAATGTGATGAAAAATTAATAAATAATCGTTTGTTTATTTTAATTTTATTGAATTATATTTAATATATAATTGTGTTTTCATTTGTTTTACTTAATGTAACATTGTTAATATTTATAAAAGTTGTGTAAGTACGCAAAATTTAGTTCTTTTTCCTTTTTAAATTTCAATATATTTTCATTTAAATAGAATATATATCTTTACAGTCTATCAAAAGCTGATTGAACATAAACATGATTATAGTTGTTTGACATAGTTTCAACGCTTGGAAAGCGGGTTGTCAATCATTATTTAGCTGTTATCAGGACAATGCTGCTGTTTATCTTCTTTGATGTTTCCCTATGTTGCCTCATACACCACCCATGGAATGATATGAGGTAGCAGATAATTTTACGCAACATGGTAAATTAAAATAGAATATTATAAAACATTCGCTTTTATTTTATATACCAACATATTACAAAAAAAAAAACACTGTTGATACTTTACAACGTATACTAACTAAAAAATTTTACCACCTATACCATTAGCTAACATGATTAAGCCACCCAACCATAAGTAAGTCACCTAAAAAAAGGCCTTCCATAGATATCTTCATAGGATGACTTGCCATAGTTGCCACGAAAATATGCGTTATGTTGGTTAGCCACCGCAGTTTTTTATTATTGTAAGTTTTCATCGGGAAAGTGCTGCTGCCCCATTGCTTACGACGCGGGGTAATATCATCCCGTGTACAGACAAATTCTCTTGTACGCCACAACTTGCCGCACACAAGACACTAACTTAGCAAAACATGCAGGAAATCGCGGGAGTAGGCTCATACCGTGTTTTGTACTACAAAACCTAAGTGGAAACCCTTTCCTTTCAAAGGTCTGTGTTCATCACTGAACTTGTGATGGAATGGTATGTTAAACATTATTGTTTTTTTTTGTAAAAACAACAAAACTCGACACAAGGAAATTTTTGTTTATTATTTAATATTTATTCGACACTATTCCGAAGATATCCCGGACGTCAGTCTGAGCGAGATTAGAATGGCTCTCCAGCACCTTAAAAACGGTAAGGCCCCAGGCGAGGATGGAATTACAGCGGAGCTTCTGAAAGCGGGTGGAAGACCGGTACTTGAAGTCCTTCAGAAGCTCTTTAATTCCGTCCTCCATGGTGGCATTACACCGGAGGCGTGGAGCAGAAGTGCGGTGGTCTTGTTCTGCAAGAAAGGTGACAACGCTTTCTTGAAGAACTACAGACCGATTTCCCTTCTGAGCCGCGTCTACGTGCTGTTTTCGAGAGTCATTACGAATCGTCTCGCGCGCAGACTTGACGACTTCCAGCCTCCCGAACAAGCCGGTTTCCGAAAGGGCTTTAGCACCATAGACCACATACATACCCTTCGGCAAGTTGTACAGAAGTCCGAAGAGTACAATTTGCCACTATGTCTGGCGTATGTGGACTATGAGAAATCCTTTGATTCCGTCGAAATTTGGGCGGTGCTGCAGTTCCTTCAGCGGTGCCAAGTTGACTGTCGGTATATCGAAGTGTTGAAGTGCTTGTACAGTAGGGCTACGATGGCTATCCGAGTACAGAACCAGAGTACGAAACCTATCCAATTGCAGAGAGGTGTAAGACTGGGTGACGTCATATCCCCGAAACTCTTCACCGCTGCATTGGAAGACGTTTTCAAGCTTCTGGACTGGAAAGGATACGGTATCAACATCAATGGTGAGTACATCACTCACCTTCGATTTGCCGACGATATAGTCCTTATGGCAGAATCGCTGGAGGGCCTAAGCACTATGCTCAATGACCTCAATAGTGTTTCCCAACGGATAGGTCTTAAGATGAACATGGACAAAACAAAGATTATGTTTAATGTCCATGTCACACCTATGCCGGTAATTGTTGGGAGCACTAAGCTCGAAGTTGTTGACGAGTATGTTTACCTGGGACAAATAGTCCGACTAGGTAAGTCCAACTTCGACCGAGAGGTCAATCGACGGATTCAACTCGGCTGGGCAGCGTTCGGGAAGTTACGACACATCTTCTCGTCAGACATACCTCAAAACCTTAAAACGAAATTGTACAACCAGTGCGTGTTGCCAGTGATGACTTACGGAACTGAGACGTGGTCCTTCACTGCTGGCCGTATGAGGAAGCTCAAGGTCGCTCAGCGAGCTATGGCGAGGGCTATGCTCGGAGTTTCTCTGCGTGATAAAGTTAGGAATGAGGATATCCGCAGTAGAACCAGAATAACCGACATAGCCCAACGAATTAGTAAGCTGAAGTGGCAGTGGGCCGGCCATATAGCTCGAAGAACCGACAACCGATGGGGAAGAAAGGTTCTCGAGTGGCAGCCTCGTACCGGTAGGCGAAGTGTAGGGCGTCCCCCCACGAGATGGAGTGACGACCTGGTAAGACATGCAGGAAGTCGATGGATGCAGGTGGCTCAGGACCGTGCTTTGTGGGATTCTTTGGGGGAGGCCTATGTTCAGCAGTGGACTTGTGAAGGGCTGTAATGATGATGAAATGATTTAATATTTTTATTCTCGATTAATATTTAAGTACATAAATAACATATTGTTATTTATTAGCCATATCACACTTTGTGCTATTAGCGCCTTCACTTAGTGCCGTCGAAATCCAAAGAGTTTATTGAATGTCCAGTAAAATCGTCGATTTTTTTTTTTTTTTATAGGAGAGGGGGCAAACGAGCATGCGGCTCACCTGATGGTAAGTGACTACCGCCGCCCATGAACAACCGCAACACCAGGGGAATTGCAGATGCGTTGCCGGCCTTTATCTATATATATACCTTTATGTCGATAAGCCGTTGAATATAAAATAATAATTCTGTTTTTACGCTGTTCCCGCCCGTAGTTTTTGTCACAGAATGTATTTTCAAGAGAAATTAAATTAATCATCTGAATTATAAAAGAACATTTTTTATGGTAACAATTAAGTTTCTTGTATGAATGTAAGTGCTGTGAATATAAATAAACCCATAACGGGGGAAATGGAACAATATCTGGTAATCCAATGAAAGTACCTCCCGCCTATTTCTATCTCAAAAGCATACGCGAATGCTTTATCTAGTCAATCCTCTATCTACGGTAGAGAACAAATTGCGACGGTAGCGCCAAGTGGCGTAGAATAGAACTAAGCTGTCACGGGCCTGATCCACACGTTCGTGATTGCTTTTTGGTGTTTGCTGTTTGCCGTTGTTTGCCAAGCGTGTGGATCAGGCATAAGGAAGTCACAGAGTACATTGTATGAAGGAAGTTATAAAGTTGTATTGTATCACGGCTGGTAATCTTTGGGCAAAAATCTTTGACCGTATGAAATGCAGTGAGCAATTCAGAAAATGACGTTTCCCTCGACCCTCCCACCTCTTGCCCCTTCCCGCTGACGCCATTTTGTCATTTTATTTTCGCGTAGCTGTCAAGTTAAAAGTTTTCTTGATATTTATAACACCTTTTATGAAAAGCGCGGGAAGTTTTGAAGTAGGCGGGCGTCCTTTTTTGGCTAAACTTTTGAAAATTAAATTAAATTGATATTACAGGATCAGTTAAGTTGTAAAGTATATATATTAGTAGTTATTGTTGATTATTTATAGTTTTAGTTTGATTTCTTCATCTGGTAAGTCATTTCATTGTATTATATGTAAATAGGATTTTTCTCTTGGCGTCCATGTTGGAACCCGAAGACCCTGGAGGGACATCCCTCCAGGTGTCTCATGTAGTCACAATCGATGCGTCGGGAATGGAAACGGAAGGTTCAATTATAGATACAGACTGTTCGGAAAACACGAAATCGGTGAAAAGAAAGAGAATTTCAGCTAGAAACCAAAAGAAGAGAAGGAATCACAGACAAACGGGTCTATCAGATTGCCAACTTTCCCCTAACGATTTAAAGGATAATGTTATTACTAAATTGCTTGATTCTGATGATAAAAACACTGAAATTCACCATAATGATGCCACTCACTCTAACAATATTACAAGTAACCCTCGCGCTGCTAGGTCGCTTTACCAGGCGTCAGATCCTGCGCCTTATGTTGTCCATGTCCAAAAAATGTTACAACCAAATCAAACTGGATCTATTCACCCAGTACAATTTGGATTTTTCCTTAAAAAAAATTTAATAAAAAGCATTGTAGAGGGAAGCATCAAAAAAATTGGAAGAAACAGATTGTCTTTACAATTTGAAACATTTCAGGATGCTAACACATTTCTAAATCACAAATCTCTTGATGTTAATAAATACAAAGCATTTATTCCAGCCTTCACTATCACCCGCATGGGAATAGTGAGAGGTGTTCCATGTGACTGGGATGAGAAAGATATAATGGAAAATATTGACCTTCCGCAGAACTGTGGAAGTATTTTGAAAGTTCGGAGATTAAACAGAAAGGTATATGACGGCGAAACGCCCAAGTTCATTCCAACTGAGACCGTAGTTTTAACCTTTGATGGGAAGGTGCTACCTCCCAGGGTCTTTATATGTTTCAACTCCCTATCTGTAGAGCTTTATATTTACCCCACGCTGCAATGCTTTAATTGCTGCCGTTTTGGTCACACCAAAATGCAATGCAGAGGCTCTCCAAGGTGTTACAAATGTGGAGACAACCATTCAGGTATAAGCTGCGAGACTGAAAGAGATGATGCTGTGTGTATCTTATGTTCTGGTTCCCATTTCGCCACAGACAAAAAGTGTCCGGAGTACGCTAGGCAAAAAGCTATAAAAGAAACAATGGCTAGAAACTCTATATCTTATTCAGAAGCCAGTAAAGTCCATCCACCAGTTTCGAAATCTTATGCTGACGTTGTTGCTTCTGCTTCATTGGCCCCTTCTGGTCGAACTATTACTTATTCCAGCCCCTATAATTCAACAAGCCCTTCTAAGAGTCACACACAGTCATATAGGAAAACAGTATTCTCGAAACCCAAAGCTCGTCCCAGAAATACTAGTAAGGGATATGATCAAAAAGCGCATGCAGAGCTTATCCAAGATTACAGCAACATTCCTTCCTTTTCTACAGGTTGTCTCAAAAATTACAAAGATCTATCAGAAATAATAACAAAGGATCTCATCATTTCTATAATTCAGTACCTTTCACAATCTAACCTAATTAAAATACCGTCCAACGATGCCGCTTCTTCAAAAAGTTTTTTAACTCATGGACAGTCAGGACCATCCACGAAACCAGTCTCTGGTGATTCAATGGAATTGCCGGAGTATTAATAGCAAAAAAAGTGACCTAATTTCCTTATTGAATAGTTACAAACCATTTGCAGTCTCTCTTCAAGAGACTTGGCTTCGTCCCGGATTCAACTTTAGAATTCCAGGACATATCTGTCTTAGAGAAGACAGAACAGATGGGTATGGTGGAGTTGCACTAATTCTGAAGGGCGGTGTGCCCTTTGTCCACATACCCATACCTAATCACAGTAATAAATTTTCAATTATTGCTGTTAGTGTAAATAATATTTGTTTTGTAAATATGTATATACCTCACCCTTCCACTGAAGTCTTTGACGATATTCGTAGCATTCTATCTTCCCTCCCACGCCCTATATTGGTCATGGGAGACTTCAATGCACAACATTCTATGTGGGGAAGTTCTAAGTCTGATCATTATGGGGCTAGAATCTTAGACATCTTAGATGATAATAATTTATGCCTTCTAAACTCTGGTTGTCCTACTAGAAGGACTCGGCCCCATGAGGGTATTAGTGCACCAGACCTTACCCTGTGTAGTCCCTCCCTAGCTCCTACATTAAACTGGTGGCCTCTATCGTCGTCATATGGAAGCGATCACTTTCCGTTAATTATATCATTTCCTCAAAAAATTGGCGAAAAGATGTCTAAGGCTCCTCCCCGGCTAAAATATAAACTTAAGGATGCCAACTGGTCATTATTTAGAGATAAAGTTCAACAAAATTTATCAACTATACCTCCACTAAATGACAACAATAATCATCTTTGTGCTGAAGCTTTTACACGGGCCCTACTACAGGCTGCTGAGGAAGTTTTTCCTATAAAAAATAATAGTGGCAATGGGTATATTCCATCACCTCCTTGGTGGGACAGTGAGTGTTCTGCTGCGATAGCTGAGAGAAAGATAGCTGAAAAAAATTACAGAAAAAATTCTACAACACAAAATTTTAATATTCTTTGTAATCTTATAACTAAAACACGTAAATTATTAAAACAAAAAAGATTCAATGGCTGGAAATCTTTTTGTGCCTCAATTTCACCAGACATTTCTCCATCTGAAGTTTGGCAAAATATTCGTAGATTCAGATCAGCTTTTAAGCCTCCAAGGTCTCCTTTTATGGATAGCAGTACAGTTGATTTGTTTCTTGATAAATTAGCTCCACCATTTGTCCCATCTATAGATAATATTTCTTCTGACCTACAGTCTTCTCTCCTCTCCCAGCATGATAGTAGCGATTCATTCATTTCCTTTAGCCTTTCAGAACTCAAAGGGGTTCTTTCAAAACTTAGGGACTCAGCCCCAGGTTGTGATGGAATCCCATATTCTTTTCTTCAAAACCTGAACGACTCCTGCCTTTCTTATTTTCTTAGTTTAATTAATTCAATTTTAACAACAGGTAATATTCCTCCATCATGGAAAATCCATGAAGTTATCCCAATACATAAGCCCGACAAACCGATTAATGATCCATCATCTTACAGACCAATTGCATTAGGTTCAGTTATTTCCAAAATTTCCGAACATTTAGTTAAAAATAGGTTAGAATGGTTTATTGAGAGTAAGGGGTTACTATCTCCAAACCAGTTTGGATTTAGGAAAGGTAGGAGTACAATGGATAGTCTCAGCATTTTTATGACAGATTTAAGATTGGCTTTTTCGTACAATAACTCTGTGTTAGCAGCATTTTTAGATGTATCTGCAGCCTATGATAATGTCAACCTTTCAATTCTGAAACAAAAAATGATTAATTTGGATATCCCACAAATTTTTATAAGATTCACAATCAATCTTCTCTCTGGTAGAATGCTTAAAGTAATATCAGAAGACTCTTACCAATCCCGTATTGCCTGGAAAGGTATACCCCAGGGCTCAGTTTTAAGTCCCTTAATTTACAATATATATTCTCATGATCTGGAAGCCTCCCTTAAGGGTAAAGTTAGCACACTCCAATATGCAGATGATTTACTCCTCTATGTCTCTGGTGATTCTGTTCACAACATGTCTGATACTATGACATATTCCCTTAAGTTACTAAAAGTTTGGCTTGACAATAACTGTCTCAGCCTTTCAGTTTCTAAAAGTAGTATAGTCTTATTTTCACGTATGAGGTTTCCTCCTCCAGTGTCTGTACAGTGTTATAATAACATTAGAGTTCCCGTTAAAAGCGAAGCAACATTTCTTGGAGTAATTTTAGACTCGAGACTTACAGGCATCCCTCATTGCTACTATATAAGTGCCAAATGTGAGAAGATTCTAAATATACTGCGCTGCCTCTCTGGAGTTTGGTGGGGAGCCCACCCTTTCTCTCTAAAGCTTCTATATAATGCCCTAATAAGGAGTATTTTAGACTATGGAACATTTATTCTTGAACCCTGTAATGCAGTAGCTCTCCATAAGTTAGACATTATCCAGTCTAAGGCTCTGAGAATAATTGCTGGGGCTATGCGTTCGAGCCCTATTAACGCTTTGCAGGTTGAATGTTCTGAAGCGCCCCTGCATCTCAGACGACAATTTCTTTGTGACAGGTTCCTGTTTAGAGCATTCCAAGTCTATAATCATCCTCTTTACTCTAAGTTACGGTCTCTGTTGGAATGTATGGACTATCCGTACTGGGCTCATAAATCGCCGCCATGCCTTATTGTTAGTCTCCAAAAATTCTTAGCTCTTCAAGCTCCAACACATAGATCACAATTCCTTCCTATATTTTGTGTTAACTATGATGCCTTAATTTTAAAACCATCTATTTTGTTTGATTTCGGTGTATGTAAACAAGATCCTTCTGCCAACGCCAAATTTATTAATATTGTTGACAGTGACAGCCGATGGAAACATTGCCATTTAATTTTTAGTGATTCTTCCAAACCCGGTTCCGAGAAGTGTGTGGGAGTTGGCGTTTTCCATCAACAGTTTGGCATTGTACAGAAAATAAAATTGCCTCCAGAGACTTCAGTATTTACTGGAGAATGTTTTGGTCTGTTGAAGTCTCTGGAGTACATTTTAATCATGAAGTTAAAAAACTCAATAATTTTTACCGATGCTAAAAGTGCCCTCCAAGCCTTGGAAAGATTTCCTTTTAGCAGTAACAGAAATAATCATCCAGTTATTATTGCATGTCGTGATTTATTGTATCAATGTTGCATCAAAAATTACACAGTTTCTTTTGCTTGGATTCCGGGGCACTCAGGTATCTTTGGCAATACCAAGGCCGATAGCCTTGCCAAAGCTGCAGTCAATGACGGAGATCTAGTTCCGTACAAAAACTTTTGTTGTGATTTGGCTCTCCTTCCTAAATCCCAGTTATTGAATTCTTGGACACATATTTGGCGTTCTTCAAGTCAGACTATAGGTCGATATTATAGCACGATCCAGGTGGATATACCTCCTAAAACGTGGTTTTCAAATCTGACGTTTGGTAAAGCTACCACTTCGACCCTTATTCGTATGAGGCTGGGCCATGCATGCATTCCCTTGCATTTGGCACGACTTAAACTTTTGCCTAGCGATATATGTGAGTGTGGCAATGACGTTGGGGATTTTAACCATATATTCTTTGCTTGTCCTCGACATGACCGTTCCGCTTTTATTTCCTCGCTTTTGTCCATTAAAATTCCTTTTCCTACTTCAATTTCTGTCCTTTTATCTTATGTAAATATTGATGTATATAGAATTTTAGCCAGTTTCATTTTTCATAACAATATAAAATTATAATCATTTATGTACTTATATACTAAATTTTCCTGATCCTTTTCCAAATTCCGTTCCAATTTCCAATTCAATAAAATAAATCTTACTTCCTAACCTTTTTGCATGGCTGACGCACAAACCGTGCAGGCCAAGAAAGGAAAAAAAAAAAAAGTTTTCTTGGAAATTTTCATTTTGTTTTTCTATGAAGTATGAACTAACTATAAATTATAAATAAAGTTTTATTGGCATTTTACTGCTATTTTACGAAAGGATGTTTATTGTTTAATAGGTTATATATTTCTACGGGACGTTTTCTTTAGCTTTAGTGTATTTTGTATATAATTTTTAGTTTTAAAATGTATTTTTAAGTGTTTCATTCCCAATTGTGCAAGTAACAGAGAAGAGTTTGACGAAGGCCAAAGAAACAAGTGGTTGGACTTTATAAACTGTGACAAACTTAAAAGTATGCTGCATTCCAGTAACCTTTTCAAGAAGCCTGCTTGGTCACAAAATTTTTGAATAAAGGGTTTCATACTGCTAAATCTGACATTAATAAGGCTAAAAAAGCTTGGATAAACTCAACACTAATCTTTGGAGTAAATTGAGTTAGGTTTATCATCAAAGATGCCGAAGGTATGTACATTTAATTATTCCTTAATAAACGTAACTGCTCAGTATATTCTGGAGTACTGTACATTGAATAAAACTACTTAATTCCTGGCATTTCAAGTGATCTCTTTGATAACAACTTAGTAATAATAATAAACTGGTTGCCAACTTGTCTGCCAAGTGTTACAACTATGGAAAATGTACACCTTATATGATAACCTATGAAGGCCTATGTTTACCAGTAGCTTTATGATAGTCTGCAATGAATGAATGATGAATGAAACATAATAATAAATTCTTTTTATAATAATTTATTAAAATTGTAAGTTAATGGCTGAAGTAAATGAGGAATTCTTTTATTTTAAATAATTAATTGTCAACATTATTTTATGCATAATCGCACACCTCTAGTCTTAATAATTACAAAATCAAGGATGTCTGAATGACAATGACAAACAATCTTTTATGTTTTTATTTCAGATGATACAGTTCAAATAAACTTAGTGTGATATTTGATCAGCCATCATAAATAAAGGTATGAGGAATAATTTTGCTGTCAAAACACATAATAACTGATGGAAATGTATCAAAATGGCAAACAGACGCCAAAGCATACTCAATTGCGCTTGTTAGATAAACTAAATGATGACCATGTGATTCCCAACGAAGTAAAAAAATTAAGGTAATAATCATGTAAAATTTAAATTGCAAAACGATCGCCATTCTAAAACTTTAGTTCAGATAATATTTTTATTAGGATTAGTAATATGTTTATATTTTTGAGCAAATTTGATCTTTGTCTACACCACTGAAATAAATGAATTAATGCTAATTCCAATTTAAGTGCTAATTTATCATGTTCTGGAACATTGTGACGAAATCTGTGTCTCTAAGGAATAAAAATATTTTAAAGATGTAGTCTACCAATAAGCACCTTGCCCAACTCATTGTTTCATACCCCTCTGAGAAATGAGACAGAGTCTGTGCCCAGCAGTAGAACATGAACATAGACTCCAATAGATAATTGGCTACTTTACAAAATATACTTTTATCCTCCCAACCTTCCATCAAAAATTGCTACAATGTACTTAATTATCTTAGGTATCAATGATAATTATGTTCAAAAAGTATTGGAAATTTCTGTATAATTGTGAAAGCTTCTTAGATTTATGTGAAAGTAACTCTTTCTGATTACAATGGCCTCTTGTCTTGACATTTTCTATGCAAACATTTATAAACAACAACAATTACAATTAGCAACAAGTTTAATATGTGCATATTAAACTTGTAATTTATATATTTAAATATTCTTTTTTCCAGCTCAATACACTGGATATTGAATGTATTGAAGAGAAACTTTTCACTGAAAATATTCAAGTGCAAGCAGCAAGAGAGCAATTATATGTTTACTCTATAGCATGTACCACATATGGGTTTCTGAAAGGCACGGACATAATTAGAATCGAAAAGTGTACATTGCCACCAATCCAAAAAAAAACCTTAAACAAGTTTAAAAAATAAATCATAATAAATAATATATACAATGCATTTTATTTCTACGAATCCTCCTTCATAATAAAATAATAATAATAAAAATAGTAATTTTAAAATTATAAATATAAAAATATTATATAGGTATATACCTATATATATATATATATATATATATATATATATATATATAATTATGCTAGGCTGAAATAAAATTATTCCCTTGCCTATATCCAATTCATATTTAAAAAAAAACGAAATGTCAGGTTCTGATTTGCTCTACGGTCCAAACTAAATGTACCAGAGACGTCCATAGATAAATATATATGTAGCAAGGAGACGTCCGTCCTATATAAAAAAGTACTCTGTGCGTCCGTCTGAATGCGTAGTGTTTCTTCTACTTTCTATATAGTTTGTGTATGGTGTATTGTAACAATCAAAGTATGTCCATAAAAATTTAAAAGACCTAAACTATTTACATTTGCGTCACAGAGATTTGCGTTCAAAAAATAATACAACTATGGCTGCAGCTGCAGTTGATGCACAGATGCCTGAGCAACAAAGAAGATGGCATAATATTCGTAAAGTACTGGAAAGGTCTGGTCCGTTTTGTCATCCAGATTTTGAACCATCTTCAGAGATATTGGATTTTCTAATGGATTCGTGCAAAATTTTGGTGGTGGGTGCTGGAGGGCTCGGCTGTGAATTACTGAAGGACTTGGCGTTAATGGGTTTTAAAAAAATTCATATTGTGGACATGGATACAATTGAACTATCCAATTTAAATAGACAATTTCTTTTTAGAAAATCAGATATAGGTTTGTCGAAAGCAAAGTGTGCTGTTGAGTTTGTAAACAAAAGGTATATTCTTAATTGGGTAAATGCTGAATAATTACATTTAAAAAAAAGGAGTGTATCATTCAATTTTCAAAATCTTACAGAGTTCCTGGCTGTGAGGCTGTTGCACACCATTGTGCTATTCAAGATTTAGATGAAGGTTTCTATCGTCAATTTCATATAATTGTTTGTGGACTTGATTCAATTGTTGCTAGAAGGTGGCTTAATGGTATGCTAATGACATTATTGCAGTACAATGATGATAGTAAGTATCAATAAAACTATTTATACTCATTACTAATAAATTGAAGGTACTGTAGCTCAGAGGCTAGGTTATTACCTTCTTCTTTTTCATAAAATTTATGGCGATGATAAAAGTGAGGACATCAGTGTATGAATGGTGAAGGTTTTTGCTTTAAATAACACAGTGTTTGAAAAACCAGTGTCTGATATGTGTTAGTGACATTGAAAATAGTAGCTTACAGTATTTATTAAATAGTGATTTAGTAAATATCAATAAAATAGGGATGAAATACTTTTCTAAGTTTTACTGGACTTTCCTCATTCTCTTATTCTTATAAAAGATCGAAGGATGCTTAATTTCCATTTTGTTCCAAATTTCAAGTGAATTTGGAACAAAATGGAATGCAGGGTTACAATTGAGTCCATGATTATCTTACTACCTGACTAAACAAGAGAAATGTTTTTCAATTGTTCTAAGTCGACTACCTTGCAGAGCAATCTAAAACTAAATGTCAACATGTACAATGATAAATATACAGACATACATTATAGAGATTTTTTTATTTACCACATGCTTGCCTGAAATGCCTTGAAAATTATAAATACCAAAATCAATATTACACAGCACCGCTAAAAGTCACGCTCACACGCACGCACGCACGCACGCACGCACGCATGCACGCACGCACGCACGCACGCACGCACGCACGCACGCACGCACGCACGCACGCACGCACGCACGCACGCACGCACGCACGCACGCACGCACGCACGCACGCACACACACACACACACACACACACACACACACACACACGCACGCACGCACGCACGCGCACGCACGCACGCACGCACGCATGCACACACGCACGCACGCGCGCACACACACACACACACATACACGCTGATCACTGGGATATTGCAGCAAATACTCTTGCCTTCTCCAAAAACCCTCTCAGAAATGAGCTTTGTGGAAAGTATTCGACTGGTACATTATTTAATAAGATGTAGGTTTGTTACCAGGGGCGTAGCTACCGCCGTATCAGCTGTATCAATGATACGGGGCCCCCGGGCTACAGGGGCCCCAACCGTGTGTGAGTAAAAATTCCAAGGACTTCTATGGGACAGGAAAGGCTATCACTATTGTCTATAGAAGTAAAGAATTTAGTAAAACTGAAATCGTCTTCAGCTATGAATGCAGCCGAATCTTCTTCAGCTGTGTTCGCCGAACAAAAGGCACGAAAAGTGTATATTTGATTTGAATTGTTTGGCTAGCTTAGTTCCTGGGAGTATTAATTGTAAGTAATAACTCAAAAACCCGTGTAGTGGCACGAGTGGCAGTGGCGAAAACTCACTACCCTATATTTTCCCGTGAGTGTCGTAAAAGGCAACAGAGGGAAAATGAGGCAGAGGATGGGCAGCAGCATCTTTCTGATAATAGCACAACAACAATAAAAAACTGCGGTTGCCAACCCGCTCGCCAAGCGTGGCAACTATGGCAATATATCCCCCATGAAAGTAACGAAGAGATGGCCCCCAGTCCCCGGCGGCCCCGCTATTCCTGGCTACGGTGGCGACCGTGGTAACGGCGGAGCAGGAGGTGCTAAGAATCTCCAGTGGAGGTTCTGTTGCCACCTACGACGACTCAACCTGGCAACTTATAACGCACGCACCCTGAGGACTGACGAGAAGATCGTGGAGTTGGAAGAAGGGATAGACAAGTTGCGCTGGAATGTCATAGGATTATCCGAAGTCCGAAGAGGGGGAGGACACGGTAATCCTCGAATCCGGCAATTTGTTCTATCACCAGGAGGGCGACCATCTGTCCCAAGGAGGTGTCGGATTTATCGTCCACAAGTCTCTTGTTAACAACGTTGTATAGATTGGGAGTGTGTCGACGAGGGTTGCGTACCTTATACTCAGAATCACCAAACGGTATTCGCTGAAGGTCATACAGGTTTACGCACAAACCTCGGAACACCCCGATGAGGAGGTGGAGGATATGTATGAGAATATCTCTAGAGCCATGCATTCCTCCAAAACCTACTATACGGTGTTAATGGGAGACTTCAACGCAAAACTAGGCACAAGAGAGAACGGTGTGCTGAAAGTAGGTAATTTCCGGAATAGGGCAACGGAACCCAAGAGGCCAGCAGCTGGCCGACTTCATGGTGAAAAAGGGACTCTTTATGATGAACTCTTTCGTCCAGAAGCAGCCCCACAGGAAGTGGACCTGCTCGAGCCCCAACGGTTCGACAAAAATTGAGCTTGACTTCATTATGACAACCAGACGACAACTGTTCAGTGACTGAAACCGGTAGCGATCACCAAATGGTGAGAGGCACACTGAACCTAACCGTTGAGTTGGAGAGGTCACGTCTAATGAAGTCAACGCTCCGTCCCTCGTGCTCTTATCCAAAGTCCCGAAACCTTTCAGTTCGAGCTACGAAACAGCTTTCAGTGCCTAGAAGATTGCAATGCAGTGGATGATATGAATGACAAGCTCGTGGAAACTGTCCATGCGGTCGGAGCTAAGTTTTGCAAGACCCGCCGCAGAAGAACACAAAAAATCTCCGATTACACTCTTGATCTCATGGCTGTTAGACGGGATATGAAGCTGCAGTCTTCAGTAGATTTGACAGCATACAGGCAACTGAACAGACAGATCTCCAAATGCATGCGGTGGGACTTACGCAACTTTAATTCTGCTCGTAGTAAAGAAGCGAGCGGAACCAGGACTCAAAAGTTTTTGCTAGATATCTGTCTGCCAGAAAGAGCCAACTGTCGAAGCTGAAGACCGAGTGTGGCAGCGTCGTTTCCGGGACACCTGAGATTTTGAGTGAGATTGAGAGGTTCTATGGGTGGCTGTACATATCATCCTTGGAGCCACACGTATGTGTGAGTAACGATCCAAGAGCGAGTTTTATCCGACACTATTCCGATGATATACCGGACGTCAGTATGAGCGAGATTAGAATGGTTCTCCAGCACCTTAAAAAAGGCAAGGCCACAGGCGAGGATGGAATTACAGCGGAGCTTCTGAAAGGGGTGGAAAACCGGTAATCTAACTCTTCCATGGTGGCATTCCACCGGAGGCGTGGAGCAGAAGTGCGGTGGTCTTGTTCTTCAAGAAAGGTGACAACGCTCTTTTGAAGAACTACAGACCGATTTCCTTTCTGAGCCGCGTCTACGTGCTGTTTTTGAGAATCATTACGAATCGTCTCGCGCGCAGACTTGACGACTTCCAGTCTCCCGAACAAGCCGGTTTCCGAAAAGGCTTTAGCACCATAGAACACATACACACCCTTCGGCAAATTGTACAGAAATCCGAGGATTACAATTTGCCACTGTCATGTTTGTTTGTGACATGATACACATGTCTGGCGTATGTGGACTATGAGAAAGCCTTTGATTACGTCGAAATTTGGGCGGTGCTGCAGTCCCTTCAGTGATGCCAAGTTGACTGTCGGTATATCGAAGAGCTGAAGTGCTTGTACAGTAGGGCTACGATGGCTATCCGAGTAAAGAACCAGAGTACAAAAACTATCCAATTGCAGAGAGGTGTAAGACAGGGTGACGTCATATCCCCGAAACTCTTCACCGCTGCATTGGAAGACGTTTTCAAGCTTCTGGACTGGAAAGTATACGGTATTAACATCAATGACGAGTACCTCACTCACCTTCGATTTACCGACGATATAGTCCTTATGGCAGAATCACTGGAGAACCTAAGTACTATGCTTAATGACCTCAGTAGTGTTTCCCAACGGATAGGTCTTAAGATGAACATGGACAAAACAAAGATCATGTTTAATGTCCATGTCGGTACCTGTACCGTACCGGTACCTATGCCGGTATTTGTCGGGAGCACTAAGCTCGAAGTTGTTGACAAGTATGTTTACCTGGGACAAATAGTACGACTAGGTTAGTCCAACTTCGACTGAGAGGTCAATCGACGGATTCAACACGGCTGGGCAGCGTTCGGGAAATTACGGCACATCTTCTCGTCAGGTATACCTCGAAACTTGAAAACGAGACTGTACAACCAGTGCGTGTTGCCAGTGATGGCCTATGGTACTGTGACGTGGTCCTTCACTGCTGGCCGGATGAGGAAGCTCAAGGTCGCTCAGTGAGCTATTGAGAGGGCTCGGAGTTTCTCTGCGTGATAAACTTAGAAATGAGGATATCTGCAGTAGAACCAGAGTGATCGACATAGCCCAACGGATTAGTAAGCTGAAGTGGCAATGGGCCGGCTATGTAGCTCGAAGAACCGACAACCGATGGGGAAAAAAGTTTCTCGAGTGGTGGCCTCGTACCGGCGGGCGAAGTGTAGGGCGTCCCCTCACTATATGGAGTGACGGCCTGGTAAGATATGCAGGAAGTCGATGGATGGAAGTGGCTCAGGACCGTGCTTTGTGGCATTCCTTGGGGGAGGCCTATGTTCAGCAGGGGACTTGTGAAGGACTGTAATGATGATGATTATTAACTTAAAATCAATATATAATAATTTGAATTCAATGCAAGCGTTTTTGTTCCTTTTGTGAAATCTTTACTCTTCATTGGGGCCCCCCAACAAATTTTGATACAGGGCCCATCTAAGGCACGCTACGCCACTGTTTGTTACGGTTATCTTATTATACTATTTTCAGGAAGCTTAGATCAAAGTAGTGTCATACCTTTGGTTGATGGGGGAACAGAAGGATTTAAGGGCAATGCAAGAGTTATTTTACCAGGAATGAGTGCTTGCATAGAATGTACACTAGATTTATATCCTCCGCAAAAAACCTTTCCATTGTGTACTATTGCTAATACACCAAGGTATATTATTTTGTTTAAATATCTACTATGTATGTTTTTTCCTCTTTAAGTTCATAAAATGTATTTATTATTACATTAATTGGTTATTCTATGATAATCAATAGCCGTGGTAGTTCAGGGGCTTTCTCGCACGTACTGTGCTTTTTTCATTAAAAGCACAGTATGTGAGCACTCAGGTTCGATTCCCGCCGGCACTAATAAAATTGTTAATTGTAATTTTAATTGCTGATTAACTACATGCCTCGGCAGTGGAATAAAACATTGCTAGGAAAAAATAAAAAAAATATATACAGGGATACATGTGAAATTTGTGCAATTGACTGACAATTTAGTAGTTCTTATTTCTTCTCTGTCAGTCCACAGATATCTACATAATATACAAATATAATTGATTAAGAAAGTCATCAAAATACAGATGCAATGTCAGCCATGAGAACTAAGATAAAATGTCTTGTTACCATTAAATGGATATCCAATCCTCGCTACTCATTATACAAAATACAGCAGTGCTATGCCTGTAGTATTCAAAGCCAGTATGGTCCTGTCTTTGTAAAGCACACAGTAGTGCTGCAGATGTAAAACACTTTAGTGTGGCTCTATCATGTATAAATGGGTTGATAGCTTCTCTCAGGTCGCCACCACACGTCTAATTTTTGTTAGAAAAAATTATAATAATTATTCTACAATTAAAAGTTGGTTTCTACCACCTTGGTTCCATTTCTGAACACTCTTTTGGTGTCATGATACAGAATCGTAATGTTTTGGGCTGTATTTATTATTCATATATCATTCATTATAAGATGGGATTTATTGTAATTTGTTTAACTGACTTCAAAAAGGAAGAGGTACTCAATTCAAGTACGCCGCATGAGTCATGTTTTTTCGTGCGTGCAGCCAGCTTCATCAAATTAGAAAACGTTGTTGCGTCAAAATTAATTTAATCACGGTCTGACTAGCAGGTTTTGAGTTATCCTTAATAATTTATATTACCACTTGTTAACTATAACAAGTGGTAAAATTAATAATTTTGTACAACCAACTTCAATATAAATACAATTTATTGTTGATTTTTTAAAAACCGCTTGACTCATTTCGATAAAATTTAAATGGCACGACCTGTTAAATATACTCTTTGAAGCAAAAAAGAATTTTCCAAATCGGTTCAGGCATCTTCGAGTAATCGGTGAACATACATAAAAAAAAAAAAAGATTCCAATGAATTGTTAACCTTCTTTTCTTCCTTCCTTTATTTAAGTTGGTTGAAAAGAACTACACTGATGTATTAGGTAATTCCTGTTATGATTAAGTTTAATAAATAAATAAATTGTCAGCCTTTTTCAATCCATTGTTGGACATAGGTATCTGTTTCTTACTCACCACACACTCACTCACATCTTATATTAGTAAAAGTTCCATACCTAAATCACTAATATTCCGGCTCCTCCTTACTAGAGCGAGATATTTGAGTTTGGCATATTTGCATTGATATACAGACATTTGGTCAATGGTGTATATAGAATAAGGGTGACAAACGAGCACAGTCCATCTGATGGTATGTGGTTGCTGTGGCCCATAGACATCTACAATTATCCTCGATTAAAAATTAAATTGCAGATGTGTTGTCACTCCTGAGGACTAAGACAGAATACCCCTTTTCCAGTAAAAAGAGTCTGGTTCTCTACATTCACCATATGAGCTGAACCATTCGTGCTACAACCATAATATAGATGCACTTTGGCTCTATCACATAAATTAACATAATTTTGTATAATACAGCAGTTAACTTTGGTATTGATCACAAACAAACCTTAATCTGAACTTATTACATGAGGTATTCGTTAAGCACTAGTAGCAGAAGGTAAATGTCTCCGTTTTTGTGCATATATTTAGTGTTATATTTTATACCATTATAAGTGAAAGGATTTTTTTTAAATACTAAAACTTATTTTTTGTATTGCTTAGATTGCCTGAACACTGTATTGAATATGTAAAAGTTATTCAGTGGCCTAAGGAGAATCCTTGGGGTAATGCAACTCCATTGGATGGAGATGACCCACAACATGTAGCATGGGTGTTTGAAAAAGCACAAGAGAGGGCCACAAAACATGGTATAACATCAGTTACCTACAGACTGACTCAAGGTGTATTGAAAAACATTATTCCTGCTGTAGCCAGCACAAATGCTGCAATAGCTGCTACATGTGCAACTGAGGTATGTAGAGTCAAGGAAGAGCAATAATAATGATCTGTTTTTTTTTAACATTAACCATTTCACTGTCCCATGAGTCCTATACTTATATGAAAATTTCCATTGTTTAACTATTGTGTCTATCGCGGAGAGGGAAGTTGTTCAGGTCTGAGGTTTTAGTTTATCAAAGCTATTTTACAAACCACATAATATGATAAATATCTAAATATCCTTTTTAAGGCGCAGGTTGAGCAAAATGTCGCGCTTTTTAGAGCTATCTACTTTTTATTTAAAAGATATATCAACAAATAAAAAACACATTATATTTCTACATAATCTTGATTCCATAAGAGCTATATCCAATTTTTTTTTTAAAGGAATAAATATTAAAATAATCTCCTTACAACGAAACCACATAAATGTGAAATAATTATTGATAACATGCATCTCCTCGTAAAGTAAGTATTATTTTATTTTGCGATTTATACCAATGGATAGGTAATTTATTAATGAACATTTCTATTATAAATTTTTTTTCACAAGACCACAATTTGATTTTATTAAGAAATTATTTTAAAAACTGGGCGTATTCACTGCCCACGGGCTTGCTGGAGTCAGTGAGTGCTGAGATATTGAAGGTGAAACCCGTGTCGTTAGTCACAGCGTCGGCCAGCGCACACGCTCACGTCATCTTATCAGTCGATAATATTATTATTTATTAGGTAATTTATAGGTAAATAGGTAAATTATTTGTTTGTTTTGGGTATAATTTTTCGTATTAGTTATACATATATTTGTTGTGTTTTTTACTGGGCGATGAAGCTTTTTGCGTGTATTTTCTTTGAAGTAAATGCAAATAAAAAAATGAAGCACCATTAGCATGTAAGGTTCGACTCCATAATTAACATTTCGACAAATATTATAATTTACACTATAAAAGGCTAATTCAATATTATCAGTATAGTATACAGTTAAAAATAATCCTAATACCCAACCATAATATCTTAGTAGGTATAGTACTGCCTCGTTGGTCCAGTGGTTGTAGTAGTGCGACTACTGATCATGAGGTCCCGGGTTCGAATCCCGGGTCGGGCAAAAAAGTCAGTTATGAGTTTTTCATTTATGTTCTAAGTTATAATTAGTATTACTAAGTTATAGATTTTGCTAAAATATAGTATATTATTTATTGATAGTATTTTTCTTCTTTTTCAAAAAATAATTGAGTACATAAGGTGTTCTTAATATACGCCGAATGTCAGAGAGAAAAGCTAGTACATCTTTTGCTAAACTTTAAAATCTAAAACCAACTTTAAAACAGACGAATTGATCATAACTCCCTTAGCTATAAAATAAGTTATGATCTAATTAATGGTATTTATTCCTCTTTATGGCAGCCCTGATTTATATTACGTGGTTGAAATTAGGTACTTTTTATTAGGTACGTCAAACCAAATAACAGCCGGGCGGCTGACATTATGCACTCCATACATTTCTTATATCTAATTACAGCCCATTAATTTCCACTAAAAGAAAATAAATAACTTGTAAATTCAAACAAAAATAACTGCATTACTATGTCTATAGTCATATTCATACAAATCAAAAAGCCTATATATGAGATAATGTAAAGTAAGCATAATTTTACCGGGATCATAACTTGTCAAATAATTAGGAAAATTATCGTTTTTCGTTGCGTACGTGTTTTGATTTTTAATTTAACACTGTTAGGTTTAAAACTGCGAGGTAATATTTGAATAAATATACTTTCCTCTAGGTACAAACAATTTTTTAGATGACAATATTTGTAGTTAAGACTACTAGAAATCTTATTTATGGAGTAAAAAGGCGAAAAGACTGGAATTAGGGGCATGACTGGTATTAGGGGCATCCACCCTAATTCGGTAAAAAGTATCTAAGTAGGTAGTAATTAATATACCTACCCAGTATAACTAATCGCAATAGGTACCTATGTAGGTTAGGTTAGGTTAGGTTATTAGTAGTAGTGATGATGATAACCCGCTTTTATCAGTTTGATCTGTGTGTATGTATGTATGTTACAGCCTTGTTGATATAGTGTTCGTACTGCTGATCTTGTGATCTTAGGTTCGAATCATGGCTCGGTCCAAAATCAATTATTGGGGTATTTTGTCAAGAAATCTTCAGTCAGTTCCTTGGAAAGCACGTAAAGTACTATGATCCTGTCCTGCACAGGTGGCTAGTTTTCGTTGAGACTGAATGCCTTAACCGAAATTCGGTCTGGAGGACATTAAACATGTATGTATATGTATGAATTTAATGGAATTTTCAATTCATTTTCCACCCACTTCTGGATGTCTGAATAATCTGATGTTTTCTTTATGTATGAACCAATGACACTAAAATATTTTATATTCTCACTAAGATCATCACTACTTGTGAAACTTACGATCAATGAGGTTTTTTTTTAAGTTTTTAACAGATTAAAATGAAGGATATCAGAGGTTTTTTTGTATGTTTGTTACACATTGTCTCCGTAGATTATTAATCGGTTTTAATGTTTATTTTTTACACACCACATTTTTAACATAAATGTAACACTATAGAGACAAATTAGAATGTCGACTGTCTAGTTGGTACTTTAAAAATGTTAATGTTAGTCAGTGAGCTTCTGTTATTGTTAAATTCATTAATCTGGTTAAATAATTTAAATTACAAAACAAGCAAAATAAGTAATTGTGCGAAAATCAAATAAGCAGTACCATTTATATGTTGCATTTTTTCTACGAGGGTGGATTGAAAAGTACTCGGCCTAACCAAGAAAATAAACAAATACTAAATCAGTTATATTTTTATTTTTCTACATAATCACCATCAAGTTCAATACACTTTTGCCACCTCCCCTTCCAAGCATTTAGACCGTTGAAAAAAAATGATTCTTCCTTAGAGTCAAAATATGCGTCTACAGCTGCTTTGACCTCGTCGTTTGTCGAAAATCTTTGACCTCCCAAGTGCTTTTTTAGGTTAGGGAACAGAAAGAAGTCTGATGGTGCCAGATTAGGTGAATACGGCGGATGCGGTAACACTTCAAAGCCACAGTTGTGAATTTCAGCCATTGACTGTACTGACGTGTGAACACGGGCGTTATCTTGATGAAACAGGACTTTTCTTCTGAGCATTCCTCGACGTTTTTCTTTTATTTCCTCTCGTAAACGACATAGTAAGGTGCAGTAGTAATCAGAGTTTATATTCTGACCCCTTTCAAGATAATCAATCATAATCACACCTTTCGAGTCCCAGAATACTGAAGCCATCACCTTATTTGCCGACAAAATCGACTTAGCCTTTTTAGGGGGTGGTGAACCAGGTCTTCTCCACTGTTTTGATTGTTGTTTTGTTTCCGGTGTACAGTAATGAACCCATGTTTCGTCCATAGTAACAAAACGATTCAAAAAATCATCTGCATCGGCTTCAAATAACTCCAAACAGTCGCGTGAAATAGTCAATCGCGTCCTTTTTTGTTCAACTGAAAGCAGTCGCGGAACCCACCTCGCAGACACCTTGTGGAAACCCAACTCGTTGACAATGATGTTTTGAGTTCGTTCATAAGAGATGCCTATAATCTCGGCTATCTCTCTAATTTTTAATCTGCGGTCTCCCATTATTAAATCAAGTACTTTTTTAATATTGTCGTCAGTAGTAGACGTCGAAGGCCTTCCAGAGCGGGGTTCATCTTTCACACTCTCTCTACCACGCTTAAATTCTGCTATCCATTTTTTGACGGATGAATATGACAGAGCACAATCGCCTAATGTACTGATCATGTCATCATGGATGGCTTTTGATGATAGCCCCTTCTTATGGAGGTACTTAATGACGGCACGCTGCTCGATTTGCTCCATTCGCGGAAATTATGTCCGATTACTTTGTTAATAAATTTATAAAATCACAACTAATTATCGCACACGTTTCGAACTTCACACAATGAACTAGTCTGAACTGAACTAAATAATGTGGGTAGATTTGATTTTTAGAATTGAATGGATCTGTGTTAGGCCGAGTACTTTTCAATCCACCCTCGTACTTTTAAAGTAAAAAAATATTAAATGAAAGAGAAACTGAAACTTTTATTCAATATAGATTATAAATAATATTTATTGAATGTCACTTTTTTGTTTAATTACCAATGGTTTAAAAAAAAGCCTCTGCCCTGGAAAGAACCAGCAAGAAACCCAGTAGGACTTTTTCTTTTAAATAACAGCTCACAATCATGTTACACAATTAACCACACAAAACAAATTAGAAATAGCTTGCTAGCAATCGCCTCATTCCCAGGGGTTATTATCACCCATAAATTCCTTAATATTATAATAACCCTTTTTATACTAACCTAGTTTTTTTTAAGTTGTACTATCTAATTTTATTATTATTTAAGACGGCTTCATTGTATCATCATCTTCTCTAAAAATTCTGTCATCATCATAAATTGACATAATTTGATTTTGATCATGGAGGGCAGTCTTAAGTTGTATATAAAACTTGGAATTATTTTATTTTCCAAAATAAAATAAGTACATTTTCAATCATCGGCACGAAGTTTTAAATGCTTTATAATATTATCTTATATTCTAAAGAGCATTATAGTAGGTTATAGATGAGGTTGAACATAATGATAATAATATAAAAATTGTTTATTTCCAGGTTTTCAAGCTAGCATCATCATGTTGTACTAACATGAACAATTATATGGTTCTCAACATGGCTGATGGAGTATACACCTATACATTTAGTGCAGAGAAGAAACCAGATTGTGTTGCCTGTAGTAATACAACTCGCATATTGGAAGTTGAGGCAGATGCAGTTTTGATGGACATATATGAGAAGCTGAAGGAAGATCAAGCATATCTCATGAAAAATCCAGGTTGTTTATTTTGATGATATGAAATACTATATTTTAAAAGTCCCACGGTCATACAAGAGCCCATTATGATTCCATTCTATTCATCTGTCATTACATCGTGTTTCATCATAACTTTCAGTTTTTGTTTAAATTAGTATATACATACTTCCAATATAAGATATCAATTAAGAAATATGTAATAAAAATGTGTTAGCTGCAAAACCCGACTAGCGTAGCCATATATTGACAGTGGTTTCTTTTTAGATCTTTCTTAAAGTTTATAGAAAAAGACTGGAATGTTAATCTTAAACATTCAGTGACGGTATACATTTTCAGCACCTACTACCATCCACGGATATGTTATATAAAACCGTAATCGCGAATGTTGGCGGTGGGTGATTGTGTAATAAACAAAAATGAGAAATTACAAAATAGCCGTTTCTTTTGTAAATTCTCACGTATAAAGCGGGTGGGCATTCAGCGTCCATTACATACAAAATGCGTTATAGCCAGCGAAAATCCCTACTGGTTTCATGAAAATTAGTAATACTTCAAAAGAAACTTGATTTTAAAGACATTTTAAGTGTTGCCCTGTAAAAGCTAGACAAAAGTTTTAAGCGACGATCGACGCATTAGAAACTGTATCCACTTCCTAATGCGTCTACAATCACACACTAAAGAATTGTTTGAGACTTAAAGACCAAACATAATGGTCTAATACCTCGAAATTAATCTTTGATTTATAAGAAACCATGATCACCTAATTGTGGTTGTAGCTTTTACATTTAAAATTTATGCATTTTAAATAATGAATGTTTAATTTTAAGGTATAACAACAGTTATCAATGGACGTAACAAGACCTTGTATATGCCTTCGATCAAGAGTATAGAGGAAAGAACAAGAGATAATTTGAAAAAGAAAATAACGGAACTTGGATTATATAATGGCGCGGAAATATTGGTGGCTGATGTTACAACACCAAACACAATTGCCATAAAATTAAAATTTTCAGACAATGTAGATGTAGAAATGTCAAGATAAAATGTGTCTCAAAATTATCGATTTTAGAAAATATATGCATATAAGTTTATTACTTTTATCATTTGTTGTCTTTAGACCAAATACTCAAACGCTACTCAGTTTTAAGATGTCGTTAAGTCTCGTTGTGCGTTGTGTCACAGTCACTTTGACTTAGTGATAAAGACAGCACAACATTTGAGTTTTGCTGTCAGAGTAATTGGTAGTGTATCAGTAGTGACACGTGTTTCAGCGATTTTCGGATATATTTTTGTGTTGAGCTTCGTTAATATCTTTGCCGTCTTCTGTGTTTGTTATTATATAAATTTGTGTTGTGTTGTTCATTACTTATTTGTTGGTAAGTAGCTATAGTTAATCAATTTATGTATTCTTAACTAACACGATGGACGTCGACGGGGTGGATTCGGAACCACCGGATAAAGATAATCCATATAACACCAAGCATTCATAAAAAAAGTTGGTCATGATGACACGCCTTCAGCGTCATCTATACATCTATACATATAATAAAAATGTAAATAGCAGATGTCTATACATTTTACATTTTTGTAATAAAAGTGATTGAGGGGTACTAAAAATAAGTAATTAAATACATTTCTACCATTTTTAGAATTTTCTGTCTGTCTGTCTGTTTGTTTGTTAACGTATCACGTATAAAGTACTGATTTATATCATAAGAATTGTTAAGGAAATTATAAAGTGTAACTTCGGGTTACATTTAGTCTTTATTTCATTAAAATCTGTCCATTCCATCAAAAGTTATGATAAATATTCTGAAGTATGGGTAGGGAAGTATAGGTACGAATTTGCTCAACGGTGGCTTTGGTTGAGTCATCAATTGCATTTTAAACTAATATCATATCATAAATCATAATTAAATGATGTAAATAATGTTCTATAATGATATAATTATGTATATCTAAAACGCAGTAAACAAAAATATTAAAGAACGTATTAAATAATATATTCATCATTCATCATCATTACAGCCTTTCATAAGTCCACTGCTGAACATAGGCCTCCCCCAAGGAATGCCACAAAGCACAGTCCTGAGCCACCTGCATCCATCAACTTCCTGCATGTTTTACCAGGTCGTCACTCCATCTCGTGGGGGGTCGCCCTACACTTCGCCTACCGGTACTGAGGCTGCCACTCAAGAACCTTTCTTCCCCATCGGTTGTCGGTTCTTCGAGCTATATGGCCGGCCCGCTGCCACTTCAGCTTACTAATCTGTTGGGCTATGTCGGTTACTCTGGTTCTACTGCGGATATCCTCATTTCTAAGTTTATCACGCAGAGAAACCCCGAGCACAGCCCTCTCCATAGCTCGCTGAGCGACCTTGAGCTTCCTCATACGGCCAGCAGTGAAGGACCACGTGTCAGATCCGTAAGTCATCACTGGCAACACGCACTGGTTCTACAATTTCGTTTTAAGGTTTTGAGGTATGTCTGACGAGAAGATGTGTCGTAGTTTCCCGAACGCTGACCAGCCGAGTTGAATCCGTCGATTGACCTCGGTTGAAGTTGGACTTACCTAGTCGGACTATATGTCCCAGGTAAACATACTCGTCAACAACTTAGAGCTTAGTGCTCCCAACAACTACCGGCATAGGTGTGACATGGACATTAAACATGATCTTTGTTTGTCCATGTTCATCTTAAGACCTATCCGTTGGGAGACACTGTGGCGGGTGGAAGGAAAAGGGGAGATCTCCCGCCGGGCAAGGTGTTCTGCTCGGGGAGCGGCCAACGCTCCGACTGGTAGTTCGGAGCTATTCTATATATGCTGCTTGAACTTCGGAACTTTGTTAGTGCGATTTAGGATTCGATATGTTTCGCTTGTGGCGCGACGACATCGCCGCCACATCACCCCCTGCTCAGACCGGAGGTCTGATAGTGCAGTCCGATTGCAAGTGCCAGGAATTGCCTTGTAGTCTGCGGTGAGTCGAGAAGAAGGCAAGTAATCTGAGAGAGTGCCGTGAAGCAGAGGCGAGCAGTAAGGCTCAGAGCCGTGCCGAACACTGTAGTGCAGAGAGTAGCTTGAAGGAACAGGAAGCATTATTATTCCAGTGCTGCGATGAACCTTTGTAAAGCTAGATGACTTGCGAAGCGGAGCGGAGCGAATGAATGGGGTACTTGAGGACGATGACGAAGGTTTTGAAGTTGTAGTTTCCGAAGGTTGTTGGTTGCGTGTTCATATCACGGGAGATCTCCCGCCGGGCAAGGTGTTCTGCCCGGGGAGCGGCCAACGCTCCGATTGGTAGTTCGGAGCTATTCTATATATGCTGCTTGAACTTCGGAACTTTGTTAGTGCGATTTAGGATTCGATATGTTTCGCTTGTGGCGCGACGACAGCGCCGCCACAACACTATTGAGGTCATTGAATATGGTGCTTAGTTCCTCCAGCGATTCTGCCATAAGGACTATATCGTCGGCAAATCCAAGGTGAGTGATGTACTCGCCATTGATGTATAATATTGTATCCTTTCCAGTCCAGAAGCTTGAAAACGTCTTCCAATGCAGCGGTGAAGAGTTTCGCGGATATAACGTCACCCTGTCTTATACCTCTCTGCAATTGGATAGGTTTCGTACTCTGGTTTTGTACTCGGATAGCCATCGTAGCCCTACTGTACAAGCACTTCAGCACTTCGATATACCGACAGTCAACTTGGCACCGCTGAAGGGACTGCAGCACCGCCCAAATTTCGACGGAATCAAAGGCTTTCTCATAGTCCACATACGCCAGGCATAGTGGCAAATTGTACTCCTCGGACTTCTGTACAACTTGCCGAAGGGTATGTATGTGGTCTATGGTGCTAAAGCCCTTTCGGAAACCGGCTTGTTCGGAAGGCTGGAAGTCGTCAAGTCTGCGCTTGAGACGGATTCGTAATGACTCTCGAAAACAGCACGTAGACGCGGCTCAGAAGGGAAATCGGTCTGTAGTTCTTCAAGAGAGCGTTGTCACCTTTCTTGAAGAACAAGACCACCGCACTTCTGCTCCACGCCTCCGGTGTAACGCCACCATGGAGAACGGAATTAAAAAGCTTCTGAAGGACTTCAAGTACCGGTTTTCCACCCGCTTTCAGAAGCTCCGCTGTAATTCCATCCTCGCTTGGGGCCTTGCCGTTTTTAACGTGCTGGAGAGCCATTCTAATCTCGCTCAGACTGACGTCCGGGATATCTTCGGAATAGTGTCGGATAAAACTCGCTCTTGGATCGTTACTCACACTTGCGTGTGGCTCCAACGATGACGTGTGTAGCTGCCCATAGAACCTCTCAATCTCACTCAAAATCTCAGGTGCCCCGGAAACGATGCTGCCACACTCGGTCTTCAGCTTTCACAGTTGGCTCTTTCTGGCAGACAGATCTCTGGCAAAGACTTTGGAGCCTTGCTTCCGCTCGATCGCTTCTTCAATACAAGCTGTATTGAAGTTGCGTAAGTCCCGCCGCATGCATTTGGAGATCTGTCTGTTCAGTTGCCTGTATGCTGTCAAATCTGTTGAAGAATGTAGCTTCATCTCCCGTCTAATAGCCATGAGATTAAGAGTGTGATCGGAGAGTTTTTGTGTTCTTCTGCGGCGGGTCTTGCAGAACTTAGCTCCGACCGCATGGACAGTTTCCACGAGCTTGTCATTCATATCGTCCACTTCATTGCAGTCTTCTAGGCACTGAAAACGGTTTTGTAACTCGAGCTGAAAGGTTTCGGGACTTCGGAACAGAGCACGAGGGGGACGGAGCGTTGACTTCATTAGACGCGACCTCTCCAACTTAACGTTTAGGTTCAGTGTGCCTCTAACCATTCGGTGATCGCTACCAGTTTTCACCCTCGCGATCACGGAGACATCACTGAACAGTTGTCGTCTGGTCGTCATAATGAAGTCAATCTCATTTTTTGTCGAACTGTCGGGGCTCGACCAGGTCCACTTCCTGTGGGGCCGCTTCTGGAAGAAAGAGTTCATCATCAAAGAGTCCCTTTTTCTCCATGAAGTCGGCCAGTTGCTGGCCCCTTGGGTTCCGTTGCCCTATTCCAAATTTCCCTACCTTCAGCTCACCGTTCTCTCTTGTGCCTAGTTTTGCGTTGAAGCCTCCCATTAACACCGTATATTGGGTTTTGGAGGAATGCATGGCTCTAGAGATATTCTCATACATTTCCTCCACCTCCTCAGCGGGGTGTGCCGAGGTTGGTGCGAACCTGTATGACCTTCAGTGAATACCGTTTGGTGATTCTGAGTATATGGTACGCAACCCTCGTCGACACACTCAATCTTTACAACGTTGTTAACGAGAGACTTGTGGACGATAAATCCGACACCTCCTTGGGACAGATGGTCGCCCTCCCGGTGATAGAGCAAGTTGCCGGATTCGAGGATTACCGTGTCCTCCCCCTCTCTTCGGACTTCGGATAATCCTATAATATGCCAGCGTAACTTGTCTATCTCTTCTTCCAGCTCCACGATCTTCTCGTCAGTCCTCTCTTTAAATATATACATATAATAAAAATGATATCATGTGTCTGTTTCTGTACATTGTATAGTATATTTTTGTGGCTAAAATCATTATGGAGAACTGAAAATAAATAAAATAAGTACATTTTTATAATTTTTAGAATTGTCTGTCTGTCTGTTTGTCTGTTTTTTTATGAACGCATCACGTCTAAAGTAAACATCTTTTTTTTTCAAAGAAATCGTTAAGAAAATCATAAAGCGTATCTTCGAGTTATATTTAATTTTTGTTTTATCAAAATTGGTTAATTGTATCGAAAGTAATCATTATTATTTTGAAATGTAGGTTCGAATTTCTTCACTGGCGCCATAAAATCTCAGAAATAGTAATAAAAAGATTTGTGTGTAAAAAAAAAGTTCCATAATAATTAATATATTTATACTTAAAACACAAGCAGAGATTAAAAAAGGATGTTTTCTCACACAAAGGACGTAATAGATGGAGTTGTACAAATTACAACCTTTTCTGAATTGCGGTGTTGAGATTCTCCGCCGGGGAATCGTAATGAGACTTACTGAAGAAATTTGTATCTACTCAAGCGACACAACTGAACCCGACCAAAAGTAACAAAATTGTAACGAAATGTCGTGATATTGTATTTATAATATACGCAAAAATCAAAATCAGTGCTGCCATTGTAGCGCTTTGGGAACTAGATCTAGCGCTTTTTTGGAATGTATAGCGCGCATTTCGAAATTTTAGCACCTAGCGCTTAATCCAGCGCTTTTTGGTGTATTTAGCACACATTTCAAAATTGTAGCGACTAGCGGGTTATCTAACTCTTTTGTAGCAGCACTGTTAGTCCACATTACCGATAATAATAATAATGACCTCTATTATTTTTTCCCACATTGCAATGTATCTTTTTCAAACCTATATTTTGCCACAAAACAAAGAGCATGGGAGACGAGTCCAAACTAGGATACCCTGTGCTATGGATCTCCCGGCTCCTCTTTTAGGATGATCAACTTGATTTTTTTACCGACGATTATAAGCGGGGAAATCCCCTTTATTAAAGTTTTCGTTCATGGTTTTGGCAACGCATTTATTTTGCTTTATTCAGTTTTAGTCAGTTGTTTAGAGCACAGCTAATTTAAAAGTTACTTAGAAGTTACAACACAAAGAAACTGTATAGCAACCGCAATCAGATGCTGACATCTGAAACTACGTTGCGAAATACATTGCACTTTAAAACAATTAATGACATTTTAATTGTTCGAGTACTACTACTGTTGACAGCAATTGCCATAATTATAAGTCGATGTTCTACGAAGTATTGATACATCAAAAAAATATTGCCTTATATAAAAAAAAAATATTTATGTAAAACCTATATACGCGAGCTACGCCGGGGGCACAGCTAGTATCAAAATATTTACATTTTCTAGAAAAAAAAATGCACAGATAGTGATAAAGGGCCTTTTACAATTCACCTTAAGCGTATAGAACCCGATCCTTCATCTGGTTATACAATTCGAACTGTCAAGATCGGCCATATCCTATCCCAAAACAAGGTTTCCAATATTGAAAAACAAAGCATAACGAATTTAGGTCGTATACAGGGTCTCAATAGCTTTTAAAACTGCTACAGGCGCCAATAACTTTATCGAATCATCCTTTCTTGCTAAATATAAACTATTAGCAGAAGGTTGGAAACCTTCAATGTTACCAGAATGGGTGTTGTTAGAGGTATGCCAAACGACATTTCCATGGCGGAGCTGGTGTGTGAGTCAGAACTACCCCCTAGTAGAGGAGAAATTATAAAGGCTACTAGGAGATTACACCGAAAATTAGAGAAAGGCGATGATATTGAGTGAGTGGCCACCCAAACCGTTGTCCTTACATTTTCAGGCCAAGAGCTTCCTTCTCACTTATACTGCTTTTACACCTCAATTCCTGTCGTAACCTACATACTCCCTTCCATACAATATCTGAAGTGCTGTCGCTTTGCACATGTATAGGCTCAGTGCAGATAAAAGTCACGCTGTTTCAAATGCTCAAAAGAGCACACTGGAGATAATTGTGTTACAGATGTACCCAACATGCCTGTTCTGCTCTGCTAATCACTTGGCAACTGATAAAATTTGCCCTGAACATACAAGATAAAAAGGCATTAAACTGGTCATGTCCTAAGAAAATATTTCATATCTAGAGGCATCTGCTCGATTCCCTGCAGTTAGAAGACCTTACGCTGATGTAGCTGCATCTTTAGGGATTCCTTGCCTACGCACTTCATCACAACAGTTATCAAGTGTTCAACCTGCTCCTCATGCTTCGCAATCTTATAGAAATACTGTTTACAAAATTAACCCAACTAGACCTGTTCCAAATTCTGTAGGCTATGATAAGGTAGCACACAACAATATTTTAAGAACCCCTACCTCTTCCCTTCCAAATGGTCATGCTCTTCAAGATAATTTATCCCCTAATGATAATCTCCTGGAGAATCTTGTGTCCTCCATCTCTGATATAATTGGCGAATTTGACGACATACACCTACCGTTTAAAGTGAGAAATAAACCTGACGTGCTCTTCCAAAAAAATTATGAAATTCAATCGCCTCCACATCCTCCAGTAGAATTGTCGGAGCATCAGGAACAAGAAATCTGAACTAATTAATTTGATAAATACTCATAACGCCTCAGTCATTGCTATTTTTTTTTTATAGGAGGGGGCAAACGAGCATGTGGCTCACCTGATGGTAAGCGACTACCGCCGCCCATGAACAACTGCAACACCAGGGAGGGAATTGCAGATGCGTTGCCGGCCTTTTAAAAAGGAAGGCCTTTTTCTTGAAGGTCCCTAAGTCGTATCGGTCCGGAAAAATCGCTGATGGTAATCGATTCCACAAGGAAGTCGTGCGAGGAAGAAAACATCTTCTAAATCGCACAGTGGGTGACCGCCAATCATCCAGATGGTGTGGATGGTATCGGGAGTACTGCCGCGATGTGCGTTCGTGAAATTTGGCGGCTGGGATTAATCCGAACAATTTCTCAGAGCACTCCCCATGGTAGATGCGAAAGAAAATGCAAAGGGATGCGACATTTCTTCGCAGTGCTAATGAATCGAGCCGATCGGAAAGGGCTCGGTCGTCGACGATTCGAGCCGCTCTGCGCTGGATGCGGTCAAGTGGAAGGAGCTGGCACTGGGGAGCCCCTGCCCAGAGATGGGAACAGTATTCCATGTGAGGCCGTACCTGCGCCTTGTAAAGTTGCAGGCGGTGTGCCGGCATGAAATACTGTCCCGCTCTGCTGAGCACGCCAAGCTTTTTAGAGGCCAATTTGGCCTTATCTTCCAAGTGACCACGAAACTGCACGCCTCTCGATATGTCGACTCCGAGGATACCGATACTGGCTGAGGCAAGAAGGGGAGTGCCTTGAAACTGAGGAGATACGACAAAGGGGTTCTTTTTAGCGGTAAACGCGCAAACTTGTGTCATCTGAGGATTAAACTGGACTAGATTTAGTCGCCCCCAATCCGAGACTTTGTTCAGCAAAGACTCGACTTCAGACGCGACGTTTTCCCGAGAAATATTGGCACGGCCGGTGTATAGAGCATCACCAGTGCTGTCATCCGCATAGCAATGAATGTTACCAGTTACCAACATATCATTGATACCAACATATCAGAAGAAACAGCGTTGGTGATAGCACACAGCCTTGTGGAACACCAGCGTTAATAGGCTTGTAGTCAGAACATGCACCGTCTACAACGACCTTGATGCTCCGATCTGCAAGGAAGCTGGTGATCCAATTGCACAATTTCTCGGAAAGCCCATAGGAAGGGAGCTTCGAAAGAAGCGCTTTGTGCCAAACCCGATCGAAGGCCTTCGCAATGTCCAGACTAACGGCCAACGCCTCCCCCTTGGACTCTACTGCCTCCGCCCATCTATGGGTCAGGTAGACCAGAAGATCACCAGCTGATCGACCCCGACGAAAACCGTATTTGGCGGTCACTAATCAGCTGGTGATACTCAAGGTACCGGATGAGCTGGCAGTTAATAATGGATTCCATTATTTTGGAGAACAAGGAGGTGATCGCGATAGGCCTATAGTTGGACGGGTCTGAGCGGTCGCCTTTTTTAGGGATCGGGTGGACAAAAGCTGTCTTCCATGAGTTTGGGACTACGCCTTGGGAGTAGGAGTACCGGAAAAGACGCGTTAGGTCCGGTGCCAACTCCGGAGCACACTTCCTCAGCACAATTGGGGGGATTCCGTCAGACCCACTCGACTTCTGGATGTCCAGGGAGAGAAGTGCTTTGCGAAATATACAAATGGAGCTAAAAGAGGAAAGTGTGTTGGATACATGGATGGCGGCCGCAAAAAGTACCAGGATTATTGTAGCAGACATTCATCCAAGAGAAAATAAAAACAGCAATTCCGTGTATATAAGGGAAAAAATGACACAGCACAACAAGAAAATCTTCTGGCATGCAAAACAAGAGCTAAAAATTAAGCAGAATTTCAAATACGTTTGGTTCAAAAAGGGTTTAATTAAGGCATGCAAAGAAGATAAAAAAAAAACTTCTCCTATCTAGAACAATGTATATTTAGTTGTTCAAAATGCTTAGACGTAATAATATTAACAGAGGCAAATATCTCAGATAACATCAGTAGTTTGTATCATATTAATGGATATCAAATGATAACGGACCTGCGGGTAACACGTCGAGGTGGTGGCATTGTCATCTACATTTTTTTTTTATGGGAGAGGGGGCAAACGAGCATGCGGCTCACCTGATGGTAAGTGTTACTACCGCCGCCCATGAACAACTGCAACACCAGGGGAATCGCAGATGCGTTGCCGGCCTTTTAAAAAGGAGTACGCTCTTTTCTTGAAGGTCCCTAAGTCGTATCGGTCCGGAAAAATCGCTGATGGTAATCGATTCCACAAGGAGGTCGTGCGAGGAAGAAAACATCTTCTAAATCGCACAGTGGTGGACCGCCAATCATCCAGATGGTGTGGATGGTATCGGGAGTTCTGCCGCGATGTGCGTTCGTGAAATTTGGCGGCTGGGATTAATCCGAACAATTCCTCAGAGCACTCCCCATGGCAGATGCGAAAGAAAATGCAAAGGGATGCAACATCTCTTCGCAGTGCCAATGAATCGAGCCGATCGGAAAGGTCTCGGTCGTCGACGATACGAGCCGCTCTGCGTTGGATGCGGTCAAGTGGAAGGAGCTGGCACTGGGGAGCCCCTGCCCAGAGATGGGAACAGTATTCCATGTGAGGCCGAACTTGCGCCTTGTAAAGTTGCAGGCGGTGTGCCGGCATGAAATACTGTCCCGCTCTGCTGAGCACGCCAAGCATTTTAGAGGCCAATTTGGCCTTCCCTTCCAAGTGACCACGAAACTGCACGTCACTCGATATGTCGACTCCGAGGATACCGATACTGGCTGAGGCAAGAAGGGGAGTGCCTTCAAACTGAGGAGATACGACAAAGGGGTTCTATTTAGCGGTAAACGCGCAAACTTGTGTCTTCTGAGGATTAAACTGGACTAGATTTAGTCGCCCCCAATCCGAGACTTTGTTCAGCAAAGACTCGACTTCAGACACAAGTTTGTTCCGGTACTCAGCGACGTTTTCCCGAGAAATATTGGCACAGCCGGTGTATAGAGCATCACCAGTGCTGTCATCCGCATAGCAATGAATGTTACCAGTTAGCAACATATCATTGATATGCAGAAGAAACAGCGTTGGTGATAGCACACAGCCTTGTGGAACACCAGCGTTAATAGGCTTGTAGTCAGAGCATGCACCGTCTACAACGACCTTGATGCTCCGATCTGCAAGGAAGCTGGTGATCCAATTGCACAATTTCTCGGGAAGCCCATAGGAAGGCAGCTTCGAAAGAAGCGCTTTGTGCCAAACCCGATCGAAGGCCTTCGCAATGTCCAGACTAACGGCCAACGCCTCCCCCTTGGACTCTACTGCCTCCGCCCATCTATGGGTCAGGTAGACCAGAAGATCACCAGCTGATCGACCCCGACGAAAACCGTATTGGCGGTCACTAATCAGCTGGTGATCCTCAAGGTACCGGATGAGCTGGCAGTTAATAATGGATTCCATTATTTTGGAGAACAAGGAGGTGATCGCGATAGGCCTATAGTTGGATGGGTCTGAGCGGTCGCCTTTTTTAGGGATAGGGTGGACAAAAGCTGTCTTCCATGAATTCGGGACTACGCCTTGGGAGTAGGAGTACCGGAAAAGACGCGTTAGGACCGGTGCCAACTCCGGAGCACACGTCCTCAGCACAATTGGGGGGATTCCGTCAGGCCCACTCGATTTCTGGATGTCCAGGGAGAGCAGTGCTTTGCAAACCGAGCGCTGTGAGAACAGCACATCCGGCATGGAGCACTGACACCGCGGGATGGTTGGCGGCGTTTTCCCCCCGTCATCAAGAGTCGAGTTGGACGCAAAAAGGGAGCCTAAAAGGTCGGCTTTGTCTTTTGCGTCTTGGGCCAGTGAGTCCTACATTAGCAATAAACATAAATATAAAACTAAAAAATACAAAGCAAAATTTTGTGAAAGTCTCATATGCACAGTCACCACTCCGACCTGTTATTCCGCGGATATTTGCGCAGTGTACCGCCCTCCTAGTACGAGTAAAAATCTTTTTATTGACGAGCTATTTAATACACTTAAGAGTCACTGCAACAACAACGATTTGTATTTACTGGGTGATATTAACATTGACTTAAAATCGGACACTCCAGTTAAGCATAGGTACAACAACTCGCTGCATAGCTTGGGTCTTGTATGTGGGATCACGGAATATACAAGAATAGAACTATCCGATGGAATACTGAGGAAATCATGTATAGATCATATATATGCTATATCCCTCAGCCAGGACCTTTTCACTGCAGCTATTGGAACAACACTGGCGGATCATCGCGCAGTGATGCTTGCATGCGTCGGGCCGCATATACAGGTTGTGCCTAAATTTAAGATCTGCATCAATAATACTAATCTCATGAAATCATTAAATGATATTAATTGGGAAAAAAGTAATAACATGACATGTCCCTCAGCGATATATAAATTTATACAAAGTAGTTTTACACAATGCTATGAAAAATCTAAATTTCAAATAAAAATACAACCTAATATAAAACGAATAAGTAATGATTGGATAAATAAAAAAATTATAAATGCATGTACACATAGGGATAAATTATTTACACGGTGGATAAAGGATACCGGCAATATGACTTTAAAGAAAGAATATAATAAATCAAGAAATTATGCTAATAAATTAATAAACAAGACCAAAAACAATAAATTAAGAGCTGAAATTATAAACAGTAAAAACAACCTAGACACTTATGGCAAATACTAAATAAAATAACAGGTAGAATTAAATCATGTATAGATGAGACATTAATAAAGGCATTTAAAGACAACAACACAACTGACAAAGACATTGCAAATTCATTTGCTACCACATTTGAAAAAAGTGTCCATAAAATAATTCCCAATTGCCCAAAACAGTTGCTTGATGAATCAGCCTACAGAAGGTCTGCTGAATTATCTATGAGATTTAAGGCGGCTGATTCCGACTCTGTAGAAAAAATTATTAATGCATTAAATAGTTACAAAACTCCTGGTTTTGATGGCATTAGAGCCATTGACATAAAAAATATTTGCAAAAAAATTAATATAGCCATTGCTAATCTCATCAATGCAAGCATTAAGATGAGTAACTATCCCAATGAATTAAAAATCGGTATTGTCAGGCCGATATACAAAAAAGGTGGAACATCGGAATACGAAAACTATAGGCCAATAACTATTCTTCCGACAATTGATAAAATTGTTGAAAAATATATTTGTAAACAAATTTATGAGTTTTATGACAACAACAAAATACTACAAGAAAAACAATATGGGTTTCAGCCTCATAAGAATACATCACAGTTGTTAACATCATTTACTAATAGTATATACAAACATCTAAACGAAAAGAAACACATATTTGTAGTATTCATCGACTACAGTAAAGCTTTTGACACAATCAGGCATAATAAGCTTATAAATAGTTTGCATGATAGTGGGGTTAGAGGACCTTTATTAAATTGGTGCAAGGATTACCTTGTAAACAGGAAGTTTGTAGTAAAAGTAAAAGATGCAATAAGCAGAACTGTAAATGTAACTTTGGGTACGGCTCAAGGATCAGTGTTGGGCCCGTTACACTATCTCACATATGTTAATAACTTAATAAACACATTGAAACATTGTGAATTATATCAATACGCAGATGACACATGTTTATTTATAGCTGGGAAAAATATCAATCACACCATGAGTCAACTGCAAGATGACTTTAACGTGTTAACCAAATGGTCGCATGACATGGGCCTAGTATTTAATTTTAATAAAGCTAAAGTTATGTACATCAGTAGTACCAAAAACAGAAGTGACAATATACCCAAACTAATAGCTCATAGCCACCAGTGCTTACACACTACAAGCGTGTCCTGCAGCTGTTTCAATATTGATGTAGTGGAACAACATACCTACCTTGGGCTTATCATTGATAGTCACCTTAGCTGGAAAGGGCATATTGACCATGTATGCGATAGACTTCGAGGAATTCTAGCCAAATTCTCTTTAATAAAATACAAAATACCATTCAATATAAGAATACAATTATATATCTCATTAGCAGAATCCATAATATCGTATGGTCTTTCCAGCTATGGTAGGACCTACAAAACACACCTAGACCGTATTTACACCTTACAACTCCGTATTTTAAAAACCTTACTACCAAAAACTGTCATGAACAAATTTAAAGACCAACAACATAATATCTTTGATTTCTGTAAAATATTACCTGTACATAATAAAGTAAAGTACCTTTATATATATATATATATATATATATATATATATATATAAAGGTAATCTAATATATCATTCTACCTGACTATCTCTCCTGATCTGTAAACTTATGACCACCTTCATTACATTGAATTGCTTATAATTTTGCTTATAATTTATCTATTAGATTGTTCTTTTTCCTTTTCTTCTAACAACAATACACCTACCATCAAACAATATAAGGGAAACCTGTTATTGGCCATACTTTTAGTTTGTTACATTAATGTTAATATTTTCTATATACGCTGTTGGTTTTCTAAATAAATAAATAAATAAATAAATATATTACTTATTGAAAAATTTTTTAATAAAAATCTACTAATTCCAATACAATACAATTTTAACACACGAAAGTCAAAGACGCCAAACTTAGCTTTACCAAAATTCATAAATCTATATGGAAAACGAACGTTAGAATACATGATTCCCGATACCATAAACAAACTTCCATCACAACTAAAAGAACAAATTAATCAACGCAACATCAAAAATATATTAAAGAATTATTTCTTAAGTAACCTATAATAAAAAAGAATTGTAAAATAAAAATAAAAATTTGTATTATAAGTTACACATTAATATTTTACAACTCTATCAATAATATAAAATAAGTTTATCTTTAATATCATTAATCAGTATCAAAGTATATGAACAGCCTGTATATGCGAACTCGACGCGTCAAGCCAGGTAGGCAAAGAATGCACTAAGACCCGAGAGCAAACCGGTTTCTTGACTGTACGGGGAGCGCGGTTCAATGCGTGCATCACAACATTATGATGTATGACATAATTATTACGAATAACAATTATTATGATATGTTTGTTGATGGCATCGGTATACGGTAAAGCTGTATAGCTTATGTTTATGCCGTAAAATATCAATTTAAATATTGTCAAATTATTATCAAATAAATAAATTTAAAAAAAAACCAAGCGCTGTGAGAACAGCACATCCGGCATGGAGCACTCACACCGCGGGATGGTCGGCGGTGTTTTCCCCACGTCATCAAGAGTCGAGTTGGATGCAAAGAGGGAGCCTAAAAGGTCGGCTTTGTCTTTTGCGCCTTGGGCCAGTGAGTCGTCCTCCCTGTGCAGAGATGGTAGTGATGGCTTACAGAAATTCCCTTGGACAGCCTTGGAGAGAGACCAGAATGCACGGGTTCTCGAAGGAAGGCGAACTGCTATTGCGGAAACCTGGCTAAGACCTGGTTTTAGATTCAGAATCCATGGTTTTTCGTGCATCTATGACGACCGCAGCTACCAGCGCCGAGGCTACGGCGGCACTATGATTCTTCTAAATAGAAATCTTACCTCTTGCTCAATTCCTGTCCCACCTCTGCAAGAGAATATTAATGCTACAACTCTAAAAGTAATGGACATCACAATTGTGTCAATATATATTTCCAATCCTACTCCTGCCTGTATCCCAGAGCTTAACTTAATCCTGTCTAGCATATCTCCTTTTATTGTAATTGGGGACTTCAATAGTCACAACGTACTGTGGGGTATGGACGTCTTTAATGAGCTTAATCTTTGCATTTTGAATAATGGGTCTCCCACCCGCATGGTCTACCCTTCCCAAAGTCCTAATTCTGTTGTAGATCTATCCCTCTGCTCTGCTAATTTAGCTGCAAGTATCAATTGGAGCACTCTATCGTCCACCTTTGGTAGTGACCACTTCCCTATCCTTTTGTCTTTGTCTAGTAGAGCGTTCTCACTAGGAATAAATAGTGCATCTCCAAGTTTAACGAGTACAAAGGCAACTGGGATGTATATCTTTCTGATATAGAAACTAAAGCTCATTCTCTCCCTCCAGTATCTCACATTAACTTACAACATGTCTACTCTGATTTTATCTCCCTTCTGAATGAATCTGCTACAAAATCTATTCCCCTTAAAAATAGCTCCCTTAACAAAATTTCCTCACATCCTTGGTGGGACGCAGAGTGCTCTTCTATTGTTAAAAAACGCAAAGATGCTGAACAACAGTACTCTGCAAATATATCCATGGAAAACTTTTTAATTTATAAAAAAAATAGCCGCTCAAGCCAAAAAAAGATTCTCGGAGAAGAAGTAAAAAGCATGGCTTTTATTCTGTGAGAGTCTGTCACCTCGCTCACCAGCCTCCCTTGTTTGGAAAAACGTAAAGCGATTTCGTGGTTCTCTCAATGATAGCCAAATAAATAACCCTGACCCCTCACTTTGGATAGACAACTTCTGTAGCAGTTTGTCTCCTCCATGGGTCCCTTCCTTAGAGGAGATATTCCCAGTGACCTCCCCACCTTCCCATTTTTCTTATGAATCTATGAATGATACCTTCTCCCTCACAGAGCTTCAGTTTGTGTTTAACCATCTGAAGGACTCCTCTCCAGGTATCGACTGGATCCCTTACTCTCTTTTAACTCATATGGGCCCCACATCCAAAAAATATTTCCTAGACAATCACCTGAATATATTCAACAGGAACAGTTCCTGATGACTGGAAAACCCATATCATAATTCCTATCCTTAAAACTGGAAAAGACCCCTCTACAGCCACTAGTTACCGTCCAATAGCCATTTCATCCACTCTATCGAAGATAATGGAGCACTTCGTCAAAAACCGCTTAGAAATATACTAGAAAATACTAGAAAATAGAGGCATCTTGATTAAAAGCCAGTTTGGTTTTAAAAAGGGTTTGAGTTCCAATGTCAGACTTGCATTTTCTCAAAATAACTTTCTTGTAGGTGTCTTCTTAGATGTTTGCGCAGCTTATGATAATGTTATACTTCCGCTGCTCAGGTATAAGATGCATCAGCTGAGCATTCCTGTGAGGATAACGAACTTTGTGTCAAACCTTTATTCAGGAAGACGTGTTGTAGTGCGGTGAGGGTAATTTCATACCAGAGAGATACATCTGGAAGGGACTTCCATAAGGCTCTGTTCTAAGTCCCCTTCTGTATAATCTATATACCCATGATCTAGATAGATCCGTAAACTGTCTCTCCAATACTCCAATATGCTGATGATTTGGCTCTTTTTGTTACTGACCATTCTTTACCTGACGATTCTTCTCGATTATTTCGTGCGGTATATTACCTCCAAGAATGGCTCACAGAACATGGCTTATCCATCTCCCCCCAAAAAGTAAAATCGTGGTATTTTTGAGACGAATACTCATCCCAAAAGTGTCAATCTCTATTGGAAACTCATTGATTCCCAATGTGAGCCATGTGAAATTTCTCGGTGTTATGCTAGATAGCAAATTGTCTGGAATTCCCCACATAAAGTACAATAAATTAGCTTGTACTTGTAAGTATTTACATGTAATTTTATTGCATTTAATGCTTCAGTGATAAATACTGGTTGGCAGTCGATTCTTTGGTACCATTTGCTAATAGTTTTAGGATGAGGGATAATATTTAATAATGCTTCTCGTATAAAAATATACGCGCGTGGCGATAAAAAATGCAATGTAATGGCAAATTTCTTAATTTCGGTACTATATGCATCGTGTTTCCCTGTTGTTTAAATAAATAACTTTGTATAACTTTATTATTTTTTACTGCGCCCAACATAAGTATTTTCTCGTTTCCTAAATTTTAAAATCTCTTGCAATCTATCATTTAAGTTTATGTTTTTCTTTTTAAGCCTCCACGTTCTTTGCTGGAGAGATATGATTTTCAGTAGAAGTTTTCGCGAAAGCTTCTGAGCTTTAGCTAATTTTTGTTCCAACTTATGTATACGTAAATTATCTAAAGCGCAATTTGAACATGTGGATGGATCTAAATTTTCACTAATGTTTATTGATTCTGATCGTTAATATCGGTATGGAGTTTAGAAAATACCTGTGAAGTAATAGTTGCAAACTTATTCTTTCGTTATATATAAAATATTATTATTTAATAGTTTTCGGCCATTTACTTTTAAAAGTGCTTACACTATTCTAACGTTCAATCAATTTTTGACTTCCTGTGGTATCCATAATCTCCTCTGGTTCCTAAAATATCTAAATATATTTGTGAGTTTCAAAACGGATGTAATGATATTATTGTTATTCGCATGTTGGTATCCCATTAACCGTCATTGAGTTATTATGTACTACGTACTAGAGGCGACACTGCACTAAGTTACGTTGTTCCATTCAACTGCGGCAATGTCACCGCACTTTAATCAGTCACTCGCTAGGCGCTTGTAGAGTTGTCACGTGTTTTGTTTTTTTAGATTATGAAATTAATTTGTTCAGATACGACATTTCTGTGAGCAAGTGTAGGACGATTATATTAAGCACAACTTTTTTTTTTAGAAATAAATAGAAGTATTTATAATTAGGCTTTGCTGATTATTCTTTTATTTTATTTTTAGGTTTCCACGTCCAAGCCACGAAAACCGAGAAAGGCGGATTAAATTCGTCCAAAATGATCGTGCAGAGATGTGGTTATCAAAAAATCATACATACATATGTTCCTTGCATTTAAGGAAGAGGATAAATATGTATAGTACGAAGAAGGCAAAAATTAACAAAACTTATATTATTTAAAGGCACTTAATTAAATTCCTAATATATATTTTTACAACAACATTTATACATTTTATTAATTGAAATTAATTTTCAGCAAAAAACAACAAATACGTGTATATACGTATAATTCATGTGTAAACAGAAATGGTAGAAGTTTTTAATGTTTTACTATGTTTTCTCACAGTAATTCATAAGGCATAATATAAAAAGTATCAGTTCTGTGTCCATGCTTCACGCTACGTTAGGTTAGGGCTTTTGGGGACCTCCCCCCGAACGGGTTCCCGCCTTGTCGTGGCGGGGGGGCTTAGTAGCCATGGCTTGGTCACCCACGGTGAACAAAGAGGAACCCCTTGGCTGGCCCGTGGTGTAGGGCCGGCCCGAGGTGGCCGCGCCGAGTGGGCTTGGCGAGCCCACTTCGGATGTGTGTAGGGGGGCTGCGATGAGAGGGGAGTCCGCGCCCTCTACCGCTGCAGCCGAGGTGGAGTCGCGGAGGAAGAGGAGTGTTGCCACTAGCCCTATCCTCCGCGACTGACGGGGCCGCACCGTTAATGATGCGGTGGTGGTGGGGCTGCGGGGGGAGAGGAGTATCGGTATTGCGAGGCGCCGCTCTCCCTACCCTCCGCAGCCGAATCTTGGTTGGCGGCGGAGCCATATACCAGATCCGCCGCTGGGGCCAGGAAGGCCGGTGCTTCTGAGTGCTAGTTTTTCCTGGCCCCATGGCCTTCGCGCATCGGACTCGGGGGCGTCTGTTGCGCATTGGGAATTGGAGGCCGAGGAGGAGGGCGCGCCATGTGTTCTGGTGCGCCTTACGTGAGAAGGAGATGGGGGAGGAGTAGTCCTCTCCCGAGAAGGGGCCGCCATGGAGTGGCCAGCGCAGGTGGGGCCGTGGAAGTGTGCGAAAGCGTTCCCGTGGCCCTGCCAATATGCGACGAGGGTGGAACACCATGGGGTTTTAGTCGGTGCGAGTCCGACATAACCCGTCCTTGCCCCCGCGAGGCGGGTATGCGTAGGCATTTCCCCATGTAAAAAAAAGAAAAAGGGCTTTTGGGGACCTAGTTCTAGATTTAAATAAATATATTTCATTAGCTTCGATTCCTTCCAATTTATATAGTTATCTTACAAAATATTTATATAAAAATGTAATTAAAATACTATTGTGATAATATTATATATTATCATATTATTTTTACCTCATATCATACAAAATAAATGACAAATTATTAAAAATTGAACTCGTTTTAATAAATTAATTAACAATATATGTACTCTAAATAAACAATATGTAAATACTTACTGATCACTCTAGCTACGCATAATCTATTATAATAAAAAACCACGTATGCGCGGTAAGCTTGTTTACGACGCATGCGCAACTACATAGAGTAGCGCACAGTTTTTGTTTGAAATAGCTGTTCTAGTACGTAAGTACATTATACTTCAATGTTAACCGTATGGTGGTTTGACATAAACATATTAAATTACACGTAATTGAAAATAAAATTTAACATAATAGCTGTATACCTAGGATTTATAAAGTAAGAATTGCATTTGATTTCAACCTTCGCCATTTCCCTTCGTTAACAAAGCAGTGTTTGGAAAAGTGTTTTGAGCAAATGCGGCTATTCTTTGTCCAATGGTTTTGTGCCCGTGGAATTACTCTCATCCAAATTCTTTTCAATTCTTTATCATTTTTAGGCATGATAAAACAACGAAAATATAAAGAAGAATGTCGATATGGGGTTGTCGACTTTACCGATATGCCTTAAAACCACATCACTATTGTTTAAAATAAATTTATATTTCAACTAGCTGACCAAGCAGACGTTGTTCTGCCCTTTCCGACGACCCTTTCTATAAAAAATCCTTAAGTTCGCAATAAAAAAATATTGAAGGTCACTTATCGGGATAAAAACTATCCTATCTCTCAAGTTGGACCAAAGTGCACACAGTGTACAAAATTTCATTGAAAACAGTTCAATACTTTAGCGAGTTCATCGCGGACAAACAATGTGACACGTAATTTTTATATATAAAGATGTATTTTAGCGGTTATGTATAATAAATACACTCATTTTTACAGAAAACAGACTTGTTGTTTTCAAAATAATGTGAAATACAGTTTACTTACAGTTATAATGTAATTTAGTTCTAGGATTCTAGGATAATAAAAACGTACATCGATGGAAGCTTACGAATTCTGAATCATGTTCTTTATGGGAAGAATGAGATTTACATCCTGGTAAAAACAAGCCATCTCACATTCTATTTAAAGATATAATTGTAAAATTATATCTTTAAATATATAAAAATATATTTAAAGATATAATCTTTTTTAATATTTTTAGTAAAATATCAAAGACATCAGACGTCGAACGTCACAATAAATAATAAGATTTAATTAAAATTACATTTGTCAAATAAATCATGCAGTGCGATCTTGGACAAAATAAATACGTACGATCTTATTAACTTTTAAATTTAAAAATATAAAAAAAATTAAAAAGAGACCAAAGATGACCACTTGACATTGCTTTTCCCACGCATGAATTATACGCAACATCTTTGAATATATTTGAATCTTTTTGACTTATTTGAAAATTAAATTAGAAAAAACAAGACAAGTATATTGACTCTTACTTTATTTGACTCTTCCTTACTATTTTTGTAGAATTGTAGGTTCTCTCTATGCATAAGTAAGTATGTTATTACTCTAAGGCTGTAACTATGGAGTGTAAAGTACAAGGAGAACCATCTTATAAGGGGCGAAAGTTGAAAAAGTGTCCTATTATTTACTGAAAATAGAAGTTCCAAAACCTACCACAATAGCGCTGGCGTCTGAAAAACTACGATATGAAGATAGCTGTTGTGAACGGAGTGAAGTCAGCTGAATTCAAATATTTAAAAAATTTCATGACTAGAGTAGTTAGTAAAATGCCAGTAAACAAAATCTCAACTATTTACGTAGTACAAAACCAAGCGGATTGGTCGGTCCTTGTTTATTTATCCATCTTATTCTAATTACTTTTGGCACTTTTTTTTAAATTTATCCTATGCTACTGCAGCACCACCCTTATTGGACACGTTTTTAAGGACACTTTTCATATATAGAGATGGTCCTTCTCTCTACACTCCACAGCTATAACGCAAAGATGATAGTTTATTGTTTTAATTGTTATGTGTGAGTTTCATAGTGACAGACGATTGTTTTTGTATGCGCAGATTTCACTACACAAAAAAGACACGACAGTTCTGTATTAGGAAAAAACGCTATGGCTACTTTTTTTTTTTATAGGAGAGGGGGCAAACGAGCATGCGGCTCACCTGATGGTAAGTGACTACCGCCGCCCATGAACAACCGCAACACCAGGGGAATTGCAGATGCGTTGCCGGCCTTTTAAAAAGGAGTAGGCTCTTTTCTTGAAGGTCCCTAAGTCGTATCGGTCCGGAAAAATCGCTGGTGGTAAACTATTCCACAAGGAAGTTGTGCGAGGAAGAAAACATCTTCTAAATCGCACAGTGGTGGACCGCCAGTCATCCAGATGGTGTGGATGGTATCGGGAGTTCTGCCGCGATGTGCGTTCGTGAAATTTGGCGGCTGGGATTAATCCGAACAATTCCTCAGAGCACTCCCCATGGTAAATGCGAAAGAAAATGCTAAGAGATGCAACATCTCTTCGCAGTGCCAATGAGTCGAGCCGATCGGAAAGAACTCGGTCGTCGACAATTCGAGCCGCTCTGCGCTGGATGCGGTCAAGTGGAAGAAGCTGGCACTGGGGAGCCCCAGCCCAGAGATGGGAACAGTATTCCATGTGAGGCCGAACCTGCGCCTTGTAAAGTTGCAGGCGTTGAGCCGGCATGAAATACTGTCCCGCTCTACTGAGCACGCCAAGCTTTTTAGAGGCCAATTTGGCCTTCTCTTCCAAGTGACCACATCCATACTCCCATAGTTTATTTTGCTATTTAGAATAGGACTCCTGTATTTTATTTAGTAAAATTTATTATTGTAGGCATCGTGAAGAATCATATATAATTGAATGGAAGGAGCTGGCACTGGGGTGCCCCGGCCCAGAGATGAGAACAACTCTCCACCTCCCATGGCCCCACCGACCCTCAGGTCATACGGGCCGAATCTCGCGAGATGCGCGCGGTACTTGCACGTGGCTCTTTCCCGCGCATACTTTCTTGACTCCCTACAAATATTTAATCTATTCCTTGTCCCAGTTTAACGTCATTCTCCCCCTTCTGGGGCTGACGACACATTGACGCCTACGTCGTCGGGCGCTTCTACCAGCTTTCCATCCTGCCTTGTCCTGCGATCGTGCCACCTATGCGCAAACTCGCGCAATAGTCCGTAGTTTACCACATCGCTGACGAGATCCGAGTAGTAAATTGGTCCCTGAACCGGACGAACTAGTCCATGATGAGAGTCCAGAGATGAGAACAGTATTCCATGTGGGGCCGAACTTGCGCTTTGTAAAGTTGCAAGCGATGTGCCGGCATGAAATACCGTCCCGCTCTGCTGAGCACGCCAAACTTTTTAGAGGCCAATTTGGCCTTCCCTTCCAAGTGACCACGAAACTGCACACTATTCGATATGTCGATGCCAAGGATTCCGATACTAGCTGAGGCAGCAAGGGGAGTGCTTTGAAACTGAGGAGATACGACAAAGGGGTTCGTTTTAGCGGTAAACGCTCAAACTTGTGTCTTCTGGGGATTGAATTGGACTAGATTTAGTCGGCCCCAATCCGAGACTTTGTTAAGCAAAGACTCGACTTCAGACACAAGTTTGTCCCGGTACTCAGCGACGTTTTCCCGAGAAATATTGGCACGGCCGGTATATAAGGCATCGCCAGTGCTGTCGTCCGCATAGCAATGAATGCTACCAGTTAGCAACATATCATTGATATGCAGGAGAAACAGCGTTGGTGATAGCACGCAGCCTTGTGGAACACCAGCGTTGATAGGCTTGAAATCAGAGCATGCACCGTCTACTACGACCTTGATGCTCCGATCAGCAAGGAAACTGGTGATCCATTTGCACAATTTCTCGGGAAGCCCATAGGAAGGAAGCTTCGAAAGAAGTGCTTTGTGCCAGACCCGATCAAAGGCCTTCGCTATGTCCAAACTAACGGCCAATGTCTCCCCATTGGACTCTACTGCCTCCGCCCATCTATGAGTCAGATAGACTAGAAGATCACCAGCTGATCGACCTCGATGAAAACCGTACTGGCGGTCACTAATCAGCTGGTGATCCTCAAGGTACCTCATGAGCTGGCAGTTTATAATGGATTCCATTATTTTGGAGAACAAGGAGGTGATGGCAATAGGCCTGTAGTTGGACGGGTCTGAGCGGTCACCTTTTTTAGGGATCGGGTGGACCAAAGCTGTCTTCCATGAATTCGGGACTACGCCTTGGCAGTAGGAGTACCGGAAAAGACGCGTTAAAACCGGTGCCAACTCCGGAGCACACGTCTTCAGTACAGTAGGAGGGACTCCATCGGGCCCACTCGACTTGCTGACGTCCAGGGAGAAGAGTGCTTTGCGAACCGAGCGCTGTGTAAACCGCACATCCGGCATGGAGCACTAACATCGCGGGATGGTCGGCGGTGTGTTCCCCCCATCATCTAGAGTCGAGTTGGACGCAAAAAGAGAGCTCAACAGATCGGCTTTCTCCTTTGCGGCATGGGCCAGTGAGTCGTCCTCTCTGTGCAGAGATGGAAGAGATGGCTGACAGAAGTTCCCTTGGACAGCCTTGGCGAGAGACCAGAATGCACGGGTTCCCGAAGGAAGGCGAACTAGCTTCTCGCCAATTCTGCCGATGTGCTCAGACCTTGCCTTGGCAATGACGCTTTTGAAGGACCCGGAGGCGGAATTATACTTCTTTTTAAGTGCGCTGGTGTTTACATCCCGAGATGTTGATGCGTCAGCCCAGGCCCGGTAGCACTCCTGCTTATAGCGTGATGCTATTTTACAGGAGCGACCAAACCATGGCTGGGATCTGCCTCCGATGGGCACCACAGAGGATGGAATAAAAAGTTCCATACCCTGAAGTACCACATCAGCAACAGAATCAGGAACAACGCTAGGATCTTCCGGCGGGAAGCAAACCCGCCCGCCAAGGGTAGGATGTAAAAAAAGACCGCATCCCGTCCCAATCAGCTGACCTATAGTGCCAAACACGGCGGCAAGCTGCAGATCGCAACTGCAATTGGAGCGTGAGTGGCACCGTACTCCGGATCAGACAATGGTCCGAAGAGCCCAGAGGGGCATCAACGGAGACCTTATATCCGTCCGGATGAGAGGTCAGCAGAAGGTCCAACAGGGAAGGTACATTGTCTTCTACATCTGGGATCCGCGTAGGCGAAGTAACCAGTTGTGTTAGACCATATGCCAAAGCAAAGTCATAGACAGATCTACCCGCATGATCAGTTAAGCGAGAACCAAGCCATTCAGCGTGGTGGGCGTTAAAATCACCAAGTATCACGATCTCTGCGGATGGGACCTGTTGTAGCACAGAGTCTGCAGCCATTTGGACGTGGTCGATGAGTCGGTCTGTGTCGGCATTACCGCTGTGGGACCTATAGAGGCACCCGTAGACGCGGGGATGGTCGTCGCTGTCTACGCGCAGCCATAGGATGGACAGGTCCGTACCTTTAAGACTGCCGAGGCGTCGAAAACAGATGTCCTCTCTGACGTATACGCAAACTCCAGCCCGGGGCATAAAGGAGTGTTCCAATTTGTACCCCGGGTAGGAGAGATATGAAGTATCAGCCGGAGAGGACACCTGAGTCTCGGTTAAAAAGAGCAAGGCCGGCTTCGCCGTCTCTGGATGGTAATGGACAGCGTTAAGGTTGGAATGAAGTCCCCACGCTCAGGAGTGAAGTAGTTCGGTCGTGGATGCTCAGCGAGGGATTCTCCAGGGGTGCTGGTACCCTCCTGGGGTAGTCTTTTATTTAATTCCACTACCATGTTGATGGGGGGGGGGGGGGAATTTGGCCTCCGGCCACCTGCACTCACCAAGCGCAACGCAGAGGCAAACCTCTACTTCACGCTGGTATTCTGTGAGGTCGTGGTACCACCCCGGTTCGAGCTGGCCCATCCGTGCGACTGCAAAAGCCACCGCTTAGCTCTACCACTGTTAAAATCTCGAGATGTAATATATATTATATTATATCCCATAGTGTAAAGCGGGCTTCAGTCCATGTATGGCATCAGTACTCCATGCACGACCGAACTTGGGTTTTACATAGAGTAAGCAGCTGTCCTGGCGTGAAGTACGGCCTTACATTTGGACTCCTAATTTACTTTGCTTTGGCTTTGGACTCAATGAATTGTCTGATTTTCAGGGTTGAGGAAATCTCAACCCCAATCGAAGGCGGTCGGTGTATTCCAGTTGTACATTTCGAAAAGAAGGAGCTAAGGATGCGTAAGCATCATATTAGTCTGTGGAGCTAAGGTGACCTAGCTCGTTGGAGGTTGTTTTGGAGGTTGAATTTAACAAGATTGGCATTGCCCACACCACACAATATAATATTTTATGCAATTAAGTATGAAAAACAATTAGAAACGGCGTGGTAGAGATTACCTCATTCCCAGCGATTATTATCAATCATATACTCTTTGGAATCATAATAATCCAGTTTCCTTTATATCAATGATTTTCAAATATTCTACAATACCTTGTGATATTACTTTTTCAAATCTAAACTCTTTTGAACAGGTATCAATATATTGTTTCAGTAAGGAAACGGCAGTTAATTAATTATGACGATGTAAATAATGCTTTATCGAAATTGGTACATTGGTTTAACGCCAACAAGATGCTCTTAAACGGTGTATTAAATTTACAATACCTAATGTAAAACATTCGAATACCAATGTGCTGTTAAATGGGGAGGATTTGAGTCTTGTGGATACCACTGTTTTTCGTGGTATTACTATTGACGCGAAACTTCGATGGGGCCCCCATATATCTAAATTAGCAAGCAAACTTAGTTCTGCAGCATATGCTCTAAGAAAGATTAGAAGTCTAACAGATGTTGAGACAGCTAGATTAGTGTATTTTAGTCACTTTTATAGCGAAATGTCTTATGGAATTTTGCTATGAGGTAATGCGACTGATATCGAAGTTATATTTGTTTTGCAAAAGAGAGCCGTACTGGTGATTTATAACTTGAATTGTAAAGAGTCCTTCAGAAAAAATTTTAAAGAAATAAACATATTAACTTTGGCATCGCAATATATTTATGAGAATGTAATGTATGTACATAAAAACATAAATAGCTTTAATAAGAATAAGGATGTACATACTTTAAGTACTAGGAACCAACATAAGCTTGTAATGCCAGTTACTAGACTCCACAGAATCAGTAATTTATTTAGGGGGCAATGTATACGCTTTTATAACAAAATTCCAGAACATATTCAAAGTTTGTCAATAATAAAAGTTTTATTGAAGGAAAACTGTACAAGAAGGGTTATTATAATATCAAGGAATACATGAATGAAAATTACCCCTGGGATTAAGGTGATCACCACCATGCTGGTACTGTGAAAAATCATTTAAAAATTGTATAAACGAAATGATTAAATGAAATATGTTTGAAAAAAAAAGTCCCGCTGGGTTTCTTGCTGGTTCTTCCCAGGACAGAGGTATTTTCCGAACCAGTGGTAAATAAAAAATAACTTTCAATAGGTATTATGTAATAATCAATATTGAATAAAAAATTATTCTATTCTATTCTACTCTGCGACCATTGGAGAAGGATTCAATGGCTCTATTGTTAAGATAGAAATATCAGTGAAATATTTCTCAAAGACCGCTGCGACTTCTTGATTTTATTAATTCAATTCATTGTTAATTTTCAATTGATAGTGTGTGTTACGAGGTTTATTTTTATAGGTTTCGCTATTAATTACACTCAACGTTATTTTAATTTTATTCTTAGCCATCATAACTTTGTTGCTAATATGTAAAGATTTGACAATGGAGCATACTTATTTAAATATTTTAAAATAATTTTGACGTATACTCTAAATGTATCGGAAAGATTGTATGATCTTTCATGTTAAAGTTCATATAAACTTAATATATCCCTTGCGACTGTTACTGGAGAATGTTTTAGAAGTAAATGTTTTATTAAATTCTTTGCTAATAAAGATAAACAATACTTCATACAAATATGACTATTTGTATGGAGTATTGTTTTTCATTATTCTTGTAAGAAAGCGATGGAAGGTTTTTTACCATATTACTTCTAAATATCGTCAGGCGTTTTGCTTTTTTTATAGGATGAGGGTGACAAGCGAGCACACATGGCAAGTGGTTGCTGTAGCCCATAGACATCTACACCTATCCTCGTTTGTGAATCAAAATGCAGATGCGTTGTCACCCGTGGGGATTATAAGAATGGAATGCCTCTTTTCCAATAAAAAGGATATCTGGTTTTCTACACTCACCATGCGAATCACAGCAGCGTTAAGCTGCTATTTTACGCTGGTATTCTGTGAGAGCGTCGTCCTTCCCCGATCGAACCGATCCATTCGTGCTACAACTATACAATTAATATAGCTGCAGCATGGTTCTATCACGTATACCAATAGGAGCAAACACAAACAAAGAGAGTTGCGGAGAGAACGGAGTCTGGTGTGGCCATCTAATGATAGGTGCGGGAAGCGGGGGTGTTTGTTTTCTATTACTTTTGTTGTTGTTGTGGCAACAAGCTGTTGGCGGATGATGTGAAGGGCTACCCCCTTAGAAGGGCTGTTCCGAACGTGTCGATATCGTTGTTCCCTTATGCAGAACTGTTCGACCGAATGTGCAGTGAAAATTCCAATAACGGCTACCTACACTCGGTGTGGGAGGCCGGGTTTGTGTGGAGGCGAGCACCTAGATACTATACAAGACGCTCTAAGGAGCGGTTGCATCGCTGAGTCTTGAAAAGACAAGTAGCTGTAAAAGAACGTTTGTAGAAAAATAATTAAATACAGCCTGTATGGTCAAATCTGTACGAGCTACGTGGTACATTGTTTAGCAATGTTTTACCCAGTACCGGATGGTCATATCTAGGCTCCGTACGGTGGTTTGGAGATTTTTATACATACAGACGTATTTAGATATCTCGATTGCGTGGTTTACGTTTCGGTTGTTGTACGGACCGTTAACGTTACTGTGTCACTTTAACAGCGCAATAAGTCATCAAAGTGAAGTGAAACTCGTTTTTCATAGAACCCTCAGGACTCATTCTAGTTCACTTTTGTTCGGATCGCTTTTGGAAGAAGGAGTTTAATACCACCCTTTAATATTTTTCAGTGTATCGAAATTTTAAACTTAAGTTCAAATATTATATAAATAATGATATACTGTTATTGTAGTTTTTATGTCAAAAAGGATAGTGCTCTTCTAATACTTACTCTGTATTGTATAAAGACTGTTTTGACTTTTGAGAGTTTTGGCGGGAACTTGACCGGCGGCGGATTGCTGCTACTGTATTATTGTTTAAATAATGGTTTGAAGTGGATTTTGATATATAAAAGTGGTGCAATTTTGTGCATTAAGTGTCTGCGCATGTGAACTGTTAGTGGAGACGGTGAAGCAGGTGCTCTGGTTTTTTTTTTCATTTTTTCTTTCATCTAACGTTTGGCAACATAGGACTTTGTCATTTTGCCAATTTCTTAAATTTTATCATCCACTTTACTCTCTACTCTACGTACTAGATTTCTTTACCCAGAACCATGCTGCAACTATATTATGGTCGGTTCGACCGGGGAATGAACATACTCTCCACAGAATACTTACGTAAAATAGTAGCATTAATGTTGTGATGTGGTGATAAGGTGTCTGTCTGCTTAGGCGCTTTGAGATACCGTCGTCAATTGTCAGCTGTCTGCTGGCTCAAGTTGCCGCCAAAACCTGAAGGGTTGCACAATGTGACGCATCAACATATTGTGAAGCAGTCTACTATGAAGGATAATTATTATACATTGTAACTTCAGGCTAGAAGGGTTAGAACCCAGAGCCATAAAGGCAGTTATAAAAAAAAATTGACTTTTGAAAGTTTTGACTTTGACATTTATATCTGACGTGGTGCTAAAATTTACAACTACAATCGTTTTGTGCTACAATCTGGAAATAAATACTGAGAGTAATTGTTACTGAAATTTTATTGTTATTAAACTATACGTTTAAACGATTCAAAGTCAAAATGTTGGACAGCTTATTTGACGAAGTGAAGCGTATGAACAAGCGACAGGTAGTTTTTGTTCAATATTACGAAGATGACGTGACCACGAACCGGGTTTTTAAGATTATTTTTTATTTTTCAGTTCATTTACCAAGTACTTAGTTTTGGTATGATAGTATCGTCCGCTCTAATGATATGGAAGGGCTTAATGGTTGTTACTGGTAGTGAAAGTCCAATTGTGGTTGTTTTATCTGGAAGCATGGAACCAGCATTTCACAGGGGAGATCTTTTGTTTTTAACAAATTATCCAGAGGAGCCAGTGCGGGTTGGTGAAATTGTTGTTTTTAAGGTCGAAGGACGCGATATTCCTATTGTGCATAGGGTGCTAAAACTTCATGAAAAGTAAGAATTTAATTTTATATTCATTTCCACCTTTATTCACCTAATATCACATGTAGAGGTTAGAATTTTAATGAAAATTTTAGATATATTTTTGAAATGTTCGCTAGATTAATTATGCAAGTTATTTCCAACATGTTCATTAAAATCACATTATTAAAATATTTTCTTCATGAAATCATAAAAGTTTACTGGCAGATGTGGGCTACTTCCATTGTAGATGGGCTTACAATAGCTGCCATACCTGGAAGATGAAATGGTGATTGCAGTTAAAAATATATTACACTTTTGCTGCTACTCTCTGTTGCCAGTCTAGTATTTTATGTCTGTCTTGAATGAGATGGTAAAATCAGCAATATGTTTCTGGCATATCTTTTAGTGTAGTAGTATAGTATTCTTCACAATAATACCTTTATGAGGAAATGGGGTGATAAATTGCTTTATGTTACCTAATTATAGCAATTAAACATAGATTCGCCGTGGGAATCCAACTAGGATCAGCGATTCCTCAACTTACTGATACCCTATGGTAGCAGTGTCGACGAGCTTGGTCTCCACAGACTTTCATGTTAGAAAGTGCTGGTAGGTTTTAACAGCACGCTTCTTTGAACGATGTCATCCGAAGGCCTCTTGTCTCTATCTATAAATGTTCCCTCGGTTTTAGAGCCTTGTCGAATATTTAGAGACGATGGCAAGAGACCTAGACCTAGTGTGGGATGCTACTTGCGTAGACACTTTAGCGACCTCTTATCTCAGAGGTACCTCGTTTAGAGGGGACCATCAAAGGCAGCTGATCTAAGTGGTGCAAATATGAATTTCTGAGAGATCACTACATATTTGTGCCATTTGCTGTAGAGACTATTTGGTCCATGGGGTCCACATATGGTGAAGTACCTAAAGGAACTCTACCCGCGACTGGTTGTTGCTGCTGGTGATAAGAGGGCTGGTTCTTTTCTCCCTCAAAGGCTAGGTATAGCTATTCAGCTAGGAAACGCAGACAGTGTTCTTGGCACAATACCATAGGGATACTGTATGATAATTAAGTTATTAGTATTAGTTTTTTAATATTGTATATTATAAAAGAATGCTACTAATGTAAAACTAAAGCATTAAACATTAGTATAAATTACAATGTTACCCATTTTTTAATTTTATTTATTATTGAATAAGTAAAGTATTATCATTTAAAACTTTCAGAAATAATGGTACGGTAAAATTTCTCACAAAAGGAGACAACAATAGTGTAGATGACAGAGGATTATATGCACAAGGCCAGTTATGGTTAACAAAAAAAGATGTTGTTGGTCGTGCAAGAGGATTTTTGCCATATGTTGGAATGGTCACAATATATATGAATGAATATCCTAAGTTTAAGGTACTGGTGGTTTTATAAAACTTCAACGTTCTTTTTAATTGTGTAGTTATATTTGTCAGAGTATTTTAAAAATTAGTTTCTATGGCCTACATCCAAAGATACGTAATATTTTTCATAGCATGAAGTCAAGGTAAGGTTGTGGTGTCATTAATATGCAGATGTGCGGTACACTTGCACAGCTATTTAGCCCAACTCTACCTCAGAATTGCATTTATAACCCTTCAACAGTAAAAATGTCATCCATCCCGGCTGTCTCAAATATTGAAGATCTGTAACTGTAATCCATTGCGGCGGTCAATTTCTGACATACTCCGATTTTAGTGCTAATGTTATAATAATATACAAATTTAGACAAGAAAAACATTTTTATTATATTTTATTGTATAAACCATATCATTTATACCCATATATTTAAAGAAAACACCAATTAAGTGAATTATTTCTCATTGGGCAGTTAAATAAAGCCACAATGGTTGATACATATAAGATATAAATATATACAGGGTTATTTTTCAAAGACCATCCAGATTTAATAATGAAGTTCAAAGTATAAATACTGATATACACTTTTTGCAGTATTTTAATAGGTGTTCAAAATGGAGTCCGTTTCTCACAATGAACAGTTGAACATGTTTCCTTAAATTATTTTTCACATTAATTACATGTGTCGGAGCATTTTCCACTTCCATGAATGCAGCAATTATTTTGCTGTGGAGGTTGTCATAGCTTTGGGCCTCTTCGACGTAAACTTGTCTATGTCTATGCCTATGGTAATGAAATGGGTGATATCCAGAAGAATTTAGTAGTTTCCAGACTTAGTACTGGCTGTGACAAGTAATACTACCTACGAAAATGTAAAAATAGGACACTCGGTACTTAATGAGGTCACAATCAAGTCAACACTGTCGGGTCTCGGCCAGCCAGGTGAACGTACCCAGCAGTGTATTGGAAGGGAAAGGGCGGGGGAGACTTGTTTATTTTTACCGATTCAAAACAACTATTAGATACCTAAATCTAACCGAGCGCGTGTACCGGTTGGCACCGACAGCTGCTTCGGAACTCAACGGTCCTTTAAGAATGTGTGCATGCGTATAAAATAGTAGGCGCTTCATATTTATGAATGACAAGCAATTAAAATAATGCATTTCCACACATTTTGAATATAAAGGATGTTTCAGTTTTTTCTTGTTTTTTTTTTTCATCATTAGCTTCTGTTATCTGTTCTGAACCTCCTCTGCAAATTTGGCCGGTTATTGTAAAATAACCCTGTATAATTATCGTATACTGTTGAGGGGATATTTCATTTCATACGTAAAACGTGATAACACCAAGAAAAAAAAAACTTAAGTTTTTCTTGGTGTTCATTTCTTTAAATCATAATTCTTATGTGTAAAAAAAATGGCATCCATTCATTCATGACAGTCTATAAAAGTCCACTGTTGAGCATAGGCCTGCCCTATAGATTGCTTCATAGGAATTTTGTCATAGTTGCAACGCTTGGCCCCGGGTTGGCAACCACACAAAGAAACATATTATTTACAAAACATTTTTTTTATAGGATAGAGTGACAAACGAGCACACAGTCCACCTGATGGTAAGTGGTTGCTGTGGCCCATAGACATCCATATCTATCCTCGTTTGCGAATCAAAATGCAGATGCGTTGTCACCCGTGAGGACTAAGATGGAATACCTCTTTTCCAGTAAAAAGGGTCTCCGGTTCTCTACACCCACCATACGAAACACAGCAGCATTAAGCTGCTATTTTACGCTGGTATTCTGTGAGAGCGTGGTCCTTCCCCGGTCGAGCCGACCCATTAGTGCTACAACTATACTACTAATATAGCTGCAGCATAGCTCTACCACGTAAAAAAATACGTAATAACGTAAAAATATTTATTCTTTTGTAATAATATTTTTTTTCTTTCAGTTTGCTGTGTTGGGATGTTTAGCTATTTATGTGCTAGTACATAGAGAGTGACAGATTTAATTTGATCTGATGTTTGCAGTGGAAAAAATCTGTATGATGTTGAACAGATGTATTTAAATTTTATGAATAAATGGAGTTCTCTCTAGTTACATTATGGTATTCATTTTGACAATATGCAACATTGCATTCCACAAACGAAATATTATAACATTTCATTTTTGTTTATGCCAGAACCATTGAAAGCACATTATTTACCTTAAGATTAAGCAAGGCAAAAACAATAATTATAGCTTTTAACAAAAATAACAACCGATTTAAGATTACAAAAAAGAAGTTATTTCTTTGCTACCCTTGGGGGTGAAATTTTTTCTCCAAGTTCATATGGGGCTACCTATGAAGTATAGCCTATTTAATAAAAAAAGAATCGCCAAAATTGGTTCACAACCTGCGAAGATATTGCAAAACATATAGACAAAAAAAACACTCTATTTTATAACCTCCTCCTTTTTGAAGTTGGTTAAAAATGAGATTAACTTTTAAACAACAAGAGCTTATAGTGTAAAAGTACTACTATGCAATTCATTATGAATCAATTGAGTCAAAGATACTCTAGATAGTTCCTGCTTGGTTGCCTTATGTTCTCATTGTGCAAAAACAGCATGAGACAATTCATCACTTAATTTTAACTAGTCGAAAGTTCAGAAAGACAATAAAAGACAGTGTATGGAGGTAAAACCACAGCATACACGTCATTGTGCCAAATAATACATATTTGTAAGGGCATGATCTATATTAAAACTTGTCATGCATAAAATTAAAAACCGGTCAAGTGCGTGACAGGCCACAAACAATGTTGAGATAAGATTCCGTAGTTGCCCATCACTATACGTGAACTTAAAAAACCAAATACGACTAAAATGGGGTCAAATAGGAGGATGGAATCTGAAAAACTTATTTTCCAAGCAGACTTGTGCGGAGTGGTATTCAAAAATTAAAAAAACTGTTCGACAAATCAACATCATCTACATCAAATAATTCACATGCCAAGTCTGTACTAATAATATCCCTTTCCATCTATTAGTTCCGGCAGTGCAACCCTAAGATATACAGATACATGGGTGTAACAAACCATCCCCTAAACCACCACTAAAATTGTACTTAGGGCCGCCCATGCATACCAAGAGTACCATGAATGAAACTGCAGGCCTACAATAACTACTAACTAAAAAATATGCGAAAGTGGTATGTCTCTTGGTGATCGATCCTCTCTGCCTACTTTGTCTCTGCTTACTACTTTGTCCGCTTTAAAAAGCGGACGGACGGACATGGCGAAACTATAAAGGTTTCTTGTTAACTACGGGACCTTATTGAAAAGCAGAATAAATTTGTAAATAATGGCTTTTTCTTATCCACTGCGAGGAACAGACGAATACTTGGGGCACCGACCACTCCTATTATAGGAAGGCACCTTATCACTGGATTAGCAACGTGGTACCAGATATCTTACGCTTTTGATGCTAGTTTTCCTTGCAGTTCTATGTATTTTGCTCTGACATAAGTATGACAAGGTTAGACTACTACAGTACTAGTATGAGATCGGGATAAACAGTTGTACGCCGTCACTTATATATAATTTATATTTTCTAATCTAGGTGGTAGAGCACATTTGTGCATAGGAAGTTGTCTAGTTGGGTTGCCACTCTCTTATCTACTTCTTCCAGCAAGCCGCAGTATATCTATCGCTGCGTTCTGATTTAAAGAGTAAAGGAGCCAATATAATTACCGTTAACAGCCTATAAAAAGTCCATTGCTGAACATAGCTCTCCTTAAATTGTCTCATTTGCCATAGTTGCCACGCTGATGACAGATGTGGTGCGGTTGCCAAGTTTTTTATTTATTTGTTGTTATTAGGAGGACGCTGTTGCCTACTTCTGGCTTGTTTTCATCAGTCACTTCTAATGAGAGCTGCGGGACGATATGGGGTAGTAGATATTCTTACAACGCCATTCTAACAGTATTCTTCGCGAGCGCCGCCTAAATGGTTGTATACAAAGATGTTTTGACCTATAAAATATCTTTGTGTTGTATATAAGTGAAGACAAAACAATGTATGCCAAAAAAGTCCGCGACACCATATGTCTAACTTTTATGCCTCCTCTACACTACTCGCGAAGTAGATCGAAGTTGGACGAGGCGAATAGTGTGGAGGTACTTCGATTCACTTCGTCCAACCTAGCTTCGCCTCGGGCGACTTCCGATAGCTGTCGGTTTTTTGCGCCAGAGTCAAAGGACTTCGCGAAGTACCCCGAAGTTACACGAAGCGTCTCTCTACACTACTCGGCTTACGCCAGTTATGAATATTTTTTTATATATAAATATTAAATATGTAGCTTTCTACATAATTATTTATTTAGTTAACGCATTGACGTCGTACTGTTCACACAATTAGGTACCTATAGCAGCTGCCTCTTGAACGTCATTCATGTTAAGTGTGCGGGAGTCTCAAGACGACTGAGCTCTTCGCGAAGTAGCACGAGTGTGTGGTCACGTTCTTCGGACTGCGATCGAATTTGACGAGCACTTCGTCGAAGTTACTTCGCGAGTAGTGTAGAGGAAGCATTATATTTTAGTAGATATATAGTTCTTATGCCTCCTCTACACTACTGGCGAAATAGATCGAAGTTGGACGAGGCGAATAGTGAACAAAGGCGGAGCTCAATGCCGCCAAGATGGAGCAGCGCAAAGCCGTCGCGGCCGACGAAGTGTCGGAAATGGCCCGACGTGCTCGCGAGCGACGAGCTGCTCTTGCGGCGGAAGGGGGAGAGCCATCTGCGGTGGCCTTAAGCCAGCTGGCTCTGGATGGGGTGGACTTAGTCCTGAAGGTTGCCACCAAGTCCGGCAGCCTGAAGGGCACGTTCACCCGTGGCTTAAAGGAGGCTGCCGCGGATATCAGGGAGGCGGTTGGCATCCTCCTCAACAGGACGGCCTCTGACGAGGTCGCAAAGTTACAGGAGGAAAACAGCCGCCTCAGAAATGACTTGGAGGACCTCCGGCGGTAAGTTGCTGCGCTAAGCGAGCAGCAGCAGCAACGCACGTCCAGCAATGCCGCACCTGTAGTGGACCCGACTCCCGCACCGCGACCGGCAAGCCCTCGTACCGACGAAGAGGTCGAGCGCATTGTCCGGCTCTGCATGCTCCAGTGCGGGAGCATGGTTAACGTTCGGCTGGAGGCAATTTCTCGGCGTCTCCCGGCGGAAATCCTCCGTCCACCTTTAGCGGCTGACACGCGGAGGACTGAGGAGCCGCCGAAACTTGCGCCTCAAAAGGGGAAGCCCGCGGAGGGTAACAAAAAGCCCGCGGAGGGAGCTCCTCCGAGCAACCAGCCCACGACTGCCGGGTCTAAGGGTGAGACCTGGGCGAAAGTCGTGGGCCGCAAGAAGGCCCGCAAAGCCGCCAAGAAGGCCGCAGCAGCTGCATATGCCCCAGGTGGAACCGCAAAGACGGCTCCTAAACCTGCACGGCGGACTGCCAATGGCGGTCGCAAGAGACCGGCTGTACATGTTCCGCGGTCCAACGCTGTGACGCTAACGTTGCAGCCCGGAGCCGTGGAGCGTGGCGTGACGTACTAGTCGGTCATCGCTGAGGCCAAGGCCAAGATCAAATTATCTGATCTTGGCCTTCAGTCCGTCACCCTTAGGCAGGCTGCCACGGGTGCACGGCTGTTCGAGGTGGCTGGTACTGTGAGCGGCAGTGCCGAAAAGGCGGACGCACTGGCCGCCAAGATGAGGGAGGTCCTCAACCCTGAGGACGTCCGGGTCTCCAGACCAATGAAAACCGCAGAGGTGCGGATTGCTGGCCTGGACGACTCCGTGACCTCTGAGGAGGTGGTGGCGGCCGTTGCCAGAAGCGGAGAGTGTCCGCCGGACAAGGTGCGGGCTGGCGATATACGCACTGACGCCACCGGACTCGGCGCGGTCTGGGTTCGGTGCCCTGTAGCGTCGGCGAAGAAGATCGCCGATAGCGGCAGATTGCTGGTAGGCTGGGTGGCGGCAAGGACCAAGCTCTTACAGCCCCGGGCTTTGCAGTGCTTTCGGTGCCTGGAAAAAGGGCACGTCCGGGCGAAGTGCACCGCCGAGGTTGACCGTAGTGACCTCTGTTATCGCTGCGGCCAGCCTGGCCACAAGGCTGCCCTGTGCTCCGCGGCGCTCAACTGCAGCCTTTGTTCTGCTGCGGGAAGGCCAGCGGAGCACAGGGTAGGCGGAGGGGCCTGTGGGGCGCCTGCCAGCAAGAAGAAGAAAAAGGAAAAGAAGAGGAGCACTAAGCCTGCCGGGTTAACCTCGCTGCCCCCGCAGGCTAGCAGCTCCGCGGCCGACTCCCGGCCCAGGACCGTTGCCGAGGGAATGGAATGCCAGTAACGGCACAATTCCATTTTCTCCAGGGCAACATCAACCACTGTGCCAGAGCTCAGGATCTCCTACTCCAGAGCATGGCAGAGTGGTCGATTCACGTGGCTGTGGTCGCCGAACCGTACTTCATTCCCGCCCGTGACAACTGGTTGGGATGCGCTGACGGTTTGGTGGCCATTATTGGCGAGACTCTGATCGACCCGTCTCGGGGCCGCGGCTGGGTTGCTGCGGTCTCGGGCGGCATCGTTGTTGTAGGGGCGTATTTCTCCCCCAACAAGAGTCTCGCCGACTTTGAGGGTTTCTTTGTCGAGTTGGGCGCCGTCGTAGGCCGCTATCATTCTCGTCCCGTTCTGGTGCTCGGGGATCTCAACGCCAAGTCATCGGCATGGGGATCTCCGGTCACTGACCCTCGGGGCGAGGTGTTAGAAGAGTGGGACGGTGACGACTGGTCTGGTCGTCCTGCATCGGGGTTCGGAATACACGTGCGTGCGGCAGCGGGGTGGGTCGATAGTGGACGTCTCGTTTGCTAGTCCCTCTGTCGGCAGCCGAGTCCGCGACTGGCGTGTCGCCGCAGAGGTGGAGACGCTGTCGGACCATCGGTATATCCGGTTCGACGTCTCTGCCCAGACTGCGAGCGGCCGCCATCCAACAACCCCGATTAACGACGGCCCGCGTTGGGCGCTTAAGCGCATCGACAGGGAACTACTCGAGGAAGCTGCCCTAGTTCAGTCTTGGATCTGGGAATCGACGACGGACGGCCCCGTCGGCGTCGAAGCGGTGGCGCTATGGTTTCGCGGGGCGATGACGCAGATCTGCGACGCGTCCATGCCTCGTGTCCGCCAACGGTCCGCAAAGCGCCAGGTGTACTGGTGGACCGCCGAGATCGCGCAATTGCGCATAGCGTGTGTTGCGGCTCGTCGCCGGTACACCCGATACCGGAGGCGGCGTCGACGGGATTCCGCCGAGGAGGACGCGCTGTATGAGGTGTACCGCGCGTCTAAGGAGACTCTGTGGCTGGCCATCGGCGACTCAAAGTCGCGTGCCAGGGAGGAGCTGCTGGGGTCCCTAGATCGGGATCCGTGGGGGCGCCCCTACCGTTGGATACGGGGCAAGTTGCGTCCCTGGGCGTCCACTAACACAAAGGATGCAACCCCAGTTGCTAGAGGCGGTGTTATCGACTCTCTTCCCTGAGCGAGTGGGACACGTTCCCCCGGCGATGGCTTCGCCCTCAGCCACAGACTCTCCAGAAGAGGAGAGCACTGATGTTCCCGAGGTGACGCAAGCAGAGACGAGAGTGGCCGTGTCGCAACTCCGGGCTAAGAACACAGCGCCCGGACCCGATGGAGTTCCTGGTCGAGCTCTCGTCCTGGCTCTGAAGGAGCTAGAACCCCAGCTGAGAGGGCTCTTCACGGCATGTCTCGAGCAGGGTCAGTTTCCCAGTGTGTGGAAGGAGGGGAGGCTGGTCCTGCTCAGGAAGGAGGGGCGCCCCGCGGACTCACCGTCCGCGTACCGGCCCATAGTGCTGCTCGACGAGGCGGGCAAACTTTTTGAGCGTATCATCGCAGATCGCCTCGTCAGCCACTTGTGCAGAGAGGGGCCGGACCTGGATGACAACCAGTTTGGTTTTCGTCGCGGGCGCTCTACCATAGACGCTATTACGCGCGTGAGGGCCCTGGCGGAGGAGACAGTATCCCGGGGCGGGGTGGTGCTGGCGGTGTCCTTAGACATCTCCAACGCCTTCAACACCCTACCCTGGAGTTGTATTCGGGAGGCGCTGAATTACCATCGCATGCCTCTCTACCTCCGCCGCACAATAGGGGCTTACCTTGAGGAGAGATGCGTTACCTATTGGGGACGTGACGGCGCTGGTCGGCGCGTCATGTCGTGCGGTGTTCCGCAGGGATCAGTCTTGGGACCGCTCCTGTGGAACATCGGCTACGACTGCGTGCTGAGAGGTGAACTCCCGTCGGGCGCCGACTTGACGTGTTATGCGGACGACACGCTCGTCACTGCCCGGGGGAGTTCGCACAGGGAAGCAGCGTTGGTTGCCACGGCTGCGGTGTCACAAGTGGTGAACCGCATCCGGCGCCTGGGCCTGGAGGTGGCCCTAAGTAAGTCGGAGGCCATGGTGTTCCATGGCCCTCGACGCGCGCTGCCGCCGGGTTCACACATCGTGGTCAGCGGGGCCCGGATAGCTGTCGAGTCCACCATGAAGTATCTGGGATTGGTGCTCGACAGCCGATGGGAATTCGGACCCCACTTCCGGCGGCTGGCGCCCAAGCTGATGGGTGCAGCGGGCGCGCTATCAACGTTGCTTCCCAACTTGGGGGGCCCGAGCGCCGCCTGTAGGCGGTTGTACGTGGGAATCGTGCGGTCCATGGCCCTGTATGGGGCCCCTGTGTGGGCGATGGACACGACGGCCAGCACTCTCGCCATTCTGCGTAAACCGCAGAGGGCGATGGCCGTCAGAGTCGTCCGCGGGTATCGCACGATTTCCTACGAGGCGGCTTGCGTCCTGGTCGGATCCCCGCCCTGGGACCTAGAGGCGAAAGTACTCGCGTCATTATATCGATGGCGCGAGGAAGAGCGGGCACGGGGCTCGAGGCCGGTGCAGCGGCAGATCGCGCTGCGCCGAGAGGAGCTCCGTCAGGTCTTGGTGGCGGAATGGCGGCAAAAGCTTCTGCGCCCTACCGCCGGCCTCGCTACCGTCGCGGCGATCCGGCCAGTACTCGAAGACTGGCTCGGGAGAAGGCACGACTCCCTGTCGTTTAGGGTGACGCAAGTGCTGTCGGGGCATGGCTGCTTCGGCAAGTACCTGCGCCGCATAGACAGGTAGCCGGACGCTCGGTGCCACCACTGCGTCCATTGCGGTGAGGACACGGCGCAACACACGCTCGCCGAGTGTGTAGCTTGGGAGGAGCAGCGCCGTATCCTCACAAATAAAGTAGGAGGCGATCTGTCGCTGCCGGCCTTAGTGCGGAAGATGGTCGGTAGCGCAGAGTCGTGGGATGCGGTGTCCTTCTGCGAGGACGTGATGTCGCGGAAGGAAACTGCGGAACGGGAAAGGGAGATCTCGACTCCCTTCCCTGGCCGCAGAAGGCGCACCGGGCGCAGGAGAAGGGCGGACAACGCCCTTTTCCGGCCCCCATAAATGGGTCCAGCGACGAGGGACTTGGGGAAGCTCCCGCCACCCCTACTCGATGGACCCGAGGCGGAGGCGCGCGCGGTTGTCGGCGCGCGCCCCTGAGGCGATACACGGGGTAGTTGAACACCTCACTACCCCGTGCAAGAGACGAGGCCTGGACAGACCGGGCCAGCACTAGTGTGGGGCTGCGGAAGAATTTGGATTCCCGCGGCCCCACGCGCACGTGTGAGGAGACACCGGGGTGGTTTTAGCCGGTAAGAGTCCGGCACGCCCCTCCGCCTTTCCCCAGGCGGAGGTAGTCCATGAGGATTTCCCCCCATAAAAAAAAGGCGAATAGTGTAGAAAGATACTTCGATTCACTTCGTCCAACCTCGCTTCGCCTCGGGTGACTTCCGATCGCTGTCGGTTTTTTGCGCCAGAGTCAAAGGACTTCGCGAAGTACCCCGAAGTTACACGAAGCGTCTCATTACATTACTCGGCTTACGTCAGTTATGAATATTTTTTTTATATATAAATTTGAATATGTAGCTTTTTACATAATTATTTATTTAGTTAACGCATTGACGTCGTACTGTTAGGTACCTATAGCAGCTGCCTCTTGAACGACATTCAGGTTAAGGGTGCAGGAGACTCAAGAGTTAGTAGTTGTAAAAAACTGCAAAACTGCAAAAACTCGACGAAAACGCAATTCTATTCCATGTTGAATAAGTTTCGTCCCTTAAGCCGTCTTCAAACCGGTTGCAACGACGACCGTCGTCTGCAACCGTCGTCGTCGTCGGGAAAACGGTTGCGTTTCGTCCGTCAAAAATTCGACAACGACCCACCACTAATAGGAATTAATCTGCGTAGTCTCAGTGGTCCACATCGGTCACAGAGTACATTATATATAGGGGAGACATCGGTATCGCCAATGCCACCTTTGTAGACCCCTCAGAACAATTCTTTTGCATACTTTAAGCGAAAGCGCAAGATATGTTCTACTATCGCCTAAAAATTAAGATTCCAACGTTTTTTAAATGTTATAAGAATTATACAACTAAAATCCTATAAATTTTATTAGAATTTATTCTCGTCGCTAAATTACGCTTCTATAAAGAGAATTTACTTCAAAACTTCAGAAATTCATGACGACCTTCCGCCAGTGCCATTGAATAAATTCGGAGAGAACTACGTTGGCTTCGCAGGTCGATGATACTTGACAAACAGTGTAGATGGCGCTGTTACAGAATTATTTCAGTTTGGGATTTGTTTATAGTAGAATAAGTTTACAAAATGCAAAACCTAAAATAATAAAAAAAAAATGTCGCGCGCGCATGTTTTCGTTCAAATTTCAACGTAATGTATTGTTGCGGCATCTTGTTTGTGTTTTTCCTTTAATTTTTTACTTTATTACAGTTCTGTTTAGAATAGAATAGAATAGAATGATTTTTATTCAATATGGATTATTACATAATACTTATTGAAAGTCATTATTTTATTTACCACTAGTTCGGAAAATACCTCTGTCCTGGGAAGAACCAGCAAGAAACCAACCAAACTTTTTTTTTAAACATAATTTCACTTAACAATAATTTTGTTTATACAATTTTAAATGAATTTTCATAGAACCAGCATGGTGGCGATCACCTTATTCCCAGGGGTTATTTTCATTCATGTATTCCTTGATATTATAATAACCCTTTTTGTACAGTTTTTCTTTAATAAAACTTTTAAACTTGTTTATTGACAAACTTTGAACATGTTCTGGGATTCTGTTGTAAAAGCGTATACATTGCCCCATAAATGAATTACTAATTCTGTGGAGTCTTGTAAGTGGCATTACAAGCTTATGTTTGTTCCTAGTGTTTAAGGTATGAACATCCTTATTCTTATTAAAGCTATTTATGTTTTTATGTACATACATTACATTTTCATAAATATATTGCGATGCCAAAGTTAATATGTTTATTTCTTTAAATTTTTCTCTAAGGGACTCTTTACAATTTAGATTATAAATCGCCCGTACGGCTCTCTTTTGCAAAACAAATATAGCTTCAATATCAGTCGCATTACCCCATAGCAAAATTCCATAAGACATTACGCTATGAAAGTAACTGAAATACACTAACCTAGCTGTCTCAACATCTGTGAGACTTCTATCATCTGTTAGTTTCTTCATTATACTGCGTTGAGTTGAGTTAATTTCGCCCCTCCGCATTAGCACACAACTCTTATTCTTAACACAAAACATGGAAAAGATAAATGTTGCTGTTGCTTTAATCAAGTTTATTTGCAGGTCACAGATAACAGATATTTTTTGAGGCTTTTGTAGTTTTCTTTCTTCTCTTTGAGGTTTTCTTTCTTCTTTTGTAACTTCCAGTTTGTAAAACGCCGTCTATACAACAAATTTTTCGAAAACTCAGAGATTTTCCATTTCATTCCAGACTAACATAGTAAAAAACAACAAACTATTTTAAAATCAATACATAAATATACAATAATACAATACTTCCATTTTAGAGGTTTTCAGATACTTTGGCAACTTTAAAGTAGAAATCTAGTAAACCAAATCCAAGAACAAATCTGACAAATGTCGGTTTGTCAAGTACTATATCGACCTGCGAAGCCGATGCTAGTTCTCTGCAAATTTATTCAATGACGCTGTTATTAATGCCGCATAGGTTCTAAATATTAGTTAACAAGGCCGTTTTGAGAATCAAAAAAAATATTGACTTTGGCCTGACCACAGGTCTGACAGAGTTGGTCCGATACAATACCTGGATCTGAGATGTAATTTAAAAAAAAATTGTAATGATGAGGAGAGGTTAATTAACTTGGCTTACATTATTTAATTTAGTTACATCGGTCTAATACACGAAATAACACTGAAACACGGTTTGTAAAAGTTTGTAGAAGTTTTTGAAAGTTTTAACACGTAGGTACTCAAAGATGGCGTTAGAAGTCCACGATGGAATGACTCTCATTACGGCTAATTTATTACAGCTTGCAGCCAATAGTTTTCAAATCCCATAAAGCTGTAAAAGTTAACTAACTAATGGCACTGACATCACAGAAAATAATTTGATGCAACTTCGTCGTCAGTTAAGTGTGGGTTGAAAATTAAAAATTTTCAAAAGTTTAAAGCATATAGTCGCTTCTATTCATTCATTCGTTTAATTCGTTGGATGAGTTTTTAGGCAAAATGCTTTGTGGTTGGCATTGATTTACAATAAGTGTTTTTCCCGTGGGCAATTATAGGTGGTTTATCACTTTAGAAAAACTGCAACCAGAAAATAAAGTGACATTTGACATTGTGTATAGGGTAAGCTATATACCACATATAAATGTCATATATTAATAAAAATATTAAAAAAAAACACACAAAGAGACTAATAAAAGCCCAAAAAACCTGTGTGATTTGGGACATCTCACTTTTATGCAGATACGGAGCACCGCGTTCAGCGCGTTTTTATTTATGGCGGGGATTCTCAGGTTATACGAGACGGGCTGCAAAAATATTTCACGCCCCCTCTGCCGTATTTCGCTTATCTACTCTGAGTGTTGGGAATTTTTATGAGAGTTAAGTGAAGGGACTAACATGTGGTTAAGCGCGTCTGCGTATAACAACAACAATTTAACTTTCGTCTCTCTCTAGGGAAGACTCAAGTTGCATCACATCGCACCTGTTACCCTGAGATGAGATGGTGGAACGTCTCGGCGGGGCGAAAAGTGAATTTGGGAGGCCCGTCTGGATACGCTGAAGTATGCAAAATGATGAATGATATAGGAATAGATGTGTTATGTGTAAATGAGGCGAAACGAAAGGGAAAGGATGCCACTGGACATGGCATGTATACCGCTTACTGGTCTGGTGTAGGCGAGACCGAGCGGGCATGCCAGAAAGTCGGTGTCATCCTTTCAGAAAGAATGGATCAATCAGTGAAAGAGCATGAATGTGGAAGCCCAAGGCTGCTATGGATACGAATGAAAGTGGGTTTAAAGAAGTTGTTTTTGCCCGTTTACGCCCCCAGACATGACCCCAATCAACTATCTAATTAATTTAAGTTTTGTGAAGAAAAATAAATTATTTTATTTATTAGACATGTCTAAGCCTACTTATCCGAGAGCAGCTTTGGGATATGGTAAGGATGGTGTTGATGGGACGTAAGGGAAATGAAAATATTATTATGTTAGGAGATTTTGAAAGGCTTGGGGTGAAGATGTTTGGTTATGAAAGGATATGGGGAATGTTTTGCGATGAAAGTATTTAAATGAGAATGGTGAAGACCTCACCGTATGTGTGGAAAATAATTTTTATGACGAACACTTTCGTCATAAGAGGATTCACATGTATACTTGGGAAAGAGGTGATGATAGAAGCATGATAGATTTCATAATTGTGGATGAAAGAATGAGGAGCGCAGTGGTATATACAAGGGTTTACCGTAGGTCCAACGTAGGGACGAATCATTACTTGGTCTTATGCCGAATTAATGGTCTATTCAGGCATTGGCGGCATCGGACATTTGTGTCTACGGCTCAATTTACATTGCCGCGGAACGGAATGGAAGCGGATTTTTGTAACGAAATTGTACATAGTAAAATGAATTTTATGTTAATTGTGTAACGTGCAAACTAGATATGAGCCAAAAAAGAAGTCGCGCGTCTTTCGTAGAATTCTCGAGAATTCCGAGTGGAACTCTTCGAATGGAATCCGCGGGAAGTGGCGCGAAGGGTGACGTTTTCATTTCTTTCATAAATCATGAACAAAAATATTTCTTTTATTTTTTCTGATATTCATCCTTTTCAATCAGTTTCTTCTTCTGCCTCACAAATAAGCAATATGAAAGTAATATCCAATCAACCATTCTTATCAAATAAAAGATCTAGACTAAGTAACTGAACGGTATATAGGGGCAAGGCGCAGTCGCCTTCCCGCGCGACGAGTAGAAATTGACGCTTCCGTTCCATTCCATTCCGCCGCAATGTAAATTGAGCCTACCACTGCGTTACAGTGTATAATAATAGATAGTTTACAAGATGAAGGTGTGAAAGAGAAATATAAATGTAGACTGAGGAAAAATATAAGTGGTTTGACTTTAAGACGATCTCGATCGATAGCGATTTCACAAAGAAGTCGTGCGAGGAAAACAACTCCTAGTAATTCGCACAGTGGTGGACCGCCAAGGATCTAGATGGAGTGGATGATAGTGAGTCGTGAGTTTTGTTGCGATGTGTGTTGGAGGAATTTTGCGGCTGGAATTAATCCCAACAATTTCTCTGAGAACTCCCCGTGGTAAATGCGATTTAAAATGCACAGAGATGTCCTCTTCGCAGCGCCAGTGAATCGAGTTGATCAGGAAGAACTCGGTCGTTGACGGTTCGGGCCGCTTTTTGCTGGATGGAGTCAAGAGAGGAGCTGGTACTCGGGTGCCCCGGCCCAGAATTTAGAACAGTATTCCATGTGCGGCCGAACCTGCGACTTGTAAAGTAGCAAGTGGTGTGCCGGTATAAAACACTGTCACGCTCTGCTAAATACGCGAAGCTTTTTAGAGGCAAATTTAGCCTCCCCTTCCAAGTGACCACTGAAGGGCGTCATTCGATATGTCGACGCCTAGGATTCCGATGCTGGCTGAGGCTGCAATGGGAGTGCCCTGAAATTGAGGAGATACGACATAGAGTTTTTTTGGCGGTAGACGCGCAAACCTATGTTTTCTGAGGGTTGACAGAAGTTACCCAGGGCAGCCTTGGCAAGAGACCATAATTAAATTCCAATTACAGCGAGTTAGTAAAAACAAATAATTGAAATCCTTATTTTTGATATCTATTTATTTATTTGTTTTGTACCAAAAATAAAGAAAAAGTATAAAGTAAAATGCTTGCGGCACTTGCTCTATTATTTATTAAGAATACTATACCAAACTTTATTCTGTAAGTAAGTGGTACTTGCAAAGGATCAGGATCAAGGATGGCTCAGCGCCCCTTCCAACTTTGCTCCCTAGGCTCTAGCATTAGGTCTAGCATCTAGTATGTGGGTAAATCAAGCACTGCCTATCACAAGACCACTGATGAACATAGACACCCTACAAGAAATGCCACGGAACACAGTCCTGAGCCACCTACATTTATCGACTTCCTACATGTCTTACCAGATCGTTACATCCATCTAGTTAGGGCCCCCCATATACTCCGCCTACCGGTACGAAGCTGCCACTCGACAACCTTTTCCCCCCAATAGTTGTGGATCCTTTCAGATACATGGCCAGTCCATTGTAACGTCAGCATATTGATCCATTGAGCAATGCCAGTTACTTTGGTTTTATTGCGGACATTGTAACATATAAATCAATGATTGCGGATATCTTCATTTCGAATTCTATCACGCGTAGAAAATCTGAGCATAGCGTTCTCCATAGTTCGCTGAGCGACCTTGAGCTACATCACACATCACTTAATAGGCAGCTGTAACTTGTGTGTTTTAAGGAGTTTTTGGAATTGGCTGTGGATAACTTGGATGATTTTTGTAACCAGATATTTACTGTACAGGAAACATAAATACGTAAGGATGCTGTAAATAAAATGGATAAAAAGGGTGTGCGTCATGATCACGGCGAATTTTTTTCTAGAATAGTGAGAGAATTTTATATATTGACTAGCGATCCGACCCGGCTTCGCACGGGTGAACTATTGATCGCTACAACAGCGCCACCTACCGGGTTCAATTGTGAATCTAAGCCATTCTACAATCAACTTAATCACTCAAAATCGGTTCTGTCTGTTTAGGAGTTCAGTTATAATTTAAAAAAATTAACACAAACGGACAGAAGAATTTTATATATAAAATTACAGCGTGAAGATAGTTTACAAATCAATATCACGCTAATTTACTGGTACAAGCAATAGAGGCATTGGCCGTCAATATACATATCTTATAGTCTTGACCTGGCTTTCAGTGATTTTTTTTTTCAAAATTGAAAACAGGTTTTATGCCGAATATTTTTAGATGACGATGAGATGCAGGCGATCATGGAAAGCATATTTAAAGATAATAATTAAGAATATTTTTCAACAGTTATAAAAGTTTTGTCCATTTGATGTAAAAATGTATACCACCCGAAGTACGTATAGTTTAGGTATATTAGAATAAAAAATTAAAAAATACGATACAAAATCTATATTTCTTTAATTAAGTAATTTAGACCGCATTTTATGAGTTGATGTTGGTAATGTTCTTACATTTAACCGAAAAACCTTTTGTTTGTCATCAAAATGCTTAAATATATTTTATTAGAGCAATAATAATCTATTTTCACAAGTTAAATCAAAAGCTAAAGTCGATGTAAAAACATAGCGCCGATTTTCAACCTTTGCTTAAGAGCGTATTAAAAGTCAACTTTACGTATATACGTATTTAAAACTCATACTGCGTAATGTATGTGTAACAAGGCTTAGCGAGGTAAATCCGGACGCAATATTTAAAACGGCTTTTATGCCTAAGCAAAGACGGGCTTTCACAAAACCGAAGGAAATAAAGAGCTCCACATTTGCTATTCCTATTTTGTAGATTATGTTTACGTAGATTATTGTAAGGTTTCTTTTATAAATCTTTTGCTTTGTATAAAATTCCCAGGATCGATCAGCATTGAATGGAAAATCTCAGTAAAGAAGCGATTATGGATTTTTATATGTTTGTATTTGGAGCGATGGAGCGAATTTTATAGAGAAATGTATGCGTGTGATGATCTTAGTGAGGGATCCGGGGATGACGTCGTAACTGGTACGCCAGACCCGGACCTCGATGACACTGAGGTCATCAGTATGAAAGAGATTGAACGTGCGATTCGAAGTTTGAAATGTGGTAAGGCTGCGGGACTAGACAGAGTTACTGCTGAAATGGTCAAGTATGGTGGGCCTCGCGTCTGGGACAGCTTTCATCTGCTGTGCAATTTGTGCTGGCGGACGGGGGATGTCCCGGATGATTGGCGATCCGCAGTCATTGTGCCTTTATATAATGGTAAATGTTCACATTTTGACTGCGGGTGCTATCGGGCGATCAGCTTGACCAGTTTAGCAAGTAAAGTTTACTCGAAGGTTTTGAAACGTAGGATGCAAGAGAAATCGGAAAGTTTTCTATGGGAGGCACAATGCGGATTTAGACCTGGAAGAGGATGCACGGATCAAATGTTTTCTCTCCGCATGATCACGGAAAAGCTTCTGGCTGCTAACCAGAAGATTTTCTGTGCTTTTGTGGATCTTGAGAAAGCATTTGATAAGGTTGTAAGGAAGAAAATTTGGGAACTGTTGCCGGGGTATGGTGTGGATGGTTGATTGCTAAGGGCTGTGCAGTCTCTTTACTGTGACTGTAAAGCCTGTGTGCGGGTAGGGCATGACCTGTCACCCATGTTTAGCGTCCAAACGGGCGTAAAACAGGGTTGTGTCATGTCTTCCTGGCTGTTCATACTGTATCTCGACAGCTGTTTACAGAAGCTGAAAGATAGCTGTTTGGGTGTGAAATTGGGTGACATAAAAGTAAATGTCTGCTGTATGCTGATGATACAGTGCTTATTGCACCATCAGAGGCAGAACTGCAGGCATTAGTCACGTGTATGAAAGAGGAATGTGAAATTAAAGGTCTCCGTTTGAATGCTAATAAAACTAAGGTTCTGGTATTTGAAAGGGACGAAGAGAGAACGTGAAATATGGGTAAATCAGGAATGTCTAGAATAGGTAAATGAAATTGTATACTTGGGGAGTGCTTTTAGCCGGGATGGAAGATGTGACTTAGATGTGGACAGGCGTGTCGCTGCCGGGAACAAAGTCAATGGTGCCCTGACTGCGTTAGTCAAAAGGCAAGGCGTAGTGAAGAGTGCACGCCTTGCAATACATAACGCAGTGTTGGTACCGACTTTGTTATATGGCAGCGAAACCTGGGTATGCCAGAAGAAGCATAAAAGCAAGTTGAATGCAGTGGAGATGCGATGTCTTCGTAAAATGTGCGGCGTTACCATGGCCGACCGAAAGCGAAACGTAGAGATTCGCAATATGGCAGGTTTGAAAGATGACCTTATCACAAAAATTGATAAGGGCGTGCTTCGGTGGTTTGAGCACGTTGAGCGAATGAGTGAAGACCGAATGGTGAAGAAAATATATAGCGCGAAAGTTAATATTAAAAGGTGTCGAGGTAAACCGAGACTAACTTTCGAAGACCATGTGAGCAAATTGCTCGAAGAGGGTAGGGTCAAGAGTACTCGGATACCTAGACGTGCATGTATGAAGAAAATAATGGATCTGAAAGAAGCAAAAGAGGTATGTAAGGATCGTGACACTTGGCGATCTGTTCTCTCTGGCTACCCCGTCAGGGATTGTGCGTGAAGATAAGTAAGTAAGTAATATGTTTGTATTTTCCTAAAAGTAGATAAAGTAGATAAAAGACGCGTGTAATGGTATAATATAATCCATCACCACCATCCAGGTAGGCAGGGCTATGGTTATTATTGTCCCCTTTAATAGACCTTCTTATTAAAAACAAATCACCATACCCACGTGAATGGTAATATTGGCCGGCCGGTGGGGATGCGGCAAGGTCACTACTGTTTTTTTTGTTAAAGTTCCTTCTGACCCTTTAGTTTGATAACATAACACAAAAACGTTTAATGAGTTATTAAAAAAATTGAATATGAAAATTTGAGATTGTATATTGTGATTTTTATACGAAAGGACGTCAAAATGCACAAGTTTCAAACATAGCAGATATGATTTCAAAGTGATTGCTGGGTATTGACTATTGATAGTAATATATTTTTTAATTTTTACCAACTTTAAATCTTATTAATCTTAGCGGTCAGCCACCGTAGAGTCTACTTCACTTAAAGATTCCTCGTGTAGAAGCGAAACACGTGTCCTATTGTCGTCAGTGGTATTTCCTAGAGTAGTGGTGTTGGGAGTAGTGGTTCTGGGATTAGTGGTGACGGGGATAGTGCACGGAATAGTGGGAGGGCGGGAGGTGCTCTTCAAACTAGGTAAGACACATCATTTTCTTTTATCGAGCGAATGTACGCAAAGTAATTTTTACCAACTTTAATATAATGAATTTCTGCAAAGTAACGCCCGATTCTATTAATTAATATATTTTGTATTTTAATTTACTTCTTTTTCTTCTGTTCAAACTTCAAAGTAAAGTCATATATAGATTTAAATATAAGTTAAAAATAAAAGCTTAATAGTGATTAAAATATTTTTTTAATTTATTTCCTAAAATAAGAACTAATATGGACTGTAACTTATGCAAGATAGCTATATACATAAACTGTTACATATATTAATATCAACCTCTACAGCCACTTCCTACCTTAGGTTGAAGTAATAAATTTAAGTTTAACAAAATATGTATGTAGTAATTTTCTGTTCTTGACACAGTTTTTGTAGAAAAGAGAATAGTAAATAGGTAGGGGCAAACAGTCGTGAAAACTTTTCTTTCACTAATAAGCTTGTGGTAAAGGACGATTTATATAAATGCCAAAAATATTTTGTGGTATCCGATACATTTAAAGCGGTATAATCAAGAGATTTAGATGACAGGTTCACAGTATTGCGAATTCTGATCTGCTTAAAAACTTGGCGATAACTGCAGATACTACGACCTGAAGTTTTTGCAGCTTGATGATGATGAGTGGCTCTACCACGTCTAAATATGTTTTGTTATAAAATAAGAGTGACAAACGAACACCCAGTCAACCTGTTGGTAAGTGGATACTGTAGTCCGTAGACATCTACGTCTGTTCTCGGTTAAGAATAAAAATGCAGATGTGTTGTCATCCCTGAATACTAAAATGGAATCAGTAAAATGAGTTTTCGGTCTCTATACTCATCATACGCAACACAGCAGCAATAAGCTGATATTTTAAGCTGGTATTCTGTGATTGTATTCTGGTAGCGAGTTTCTTTTCCCGGTCGAGCCGACCCATTTGTGCTATAACCACAATCTATACATATAATAAATTTGTAGAAAAGTTGTCTGTAATTCTAATGTTTTCTGAAAAAAAAAACAAGTCCAGGGGACAAAGTATACTCGTACTTAAATTAGAGGTTTCTAGAATTTTTGTCAGTCTGTTTTTTTTGTTTTATAGAATGGGGGTGACAAAAGAGCACATAGTCCACCTGGTAGTAAGTGGATTTTGTGGCCCATAGACATCTACATTTATCTTCGATTAAGTATCAAAATGCAGATGCGTTGTCACCCCTGAGGATTATCATGGAATGCCTCGTTTCCAGTAAAAAGGGTCTCCGGATCTCTACATTAACCATACAAAACACAGCAGCACTAAGCTGCTATTTTACGCTGGTATATTCTATGAGAACGTGGTTCTTCTCCGGTCGAGCTGACCCTTTTCTGCTACCATAACATAGCTGCATCGTGGCTCTACGACGTAAAAAAAGTATAACGGGGTCTTAAATTTTCCAGGTCCTCAAATATTATTCAAACAATAAAAAAATTGGAGCTTACTACAACGTTCGGATGGAAAGTTAAAATCACACCATGTATCGATTATTATGAAACTTTTTAACGAACTAGGACTGTAAAACTTTTAAATAATTTATCTAACATTAGTTCAAATCCATTTTAAAAACTAGAAGTAATTTTTTAATTGGAGAAAATAAAATATTGCAGTTCTTTTAATCTTTAAAAACAAACGAAAATACAAGAGTTAAAGCGCAGTTTAAGCCTGGAGCTTTTAAACGACGATCCAGTATCCGGATGAAATATAAAGTGCTTGGGTGGCCGGTAATTAATAATTGGCTGATATAAAAAGATCGTTCGAAAAATTGCAGGATCAAGCGCCCACTTGCTTCGAAAGGAGTATATTTGAGCTTTATATAAAATAAGTAGCTTATATCACTAAAAGTGTTTACAATTTACATATATATAGAACTAGAAGAGTACACATAGAATAAGTAGGTATAATATGGATCTAATATGTATAAATGTGGATTCTGTAGTTTTTAAAGGAAGTGTATTCACTTTTCAAGTCATTATCATCATTAGTACAACCCTTCACAAGTCCACTGCTGAACATAGACCTCACTCGAGGATTGCCAAAAAGCATGATCCGACGCCACCTACATCTATCGACTTCCTGCATGTCTTACTGCCCAGCCGAGTTGAATCCATCGATTGACCTCTCGGTCAAAGTTGGACTTACCTAATCGAAATATTTGTCCCAGGTAAACATACTCATTAACAACTTCGAGCTTAGTGCTCCCAATAACTACCGGCGTAAGTGTAACAAGGACGTTACAAACGATCTTTGTTTTGTCCGTGTTCTTCTAGAGGAGTCTTTGAGAGGCACTATTGAGGCCATTGAGCATAGTGTATAGGTGCTTCAGTAATCTGTCATAAGGATTATATCATCGGATAAACGAAGGTGAGTGATGTACTGGCCATTGATGTTAATCATCATCATCACAGCCCTTCACAAGTCCACTGCTGAACATAGGCCTCCCCCAAAGAATGCCACAAAGCACGGTCCTGAGCCACCTGCATCCATCGACTTCCTGCATATCTTACCAGGTCGTCACTCCATCTAGTGGGGGGACGCCCTACACTTCGCCTGCCGGTACGAGGCTGCCACTCGAGAACCTTTTTTCCCCATCGGTTGTCGGCTCTTCGAGCTATATGGCCGGCCCATTGCCACTTCAGCTTACTAATCCGTTGGGCTATGTCGGTCACTCTGGTTCTACTGCGGATATCCTCATTTCTGAGTTTGTCACGCAGAGAAACTCCGAGCATAGCCCTCTCCATAGCTCGCTGAGCGACCTTAAGCTTCCTCATCCGGCCAGCAGTGAAGGACCACGTCTCAGTTCCGTATGTTATCACTGGCAACACGCACTGGGTGTACAGTCTCGTTTTAAGGTTTTGAGGTATACCTGACGAGAAGATGTGCCGTAATTTCCCGAACGCTGCCCAACCGAGTTGAATCCGTCGATTGACCTCTCGGTCGAAGTTGGACTTACCTAGTCGGACTATTTGTCCCAGGTAAACATACTCGTCAACAACTTCGAGCTTAGTGTTCCCAACAACTACCGGCATAGGTGTGACATGGACATTAAACATTATCTTTGTTTTGTCCATGTTCATCTTAAGACCTATCCGTTGGGAAACACTATTGAGGTCATTGAGCATAGTGCTTAGGTCCTCCAGCGATTCTGCCATAAGGACTATATCGTCGGCAAATCGAAGGTGAGTGATGTACTCGCCATTGATGTTGATACCGTATCTTTTCCAGTCCAGAAGCTTGAAAACATCTTCCAATGCAGCGGTAAAGAGTTTCGGGGATATGACGTCACCCTGTCTTACACCTCTCTGCAATTGGATAGGTTTCGTACTCTGGTTCTGTACTCGGATAGCCATCGTAGCCGTACTGTACAAGCACTTCAACACTTCGATATACCGACAGTCAACTTGGCATCGCTGAAGGGACTGCAGCACCGCCCAAATTTCGACGGAATCAAAGGCTTTCTCATAGTCCACATACGCCAGACATAGTGGCAAATTGTACTCCTCGGACTTCTGTACAATTTGCCGAAGGGTATGTATGTGGTCTATGGTGCTAAAGTCTTTTCGGAAACCGGCTTGTTCGGGAGGCTGGAAGTCGTCAAGTCTGCGCGCGAGACGATTCGTAATGACTCTCGAAAACAGCACGTAGACGCGGCTCAGAAGGGAAATCGGTCTGTAGTTCTTCAAGAGAGCGTTGTCGCCTTTCTTGAAGAACAAGACCACCGCACTTCTGCTCCACGCCTCCGGTGTAATGCCACCATGGAGGACGGAATTAAAGAGCTTCTGAAGGACTTCAAGTACCGGTTTTCCACCCGCTTTCAGAAGCTCTGCTGTAATTCCATCCTGGCCTGGGGCCTTGCCGTTTTTAAGGTGCTGGAGAGCCATTCTAATCTCGCTCAGACTGACGTCCGGGATATCATCGGAATAATGTCGGATAAGACTCGCTCTTGGATCGTTACTCACACTTGCGTGTGGCTCCAACGATGATGTGTACAGCTGCCCATAGAACCTCTCAATCTCACTCAAAATCTCAGGTGCCCCGGAAACGATGCTGCCACATTCGGTCTTCAGCTTTGACAGTTGGCTCTTTCCGGCAGACAGATCTCTGGCAAAGACTTTGGAGCCTTGGTTCCGCTCGATCGCTTCTTCAATACGAGCTGTATTGAAGTTGCGTAAGTCCCGCCGCATGCATTTGGAAATCTGTCTATTCAGTTGCCTGTATGCTGTCAAATCTGTTGAAGAATGTAGCTTCATCTCCCGTCTAACAGCCATGAGATTAAGAGTGTGATCGGAGAGTTTTTGTATTCTTCTGCGGCGGGTCTTGCAGAACTTAGCTCCGACCGCATGGACAGTTTCCACGAGTTTGTCATTCAAATCGTCCACTTCATTGCAGTCTTCTAGGCACTGAAAACGGTTTTGCAACTCGAGCTGAAAGGTTTCGGGACTTTGGATTAGAGCACGAGGGGGACGGAGCGTTGACTTCATTAGACGAGACCTCTCCAACTTAACGTTTAGGTTCAGTGTGCCTCTAACCATTCGGTGATCGCTGCCGGTTTTCACCCTCGCGATCACTGAGACATCACTGAACAGTTGTCGTCTGGTCGTCATAATGAAGTCAATCTCATTTTTTGTCGAACCGTCGGGGCTCGACCAGGTCCACTTCCTGTGGGGCCGCTTCTGGAAGAAAGAGTTCATCATAAAGAGTCCCTCTTTCTCCATGAAGTCGGCCAACTGCTGGCCCCTTGGGTTCCGTTGCCCTATTCCAAATTTCCCCACTTTCAGCTCACCGTTCTCTCTTGTGCCTAGTTTTGCATTGAAGTCTCCCATTAACACCGTATATTGGGTTTTGGAGGAATGCATGGCTCTAGAGATATCCTCATACATTTCCTCCACCTCCTGATCGGGGTGTGCCGAGGTTGGTGCGTAAACCTGTATGACCTTCAGCGAATACCGTTTGGTGATTCTGAGTATAAGGTACGCAACCCTCGTCGATACATTCTCAATCTTTACAACGTTGTTAACGAGAGACTTGTGGACGATAAATCCGACACCTCCTTGGGACAGATGGTCGCCCTCCCGGTAATAGAGCAAGTTGCCGGATTCGAGGATTACCGTGTCCTCCCCCTCTCTTCGGACTTCGGATAATCCTATAATATGCCAGCGTAACTTGTCTATCTCTTCTTCCAGCTCCACAATCTTCTCGTCAGTCCTCAGGGTGCGTGCGTTGTATGTTGCCAGGTCGAGTTGTTGTAGGTGGCAACCGAACCTCCATCGGAGATTCTTAGCACCCCCTGCCCCGCCGTTACCATGGTCGCCACCGTAGCCAGGATTAGCGGGGCCGCCGGGGACTGGGGGCCGTCTCTTCGTAACTTTCATTATGGGGGGTATATTGCCATAGTTGCCACGCTTGGCGAGCGGGTTGGCAACCGCAGTTTTTTATTGTATTTTTGCCGTTACCAGGAAGATGCTGCTGCCCATCTCCTGCCTGTTTCCCTTTGTCGCCTTTTACGACACCCACGGGAAGATATGGGGTAGTGGATATTCTTAACCGCCACTACACGGCAATTGATGTTAATACCATATCGTTTCCAGTCCAGTAGCTTGAAAACACCATTCTGGAGTCATTTAAGAGCCATTTTAATCTCGCTCAGACTGACGTCTGCGATATCATCTAGATAAACTTATCAAGTATTAAAACGATTTTTTTTAGTGGTATTGATCTACCTATCAAATGTCTGTCGGTCGGCAACTATTGTCTTATAAAAGAACGATAGCCAACCGGGAGTATCAGTAAGAGTATTCTATGGTTACTTATGGCACTTTTAACTGTTTATTGTGTTCTAATATCACAGGTATGAAGGTAAATTTAGGTGATAATAAATTAGATTTAATGTATATTTCAAAACTATAAATATTTTAGCAATAGTGCTTACCGATTCTGTAATATAAGTGATATAACAAAATAATACACTTTTTCTATGCAAGTATGAAGGTATGTTAATATAAGATACTTCGGATTCCTAATTTGAAATATGTCTCATTTTAGGCAAGTCCACTTTTGAGCTCATTTAAATCAAAAATACAATTAATTAATATACTTTTATTGATTTTAATTATATGTTAGAGTAAAAATCAGCATTTATTAATATTAAGAATAGTAACTCAGCCGTTTCTCTGAAACCATTAACAGAGTTTGCATTAGTAGCTGATTTTTCGTAAGCTTTTCCAAACATCATACAAATGCATGTTTTTTGAAAAATCTTATGTTTTGTTGATCAAAATGTGCGAGAATATCGTGTAACCAGGTATATAGGGAGCCCACTGGTATTTCATATAAGAAACTCACTATAAATCCAACGTAATCTAATGTCGTGTTTGTTACCTATACAAATAAATAAAATTGAAGTGTCTGTTTGCAATGTCAAAATTACAGCTTTTTACTAAATGCATATGAAAGTATATACGGCACTAATAACAAAAATATAATTTTTAAAGTTTTTATCAGTCTGTCTGTCTGTCTGTCCGTATGTCTGTCTGTTTGTTCCGGCTAATCTCCGAAACGGCTGGACCGATTTGGACGGGAACTCTTATTTTAATAAAAAAATTAGGGTTCCGCGCAAAAAAATTAAAACCCCAAATAACACGTGGACGAAGTCGCAGGGAACAGCTAGTATGTAATCATCATTATCATTCATCATCATTACAGCCCTTCACAAGTCCACTGCTGAACATAGGCCTCCCCCAAAGAATGCCACAGAGCACGGTCCTGAGCCACCTGCATCCATCGACTTCCTGCATGTCTTACCAGGTCGTCACTCCATCTCGTGGGGGGACGCCCTACACTTCGCCTACCGGTACGAGGCTGCCACTCGAGAACCTTTCTTCCCCATCGGTTGTCGGTTCTTCGAGCTATATGGCCGGCCCACTGCCACTTCAGCTTACTAATCCGTTGGGCTATGTCAGTTACTCTGGTTCTACTGCGGATATCCTCATTCCTAAGTTTATCACGCAGAGAAACTCCGAGCATAGCCCTCTCCATAGCTCGCTGAGCGACCTTGAGCTTCCTCATACGGCCAGCGGTGAAGGACCACGTCTCAGTTCCGTAAGTCATCACTGGCAATATGCACTGGTTGTACAATTTCGTTTTAAGGTTTTGAGGTATGTCTGACGAGAAGATGTGTCGTAGTTTCCCGAACGCTGCCCAGCCGAGTTGAATCCGTCGATTGACCTCTCGGTCGAAGTTGGACTTACCTAGTCGGACTATTTGTCCCAGGTAAACATACTCATCAACAACTTCGAGCTTAGTGCACCCAACAACTACCGGCATAGGTGTGACATGGACATTAAACATGATCTTTGTTTTGTCCATGTTCATCTTAAGACCTATCCGTTGGGAAACACTATTGAGGTCATTGAGCATAGTGCTTAGGTCCTCCAGCGATTCTGCCATAAGGACTATATCGTCGGCAAATCGAAGGTGAGTGATGTACTCGCCATTGATATTGATACCGTATCCTTTCCAGTCCAGAAGCTTGAAAACGTCTTCCAATGCAGCGGTGAAGAGTTTCGGGGATATGACGTCACCCTGTCTTACACCTCTCTGCAATTGGATAGGTTTCGTACTCTGGTTCTGTACTCGGATAGCCATCGTAGCCGTACTGTACAAGCACTTCAACACTTCGATATACCGATAGTCAACTTGGCACCGCTGAAGGGACTGCAGCACCGCCCGAATTTCGACGGAATCAAAGGCTTTCTCATAGTCCACATACGCCAGACATAGTGGCAAATTGTACTCTTCGGACTTCTGTACAATTTGCCGAAGGGTATGTATGTGGTCTATGGTGCTAAAGCCCTTTCGGAAACCGGCTTGTTCGGGAGGCTGGAAGTCGTCAAGTCTGCGCGCGAGACGATTCGTAATGACTCTCGAAAACAGCACGTAGACGCGGCTCAGAAGGGAAATCGGTCTGTAGTTCTTCAAGAGAGCGTTGTCACCTTTCTTGAGGAACAAGACCACCGCACTTCTGCTCCACGCCTCCGGTGTAATGCCACCATGGAGGACGGAATTAAAGAGCTTCTGAAGGACTTTAAGTACCGGTCTTCCACCCGCTTTCAGAAGCTCCGCTGTAATTCCATCCTCGCCTGGGGCCTTACCGTTTTTAAGGTGCTGGAGAGCCATTCTAATCTCGCTCAGACTGACGTCCGGGATATCTTCGGAATAGTGTTGGATGAGACTCGCTCTTGGATCGTTACTCACACTTGCGTGTGGCTCCAACGATGACGTGTGCAGCTGCCCATAGAACCTCTCAATCTCACTCAAAATCTCAGGTGTCCCGGAAACGATGCTGCCACATTCTGTCTTCAGTTTTGACAGTTGGCTCTTTCTGGCAGACAGATCTCTGGCAAAGACTTTGGAGCCTTGGTTCCGCTCGATCGCTTCTTCAATACAAGCTGTATTGAAGTTGCGTAAGTCCCGCCGCATGCATTTGGAGATCTGTCTGTTCAGATGCCTGTATGCTGTCAAGTCTGTTGAGGAATGTAGCTTCATCTCCCGTCTAACAGCCATGAGATTAAGAGTGTGATCGGAGAGTTTTTGTGTTCTTCTGCGGCGGGTCTTGCGGAACTTAGCTCCGACCGCATGGACAGTTTCCACGAGCTTGTCATTCAGTTATTTTATTATATATTATTATATTAGTATGTAATAAACACAATAAAATAATTTAGAATATTAAAATTCATTCTTTAACAGATATCATAATTTAAAATTAAAAATGTTGTACAGCCGACTTCAATATAAGTTATAAGAATAACTCAATAACTTTAGGTCAGTAGGTGTGAATTGGGGCTTCTTCGTCACTTTGCTCTCGCATTCGCTCGAGCCATGCCGCTGAAGACCCCAATTCTCTCCAGAGAGGTACAACATTTTTAGTTTAACCAAATTAACGTCTACATACTCACAGTTCTATCCTGCGGGAACAAGTGTACTTCCACTTCCAGTTGAGTTATTGAGCATGATGTTCAGAGCGTTTGCGAGATACTGATGGTATTGCCGCATCTTATGATTAATTTCTAATAATACAAGTTGTTTAGCCTAATTTCATTGTGGTTAGTGCTAATAAACGTTTTTAAGCTATTGCATAGCTTTTATCGAGGGCTTTGAGTGCGGCGACCGAATCAAGAAATTCCGTAACGAAAAAAAAAAACCTAAGACCCGAAAACCTAACATCGTAAATCCATTACAATAAAGATATTAATTAATTTGCAACCATCCGCTAACTAAATACAATGATGTGTCTTACCTGGATTGAAGAGCGCCTCCCACCCTGCCTCAATTGTTTCATTATTGTTTTATTCTCATAGCGAGTGCGCGCTGATTACAACGCTCGTCAAATATCATCTACATTGGTGAGTTTAATTATTTTTTACTATTTAGAAATTTAACCGCCATTTCCTTTTTTTTGACTTCATACTTGTTTTTGTTAATTGTAGAATATGGGCAACACTGAGGAACACAATGATTCTAATCCTATCACTAATCCGTGTTACTATGCACAGGATGTGGATAAATTTACACGAAATTATTACAACCGAAAGGAGCAGCTTCACGATTTACCACCAAATAGAATAGCTATTAATGAAGAGCGACAATCTAAATCAAAGAAATGTTACAGGAAGAGAAACCGTTCTCAAGAATCATCATCATCATCATCATACATTATCCGCCGAGATAAAGATAAACAAGGTCATCGTCTGATAAAAATCAGCATTTGCGAACTTAATGAGCAAGAAGAAAATGTCATCCATGATCTTAGTGCTAATATAAGTGTTCAATATGTTGTGATGGATTCAATGTATGATGAAGTGTTAGATGCTACAAATTGTCTTATAAAAAAATAGGTGAAAAATTATGTGAGAACTAGTAATTTAATTAATGTAGCTTGTAAAATATAATAAAAGTTATACATTGAATTTTTATTGTTGTTTTAATATGTATCATTATTTTTCGAATGTGTAGAGGAAAAAAGAAAAAGACATTTATTGTTACAACGAATGTATTTATTAAAACTAAATATTTATTTATTTTAAATTAATATAAAGTTATAAACATGATAATACATGTTACACTTACTTATATATTACATAGTAGTAGCATTACATAGTTTTACATTCAAATTTATTAAAATATAGTTTTATAGTGTCCCCACGGTAACGTATTGTAGCCATCTGCCATAATTTGTCTTTTATCATCATCTCTATTAAGTACAAGTTTATCAACTTTTTGAGTAAATATTTGATGATTCTTTGATCTAATTACGATACTCTTTCTAAAATCTTCATTAGACCATAACGCTCGTTTATATTTTTCAATATTAAGATTTTGAGTAACAGATTTTTTAATACCCTTAGCTTTTCTTATTGAGGTTGTTTTAGAATGAATACAATATAATTTCGCTCTTAATCCAACAAATTCAGTTATTATATCACTGTCCATTTCGTCTTTGAAAAACCCTGGAATTTTACAATTTACTTTGGGCATATACTGATTGTTTTCGAAATTACTTGTATCAAAATATTTTATATTGTCTTCATAAAAACAATTTGTATCTATTAGATACAACAGACTATCAGTATCAGTATAACAAAGTTGCAGTGAATTTTTATACATGCGTTTCATTACAGAGTAATGAAAATGATATAAATCACTCTTAGCTAAATCCAGAATTGAAAACCCAATGTAAATTGGGTGATCAAGGATAACTTTTGTTAGTTCTAACTGGATTGCTACTAACGAATCTAAAATTATTGACAAATTTTTAAAATTAGGAGCACTTACATATTTTTCAGCTCCACATAGTTTATTAGTCTTATTGGCTGTATCTATCCATACATTAACCAATTTTACATCGACTTGTTTTCGTTTATTCTCTATTGTCTTTCCAAAAATAGAATTATTTTGTTTTAAAAAAAATCTCTTTCAAAGTATGAAGTAGCGTTTTGTCTAAGTGTTGTATTTAATAAAATATATGGTGTTAAAATGCATTTTGTCTAAATAACAATATCCTTTAAACTTTGAGCAAAATGAGTCCCTGACGTAAACATTCTTTTAAATGCTCATAATGAATAACATATCTACATTTATCGTACAAACTAGCTATTAATTTTTTATGTTTGCTTCCTTGCGGAGCAAACTTTTCTGCTGCAAATGGTAAATCTGAATGATCATAATGTATTTCAATTGGATAGTGCAAGTCTACTTCAAGAATATACCCAATATCACTATCATCAGGAACACTCATTACATCAAATTGATTAATTTCTTTTTCACTTATTTAAAGTTCCCCGTTGGTAACTTTTGCATCATAGCAAAACCTTATAAATTTACACAATCAAGATAAATCAATAAATTGTTTTTATCCTTGCTGTCATAATAGGACATGTATTTATTGTTTGCTTTTGCATATCTTAGAGAACGTTGAGCATACAACCAACAAAATCTAACAACCAAAAAAAACTATATTTTATTATAATAAACTGATCTGTATTCATAATAATAATAATACTTACTTACTTACTTACTTATCTTCACGCACAATCCCTGACGGGGTAGCCAGAGAGAACAGATCGCCAAGTGTCACGATCCTTACAAACCTCTTTCGCTTCTTTCAGATTCATTATCTTCTTCATGCATGCACGCCTAGGTATCCGAGTACTCTTGACCCTACCCTCTTCGAGCAATTTGCTCACATGGTCTTCGAAAGTTAGTCTCGGTCTACCTCGACACCTTTTAATATTAACTTTCGCGCTATATATTTTCTTCACCATTCGGTCTTCACTCATTCGCTCAACGTGCCCAAACCACCGAAGCACGCCCTTATCAATTTTTGTGATAAGGTCATCTTTCAAACCTGCCATATTGCGAATCTCTTCGTTTCGCTTTCGGTCGGCCATGGTAACGCCACACATTTTACGAAGAGATCGCATCTCCACTGCATTCAACTTACTTTTATGCTTCTTCTGGCATACCCAGGTTTCGCTGCCATATAACAAAGTCGGTACCAACACTGCGTTATGTATTGCAAGGCGTGCACTCTTCGCTACGCCTTGCCTTTTGACTAACGCAGTCAGGGCACCATTGACTTTGTTCCCGGCAGCGACACGCCTGTCCACATCTAAATCACATCTTCCATCCCGGCTAAAAGCACTCCCCAAGTATACAATTTCATTTACCTGTTCTAGACATTCCTGATTTACCCATATTTCACACTTCGTTCTCTCTTCGTCCCTTTCAAATACCAGAACCTTAGTTTTATTAGCATTCAAACGGAGACCTTTAATTTCACATTCCTCTTTCATACACGTGACTAATGCCTGCAGTTCTGCCTCTGATGGTGCAATAAGCACTGCATCATCAGCGTACAGCAGACAATTTACTTTTATGTCACCCAATTTCACACCCAAACAGCTATCTTTCAGCTTCTGTAAACAGCTGTCGAGATACAGTATGAACAGCCAGGAAGACATGACACAACCTTGCTTTACGCCCGTTTGGACGTTAAACATGGGTGACAGGTCATGCCCTACCCGCACACAGGCTTTACAGTCACAGTAAAGAGACTGCACAGCCCTTAGCAATCGACCATCCACACCATACCCCGGCAACAGTTCCCACATTTTCTTCCTTACAACCTTATCAAATGCTTTCTCAAGATCCACAAAAGCACAGAAAATCTTCTGGTTAGTAGCCAGAAGCTTCTCCGTGATCATGCGGAGAGAAAACATTTGATCCGTGCATCCTCTTCCAGGTCTAAATCCGCATTGTGCCTCCCATAGAAATCTTTCCGATTTCTCTTGCATCCTACGTGTCAAAAACTTCGAGTAAACTTTACTTGCTAAACTGGTCAAGCTGATCGCCCGATAGCACCCGCAGTCAAAATGTGAACCTTTACCTTTATATAAAGGCACAATGACTGCGGATCGCCAATCATCCGGGACATCCCCCGTCCGCCAGCACAAATTGCACAACAGATGAAAGCTGTCCCAGACGCGAGGCCCACCATACTTGACCATTTCAGCAGTAACTCTGTCTAGTCCCGCAGCCTTACCACATTTCAAACTTCGAATCGCACGTTCAATCTCTTTCATACTGATGACCTCAGTGTCATCGAGGTCCGGGTCTGGCGTACCAGTCACGGCGTCATCCCCGGATCCCTCACTAAGATCATCACACGCATACACTTCTCTATAAAATTCGCTCCATCGCTGCATGACGTCCGATTTTTCTGAGAGGACGTCATTAGTTCTCGAAAGCACTTTGTTCATTCTTAAGGCCGTCGCACCACTTCGGGTCCATATACGATATGATTTTCTTTCGTTCTCAATTGCAAGGCATGTTAAATCATTAAAAATAGGTACATTTAGATAGTACAGTTAGAGAATATAGTTTTATCTGCCGACTTCCAAAAAGGAGACGGTACTCAATTCGACTGTATGTTTTTTTTATGTGTGTTACCTCATAACTTTTTACTGGGTGACCGATTTCAATGATTCTTTTTTTATTTGAAAGCTGATACTTCTCGTGTAGTCCCATATGAATTTGATCAAGGTCAGACCTAAGTAGGTGTGAATTGGTGCTTCTGCGTCACTTACACTCGCTTCGCTCGAGCTACATGCCGCTGAAGGCCCCAATTCTCTCCATTACCTAAATTTTTAGTCTAATTCTCGATCCGCTTTTTTTATCTTTGCTCCATTTCTAATACCGTTTCATTCGGAATCTCAAATACAAATGGTTCAATAATATAACAACAAAATATGAAGACTAATCTATTTCATCGTTAAAAATGCAAGGTGGTACAAAAAACAGTTACTTTAATAATAAGTACTAATCGTTAACGGTCTTTTTTTTTCTTCTTCTCGAACACAAAGGTAGTTTAAATTAAAAGATGAAGTGTTTATTTACATATATTTTATTGGAAATCAAACAATCATTTTGTTTTCAAAACACCATTTCTTAATACATAAAACATTTTTTTAACGCACATATTTTCTTATGAGTAAAACAGTTATTCAGTAAAGTATCTTTACAATAAAGTTCACAAAGAGTATTTAAATTGGGAGCTCCTAAGCAATTTATATCTATGATAGTATTATTTTCATCACAAATATCTTGCACCCATTTAATTTTTTCACATCCTTCTTAAAAAAATCTTTTTATCTTTCAAATATGTCTTTATAATTCTGTGAAACTCTCTATAATCAACAAAGCCCTCACTCCATCGATACCCTCGGTGCTTTTCAATCCAGCCAATTTGTTTTTTTTTTCTTCAAGAGATAGTGAAGTGAATGGGTAATGAGGTTTAATTAGGAATATATTGGTGTACTCAAGAGTGGCTATAGCAAACTCCTTTACTATAAATTTATTTTTTGCTATTTTTGAAGCCTTGAAGATTGACGATTATTGTATTGCTATTCATGATATTTTCTTAACGATATTACTCAGTGGTTTGTATTCGAATATACAGTCATTTAATATCAAGCAATAAGCGGTTGTCTGATCTGGTATTTCTTGGTCTGTTTCGATTTCAACTCTCACATCGATCGAACCTTTTAAAGTTTCGTGTTGTCTTGAACAATCAATTACAAATAATGTAGTCATGTCTCTGAACTCCTTTAAACCTTTTTTTAAAGGAGTTTTTAAATCGAAACAGACCAAGAAATACCAGATCAGACAACCGCTTATTGCTTGATATTAAATGACTGTATATTCGAATACAAACCACTGAGTAATATCGTTAAGAAAATATCATGAATAGCAATACAATAATCGTCAATCTTCAAGGCTTCAAAAATAGCAAAAAATAAATTTATAGTAAAGGAGTTTGCTATAGCCACTCTTGAGTACACCAATATATTCCTAATTAAACCTCATTACCCATTCACTTCACTATCTCTTGAAGAAAAAAAAAACAAATTGGCTGGATTGAAAAGCACCGAGGGTATCGATGGAGTGAGGGCTTTGTTGATTATAGAGAGTTTCACAGAATTATAAAGACATATTTGAAAGATAAAAAGATTTTTTTAAGAAGGATGTGAAAAAATTAAATGGGTGCAAGATATTTGTGATGAAAATAATACTATCATAGATATAAATTGCTTAGGAGCTCCCAATTTAAATACTCTTTGTGAACTTTATTGTAAAGATACTTTACTGAATAACTGTTTTACTCATAAGAAAATATGTGCGTTAAAAAAATGTTTTATGTATTAAGAAATGGTGTTTTGAAAACAAAATGATTGTTTGATTTCCAATAAAATATATGTAAATAAACACTTCATCTTTTAATTTAAACTACCTTTGTGTTCGAGAAGAAGAAAAAAAAAGACCGTTAACGATTAGTACTTATTATTAAAGTAACTGTTTTTTGTACCACCTTGCATTTTTAACGATGAAATAGATTAGTCTTCATATTTTGTTGTTATATTATTGAACCATTTGTATTTGAGATTCCAAATGAAACGGTATTAGAAATGGAGCAAAGATAAAAAAAGCGGATCGAGAATTAGACTAAAAATTTAGGTAATGGAGAGAATTGGGGCCTTCAGCGGCATGTAGCTCGAGCGAAGCGAGTGTAAGTGACGCAGAAGCACCAATTCACACCTACTTAGGTCTGACCTTGATCAAATTCATATGGGACTACACGAGAAGTATCAGCTTTCAAATAAAAAAAGAATCATTGAAATCGGTCACCCAGTAAAAAGTTATGAGGTAACACACATAAAAAAAACATACAGTCGAATTGAGTACCGTCTCCTTTTTGGAAGTCGGCAGATAAAACTATATTCTCTAACTGTACTATCTAAATGTACCTATTTTTAATGATTTAACATGCCTTGCAATTGAGAACGAAAGAAAATCATATCGTTCCCGGCAAAAGTCGGGATGGTAGTGTATTTTCTCGTTTGTTTGCTGGTGCCTAAATGGTGTACGTTTGAACACGACTGAATGAATGACCAAACGATGCAAATGTCGCTCACAAAAAGTAAATGAACTTTCAAACACTGAAGTATCTTATATCAGAAACCTACCTCATATTAGGCACCTTTACCCTACAGCTTTTATTAAAAGTAAAAAAAAAATGACTCCTTTAAAAAAAAAAAGGAATATCACAAGCTCAAGGTAACAACTAGAATGTCGTCTAAATAGTCAAATTGATAACTTTATCCTCTATTTTTCTACTTAGGGGTAAAATGTTTTTCTAAGTACCTATAATAAAACCTTAATAATTTTTTTTTATATAGATAAATTAAAATTAATTATATAGATAAATTTATATTATAAAAAGAGAATCAGTAAAATTGAAAAGAACGAATAAATTGTTATGAAGAAAATTAAGTTTTTGGATTAAAAAAATATCCCGAAAACGAACGTTAGTGAGATACTTCTCGGGGTATGTATATTTTTTTTTAATTCCTAAGTTCCCATTTTACAAAACAATGTCTAGAGACTGCGACGTGCTGTAACTTGCAATTACGTTTCAAAGTTTGGGTCAGAATTGAAGGGTTTGTGTGCGTGACAGCTTGGTCTTATACTCGAGATGGCTGTTTTAGTGTGCGTCCCGTAGGAATACCGGCAATAAGATTTTTCACCGTAATTTGGGGAATATATAGGGACAACTTTCCTGCATGTGGTTGTTATTACTTTTTATTTTAGTATTTCGTACGATTACGAATTCGTTTTTAGAATTGCAGGACGTAGTCGTCGTTATCAAAATTGTTGTTTTTGCACCGATTGTTCTTAAAATCAATGGACATCCAGATAATAATTTTAAATGACACCAACAAGAATTCGACGATAGAACAGAAGAAATAATAACTTTTTACTACTTTATAATTTAGAATAGATAGGCATACAATAATTTTTATTCAATACTAGCTGTTCCCCGCGACTTCGCCCGCGTGAAATTTAGGGTTTTAGTTTTGTTGCGCGGAACCCTAAGTATTTTCTAAAATATAAGTAGCCTAAGTTACTTCTTGTAACATGAGCTATCTAACAGTGAAAGTCCCGAAAAATCAGTTCAGCCGTTTCGGAGATTAGCCGGAACAAACAGACAGACAGACAAAAATTTTAAAAATTGTGTTTTTGTTATAAGTACCGTATATACTTTCATATGCAATTAGTAAAAAGCTGTTATTTTGACATTACAAACAGACACATCAATTTTATTTATTGTATAGATGTATAGATAGATTATTACATAATACTTATTGTATGTCAGTTTTTTTATTTACCACTGGTTGAGATAATACTTCCGTCCTGGGAAGAACCAGCAAGGAAACTCATTATTTTTTCATATATAATACATAATGTTATTAACAATTTTGTATAATTATTTACATAAGTTATAATAAAACCAGCATGGTAGCGATCACCATATCCCCAGGGGTTATTTTCCTTTTTTTTCATACAGTTCTTGTTTAATAAAATTTTAAAATTTGTTCTTGTTCTTTGTCGTGAAAGTGTATACATTATTAGTAATTCATTTATGAAGCATTTGCCTGCAATTCTCTATGCAGACATTATATGATCTAAGGTTCCAAATTTGAATCGCACATCGTAATTTGGGTTACTGTATAATACAAAACTCTAATTACCTAACTGAAACAATCATCGAGAAAAACTTTTGTGGGAGATTGTTATCGAGGTGATTTCATTGGTGTTTTAACTACGTATCACCAAAAACGTTAAATCCCTAAATTAGAGTTTTAAAAAGTATTACTTGTAGATCCTTCATCGACTAATTGGTTCAGTCAAGTAGAAAGAATGAATGAAGAAAGAGTGACAAAGCAAATGTTGCAAAACTGAATGGCACAGTTGGCAAGGCAAGGAAGGGAAAAGGGTCCCCAGACGAAAGTTTATCGAACAAATTAGCGACTCCCTCTGTCTTAAGCGACGAGCATATATGGACGTGAAGGAAGCGGTAGAGGTGTGTCAAATAGAACTCCGTAGTCTCTGCCTACCCCTGTGGGGTACAGGCTTGAGTGTTTATGTATGTATTATATATGTGTCTTTGATCCCGCCAATGAGGTTCTGAGATAAACCATGAATAGCACATATTATATTTTTATAACAACCTTTTTGTGTAAAGTTAAGAGTTAAAATGGCAAATATTCGTTAACCATTTCAACTGAACACAAGTTACTTGAGACGAAAAATAGAAGTCAAAGCGTAAGGGCAAGCCTGACTGCGTAACAGCCGCTTCACGTCAAGTGGGACTTCATAAGCATCCCTTTGATCTGCTGCTCAGTCTGCTGACTTAACGCCTTGTGTAACTATTCTTTTGGTAGAAATAATGTCATTAACAGTTAAAGAAAAAAAATGTGTTTCAATTCATCAAATTAATTGACACGTCACCAAGAAATAAAAAAATTCAGATTTTATCAACCCAGAACAAATTACTAATATACACTAAAAAACATGTAGTGGCGGTGTAAGAATATCTACTACCCCATATCACCTCGTAGGTATCGTAAGAGGCAACGGAGGAAAACTGAACCAGGAGATGGGCAGCAGCATCTTTCTGATAACATCTAAATAACTGTGGTTGTCAACACGCTAGCCAAGCGTGGCAACTTTGACAAATATCCCTCCTATGAGACAATCTATGGGGGAGTCCTATGTTGAGCAATGTACTTTTGTTACGCTCTGATATCTGTATTTGGGTAATTACATATTAAAAAAAACTATGCCGAATTACAGTCTACGTGAATCTGCTTGAAATAGGCTCTAGGAAAACAAGAAAGATACGTGCATTGTCATCTATGACTTCTTATTTGTTAGATACAATTTCAAATAAAGTTTAATTTTTTTTGTATACTTATTACACCTGTCGAAAGTTGTTTTACCCAAAAATATTTTAATGATTTTTCCCTAATATAATATGCAAATTAAGATTTTATTTATGGCTTAGCGATGTTTTCCTGTAGATAAGTAATTGTGCAATTAGTATACGACTATATTACATTTTTAGATTTTGTACATAAGTTAAATTTTAACAATTGTAGACAGACTTCTTTAAACAAATAAATTACTGCTTTTGCTTAAACTAAGAGATGAGTAACTTGATCCAGATTTGACGACTTGCTATATTTACATCAGTATCTAATTTGGCGGTGATGCATTTGAACATGGCAAAGCAGACTAAATTAGCTTAAGAAAAGCTAAGAGTGAACAACTGTTGCTTTAAAGAGGTCCACCTTGTAATCTGATGAAGAGATAGATGCTAGCAAATTATTTCACTCCTATGTACGCATTACGAATGACAAAGCAAACCATTTGGTTCGAATGCCTAGTAGGTACGTCGCTAACAAAGAGGTGGAGACCAGCTTAGTATCTGGCCATGCGATAATGGAACAGAGAACGAGGAAACAAGTTATACGATTCCTGGACATACTCCTCGAAATGTGTCGTGCAAAATGTATTCAAGAGTAAACGCCAGCTAGTCAATGTTACGTCCCTGTTTGTACGATGTGGATAGCTAGTATAGTTACTGTAAGGTAGGTACTTGAAGCGAGCTTCCATTAAAACATACTTCAAGCCGCTGAAGAAGATTGGTCAATTTTTACCATCAGTCAAGTGTCATATTCCTCTACAAGATGCAGGAGTATACAAGCTGGATTGTGAATGTGGGCTCTCGTACATAGGACAAACAAAAAGATCTATTAAAACCCGCGTTAAAGAACATATACCTGACGTGAAGCACCGACGTATCGGGAAGTCTGCAGTTTGTGAACATGTTCAAGATCGTCCCCGCCATTACATTAGATTTGATAGACCACAAATCCTCGCAAAAGAACACCGATTCATTCATATTCATTCATAATTAATAAAATCAAATCCAAACCCAAGTATACCACTGCTAGACTTCAAGATACTGTTAGCTCATTCTGCGTAAATCGAACCAAAAATTAATAATAAAAAACTGAAGGTAGCCGGGCTAACAATGACAGCAGGACGTCAAACACCTCAGTCCCCCGTGACTACGGGTGCTGGAAAGCACCCGAAACGTCGGTAATATAAAAATAAGTTAATATACGCGATAAAATCCGTAAAATTAGTTTTATTTAAAAATACTGTAAGGTATTCCATCTTGATTTTCAAATCATCATCATAATCATCATCATCATTACAGCCTTTCACAAGTCCACTGCTGAAAATAGGCAACAAATGCCCCAAAGCACGGTCCTGAGCCACCTGTATTCATCGATATCCTGCATGTCTTACCAAGTCGTCACTCCATATATTGGAGAGTCGCCCTACACTTCGCCTACCGGTACGAGGCTGCTACTTAAGAACCTTTTCTCCCCATTGGTTGTAGTTCTTCGAGCTATATGGCCGGCCCATTGCCACTTCAGTTTACTAATCCGTTGGGCTATGTCGGTTACTCTGGTTCTACTGTGGATATTCTCATTTCTAAGTTTATCACGCAGAGATACCCCGAGCATAGCCCTCTCCATAGCTCGCTGAGCGACCTTGAGCTTCCTCATACGTCCAGCAGTGAAGGACCACGTCTCAGATCCATAAATCATCACTGGAAACACGTACAATTTCGTTTTCAGGTTTTGAGGTATACCTGACGAGAAGATGTGTCGTAGTTTCCTGAATGCTGCCCAGCCGAGTTGAATCCGTCGATTGACCTCTCGGTCGAAGTTGGACTTACCTAGTCGGACTATTTGTCCCAGGTAAACATACTCGTCAACAACTTCGAGCTTAGTGCTCCCAACAACTACCGGCATAGGTGTGACATGGACATTGAACATGATCTTTGTTTAGTCCATGATCATCTTAAGACCTATCCGTTGGGAGACACTATTGAGGTCATTGAGCATAGTGCTTAGGTCCTCCAGCGATTCTGCCATAAGGACTATATCGTTGGCAAATCGAAGGTGAGTGGTTTACTCGCCATTGATGTTGATACCGTATCTTTTCCAGTCCAGTAGATTGAAAACGTCTTCCGATGGAGCGGAGTTTCAGGGATATATCGTCACCCTGTCTTACACCTCTCTGCAGTTAGATTTTCAAATGTGACAACGAATTAGTAGCCTTCTTGGGTCGAATTTGTATGCTTTGAGTTGCAGTGTCCACGTACTATCTGTCTGATTTGTCTTTATAATGTTTTAAAACAACTGCACACTGTTATTTTCTTAAGCTTTATCTTCTGGCTCAGCTAGGTAACAAAGGCCCTTATCACCCTAAACTACCCTAAACTCTTGGAACTTTCGAGGTTGCTAACAGTGAAAAATAATTTATTCATATTTTATTCAATAATAGGTTACTGATAAATAATCAAAACCTAGACCCTTCTCATTTCGAGAGCACAAGGGCTCTATTCATCCTCAAGGGTCAAGGCACGTATTACATTCAACATGTACCGTGAGTGACACAGTCTTAAATAAAACGATCTTCTTGCCAAAAAAAAATCTTATTAAAATCTTATCTAGTGAAAAACCCTAAGTAAGTGTCGTTTTGAAAATTATGGTAGTTTATCACTACATCGTACTAATCGTCAGCCAATATCATACCATTACCATACTCATATTTTAGTATTTGAATTTATTATACTGTAGTTTTAATGACTTTTAATATTCCAAAGTGATTAAAAAGAAATAGATTTTTCTTTAAATATATTAGAATTTGTCACATCATTTCCTATTAGAAATTAATGTTTTAAAATCGTAATCAATACTTACTAGTACTATATCTGTGTGAAGGAGAAACCAATGTCAGTGTTCTACACATGCCTAAAGTTCACCGTAATTATTATAGTTGATTATTATCAAACTTTATACTAGCCACTTGCTTCTAACGCACGGGTGCTATTAAAAAAAAAACACGTGTGCAGTTCACACGCGGTAAAGGGTAAGTGAAACCTTCAGAAAAGAAAACTTTGAGAGCATGAGACGAGTGCAATATATTAGGAGTAGGATAATTGTAGGGGTTATGTTATTTAAATATAAATAATAATAATCTTTATTGATATAATGTGAGGTTACCTACATATTATAGCCTATGAAGCCTCTCAATCCTAAACTAGGTAAGAACCTGTATGTCAGGATTCAGCACCTTCTCCCTTGTTTCTTAGCCTAATTAATTTATGACAAGACAATTTTCCAGAGTGTGTTTCCAGATATAACTAATAACAGTTATTCTTAAAGAATATTATTTGATATGCGTGCGAGCGTGTAATTTGTATGCGCACGCACGTTGCTATATCTTTATCATCCAATAGTACTCCAAGATACTTGACCGTAGGTGTTTTACTTATGGGTTGACATGTACATTGTTGGTTTGTTCAGAATTTGCATGTGTGAATACTGTATACTCTATTCTATCTCATTCTCTCGTAGGCTAAATCCTATAGATGTATATGTTTGTCTCTTTTTAGCACCCCTTTTTTGTTTCATCGAGTTTCAAATCACAATTCTAAAGATTTCACTTCAAAAATATGTTATATACATGAAAATCTTTCTCAAGAATTTTTTAAATAGTGATGATAAGCCCTCAAGGCATGAGGCAAATCTAATTTTATTTCTCAAAACGTAATACAGCCTTGTGACTGATGATTGATCTGATGTATACATATTTTTCTCTTTTTTTAATTATAGAATAAGTGTTACAAACGAGCAGTCTTGTAACAATTCTGATGTATACATTTTTTGACTGTTTTTTTATTATAGAATAAGGGTTACAAGCGAGCACACAGCTACACATATATTTACATTTATTCTCCATTAAAAATGCAGATGCGTTGTCGCTCCTGACCATTGAGATGGGATGCCTCGTTTCTAATAAAAAAACCCTTTTACTGGTTCTCTACACTCATCATACCAAAACACAGCAGCCTTAAGCTACTATTTTACGCTGGTATTCTGCGAGAGTGTGGTCCTAACCCCGCCTAGCCGATCAATTCGTGCTACGACTAATGTAGCTGCAGCGTGGCCCTACCACGTAGAGAAGAAGTCTATACAATTAGGATACAACAACAATTTATATTACAACGGTGAGGCAATTCATCATAGTTCTTAGATGTGTCAACGCTTGTGAGAACTTCTTACTTTGAATTTATTATGTCAATGTAAGTTCGTAAAAAAGTAACTTAAAACTCAAAATACGTAAAATAATCGGAGTACTAATGATAAATCATTACCATAATAACATTGCATAACGAGAGAGAAACACGGCACAAAATGCGACTAGAAGAAATATGTCTGTTCTGATCGATTGAAGACTGAACGTTTCATATGCCGTATTACAGCTATGAGATTAAGAGTGTGATTAGATAATTTTTGGGTTCTTCTGCGACTAGTTTCCTTAATTTAGCTCCGACATCAAGAGAGTCATTTGGCACATTTGTGGAAAAACCTATTTCAGTTTAAATTAATTATATGAGACAAAAGTACAACTACTGGTTAAAATACTTATGAATGATGACCATACGGAACCAAACTATATTTATAATTTTATGATTCATCATTACTTAATCATATAATTATAAAGTCCATTGACTCGTCATAACGTTTTTATGTTCGATGAAATGGCTTAATAAACGTTATAGATGAAATGGACCTAAATGCATTTTAAAAGGAACGGGGAGATTGACAGGCGCAGACATTAACACTTGAAAGAAAATTATTTCATTGTGTAAGTTGACTTATTTTATACAAGTGACAAACGAGCACATAGTTCTCCTGATGGTAAATGGATGTTGTAGTCCATCCTCAATTAAGAATGAAAATGAGTGGGATGAGTTACCACTCACCAGTATCGTTATGGAATACCTCGTTACTGGTAAAACGGGTATCCGGTTTTCGTCTATAAGAAACAATACCACTATGCTGCTATTTTATGTTGGCATTTTGTGAGTTTGCGATTTTTCCACAGTTGAGTGAAGAGTGCATTTTCGTTCATTAGTATATAGTCAACGGGTTAACCTAGTAAAGATATACATTGCTTGCTCTATCAAAATAGGACTTGGCAAACGCAACCACTGCTAACTTTACTTTATTGCTTGGCAAAATTATCAAATATGAGTATTGGATGCAACAAACAGACTATAGTTTTGTATTGTTTAGAAAAGTAGGTCACTGAACCTTGCCCCACTTGGATTTTTTTTGCAACGAAGTTCGTCGTATCGCACGGTACGTATTTGACCGATGGGGGTTAGGCGAGAAAAAGTGTAAGATTTTTCCGTCACGATCCCCTTTCTATAGTGCGGGCGAGTTGGAATAATATCCATCTCCATCGGACTTTTTCTTATCTTGCTATGAAAGAAATATTATTTTAAATGACGTTTCATCTTTATAGATGCTAGTAATTCATTTATTTGAATTTGTTAATCAATAATATAATACGTTTATCAATAATAATATACTACGAAAGGAACTTCGTTCCAGCCGAGTATTCTACGACACTCACGCATGTTTTTTTTTATTTTTGAGTTTTCTTATTTTTAACTAATTGTTCGTCGTTTGTTCGTTATTGTTCGAACATAAAAATTGTTTGTTCGTCTTATAATTATTTATAATTAATTAAACAAATTTCATCCTTAGGTTGGCCCCCCTTATTGTAAAATTTTACTTTTATCCCTTAAATTAATGGATTTTTACTAAAATATCGTTTCTTCGATCGCTATTGATGATTGTTCGATCATAAATACATTAAAATTATTTGTGAGAATCGGAATTATTTTCTGAATTATTAGACGTGGATTGCGAAGTTGGTTTATTATAAGATTTATTTTAATTTTTTTTGTATCAACAGGTATTAAGGCTATTTCTAGACTGCGTAACTAAATAAACCAGAGACTTTATGTGTTTGACATTGGTATTACGAACATAAACATTGAATATTTTATTAAAATAAACTTGGTAAAATAAATGGTCTTTGATAATCTTAATTCTAAAAATCGCTGTATAGATAGATTCTACTGGATCGCTAGTCTATACATATAAATAAAATTGAAGTGTCTGTCTGTAATATCTGTACTCACATAAATCATTGTATATTCTATTTTGTTATTGTATTGTGGACTGAGGTTTTTCTGAACAAGTAGTAAAAGTAAAAAAAATACTTTCTTGTTTAAATAATACGTGGCAGGGCCTTGCGGAAATTTCCTGTTCTCGGGTTAATATTTATTTGTTTACATATATGGTATTCATCGAATTCTAGTTCTGACAGCGTTCAAAGCTCGGTTTGCACGATGTTACCCCGATCTTTAATGATTTTCGCAGGATTACTTTCAGGGAAGTGCATCTATGCATAATTAATAGTATAATGTGTAGATGTAGACATCTACATATTATACTATTAACTAATATAAAATATGGCATTATACAGGTTTTAGCTGATCAGACTGCTGATGTTAGTGGCACAGAGCAATTATCAATTGGTGTTGTATCTATATCTATTTAAGTTATGATAAATGATAAAAAACCAATAATTTGTGAAAATTCCTCGGATACCTCGGATATGTACCGGTACAAGAGTTAAATGCAAAAGTCTTTTGGAAACTATTTATTGCAATTTTAATTTAAATAAACTTGTATCGACAAGACAGTTCCTCCCCATTTAAAATTACATTAGTATTAAATATATATATACACACACACATATATATATATATATATATATATATATGTACATTAGATTAATATTATATATTATATATATAGACTCGTAGAATTACCGACTGATGCCTACGAGTCGCCTGCGCGATACTTTATATTGCTAGAACTGTTTTTATTTTATTTACCCTCATTCCCAACATTATCATAAATTGCTCAAATATGAATAACATTTTTCATTTATCATAAGCGTATCTCTTTATAGGATGAATATTAAATTAATAAGAATCTTCCGTGCTCTTGACCTTTACGCGGTATGAATTATAAAAAAATATGAGTAAAATTTTAATACAAAATGCCCTCCTTCTTCAGAAGTTTCCACTCGTTGTAATGAACGGTAGGTATAATGTAAAGGAACCTTACTTTATATAATATCTAGCGCAGGAGTTCCCAAACTTTTAAGGTAATGGAATACTCACCAAATCCCTTTTATTTTATGTATTTTATGGAACCCCACATCACATGATTACATATCATAGACTTTGCAATTGAAATATTATGATAATATAATTCTCGTTAACTACCTACGTATCTACAGTAGAGCCACGCGGCATCTTTTGCTGTCGCATTGATAGGCCGGCTCGAACCGGGGTGGTTTCACGACCTCACAGAATACCAGCGTGAAGTAGAGGTTTACCTCTGCGTTTCGCTTGGTGAGTGCAAGTGGCCGGAGGCCCTTTTTACTGGAAATGAGGCATTTCATATTAATCCTCACGGGTGACAACGCATCTGCATTTTGATTCGCAAACGAGGATAGATGTAGATGTCTATGGGCCGCAGCAACCACTTACCATCAGGTGGACTGTGTGCTCATTTGTCACTCTTATCCTATAAAAAAAAATATAACAGTAATGGATTTCGCGGAACCATGGTGACTTTACCACTGAACCCTTAGGTTCCGCGGAACCCACTTTAGGAATATCTGATCTAGAGGATATTATACTTCACAACCGAACGCAATTTATATATTATATTTTACTCAACAATATCTTACAGAATGTGGAAAAAGCTGTTGAATTATCCAAGAATAATAAAAACTAGTAAAATTATTAACAAATTCTGTATTTATGGACCCAAATAACTCATATTCACAATTATAAAAATATGTTGGTTTAATGCCAACAGAAAATCACAAAATATGGACCTGTTTTCCTGAAAAATTTATATTAACATTACAATAAATTCATCTTTACATTTTTATATAGAATAGGGTTAAACGAGTAGATAGTCCACCTAATTGTAAGTGGATACTGCGGCCTATAGACATCTAGATCTATCCTCGATTAAAAATCAAAATGCAGATGCGTTGTCACCCATGAGGACTAAGATGGAATGCCTCTTTTCCAGTAAAAAGGGTCTCCGGTTGTCTACACTCACCATATGAAACACAGCAGCAACAAGCTGCTATTTTACGCTGGTATTCTGTGACAGAGTGCTCCTACCCCGGTCGAGCCGACCCATTCGTGATATAACCATAATATAACTGCAGCGTGGCTCTACCACACATAAAAATGTATTTAACTCAATCCTAAAAAACGTATGAACACATTTCATATAAATAACGGCAAAAAATGAGTAGATACAAATTCAATCTGATGAAAAGTGTGATTACTGCGGTCCATAAACATCTATATCTTTCATCTAATAAATCCAAAATACAACAATGGTCAACTCTGAGAGCTTAGATGAAATGCATTGTTAGATTGTTTGATTACCAGTAAAAAGGTCATATGAATCTTTTGAAGCAGTATGCTATTATTTTAATATAATATATGTATATGTGCTTAATGTGCTGTTACTAGTGTTGCCCAAAATCGGTCTTGGTCTTGCAGTCTTGGTCTTGTTCTTGCATTTTTGCAAGACTAAGACCAAGAACAAGACCGCCTCTTTTTAGCAAGACCAAGACCAAGACTGACCGTGCAAGATTTGCGCAAGAACAAGACTTAGCTTGCGAGACTCTTGCGTCTTGCAGTTAGGACTAAGTGTCGTTTCAGGGAGTATAGGAGTTCGGGTATACGCTTAGGGACTCTATGAGACGCAAAAAATATAATGAAAAAAAAAATTGGAAAATTGGACTTATGCGCATTACGAACAATACCATAAATATACATAGCGAATGAAAATATCCATTAAAAGAAAAAAGAGTGTATCCCTAGTTTTGACCATCGGCACTTTGATAGTGCGCGGCGTCTTGTTGTCGGCGTCATCAAAGGTCGGATACTGACCTGTCAAAGAAATTGTGCAGCTATTCGAAAGTACAAGGTCAAGATACACGTGCCGGCGGCTACTATTGATATCGCATACAATCGTCGCCGCTGCGCCACACGCACTACATTTGACACTGTTTGATTGCCTCCACAGAGTACATGTTTCAAAGAATAAAACAAGTTTCCAGGTGCTCAGAATGGACACGAATACATTATCCTGATCTCGCAATCATTATCATCATCATCATTACAGCCCTTCACAAGTCCACTGCTGAACATAGGCCTCCCCCAAAGAATGCCACAAAGCACGGTCCTGAGCCACCTGCATCCATCGACTTCCTGCATGTCTTACCAGGTCGTCACTCCATCTCGTGGGGGGACGCCCTACACTTCGCCTACCGGTACGAGGCTGCCACTCGAGAACCTTTCTTCCCCATCGGTTGTCGGTTCTTCGAGCTATATGGCCGGCCCACTGCCACTTCAGCTTACTAATTCGTTGGGCTATGTCGGTTATTCTGGTTCTACTGCGGATATCCTCATTCCTAAGTTTATCACGCAGAGAAACTCCGAGCATAGCCCTCTCCATAGCTCGCTGAGCGACCTTGAGCTTCCTCATACGACCAGCAGTGAAGGACCACGTCTCAGTTCCGTAAGTCATCACTGGCAACACGCACTGGTTGTACAATTTCGTTTTAAGGTTTTGAGGTATGTCTGACGAAAAGATGTGTCGTAGCTTCCCGAACGCTGCCCAGCCGAGTTGAATCCGTCGATTGACCTCTCGGTCGAAGTTGGACTTACCTAGTCGGACTATTTGTCCCAGGTAAACATACTCGTCAACAACTTCGAGCTTAGTGCTCCCAACAACTACCGGCATAGGTGTGACATGGACATTAAACATAATCTTTGTTTTGTCCATGTTCATCTTAAGACCTATCCGTTGGGAAACACTATTGAGGTCATTGAGCATAGTGCTTAGGCCCTCCAGCGATTCTGCCATAAGGACTATATCGTCGGCAAATCGAAGGTGAGTGATGTACTCGCCATTGATGTTGATACCGTACCCTTTCCAGTCCAGAAGCTTGAAAACGTCTTCCAATGCAGCGGTGAAGAGTTTCGGGGATATGACATCACCCTGTCTTACACCTCTCTGCAATTGGATAGGTTTCGTACTCTGGTTCTGTACTCGGATAGCCATCGTAGCCCTACTGTACAAGCACTTCAACACTTCGATATACCGACAGTCAACTTGGCACCGCTGAAGGGACTGCAGCACCGCCCAAATTTCGACGGAATCAAAGGCTTTCTCATAGTCCACATACGCCAGACATAGTGGCAAATTGTACTCTTCGGACTTCTGTACAACTTGCCGAAGGGTATGTATGTGGTCTATGGTTCTAAAGCCCTTTCGGAAACCGGCTTGTTCGGGAGGGTGGAAGTCGTCAAGTCTGCGCGCGAGACGATTCGTAATGACTCTCGAAAACAGCACGTAGATGCGGCTCAGAAGGGAAATCGGTCTGTAGTTCTTCAAGAGAGCGTTGTCACCTTTCTTGAAGAAATCGCTTCTCACTTCACCTTTCTTGAAGAAAAAAGAAAGATCTCGCAAGAAATATTGTAATTAGATAATAGGTAGGTATCAGAATAATTTATTCTAGTAAATAATTATTATAAAACTAACTATATGGATTTATAATAATTACTTACTATTATTGTTATTATTATTACCTAAAAGATAAACATGTCCAGTAAGTTTACTGCAAATCTCGACTTTTGCAAGTGTGTGTTTTTAAAACACAAAGTGCTCGAATATGTCGTCACACATTTGATAAATATGGTTGACACCATAGCACTTTTAAAACACTTGAAATGTGTAAAAATGGATCTGGATCTTGTCTTCAAGGCTTAGTTATTAAGGAGTTGGAGGGGTACCTAGGTAAACCCAGAGCCGTCATCTCGGAAGACATTTTAGACTGTTGGAGGACGCATGAGACAAAATATCCGATTTTATCGAAGATCGCCCGTGATTTTCTTTTAATACCTGCAACTTCAGTACCTGCTGAGAGATTATTTTCTAAAGCATCATTAGTAATTAGAAAACATAGAAATAGGTTAAGTGATGAGTCAGCCAGATGGTTACTTTGTATTAATGCTTTGTCAAAAGAATAAATATAAAGTACCTAACAGTAATGTCAAAGCTGTTGTGTACATACTGTGAAGTAATTTAATTTGCATCGTATTTTATTTTTTATTTAAATAAATGGTATATTGTATAACTCTTTTATTCCATTTCATATATGGTGAGGGTCCATCAATCTCTTTCTAGAGGAATAATGTTATTTAAAATACACTGTAGTTATTGCCATTAATTTGTTTTTATATGTATGTTTAACCATGTTTTAGCACATGTAAGCTTATTAAATGTAAACGTTTATTAAGAAACTGACGCCCATGGCCGTGGGATACGGTAGATAGCTCAGTTGGTTAGAGCATCGGCACGGACCGCTTAGGTCGTGGGTTCAAACCCCACCCGGTGTCAGTTGATTTTTCGAATTTCTCATTAAATGTTTAGACATTTATTAATATGGTTGGTCTTTACTATGGCTATGTTAATTCTAGCTCAATATGTACCTACTCTGTTAAGTTGTTCTAAGATCTAAAGTAGTTTAATAAATAGTAATAGGCTAATAGGTCATTGCGAGACTTGCGAGACTCTTGCTGCAAGACCAAGACCAAGACCAAGACTTTGAGCGCAATACCAAGACCAAGACCAAGACCAGGTGTATTGGCGCAAGACCAAGACCAAGACTTGCTAAGTCTCGTCTTGTTCTTGCATTTGGGCAACACTAGCTGTTACAGCTGTCTGTATATATTATTGCTAAGGTTTGCCTAATAGAGATTGTTGTGTAACCAATTTGTACAGTTATTATATAGTTGGTTTATCAGTGTTTCTATACTTGTATGTTAATGAAATAAAAGTATTAGTAAATATTATTGAAATTAAGGTTTGTAAAGCCCTACAACCCCTATAATAATATATATTTTTTTAATAAAAGACGTTGAGAACAAAAATATTATGCGATAAGAATTGATAAAGTGCAGAAAGGTCGTCCCTTAATACATACTTTTATTAATCTCAACTTTTTATTTTGTTTATCTTTTAAGTTTTACTTTGTTTACTCTATTAAAGGTCACATGGGAAATATACTCTCTTGTTCTAAATTTCTTTCTTGACCATCCAGGCGCAAAGTTTAGTGTTTTTTATACAAAATTTTGGCTTATACTTATAATTTCTTAAAGTTGTATAAAATGTAAGTAAAATGCTACAGGTACGTCGAGCAACAACAAATTCAGCGATTTTTATAACGAAGGAACTAATAAAAACTAAAATTATGTTTTATATGATGGTGCCGTGTGCTGGCGGCTTAAGAGAAACCACTACACCCACTATCCCTAGGCTGTCGAAAGAGGCGACAGAGGTTAATGAAACAAGAGATAGGCAGCACCATCTTATTGTTACTCAAAATATTAAAAGGAGATTTTTCTATTTGATATTATTATTGTAAGCCATCATGTAAATATTTACGCTTAGGAGCAAAATAAATAAATCACTAGATTTGAGTATTTTATCCCACATTTTGCAAAAATAGAAAATTTGTTCTTTTGTACATTTTCATTATTCTAAGGTGAACAAGTGAGTGAACGGCATAGCCGTTGGAAGGGACACCTTAGACGAAAGTCGATCGACCAAATTGGCTATTTATTGAAGATGGGCCAGTTTACGAGTACCCTTAACCGACGAGCATGTGCATCCATTTCCATTACAGCATATAAAAGCCACTGGCGAACATAGGTCTCTCCATAGATTACCTCATAGGGGGAACTGGCGGGTAGGTTGTCAACCGCAGTTTTTTTATTATTTTGACTTGTTATCAGGAAGACGCTGCTGTCCGTCACCTGTTTCAATTTCCCTCTGTCACCTATTACGGGCGCTCGCCTTTTACACCCACGGGACGATATGGGGTAGTGGATATTCGTACACCGCCACTACATGACATATATGCGCAGGTAAATTTTACTTTACATCTAAAGGAGGCGAGAGAGGTGTGTCTGGATCATGCCAAATGGAAGCCCGTAGTCAGGTCAGGTCAGGTCACGTGGTAGAGCCATGCTGCAGCTATATTATGGTTGTAGCACGAATGAGTCGGCTCGACCGGGGAAGGGCCACGCTCTCACAGAAAACCAACGTAAAATAGCAGCTTAACGCTGCTGTGTTTCGTATGGTGAGTGTAGGGAACCGGAGACCCTTTTACTGGCAAAGAGGTATTCCATCTTAGTCCTCACGGGTGACGACGCATCTGCATCTTGAGTCCTTATTGAGGATAGATGTAGATGTCTATGGGTCACAGTAACCACTTACCATCAGGTAGACTGTGTGCTCGTTTGTCACCCGATCCTATAAAAAAAAAGTCTTTGCCTACCCCTACCAGCAGTTCGAATGGCAGCGCCTGCAACATCAGATCGATTGACTGGGGCATTATCATGATGAAAAAGAACTCCAGCATGCAGTTTTTCTCAACGTTTATTCTTTAATTTTTTGCGTAGTTTTTTGATTAATGATGCGATTTTGAGTAATTTACAGTTCAGTCAATTATTACAATAGTGCAATTCAGTCGATCATTATTTTATTTACAGCGGACGCACACACCTTGAATCTCTTGGTTGGTGGAGAAATGTCTTTTCCACACTTTGCTTTGGTTTTTCGTCTCTGGGTCCGGGTTTGAATTTTAAGGTATGAGTTAAAATAAACTGAATTGTCTCAAACAAAAGCTTTAGAATCTCAGCTAAGTAACGGATGGTCACACGTTGACATACCTTAACAATACCTTCGATTTTTTTAACGTTTTCTTGCGTAGCGGCTGTTGTTGGCCACCCGACTCGACTCTAAACGAGGTACCCCTAAGCTGAGAGGCCGCCAAAGTGTCTACGCAAGTAGCATCCCACGCTAGGGCTTTACCTCTCTCCCAAGGGACCAATGTCATACCGGCGGGTCTCCTGCCATCGCATCGTTCCTAAATATTCCACAAGGCTTTAAAACCGAGGGAACATTTATAGAGACAAGAGCCCTTCGATTAACATCGTTAAAAGAAGCGTGCCGTGAAAACCTAGGAGCATTTTTCTTACATGAAAGTCCGACACCTAGCAGGTATAGGTTAATTGGCTTTTTAATTTCATTGGTCTCTTAATCGTTACTGAGAACATTTTGATTGTTTAAGTTCAAAATGATATGTCATCTACGTAAATGAAATCTAATATACTATCTACCTCATACGGCCGCGAACATTTTGTAAGACAAACAAAGTAGGTAGACCTGAACATCGATAGAGCTCTGCTAATAGCTAATTGAAGTGTATCCAAAGACAAACACTGTAAATTGAAGCACGCAAAAGGCTTGATCACTTTAAGTACATTATTGTAAAACGGATAATACATTATGCTTAGTAGTAAAGAAACTATAAAGTAAATGTTTACTCTGAGCTTCACGGTACTAATACTAAGCTGCCTCTTTAAAAAATATATTTGTAAAAACATTCATATTAGAAGAATTTAGTATAAAAACTTAATACCTTATAAAAATTTTGTCACGGGGAATTTTGGAAGGATTAAAAAAATCTTGCTTAGTGGCACAGAATAAATAATAGTACAAGAACAGAAAGATCACTCTCTGACAGCAAACTTGTCAGTATAAACCTAGTTACAACGTCTGTCTAGGCAGGAAAATTTGCAATAAAAACGCAGGATTTAACGCGCGCTTTTGGCCTCGATATCAAGGACACCTTCCCTCTCCCCCGCCCCCCCGGCCGCCCAACGAGTCGGTGTGGCTCTTCTCGCGAGGTAGTAGGATTTTTCTTGCGAACTATACGGACGTATTTTTTCGCGCCTAAACTTGCTAAAGAAACAATCCGCGTAAATCGTTGCAATAACGGTATCGTTATTAGAACGTACTAACTCGGTGAAATTCGCGCGCAACTATCAAAGTGATTTACATCTGAAGGACTACCAGAGTAGCCGTCCCATTTGGTGACAACCCCTTACGAGTGCCTCCAGAAGGGTGAAGTTCCGGGGATACCAGCGCGTGCCTTCTCCCGGACGTCGTCGAGTCATCCAGATCGGTTCCCGTCAACATACCAGCTCACACAATTACACCTACACTCACAACACCGCATACACCAAGCACAACTTCCATCAGCCGGGCCGGTCTAGGAGAACCGTCTGCGCTCCTGAGGCAGGTAAGTGCATTTCTTCTAGTGACCTTTCCCCTCGCGTGTTCATTAGAAACCTTTGACCCTCGGCGTAGGAACGCCCGACCTGCATCTGCCCGTGGCTCCTTCGTCTATGGGCCGCGAAGGATCCAACTCCTGTTTAGGCAGGGCAGCTGTTGGCCGTAACATTTGGTAGCAGAGCGTGGTTCTGGGATCGATTCCCGGTCGATCCACCGACCATAGTATTGGATAAAAATTAAATAATTTGGTGGCAGGAGCGTTGGGTGGATTTGTGGCTACAATCACGCCCGTCCGTAATACGTAAAATACCTTTTTATTATTATACGTAATAATAAAATTCCTTCCTTTGTTAGCTTGCTTTACTGTTAGCGGGTAAAATTGAAAGGTCACACCCGGTTCGCGCGCAAGCGGGAGATTGCGTCATGTAGGTAGATGGTTATTTTTACGTAATCGGTTAATTGTCGTTGTCGGATGGTAGTGTGTTACTTATCGAAGGGTTGATTTCCGAGCAAGGCATTTTTGTTGATGTGTATCTTCGTTACATATCTTTCGTATTGTAAATTGTATTTGAAGTAAAGAGTGGTAATTTGTATTTACGTAATTTAAATGAACTTGTGTTTGATTTAATAATAGCTGTTCTTATTTGTGTACATTCTATCCAACTCGATTTGATAGGAACTGCATTAGTTAGCTGTTAATTTTTTTGTATTTTTTATTTGTTATTGTTGTAATTGTGCTCGAGCCGCGTCGTAATTTGAATTTAGTAGTGATGTCCTCGCCCAAGATGCTAATCCGTTGCCTGCGGACTGAGCTGCGCTGGGCTACCAGCGCACACGCGTTGATAGGCCGACCGGACAGGGTCTACAATCTGAGGAAGAGGCTTGAGCAGGTCGATGCTCGAAGGGCGGCCGTGGAGGAGGCTTACTCTGAGCTCGAGGACTTGGAGGTGGAAAAGGGAGTCCTGGAATCTTGCCGCGCGGACTACGAGCAGTTCCTCGCGCTGACGGACGACCTGATCGAGGCGGGGGCCAAGGATGCGGAGAGGGAGCGCGAAGCTCGGCTGAGTAGCCTTCTCGAGTCCCCGCGGAAGCCGTCTGCCCAGCCAGAGCTGCTAGGACGACTTCCGACGCTGGACCTGCCAAGGTTCTCCGGGGTCCTCTCGGAGTGGATGACCTTCGTCGGCCTGTTTGACAGCCTGGTGGACGCCCGGAGGGACCTGACCCCCTGCCAAAAAATGGGGTACCTCCTGGCTTCACTAGAGGGGGAGGCCCTGAGCGTCGTCGGCCACCTTAAGTTGTCGGACGACGCCTACCAAAACGCCAGGGACCTCCTCGCTGGAAGGTACGCCAACGTCCGGCGGATTGCGGACGATCATGTTCGGAGGCTGCTGAACCTCCCGCTGCTGAAGGACCGGACTAGACTACGTGAAGACATAGTGAATCCAGTCGTCGTAGCGTGCAACTCGTTGCGGCGGCTGGATTTACCTGTGGACGAGTGGTCTTTTCTGCTCCTTCATATAGTGCTGTCCCGCCTGCCCCTCGACCTTCGGCTCCATTTTGAGGAGAGGTTCGGAGGGGATGGCGCCTCTTATATGCCCCCCTTTAGGGACCTGCTGCGGTTCCTGGAAGAGCAGTGCAGGCTGCTGGAGAACGCAGCAGGCGCCGTCGAGGGCCCCCCGGCCTCCTCCCGAGCGGTGCCCAGGGAAAGGCGGAGTCAGCCGGCCAAGGCGGCGCCCACCCCCCTGAGGCCGAGTGTAGCCCCCGCGGGAGGGCGCCCCCCCGTACCCTCCTATAGTGGCCTAGCGGCCCGGGAGGCGCCTCCCTGCTCCTATTGTCGAGCATCCGACCACCGGACGGCGTCGTGCCCGAAGTTGTTGCGCAAGCCGGCTAAGGCGAGGCGAACCATCGCCAGGGAGCGCCGCTGGTGCTTCTCGTGCCTGGAGAGGCATTTACAACGAGACTGCCCGCACCAGCGGCCCTGCACGCACTGCCAGGGCAACCACAACGTCCTCTTGTGCCTGGGTGCGCGCGGCTCGTCCTCGCAGGGCCCTGCCAGCCCCCCGACTCCCACGGGCGGGGGCGCCCAGCCACGCCCACTGTCGGGCGACGCTCGGCGCTCACCGGCGGACCGCAGCGCCCCTCCTTCTGAAGGGAGCCCCTCCCCCGATCGGTCGGGGAGTCGTTCCCCCAGGGGCGGGGGGGTCTTCACCCCCCCTCCCCGAGTTGATAGTGGATTCGCGGCCACTCAGCGGTCAGCTAGACCTTTCTCACCCCCGTTGGCTGAGTGGCCGCGACTGGAACGCCGCCCGCCCCCCTTTGGCCGGTGCCGGTACTACCGGGTTCCGGAGACTGCGTATCGGCCCCGAGCCTTGGAGCCGAGGATCCCCGAGTTTCCCTCGGTCGGCCCGTTCGGGGAATTCCAGTCGGGGGTCATCGAGACGCCGTCGGAGTGCCGCGCTCGGGCCCCCCGGTTCGGGTGCCGGCCTAACAGAGGCAGCTCCAGATAGGAGGCTGCCGCCCTAGCTCCCGCCATGGCCGCCTCCACTGAGCCTATAAGTCGTCAGCAGTCCACCTGTCAAACTGTTCTATTGCCGACAGCCTCAGTGAAGGTTTACAACCCGAGCGGCGACCACTTAACGGTTCGAGCTCTATTGGACTCGGGTTCCCAGCGTAGTGTGGCCTCTACTCGGTTGGTGGGAAGACTGGGGCTCCCCTGGAGCTCTGAATCACGTCCGATGGTAGGTATCGGAGGTGCCGAGCCTCCTGCTCCTAGGGGACAATCGGAGTTGGTGTTCAGCCCTGACAGCGAACACCTTCGTATTTTAGTCAAGGTAAATGTCCTCGACGACATTGTAGGGTTCCTCCCTAACGTTCGTATAAATGACAGCGCTGTGCGCTGTGCGTCGGCTTTGAGACCGGCAGACCCTCGGTGGGCCCAACCGGGGCCGATAGATTTGTTACTGGGGGCCGACACGCTGGGTGCCCTCTTGTTAGGTGAGATACGAGCTCTGCAGCCCAATGGCCTGGCAGCCATTTCCACGATATTTGGGCACAGCTTTTTTGGACCGGTTATGTGGTCTCCTCCCTCTCCGACGGCCGACCCTCTCTCCGTCGTGGGCGTGTCCCTATCGGACGCTGTCCAGCGATTCTGGGACATTGAGGAACCACCCCATGCAGCTCGAGTCGACCCTCTGGACCGTGAGTGTGAGTTGTTCTACCAGAACAATACCGGCCGGCGGGTTGACGGTCGGTTCGTCACTCGCTTACCCTTTCTGGACTCCCGCCCCTCTTTGGGTCAATCCCGTGCTCTGGCCGAGAAGAGGTTGCTTTCCATGGAGCGCCGCATGCGGCGTGACCCAGCCTTTCGCGACAAATATGTCAAGTTCATGCGCGAGTATCAGGAGCTGGGTCACATGTCACCGTCCAACTTCGAATGGCGTTCACATGAGCACTACTTCCTCCCTCACCATGCGGTCTTGAGGACCCCTGAGAGTAAGATTCGGGTAGTCTTTGACGGTTCCGCCCCCACATCAAACGGTGTGTCCCTGAATCAGTGTCTTCACTCGGGTCCTAAACTGATCAAGGACATATCCGACATCCTGACCCAATTCCGTCGACACCAAGTGGTTTTTGTCGCGGACATTCGGATGATGTTTCGCCAATCGGTGGTACATCGTGATGACCGCCGATATCAGCTGATATTGTGGCGCGAGAAGCCCAGCGATCCCATACAGGTATTTGAGTTGAACACCACCACTTATGGACTCCGGTCCAGCCCGTATATCGCCATGCGAACCCTCCTTGAACTCGCTGAGAGAGAGCGCCTGAGATACGCTCGGGGAGCTTCTATCTTAGAGACTTCGGTCTACATGGACGACATTTGTACGGGCGCTTCCACCGTCGAGGAGGCTCTGGTCTTGCGAGACGAATTAATTGCCATCCTGAAGTCTGGAGGCTATGAGTTGCGCAAGTGGCTGTCGAACTCCCCACACATTTTGAGGGACCTCCCAGGAGAGGATCAACAAGATCCTCATCTGTTCGAGCACCCTGAGAATCCTAATTTGCTGACTGTGCTGGGCATTCAATATCAGCCTGTTCAGGACACCTTCACGTATAGAGTAAAACTTGACCCACCTCCCAAAGCATGGACCAAGCGCTCCGTGCTGTCTACAGTAGCTCGCACCTTCGACCCAAATGGATGGATCACCCCGGTCATCTTTTTGGCTAAGTGCTTTCTTCAAAAGCTCTGGATGTCGGGGTTGGGTTGGGACGAGCCTATTAGCGGGGTCCTCTTGCGAGAGTGGCTCTCCATGCTCTCCTCCCTTCCGGACATCAACCGGGTTTCCATGCCAAGGTGCTTCCTACCTCCAGGGAAATGCAGGGCTACCCTACATGGGTTTTGCGACGCCTCTGAGAAGGGCTATGCTGCTGTCGTATATTTGCGGACTGTGAGTTCCTCTGGGCATACTGCAGTTCATCTCGTACTCGCCAAAAGCAAGGTTGCTCCCATTAGATCCCGTTTAACTATCCCTAAATTGGAACTGTCCGGAGCCGCTCTTCTCACGCGGCTCCTCAACCACGTTCACTCGTCCTTGAAGCCTGTAATCGACATTACGGACGTCTACGCATGGTCGGACAGTGAGATAGTACTTTGTTGGCTCCGAGCCGCACCTCACAATCTTGAGGTCTTTGTGGCGAACCGCGTGTCTCAAATCCAGAGTTCTGAGACTTCTCTCCACTGGAGACATGTCCCCGGGGAGTTGAATCCCGCCGACTGCGCTTCCCGCGGCTGTGAGGCCCCCGCGCTGGTTGCCCACTCATTGTGGTGGGGTCCCAGTTGGTTATCTGATCCTCAATCCTTCTGGCCCCAGGGTAATTACTCCGAACCTACTGAGTTGCCGGGCCTACGGGCCCGAGTAGGAGTGGGCAAGGATAAGCCCACTCGGGATCTCTCCCTTCTGGAACGGTACAGCTCTCTCGATAAGCTCTTAGGAGTGACTGCTTGGCTGCGCCGCTTTGTCCACAATTCGAGAGATCCGTCCAACCGACTCTCTGATTGCGTTTTGTCCCCTAGCGAGCGTCGGGAAGCCCTGATGCATTGGATCCGTATGGTCCAGACGGAGCATTTTGAGCCCGTTATCGAACACTTGAAGCGTGGCTCCGTTATCAAGGGCGCTCTGGCCCGCCTGAACCTCTTTCTGGACGACGCTGGGATGCTGCGCGTGGGCGGACGTTTGAAAAACTCTCAACTGCCGTGCGGGGCTCGACACCCGTTGCTGCTCCCTAAGGACGGCGCCCTTGTCCGGTTGCTGGTAACCCACCACCATGTTAGGAATGCCCACGCTGGGTGTAACGCCCTGTCGGCTATTTTGCAGCGGGAGTTTTGGATTTTGTCTGGTCGTCGCACCATTCGGAGCGTCATCTTTAAGTGCATCCCCTGTTATAAACTGAAGGCCCCCATATCGCAGCCTCTTATGGGTGACTTGCCGCCCGACCGCGTCAGGGCCATCCGACCATTCGCTGGGGTCGGAACAGACTTCGCTGGCCCCTTCCTCGTCAAGTCCTCTAACCTTCGTAACGCGCGTTCATGTAAGGCCTATCTTTGCGTCTTCGTGTGCCTCTCCACTAAAGCCGTTCACTTGGAACTGGTGAGCGCCCTCAGCACGGAAGCCTTCTTGGCCACGCTTGGCCGTTTCGTGTCGCGGCGCGGCTTGCCGGACTTGATCCGGTCTGACTGCGGGACGAATTATAAGGGCACGGATAGGTATCTCAAGGAGGTTGTCGAATTTCTGTCCAGCCACCGGACTTATTTAGGAAATGCTATGTCGAAAAGGGGCATCCAGTGGAAATTCGACCCTCCGGCGTGTCCCCACTGGGGCGGTATTTTCGAGGCGGTGGTTAAGGTTGCCAAAACGCATCTCCGTCGCGTTATTGGTGAAGCCATTTTGACGTTTGAGGAGCTCGCCACTGTATTCTGTAAAATTGAGGCGGTACTCAACTCTCGGCCCCTCTGTCCCCTCTCCTCTGACCCGAATGATTTGGAGGTTCTAACCCCGGGACACTTCCTGATTGGCCAGCCTCTTAACGCTCTGCCCGAGTATCCCTTCAGGGAAACGAGTGCTTCACGGCTTAGCAGGTTTGCCCTGCTGCAACAGATGACTCAACGCTTTTGGCACCGATGGTCTCTGGAGTACCTACATCTTTTGCAGCAGCGCGTTAAGTGGTCTGACAAGACGGAGCCTCCTCGGGTGGGAGACCTCGTGTTGATTAAAGAACCAAACGCGCTACCTTTGTATTGGCGCCGTGGGCGCATTGTTAAATTGTCGTATGGAACGGATGGGGTGCCTAGAGTGGCCGAGGTTTTGGTCGGAGATTCGGTCTTGCAACGGGCCGTCGCGACCTTGTCCCGTTTGCCAATCTACTCGCGGACTTAATGCCTTATGTCCGGGGCGGGGGGTTGTCTAGGCAGGAAAATTTGCAATAAAAACGCAGGATTTAACGCGCGCTTTTGGCCTCGATATCAAGGACACCTTCCCTCTCCCCCGCCCCCCCGGCCGCCCAACGAGTCGGTGTGGCTCTTCTCGCGAGGTAGTAGGATTTTTCTTGCGAACTATACGGACGTATTTTTTCGCGCCTAAACTTGCTAAAGAAACAATCCGCGTAAATCGTTGCAATAACGGTATCGTTATTAGAACGTACTAACTCGGTGAAATTCGCGCGCAACTATCAAAGTGATTTACATCTGAAGGACTACCAGAGTAGCCGTCCCATTTGGTGACAACCCCTTACGAGTGCCTCCAGAAGGGTGAAGTTCCGGGGATACCAGCGCGTGCCTTCTCCCGGACGTCGTCGAGTCATCCAGATCGGTTCCCGTCAACATACCAGCTCACACAATTACACCTACACTCACAACACCGCATACACCAAGCACAACTTCCATCAGCCGGGCCGGTCTAGGAGAACCGTCTGCGCTCCTGAGGCAGGTAAGTGCATTTCTTCTAGTGACCTTTCCCCTCGCGTGTTCATTAGAAACCTTTGACCCTCGGCGTAGGAACGCCCGACCTGCATCTGCCCGTGGCTCCTTCGTCTATGGGCCGCGAAGGATCCAACTCCTGTTTAGGCAGGGCAGCTGTTGGCCGTAACAACGTCGTTAATGTTCATTTCCGATTTTGATGATTCTTTTTGTTATTTGAAAGCTGGTCAAGAGTAATTGTGTTCTGTGAAGCTGGTGCTTATAATTTATATATCTCATATAAATTTGATCCAGATCTGACCAGTAGTTTTTTGAGTTATCCTTAATAATGCGTATTATATATATTATGCGCACATTCTTATAACAATAAAATTACATGGCAAGCCATGTGACAACTAATGGTATACCTTTACTCGGCCCGACTTGAATATTGCTCTATATGTTTAGAGTACCTACTGCATCCGATTTATCTTAAAGTTGTTTGAAATTAAATATGAAATGTCCTCTTACTTATTATGACCTGTTCTATTGTTATAAAAATGCAGCACTGTTCGTGAATATATTAACATTTACAATATCTCTGATTACGAATTAAGATGCAGATATGTTGTCTCCGGTTTTCGTTCCTTAACATAAAAAAAGTCGGAATGTACTAAGGTCGGTGGGTAAACCTGTATAACTTTCAGTGAAAACCGTTTAGTGATTCTGAAATTAAGGTGAGCAACCAATGTCGACACACTCCCGGTCTTGAACGCTATTGGTCGGTTTTGTTGATAGCTTTGTGTACGATAAATCTTACACCTCATTGAGACACATGTTCTTTTTTTCTCTTTATTTTCTTTTTTTCTCTTTATTAATAAAAAAAACGTTACCCCCACACTAGGATTTTCTCCTGTATCGTTGAGGCAGTTTACAAACATACATTGCACGAGGACAAACATCCAGACCCGGAACAATTATTTGTAGGTCATACAAACACTTGTTCCGTGCGGGATTCGAACCCGCGGCCCCCGGCGAAACAACTCATTGCTAAGCTACTGCGCCACGGAGCCGTCACCTTCTTAGTGTAGGTAAAGCATATTGCCGTGTTTCAGGATTAGTCTTTTTTCTCTCTTTCGACTTCAGATAATATTTCAGCGCACTTGCACAACTCTTCTTCCACCTCCAGGATATCCCCGTTAGTCCTCAAGATCGAGTCATCAAAGGCGGGAAGCGAACCTCCGCACAGAGATTATTAGACCCCCTGCGCTGCCGTTACCATGGTCGCTACCGTCAGGAATCTGTGTAAATGAGTGTTTCATCATCATAGTTACAGTCCTTCACAAGTCCACTGCTGAACATAGGCCTCCCCAAGGAATGTAACAAAGCACGGTGTTGAGTCATCTGCATCCATCGACTTCTTGCATGTCTTACCAGGTCGTTACGTCATCTAGTGGGGGGTCGCCCTACACTTCGCCTACAGGTACGAGGCTGCCACTGGAGAACCTTTTTTCCCCATCGGTTGTCGGTTCTTCGAGCTATAAGGCCGGCCCGTTGCCACTTCAGCTTACTAATCCGTTGGGCTATGTCGGTCATTCTGGTTCTACTGCGGATATTCTCATTTCTAAGTTTATCACGAAGAGAAACCCCAAGCATAGCCCTCCCCATAGTTCGCTGAGCGACCTTGAGCTTCCTCATACGGCCAGCAGTGAAGGACCATGTATATTTAACTAGGACATATCATTAACTTTATCGACGGATCTAATTCGGCTGGGCAGCGTTCCGCAGATTACGACACATCTTTTCGTCACGTATTCCTTAAAACTTAAATGCAAAATGAACATTAGCCCAACATGCAAAGTAAAGACAGATGGATCTGAGACGGAGTCCGTCCCTACTGACCATTTGAGAAAGCTCAAGGTCAGTCAGCGAACCTTGGAGCTAGAGCTGTGCTCAGAATTTCTCTGTGGAATAAAATCCTTAATGAGGATATCCACAGAAGAACAAGAGTAAACGATACAACTTAGCAGATCAGTGGTTAGTAGTGGCAATGAGCCGACCATATATTTCGACCACGAATAGAGAAGAAATATTATTTGAGTAGCTGTACTGGCAAGATCAGTGTTGGGCAACCTCCTATTATCACCTGAAACACGCAGGTTTTCTATAGATGCAGGTAGCTTGGACCGAATTTTGTGGCAGTCTATGGGGGAGGCCTATCTTCAGCAATGTACTTGGGCAGGGCTGTAATGAGTGTAGTGTATGTGCGCGCAACTTCTGTTGCATATCAAAATTTTTCCTTCAACACGCTTAAAAAAGTATAAAACCTTGTGTAACAAAAAGGAATCTTAACGTAATTATGCCCAATGGTTGAAATATGAATGTTCAGATATATATGACAATATTGCCATGCCTCTTTTTACCGACATGTAAAGTTGGTAAAGGGTGCTTTCCTTCACCGATAGATCGATAAAGACTATTTAAATGCGGTAACTTGCTAAAATATTTACCAATGTACAATTTTTTTTTATAGGATAGTGTGCAAACGAGCACACAGTCCACCTGATGGTAAGTGGTTGCTGTGGCCAATAGACATCTACATCTATCCTCGATAACGAATCAAAATCAAAATGCGTTGTCAACCGTGAGAACTAAGATGAAAAGCCTCTTTTCCAGTAAAAAGGGTCTCTGTTTCTCCACACTCACCATACGAAACATAGCAGTGTTAAGCTGCTATTTTACGCTTGTATTCTGTGAGAGCGTGGTCTTTCCCCGGTTGAGCCGACCTATTCGTGCTAGGGGCAAAGATCTGATTCACAAGCACTAGTAATGTTGTTAACCATTATCAATTTTTTGAATCTGTCTCATCATTTTACAATAATTACATCAGTCCGCCTAACGTGAATATTGGTCTCTTTTTCCAGAAATGCATGCAGCTAGAACTTGTAAAAGCCTACACCCAGCAGTACATTTGAAATATTTGAAGGAGATCCCGCCTTTAGTCAGTCGTTAGTCTCGTTTACAATAAGCATAAAATATAAGTCAAATTGTATAATGTTACAATTTAATAGCGTTACCATTAACAATGATACAATGTAACTCAAGGCAGTTTCACGCCAACTTTCTGTTTTATTGTTACTACGTTACATATTTTCTACTACATTTGACATAAAGCTCAAATGATATTTCAAACTTTACATATAAACAACAAGAGGAATATTCGTAATTATGTGTAATTTGAAAATGAGTAACTTTTTTAAACAGATCTTGGGTAACTATAAAAGTATTAAAATGTGAAAAAATATTTAAGTCTCAAGCTTATAATTTATTGTATCATAATTATCGCATCACTAACAGTATACAAACAATTTTTACGTTTAAGATAACATTGAAACTATTATCGATAGTCTTCTAGTCGTATTCCAAGCGCTCTTAAAACTCTGTGTCAGAAATGTAAGTATTGTTGCCACTTTTTTTGAGCTGAAAAAATCGTGTGAAAATAAATTATTATTAATTTAACTTGCTACTTTTACCACATGTCTTTCAAAATTACATGTATCACAAATACTTGATAAGCATTGTTAACACATATAAATAATTCATTTCAAATTACGTTAAGGAAGACTGTTTCTTTCATCCCGTCACTAAGCTTTCATCAGAGAAAAAACCGGCTAAGTGCGAATAGGACTCGCGCAAGGGTTCCGTACCATCGTACAAGATTTAATACTTTTTATATCTAATATCTATAATTTATTTTATTATATTTTTTTAACGAATATAGCAATACAAACTCTGTGAGCAGTTCAAGCGTCGACATGATATTATATACATTTTCAAAGTTATTAATACTTTGAAACAATAGCTATCATTTTTGTGAAGTGTATAAATATGAAAAATCGTCAGGATAATATATTTATGTGTGTATAACTCAATAAAATATAGCTCTTTGTGTATATATAACAACCAATTCCTTTAGTAAACACTCAAATAAAACTTTTACAGTGGTGGAGCTACGCGGCAGCTTTTGCTATCGCATGTATGGGTCGGCTCAAACCGTGGAAGTAATGGACAGACCCTCGCAAATCAATGCAAACAAAACGCAAACACCGACGACAACCCACGTATAAGGGTGCCTCTATAGGTCTCAACAGTAATGCCGACAAAGACCGACTCATCGACCACGTCCATTCTGGGATTTTTTTTATAGGATAAGGGTGACAAGCGAGCACACTGTCGACCTGATGGTAAGTGGTGGCTGTGGCCCATAGACATCTATATCTATCCTAGTTTGCGAATCAAATGCAGATGCGTTGTCAGCCGTGAGGACTAAGATGGAATGCCTAGTTTCCAGTCAAAAGGTTCTTGGGTTCTCTACACTTACCATACGAAATACAACAGCATTAAGCTGCTATTTTACGCTGGTATTTTGTGAGAGCGTGGTCCTTCCCCGGTGGAACCGACCCATTCGTGCTACAACTATACAATTACTATAAATTTCACAATTCTAATTAATATAAGTGTCTCGACCGACAAAGCTGTCCACGGGAACTTTAGTCAGCTATTTTTTCCACCTCTGAGCAGGGAGAGCGACTCACTGACCCATGCTGCAAAGGAGCAAGTCTATCTTTCAGGCTCTGTTTTCGTATTCAAATCTACTCTAGATGACGGGGGAAGCACATCTCTGACCAACCTGCGGTGTGAGTACTCCATGCCGGATTGACACCGGTTCTAAAGCGTCGTTTCCGTAATGATTTCTTATATTTATGTCTTTTCCAGTACTCCAGTAGGAGTACGTTAAGCATATTCTCGAACTCATGGAAGATAGATTTATCATTATTCTCATTTGCAATCGATTTCTTAGATGAAAGCTCAGACCCTTCCAACTACAGGCCTATCGCCATCATCTCCTTGTTCTTCAAAACAATGCAATCCACTTGTACATTTAAAAGGTTGTAATGAATAACGGGTAACCATAAATATATGCTAAAAATTTCTTCGGTCAGAAAAAAGATCTAAGACTAGACTAAGCAATACTGAGATTCAATAACGATATTATTTTTTTTACAGAAATGAGAGTGACAAACAAGAACACGATTCACCTGATGTTACGTGAATGCTATAGCCCATACATACAGTACCTTCAGTAAAAAGGGTCTCCTATTCTCGTCTCTTATATATATTTCACACTGGGATTCTGTGCGAGTACGGTGCCAATCCAGCGTGGGTCTATCGCCTATATTAGTGAGATGAATTACTCGTACTTTTCAAAACTTCCCGGATAAGTTTTGCTTTGTTTTAAGAAGTATCGCTGTGATTTAGGAAAACTCTAATAGGAGAAAGCAATGGTTTGTTAAAATACATCACGGTAAAAGTATAGTTGTGCTTTAAAAGCTTTTTGATTATCTAGATAAATTGTTGCTAAAATGCAACTGGAAAGAAGAGTGTTAACACCATTATTTTTTATGTTGACTGCATCGATTTGATCTTTTATGTGCAATTTTCATCTAATCCCAAATCGCACTTTTGACAAACCACCACCATAAACTATGCCAATTCATTAATTTATTTTTAATTTACATATTAATTTCATAAATATTTTCAAGTTACAATGCGATGCTATCATTAACTAATAAATATTTTCTCATGTGTCATTTTGAATATAAAATAAGTTATTAAATTAATCGTATTTCAATTTTAACTAAACGTCACTTGTATGCTGCCTCTCTCTCTCCCTCTAAACAGCCTCCTTCTGCGGCATCACTTGTTCGTAGAAGCTAACGCTGGCACTCCACGCCCTTTCGCATCCAACCATAGCTTTAATTAAGGCAAGGACCGAGTCCCACACTACATCCACGAGATCACAACGCAACTCGGTTCACGCTAGGTTGTCCTCTTCCCTACCACTGTGGTGGCACTCAGTTGTCGGCTCTCTTCCGGCTATACGGCACAGATACTTACCAAAGCATCCATGCCCGGAAAACACATGTAGCAGCCGGAAGGTCAGTGACCCGTGCCACCTATTCAACTAGTCTGGCAAGACTGAAAGAACAGTTTCGACAGCTCTGCTTCCTGACTTGGGTTGTGCTAGACGCTCTTTGCACTTTTCAAGCATAAGCTGCCGAGCATGAAGCTTCCGTAATTGCCACTCTCTGGGAAAAATACGATGCCCTCAGTGTCGAAGTTCCGAGCGCCAATCGTACAAAGACGCAGGGAAATCTGGCTCCATATCCCAGGGTGGAGACCCCACCAAAACGCATGCCGCCTCACGGGAGATCGTCCGGTACCCTCGTACGACTCCGGCGGCAACCTCACTTTACCTAATCTTTTTTTTGTTTAACATGAGAAAATGCCTACGGATACCCGCCTGTCGGGGGCAAGGACGGGTTATGTCGGACTCGCACCGTCTAAAACCCCATGGTCTTCCATCTTCGTTGAATATTAGCTGCGTCACGGGGACGATTTCGCATACATCCGTGGCCCCACCAGCGCTGACCGGCCCATGGCAGTCCCTCTTCGGGAGAGGACTACTCCTCCCCATTACCTTCTCAGGTAAGGCGCACCAGAACATATGGCGCGCCCTTCTCTGAAGATTCTGACTTCGCCTGCGCAACGGACGCCCTCGTGTCCGATGTACGAAGGCCATAGAACCAGGAAAAACTAGCACTCAGAAGCACAAGCCTTCCTGACCCCAGCGGCGGATTTGGTCTATGGCTACGACGCATCACCGTACCTACACTCCTTTTCCTCCGCGACTCCACCTTGGCTAAAGCGGTTGGGGAGATGGCACCACTCTCGCCGCGTCCCACCAACACACATCCGAAGTGGGCTCGCCAAGCACACTCGGAGTGGCCACCTCAAGCCGGTGCTATACACCTCGGGCCAGCTATGTGGGTTCCTCTTAGTTCACCGCGGGTGACTAAGCCACGTCTACTACGAGTAAGCCCCCCCCCCCTCCCCGCCACGACAAGAAAATTAGACCATACAAATCATTGAGTTGTACAAGACTAGAGGAGCAAACCACATTACCGCGCGTCGAAAAAAGTGAAGCCACTATCTAACCGCGAGGACGTAGCTTTGAAACCACTAAACCTTTTTAAGTAAACATATATCTGTCTCACTTACACAAGTCACGAAAACAATACCGTCGCTAAGATTAGATAAAGATAGACACACAAACATGCAGTGAAGGGTTGGTATTGCCTACTATATGAAATTTTACCCAAAAATAAGCAATAAAAAAGAGTTTTTTATTGCTTATTTTTGTTTTTATTTTAAACATGTATCTTTGCTTATCCGATGAATAGAAGTATAACTAATGAAATGAAAGATTTTACGAAGTATCTTTTATTGTACTGATAATCAAACAAAAAAATAAATCAAGTAAAAAATCAATTTTGGGTTTCTTAACTTGAAATATTCATCAATTGTGAAGACATCGGCAAGTTTTTGTCTCTTAAATTTGGTCTCATGAAATTAGCCACAAAAACTGTGGTTATTAATATATTTTTAAGATAATACTAAATGGTGTTAATCTGTCGTACTAATCCGCTTAAATAAACACGGTCACCATCGCTTTTTGTTCCTAGTTTGTCTTGATCCCGGAAGTGCTTAGAACTAATGAGAGTAGATTTCGAAGGCACCCAGTGAGTTTTATTTCCACCCACTTCTTACGGTGTGCTGCATCTTTAGGTACCCTGCAAAATTATTAATATAAAATAGGTAATAAAATATAATTAATAGATCTATACATCTCTAGAATATTCTAAAATAAGAATAATTTATTCCCTTGTATGGAGGTTGAAACATAGTTTTTATTACAATTTCCAAAATATTTAAAATCAGGGCTAACAAGTTAACTTATTCCATAAATTATATAGTCGTAGTAGTGTAATGTGGGAAAATCGCAAAGGCAGAAAAGTGGCAACATTGAACCTAAATTGCAATATTCGATATTTTATTTCATTTTTTGTGTTTTTTACGTTAATATGAAAACATAAACTAAAACTTACGTCTGGAAAGTGATTCCGCTTGATTAATTATGTTTTTGTGTGTCCACCAAAGCAATACTTCCCACACATATTTAATAAGCACTATACTGTTTTTGATAGTTTTATTTGATACTAACCTATGCTGTGATTTTGTCCGCATGAATTAATGGTAAAAGCTCATACATTAAAAATCGATGGCATACCTCTTGTATCATATATAAAGAAGTTTTAAGCTGCTTTTATTTTACGCTGGTATTCTGTGAGAGCGTGGTCCTACCCGGTCGAATCGATCCATTTGTGCTAACTACAATATATATTATTTATTATTATTATTAATCTATAAGTGGTTTAAACGTATGGAAATTTGTAGACAAATAATAAAGAATAAATATAAATATCAAGTGCTTAAGCTCTTTTGGGGCCATCTTTGTATTATTTATTGCATCTAATTTCGTATTATTGAAACGAAAATTAATTTGTCGTAGGGACCTACGTAAATTTTATGTTGATAGATTATATACTGTTCGAAAGAAATCTGTTTGTATAAATTAGTAGACATTTTTTTTAAATATTACACTATTTATTATTTTAAAATATGCCAGAATATTAAATAAAAATCAAAAAAACCATTGACAATTGAATAAAGAGAATTTTAAGAATTTTACTTTTAAATTATTAATTTCTGATATTTCGGGCGCTCTACAGCACCCATGGTCACGGGGGTCTGAGGTGTTTTACGTCCTGATGTCATAGTTATAGATGGCTGCTTTAAACTTTGAAATATAAATTTTTGTTTCGAACTACGCAGAACGGGTATGGGATCTTGAAATCTTACATTAATATCTTGGGTTTGGATTTAATCCTGAAATCAAGATTTTCCCACATTAGCTAGATAGCTGTAATGAATGGTGGTGAGATTAACCGTTTAAATATTATGGGTTAGTTTGGGTCTTTTTCTATACACTGTTGATTAATGGTGCTACTTCAACTTCGAATGACTAAAAATTATAGCAAAGCTAAAGAATATTTTATAATTATTAGCCTAAAATTGGTAAAACTGTGAAAGTTTTCACAGTTTTAGCATCGGACAAAGTTATTGCATTCTTAGACCAATATAAACCATTTTAAATAAACTATAAAATTCAATTCACCATGGAGTATTGGATAGGCAAATAATTCTTGAACATCTAGAAAAAGATGTTGAAATATATGCTTATGTGCACGCTCACATATAAATATTTAATACCTTTAAAAAGACGTATGAATAAACAGATTTTGAAAAATAAATGAATATAGTAAGTTACAAGTTTAAATAAAAATAAAATCTCATATGTTAGACTCCGAAATGTTATTTTACGCGTAAAGTATCTTACATGTTCAAGAATTGTACATACGAATGGTAATGCTTTTTAACTGCCTACCTCTGTTTTGCATTTTTTTTAGGATAGGACGACAAACGAGCACACATTCCACCCGATGGCAAGTGGCTACTGTGGCCCATAGACATCTACATCCAGCATTGTCACCCGTGAGGACCAAGATGGAATGCCTCTTTTCCAGTAAAAAGGGTCTCCGGTTCTCTACACTCACCATACGAAACACAACAGTTTTAAGCTGCTATTTTACGCTGGTATTCTGTGAGAGCGTGGTCCTTCCCCGGTCGAGCCGACCCATTCGTGCTACAACTATACTACTAATATAGCTGCAGCTTGGCTCTACCACGTATAAAATACATAATTCATATACATAATTCTATTATAGGTTACAAATGTGTGTAAAGAATAGAATATAAAGCATGTTTACCAGTGCGAGAATATCGTCATTTGCTCACTGAACCATTTGTATACTGGACAGATTTCCTTAGCCATACATGCCATATGGCACCTTTTTGGAAAGATAATTGTGCAGGATATACGTGACCTTCTAATTATGATCCACTTTGACCATCTCGACAGCTAAAGATAAATGTCTGAAGTTATCAATTATGCAGATAGATCATACATCTGTGGTTCATAGATATATTTGTTAATAGATTAAAGTATTAAAGTAAAGACACATGAAAAGTTCACTTTCTGTTACTAGATTCTCGGGAAAACTTCGTAGAATCTTTTGTACAAAGCATATCGTGTTCATGCGTGCTCAGACTTAAATCCGAGGACTAGGCGGGACAATACAGGGCCGCCACATTTTTTTATTTATAGAAGAGGGGGCAAACGAGAATGCGGCTCACCTGATGGTAAGTGACTACCGCCGCCCATGAACAACTGCAACACCAGGGGAATTGCAGATGCGTTGCCGGACTTTTAGAAAGGTGTAAGCTCTTTTCTTGAAGGTCCTCAAGTCGTATCGGTCCGGAAAAATCGCCGGTGGTAAACAATTCCACAGAGAAGAGCCATGGTAGAGCCATGCTGCAGCTATATTAGTAGTATAGTTGTAGCACTAAGGAAATCTGTCCAGTATACAAATGGTTCAGTGAGCAAATGACGATATTCTCGCATTGGTAAACCTGCTTTATATTCTATTCTTTACACACATTTGTAACCTATAATAGAATTATGCATATGAATTATGTATTTTATACGTGGTAGAGCCATGCTGCAGCTATATTAGTAGTATAGTTGTAGCACGAATGGGTCGGCTCGACCGGGGAAGGACCACGCTCTCACAAAATACCAGTGTCAAATAGCAGCTTAACACTGCTGTGTTTCGTATGGTGAGTGTAGAGAACCGGAGACCCTTTTTACTGGAAAAGAGGCATTCCATCTTAGTCCTCACGGGTGACAACGCATCTGCATTTTGATTCGCAAACGTGGATAAATGTAGATGTCTATGGGCCACAGCAACCACTTACCATCAGGTGGACTGTGTGCTCTTTTGTCACCCTATTCTATAAAAAAAAAGAGAAGTTGAACGAGGAAGAAAACTCCTAGTAAATGTACAGTCGTGGACCGCCAAGTATCCAGGTGGTGAGGATGGTATCGTGAATTTTGACGCGATGTACGTTCGTGAAATTTGGCGGCTGGAATTAATCCGAACAAACCCTCAGAGCACTATCCCTACGCAGTGCCAGTGTATCGAGCTGATCAGAAAGAACTCGGTCGTCGACGATTCGAACCGCTCTGAGCTGGATGCGGTCAAGTGGAAGGAGCTGGCACTGGGGTGTTCCGGCCCACAGAAGAGAACAGTATTGCAACATATCATTGATATGCAGGAGAAACAGCGTTGGTGATAGCACGCAGCCTTGTGGAACACCAGCGTTGATAGGCTTGAGATCAGTGCATGCACCGTCTACTACAACCTTGATGCTCCGATCAGCAAGGAAACTGGTGATCCATTTGCACAATTTCGGGAAGCCCATAGGAAGGAAACTTCGAAATAAGCGCTTTGTGCCAGACTCGATCGAAGGCCTTCGCTATGTCCAAACTAACGGCCAATACCTCCCCCTTGGAATCTCCGGCCTCCGCCCATCTACGAGTCAGGTAGACCAGAAGATCATCAGCTGATCGACCGCGACGAAAACCGTACTGGCGGTCACTAATCAGCTGGTGATCCTCAAGGTACCTCATGAGTTGGCAGTTTATAATGGATTCCATTAGTTTGGAGAACAAGGAGGTGATGGCAATAGGACTGTAGTTGGACGGGTCTGAGCGGTCGCCTTTTTTAGGACGGGTGGACCAAAGCTGTCTTCCATGAATTCGGGACTACGCCTTGGGGGTAGGAGTACCGGAAAAGATGCGTTAAAACGGGTGGCAACTCCGGAGCACACATCTTCAACACAATGGGAGGGACTCCATCAGGCCCACTCGACTTGCTGACGTCCACCGAACGTCCGCTTTGCGAACCGAGCGCTGTGTAAACCGCACATCCGGCATGGAACACTAACACCGCGGGATGGTTGGCGGTATGTTCCCCCGTCATCTTGAGTCGAGTTGTACGCAAAGAGAGAGCTCAAGTGAATCCTCCTCTATGTGCAGAGATGGAGGAGATGGCTGACAGAAGTTCCCTTGGATAGCCTTGGCGAAAGATTAGAATGCACGGGTTCCCGAAGGAAGGCGAACTAGCTTCTTGCCAATCCTGCCGATGTGCTCAGACCTTGCCTTGGCAATGACGTTTTTGAAGGACCTGGAGGCGGAATTATACTTCTTTTTAAGAATGCTGGTGTTTACATCCCGAGACGTTGATGCGTCATCCCAGGCCCGGTACCACTCCTGCTTATAGCGTGATACTATTTTACAGGATATATAATATACCATTGTACGTGGGCGGGCATTACCATGTATAAGTATAAAATATTGACCCATTTGCAACCTAGCTGGTCAGACTACACGTTTCAGTACCTCATCACGGTATTTTGTAGCAGTTAAATTGCGGTGTACCCAAACGCATACCATGATTGTTTCACCCTGATGGATGGACTTCACAGGAATATTGCACGTCGAACGTCCAGTTGTTCGCCAAATACGAGATTTCTCGAATCTGGATGGAAGCCAAACCGGAGCTTATCTGAGAAAAACACCGTAGACCTTTGGCGACCGTTTCAAGCCAAAATATTTGTCTATTACAATATTTGTCCACGATCGCCTCGCCATAGTGCTGGAATACGAAGTCTACGTGCATAAAGGTTAATTTCATGTAGTCTTCTCCGCACACTTTGATCGCAAACCAACACCTGGTGTTCCAACTCTTTCAACAATTCAAAACCAATCGTCTTGCAAAACCAATAGTTAACTTGTCGCCATAATTTGTAAAAATGCCAGAATTGTCTTGCGATCGTAGTCCGACTATTCTCAGTGTGCCGCTCGGCCACCTACCGAGTACCTAGTAGCGAGACCTCAATCTTTATAGGACGCTTTGATTTAATCGTTTGCACTAAACCGCACTCGCTTCCAGTATGCTTATTGCTTTTAAAATACACAGACACTAACAGGCTGAATGCGGCGTTCCAAGACAACGAAAAAGAAAAACCGTGTGTCTGTGTCTGTCGGACTCTTGTTTGGTTTCGTTACGTATATATATTTGATAGACTAAGATTATTTAATAAGAATATAGGAGTGCTAGTTCTGAATTAAGGGAAGGTGGAGGAAGCCCACACTGATTTATGGTATTGAAAAATTGTTGTGTTAATGTGCGCGTTGAAACTTTATGAAATAATTGGATTAAGACAAAATAGAAGAACTAGAACTAGACTAGCTAGACTTATTAGAAAAACTACTATGTTTGTCGTCAGTCATTTTAAGAAATATAGCATCATTATGCTGCAATTTCTGCTGGTATTCTAGCGTGCGTGATCTGCAGCTGCAGCTTGTTTCTATCAGTTATTACGATCACCAGTTTCAACTAAATAAATAATTACAGCCGCCCAAATTAATGTGTAATTAATTCAGCGTCAACCTTGATCAAATTTTATAAGAGAAAAAAACAGACAAACAATTTTTATAATTAATGTCTTTGGTTCATTGGTCCCATTGGGCCGGTTAGGGACTGGCTGCAGTATGACACTATGGTATAAGGACGAATATTATATTAACTTGTTCTCATGTAAATCTAACCTGCGCGTGGTGCACACTCACTGATCGACGGATGATGCTCTAGTATAGTGTTGTATTGCGAGAAACCCATGATAAAATACTAAGCTCAACTAATAATTAGTGATGGGGAGCAGCATTACTTGTTTTTCGTTTTTAGTAGTGATTCGACTTTGCATCTCTGGGTATTAATCCGCTCACTCAACAAGGTCAAAAAGAATGCACAAATCTTCCAAGAAGCGTTTGTCAGGTGGCAAATTCTCGTAAAAGCCTATGTCAAGTCAGACTTAATATGCTAATTATATGACGTAAATGAAACTAAGTTTTTGCGACCGGTTATACCACTATAATTATGTCCTAGCAGCTGTTTACAAAGTTTAAAAATTATTAAATAATTGATAAAATTAACTCAAAAGATTAACGGCGATTTTTCCGGACCGATACGACTTAGGGGCCTTCAAGAAAAGAGCTTACTCCTTTTTAAAAGGCCGGCAACGCACCTGCAATTCCCTTGGTATTGCAGTTGTTCATGGGCGGCGGTAGTCACTTACCATCAGGTGAGCCGTATGCTCGTTTGCCCCCTCTCTAAAAAAATTAAAATTATCGTATAACTACTGATTTATATTTACTAAATATACAACTATATGTATAAGTAATAATTTTATTATGAGATATATAATACCACAATATTATATCTAAATAATTAACGTCTCGTATGTTGAATAAGATTGAATTAATTGGAAATATGAGTGTTCAGCAATTGTTAATTAGCTGTATGAAATTTTAGAAGGAAGCATTATAATTCAGCGTGGTATATGATGATGACTTATGATTTAATGAAAAACAAATTAGGGGAATATAATAAGGTACTACAGAAAACGCTTTATAATGACTAAAAATTGTTAATATTATCAAAATACGTCACTAAAATCAAATTATTACTCCAATATATATATATTACCGGTACTTATGTGAGTGATTTTAATGTTGTTATTTATATTATATTTGCGATTTTAAACCAAAGAGTATATAATCATTACGTTTACTTTAAACCTTTGAGAGAAGTGTCATTTCGGTTTAAAAGTTGTCATGTGTCAATGTGGATGCTCTTGCTTTTTGTCAGGGAGTTCGTTCCAGTTCGTTCGCTTTCAGCGGTGGTTCCAAACAGTTCGTTACGAATGACAGTATACATGAGATTAAATTATATATACTACTAGCTGGCCGGTCAGACGATGTTCTAGTCCCATAAATAATCCTTCAATTTGTAATAAGGAATATTGAAGGTCACTCATCGGGATAAACTATCTTAACTCTCAAGTTGGACCAAACTGCACTCAGTATGCAAAACTTCATTGAAATCAGTTCAATAGTTTAAGAGTTCATCGGGGACAAACAATGTGAAACGTAATTTTTGTATATAAAGACTATAGCAAACCGTATTCATCCTGTATTCATATGGATAGGATGTATTAATGCGGCGTTATTTGAATTTAAGATAATCAAAGACCATATTGTTAAAAAAATATCTTAATTTTTCGGATAAAATGTAGGTCTGATCACTCCTGGTATTATCTGTTTGTAAAGTTTTTTTTTTACAATTGGTTTAGTCATTCCGAAGATTAGCCCGAAAAGAGAGACAGACAGGCAGACAAACATTTTAACAATGATTATTCATCTCTTAATGGCATGCATATAACCCTCTTAACTATATATAAGGCAGTTGTTTCGATAATATAGACATACACTTCAATTTTATTTATATGTGTTTAGGTAAACGATTCATAGGGGGGTATTTGCCATAGTTGCCACGCTTGGCGAGCGGGTTGGCAACCGCAGTTTTTTTATTGTAATTTTGGCTATTATCAGGAAGATGCTGCTGCCCATCTCTTGCCTGTTTCCCTTTGTCGCCTTTTACGACACCCACGGGAGGATATGGGGTAGTGGATATTCTTGACCGCCACTACACGGCATCACTGCTGGCCGTATGAGGAAGCTCAAGGTCGCTCAGCGAGCTATGGAGAGGGCTATGCTCGGAGTTTCTCTGCGTGATAAACTTAGGAATGAGGATATCCGCAGTAGAACCAGAGTAACCGACATAGCCCAACGGATTAGTAAGCTGAAGTGGCAGTGGGCCGGCCATATGGCTCGAGGGACCGACAACCGATGGGGAAGAAAGGTTCTCGAGTGGCAGCCTCGTACCGGTAGGCGAAGTGTAGGGCGTCCCCCCACGAGATGGAGTGACGACCTGGTAAGACATGCAGGAAGTCGATGGATGCAGGTGGCTCAGGACCGTGCTTTGTGGCATTCTTTGGGGGAGGCCTATGTTCAGCAGTGGACTTGTGAAGGGCTGTAATGATGAATGATGAATGATGAGGTAAACGATAAAAACCTTAATTTATTGGTTTGTTATATTTTCGATTGAAGTTAAAGTGCGGGTACCTAGCGCTTTTTTACTTAATTTCGCGTTACCTTTTTGCAAGCCCTATAAGTAGGTGTCGATAGATGTCATTACGTGGCATCTATGGTAAATAAAATGGTCTATATATACAGAGGCCTATGTTCAGTAGTGGACTTTAATATCTATAACGGTAACGGTAAAGATATATTTTAAATATCTAAACCAGTGGCCATTAATTTCCGGCGCATTTTGCACGTTTGGCAAAATGACTAATTAACTTTACTGCTAAACTGGATACTGTAAGCATAAAATTGTGATGAGAGAAGCCCTTTATTTGAACATATTCGGTGTCGCCAAAGCAATAATTTAAACAAATTCTTGTGAGATCAAGTTATCCGGTGTAGGCAATAAAAAAATTAGTACAATGTGAGGTTTTTATCTCTATTAGATGGAGTGGTTCTTGTTATCGTTGGATGACTAATTATGTGATTAAACGAACCTACCTTAATTAAAGTTCAATCACAATTGTACGAAGCTCCTTGTCCGAGATATCATTACTATTGTAGTTTACGCTTTTCGTTCATTTCAATAAAAAAAAAAAAGAAAAAAGAAATGTGTTGTTTACGGATATCTCTGTCAACAAACAAGTACAAGATAACTTCATTAAGTTTAAAGTCCTTTCATGAACAACCCTGCTTAACATGGGTCTTAAGAGACGAGTGGTCTAGTCTTGAACAAGGAGCTTTATATAATTATGATTGAACGTCACTTAAGGTAAGTTTGTTTAATCACATAATCATACTCCCTCCTTGTACGAGATATTATTACTATTATAAATGTTAAAAGACTGGGTTGTGAATGAAAAAAAAACTTTTAATTATGAAATTTTAAGCCCATGTGTATTTAAAAAAAACTAATTTTGCTTACAATCTTTATTCACTTATTTGTTCTATCTTAATTAACTAACACGTGATGTGTTACAAACGGTACTACTAAACAATAGTGGATCTTCCAATTTATTGTTTAGTAGTAAAAATGTTTCGGAATTCTTTGACCCATCTGCAGTCTTCCTTGTGAGATTGCCCTGTTCGCAGCATGTCTATTGCTGCGTGCTGTAAAAATAGACACGTCTATTCCTGTCTTACTCAGAGTCGATTTAAGCCATTGGCTTAAAGTCTGCGATGAGGCTGTTCGACGTGGTTCCTTAAATGTTAAGAATAGTTGTTTGGTATTTTGTCTAATATGTTCTATTCTCCTAATATATAATTTTAATGTATTTACTGGTCATATTTCTGACTTACATGTATAACTTTTAAGATGTAGAATCTAAGGGATCTATCAGACAGAAGGCGTTTACGTGTTCAAGCGTTCGGCGTTCGCGTTCTACGTTCGTTGTGTTGTATTACGTTATATAGACTACATACCCAGACAGTGGAGATAGGCTGAGTGATGATTTTTCTGTACCAATGACAAAAAAATATCGATGGCGGGAACAATAACAAAATCATCAATGATTTTTATTTGAGTATAAGATCACGGCACTTCAATTATGAGTGATGACTAATGAGTAGATAATGAAACGATAGCGGAACGGTTTAATGGCTTAGTGACTTTATCATTAGTTATTTAGTACGAGTAGTAGGCATGAATCAAGTTTGTGAGTTAGCCCGGGTAATCATTATTTTTTTATTTTGTGACATTCATGGCAGTGTATATAGGTATTGATTTATAATCATAGAAATCTTCAATATGTTTTCATTTGTGATATTTGCAGCAAGATAATTAAGAATATTGAGTATTTCTATAATCTGGCGTTCTTGTCTAATCAAAACAATGATTCACGAAAAACTAAATAAATGCTAGCGTACTTTTCGAGTTCGCGCGCAAACGTAAACAACGAAGTGAAAGCATTGTTGCCGTTCCGTCCGCCCAGTAACACAGAATAAATAATAGCCAGTAATGCGATCACGCAGTCTTGCAAAAGTCGTAACGTCGCAATACGAATCGCAGCGCCCGAGCGATACGGTTCATCCGAATCACCGAAGTTCGCGTTCATTCATTCGATTAGAGTAACGAGTAATGATTTAAAAGCATTGATGATTTTGTCATTGTCATTGCACTATGAAATGATTTTTAAAATAGCGATGATTTTAACATGTGACATGATATCGGACTCATCTTTACCAGACAGCAGGCATTATAACCGCGTCCACCTTAGTAGCACCATGTACACCTTTCAACAGGAGAATTCGTGAGTAACTGAACGCTCGAACGCAGAACGCGTCAAACCCCACTTTTGGTCCAATTAAAAGAGATTAGACAGATAAAAATTAAAAAAATAAGGGAACTAAAACCTGATATGAATCTATATTAACGGTCCTGCAAATTTAAAACCACAATTTTAGGGTTGAGACATATTGTTTCATGGTATTTTCTGAAAGTGAATTTAACATGATCTGTAGGGCCTAAGTTTAATTTCGACGTCTTATGTATGCTTCACTAATAGCAGTCCTGCTGACAGGATAAGTTGCTGATGGAGCCGATGATATTTCCTGTAAGGAGATGATAATAACATGCTTAAAGAATAACAATTCATTCATCGAAAGGCCTTTTAACAACCAAGGTTTTGGAGGTCAATAAGAGAGTACTATAATTACTGTTGCTTTATTTCGCTTAATTTTATCTAAACATTTAAGAATTAGGGAAAATGGTGGAAAAGTAAAAAAAAATAGTTGTCACATTTTAAAGTAAATGTATATTCTACTATGGCTTCTGGATTTCTCTTTCCTATAATTTTTTTTTACATCTATTATTGATTCTAGACGAAAATAAATCTATTTTGGAGTAACCAAATTTGTCAACGTTCCTAATATAGGCCTGTTGGGATAATTCCCATTCTATGTTTATTTTTCTTGACTCTGAGTCTTCCTCAACATTTTATTTAGTATTAATATAAGAGGAATAAACTCATATATTTCTTACCTCACACCATTGCCAGAGCTGTCTTGTAATATTATTTAAATGAATATGTAGCCGGTGGAAGGAAAAGGGGAGATATCTCGCCGGGCAAGGTGTTCTGCCAGGGGAGCAGCCAACTCTCCGAGTGGAGCTATTCTATATATACGCGCGACGACTGCGCCGCCACAAATATATTGTACTCTTCCCATCTTGTTTATGTATGCTATCGCTGTTGTGTTATGAATTCGTAATAAGATCTCACAATTACTTTAAACATTGCAGGCCTTAGAATGCACTGCTTATAGTTCCAAATAATTAATATGATATTTATTTTCGATAGTCGACCAAGATCCCTAAGTTATTTTAGATCCCGTTAATGTACCCCAGTCTGTTTTTGAATAATCCGTATGAATCTCAATGCAAACTTTTTGTCGCTTAATATAATTTTGCTTGTGAATATTTGACCACCATTCTAACTGGATAAGTAAGATTTGTAATGGACATTTTTTTTATCGTAATTGTCATAATATTTTAGTAATGCTAGAAATTTCTCCCTCTCTCATAACTTTGTATATACCCAACGATAAGTTACAGCTGAACAAATTGATATTAGCCTACGTAATAATTGAGAAAATTCTCTCATTTTCCAATGATTTTTTCTTTCAAAAATTTTAATATATTCTAATATGGTTATCTGTTTTTCTTTTGGAACAGATAAGGTTAGATCTATTGAATCTAAAATAATCAGTTTTGGAAAGTATATGCTGTAATCTAAATAATATGTTAAAATAATATCTTTAATTTTGATATAGATACAAATTGGTTTCATTAGTTTTGTGAAAGTAAACGAACAGTTGAATATATGCGATTTGTCCTCGAATCTGAATTTTAAGATTTTTTGACTATTCTGAAAGGGCTATACTAAAATAGGCATCTTTCAGATCAATTTTGTCATAAAAAATGTTTGGAAATGAATTCACTAGCTTTTCTAATAATCTATAATTTAAAATGAGAAGTCTCAATACATTCATTTTTTTTAACATTTGAGATAAACCTACAATTTCCATTCTGTTTTGGAATAACGAATATCGGGGATACAAACTGCCTTTCACAAAACAAATATTCAGAAACAGACCAGCACTGGTCAGGTGCCTCAATATGAATTTAGTATTCAACTGAAGGATATTTCATAACCCTTTATCCAGTTTATTGTAACTGGGTATTTTTTTTCTTATCAACAGCTCTTATCTGAGTTCCTGATGTTTTGATAGCCTGTGCTGTTTATTATGCTCTCAAGACAGTCTTTATAAACAATAATTTATCAGTCTTTGCATTCTTAACTGTTTATTTCAGTGCTATTGTTATTCCAGATAAAGCGAAATATTTTCTTGCGTCTTCATAGAAAATTTCTGCTACTATTTTTGCAGTGTTCGTTAGTTGTTCCACATTTTCTTTTGTATTTACATTCAAATTTACTTATATTTGTCAGTACCAACCAGATTCATGTTGTTATTTTTTCCTGTCATATTTTGTTTATTTGCTAAACGTTTATATTTTTTAATTAGCATTTCCGATAATAATGACCACATCTGTGGATTCATTTGAGGAGATATAACAGCTTTGAATTTAGACGGAGTTAATAACTTGTTCAATATTTTATAACGAGCTTCTTTTCCCAAACCTTTCGTCATTATTTTTATCCATCTTGTTGCTAACTGCATGTTCATTGCCTCTCCCCCATTTTTTGATTCTTTTTCTGCTGAACCCAATGCTAACAAAAGCTCCTCTGGGGTATAATCATTTTCTGAAATTTATATAATACATTTTTTAAAATTATATTATCAAGTAGTATAATTTGTGTTCTCCTATATGATATCGCCAAAAATATCTTTGCCTATCCTCAACGTGATAGCTCTAAAATATTTATTTCCCTGTATTTATTTCTCTTGAAATAATAGCCCTAAGGGATAAGATTTGTCATGGCTATCCTCACTGATGAATTAATGATAGAAATTAGCACTTGTTGAAGCGTTTGATTGACCATCATTCTGAATTTCTTCTACTGTATTTTTCTTTAATGAATCTGAAACTGTTACACTAGGCACACAGAATTCCACTATTGAAGGAGTACTCTTTTTAGAGTTATTTTTTTTAATTAATTCTTTATCTCCTTTTTAATTTTGTGCGAATATTCGCAGAGAATCTTTACTTTCAATAAGATTTAGACTTTTAAAACATTTGTTATATTTGTAGAAAATAGAATTAACACGGTTTTCAATTTATTAGTATGTTTTGGTACGTTTTTAAGAATCAAGAAATCTTCTACTAGCCTTATTCCATAAATGGTTTAAGACATATCACAAATTTATATACTTATTTACATTTATATCTAAGACCATTATTGTATACTATCATGATGTAAAACTTTCGGAAGTTTATATAGATATTTTGTATAAGGCAATATTGATGCGTAAATCATTTTGAACATAGTATTGATAAGGAAATTCAACACTAGAAATCATATATTGATAGAGCTGAAGTAGCACTGGATAGTCTCAGAAGTCGCAATCATGAATAAATAGAAAAAAATCTGACGTACTTCCGCTACATTGAATTTTGAAGTCTACATTCGTCGTTGGTATATTCTCTTTTTGATTGAGTCTTGCGTTGGAGACACAAATGTTTGTTTCTCATTTTTCCTTGAAATGAATTTAATCAGTATTACAAGAAAAGAAACAGATATTTATATCTTATAACAACTTATTTTCAACTTCATAAATATGATCGAGGGAAAGGGGAAATACCAGAAACTTTTGTCGTGAATTTAAAAGCCTAAAACAGTGGTAGAGCCACGTGGCGGCTTTTGCTGTCGCACGGTTGGGCCGGCTCGAACCGGGGTGGTACCACGACCTCACAGAATACCAGCGTGAAGGTTTACCTCTGCGTTTCGCTTGGTGAGTGCAGGTGCCCGGAGGCCCTATTTACTGGAAATGAGGCATTCCATCTTAGTCCTCACGGGTGACAACGCATCTGCATTTTGATTTGTAATAGAGGATAGATGTAGATGTCTATGGGCCGCAGCAACCACTTACCATCAGGTGGACTGTGTGCTCGTTTGTCACCCTTATCCTAAAAAAAGCCTGGAGAAGAGGAGTTGCTATCTTAAGGTTAGTGGATGTTTTTTTTACGGAAGAGAAGGCAAACGAGCATATGGCTCACCTGATGGAGATATTTAATGTGGTGATTATTTAGTTTACTATAAATATAAAATATATTTATATGGTGTCACAACGAACCAATAGTATAACTTATGGTAAGTGGACACAGATTCGTTGTCAACGGTGAAGAATAATATGAAATACTTCACAGTCAGTAATAAGCTGTCACTCTTAATCCTCGAACCGGAAGACGACACTGATTGCACTGCTGCTTAGCAGCACAAATAGCGAGTAATAATAAGAAAAAGGAAACTATCCGAATGGACTCCTAGCCAGATGCCTCTACCACCGAATTATGTCTTCTTCGTCAACTCGTAATAAGACATGGGCGTCTACTGGTGTAGGGTAGATTTTTTATTTAATAATAAAAATGGTTTAAACAGTGCGAGTTGCTAAATCAGTCGTCGAACACGAAGAATTTCGTACAATTACTTTTGTGTCTACTGACAATAGTAAAAAACATTTTAAAATAAAGTGTGAATCTGTAAAATATTGTGTAGTAGTTGTAGAAAAGAGAGAAAGGGAATTAAAATTTAAATATACTAATGACGCTTGTTATTGGGTAGGTAATGTATATCTAAGTAGGTTTAAATTATACCTACCAAAAGATAGCAAGAGATATAGAGCAACAGCTTTCGAATTTCCTTTGGTCTGATTTCGATTAAACTGACACATTTATCGAGTCTCGTTAAAGTAAAACGGATTAAATATTTAGAAAGAATAAGCTCTTTAAAAAAAACATTAATCAGTTATTTCAGTTTTTAATTGAAGCAGTTTCTGTTACGATGTCTGAAGAATAGTCGGAAGTCTTACCTGTTACATTTATGACGAATAAATCAATATTTTTATCATTCTGATTAGCCAATCTGTCTTATATAGACTCTACGTTTTTACGAGACTTATACAACTTTGCCGTTTTACACCAAACATATATACACCACAAACTTAAACAAAAAAACTATTTAACTAGGAACTGAGTAATCACGAGAACATAATGATTTCTTATATTTACGCTAACACTACACATCGAATAAAACTATTTTAGCACATATTATCGCGTTAAATTTAGTTATTTTAATTCCCGACGTATTGGGAGCTTTACAGCAACCCATGGTCACGGGGGGGGGGGGGGGGGGGGGCGACATAATTAGCCCGGCTATCTTCGATTTTTGAATATGATTTTTTTTTACTCTGGGAAGTGTGCAACTGCAACTAAACCTAAAGCAAACCTAAGTAAATTAAACGCGATCAAATCCGTCAAAATATTTTAGTTTTATTCAATCAATAAATACGGAAGCATTCCAATACGGAAATCTCTAGTTTAAAATTCTTTGTGATCAGCGACCGGGCTTTAGTGGTGACATTACGGATTCGAGGCGTGGCCTTATATGATTTTATTTAAATTCTTAAGACATGTACGTTTCTTCACAAGTTTTTTGTTTATATTGAATGTTTAAATTCAAATTTATAAATTATAAATCTAATAAAATGGTTATTAGTACTAAATAATCTTTTTAACTACCGATGGAAACAGAGGGGTGTTAAATGTTTGTAGTGTGTATCTGTGTATATGTGTGTCTGTCTGTGGCATCATAGCAAAAATCACTATAGCCGTGTGAAGATCATCAGCTCATTTTGTTTCGTTATAATTAATGTTAATGCAATATGTTCAGTTTAAAAATAAACGCTAACCTATCATATGGGTATAACAGGTCACCTCTGTGTGTATATTTCAATTGGTATACATACATGTAACTATTTTTTTGGCGTACTCCAAAGTCGACTCTCGTGAATTTCAGTCTGTTCTTTCAAATCTAACGTACTGGGCATTTTTTTAATGATAGAACTTAAGTATTATTTAAGACTCCACGAATGATTATTCTTTAACTAATATGAAAGTTTATTCAAACCAAAAAGCGCTTAAAAATAAACAGCAAAATAATGTTAAAAAGAAATGTACATGTATCTTTTTATGCGAAACAAAGGCAAGGCATGCATACAAGTATAACTAGCAGGTAGAGCTTGAAAGGAAGCATATAGTACAGGTCTCTAGGTACCTACACATAGGCATAATGTTTTCTTTTATATTTTTAATATGCGTCTACTGGAACCCTTAAAATGTAAGCTTTTATACTGTGTCCTTAAAGAATATAAAAGAACACAACTTTTGCAAGGCTCTTCAGGAAACAAATTTATAGTGGGAAGTATTTTAGACTTTTTAAATATTTACGCTGTGTGATTTTAGAAAATATAATACTAGCTTTTCCCAAGGATTCGCTCGCATTAAATTTGGCTCAGCGATATAAAATATTAAAGTGATTTAAAAAACTTAAGATGCCTTTGCCTGGTTTTATTTATTCCCATAATATTCTATAAAAGAGCGACAGGTGCGTCGCCCTTTGGGGTTAAGAGTGGCAGTTTAACTAATGACTGACATTTACACAAATTATTTCGCTTCCCCCGACCGGGTTACTCGAAAACTATTACACCTGTCCTCTTTGTAATTTTGCATGTCTAATAAGGCAAACTTGAATGAGTGTGAATGAACCTATGGGAGAGACCTCTGTCCAGCAGTGAACTATTTAGGCAGTTTAATGAGGAGAAGGAAACTACGTTTTTACCTAACCCAAATGTAGCACATTGAAGTTCTAAATACTTTGAATACAAATAATTTTACAACATGATAAAAGAGGGTAATGTTTTTCGGGAGTTTGTATGTATGTATGGCTATTTTTGGCACGCTCTGTAGCCTTAACGGCTTGGTAGATATATGAGGTGTCGTTAGATTCGTCTTAATTGCGGGAGGTATAATTAAATTCACGACATAAGGTATAATTTTTTTTCTTTTAGTAAACTTTTTTACGAAGTCGGGTATTTTGTTATTACTGTTTTAACCATTATACTTGTTTTAGTAACCGAGTTTCAAAAACGAGAAGGTACTATATTCGACACGTATGTATTTTATGTTCACGCATTTCTCGGAAACTCGATTTAAATGGTTATTCTTTTATTATATAGTTTATACTTAAATGGTAACTAAATTTTAAGAAATATTTTCAAGGATGGGCAAAATAGAGGAAGAAGAAGTATAGTTCATTTGCTTGTGTCTTACTATTGTGTCTGAAAATCGGACAGTGAAAGTTTTAAACTTTTAACTAACTTAATTTAAAGTTAAATTAGTATTTTTATTTTTGAAATTTAGAGTTATGAATTTTATATTACACTTAGTTATAGTGGCATTTAAATGAAAATTATTAACGTTAAATCAACCGATGAAAATGACTGACTTACTAATCTACCAACGAGTAGCGTAAACAGTTGGGGTTAGACACTGAATAAACTATTTACCGTAGGTTTCCTTATGACGTAGGTATGTACTAACTCTAAAAGTGGTAGAGCGATGCTGCAGTTATATAGTTGTTGCACGAATAGTTTGGCTCGACCGTGGAAGGATCACGCTCTCACAAAATACCAGCATAAAATAACAGTTCAATGCTGCTGCGTTTCGTATCGTAAGAGTAGAGAACCGGAGACCTTTTTTACTGGAAATGAGTCATTTCATCTTAGTCCCTCAAGGGTGACAACGAATCTGCATTTTGATTACTAACCAAGGTTACAATATGTAGATGTCTATGGGCCGTGGCATCCGGTGGACGTTTGTCACCATTATACTATAAAAATATACGTAACAAGAAAATATTTTTCGATCCTAAGGGGGTAAAATAGGGTATAAATGTTTGTATAAAAGTCTATGAGGCTCTTTTAGCCTCACCAACACCCTGCAACTCTACGTCCCAACCTGGGACGAGCCGAGAAGTGGAGGGCACGTCTGCAGTCGAACCACACTCGGAAACGAACCACGGAGGGGAAAAGAAAAAGTTCGTTAGGAATTATAAGCTTAGTGGGGCAGTACGGAACAGGTACGGAAGACTGGTAGCAGCTGAGATAGGAGAAGAAGAGGCCCTTTCTCTCTACCAGAAGCCCTGGGACGAAATTCCTCTGCCCAAACCTCCCACAGTTCCAAAGGAAAAATGCAGTCGGTTTGAGGAGGAGTCCTCCAGAGATAAGCCCACGAAATCTGTGAAGCTGGCAACGGGGGAGAAGAAGCTCAGTTTCAGTGCCGTAACTGGCTCCTTCGCAATTCGAATCCTATGAGCGTAAAGCAGATGCGGCTGGTCTACCGGGCACTAACGCAGCCTATCGCTAACACGGCCAGTGGAGCGCAGCCGGTAATGGGACCAAATTTTTTTTGTTTCACCCGCAAGCCAGGTTAGATTATGGTAACGTGCCTGAATAAGAAAAGTCAGGACTGGATTGTGGGTGAGGTCGGAAAACTGAAACCCTGGCTGGAGGCTGAGCTCTTGATAATACTGGAGAACGGACTGCCTAAGCCTCAGCTGGGCATCATCTCTCTGCCCCAAAGCTAACTCTCCAGAGAAGGTGGCTGTGCTGTTGAGGGCACAAAATGAAGGGCTCCATACCGAGCTTTGGAAAATCCTCCACCGTAGGGACGAGGACAATGGGTTCCTAGTAACCTTTTCTCTGGACGACCCATCGGCGGAGGCTCTCCAGGCAGGCGGCAGAGTCGCCCTTGGCTTTAAGATGATAACTTTTAAGGTCAGGGGAGGCTCTGACGCGGCAATGGAACCTAAACTGCCCCAACTCCAATGCCTGTTTTACGTTCCACCCTCCACATCGCGAGGTAAAACTGGAACGTCATCAGCGAGAGTGACTGAAACCCAAGGCGTTAATTTTGCCTCGGTCCTAGGGCCTCCACTGGGTAGGAGCGGTAGACCGAAAGATCCGGCGGGGTTCAAGAGCGCCAGTAAAGAACGTTTTCGTCCTAAGCAGGTGAAAACAACCTCTGCCATTTATAGGCGTGGCCCCCCACGCCTATAAATGGCTAACCCTAAGGGGTCCTCCAGGCAAATCTTCACTATGCAGCAGCTGCTTCTGCCGTGGTGGAGGTTTACTTCGCAGAGGACAACATCGACTTCGCCCTCATTCAAGAACCTTGGGTGGTCAACTTTGTGAATACTAAAGGCAGTAGACCCAGAGCTTGTATAATCTATAATAAAAATATAGAACTTTTAGCTTTTCTAGAGTATTGCAATGACGACCTGGTTGCAGCCTTTATAAATCTCAAGGTGTGTACAGGGGCCAGAGTAATCATTTGCTCAGCCTATCTTCCCGGAGAGAACCCAGATCCTGCCATCGAGTTAGAGCGAGTGGTGGAGTTCACCCAAAAACACAACGACGAACTTGTGTTGGGATGTGATGGTTAAGCTCACCACACAACCTGGGGAAGAACTAACATCAACGAAAGAGGCGAGTTACTTTTTGACTTTCTCATATCCAATTGCTTGGTAAGCCTAAACTTAGTGTGTACACCAACCTTTGTAACGCGTGCTAGGCAGGAAGTTTTTTGATATAACCTTTGCTACCAATAACATATCCAGGTGGATTACTGACTATCATCGAGTTTTCACTAGTGTTAGTAGTGAAAACTCGATGCCTGATCACAGACACATTCAACTTATGAAACTGTTGCTTTTAGGAATCCAAAAGCGAACTCTTAGGATGTCTACAGAGATAGCTTAAGGAGGAATTTGAAAACGTTTCCTAAAAGCATAAAAACGATTGAAGGTCTGGAGTTAGCGGCGGAGACGGTAACCGTAGGTATCCGTGAAGCCTTCGTGGACGGTTATCTCGTCAAAACCAAGACCTCAACACAAGAAGTTCCTTGGTGGAACACTAAGCTAAAGGAGCTTAGGGAAAAGACCAGGAAACTGTTCAAAAAGGCTAAATAAATCAAAGAATGGGATATTTATAGTGCAACTCTAACTGACTATAATAAAGAAATTAGGAAAGTTAAGAGAGAATGGTGGAGGAAGCTATGCGAGGAAGTTGAGTCTTTGCCTCAAAGTGTAAGACTACACAAAATGCTATCGAAAGCTAAACTTAATCAGGTCTTGATTTTAAAAAGCCTGATGGTAACTTCACTAATAGTGAAGCAGAAATACTGGAGCTACTAGCGTCAACCCATTTCCCAGGGTCAACTTGTAATGAGGACTGGTGTAGGGATGCAAAGATAATAAGATCAAACCTGGTGCAGTGGGCTGTTAATTCCTTTTAATCATATAAGACAAGTGGGGAGAATGGAATAATGCCCATCCAACTACAAAAGGGTATCGATACCGTTCTTCCTTATCTGGTGAAAATTTTCAGAGCATGTTTTGCACGGGGATATATCCCAGAGCGATGGACTATTGTCAAAGTTCTATTTATACCAAAGGCTGGTAGAATCGACTTCGCTTTACCAAAGTCCTTTAGATCTATAAGCCTTTCTTCCTTTCTTGTTAAGACAATAGAAAAGTTTATAGATAGATATATTAGGGATGTAGCTCTAGCTACGAGACCTATACAATACAATCAGCATGCTTACCGCAGAGGCAAATATACTTAAACATCCCTGATCAGTGTTATTGACAGGGTCGATAAAGCACTGGAGCCCGACATCACTGCTGGTTGGGGGCCTGACATTTAAAAATGTTGATCCCATAACCATCAGATGGGTGAAGTCGATGCTCTCAAACAAAAAGGTAAAAACAGCGCTGGTTCAAACTTCGATTGAGGTTGCAGCTACAGGAGACTGTTCACAAGGAGGTGTTTTATCACCTCTCCTTTGGATCCTTGCGGTTGACCAATTATTGTACAAGATGGCAAATCTTTGCATTAACAAACTGGGTTATACTGATGACCTTGTGATCATTGCGAGGGGCTTTTGTCAAAGTATTTTATCATTAATCATACCAAGAGCCCTAAATACCATAAACAACTGGTACAGGGGTAACAGTTTATCAGTTAATGCTGATAAAACTGTCATAATACCCTTTAAGAAAAAGAGATGGTTGGACAAATTAGTCACACCAAAACTTAATGGTAAAGAAGTGCCATTCTCCACTGAAGTTAAGTACTTGGGCGTGACAATCGACCAAAAACTAACGTGGAACTCTCACCTTAGCAACGTATGTCATAAGGTTTAAATTGCTTGCTGTATGGCAGCATACTGAGGCCGATTCTTACCTACGCCTCCAATGTCTGGTGTAATAAGGCCAACCAAAAGACGACTGCGGACAGACTAAATAGTCTACAAAAGACTGCCTGCTTAATGGCAACTGGAGCGATGCGATCATCGCCTGGAGCGGCTCTTAATGGATTTCCAGGCCTTACGCTTCTTGATTTTTACTAAGACAAGGAGGCGAGGGCTAGTTTGTATAGGATTAACACACAGGGCGGCTTGAGCTTGCTTTCCTATAGATTGAGATCCATGCTCGACTCTCGATAATTAAGGAAACACGGGTCTTATGCATGATCTCAGATATCATGCGTCCACTATATACTTTTAACTAAAAGTATACAGTGAAACTATTCTCCAGAGAAGACTGGCTAAATGTACAGGTCATCTGTGAGGCCTTATATGGTGTACCAATTGGTCAAAAATAGGCATCGACGTAGGCTTTGGAATTTATGGGGAACACCCCAAATTCATACTTAGTATGAATTTGGGTAGATACTTTAGTGTGCGGAAATCAATCTGCAAAAACAGTACGTTAACCATATAATCTATATTAACTCTGATAGTCAAGCAGCACTGCTAGCGCTGAGATCAAATTTGGTGAGCTCGAAGCTAGTTGGAGACTGCGTGAACCGTCTAAACGCCCTGGGAGGTAACAACAGTGTCGTTTTAAGATGAGTTCCGGATTACGCGGTTATTGCAAGCAATGAAATTGCCGACAAGCTCGCACGGGAGGACTCAAAGTGTGCACAATTTGGCCCGATTGACCCTGGAAACTCTTTACTACAATAAATCACTTAAGATCTGGTCAGTGGGATACACTAGGATTAAAACATTATAAAACCTTAATCCAGATCCACTTTCGATCGTAATTCGTTTCACAAGCCCTGGGATTAGGTAAAAATATATTGCGCTTTCTGGTAAGAGCTCTGACTGGACACTGTTGTCTTAAAAAGCACATGTCCATCCTGGGACAAAGCAACTCAAGTATGTGCCGGTTGTGCTCCCTAGAGAAGGAAACGCCTTTACACATCCTGACTAATTGCGGACCCTTAATGTGCAAACGTAACACTCATCTGGAAAACTATGCACTTCTCCCAGAAGAAGTGAAATTGCTCACAGCTAAGCATTTCTATTCTATTATATTAATAATAACTTAAATATTAAGAGATATAATCACTAAAATTAGTTTAATCAATGTGTAGTAATCGGGTCACTAGAGGAAATCATTATCCTATAATACCTATTAAATTTCAAACATAACTAAAGTAAATTAACGGACTACTGTGTGCTGGTGGGACGGTGCTTGCAAACATCTGGCGATTGAATTATGACTTTAGCTTCTTTGTAAGTAATATGTGCTATGACGAGAAATATTAGAAATACAATTTCGAAATCCATTTACTAATTTTATTATTTTAAAATTTTGATTTAATAAAAAAAAGTATGTAATAGTAATATGTGTAGTATATTTAAATAAAACTAGTTTTTACAGATTTTATCGCGTATATTACTAACTTATTTTATATTCCCGACGTTGCGAGCACTTTACAGCACCCATGGTCACGCGTGACCAATGATATGGTTCGAAGAAACAATATTCGATGGAGAAGAAAGGTTATCTTTTCGAATTTGTTTTGTTGTTTTGTTGTTAATTGTGTAACATACATGATCGTAGGTAAGTTGTTATTTAAAAAAAAAAACAGTCGCGCTGGGTGTCTTGCTGGTTCTTTCCTGGATAGAGGTTTTTTCCGAACCAGTGGTTAATTAAACAAAAGAGTGACTTTTAATAAGTATATTATTATAAATATTCATATATTTATAATATGTTAATATAATAATAATAATTAAAAAAAACTTTCTGTTGCTGTTTCTCGAGTGGTAGCCTAGTGTCGGTAAGAGAAATGTAGTGCGGCAAGGTGGTACTCGATGGAGTAACGATCTAGTACGATATGCAGGAAATCGGTGGATGCAAGTGGCTCAAGACCGTGCTTTGCAGCGTTTCTTTGGGGAGGCCTATGTAGCAGTGAAATTATTGGTGGGCTGTAATTATGATAGTAATAGGTAGAGTGATAGTAGGGTTTGAATCTGCCAAATAGGTAATATAAATAATATTAACATTCCAATAGTTGCCAAACCGAAACCAGCTAAACCAGCACCCAGGAAAAGCGTCTAAAATGTGTCTAGTATAACAGCACTCCGAAACGGTATCACAAAAGCTTTAGAAAGTACACGGGTGGGTAAGGACTAGTAAATAATATCTCCGTGTTATGTAATACACACACTCGTGGTATTATAATATTTTAATTAATTGATTGCCTACTAGTATCCGGTTGTAATTTTTGTTGTGGTTATAATTAGCTATGATAATTAAACTGACGTGTGTAACTGGTGATGTATATATGTAGTATATATAAAATAAGTTCAGTACATTAAATACACTATTACACCAAATCTTACGTACTATCACAAATATATTAGACTAATAAAATTTTGATCTGGACTAAAATCTAGTTATGTTTTAAAAAAATGAAAAGAATGCTTTTTTATTATTTAATCAAATAAAGTAAAGGAGAAAAATGAAGGGCTCCTTCAACAAGCTTCTTATTGGGCATTAGAAACATTACAAGTTCTTTTTCACTTCAAAAACGTTATTAAATACTTGATCTATTGATTTAAACGTAAATCAATAGAATTTTTTTTTTATTCTATTATAATTTAAGGGACATTTACCGCTTAGGGTATGTCAGTCCCATCATACCCTAATATACATGACTTACTCATATAACACTACTTAATAACTACATGGGCCATGGATTCGAACAGAACTTTCGCATCGTCGCCATTTGGTTGGGATAGAATATTATGGAATGTGCCTACGTCAGTTCTGTTCAAATTCAAGACCCTTATGAAATTACTTCTAATAGACTCAAATCGAACACATTCCATCAATATATGGTATAGGTCTTCTATAACTCCACAGTCTTCACAATTGGGCGAAGTTGTTTTTCTCATTAGAAATACAAATTTCTTACATGGAACGTGTCCAGATCTGAGTCTATGAGCAGTAGTAACTAATTTCCTACTTAATCTAGTGTTCATGAACCAGGGCACATGAAGAGGCTGACACTGTATGGTTTTGTACCATATTCCTTTTTCTAGTGACCGCTTGTTAAAGTATTCCTTCCACATTTCATAACAAATATTTTTGAATTTAGGTAAAACTTCTGAGTGATCCAAAATAATATTAGTTTCCTTTCCATTCTTAGCTGCATATTTCGCTAACATGTCAGCCTTTTCGTTGCCCCGTAACCCAATATGCGATGGGACCCATTGCAATCTCAGTTGGACGCCTTTTGAAGTTATTTCATCTATCTTGGATATAATGTCATAAGCTATCGATGCACCTCTGTAACCAGAGGCGCATCGAGCTATGTGTTGCAACGAGCTCTTGCTGTCTGTGCATATAACTACATTTTTATATTGGCTACTGATAACATATGTCAAAGCTTCTGAGATCGCAATAAGTTCCAAAGCCATAATACTAGGATGAGTACTTATTTTAAAACAATGATTATTTTGATTTAGTATTATATCTATGTTAGGCACATAAAACGCAGACCCATATCCTTCTACACTCTTCGACCCATCCGTAAATATAAAACTCCAGCCATTAAATCTTGTATACAACTCTTTGATAACTTCATACTTTAATAGGTTACTGTCGTATGAGCTTTTTGAATAGTGAATTGTTTCTAGCTTGGGTACAATTACTTCATTTAAGTTAATATTGGTCACCCATGTTCGCAAAGTAAACATTAATAACGAACATGATGTTGCTATCTGAATTTCTTTAACTTCATTATGTGAGGATACCAGTAAAGGAATGATTTTGTTGCTCCAATAATAATTTTGTCGACCAACAGTAGCAGTATTGCATTCGGGTCATTTATGAGTGTATGTTCTGACATCATTCACCACACGCTACAGTTCAGTATAGTAAGTCTCCTTCGTAAATTAATAAGGTTTAAAGTGCAAAAGGGAATTCAGCCTAAGGCCGCGTTCCGACGACACGCACCCGCTACGTGCACGCCACGCGCGTTATTTATAATTGAGTCTTATGGCAAATCAATAAATCTGAAATTAATATAATAATTAAAATAATTAATGAATAGTGGCAGCGAAAGGTAATCCACTTCCTATCCACTGAAACAGGAGATAGACAGCAGTATCTTTCTTATAACAACAAAATATAAATGATTACGTCTACGTCCGGCCGTAGATTTTGATCTGTAATATAAGGTGCGAGATGTCTAGTACCGCGGTCGCCAATACTATTGCCAAGAGTGGCGGCTGTGACCGATACCTACTACCTATTATGGGAAAATTGAGAATGTCCAGCAGTAGACTACTATTGGTTGATAAAGAAGAATTTATTTCTTCAAAAATGTTATTACTTTGTTTTGTAAAATTTATTTGTTGTGTTGCAGGAAATAACACAAAGCATAAAATTAGATATAAGATCCCCATATCGAAAAAAATTGACATAAACTTTATTCCTGACTGTCTTGAAGAACGAAATTGAGGAAGCATTTAATGGTAAGTATATTAAAAAGAATAGGTGAAATTGGGTCACCTTGCGCCAAATCTCGATTTGTGTATCTTATGAAGTACTTATTCCGGTCAGTTTCATCCTGCATCATAAGGTGTCTTTCGCTTAAAAAATTCCATAGATATTGACAAAACTTTTTTACCAATCCCTATTTCATCTAAAGTGTTTATCAGTATATCTACTAGGACATTGTTATACGCATTTTTGATATCTAGGAAACAGGCTATAGTTGGGGTTCTTACGGGAAAATCCCAAGTAAATTTGACTTACTAGTTTGACTAGGCAGTCTTGACATGACTGTCCTCTTCTGAAGCCGGACGTGTACTGGTATAATAATTGATTTTTTTCAACATACCACTCAAGTCTTTTTGTCAACATTGAATGAAAAATTTTACAGACACATGATATTCGAGACTTTTGGAATCGGCGTTACCAATATGTCACACCATTGAAATGGAATAATTCCGGTGTTGAAGATATAATTATATAGCTCAAGCAAGTAAAGCCTACTGCCATGAGATAGATTATATATAAGTGAATATGTTATCCCGTCGTTACCAGGCGCTGTATCTTTTTGTTTTAAACAATTACACATTTCTTGTAGGGTGAAATTGGCTTCCAGTACTGTATTACTTGAATTGAAATACTCAGGCTTTGGGAAGACATAATCAGGAGTTAGCTTACAAAGGAGATCGAACTTCTGTTCGTTTGAAACGTGTGACATTGACGAATTAAATCCCTTAACCCAACCCATGCGTTTCCACATATCGGAGTTAGACGTTCGTTCGTCAATGCTGCTACAGTAACTTTGCCAATTTCTTGCCTTCGCTTGATTAATTGCATTTTTCGTCTCTTTTGTTTTGCGCTCGAGTATAGTGAGATTAGTTGGGATGGGGTTCTTTCTAAAATTCTTCAAAGCCAACCTTCGTTGTGCTACTAAATGGGATAGTGTGGGATTCCAATAAGGCTTAGGCCGAAAGTTATTTTTGGGATTATCACAGCTTCTTACTAGCGGTATATGTTCGTCCGCAGCGTTATTCACTTGCTTAATGAAATTATCATACAAGGATTGGACACTAATGTCATCTATAGGCCTGTAATAAATAGTTTTCTAAAGACTTGCTATACGCTGGCCATTTTGCTAGTTTAAAATTACGCTTTTTAGTTACCCAAACTCGATTTATATTGCTATTATACTTATAAGAAATCTTAATAAACATATGGTCGCTTCCTAAGCTTTCATTCATAACACTCCAGTTAAACGCAACGGATAAATCAGAGGAAACAAATGTCACATCAGGCGATGTCTGCTGAATAATGTTATTAATTAAAGTCATTCTAGTTACGCTACCATCATTAAGGAATATAAAGCCGTCATCTAAAGCCGCATCATATATCTGTCCTCCTCTTCCATCGGTTTTAGACGACCATGTTGTATGGTGACCATTAAAGTCCCCAGCTATAATACATTTATTCGGAAATAGGGAAAAAATTTGTTCCCAATCAGACAAACTTGTCCGCACGGAAGAGGGGCAATATATTAATATATCTTTAATTTCGTTACAGTTCAAAAGTTTGATTGAAATAATTTCTATTCCCGAATTATTAATTATGATTGGACATTGTTGTACTTTAATCGACTTACAAATTATAATAGCAACCCCCCCATAGCCATCTACCCTAAACCCTACCTTTCTAAAAATATTATAGTCACTAATATTTATATGTGAATCTGGTTCTAGCCAAGTTTCAGATATTAACGCTATATGTATTTTTTCTTGTGCTAATAAAAATTCCAATTCGTTACGTTTGGGCCGCAAGCTTCGTGCATTCCACTGTAACATACATAGCTTAAACAATCTTGTATTATCGTTCGCCATTTCTGAACATAGATACTATTCTTGTACATAAATCGTCTCTGTTCCAAATTTTGATTATTAAATTACCAAGTATTTCAAATAATAGTTTACCTAATTGTTGGAACTTAGTAGACCAATCGTTATCGTAACAACATATATCTTTGACTCTTTGAAAAATGCTACCTAAATCTAAAATAGAATTTGAACTATTACTCTTAGACTCCGGATTTTGCTCTGTCTCTATTTGTCTTGCTTCTGACTCACCGTTGCCCTTTTCTTCCTATTCCCATCCGATCTTACAGCCTCTGTATTCTTCCTCTCCAGCACCCGCTCCTTTTCTATATGATTATGTCCAGAACTCTTCCCTTCGATAACCTTATTTGACGTCGACGAATCATTATGAATAAGTGTTTCTGTTATCACTACATCTCTGTACGATGTTTTCTGTGTATTCTGTGTGCTCTCAAGTTGTGAATCGTTAATGTTCCTATTACTTTCAATGTCCTCACTTCTAGTGTATATTTCTTGACTCCCCTTGCCTTTTAAATATATTTCCAGACCTTTTCGATAAGTACAGTTTTGCTTCGTCATAATGTTTCTGATTTCTTTTTCTTTTAAAAATATCGGACACTTTTTATGCATGGCCATATGTGGTCCTTTACAGTTGACACAAACAAATTTGTCGGTATCGCAATTTGGGTGATTGTTACCACATTTGGGACATATAATTTTTTTAATTGGGCATGATCTTGAGAGATGGCCGAACTTCCAACATCCGGAGCACTGGGAAACTGGGAAGGTATAAGGTTCCACTTTAAACCTACAACCGTACCCATACACATACGGCGGTAAAGTGGTACCTTTGAAACAAATTCTTACTGTTTCTGAATCGATCCATTCTCCACTATCAGACATTCTTCTGAGTCTTTTTATTGAAATGATTTCGTGCTCACATGAAAGATTTTCAAGAATTTCTTTTTCCTCGGTCTCTAAATCTATCTGCCTCAGTATTCCATAAGAAAAGGTAGTCTCATCAGCCCTTTGTGCTCGGTATCCTAAACTGGATAACTTTTCACTTTTTAGTAGTTTCACTGCACTTTCTTCCTTTTCAAAATGAATCAACAATCTGTAAGCGTAAAAGCTTTGCCATTCCAAATTGTTTCGGTAATACTTCTTTTCCTGTCACACATATAATAATATATTTCTTCGCCTCAGAATCTTGATGACCCTCCTCCACTAAATTATCATTATTTGAATCCTTTCTATTCAACCGCTTATGCCCTCTAATTACTGTAACAAATCCGTCTTCTTCCACTATTTCTTCATCATCCTGTCGTACTCTCTTCACTGCGAGTCGTTGCTCTCTCTCCTCCTTCTTCCTCATCTCCTCGTTTAAGGTTTGATTAAGTTGTTGCTCACTTTCAAGTCTTAGCTCCTGCTCCATTGCTTCACTATCAGTAGAGACACCTAAATCCACAATTCCAAGTATGTCATCCATTTAAATTTAACATAATTATTATGTGGGTAGCAAGTGAAAATAACGCGATAAAATATGCGGTAACAATATGCAGCCAAACGTGTGCGTTTGCCTCGACTGCTCGCGCGCAACTGAGAATTATTTTGTTGAATGGTTAAAACCAATGAACAAAATAAATCTTTAGATTATAATTTTCTATTTGCTTTTTTTTTTATAGAAGAGGGGGCCAACGAGCATGCGGCTCACCTGATGGTAAGTGACTACCGCAGTCTATGAACAAGTCCCTAAGTCGTATCGTTCCGGAAAAATCGCTGATGGTAATCGATTCCACAAGGAAGTTGTGCGAAGGAGAAAACTATGATCTGCTTCATTATTATTTAACCTTATTTCATACATAACACACAACCTTAATGTGATGGAATTATTGCCAATAAGTTCAATAAAATTTTAGTAAATAACTGAAAATGTGCTCGTATTTCATACTGATTTCTATATTTCCTGGTGCAGGTCATCATCATCATCATCATTACAACCCTTTACAAGTCCAATGCTGAACATAGGTCTCCCTCAAGGAATGCCACACAGCACGGTCCTGAGCCACTTGCATCCAATTAGGTGCAGGTCGCACAATACCGGACTATAGGGCCAACTAATTGATTAGTTCGGTTGTCAAGTACGCAGAATTTCGTGCAATAACTTTTGTGCCTATTGCCAGTGGTAAAAAACATTTTAGGTATATTGCGAATTTTGATTGCGAAGTAGTAGAGAAACAAATTTAAATGTATTTATTATGCTTGTTATTTAGTAGGTAATGAATATCTAAGTACATTTGTGTATACTTACGGATTAAATGTAGCAACTGCTTTCGAGTTTCACTTGTTCTGACTTAGAATATAAGAAATGTTTTTCTTTGAAATTAGCATTTTTAGAATCAGTTTCTGTATCGTTGTCTAAGAACTTGTCAGATGTCAAGCCTGTTACATTAATAATGAATGAATTGATAGCCTTATCTACTTGATTATGCAATTTACCTAATTTTTACTCTTATGGTTTGAAGTTAGTTAGTTATACAATTTTGCCATTTCTTTTACAATAAACAGACACACCAAACTTAAGCTCTAGGAACTATTTCACTGAGAACTGAGAGAGGGCATCCCAATATGGAATGTAGTTTGTCTGTTAAAACTCTAGTTGAAAAAAATTTGAATAAGAATTTCAAGAATATATCAATATGCCTAATTATTATGGCTAAAAGGTTTGCAATATCTGATGATGGTGGTCACCGCATATGTGCGATCGCAATATGGTACGAAATTCTTCGTACTTAGCGACCGCGGTATTTTACAAAGAGATAATACCTATATATTGTAACGAGTTTTATATTAATCAGAATAACATATAAAACAATTGAAGTATCTGTTGTATATAAATTAGCGGGATTTTTTAAGCGTGGTTATCTTGCACGCATAAATTATTTTATTAAATTAGCAAATTTTCTATATCATTGTAATGGATTGTAATTAAATAATTTACTTTTATTCATATGAATAATTTTGTGTTTCACTTCAGATATGAAAATGCTATAACTTTACAAGATAGACCAAGTTTTAAATAAATTTTTAAGGAATTGAATTTTTTTTCTTTACAATTAAACCCAATTAAATTTATAAACCAATTAGCAACAATTCTGAAATTTTGCACTTTTTTAGTTTCTGAATCTCTTTATCTAAAATACCTATAAGTAAAAACAAATTAAGACTAGTCTTGTTTTAATTAATTTTACAGTTGTATTAAATACGTTGTAGAGCCATGTGCAACTATATTACTGGTATAGTTGTAGCACGAATGGGTCGGCTCGACCGGGAATAGACCACGCACCATAAAAAACACAGCAGCTTGACGCTGCTGTGTTTTTTATGGTGAGTGTAGAGAACCGGAGACCTTTTTTTTACAGAATAGTAGGCATTCGATCTTTGTCCTCGCGGGTGACAACGCATCTGCATTTTGATTCGTCATCGAGGATAGATGTAGATGTCTATGGGCCACAGCAACCACTTACCATCAGGTGGACTGTGTGCTCGTTTCACCCTTATACTAAAAAAAAATATATATAACTTTTCTGATATTATACTTGACTCACAATAATGAACTGATCTCGATCCATTATGAGACAGTTTTCTTTATTTTTGTATATAATGTTTTAGACCATTTAGAATAAAAGAAGGACAGGTGAATTATACTTATGTAGCTGTGTTTTTCTTTATTCTTTCATCTTCAATGGCTGGGCTCGGAGCCTGCCACAAACTACTTGAAAACATTATGTCTTCTGATGGTATAGATCAAGTACCGGAGGCTTCTGGATGCCTAATGTGTTATTACTGATGGAGACAGGTGCCAATAGCTTAAAGGTTTCTGTATGTTTGTTTTAGATTTATCAAGATCCTTTAATCTATTTAGGATAAAATAATATAACAAATAAAAAGTCACTCGGGTTTCTTTTAAAGCTTTCTTTATAGTAATTGGTTAACTCTAATAGAAAATAATGATCTTCTAATTGGGGGAGCCTCTAAATTATCTAAGCCACACAACATTCTAAAGCATCATTATTTTCTTTATCAGTTTACTTATTATGTTATGACAGTTTTTAATTTCTTGATAACGATGGACCTTAATTTGTATGTGAAAAATGCGAATGAAACTTTATTAGTAGTGATGCCAGTTGGTGTCTTTGTATTACGGGTCGATTATGGATGTCTGATACAATTGATAAATTTTTCCTAACAATAAGTTTTCATCCATTCTTCGGATAATACCTTTCGAAATTTAGCATTGTCCTTATCGTTTAAGAGATATAAACTAAAGTCCATCAACTTTTTGAGATTTTCTGTCAGTTTACCGTCCATTTGTTTTCCTGTCTATTTATTATTTTAACGTGATTGATAGAGGTGAGCAAGTTATAGAAAAATTTCCTAAAAACTCCTTTTACTTTACTACAGATATAATAATAAATGTATGAACGCCGTGAAAGATTTTTTGAATAAATATTTTTAAAAGTAAGTGATTACTTTGTTTTCTGACTAAAATAAATCTCTTGAACTGCCTTGCTTGAGTAAATAATCATCTGAATACTTTCAAAAACCAATATTTAAACCAAATTAACATAATGTAGTTATTTTTATAGATACCTTTTAGTCGCATTGTTCTTATAGTGTGAAGTCTGCCAACAGCCAACACACACTAAAGCACAGCGGCATACAAATCTTTCACTTATCCTTTGTGAAATAGGAGGAGGGCTGTGCCCAGTAGTGAGACGTATATAGGGTAAGTTGGCTTTTTTTAAATTTAAATACAAAAAGTATTTCTCTCGTCGCCACAAAAATATATTTTTCTTCAATATGTTTATAATATGTTGGTTTAGTGCTTAAAACATTACAATGAAGTCACTGTGGTCACGTTATTAGGAATTTCATTTTTAGTCTGTAAGAAGTTTGGAATGAGTTTGGAGTGAAACTTATTACACCACCTACTGGCAAGGTCACAAAAACGTCTGTTGGGCTAGCTAGTATTACATAAAATAATCAACCTTTAGCATTTATACCATAGTTTGCCCGAAACTTAGAGGTAATTGGGTTCTAGAGCAAACAAGAATTTTACCACTAACTAGAATCGTCAAAATTTGTATTATGCTACATTAGTTAAAATGGACCCGAATAGTGATGACAAAAACATTACGGCCGCACATTGAAACAATTGAAACAAATAGGGAGGTGTGTGAAAGATCTATAATTGTTGGATTGCACATAGTAAAACTTTGTTAGGAATTACTTCTGCTTTAACAGCCATATTATCGTCGAGTGGTGGCGGCATGAGTCCACTACGTAAGAGTCGACAGCGGGAAATGAAACAGGAGATGGTAGCGGCATCTTCCGATAACAACTCAAAAATTCAAATAATTCATAATTTATTTATTGCATGTCACAACGTATAAAGTTGTTACAATATATCTACAGAGCATGTGACAACCCTGTACGGGCGTAGCATATTAAGACGGATTTAAATTGTTAATTAATATAAAATCACATTAAATTACAATTTTAAGGTGCATAATCTATACATTATTATTAATTTATTTATTAACTATGAAACTAAATAATACACACATTTATTTAAAATGAAATGTCAATAAATATTTCATCTCAACTATTGGTCATTTTAATTCATGTAAATAAGATTTAAAACTTTGATGACAATATTAATAATGTCATTTAAGTAAATAGAAATAATAAATTTTGTCAAAATAATTTAAATTTATAATTTATCATTAAAATATTTATTAAAATTATAATGACTTTTTACAATAAGCATTTTCTTAAGTATTATTTCAAATTTACTACACTGGATTATTGGATAAATAATAAAAGACTGCTTATGCCAACCCGTCTGTCATGCGTAGCAGTTTTGGAAAATGTGGAGAACATTATGGTCAATCTTTGTGGGATGGTTATGTTTAGCAGTGGACTTTGAAAAGCCCTGATGAATGTATGAATGAATAAATGAATAACAGTCATTATTTAATATAATATTACGATACGGTACGAATAATATAGAGAGTTAATAACTTTATGACTGTTGCTCTTCGAATCGTTTAATTTAATTTAATGCTTAGTTACTCAACCCTTTGTTTATTAGATACTCCACCCGTTGTTATTTCCTCTTTAGTCTCGTTACGTATTAATTATTTCGTCATCCTAACGTTTTGATGAATAACGTGTCTTTATTATTGTTTCGTAAATTGTGGTACCAATTTTTTGTTACTTGTGACCTTTAATTGAAATATATTACAATGTTATTAACAAGGAAAAGACAAGAGAACGAAGTAGATAGCGTGTTCTTAATGTACTTAGACTTGCTTTTAATTTAACTTACATTATGAAATCATTAACATAAATCATTACTATTTGAATTAAAATTATGGCCCTTAAATTTATACTATCACGACTTGAAAAATTACCCCATAAAATTACTATCACAGCTCAAAAAAATTAGACATTGAGAATTTTTGAATGGTGTCCCTACTGTTTTTTATATGGAAGAAAAATTTATTTTCATTTATGTTAAAAAATGGTGTACCTTTCGTCTTTGTATAAACAGATATTGTAAAGAATGTGTGTATTAAAAACAAACAATCTAAAGTATCGCTAGTTGATCAAATTGTTTCTTCATAATACGTTTAAATTACATACAAATACTTTCAAAGAAATTTAATCCTTAAACCTTTGAAGATTAATATTTGCTTATATGATAACATTTTATGAAAGAGGTTACCACAAGTTATATTTGTTAAATATACGAATATAGGCAATAAACCTTTGATGAATTAGGTGATATATTTAAAATTGTTATAATGCCTATCTAAACAGGGCTTTTCACATAGCTAAAATAAATGTAATGTCATACAGATGTCTATGATCAGCTTAGATTATTTGTTATTTTGTATTGTGTTTATATAATGCCTAATATAACAATTATCAAATTATTTGCAATACCCCAAAAAAAAAAATTCATATTAGACTATATGACCCGCGTGGCTTTGCAAAGTTATTTCTCATGGTACATAGCATTCGTAGCACTCGTAGCACCTAGGCTGAGGATTTGTCATATACGGCCTATCCAGCTATTAGTTACATTGTAAGATATTGTCTTTATATCAAAACTTTTGGTGAGTCGACATCGACAAGCAGCGAATCGGCTCGTGTTATTTGTTTGGATAAATTTTGATTGGAATTCGGAATCAGATGCGCAGTTTTAAATACTTCCTTCTGCAAGCAAATTAACACACTTGCATACAATTTCAATTAATACCGTGTATTGGCGGTGTAAAAATATCCACTTACTCATATCGTCATGTAGTTGTCGGTAGAGATAAAATGAAACAGGAGATGGGCAGCAGCATCTTAATCATAACAGATCAAAATTATAAAAAGCTGCAGTTGTCAACCCACCACCAAACATGGTAACTAGGGCAAAATCCCTCCTATCTATGGGGGAGACCTTAGGTTCAGCAGTAGACTTTTATAAGTTGTAATGAATGGATGTAAACAATTTTACTTCTTTCCGATGTTATTGTGGTCTCTCGTCTAATGAAGTTAACCCTCCGTCCCCCTCGTGCTCTAACCCAGAGTCCCGAAACCTTAAAGCTCGAGCTACAAAACCTTTAAGTGCCTAGAAGATTGCAATGCAATGGACGATATGAATGACAAGCTCGTGAAAACTGTCCATGCGGTCGGAGCTAAGTTCTGCAAGACCTGCCGCAAAAGAACACAAAAATTCTCCGATCACACTCTTAATCCAATGGCTGTTAGACGGTAAATGAAGCTGTACTCTTCAGCATATTTTACAGCGTAACACACAGATCTCCAAACGCATGCGGCGGAACTTATGCAACTTCAATACAGCACGTATTGAAAAAGCGATTGAGCGGAACCAGGGCTCCAAAGTCTTTGCTAGAGATCTGTCTGCCAGACAGAGCCAACTATCGAAGCTAAAGACCGAGTGTGGCAGCGTCGTTTCCGGGACACCTGAGATTTTGAGTGAGATTGAGAGGTTCTACGGGCAGCTGTGTACATCATAGTTGGAGTCACATGCAAGTGTGAGTAACGGCAAGTCTTATCCGACACTATTCCGATTATATTCCGGACGTCAGTCTAAGCAAGATTATAATAGCTCTCCAGCACCTTAGAAACGGCGAGGCCCCAGGCGAGGATGGAATTACAGCGGAGCTTCTGAAAGCGGATGGAAAACCGCTACTTAAAGTCCTTCAGAAGCTCTTTAATTCCGTCCTCCACGGTGGCACTATACTGGAGGCGTGGAGCAGAAGTGCGGTGGTGGCGTTCTTCAAGAAAGGCGACAACGCTCTCGTGAAGAACTACAGACCGATTTCCCTTCTGAGCCGCGTCTTCGTGCTGTTTTCGAGAGTCATTACGAATTGTTTCGCACGCAGACTCGACGACTTCCAGCCTCCCGAACAAACCGGTTTCCGAAAAGGCTTTAACACCATAGACCACATACATACCCTTCGGCAAATTATATAGAAAACCGAGGGTTACACTTTGCCACTATGACGTATCGAAAACCTTTGATTTCGTCGAAATTTGGGCGGTGCCTCAGCCCTTCAGCGGTACCAAGTATACTGTCGGTATATGAAGTGTTTGGGCTACGATGGCTATCCGAGTACAGAACCAGAGTACGAAACCTATCCAACTGCAGAAAGGTGTAAGACAGGGTGATGTTATATCCCCAAAACTCTTCACCGCTGCATTGGAGGACGTTTTCAAGCTACTGGACTAGAAAGGATACGGTATTAACGTCAATAGCGAGTATATCACTCCTCTTCGATTTGCTTACGATATGGTCCTTATGGCAGAATCGCTGGAGGACCTAAGCACTACGCTCAAGGACCTAAATAGTGTCTGCCAACGGATTCTCTTAAGATGAACATGGAAGAAACAAAAGTCATGTTTAACGTCCATGTCACACCTATGCCGGTAGTTGTTGGGGATACTAAGCTCGAAGTTGTTGATGAGTATTTTTACCTGGGACAAATAGTCTGACTAGGTAAGTCCAACTTCGACCGAGAGGTCAATCGACGGATTCAACTCGGCTGGGCAGCGTTCGGAAAATTACGGCATATCTTTTCGTCAGGTATACCTCAAAACTTAAAAACTAGACTGTACTGTGGCGACACGCAATTTTGTGATCTTTGTGTATGTGTAGGGAACGGCGTACGCGCCGACGCGATGTTCGTGTTGGTTGGGGTCGGAAATGCTCGGCTTAGGGTTGCTTTCGTGACAGTCCGGGCGCCTTCGGTTTTTACGGGCAGTCTGTATTTAAACGTCCTCAGCGCTAGACCCCACGCTCGCGGCGCCGTAATAACGGTTATTTTAAATCGCCATTAACTTATTCTCGGCTTCCTATCTCAAGCACTCCTTATTTCTAATTAGTAATTGTATTTTCCTTATTCATTTGTTTATGGTACGTGCTTGTAATTTTGAACTGTCTTTGTAAAAGAAATATATATACATTTTGGAAGAGTGAAGACACTTATATTTGCCTAGCAACAAGCCCAAAAGTGGTGACCCCGAGAAGAACATAGCGTGCAAAGTACATCAAAAATGTGGCAAGATACTAGCGCAAATACATCGAAAAGCAGCACTAGTGATAAGGAAGTGGTACTTTGCCGAGTAGGCATTAAGTGCCGCCATTTTGGCCCGAAAAACCGACGCTTTGGTTTGCACAGTTGGATTGCCAATTCGCATTAGCGAATATTACATCGGATGTCACAAAATATTATCATGTTATATCAGTGTTAGACCCAAAAATTGCTGCGGAAGTCGAAGATCTAATAATTAGACCACCGGCAAACGAAAAATACGGCACATTTAAACGTGACTTGATTGCTAGACTATCTGCTTCAAGAAGCGCGCAAATCAAACAGTTGCTCATGAATGAGGAATTGGGAGATCGCAAGCCGAGCCAGTTTTTGCGGCATATTCGCAGTTTCGCTGGATCAGGGTTCCCAGATGAGGTCCTGCGTACCTTATGGTCGAGTGGGCTACCCAGTTTGCTACAAACTATAGTGGCTATGTAAGATAACCTTCCACTCGACCAACTTGCCCAATTAGCCGATAAAGTAGCTGAGGCCACGCCACAAACGTCAGTACAACAAATAGCTACCACATCCACTTCATGCTCATCTCCAGCATTCGAAGACCTTAATAGGAAGATTGATGCGCTGACCAGGAGGCTCGATGAAATGTCGACAGCAAGAAGACGTCGTGACTTCCCGAAAAGGAGGTCGAAATCCAGCAGCCGGCGCCGCAGTCAATCGAGAAGTCGTTCTCGTGCTGATGGCCAGCGATATTCCTGGTATCACTACAACTACGGCGAGAAAGCAGCTAAGTGTATAAAGCCTTGTAATTATCCAAAAAAACTAGTTGGGCGGTCGATAGCTGCGACCGCTGATGAGTGTAAGTCGAACGCTAAGCGTTTGTTTGTCACTGACGCTAAAAGTAAAGTGCAGTTTTTAATTGACACTGGATCTTGTGTGTTTACCCATTGAGCTTAGTGCGCATGCAGCGACTCAATAAAACTAATTATGAGCTTCTCGCTGCAAATAATACTGTAATCGCTACATATGGTTGGTTAAGGTTATGTTTAGATTTAGGTTTAAGGCGCGCATTTTCTTGGCGCTTTGTAATAGCTAATGTGAGCAAGCCGATAATAGGTGTAGACTTTCTATCCTTCTATAACTTACTCGTGGACGTGCGTAATTCGATAATTGCACTTCGCTTACATCAGTCGCCTCGATTGCATTTGCTTGCCCGTGCCCGCACATAAAGGTCATTTCAGGCGATTCATCGTTCCATCGGATACTCCAAGAATATCCTGATATAATGACGCCGGTCGGAGCTTCTTTGGAGCCGAACATCAAGCACCATACGCAGCATTATATCAGAACGACCCCAGGCCCACCTGTGTGTTCGCGACCAAGGCGACTAGCACCTGATCGCTTAAAAATCGCGAAGCAGGAGTTTGAAGAAATGGTTCGTACGGGTATAGCGCGTAGGTCGGAGAGCTCATGGTCGTCACCCCTCCATTTAGTGCCTAAAAACGGCGAAGGTTGGCGACCCTGTGGGGATTACCGTGCACTAAATGCTCGCACGATACCTGATCGATACCCAGTACGCCACATTGCTGACTTTTCACACAATCTCTTTAATCGTAAAATTTTTAGTAGATTAGACTTAGTGTGAGCGTACCGTCAGATACCGGTTGCGATAGAGGATGTAGAGAAAACAGCTATTACGACACCCTTCGGACTTTTTGAGTTCCCACTAATGAACTTTGGCCTGAGGAATGCCGCGCAAACTGCAAAAGCGCTTTATGGACGAGGTCCTCAGGGATCTCGAGTTCTGCTTTGCGTACATCGATGATGTATTAGTTGCTTCCGCTAATGAGATGGAGCACCAGGAACTGGAACAGGAATTTTATTAAATACAAATAAGTGTGTATTCGCCGTGCCGCAGGTGGAGTTTCTGGGCCACCTGGTTTCTTTGGAAGGCACTAAACTGGTTGGTGACAAGGTGAAGGCTATTCTGGATTTTAAACTACCTAAAACTATCAGGGATCTTAGGCGGTTTTTAGGAGCATTAAACTTTTATAGACGCTTTAAACAGGATGCTGCCAAGCTTCAGGCTCCTCTCCATGCACTACTTAGTGGTCCATCGGTGAAGAGCAAGAGCAACATTAACTGGACTGCTAACCTAGAGAGCGCTTTTAATGCTTGCAAGGCAAGCATTGCTAATGCCGCTCTTCTGGCTCATCCAGATATGTCTGCTCCGTTAGCCATAGTAACTGACAGATCCAACTCCGCCATTGGTTTAGTATTGCAGCAGGAGGTCCTAGGTCATTGGCAGCCGTTAGGATTCTTTTCGCGTAAGATTTCACCAACGCAAATTAAATACAGTGCATATGCGTCGACGCTATGATTATATACCATGAAAGGTCATATAATCATAGTGACGAATTTAGGGAATATGTGAAAAAATATTCAAAAATATTTAAAAGAGTGTGCTCCACAACCAAGTCTTTGCATTTGAGCAACAAAATTAAGACGGCTTCTAATAAAATTAAAATGACATGGAGTATAATTAATAGCGAAACTGGTAAGATCAACTCTCGCAATTCAAACTACCAGTTAAGTGTTAGTAACAAATTAACCGAATCAGATCAGGACGTTGCAATGGTTTTCGAGAAATATTTTACTGATATTCCGATATTAACCACTAACTCATTAAACTCTTCTCCTACTGTCGCCGAATAATTGCTCAAACAAAATGTAAAGGCTTGTTCAAATACTTTTAAATTCCATAGAGTACTGCTAAAAGATATTGTAAAATATTTTAAAATTATTGATGTTAAGAAAACTGCGGATCTGTGGGGGATTTCCGTTAAAGTTATTACGTCTATAATAGATAAAATCGCGCCTCATTTAGCTATTATTTTTAATACTAGTATCGAATCTGGTGTGTTTCCTGATTTAATGAAGCATAGTAAAGTAATACCTTTATTTAAATCTGGTAGTACATTAGACCCCGCCAATTTTAGACCTATTTCTGTACTACCAACACTTAGTAAGATTTTTGAAAAAATTATTCTTGATAAAATGTTAAATTTCTTTAATAAAAATAATTTACTTCATAAAAATCAATTTGATTTCACAACGATGCCGGTGTTGAGCTGATTAAATATATATTCAATGCATGGGAGAATTCACAGGATGCTTTGGGTATATTTTGTGACCTATTCAAAGCCTTCGATTGTGTTCACCATGAAATATTAATCAGGAAACTTCAACACTACGGTGTAAGAAGTGATGCTCTTAAATTAATTATTTCATAATTAAGTAAGAGAACGCAAAAAGTTGTCATTAACGGTATGACTTCTTCCGGGTCGATGGTACAAATGGGCGTGCCTCAAAGCTCAATTCTCGGCCCCTTTCTGTTACTTGTATACATTAATGACTTACCTTACATAGTAGGAGATAACCATGATATAGTATTATTTGCAGATGACACTTCTTTAATTTTCAAATTAAGTCGACAATTGCTAAAAATGACGAAGTAAATAATGCTATATCTAAATTAGTAAATTGGTTCAATGTTAATAATTTGCATTTAAATAGCACTAAAACGAAATGTATGAAATTTATGACTCCAAATGTCAAACAACTAAATACTAATGTAATTTTAAATGGGGAGAAACTGAGTCTTGTAGATACCACCATTTTTCTTGGAATCACACTAGACGCGAAGTTTCAATGGAGCCCCCATATATCAAAACTAGCAAGCAGACTTAGTTCTGCAGCATATGCCGTAAAAAAGATTAGAAGTCTAATTAGTGTTGAAACAGCTAGACTAGTTTACTTTAGCTATTTCCATAGCATAATGTCGTATGGTATTTTGCTATGGGGACACGCAGCTGACACTGAAATTATATTTGTTTTACAGAAGAGGGTCATAAGAGCAATTTATGATTTAAAGCCTAAAGAGTCGCTGCGACAAAAATTTAAGGAAATTAATATATTAACTTTGGCCTCTCAATACATTTATGAAAATGTAATGTACCTACACAAAAATAAAAGTAGTTTTCAAAAATAAGTGATATTCATTCTGTAAATACTAGGAACAGACACAAGCTAGTAGTACCAGTTACTCGACTCCATCAAGTCAGTAATTCATTCTTGGGGCGATGTATACTCTTTTACAACAAAATTCCAGAAAATATACAAAATTTGACCTGCTCAAAGTTCAAAAACTTTATTAAAATAAGTTTGTATAAAAAGGGTTATTATAGTATTGATGAGTTTGTGGATGACAGTAACCCCTGGAAATGAGGTGATCGCTACCAAGCTATTTCTAATTTGTTGTGTTGTTAATTTATGTAACATACATGATTGTAAGCTGTTATTTAAAAAAAAAAAGTCCCGCTGGGTTTCTTGCTGGTCCTTCCCAGGATAGAGGTTTTTTTTCGAACCAGTGGTAATCATACAAAAGAGTGACTTTAAATAAGTATTATTTATAATCTATATTGAATAAAAAAGTTTCTGTTTCAGGTGAGTTAGTAACATTTGTTTGTTCATTCAGCAATGCAATGCAAATTTAAACTTGAATTGGAACAAGATTGTTCCCTTAATTTTCTCGACTTAACAATAACAAGAAAAGAATCGTCACGTTTTCCAAATTTATCGAAAGCCAACTCACACCGACACGGTCATCCCAGCTGTTGATTTACCAGATTGAAAACCAAATTGATTTGGAGAAAGTATGGAATTCTTTTCAAGAAAATTTTTGAACCTATTGTTCATCACGCGTTCTAGTAGTTTAGATAATGACGGTAATATAGATACTGGTCTATAGTTGCTTACACAGTCTCTATAATTTTGATATTTTCTGAATCTAGGAAATTTGTTGTGATTTTTTATGTAATTTTTTACTAATAGTTATTATTTATTTATTTATTTACTTCAGGCAGAGCTCGTAAGTGTTATTAACAAACTAAATTATAGCTAGGATTAGTAAAAATACATTAAAATACTACAATAACAAGAAAAATTTTAAAAATTGTGGGATAAATCCACACAATAACATATACTTAAACTGTTACATATGCTGCTGTATTTTTCAAAATCTAATAATTAGCATTTTTCTATCGACCGTCGATAAACAATACTTATTTCTTCATTTCTATTCTTGACTACTGAATTGTGACAAAATTTTATGTTTATAAAACTTCCCATGTTTTTAAATATTACCATCATATAAAATATATAGTATATAGATAGACACCTGAGATTTTGAGTATGATCGTGAACTCTTAGCTATTTACGAGTCAGTAAAATATTTTCGACATATGATAGAATTAAAACCATTCTTTATACTGACTGATCATAAGCCAATTATTTCAGCCTTTAAGAAGTCCCGCGACGCTTGCTCCCCGCGACAATTTAGGTATTTAGATTTTATATGCCAATTTACAACGGATATCCGTCACATTACCGGGAAGGACAATGTTGTTGCGGATGCGTTATCAAGAACGGATGCAATAACATGCTCGCTAGACCCTATTGCCTTAGCAGCTTCTCAGGACACGGACTCAGAACTCAAAAATATTTTACGAACCGGTTCGTCTTTCAAGTTACAGAAGGTCTGTATTGGTGGTACGAAAATCTTCTGTGACATCTCTGGGCCCAGACATAGACCATTATACATAACACCTGCATTCCGTAAAATGGTTTTTGACAATATTCATGGACTTAGTCATCCAAGTGCTAGGGCCACTATTAAATTGGTGACTGAGAGGTATGTATGGCCGGGCATTAGGAAGGATTGCCGGAATTGGGCGCGCTCGTGTATCTCATGTCAGAGATCGAAAGTATCGAAACACGTACACGCCCCTATCCAGGATTTTAAGCTTAATACGGCCCGTTTCTCTCACGTTCACGTAGACTTGATAGGTCCACTTCCCGTCTCTGATGACTACCGATACTGCTTCACAGCTATAGATAGGTTTACCAGGTGGCCGGAGGCAGTGCCGTTAAAGGACATGAGAGCGGAGAGTGTAGCAAAAGCTTTTATATCATCGTGGATATCACGTTTTGGCTGCCCAGAAAAGGCACCCACATATATATATATATATATATATATATATATATATATATATATATATATATATATATATATATATATATTTATTTATATCTTTTTTATATAGGAGAGGGGGCAAACGAGCATGCGGCTCACCTTATGGTAAGTGACTACCGCCGCACATGAACAACCGCAACACCAAGGGAATTGCAGATGCGTTGCCGGCCTTTTAAAAATGAGTAGGCTCTTTTCTTGAAGGTCCCTAAGTCGCGAAGAAAAATCGCTGGTGGTAAACTATTCCACAAAGAAGTTGTGCGAGGAAGAAAACAGGGGGAAACAGTTTGAATCCCATCTTTTCAGTCAGATATCAGCGCTTATAGGTTCACGACATATACAAACTACTGTGTACCATCCTGCTGCCAATGGTCTAGTGGAACGCTTCCATCGACAACTTAAGGCAGATATTATGTGCCACGCAGACGAGAACTGGACTGAGAAACTTCCACTTGTACTTCTGGGTATTCGTAGTGCATGGAAGGACGATTTGTCTGCTTCTACTGCTGAACTAGTTTACGGAGAACCGCAGTTACAGTTACCCGGCGACTTGTTTGAACCGACGGCTGACAGATTGACTGACTACACCCACTTTATGGACAGGTTGCGTTTACATATGAAAAGGTTACAACCTACAACAGTTATTCGACACGGTACACGTAAAATGTTCGTTTTTAAAGATTTAGCGATTGTTTCACGTGTATTTTTACAACCACCTTATGCCGGTCCGTATAAGGTAATAGAGCGCGGTAAAAAGAAATTCAAAATTTACGTTGCTGGTAGAATAGTCAACGTCTCTATCGACAGGTTGAAACCGGCCTATATCCTGACGGATAAACCAGGTCGTTCTGGTGCGAAGTCGACTATGCTGCACAAAACGGACGACATTACATGTCGTAATAAAATTAATGGAAATTAGTAATAATTTAGCCAAAGGATCTCCCTTCCCCCTTTCACTACTCCACTTTGTGGCTTTTGGGACCTTAACAGAGTTGTAATAGTACTGATATGCATTCGCTTCCCGCAGGTCCGCTTCTGGACCGCTTTTCACGCTATACGGCCTCTGTGTGATCTGAGCTTTATTTGGAGAGCTCTTGGTTGGATTTTTCTTCAGAAATAAAATTTATAGGGCTCAAAATCTGCACGGTTCCTCTAAGCGAAGTTATTTAAAAATCAAATAATTTAATGTAGTTTATAAAAGTGTATTGCAGTGGAGAGTTTTGCAACTTTTAGTTAAAATATAATATAACCATTGTCATTATTTACGGATATCAATTTCATGTAAAATAAATTTGAAATAAAATTTAAGAAAACGCTATTATAATAGCTAAATGGCAAAAAATAATTTAGTAAGAGTTACGTAATAATCTCCAGTCAGGTTGAATACCCACGCAAACCGTAATACTTACCTTAAATAATAAATGAGTAGCGTTCGTCTAACATGGTAATTTTATATTATCTATCTCGTTTGAAACAAGCGTACCCATTTTTAACATGAATAATAAATTAACTACGGGCTGCCGTATATTTAGTGTACTCAATCTTTAACATGTTTTTTCAAAACATTTATCTGTAAGTACGAGTATAAACGTTTGATATGTAAAATGTTATTATTCAACAGTGTTTAGAAAAGTTAAGTATCTGCGTTCCACCAACGGGCACAGGCCTTTTCTCATTACCAAGGGTTTTTGGAGAAAGGGGATGGCGGGTGTGCTGCTCTAATGCGTGTTGCCGGGCTTCAAATGCTTTCGGAATATTTTTTTTAATTTCTCAGACATGCGGATGTCACTTAAGATGTTTTCCTTTACAACCAAGCATGTGGTATGTTTGGGTTTGAGTCTAATTTATTGATTTACAGGATTCCAAGTAGACGATAGTATCATAGGTAATAAAAAATACTAAAAATATTTGTGGTAAATTTGAATATTTACCACACCACAGGTTTCCCCTTAAAGACAAACATATTTTGATAATTGGTTTGTTTCCACCTGCAATATCTTATAATATTAAAGTTTATATTTATTTCATGGTATATTTTATTATATTACTAACGATCTACTCCGGCTTCGCACGTATGTTTTCTGGGTCTCAACAACACTGCCACCTACCGGGTCCAAATATGAATCTAAGCCATCTAGGGACTCATTCAAATACACACAAAAAAATTCATAAAACCGATCGAACCGTTTTTAAGTTTTAGCGAGACTAACGGACAGCTACAGCTACTTTTTATGTATAGAGATATGCTTAAGCAGACATCAAACCAAAAATATAAAAACATTGAATGCATTATTACATGCAATATTTTGGTTGTTCTTGTGGTACGTAACATATTATGATAATCTATTTCTTACAGAAGCGAGCCGCTTATAAAGTGGACCTGGTCTAGCTTTGAAAGTTCTACGAGAAATGGAATACGATCAGGCGGCAAATGGTCAGTGATGTCTCAGTGATCACGAGGGTGAAAACTGATAGATATCACCGAATGATTAGAGGCATAAAGATCTTTAGCGTTACTTTGTAGAAGTCACGTCAAATTAAGTAAACGTTTCATCCCCTTGTGCTGTAATCCAATTTGAATTATAAAATAGTTTTCAGTACCAAGATTTCAATACAGTGGACGAAATAAATGACAAGATAGTGAAAACTGTCCATGCGGCGGGAGCTAAGTTCTGCAAGACCCGTCGTAGAAGAAGCCAAAACCTCTGATCACACTCCTACCTCATGCTTATTAGATTTGTTGCTGTCTCTAGCAGATATGACATCAAACAGGCAATTGAATAAATCGATCTCCAAATGCATGCGGCGAGATATACGCAACTTTACACAGGATGCGATCATTTTTGTATCCTACCCTTGGGGCCAAGTTATCACCTACTATCACCTGCCTATTACCTAAGCTGTTTTTTCTGAATATCAAGATATGTTGCAAACCAATAACATTCATTGCTATGCAGACGACAGCACTGGTAATGTTTTTACACCAGCCGTGCCAATATTTTTTCGGGAACACTGGCTTGCGCGTTTACCCCTAAAAAAACCCCTTCGTCGTTTGTTCCTCAATTTCAGAGCATTCTCCTAGCTTGAGCTAGCATTGGAATCTTTGGTGTCGACATATTATATGACGTACAGTTTCGCGGTCATGTTTGGAATAAAAGGATAAATTGACCTCTCAGCAGAGCGTTTTTCAAAGCCGTTTTAAAAGACGGGCAATGCACCTGCAACTCCCTTGGTGTTGCAGTTGTTCATGGACGTCGGTCGACGCTTACCATCAGGTTTGCGCCCTCTTTTATATAAAAATAAAACTTCAATACAGCTCGTTTTGAAGAAGCGGAACCAAGGCTCGAAAGTCTTTGCCAGAGATCTGTCTGCCTGTGTGCTTATTCTATCTTTCCGACTTTAAGACCTCCCGCATTTAATATCTTTATCATTGAGAGTCAATTTTGTCAACACCGGGTAAAACCTTTGCGAGAGTACTGTGACATACACTGACTCCTCTATCCGAGGCTATATTACCTGAGACCCAGTTTGCGATTTGTCCCAAACCAGGTACCTGGGAAGTCATATTCTCGATGAGACAACTCTAAGAGAAATGCAAAGAACAAAGTCAGACGCTCTATCTCACTTTTAACTTTTAAGGCCTTAAGTGCGGTTGAAATGCTTAAATTATTGGATATTTAAGTAAAAAAATCACAATAACTGTTAATTTAAATCGCAAAAAAAATACAGCAGGACAGAAAAGGCCTTAATAAATGTTTTTAATTGAACAAAATTGTACTTTTGTCAACCCCTTATTAGAAAAAAAAAATTCCCCAAAAAAGTACCAATCTTTGTCACATTTTTCAAAATTTCTCCAAAACGGCACATGCTCTTTAAATAGCTTTTTCACTAAAAAAAAGGTCGTAAAAATATTAATATTTTTAATTGAGAGTTTTATTTTTATTCCCCGTTTTACTCGAGAAAATATCATTTTCCCCGAAATTAAATATATTCGTGCGACAGCAGGAAAACGAGAAACCGTAACTTATAAAAAATAAAGCTACAAAAGCGATATCTACTGGATACGATGAAAAACCTATACCGTTCATTCAATAAAAAAGAATCCTGGCGAAGGATGTCCTTATTCACATTTCATCAAACACCGGTCATTTAATGTAAAACTGCAGTTGGTGGTAGAGAAACGTGTCTATGCAAGACACATACTAATGCGCAGTATATGATAAATGCTCTCCACAAAATCAAGATCTTTTCTCATCCAAACATGAACGACCTCATCGCGGACACAGTATGCTTAACATATAACCAAGCTTGCATGACTGGTAATTGTCAAGATTGTAGGACGAAACAAATACCGTTCCATACACACAATGATCTTGAATTAGTTAAATGGCCTCAATGGGTTAGGGAATCGGAAATAATCGAAAAGTCAGGCAATAAAGTGAAAATCACGAAAAACGTAAAACAGAATGTTGAAGAGACTGTTTCCGAATTGATAGAAAAGTTTAAGCAAACTTTAGTGCAATTAAAGAAACACATTTATAACATTAAAACACAATATAAGAGTTATTGTGCCGCTATAGATAATTTAAAAGATGACGAAGTTGCACTGCACGTCGTTTTCAGCGAAAACTATAACTGTAAATATTTTGAAGAGGTGCAGTGCAGTGCAAGAAAGCAAGTAACATTAAATACAGGAATTATGTACACAAAAACCGATAGACATGATACACCAACGGTAACATTATTTTGTACTATCTCTGGAAATAACTCCCATAACGCAATCTCTATTTCTATACATCTGCATCCAATTATTAGCGCTATAAAAACTAACTAACCTCACATAACTACAGTTCATTTTTTCTCCGATGGCCCTTTTACTCAATACGTACAGAAGCAAAACTTTTATTTAATATGTTCCAAAATATTCAAAGACTACAATTTCATTCGCGATACATGGAATTTTTTCGCAGCCGGTCACGGGAAAGAGGCCGCCGATGGTGTTGATGGCTATCTCAAACGCACCGCAGATGAAAAAGTCGCTACTGCTTCTGATATTTCCGATGCAGAAACCTTTATTCACACCCTGAAGGAGTTGAGCAAGGTTTGTCTGTTTTTAGTAACTGACAGTGACATTCAAAACGTTGAAAAAACTGTACCTAAAAACCTAGTGCATCTCCAGGGTACTATGACAGTGCATTAGGTTTTTACTGATACTACAGGTCAACTCCAATACTGAGACCTTAATTGCATTGGCCAAAGAGCGTTTTGCACTTGCATGAATCCAAAAACATATCAATGAGTTCCTGTTCACGTCGTTGACATAATCAAAGAGACGAGTAATTCTGATAGATTGAAGTACTATCCAACATATCTAATATTGTTGAAGTACCTAAAAGAACTTACTACAATACGGTTTATTCCTCAACTTCCAACCCCGACGACGAGCTTCTTGTTAACTTTGCCCAACCATATGTTTTTTATTTTGTTTACTTAAATTCGAGACAAAAATTTATGCGGTCTTTTACCTGCAATAATAATTTTCATTAAAAATAGCATAGACTTATAAAATTCATACACACGGTCAATCATACTGAAGATGATTAACTTTATTATAAAATATTTAATGGACTATTTCCAGTATAACTCAAATATCATCATTAATGTGTATGACTGGCACACTTAAAAGTTTTCAGATCAGATCGCTAAATATTAACTAACATTTTATAATAAGGTCATGCATTTTTGTAAAAAGCAGCAAGAAATTTTAGATCACGGACCTCTTGGTTTATTTTACTATTCACTTAATTAGAAATAAAAAAAACAAGATGGACTGATCTCAGAGTTTACTTTCTTGTGTGCTATTTGGAATTTAATTTAATAAAATAATTAAAGTTTCTATGTAAATAGGTGTGACAAGGCAGGTATTATATTAATCGGTAGCGACCATTCATATTTGGGACAGTTTTCTGCAGCACTTCGCCTACAAATTATTTCAAATAAGAAATACCAAGGCCAGCATCATTCTTAACAGGCGTTTATTAGTTTGATATGTGTCTATGTAACGGAATTTTTAAATGTAATTTTCATCCCCTTCAAAACGTCACATTGATTTGAAACTTCGCACACTTATCAAGGACCGATGACAATGCAATCCTTTAAATAGTTTGTCCCATTATCCTTGCCAGGATAATCAGGATTTGCGATTTATTCATAAAACAACTACGATTTCTGCCAAAAGCTTTTCTGCTTTAAAAGAACTTCGCTCCAAAATAAAACACAATAAGAAACACTATCAGTTGAACTTTGCAGCTAGTCCATTATTTTTATTATAAATACCTATAACTGCATATATTATTAATAAATCATTCCAATAATATTTTGTATTATTTTTATTTTGCCCTATCTGAAACTTTCTAAACTCAATAGAAAATGTGGCGTATGAAATTACTGACAATCACTAGAACATTTTATCTAGGTACAAAGATGTTTACGTTTTCGTGGCCTCCACATGATATTTTTGTCAGCATTAGGTACCCTTCTGTATCTGAAGGAATATGAATATTGCATATGTATATGACGGCACCTGCACCGTTGTAGATGCTGTGGCGTTGGTCTAGCTAGGCAGAATTCTTGTAAACGACACGTGTACCGCACACCTGCCTCATTGCACCTGCGTTGCCGCCCGTCCTGCTTGTATAAAACGGACTGAGCGGCCGCCGTTAAGACAGTCTTGGCTCTGACGTGGAACGGTGCGCTTGTCGTATTCCGTTACTAGTTTATCCTCGACTCGTTGGATAATTAATTCGTGTAAACGAATTAATTATTATTCCTAACTAAAAAATTAGTCTCTGTACTATACTCAATTACCCTTCCTACATCAGAAGTGGGATAAAGTCCCCCTTATTGCCCACATATAATCTTCGAATAGTATGAGAATTATTACATTTGTAAAGGCTAGAATGCATTTCGCATTAATGGATCTCTTCTTATGTTAAATACCGTAATAAAATTTGCTGTCCTACTTACGATATTGTCGTATCATTAAAGTGTAGAGAAAAGATAAAGTGAAATTATTTAAGCCAAAAGATAAATCCTTTTGTTCGATTTGTATTAAAAGTACCCTCAAGTATTTTCATTATTTCTGACGTACCTAAATATGTTAACAAATGAAAGAAATGTTGGAGATATTCTGAATGAGTTATAGTTTGCATTCAGTGGAAGTTTAACTTGCTCAAGTAATGTTATAATTTGATACACGAGGTGTGATTTACATGGCCTAGTTTTAAAGTTCAAAATGTTTAAACGATGTACCGAAAAAAAGAACATGATTACTTTAACGTGCTATGACTTAAAACACTAAGTAGTATTTTTGTGATCTAATGTGATGATAAGTGTTACAGTTTACTCCGAGCATTACGTAGTCGACAAACTTCGAATGGTTTAGTGGAAAGCGTGGAGCTGTAGCGCTCGCTTTTGAGTATGCTGTCGGCTTATGACGCCGCGGACTTATTATTTGTCGCTGCTACTGGTCACCATTAGATACATGATTAGATACATAAGAATGAGTGTTTACATTTTTAATTGGTTGCGAAAAATGCCGGAAAACCGAAGTATAACTGATGAAAGTGAAGTAGAGCCAATTGGTTCCGACATTGAAGAGAGTATTTAAGTTTACATGAGGATCGGACCATACCAGAGGTTGTCGTGTAGCCGCAGCTCAGTATTTGGTGCCCTAGAAAGGCGAATGGTGTACCATGAGTAGTGCTGCATTTCTTGAAATCAAGTTCCGACTGAGTATTTTTAATGTTTTCTTTTATGTGTTACAGTAGCACGTGTGATGTGATTACAAGTGCGTGAGTGTGTGCCTTGCTGGTCGTAATAGACTGCCAGGTCCAGCTGTAACATGGCCTGGTTTCGGCAGATGCGTATGCGCGTATACGCAGGCGCCATCCCGGAGCGCGCGTATGCTGTACATGGCGATGCCTCGGAAGTCGTGTACTCTGTATGCGTGGGAGTCACACTGTGTGCGCGGAAGTCGTATGCTGTGTGCACGGTAATGTTTTCTGAACATGTATTATGCTCTGTCCTGGCAGGCGCTGTCTTGGTTCACGTTTTTAATGTGGTTCACGTAGTTAACGTGGGATCTCGCAAGTTCAAGTAAGAGTATGTGTCAGATACTTCGTATGAAGACCAATGTTTACTTGTGAAAGCGAAGTGCTTTATTATAGTCCAAGGTATGAAAACGTATTTCTGTTTTAGGGCCTCGTATGTGTGATAGATGAGAGAACAGGCAACTGTGTATGTTGTCCTTATAGTTAACAATTTGTTTTTCACGCAGATCATGATGACTACAACCCCGACGATGCTTGTAAACCCTCAGGTGCTCCTGCTGCTCTCGTTTTGTTGTAATTTGATAGTTCACGCGAAACATGATTATCATTTGCTATATTTTGAAGTTCAAACCTTTTAAGGGTTGTACTACAATAAAGGATTAACTTTAACACGCTATGAATTAAAAATAATAAGTGACATTTTTGTGTTCTAATGTGTTGATCAGTGTTGCAGTTTGCTCCGAATACTATGTGGTCGACAAGATTGGGGTTTGATGTCGAGAGATTTGTAGAAGTCTCTACAACAATGATCAATGAGGAAGATGTTGTGACGGCTAATCGAACATGGTCAGGTACGGCCGAGCGCTAATAAGATTGAGCCTACATCGCTAAAGTCTGTAACTTATCGGCAGATCTTACGGCAAGGCAATTCAAGCGGCCGCCGAACACATCGTCCTTTGGTGCTGGAAATGAACGTCTGAGGCTTGGTCGGCTTTTGTAGATTTTGCGCAGTTGCCTCCTTCCCTTTGAAATATGTGATGGTATCCGTCTCTACACATAGTTTCCGTTTTTTGCAATGTTTTCAAATGTCATACAGTTGCCGTTTCTTAAGAGAATGTGTGATGAATTTTGGAAGCTCGGAATTCCATGGTTCGCAATACATTTATCTCGATTTCTTTTAATTTTGCAAAGCAGTGCGACGATTCGCTAGCGCTATTATGGCGCGCCTGCTTGCTGGCGCGAATGTGGCACGAACGCAGCAGAACGAAAAGCTGTAGTGCGTTTGTCTGGAGGTAGCCATATCGGCGCGTTCCAGACTTAAATGAAGTCTGGGATGTTCGACCGTTGTAATATTTAACAAGAGTTAATATCTGTTAGCAGGTGGTGATAACTGATAGACCGTATACTGTACACTGTCAACCGCACGAGGGCGTACGACAGTCAGAGATAGCAGTGTCTGTGCATCTAGAAAATACTAGAGACGTTGCAATACTCTAGCGAAGTAATTATTCTAGTGCAGGAAAGGAACATGAAGTTGCAGGGAGGCTGGTCTGTGCTGCACTGGGATATGTGTCGAGTTGCTGTTGGTTTACATACTTAGGTGTTATCGTGTCACTACGCCCCTCACGATACACTTTTGTGTGATTGTAACGGAGACATGTTTGCGGTATGGTTGGTCTGTAACTGTTCTATACTGAATTGAAAAAAAAAGAGAGTAAGAAAAAAAATGTGGTTCTTACTATCATTGCAGGGCGTTTGCCGGTCCAATGATATAGCTAAAGGGAATAGTGATTCCGGACTAGCATAAATAGTACTTGAAAAAAAAAAGCGTAAGAAAAAAAATAGTTCTTACTATCATTGCAGGGCTTTGTGCCGGTCCAATGATATGGCTATAGGGAATAGTTATTCCGGACTAGCGAAAACAGTACTTGAAAAAAAAAGAGAAAATAGAAAAAGCTACAGACTAATCATTCCGATCTAGCATAAAGTTGATTAAAGTTTTGTAGGGCTTACTGCCGGAACAAAACTGATTATCACCCGAGTCTGAAGGGTCAGTATAGACCGGACCAGACGCTGTTTTGTCAGGATAATCGAACGATGTTTTACAGATTACAGTTGTTACAGATAACTAAAATTGTATGGAGCGCGTGCGAGGACGCACGCATGTCAGTATGGCCGTGACGGCACCTGCACCGTTGTAGATGCGGTGGCGTTGGTCTAGCTAGGCAGAATTCTTGTAAACGACACGTGTACCGCACACCTGCGGCATTGCACCTGCGTTGCCGCCCGTCCTGCTTGTATAAAACGGACTGAGCGGCCGCCGTTAAGACAGTCTTGGCTCTGACGTGGAACGGTGCGCTTGTCGTATTCCGTTACTAGTTTATCCACGACTCGTTGGATAATTAATTCGTGTAAACGAATTAATTATTATTCCTAACTACAAAATTAGTCTCTGTACTATACTCAATTACCCTTCCTACATATACGATACAATAGTAAAGTAGCAGGCTATGTAAGTCGCTATACTAGGCACAGGTCTCCTCTTACTTCTGAGAGGGTTTTAGGTCAAGGAAATGTCCGCCGTGCTGCTCCAATGCGTGTTGGCGAACTTTACATGTCGTCGATTTATTTTCTTATTCGCAGACATATGCAGGTTTTCTCACGATATTTTCCTTTACCGCCGAGCATGTGCTAAATTACGTGTGCACTTAAAATTGCAATTAAAAATTTCATTGGTGCTGCCGCAGATCAAACCCGGCTGAAATTTACAGCGAGCGCTTAGACCCAGAGCTACTAATACTACACAAATAAATATGATTCCACGAATATAATAAAAACTCTTACGTACTTAAAAATAAAACACTTGATACCCCTTGATGCTTACCGGACGAAGCTACAGCATCACATCGTGCAATGTAATTGCAGATGCTTAACCGCGACATAACTCTCAGTGACGCGTAAGCATAATAGGCAGTATATTACTTATATACTTCACACCTCTACAGTCTATTAATCTTTGCACTTTTTTAAGTAATACAGAACGTAGTTGCTAGACGGTGTTGACGTCAGCCAAAATCTCTGCGGTTGCCGTTTCGTCAAGGTTATTCAGGCTTCTTAATGCCTTAAACTGTGAACATGTCGAGCAAGAGCAATTCGTTGTGTATTGACGAAAAAGTTTTATTAATACGCGCAATAGAGGCGAATGAAGGATAAGTGTTGTTGCAAGACGCTTTGGATTCAGTCGCGGTACCGTGTCTGCATTATGTAAAAACTATAGAAACCTAAATACGAAGATTTGAATTAAGCTATGCTATCATGGTTTAAAAGACAGTGGCAGAATAATATGCCTGTCTCGGGGCCGATTGTGAAAGTTAAGGTAGAGAATCAAATCATCAGAAAGATGGCTCGAAAAGTGTTGATACGAATGTTACTGACGACTGGATTAATAGAGTGTGGCCAAAAATTTAAAGCAAAGTACGCTTTAAGTGACAACTTTAATGGCGATGAAGCCGGAATTTTCTTTAAGTTGACCCCCGATAAAACTTTGAAATTTAAAGAAACAAAAAAAAAGGAAGCTGGTAGTAATAGGCAAATTATAAAATTAGCGGGGTTTTAAGAATATTAAACTATTGCCAGTCACCTATAAATGTAATAAATCAGCCTGGAAAACAAGACAACCTTTTAAAGAAGAAATTCGATGGTAGGATGCAGAATTAAAGAGACGAAAAATGTTGTTGTCTGCCTTGCTCATCGTCTTTTATCTGACTTCCAAAACATGGAATTGGCATTTTTTTTAACCAAACACGACTAGTGTCGTACAAACAATGGATGAAAGCGTGATTGAAAGACCCAAGGGCCACTACAGAAGAAAACTATTGATGGAGCTGGTCGAATTTGAAAGTAAAACTTCTATTAATATGTTGCATTCAGTGATTTTTTTTATCCAAAACCTGGAAAGAAGTGACAGTTGCTGTCACTATATTATACTACTCTTTTCATCATGCTGGACTTTGCACCAGTTCTCCGTGTGATGAAGTAGAAATGGGACCAAAGTTTGAAAGTGAAGATGACCTTCCATTAACTGAGTGGGTTCAACAGTTCAAAAAGATATAAAATTTTACTGAAAGTCTACAAACCCACATAGAAGTAGACTACAGAGTGGCTATAGCTTCACTTACAGATGAAGAAATTCTAGATGCGGTCAGAAAAACTGAGGAACTACAACAAGGAGGTGAAAAAGATGAGACGGATGATCATGACCCACCACCGAGCATTACACAAGCACTCGGTGCAGCGAAATTATTAGAAAAATATTTTTTGTATAACCAAGTTATACATATATTAACCTAAGATATGAATAAAATACATAAGAAAATAGAATTAAAATAATGGTGCAGCAAAAAAACATCAGACGAAGATAATAAACTACACGTAATAAGCGTTGTTATTTGTATCGATATTGATGATTGTTGTTGTAAATTTTCTACTTTATTAGTAAATAATATTATAATAGTAAAATAATATTGATTTTTCTTCTCTCCATTTAGCGACGACTCTCAATAACGCCATAAAATGCGCAGTACAAGCGGTTACGTTGTATAATCACCCATTTCTCTCATTGATCATACAAATTTCAATAAATAAATGTTACAAACGCATTTTTATATTATATAAAATCAAACTTTATTCCAAGGCAGGAACAATGGATTTACAACAAATCTTTAAAGACCGTCTTTTTCTGAAAAGAAAGAGAGTTGTATAGTGATTTACCGGTAACCAATATATTTTGAAATACTTTAATAATATTTGTTATTTTATGTTTAAGAGTCGACAATACCTCAATGAGTAAATTTTTCGATTTAAAATCCAATTCAAATTGAAAATTATATATATCTATATATTATTACTAGCTGGCCAGGCAGACGTTGTGCTGCCCTCTCTGACCTGCCTGTGTCCTATAAAAATTCTTAAATTCGTAATAAAACATACCTAGGGTCACTTAGAGGGATAAAAACTATCCTATCTCTCAAGTTGGAGCAAACTGCACATGTGTGCAAAATTTCATTGCAATCATTTTAGTAGTTTAGGAGTTCATCGCGGACAAACAATGTGACAGGTAATTTTTATATTTAAAGGTAATCATGGTGTTATCTATTTTTTTAATGATGACAATTTTAAACTTTACTTCAAAAACAAAAGACAAAAAAATTATCCGCTGCCAAAATGTATTGCAGATAAATAAAAAAAAAAGTTCTTCAGAATCATGTGTATGACAAATCCATAATTTTCTGTTTTAATGCGAAAATCTGTCCAGCTTTCAGGACTAAACTGCTGAACTGATTCTGATAAAATTGAGATAGTTCGACTATCACAGCTAACTAGGATTTAAGAATTTCATCGTAATTAGCCTTTAAACTGCGAACTTGGGGAAAAAGATTTGAAAGAAAATGGTAATTCACTCAACTGATTTTGATGATATTTGGTACTAAGATAGCAGGAAACATTAAAAAGGCTAGGCTACCTTTTATCCTTAAAAATGATTATAGAGAACGCGGTACGACCGCATTCCACGCGAATGAAAGCTAGTATTTATGTAATTCTTTAAATTAGTATTTCTTTATTATTTACCTTTAAAATAAGTTGACCTGTTTGCCTACGTTGTTTAAAATCCACAAATTGCCATTCGTTGCGACGAATACAAAAGTAACTAAAAATTATTATTGGTCTATTAGGAAGGTGGTACTTACTTGGTTCAATAAATAAAATAGTATTTACAGAATAATAAAATTTATTAAGAAGTTTATGTTAAGGTTAATTTTTTTTATAGGAGAGGGGGCAAACTAGCATCCGGCTCACCTGATGGTAAGTGACTACCGCCGCCCATGAATAAATGCAACACCAGGGGAATTGCAGATGCGTTGCTGGACTTTTAAAAAGGAGTAGGCTCTTTACTTGAAGGTCCCTAAGTCGAATCGATCCGGAAAAATCGCTGGTGGTAATCGATTCCACAAGCAAGTTGTGCGAGGGAGAAAACTTCTTCTAAATCGAACAGTGGTGGACCGTCAATCATCCAAATGATATGGATGGTATCGCGAGTTTTGTCACGATGTGCGATGGTGAAATTGAGTGGCTGGAATTAGTCCGAACAATTGCTCCGAGCACTCCCCGTGACAGATGCGATAAAATACGCAAAGAGATGCAACATCTCTACGCAGTGCCAGTGAGTCAAGCCGATCGGAAAGAACTCGGTCGTCGACGATTCGAACCGCTCTGCGCTGGATGTGGTCAAGTGGAAAGAGCTGCCACTGGGGAGCCCCTGCCCAGAGATGGGAACAGTATTCCATGTGAGGCCGAACCTGCGCCTTGTAAATTTGCAAGCGGTGTGCCTTCACGAAATACTGTACCGTTCTACTGAGCACGCCCAGCTTTTTAGAGGCCAATTTGGCCTTCTCTTCCAACTGACCACGAAACTGCACGTCACTCGATATGTCGACACCGACGATTCCGATACTGGCTGAGGCAACAAGGGGAGTGCCTTGAAACTGAGGTTCTTTTTAGCGGTAAACGCGCAAACTTGTGTCTTCTGGGGATTGAACTGGACTAGATTTAGTCGCCCCCAGTCTGAGACTTTATTCAACAAAGTTTCCATTTCAGACACAAGTTTGTTCCGGTACTCGGCGACGTTTTCCCGAGAAATATTGGCACGACCGGTGTATAAAGCATCACCAATGCTGTGGTCTGCATAGCAATGAATGTTACTGGTTTGCAACATATCAATGATATGCTGAAGAAACAGCGTTGGTGATAGCACGTAGCCTTGTGGAACACCAGCGTTAATGGGCTTGTAATTGGAGCATGCACCGTCTACTATGACCTTGATGCTCCGATCTGCAAGATTGTTTTGATTGGTTTGAATCACCAGATTTCTTTTGCACAATTTCTCGGGAAGTCCATAGGAAGGCAGCTTTGAAAGAAGCGCTTTGTGCCAAACCCGATCGAAAGCCTTCGCTTTGTCTAAACTAACGGTCAACGCCTCCCCCTTGGACTCCACTGCCTCCGCCCATCTATGAGTTAGGTAACGTAGAAGATCACCAGCTGAGCGAACTCGACGAAAACCGTACTGGCGGTTACTAATCAGCTGGTGATCCTCAAGGTATCACATGAGCTGGCTGTTAATAATGGTTTCCATTACTTTGGAGAACAAGGAGGTGATAGCGATAGGCACTATAGACAGAATCGGCAACAACGCTGGGATCTTCCAGCGAGAAGCAAACCCGCTCCCAAGGGTAGGATGCGAAAAAAGACCGCATTACGTTCCAATTGGCCGAACTATAGTGCCAAACATGGCGGCAAGCTGCAGATCGCAACTGCAATGGGAGCGTGAGTGGCACCATACTACGGATCAGACAACGGTCTGGAGAGCCCAGAGAGGTATCGACGGAGACCTGATATCCGTCCAGATGAGAGGTTAGCAAGCTCCAACAGGGAAGGTACATGATCTGAAATTAAAAAATTATTTAGGAGTGGGTCACCCTTATCATTTAGGGGTTTAAAAATAGCTGTGGGCCGATTCTGAAACCTACCCGATATGCACACAAATCGTTTCAGCCAAATATTGATGATAAGATTAAATTTAAAAAAAATTATAAATTAACTAATAGTAATAGAGGTAAAACAATTAAGGATTCTAATGGAAAATTTAAGGAGAAATTAATCAGCATAAAGTTAAATTTAAAAAAATAGATATTTTATGTTTTATAGCACAATTAAATTTTCGATAATTAAATTAAAAAAAATAAAGTAACCAATAAAATAGGCGTAGAGCAATGACGGATTCCAAGTAGCATATAAGGAGCAATGTGTTGATATTAATAGGTGTGAATTGACATGTTAGTGGTTACACGGAAACGTCCACTCCCCCGTTCTATTCTGTATGTATGTATTATAGTATTCTATGGTTTACACTGTAAGATTATTAAAATTAAGTTACACAAGGCACTTGTTAGGTTCGGTTAATAAAAATTTAGGCATTCTTATAGTTTTTACACTTAATATATTTTTTTTTAACTTATGCCAGTGCTTGACCACAATCTCTTCTGGTGGTAAGTGGTGATGCAGCCTTAGATGGTAAATCGCACTGTCTTATCGTAACAAAAGCCTATTCACTCTTGCCTTGTGTTAATAATATGACAAGCAGTAATACTTCATTTTCTTTACCTACACTCTATGATAGTACCATAACAAAGCAGATAAATTTAAAAAGTAATCTATATAATGAAAAAAATAATATAATTGTGTATAGTGATGACATAGGCAAAAACATGGGTATATCATTGAATAACTGTTTAAAAAGGCAACAGATAAGTAATTACTGCATGCCTGGAGCATCATTCAGTGATATTATGAATAAAATTTTAACTAGTAAATTTAACCCTAATAGTATATTAATAATTTTTGTTGGGAGAAGAGGCAATATGAACAAGAATCAATTATTAAAATATATTGAATATCTCAATAACATAAATGTGGTTAAAGTTATCTTGTTTACATTGCCTTACATAGAGGGGTGGCCACAGGAAAATAAACTAAGACATAATTTAAATTTAATGATGCATAACTTGACATGTAACAATAACTTAAATTTGACATTTAATTGTAAGAATAATAATGATAAATTTCATTTAATTGATATTAATAATTTAACTAAGAAGTTTTTGACAAGAGATAGGTATTACCTATCAAAGTATAGTTTAAGACTGGTAGCAAATACGCTATCTTATTATTTATATTTTAACTCAGCCAATGATTTGGCTACCTTGACACCTGCTTCTTTTGAGCAACAAAATAATTTTATATTTGATTTGGAACCATTTCCAAGTAATTTAAATTAGATAATAAGACAATAGAGGTAATCTCTAGCAAAGATAATTTAAATAGCTTAGAATGCAACTTACCAATACATAATTATGCAATTTTACAAAATAACAATAATAAAAACTGTATCAACCTGGTGCATCAAAATATACAAGGTATGTTAGGCAAAGAATTAGAAATTGATTTATTTTTAAATAGTAACAGTATAAATATTTTATGTATTACAGAACATTGGTTGAAAGAATACAACTCCATATTTAATTTCAGTAATCACCAGGTGGTCAGTTCGTTCAATAGAGATGCTAAATTACGTGGTGGCTCCTTAATATTAGCTAATAAGTCCTTATCATGTAAAGAACGTAAAGACATTGTGAGCCTCTCTGTTGAGCGTACTGTAGAAATGGCATGTGTTGAGCTTGAGCACCTTATTGTTGTCAGTGTTTACAGACCCCCATGTTCAAGTTATGATACTTTTGAAAAAATTATGGAAGAAGTTTTAGTTAAGCTTAATAAACAGAATAAATCTCTTGTAGTGTGTGGAGACTTTAATATCAATCTCCTGGAAACTTCTTCCATCAGTATTAAATTCTGTTCTTTGTTCAAATCCTATAATCTTAATAATTTATTCTTTGAAGCTACACGTATTGCAGGGTGTAGTGCAACTTGTATTGATAATATTTTTACAGGTGTTGTACCAATCAACAAATCAATAATACAAAAACTTAGTTCAGATCACTGTGGACAACTGGTTTCGTTACCTTATATGCACAAAAAACAGGTAAATGAGAAAATTGTGTTTGTTCCTATTAATGCAAAACGCCTGGAAAGATTTAGAAGTGATATGTTAAAAATCCTTCCATCCCTTTCTTATAAGAACAATGCAGACTATTTATATAGAGAATTATTTACCTTTATAAACAATGAATTTAATAAAACATTCACTTCTAAAACATTCTCCAGAAACAGTCGCAAGGCATTTAATGAGTGGGCGACAGTAGGAATTCATAAAAGCAGACGAAGGTTATATGACCTTTACCATGAAAGATCGTATAATCTTTCCGATGCTTTTAAAGAATATGTAAAAAATTATTCTAAAATGTTTAAAAGAGTTTGCTCCACAGCCAAATCATTACATATTAGTAACAAAATTAAGACAGCTAAGAATAAAATTAAAATGACGTGGAGTATAATTAACAGCGAAACCGGTAAAGAGAAACCTCGTAATTCAAACTATCAATTAAAAATTAATAATGAATTGACTAAATCAAATCAAGAAGTTGCAGCGGTGTTTGAGAAATATTTCACTGATGTTCCTATCTTGACAACAGAGTCATTGAATGCTTCTCCAACTGTCGCCGAATCATTACTTAAACAGAATGTTAATACCTGTTTAAAAGAATTTAGATTTGAAAAAGTATTACCGCATAATATTGTAAAATACTTCAAAACCATTGATGTAAAGAAAACCGCAGATTTGTGGGGGATTTCCGTTACAGTGATTGCGTCCATAATAGATTTAATTGCACCTCATCTTGCTATTATTTTTAATACTTGTATCGATTCTGGTGTGTTTCCTGATTTAATGAAGTATAGTAAAGTAATACCTTTATTTAAATCTGGTAGTACATTGGACCCCGCTAATTATAGACCTATTTCTGTACTACCAACTCTCAGTAAAATTTTTGAAAAAATAATTTTGGATCAATTGTTAATTTTTTTTAATACAAATAAATTACTTCATAAAAATCAATTTGGTTTTACAAGGGGTCGCTCGACGTCTGACGCTGGTGTTGAGCTTATGAAATATATTTTTAATGCCTGGGAGAATTCACAAGATGCCTTAGGTATTTTCTGTGACCTTTCCAAGGCTTTCGATTGTGTTCATCATGATACATTAATCAGGAAACTACAACATTACGGTGTAAAAAATTTGGCGCTTAAACTTATTACTTCATATTTAAGTAACAGAACTCAAAAAGTCGTCATTAATGGTAAATGTTCCTCCGGATCAGTAGTATCAATGGGCGTTCCTCAGGGCTCGATTCTTGGCCCATTCCTGTTCTTAATCTATATTAATGACTTACCTTATCTTGTAGGGGACAATCACGATATAGTATTATTTGCTGACGATACCTCTTTAATTTTCAAACTGAAACGGCAGTCAATTAAATATGACGATGTAAATAATGCTCTATCGAAACTAGTACATTGGTTTAACGCTAACAATTTGCTCTTAAACGGCAATAAGACAAAATGTATTAAATTTACAATACCTAATGTAAAACATTCGAAAACCAATGTGCTCTTAAATGGGGAGGAGTTGAGTCTTGTGGATACCACTGTTTTTCTCGGTATTACTATTGACGCGAAACTTCAATGGGGCCCCCATATATCTAAATTAGCAAGCAGACTTAGTTCTGCAGCATATGCTGTAAGAAAGATTAGAAGTCTCACAGATGTTGAGACAGCTAGGTTAGTGTATTTTAGTTACTTTCATAGCGTAATGTCTTATGGAATTTTGCTATGGGGTAATGCGACTGATATTGAAGCTATATTTGTTTTGCAAAAGAGAGCCGTACGGGCGATTTATAATCTAAATTGTAAAGAGTCCCTTAGAGAAAAATTTAAAGAAATAAACATATTAACTTTGGCATCGCAATATATTTATGAAAATGTAATGTATGTACATAAAAACATAAATAGCTTTAATAAGAATAAGGATGTTCATACCTTAAACACTAGGAACAAACATAAGCTTGTAATGCCACTTACAAGACTCCACAGAATTAGTAATTCATTTATGGGGCAATGTATACGCTTTTACAACAGAATCCCAGAACATGTTCAAAGTTTGTCAATAAACAAGTTTAAAAGTTTTATTAAAGAAAAACTATACAAAAAGGGTTATTATAATATCAAGGAATACATGAATGAAAATAACCCCTGGGAATAAGGTGATCGCCACCATGCTGGTTCTATGAAAATTCATTTAAAATTGTATAAACAAAATTATTGTTAAGTGAAATTATGTTTAAAAAAAAAGTCCCGCTGGGTTTCTTGCTGGTTCTTCCCAGGACAGAGGTATTTTCCGAACCAGTGGTAAATAAAATAATGACTTTCAATAAGTATTATGTAATAATCCATATTGAATAAAAATCATTCTATTCTATTCTATTCTATTCTATTCTTGAAGACGCCTAGATTGTATTCGGACGGAAAGATAGACGCCGGCAAATTATTCCACTCCTTTGCTGTACGCATTACAAAAGACGAAGCAAAGCATTTGGTTCTAATGCGTGGAATATCGACAACAAAGGGATGAAGGCCCGCCAACCGTCGTCCGATGGTGGAATTAAGGCGTGTAATTCCTGCGCACACTCACCAAAATGCATCCTATAGAATACCGAGAGACTGGCTACTCTGCGCCTGTGCTTGAGGCTGACAAGATTGGTTTCAACCAAATCAAGGTCACCTGATGAGCTTCTTAGCACGTGTCTCCACTGAGTCCAGTGCTGCCAGGTGGTATTTTGCAGCACCAGCCCATATGTGACAGCAGTAATCCATGCACGACCGGACTTGCGCTTTATATAAGGTACGAAGCTGCCCCGGCGTGAAGTACCGCCGCACCCTTGCAAGGACACCAAGTTTCCTTGCGGCTGCTTTGGCTCTGGACTCAATGAACCGCCCATAGTTTAGGTTCGGAGAAAATTCAATCCCTAACAACTGAAGGCGTTCAGTGTACTCCAATGATACATTCCGGAAAGTAGGAGCCAAGGTGAGCAGGCTCCTTTTAGCGGTAAAAAGACAAGATTGTGTTTTGGAGGCGTTAAATCTCGCGAGATTGGCATCGCCCCATTCGGAGACTGCCTGTAGTGTGAGACTCACACGCTCAACCATAGCCTCTCTTTCTGACTGGATTTGAACCCGAATGGCCCGGGCGCTTGGTTGCTATCTCTCCACAACTGTGCTGTCGTCTGCATACCCATAGACACCGGGAATGAGCAGATCATTTATACGCAGCAGGAAGAGAATTGCGGAGAGAACGGACCCCTGAGGAACACCGGCGTTAGTCGCCACAGTATTAGATGAGCAGCCATCAACGACGACCCGGAGAGACCGTTCACTCAGAAAGTCCTTCACCCAGACAATTAGGCCAGGGGATAAGCCGTACACTGAAAGCTTGCCCAATAGACTAGCGTGCCAAACCCTGTCAAAAGCCTTCGAAACATCGAGGGAAACAGCAAGTGCTTCACCACTGTTCTCGAGGGCTTCACCCCATATGTGAGTGGCATACGCTAGAAGGTACCCAGTTGATCGATTTCGGTGAAACCCGTACTGGCGATCACTGAGGAGATCATTTTTCTCTAGGTATGCCATGAGGTGGGGGTTCAATATACGCTCCATAATCTTGCAGAGTATGGGGGTAATTGAAATTGGCCGATAGTTGGCAGGGTCGGTACGGCTACCTTTTTTAGGCACAGGCTGCACATTGGCCAGCTTCCAAGATTTAGGCACTATTCCAGTCCTGAATGAGAGGCGGAACAAGCGTGTCAACACAGGAGACAACTCAGGTGCACAGACCTTTAGAACTATAGCTGGTATACCATCAGGTCCACTAGCTTTGTTCACGTCTAGACTTCGCAAGGTTTTAAGAACCTCCTTGTTGGTGATACGGACCTCAGACATAGAGGTACCGCAGTGAGGTAATTGAGATGGTACACTGTTGCTACTATCCAGACGCGAATTGCAAGCAAAAAGAGACGCAAATAAGTCCACTTTCTCCTTAGGCGCATGCACCAGTGAGCCATCTGGTTTTACCAGCGGAGGCAGTGTAGACCGACAGAAGTTTGTCTCGACCGCTTTGGCGAGAGACCAAAAAGCTCTACTGCCAGATGGTTTGACAGAGAGCTTTGTGCCGATGCGTTTAATGCGGTCGAAACTGGCTTGGCGTAATGCCTTTTTGCAGGACTTGGCGGCTTGGTTAAAGGCTCTTTTCTTAAGGCTAACATCCGGAGCTTTACGGTCTCGAGCATCGACCTAGGATAAGTACGCCATATGCTTGTGCTTCTCAGCACGAGCGCACTCGGCGTTAAACCAAGGGTGAGCTTTACCACCAATGGGCACGTCAGCAAAGGGGATGAAATACTCCATCGCTTGACGTATCACATTGGTTATGGCATCTGCACAGCTCGACGGGTCTTCAGAGGAGAAGCAGACCTGACGCCAAGGATAAGATACAAAGAAATGCCGCATCTCATCCCAATCTGCTGACTTGTATCGCCACATTTGTCGCACTCCGTGGAAATCGTAGTTAGGTGGGGAATATAACGACACAGATTTCACCAGACAGTGCTCAGAAATTCTCAAGGGTGAGGTAACCTGAACATCGTACCTGTCTGGATCGGTCGTCAGCAGAAGTTCGAGGCAGTTGGCTGTGTGCCCATCACATCAGGTACCCTAGTCGCTTGTTGTACCAGCTAGGAGATCCCCAGCGACAAGGCATAATTCTACACCTCTCTTCCAGCGTGGTCGGTTTTCTGGTATGGGAACAGCTAGTCCTGATGATAGGCATTAAAGTCCCCCAGAAAAACCAACTGTGCATTAGGGTACCGATTTAGAGCCACATCAGAGGCTTCACTGAGGTGTTCAAACAGCCTAGTTGTCTCCTGGTCGCCGCTGTGCGATCGGTAGACACAAGAATAAATAATTTTATCCATTCCTGTGTCTATCAATACCCAGATCGTAGAGAAAGTGGGGTCTTCAAGGTGACGGAGACGCTTACAGCAGATGTCGTTGCGGACGTATACACAGACTCCGGTGCGCTGATGGAAATTATGCTCCAATGTGTACCCAGGGTAGCCAAGGTACGCCGCATCTAGAGGACATCTGATCTGAGTCTCAGCCAAGAAGAGTAAGTGCGGCTTGTCAGTCTCAAGGTGGTAATGGACTGCATTGAGATTATAGTGCAGGCCTCGGATGTTTGTGAGGTGCACTTTAATGGAGAGGGAGTGCAACCGCTGTACAAACTTACTCTTCTTTTTCCTTTTTTTCATTAATGGTGGGAGTGAATAGGTTGAGAGAATGGCAGTTGGACGAGGCGTCACACATATAACGTAGGGACGCAAACAGAGTCATAGCATCGATGGTACCTAGCATGGAGATCGCGGGGACGCCCGAACCCCCTCCTCCGGTCGCCAACCGGCATGGTGGAGCCATCCCAGCATTTTTGGCGGGGCAGCTTTTCATGAGTGGCTGGCTCATTAATTGGGCCCCCAACTATCTACGCTCGGTCAGCGGTGCAACCGTGCTTCGGATCCCGCTAACCTCCATAACCGCAACCGGTCCTAATCGCAACTTTAATCTAGTTGATTCAAACTGCGAACTAAGAATGGTTTTTAAAACATCGACATTATAATTGACGGGAAAACTACTTCAAAGGATTCATTATGGGTTTCAATTAATATTTAATAGATTGATCGACCTATGTGAAAATAACGCAATTACATCGATGCGTAACTAACTAATAGCAATTAATTTGTTTTTGCGTCAGTTAGCAGCCATTCAAAGGCGCTCTTTGAAGACCTTAAATCATTGTCGAAATATTAAATTATTTGTAAGCATCGTGAATTGCGAAATGAAATAAAAGAGGTCATAAATTGGATCCTACGATAAGGACTACGACTATTGTTAAGCAATTGGTAGAAGATTATTTCATTTTAAGTATGCTATAAGATAAGATAGAAAATACGATATTTTTACAGGATATGGAGGTAATTGAGATTTGGCGATGATTGACAAGGAAGGCATAACAGACTTTTAGAGTAAATTTGCCAGCTACATGAATTACTCAGTATTTCTGTCTTGAATGAGCAAAAAGCAGGACAAAAGTGTCAAGGAGAGTACAAGGAAGCTTTTAGCACGAAAAGTTAACAGCACTAACATCATCAGAAACCAGTGAACTAGAAAGTTTTAAAAATGGGCGCACAGTCAGTTGGTAAGTGAATGCCCAAAGACACCTTCATCTATTCCGTATCAAAATCAAAATGCGATGTAGTGGTTCTTGTCTTGGTGAATCTTCTGGACGAGTTCAGGGTTTGTCACTGTATTTTACCTTACCTTCGGCTTTTTCTCAGCTGTGTATAAAGTAAGCGACTATGTAACTCGATGTGGATGAACCCAAAGCCATTTATATAATTTAAACTGCTTAAATTTTCTTCTATCACCGATAAAAACAGTCAAAATGTTCATTTAACATTCCCTAGAGAGAAGGGTTTCTAGGTATAGCTCGCTATTTCACTTTAATGCCTCGAAGGCTTTTAACAGGGTTAGGCAGGAGTTGAAATTGTTCTTAAGAACGATACCAAGGATGTACCAAGGAAGTAAGAATTGAAATTATTCTTAGCAACGATATCTTATTATGTATTATGTGGTTTTTATATTTACGTGAATAGTATACATAACATATAACTAATACTTTCACGCATTGTAAGAACTGGGCGGATGGCAAGTAGTGAGCAATCTTTTTCGGTGCCTTATCGTACCTATGTTCAGATGGAAGTCCACTTTAAGACGTTGATATGAGAATTCTTTCTATGCAGAGTATAATAACTATGTTACGGCCCGCGGCTGCCCCTGCAAAGTTCGCCCAGTCTGGGGCCCATAGCAGCGTGCTCGACGGGCAGACGCGGGTCGGGCCCACATGGCCATATGGAAGAATGTCCTATAATACTAAACTGAAGGAAGAAGGCTAGAAAAATATAGTACGTACCTGTATCCGAGGCTAAGATCGCCCCAAGGCTCGGTCAGGCCGTAGGTGGGTATAAGGTGCATGGAAAGTAGTGTTTAGTGAGGTGTAGGTGTCTGAGACCTGGACCAGCTGATGTGATCTGCAGCGGCCGATTTCCAGGCTGCCTCTTGAGCTACTAAACTCTCGCCCACGAGCGTCACACGCTGGGAAGCTGTCTACCGCTAAGCCCTCCCCGCGATGCGCGTGACATCTGGTGCCATCGGGCGACTCACGACGTCGAACGTGATTAGATGTCGTACAAATTACCTTCTTTGGGCCTAAACAAACTAAAAGTTTTAAATTTTGTACAACCGAATTCAATATAAATTAAAAATAACTCAAAAACTATTGGTCAGACCTTAATCAAATTTATAAGGAACCACATGTAAAACATCAGCTTTCAAATAAAAAAAGGATCATCGAAATCGGTTCACCCAGAAAAAAGTTATGAAGTAACACACATAAAAACATACAGTCGAATTGAGTACCTCGTCCTGTTTGAAGTCGGTAGAAAAAAAAGGAAATTAATAAAGTTAAAATTCAACGCGGTAAAACCCGTTAAATTAGTTTTATTTTAAACTGCGGTAACTAAATATTATAATAAGCATATGAGCGCTAATATTTCGGTAATTTGGAGTTTCATAATTCGAATTTCTTAATATAATATATTATACTGATATCCGATATCTAGATATTGATATTCATTTGAAATATAGGGCTTGTACGAAAATAAAAGACACCCCAAAATTTTGTCGACGGTCAGCTTGGAGCTGTGCATTTTCATCTCTTCGTGTCTGTGTCTGTTCTGGTGTTTCTGATGCCCTTATAGTAGATTGACGTTCAGCTTGCTCAATGAGTCAGTGTTGAGTTTCATCAGGTGTTTCCGCGGCTCTTAAGGCGGCCTGACGTTCCGCTTGTTCGAATAGCCGTTGCTGACTTTGAGCAGGTGTTTCAGTAGCTCTTAAAGTAGAAAAAAAGTGTGAAGTCGTTGACTTATGCCGACAAATCAGCAACTCTCCAAGCATTTGAAGCCAATATTCAAGCCAGATTTAATAGAAAAAGTAGCGAAAAGTTGGACTGATCGAATAGACTATGTAATTCGTATCACATATGACGAATATCACATTTAAAAAAAAAACCTACCAGATTATAATAATAAAAAGTTCATTGCAACAATATTTCTGTCTTGTATTATTATTTAAAGTTCTCAAGCTCTTAAAAAACACCCATTACTTCGCTTTTGCACCAATGTTATTATAATACTAGCTATTACCCACGGCTTCGCCGGCATGGTCAAACCCCGCAAACAGCTGACAATTACTGTTCAGGTGGTCGGTGTATGTTGATAGATATTTTGTAATTTAAGGTGCCCGCCGAGGTCGCTTTTACGAGAATGTTTTAAAACAATACAGGGTAAATTAAACAAATCTAATATTTGTTCAATGTTAGATATTAATTTGCAAATTATGGATCACTTTGTCTTCGAACACACTTTAATAAAATATTAGCGAAGCTCTATCGAAGCATGAACTAGAACCACATTATTTGTTTTACAGAGAACAAGAGATCCATCCGCCTATGTTTGAATTGTTTCGAATTGGCAAATGTTTAAAGATTTACAAGTATTATTTAATTATACTTTAATTATTATTTATTCTGTGATTATACACAACCATGAGTATGTTTATCGACACTCTTACTGGACACGAATTCTAAGTCACAAAAAGCAGAACTTTTTATTTTTTAATTTTTATTACAAAAAATTACTTTCAGGCTAGGATTTATTTATACCGTATCGTGGACGCGTTTAGCAAAGATATTTTTCACATGTAAAAATACCTAGATACAGTTTAACTAAAGACCAAAATATACTACAATATTGAAATACAAATATACAATACCTACAATTTGTTCCGTGCGGGAATCAAACTCGTGTCCCACAACGCCGTAACCGAACGTTTAATTGATATTCTATATTATTTTAGCATTTTGCTACAAAATGTAATAGTATAAGGTCTTCAGGAAACAATTTTTACCTCTCGCACCACATCACACATATCAATAGCACTTTTTTATTTTTTTAAATAACTTTACCCCTATAGTAGGATTATCTACTATGTCGTGAAGACGACTTTCATACATAAACTGTACAAAGACAAACATCCAGTCTTGGAACAATTATTGTGCCTTGCTTTTATTTCAAAACTGATATTTTATTAGAGTGACGAACAAGCTCAACAGTTCAACTGATGGTTTATCATAGGATGTTTACGTCTACTGTGGCTTAAACCAACAACCAACAAAGAAAGCGCTTTTTTTGTGTACAAACACATACACGCATCTTCTTATCACATATCTTAAACATGTTTTGTGTGGTAAACACATACAGTTAACGCTAAATAGTAGGAGTACCGCCGTTAACTTTTCAATAAATCTAACAGATAATCAAATACAATTTTTGTAAAAGTGAAGTGTCTCACGTTATAAAGGAGTGAATAAAAAGAAAAAAATTAAAAATTATAAATTTTGTACAACCAACTTCAATATAAATGATTGAGAATAACTCAAAAACTATTGATCAGACCTTGATCAACACTACACGAGAAGCACCAGCTTCCAAATAAAAAAAGAATCATCGAAATCGGTTCACCCAGAAAAAAGTTACGAGGTAACACACATAAAAAAAAGAAAAAAAAAACACAGTCGAATTTTCACCAGTACAGACTCTGAGGATCCTTAGGCTCTCTTTTCATCAAATAGTCCTAATGTAAAAGATTTTCCTATTCTTACAACGCTGTGGAAGGATATTTCCCGTCATGAATCAGCCGCCAGAGACTTGTTCTTCAATCAGCAAGGAACACCGAATGCACTTTAACGCTGGTGTTCAGGTATTGTCGTTTTTTATTATTGTCTCAAACACTTTATCCTAGCCCATTACCGTAACATCTTGTTCATGTAGTTTAAGGGCTTAGGAGAACAACGATTGTTTTTGTATTAGTGCATTTACGCGCGAAACTTAATAAAATTCTTGTTGAAATAAAAACTTCTTTAGATCAGGTGGGCGATTTTTGTTAGATGGTTATACCATCTTATGAGTTCGCGTCACTAACTTGTTATAATCTTCTAACATATAATCTCCTAACATATAAACATTAATGTTTGTTTGTTCGTATTTTATGCGCGGACATACCTTTCATCAGATTGCGTTTAAACTTTGTCAACTTATTGCTTGGATTTGCGCCAAGGTTATAGGCATACAATATCCAAAGTAGGTGGCGCGCGTGTCGTATCGACAAATTTATTTGAAAGTTATATATTATTCAGCTTCAGTGAATGTGTCATCATTCCTAATTAAACAATATAATCCTTCCAAATTTAAAACGATATTTCCACAATTATTTTGTTTACAGCAGCAACGCGCGTGGTACAAGCTAGTGGCAGTATATAACAAGATAAATGTGTATTAATTATTATGTCATTGTTATGTAGTTATATTTTGTACTGGACTTGCGTAATTCATTAATTTTCATTAATAAAAAAATATATAAAATTTTATATAATTGTTATTAGAAGTGCCGATAGATGTGAAAACCAAACTAATATTAATAATTTTAATTTACAAGTTATGAAATTAAATTTTTTGATGTAAAAAATAATTTATTCATTAACAGTTTAAGTTTCTGCTTCTGTCGGCAGGCCACAATTACGCAATTTTTTATTATTAAAGGTTAGGGTGATAAAAGTGCACACAATTCACTTTTTGATAATGGACCCATATACACTCTCCTTGATTAAGAATCAAAACAGAATCCCTCCTATGAGACAATCTATGGGGCGGTCCTTATTCAGCGGTGGACTTTTGATAGGCTGTCATGGTAATGGTAATAAAAATAAAAGTTGTGCAGTTGTTAATTCATAGATGTTATCACGAGGTGTCACCGTATACGAAATTGGTCAGACTTAAAATTTGGATGATTGGATTACATAAAAGGCCGAAGAAATGGGTTCTTATTACTCTTAGCTCATAGTAAATGAACTGTTACAACATACTTTAAATCGAAAGAGGACCGTTATTGCCTCATCGGAATTTCCCTTGACGTGTGATCGTAATTTTTTTACGCCTCTATTGAATGATCCGTCCTAAACTGAAGTAGGTCGTAAACTTCGAAGATTCAAGTTATAGCACAAGTGTTGTAAATTTTCATAAATGGTGTAATTTAGCACATACAACTATAATAATGAATAATATTAAATATAGAGTTATAAAAACGTAATGGTAATGAATATAAAACACATTTTTTTAAAATTAATAGTATCAGACATTACTTTGCGAAAATTCTTTATATTAAAGATGTGAAAATTGATTAGCTGGGATGACGTAAAAATATAATGATATGTAATACCTAGTTAGAAGGGCATCTCTCTTCCTCCCAGTATTGCGTCCATTATCACTACACTGAGGCCTGAATGGGTGAACTCGAACGGTGAAGGACCACGATCTCACAGAAAACCAGCGTAAAATAGTTGCTTAATGCAGCTGTGTTACGTATGGCGAGTGTAGAGAACCGGAGACCCCATTTCTAGAAAGAAGGCATTCGATCTTAGTTCTCAGGCGTGATCACAGCAACCACTTATCATCAGGTGGACTGTGTGCTAGTTTGTGAAAAAATCATCATTATCGCAAGTCCACTGTTGAATGTAGGCATTCACGACATATTGCTACAAATTATGCTTAATCAGAAAGTTTTAGCGGTCACCCTTCCCTGCACTTGCAAGAGCGAGACTGTTAATTGACGTCCTTTCTTTCCAATTGGTTATCAGTTATATGTGCAATATCAGGCAGGTCCTTAGCCACTTCAGCTACAGCAACAGATTACGTTGCGGAAATTCATTAAATTAATCGAATCTCGTTGCGAATGACAATGAACAAAAGTGGTCCAAATGGCCACCACTAACCAGACCTAAGTTAACAAATAGTCCACTAAATAGAAAGTAGTTTTCACAATGATACGAAAAAAAATTGTCAGTAAAAAGTTATGACCAAATGAAAAATTATTTTTTAGTTTTCAATTTTTAGCTCTGTGCGGGACAAGAGAAAAACAAATAGTGATACATAAATAAGACAAAAACATTTATATTAATGGAATAAATATTATAGTTAGTTTGTACTTAGATAGGATAAACATTTATATTAATAGAGATTATAGTTTAGATAGGATATAAGCATTTTATATTAAGAAAATAATAGTGTAGAGCTTATATTTGTGTAATAAAATTAGTTGGTCACTTTGTATAACAGAACTAGCTTAAGGTAAACAATGTAAACAATGACTCAGTAAGATATAGAACTAGCTTAAGACAAACAATGTAACGGGACTCAGCATCGTCACTTGCTCTGTCACGCCTCGCGCTGATTGGTCGACGCCATTTGTACGATGCGTCGGCCGTATCCATTGACCCAGCCCGAGGCGGTATAAAAGAGGGGCGATTTTCGTCGTTCGACACAGTCGGCGGCCAGCTACCTCAAGGAAAACACCAAATATAGAAGAAAGAAAAATATCGCAGCGGTTTTATTCTCCACCAATCCAGCACACAAATGTGCCTGTAGGGCACATTTAATGGTCCTTCGCCAGCCGAATCTTGTGGGGAATAATTACCTGAAGAAAAATAATTAAGAAGACTCCTCGGAAATCGTTTTTCAAGACTCAAGATTATTCGAAGAAAAAGTCAGCTGACAGCATGGCCGTTACGCGCTCTGAGGGAAGGGGCAGCAAGCCGTCGTCGTCCAAGGCTACCACCTCGGCGACCGGTACCACCAGTGCGGAAGCCAGTACGGAATCAACAGCTACAGGGACGACCGCCACGGAGACTTCGGAGTATACAGACACCTCCGTGGCGACTGATCCATCCACCGTGACTTCCGCCACCGCAGCGACCACTTCGTCCGCCGCCACCTCAGCCTCAGCCTCAGCCGCAACCGCCGCCCCCGCCACGCACCCCGCCAGCGCCGTCGCTCCTTCCGTAACACCATCCGCGGCGACGACACTAACTGCGGGTGCGAAGGCCAAACAGCTGATGAAGCCGCCCGCTACTGTCACCAGAGCAACTCACCGAGAAACAGAAACTTCTACAGTGAAGCGAGCCATAAGAAGCACCGCCGGTCCATCAAAGCAAACCGGGCTACAGGAACCCCGCCCGCCCAGCAAGAAGGGAGGTGGAGGGGGATCTACACGCAGTAGAACGAAGCAGCTCAAGCTTGCAAAGGCGAAAGAAGATTTACTACGCCTTCAAGTGGAATTAGCCGCAGCACGCCTTGCTGCCTTAGAAAGGGAAGACTCAGAAGAGGAGGAGGAAGAAGAAGATGACGCATCCCTCTACTCAAGATCAGAAGTCAATACAAGAGTGGACGACTGGTTGGAGAATCAAGTGAATCGCCCGGTGTTAGCAATCACCAACGAACCTCACCATGCCATAGAAGAACCAACAGCCGCCCACGCAGAAGAACCAAGGCACGAAGAAACACATCAGTCACCGGCGGGAGGTCAAACTGACGTAGCCCTCCTGGCTGAAGCCATCACTCGGGTGTCAGCGCCGCCCAACGACCTAAGTTCGTCGAGTTACCATTCTTCAGCGGGTCTCATCAGGAATGGCTACCCTTTCGCGCCGCCTACTACGAGACAGAAGCGACATTCAGCGTAGTTGAAAATACGAATCGACTCAGAAGAAACTTGAAAGGGAAGGCGAAGGAAGCAGTTGAAGGCCTACTTATGACCAACGCACACCCGGCTGAAGTAATGAAGACTTTGGAGTCAAGATTTGGAAGACCAGAGTCAATAGCCATGCTGGAGATGGAGACGCTTAGAGGTCTGCCGCGCCTTACTGAGTCACCAAGAGACATATGCATATTCGCCACCAAGATCTCCAACGTAGTGGCGACACTGAAGACTTTGGGTTGTTTTAACTACATGTACAATCCTGAACTCGCGAAGACAATAGTAGACAAACTGACGCCAACTCTGCGTTATAGGTACTACGACTTCTCAGCCATGCAGCCACGTGAAGACCCTTGCCTCATCAAGATAGAGAAGTTCTTCAAAAGGGAAGCAGAACTGTGTGGACCCTACGCGCTGCCCGAACAGATGACACCGCCTATTACAGCCGCACCACAAAGGAAGACTCAAAGGATCAACAACGTGACTGAGAAGACATACATACCAAGATGCGTCGTATGTGAAGATACGGGGCACACCAACGCCACAGAATGTGAACAATTCAAGAAGTTAGATGCAAATGCAAGATGGGACATGGTCAAGTCCAAGCGCCTCTGCTTCAGGTGTCTTCGCTATAGGAACAAGACACACCACTGCTGACCCAAGCCATGTAATGTCAACAGCTGCAAGTACTCTCACCACAAGATGCTGCATTACGAAAAGAAGTCAGAAGATTCAGAAGCAAAAGAAAATCAAGGGGCAACAGAGGTCATCAACTCAACCTGGACCGTCAAGAAGCAATCATATTTAAAAATCCTACCGATCCAGGTCAAAGGACCAAAAGGAGCTGTCAACACCTTCGCGTTGATGGACGACGGCTCAACAGTCACGCTCGTCGACGATAGTATAGTAACAAGCGTCGGAGCAACGGGCCCCATAGACCCACTGAAGATAGAAACCATCAACGACAAGAAAGTATCGGAGTCAGCATCGAGGAGAGTCACCATCAAACTAAAGGGGCTCAACGATCATGAAGAACAAATACAAGCACGCACAGTGAAGAACCTGCAAGTCTCATCTCAACGGGTCCCACAGGATCTAGTGGAGGAGTGTCAACACCTCTCTGATATCCAAGGACATCTCACATATGCAAACGCCAAACCACGAGTGCTGATCGGACAAGATAACTGGCATCTTCTGCTGACATCGGAAGTAAGAAAAGGAGACAAGAACCACCCAGTGGCATCTCTCACGCCACTAGGTTGGGTACTCCACGGCAGCCAGACACGAAGCTTCGGACGGAACATCGATTTCGTGTCACACATCGTAGAAGATCCAGAGGAGAATCTAGAAGACCTCGTGAAGCGATACTTCGAGATGGACGCACTTTGTATAAAGCCCAAGAGACCGAAGACTGATCCAGAAGAACAAGCACTTCGTATCTTGGAAAGGACCACAACGAAGACAGAAGAAGGAAGATTCCAGACCGGTCTTCTCTGGCGCAAAGACGATGTCAAGTTACCAGACAATTACGAAAACTCGCTGAAGAGGCTCTTCAACATAGAAAAGAAGATCGATCGTGACCCCACGTTAAAGAAGAAATACGTGGAACAACTGAACGCTCTCGTCGCAAAGGGGTACGCCGAACCCGCCCCAAAACAGAAGACAGCTGACAAAACTTGGTACCTACCTCACTTTGCAGTAGTCAACCCAATGAAACCGGAGAAATTAGGGGTGGTACACGATGCCGCAGCCAAGACCAAAGGGGTGGCACTTAATGACATGCTACTCAAAGGGCCCGACCTACTACAATCGCTACCAGGTGTCGTCATGCGCTTCCGACAACACATGATCGCGGTTACGGCGGACATCAAAGAGATGTTCATGCAAGTCAAGTTGCGAGAACAAGACAGGGACGCACTGCGGTACCTATGGCGTGGGATTCGACGAGACAACCAACCTCCGGAAGAGTACAGAATGACATCATTAATTTTCGGAGCATCGAGTTCGCCTTCGACAGCAATATACGTCAAGAACCTAAACGCCAAACAGCACGGGGAAACTCACCCAGAAGCCGCAGCGGCCATCATAATGAAGCATTACGTCGACGACTACTTGGACAGCTTCAGAACCCTCGAAGATGCCAAACGCATCACGAAGAGTGTACGAGCCGTGCACATGAAAGCCAGCTTCGAGTTGAAACAGTGGAAATCAAACTCAGCATCACTCCTAGAAACACTTGGAGAAGACAGCCAGGCAGAAGACATGGAACTCTACAAAACAGAAGAAAAGATGGAACGAGTTCTGGGTGTTGTTTGGAAGATCCACTCGGACGAACTCACCTTCAACCTCAATTTAGCCAGAATACCCTCAACACTCCTAGAAGGGAAGCAGCCGACGAAAAGGGAAGCACTGAGAATAGTGATGTCGCTCTTCGACCCGCTCGGATTCGCCTCGCCTATCACCATCAGGGCAAAACAACTCCTCCAGGAAGTCTGGCGTAGAGGAACAGCATGGGACGACAAGATCGACGAAGACCTGGCAGAGCAGTGGAAAATGTGGATGGAGCATCTGGAAGGCCTCCACGAAATAGCAATCCCGCGACAATATCTTCACTACAGTGACGCGGCCTCCCTAGAACTCCACGTCTTCAGCGATGCTAGCGAGTCAGCTTATTCTGCGGTCCTCTTTTGGAGAGCTGAAACAGCAGTAGGCGAGGTCCCTTATTGTTGTATGTATCCCTTATTGTGGCGAAAGCAAAGGTGGCACCGTTAAAACTGACGTCCATCCCAAGATTGGAGCCACAGGCAGCAGTCATGGGCACCAGGCTCGCAGAAACAGTAGTCGAAGAACACGAGAGGAAACCTGACCGCAAAGTATTCTGGACAGACAGCAAGACAGTACTAACCTGGATAAGGACAGGGTCACGTTCATATAAGCCCTACGTGGCTCACCGTCTAGCAGCAATAGAAGAGAGTTCCAAAGTTAACGACTGGCGCTGGGTTCCGACAAAGCTGAACGTGGCGGACGACGCCACACGAGACGTACCAGCAGCATTTAATAAAGAACATCGATGGTTCAAAGGGCCTGACTTCTTATACCTAACAGAAGACTTCTGGCCGACAGAAACCATAAGAGCAACAGCGGAAGAACCTTCCGACGAAGAAAGGACACATTACGTGAGCAACAAAAAAAGATTGAGGCTTGCCGAAGGTCTACCTGATCCAGCGAAGTTCTCCAACTGGGACCGACTCCGATACTCAGCCGCACGTGTTCTACAGTTCATTCAACTCTGCAGAAACACCAAACAGAGAGTCAACTACAAACGAACAAAGAAGAATAAAGAGGCTGATCCCACTTGGAAAAAGAACAAAGCAACAGTGAAATATCAGGCGCACATGACGACAAAGAAGCGGTCGCCAGAAGACATAAAGCCGCTAATGGTCTCAGCCGAGCTGCTTAAGACAGCTGAAGAGCTTCTGATGCGATCCTCCCAAGAAGAATCCTTTGCGGAAGAAATAGACAGCCTAAACAGCGGGAAGCCGATCAATAAGGAGAGCCGCCTTCGCCAGCTCAGCGTCGAGTCAATAAACGGCACACTACGACTTAGAAGTCGTATTCGAGCAGTCTGCGACATGGAGGAAAAATTCAAGAACCCGTTGATAATTGACGGTGATCATCACACAGTCAAGCTCTGGGTGCAGGCTATACATCGGCAACTCCATCACGCCGGTGTAGAAGCCACAGTTAACGAGTGCCGGCAGCAGTATTGGGTACTAAGACTGCGCCCTATCGTACGCACAATACTACGAAAATGCCTATTCTGCAGAATGAAGACGCAAGTACCGCCGCATCCGAGAACCGGGGACCTGCCAACGTGTCGCTTAGCTCACCACAAGCGCCCCTTCACCTACACCGGGGTGGACTATTTCGGACCTCTTTCGGTGACCGTCGGACGAACTCGACAAAAGAGATATGTGGCCATTTTTACATGTCTCACTACGCAAGCCATACATCTAGAAGTTGCCGGCTCACTTAGCGCTGACTCCGCGGTAATGGCCATAAGGCGGATGATCGCACGGCGAGGCTGCCCGACAGAAATATGGTCAGACAACGGCACCAACCTGAAGTCAGCCGATAAGGAACTACGACAGGCGGTCGACGCAGCGACCGCAGAAGAAGCAGCAAAAAGGACTATCTCCTGGCGCTACATCCCGCCTGGAGCTCCATTTATGGGCGGAGCCTGGGAGCGAATGGTTCGCTCCGTCAAGACCGCTCTTATCGCGACGTTGCACGAACGTCATCCGACGGAGGAAGTCCTCACGACACTACTGGTAGAAGTGGAATACACCGTCAACAGCCGACCGCTGACTCACGTCTCAGTCAATCCAGAGGATCCCGAAGCTCTCACTCCTAACCACTTCTTGTTGGGAGGACCGGGACGAGTACCACAGCTAGGCACTTTCACCGAACGAGACGCCCTCTCACGGTCAAGTTGGCGAGCTGCGCAGAGGCTAGCCGACACCTTCTGGTTACGCTGGGTGAAGGAGTACCTCCCTGAGCTTCAACACCGGCGGGAGCCCCACGGACAAGGCCAAGCAGCACGCGTCGACGACCTCGTACAGATCGTCGATCCCAACCTGCCTCGCAACGTGTGGATACGAGGAAGAGTCATCGCTACATATCCGGGTCCCGACAACGTCGTGCGGACTGTGGACGTGCTAACTAAGGGAGGTGTCCTACGCCGGCCAGTACGGAAGCTTGTGATCCTGCCTCTATCTACGGACGTCGAGCCCGCACCGGAAGCTGATGAGACGCGGTCGCACGGCGGGAGTGATGTGATGTTAATAGAGATTATAGTTTAGATAGGATATAAGCATTTTATGTTAAGAAAATAATAGTGTAGAGCTTATATTTGTGTAATAAAATTAGTTGGTCACTTTGTATAACAGAACTAGCTTAAGGTAAACAATGTAAACAATGACTCAGTAAGATATAGAACTAGCTTAAGACAAACAATGTAACGGGACTCAGCATCGTCACTTGCTCTGTCACGCCTCGCGCTGATTGGTCGACGCCATTTGTACGATGCGTCGGCCGTATCCATTGACCCAGCCCGAGGCGGTATAAAAGAGGGGCGATTTTCGTCGTTCGACACAGTCGGCGGCCAGCTACCTCAAGGAAAACACCAAATATAGAAGAAAGAAAAATATCGCATCGGTTTTATTCTCCACCAATCCAGCACACAAATGTGCCTGTAGGGCACAAGCTCCATTATTTTCTATTTACAGTCAAATATTTTTTACTTTACGCAAGTAACTCTTCTTTACATAAAGCTAACGATGATTTATCGTTAGCGCCGAACGAGTTGGAAATATCATAATAATAATGATATGTTAGTGCGAAAGACACCTAAATATTTTTGTCTCATTCGCCCTTTTCTCTATTTCGCACTTAGAAAGCAATATGTTAGAGCATTATGTGCGCTCGCCGCCGCAACCGGTTTTCATCCGATTTTCACTCGTGCCGGAAAAACACCTGAAGGTATTTTTGAAACTGCAGAATTCACAAAAACGTCAAACATCCAAGGCATGCATTTATTTTGAATGCAATGAAAGTAGATGTCGCATATATAGATATATATACGAGTACATAGCATAGTCTAGCTGCGAGTCTGGAAGTCTGGAGTCTTCGTATCTTGGAAAGGACCACAACGAAGACAGAAGAAGGAAGATTCCAGACCGGTCTTCTCTGGCGCAAAGACGATGTCAAGTTACCAGACAATTACGAAAACTCGCTGAAGAGGCTCTTCAACATAGAAAAGAAGATCGATCGTGACCCCACGTTAAAGAAGAAATACGTGGAACAACTGAACGCTCTCGTCGCAAAGGGGTACGCCGAACCCGCCCCAAAACAGAAGACAGCTGACAAAACTTGGTACCTACCTCACTTTGCAGTAGTCAACCCAATGAAACCGGAGAAATTACGGGTGGTACACGATGCCGCAGCCAAGACCAAAGGGGTGGCACTTAATGACATGCTACTCAAAGGGCCCGACCTACTACAATCGCTACCAGGTGTCGTCATGCGCTTCCGACAACACATGATCGCGGTTACGGCGGACATCAAAGAGATGTTCATGCAAGTCAAGTTGCGAGAACAAGACAGGGACGCACTGCGGTACCTATGGCGTGGGATTCGACGAGACAACCAACCTCCGGAAGAGTACAGAATGACATCATTAATTTTCGGAGCATCGAGTTCGCCTTCGACAGCAATATACGTCAAGAACCTAAACGCCAAACAGCACGGGGAAACTCACCCAGAAGCCGCAGCGGCCATCATAATGAAGCATTACGTCGACGACTACTTGGACAGCTTCAGAACCCTCGAAGATGCCAAACGCATCACGAAGAGTGTACGAGCCGTGCACATGAAAGCCAGCTTCGAGTTGAAACAGTGGAAATCAAACTCAGCATCACTCCTAGAAACACTTGGAGAAGACAGCCAGGCAGAAGACATGGAACTCTACAAAACAGAAGAAAAGATGGAACGAGTTCTGGGTGTTGTTTGGAAGATCCACTCGGACGAACTCACCTTCAACCTCAATTTAGCCAGAATACCCTCAACACTCCTAGAAGGGAAGCAGCCGACGAAAAGGGAAGCACTGAGAATAGTGATGTCGCTCTTCGACCCGCTCGGATTCGCCTCGCCTATCACCATCAGGGCAAAACAACTCCTCCAGGAAGTCTGGCGTAGAGGAACAGCATGGGACGACAAGATCGACGAAGACCTGGCAGAGCAGTGGAAAATGTGGATGGAGCATCTGGAAGGCCTCCACGAAATAGCAATCCCGCGACAATATCTTCACTACAGTGACGCGGCCTCCCTAGAACTCCACGTCTTCAGCGATGCTAGCGAGTCAGCTTATTCTGCGGTCCTCTTTTGGAGAGCTGAAACAGCAGTAGGCGAGGTCCCTTATTGTTGTATGTATCCCTTATTGTGGCGAAAGCAAAGGTGGCACCGTTAAAACTGACGTCCATCCCAAGATTGGAGCCACAGGCAGCAGTCATGGGCACCAGGCTCGCAGAAACAGTAGTCGAAGAACACGAGAGGAAACCTGACCGCAAAGTATTCTGGACAGACAGCAAGACAGTACTAACCTGGATAAGGACAGGGTCACGTTCATATAAGCCCTACGTGGCTCACCGTCTAGCAGCAATAGAAGAGAGTTCCAAAGTTAACGACTGGCGCTGGGTTCCGACAAAGCTGAACGTGGCGGACGACGCCACACGAGACGTACCAGCAGCATTTAATAAAGAACATCGATGGTTCAAAGGGCCTGACTTCTTATACCTAACAGAAGACTTCTGGCCGACAGAAACCATAAGAGCAACAGCGGAAGAACCTTCCGACGAAGAAAGGACACATTACGTGAGCAACAAAAAAAGATTGAGGCTTGCCGAAGGTCTACCTGATCCAGCGAAGTTCTCCAACTGGGACCGACTCCGATACTCAGCCGCACGTGTTCTACAGTTCATTCAACTCTGCAGAAACACCAAACAGAGAGTCAACTACAAACGAACAAAGAAGAATAAAGAGGCTGATCCCACTTGGAAAAAGAACAAAGCAACAGTGAAATATCAGGCGCACATGACGACAAAGAAGCGGTCGCCAGAAGACATAAAGCCGCTAATGGTCTCAGCCGAGCTGCTTAAGACAGCTGAAGAGCTTCTGATGCGATCCTCCCAAGAAGAATCCTTTGCGGAAGAAATAGACAGCCTAAACAGCGGGAAGCCGATCAATAAGGAGAGCCGCCTTCGCCAGCTCAGCGTCGAGTCAATAAACGGCACACTACGACTTAGAAGTCGTATTCGAGCAGTCTGCGACATGGAGGAAAAATTCAAGAACCCGTTGATAATTGACGGTGATCATCACACAGTCAAGCTCTGGGTGCAGGCTATACATCGGCAACTCCATCACGCCGGTGTAGAAGCCACAGTTAACGAGTGCCGGCAGCAGTATTGGGTACTAAGACTGCGCCCTATCGTACGCACAATACTACGAAAATGCCTATTCTGCAGAATGAAGACGCAAGTACCGCCGCATCCGAGAACCGGGGACCTGCCAACGTGTCGCTTAGCTCACCACAAGCGCCCCTTCACCTACACCGGGGTGGACTATTTCGGACCTCTTTCGGTGACCGTCGGACGAACTCGACAAAAGAGATATGTGGCCATTTTTACATGTCTCACTACGCAAGCCATACATCTAGAAGTTGCCGGCTCACTTAGCGCTGACTCCGCGGTAATGGCCATAAGGCGGATGATCGCACGGCGAGGCTGCCCGACAGAAATATGGTCAGACAACGGCACCAACCTGAAGTCAGCCGATAAGGAACTACGACAGGCGGTCGACGCAGCGACCGCAGAAGAAGCAGCAAAAAGGACTATCTCCTGGCGCTACATCCCGCCTGGAGCTCCATTTATGGGCGGAGCCTGGGAGCGAATGGTTCGCTCCGTCAAGACCGCTCTTATCGCGACGTTGCACGAACGTCATCCGACGGAGGAAGTCCTCACGACACTACTGGTAGAAGTGGAATACACCGTCAACAGCCGACCGCTGACTCACGTCTCAGTCAATCCAGAGGATCCCGAAGCTCTCACTCCTAACCACTTCTTGTTGGGAGGACCGGGACGAGTACCACAGCTAGGCACTTTCACCGAACGAGACGCCCTCTCACGGTCAAGTTGGCGAGCTGCGCAGAGGCTAGCCGACACCTTCTGGTTACGCTGGGTGAAGGAGTACCTCCCTGAGCTTCAACACCGGCGGGAGCCCCACGGACAAGGCCAAGCAGCACGCGTCGACGACCTCGTACAGATCGTCGATCCCAACCTGCCTCGCAACGTGTGGATACGAGGAAGAGTCATCGCTACATATCCGGGTCCCGACAACGTCGTGCGGACTGTGGACGTGCTAACTAAGGGAGGTGTCCTACGCCGGCCAGTACGGAAGCTTGTGATCCTGCCTCTATCTACGGACGTCGAGCCCGCACCGGAAGCTGATGAGACGCGGTCGCACGGCGGGAGTGATGTGATGTTAATAGAGATTATAGTTTAGATAGGATATAAGCATTTTATGTTAAGGAAATAATAGTGTAGAGCTTATATTTGTGTAATAAAATTAGTTGGTCACTTTGTATAACAGAACTAGCTTAAGGTAAACAATGTAAACAATGACTCAGTAAGATATAGAACTAGCTTAAGACAAACAATGTAACGGGACTCAGCATCGTCACTTGCTCTGTCACGCCTCGCGCTGATTGGTCGACGCCATTTGTACGATGCGTCGGCCGTATCCATTGACCCAGCCCGAGGCGGTATAAAAGAGGGGCGATTTTCGTCGTTCGACACAGTCGGCGGCCAGCTACCTCAAGGAAAACACCAAATATAGAAGAAAGAAAAATATCGCATCGGTTTTATTCTCCACCAATCCAGCACACAAATGTGCCTGTAGGGCACAAGCTCCATTATTTTCTATTTACAGTCAAATATTTTTTACTTTACGCAAGTAACTCTTCTTTACATAAAGCTAACGATGATTTATCGTTAGCGCCGAACGAGTTGGAAATATCATAATAATAATGATATGTTAGTGCGAAAGACACCTAAATATTTTTGTCTCATTCGCCCTTTTCTCTATTTCGCACTTAGAAAGCAATATGTTAGAGCATTATGTGCGCTCGCCGCCGCAACCGGTTTTCATCCGATTTTCACTCGTGCCGGAAAAACACCTGAAGGTATTTTTGAAACTGCAGAATTCACAAAAACGTCAAACATCCAAGGCATGCATTTATTTTGAATGCAATGAAAGTAGATGTCGCATATATAGATATATATACGAGTACATAGCATAGTCTAGCTGCGAGTCTGGAAAACATCATTATAGATTAGATGAATAATGCTTTTCTGTTACATTATTATTTTTATTCCATATTGTAAAACATCAATTATAAAACTGTTACTAAGCATTTTCAATATTGTTTTCCTTTTCCCCGGTCCTTTTCGGAATAGTTATTTTACAATTACCTAACAAGACACGATAGTAACCTTTTTTTTTTTTACATGGGGAAATGCCTACGCATACCCGCCTCGCGGGGGCAAGGACGGGTTATGTCGGACTCGCACCGACTAAAACCCCATGGTGTTCCAACCTCGTCGCATATTGGCAGGGCCACGGGAACGCTTTCGAACACTTCCGCGGCCCCACCTGCGCTGGCCGCCCCATGGCGGCCCCTCCTCGGGAGAGGACCACTCCTCCCCCATCTCCCTCTCAGGTAAGGCGCACCAGAACACATGGCGCGCCCTCCTCCTCGGCCTCCAATTTCACATGCGCAACGGACACCCCCGTGGCCGATGTGCGAAGGCCATGGAGCCAGGAAAAACTAGCACTCAGAAGCACCAGCCTTCCTGACCCCAGCGGCGGATCTGGTCTATGGCTCCGCTGCCAACCAAGATTCGGCTGCGGAGGGTAGGGAGAGCGGCGCCTCGCAATACCGACACTCCTCTCCCCCCGCAGCCCCACCACCACCGCATCACTCAACGGTGAGGCCCCGTCTGAGTCGCGGAGGATAGGGCGAGTGGCGCATCGCCATACCAGCACGCCTCCTCCTCCGCGACTCCACCTCGGCTGCAGCGATAGAGGGAGCGGACACCCCTCTCGCAGCATCCCACCGACACACATCCGAAGTGGGCTTCCCAAGCCCACTCGGAGTGGCCACCTCGGGGCGGCCCTACACCACGGGCCAGCCAAGGGGTTCCTCTTTGTTCACCGTGGTTGACCAAGCCACGGCTACTAAGCCCCCCCGCCACGACAAGGCGGGAACCCGTTCGGGGGGGAACACGATAGTAACCTAACCTAACCTAACACGAGATACGACATAACTTAACATTAGATACTATATTTTTTTACAGTAGAGGCAAACGAGAATAAGACTCACCTGATGTTAAGTGACTACTGCAACCCATGAACAACTGCAACACCAGGGGAATTGCAGGTGCGTTGCCGGCCTTTTAGACAGGAGTAAGCTTTTTTCTTGAAGATCCCTAAGTCGTATCGGTCCGAAAAAATCGCAGATGGTAAACCATTCCACAGAGAGGTCGTACGTGGAAGAAATTTTCTTCTTCTTTATTCTTCTACGTTACACTAGGAGTTGAAAACTCCTAGTTTAACGTACAGTGGTGGACCGCCAAGCATCCAGATGGTATGGATGGTATCGACAGATATGTCGCGATGTGCGTTCATGAAATTTGGCGGCTGGGATTAATCCGCACAATTCATCAGAGCACTCCCCGTGGTAGATGCGAACGTAAATGCAAAGGGATGCAACATCTCATCGCAGCGCCAGTGAATCTAGCCGATCGGAAAGGACTCGGTCGTCGACGTTTCGAGCCGCTCTGCGCTAGATGCGGTCGAGTGGAAGGAGCTGGCACTGTGGAACCCCTGCCCAGAGTGGGAACAGTATTCCATGTGAGGCCGAACCTGCACCTTGTAAAGTTGCAGGTGTTGGTTGTGCCGGCATGAAATACTGTTCCGCTTTGCTGAGCTCGTCAAGCTTTTTAGAAGCCGATTATAGTAGCACAATGATAGTAACCTAACCTAACACAAAATACGATAGTACGAGTAACATAACATGAGACACGATAGTAACCTAACGTAACAGAAGATACGATAATAGAATAACTTAACATGAGATACGATAGTAATATAACCTAACACGGGATACGAAACAACCCGAGACGACACACATATACACATAATATAACATAGCATAATCAGCCCATAATGTTCCCACTGCTGAGATACAGGTCTCCTCTCTGTGAGAAGGAGAAGGCCATAATCTATCACGCGGGTGGGTTGGTAGATGTCACATGTTTTTTAAATGTCTTTTAAGAGAAAAAAATATTTTTGTCTCTTTCGCACTTAGATATCACAATTATTGTGATATCTCCAAATCATGCAGCGCTAACGATGAATCATCGTTAGCTTTATGTAAAGAGGAGCTACTTGCGTAAAATAAAAACTGGTTGACTGTAAATAGAAAAATAATGTGGCTTAAAATTGAAAACTAAAAAAATATTTTTCAATTGGTCAAAACTTTTTATTGACAATCTTTTTTTCTTTTGTGTCATAATGAATCTTCTTACTTACGTCACTGTCTATTTAGTGGACTATTCGTTAACTTAGATCTGGTTAGTGGTGGATATTTGGACCAAGCCCCATACAGTTTTGGTCAATCTCCTTTCACCACCAAATCCACTACCCTATATCATCCAGTGAGCATGTGTCTGATAACAACTCAAAATATTTAAAAAAAACTGCGGTTACTAACCCACTTGCGAAACGTGGCAAATATGGCCAATATCCTCCCTGTGAGGGAATCTACGGGGAGGCTTATGTGCAGCTGTGGACTTTGATAGGCTGTAACTATTTAATAATTGTAATTAATTAGTATTAATTTATATGTAACTAATTCATTTAAGAAATAAATTTTCTCACCTTTGTTTTCTTCGGATTGATACGGATTTTATTACGCAGGGAAACCTCAAAAATAGAGTTCTCAATAGCTCGTTGAGTGACAGGTAGCCTGGACGTGTTTTGGTTTTAAAAGTCATCATCAAACAAAGGTAATTTGTACGACATCCCATCACGTTCGACTTGGAGAATCGGCCGATGGTGCCAGGTGTCACGCGTGTTGCGGGAAGGGGGCAGCGGAAGGGAGCTTCCCAGCGTTTTGGCGCTGTCGGGCGAGAGAGTAATAGCAGTAGCTCGACGGCGGCTGGGCAGTTAATTGGTGTCTTTCGATGCCCGCCGCTTAGGTTTCGTGAGACCGGTTTTTTGGATTAGGGTCTAGAATTTTGGAAATTGTGCACGTGACTTTGCTACGTAATTGTGTTTCGTGAAAACCGCCTCGTTTTAGGTTGTCTAGGGTCTAAGTTATTGACAAGAGGCTTGTATTGTGTTTGACTGGTTAAAGTAACTTCTTTGAAAGTAATTGTGAAAATCAGATAGTGAATGCGTGTTGAAGTGCATTTTGTAATATTTAACTTGCTAGTGTGACGTGGAATTGTGCGCGCGCCGATTAGAGATAATGTTTAGAATTTGGACAGCGCATTCCTTTTTCGAAGGCGTCGCCGGTTGACTGTTTTGGAGATCATTGTAATTGTGCCGTCGCGTTAAGTGCCCTTTTTTTGTGTGTTGACTGTTTTGTCAGTTTTACGTGTCAACGAGGCGGATTTTGAATTCTTATCGCGGCGTAGTATTTGATATCGAACGAAGGAATTTAGTTGTGTTTGTAACGCTGAACCGTGTGACTCATGAAGAGATCGCGTTAGTTCACTCTTCGTAATTTGGTGATAAATGAATCCGGGACATTGAATGTTGAACTTTGAACTACTGTCCGTTACTGTGTCGGGTATCACGTATTCGATTCTACGATGAATGAGGAATTAGGCGAGTTTAAGTTAGTTAAATGTACAATGAAGTTGATGGACTGAAATAGTGGCATGAAGAAAGAAATGGTCCAGCGGGGAAGCCTACTGGAGTGATGCAGCATTGTGGGGCAGCATGGAAATCGGCCGCTGCCGGTCACCTCAGCTGGGCTAGGCCTCACACACATACACATTACTAAACACTACTTTCCATGCACCTTACACCCACCTACGGCCTGACCGAGCATTGGGGCGGCCTTAGATTCGGATACAGGTACGTACTATATTTTTCTAGCCTTCTCACTACAGCTTAGTATGATAGGACATTTTTTCATATGGCCATTTGGGCTCAAACCCGCGGCTGCCCGTTGAATCTTCGGCTCATGGGCCCCGGGATATTTGATCTTTGCAGGGGCAGCCTCGGGCCGTAACATCAGCAATACAAACATGTTATTTGGTTACAGATTTTTGATAGTCTTCTTATAAATCGATTCACTTATTCTATCGATTTTGTGGGCGAGCAAGCAATTTATAATCCGGTTCTCGAATGGTAGCGATTGCTACTTGGGTTGTGTGAGCCTGTCAACATTATTCCTGTTTGCTTATTGCTTTATCTATTATTTTTTGACGGCTTCCCGTAGTCTTCTTATTTTTTATATGTGTTGTTCGTGGTAGTGGCACTCCCTTGCAGGTCGATGATTTACGGATGCACTGTTTTAATAATTGATAAACAAACACAAACTACTTTTGCTTTTAATAAGGCAGAAGTTGATAAAATAAGTTGAAAACAAAGAAAAAATTTTTCGAATCTAGATACGAAACTGATGAAATAAAAAAGTCGGGGTGGGGGTCTCGACCAGCCAGTAAAGCAATCATGAGAAGGACGATAAACGACTATCATAACAGCCTCTCGGGGTTAGAGGGTTCGTAAGTACCCCACATGACCTAAATTCATAGCAACAATCGTACTGCTGAAGCCAATAAAATGTCGTCACCGAGCCGCCAATTATTGTCCGACCACGCTGCTGCTACATATTGCCAAATTTTCAAAAGAAATTATGGGTGCAGTAACATTTTATCTAGCAGACATTTGAACTTAATACAGTTAACTCAAATGCTGCACTATCTTACGGCAGAGCACACGGCAGATGCCACAACGAGTGTCTTCATGCGTATGGAGGAATCTTTTGACAGGATTGACAGGATGTTAAGACGTGTTGATAAAGATGTGAATAGAACACACTATCACTCCACTGGCATTTGTTGCGTTTGTTGCATAAGTTTTTCAAGGGCAGATTGTTCGTCAATCAACGACGAGATGAAGATTTGTGGAGTGTGACTGCGGTATCGATACTACAAAGACTGATGGCGTCAAAGTCTGGAAGATTATAATCATGTAATTATGATTACTTTACCGTCCGTCTGGGTAGGTTTTTTATAGAATATGGGTGACAAACGAGCACACAGTGCACCTGATGGTAAGTGGATCCTGTAGCCCATAGACATCTACATTTATTCTCAATTAAGAATCAAAATGCAGATGCGTTGTTATTACTCAGAGTTGTTTTAAGAATTCATAGATTTCAAAACGACACCAATCTAGAAGTTCTGTTTAATATGAAATGCCTCTCTTCCAGTAAAAATAGTCTCCGGTTCTCTACACTCTCGATACGAAACACTAATATTAAGCTGCTATTTTACGCTGGTATTCTGTGAGAGCGTGATCTTTCCCCTGTCGAGACGATTCATTCTTGATACAACCATAATTACAACTCTCTTACTTATTTATGCCACCTAATAGCAGTGCTTGCACCGCTGTGATCTGGTTCGAAGCGTATAGAGGGCCAGCACAATTACAGATTGCGAGGCATTCCATCTTAGTCATGAGAGGTGACAACATCCTTTTTTGTTTGAATTTTGCTACAGACGTCTTTGGACTACAGTCATCACTTACCATCTGGTCGAATGTAAGTTTCTTTATCTCTTCAGTTTTATATAAATAAAAGGTACGCAGGACAACCCAGATAGATTATAAAATCTGTTAGGTAGGAAAAGCGCGCAAATTATTGTGGTCTGTCTGGGCGTCAATGTTATTAATGTGGTAAAAATCGATTCACTTGTTTTGCTCGACAATTTAACGTCCATGCAGTATGTGCAGTCATATTGTTCATGATAATTTTGACACTTAGAATTTATATGTTGTCATATGAGATCTGAGTGACGTCAATTTAATGTCTGAATAATTTGTGTTTTAGTACAATTGTCAGCTTCGACTGAGATTCGGACTAAGAACCTGTGGCGCAGTTAGTTTATTTTCATCGTCAGCCTTCACAATAAATTGTAAAGTAAAGTAAAAGACTATATACGTCCGACTGCTGGGCACAGGTCTCCTCTCATTTCCAAGAGGGTTTTAGGGCAAGGAAATGTCCGCCACGCTACCCCAATGCGTGTTGGCGAACTTCACATGCCTTCCTCATGATGTTTTTCTTCACCGCCGATCAAGTGCTATTTCAGCACTTAAATTGTAATTAACAATTTTATTGGTAACGGTGGGGATCAAACCCGGGTTGCTCGCGTACTGTGAAATTTACAGCGAGCGCTTAGCCCGTGAGCTACCACGGCCTTAATAAATTATACGTATTATAAAATGTATATGACGTGTTCAGACATTTTATATAACAATTTTGAGCATTTTAATGTACTTGAAGTCGTGCCGATGTTGAATTTGACGTATTGTTAATAAAGTCACGTATGTTAAATTGCTTTTTTTTTATTTAAAGTCATTTTTGTTACATTTATGTAACATTGAACGATAAAGTTCAAATTTGCTTAAAGCTCACATTAAGTGCAAGCTCCTGTTAGTTTTTTTGAAAGTAACAACTTTTTTATTCAACTAAAGGTGATAAACAAACATACAGTCTATCTGATGGCTTAGAGACATCTCGATTAAAAACCAAAATGCTGATATGTTGTCAACTCTAAGGGTTGATAGAATATTTCGTTAGCAGTATAAAGGGGTCTCTGGTTTCTCGTTACTCACCATATCAAATAAACTTATATTTTACGTTGCTATCGGAAGAGAGCGTGTTACATCCCCGACTGAGCTGACCCTTTTGTGGCTCCCACCAAACCTTATACCGAATCAAAATTTAACTCAGTTAAAATTTCTTAATTTTTTTTGTCATTGTACCGTATTCAAAATCGTTTTTAAAATATTATCGTAACCTAAATATAGAGTTGGTTTCGTTTGCCAAAAATGTCGTATTGATATAGCAAGAGTTATGCAGGACTGTGCTGCTGCTCTCGTCATAAATACGAAAAATGTTCGCTGCCAAACTATGGGCGTATTGGTTTATGAATCCGACTTTTGTTCACGGACTATCCCCGTATATACTGGGTGGCGCCGAGGTTATCACGTTAAATAGCACAGCAGTTAATACAAGTATATCAACTTGTCTATTAAAATAATAAAATAAACAATAATAAAAGAAAATAAAAAATGCATTTTTCAAACAAAATAAATAGGGTAAAATATTGACAAGAAATAAATCAGCCTTGATATATAGGTTACTGACCTGAAGTGACTTACAAAACGTCGCACGCGCCAAAAAATAATAATTTATATTAACACCCGATCCCATTTCTTGTCACTTTGCGCGTAGAGAATTATGCCTTAACTTCATTATTTTAAGTAAATTTTTCGCTTGACTTTGTTTTCATACGCCTGCAGCGTGCGTTCCCTTTGTTTTTAATTTCGCGCATAAAATTATGCCTTAAATTGTTAGCCGTAAGTGCAGTTTTTGTTTGATTTTTTCTTTATTTGAGTAGTTAGGTTTGATAACCTTTAAACTACCTATATTCGCCTTGAAATGGCATGGGTCTTTGACTTTCTAGAATTCATCAGGTGATATCTGTATGCATTTACATGATGTTATTTAATATTGAAACGAAAAAAATGCTACCGCGGCTAATGTATTAATTGTTATATATTTTTTTAGTTGTGTATGTTTAAAGAAATTTATGTAGCATACGTCTTTTCATTTTATGTGATAACTTTTTCGTCACTCCGTATAATAAACGTATTACAAAACTAACATTATATACGCACATGTACACGATTCCATTGGGTTATTATTCTATTTTAATCATGTCTGCTTATTACGGTTATGTGCCTAAAGACGATAAAAATTCTCTACTGTTCATTTGTACGTCCTATTCTTGAATATGCATCACAGGTCTGGAACCCACAATATGAGGTTTATAAGTCTCGTATTGAGGGTATCCAGAAAAGGTTTCTTAGGTATCTTGATTATAGAGCGCATACGGATTCTCAGAACTATGAAGAGAGGTGCAAACGATATCACTTTCTTCCTTTATCTGTTCGGCGTAATATTAATGACGTATGTTTTTATCTAAAAATTTGCAATGGTTCAATTTACTCCCCGGAATTATTATCTGATGTTACTTTAAATGTTCCATTAGCAAATAAGAGGAAACGCAAACTTCTTTACATAAACAGAGCTCATACGAACTATAGACGTAATTCTTTCATGATTAGAACTGCTAAATTTATAAACTCGCTTAACTTTGATATTGATCCATTTAATACTACCCCGAGTGTGGCCAAGAGTACCTTAACCAGTGAATATTTTGCTTAAATTTTTATATTAAGTCTTAAAATATTCATAATACACATAGCTTTTTAACTTTAAGGTACCTATTGTTAACTAGTTAATATATCTTTGAATTGTCTTTTGTTTATACTTTTTATTTTTAATTCTAAAAGTGGAAACTTGTAAATGGCTTAATAGTATATTATTATATCTTTTATTTAATTATAAGAAATTGCTGTAAGTTTTCCGAATAAAATAAAATAAAAATGTCGCGTCTAATATTAATTATGGTCTAATTCTGTGGGGCAACATCATTGAAGTAAATAGAGTTCCCATCGCACAAAAAAATGTATACGTGCTATATGCGGTAAAGGTTCATTTAATACATGCAAGCCCCTATTCATTAAGCTGGGTAATTAACAGTCCCTGGCATGTACATATTAGAAATATATAAATTTGTCAAACAACATACAGAGTTATTTAAGTCAGCCTGTGATATATATCCACGAAGCACTAGAGATAATGAACGGCTTGTCTTAGACCATAAACCAAAAACTTCTGTCTATCAGAAAGGTTGTTACTGCATGTGTGTAAAAGTATTTAATAAAATTCCAAAGCAGTGCATGCACGGCTCTATGAGTCTCATGAACAAGAAGTTACGTGAATGGCTAATAAAAAAATGTTATTTTAGAGTTAAGAAATTTCTAAATGATAATTATATGCATGGTGACATATGATGGACGTATTTTCTGTGTGTATCACTGCGTATCACTATTTTATCTGACCTTTAATTAATGATTGAATGTATTTAATTTCTTTTTCATACATGGTAGAGCCATGCTGCAGCTATATTAGTAGTATAGTTGTAGCACGAATGGGTCGGCTCGACCGGGGAAGGACCACGCTCTCACAGAATACCAGCGTAAAATAGCATCTTAACACTGCTGTGTTTCGTATGGTGAGTGTAGAGAACCGGTCACCCTTTTTACTGGAAAAGACGCATTCCATCTTAGTCCTCACGGGTGACAACGCATCTGCATTTTGATTCGCAAACGAGAATAGATGTAGATGTCTATGGGCCACAGCAACCACTTACCATCAGGTGGACTATGTGCACGTTTGTCACCCTATCCTATAAAAAAAAAATTAATTATGATATTGACATTATAAATTATGACATTTTAAATAATATAAGTTACATTATATATATAAGTGACTGTAAAGCCAATACTGTGGCTTTACAGTCACAGTATTGGCTTTACAGTCAATACTGTGACTGTAAAGCCTGTGTGCGGGTAGGGCATGACCTGTCACCCATGTTTAGCGTCCAAACGGGCGTAAAACAGGGTTGTGTCATGTCTTCCTGGCTGTTCATACTGTATCTCGACAGCTGTTTACAAAAGCTGAAAGATAGCTGTTTGGGTGTGAAATTGGGTGACATAAAAGTAAATTGTCTGCTGTATGCTGATGATGCAGTGCTTATTGCACCATCAGAGGCAGAACTGCAGGCATTAGTCACGTGTATGAAAGAGGAATGTGAAATTAAAGGTCTCCGTTTGAACGCTAATAAAACTAAGGTTCTGGTATTTGAAAGGGACGAAGAGAGAACGAAGTGTGAAATATGGGTAAATCAGGAATGTCTAGAACAAGTAAATGAATTTGTATACTTGGGGAGTGCTTTTAGCCGGGATGAAAGATATGATTTAGATGTGGACAGGTGTGTCGCTGCCGGAAACAAAGTCAATGGTGCCCTGACTGCGTTAGTCAAAAGGCAAGGCGTAGTGAAGAGTGCACGCCTTGCAATACATAACGCAGTGTTGGTACCGACTTTGTTATATGGCAGCGAAACCTGGGTATGCCAGAAGAAGCATAAAAGCAAGTTGAATGCAGTGGAGATGCGATATCTTCGTAAAATGTGCGGCGTTACCATGGCCGACCGAAAGCGAAACGAAGAGATTCGCAATATGGCAGGTTTGAAAGATGACCTTATCACAAAAATTGATAAGGGCGTGCTTCGGTGGTTTGGGCACGTTGAGCGAATGAGTGAAGACCGAATGGTGAAGAAAATATATAGCGCGAAAGTTAATATTAAAAGGTGTCGAGGTAGACCGAGACTAACTTTCGAAGACCATGTGAGCAAATTGCTCGAAGAGGGTAGGGTCAAGAGTACTCGGATACCTAGACGTGCATGTATGAAGAAGATAATGAATCTGAAAGAAGCGAAAGAGGTATGTAAGGATCGTGACACTTGGTGATCTGTTCTCTCTGGCTACCCCGTCAGGGATTGTGCGTGAAGATAAGTAAGTAAGTAAGTAAGTAAGTATAAGTTACATTTAATAAGTACATAGTAGAGAGTAATTGTGTTCTGTGATAAGTTGACGTTTTAGAATGTACTGCCACCTATATTTGGTAATTTTAAAAAGTTTGTATGCCATATCTCCTGGCTAAATAGTTCCACTTACCTATTTATGGCAAATAAAGAAATTTGAATTTGAATTAAAATAGATTGTTGAAAATCATTATAACTACATTATGGGTATTATATCAGAAAAAAGCCTTGTAGGCTAAAGTTGAGTATTGTTGGCCAGCTACTGTTGGCGAAATTTCCAGTGTATATTGTATTACGACTTGAAAACATTAAGGTTATTTGTATTGAAAAAAAATTACATTTATATAAATCTAAATACCTATGGACATTTACACATAAATAAAATGAGGTCTCTGTCTAAAATATTGAAATAACTGGCATTTATTAAGCTCAGCAATCATGGGTTAATTGCATAAGATAAAAACAACCAGTTTAAAAAAATCGTCAGTATGTATAGCCAGGCTTATCTTTGGAATGCCTAAACTGATTGGAATGGAACTTTACGAACAGATAGACAGAAATTCCAGGATATTTTACACGGAAACTTGAAGATTTTTTTTGAATACTCGTATAAATAAAATTTGATGATATTTTTATTACCTAAATAATACTACATTAATAGATCATGTCCAGTCGCTATTCGCTATAAATTATATCACTATTCGCTAGTAATAAAGATACTGATAATATTATGAAATGGCGCTGTAAAAACTCAATATTATACATTATATTGATGTGGATGAAAAAAGTATTGACTTGTAAAACCACTGACAGTCCAGACTGATGAAAATGTAGATCTATGTAACTATGTATATAAAAAATGGGTGACAGCACAAAATATCACTGAAGCCAGCCAACTAGTCAAAGTCAGCGACAGTTGCTGATAAAATATTATATGTGAATGACAGACATAACTCTCTACACAACTGAAGCTTGCCGTCGGTACCTGCCACAATTTTTTTATAATGATACCTAAAACATTCTCATTATTAGCATGCAATAATGATACTTGTGAGAGTATGAATTACTAAACACATACTTATAAATAAAATCCTAAACCAGCATGTTAAAGTATTCTACAAATAGCAGCCGTTAAGTCTGTTTTCATTTTATTGTTCCTCATAACAGAAAAATTAATGTATATTGCCGGCTTTCCAAAATAATCAACGGTTTCAATAGTAATGGCAGAAGTAGAACATCGTCGTAGCGTGACTAAGTATACCGTGGCAATGTAATATTATGCGAAATCAGAAATTATAAATGAGTCCCCTAATATCGGCTTATTATTTCTGGGAAATAGCAATACTATAGTAAATGTTCAGATATTTTTTTAAGAAATTTTGAAGACAACAATATTACGAGTTATTTACTGTAAAAATGTATACGAGTAAATACGATGGACTGAATTGAACTGCTGCTGTTCAATCATGAGTGACGATATTGGGAGATCAAATTTTTGAGAAGAAAGATTTTGGGCATTGACCGTGCTGTCCATGTTATGAGTTGTCCACATTCATCATTATCATCATTACAGCCCTTCACAAGTCCACTGCTGATCATAGGCCTCCCCAAGGAATACCACTAACACGATCCTGAGCCACCTGCATCCATCGCCTCCCGGCATGTCCATCTAGTGGGGTCCACTCCATCATGTGGGGGACTTCGCCTGCCGATACGAGGCTGCCACTCGAGAACCTTTTTTCCCCCATTGGTTGTCGGTTCTTCGAGCTATATGGCTCTAGAGAGCTGTCCATATTATAAACATATTATTATTGAATGTTACTATATCAACCGTTGCCTGCCGCATTGGTATAGTCAGTGGTAAGAGTGCCTGGCTCCAAGTTGCGGTTCCCGTTGAATTTGAGTCCCAATAAGGAGCGAAAGTTTTCACTCACTCAGTGAAAGCTTGCGATGTTGGTACGTACATTTATGACGCTATGACTAGGATATTGTATTACTTCGTAGTATTAGGATTACGTTCAATAGGTTTCATTATTAGTCATATAATCATCATTACGGCCTTTCACAAGTCTACTGCTGAATATAGGCGTCCCCCAGGTAACGTCACAAACTACCGTCTTAAGCCACATGCATCCATTGACTTCCTGCAACTCTTACCAGGACGTCCCTCCATCTAGTGGTGGGCCGCGTAAACTTCGCTTATCAATACGTGGCGGCCAATCGAGAACCTTTCTCAGGTTTTGGTTCTTTGAGTTATATGGCCGATTCGTTGTCACTTCAACTTACTGATTAAAAAATTAAAGATAATAAATAAATAATAAATGAATGTACTCGTACGTACGAGTAAGTCACTTGTACTGCAAATTTAAAAAAAAATATGTTAATCTGGATAATTTAGTCTCTTTGTTTCCTAATTTAACAGAGGTGGAGCCACGCGGCAGCTTTTGCTGTCGCACGGATGGGTCGGCTCGAACCGGGGTAGTACCACGACCTCACAGAAAACCAGCGTGAAGTAGAGATTTACCTCTGCGTTTCGCTTGGTAAGTGCAGGTGGCCGGAGGCCCTTTTTACTGGAAATGAGGCATTCCATCTTAGTCCTCACGGGTGACAACGCATCTACATTTTGATTTGTAATAGAGGATAGATGTAGATGTCTATGGGCCGCAGTAACCACTTACCATCAGGTGGACTGTGTGCTCGTTTGTCACCCTTATTCTATAAAAAAGAAATGTAGATTTAGGTTCTTATATATATATACGATGTTTCAAAAATATAAATAGTTAAACAGAATAATAAAAGATAAAGCAAGACAAGTGTGTCACAATTTTCTTTTCCTTGTTTAAATGGAACATTACTGATGTACTTTCATAAATAAATAATATTAAGTAAAAATGTAAATGAAATATATTGAATTAAATTAATAACGTAAAATTTTCGCTGAATTTAGTAGCTCTTAATATATAATATAGAAAGAGCATGTAAGTTGATTTAACCGCATTCTGTTGTAGATAAACAAAAACTTTCCTGCTTAACTTCTCCCGGTCCTGTTTATGAATATGACATGCGCCTTGGGGCCATGCAAATATATGTATGAGACGAACTGTTTCACTCTGCAAGCATATGATAAAAGTTTGTAATAGAATTTAGAAGTTTTATAAAAAAAATGTACTTATTTTTCTTTTTCCGTTCGTAACAGTCCATTGCTGGTCTCTCTCTCTCTCTTTCTCTCTCTCGTTGTATGGAATAATTGCCTCATTCGCCTTATCTGGCAGGCGGATTGGCAATCCTAGCTGTATGCGAGATCTCGCAATTTTTACGCTGATTTCTGTGGCTGGTCTTCTTATTTAAATCGGAATCCAGAAAAGAATCCAATACTCCACATCGTTCCGTGGTTGCCGTAAAAGGCGACAGAGGAAGATGAAATGGAATAGAGTTTTGACTTTTTAAAGGTTTTATTATTTTACACTTGAGTCGACTTTTCGCTGGAGATTTTTTTAAAAAGTTTTCTTAGGAAATTTATATATATAATGTAATATGTATCTTTGGGTTTTAGGACAAGGAAATTTCCATCTCGATGCCCCAATGGATGTTGGCGAACTTCACATGTCTTTGAAATATTGTTTCCATGAAGCAAATACAAAGAGGAGACGGCATAAGCAACTGTGCACTGTGATTCTAAGTAGGTCCTGACGTTGGTCTATAGTGGGCGTGGCTTTAGTTAGTATACTGTCAGCATTCGTCCTGTGCGCTTATGTGTTAAAAATATTTTCTTAGAATTAAGAAGAAAAGGATGAAGTGTTGTGTTTTATCACATTTGATTTGTAAGTAATTTTACACCTAATTTATTAAAATAGTTCTAGAAAAATCACTTTGCGTCGGCTTTCAAAAATTCATCATCATTCAAAAGACACCAGATGGCGACACTTCGTGTCGTGTGAACTAAAATATAGAGGCACGTAGAGCTCAGTATTGGTAAAGTAATTATAATTTTATTATATAATTACATACTAAGATGCTGCAATTTGTTTTGCATTCTGACATAAAGAAATTTTAATCGCCAAAATATTAAATATATAGTTTATAGTCATTTTGTGAACAGGCCGCCATCTATCGTCAAGATAGCTAAACTGCATTGCAACATCGATATGAAACGATTCGAGTAGTCTTACTATTTATCGGTAGATGTAGATAGTGTAAAATGGGCGGGGCTTAACATCCACTCACCCCGCAAATTGTCACGCGTTGTTACATAGTGAAATCTAAATACAACACCTCCTCTCTGTATTTGCTTCATGATTGTTTCCCTCCCCTCGGAAATGAGACGAGGCCTGTGTCTGTGCCTATGCAGTAACTTTACTTAAATTTATGTATTTTGAAAAAACTGAACTTGAACTTGAAGGAAAATATCAAAATCAACTATACATTATTTTTTAAAAAATGTTTATTAATTGTACACAAAATTATCTTGATCTACTAGCTTCGTGAAAAGATCGTTGGCGTTTTTATTTAAGGTTTGATTTTCAATTGGTATGGAAGTGTTTGCGTTGATTACAGCCGCTCATTTTTACCATCGTACACTTACACCTCATTTCGATTATCTATACAAATAAATAAAATTGAAGTGTCTGTTTGTATTGTCAAAATTACAGTTTTTTTACTAAATGCATATGAAAGTAAATACGGTACTTATAAGTAAAATACAATTTTTAAAATTTTTGCCTGTCTGTCTGTCTGTCTGTTTGTTCCGGGTTTTCTCCGAAACGGCTGGACCGATTTCGACGGGGCTTTCACTGGCAGATAGCTGATTTCATAAGGAGTAACTTAGGCTACTTTTATTTTAGAAAAAACGAATTAGGGTTCCGCGCAAAAACATAAAATCCCTAACACTCGAGCGAAGTCGCAGGGAACAGCCTTTTCTTTTTATAGGAGGGGGGCAAACGAGCATGCGGCTCACCTGATGGTAAGTGACTACCGCCGCCCATGAACAACTGCAACACCAGAGAGGGAATTGCAGATGCGTTGCCGGCCTTTTAAAAAGGAGTACGCTCTTTTCTTGAAGGTCCCTAAGTCGTATCGGTCCGGAAAAATCGCTGATGGTAATCGATTCCACAAGGAAGTCGTGCGAGGAAGAAAACATCTAAATCGCACAGTGGTGGACCGCCAATCATCCAGATAGTGTGGATGGTATCGGGAGTTCTGCCGCGATGTGCGTTCGTGAAATTTGGAGGCTGGGATTGATCCGAACAATTCCTCAGAGCACTCCCCATGGTAGATGCGAAAGAAAATGCAAAGGGATGCAACATCTCTTCGCAGTGCCAATGAATCGAGCCGATCGGAAAGGGCTCGGTCGTCGACGATTCGAGCCGCTCTGCGCTGGATGCGGTCAAGTGGAAGGAGCTGGCACTGGGGAGCCCCTGCCCAGAGATGAGAACAGTATTCCATGTGAGGCCGAACCTGCGCCTTGTAAAGTTGCAGGCGGTGTACCGGCATGAAATACTGTCCCGCTCTGCTGAGCAGGCCAAGCTTTTTAGAGGCCAATTTGGCCTTCAATAGTGCCTTGAAACTGAGGAGATACGACAAAGGGGTTCTTTTTAGCGGTAAACGCGCAAACTTGTGTCTTCTGAGGATTAAACTGGACTAGATTTAGTCGCCCCCAATCCGAGACTTTGTTCAGCAAAGACTCGACTTCAGACACAAGTTTGTTCCGGTACTCGGCTAGTTGATAATAATAATACATCGGTGTATGATTTTCTAGGAACGTTTCTTCCACATACGACCACATCGTGGAATTTGGTATCGGTTAATAGACATTTAAGAAAAGAGCCTAATCCTTTCTAAAGGTGTCAATACCTGAATCTTCTCTGGTGTTGGTGATCAGGTGATTACATACAAACGATAAGACGCATGCTCTTTTGCTATTGTATAAAAGATAAATAAAATGAAGCAGTATTTATTTCATGGTAATAAACTTGTTATAATAATAATAATGTTATATTTGAATCTTTAATGGGATCTCTTCCATAGATTGCCTTATAGAGAAAGATTTGCCATGATTGCCTTGCTATGCAGACAAATTGGCCACAGGTGCTTTTTAGTTTTAACACTTAAGCCGTCGCTATTAAGTAGGTAGAGAATATGTGTGAAGACCTTATTTGTGTAAACAAAAGACTTTGTTTGAAGTTTTGTTTTTGTATTTTGGTTTATGAGATAATCATTGCAAATTAATTTATTTTATCAGTTTTTTGATTTCATAGAAAATCTTCCATGTCTTTTGAATAGAATATATAGTCTAGATTACTCTTGGTGTCATTCTGTATCAGTTTGTGATGTTAGAACCAGTTGAGCCATTCTGAAGATTAGTTGGACAGACTAACAAAAATTTAAACAAAGGTGATTCATATCTTAGTAGCATGCAAACATTACTCTGAGCCTATTTCGATATTACACACAGATACTTTAATTTATTTTATAAGTATATGTATAGATCTAACCTTTGAACTTTACTTTAAACCTTTAAATCGGGATAATGGTGGATTAACTCACTAAGCGATCCTTACAAAGAAGCGCATATTTAATACGTACCCATGTGTTTAATATTTTACCTGTGTGTTACCTACCTTTAGCAAAGGTTGGACGTAATTCCTAATTAACTCTTTAAGATTCTAATTAAATGTTACAAAATACATATTTTTAAATTTCAAGTCAAAAAGGACTAGAAAGTAAAGATTGTTTAGTGAGTAACACTCTCATTATTTTTAACAGCTTTTCATTGGTGAACATAGGTCTCTCTAAGAAGGTACCTGTTGATATGTTTTGTGATTTTTTTTTGCATTTTTTTTATTTTATTTTACTTAATAGCCTCTTGACTGATAACTACGCATTGCTGATAACTACGCCCAGTAGACGTTTCTCCGCTTCAAAATCTACTCAGAAATGAACCCCCCTGGCTGTGCCTGTGTGTGACGATTATTGATTGTTACAGATTTTTTTTAATCAAAAAAATTAAAGACATCAAATAAAAAATTAAGAAAATTACTGTTTTCAATTTTATTAACATTTGTAGTATGATATTTATTGTATCTACATCGAGAATGTATTACGGTGCGTACACATTATATAACATCACATGTTATAAAACATTGTTATATTACATGTTTCATTAAAGTGGAGGCTGAATGTTATAGAACATGTTATATAACGTGACACGGATGTTAAATAACTCGAATGGCAGAACGACAAACGAGAATGTCATATAACATTGTTATATTGCATTGTTATTCTAACGTGTACAGTATTGTTATATGTTGCAATGTTAAAAAACAATGTCACATAATGAGGACGTGTTATAAAACAAAAGTTGTACAACATGTTACTTGATCTGTACGCACCCTTAGGATTTTGTGGTTTTATAGAGTACATAATAAGCTATCGCAAATGCTTATGGGTATATAGTCGTATAATCTATATAAATAAATTGATAGAGGTTTGCAGTTGTGCGCGCATCGCGAAAACTACTGGATAGATTTCAATTAGGTTTTTTAAATTTTATTTCATAGACCATAGGCCCATAGAAGTATTAGGCTTAGAACCGCAGTAGGCGCACGCAAAGTGAAGCCATTTCAAGTTGGCCTTTAAAGGCTAAGTACGACTTTTGGCGCGTTAGTACTCGAGTCCACGTAGTCGTGTAAAGAGGCTCGCACAATTTTTCAAAAAAAAATGACGTACTGTACTGTGAAAGGGTGTCATAACTCATCACATAATCACGAAAAAATGTAAAAATCTCATTTTACGGTTAAGTACTGCCTAGCATCTTATATTTTTGTAAAAAACATTCATCAAAAGAAAATAATAAATAATAAATTTGACAGACGCCAATATAATGAAAATGTTGCTAGGCATAGTAAAATATTTTACCCCATTTTTTCTTATTATTATAATTATAAAAGTGCACATTGAAAAAATACATACATACTGCTAATAGTCTCATTCACATATAAATAGGTATTTTTATTTGCCAAATATTATTAGGGTTCCCATTTGCCACGAAAAAAAACGTGTAGATTTTATTTTGTTTTGATAATGTGCAGTTGTTTTTATCTCTTTATGGTATGTGTTTTAGGATAAATAACATAGCCTATGATTGATTTTTTTTATTGTAGTTTACATATATTTAACTTTTTTAGTTCGATTTTTTTATGAATCTAAAAAGATAACATTTCGAGGATAGCGTCATCAAAGCGGTAGTTGTTTAGAAAACAATTGCAGTTTCAGGGTCATTAAGAGATTTTTTTAAGTACTTGGGTATATTTCATTTTATATTATTTAATAAACATTTTTAATTTCATGTTTTAGTTGAATAGTTTATCTCCTTCCGATTCTTATTTTGTTTTAATGCAAAACATAATATCCAATAAAGTAATAATAATAATCACTTGAAGCTGACCGCACTCTTAAGTCTCGTGATTCCTTCTAATATTATATCCATTCTGTGAAAGTTGAATGTACAAAGTTGTATGTTGTAACCTTTACGTTGAATCCGATTTAAATTAAATATATCACGTAGATTCTTAGAATGGCAAGAATCAAGATCAGTGTATGCTTTAATATGCGGGTGAAGCCGCGGGCCACAGCCACAGTTAGTAAGGAATAACTAATGAAAAAATATCTGACAGCTAAATGATTATCTGACAACTACTCACTTGTTAAGTGTAAGTGGGACTGGATTGGAAAAACTGGAAGAAATAGACGTGGGCATTTACCTCCTCCATTTCTTCCACTTCTCTATATATCATAGAATAAGGCCATTGAGTGTTATATAAAAATAAATATTTACAAATAATAGAAGGTTTTATGGATGATAAATAACAGATATTTATATAAATATACCACTTCTAACAGAATAATATAATTACATAATAGATTTGAGAATATAACACAAGATATTACATGTTTAAATAATTTAAATATTACATAAGTTAACAGAAATAAATAATGTTACATTTTTTCTTCGCAAATAGTTAATAAATAATTATAAACGCAACCTACATATTAATTTCCCCACTTTTTGGGCAAAATGTCATTAACTTGCAAACATTACTTATTTGCTTGTGTGCGTGTGGGCAAACGTAATAACAGGCCGCTTATGTACACATTTATTGTGTTGTTGCGTCAAATTTGAACGGAATTTTGAATGTCACTATCACTCTATGTGTAATTACTCTAAGCATAGGCCTTTATCTAAAAAAATGTGATATCTTCATCTATACAAATAAATAAAGTTGAAGTGTCTGTTTGTAATGTCAAAATTACAGCGTTTTATTAAATGCATATGAAAGCATAAACGGTTCTTATAACAAAAATACACTTTTTTTAAATTTTGTCTGTCAGTGTGTTTGCTTCGGCTAATCTCTGAAACGGCTGAACTGATTTTGACGGGACTTTCACTGGCAGATAGCTGATATCATAAGGAGTAACTTAGGCTACTTTTATTTTGAAAAATAATTAGGGTTCCTCGCAAAAAATTAAAACCCTAAATTACGCGCGGGCGAAATCGCGGGGAACAGCTAGTTTAATAGAAAGATATTAAAGTTTAAAGAAACAACGATTCTTATAAACATTACGTGTTAGTGATGTGTGTTTTCTAGCCGCGGTGAAGTGGGACAAGCGGTGTAGCGCGCATGCATAGGAGGACGAAAGTCTCTTCTAAGTTTTACCTCTAACTTTATTAATATATCCAGCAACGCGGACGAAGTCGCGGGTATCAGCTAGTATGTAATAATTTGTGCTAAAAGTAAATATTTGTTGTTTCGGCAGCCAGTGCATGTTAATAATTATTAATAAATAAACAGACCCTGGTGGTGCTAGAGGTGATGGATAGTAAATAAGTGTATAATATTGTTGCGCGCCACTATTAATGTCTTGTACATGGCAACACTAGTTACACTAGCGCCCTCTAGTGTCGAGTAAAAGAAAGTGTTGCGCGCCACAATTAATGCCTTGTACATGGCAACACTAGTTACAATAGCGCCCTCTAGTGTCGAGTAGCAGAACTAGGAGAGTCGAGATACTTCCAGAAATTTCGGGACCGATATGTACTCGAACATTCTAGATGTCGCTACAGTAGAAGGTTCTGGAAACTATCTGAGGCCCTATATAAGGTCGGTATAGACCACGACCGGGGCATCGATGTGAACCCGGAGAAGAGCTCCGCAGTTCAATTCGATATTAAAAGACGCCGTAATAAAAACAAGAAAAATACTCCACCTATACGAATGCTAGGGACCCCTGTCCCATGGCACATGTCAGCAAAATATTTAGGCGTCACCCTTGACTATAGGCTTACTTTTGAGTCTCATGTCAAAAGAGTAACGCGTCTAGCACGTTTCTATTTAGGTCGGCTTAACAGTATGTTAGGCAGACATAGCAAAATGTCATTACGAAATAAGCGAACCCTCTATAAGGTTTGTATACGACCGGTTATGACTTACTCGGCTCCTATTTTTGCACACGCTAACGATAAAATTATTAACGAACTCCAAGTAGTTCAAAACCTCTTCTGTCGTCGAGCTACGAACGCACCTTGGTACGTCCGTAATGCCGACCTTCACCGGGATTTAGAAATCCCAACAATCCAGCAATGTCTTAAAAAATTCTCTGAAAACTTCTTTAAAGTATCAGAGTCGCATACTAACACACTTATTCGTGAGGCAGTTACTTATACCGCCCCACTCCCTTCTCGCTATAGCGTCCGCAGGCCGAGAAACACTCTCTTGGACCCGCCAAATAAGTTGTCAAACGACCTGAACTGCCTCCTGGCGGCTCAGGCCAATCCTAATTAAATTAAAAACTAGTTAAAATTAATAATATGCCTTCGTAGGCTGTCCCTAAACGGCACTTAGCCGTCTGCGCCCTCTTTTCCCAAAAGAGGGTCGCTTTAGATACGGCATATGCAGCTTTAATAGAGCTAGTTGCCAGTCCCCAAAGGCGGTTTTTAGTGGGTATCACTTAGGTCCCCCGGTAGGCAGTGAGTCCCACATAACCAGGACAGACCGGCTGTCGTGGTATGCATAATGCATTTTCCGCCTCCCTCAGTGGTAGCCCTTTTCCAATTGCTTCGGGCGCAAAAAAAAAAAAAAAAAAAAACGACCGGGGCAGTATTGAATTGGCGATGCAAGAGAATACTTCGAAGCGAAATAACTGCAAACTAAAGTGATTGTGTTAATTTATTATTAGTGTGATTTTAAGTTGTAATTAGTGTTGTGTAATTAAGTGGTCAATTTTGGTAATTCACTCGGCAGTTTTTAATTATCTCGAACCTCAACCTCATAACAATATTAATAGTGCAATAAATACTAAGTACTTAGTATTTATTACACATATTATGGTAATAGCATGATCAGTGCTAAAGTATTATTAGCTTTGTCCTGTCTGCCTACCATGTATCATACGAAGCAATAATGGGCAAAATTATCAATTTTGCATGGTATTCGTTATTGTTATTGCTAGAAAAACTTATAGTAAAAGACTAGTCAAAAATTAGAAGATAAACAAAGATAAACTCGTCGATGATTAACTTCTAAAAAGCTATAGCTTGTAATAGTGCAGGCGATTGTTACAGGAAGGATTAAGCCTTGTGTACCAATTTATTTTTGTATAAGTCTTAAATGTGTCAAATTAACATCTTAATAACAATTATTTATCAATCAATCAATTACTAAATCATATTGTATTACAAGTAGTAGAGCCATGCTGTAGCTATATTATGCTCGACAGGGGAAGGACAACGCGCTCACAGAGTACCAGCGTGAAATAGCAGCTTAATGCTCTTGTGTTTTGTGCGGTGGGTGTGTGAACCGGAGACCATTTTAACTGGAAACGAGGCATTCCATCTTAGTCCTCAAGGATCACAACGCATCTGTAGTTTGAGTCTTAATCGAAGATAGATGTAGATGTCTTTGAGTCATAGCATTCACTTACTATCCGATGGACTGTGTGATCGTTTGATCTATAAAAGTAAAAAAAATGATTTTAGGTTTATAAAATGACTGTATTGTCGACATGCATGAATCAGAAATACCTGAGGTACGCAACTATCTTAAACTAGATTTTTTGTTGCATTAGGGTGTGTAGCCTTGAACTGAAAAAGTGAACACATGATAAAGATATTTGTAAATTCAGTATCTCTCCATGATTTGAAATCTCTGATGATAGCTACTTAGTTTCTTTTGGTTCATAAAGTAAATGATAATTTCAGAAAATGTTTTCATAGACAGAAATAATTTCTTTATGTAAATGATTGATGATTATACGCTTCGCTGTTTTATTAATCTTTGTATAATAAAAAAATAAAGGGTTTTCTCCGAGCTTTCGTTTCAGCGGCAGTAGCGGTCATGATTTAAACAAAACGAGAGTTAATGTTGTGACGCTTACAAGTTTACAGATGGTTAAATTCGATCATTTGCAAGCAATGAAAAGCATGGTCCCTGGGAAAGGTTTCTTTGGTGATGGTTCGATAACAACAAATTTTCGTGATTTAGGATGGGTTGGGTAATAAGACTGATGTGGATGATTAAGTTGACAGATATACGAATAATTGACAAAGCTTTCTTAAACTAGATGATTTTAATGCACAATAATACTAACGACGTAGGTAATTGCTCATGAACGTTTACAAGTACTTCGAAAGGGCGTACTTAACCGAGTCATTGGTGATTTCCTTGACGTGAAATAGCAAATTTATGCCACTATTAAATGTTCCACCCTTAACAAAAGTAGATCATAAACTTTGATGATTACAGTTTATGGTGCAAGTTTTACTATTTGTTTATTTATTTTGTAAATAATTTGTTTCAAAATTAACGTGTAGTGAGATAATTTTTCCCATCACATACGTATTGTTATATTTCAACATTAAAATATCAGTCTTTTGAGTACGTTGCTAGCCTTTCCAAGAATGTGTATTGCTTGCAAGATTTTCCTGTTACCACAATGTTAATGGGGTTGGCACGCCAATAACAATTTATAGTATAATATACCCGTGGGCAAAAAATAGTAAGACTTTTTAATTTAAATTTCGCGCGGAAGTCCATTCGTCAATTTTTTTTTCTACGTTGGTATGACTGCCATCTGTGCTAAATATCACATCAAAGTAATCATTAGTGTTTAGTATTCTCCTCTAGGAGTAAAAGTATTCTGTGGTTTAGTATACGCTTGTCTTTCTGAAGTACAAAAAGTGCATTCGGCGATTTTTACAATGAGTGAAATTATTCAACAAAGAAGTTCAATAAAATTTTGTGTGCGGAATCAAATTTCTGGTGCCGAAACGTTCAGAATGTTGCAAAAGGCCTTCAGTGGTAATTGTATGTTGCGAGCGAGTATTTTTGATTGGTACAAATTATTGAAAGAGGGTCGAGAACGCGTTGACGATGAACCACGTCCAGGACGGCCATCAACATCAACTGATGATCAACACGTCAATAAAATCAAGGAATTGGTACTCGAGAATCGACGATTAACAGTCAGAGACTTTACTGATAACGTTGGAATATCAGAAAGATCAGTGAAAACCATTTTAAAAGATCATTTGGACCTAAGAAAAGTGAATGCACGATTGGTTCCATAATCACTCAATTTTTTTGAAAAACAGCGTCGCGTTGACATCTGTGAAACAATGCTTTCCGAATACCAGGATGTCATGAAACGTATTATAACTGGCGACTACTCTTGGATCTACGCTTACGACCCGGAAACAGACGATCAATCGGCTGAATATCGTGCCAAAGGTGAGCCGAAGCCGAAAAAACCACGTCAAAGCAAGTCAAAAATCAAGGTCATGTTGACAGTTTTCTTCGATCATCGAGGTGTGGTGCACTCCGAACTCCTTTCGACCAGCCAAACTGTCAAAAAGAAATACTATTTGAGTGTTATGCGTCGATTGCGCGATGCTATTCGTAAATAGAGGCCGGAATTATGGGCTGACAACTCTTGGTTTTTGCACCACGATAATGCACCGTCGCATACCGTTACCGTTGCATTGATTCTTCGTGACTTTTCCGCCAAAAATTCAACCAATATCGTTCCACAACCACCGTATTCGCCTGATTTAGCTCCGTGCAACTTCTGGCTGTTCAGCAAACTCAAGCGACCGCTCCGGGGAAACCGTTTAGAGTCAATTGAAGACATTAAACGTGCATCGCTACGAGCATTGAAGGCTATTCCGGAAATTGACTTTAACAACTGTTACGAGGATTGGAAAAAACGTTGGCATAAGTGAATTGCGGCCGGAGGGGATTACTTTGAGGGGGATGAAATAGATTTGGCAGAATAAATAAAGAATTTTAAAATTATGAACAGTCTTACTATTTTTTGCCCACAGTATTATTGTAAAGAAATAATTAATTCACATTTATATTTTCAAATAATTCTTTAAAACAAGAAGTACAAAAAAACTGCTACTTACAGAAATTAAACATACGTAAATTTTGTTTTCAACCTTGTTGTGTGTGTGTGTGTTAGTCAACCTTGGTTGTATTCAACGTCGATTCTTATTTTGCGCATACCGTTATTGACAATCTAAGTGTGGGCCCATATTTGATCATATTGGGGCATCGTATTGTGGCGGCACTGTTGAAGCATTCGCCACAACCTGGGCTTAAAACCTTGTTCGACTGGAGATATCTCCTTTTCTTTCCACGGCCAAATTGGTGACACTGACGTGAAATGAACACGTAACTGTAACCTTCGGATACTTCAAGTTTACGTCATCGCCCTCAAGCTCGCCTTCCTTTCGCTTCCGAGCAAACATCGTTTACAGTATTGAGCTCCTGCTTTTTTGTTTCTTCAAGCTACTCTTTGCGCTTCAGTGTTCGGCACGGCTTTGAGCCTTATTACATTTTCGCAGATCACTCGCGTTTTTCTCGACTCACCGCAGAATTCTAGGCTTTTCCTGACACTTACACCTTTGTCGACAACTGGACTGCACCTTCGACCTTTAGTCTGAGCAACGTGTTGATGTGGTAGTGCTGTCGTCGCGCCTAAACCCTCTATAGAAGGTTCGCTATAAAAGTATTTTAAGTACGGTCAAATATTTAAGTCTAGTGGTCTAGCGGTTGTTTCTTTATATATGTCAAGAATCAAGATATAATATTAAGAAACAACTTTATATCAAAATTTTATAGCAAGATTGAAGTAATGGAATCCCTCAATCCGTAATCACACACATTCTGTAAGAATAAGCAAAACTTTTTTTAATATTATTTTTGTAAAAGAAACTAAAGAATTCGTTATAGTAATTATAAGAGAGACAATAAGTACAGACATGAGTCAGTGTTTTTAGAAAGATACCCGTAATTTAGAGGCAATCACGCTCATGTATGAATGTATTGGAAGACCGGATCACAAAAAAAAACGAAACAAACGGCTCGTAAACATGAGACGTGATATTTAGCTTATTTGTTCTTTTTTATTTTCTTTCTTGGAAAGGAAAGGAATACACCATTTATTGAGTAACAATGTAATAGTATTTCCATGTCCAAGGTGTGATTTAGCATCCCCTCCTAAGAAAAGAATAATAAGTAACCGTCGTATACATAGATACTTTAGAGAGACAAAGATGATCAGAGAGTAAGAGCGATTTAGAAGTAATCAAATACGATGATATTTCCTTTCGTTTCGAAAAATTCCCCGCGCTCCCCTTTTTAACTTTGCGCCCCTAGGCACGTACCTAGTTTGCCTTAAGTATAACCAGCCACTATCCGCAGGTAAGGTCTCATCATAACTAACAGAACGAAGCCCAAACTGAGCACACCTATTACTATTGCTACTCTTACAGGAGTTCCAGTAGCATTCATCGGAACACACCTTCAGGTCACTCCATAAAGTTCAAGACTTATAAGTATATTTATATATAAATCCTACGTACTTTTATTGTAATAAAAATCTGTGATTATAAAAATAATAACCTTGGTCAAGTATGTATCAAATTTGGTTTTTGGAATATTTTGTATTTCTACAGCGATCGATATTTTTGCTGCTTATTACCGTTGCTGTAAGCTAACGATCCTCTCACGACGACGGCCCAGCTCGAAGTGCGAGTGAACTGTGAGGCAAAGTGTACTTAGTAAAATAAATTATTACAAGGCTGCTCAAAACACCGAAAATTTCTGGATTTCTCTGCCGAAAAGAAATTAATTGTAACTAAATAAAACAAAATTAAACTGCCATTTACATTCCGTGGATTCACACATGATATATGAAGAGAATAAAAAAAAGATTGAGTTATACTATTGTTATTTTCAAAAGTTGTTGTGTTATTGTCCTCCATGCGGACTTGATATATATACTATAAGCCACTAAAACCACTTTTCTAATGTAAAAATAACAAATAATAGATTTGAAAAAATAAGTTCAACAATCATTTATCTTTTTGACCATGTGCTTTTTATATCATTTATATGTTCAATATGAGTGTTAGATACGATTTCATGCGATAAAACGTTGAAATCTTGATTTTTAGGCGTTAGTAGAACATACCTACGTGCTTTGGGCTTAAGGCATGCAATATGAAAAAGATTCCAGGTACTAATTAACTCTAAACTTATACGACAGGTTCTAAACTCAGGTTTGGTGTGTGTTAGTGACGGCGTCTTTTTGATTGTCTGAAAGTGCGCCGCCTGAAGACGAATGCAAGTCGACGACAACACGCAAGTAGGAACGACCGTGTTACCAAATACTTTTACTTCCGAAGCCGGTCGAAGCAGCTCACTGTAAAGGCAAGACACGAAGTAGGCTCGGACCTCGGACGTTCTTATTATTGCTATTAGGTTATTGCGTTATTGTAAAATTATTTACGGGTCATTGTACAGTAAATAATTGTTAGGTTGGTATTGCAGTAATCTTTTTAAAAATTCACACCACATCTGATTCCTAATAATACAATAACTACTATAAAAGTAAAATATGATAATCTAATTAACAAATAGTTAATGATTTAGTTAAACGTTTGCAAATATAATAAATAATAATAATAAAAATAACCAGAGAAAAGAAAAACTAATTGAAATATACACGTAATGTTAATTTTGTATAAAAGGTACGAAATATTTATTTTATGAATCTATTTTATATGACAGAAAATCTTTTATGACACCGTTAGGGGGTAATCTGTGCACCGGTCAAAGAGCCACTGAGTTAAAGTGCTTTTGAGCATCTTAATATTTAATAGTTTTATATTCTCAGACAGCTTGTTAAATATTTAAATGGAAATACAAAATCAACTTACAATACATGTCACGTCTTTGATATATTATATTTATACTCGTAATTTATCTACAATTGGGCTGTTTTTTTATATGATATGGTGAGAAACAAGTACACAGTCTACCTGATGGTAAGTGGTTGCTGTGGCCCATAGACATCTACATCTATCCTCGTTTGCGAATCAAAATGCAGTCTGCGCTGTCACCCGTGAGGACTAAGATAGAATGCCTCTTTTCCAGTAAAAATGGTCTCCGGTTCTCTACACTCACCATACGAAACACAGCAGCGTTAAGCTGCTATTTTACGCTGGTATTCTGTGATATAATATGCATGTATTATACATATAAACCTTCCTCTTGAGTCATTCTGTCTATTGATAAAAACCGCATCAAAATCTCTTTAAAAGATCGAAGCGACTTTGTTTCATACTTTTTTATTATTCTAATACCGGTTTCCAAGCTCGTAAGTAGTTTTTTTATAGGTTAGGGTGACAAACGAGCACACAGACCACCTGATGGTAAGTGGTTGCTGTGGCTTATAGACATCTACATCTATCCTCGTTTGCGAATCAAAATGCAGATGCGTGGTCACCTGTGAGGACTAAGATGGAATGCCTCTTTTCCAGTAAAAAGGGTATCCGGTTCTCTACACTCACCATACGAAACACAGCAGCGTTAAGCTGCTATTTTACGCTGGTATTCTGTGAGAGCGTGGGCCTTCCCAGGTCGAGCCGACCCTTTCATGCTACAACTATACTACTAATATAGCTGCAGGAGTTTTATGGGATTTTATTTTTCGGTGTTTCCTCCAATAATCATTCTATATTTCAAGAGAGACAATACGTATTTCTGATAGCTAATAACGGTTTTTTTGAGAAGCTTCATTACCAGCTAGTATAATTTCACTCCTGGACATGGGCTTCTCCCGTTGATATTTACTGGAATCGTTACGCTTGATATGGGGATTGGCGATGTACCAGATGTACCTTTGACACTGCTCCCCGTCACCGGTTTGGGTGATTTACGTCTGACGTAAACGAGATGGACGTACCGCCACCCATCGGTTGCCTTGAAATTTTTCTGACATTTCCCATAGTCACTTATTACGACACATACAGGATGTCGTAGAAATAGGGTGGTAGGTACTCATACGCCGCCGCTTCATAGAAAATTGGCTTATGTACTAAAAGTTATATTGTGATCTCGGTAAGCGTTAGACTACTCAACATAAATACAACCATTGTTTAATTGTTGTTGTATTGTTCAATTTCAAAAAATAAATAATAACTGCCCTGTATTGTAGGTACGTAAATACAATCTATGTACAAAATACTAGAAATGTATGATTTTAATATTAACTTTCCCGTTCACGTTAGATATATCAAGGATGGTGAAAAGGGTCAGCGTTAAGGGTGCGAAAACTTTAATACTGCGACTTTCGCCTGCCAAAAGTGACGATTATGGTAAATACTTTCTACAACTGAAGATACCATGTCCAGAAGTTAACATTATTATATAAACTTAAACGACAAACGAATTCACAGTCCACCTGATCGTTGATGGTTACTGCAGTGTATGTATATCTGAAGCCACCTCTGAGGACTAAGTTGGAATGCCTCACAGATTTGAATTATACTGGCTCCCTGTGCCCTTCAAACCGGAAAGCAGCAGTGCAGGCACTGCTGTTTGGTGGCAGAAATAGATAAAAGTTGGTACCTACCTAGACAAACCCCAAAGCAGAAAAGGCATCCTGTAAAATGGAGTATTTTTTCTTCGCCAGACTTTTTTTACAAGCTGAAGAAGGAAAATAAAAATGTTTTTAGACATTTTATGCTTACATTTCACTAAGTAGGTAGTAAACAATAGCCTGGATTATAAAATAATTAATCAGCTTTTGATAAAATGAATAGCGAAAAATGGCGAGCCAGATAAACAACCAAGACTTTGATTTATGAGCTTTGGTTATTTTGTTCTTATGATACTCGGCTACGACAAACTTGAATTATGACTAGATATCGATATCTCGACTTCATTAATAATGTTATTAAATAATTAAATGAAATCCTTAAGTGCTTTGTAAGAAAAAATAAAATCTTAAGAGTTATAGAATCGAACATAATTTAAAATTAAAAATTTTATACAACCGACTTCAGTAATTCCGAGACAAACATCTTACTCGGACTTAACAAGACTTAACTCCTCGGTTCTAGACGACAGTATGTACAACATTATAATCTTTTTTTCCCCTATCATCAGCTACGGATTCCGTCAGACATGGACATCTCAACTTGTAGGGAGGATTTGCCTTGATCTTCATGCTGGCAGGCGGATTGATGATCGCAGTACTAGATTTTTTATTTATTTTTATAGAAGAAGGGGCAAACGAGCATGCGGCTCACCTGATGGTAAGTGACTACCGCCGCCCATGAACAACTGTAACACCAGGGGAATTGCAGATGCGTTGCCGGCCTTTTAAAAAGGAGTACGCTTCTTTCTTGAAGGTCCCTAAGTCGTATCGGTCCGGAAAAATCGCTGGTGGTAATCGATTCCACAAGGAAGTTGTGCGAGAAAGAAAATATCTTCTAAATCGAACAGTGGTGGATCGCCAATCATCCAGATGGTATGGATGGTATCGCAAATTTTATTGCGATGTGCGATGGTGAAATTGAGCGGCTGGAATTAGTCCGAACAATTCCGCAGATCACTCCCCGTGGTACATGCGATAAAATACGCAAAGAGATGCAACATCCCTACGCAGTGCCAGTGAGTCAAGATGTCTCTTCACTGTTCTTTGTTACCTTTGTCACTATTCTTTGTCACATTTGTCACTGTTTTTTGTCACTGTTGAAGATATATAATACCAGGCGTAAATGTGATTCGTGCACCGTGAACCGTCATATTTCGGAAGCCATAAGTAATTTGAGTTTAAATTTTTAGTTTAATATTGCGTATCTTAATGTAGAGAAACTGCTTTATCTTTTAATTTAAAGCCAAGCTACGCTATGTTATGACTGCAACAGGAATGGGTCGACTCGACCGGAACATACGAGTACCCACGCTCGTACAGACTACCAGCGTAAAATAGCAGAATAATGCTGTTGTGTTTCGTATTATGAGTGACGAGGGTTGGAGACAAATGTTATAGGTAACGAAGGATTCCATCTTAGTCTTTAGGGGTGACAACACCATAGCCCACAGCGTCCTTATGCCATTACCTTAATCTAATTAGTCCAGTGTTGCGTTGGAATCTTAGAAAGACCTGGCATTAACGTATTATAGTGCATTATATATATGTATTAGCATATTTTTGTGTAAGTGAAGTTAAATAAATATATAAAAAGTATGATACCTAAATAAACTGCAGGGAAATAAAATTTCGTTTTCGGGAAAAACGTTTAAAACTGCTTTCCCCGCCTTTTATACTGCATTACAATATAGCATTGACGATGCGCTTGTTAGTGATGCAAACTAGCAAGAACAATCAATCATGTTACGAGTATATCCTTTACAAAGAAACAATCTCTTTGGCATTCAAGCAATAAAATAACATGTTTTTAATATAAGACGGGTACATTCATCTCGTCTCAATGGCGCAGTTTCTAAAAATTTGACTATTTTCTTTCGCCACGTGGGTCGCGTGGATTGATGCTCACCAATATTTTTTATGGTCTCATAATTGTATCGAGTCCGGGCGTTGGTCCGTACACTATTCATATTTGTCAAATACCTCCATGATGAAGACGTAGCTTATGCATGCATGCAGCTGAACTTACCTTTACCCCCGAAAAAAACTTTTTGATTAAATATGTCGAAGAACAACCGTTAGAAATCTGACAGTCAGACACACACAGCGGTCAAACTTATAACACACCTCTTTTTGTCTTGAAAACAGATTTTTTTAAAATAATTACTGACAAAATACTTTTTTTTTCTGAGATATGACGTTTAAACGCGTTTAGTTCACTTGTAGTCCAGTCAAGTTAGCCCGAGAAATAAGGGTACCCTTGCATACATTACTAAGAAACAGAAAATTTATATGATACAAGTTTAGTAAATTTAGAATCGCTTTTTCTCAGAAATGGTGAAAGGGAAAAAGTGTTAGGAAAATTTTCGGAGATAATTGTATGATCTACATTTTTGTCTGAGCTATTTTTTTATTATAAAACTAACTGTTTCGCTAAAAAATCAAAAACCCCATTTTTGCGAAATATGATGTGGCATAAAATTATTTGCACACATGGCATCGATGGGGCCTTTTCAAATTTTCATTTACAGTTAAAATATAATCAAAAAATTAAAAAAATAATTACAAAGCAAAGTAAAAACAACGGGAAGCTTCGTCAAATCTTTTTATCGCCCATCCCACAAAGCCTTAAGACAAAAGTCTCCAGTCATCCTGCTAGTACCCCAAAATGTTGCCACGGAACGGAACGGAACGGTATGACTACTCCACAACCTCAAAGTTAAACTTCCTCTGGTAGATAAGATCTGTATATCTTTAATTCGGCCGGGACTTCTACTACGATACTCAGAGTACTTGCAAGGCAGTTTATCTAGTTGTCCTCCTTCTCAAGGAAACAATGCGGCCTGGAAACGAAGAATTATTTTTACAAAAGTAATATCTGTTGCTTACTTGTTCTGTCATATTTGACGCAGGAAGATACATTTTCGTACTTTGTAAGCAATCTCTCCTTTAAACAAAAGTTAGTCGAAGAAACTATTTACCTGACAAGGTAAATTTGACCTTGTATCCAAGGATAGCTCAAAAGATGTTGTGATTAAGCTTCTGTCTATTGGTTTAAAATGCGATAAAAATAAAAATAAAAGACATCGAGGTGATCTTATAAGTTTGCTGTTTTGCTAATTTTGTGACACTAATGACTATACTAAATCGAAGTTCAGGCGACTGACGTTGCTGGAAAAGCTATTTCTTGAATGACAACAAAAATGTTTTCATTCAGCTGTCGATATAATTTATTTCTAAGTCTCGTTTAATTCTGTTGTGAGATTGCTAAAGTCCGCAGAATGTTTAGTGATGATTATTTAAAGTTTAGATAGTGAAGTAAATGTTAAAAAAGTACTCGTTGAAATATCTTTCGTCTTTTTACATTCAGGCAAAGGCCAAGATTGTATTTAAACATATCAATCGACTTTATTATTTTCATCAGTGTATGATGGTTTTGTCTTTTTATTTTCAATAAATCTTCAAGTACAAAGTAATAATAAATAAAATTAAGTAGTATAATTTTTGAAATTTGTTATAATACTCACGAAATACCAAAAACAGTTGCTGCCTTTATAAAACGGAGGCTACGTAAACAGGCCGTTTAGATTTACTCAAAGCTACCTTTGTCCGAAAAATATCTGAGTTACGCTTGTTGTGCTAAAGAAGTTTCACTCGTACACATGTTTTATACGTCGTAGAGCCATGCGTAGCTACATTAGTAGTGTAATTATAGCACGAATGGGTCGGTTCGACCAGAGAAAAACCATGCTCTCACAAAATACCAGCGTAAAATAGCAGCTGGACGTTACCGTGTTTCGCATGGTGAGGTAGAAAATCGGAGACTCTTTTTACAAGAAATGAGACATTCCATCTTAGTCCTCACGGGTGATAATGCATAGATATATGTAGATGTCTATGGGCCACAGCAACCACTTACCATCAGGTGGACCGTGTAATCGTTTGTCACCATTATCCTATAAAGAAAACACGATGTACTTTTTAACCATGGTCATAAAGGAGGGGATTTTCTAATCGCCGTAAATGTTTTTTTATGCATGTTCACCAATTTACTCCGTTCTACTTCTATTCGTAATTATAAGTTAGGTTTTTCTTCAGGTGGAAAAGCAGGGTATAAAGTCTTTTACATAATTATTTAGATGATGTTCTAGTTGCAACCTTGAGCTTGTGATAATCCTTAGTTAACTCAAAGGGGTCAAAACATTGAAGTCTTATTTTATGTAATAGCAGATTTCAAAAAACTAAAACGAATAAAACTATTTCCACATAATAGCTTCTGAAGTCAAGGTTTTAATTATTCTATATACTATATCTCAGCATTGGATTCTGAAGCTGTTATATGGAAATTATTATATTCGTTTTATTTCTTTGAAGTAAGTTTTTACTTTTATTAAAAGTTTAAGTATTATATTTCTTGTAGACAGCTGTGTTTAAAAAAAATATTAGGTACACAAAATATTTGAATACTTACACATTTTATATAGGTATTAATAAAACTGTACAAGAACTTATTGCATGTCAAATTGTCGTTTAGAAATAGGTAGTATAGTGTACAAGCAGACGTGAATTAACCTGGATAGAACTGAAATAGTTTTTTGTACCAAAAACTCGTTTGAAAGCGGATATTGCATCCGAAAGCGTTCCAGTTAGATTGATACAACTTTAACAATTTGTTTTGTGCGTACTAAATGGTGTGAGTTTGGATGAAATTCAAGTACGAAAATATAATTTATGTCGTTATGTAGTTACACTAAGTAAAAACAATACACGACTGCATTATTGTTCTTACTTGTGTAAGTGAAAAAAAGAAGCAAGAAGTTTCGAAGTTTTAACTGTGGTATACATTAAAGTGAATACAATAAAGTGGTATACAATTAGTCAAAAGTAATATCATAACCTTTTTTTTATAGGATCGGGTGACAAACGAGCACACAGTCCACCTGATGGTAAGTGGTTACTGTGACCCATAGACATCTACATCTATCCTCAATAAAGACTCAAGATGCAGATGCGTTGTCACCCGTGAGGACTAACATGGAATGCCTCTTTGCCAGTAAAAAGGGTCTCCGGTTCTCTACACTCACCATACGAAACACAGCAGCGTTAAGCTGCTATTTTACGCTGGTTTTCTGTGAGAGCGTGGTCCTTCCCCGGTCGAGCCGACCCATTCGTGCTACAACCATAATATAGCTGCAGCATTGCTCAACCACGTATCACCTCTTCCTTTTTACAAAATACTTTTAGAAATGAAAAAAAAAAACCGGCAATGTGCGAGTCGTACTACCATCATACCATACACGTACCGTCATAAAACACGTTTCTAGTAGGGGAGCCCCCTTTTATTTTTAATTTATTTTAATTTTTATTATTTGTTATTATAGCGGCAACAGAAATACACATTCTGTAAAAAAATCAATTGTCTATCTACCTACAGCTCGCTAACAGACAGACGGACGGATGGACGGACGGACGGACGGATGGAAGCACGGACAGCGGAGACTTAGTAATATATATAATATATATATAGATACCGTTGGTTACCCTTCGGGTACGGAACCCCAAAAAGCAGTGGAATATACGAGTTTATAGGTTGTTACATAATTTTTTTTATTTTACTTAACTACCAAATATCTAAGTTGGCGGTCTGTAAACCTAATTGTAAGGCCCACACATACACAAGCACACACACACGCACACACACACACACACACACACACACACACACACACACACACACACACACGCACACACACACACACACACACGCACACACACACACACACACACACACACACACACACACTTTAGAAATATATATACTTATAATATATTTTCCTGGAGGTAATGGGATTCTTAACATTTCATCTGAGGAGGTATGAATGTAATTTACTTTATGCTTCTGTTTTATAGGTTTCGATTGAAGTTCGCTGACACGTATCACAAAATTGCAAATACTTCCAATTTCTTTTGATCATCCTATATTTTATGTACATACCAATCTGTTTCACTATATTATAACTAATAAAAAATATTTTTTGGTAAAGTAAATAAAATGAAATCATAATCCTCAAATCATGATTTTCAAGATTTTCATTACATCTAAAAACATTGAAATGTATAAAATATTAAAAAAAAAATTATTCATAGATTATTTTATACCATTATACCAAGCCACTGGTACGTAAATTCTGTTATGTAGATATATATAAGCAATTGCTTACATACGCAAATCAGTCGTTGAATATGCAACATCTAGTTTAGGAGCTCAGTAAGCATGTGCTTAGACTATTAATTTCCTTACATCAATGTGTAAAATTGCTTTACTTTATCCCGTATAATCTCTAAGTATCATCATTGTGAAATTATTTGTAGCGACGGGAACGATATTGCGCCCCCATTTTCAGAGATTATGATAATTCATTTCTGAATCTCTTTAACGTTAAGGCTAGGTTACTCTAAAGTCAACCTTTTTAAAATCAATTTTACAAATTTAAACGTTTATCTGACTCAAAAAAATAAAACGCAGTCAAAGTTCTAGTTGAGACGAACACGATTTGTTGCACTTTGCCTTAATAAAAAAATAGTCAGAACCTTCATCTTTATCTTTTTTTTTATAGGATAGGGTGACAAACGAGTACACAGTCCACCTGATGGTAAATGGTTGCTGTGACCCATAGACATCTACATATATCATCAATAAATAATCAAAATACAAATGGGTTGTCACCCGTGAGGACTAAGTAATGCCTCTTTTCCATTAAAAAGGGTCTCCGGTTCTCTACACTCACGATACGGAACACAGCAGCTGCAAGCTGCTGTTAAGCTGCTATTTTACGCTGGTTTTCTACGAGATCTGATAGTTTTTATTTTATTTTATTTCAAATGAAAATTAAAACAAAAAACAAATCAAAATGTAAGCAGTATTTACGCATGCGACGACCGGCATCAGCGGTCTTTATTACACGCGAATTGGGGATACACTAAATGTCTACTACTGACGGTATAAAGAGGGCAAGATATTGCAAATCTGTGAGTTTTGATAATTAAAATTCTTGTTTCGATATCATTGTTATTGATTAGTCATATTTAGTTAATGATTATAATGATTTTAAAGAGTTCAGATTCGTTACTATGGTAGTGGACTGTGGTAACTAACTAAGAGTTATTGATCGTTGACGTTGGACGAAAATTATAATGTATGTGAAAACACGTATTTGATGTTCGTTTGAACTAGAATAAGTAATTACTGTTCAAATCTTAATTTTAAGCTGTTTTACAGGCTCAGAAAGAAACGGCAAATAATATGGCTACGTGAAGACCGTTTATCCACAACTAGAGCAGCGTACTTTATGGTTTGTCAAAAAATTTATTTAGATTCTACGAGCAGTCGATCTTTTTTAATTTTTTAAAAATTTTATATTTATTTATTAAAATAATAGGTTATGAATGTTATTACGAACGAGGAATTTTTTTATAAAACAACAAACTTCCTTATTTTACTACTTTAAAAACTATTCAATTTAACTTAAGCAACTTAGTGTTCTTATGTGGAAAGTAACGAAGGCAGTAATTTTTAAGGTTCCGTACCCGAAGAGTACCAGCGGGACTCTATTACTAAGCTTCCGCTGTCCGTCCGTCCGTCTGTCTGTCAGCGGTATGTACCTCATGATGCGTAATGGGTACACAGTTGAAATTTTCACAGAATGTGAATGAATGAATGAATATACTTTTATTGTACACCACGAACAATACAAATGTCATAACAAAAATCAGATTATAATATGTACAATGTGTATTTCTGTTGCAGCTATAACAACCTAGAATAAAAAAAATTAAAGGGATCTCCCCTGCTAGAAACGTGTTTTACAATAGTACGGAACCCGTCATGCGCGAGTCCGACTCGCACTTGGCCGATTTTTATTATATGCGATTTTGAAAGGTACCATATAAGAAGATAGTTGATAGTGATAGTGATAGTTGAAGAATTTGTTCAATTTCTCTGGTAGGAAACTGAGGGGCGTAACGTCTGAAAACAGTACAAAAGTATGATATTAATATAAATTGAACGTATACTCATACCGACAAATAGTGTTATTTTTTAATAGTATAAGGGTGACAAACGAACACACAGTCCATCAGATAGTAAGTGGTTGCTGTGGCCCATATACATCTACAGCTATCCACGTTTGCGAATTAAAATGCAGATGCGTTGTCCCCGTGAGGACTAAGATGGAATGCCTCGTTTCCAGTAAAAAGGGTCTCCAGTTCTCTACCTCACCATACGAAACACAGCAGCTTTAAGTTGCTATTTTACGCTAGTATTCTGTGAGAGTGTGGTCCTACCCCGGTCGAGCCGACCCATTCGGGCTACAACCATACTATTAATATAGCTGCAGCATGGGTCTACCACGTATAAATAAAAAATCAACGTCGTGTTCATTGAGGAATCATACTAGGTAGGTGGCCTTTTTCTGCCTAAGAGTTTGTCTGGGTAGGTACAATCCTCTCAGCTATTGGTGCCGCCAGGGACGGTTACTGAAGGGTTTGGAGAGCCAGTGTAATTACAGGCATTCCATCTTAGTCCTCAGATGTGACAACGCCTCTGTAGCCTTTTTTAGCTGCAGGTGTCCCATGCCTCTAAAAATAAGTGTAAGAAATCGTAATGAAGAGAACAACATTTCGCTCAACCCTTTGTTGGTTCTAAAACTTGGTTTCAGAAGCTTTTTAATGCGTATGTTTAATTTTTAACTTTAGTGTCATATTTACATATATTTTACGTTATGTTTAGTTTATATTAAATTATCAAGCAATACTGTAACAATATCTTTAAAATTAACACTTTAATTAAAATTGAATCCGTAAACAATATTAATATTGGCCAACAACTGAAGCTCAAACTCCTTACACGCATGTGGTAATATATATTATTATAGTGTAGTTGGAGTGCAGTTTCACGAAGTAAGCCAGTTGTTTGCGCCTGTCGGGGGAGTAAGGAAGGAGGTAGGGTGTTAGTGTGAAGGAAAATCCATTTAGCTGTTAAACATGTTATTAATCTCAGGACATGGAAATTCATTGTCTAAATTGTAGCTACTATTTTAGTATTTGATGAAACAGATTATTTTTTGCTTCCTTTACTAATATAGCGAAATATGTAATATATTATATTCATTAATGGTTTGATTTTAGGGTACAATATACCTTCGAAGGCATTGGGTTCTGATTTTCACATTTGATTTTAAACTGCGCAAGCAAAACTAGTTAGTTCCCGCTAGCAAGAGAGAAATTGTATATCACATTTTAAGCGCCTAATTACTACTAACTTTCGAGGATAAAGATGTACATCGTAAGCCGCCAAATTTCACGAACGCACATCGCGGCAGAACTCCCGATACCATCCACACCATCTGGATGATTGGCGGTCCTCCACTGTGCGATTTAAAAGATGTTTTATTCCTCGCACGACGTCCTTGTGGAATCGATTACCATCAGCGATTTTTCCGGACCGATACGACTTAGGGACCTTCAAGAAAAGAGCGTACTCCTTTTTAAAAGGCCGGCAACGCATCTGCAATTCCCTCCCTGGTGTTGCAGTTGTTCATGGGCGGCGGTAGTCACTTACCATCAGGTGAGCCGCATGCTCGTTTGCCCCTCTCCTATAAAAAAAAAGGTAACGGACGGTGAGTCTAAACATCTTAAGTTAATCTTTTTGTATGAAAAATATTACGAGGATGTTACCCGCACTATTGCAACGCGGTAGTCTCTTTCTTGCTCAACAATCCTTACCAAAATGATATATTTATTATTTATCTAAATAGTTTTTATAGACTTTGACATTAAAGTCGACAACACAATCGGATAAGTTACATCAATTTAATTTAGTTAATTTTATATAACAATTTCTAAATACGGAGCATGTTACTAAAAACTGAAAAATTTAGACAACCTGACACAACTGCCGCTGCAAAACGATTTTGGTAGTATAGTACTTGTAGTATTGTCTTTTTCGGTTGCACAAAAATACAACTCTTTTCCATCCGACATGCGCGTCACGCGCACCTATTGCTAAATTATGTTGCTTTACTTCTGTGTTCGTAGCTTCTGGTTTGTTCTGTATTTTGAGGGTGCAATACGAATGAGTCAGCTTGACCGGGGAAAGACTATCAAACATAATTCCATGAAAACTACCAGTCTAAACAGGAGGTAAGGTATTTACACCTTTACCGCATCACAAAGATACATACGGATCGAACAACAACCGAATCCAAAATCGCTCTAGTAACGTATCCAAATAACTCTACATGGTTCATGCGCTCCGTATGGTTAGCCTTTGAGGTTGCCGGTGTGAGATCTCCCCTTTTGTTATCGACGGCCACAATATGAATACAAGTACCATTTGTTTCGCCTACATACTATTATTTATTCTGTGCCTACAGATAATTAATTTATCTGACTCCTGCTGATTATCTCTGTTGTAGATATTTCTTTAAGTGCAAATAATGTTTTTGTAAAAATCCTCCACTCTCCATTTTAACTGAAAATCGGATCAGTAACATTTAAAATAAAATTGAAAATTATCTACATCTTCATACCTGCCTTTTAATTAGTTAGTATTTATTATCCTAAATTTGCTCACATTTTCGTTTTTTTTATTATGTTGATAAAATACTATTAATATTGAATAAAAGTAAATGTAATTTAATTATTATAAACGTTAAATTCGTCACGTTTATAATAATTCAATTTATTTTTAAGTTCTACAATTGTAGTAGTATACATTGAAGCACAGAGTATGTTTGTCGGTAAAGTCATTTATATTTAAATTTATTCCATAAATATTAAATGTATTATATGAGCATATGCGTGTCTCGAGATTTCCTTGAAATCAAGAATTTCATATATTAGTAAAATGGAACATCTGCCACTGTGAATATGTTGGCTTGATTCTCGTATTATTCTTGTTCGAAGAAATACCCGCATGGTATGTTAGACCCTCGTCAGGTTATACAGAGATGTTATTCAATCTAGGCCGCCCCATCAATCTGTGAGTTCTCACGCATATATTTCTGTTGATTTGACAAATGAGAAGGGTGCGGCGTCTATGCGATGTAAATGGGCATGAAGACGATAGACTGATATTAAGCGTAATCTGTATATTTTTATGTCAATACTAATGTTAGTAAAGGATGACGTCATCATCTTTTTTTGTATATAACTTTGTCTTTTGATCGTGAAAGTCACTAACGTTCGCGGCCATTTTTAAAAATATTATAAAAATAATTAAAGGATAAACACAAAATATTACAAGTCCTTTTGCGAGATACAATTACAGTTTTAAACATTTTTTTTAATTGATTTTTCTTTTAAAGACGTTACCTCTACTTTAGGATTTTCTACTGTATCGTGGGGGCAGTTTTCATGTATACATTCCACAAGGACAAACACCCAGACAATTAATTGTAAGCGTTACAAATACTTGTTCCGTGCGCTATTCGAGCCCGCGTCCCTCAGCGCTGCAACACATTGCTAAGTCACTGCGCAACGGAGCCGTCCAAACATTCAGGTTAGAATGTGTGTCTAGGTGGCAAGGCCAAGAGTTCTAGTGTAAGGTCTATTGTAGTCCTAGTCCGAGTACAAAAAAGGATTTCTGCCTAGGAGTCCGACTGGGTAGGTACCACCCTGTTACCCCATACTGCCGCAAAGTGGCAGTGCTTGCTGTGTTCCGGTTCTTATTTATAGGTCAAGCCCATGTTGAACAGTGAACTAGTTATGGCCTGATTTTGTAATAAATCAAACTTTGATAATAATACTCCTTTACAAAAACGTTGTACAAATTTTCATATAAAGCATAAGTTGTAATAAATTTGACGTACTATACTCATATACGAGTTGTCATGAAGCAGGTGCGAGCGAAGCAAACGTTATCTATTATATGCGAGAGTGAGTAATGCACTGTAAGTAAGGCCCTTGCTTATTCAGCTCGGGCTGCTGCATTAGCATTAAATATTAAACAGCTTGTGGCAAAGGTATTTTAAAATCAGTAAGGGGGTAAATGTGTTAACAAATTATTATTGAGGATGTTAAACATACTAGTGGTGCTATGTCACACATTATTTGGGAGGTTTAATCAAATTCACTACGCGAGGCATGTGGCGAGGGCACAACCCTCTCCTCTAGTTACCACATGACCAGTACTAAGACTTTAGAATCTTACATGTGTTTCCCGCCATCATTTCTATAGTGCCTTATACTCAGAATCACCAAACGATATTCGCTGGGCAACGGAACTCAAGCGGCAGCAGCTGGCCGATATCATAGAGAAAGAAGGAACCCCACAGAAAGTGGACCTGGTCAACCCCCGACGGTTTGACAAAAAATAAGATGGACTTTCATTATGACGACCAGACGGCAACTGTTCAGTGATGTCTCAGTGATTGCAAAGGTGATTACTGGTAGCATTCATCGAACGGTAAGTGGCACATTGAACCCTACTGTTAAGTAAAAGAGGTCACGTCAACGCTGAGTCCCCCTCTTGATCTAATTCTAAGCCCAGAAAACTTTCAGCTCGAATTAAATAAACTGTTTTTAGTGCCTAGAAGATTCCAATACAGTAGACGATATGAATGACATGCTCGTGGAAACTGTCCACGCAGTCTGAGCGAGACCCTTTCTGCAAGACGCGGTGCCGAAGAACCCAAAACTCTCTGATCACACTCTTAACCTCATGACATGACGGGAAATGAAGCTGCAATCTTCAGTAGACCTCCCGGTTGAGAATGAAATCACAGCGGAACTTCTGAAAGCAGGTGGAAAACCAGTACTTGAAGTCCTTCAGAAGCTCTTCAATTCCATCCTCCACAGTGATACTACTCCGGAGGCGTGTAGCAGAAGTGACGTGGTCCTGTTTTTAAGAAAGGCGACAACGCTCGCTTGAAGAACTACAGATTGATTTCCCTTCTGAGCCGCTTTTATGTCAACCGTGCGCTGCCCCCCACCGTTTTGGGTATTTTACGTCTGATGTCAATGAGACCATCATCTATAGAAAGCCATAAGACATTTTGACGCTTCTTAGGAAACCCTCGGTGAGAACTTGGCGAAAGTTTATTTTATGCCGTTACACGGTAATTATAATTATATTTCATTTCACAATGATAAATTTAGACTTAAGCTAGGATTGGAATATGAACAGTATGAACAGAGCATAGGAAAGAAAAGCTCTCATATAAACACACTAAAAGAAATAAAAAAATTCACCCCACAAACAAAAAAAAACAAACGGTTCTCCTTTTACTTTTTATGCGTATAGACAGAGCGGTTATGGGCACAACTAGTTACACGTAAATATTTTTCTAGGTAGACGCCAGCCAAACACGCGTAAAAACTTCAAACAGTTGCACCCTGGGTTCATAGCCACCCTCGATCGTAAATTACTCAACTCGCCCTCATTATTGGGGCCACCCATCCGTGGATGATACGGGGTGAAGGGTCTAACATGCCCTAAATGTCTACGCATGTAGTTGTGAACTGTGTGCTTCAGTTGCAATGTGCAAGCAATGTCGCCACGAGCCACTGAATAGCCCCTTTGTTTAGTTTCGTTTATGAATGGTGTTGTATGTGAAAGTTAATGTGCCAAGTGAAAGTGTTGAAATATTTGAAAAGAAAACATTCCCTTCAAAATTCAAAAACAAAATGTTACAGAATTTACATACATACTATATATTGGTAGAAGATTTCTTTAAAATTAAAATAGAACATTGAATGTGTATTGAGTACTGATGTCAGGGTTTTAATATTTATTTTCATAATACTGAACCTTCCAAATAATCGGAAGATATCATTTGATATTATAGTGAACTAAGTGTACGCGTAAACTTACAGGCTAATCGACAATAATCCAATGTAACGGTTATGCTAGGAGATGGGATTCTAAGGATTCTAATGAGATACCATGCATTTGGTCATGGACCAAATGCATAGTAGCCAGCTGCTCTGACCAGTGAGTCACGTGGTCGTTAATGCGACATAGCTCTAAGAAACCAGATTAAGCACAGAGAGAGGCGAGTTGGAAACATCTGTTTGTTCATTCAGCAGTGCAACGTTACTACTATTTTTTTTAATATCTCTAACTGTTCCAGCACACACAGTCGTAGCCCTTTATTACAAGTATGTAAGACTTTAAAGGAGTGGTCATTGGCTAGGCTGTGTCCGGTGTCCAAGAGATGTTTAGCAAAATGTGATTTATCAGGATTACAATTCCTGTACGCGGCTAAATGCACTTTATAACGTGTTTCCAAGTTGCAACCAGTCTGACCCACGAAAATGGCTTGGCATTCGTCACAAACAAGTTTATAGACTCTGTAATTATTGTGCTTAATCTGGTTTCTTAGAGCTATGTCAAAATGACGACCACGCAACCCACTGGTCAGAGCAGCTGGCTATTACTCATTCGGTCCATGACCAAATGCGTGGTATCCCATTAGAACACAGTACCCATGGTCACGGGGGGGGGGGGGGTGACCATGGGTGCTGTAAAGTACTCGAAACGTCGGGAATATAAAATAAGTTAATTTATATTCGCGACAAAATCCGTAAAATTAGTTTTATTTACATAATGTGGTAATGTAATAATAATGGTCCACATAAAAACATTTGTTATGTATATATACTATGTTCTTGTCCATTACTTCTTTAACATAATGTTCGTTCCCATACTGCACTATTGACTGTCTTAAAATTGTAGTACCCTCGATTGGAAAATCGACTGATTTACACGTGGTAAAACTTTGCAGCAAATACGAGTCGATTCAACCAGGGAACACCTACGCTTGTACAAAATAAAATCGTGAAATAGCAGCATGATGCTGCTGCGCTTAGTATGGTGAGTGACGTGAATTGGTGGTTTTTACTGGTAATGAGGCATTCAATCTTAGTTGTAATGAATCTGCATTTTAATCCAAAACCACCAAGGCTAGATATAAGTGCCTATCAGCTGTATTCCATCCACGGGATCGAATGACGTGATAGATTTTGCATAGACTAATTAATAGAATAACAGATAGACTAATTAAACATAGCAAATGTTAATAAAACTACTTTTACGGATTCTATCGCGTTTAATTAACTTGTTATAAATTGATTCTCGATGTTTTGGGTACTATACAGCACCCATGGTCACGAGAGATTGAGGTGATTGACGTCCCGATGTCAGAGTTAACCCGGAGACATTCAGCTTTTTTAAATTATTAATTTTGGTCCGATCTACGGAGAATGAACTTATTGTGTCTTAAAGTCTAGTCTAGTGCTTAAGACCTTAGTTAGGGCTTAGTTTTATAGTTAATAGTTTATCGAATCTAATGTAATGACGGGGGCCATCTAGGATATGATTACAAACTGCAGACTTCCCGGAACGTTGGTGTTTCACGTTAGCTGTGTTCTTTTACGTGGGTTTTTATAGATCGCTTTGTTTACCCTATATATGAGAGACCACATTCACAATCAAACTCCTGCATCTTGTAGAGGAATATTGTACTTGGCGGATTGTAAGAACTGACTAATCTTCTTCGGCGGCTTGAAGAACGTTCAAATAGAAGTTCACTTCAAGATGTAGCCAATCCTGTCTGTGACACTTCTGACATATGTTAGTACAGCAGGCACACTCTCGACTGTAGCGGGCTTCACTCGGTCACTGTGACGTAGGCGCGGAACCCGAAGCTTGTTGTCCTGCAGAACCTGCTTGACGTGCTGAGACTAGGCGGCCAGATGTTTGCTGTCACAGATCCCTCGAGCTCTCTGTAACAAAGATTTGCCCACGGTAGCTAACTGTGAAGGATGATGGTGGGATTCACCATTTAAATATCGGTTCGTATGTCCGTAATGTATGTCCTTCCACCATTGAGCTTTTGAGATGAGGATGCTGGTGCTGAATATTTCTGTTTTAACTTTTCAGTTTACTATATTGAGTGTTTATCTGGAAAAACCTTACGTCTACCCAAAACTCCAATTTAAACCTCCCTAAGATACCCCAAACTATAGATTTGGTTTGGAACCGAGCTTTGCCTTGAATTAATGGAAAGTTCCGTGTTCCGTTCCCCGTGTAGGGGCGGGAAAGAATACTTCCATATCTTCCCGTGGGTGTCACAAGAGGCGACAGAGAGAAACTGAGGCAGAGGATGGGCAGCAGCATCTTTCTGATAATAGCAAAACAATAAAAAACTGCGGTTGCCAACCCGCTCATCAAGCGTTGCAACTATGGCAATATACCCCCCATGAGAGTAACAAAGAGACGGCCCCCAGTCCCCGGCGGCCCCAATATTCCTGGCTACGGTGGCGACCATGGTAACGGTGGGGCAGGGGATGTTAAGAATCTCCGGCGGAGGTTCGGTTGCCACCTACGACGACTTGACCTGGCAACTTATAACGCACGCACCCTGAGGACTGACGAAAAGATTCTGGAGCTGGTAGAAGAGATAGACAAGTTGCGCTGGAATATCATAGGATTATCCGAGGTCCGAAGAGAGGGGGAGGACACGGTAATCCTCGAATCCGGCAACTTGTTTTATCACCGGGAGTGCGACCATCTGTCCCAAGGAGGTGTTGGATTTATCATCCACAAGTCTCTCGTTAACAACGTTGTAAAGATTGGGAGTGTGTCGACGAGGATTGCGTACCTTATACTCAGAATCACCAAACGGTATTCGCTGAAGGTCATACAGGTTTACGCACCAACCTCGGCACAACCCGATGAGGAGGTGGAAGAAATGTATGAGGATATCTCTAGAGCTTTACAAGGCGCAGGTTCGGCCTCACATGGAATACTGTTCCCATCTCTGGGCTGGGGCTCCCCAGTGCCAGCTTCTTCCACTTGACCGCATCCAGCGCAGAGCGGCTCGAATCGTCGACGACCGAGTCCTTTCCGATCGGCTCGACTCATTGGCACTGCGAAGAGATGTTGCATCTCTTAGCATTTTCTTTCGCATTTACCATGGGGAGTGCTGTGAGGAATTGTTCGGATTAATCCCAGCCGCCAAATTTCACGAACGCACATCGCGGCAGAACTCCCGATACCATCCACACCATCTGGATGATTGGCGGTCCACCACTGTGCGATTTAGAAGATGTTTTCTTCCTCGCACAACTTCCTTGTGGAATAGTTTACCACCAGCGATTTTTCCGGACCGATACGACTTAGGGACTTTCAAGAAAAGAGCCTACTCCTTTTTAAAAGGCCGGCAACGCATCTGCAATTCCCCTGGTGTTGCGGTTGTTCATGGGCGGCGGTAGTCACTTACCATCAGGTGAGCCGCATGCTCGTTTGCCCCCTCTCCTATAAAAAAAAAAAAGAGCCATGCATTCCTCCAAAACCCACTATACGGTGTTAATGGGAAACTTCAACCCAAAACCAGGCACAAGAGAGAACGGTGAGCTGAAAGTAGGGAAATTCGGAATAGGGCAATGGAACCCGGTTGTTCAACCTAATAGCGTTAGCGTAGGTCCCTTTTTTTCTATACAGTGAATGCAATCCCCATTGTTCTCATTCGCTAGCCGCTCAGAGTTGATAAACAACTTTTAGTTTAAGTAATTGTCATCCATATTATGTGTGTATATCTAGGGTTACGAACTAACAGTATGGAATATTTTATTAGTGGTGTTACAATGTCATATATTTTTTTTTGTCTTATAACTCAGGTGCATAAGAACAACTATTGATGCATTTTATTTTTAATGCTCTCTGATGGTTTTATTACCAAAGTGATTTATTATCTATCTCATTTATTTTATTTTTTCATTTTTCATTTTCTTTTTTTTTAATATGTGTGGCAAACGAGCACCTCTTCATAGCGGTAAATGCTGCAACCTAAATACACCTGCATCTCTCATCGATTAAAAAACAAAATTCAGACACGTTCTCCCCCCCCCCCCCCCCCGCGGCCTAAGATAGGACGGAAAAGCTTCTGGCTGCTAACCAGAAGATTTTCTGTGCTTTTGTAGATCTTGAGAAAGCATTTGATAAGGTTGTAAGGAAGAAAATGTGGGAACTGTTGCCGGGGTATGGTGTGGATGGTCGATTGCTAAGGGCTGTGCAGTCATTTTACTGTGACTGTAAAGCCTATGTGCGGGTAGGGCATGACCTGTCACCCATGTTTAGCGTCCAAACGGGCGTAAAACAGGGTTGTGTCATGTCTTCCTGGCTGTTCATACTGTATCTCGACAGCTGTTTACAGAAGTTGAAAGATAGCTGTTTGGGTGTGAAATTGGGTGACATAAAAGTAAATCGTCTGCTGTATGCTGATGATGCAGTGCTTATTGCACCATCAGAGGCAGAACTGCAGGCATTAGTCACGTGTATGAAAGAGGAATGTGAAATTAAAGGTCTCCGTTTGAATGCTAATAAAACTAAGGTTCTGGTATTTGAAAGGGACGAAGAGAGAACGAAGTGTGAAATATGGGTAAATCAGGAATGTCTAGAACAGGTAAATGAAATTGTATACTTGTGGAGTGCTTTCAGCCGGGATGGAAGATGTGATTTGGATGTGGACAGGCGTGTCGCTGCCGGGAACAAAGTCAATGGTGCCCTGACTGCGTCAGTCAAAAGGCAAAGCGTAGTGAAGAGTGCACGCCTTGCAATACATAACGCAGTGTTGGTACCGACTTTGTTATATGGCAGCGAAACCTGGGTATGCCAGAAGAAACATAAAAGCAAGTTGAATGCAGTGGAGATGTGATCTCTTCGTAAAATGTGCGGCGTTACCATGGCCGACCGAAAGCGAAACGAAGAGATTCGCAATATGGCAGGTTTGAAAGATGACCTTATCACAAAAATTGATAAGGGCGTGCCCCGATGGTTTGGACACGTTGAGCGAATGAGTGAAGACCGAATGGTGAAGAAAATATATAGCGCGAAAGTAAATATTAAAAGGTGTCGAGGTAGACCGAGACTAACTTTCGAAGACCATGTGAGCAAATTGCTCGAAGAGGGGAGGGTCAAGAGTACTCGGATACCTAGACGTGCATGTATGAAAAAGATAATGAATCTGAAAGAAGCGAAAGAGGTAAGTAAGGATCGTGACACTTGGCGATCTGTTCCCTCTGGCTACCCCGTCAGGGATTGTGCGTGAAGATAAGTAAGTAAGAATCCAAGTACACATTTTTGCTCCTGTGGACTAAGGTAAAATGCCCCTTTACCGGTAAAAAGGGCCTCCGTTCTATATACTGTCTTACGAAACTTAGCAACACTAGACTGCTGAATCAACTGGTGTAAAGGACATGGCATGTTTTACAGTGGTGTCTTACGACACCCGGGGGAAAATGCGTTGATGGATGTATGGAAAGATCTCTTTATGAGTACACTGAAATCCAGAATTTTTACTTTTAAGTTATATAAACGTCACAGGACAAAAATGTGATTTATTGTTTTAATAAAAGATTAAAACAAATAGTAGATAAATCAAAAAGTAATTTGTAACAATCAACGAACGTCAACAAAGTTTATACAATAAATATTCATGAAGTTAATACATAGTAGAAAAAGAAAAACAAATGAATGCAAGAGATAAATTAAGTTTCATTGTTTATTATATTTGTATATTTGATGTAACTGCCTTAAATATATGAAATTGCCTTTTTATTTTTACCAATATTTATAATAGTAAGTATTAACTAACATGTACATAATATGCAAATATACGAGTACTATACAGTATATAACTTATGATTTTACGAAATTTGACATGTATCTATGCTCTATGAAATTTATATGTAAACCTTGAGTCTTGTGTCGGTGTATCGCATGTAAAAATTCGTGCAGTGCTACTGCGCCACCACCGCGTCACCACCACAAGCCGTTTTTTGATGTGTGATTTTTTTTGTTATTAGATGAGGCGAAAGGATGCATCTGAATTAAGTATACGTAAAGCAACATGGTAAACATTTTGATCACTATTATTTTATATGTATTCACCGCCATTATCATTATCTTCATTACTGACTATCATTCAACCTCTACACATTACATGCATCCTCAAAAGATTCCACAAAAGCAAGCTACTTCGATTCATCGTCTTCCTGCATGCCACATTAGGTTGTAACTTCATGTGCTCTATCCAAACCTTCTCTTGTCGGGTCGAGGTTGTTGCTGGAGAACCTTTCTATAACATTGTTTCTCAGTTTTACGAGATAGTTCTGGGTACTATCTAGAGATTCTAATGCGAGCATGTATTCTTGTTACGTAAAGTTTTTGATATAATTTAATTATGTTTGTTTAAAATATATTACAGGGGCAAATGATTATGCGGCTCACCTGATGGTAAGTGACTACCGCCGCTCACTAACAACTGCAACACCAGGGGAATTGTTGTTATATACTACATTTTATACTAACGTAACGCTATGGACATATTTGCAATGACGGTTTGATTTTGTATAAAACGCTATAAGGATTATCAAATCATATTAAAAATGCTGGTTTAGTGTTTCGTGCAGCCGTTAGGCGGGTTTTATTTACTCGACCAACGAAAATACGCGACGTGCCGGCCGCGTGCCTTGGGGCTTTTCCTAATGTGTTATTATGTGAAATAAAACGCGCCCGCCTATACTAACTGCTCCGTTCGCTATACTGTTACCGCTTGAATTACCTTATCGATGTCTGCGTGAGCACGGACTTTTGCCTAATTAAAATATATGAGCGCCACTTAAAAAAATGTTTATTTTCTTTATGGGCTCGCTTTTTCGTTATACGCGGCAATTTAAACAAAATAGAAATTGAAATGGGATTAATGTTGCTTGAATATATGCGAACTTATTACTTTACATGTACATGTTTCAATGATAGTAGCACTTGATTAAATAGTTTATAGCTACACTAGGTAGGTTCGAATGAAATTGATGGTTGCGAAACAAGGGAGTAAAAACAAAAATTTCAAAGAATTCACGTAAATACTTCTTTAATTATCTATAAATGTAACGATGCCAATCGATAAGTTCTATGATGGTTGTTTTTTGAGAATACCCAAGGATTGTGATGTTGTACTATAGTCATGTGGATAATTTCGAATGCTCCTTACCTTCTATATTCTACATTAAAATTTAGATTTTCCTTAGCGAAGCTTCGCTCCATCAAATGATTTCGTATTTCTACATATATAAGGATAAAGCTGTCATAGAGTTATTTAATTAAGTACTTATTTATTAATATATTTAAATTGTTGATTGAGGTCAGTTATTAATTAGCAAACGGGTTAATTTTGCACTTGCATGCATGCGTATTGTACTGGGATTGTTTTATATCGCTATCACTTAAAATATGACAATGCTATACTAATTAAAGGATTTATACGTGGTATATGTGGTAGGGCTCTGCAGCCACTACGAGTCGGCTGCACTAGGGAACAACTACGCAGAAACTAATTTCTTGGTGGTGGCATAAGAAATTATATCATGTGGGAAAGGTGAACAAGACTGAGCAAGATATTAAAGTACTCTGAATGGAGACGGGGAGATTAAAATGTCTGTGTCTGTGATCATCATAACGAGAATGAGAATGTGATGAGCATGAAAATTACGGCAAATCCTAACTACAACTTTAAGACGCATTTGAGTCGTTTGCAAAGAAGGTTTGTCTATTTCTATGTAACCACTACATACAAACACTCACACTCTTAAACATTTTTGCTAGCGTGTTCAATTTTTTATCCACTGTTACTAATGTAACGGAATATGCAGTAAGTAGCAATTTCGTTGCTGTGATTTTTACATGCATAATTTCGGTTTGGTTCACAAACAGCTAACTCTTATTTCTTTAATATTTCTTTTTAAATTTTTATATCAACGTCCAGCTAACACATTTGTAGTCCAAAAATTTTTGAAAAAAAAAAAACATTTGTTATAGACATACTTTGTTAAACAGACTGAAAATATATTTAGTAATAATTAAAAAGAATTGTTCCGAGTTTAAGTGTCCAATAACGTGAAATAATAAGACTTTATTTGTAAATAAATAATAATTATTATTGTTGAAATATTTTCAAATAAAAACATGTCTAATCGAGAGGAAAGCTTGCAACTATTTCTAAAAACTATGTTAAGATCTTATACCAAAATAAGGAATATCCTCAAATAACTTAATTAAGATCTGTTGCATGTATCATTGACTATCTTGTTATCTTTATTAATCTACCCATGAATAGAAAGTATTCATATCTTTTACCTACCAAGTCAATAGATGTCATTTACGCAGAATATACCTTGTCACGTCCACGTGTAATAACAGAATAAGATAATCCATCGTCATCGCTCGGCAAATATACAGCGATAAAAATATTTTTAAAACTTGTGTACTAAATGCTATATGTCTATAGTGATATAAGGTAAAAGTTGACTCGATAGAGAGTCGAGTTCTTAAGTTCTTTAGTAAAATTCTACATCTCTCTGTACAGGTTTATTTTGCAATAACCGGCCAATTTTGCAGAGAATGTTCAAAATAAGTAATATAGGCAAATGGTGAAGATAAATTAAGTAAAAAAATCTCAAAAATTCTGTCCTTTTTATCTTTAAAATTCAAAATGCGTGGTAATGCATTATTTTAACTGATTTTACTGAGCACGCTCATATTCGTAGGGGTCGAATGGTAGGCAAAAACGTTGTTGCCCATAAAACACATTCAATTTAGGATAATTTTAAATTAAAGTAGAAGCCATATGCCACATGGTGAGTAGTGCTCTTCAAATTAGGCAAGACATCATTTTATCTAATTAGGCAGATATTATGGGCACAGTAATCTTTACAAACTTTGATATAATGTATTTCCTTAAAGCAACGCCTGATTCTATAAATTATCCCTACTATGAGACAATCTGTGGGGGAGGCCTATAAAGTTGTTCAGAACTGATCACTGTTAGTGATGCACCAACGCTTATCGAAAGCACCCGAAACATCGGTAATTTAATACCGGTTAAAATGAAAGGCTAAAATCCGTACATTTTGTTTTATTCAATTACTAGTATTCATAAAAACATGAATAAAAACAATAAACATTCGTGTGAGATTACAGTGATTTATTTTCTCTTGGGCTAGCGTGACTAACATCTTAGACCAAAGCTTTAATTTCCATCAGATACGTGGAGTTCAAACGATTGCCTAGTAAAGTACTAAAAATAGATTAATTGAATAAATGATCTTGATCAAAATGTACAAATAGTTACTATAGAAGTTTTTTTTATAGGATTGTGATATTAGAAGTGATCGAATTCATTTAGTAAGAAAATACAAAATTTCTGTCTAGGAGCCCGCCTCGTATGACTCAACACCCTCAATTATTTCTATAGACATTTTGTGTTCTGGTTTATTCAATATACGATCATCGTACTGGATGTCAACGTACTTATAGCTTTATTTGTTTAAATTGAGTAGGAAATGTCAATGGGCCGCAGTAGCAACTTGTCAATATATATATAACCTGTCGGAAATATCTGCGAACCTGGCTTGATGACGTCATGCAATATGGAGAGATGGCAACGGTACTGGATAGACGATAACGGGCGGAAATATCTGCGAACCTGGCTTGATGACGTCATGCAATATGGAGAGATGGCAACGGTACTGGATAGACGATAACGGGCGGAGGTGCGGGGAAGCGCGAGGGGAAGCGCATTCCAGCGAGGTTCGCAGATATTTCCGACAGGTTATACCTGTTTATACCTATATCAGGCGGACTGCTGGTTTCTTTGTTGCGTTGATATCGTTATAATAACCTTTGGTATTTTATTAAAAGTTATAATAAAGAGTTTCGTAATACGATATTATTTCGAAATTATAATAACCATTAAATGAATTACACTTTACTATATTCAGACCGTATTCGGTTATAGCAGCTACGAGACAAGCCATCTGCGAAGGTCAGGATGCGTTCTCTGTTCCCTCACTCTCATAGACCGATTTGACAGCAATCTGACATGACCGTGACCATGGCTTTTCGAGGCACGGTGGTATAACACCGCCAACTTTTAGACTCCGGGTTGCTTTTTTCTTGATAGAAATCCTATAATCTGATTTCTACCAGAACCTGGATTGAACTCAGGATCACATGATCGCGCTTATGACCACTAGACCAACTATGTAGTAATCATGAAATGTAATCTTATATTGTAATTTCATAAACATTTTGTTAAAACGTTTATTGGTAATTTTAAGTATTAAGATAAATAATTTTTAACTTTTGATAAAAATTAAAAACCGATTTCAAATCATTAAGTAACACGGGCCACCGGCGCGGCGGATTGGAAGAGTGTAGCCATACGCAAGCGTTCCCTCTGGCAAAGTATAAATCCACGTGGGCCTGTGCCTATAATAAAACTAGTTGCAGCCGCACTGCTCACAACTCACAAGATTAAATCTAGTTGCGCGGCTGAATCAATCACCTACAAATATGCCGAATTGTCAAAGAGCCCGCTTTACTTAGCTTTAGCATCGGCTAGTGTCGGTAAGAGGTAATAAAACCACATAAAATTAAAAAAAAATATTTTATTAAAAATTTATGGTAGATTAAAAAAAATATTTCTATAGGTTTGAATACTGATTCTGATAAATTACTTAACGGGAACCACAGGGTTTTTGTTACATGTTGTATAAGTAATTTTTAATCACATTTCTGCATTTTATTGTTTTTAAACTTAAAAATGACAATAATAACGGTTGTGTTGTTTCGGTTTTGTTTACCAATACACACCGCTTACCCTCATATATATAATATGCATCGGTCGAGCGACTGATCCGAGTCTGTATCAGAGTTGTCGCTGTCATGGAGTGATAGTGTTATAATTAGAGCATGCAATGCCGCAGTATATTTTCAATACCGCAATATTGCGGTATCGGAACTTGTAATATCGCAAAATTTGCGATATTATAAGTTCCAGATAGTACAAGTTTGCGTCCTTTAATGGCGGTTTAACTAAAATAATAACATGAGTAAAAAATCTTTAACGGGAGTTAAATTAAAACACTAACATGAGATAACTACAATTAGTCACACATACAACCCTAATCTTAATTTTTACCTTGGAAATGTTTATGTAAATAGGAAAGCATATCCACTGTTTCATCGATTAAAGAACGTCTAATTTTATTACATAGGTATCCAGCAGCCGAAAATGCTCTCTCAGCTCCTACGCTTGCTGGTGGAATGCTTAGCAGATAGTTATACACAGTCTCTAGATATTTACCCATTGTTACTCCGGTTTCATACCGGGTTCGTTTTAAAAACTGTGAAATTCGCACCTGTAATCTCGCTTTTGCGGTACTGATATACAGCGCGAAATTCGCGAAATTGCGGTAACGATTTAGCGTTATTGCGTGCTCTAGTTATAATTTATCTCTGTGTGTGCGAAATAGGGTATTTTACACCATGTAAAAAAATCAAAGAATATATTATATTTATGATAGATTTTGTAAAAAGTAAACGAGAAATATTGATTTCTATTTATAAAAATGCATTATAAAGTTTATATTTCAATTTAAAGAATAATTTTTTTACCTGTGCCTCAAATCTTCAAAACGATGTCCGCCATATTAGATAGCGTCGTAACGTCACTAGGTCAAAGAACTAGGTTATGTGCTGTGTACTAACTAGCTAATTTCGAAATTTTTCAAGTTATCATTACGATTGTTTACTTTTATTCCAAATTTTATTGAAAAGGCATCATGGAAGACGGAGTCGTAAAAGCGAGTCTATTAATTCGCTTTTAGCACTAATGTTATAGATATTATAATATAAGCTTAGGTGAGAAAAACTTTTTGTTATATTTTTTTGTACAAACCCTCAGACGAAATAAAAAGTCACCTTTTTATTTGGTCTGAGTACAAACCATGTCTTTATTCCCATATAATAGAAGAAAACAGGAATTAAGTAAAACACTGCACTGCACTTGCAAGGGCTATCAAAATGGCCCACAAAGGGCGGGACAAACGAGCGATTAACCTAATCTATTACAAAATTTGACTTGCTATATAATGGTAATAATAAATGTAATAAAAGGTACCTAACATGTCATGATGTTTTGTTTTGTTTAATCGATAGTTAAATATAAGTCATACTTACATCAAAGTGATCTTCACAGAAGTATAGTTTAGATTTTGTAGACAATGCCTTCGGGTCTCTTCTTGCCAGTTTTAACCAAGTATTTCTCATATTTAAATCAGTTGGCACTTTAATCCATAACTTCCCCGGCGTTCTTATGCTCGTATTTTTGCAATCAGGCACAACACAACTAGGCTTAGCTTTCCATTGACGTCAGTGGAGTTTGGTGTTGATACGTATTTTTACAGAAAGATTACACTATTATAAGCACACACACAAAGTCTCATTATACGGAAACGCGTAATTTTTGAGAAAAGAATAATTGAAAATCAATTATTCTTGCAATGTTTATGTCTAATCTGCTAATAAACTGGTGCCATTTTGTAATGTCATTGTCGACGTCAATAGGGATGTCGATTCTTTCCGAAAAAGGTCGATTTTTAAATCGATTCAAATCGTAAGTTGATGTATCGGTTCACAAAAAATCGATTTCTAAAATATCTATATTTTTTTAATGTTTCTATTTATAATGTAAATATAAACCCATTTTATGAAAAACAAGAAAGATACCATGATAAATGATCTCTTATTGAAATTTGTTTTATTTAACAGTACCTATTAGGGCAGGTAACAAATAAAATAGGTTAGGTTCAACTTATGTCAAAGAACCGAATTGATTGACCCCGACTCCACCTGGTACGAGTCTGTCCTACCCCTAGAGTGGTTTTATAGAGCCGGAGGCGCGTAGGGGGAGCAGTCTCCGCCTGCTGTAACAAACTGTAGGCATCGGACGAGCCGGAGCGGCTGAGGCTGGTCGCCGAAGGCGACCAACAAGCCGAAGCTGCGGAGGCGAGGAGGGATGCCTGCGATTTGTTACGCTAAGGCGTAGAGGTTGCTCTTCCCGCAGCGCCGGAGACGTAGCAGTCTCAAAATAGATACAGAAATCCTTATGAATCAATCCCCTTATTTTTTTATGATGAAGGGGATTTTTTTCTCATAAAATGGATTTATATTTACATTATAAATGCAAACATGAAAAAAATATCTATATTTTAGAAATCGATTTTTTGGGAATCGATACATCCACTTACGATTTGAATCGATTTAAAAATCGACCTTTTTCGGAAAGAATCGACATCCCTATTGACGTCGACAATGACATTACAAAATGGCGCCAGTTTATTAGCAGATTAGACATAAACATTGCAAGAATAATTGATTTTCAATTATTCTTTTCTCAAAAATTACGCGTTTCCGTATAATGAGACTTTGTGTGTGTGCTTATAATAGTGTAATCTTTCTGTAAAAATACGTATCAACACCAAACTCCACTGACGTCAATGGAAAGTCGTACCCACAACTATGATATAGATGATAACTCATTATTAAACATTCAAAAGTATCTTATTCCTTTGCAAAATTGTCAAAATTCTAGTACAGTGACGACACGAGTTGATCAGTATGGCGGCTAGCGTTTTTACGCGAAAATTTAAAATAGATTAAAAGTATTTTTTGTCACTATTCGGTTTTAAAAAAATTGTATAAAAATTATAGTGGTTCATTATCACTCTAGGATTCATTTAAAACACTTTTTCAAAATGGGTGTAATACCCTGTTGTTAGTTATTGTTGTTTTAATTGTTATGTGTAAGCTTCGTAGTGTCAATCAATTGTTTTTGTGTGTGCAGGCTTCCACCAGCGAAAATGACAAACATTTCTGTATCGGGGAAAAACACTATGACTACTCCGCTCCGGCGGTGGACCGTGTTGCTCTATGTTTTCACCCAGCAGTAAAATCTATTAAAATTATTTAAAATATGGTTCACAAATTCAAGTGGTTTTCTTTTATAGGAGAGGGGGCCATGGACAACTGCAACACCAGCGGAACCAGGGGAACCAGGGGAATTGCAGATGCGTTGCCGGCCTTTTAAAAAGGAGTAGGCTCTTTTCTTGAAGGTCCCTAAGTCGTATTGGTCCGGAAAAATCGCTGATGGTAATCGATTCCACAAGGAAGTCGTGCCAGGAAGAAAACATCTTCTAAATCGCACAGTGGTGGACCGCCAATCATCCAGATGGTATGGATGGTATCGGAAGTTCTGCCGCGATGTGCGTTCGTGAAATTTGGCGGCTGGGATTAATCCAAACAATTCCTCAGAGCCCTACCCGTGGTAAATGCGAAAGAAAATGCAAAGGGATGCAACATCCCTTCGCAGTGCCAATGAATCGAGCCGATCGGAAAGCACTTGGTCGTCGACGAATCGAGCCGCTCTGCGTTGGATGCGGTCAAGTGGAAGGAGCTGGCACTGGGGAGCCCCTGCCCAGAGATGGGAACAGTATTCCATGTGTGGCCGAACCTGCGCCTTGTAAAGTTGCAGGCGGTGTGCCGGCATGAAATACTGTCCCGCTCTGCTCAGCACTCCAAGCTTTTTAGAGGCCAATTTGGCCTTCTCTTCCAAGTGACCACGAAACTGCACGCCACTTGATATGTCGACTCCGAGGATTCTAATACCGGCTGAGGCAAGAAGGCTCAGTTTAAAGGCACTCCGCCTTTAAACTGAGGAGATACGACAAAGGGGTTATTTTTAGCGGTAAACGCGCAAACTTGTGTCTTCTAAGGAGTGTTGTGTTAATTTTAATCTTTTTTTTCTACGAGGTTTATTAATAAGCATAAATAATATTGATAAATGTAGTCAGTTATAGCCATGGTTTACTAAAATATTCATTATATCAGTTTTACTCCAATCAAACAATAGAGTCAAAGGATTGTCAAAATGTTAAAATAGGGTAGCTATTCTAGATTGTTATTCAAATAGATATTATATTGGTATCTGAACATGAATCTTGTAGTAGGTGTAGAATTTACAAAGTAATTTGAAATGCTTGTCTCTTCAGCTTTTGTAGTTTACGTATAATATTGCTTAATTTAATGTTACGTTTATCACCTAATAACATCAGTACATAAAATTTAAGAAATTAATTAGATATTACATTACTCACTATAATTTTCAAGTTTTGATACTCCATAAGCGTATGCTCGGTGTACTTCGTTCTTTATATTTAACCTTTAAGTAATTTTAAAAATATTAGAATATATAATATACATATAATAAAAATATACTTATTTACAATTTTTACGTGCATACGTTTCACGTATTTGTAAATGCATAAGTATTATTAAGTTTTTACTAAATTTAGAAAGGGGATATATGAGTAAATCACAGTATTGTAATGTTAACTTGTTTCTAAAGTCAATCTTAACCTGTACGTGTACTCTCTGCTACTTGACGGACAAAACTCTAGTGACTCATGCCGAAAAATTCACACTAAATATTTAGAATACGAAAACAAATTCCATTTTTTTAAATCATGGATGCATAGAGAACAGCATTATTAGTGATTAGAGGATTTCGCCTCCGTTTTGACTAACCCGCTAGCCCAGCGTGTGAAGTATGGCAATATCTTTCGAGAATTTCGTGATTCCACCTATTTTAAATTTATGTTCAGCAATAGATTTGTAAGACTGATAGGGTAGATAAATACGGAAAGGTGAGAGTAAAGTATTTAAAAACACCAATGCATGCAGGAGAGTCGTGATAGCTAAGAGCGAGTTGTGGTAGATAAGAGAGAGTTGTGGTAGCTAGGAGCGAGTTGTGGTAGCTAAGAGCGAGTTGTAGTAGCTAAAGGGTTAAGCGCTCGTCGTAAAAAAAAATTCAAGTTCGCGGCACTAATGAAATTGTTAATTGCAATTTTACGTTCTAATTTACCACTAGATGAACGGCACAGGAAAACATAGTAAGATATTACATACATATAATCACGCCTCTTTCCCGTAGGGGTAAGCAGAGACCACTTCTTTCCACTTGCTACGATCCTTACATACTTGTTTCGCTTCGTCCACTACACAGCTAGTAAGATATTGTCTCAAATAAAAAATATAACAAAAATGTTGTGAAATTCGCAAAAAGCCACAAACCAACGAGACGTTCAAACTGCTCCATAAATGTTTCAGAAATGAAAGGATAGCGTTGATGGGTGTGGGACGAGTAATACAATTCAAAACTTATACAGATTTAATGTAGAAAATGTATTTGCTTTTAAATTAAAAAATATTTTGAGAAAATGTTTAGAATAATTTTAACACAAAAAATCTGTTGTTATAACTATTAAATTACTGTGTAACGAACATTAGTGACGTGTTACATACATAAAAATAACCATGCCATCTTCATAGCATCTAGTTTATCGGTAAATTTAACATCTCAAAGAACCCTGAATTGAAGCAATGATTTGTCAATTACTCTCATGTCACGATCGTACTTTGACGTGATTTAGGATATTCCTTATGCATACACGGTTCGAATGTCAGCAGAATCGTTACAAATAAGGAATGTGTTCGACAGTGTTGTCACGTTCAGATGGCGTGTTCGGGTGCAATTTGCTCGGTTGCGCCGCCTACTGTAATAACGACTTCCGTACCCTGTCGCGGGCGCCTCCTCAAATTGGTCGCTTATCACCAATCTACGGTGTAGAGTAGAATATCAGCTGGTCTGGTCGCAATTTGTCAACGGCGCGCTGTGAACAGATGTTTCCTCATTTAAAAATTGTTAAATGGACAATAAAGTGATATATATTCGACAATCTGACGTAAGGAAACTTAGCGTGTAATACTACTTATTTAACGAATAAAATATTACTATCTCTCTGTCATATCTCTAAGTAATTTTGAAGTCTTCAATTGGAATAAAAAACCTGCATTAGAGCACTGGTTTTTTAAACAAGTAAGAGTAACAAACGTGCGCACAGTAAAAATATAATTATTCAATATAGTTTATAGATAATACTTTTAGCTTCAGTAATTGGTGGTACTGGTCTAGTTTGGAATATACCTGCGTCATGGAAAGAAGAAACGATAACACCAGTGGGACTTTTTTAACAGTTTGTAATTTTATGTGTAATGGTATTATATTACACAATTATTTGTTAATCATTTTAGATACAACTCTATTTACTCTACTTAACTCTGTCTATTTATTCCTTAATATAAAATTATTACTTTTAAAACATATTTTTGTTTAAATTATTTTTAAGCAAGGCGATTGACAAACTTGGTATATTTGCTGAAATTTTGTTAAAGAGTATAATATTGCCTGAATGAATTCCAAACTGTAAAGTCGACTGGGTATTACAGAGTTTGTGTTTGTTTCTATTATTTACAAAAAATAAAAATAAAACTATTTTAAAAAGCTACTTAAATGCTTTTATGGAAAAATGAGATAGAAATTAACATTTATTGAATTGTAGTGACCCGCTTTGGTTTCGCCTGGGTAGTATATATTTAATGAAGTGTTATTTAGTCTTAAGAAAATCGTCAAAGACCATTTATCTTATCAATTTTTCGATTACTCAAAATATCATCTTTGTGACAAATAGAAATGCTTTCTATTTGTTACTGAAGTTTCATTACAGTCGGTTCAGCCATTCCGAAGATTAGCCCGAACAGACACCCAGACAGACAGACAGATTCTTTTAATTAGTTATTTATGGTTGGCATGCAAATAGCCCCCTGAGTTTTATAAAAGGCAGTTATTTCCATATTTAAGGATACACTTAAGTTTCATGTAAATGTGTATATATTAAATATTAAAAAGGTTTTAAATAATAGATTGCTATTATATACTTCTATCGTCCACCTTACGTTATATGATGGTATTGTGTATAGACACCAATATCTATCATTAAAAAGAACTAAAATAAAAATGTGTTGTCACCCTTGAGGACTTAGATGGAATACCACGTTACCTGTAAAAAAGGTCTTCGGTATAGCCTGTTCGCTATGATAGCCTAGGTACACCGGAAGGTGCACTTATTATTTTGTTTTTATTGTTAAAAATTTTAGATTGTGTTTGTTAAATAAATGTTTTTCATTCCAACAATAAAATAGAATACTTTTAAATTCTTATTTTTATTGTTATAAAATACGAATATATATAATAAAAACAAGTTAGGTTTTTAAATATCATATTCTCCTTCGGGTGTACGCCGCACGCGGCAACCTTTGATGTCGCGGCGGCACCTTTGACAAAATGTGACACATGCGAAGGCGGCTCGATACAAAGGCGACCATATATAAAGGTGGCTACTGACCTGCCTGCCGCAAAGGCAATCTAGAGCGTAGGAGTGGGGATGACCCTTAATTGCCTCCTTAATTGTGATGTGTGTAGGCAAGCAGGGGCAATTTTTTAAGTCGGCCCTGCGGCCTTCGATATTGCTCCGATCGCTGTGCTCCCTAGATTGCCCCTGCGGCAGGCAGGTCAGTAGCCGCCTTAAGCGAACAGACTATATTCTCTATCCACTTATCGTATAGTGTAAGTTCTCACCCTTAGCAGGCGATTGGCAACCGCAGTTTTTTTAATTATTTTGAGATGTTATCAGAAAGATGCTACAACTCATCCCCTGTGTCACTTACCTCTGTCGCTTCTTACGACACCTTCGGGATAATATGGGGTAGTTTTCTTACGCCGCTACTTCACAACGAATAGTAAGTAATGCTGTCGTCAATTTGGCATTTGATTTCTAAAGAAGATGGCAAAATTATTTCACGGAGTCATGCGGAATATGTAGATGACAATACAATATGCATGTTTTAATCATGTAGCTCCATATAAATAATTCAGGATGAAGAATAAATTATAATTAAATTTTATAATTATCATCACCATTATTGCCTAAAATAATTTTATATACGTTTTTTGCAAGAACCTATCTATATCGTTTCTGTTTGTGCACGAGTGTTTAATTTTGTTTGTAACTGAAGTTTTAACTCAAAGTATTAAACTAGTTAAGTACTCAAACTTATATGCGCTTACATTCAGCTAGAGTAATAACTCTCGTATAGCTTTTACGTACTTCATATGGACATAAATTATAATGCAAAATACATTACGAATGTGTTCATACCTAAGTTACGATCGGTATTGAAAACTTTGTTATATTTTCCCACAACATATTCTGACTTGCTGGTTTATTGCTTTCAAACATATTATTTCAAAGAACTCTTGCAATTTATTTTCCCACAAATGTCTGAAAAGGTAATCCCAAAGGTTTTTCGGCTTCTTAGTTCAAATAACATGAATATATGTATAAAAGATTTCCAGTCGTTGATACTGTTACGAGCTTGGGGTTCGAGACAACTAAAACTGCCGAGTGAATTACCAAAATTGACACTTTAATTACAAAACACTAATTACAATTTAAAACCACACTAATAATAAAAGGCAATTGTACTACTGATCACTTGAGTTCGCAGTTATTTCGCTTCGAAGTATTCGCTTATATCGCCAATTCAATACTGCCTCGGTCGTGGTCTATACCGGCCTTATATAGGGCCTCAGATAGTTTCCAGAAACTTCTACTGTAGCGACATCTAGAATGTTCGAGTAAATATCGGTCCCGAAATTTCTAGAAGGATCTTGACTCTCCTAGTTCTGCTACTTGACACTAGAGGGCGCTAGTGGTAACTGGTGTTGCCATGTACAAGACATTAATAGTAGCGCGCAACAATACATTTCTAGACTATGGCGATAACTTGTACAAACGAGGCTCTAGTCACTGGGTGCAAGTTATATAGTTTTATATTACAGTGCCTAATTAAATTGACGTATACCTGCTTACTGTGTTTATATAACGTTAATGGCGAGTACATTACTCACCTTCGATTTGTTGACATATAGTCCTTATGACAAAATCACTAGAGGACCTAAGCATTATGCTCAATGACCTCAATAGTGACTCTCAACGGATAGATGAATATGGACAAAACAAAGATCATGTGTAAACCTCCATGTCATACCTATTTCGGTAGTTGTTGGGAGCACCAATGTCGAAGTTGTTGTCGAGTATGTTTACCTGGGACAAATAGTCTGACTAGGTAAGTCCAACTTCAACCGAGAGGTCAATCAACGGATTCAACTCGGCTGGGGTTCGGGAGATTACGACACATTTTTTCGTCAGACATAAGTACCTCAAAACCTCAAAACAAGATTGTTCAACCAGTGCGTGTTACCAGTGATGATCTATGAATCTGACTTTCTTCCCTATCGGTAGTCCTTCACTGCTGGCCATATGAGGAAGCTTATGGTTGCTCAGTGAGCTATGGAGAGGGCTATGCTGAGGGTTCTCTGCGTGATGACTTAAAAACCAGCGTAGCCGACGTAGCCTAAGGGATTAGTAAATTGAAGCGGCCATATGGCCGACCCATTGCTACTTCAGCTTAAGCTACTTCAGAGCCATTCCGGAGCTATATAGCTCGGAGAACTGACTACCGATAGGGAAGAGAGTTTTTTGAGTGGCAGCCTCGTACTGGCAGGCGAAGTAAGACATGCAGGAAATCAATGGATGCAGGTGGCTCGGGACCGTTTTTTGTGGCATTCCTTGGGGGAGGTTTATGTTCAGTAGCGGACTTGTGATGAGCTGTAATAATGATGATGATGATGAGCAGGTATAAATATCATACAAATAATCTAGATATTATACAATAAAATTGAAGTCTGTAATATCAATAACAATTGTCTTGTATTAATCTCAGGGCGTTATTTGCCTGATATTAAGATGAATAACCATTTTTAAAGATTTTTGTCTGTCAGTCTGTCTTTCTGTCCGTTTGAATTCCGGGCTAATATTTGGAATGGCTAAATGGATTGCAATGAAACTTCACGAACATAATATGTAGATTAATGCTAAGTATTATCTAGGCAATATTTTATTCGAAAACATGCGTATAATGAGCGAAGATTATTATTATTTTTTTTTATTGGATAAGGGTGACAAACGAGCACACAGTCCACCTGATGGTAAGTGGTTGCTGCGGCCCATAGACATCTACATCTATCGTCTGTTACAAATCAAAATGTAGATGCGTTGTCACCCGTGAGGACTAAGATGGAATGCCTCATCTCCAATAAAAATGGCCTCTGCCCACCTGCACTCACCAAGCGAAACGCAGAGGTAAACCTCTACTTCACGCTGGTTTTCTGTGAGGTCGTGGTACCACCCCGGTTCGAGCCGGCCCATCCGTGCGACAGCAAAAGCTGCCGCGTGGCTCTACCACTGTTAATTATTAAAAAATTATTAAAAGTATAATCAATTTATAATTAAATTGATTATACTTTTAAATAAAAATTGCCAACGATAATAATGTACACGAAATGCATGGCATGTAAATGTGAATTATATAAAACATTTTAAGACTTAGCTCAATGTGTTAGATTGTTTTATGTGGCAGTCAATGAGTCATATGAATGATGCAAAAAATATTGCATTATTAATGTAGGAATGGAATGTCTTAGATTGTGTATCGGAAAATTTATACCGTTTATACTTCTGTGGTTGGAGTGAAAGACCGAACTAAAATGTCAGGAGTAGGTGATATTAAATAATGTTATGATTATGGGACACGCACAGGCACTTAAAGAGCTATTTGTAACAGGTAACATTAAAACTGGGAAATAATAAAAATGTGAATCTTTATTTTGTATCTGTGTCAATACAGCAAAAACTGCTTATTGCAAGAGGAGGCTTAAAAATTATCAATTAATGATATAAACAAGTAAACAAAAGAGTTTTACTATTTCAAATAGTGATGCAAAAATTCATAATTACGAGCAAGGGTCGAGTTTATTCGTATACAAAGTCAATGAAAAGCATATTCATACAGAGTAGCTCAATGTTATTCACAGTACAAAAAAAAAACAAAGTGGCGTGTATAACGAACACACTTACGCTGCATTCAATATTGTATTCATTGTATACAACAATCGTGTACGTGTTACTGGAGCTGAAAATAATTTCCGCGTATTCGCTGCAGATTTAACTCGATGTTATTTATTTTAGCGTCAGTGTGCATCACGGGTAAGGAATTATTCAATAATAATAAAAAAAATATTTGATACTATTATACTTTTTGTACGGTATATACTTTTAAGTGTAATGTAAGAAACAAGTGAATTCATTATTTCATTTTAAAAAAAAATTACAAAAAGAGAAATTATGCAATTGGGTCACCAGCTTTTTAGCAGATAGGAGTATTAGGGTCATAGTCAACGATACATGCTCCGACTCAAAGCTTGTTAATGCTGGTGTTCTGCAAGTAAGCGTGCTATCGCCTACCCTGTTTCTTCTGCATATCAATGATAATATGTTGCATGACATTGCAGCACTGGCATTGTTCTATACAACGGCCGTGCTAATATTTCTCGGGAAAACGTCTGAAGCCAAGCCTTTGTTAAACAAAGTCTTGGACTAAGTCTCGTACAGTTTAACCCACAAAACGCACAGGTTTGCGCACTTGCAGTAAAAAAGAACACCTTTGTCATATCTTCTCAATTACAGGGTACTTTTTATGCTGACTAAGCCAGCATGGGATCTATGACGTCGACATTTTGAGAGACGTATCTACAATTTTGCGGTTATTCTGAAGAGAAGGCTAAATATATATATATATAGCATAAAAATGGCTTGGTGTGCTTAGTAGATCGAGACGGTACTTTATGCCGGTGCATCACTTGCAGCTTTACAAAGCGCAGGTTTGGTCTCATATGGAATACTGTTCTTATCTCTAGGACGAGGCATCCCAGTTTCAGTTCCTTTCATTTAACCGAGTTCAATGGAGAGCGGCACAAACAGTCGACTATCAAGTTCATACTTATCAGCTTGATTCCCTGGCCTTGCGAAAAGACGTTGCATTTTTGCATCTTCTATCGCTTATTTCACGGGAAATGCTCAAAGGAATTGTTCGGATTAATTCCAGATGCTGAATAGCATTATCGTACAATACGACAGAACTCCAAATTCCATCCTAATCATCTCGATGGTTGGCGGTCCACAAACATGCAATTTAAGCGAAATTTTCTGCCTTGCACGACCACACTGTGGGATTTATTGTCACCAGTAGTGTTTTCAGTTTCAGTAGTATTTTCGGACCGATATGAATTAGGAACCTTCAAGAAAAGAGCCTACACCTTTCTAAAAGGTCAGCAACGCACCTGCAATTTCCGAGGTGTCGCAGTTGTTCATAGGCGGCGGTCGATACTAACCATCAGGAGTGAGCTGCATGCTCGTTGGCCTTTTCTGCCGACTTCCAAAAAGGAGACGGTACTCAATTCGACTGTGTTTTTTTATGTGTGTTACCTCCTAACTTTTTACTGGGTGAACCGATTTCGATGATTCTTGTTTTATTTGAAAGCTGGTACTTCTCGCGTGGTTTTGATTAAGGCCAGACCAATAGTTTTTGAGTTATTCTTAATAACTTATATTGAAGCTGTACAAAATTTTTAATTTTAAATTATAGTTTTCATTCTTTTTGATTTTTTTCTTTACTGAAGTTGAGTTCAGTAAAGAATTAAAACCAAATAAAAAGACTTATTTAAAAATATCCGTGCCTGCGATATCATACGCGCAAATACGTACTATCTGCGCATCCTACTAAGATATTATACAAATGAGACTGTATAATAGGTTCACTTTCAACTTCAACTTCATAATAATGTTAAATGACATACACACTAGAACAGCCCTAGATTGCTTCATGGGGGGGATATTTGGCAGGCGGGTTTGCAACCGCAGTTTTTTTATCTGTTATGAGGAAGTCGCTGCAGACCATGTGTTTGTTTCACTCTGGTTGCCTTTTGCAACACTCCATGAGACGATATGGGGTAGTTGATGTCGGATCGAATGTAAATGTAAGAAAAGTTTGTCACTATGGCTAGATACTAAAACAGAGATACTGTGGCATTACGATTACACATCTCCTATTTGTTTTACATTAATTGTAATATAAGGAATTCAATATAACTAAATGTGGTTAAATGAAAAATGTATGACACGAATATACTTTTATATGTTTACTAGAGATCCGGCCCGGCTTCGCACGGATGATTTCTATATCTCGAGAACAGCGCCACCTACCGGTTCCAAATGTAAATTTAAACCATCTAGGGCCTCATTGAAATACACACAAAAAATTTCATCGAAATCGGTTGAGCCGTTTTTGAGTTTTAACGAGACTAACTGACAGCAATTGATTTTTATAAGTTTAGCGAGAATATTTTCTAGTGATGGTGTAAATTACTGTAATATTTGCCTCTAAAAGTAAACATCCATATTAATATTCAATATTATTATTAATAATAATAAATATTTCAATTGTCTTATTATACACAGACCACCCGCCCCGGCTAGCTAGCCCGGACAATACAGACAAACAGACACTTCAATTTCAGTGGCACTTGTGTTATAAAGTAATATTTGTTAACTAAATACACATTATTTTATTATTTTTGTATATTAATATTCTACTTCCCATACTAGTTATATAAATAGCCTTGTTCATTTCCTTGGCAGTTTCATATTATTATACTTATTTGTGGTCCCCCAATAGCGTGACGGTTCGCAGAGTCAACCTAGAATTAGAAAGCCGTAATAAGCAAATATGCAGAGATTTATGCTCAAAATAATTAAGCGAATATACCTTAATAATTTGAATAAAGTACTAGTTGACGTTTCGTTATAAATCACTAGGAAATTGATATTTTTATGTACATATTACTTATTCTTAGAATATAATGCAGCAGAAGACTTGTGATGGGCTGCAACGGTGATGATGATGTTTAATATAAGTTACTAGTTAAGATCCAGACTGACTTGGAACAATTTCTTGCAAATTTTAATACTGTGATATTATGTATTGTACTGTTGTCGCTTAACAGTATTCAGAAATAGTTGCTTTGTTAGAATCGTGCAAGAGAACATTATCTCCTTTATGGTCGGACTTTAATCGTAAAAGTTATTTTATTTTTCTCTTCATTCCCAAAATATGAAAGCATGCTGAATAAGTTTTAATTTAAATTAAAGCAACTTATGTACATATGTGCATTACGTTTGAATGCGAGATGCAGGTTTACGTTCTTAATGAGAGAATTTGGGCCACACTTGGCTCAGAGGCTTCACTGCTAGTAAGCAAATTAAATTCGGCTCTAATTTTATTTTTATTCACTGCATTCTGATTTAAATGTGATATTTTTATATTATGTGAATTTGATGCAATACTAAAGGAGCAATCTATCCAAATACATGATGTAAAAGTATGTAAATATGATTTTTGTACGTATTGTATAAACATTATTTGATATGTACAGTACTGAAATGGAAAATTCATGTTATTGATATTGTTAATAACACTTATATTAATGTCTTTCGAACCGATTTTGACCGAAGTGATGTTCCCTATTTTCAATTTGAGTGTAGCACTCTCGGGATAAGTTCGGATATCCGTCGATAAAATGAAAATGTAGCGGGAAAACATTAGATTTGCCTCTGTAGCACCTATATTGACTTGTTTGACAATATCGTCATTGCAACTAGCATTTCACACGAAATATGAAACACGCATAAATTAAAGGTGCAAAGGGCCTAATGTGAATAGCATAAACTGAAGCTAGAAAAGCCTAGTTAATTTACGTAATTGTTAAATATACACAATAAAGTTTCAAAATATGCTATAAAGGATTTTAACTAAATTTATTCACTACTGTTTATGCTTTTTTTTTACAATTTTCTGACATTTTTAATTGGATTATTAACAATTTGGGAAGTCTTACGCGGATCATCGGGTAGATTGCTACGTCAAGGCTTAAACTCATCATTTATTTATTTATTTCTATCATCCAGGTTCGAATCCCGAGTCAGGCCAGAAAAAATCAGTTATTGAATTTTTCCATCAAGAAATTCTCAGTAGCTGCCCGAAGTCAGGAAGTTGGCGGTGTCTCACCCACGTGCTTCGGAAAGCACGGCAAGCTCTCCGGTGGTGTCGGTTTACCGTCCCATCAGACTATGAGAGTGAGGGAATAGAGAGTGCACCTGTGCTTGCGCATACACTTGGGCACTATAACCCAGTCCTGCGCAGAGGGCTAGTCTCCGTTGAGACTGGCCGCCGTGACCGAAATTCGGTCTGGAGGACATTATTGTTTTAATTATCATCAATATTACAGCCTTTCAGAAGTCTACTTCTGAACAAAGACCTCTGCCATCTGCATCCATCAACTTTCCGGGTGTCTTACTGTCCTCACTCCATCTAGTGGGGGTTACCCTACACTTCAAACTCATAACCAGTGCTTCATAGAGCAACGGGAACTTGTTAACTTATTAAAATATTAACTTTAATTTTAATCTTATGCAAACATTTCATGGATGGCGCTTTCTATATTCAAATTGTGGATACTTCACTGGTTCTTCACCTATAACCAGTATTGCAATTTTATGTTTTAATGTAGGTAATACTACTGTTTGCAATCTAAATATTAAATATAATTACATAAATTTGTCGCGATAATAAATAATATCGCGAAAATTATTAGCTTTTATTGAACTTGTTATTATTTATAATGTACTTATTATAATACGTCAAGTTATGATGTACCACACCTACTTTATTTTAAATTTAAATTATATCGATCAATGACATTTTTACTTCGGTGGATTCTAAAACTTCAGTTTTAGAATCCACCGAATAAATAATTTATTCTATATTCCGAATAAATATTAATGATTCTGATGACTGATGACTATTTCTGCAACTAACGTTCTACGTGGTAGATCCATTTTGCAGCTATATTATGGTTGTAGCACGAATGGGTCAGCTCCATCGTGGAAGGATCACGCTCTCACAGAACACCAGCGTAAAATAGCAGCCCAATGCCGTTGTGATTCCTATGGTGAGTATAGGGAACCGGAGGCCCTTTTTGCTAGATACGAGGCACGCATCCCATCCAGGCCTCAGGTCTGATAACGCATCTGCATTTTGATTCGTAATCCAGAATAGATATAGATGTCTGTGGGCCATAGCAACCACTTACCGTCAGGTGGTATGTGTGCTCGCTTGTCACCTTTATTCTATAAAAAAAACATTAAACAAAGAAAGCTGTAGATGCGTTGTCTTCTCTGAGCTTGTAACTATACTAGCTCTCTGTACCCTTCAGATCGGAACCCAGCAGTGCAAGCCCTGTTATTTGGCGGGAAAATAGTTAAAAGGTTAACTTAATAGGTAAGTGGTACTCACTCAAACGGACTCCTAGACAAATAAATCATACCGCCAGACGGTGGGTTGTTATCCCATTTGTTGATGAGATACCATGCATTCATGTGCATCAGATTATATGATTTTTTAGAAAAATATAACATCCTCGATGACAGCCAAAGCGGCTTTAGGAAATCAAAATCAACTACACTAGCAGTATATAAGTATATCCAGACTGCCCTAAAACATATAAATGACAAGACACATGTACTGGGAGTATTACTTAACATGACGAAAGCATATGATAAAGTACTGTACGACATTCTTTTACATAAACTGCACTGTTCTGGTGTTCGCGGTCTAGCTTACACATGGTTTAAATCATATTTGGAAAATAGATCACAAATAGAGCAAATTGACCATTTCGACTCCGAAACAAATGATGTTAAAATAGTGAGATCTGAGAAAAGGAGCAATAAATGTTCAATTCCACAGGGCAGCGTGTTAGGTTGTGTGTTATTTCTGATAAACATTAACTACTTGCCAAAAGTACTAAATACATACAAAGAACAAATATTGCCCGTCTTATTTGCTGATGATATATCAATATTGATTGCTTATGACGAAACCAAAAACCCAACACAAATACTTCGAGAAACTCTAGACACAGTAAATAGCTGGCTCAATGACCATAACTTAGAAATTAACTATAATAAAACAAAATCCATCCAATTTAGAATATACAAAAACACCCCCATAAACATCGACATAACATACAACAACACACAACTAGAAACCGTAAATACATTCAAATTACTTGGTATAACTATAGACACGCACGTCAACTGGAAACCACACATCGAACATATTAAAAAAAAACTATCTCAATTCACATACGCTCTATTCCAACTTAAATGCAGCACAAACGAAAAAACCGCACTGTCAACATACTACGCATATGCGTACTCCTGGCTAAGATACGGCATTATGTTGTGGAGAAATAGTGTACACTTTCAGGATCTATTTATACTGCAAACTACTGCAAAAGAAATGTATTAGAATCATCGGCCAAATTGAAAGTCTTGACAGTTGCAAATAACATCCTCACACTAGCATCATTATACATATTTGACATTTGCATATTTGTATTCAAGAACATAAATCACTTCACAAAAGTAAAAGACAATCACAATTTAAACACACGCCACAGAGACAGACTATATCTATCACCATCAAGAATTAAAATGCAAAACCAGAGTCCATACTACATGGCTATAAAAATATACAATAAATTACTTATCCACATATAAACTGAAAATAAGATTACACTTTTCATTAATAAACTAAAAACATTTTTAACAGAAAAATGTTTCTACTCAGTCAAAGAATACATTGAAGCAAAACACGAATGACAAATTACATATCTTTTACACAAATAACAGAACTAATATACCTAAACATTAAGTCAACAGAAATACATAAAAAAAGGAAAAAGCGGTTTTGATACACAAAAATTATTATGGACAGTATCAGTAGAAGAATAAATATTGTGTTGATATAAAATGTCATAAATGCCTTCATATTATGCACGATTTAATACTGTTAAATTATTTACTATGTTATTAATTCATTAATGTAATTACTTTATAATGTTTGTATTTAATAACAAATTTTATCTTCCTTTCCCAAATTTGCAATGCCTGAAAAAGGGCTACTAAGTTGAGACAAATCCTTATTATTATAAGACCATTTATGTTTACACCTTCGTTAGCGCGGCGCACGGGTGCAGACGATGCCTGGACCACTGTGTTGTCTCAAACTCGGCCTGGCAAACCGTTGTCGAAGTAGAGGTTATAGAAGACGTCTTTGTGTCTGATCATTTACCCTTAATAGTTAAATGTGACTTAAGGATTGTTAGGCCTAAATGGATGGCTCGCGACTTGCATCCTAGCTCAGTAATATGGGGGGAAAGAGATCAGAAACAAATATGTAATTATCAAGAACTCTGTCACAATAGACTACGCGAGATTGATTTCCCCTCGGAGTTTATAGAGTGCAGTCGTGGGCTATGCAGTTTGGATGAACACAAGCGGGTGTTAGACCGGATGTATGACAGCATTGTACGTGTCTTGAGTGATGCGGCTAGCAAAACTAAGAAAAAACCTTGTAACAAGCCAAGTAAAAACAGACACCTCTGTGGCTGGAACAAACATGTTCAAGAGGCGCATCGGATGGCCAGGCTTAACTTCAGGATATGGTTGACGTATAATAGGCCATCATCTGGAAGGATCTATGATCAAATGAACGAGTCCCGCAAAATGTTCAAAAGTCGGTTAAAATGGTGTCAACGAAACCAGGAACAATTAAAAATAGACATTCTAGCACAGCACAGGGTGGACAAAAACTTTAAACAGTTTTGGAAGGCTACCAAGAAATGTGATGTTAGGCCTGGCCTCCCGGTGAGTGTGGATGGGAATAGCGAGTCGGTACATATTGCGAATATTTTTGCTCAACATTTCAAAGTGCGTTCCCCACTGGGGCCCTTAGTATATGTGAATAGTGCTAAGGCTGGATGTCAGGGGGACGTGCCACTGATGCGCGTTACTGCAAAGCAGATTAGAGAGGCGCTAAAAAGAATGACCGGTGGCAAGTCCCCCGGTCATGACGGTATTAGTGTGGAACATCTGAGGCATGCCGGGCCTCACCTGCCGAGAGTGCTGGCCCTGTTCTTCTCAATGTGCATAAATCACTCTTATTTACCACGTGACCTTATAAAGACCATTGTAGTGCCCATTGTTAAGGACAGGACCGGTGACATCTCGAGCAGGGGGAACTACCGCCCTATATCACTTGCAACAGCAATTGCTAAGGTATTGGACAGTGTGTTTGACTCGGAATTAGATAAGTATGCAAATATACATGACGCGCAGTTCGGGTTCCGACCTGGACTTTCTACTGAAAGCGCAATCCTTAGCCTAAAGCACACTGTCCAATACTACACAGATCGCAAGACGCCGGTATACGCCTGTTTCCTTGACCTCTCCAAGGCTTTTGACCTTGTGTCCTATGAGATACTTTGGAGAAAGTTGGCGGAGTGGGGCGTGCCGGCCGAGTTGCTGGAAGTGTTTAGGTTTTGGTATTCCAACCAAACTAATTTTGTAAAGTGGGCTGATTCTCTATCGGAAGGATACGTGTTGGAGTGCGGGGTGAGACAGGGGGGGTTGATGTCTTCCAAGCTCTTCAACATGTATGTAAATGACCTTATCGTGGAGTTGAGCGGCATGCGCGTCGAATGTCGTATAGATGGCGTTAACATTAATAACATAAGTTACGCTGACGATATGGTGCTGCTCAGCCCAACGGTGGGAGGCTTAAGTGAAATGTTAAAGGTATGTGAGATGTATGCTACTGAGCATGGGCTCACATACAATGTCAAAAAAACAGAGTACATGGTCTTTGAGGCCGCTGGTAAATGTCACAATATTGCAGTTAATGTTACCCTTAATGGCATGAACGTGAAACGAGTCACTAAATTTAAATATCTGGGGCATATTATTACTGGTGACCTCAAGGATGATGCTGACATTGAAAGGGAGCGCAGGGCTCTAGCGGTTAGAGGTAATATGTTGGCTCGCAGGTTTTCCCGTTGTACAAAACAAGTTAAGATTACGCTTTTTAAAGCATACTGCCAGAGCGTATACACAGGGAGCCTGTGGGTCAAATACACCAAAAGATCGCTTGAAGCCCTGCGTATCCAATATAATAATATATTCAGGATGCTGTTGGGACTGCCTCGTTTTTGTAGTGCATCAGGGATGTTTGCTGCATACCAAACAGACGGTTTTAATGCCATCATACGCAAAAAAACCGCATCCCTTATTAGCAGGGTACGAGCCAGTCACAACAGCATTCTGAGTACCGTAACTGATAGATATACATCGCCGCTGTGGAAATGTCTTGTGCAGAGACTGATTACTGGGCCCTATCCACCCCCATGATGATCTGTCTCGGCACAGTGTAGTTATTTTATTTCCCTAGAATTTAAGCAAACAATTGTACTACCACTGTAACTAACCCTTGTTATTATTATTGTGTTACTAACCCACATATGGATTTCAATTATCTGAAATAAAGAATTTATTATTATATTATTATTATTATGTACACTTGGTTGGCAAATAAAGATTGATTGATTGATTGACATTCGAACCAAAGGATTTTGATTCGTCGTTCATGATGCGTACAGCAGGGGAGTTTTAATAATTTGCCGGCATATGTCTTTGTATCTGATTATAATGTGATTGATTTTAAGGTTTTCACGACACAGTTCTTTGAACGATGTCATCCGAAGGGCTCTTGCCTCTATAAATGTTCCCTCTGTTTTAGAGCCTTGTGGAATATTTAGAGACGATGGCAAGAGACCCGACGGTATGACATTGGTCCCTTGGGAGAGAGGTAAAGCCCTAGTGTGGGATGCTACTTGCGTAGACACTCTGGCGGCCTCTCATCTCAGGGGTACCTCGTTTAAAGCCGGGGTGGCATCAGAGGCAGCTGAACTGAGTAAGTGGCGCAAATATGAGTCTCTGAGAGATGACTACATATTTGTGCCATTTGCTGTAGAGACTATCGGTCCGTGGGGTCCACGTGCGGTGAAGTTCCTAAAGGAACTCCATCTGCGGCTGGTCGTTGCTGCTGGTGATAAGAGGGCTGGTTCTTTCCGCGCTCAAAGGCTAAGTATAGCCATTCAGCGGGGAAACGCAGCCAGCGTTCTTGGCACGATACCGCGGGGAGTCGGACTATATGATAATTAAGTTTCTAGTTTTAGTTTCTTTTTTTTTTATTATCATAGTTTTTAATATTGTAAATAAATTTTAAGGTAAGAGTGAATAGGCCTTTGTTAAGCTAAGTCAGTGCGCTTTAAAATCTTTGACTGCATTACCACTTACCATAAGGTGGGATAATAGTCAAAAATATGTTTTAATAGTTAAAAAAAGTCCTGCCATTTTGTAAATATTAAAACGTAAACACTTCTTTAAGAATTCCAAATATTCTATTAAATGGTTGAAATTTGTTTGTTTATGTTACATACTAAGGCGAAGTACGTCTATCAGACCAAGTTCGCGTGCCTTACGCCAGCTCGCCTGCTCACAGTTTTAACGGCCACGTAACGACTCACTTTCTAATATAAGCCGTTTACGGATTGAAACCACTAGGTAAATATGTACCTAACTGACTTTGACTAATTATTATTGTTTCTTCTAGTTTAACTCTTAAAAATTAATTATGCCTTTGATAATAATATATATCATACCTGTGCATGCGGTTTAGCCCGCGTAGAATTTGGTGGAGGGGTAGGGAGGAGTGCGCATCCAAGCTTTGTCATCGTGCCACTGAATTTACCTTTTTACTTGAATGTATTTTTGATTATAAAATATAAAGAATCAAAGCATAAATTTTCAGATTAAGATCTTCAAAAATGACGAAAACCACCGTGTGAGGCTCATACTAACTTACATCCCATATACCCTCTCAGGAATGGAATTTCGAAAAGCTCGAAAACTTACTATCAATTTTTATTATCCAACTTAAAAATGAATGACTTTCACATACAAATCTTCACCCGCTACACTTCACACTTTAGGGGGTGGATTTAAAAAAAAGTAGCTCATGTACTTTCTTAGGGTTTAAACTTTTCCATATCAAATTTTCGGTTCAGTTGTTTAGCCGTTCTTTCAGTTTTTGAATGGCAGCGTCGTAGTAGAAGGGAAGTGTAGGGCGGCTCTTCTCTAGATGGAGTGACGGAGGGAGGCCTATGTTCAGCAGTGGACATGTAAAGGGCTGCAATGATTTTTGTTCGTAAAAACGTAACAGACAGACAAGGTTACTTTCACATTAATATTAGTCGTCGTTCGTCCCATAATAATGTACATTGTTAAAATAATCTATACTATGATTTCAATTAAAAAAGGATTTTTGTCCTTAAATAAACATACATTTTTTCAAACGGTAATTGTTGCGGCAATTACAAAAGTATGTTCGTACTCCCACTCCCAACGCGTTGGTACAAATAGTCGCATGGACCTATTGTCCACAACTCACGTATTTGTTCACCGTCCCCGTACGTTCCCTTTCAATCACGAAGCTAACGTTTGATCAAGCAACGTATATTCTGCTTGGACGGTAACAATAGAAGCTAAATGCTATGGTACATAAATTATATCCGCTATGATCTTGTTCGTTAAGGATTTAGGAACAATTATGTTTGGTCTTCTAATACATTATGTGAATGCATTAATTGAGTCTATTGAATCCAATTTTTTACGTGGTAGAGCCACGCTGCAGCTATGTTATGGTTCTGGCACGAATGATTCAGCTCGACCGTGGAAGGTCCACGATCAGATAGTAGTTTAATGCTGCCGTGTTTCGTATTTTGAGTGTTGAGAACCGAAAATCCTTTTTACTGGAAACATGGCATTTCATTTTAGTCCTCAGGTGTGATCGCGTATCAGCATTTAGATACTTAATTGAGGATAGATTGTAGATGTCTACGGGCCACAGCATCCACTTACCATCAGGTGAACTGTGTGCTTGTTTATCACCCTTATTCTATATAAAAATTACCTCGAAAATAAATAATTTCGTTATTACAGATAAGTAAATATGTTACTATTCTTGCGTATAGATGTCCCACTATTGAGCACAGAGCTCCTCTCACACTCAGAAGATTTTAGTGTAGGTCAGCCGCGCTGTACTAATGCGTCTTGGGGGATTTAACATGACCTCGAAATACGTGTTTGTTTCTCAGTTACGATAATTTACTTCACCGTTGAGTTCTAGTAAATAAGCACAAAACAATTTCAGCGGTGCCGGCGGGGATCGAAATCAGTTCGCTATCATTCGATAGCATAGTTGTTTTTTTTTAAATAATATTTTATGGTAAAAGTATTTTTCTCCAAATGAAAACTAATAATAATAATGACCTTGAGGCCGGCTCCGTGACGGCTCCGTGGCTTAGCTATTGAGTTGCAGCGCTAAGGGCCGCGGGTTCGAATCCCGCACGGAACAAGTATTTGTATGGCCTACAAATATTTGTTCCGGGTCTGGATGTTTGTCCTTGTGCAATTTATGTTTGTAAACTGCCCCCACAATACAGGAGAAAATCCTAGTGTGGAGGTTACGTTTTTTTTAAAAGAAAATAATATATGTACGTAGTACACAATATTACTTTAAAGGTTTGGCTGCATCATGTAATTTCTGAAAGTATTAATTTAGTTTAGTTTATTTCAACAAATAAAATCAAAAAATAAAATCCTAACCGAACCAAGTTATTAAAGCAAAGGAAAAATTAAGATTACAGTACACATAAGTATTGTGTACGGTAAAAACTTAGCACAAAGGGTTTCTTAAGTTCCTTCATAAAACTAACAATATTGCTCGCGGTAACAAGACAAGAACGTTTCTCTCAAACCCATATTCTCGCTACTATTGTCTCGCTCAGTAGACTTTAGAGGCTTGAGCCCGCAGTGTTAGACTGTACAGCCCATTGTTTAGCTTTCTTCACCTGGCAAGACGGATTCCACACAAAGGCAGCGCTCGTTTCTGCACTTGTGTTTGTTTTTGTTATGCAATTGGTGGTTTTGAGCATGCTGTATATATACGAGGGCGCCGGGCGAATCTTCACTCGTTTGTGAACTGGAGTGTGCACAGAACACACCTCGTATTCGTACATTTGTTCAACTCGCATGAAAACAAGTACTTTCAGTTCGCTCACCACTGTAGCGTAGGTATTTTGTTTGGTATGTGAGGGTTATTTTGAAATATGAAAAACCGCCGATGGAACGATTTTCATAAATATAGGTGTGGTGTACGAAGTATGCAATTTGCATTTTATGCTTCACTATGAGGATCGCAGTAAATGGCTAACCCTCTGGTACTAAGCAAGGAAACAATGATTATTTTATTCTAAAACTAACTGTTCCCCGCGATTTCGCCTGTGTGGAATTATATTCTGCGAAACCCTAAAATAAAAGTAGCTGAAGTTACTCATTATAATATCAGATCTGCCAGTGAAAGTCCCATCCAAATCGTTCACAAGTTTTTGCGTGATGCGTGTTCAGACAGAGGTCGTGTGTTTTTCTGACTTACTTAACATTTATCATTATATTTTGGCAAATTAACACAATATTGTTATTAATTATAACTTACGCATTATTTTTATGTATGAGCTATATAATTGCAAAGTTTCATAAAAATACATTTAGTGGTTTTTGCGTGAAAGAGTAACAAACATCCATGCATCCTCACTATCTTTCACGTTTATAATATTAGTGGGATATAGTTTTAGAGGATATTACCACATATTGTTTTATATGATATAAATTTCAGATGATAGATTACAAAGTGAAATAAACTTGGATATGGGTAGCCTTCCTAATAGCAACTAGAAAACTAAAAAATGCTAAATATGAATAAGTAATAATAGATAATATTTATTAAATTATAATATCAGAACGAATCCAGCGTTCTTAATAATATGATACCGCGGGGAGTAGGATTGTAATATTATAATCATTAAAAGTTTTAGTTTTAGTTTATTTTTATTACAGTTTTTTAATTTCAAAATCCGTTATAATAAAAATAGAAAGGCATTAAGTATAATATTTATTTTAAGCGATTCCGTGATCATAATATAATTTATAACTTAGTAGGGTTACCTTTTATACAAAAATTGTATTACTCACTTCAACCTATGGACTATTTATAGAAATAAATATTATTTTTTATTTTACAATTTAAAATTTCCAAAATTTATATTCAAATATATGTATTACTTATACTTATTTCTAATATAGTTACTGATGAGTGTTAATATGAAGATAGGTGGTTACTGTAACCCATAGTTCATCCATCACTCTTGGAAAAAACATTAAACGAATAAGTCTACAGATATGTGTGTACTAAAATAGAATTTCTCACATCCTGTAATTAGCTCTCGTTACTGCAAATAAGAACACAACAATGGGAGGACTGTTGCTTACCAGATGAAAAAAGTAAAAAGGGTGTGTGACAGGAAAGGTGGCCTTAGTGCCATAGTACTTAGTGAAAAAGGAATTTTAATTTCATAAAATTGATTAATACGTCATTCATCAATTCGTCATTCATGGAGATGGTTAAGCTTGGAGTTTCTCCACGAGACAGAATCCGTAACGACGATAACTTCAGAACAATCAGAGTTAACAACTTAGCCCAATAATCGTAGATCAGTAAGCTGAAATGGCAATCGATGCAAATCAATCGAGGCGACAACCGATGTGGAAGAAAGATTCAAGAGTGACAGTCACGTACCGGCAAGCGAAGTGTAGGACGGCAACCTACTAGATGAAGTGACGACATGGTAAGACATGCGAGATGCAGGTGGCTCAGGACCGAGCTTTGTGGCATTACTTAGGGGAAGCCTATGTTTAGCAGTGGAGTTGTATAATGAGGATGATGATGAATTAATGCGTTATTCTTTTTATGTTCAATTGTATTGTTTTTTTTAAGTATAAAAATATATGTTTGTGAAATATCTATAAAAGCGATGATGAGCACGCTTTCACTAAAACTGAGTATGGTGTTAAGATGTCGGAAAATGGGGCGAGGCAAATTGATCGCCTTCAATAAGATTGAACGTTGGAATTCTATCCCTTGAGATAAGGAGTTCGGAAAAGCTTTATTTAGTTTTAGGTTAACAGCATGACTAGTTTCAAGATGGATGATAGTAAAAGATATTTATTGAATGTCATTTGATTAGAACTGACACTATTTAACAAGGAACGTATCAGTAAGCTAAAGTGACAAATGGCCGGCCATATAGCTTGAAGAAATTACAAGTAATGGGGAAGAAAGTTTCTCGAGTTGCAACAGTGACGAACTGGTGAGAGATGCAAGAAATCAATGAATGCATGCAGCTTAGGCCTATGCTTTGTGGCATTGCTTGGGGAAGGCCGTGGACAGTGGACTTGTGAAGGGAATGATGATGATGATGGTGATAATAAAATATATTCAGCCATTTTTTTTAAATCGGTGAAAATACATAAAAAGGATACGCATCGAATATAGTACTTTTTGAATTTGTTTAATAAAACAAATATTTACGCACTTAATTGCTTGTAATTTTGACTTAGTTTAAGTTTTGGATGCTAACAATACATTGCGGCTTTGTTCAGGTTTAAATTATTAATTTTTGATCTTTTATTATATTAAATTGCATGCTATGTTGCGGTGTGCTTGGTAAATAAATAAAATAATAATTGGAAAAGTTCTCTATTAGTTTTTATCTAAATTCCGATAAATTTTACGTACATCATTAATTAACAATTATGGGCCACTACGCATCCTCGCACCCTCAGCTTTTTCATACAGCTTTTTTGGAGTCATAGTTTTTCACAACTCTCCTGGGCTATAGCTTACTTCAGATGTAATAAGTACTTAGTAAGGCCATAAATTCTGTTAAAATTTAATGTAAAAAACAGCGTCAGATAAGAAAACTTATGTGTACTTAATTAATGAAGTCTTAGCGATTAATTAAAAACAATTTTATTTAAAGTGGTCAACTTTGGCTTTGAATATTTACGGACGTCTTTGTTGGGAATTTAGTCACTGCTAGTTTTAAAGATTTCTTGAGAGATTTAATGTCAAATTAACGTTTTGAACAGGCCATATCCTCTAGCAATAACTACTATTTGTAATTCAACGGGTTCAGATCTGGGCAGGACGCTGGCCAGTTTTCACCTCTTTGAAGCCTAAAACTCTGTTCTAGAGCCTTGAGTTGTTTATGCCTTGATACCAGAAGCAGATTTTACTGGAAAATTTGCGGTACATTTTTAATAAGTACGAATATATCCTACCAACAAAAACATAAATGTGAAAAAGGGGCTAAGCTCGGTAAAAATGATGTACCACTTACCATCAGGTGTCCAGATGTTATATTGTTTTCTTCGTTAATTACTTAAAATTTATAAGAAAATGTGGGTTAATCACTCACCAGAGAGTGACTGCTTTGTAAGATATGTAGATAGTCGATGGATGCAGGTGGCTCAGTAACATATTTTGTTGTATTATTTAAAGGAAGCCTACTATATTGAGTAGTGCACTTGCGATGGTTTATAAGGATAATAATAATAATAATGCATATACTTATATTATACCTGTAGTCGTTTCTGCGAACGGGTTAATCCCAGTCAGCCTCTCGGGTCATCTGAGGCGACTGGGACTCCGTGACGGACCGCTCCAAGCTCAAATGCAGAAGGCGGTGCTCCTCGATACCGCCCGCATCGTCCGCCGGTTTCTTTCCCTTTTCCCCTAACCCTCGGCCGTTTGGTCTCCCCTGCCGAGGGCTTCCATCTGGTTGGGTTTTTATTTATTTATGTACTTTTTATGCATTTATTCTATTTTGTTGATATTTATGTATGTTTATCATTTTCATTTACAATTATATATTTATACAGCCCAACCAGATGAGTAAACTATATAGATGCCCCAAATAATAATGCATATACTTACATATACATAATAATACATATCTTTGTATTGTAATAATAATTACAATACAAAGATATGTATTTAAACTTTATCCTTTTAATGTATGCATGTGATATATTACTATTAAATTATTTACAATAAAAAGCGTAGTCAGAATAAGATTTCTTGCTTTTTTATTCAACGCTCGTTAATTTCACTGAACATTGAAGATTCAGATACCATCTTTGGCTGCATCACAACTTACTATCAGGTGGGAAAGTCGCCAAGCACTGGCTTGTAACAGTTAAAATAGATAAATAAATAAATTATATGTGAAAGTATATATTAATTATACTCTACTGCAGATTCACAGGTCTCATCTCATTGTGAAGCTCAGCAGACCGATTTCAGTAGGACTTTAAATGCACAGCACATATCACCGCAAGTGTTCGCATAAATACTGATGCACTGATTTAAATCTCATCTACCTGTAGATATGCTTAAAATGGTTGGCCTGAATGTAATTTGTATGAAGAGTAACAGACACTGAAAGGATGAGGCCTCCGTGGCGCAATGCTTTAGCATTCAGTTGCGAAGCTGAGGGCCGAACCAGTACCTGTATGGCCTACAGATAATTTGTCTTGTACTGAATTTTTGTCCTTGTGCAATTTTGGGTTCTAAGGGTAACGTTTATTAAAAAATACTAGTTCAGTTATATTGTGTATTATTACTATTATGTTTTATGACTCCTTTTGTTGTTTAAAAAGTTCAAAACAAAAGTGCACTTGAGCCTTTCGTAAAACAGGTAGAACTAATCGTAAGCATCGATCAAACGTTTGGCAAGCGATCATAGTATCAAACATTTCAAAACTTTCGCCTGGCATTCCCGTTTTTATTCAGTTTATTCTTTCTACGATTAAGGTAAGATGACAAATTTTGTGGTATTTTTCTTCAATTCCCGCCGTTTTCTATGCTTAGCTGTATCAGCATTTGCAGTAGACGGAGGTCCTTGATGTTCATGCACTCATAGTTAAGTTTTTAATTTCGGTAAATCATAACGCGAAAACTACTGCGACTGACATTGAATCTATCTTAGTTTTGCAAAAGAGAGCCATAAGAGCAACTTGTAACCTAGGTCCGAAGGAATCCCTTAGAGGAAAATTTAAAGAAATAAATATATTAACTTTCCTCTCAATATAATAATGAGAACTTATTGTATGTACACAAAAACAAAAATAGTTTGTTAAAAATAGTGATGTACATTCTGTAAATACTAGGAACAAGCACAAGTTAGTTATACGAGTTACTCGACTCCTAAGGGTCACTAATTCTTTCATAGGGTATACGCTTTTACAACAAAGTGCCAGAAAATATGCAAACTTTTTCTATCAAAAGGTATAAATTATTTATTAAGCAAAAATTGTGTAGTAAGGGTTATTATACTACTAAAGAGTACATGACTGATAATAACCCCTGAGAATGAGGTGATCTCTACCATGCTGTTACTAAATGTTGTATAACAATTGTATAAAATATTATATTATAAATTGTGCTTTTTAAAAAAAAGGGCCGCTGGGTTTCTTGTTAGTTCTTCCCAGGACAGAGGTGTTTTTGAGAACCAGTGGTAAAAGTAAAAAATGACTTTCAATAAGTATTATGTACTATAGTCTTTATTGAATAAAAATTATTCTATTCTACTCTATTAGTATTTATATTTGTTCTTTGTTCTCTCGTTTTTCTTAGATTGCTGTAGCCATGCATAATAGTGGTATGTAATTTCTTAACCTACATCTGCCATTTTATTACAAAGAAAACATTTACATTATTGTAAATTTATTTTATTTTCGAACACGAATTAGTTAAATTGTTTATGAACAACTTCATATTATTCTAACCATTATGTTGCAAATAAAATGTAGATTTACGAAGTAGAACAAAGAGCATGATAATTTGCATAATACTGTTCACCTTTTACATTTCGGACATACTAGGGTCCGGTCTGGGACGGAGCCAAACCGACTCCATTTAGTGAACCCGATCCAGATTATAAGCTTATATCCTTTGGTTGAGCCATTATGCCACTTGACACGAAAAGATCAAATAGTTCAGATAAAAAACGTATTATTCGATAAACTACACTATGTTCTTCTTATACCCGTTGATTCGAAATGAACGCTTTTCTATCTCGAATGACTTTTTATAAATATGAGGTACTTAAGGCATACTGTCGTAATAGAATATAAGGTTTTGTCTGTACATAATATGCATTATTTTATTAAATTTTAAGTAAATTCCATAAAATATTTTCCATATAAAATAAAGTAGAAAGAGTAGAATTCATAAAATATATATCCGTGTTGTGGCGTGTGTAAGAATATCCACTACATATAGTCACGTGGATGTCGTAAGAGGCGACTGAGGGAAACAAACTAGGAGATGGGCAGCGTCTTCCTAATAACAGCTAAAAAAAATAAAACACTGCGGTTGCTAACTCGCCTGCCTAGCGTGGCAACTATGGCAAATATTCTAATTATGGAGCCCTATGTTCACCAGTGGACTTTAATGTGAAACGAATCTGCCATTTTTCTAAAAAGTTATGCTATAAGTTTTTACAACGGCTCTCGCAAGTTCGGTTTTTATTTCCACAACATGAAATATAGTCGGCTAGAGACTCGTTAAAAAGAACACGATCTAGAATTACCCGTTCGCTGGTCGACGACGTCGGCTAACCCGCTTTATGTGCACTTAAAGCTGGTTCTGAGACTTGTTTCATCCACTCCAGCTTAACGCGCATCTTAATTTAAACTAAAACGAAGCGCATCCAGAAAGGCACAAATAAAATTTTTAATGAATTTCAAAGAGTACGCAAAGTAATTTCATAGTGTTCGTGACGTAACTAGGTAGGGATGTTTTTTTTATAGGTTAGGGTGACAAACGAGCACACAGTCCACCTGAAGGTAAGCGGTCGCTGCGATCCATAGACATCTACATTTATCCTCAATAAAGAATCAAAATGCAGATGCGTCGTCACCCTTGTGAACTAAGATGGACTGCTTCTTTTCCAGTAAAATAGGTTTCCGGTACTCTCACCATACGAAACACAGCAGTGTCAAGCTGCCACTTTACACTGGTATTCTGTGAGTGCGTGGTCCTTCCCCGGTCGAGCCGAAACATTCATGCTACAACTATTCAACTAATATAGCTGCAGCATGGCCCTACCACGCACAATCTACATCTCATCAACTTTGTGTTTCCACACAGTCTCTTGCCGTAGATTGTATGCTTTATTTTAGTTTGTTATTTCTTACTTAACGTGCCGTGTGATGGCGGTGTAAGAATATCCACTACCACATATGGTCCCGTGGGTGTCGTAAGAGGCAACAGAGGGAAACAAATCAGGAGATTGGTAGCAGCGTCTTCATGATAACAACTCAAAATTGTAAAAAACTGCGATTGCCAACCTGCTTGCCGGGCGTGATAACTATCAAATGAATGAGGCAGACTATGGGGGAGACCTATGTTCAGCAGTTGACTTTTTATAGGCTGTATTGATATTGATTAGTTTTTTCGTACTTTTGCAAATTTTATATACTTTAAGTATTTATATAGGTACTACATTACTCAACTCTGTAAAATCCGATTTTTATACAAATCTTAATTATAATAAAATGACAAAGTTACATTTAGTTTGCCACAAACAGAAAAAAAATGCGACAATTTTTTTCCAATCTTAAAATTAAACTTTCATACGGTCCTACTTCACGTAGTTCATAACAAGGAATGGCTCTCGAAAAAGGTCAACATCATACACATTTATCGTCCAGTCGAAACCCAGCCGAAGTCACGCAGAAAAATACTTTTTAGATTATTCGTTAATGATGTAGGGCATAAAAAGCAGCCTTCGAAATATAATATACCTTTAGATATTTCGATAAGATATAGCAGTTATAATTATTAAGCCAGTTTACGGTATGTGAGCTTTTTATTCATAATTAAAATGGGATTTAACTTTCTCATTATGAGGTCGACATTACATAAAATATACACAGAGAGTTATCGATATTTAAAACCATTTGCAATAAGGAAATAAGTATCTCTCTATTTATTTATTTTTACCGAAGAAGCTAGGTTTCTCTATTTCTACGTATGTAACTCGAGATCACCAATGAATTTTTCACATTATTATGTCCTAGAAACTATACTCAAACGGACGTATGAACAGATAAGATCCGTCCTTCCATTGGAACAAATGAAAATGTGCAATGAATGAAATGTATATTTTTACAATTTTTATTTTATTTTATTTATAACATTTTACTTTATTTGTTTGTGTGTTCTACTAGATTAAATTGTACTATATTATATAAAAAGAATTATTATAGACGTTGTCAAGTAGGCTGAAAATAAAAGGTAAAGTTCACAGCCGTCAAAATTTAATTGCAAGATAAGTAGGTACTGTGTATCAAGATTTTCCGCATTGTTTTCTTTCAAAACCGTCTCTAAAATCTTTTACTTTAGTCGCGCCAGTAGGTATCTGTCCCTTTTCAACTCAAGTTAAACAAATTTTTCGTAACAGACTTTTTCGAGGCTCACCTCGAGGATTTAAGAGAGATCTACGTGGTTTTGGTTTTACTGCTTGTTTGTATTTATTTTTAGTCGTCTTCTGTATTTTTGTTTCAATTTTTTTGGGTATGAATATGTTTTTGATTATGAATTTGTTTTAAAAGTCTATAATAATGAAATATTTTTTTAGAATACAGGTGACAAACGAGTTCATAATTCACTTGACGGTAAATGTATGTTTTGGCACATAAGCACCTACATCTATCTCCGATTAAGAATCACAATGCTAAGCCATGTTACCACTAAGGACTAGGATGGAATACCAAAAGGTCTCCCCATTCAAAATACGAACCACCGCATCAGGCCTATGCTGCTATTTTACGCTGATATTCTGTGAAAGCGTGGTCTTTTCCCGGTCGCACCGACCCAATCGTGTTACAGGCATTGAAGAGATGCAGCGTGGTTCTACCTCCTATAATATGAACGATATGATTGTATATTATAATCACCACCAATCGTCTTTTAAGTCAATAGATATAGAAGCTCCTTAAAAACGCGCTATCTGGTAAGCGTTACTTGGTAAATTTGGCTATACTATCCGACCAACTAATGGTGGTAAATCCATTCAAAAATGGTAAACCTTAAATTCACAGACCAGTGATCTAGATTATCATTGTCAGTACGAGGGCATCGGCTCATAGTCGCCAGACTCATCACGTTGGGATGGCGCTAATATTATACTTATGATAATGTATAGCTTAACCATGTAGTGGCGGTCTAAGAATATCCACTACCCCATATCGTCAAGAGGCGACAGGTGAGAAACTGGAACAGGAGATGGGCGGTACTATTTTATTTTTAAAAACTCCAAATAAGAAACTGCGGTTGCCAACCTGCCTGCCAAGAGCATCATTATCATCATTACAGCCCTTCACAAGTCTACTGCTGAACATAGGCCTCCCACAAGGAATACCACAAAGTACGGTCCTCACCCATCTGCACACATCGACTTCCTGCATGCCTTACCAGGTCATCACTCCATCTATTAGGGGGCTGCCCTATACTTCGCCTATTGGTACGAGGCTGCCACTCGAGAACTTTTCTTCCAGATCGATTGTCAGTTCTTCGAGCTATATGGCCGACCGGTTCACGGCTTAGTAATCCGTTGGGCTATGTTCCTTACTCTGGTTTTACTGCGTTACTGTTCTACTGTTTATCATGCAGAGAAACCCTGAGCAGAGCCCCCTCCATAGCTCGCAGAGCAACCTTGAGTTTCCTAATACGGACAGAAGTAAAGGACCACGTATCAGATCCATAAGACATCACTGACAAAACGCACTGGTTGTACAACCTTGTTTTCAAATTTTGAGGTATACCTGACGGGAAGATGTTTGTGTCATAATGTCGCGAATGCTGCCCAGCCGAGTTGAATCCCTCTATTGACCATACTCGTCAACAACTTCGAGCTTAATGCTCCCAACAACTACCGGCATAGGTGTCACATGATCTTGGTTTGGTCCATGTTCATTTTAAGATCTATCCGTTGGAAGACACTATTGAAGTCATTGAGCACAGTGCTTAGGTCCTCCAACGATTCTGCCATAAGGACTATAAAGCGTAGAGATATGACAAAATCCTCCCTATAAGGTAATTTATGGGTCACTGCTAAAAATCGGCCTCCTAATTTTAGCAGTGGACTTTTATAGGCTTTAATGGAAGGATGAATGAATAAAAAATTGTATTTTTAGGGTTACGTGCCTCAAAAGGAAAAACCGGAACCCTTAGAGGATCACTTTGTTGCCCGTCTGTCTGCTGTCTGTCTAGACCATTTTTCTCAGGAACGCGTGGAGATATCAAGCTGAAATTTATATCAAATACTCATGTCTACTGTCCCTTGGAGCTGTGAAATCAAACTTCTAAGCCAACGCAATCAAAAGATACAGCCGTTTATGCCGTAAATTTTCGACATTCGCAAGGGAATCAAAACCTACAGGGTACTTTCCGTGAACTCAGAATCTTGAAATTTGTACGAAGCAACGTGTTACAGCACAGATAAAGGAAAAATTGCGAAAAGCATAAATTTTTAGTTACATCATATAATAAAAATATTTTTAATAATTTTAAACTTATATACCTACAGATTTCTTCGGAACCCTCGGTGCGCGAGTCCGACTCGCACTTGGCCGGTTTAATTTTTATAGAATAAGGGTGGCAAACGAGCACGCAGTCCACCTGATTGTAAGTGGTTGCTGTGGCCCATAGACATCTACATCTATCTTCGTTTGCGAATCAAAATGCAGATGCGTTGTCAGCCGTGAGGAATAAGATAGAATCCCTCTTTTTCCAGTAAAAAGGGTCTCCGGTTCTCTACACTCACCATACGAAACACAGCAGCATTAAACTGCTATTTGACGCTGGTATTCTGTGAGAGCGTAGTCATTCCCCGGTCGAGCCGACCCATTCGTGCTACAACTATACTATTAATATAGTTGCAGCATGACTCTACCACGTAAAAGTATGTGTGTATCATCGCTTATCTTTATATCTGTTGACATCGTAGTCAAGCACTGGCTTGTTATTTAAAATTAATGATTATTTTTTTATTGCGTTGCATTATATATTACTGCTACTAAGTTTTCCGATAAATATTAATCGTCTTCTTAATAATATATAATGCGTTCTTCATAATGAACCTTCATGGAATAATATACATTGCATACACGAACACTCGATTCATAAAATAAAATGGCGGTGAGCAATGTTTTCGGCGTAACTCATCCACTCCAATATCGCAGAGATTGTGAATGTTAAGTTATTGCTGTAACAATTTCGTATTGGCCTATAAAACCTCACTTTCGCTTTATTTATTCGCAGTAAAATGATCAATATTCGGTATTGCCATTAGATACATTTATAATATAGGGATGAATATTTTTTTAGGGAATATCATTCATATATTCTTGAAAACCCGTGTTAGTAACGGGATTTTAAGTAATGAAGGGACTGAATAATATTTTTAGATAATGTTACTTTCATAAAAATATCGTATTTCGTAAAGTGAGATGCCGTTCCATTTTTCTTTGGAATTATTACAATGTTATTTATCAAGGTCTTTTAACATTAGATATATCACTTCCGGGTGCGTTCAGCGAGCTAGTCACCTATCACATGAGTTATACTAGACAAGATAATGATAAGTTAGGGATTCGCTGTTTTACTCTGCATTAAAATCTCGTTAGTACCAAGTGTAACTGATTGCTTTGCTTCTGCTGTGGTAGTCTATTCTAAATTGTTGACGTTGCAAAATGTTAATCCGTATTTGATTCGGTTTTCAAAAACTTTTTATCTACAAATTATTTGTAGTATGAGTTTCTCGTTTATAATTTTTTTCTTCTATTGCCGACTTCATATACACTTAGTATGGTCTGATACGTGAAAAAGTGCGAAGAGCAAAAATTCATCCAAAGATGTATGATAATAAACACAAATATAACAGACCGTTTTTATAAAAGTAAAAGTGACAAACGAGGGTATAGACCACCTGATGACAAATGGATGATTTAGGTAATTATACTCAAAAATTTTACTTGAATTAAAATACAGATGTGTTGTCACCCCTGGGGACGACGATGATACCAGTAAAATTGTCTCCGGTTCACTACATTCACCATACGAAAATCAGCAGTATTATTCCACTATTTCACACTGGTATTCTTTACGAGCGCGATCCTTCTCCGATCGAGCCGACCTATTCGTGCGTAAGTTGCAACGTGGGTCTAATACTTATAAAAAGGGTTACTAGAATTAAAATATTTATCGCGAGTCTAGTATTGGATTCAACTTTTTACATCATGCTTTCGCTATTTCTATTCTTAAGTGATATGCAATTGTAATTTGAATAATGGTGGGTTATACGTTAAAAGTTAAAGTAAAAGTTATAGCTTATATACATCCCACTGCTGAGCTCAGGCCTCCGCTCATTTCTGAGAGGGTTTTAGGGCAAGAAAATGTCCGCCGCGCTGCCCCAATGCGTGTTGGCGAACTTCACACGTGTTCGATTTTTTTTTATTTCTCAGACATGCAGGTTTCCTCACGATGTATTCCTTCACCGCCGAGCACGTGGTAAATCAGCACATAAAATTGCAATTAACAATTTCTTTAGTGCCGACTGGGATCGAACCCAGTTATACGTACATTATAGAAAAATAACGTAAAATAACTTATGAAAACTGAAATTGAACTAAAGTTTAGTTAATTAAATGCGTCAATTACACCTGTTAAGGTTTTATTCGTATAAAGAACACAAAAGCAACAAACACCGTTGTACCTTTCAAAGAACCTATTTATAAACGGCCGTACAAAACTAAATTTATACGCATAAAAAGCTTTTTTGTACATAAGAAAAGCTTTAGACTCGCTAAAATAAGGTTAATATTAAATGAGACATGTTTTCATTTAAAATTATGCCTTTTCTCATTTTTTATAACACGATAATACTTACCAAGGTTTATTCAAAACACTTATTAAGATTTAATAATATTAATAATAATTTCGATGATATTATTTTAAATATTGCTATTATTTATGATCAGAATAAGGTTCTGATCACTACTGTAATATCATACTTCAAGGAAGTTACTGTTCTTACTGTTTTTAGAAAACTTGAGGAGGTTCTGTATACGACTGTATATTCTTTTATGTGTATTCACCGATTTCTCAGAAACGGTTCAACCGATTTAAAAAACGATTATGTTCGTATGTTCGTATATGTTTTGGAGGTGGCCCTATAATATTTTGAGAAAAAATGCAAATCTAATGGTGGCAAAATAGGTAATAAAACTTTCTTAAGTTTCGAACTTCAAAAGGGTTAAAAAATAAACTTTTAATGAAAAGTAAAAACGGACTTGAAAAACTAATAATAACTTATTTGTGCCCTTTGTTGTAGAGACTATCAGTCCTTGAGGTCAACGTGCGGTGAAGTTCCAAAAGGAACTGCATCAGCGACTGGGGCTGGTTCTTTTCTCGCTCAAAGTCTTAGTACGAGTATAGCCATTCAGCGAAGAAACGCAGTCAGCGTTCTTGGCACCATACCTAGTTTATAGGTAGAACTGTATGATAATTTAAGTTTTTAGTTTTAGTTTTTTTTATTATTATAGTTTCTTAATAATAAAAATAAAATAATTTCCACATAATGGCTACCGAAGTCGGGACATACATTTTTCAATATATACACATCAAAAAAGTTTGTGATCACTAGCAAAATCTGATATATTTTTAAAATTTAACTTTATGAAGAAAAATGTTTATTCGTTTTTTTTAAATAGAAATACAGTGTTTGAAATTAAGAAATAAAACGCTTTTTTTATTTTTTAATAAAAAAAAATTAGTAACTCAATGTCATTTTTTTCTGTTTATTTGGGATAACAAACAATTGTACAATATAATCCATAGATATAATAAAAGAAGTCTTTCCTCTTTAACTCTTTTTAAATTCTATATTTGAAGCTTAATAATCATACCATCAACACCGTTATCCACATATTACTATAGGGTCAGTGTACTAAACAATTAAAATTAAAAAATTTAATGTTCTATTAAAACGATCCGTCCACTAGTAAATACAGAGAAAAACAAATTGGTATATAATACTCCTGAATAATACTCCTTCCCTGGCTCGACACACGCGGAGATCCTCCTGGGCATGTTGAGGATCAAGTTATCCAGTATTTCTTGCGGTAACCTGCCCATTCTTGATAAGTGGGTTTCTTGATCTCTGGTTCTGTTTGAGGAGGTGGCTGAAGGTTCCAAAAAGCTCGCTTAAAAACATCTCACGTGAGCTCTTTTGGTTTAAGTCAGGCTAACCGTGTGATCTCTCAAAGAGCAACATTGCCTCGTTGAGCTCAACGTGCGGGCGCATTATCATCGGCTAGTACAAATTCGTGCTCATGGTGTAATCTAAATGTTCTGACAATTCCATCAATAGTGACTGTTTTGTATCTATCTGCCGTCATGGAACCTCGATACGCGATCAAAGAGGTTCTAGCTCCAAATATAATTCCACCCCAAAAGGACACCGATTTCTCGCCTTGCTGAACGGATCCAGTAGCAGTTCTTTGCCTTTCAGAGTCTCGAGGTATTCTCCAGATTCGCGATTCGTCAACGAAGAAACAGTTGTGCCGAATGTATTCCTCCTCATTTTACCGGAGCCTAGCCCACTGCAATCTCCGTCGCTGACGTTACCGTGAATTCAAAGATGCTCGTAGTCCAGCCTGGTGTAAGCAATTTCGAATGGTCTGAGTACTAAATACAAGTATGGAAACAGCCCGCATTTCTGCTTTTATTGTAGTGGCGTTGATTGTTGGGTCACTGATATAGCGCTTCTGAGTAGCAGTCAGAACAGTTGTGCGATCACGTCCACCGTGTTAGTCAGCTAAATTATCCATGCCCTCTGCAACGTGGCCACGACACAGGATTGGGATACAGCAACTCTGCGTGCTATTTCTCTCGTGCAATATCCTTCTTTTCTCAAAGTTACAATTCTTATCGTAAAGCTTCTGATAATCCTCTTGGCATTCTTTTAACCACAATTTTCCTCGAGAAAATATTTTAAATTCGTTAAAATGGTCTAAGTCAGATTTCTGAATGAGCGTAAACTTGGATTGATTTTTTTTTATTTGGAAAAATAATTGAATTTGTTTTATTGTTTTATGTTCTAATTCTATATTTTTATGAAAAGAATCTAAAAAGAAGAAAAAATTATAATATAGGCTACCGTAAAAAAAATCGATTCTTAAAACTGATCGCAAATTTTTTTGACGTATATGCTATATCTTAGCAAACACTTTATAAGCTATTTATTATGTGGAAACTATTTTATTCTTTTTAATTTTTAAGATGGTTTTACTTTTTAGTAAAATAAAAAAAAATTAAGATATTATAAATGAACATCTCACTGCTGACGCAGCCCTCCTCTTGTAGTTCAGAGGTTTTTGAGCTCAGAAAATTCCGCCGCGCGCGCCGCACTAAATTTATATTGATGGACCTTACATGTTCCTCGTGATGTTTGCTCTCACTGTCGTGCACGCAATAATCAGCACTTAAATTAGTAATTAAAAAATTAACCGGTACGGGCCAGTGAACCGGCCAGTTTGTTCGGTTTGCGTATGCTGAAAATTTTCTGGGTGTCTTTAAATATAACTATATATAATGTTCATATTGAAATGCCCATTAATGTATAGAATCCAAAGTTATATTACTATAATACATGTATATAGTTATGACATATAATCATATGACAATATAGTGATTTTTAAAGTTTTTACACAAACTTTAGTTTTTAAAAATCAGTATGTTAATAAAATACGGCTGCATGCAAAAATATTTCGGCTATCAAATCTTGCTGCTGGCTAATAAAACTAGTAATGCTATTATAAGTTTTAAAATGGAGCAAGTTTATTGCTTAATTGAAATAATAACTGCTTAATCTTGGAAGTAAGCAGATAGGCACAGGAATTCTTATGTATGTAATTGTAGAGATTATTAAGAAACGCATCATATCATCTGTGTAAAAAAAACCTTTTAGCCTTCGACATATGCTGGCATAATCATGTCGTCTAAAGAAATAAAATAAAAAATTTGTAAAATTATATTAAGTAACTCAGTGCTTCTTTCGGCAAAGGCCTCTTCCAACGTCTTCCATTGACCATCTAGTCTATATTTAACACGTAAAATACACCAAAGATGATTATTAGAACATGTACTGTGATCGTCTATGCGTTTGCCAAGCGTGGCGATTACATTAAATCATTCTTAATATAGGGAGATTCAAATGTATGTATTTACCATATTTATAAAATATTACAGCTTTGTTGAAATATTTTATGGCTCGTAATAAGTAGGACGAATGCATTAAAAGTACAGTAAACAGTATTTGTAGAGAAAACAAGGCGAGTTTGGTTGCGTGACTAATGACTTTTCTTCTATTTCTTATTGTTTTTCAGTTGTTGACCCTGCGCTATCGACATTTGTTGGTAGCCACAGTAGCCGTCCCCGGTAATTACGCTAGTATAATGGTTTACGGGAAAGATTGTTGTGATCAGGATTTTTGAACTAAACGATCTATTAATTAAAATTGTATGTAAAATCTTTGCCACTTTAAAAAAAAAATACATATTTTTAACGTTTCGCAGCAGTTCTGAATTAAGAAACTCTTAGCCTATATTTAAAGAACACGAGAGAACACATTCCTGGAAATATTTTTATAAGAAATGCAAGTTTATGGTGTTACTGCTAGTTTACCGTACCTAACCTACAATGTTAACTTTCGCAGCCCGTACCCCAACAAATTACTGTTGCCAATATTTTATCAAGTGATTCTGTTTAAAAAGAAGAATATTGTTATGTTATATAATTATCCAAAGAAGAATGTTTAGATATATTACAGTAATCATATCACATTATATAATATACAGAATTAAATCACAATACATCATTTAATTAGTTAAAGTTAGACCCTTTTAACAATATTGCACAGTTCTTTTATGTTGCTCCTGTTTCAACCTGTATATATCGTTGTGTAGTTCTTTTAAGGTAAGCTCATTGTAGACCGAAAGCAATGCTAGCATTATGGCGATGAGAAAAAGCGGGAACTCATTTGTAAGTATAGAAAAGGGCTTAGAAAACTGAGTTACTAGTAAAATAGAAGGAAAATATATGTAATATATTTGATATTTTCCAAACAAATTTTAAAAACTGTTTTATTTACATGGGGACTATTTAACTACATAAAAAACTGAAACCTAATATACAGTATCTACACTATAATATTATAAAGAAAGAAGATTGTTTGTTTGAATTGAATAGGCTCCGAAACTACTGGACCGATTTGAAAAATTCTTTCACCATTAGAATCCTACATTATTCCTGATGAACATAGGCTATATAATATTTTCAAAATAGTTAAGGATCCGTATGAAAACTTCGTTAATGTAACCCAAGGTGTTAAAAAAATACCAAAGAGAATCCTTATATCGCGTAAACTACGGAAACTATTGATAATAGAGCAAAGTAATGTACTTCAGTTTTATAGAGGATATCAATATCTACAAAAAAGCCTGCGATACCATATGTTTAACTATCAAAAGCCTTCCTTCAAAAGCGTCATTGCCAAGGCAAGGTCTGAGCACATCGGCAGAATTGGCGAGAAGCTAGTTCGCCTTCCTTCGAGAAACTGTGCATTCTGGTCTCTCGCCAAGGCTGTCCAAGGGAACTTCTGTCAGTCATCTCTTCCATCTCTGCACAGAGAGGACGATTCACTGGCCCATGCCGCAAAGGAGAAAGCCGATCTGTTGAGCTCTCTTTTTGCGTCCAACTCGACACTAGATGACGGGGGAACACACCGCCGACCATCCCGCGATGTGAGTGCTCCATGCCGGATGTGCGGTTTACACAGCGCTCGGTTCGCAAAGCACTCTTCTCCCTGGACGTCAGCAAGTCGAGTGGGCCCGATGGAGTCCCTCCCATTGTGCTGAAGACGTGTGCTCCGGAGTTGGCACCGGTTTTAACGCGTCTTTTCCGGTACTCCTACTCCCAAGGCGTAGTTCCGAATTCATGGAAGACAGCTTTGGTCCACCCGATCCCTAAAACAGGCGACCGCTCAGACCCGTCCAACTACAGGCCTATTGCCATCACCTCCTTATTCTCCAAAATAATGGAATCCATTATAAACTGCCAGCTCATGAGGTACCTTGAGGATCACCAGCTGATTAGTGACCGTCAGTACGGGTTTCGTCGAGGTCGATCAGTTGGTGATCTTCTAGTCTATCTGACTCATAGATGGGCGGAGGCAGTAGAGTCCAAGGGGGAAGCATTGGCCGTTAGTTTGGACATAGCGAAGGCCTTCGATCGGGTCTGGCACAAAGCGCTTCTTTCGAAGCTTCCTTCCTATGGGCTTCCCGAGAAATTGTGCAAATGGATCACCAGTTTCCTTGCTGATCGGAGCATCAAGTTCGTAGTAGACGGTGCATGCTCTGATTTCAAGCCTATCAACGTTGGTGTTCCACAATGCTGCGTGCTATCACCAACGCTGTTTCTCCTGCATATCAATGATATGTTGCTAACTGGTAGCATTCATTGCTATGCAGACGACAGCACTGGTGATGCCTTATATACCGGCCGTCCCAATATTTCTCGGGAAAATGTCGCTGAGTACCGTGACAAACTTGTGTCTGAAGTCGAGTATTTGCATAACAAAGTCTCGGGTTGGGGCCGACTAAATCTAGTCCAGTTCAATCCCCAGAAGACACAAGTTTGCGCGTTCACCGCTAAAAAGAACCCCTTTGTCGTATCTTCTCAGTTTCAAGGCACTCCCCTTGCTGCCTCAGCTAGTATCGGAATCCTTGGCGTCGACATATCGAATAGTGTGCAGTTTCGTGGTCACTTGGAAGGGAAGGTCAAATTGGCCTCTAAAAAGCTTGGCGTGCTCAGCAGAGCGAGACAGTATTTCATGGGGCACATCGCTTGCAACTTTACAAAGCGCAAGTTCGGCCCCATATGGAATACTGTTCTCATCTCTGGGTCGGGGCACCCCAGTGCCAGCTCCTTCCACTTGACCGCATCCAGCGCAGAGCGGTTCGAATCGTCGACGACCGAGCTCTTTCTGATCGGCTCGATACACTGGCACTGCGTAGAAATGTTGCATCTCTTTGCGTACTTTATCGCATCTATCACGGGGAGTGCTCTGAGGAATTGTTCGGACTAATTCCAGCCGCTCAATATCACCATCGCACATCGCGACAAAACTCGCGTTACCATCCATACCATCTGGATGATTGGCGGTCCACCACTGTGCGATTTAGAAGAAGTTTTCTCCCTCGCACAACTTCCTTGTGGAATCAATTACCACCAGCGAATTTTCTGGACCGATACGACTTAGGAACCTTCAAGAAAAGAGCTTACACATTTCTAAAAGGCCGGCAACGCATCTGCAACTCCCCTGGTGTTGCGGTTGTTCATGGGCGGCGGTAGTCACTTACCATCAGGTGAGCCGCATGCTCGTTTGCGCCCTCTTCTATAAAAAAAAATATTACAGTTATGTCACAATAACTACTTTTTCATGTTAAAATATGAAATAGTAACGCCGGTACAAACTAGGCCACATTATTCGTATCAGTATCTGTAGCATGCATAACCACCAATTACGTTAACCATGTAATTTAAGTAACATATTTCACTTTTTAAATCTTTCTTAATTCAGCAACCGTCCGTCATGATGTCTCTCTCGAAGTTCGCATGTCGCAAGGCGTAGACGCCTTTATAAATGATTTTTTGCATAATCGATTGAAAAAGAAAATTTTGAAATCACACAAAATTCACAGAATATTTAGTAGTCAATCAAACAAAACAATAGTTATTATTTTGTTGGCAGCATTTTGATTTCTTATAGACTATTATGGGTTGATAATGACATTTGCAATATGAGCGTAAACAATGAATGTTTTATTTTATTTAATTTATTGTATTTGTAATTGTTTATTCACCTCCTCTTGATACAAACTTCAACTATGCCATATCTCACATTCCTCCATGCGCGCATTATACTTAAAAAGGGGTACAAAGTTTTCTCTTCACGTATTAATATATTGATATTGGGGTATATAGGAACTTATTTCCCAAAATAACCTACCCGACTTATCTAGATCTCCTGCACACATTGATCCATGCTGCTTATCGCATTCAGATTTCAATGGCGATAGGCTTTATCATTATCATTGAGAGGATGTAAACTCTCGCCCTCTTTTTCCTAAAAGAGGGTCGCTTCCGATACGGCATAGGAAGCTTTAAACAGCTGGTTGCCAGTCCCCAAAGGCGGTTTTTAGGGGGTATCACATAGGCTCCCCGGTTAGGCGTGAGTCCCCCATAACCACGATGGATAGCCATCGTGGTATGCGTAATGCATTTTCCCCCTCCCGTAAAGGGTAGCCCTTTTCCAAATTGCTTCGGGCGCAAAAAAAAAAAACAACCAGTTTGCTATGCGTGGTAAGAATGGGTAAATCTCTCTAGCAATGCACGTCAGCTGGCACATTTTTGGACAATCTATGTCCTTATACTTATTAAGTATATTGAAAAAATACCAATTTTACTTAGTAGAGCCATGCTGCAGCTATATTAGTAGTATAGTTGTAGCACGAATAGGTCGACTTGACCGGGGAAGGACCACGCTCTCACAGAATACCAGCGTTAAATAGCAGCTTAACGCTGCTGTGTTTCGTAGGGTGAGTGTAGAGAACCAGAGACCCTTTTTACTGGAAAAGAGGCATTTCATCTTAGTCCTCACGGGTGACAACGCATCTGCATTTTGATTCGCAAACGAAGATGAATGTAGATGTCTAAGGGCCACAGCAACCACTTACCATCAGGTGGACTGTGTGTTCGGTTGTCACCCTATCCTATAAAAAATTACTAATTTTACGGATTTTACTACGTTTATTTTAACTCATTTTTACTTTTTTGTTATTATATTATATATTACTTCCCGACGTTACGGTTGCTTTAAAGCACTGATAGTCACGAAGGGGTTGAGTTTTATTGACAATTTTATAGTTAACCCACGTTACTTTCAGCTTCGTTTTTTGTAATATTATTTTTTTGGTCCGATTTATGTATAACGAACTTAGTGTCTTCAAATCTTGGAGTGGTACTGGTTTCAACCAAGTCAAGGTTACCAATGAGCCTCTTAGCACGTGTTTCCACTGAGTCCAACGCTGCTAAATTGTATTTTGCAGCACCAGCCCACATATGATAGCGAAACTCCATGCACGACTAGACTTGCGCTTTATATAATGTAAGGAGCTGCCCCAGTGTCTGGTACCGCTCGGGTTATAATTTTTTATAAATTATATGATAACTTTATAAATGATAGGATAACAAGCAGATGGTAGCACCCAGCCACCTTCTCTAATGTAGTTTGGAAGTTTTTAATTTTTGTTTTTAATTTAAATGCCACTACAATAATTCACAAAGACATACAGGTCAAGCTAGTAAAAGCGCGTTAAAAAGGCGCATGATGTGGTGTGACATTGAACGTGTAAGAAGTAAGTTTCATGAATGGGCCAGCTATTTAGCTTGAAGAACCGACAACAGGTGTAAAAGAAAGACTCTCGAGGTGCAGCCTCGTACCGGTAACCGAAGTGTAGGGTTATCCCTTACTAAATGATGTGACGATCTAGTAAGAGATGCAGGATGTCAAAGGATGTAGGTTACTTAGGACTGTACTTTGAGGCATTTCTTGCGGGTGACTATTTTCAGTAGTAGACTTGTGATGAGCCGTAATGATGATGTTGATGATATGTGTTAAAGTAAACTTACAGTCCATTCGTTGTTGAGAGCGTTATGGTATACCTATGGTATATGGCGTAATTTATCTGCTGTGCGTGCGTGTTTGTGGACCTCATAAGTATTGGAAATATTTGTATTCCTCAGACATGCGGGTATCGTAACGATGTTTTCTTTCATCGCCAAGCACGTGGTAAATCAGGACTTAAAATAATTACAGCTAACAATTTTACTTGTGCCAGCGCAGATCAAAACCGGCTCGCTCGCGTACTATGATATGTTTCTTTTTCATCGCATTTTAAGCTTTTTCGTCATCATAGGTACGTTAAAAATTCGAGTAATTATGGAATATGAGGACCGTTGTGGCAGCAATGTGGCACAAGCGGCACGCAACATCAACGACGTATACGGAGCGAAGATTACAAACGAACACACTGCCTGTTATTGGTTTGCCCGCTTCCGTTTTGGAAATTACGACCTGAAAAATGAGCCCTGTGGTCGTCCGAAAACTTTGGTCGACAATAACGAATTAAAGGCGATCGTGGAAGCTGATGATACTCAATCTACGGCTGAATTAGCAGCTACTTTCGAAGTTAGCATCAAAACAATACTGGTTCATTTGCTTTGAATTGGCAAGGTAAAAAATCTTGACAAATGGGTGCACCACGAACTCAATGATCGCCAGCGCAAAGTACGCGTCGAGACGTGTCTTGCACTGCTCAAGAGGCACACAAACGAAAGAATTTTGAACAGCTTTGTTACCTGTGACAAAAAATGGATTCTGTTTGACAATTGGAAGCGCTCAGCAGGTTGGTTGGATCCTGGTTCAACACCTAAACAATGCCCTAAACGAAAACTTACCTCTCGAAAAGTGATGGTAGTTGTATGGTGGTCTAGCGGAGGTGTGGTTCTTTCCTATTATTTGTAATTTTTTGTTACGTGGTAGAGCCATGCTGTATTTATATTGTGTTTGCGGCACGAATGGGTCGGCTCGACCGCGGAAGGACCACGCTCTCACAGAATACCAGCGTAAAATAGCAGCTCAATGCTGTTGTGTTTCGTATGGTGAGTGTAGAAAACCGGAGACCCTTTTTACTGGAAACGGGGCATTCCATCTCAGTCCTCAGTGGTGACAACACATCTGCATTTTGATTCTTAATGGAGGATAAATGTAGATGTCTATGGGCCACAGCATCCATTTACCATCGGGTGGACTTTGTGCTCCTTTGTCACCCTTATTCTATATAAAAAAAATACGTTTTCCGTGTACAATTTACGTATTTAAAACGCCTCCATAGTACAGGAGAAATTTTACTGTACAACGTTATTTTTAACAAAATAAAGAGAACAACGTCGTTGACTGTACATTCCACTATGCCGTTGAAAAGAAGGAAGATAAACAGCGGTTTTAACTTTAGTCGGGTAGTAGAGAGAAAAAGGATAAAAAATATTATATGAAGATCTATTTTGTATTAACCGTATTTATTATATGGATCGTTTTTACTTTTAGACATTATATTAATATCAACTTGTTTATGACAATGCTTTTTATAATGGAATTGTAAGCAAAGTACGTGTTTGTATCTATATATACAGGCACACTATCACAAACAAAAACCACGCTACAGCCAAAAAACTAAAGATATATGAACCTATATAATATAATATAATATAATAAATTTTAAATAATTTTTACTCTGCATTTAAATGAAAACTGTATGGCAGCGACTTTCACTTTTTTCAAATTTACAGTTTTATTAAAAAGATTATGATAGCTTTATAATAGATGGTGTTGTAACTATCTCGTTTTCGCCAGACATAAAATAACCAAACCAGCAGCGGCGACAATGGTGCAAGATACGTCTGGTACTGCGATTGTCAATCCAGCTGCAAAGCGTGAGGATTAACGCAAAATATTTCCCTACGCGCTGATGATGATGTCGACGTAATTTCAGCCTACATACGTCTGATACGCAAAGCCTGCGCAAGGCTACCGGGGCAGGATACAACAAGTCCTCGATTTTTTTTGATTTCTCACATAAGCAGGTTTCTTCACGATGTTTACCTACAGAGTTAAGCTCGTAAAAATATTTGAAGTTAAAACTGCAACTAACAAATTCGTTATGCTAGCGGATATCGAACTTGCGCACTAGAGAGTTCTTATGCTATCAGTCGTAGTAGCTCAGGGATAAAGCGATTAATTTGATTAAAACAATCTGGAATGTTCTGTAATAATAATATATTACAGATATAAGCATACCGTTACCGTTACAGCCCATTAAAGTCCACCACTGAACATAGGCCTCCCCCATAGATTGCCTCATAAGGAGATATTTGCCGTAGTAGCCACGCTTGGCAAGTGGTTTGGCAACCGCAGTTTTTTTTTTATTTTTAGTTGTTATTAGGAGGACTGCCCATCTCCTGATTTGTTTCCCTCTGTCGCCTCTTACGACACCCACGGGATGTGTGGGGTAGTGCATATTCTTACACCGCCACCATACGGTAAGACCTTACTTCATATGATCATTTCTATAGTAAGTTCTTCACAAAATATAAGTATATGAATTACAATATCATCACAGCAGTGAGAAGTATGTTAAATGCAAGTTTCACAGAAGTAGTGTTCAAGTAAGATTTTTTTATTTAAATTTATTTTGGCTTACAAAACATAAGACTGTCGTAAAATACTTTCACTTACTGAGTAAAGACGTTCATAACTTTTGTTTTCGTATGGCCAGAAATATGAAAAGACACGCGTTTTACGACGGACCAAACCATTCGCAGCTCAATCTTCAGCTGTTTCTCGGGTATGGTATCATTTAGTTGCTGTTACCGCTCAAATTGGGCACTTCCTACGTTTCAAGATGCGGAAAAGTAAGGAAATAAAACGTAGAATGACTAGAAGTGGTCTCCAAGTATGCCTTTTTACCACGTTTTTAACCACACTGCAGATGTATTATGGTTACCGTACAAATGGAGGAAGATCCATGCTCTTATATAATACATAATGTGCAAAAGTATAACATGGTGATTGACAAAAATGTAGATCCTTCTTAGTACTAACAAGACATTCCATCTTGGTCCTCGGGGAAGATAACGCACCTGCGTTTTGGTTCTTAATTATTCACCACAGCATCCACTTGCCATCAAATAGACTATGTGTGTGTTTGCCACTTTTACTTGTGTAGAGCACTTTCGTTTCTCTGGTCAGCACGTGCCCTGACTGTGTTTTGCCAGTTAAAATGTGTTAATCTAGAGATAGCACGCGGCTTTAAGTTGATTGAATCATGGCAGAGTACCAGCATCAATGTTAATTACATTTAGTTCTGGATAGAGTGGAAAACATTGTTTTTTGATGGAGTAGATATTGTTGATTTCGTGAATATTTAGTAATGACAAATGCATCTGAAACGTGGTAACTATCGTGGTTGGCTCTCAGCTGATGAATTGGTGTGTTTACGAAATGGGAATGGGAACAAGGGGAGTGTAAGTGCCTTAAATTTAGTTAATGGAATTTTCTTATCTTATATGGTGGAACTTCATCTTTCATTAAACATTTGTTTATTATTAATATTTTAGATTGTATATTCATTTGATATGCTGACAAGAAGTTGTCGCTGTATGAATCTCAATCAGGATTAAAAATCCGTAAGTCATTTTTTAACAATGCAATTTCACAAAGCGATTAAGATGTTTTTGTCAAAATCTGACAAATAGCTTATTAAATATATTCTCCTTTTGAGCTTCGTCGCAGTCGGATAAAAATTATAACAACATATTCTTACAATTGTTTTTAAAGACGCTACTTAGGTATGTCATTGCAACCGACGTTAATGTGGAGAGAAATAATACTACCATATAATATGAGTGTTTGACCGAAATATCAAATCGAGATTCAATCGTTCTGTTGGTATCATTATCTTCAGCGGATACCGAGCGATACCGAGCTCGTCGATACCGCCCGATGCGGGCGGTATCGACGAGCATCACCTCTATGTAAACCTGTAGAGGAACTACAGCTTTACACTTTACTGCAGCTACAGTTGATAGCTTTTTGGATTTATTGGGTTGGAAATATCAAGTAGTAAGTTTGAAGCCCTACGGAGTACCTCAACTACGTACGCCGACTAATGTTATGACAACGGGGTCTACGGAAGTAATATTGACACATTGCTCACCGCAACTTCCGCCCGAGGGGTATTCTTTGTGGTTTCGGGTACTCACTATAGCTATAGTAGAAAGCGATCGTTTTGCCCTGATTAAGCTATTTGTAGATAGTTTTAGGTTGCTCATTATAGCATCCAACAGTTTCACGCTATCACGCGACGGTCCCAGCAGATCTTCAAATACGATAGTTTTTGGGTCTAGATAGTCCGATTTTGCTTTCGCTTAATGTGATAGAGATTCGCAGTCGATTTTTGAGAGGTGTATTTCGCTTTTTTTAAATCATCTCCTTTACCTAATTCTTATTTTATGTGTGACTATTCCCTCAACGTCTGAATCAAACATGTGGAGCGTGTTGCCTGCAACATGTGGAGTCGCATTTAAAATTTTGCATCCAGTGAGGTGAGGTGCCATCAATTTTTTTTAAGCGCGTTATGTACCGAACTCAGAGAGCAATGTTTTTATTTTCCAGTAATGGAAGCTGCCTAGTTTTAGCTCGGAGCTTAAATTAAAATCAATAAAAATCTATATTTTATAAAGGCGTGGAATATTTTACTATTTAAAAATATAATCTTATATATTTATGATGTTACGTCTAGATTTCTTATCTCCAAATTTAAGGCATGGGTCGTGCGACTACCGTGATATATTTTACGATTCTCGAGACATAAGCCTATGGAGGCACGGTTGAACCTTCACGTATTCGTCCCCATTCGGTGATTTGTTAAGAAGCACTAGCTTGTTACTACCACATATTTCTTGTTGAAGGTTTACATTTGTTTTTCCCGAGAAAGATAGAAGTTAAAAAAATCATATTGCCCTTGTTTACACCGCTTCTTGTATTTTTTACTTTTGTATGTGTATATAATTGTAAGGAATCTAATATAACGTTAATATTATTTTATTGCAGCCAATTACAAGTTCAATGTTGAACAAAGTCGTTCATAAAGTTTATCCCTAAACACTACACTGAACCGTCTACAGCAGTAGAACGCTCCAAGAGTTCAATGAATTAAAAATTGATATAAGATTTTATTTTTGCTAAAATAACAATAATTTACTTCAATAATATCAATTCTATTTATAATAAAATGATAAGTATTCCCAGAAATCGAATCTCAAACATTTCCTTATACGGATTCATTTATTGCTCAATCAATCAGTCCGATTAATCCTTTTGTGATTTATAATTTTGCTTATGCTTGAAACGTATTTACGCACATAGATAATGTTTACGCAGTTACTATTTCTACGAAATAAATGTACAATTAAATCAATTGTGGATTTCATATAATTATGGCTAATTCTTAAAAATTTAGTAAGTATATCTTTAAAATATATAATAGTTATACATTCTACGAAATATTAAACTACCTTCATTTAAAATATTGGTTTAATGCGATTTGGTAAAGTATTGGGTCAATTTGGTAGAGGTACTTTCGTATATTATGAAGAGAAGGACAGATTTCCCCCGTTTCACACTCAAAACTTTGATACGAACCTTGTGAACTATTCGGACTCTTCACAACTCGTTTATAATTTATGACCTCGTGTATAATTTATATAATTTATGTACAATACATGAAAAAGAAATAATTGTAATAATTGAATGAAACTAGTTTGGATGGTACATCATCTATCTGAACATGCTAATTTCAATAGAGATGGCTGGGTCCTACCAGCTGCTTGGGTTCACAAAATTAAATCCCAATCAAAAGTCGTACGCTAGGGCGTACGACTTATATATAATTACAAGATTACAAGATATATAATAAGTTGTTTCTGTGCAGATCGGAACAATAATTAATAATTTTAAACTGAAGGTAGCCATGGTCTAGTATAACATTGAGATATCGAACACCTCAGTCTCCATGTGAGACGGGAATAAAAAATGAGTTAATAAACGCGATAAAATCCGTAAAATTAGTTTTATTTAAATGTTTGTGTATGTTTATGTTTGCGTGAACATGAGAAATCATAATTGTAATTAATAAATATCCTTAAAATATGATAAGCACTTTATAATATCAACATATTTAAACTCCTTATAGCACATGTAACATTTCTTATATAACTGTAAACGGATAGGAGTGTTTTCTTCGTTTAGCAGTAACGAAAATGTAGTGACGCTTATATTTACATTAAGCGCAACGATCTTTATTAAACTCGGCTAAAATTTAGCGTCTAAAAATCAAGTCATAAAACCTTTTCGTCTCCATTAAAGTAATTGATTCGATAAGACATGAGAAAAGTTTCTATTTGACAAGGGACCGGTTCTATGAGTAACGTGGAATCCTGGGAAATGAAAAAGGAAAATAGATTTACTTTAGTCTTTTTTAACAAATACGTTAGATTTTGTACATTCCACTGGGTACTGCTTTTTTATAATTCAATTGATATTTTTGACTATTGATTCATTACGCTGGATATTTTTTGTTAAAAATTATTATGAAGGACGATAAAAAGGTATAATTCTTTTTTTGTTGTTAAATATTATAAAAATTATTTATATTTCACATTTTTCAAATTCGGTTTGTAAAGAAAATTATGTCATTTTGATTGAAACTGTTTCGTGCTTGTTTATTACTAAACATTTTGATATTCAAATGTCTTACATATAAGGAACGGTATAACATACTACCTGTTGAAGTATTTTTTTTTTATAGGATACGGTGACAAACGAGCACACAGTCCACCTGATGGTAAGTGGTTGCTGTGGCCCATAGACATCTACATCTATCCTCAATAAAGACTCAAGATGCAGATGCGTTGTCACCCGTGAGGAATAAGTTTAAGCTTAAGTATAATGGAATGCCTCTTTGCCAGTAAAAAGGGTCTCCGGTTCTCTACACTCACCATACGAAACACAGCAGCGTTAAGCTGCTATTTTACGCTGGTTTGCTGTGAGAGCGTGGTCCTTCCCCGGTCGAGCCGACCCATTCGTGCTACAACTATACTACTAATATAGCTGCAGCATGGCTCTACCACGTAAAATATAGATTATAAATAGACTATACAGATAGATTCAACATTTGATATAATAACCAATACATAGGAACAATTTTTTATAGGGTAAAAGTGGTAATACCTATGCTTACGCCGGCACCACACGGCAAATGGCCGCGCAGGATATCATTATGGAATGAATGGATTTCCTTCTTTCAGTATTTGCTGTTGTACTTTTCTACTGTTTCTTTAATGTCTATTATGGAAAACTTACAAGAAAATTAGATGGAGTAAAGTCTCAATACTGACAAAAATATACATCCTCTAGTATGTAGAAATATTAATATTTTTATGTGCGGACTATAGACATTTCCACAACGATTTGATATCATAGTGCGAAGTAGCGGCGGTTGGTTGGTGCCCCAGCGCGGTCGTAACTTCACGCGCGGCCGCCGCCGGTAACGAGCAGCCACATAAAACAAAATGCCAGAACAGGAGGGATCCTCTAAATTTACTTAAATGCCAAATAAACTGCGAATTGCTTCGCCATTTTTTGTAAAATACTAGTTTACTTTGCAATTGCTGTACTCAAAAAGTGATAGTATTTTTATTACAAAGTGAATAGGTTTGTGATATTTAGAACTTTGTTGTTTCGAAAGAGAAGAAATGAGTTGCAAATGACTCACTAAAAATAATGATTGAGGTCGTAGATGTTGTTGGTTTACTGTCGTAGAATAGATAACCTTCAAAAACTAATGTCTAATAGGCAATTAATGTACTTTTTATTTTTAGTGTAATGGATTTTAACGAAGCAGCGCAATCTATTTTTAATTGAAACAATAAATTGTATTATATTGCGTTTCTTGAGTGCAGCTTTTTTATATCAATCAAATTATCATCATCAAAATGACAGCCTATCAAAGTGCTTTGCTGAATATAGGCGTCCCTCATTAATTGCCTTCATCGTCATTATCATCATCATCATCATTATAGCCATTCACAAGTTCACTGCTCCCCCAAGGAATGCCACAAAGCACGGTCCTGAGCCTTTATTTATTTATTTATTGCTTTAAGGCAATTAAATATCCCCCATATTTGGCATAGTTGCCAGACCAAGCAGACGGGTTGACACCACATTTATTTTTATTATTATTATTTGTTATCAGGAAGATGCTGTAGCCTATCTCCTGTTTCAGTTTTCTCTGTCGCGAATACCAACTATTTTAATCTTAATTTAATCATGCGAAAGTACGAAAAACGATACGAACATTGTTATTTAATTCAACACCTTCAAAATAATAAAAAAAAGCAGCTTTCGTGTTTCAAAAATTTTCAACGTAAGGATATTGCAGGTAATTTCTAACTGATATAAGCGGCAATTAAGTGAAAATAAACGTATCGTAAATACAAAACGTTTTATAACGCTCCGCGAGAACTTCGTTTGTGCTGATTGTAAAACAGATAAGTAAAAGTTGAATTTACAATTTAACGAAAATCGGCCTTAGTTTACTGTCGAAGACTATATAGCTTATAGTTATACGATGACTTTTTTTTATTTTTTGTGAAATTAAAGTATATAAAGGCTTGTACTCCATGTGATGGTAGAATATGAATGGAGCATGAATGAAGTCGTACAAACAAGGATTTAAATGCGTTACCACCCTTGAGAACTAAGATACCGCAGACAGAATTGTACATACCATTACCGTTACACTCCCTGATATTTGCTAAATTTGGCATGCTTGGCAGGTGGGTTGGCAACTGCAATTTTTTATTTTTTAGTTGTTAGTAGAAAGATTCTGCTTCCAATCTCCTGATTTGTTTCCCTTTGTTGCCTCTTACGATACCCACGGGGCGATATGGGGTAGTTACATTTTTACAACAACGCCAATTTCTTGTATTATTTGATGAGCTTGTATATTGTGGAACGTTACGCGAGCATGTCTTATCTTGCCTTAACATAGTACGATAGCGCCTTAAATTTTTTAGAGAAAAGAAATAATAATTAAGATGCAATCAGTAATATAAAACAGTAATATAAAAAGCTGTAAATCACTTGTTTCATCGGATGATATCTGCTGATGGAATTGAAGGATCAGCAAAATCCTAGCAATATGTCACACAGTTGCTGCATGGCTACATTTCTCCGTCTCTGACGGGCAGCTCGATTTATGAAATACTGTCTGTTCTATCCTGCTTCGTCTGGGGACTAATTTAGAAGCCAATTTCATGTGGTTGATTCATTGTGCTATGCAATTTCGTAAAGGCTCTGTTTCATGTTAATATTTTTGCGTCTGAAATGTTTGCTTGTACACAGTCAATTTTTTTTTATAGGAGAGGGGGCAAAAGAGCGTGCGGCTCATCCGATGGTAACTGACTACCGCCGTCCATGAACAACTGCAACACCAGGGGAACCAGGGGAATTGCAGATGCGTTGCCAGCCTTTTAAAAAGGAGTAGGCTCTTTTCTTGAAGGTCCCTAAGTCGATACGACTCGTCCGGAAAAATCGCTGATGGTAATCGATTCTACAAGGAAGTCATGCGAGGAAGAAAACATCTTCTAAATTGCACAGTGGTGGACCACCAATCATCCAGATGGTGTGGATGGTATCGGGAGTGCTGCCGCGATGTGCGTTCGTGAAATTTGGCGGCTGGGATTAATCCGAACGATTCCTCAGAACACTCCCCGTGGTAGATGCGAAAGAAAATGCAAAGGGATGCAACATCTCTTCGCAGTGCCAATGAATCGAGCCGATCGGAAAGGACTCGGTCGTCGACGATTCGAGCCGCTCTGCGCTGGATGCGGTCAAGTAGAAGGAGCTGGCACTGGGGAACCCCTGCCCAGAGATGGGAACAGTATTCCATGTGAGGCCGAATCTGCGCCTTGTAAATTGCAGGCGCTGTGCCGGCATGAAATACTGTCCCGCTCTGCTGAGCACGCCAAGCTTTTTAGAGGCCAATTTGGCCTTCTCTTCCAAGTGACCACGAAACTGCACGTCACTCGATATGTCGACTCCGAGGATTCCGATACTGGCTCAGGCAAGAAGGGGAGTGCCTTTAAAATGAGGAGATACGACAAAGGGGTTCTTTTTAGCGGTAAACGCGCAAACTTGTGTCTTCTGAGGATTAATCTGGACTAGATTGAGTCGCCCCCAATCCGAGACTTTGTTCAGTAAAGACTCGACTTCAGACACAAGTTTGTTCCGGTACTCGGCGACGTTTTCCCGAGAAATACTGGCACGGCCGGTGTATAGAGCATCACCAGTGCTGTCATCCGCATAGCAATGAATGTTACCAGTTAGCAACATATCATTGATATGCAGAAGGAACAGCGTTGCTGATAGCACACAGCCTTGTGGAACACCAGCGTTAATAGGGTTGTAGTCGGAGCATGCACCGTCTACAACGACCTTGATGCTCCGATCTGCAAGGAAGCTGGTGATCCAATTGCACAATTTCTCGGGAAGCCCATAGCAAGGGAGCTTCGAAAGAAGTGCTTTGTGCCAAACCCGATCGAAGGCGTTCGCAATGTCCAAACTAATGGCCAACGGGTCCTATGGGTCAGGTAGACAGTCTTTATTATTCATATAAGGATAAAGATAGTAAAGTAAAATTACAACCTATTTACGTCACAATATTGGGCACCGGCCACCGCGCTGACCCAATGTGGGTTAGCGGATATCGCGGTTTTACTTCATTTCATTCCATGCAGTGGTAAATCAGAACTTAAAATTGAAATTATCAGTTCATTAGAACTCGGGTTTTTTTGCGTACTGTGAACTTGAACTTTATTTATTTTAAATAAAACATATTATAACTAATAAGGAGTATTGAAAACAGACACGATTTAATCAAAATTGCTTACTTATGATTCTACGCTGAGTTACAAATGCACGTTAATTAATATCATTGTCAACATCATCATTATATCACATCACAAGTTACATAATATATGTACATAGACATCCCTCAAAGATTGCCGCATAGTCACCTACATTCATCGACTGACTACTTGTTTCATTGGAATGTATTCATCAGGTGGAATGAATGGACGGAGAACAAATGTGAAAAATCTAAAGCGTTTCTACAGTCAGAAGGAGAAAGATCAAGTTCTAGTTATTTAGTAATTAGATACCGATACTTTTAGGAGATGAATCATACAACATAATGACATTAAACGAATAAAACGTTGTCTTATAGAGGCGAGCATTAAGAATATAATGTATAATTTTGGTAAATACTAATCTTTTAACGGCTGATCTCATCTGGTTTCTTTCATTCCATACATACATACATACATATACATAAACACTCACGCCTGTCACCCAGAGGGGTGGGCAGAGACTACGGAGTCTCTGCCATTCATCCATATACTTTAAAAATTATTATATTATATTTATAATTGACAGAGACAGATAAATGCCGCAGATATACCTACGTTTTATTCTTATTGTTTGTTCTAAAGTAAAAAAATACAAACTTGGCATATAAAATTTAATTACAGAAGAAAGTAGTTAACAACATGTTTAAATACGACTTCACATAGGTGGCTGTGCAAGATACACAATTTTACATTTGTAAAAGGATTTTTTCTTTGTTATGACTTATGATATTTACATGGCTTCTTACTTAAAGCCAGCTTAGTACTTCACTCCACTTTTCAAAATAATGTTTTTTGCTTCAATGAAAACATGAAAGTATTATCATTTTAATAGAATAGATAAATATAATTACATCTTCAATTTTTGGTTAAATTTGATAAAAAGAAACAACATATTTATTGGTTGCTACAAACACAAATAAAAAACCATTATAAAATTAAAGAAAAAAACCTTATAAAAATATGAAGTTCACACTAGATTGCAGCAACGAAAGAGCTACTGGTTCAGGATAGTGCTACAGCACGAGAGCTACCGCAGTGCTGATATTCTGTCGGAGCGGTTTGAATAACTGACCCTTCGAATAACAAATATAGTAAATACCATTCTGGCTAAAATTGCCTTTTTATTCGTCCTTTCGTATCCTGTAAAATTTTCAAATTCAATTAGTAAGTTAAATTGGTCGTTAATACAGTGAAAGGCATATAGTTTTCATAAAATGCGAAATATTAAATTAATTGAAGAAATGTAGAAAACATTTTGTTTGAAAAGCTCATAATAATGTAATACTCAGTATTACGTAATAAGACTCAGCATTTGCCTTTTGGTAGCAGCGTAAGAGCATTCATCGTCCCCTTTCGCCCCGTGGAAGTTGTACGAGTGTATATCTAATCTAATCTAATGTAATCTATAGGTAATATAAGAAAAATATCGGCATCCACCTGCTAAGTGTGGCGAATGAAAAAAATTATGACAAATCGTCCTTTGATTATGCAGATGTATGTTACCCACATCTGTCCCAAGATCTTCTGAACAAGCTGGAACGCCTTCTCAATAACTGTTTAAGATATATTTTCGGGCTTCGTAAGTGTGACTGTATTTCGCAATATAATTCTAAGCTAAATTGGCTTACTGGTAAATTGGCCCGTGTAGTGGCGGGTAAAAATACCCACTACCCTATATATTCGCGTGGGTGTCGTAAGAGGCGACAGAGGGAAAGGTAAGGCAGAAGATGGGCAGCAGCATCTTTCTGATAACAGCAAAACAATAATAAAAAAAAACTGCCAACCCGCTCACCAAGCGTGGCAACTATGGCAATATACCCCCCATGATTAAAGTTATGAAGACATGGCCCCCAGTCCTCGGCGGTCCCGCTATTCCTGGCTACGGTGGCGACTATGGTAACGGTGGGGCAGGGGTTGCTAAGAATCTCCGATGGAGGTTCGGTTGCCACCTAAGATGACTCAACCTGGCAACATTAACGCACGTACCCTGAGGACTGACAAGAACATCCTGGAGCTGGAAGAAGAGATAGACAAGTTGCGCTCGAATATTATAGGAATATCTGAGTTCCGAAGAGAGAGGGAGGACATGGTAATCCTCGATTCCGGCAACTTTTTCTATCACCGGGAGGGCGACCATCTGTCCCAGGACTTATCGTCCACAAGTCTTTCGTTAAAAACGTTGTAAAGATTGAGAGTGTGTCGATGAGGCTTGCGTACCTTATACTCAGAATCACCAAAACGGTATTCGCTGAAGTTTATACAGGTTTACGCACCAATCTCGGTACATCCCGATGAGGAGTTGGAGGAAATGTATGAGGATATATCTAGAGCCATGCATTCCTCCAAAACTCATCATACGGTGTTAATTTAAAAAAAATACTAGTAATGCTATTAAACCTTACTAATATTCCCTTTAACCGCTTCTGATAAGCTTAAAATGCTTGTGTTAGAAGTGGTTCACAGTAGTAGGTTGACAGTAGTCGAATGGCGGATTCGAACCCACGACCTTTCGAGGTCGCGGTCCGCGCCCTGCCATTAGGCTACTGACGCTTACTTGACGATGTTAATGGGAGACTTCAACGCAAAACTAGGCACAAAAGAAAACGGTGAGTTGAAGGTAGGCAAATTTGGAATAGGGCAACGGAACCCAAGAGGCCAGCAGCTGGCCGACTTCATGAAGGAAGAGGGACTCTTTATGATGAACTCTTTCTTCCGGAAGTGGCCCCACAGGAAGTGGACCTTTTTTATAGTATAAGGGTGACAAACGAGCACACAGTCCACCTGATGGTAAGTGGTTGCTGTGCCCATAGACATCTACATCTATCCTCAAATATGAATCAAAATGCAGATGCGTTGTCACCCGTGAGGACTAAGATGGAATGCCTCGTTTCAAGAAAATAAGATCTCCGGTTCTCTACATTCACCAAACGAAACACAGTAGCGTTAAGGTACTATTTTTCGCTGGTATTCTGTGAGAGCGTGGTTGCTACTACTATACAAGTAATATAGCTTTAGGATGGCTCTACCACGAAATAAACCGTCGGGGACCTGATAAGAAGAACACAAAAACTCTTCGATCACACTCTTAATCTCATGGCTGTCAGACGGGAAATGAAACTGCAGTTTTCAGCAGATTTTACAACATACAGGCAACTGAACAGATAGATCTCCAAATGCATGCGGCGGGACTTACGAAACTTTAATACTGTTCGTATTGAAGAAGCGATCGAGCGGAACCAGGGCTCCAAAGTCTTTGCTAGAGGTCTGTCTACCAGAAAGAGTCAAGTGTCGAAGCTGAAGACCGAGTGTGGTAGCGAGGTTTCTGGGACACCTGATATTTTGAGTGATTTTGAGAGATTTTATGGGCAGTTGTACACATCTTCGTTGGAACCACACGCAAGTGTGAGTAACAATCCAAGAGCATGTCTTATTGAACACTATTCCGATGATATTCGGAATAGTGTTCAATAACTATTCCGAATATCATCGGATTAACAAAAGTGCGGTGGTCTTATTCTTCAAGAAAGCCGACAACGCTCTCTTGAAGAACTACAGACCGAGTTCCCTTCTGAGCCGCGTCTACATGCTGTTTTCGAGAGTCATTACGAATCGTCTCACATGCAGACTGGACGACTTCTAGCCTCCCGAACAAGCCGGTTGCCGTAAAAGCTTTAGCACCATAGACCACATACATACCCTTCGAAAAATTGTACAGAAATCCGAGGAGTACAATTTGCCACTATGTCTGGTGTATGTGGACTATGAGAAAACCTCTGATTCCGTCGAAATTTGGGCGGTGCTATAGTCCCTCTAGCAGTGCCACGTTGACTGTCTGTATATAGAAGTGCTGAAGTGTTTGTTCAGTAGGGCTACGATGGCTATCCGAGTACAGAACCAGAGTACGAAACCTGTCTAACTGCAGAGAGGTGTAAGACAGGGTGACGTTATATCCCCGAAACTCTTCACCGCTGCATTGGAAGACGTTTTCAAGCTTCTGGACTGGAGGGGATACGGTATTAACATCACCGGCGAGTACATTGCTTACCTTCAATTTTCCGACAATATAGTCCTTATGGCAGCGATTCGCTGGAGGACCTATGCACTATGCTCAATGACCTCAATAGTGCATTCCAACGGATAGGTCTTAAGATGAACATGGACAAAGATCATGCATAACGTCCATGTCATACCTATGCCTGTACTTGTTGGGAGCACTAAGCTCGAAGCTGTTGACGAGTATGTTTACCTGGGACAAATAGTCCGACTTCAACCGAGAGGTCAATCGACGGATTCATCTCGGCTTGGCAGCGTTCGGGAAATTACAGCACATCTTCTCGTCAGGTATACCTCAAAATTTGAAAAGGAGACTGTACAACCAGTGCGTGTTGCCAGTGATGACTTATGGATCTGTAACGTGGTTCTTCACTACTGGTCGTATGAGCACGCTCAAGATCTCTCAGCGAGCTATGGAGAGGACTATGCTCGCAGTTTTCCTGCGTGATAAACTTAGATGAGGATATCCGCAGTAGAACTAGAGTAACCGACATAGCTCCAAAGATTAGTAAGCTGAAGTGGCAATGGGCCGGCCATATAGCTCGAAAAACTGACAACCGATGGGAAAAAAGTTTCTCAAGTGGCAACCTTGTACAAGTAGGCGAAGTGTAGGGCGACCCCCTACTTGATGGAGTGACGACCTGGTAAGATATGCAGGAAGTCGATGGATGCAGGTGGCTCAGTATCGTGCTTTGTGGCATTCTTTGGGAGGCCTATGTTCAGCAGTGGACTTGTGAAGGGCTGTAATGATCATGATGATTAATTGGCTTACAACCCGGCAGAGGCGCAATTCCAGAATATTGCTTGTTCTTTTTTTCATATTAAATTCATGTCTGTCCTTTTCCGTTCATGGGTCATGGAAAAGGACAGACAAAAATTTTACAAATGGTTATTTATATTTTAATGACATGCAAATAACCCCCGCTAGATTAAAAAAAGTTATTTCAATATTACATACAGTCCCTTAACTTTTATTTATATGTAACAGATTGCCACTTTTTATGTATAAAATTGAAGTGACAAACTAGCTAACAGTTCAGTTTTTTGCTTCTTCTGTAAAGTTGTGTGGTATTGAGCTTTAGGAACGAAATTTATTTCATCCACGTTTAAAAATAAATTGAGTTGTCTGTGGATAAATTAGTAAGCGTATTGTTTTATATTTATTTAAAAGTTTATATATGCTTACATGTACATATCACAATTAAATATGATTGCATTAAACGTATATAAGAATTTAGAAATGTGAAATATGTCTTCATTATAATCCTTTTATAATATTAGAGTAAACATGTGGTAGAGCCATGCTGCAGCTATATTAGTGGTATAGTTGTAGCACGAATGAGTCGGCTCGACCGGGGAAGGACCACGCTCTCACAGAAAACCAGCGTAAAATAGCAGCTAAACGCTGTTGTGTTTCGTATGGTGAGTGTAGAGAACCGGAGAACCTTTTTACTGGCAACGAGGCATTCCATCTTAGTCCTCACGGGTGACAACGCATCTGCATCTTGAGTCTTTATTGAGGATCGATGTAGATGTCTATGGGCCGCAGTGGCCACTTACCATCAGGTGGACTGTGTGCTCGTTTGTCACCCTATCCTATAAAAAAAAATTCACGTGATAGTGAGTTGCTTGCAGACCTATGACCACAAGTAAATAACTTCAAACAATGAAGGAAATAGATGCTTTGTCACCGATGAGTACTAAGATAAGATGCTTCACAGCCTGTAATGGCATTAATTCTCTTTTACTTCAAGGCCTCACGCAGCGGTGGTTACACTACTATTTGGCAGTAGAAATATGTAATAGATTGGTACCAGCAAAGATGAACTCCTAGCCAAAAAAGGAACCATACCTATTTTTAATGTCTCATCAAAATACCGCAATGAAATAGATTTGCATATTTAGTATTCTAGAAAATTGTAAACGGGTATGACACTTATGCTGGTAGAAACTCGAATTAATATTAAAGGTTCTTCAAAAGCCGCTTATGGGGTTGCAAGGAAAAGCCCCACGATTCGTAGAATTCAATTCTATGGCGCCGGCTGGCTGGGGTGGTACTTACCCGGAATGGAATAAATTTTATGCCTTAGCCTGTTACTAGAAACCAGGTAATTACATCATTATAATGGCGTTGAATACATTTCACTTAAATATCCATTATAAAAGTATAATTTTGTCATGTTACCTGATGAAATATTTGTAATTTGTATTTATATAATATATAGAAATAATTTAAAGCACATAGTATTAAACACAATATTTATAAACTAAAATAACGTAAAGTTACTATCTCAAGACGCTGATTGGTGTGTTTTCTGCCTTAATAACCTTTAATCAGCAGCATTATTGATCAAAAGAAACATTTTCGTGGTAAGGGGCCTAAATTTAAGACAATTCATGCTACATATTTAGTAAACGTGTAATAGTGGTTGTAATAATCTCTTACCAAATGTAGGAAGTGTTCCGTAAAGTACTGCATCCAAATACCACGGAATAGTGACGAGACGAGCATCAATGAATACGAGGGTAACTGTTCAGGGTCCATTGCCGGCGTTTTCAGTATTGGGTAAATCTCAACTTGTGAAGTTCAGCTAGTGGTTTCTCAGAAACGAATTCATAATAATTTCCTATCACTCTATTGTAAAAATAGTACCTAAAATAATAAATAAAGTAATAGACGATAGAGAGTATGACTTGAGCCCTGAGGGTTGTCATCAATCATAGGTAAGATAATATAGACAAACAGAATAGCAGCTTAACACTGCTGTGTTCCGTATGATGAGTGTAAAGAACCAGAGACCTTTTTTACTGGAAAAGAGGCATTCCATCTTAGTCCTCACGAGTGACAACGCATCTGCATTTTATTCTTTATTCAGGATAGATGTTGACGTCTATGGGTCACAGCAACACAGGTACAATCAACTGGACTGTGTGCTTCTTTTCATCCTATTTCATAAAAAAAATCACCAAACATTGCTGTAACGCAAACGTAGGTACATTGGTCGTGGAAAAAATTACTCTCCCATAAATTGGTACGTCACGGTCGATGCTACAAATGCAAATGTAAGTTTGCAATCGCATTAGATATCATTTATGTGACATAATTAATTTTTTTCATAGAATCAGGGTAACAAACGAGCATACACATGGTAATTGGATGCTGTATCCCAAAGACATCTACATCTATCATCGATTATAAATCAAGATGCAGAATGCGTGTCACCCCTGAGGACAAAGATGGATACCTCGTTTCTAGTAAAAAGGTACGAAATAACAATTTTCAGATTTTCCCCTATAGCACTATGAGACCTTGCTTTTTGCTAAATTTCATGATTATAAGTCAACGGTAAGTAACCTTATACGTTTTAATGAGTAAGTTATAGAGTATCAAAATATGTAAGATTTTGTTGTTGTTGTTTGGCCGTAATTTTTAGTTCTTTGACGTAGAAGCTCTTTTTTTTGTTTTAATTGATTTTTTTACACCTCTAAGAGACCGGAAATCCTAATATTAGATATTCATTTTAACTTCATATATCTAATCGTACCTGAGAGTGTTCTGGGACGGGTAGGGATATGCGGAACCATAAAAAATAGGTCTCAAAAAGTTGGAGAGGTATGCTGAAGGCACTTGACAAGTGGATTGACGATTACAATACCACGTTTCATGTTTTAGACGCTGCTTGGAGTTGTAATTCAAGTAATTTTTTTTAAGGAAATTTCGAAATAGTTATTTTACATTGACATCACCCTCATTGTTTTCATCAACTGGTATTAAGGTCATTAAGTTTTTGTAGCCTATAACTTGTGAATTTAGTAACATATTTACTTCTAAAATTTTTTCTTGCTGACTGTTAAAGTCACAAATAATTTAATGAATGGGAGACAGTAGGAATTTCTATAAGTAGGCAAAGGCTATAAAAGCTTTATAGTGAAAGATCATATAATAGTAGTGTTATATTTAGAAAGTATGTAAAAACATATTCTAAAGTATTTAAAAAAGTGTGCTCCACAGCTAAGGATTCACATTTTAATACAGCCCTAATTGTCTTTTGAAACACATGTGTGATGATATGAGGTAATGGACCTTCTTACGACGCTTTTACTTTTCTTTGCTTTTTTGTTTAATAAATAAACTCGCTTTCCAAATACTTTTAGATGACAAATTGTATGCAAACGTTTTAAGCTATTATTTTCACTTTGCCGAGCCATACAATTACTCGCTATCACCTTCCCGTATCCCTATCCGGTATCACGATCTGTAACGCTCGCGCGATTAGATTAAAGAGAACTGAAAAGATTAGATTAAAGAGAAGGATTCGCTCTGTCTAGCTTCTTAGGCAGAGAGAGCCGGTGAACTCGTCTTGAAGAACATAATGTTCCTAGATTAGATAACAAAGTTCACTTTCATTTACAACAGTTGCTCTTTAACATCTTGGATGCATGCAATTAAAATTATATTGATATTTTTGGGTGTTATAACCAGCGAAAATCCAAGCGCAGATATTTCCTTTGTTTATACTCGTGCACTATATGAAGCCTCCGTTAATTATATATAAGTAAACAAACTTTAAATAACAGTCAAACAAAGGTTTTTGGGTTTATTATTATAAAGTACATTTCTACGTTTAAATCGAAAGATAATCGAAACATAATTATTACATTATATCCAATATTTCACAGTAGTAGTCACAATACTAGCGCAATTGCTTGAAAAAATATTCCGAAGATTATTATTGTAAGGGTTGTTCTATGAATTGTGTCTACATGTGAAAGAGAAGGCTTTAGTAAAGGGGAGGCGCCGAAGCCGCGCGCCGGTGCAAGTCATTTGCACCAGTTGTCTTCGAGCTGTTTCCCGAGACGGTTGCGTGCGATTCATTACCCGGAAGTGGCCTTTCAAACTTTTCACGGAACGTCGTGAAAGTATTACATAGTACTAAAGTTGACCGCCCCCTTAATCACTTCCTCGCGTGTGTTGAATGCAATCCGAAAAGCGTTTACTTTGTGCTTTATAACTTAAAATGTTTTGAACAGTACATTACTGAAGTGGCTGCTAGATCCAGTCTTAAATAATTTAGTTAAGAAACTTTCATATCTTTTTGTTCTACATTGACCCCAGTCTAACATAACAAAATAGATAATACCATAGAGTCTTGAAAACTAGTTACTAGTAACAAATTGGCGCCCAACCTGGGCTAATGGATAAAGTGGAAATGCCATTTACTTAAAAGTATACTCTATATAAACATTCTATCTCCTATGTGATTGATTATATATTTTAGTTTATTGATTCTCAGTCTGTATTTAAGGAGAACTGGAAAATGTTTTTGGCTTTAATTTGGTTGGATTGTTTGTTGATTGGAACAGGGGCGACAACACGTGAGTTTGACTTTTAATTAAATATATGAATTAAAACCGTTTGTTGATGGATGATTCAATGTTTTGCGGTGATGTTACTTACGAATAAGGGAAATAAAGATATGATAAAGACATAATAACGCCATGCATGTAACACAAATAAATCACTAAACTGGATTTAAATGGCATACTCTACAAATGTATTGATAGAATGTAATAAAAGAATTGATGATTATGTGGCCATTAAAGCGACAATTGGACACGGTAAAACCTTTTTTACTTTCCTTGTCAAATCGAAAAATCAATATTAAAATGAATATGAAATTATCAAATTTTGAATCTTTAAAGGTTAAAACTATTAACCAGTGTCCCTAGTTGCTTAAATCACTTTTTATTAAAATTATAGATCCGTGTAACTTAAATTAAAGCTACATTGTCATTAGAGATACAAGTGAAGTCAACTATAAGTGGTTGTATATTAAAATTTAGCCCTCCTATATTTGGATTATCGCGGTTAAATTTGACGTGCAGTCAATTAGCGAAGTCAGGGACCGGCGCGGGGAACGTTCGTAATTTGTCAGTGACAACGCCGGAAGTTTCACAAGCCGAGCTTTAACATTATCAACTATAAAAACACCATTTAGAAATACTTTACACTGGCTTTATTATTAACAATCTATCATAGATTGTTTTATATTTAAAATGGAAAAAATTGCAATTCTTTTTAAATGTTCCACTTTTATGTAGTGCATGTTGTAGGTATATATAAACATATTATTAGAAAAGAAATAATAGTAAAATGTCTTTTGAAAAAGTCGGTTGAATATATTATTATTATTTCATATATCTCGGATCTGCGATATTCCTTTCATTTGTCACAATGAAGGTTTAAGGAGTATATAATATTCGGACGTGGTTGAAATAAATGAAAAATTAATTTTCATTCGTTATATACCTTTTTTAAAGAAATTCAATTATGTAAAATTCAAAAATTCAAAAAAAATCAATTAATTAACAAATTGAATCAAGTGAAACGAAAATACCAGTAATTTTCTATGTAATCTTAACTCTAATCTTATATGAATTTTCTGTTTAGGTATTCTGTTCATTATAATTATGTAGGTATTATATCCCATACACGAATGCAACTCGGGCTGCTTTTAAGCGTGTTTTGTTGATAAATGCTTAAACATTTCTTATGATATAACATTTCTTATGATATTTATGACAATTTGCATAAATAGTGGTGTGTGGCTGTTTATTTTTCAATTGAATGAACGAATTGAATGAACGATCATTGATTAAAGGACATTTTTATTCTATATAAAACGCCTTGCAAAATATACCTTACCATCTGTCATTCATTTACTAAAGTCCTCCCCGAATATATGCGTTGCCATAGATTGCCTCATATGGTTATATTTGCCATAATTGTACCCTCTAGCGGACGGGCTGGCAAACGCAGTTTTTAATTTTTGAGCTGATATTAGGAAGACGCTGCTGTCCATCTTCAGGTTTGTTTCCTTCTATCACCTCTTAGAATACCCATGGGACGAAATGAAGTAGTGGATATTCTTACACTGCCCCTACACGATGGAAATATGTATATACATATGTATCCTTAAGTAAAGTTATATAATATTTGTATTTAAGAAATTAATGACTTATTTAAGTAGAATAATAAGAAGCATAACTTTATTTTCCTTTATAATTTATAATTATACTGTATAATATTTTCTTACCGAATGGTTTATTATCTTTATCTTTACTAGCTACATTATCTAGATAATTGGTTTTCACAACGCTGCCTCGATTTAGTCTCTCGAGGCACAGAGAACGTCTCATCTTGATGCAGAGATAAGATCAAATATCAATAAAATTTATGTCGATTCAGACTGAACCTTTGTAAATATTTTTACACATGATTTCTTTCTTTGAACATTTATGGCAACTATTTTCAATGGTCTACTTAATTTAAATTTGCTGGTGTGATTATACGCAGGGCTACATTACCGAGTCACGTGTGAATTAGTTTAGCGTGTATACTTTTAATCTTACCGATTATTTTAGTTGGCTATTTAAAAGATATTTTTAAGGCTTTTCAAAAGATAATTTTTAAATGTAAGAAATTTATATTTCCAAATAATAAGTCAAAGATAATATAAATAATAATATACGCGGTTGAGTATTGTCAGTCAATATATTTTTTGGAAAAGTTATATCTACAAATCAAACACTGTGCTACATTCGCACTGTACTGCAGTGTATAATTTGCATATTTACAGGTAAATGTTAATAGTTATGCCACTTAAGTTATCAGAACTTTGATTTGTACAAATCGTATTTTTTTTTAAATTTATAATTATTGGGATCCACTAAAGTACGAGTATACCTCAAGTGATGTATTAAACCTCTAATCTTTAAGTGGAGTACACCACTATTTCCCAGGATCAATTAGCGAGTTTATCTGTCGCAAATTGGTTAACTCTTCTACATTAATGGCTTAGCTTAGATTTTGAATCGCCATTGACGCGTTAAGTAGATTCAGTAACTGCATCGGAGTATTGCCCTTTCAACATAGTAATGATGATTATAATTTCACCTATTACTAAAGTATAATACATAGATATATGAAGCGATCAAGTTGTTGTGGGTTTCCCCTGTACCGTAAAGGCGTTTTACATACCTACATAAATTGCACATGGATAGAAATTCAGAGTCTGGATTCTAGATTTGGTTCAAGTAGATATGGATCATATAAATTATTGAGCTTTGTGGGATTCAAGCCTTCGCCCATCTGCGCTGGAACCAAATGTTTGTCCTCTGCACCTACGTGCCGTGTAATCTCATCAGTGTTTTATTTTTTACAGATGAACCGGGGTTCAGCGCTCCTATAGCAAATGTGACGGCACCACTTGGTCGTGAAGCTATTATGGCGTGCACTGTCCAAAATCTTTCAACGTACAAGGTTTGCAAGGGTGATAAGTAATTAATTAAAACGGTTTTCACGGATTTTCTCGTGTTTAATTTACTTAGTTTTAATTCCCTAGGATTAAATACAATGGAATTAAAAATAATTAAATTAAACAACATAAAATCTGTAAAAATAGTTTTGTTCAATATGTAATGTTTATATAAATATTAACAAAATCATTAGGTAATGAGTAATATTAAGATACACATAACGAATAGTTTGCTATGGTTTGAGTCCAAACCAAACGGTTAGGTTATTCTGTCGTCTGCTGACGTCTCTCTTTACCCGTGTAGCGGCAGTGTAAGAATATCCACTATTCTATATCTTCCTGTGACTGTCGTAAGAGGTGACAGAGGAAAACAAATCAGGAAATGTGTAACAGCGTCTTCCTAATAACATCTAAAAACAAAAACTATCCTACCTATGAGACAATCTGTGGGGTAGGTTTATGTTCAACAGTAGACTTTCAATAGGCTGTAATGATGATGATCTCTAACGATATTTAACCGCCGCAAACATTTTACTATGTAAAGAGTTTGTTAGTTGAACTTAAAAGCAGTTTGGTAATGACAAGTAACTGGAACTTTCTATTTTTAAGCTAATTACAGTAACTGAAGCTTTAATTATTCATCTTCCTACTATTACATATAAAGTATATTGATCCGATAATTTTTATTTTTCGTAGTAGCATTGACGGAAATATGGATTAATGTAACCCATCTTTTTAACTAAAACAGATTTAGAAAACAACAATACTAACAGTATGTCTTTAGTCGTGTAGTGGCAGCGTAGGAGAATCCATTACCCCATATCATCCCACTGGTATTGTAAGAGATTTCTCTTTTATAGGATCGGGTGACAAACGAGCACACAGTCCACCTGATGGTAAGTAGTTACTGTGACCCATAGACATCTACATCTATCCTCAATAAAGACTCAAGATGTTGATGCGTTGTCACCCGTGAGGACTAAGATGGAATGCCTCTTTGCCAGTAAAAAGGGTCTCCGGTTCTCTACACTCACCATACGAAACACAGCAGCGTTAAGCTGTTATTTTACGCTGGTTTTCTGTGAGAGCGTGGTCCTTCCCCGGTCGAGCCGACCCATTCGTGCTACAACCATAATATAGCTGCAGTATGGCTCTACCACGTAGAAAAGATGATAGCGTAGAGATGACAGACGGAATAAAACTGGAGATGACCAGCTGCATCTTTCTTTTAACAACTCAATATAATAAAATTCTCTGGCACTCACTGTTTCTATTACCAAGCGTCAACTATGGCATACATTCATTTATGGAACAATCAATTCCTTCAATGGTCTCTGTTCAGCAGTGGCTCTTGGCTGTAATAAAAAAAATCCATTGAAAAATTTAAATAAGTATGCCTTAATTTTTAACTTACACACTTTTAACACTCAAGTGTATTAATGCACATTTGAAAAAATTGTAGAAAAGAAAACTCCATTCATTACTTATCATGCTCTTCTATATTTTGTTTTACTCTTCGTTAATACCTAAAAGTACTACTGCACATGGATTTTTCGTCATCCACCTAAACTTTATTGTTATTACCGTTGACATAATTTGCGATATGCACGAAAGTGGAATGCTTAATAGATTTCCTTATACGGTCTTCATCATCGACAGCATTTTTGAGTCCTTTGCTTAACGTAGACCGTTCCAAGAATGTGAAAGCTTACATGCATTATTTTGTACGTAGTAGAGCCATTCAGCAGCTGTATTAGTAGTAAACTTGTAGCACGAATGGGTCGGCTCGACTGGGGAAGGACCATGCTCTCACAGAATACAAGCGTAAAACGGCTGCTTAACACTGCTGTGTTTTGTATGGTGAGTGTAGAGAACTGGAGATCCATTTTACTGAAAAATAGGCATCTTAATCTTAAATTAAAGGAGGCATCTGCATTTTGATTCTTTATTAAGGATAAATGTAGATGTCTATGGGTCACAGCAATCACTTACCATCAGGTGGACTGTGTGCTCGTTTGTCACCCTATTCTATATAAAAAAGGCTTAATAGTACCTTTTCATCAAGCGGGTGGCTTGGAAAGCGTAGAGGCGTAACCCTCGCATTAATAGTGATAAATTCCCGTGCACTTGCAGGTAACATTGGCAAGTGAAGAAAAACTGGTATATTCTTTCTCTCACGCTTCCTCTTAACAACATCTAAAAATAAAAAATAAACTTCGGTTGTCAACCCGCTCGCTGTTGCGCCCGCCGCAAGTTTGGAAACTATGTAAAGTATCCTCCTATGAGGCAATATATGGGGAGGGCAATGTTCAGCAGACAACTTTTGATAAGCTTTTACGGACGGACGGATTCTTTCTCACAAACCTTTTATCATTAGTATTATTTTTAATTAAAATTATATTCTCACAACTGCACTGTTAATCAAATACATGCAATTCATAACAGTTTTGCTAGTGCTACGTATGTTCGTTATAAAGACACATCATAGAAAAGCAATCGCTACCACATTTGTCACTAGCTACAACTATTTAGACGACTACACTATTATTGCCTCCATTAATAGATACTAACGACAAAACCATTACTGTGTTTTACATAAACATTGTACCATAGAATAATGATTCTAGCATTGTCGGTGAACTTCGGCCACTATTTACGAAGGACAAAGTAATGTTGTTTTTAAGACTTATTCGTTGAGAGGCATTACTGAGGTTATTGAGCATAGAGCTGAGGTCCTTCAGCGATTATGCCATAATGACTATATCGTCGGCAAATCAAAAGTGAGTGATGTTGCAGTTATTGTTAATATCATATCCTTTCCAGACAAGTTGCTAGAAAACATTTTCAAATGCAGCGGTGAAGAGTTTCGGGTATACAACGTCCCCTTATCTCACACCTATCGGCAGTTGCATAAGTTTCATATTGTGGTTATGTATTTGAGTAGCCATTGTAGCACTACTGTACAAACACTTCAGCAATTTGGTATACCGACAGTCAATTTGGCACCGCTGATGGAACTGTTACGCCACCCAAAATTCATGCATGATAAAGTGGCAAACTGTAGGCTTCGATCTTCTGTATAATTTGCCGTAATACACATTAATACCTAGTCCAACAAATTATTCGACTCGGTTGAAGGTTGAAGTTCTAGGCAAGTACTCCAGAGATCAATCGGCTTATCTCACTCGGCTGGGCAACGTGATTTTTGAAACCGTCATTTACTGCTCGTCGTATAGTTGAAGCTCAAGGTCGCTCGACTATAGAGAGGTCTATGCTCGGAGATTTTTTGTGTGATAGACTGCAATGAGTATATCCCCAGTAGAACAAAGTAAGCCCAACAGTTCAAAAGCTTAAGTGGCAATATAATACCATATAGCACGATGAACTGAGAACCGATGGAGAAGAAAGGTTCTTAAGTGGCAGACTCGTACCGCAAAGCGAAATGTCGGACATCCTCCTCACTAGATGGCGTGACCTGGAAAGAAACCTAGGAAGTCGATGGATACTAGTGCTCAGGACCGTGCTCTGTGGTCTGTGTATTCCTTTGGGGAGGCTTAAGTTCAGCATTGAACTTGTGATGAGGTGTTAATGATGATGATAAATAATTTAATCAGTGGTAGAGCCACGCGGCAGCTTTTGCTGTCGCACGGATGGGCCGACTCGAACCGGGGTGGTACCACGACTTCACAGAAAACCAGCGTGAAGTAGAGGGTTTACCTCTGCGTTTCGCTTGGTGAGTGCAGGTGGCCGGAGGCCCTTTTTACTGGAAATGAGGCATTCCATCTTAGTCCTCACGGGTGACAACGCATCTACATTTTGATTTATAACAGAGGATAGATGTAGATGTCTATGGGCCGCAGCAACCACTTACCATCAGGTGGACTGTGTGCTCGTTTGTCACCCTTATCCTATAAAAAAAATGCTTTAAATGGATATTTCACCATTTATTGATAGCTTGCAATATGCAACAAAACTAAATAGAATTATTTAGGAAAATAATACGTCATTTTGTTTTAGATGATGATTTATGTTTTTAACCCTTTACAACAATGACCAAGTCGTCATCCATAAACAGAATATTATTAATCATAAACACTTTACTAAGTTGGTAAATTTTGCCGTAAAATCAGGGTTCGTTAGTATCGTTCACGTACGAGGTTAAGACGCCACTCCCATTACTGGTTTGAATATTAATAAATTTAAACTAGAGCTTCGCTTACTAATGTTGTATTAAAATTACTTCTCCAAATTATGGAATCAATTAATAATTTAATGTTTGTGGAATAAGTGTATTTACCGATTCATTATAAATTGAAAGCGACGTTTAGTTGTTGACTCATCTCTTCTATTGTACCTTTATCAAACTTTCACAAATATCGATAAAGTTGAATTCGATTTGTACATAATCTGGTTCATTTTATCGGTTATGGGTATATTTATTTCGTTTAAAATTACTTTTTAAAGCTCAAAGTTATTAATTATTTTTTGGAAGTTATTGTTATTAGTGTTTGCATGAATTTGAAAGCAAGTAATGCAGTTGTAAAATAACTTTTAAAGTCAATAAATCATTAAAGTATCTTCCTAAGGTAAGGTAGAACAAACTTCTAATCTTGTTCAATGAACGTACTTACAAACTGTTTCCTGCAGTTCAAACTACACTCTCCGTTCTCAAAATTGAGCAGGTTTTAAGCGTGTTGAACTCTGAACAGTGTATACGATTTATGTGCATATAAAACACTATGAATGAAAGTTTAGTTGTTTTCTCAAGGAGTTTAATAGGGAACAAAAGAGGAAAAAAGAAATAAAGGCGGATGTGAACAAGAAGTATCGCTGTAATTGCAGTTAAAATTAAAACTAGATAAATAAATCAAGAAATAAGCGTAACTAAATAATACGTTATTATGATAATTGGAACTCGCATAAATCTCAAAGTCTCCCTGTAAACAGAAGAATTTGGTTCCTTTCAATGTAAACTTTTGATTGTTTCTTCTGATTTTACTAGTAATAATATTATTATAATATTATACTTGAATAAGTAAGGTATATTATAAATAAGCTGTAAAATAAATATGAGAAAAATGATAAATAAAATACGAACTTCACTAAATATTTTCTTTAAGTGGAAAAATGATGAAGCTTGCGATTGACATTTGGTTACAGGAAAAGAAGTTTATTCTACAATTTATTTCTGCCAACATATTATATATTTGCTTTCTTCGGAAAAAACGTAAAAATATACAAACTAATATTTCATTATAAATATTACATGTATGACACGTAATGGACTAATGTTCTTTTATCTGTTAACGGTAATTCATACCCATATCGTTTTCACCAAACGCAAAATGCCTAGATCATATCGCTATTACTTTCATATTGTATTATTGTTATGTTTGCTTTTTGGGGTGGGACACAACAAATCTATCATTTTAAGTGAAAGGTCAGGTAGCCTAGCCTGTATATGCTAGATATAAAAAAGTCATACAGCCGAAGTACCGTTAAGGTACGAGACATCTTTAACTGCTGTCATCAATCTGTTTTTGAAACATGAGCAAAATTTCCCAACAACAAGAGAGCCCATGTGAATAGACAAGTACAAAGACTGTGCAAGTGTAAAGACAGTACTCTTAACTCTTTGTAACTAGTATGTATTATGAAGCAAACTGTCGCATTTAACGAGATATAAACGCACGTTTAAACTATTTTATACTTCATTGTTTGTTTCGTAACTGTGTCTACAATAACAGTCACAGAATTATCTCAATAGCTTTCATAACTCAATCTGCCGAATCAGTTGTTACTGTTTTCGTTTCAAATTAGCTATTTGGAAATATACTAAGCAATTAAAATGTACGCAGGTTCGTATATTTCTATAGAGTTGTAGTACTGCGTATATATCGTATTATGTTACGAAGAGCTTAATTGCCAACACAACTAAGAAATATTACGTACTAGAGACAGTAGGAGCAGCGTTAAATACTTATTAAAAAAAATAAGTTACTATAGAATAACTATTATATATTGATTAGTATAGAATAACTACTATATTACTATATTTAGGATACACTGCATGAGCGTGTCCTTTAATCGCAAAAGAATGACAAAAATGAATAAAATCTAACTGGAAGCAAATTAACTTCGTTGCTTTCCGTCATCTTGACGAATGAAAGACTCTCAAACGTTTTCTATTTTTACGACAAATTTCATTAATCATTCAGAAGTTTTCGACAAATTATGTGAATTATATAGGCTCAACATTTTTATGGAATATTTAAATAACGTTTGTAGCTATCATGTAGCAGTTACCACCGTGACCGACCGGGACTGTGTAGCGGCGGTGTAAGAATATCCACCACCCCATATCATTCCGTGTGTGTCGGAAACAGCGATAGAGGGAAACAAAGATGGGCGTGTTCCTAATAACGCCTAAAAAAACTGCGGTTGCTAACCCGCTTGCCCACTATGGCGAATATCTACTTTATAAGGCAATCTATGTGAGCAGGCCTTTATTCAGCAGTGGACTTTGATAGCCTGTAACGGTAACGGTATGTAGCAGTTAAAGTTAGTGTTAACGATTGACATTTAATTGTTACAATTATAATGATAGAATTAATTTAATAGAAATAAATAATTTAATTAAGAAATTTTGACTAGAGATAGGTATTACCTATCAAAATATAATTTAAGACAGATAGCAAACGTGCTATCTTATTATTTATATATTAACTCAGCCAAGGACTTGGCTACACAGACATCTGCTCCTTTTGAGCAGTGTAATGACTTAATATGCAATTTGGAATCAGTTCCAAGTAATTTAAATTAGAAAATGAGACAATAGAGGTAATCTCTAGCAGTTATAATAACTTAAATAATTTAGAATGTGGCTTACAAATCTTTAATTGTATGACTCCACAGAAAGATAATGAAAATTGTTTACACCTGATGCATCAAAATATAGAAGGCATGATAGGGAAAGAGCTAGAAATTGAGTTGTTCTTAAATAGCAACAATATTCATATTTTATGTATTACTGAACATTGGTTAAAAGCTTATAATTTAATGTTTAACTTCAGTAATCACCAGGTGGTCAGTTCTTTCAATAGAGATAAGGTTTTAAGAGGTGGCTCCTTAATATTAGCTAGTAAATTATTATCATGTAAAGAACGCAAAGACATTGTGAGCCTCTCTGTTGAGAGAACTGTAGAAATGGCATGTGTTGAGTTTGAACACCTCATTGTTGTGAGCGTCTACAGACCCCCATGTTGTACATATGATACTTTTGAAAACATTATGGAGGAAGTTTTTGCTAAGCTTAATAAACAGAATAAATCTGTTGTAATATTTTTTTATTTAATCTTTTTTGTTGACACCTTAATAACAAGGGTAACAAAGGGCGGACTTAATGCCTAGCGGCATTCTCTGCCAGTCAACCCGTGGAGTGATGAGATTTTGTGGCAGGTGCAAATACACACATATATACATATATACATACATACACACACACACACATTCATATATATATATATATATACATATATATGTGGAGACTTTAATATCGATCTCCTAGAAGCTTCCTCAATCAATATAAAATTTAGATCATTGTTTAAATCATATGGTCTTTATAATTTATTTATAGAGCCAACGCGTATTTCTCAATCTAGTGCAACATGTATAGATAACATTTTTACAAATGTTAAGCCGTTGCATAAATGTATAATTCAAAAATTAAGTTCTGATCACTGTGGACAAGTAGTTTCGTTACCTTATGTTCACAAAAAGCAAGTAGATGAGAAAGTTGTGTCTGTTCCAGTAAATGCACGTCGCTTGGAGAAATTTAGAAGTAACATAGTGAAAAAACTTCCATCACTTTCATACCAAAATGATCCTAATTTTTTGTATGGAACATTATTTAAGCTTATTTGCAATGAATTTAATAATACTTTTACTTCTAAAACATTCTCCTTGAACAGTCGGAAGTCATTCAATGAATGGGCGACAGTAGGAGTCCATAAGAGCAGGCATAGGTTATATGATCTTTACCATGAAAGGTCATATAATCATAGCGTCGAATTTAGGGAATATGTAAAAAAATATTCAAAAATATTTAAAAGAGTGTGCTCCATAGCCAAGTCTTTGCATTTGAGCAACAAAATTAAGACGGCTTCTAATAAAATTAAAATGACATGGAGTATAATTAATAGCGAAACTGGTAAGATCAACTCTCGCAATTCAAATTACCAGTTAAGTGTTAACAACAAATTAACTGTATCAGATCAGGACGTAGCAATGGTTTTTGAGAAATATTTTACTGATATTCCGATCTTGACCACTAAGTCACTGAATTCTTCTCCTGCCGTCGCCGAATCATTACTTAAACAAAATGTAAATGCGTGTACAAAGAATTTTACATTTCATAAAGTGTCATCAAAAGATATTGTAAAATATTTTAAAACTATTGATGTTAAGAAAACTGCGGATCTGTGGGGGATTTCCGTTAAAGTTATTGCGTCTATAATAGATACAATCGCGCCTCATTTAGCTATTATTTTTAATACTAGTATCGAATCTGGTGTGTTTCCTGATTTAATGAAGCATAGTAAAGTAATACCTTTATTTAAATCTGGTAGTACATTAGACCCCGCCAATTTTAGGCCTATTTCTGTACTACCAACACATAGTAAGATTTTTGAAAAAATTGTTCTTGATCAAATGTTAAATTTTTTTAATATAAATAATTTACTTCATAAAAATCAATTTGGTTTCACAAGGGGTCGCTCGACAACTGATGCCGGTGTTGAGCTGATTAAATATATCTTTAATGCATGGGAGAATTCACAGGATGCTTTGGGTATATTTTGTGACCTATCCAAGGCCTTCGATTGTGTTCACCATGAAACATTAATCAGAAAACTTCAACACTACGGTGTGAGAAGTGATACTTTTAAATTATTTCATATTTAAGTAAGAGAACGCAAAAAGTTGTCATTAACAATATGAGCTCTTCCGGATCGATGGTACTAATGGGCGTGCCTCAAGGCTTAATTCTCGGCCCCTTTCTGTTTCTTGTATACATTAATGACTTACCTTACATAGTAGGGGACAACCATGATATAGTATTATTTGCAGATGACACTTCTTTAATTTTCAAATTAAGTCGACAATTACTAAAATATGACGAAGTAAATAATGCTATATCTAAATTAGTAAATTGGTTCGATGTTAATAATTTGCATTGAAATGGCACTAAAACGAAATGTATGAAATTCGTGACTCCAAATGTCAAACAATTAAATACTAATGTAATTTTAAATGGGGAGAAACTGAGTCTTGTAGATACCACCATTTTTCTTGGAATCACACTAGACGCGAAGCTTCAATGGAGCCCCCATATATCAAAACTAGCAAGCAGACTTAGTTCTGCAGCATACGCTGTAAAAAAGATTAGAAGTCTAACCAGTGTTGAAACAGCTAGACTAGTTTACTTTAGCTATTTCCATAGCATAATGTCGTATGGTATTTTGCTATGGGGACACGCAGCTGACACTGAAATTATATTTGTTTTACAGAAGAGGGCCATAAGAGCAATTTATGATTTAAAACCTAAAGAGTCGCTGCGACAAAAATTTAAGGAAATTAATATATTAACTTTGGCCTCTCAATACATTTATGAAAATGTAATGTACGTACACAAAAATAAAAGTAGTTTTACAAAAATAAGTGATATTCATTATGTAAATACTAGGAACAGACACAAGCTAGTAGTACCAGTTACTCGACTCCATCGAGTCAGGAATTCATTCTTGGGGCAATGTATACGCTTTTACAACAAAATTCCAGAAAATATACAAAGTTTGACCTGATCAAAGTTCAAAAACTTTATTAAACTAAGTTTGTATAAAAAGGGTTATTATAATATTAAGGAATTTATGGATGATAATAACCCCTGGAAATGAGGTGATCGCTACCAAACTATTTCTAATTTGTTGTGTTGTTAATTTGTGTAACATCATGATTGTAAGCTGTTATTTAAAAAAAAGTCCCGCTGAGTTTCTTGCTGGTTCTTCCCAGGACAGAGGTTTTTTCCGAACCAGTGGTAATCAAACAAAAGAGTGACTTTCAATAAGTATTATTTATAATCTATATTGAATAAAAAAGTTTCTGTTTCTGTTTCTGATAGCCAAAAACTATGCTTCGACTATCGACGAAAAGTTGTCTGTTTTTCTATAAATAAAATTACCAAGATTAGTTTTAATTCTTTGATCATTTCTTTAAATCAGAATGGATCTTATCGAGTATCTCTTAAATGGGGCAAACAAAGATTTTTTTTATAGGATAGGGTGACAAACGAGCACACAGTCCACCTGTTGGAAAGTGGTTGCTGTGACCAATAGATATCAACATCTATCCTCAATAAAGAATCAAAATGAAGATGTGTTGTCACCTGAATGAGATGACTGTGAGGACAAAGATAGAATACCTCTTTTCCAATAAAAAGGGTCTTCGGTTCTATACACTCACCATACGAAACACAGCAGTGTTAAGCTGCTATTTTACGGTATTCTGTGAGAGCGTGGTCCTTCCCCGGTCGAGTCAAACAATTCGTGTTACAATTATACAACTAATATAGCTGCAGAATGACTCTACCACGTATAAAATATAAAAAAGAACCCGCACAAAAACATATAGCTGACGTGGGACACCAACGATCTGGAAAGTCTGCAGTCTGTGGACATTTTTAGGTTCATGCCTTTACAAAGGATTTGGTAAATTGCGAATACTTCCAGAAGAACATTGATACTCACTAAGAACGAATCATCGTTATGTTAAAAAAATACTTATTTCAATAGAGAAAATATAGATAGTGAATAGAGTAAGCGTCTACCATTTGCAAGAGATATTCTATAATTAAATTCAAGCCGAAACATATCACCACAAGATTTTAAAATCATTTATGCTTATTCTCGGTAGACCCGGCCGAAAAATTAATAACCCAAAGCTGACCAGATAGATCAGGTAACCAATGACATCATAAAGTCAAACATCTAGTTCCTCCTTGATCATGGGTGCTTTAAAGTACTCGAAACGTCGATTTTCAAGATAAGTTAAAATAAACGCAATAAAATCATTTCTTTTTTCATTCAACAATATAGCGTAGGTTTAATACTGGTCTTTATGGCTCGTGCCTCTGAATATTTTTGCGCGTACCTAAATAACGATCATATTCAAATTATGATAATTACTTAAAATGCTCAAATATAATTTTTGATTTAAAACACGCGATAAAATCAAAATACTCGTATGATTTCTTAATACAACAAGAAAGTATTTGAATGGTCTGCTTGGGCTTTGTTTTAATTTTATTAATTATAGGATCCCAAGCAGAACGTAGCACCCAATACTTTAAGATACAGTAAGTGCATTCTGCGTAGATGTATAAAATCATTAGTTATTTTTTTTATAGAATAAGGATGACAAACAAGCACACAGTCCACCTGATGGTAAGTGGTTACTGCGGCCCATAGACATCTACATCTATCTTCATTTGCGAATTAAAATGCAGATGCGTTGTTAGCCGTGAGGGCTAAGATAGAATGCCTCTTTTTCAGTAAAAAGGGTCTCCGGTTCTCTACACTCACCATACGAAACACAGCAGCATTAAGCTGCTATTCTACGTTGGTATTCTGTGAGAGCGTGGTCCTTCCCCGGTCGAGCCGACCCATTCGTGCTACAACTATACTATTAATATAGCTGCAGCATGGGTCTACCACGTGTAACCGTAACCGTAATCTCAATACGGTTACGGTTACACGGTTTCACACACACTCGGGCACTATAATCCTGTCCTGCACAGATGGCTGGTCTCCGTTGAAACTGGTCGCCGTGGCTGGTCGCGAAATTCGGTCTGGAAACATTATTACTAGAGTGTTATCTTTGTACGACTTGATCAAAAAACGACAACGTTTATCTAATGTAATATAACTGGTCGGCGTGGCGGAAATTCGGTCTGGAGGACATTATTACTATAGTGTTACCTTTGTACGACTTGATCAAAAAACGACAACGTTTATCTAATGTAATATAGCTGGTCGGCGTGGCGGGAATTCAGTCTTGAGGACATTATTACTATAGTGTTACCTTTGTACGACTTGATCAAAAAACGGCAACTTTTATCTAATGTGATATACTCGTACTCGACTCACAAATCTTTCTCCAGAAATTCTATATGTGATGTTTATAATTTCTTTAGTAATGTTAAATATTTTAATAACATCACATCAACAAGTTTTTAAAGCACAGTATAGTGATAGACAAATAGGCGGATATGACAAATTTGATGGGTTTCTTGTTGACCTTGAAGCCATAAAAAATGAAGTCCCGTTTTACGATAGGTTCGACTCAAGCGACATTATACGACGTCACATTCTGTTCTATAACGTTACACCTTATTTTATTAAATGATTTTAGTAAATTGATTTGAAATTTATTTTCTGCATTTAAAAGCAAAATTACAAATACTCTTTAAATCATTTTTTGGGGTTCCGCAGAGGGAAAAAACAGAACCCTTATAAGACCACATTGTTTTTTGTATGTTTGTCCATCTATCAAGACCATTTTTCTGAGAAATGGGTAGAGGGCATAAAGTTGAAAATGTTAGTTAAAGTCAGTTAAAATAAAGCATTACTACGCATTTTTAATTTATAACAAAAAAGGACAGAATGTTTGAGATTTTTTGAAATTAATAAATTTTTGCTTACTCTGAATCTTCTTGAAAATTTGGCCGGTTATGGTAAATAATCTTGTATAAAATTCTCGTGTCGCAATGTTTGTTAGCAAACTCCTCCGAAACGGCTGAACCGATTTGTATAAAATTTTGTGTGCATATCGGGTAGGCATGGACGTATAAAATAGGCGGATTGAATCTCGCTATACAACTCAGCGAGGCACCCAAAATAAGTCAGCTCGCTTGTACGTACAAGGGGTCACGCACACAGTCACACTAATAATAAGTCTAGTGCCCGCCATTGTGCAACAAACGTCGTCCGCGACATGTAGTCGCCCTAAGTAAAAACAAAAATCAATATGCTGTCTTGCGTCGTTAAATTTTGTAAAAATAATAGTGTTTTTATCAAAAAACATCAAGGAATCACCTTTCATAGGTGAGTCAGTAATTATAATCACTTATTTGAGAATTTTATGTCTTAAATTAAAATGCTATTTTTGGAACACAAAACATGAGTCACGTGATCAGTGTTGTTAATTATTTATGGGGAAAATTACCCGAAATTTGAGAAATTGCTATTTTTACCCACGTTGGCACGGATACAGTATATGTGTTTGCCCAACAACCTCTTAAGGTAGTTTTATGTGCACTTTTTAGTTACAATTTTCTTGAAAAATTACCCGATCGATTATAATGCGGTTTTATGCATTTTTTGGCCATAGTCCATTATGTTGCGCTGATCATGGTTTTTATTATTTATTATGTTACAATTTCCTAAAATTGGACCGATAATACGGTTAAGAAGGTTCTTAAATGTGTTTTACGATCATAGTCCACTACAAAGTGTTGCAATCGTGATTACATTTTTATAATATTTGGCGATTAGATTTCACCATATTTCTAAATTAGAGGGAATTTCAACAACCTTCGAAAGTAAAAGACAGTTGTTTAAAAAAATATTCAACAAAAAGGTTTTTAACATTGTTGTTTGTCATGAAAATGAGTTAGTTATGGTAATTATTTATGACTTATTGTCATCAATAATAACTATAATTTACACTTGCAGAAAATTAAAAGAAATAAATACATTAACTTTGGCCTCTCAGGATATTTACGAAAATTTTATGTTTGTATTTAGTGATGTACATTCTGTAAATACTAGGAAAAAGCACAAGTTAGTTATACCAGTTAATTGACTCAAAAGAGTCAGTAATTCCTTCATGTATACGCTTTCACAACAAAGTCCCAGGAAATATGCAGGCCTTATCTATCAAAGTATAAAATTTTTACCAAGCAAAAATTGTTTAGTAAAGATTGTTAGGGTATACTACTAAAGAGAACATGATTGATAATAACCGCTGAGAATAAGGTGATCGCTACCATGCTGTTTCTAAATGTTTTCATACTAATTCTAAACTAATATATTGTAAATTAATTTTATATAAATTTTTTGGTTACCTATAATATGTTTATTGGTTATATATTTCGTTAATAAATATTTATAATATATTTCGTTCTAATAATATAATACAATTTTTGTTTAATATAATGTTTGTAATAAAATTAATTTAAATCGAAATTGATTGAAATAGAATAATTCCATTTAAATCAAAATCTAAATCTTAAATTCTTAGATTTTTTTAATCGTTAAATGTGTTATTTATATTAGTTACGTAATAATAAATTACTATTTCGTCAAAGTTATGTTATATTTGGACTGGTTTTATAAAAAAAAAGTGGGGAAATTTTGTTTCACATGACAATCCTATATAATACGCAAACATACTGCACCGTCGCCATTATGGTGCATCAGTCCTTTCTTAACAAAATTCTGTCCGCCTTATTTATACGTCCATGCGGGTAGGTATGAGAATCAGCCAACATCTATTTTTTCAAACCCCTAAATGATAAGGTTGACCCAGCCATAAATATTTGTTTTTTATATTTTTCACAAAAATTTCTGTTTTATTATGATTTATCATTGAAAAATACATAAAACTTTAAATTTTCACCCTTCTATGATCAACTCCTGTTTCCTAATCACGATTTTTAAAAATAAAAAATATTTCCTAGAAATAATATTTTTTTTTATAGGATAAGGGTGACAAACGAGCACACAGTCCACCTGATGGTAAGTGGTTGCTGTAGCCCATAGACATCTACATCTATCCTCTATTACAAATCAAAATGTAGATGCGTTGTCACCCGTGAGGACTAAGATGGAATGCCTCATTTCCAGTAAAAAGGGCCTCCGGCCACCTGCACTCACCAAGCGAAACGCAGAGGTAAACCTCTACTTCACGCTGGTGACAGCAAAAGCTGCTGCGTGGCTCTACCACTGTTATCCTATATCCTATCCTATAAATAATGTATATGGCAAAACAACATTTGCCGGGTCAGCTAGTAATCTTGTATAAATGAAATATTACTTATCTTATTCAATTTACGGCATTCGTATAACGATATCGAAAACAAGCAAAAATCGATGAGACTCGATTCCCGGGAAGGATAAATTGTCTACATACATAATTAAGTTTATTCAGAATCCTCAGGGCGCGAGTTCTACTCGCTCTTGAACGATTTTTTATCACAATTAATAAAATAGAAAAGAAGCCTCCTCGATAAATTCATTCAAACGTAAGGTTGAGGTTAATTATTTGAAATTACTTTCATTAAATAATTAATTATAATTAATTAATGAAAGTAAATTTAAATAACTGTCAAAGTCCACTGCTGGACGAAGGCCGTCCCATAGATTGCTAAAGGAGATTTTCGCCATTCTCGATGATTGGAAGGCGTATTCGTAATCGCGTTGTACGTGGTAGAGCCATGCTGCAGCTATATTATTAGTATAGTTGTAGCACGAATGGGTCGGCTCGACCGGGGAAGGACCACACTCTCACAGAATACCAGCGTCAAATAGCAGCTTAACAAGGCTGTGTGCTATCACCAACGCTGTTTCTTCTGCATATCAATTATATGTTGCTAACTGGTAACATTCATTGCTATGCGGATGACAGCACTGGTGATGCTTTATACACCGGCCGTGCCAATTTTTCTCGGGAAAACGTCGCCGAGTGCCGGAACAAACTTGTGTCTGAAGTCGAGTCTTTGCTGAACAAAGTCTCGGATTGGGGGCGACTAAATCTAGTCCAGCTTAATCCTCAGAAGACACAAGTTTGCGCGTTTACCGCTAAAAAGAACCCCTTTGTCGTATCTCTCAGTTTCAAGGCACTCCCCTTCTTGCCTCAGCCAGTACCGGAATCCTCGGAGTCGACATATCGAGTGACGTGCAGTTTCGAGGTCACTTGGAAGAGAAGGCCAAATTGGCCTCTAAAAAGCTTGGCGTGCTCAGCAGAGCGGGACAGTATTTCATACTGGCACACTGCCTGCAACTTTACAAGGCGCAGGTTCGGCCTCACATGGAATACTGTTCCCATCTCTGGGCAGGGGCTCCCCAGTGCCAGCTCCTTCCACTTGACCGCATCCAGCGCAGGGCGGCTCGAATCGTCGACGACCGAGTCCTTTCCGATCAGCTTGATTCATTAGCACTGCGAAGAGATGTTGCATGCCTTTGCATTTTCTTTCGCATTTACCACGGGGAATGGTCTGAGGAATTGTGCGGATTAATCCCAGCCGCCAAATTTCACAAACGCATATCGCGGCAGAACTCGTGATACCATCCACACCATCTGGATGATTGGCGTTCCACCACTGTGGGATTTAGAAGATGTTTTCTTTCTCGTATAATTTCCTTGTGGAATCGATTAACATCAGCGATTTTTTCGGACCGATACGACTTAGGGACCTTCAATAAAAGAGCCTACTCCTTTTTAAAAGGCCAGCAACGCACCTGCGATTCCTCTGGTGTTGCACTTGTTCATGGGCGGCGGTAGTCACTTACCATCAGGTGAGCCACATGCTCGTTTGCCCCCTCTTCTTTAAAAAAAAATTTAAAACGGGCAGTAACTTTTACGCCAGCTACAGGCTTCCAGTCACCAAATTTAGACGTGGTACAGCCATGCTGCAGCTATATTAGTAGTATAGTTGCAGCACGAATGGGTCGGCTCGACCAGTGAAGGACCACGCTCTCACAGAAAACCAGCGTAAAATTGCAGCTTAACGCTGCTGTGTTTCGTATGGTGAGTGTAGAGAACCGGCGACCCTTTTTACTGGCAAAGAGGCATTTCATCTTAGTCCTCACGGGTGACAACGCATCTGCATCTTGAGTCTTTATTGAGTATAGATGTAGATGTCTATGGGTCACAGTAACCACTTACCATCAGGTGGACTGTGTGCTCGTTTGTCATCCTATCTTATAAAAAAAAAATCTATAAAAATGGTTCTGTAAAATTCAAAGTCTATCAATCACATGAATAAAAATGTTGAAACATAATATTATTCAATATTTTTATTCATTATGATTATGCACTATAAATTAAGCTTTAAATCCTCTTCTCAGTCATTTTATTGTTGAATCCTGTGGGTTACCTATACAAAACGAGATACTACGAGATCTACTTGACAAAAGTGCTCAACAGTGTTTTGTCGAGCGTGAATAAGATACACGCATATAACGGTTGGGTCGTGCTTGTCCTCATGTTTACCTTCGGCATACTCAGGTGAACGCAGACTGAACTGAACGCTCTGGATAGAAAAGTCCACACTGTTATGACATCCCACAGAATGCATCACCCGATATCGGCAGTAATGAGGCTGTACTTGCCGCGGAAATATCATGGGCGCGGCTTTTTAAGCGCTCTTACCATGCATAAATACGAGTGTGCAGCCTCCGTAATTATTTCCTGACGAAATCGGATGATCCATTCTACAGGGACGTCATTTCGTGTGATAAAAGTTAAACCCTCTATCCTTAGCCAACGAGCAATAGCAAGATCCAGCAGTACAGTTCATTTCCGATCGGGAGACCGTATGGAAGGAGAAGGAGCTCCACGGGAGATTCTACAAGACTCTACATGAGTCTTTCGTAAGTACAGTCGCCTCCCTCCACTGACTACCTTTCGGTGCACTCTTTGGGGAAACCAAGGGTTTTGTCTGTGCGATACAGGATCAGGTTATTAAGACCAACAATTTTCGGTAATACATCCTAAAGGATGGCACCATCTAGATCTCTCGCGCTTGTCGCCATCCAGGTGAATCACTTAGACATATTATCTCAGGTAGTACGGCGCTTTCTAACTCTAAGTATTTGCACCAGTAGTAACCAGGGTTCTACACCAGGAGTTCGCTCTGAAATACGGTCTCGTGGATAGGAAACTGCTATATTATAAGTACTTGCCGGAAGCCGTGCTCGAAAATGACCTTTTCCCCCTAACCATAGGCCGTTTGGTCTCCCCTGCCAGGGGCTTCCATCTGGTTGAGTTTTTATTTATTTATGTATTTTTTATGTAGGTACTTATTAATTTATTATATTGATATTTATGTATAGTTATCATTTTAATTTACTATAATTGTATTGTATTTATACAGCCCAACCAGATGACAAAACTATATAGATACCCCATAATAATAATAAATGATGTTGTGATTAGTTATATGCGTCCTGAACAAAAAGGAGTATTCTTACACTGCCACTACAAGTTTTTATTGTAAATGACATTGTATTTTAAAAGCCTATTTATGGCAAGTACTTAGCCCTTTTGCTGTCTCGGCTCTGATTCAATTTCAGTTGGATTCCCGTCAACACCAACAAAATTAGTTCAATTAAGTGCTAATTTACCATGTATGCGCTCGTGAGAACTTATACATCTGACGAATAAAATGTTTCAAGGATATGTGAAGTCCACCACCACGAACTAGTACAGCACGACAGACTGAGTGCACCATAACCCTTTAGAAATGTGAGAAGACCTATGGTTATCAGGCGGACGTGTATAGGCTATAACTTTACTTTTAAAAGACTTTAATCAAAACCATTTTACAGACTTGTGTATTGTTTTAAGGTCGCGTGGCTCAGAGTGGACACCCAAACAATACTTACTATACATACGCACGTAATTTCAAGAAGTAGAAGGGTTGGCGTAACGCATAGTGACCATCGTACCTGGTTCCTACATATTAGAGAGTTACGAGAGACTGACAGAGGGTGGTATATGTGTCAGATCAATACCGATCCAATGAAAAGTCAGCTCGGCTACTTAGACGTTGTCGGTGAGTCACTAGCTGTATTGCGTCCAAGCTTTATAGTATGTGCTATGTCAATACTAAAATACTGATATAAAAGAGAAACATTTTATATTATTCATTCTTATTAAACATGACGAAATTAATGTACATGTTATGTTACATAATAGTAATAAATACTTGTTTGAAGAAATATATAAATATTTATTAAAAATAAACAAAATGTTAATGGAGTTTTAGTAAAACTACTTTTATTAGTAACGTAAATTACATTTTATACAGAAATAAGTAAAAATTGCTGTTAATATTGATTAAAATCTCACAAATTATTGATTGATTGATTGGTCATGTATTATACATATATTACAGCATATAATTGTTAGGTTTCCTTCTTACGGTGCGTACACATTATATAACATAACATGTTATAAAACGTTCTAATATAACATGTTTCAGTAATGTGGTGACAGAATGTTATAAAACGTGCTATATAACGTGACACAAATGTTATATAACTCGAAAGACAGAACGACAAACGACAATGCCATACGACAATGTCATATAACATTGTCATATTGCATTGTTATTCTAATGTGTACAGTATTGTTATATGCTGCAATGATGAAAAACAATGTTACATAATGTGGACGTGTTATAAAACAAAAGTTACACAATGTTACTTAATCTGTACGCACCCTTAGAAATTTTTAAACAAGTCAGAAGCTACAACATTGAGCTAATAACAGGTCCCTTACTACAATACCCTATTCTCTATTCTCGTAATGTTGAAGTTATGGCTGTTTATACAATATTTTAAGTGTTATAAAATTTATATTGATATTAGTCTCACAATTTTAGTAAACGATTAATAATTTCATATTGACATAAATATAAATATATTCATATTCGAGCTATATGGGCCGGCCATATAGCTCGAAGAACCGACAACCGATGGGGACGAAAGGTTCTCGAGTGGCAGCCTCGTACCGGTAGGCGAAGTGTAGGGCGTCCCCCCACGAGATGGAGTGACGACCTGGTAAGACATGCAGGAAGTCGATGGATGCAGGTGGCTCAGGACCGTGCTTTGTGGCATTCTTTGGGGGAGGCCTATGTTCAGCAGTGGACTTGTGAAGGGCTGTAATGATGATGATGATGATAAATATGAATAAGTAGGTAAATAAAATAAAATAAAAGTTATAAGAATAAACACGTACGGGTACATAAGCGTGGATTTTTCCAACACCACGAAATAAAAGTAACAGCTTTAGAAGCCTTCGTTTTAGTTCATATTACACGTTTAACAATTTTGTTTTATATTTTATCCATGAAACTTTCAACATGACCTTGTTGTAATGGCTTACTTATACTCATTTTTTACCTAAAGTTTGGCAGCGCTGTCAAACAAAATAGTCCTTTCACACGGCATGATCTACTTATACTTTGTCTTTAGTGCCACCAGATATTTTAGATCGTGGAACAAGTACCGACCAGACTGTCCGTGAAGGTGCATCTGTAAGTCTAACTTGTGCAGCGACTGGTTCTCCACAGCCACAAATCACGTGGCGGAGGGAGCATTCAAAAACTATTACTGTCGCCGACGGCATTCAAGGTAAATTATTATGTATTACCTAGTATTCAGTTCTTATTTGTAACTGTTGGGACCTATATTGCGTTATGAAAATACATAGCATTCCTTTGCCTTTTTTGAAAATTATGACATATAATGGTTATTTTTTACCTAATTTTTGAATTTTGGCAATATGCACATTTATTGTCTATACCATTGCCTAAGAAAAGGTAATTGGATCCAACTGCATCCAGTTTTATATGTTTTGCTATTTATTCAATTTTGACACGACTTGTAGTATTATTATTAACGATTATACGTTAGTAAATCTATGTCGAATAGCATTTCTTTGTTCTTAAGATAAAATTATTAATTCAATTCAACCTCTTAAAGTTATATTTGCGTCTCATTTTACTTGCTTTATTTGCAGTGACGTCGTTAGAAGGCCATGTATTAAATATAAGTAGAGTAAACAGGCAGCACGCCGGTGCATATTTATGTATAGCTTCCAACGGGGTCCCGCCTACGGTGAGCAAGAGAATAATGCTCACGGTAGAATGTAAGTGACACAACTAAACGTTAAATTTAAAATCTCTCATATTGATTGAAAATGTACTTTAATTAAAATAACTTTTCCCTTTTTTAGATCCGCCGGTGATCACAATCAGAAATCAATTAGTTGGTGCCGTATTGGGTTCCGACTTAGTGCTGGAATGTGAAACTGAAGCTTATCCGAAACCTGTCAGTTACTGGAGTAGAGAGAATGGTGAAATAGTACCTAGTGGTATGGGTAATAATAATTATAACAATGGTAAAAATAGAAACTATAAGCACTTGTAATGTATAGGCTAGGCTATATACTTTTCTGTGTAGTCCCACATACTATTGAAATAGTATAAAATAACTTTTTGTCTTACCCCGATGTGTTTAAGAGTAAGGAAGAGTCCGTCGCAATGTCCCATTGCGTGATGAAACATTTCGTATTTATCGATAATTTTCCGTCAACCATTTGGTATATCATCACTTACGATTTACCACATTATCGTCATCATGAACATCATTATGATTTTGAACAAGTGCACTACTGAACATAAGCCTCACCAAATAATACCACAAAACACCACCACCTAACACCTAGTGGGGACCGCTCTAAAATTTGCTTATCGGTGCGATGTTGCCACTCGAGAAACTTTCTTTGTCATCTGATTTATAACATATATGAGTTGGTATTTCGAAATTCAGAAAATTCATATAGCATTTCTCTATTTCGACTTTTACAGCATCCATTGTTTAAGAAGGTGACCATGACGTATCAATGGTTAGACGAGAATTTTTTTAGTGAAATATTAGTAAAGAACAAATTTTGAATTATAAAGAAAAGAAGAGATAAACGAACTAACAGTCCACCTTATAGTAAGTGGTTATTCTGTACGGACAACTGCAACCAATTTCAAACAAAGAAAACGACAGGTTCGTATCACGTCTAAGGACTAAGATGGAATGACTCGCAGTCTGTAACTATACTGGTTTTGTATGCATTTCAGACTGAAATACATTTTTGGCGGCAAAACTGAGACGAATTTCTAGATAAAAAATGGAGTCATCCATCCTTTACAGCATATAAAAATCCACTAATCAACATGGGCTGCATACATAGACTGTCTCATAAGAGGGATTCTGTCATTGTTTCCCCGCTTGACAGGCGCGTTTTTTTTTGTATAATATTTCAGTTTTCATCTGCTGCCTCTTATACTCACGTTACGATATGAGGTAGTGGATTTTATTTCACCGCCACTTAACGGTTTCATACAGTAAAGGAGCCAATATATCTAGTAATGTATTCACTTACAAAGCTCGTATCATACATATATAAATATTACGTTAATTGATTGAACAGTTATTCATTAATACAGATTAGTTACGAATCTATTGTACACCAGATCCAATAATGCAAATTCGTCGACTCCGAAATCTATTGTCTTACTTAAGTAAACTGCACGTGCAAAATCAGTTTGATGCGTTATATAATATTAATGGCGACGCAGTCAAAGTGCCTAGTACCTATATGATTTGTATTGTAAAGATGTTTATCAGATAATGCGGGTAGATAGAGTAAAGTGCAACTTAAAAATTTATAGCAGTAATACTGCTTAAAGAATATAATTTTTATCGAATACATTAAAGAATAGCTCATCTTTATGAATGTTTACTTTATTGGCTGATTTAAAAAGAAACGACATTTTTTTCAGTTTTTAATGGAAATATACAGACGACTGAGATTGTGATAATATTCCTTAATCCATTCAAAAGAGTTCAAAAATTTATCTTTAATATAAAGTGAAAGCCGTCTTTGGACAACTAAAAAGAATATAAAGTAATTCACATTTTAAAGTCAAGGCTTTAATTCTTCTATGAAATATGTCTTAGACCCGACTTCTGAATATGAAATTATTTTATATTGTTTTTAGTTTATTTGAAGTTAGCTTTTACTTTTTATTAGAATCATTTTTCATTTTTTTAAGCGCAGTAGTGGATTAAAAATGCTGTTAGCGATTATGATAACTATTAATTTTGTTTCTAGTTTCTAAATTCCTTTTTTTAATACATTTATTTACATATCATAATATACAATATTTTATTATATACATTATTAAAACTATAATAAAAAAACTAAACACCAGTAATTTAATTATCAAACAGTCCTACTCCCCGCGGTATCGTGCCAAGAACGCTGGCTGCGTTTCACCGCTGAATCTCTATACTTAGCCTTTGAGCGAGAAAAGAACCAGCCCTCTTATCACCAGCAGCAACGACCAGCCGCGGTTGGAGTTCCTTTAGAAACTTCACTGCACGTAGACCCCACGGACCAATAGTCTCTACAGCAAATGGCATAAATATGTAGTCATCTCTCAGAGACTCATATTTAGGTCACTAACTCAGTTCAGCTGCCTCTGATGCGGCTCCGGCTCTAAACGAGGTACCCCTGAGATGAGAGGCCGCCAAAGTGTCTACGCAAGGATCGTCCCACACGACGGGACTAGCTTTACCTCTCTCCCAAGGGACCAATGTCATACCGGCGGGTCTCTTGCCATCGCCTTTAAATATTCCACAAGGCTCTAAAACCGAGGGAACATTTATAGAGAGAAGAACCCTTCGGATGACATCGTTCAAAAAATCGTGCCTTGAAAACCTACCAAGACTTTTCTTACATGAAAGTTCGTGAAGCCCAAACTTCTCGACGCTGCTACCACAGGGACATTGATGGGATTGACAAATCGCCGCTCTTAGTCGGATTCCTACGACGATGCGCAAGCTTTCCCCATCAAATAATGTGCCGAGATTACTTGATGGTAAAACGTGTAACCAGTGACTAAATTTCTTAGTCGAAACAGCTAGAAGGCGTGCCTTATCTTGGTCACTATGGAAGTTATGAAACAAATCTTTCTTCACCTTCTGTACCAACGGAATATCCCACTGTTTTCATTGGTTAACTTCCAGTATCTAAAGTGTCAACAACTTGTCGACGCTGCTACCATAGGGGCATTGATGGGATTGACAAATCGCCGCTCCTAGTCGGATTCCTACGACGATGCGCTAGCTTTCCCCATCAAGTAATGTGCCGAGATTACTTGATGGTAAAACGTGTAACCAGTGACAAAATTTCTTAGTCGAAACAGCTAGAAGGCGTGCCTTATCTTGGTCACTATGGAAGTTATGAAACAAATCTTTCTTCACCTTCTGTACCAACGGAATATCCCACTGTTTTCGTTGGTTAACTTCCAGTTTCTAAAGTGTCAACAACAAATAAAGAATTAGGATTTGTCCTCGAGGTTACAGGGTTAACCAAATATATATGAAAAGCAAAACATATAATGTTATTAGGTTATATTAGCGTTCCACAAGGAAGTGCTTTAAAACCAATCTTCCATATTTTTAATATATATTAAAATGTCTACATTTTTATATATATGCCAATGTTACAGCTATTTTTTTACTGGAGCGTCATGGAATTTGTTAAGGAAAATGTCAAATGGGGTTTGGCTCATGCGGTAGAGTAGTTAAGGAATAATTTTCTTACGCTTAATACGTTTGAAACAAATTACATCTTTTTCAATATTCATAAGGCCACACAACCTAGTAACAATATCGAGATAAAAATACATACATATGTGATAGATCGAGAGAAGTTGTAAGCTACCGTTGAGTACCCGTCAAATAATCCAGAGAGACGTAAATACCAATGGTTTAGGCATAATAGTGTATCATAATTTATCATGGTACCCTCTTCTCGACCATGTTGCTGGCAGAGTCAGAAAACTAATCTGGATGTTCAAGAGACTAATACATATTATTATTGTTTTAGTCCAAGTAAAGGACCCTAACAATTATAATACATCTCAAAGAGTTTTAAATCGGATATAGGTACACCGTCTTAGTGCAAACCACTTTAATGTACTGCATTCCTGTGTGGGGAGGGGCACCAAAGGCAAAATTGTAGACATAAGAGTTTTACTGTCAGTGATGTATTTTACTGGTTTCCCTGTCCGCGAAATAGACACAATAGTTTATCAAACGAAATGTTTACATAAATAAAAAACCGGGAAAGGATTAAAAGTTAAACTATGTATGTTCAAAAGAGTTTGTTGTTCAAATTTAAACTTGTTTAACGTAAAAGTATATTTTTGATTGTGATATGTATATTTGTTACTTTATATTTGCTTTACAACAGTTGAAACATGATATTTATATTTAAATTCAAATTTTAGGTAGGGGCTTGGAACCGCAAAAGATCGCTGGAACGTATCGCACCATTCTAAGGCTTCCCATACGCAGAATAACGAGTTCCGATTACGGAGCGTACAAATGTGTCTCCAAAAATTCTTTAGGAGACAGTGAAGGAACAGTCAAGTTATATCGTAAGTTTGATATGATGTTATTTACCTAGTTGTATTTGTGTTGTTTCACTAGAAATCATGTAGTTTGAGGGATTAAGTATTTAATAATGGACTTTTGCTCAATGGTAGGTGTCTGTACCATAAGAGATCTTACGACTTTATCACGCCCAGGGGGTATAGAAAGAATAGGTCCACCACAAAACCATTGTCACTTCAAAATTGGAGAATTTTAGATAATCACCGCAGTTGGAGTAATATTAGAAATATTAATAATCACTTATTTGCTCGTGTGTTACAAATTTGGTGACATTTTGAAGTGATACTTATTTATGGACGTAGTGGAAATATTTAGTAAGATATAAAAAAAAACAAAATCGTCAAGTTTTCTTATAACGTTTCACCGCTGGGGCTGCATGAGTATACTATTATTTAAACCACTTATGTAAAATATAAAAATGATGAAATGTCGTAAAGAAGTTTCACTTCGTACACAATTACACGCACAATTTTTAAAACAATGTTAGTTGTGATAAATGCATTTATTTTCTTGTGCTGGTTCCACAACAAAAATTATATATCGATAAAAATAATGTAACCACCATCCAAAAGTATTTGCGTGACTCGAATAAAATAATAAATTAATCAATGAACATCCAATTGTTAAGTGTGTCATCTGTCAAGTATATAATAGCTCAAGTTTACAGAAGTAACTTTTCCTTTTTTTAAATTTTCTAACGTGCTTCATAAAACCTGTTTTAAATAGTCGAAAAAACATTAAAATGTTACCTCCACAATAGTTTTCTCATGTATCGTGTATGTGTTTTGAATTCATATGTAAATTGCAGGTGATCAAAAATTAGCTTACAAATAATTGTCTCGGGTCTGTACATTTTATGTGTGTTTTTCACGTCTGAGGTAAAACCAGTCCTGTGAAACGAATCTAAAATACAAAATAAATTCCTTGTATGGTTCGTAACATTTTTGTGGAAGAATTAATTAAGAATAAAATTTTAAAAACAGTGTAAATTATTTACACAGGTTGTGCATAATGAATTAACTATGAAATTAATCGAAAAGAAGTTTTTGTTTTGCAGTTACGCGACCGAAGTCGCGGGTATTGCTAGTTAGTTACATTTAAATTCGTATGACCTGTGTTTATACCCGTATAAATATGATTGACAGCGGTTATTTCGTGGGTTTATTACAGTTATACGAAAAAATGTTGTATTGGGTTATAAACAATTCTTTACTACACGTGCCTACTGTCATTAAAAAGTACTTATTAAAGATTCCGATAACATAAAATGGTTCTCAATTTAATATATAATTAAAAAAAAGCTTGAAAAAATATTGCGGTAATTTGTATTACGAGTACATCCCTTTTTAGCTTGTTAGATTTATAATGAGAAATAAAGTATCTTATTAATTAATACAGGTCACTTACACAAGAAAAAAAATGTAGAGTAAATCTTTTTCAGTGTAGTTATTTTATTTGTATTGGTGTGTATTATTAGTAAATTTAGTATGTGCATGTTTTAGCTTTTGCAATATTGATAGTAAGTTCGATTGTAGCAAATTATATAGAGGGCTTGGATCTTTTTGGGCTAGGTCAATATATCATGTATGGAGGTCACAAAATCAGTAAAAATGCGATTAATACATGTTCAAAGCATTGCCATTGAACCCGATCGTTTCTAGATATTGGTAAAAGTAAAAACAAAAACTTTCAAAAGTATTATGTACTGTAATCTGTATTGAATGAAAATGATTTTATTCTATTCGAATATATTCTATTATTATTATTAACGCTTTTTGGAGGTCGATGAATATTTCCAAAGCTGTTCTAATGTCAATAGTTTGAGGTATTATTGCAACAATAAAGTAGCATACCATAAATCCATCTGTAACTCGCGCTACAAAACTAAGTATGCATTTCAGCTCATTAATTTTGTAACAAAGTCTCAGAGGATTTAGGTTAGGAAAATTAAAACGTGCGTTTTTAGGTCAAAGTAGTTACTTATAATCTGATACGTTATGTCGCTAGCAGGTTTAGGTATTCGATTTAGTTTTTGGGAAGTATTTACAATTCTTGATATTCCTTCTATATATTTTATGGTTATGTCAGTTTCTAAATTCTGATAACGGCGTTCTTATAAATTTTTCGTTCCATAGAAGTTCATAAAATTTCTTGTACACGTAGTGTAGTCTTATTAAATCTTAAAGCCTTCTAACTGGTTTCTCGTATAATGTAGTAACTTTTTACAAGACTAAACATTTTAAAATACTCTTTGAAAGGGTCGTACAGCGGCTCGGGTGACCCGCCCTGCAGTAGAGATCAACTGGTCAGTGACCCTCTATTCCAGGAAACTGATATCACACACGTTACAACGAGGTGTACGTGACCCCTGAGAAAGTGTGTCACCGAAAGACCGTCTGTCCCCTTTCTGAAAAAAATAGGTTAGACGACTAAGATTATGGGGCCTATGGAATGGTCCCGGTCTTGACGTCCGTCGTTAGTGAACTGTATTATCTTCACGTGGAAAAGGAAATAAAACATCGATTTATCTTCATAATATCCCGACATTGAAACTTTCACCACTTTTCCTATCACTTTCCCTACTATCTTCTATCTTGATTCAAACTAGAAAACTAGTAGCTGGTTCCAAACGACTTTCCAAATTACCAGCCTCCTATCCTAATACGCGAGCTATATGCTCATTTTTACGATTTCATGTTTACCGTCTTAGACGACAGGTTTTCTACTTTCCTCTGTCAAATTAGACTTAAAAGGTAAACGTCCGTTCAAACGAAGGAGGTTATCTTCTCCTAGTTCTAAAGCTAATTTGCTTAAGAGTTGACTTCTTTCAACGCTTCTGCCCGTTTTTAAGCATTCGTCTTGAACTAATTTTGCTAATAAATCGTCGGAACACATAACCGACTTTATCGGCGAATTTTCGAGTACTTTAACCGACTTTCCCAACCTTTTAAATTTTTCTACCGTTTGTAAGGTACGCGCAGTTGCCCCAAGGAATCTTCTAAAGCTGCTAAATCGTCCGTAGTCGGGTAGACGTAACGATTCTCCCTTTCTTAGCGGATTGCATGCCGTGAGCGCAAAGCGCGCAGGTATATTCTGCTAGGGCCTAAAAATTAAGATTCCAACGTTTTGTCGCATGAAATCGTTTATATCAATCATATTATACATATAAAAAATATAAAAAGCACATAGTAAGAAAGATAAATGATTGTTGAATATTTTATATATGAATTATTTATATTTTTTTAAATCGATTAATTGCTATTTTTACATAAAAAGGGGTTTTAGTGGCTTATGGTGTGGATTTATCAATTCCGCAAGGCCTGTAAACACAATAACTTTTGAAAATATCAATTGTTCAACTCAATCTATTTTTAAAACTCTTCATCTATCATGTGGGAAGCCATGGAATGTAAATGGCAGTTTAATTTTGTTTTGTTTAGTTATAATTTTTTTTCGGCTAAGAAATGGCGAAATTTTTATCTAAAATAAGTATCTAATTAAATTTAAAACTTTTATTCGTATTAATTAGCCGATTACTATGTAACACATGACTCTAAGTTAATCATAATTAATAGAACCAGGCGTTACTTTGCGGAAGTCCATTATATTAAAGTTGTCAAAAAATTACTTTGCGTACATCCGCTAAGCTTGTCTTAGCGGATAGTGCACGCAATTGAGGGAGGGCGAGAGGTGTTCTTCAAAGTAGGTAAGACATCATTTTATTTTATCGTGGGGATGTACGGAAAGTAATTTTTTATCAACTTTAATCTAAGTTAATCTATAAACGAACTCTTGTGAAATTAACTCTCGACCGGGGAATCGAACCCCGAACTTTCGCTCGACAATCGAATGTTCTTATTATTTTGAATCATTATATTGAATCTACTTACTTTTAACATAGATTGGCTTATTATTTGAAAAGTTTTTATACTTTAATAGTAAATAATTATATGCATGAATTTACTGATTTTTATGAAATGAAAAATGATTTAAAAGATTTTTTAAGCGCGTCGCCAACACTTTTGTTATGGAAACAAACTTTTATTATGCAGAATGATTTCTTATATTTACGCGAACACTACACATTTAAATAAAATTACTTTTACGGATTTTATCTTAAATTTCTTGAAAAGATGCCGAGACCATAATCTCATTCCTACGTTTGTCAAAATATCCACTAAAAAGGACATTCGAGGAAGCGCTAAGATCTTAAATCAGGCAAGTAAAAAGTTGTTACGAACGGTAATCCAACAAAAACGCTCCGATCTACATGACATAAACAAATCCATAGACACATCATTCAGTGAGTTAAAGGCAGTTTCAAAGACATTTGATTATAATGTTTACATTGCAACGTTAAATAAACGAGAAATTAATAATTATAACGAATGCAAAAACAAACATATAGTAAAATATCAAAAATTAACGACCAAATTAAGGTAAAACATCTGTGGAAACGTGAGAACGAAACGCAACAGTTGACCACAAACACGGATCATAGATTAAACGCGGTCTATAATCTGTCAAAACATATGCAACAATTAGAGTATTATCGAAAGGCTTTAATTTCGCTATAACACCGAAAAAATTACCGTACGATGAAATTATCTGTAGTGTCGAGGACTGTTTATTTTAAAAGAATATGCAAAAGGAAGATTTGGAAGCGATACTTTAAGACATTTCGTCTATGTTACGTCGAAGTTCAGCGCCGAAACCGAATCAACCTAAAGACGAATTTAAAGCGTTGAATAACCTACGCAATAAACCAGAACTCATGATTCTCAGGGCAGATAAAGGAAATGCCACGGTAGTCATGGATAATAATCTAAAATACAAGAACTTTTGTCGGATGCAAGCACTTGTAAAAAGGTTAAAAACGACCCAACAAATAACACACTTAAAAAAACCAGTGACCTCATAAAGAAATACTGCGAAAAATTAAATCTGGACGTAAAATCGATAATACCTACGTCTGCCAAGCCACGGAAGTTGTATAGGTAAAATACACAAGCCCAGTGTTCCACCACATCCCATAGTGAGCCAAATCGATTCACCAACTTACAGATTTGCTCAACATTTAGCGAAAATACTCTCATCGCTCTGGGGACATACAAGAGCACACACAAAGGATTCCTACCATTTTGTCAGTGAGATTAAAGACAGAAATCTGGCAGATAATGAAAATATGGTCAGTTTTGATGTGCAGTCTCTGTTCACATGCTTACCTGTTGAAGACTGCATCTCGATTGTTACTAGAAGGCTGGAGGAAAAGAACATGCCCGTATTCATGCAGTATTACTCAGACACTGCCTTATATCTGGCTACCTATTGTGGAAGGAAGAGTTCTATAAGCAAGTAGATGGTGTGGTGATGGGGGAGCCCTCTATATATATATATGTATCTCCCATCGTCGCCGATATATTCATGGAATACTTTGAGGAGAAAGCCCTGCTTACTTCTCCCGTAAATCCAACATCCATTCTACAATCGGTGCGTAGACGACACTTTCACAATTCTACCTTTAGATAAAGTAACTGCATTTTTAGATCATCTTAACTCCATAAATTCTAAAATTCAGTTCACAATGGAGTTAGAGGCAAACAATTCGTTAGCTTTTCTACATGTATTAGTAATTCGGAATCCTGATAACACCTTGAGCCACACTGTGTATAGAAAAAAGACCAATACAGATAGATATTTAAACGGTGATCCTCATCACCATCCTTCACAGTTAGTTATCGTGGGTAAATCTTTGTATTAGAGAGCACGGGGGATCTGTGACAGTAAACACCCGACCGCCGAGCTCCAACACGTCAAGCAAGTTTTGCACGACAATAAGCTTCGGGTCCCGCGCCTACGTCACAGTGAACAAGTGAAGCCGGCCAAGGTCGAGCGAGTGCCTGCTGTACTACCATATGTCAAAGGTTTCACTGACAAGATTGGCTACATCTTGAAGCGTGCTTCCATTAAAACATACTTTAAGCCGCCGAAGAAGATTAGTCAGTTTTTACCATCAGTCAAGTGTAATGTCCCTCTGCAAGATGCAGCAGTGTACAAGCTTGATTGTAAATGTAGTCGCTCTATATCCGTACAGGATCGCCCCCGTCACTACATTAGACTTGATAGACCACAAATCCTCGCTAAAGAACACCGATTCCTTCGAAGGATGATTCGTGAGGCTATTGAAATAAAAAATAATCCTAACCAATTGAGTGAACTCGTTGAGTCAATAGAGAAGATGTCTGAATGCTACCATCTGCTTGGGATCCCATAATTAATAAAATTAAATCCAAAACCAAGCATACAACAGTAACACTTCAAGATACTGTAAGTTCATACTGCGTAGATTGGAACAAAAATTAATAATTTTTATCTGGATGTAGCCGTGGTTAACTATGACATCGGGACGTCATACACGTCAGTTCCCTCCCCCTGACCATGGGTGCTGTAAAGTGCTCGAAACGTCGGGAATATGAAATAAGTTAATATACGCGATAAAATCCGTAAAAATAATTTTATTTAAATTATTTAATTTTTTCAATACGAAATATATTGGTTGACTGTGGAAGCTCTTTACTTAAGAGTTGTTAATACCATTTAGCCCTTCTGCTTTATCTTTCAATAATCTTTCTTCAGAGTTGGATGCTGTTTGTTCAGGGGTTAAAGATATTGTTATGTTCTTCTACCTAATATTGCGTTCTTGTAGGTCTTGCAATGCCCTTTAAAATAAAGATGGGATGGGACTTGGTTAGGGGTGTAGCAGTTATTGAATTGGACCTAATCTGATTTAAAGTCATTTTAAATAAGCTTAATTTAATTTTAAGTTCAGCTATATTGGTGATTATTGGTTTTTGTACGGGCACCAGGAAAGATGTGAATGCCTTAACTTCTGTGATCTGGCGTTTCACATAGTTAATGTTATCAGTAATTTTGTTCTACTACTATTACTACTAAGTGAGTGTCGTAATTTCCCTGACGCTGCCCTATTTATACATATGTAATTGATTTCTTGGAAACGGCTCTTCGGAAACGATTTGGATAAAATGTCGTATTTTAATAATATTTCACTTTCCACGTTTGACTAGATATGTGATATCTAGTCATAATTTTTGTTTCCATGTATCATGATATAGGTGAACTTCCTAGCGTAGGTGTAATGTTTTTTTAAGTAATGTTTTGTTACATAATATTTATATGATAATATTAAATAACAATATCGTGCAGAAAGATAAAACTCATACGAACAAAATATTTTTGTAGTTGAATCAAAGGAACTACATTTTAACTAGGCTTAAAATATTTTTTTAAAACAGACTTTAACATGGACAAAACAAAGATCATGTTTAATGTCCATGTCACACCTATGCTCGTAGTTGTTGGAAGCACTAAGCTCGAAGTTGTTGACGAGTATGTTTACCTGGGACAAATAGTCCGACTAGGTAAGTCCAACTTCGACCGAGAGGTCAATCGACGGATTCAACTCGGTTGGGCAGCGTTCGGGAAATTACGGCACATCTTCTCGTCAGGTATACCTCAAAACTTGAAAACGAGACTGTACACCCAGTGCGTGTTGCCAGTGATGACATACGGAACTGAGACGTGGTCCTTCAGCCTCGTACCGGCAGGCGAAGTGTAGGGCGTCCCCCCACTAGATGGAGTGACGACCTGGTAAGATATGCAGGAAGTCGATGGATGCAGGTGGCTCAGGACCGTGCTTTGTGGCATTCTTTGGGGGAGGCCTATGTTCAGCAGTGGACTTGTGAAGGGCTGTAATGATGATGATGATGAAACTTTATCATCATTTACATTGGTAGTACTAATAAAGTACATTAGTAGTGAAAATACTTGACAATGAAAACTAGTAAATATTTTATCTTTTATTCACAGCGATGCCTCCTTCAGCAGTGGATAATAACGGTATCAACTTTAACTATCTTAACCTAAAATTATATGTATTTATTTTTTTTATATTTAGTAATATATTTATATTGTTACTTTGTTCACAGTAGTTCAAAGATTAAATATAATTGCCGATAAATCGTCGGACAGCACTCCGTTTGGTACACAAGGTAACTTTGTATATTTATATCCTTCTTTCCTTCTTAATCCGTTAAGTACTTAGTTGAATATAACTTGTGTCTAGTACGTTTAAGTTTGAATACCTGCTAGATCCAACAAATATTTGATTATAATGTGTACACCACGAATTATTGGTTTCCGGGTCTGGATTTGGTATAATTGTTCACACATCGTTGCAGTGAGGTGATGGTATCAGCAAGTTAGATAGCAGTATAACTTACAATCTCGTGTATTTTAGATGGAAAATACCGTATGCATCTTGTCAACTGTATGAGGCTTCTGGTATTGCGACCGCTCGTCTAAAAAGCGTGGTGATTATGGAAAGGCATGGGCGTCTCCTATAGTAGGAACGCCCAAGTCTAGTAATTGATTTCTATAATAGCATACACGGCCTTATGTATCTAATAAATTCGACCTTCGTATCAGGCATATCTTATATAGGACAAGTTATTGCCCTTTTTTAACGTGCACCCATTATACCTTAATACGACTTACGCAACTGATATCTTTCTCACAATTATAATAATGTGAAAGTTGGCATAGTAGTCGAAATTGGTCACAGAGTGTACAAAACAATTAATTGCAGAACTCGTCTGCTTTTTTATGAATAACGTTTTGAGTAACATTTTGTGTTTATATGACTAAAAGTTGTTAAAATTGACACAAGCTAATAATGCTAAAATTAAAAATACAGCTGGTTTCGTAAATATTTGTGCTGCTAGGCGGCTTCATAGGACTTACACTTTCATTGCACTTCGTCTCCACATGTTCGTCGTATATGCGGTGCCGTCGTAACATAAGGCAAGCCCCCAAGCCAAGCTCTTTAATTTAATTATACGAAGACCACCCTCTCAGAAATATTTGGACGTTCTTGATAAAAATAATATTTTGTGACTACGCCTGCTTTTGAGATTCCTTATTAGCGCGTGAGATTCCTAGCCTTGGTCTAATAATAATTTTATTCAGATTTCAGATTACAAGATTATAACAGAGCAGCTTGGAAAAACTCTATATATCATTTTAAGTTATTATCCTTATTCATAGTTATATTTAATGTTGTTACATCTTGGAGGTTTCTTTAAATAATATAATTAATTAATGCAACACGAAAAATTATTTGCTTCACCAATGAATCATTACTGAAAAATAGCTCTTTACTGTTTACGTTTTAATTTCATTTTCAATTTGGAAATCAAATGTTTAATTTAATTGCCATTATGAAATGGTCGTATTAATATTATTATTTCTATTTATTATCTATTTTTTCAAATGTAGTTACCTAATTATATGCATTTTACGAATTATTGTATATATCGTAAATAGATCCTAAAAATGGCGCTTATTACTAGCTAAAGAAATTATATCAGCTGCGCTAATAAAAATATTAATACTAATAAACACAAAAAAGGAGTTAACAAATTGATTTCTGTATTAAAATCAATTATTAAGTAAAATAGTTTTATACTTCATGATGTAGCAATTAAGAATATTAGCATACCCTTACACTTTAGAAATGTGGAAATGGTTTATTATGTGAAGTAACTTGTGAATTCCTAATAAAGACTAGTTTCCTATTATTATTATATATTTGTTGTTACTTATTATGTAATATAAATTAGAATTTGATTACTAAATCTCAACTACAGTTGTTTGAATATCAACGGAAACTTCTACAAAGCGTTCTACAAAGGCTGGTGTGAAAAAAAACTGCAAGAATAAAGTACCGATCGTACGTAAGCTTAATTATTCAATTCAGATTTGGTACTTGAATAAATGTAGTATTACTACGTTAACTGTTGCTTAATAAGTAGTATGATATAATCAAGAATCTAAGTATTAATTTAACGCTATTAAAATTATATACAGTATTAGTAAAAATATATCTGTTGTAACATATCTTAGTGTTAAGTAAAATACGTAGAGTAATAATGCTGTTATAGAGTGTGTTAAGAAAATATTATAAACATAGACTGATCTTCGTAAAATAGGCTGTAAATAAAGCGGAGTAGGATTGAATGTAAATTTTAATACGTTAAGCTAAATAATATATGATTCGTTGTAGGTCCGAGCAACCCGATTAACGATTTTTGTGTATAAAGTATAGTTATAAAGATGTGGCTTAAATTGCTTTTAGTTGCTTTTCCTCACAAATACATTTATTTGCTTATACCAAGTAGGTGAGAGCACACTTGGTATAAGCAAAAAATGTTTATAAATAAGTAGTATTTAAAATAAGCCTCTATATTATGTGTTAATGTTATTACTAAATATGTACAGCTTCATTTCGTTATTATAGTCATTAACGTTCTGTACCTTTGTGAAAGAAGAAATTCAAATATGTAGTATATATGTATTTATTATGGGCACCTTATGACTTAGTATTTAATTTTATCAGCATATTAGAAACCATTTTAAATGATAGCTTATTTTAAGTTACTCAATTATGTACGCGGACCACTAATCGCTCTACCTAATAAAGCTAAATATTACTGTGTCTTCCTTTTATTTTATTTATAGAAGCCATACGTTAATGATGTACTGTATTGTGATCCTTAAATATATTGAACAAGAACATATTGTTACGAGCTTGGGGTTCGAGACAATTAAAAACTGCCGATTGAATTACCAAAATTGACACTTTAATTACAGAACACTGATTACAACTTAAAACCACACTAATAATAAAACACAATTGTAATACTGATCACTTTAGTTCGCAGTTATTTCGCTTCGAAGTATTCTCTTGTATCGCCAATTCAATACTTACTCGATCGTGGTCTATACCGGCCTTATATAGGGTCTCAGATAGTTTCCAGAACCTTCTAATGTAGAAACATCTAGAATGTTCGAGTACATATCGGTCCCGAAATTTCTGGAAGGATATTGATTCTCCTAGTTCTGCTACTCGATACTAGAGGGGGCTAGTGGTAACTAGTGTTGTCATGTACAAGAATAGTGACGCGCAACAATATTATTGAACACGGAGTTTAGCGAAGTTCATGATAAAAATAAATACAAATTTTATATTTCCGTTAATTGTCCCTCGGTGAGATTTCATTACTTATTTGACGAGAAATGTGAGACACTTGGCCACACACTTTTGTTAAAATAATTATTTAATTTATAACATCTTTTATGGGAATTTTCAAAGGTTGTAATAAAACGTTTTAGTTCCGAACTAAATAAATAATAGTAGAACTTAAATTGAAAATTAAAAAAAAAACAATCTATCGCAGCTTACAAAACTGCTGTTGACGTTGAAACCGCTCAACCGATTTTGATAAAACATGTTTACAGAACCACCGCTAGAAAACCGGCTTTTAAATAAAAATCAACCGTTTAAGAGCTACGGTGCCACACACACACACATAGCGGTCAAACTAATAACACCCCTCTTTTTGCGTCAGAGGTTAAAGAAAATGTAAAAACAAGTGTCTGGTACAGACACTTAGTAAAATACATACGCAAACACACATAACATTTGAAAAGTATGTAGGTATGTATTTTTTCGAGATTCTTATAAACTACTATTTATTGTAACGTTCTATAGTTTGTTCCTTATTTAAAACCATTATATAAAACAAACTAAAATAATATTTTCAGTGCTGCTGAGCTTATTCTGTGTCATGTATTATGCAATTTGCCGTCGTTTCTGTATTCTACACGTTTCTCGTGCAACCTGAGCTGTGTATATAGTATTACTTATTACATAAATATAATTTAAAAATTTGCTCGTCTGTTTGAGAAAATCAATAAAAAAATTATACATACAAGTAAATTATTATTAAAATACAAGGAAAGAAGATAAGATGTATACACATAGCAGAGCAACTCTTTGGTGTATTATGATTGCAGCTGAAAATATCAGTATAAAGAGCAGCTTAAATAGTATAAAATAACGTAGCTGTGTCTAGTATGGTAAGTAACGGTCACCGGAGACCATGTTTACTGGTAGCGAGACATTTCATCATAGACCATAGAGCCGGAAATACATCTACACTATGATTCGATATCACCAACATTTAACATGGAATAAGACGGACTTCAGCATCCCAGCAATGCTGCTTCTGGTAAAATATCGCAGGTGTCCATGGTTTGCAAAGCATAGAAACCATCTGGTACAACAGGCAGAACCACCCAACCTGCCGCATTTTACTTACCTAGTTTTGAATATTGGGGTTTTTATATGAGAGTTAAGCGCTATTCTCTGCATGTAACAACTACAATACGATCTCGGTCTTCCTCTACTTCTGTACGAGAAGTCGCAAGTCGCAACATGCGATGCACTTTAAGACGAAAAGGTGGAATGTCTCTTTTGCCTGTAATTTCACTAGCACCTTTCAAATCAGAACAAGCGATAGACTAATGCATGGTGGACGAACTCAGCGTGACTATTGCTTCATAAGTTTTCCTCGTTGGTCTAGTAATCGTAAACGTGCCTGCTGATCATGAGGTCCCGGATTCGAATCCCAGGTCGTGCAAAGAAAATATTAGTTATTGAGTTTTTCTGTCAACAAATTCTCGTTGCTGCCCGGAGTCAGAAAGTTTCATTAACGTATTCAGACATTAAGTTCGTCATTATCAAAGCTCTCCCAGGCAGCTACTAGATTCATTTATGAGAATTTCCCGAACGAAAGCGGTTAAAACACTAACGTAATATAGTTTGTTTGTTAGTAGTTCCACAGAATAAATAATAGTCTAGGTGTTTATAATTTCATTGATATTTGATATTGCGTGACGAATAGTTTCCACGTCTCAGCCACATTCAAAACAATACAAACTTTCTTACAGTTAATTGTTATAAATAAAGCGATATTTTAGAAAAGAAACAAACGATAAATTCATTTTGAAAAAAAAAAATAACATGCCATGCATGAAAATATAAAATTTACTTGAACTTAGAATTCCAAGTTAAACCACAGTATATACACACACTACTTGTGTTACAATACAAAGAGGCCAGTTCAACAAAACGGCAATTTCATAGGTAAAGACAAAATAATATATAGTTATGTTTAAATAAACTGAAGTGACAGATGAGCTGACAGGCCACCTGATGGTAAGTGGCACCTGCAACCAACTTAAAATAAAAAGGAGGCTACAGAAGCGTTATCAGCATTTTAAACATTGTGTTTTTGTTATAAGTACCGTATATACTTTCATATGCATTTAGTTAAAAGCTGTTATTTTGACATTACAAACAGACTTTTCAATTTTATTTATTTGTATAGATTTTCAAGTCCTATACTCAAAAATATATCTCGTGTAAAGGTTGGAATTATAAGTAGTGTCAAGGGTAATTATTATATCAATATAAATAAAATGATACAGGTTTGCAGTTGTGCGCTCATCACGGAAAAACTACTGGATGGATTTCAATGAGGTTTTCTAAGTTTTATTTCTTAGAAACTTGGCCTTATCTAAAAAAATATTGCGATATCTTCATTTAATGTAAAGTTATTAAAGTTTTAAGAAACAACGATTTTTATAAGCACTAAAATCAAATACCAGCATTGGAGCAAACAGCCATCATCAGAGGCGGTGTATGTTCTCTATGCCCTTTACACTAGAACACAACAGTGCATGCACAGCTGCTTGACGACAGGATTAGTCCTACCATCTAGTAAATGTAATAAGAGTCCTACAAAGTCGTAAATTGGATTACCTTTGTTTTGTTGCAATTTTACTTCCGATAATATTGACAGATTGTTACACATAACTTTGTAGCTGAATTATGTAACAGCCTAGTTTCTTATGATACGTTAATAAAGCATAATTTTAAAACTCAAGCCTTAATTAAAGCGACCTAGTCAAGTAATGAAGTGACAAAATTCATGACACGGCGTACTATACACGTCCTAGAAATCTTAAATTTGTCAAGCATTTTTTTAAAAAGTTGAATCTTCACTTGACAGTTCATTGTTGCTTGGCGGTATAATAAGTAAAAATGTGGTGGAAGGTGGTACTGGTGGTAATAAAATTTACAGTGTTAATTACAGTTTTATGTGCTGATGAAGGGTTCAGAGTTGAAGAAAAACTGAAGAATGCTGCGTTTCTGATAAATACAATAACATTTCGAAGATACGATGTGGACAATATTATATAGCATGTACGAACCTTCATCGAATATTGTTCATATTATCTATGATTTGTCTATGTCTAATTAGTGACTTAATTTGGCAACTTTTACTTCCTTTGCTCCATAGATCTTGTCTGAAATACGGATACTTAACCTAGTTCAGACAGGTAGCTAATATTATAAACTTGACTTTTCTATTTTTCTTTTGTAGATTCTACATTATTAAGCTACACATAGTTTTAATTTTATCATAGCATGTTATTTTTGTTAGACTTATTGTTATTTTATATAATTGTAATCATATTTGTTCCTGTATGTAAACATGTGTAATTGGAAATGAAATAAATATTTTGGGGTATCTATAAAGTTTTCTCATCTGGTTGGGCAGTATATATAGTCGCCGGGCCTTACTTTGCCTCTTACGGTGTGAAGTGTTTTACATTTATCCAAACCAAATTGCATATTAATATTGTTACTAAATTCTGCTGTAATATCTACTAATTTCTTCATATCTTTTTCTGTTTTCGCGTATAATTTGATGTCGTCCATGTATATAAGATGCGATACTGTTGTTTCGTCTGTATTATTTTTTAGACTATATCCTGCTTTACAGCTCTGCAGCAAATGAGACAGAGGATTTAGGGCGAGACAGAACCACAGTGGGCTTAGAGAGTCGCCTTGGTAGATGCCTTTTTTGATGGAAATATGTCGTGTTGTGATAGTATTTTTGTCACAATTTATTTGTAGTGTTGTTTTCCATTGTAACATTATACGGCGTAAGAAATCTATTATTTTCGGGTTTATTCTATAAATCTCTAATATTTGTAACAACCAAGAATGAGGAACACTGTCAAAAGCTTTTTTATAATCAATATAGGTGCAATGCAAATTTATGTTTTTGGAGGTGGCACGTTTATGAATAGTGGAATCAATAATCAGCTGTTCTTTGCACCCCATGTGGCCCTGTCTACATCCTTTCTGTTCTTCTGCTATTATATTGTGATGTTCGATGTGTGAGTGAATTTTCTTTGTAATTGCAGATGTCAATATTTTGTAAATTGTGGGTAGACATGTAATTGGTCGGTATTGGGAAGGCTGAGGTGAATTTTTGGTTTTAGGTAGCATGTAAGTAATTCCTGTTGCAATAAATTCGGGCACATTCTGTTGTCCTGCTATAATATCTGTTAAATTTTTTGCTATGGATTTGTGTAATGAGGTTAACTTTTTGTACCAGAAATTATGTATTTTGTCTATACCAGGCGATTTCCAATTATGTAATCTAGCTGTAATATGTGTAATGTCTGACTCTGTTACCTCTGCGAATTCCATCTCGTCAATATCTATCCATTTTGCTTCTTCTTCCACTATCCAAGATGCTTTGTCGTTGTGTTGTTTTTGCTCTTCCCAAATACTAGCCCAATATGCTTCTAGTTCTTCTTTTGTAGGTAGGTTGGATGTGTTTGTGGTATTTTCATCAATTGTGTCTGTTTGTGGTTTTTGGAGGTTCCTATAAAACATTTTTTCGTTTGTTGCAAATGTGGTGTTATCTCTTTTGCGTTGTAGTGCCTTTTTGTACCTTTTGAGCCTGTAAACTTTGAGTGCTAGTTTTTGTTTTAAGGTGTCTAAAAATTCTTCGGGTCTTGTGTTACTTTTTTCATGTCTGGTGTGCGTGGAATTGTTCCTAAATATGACCTCAACTTTTTTTACTAGTTTATTAGATCTACAACCGTTAATATATTGAGTGAGTCTGCCTATGTTTGCCCGTATTTTTTCAATGTCTTTTTCTAGTCTCTGTTGCCACGCTGGTTCTATATTTTGTCTTGTTCTTGTCGTTCTTGTGTGGTCTGTGATTTTAAAGTTCATTTCTTCAGATATTACTACCGCTGTGCAATATATAAGTAAATGTATGTCTATGAGTTGTGTGTCATCAGATATATATCGTGTGAGTATAGTTTCATTAAATAAATTTATTAGACGAAATAGTTTAGGCGTGAATTTAAGTTTGGGTAATCTTGGTCGCACTCCTGGGTCCATCCCAGAGTATTGTGTTATTGTTGTTCTAAATTTCTCATGAATTTCTTGAATATATGTATCTGTTGTTAAGTGTTGATCTGGAACAACTATGGTCTCAATGTCATTTTCTAGTGTTAGTATTATCGATTCGGTTTGTGTGGATGTGTGTGATCTTTGTATATAGGCTTGTGAATGGTTGTATGGCTGAGGTTGTGCATAAATGAGTTGTGATTGATTAAGCGATTGTGGGTGTACATGATGACTATTTTCATTTGTGCTTTGTTTGGTATTATTAGTATCTCCATAATTATTAACCACTTCTTCTTCCAGTAATTGTATTCGTACTTCTTCTTTTAATTGATGAATTTCTTCTTGAGATAGAAGTTTATTCCTAACTATGGTTCTTCTTTGGCCTGAGATTCTTTGTTCTGAAACGGTAATTTCTGGATATTGTCGAGTGAAAAGTGCATGTAATTGTTGTCTATAGGCGGTCATATCGGTCTCTAATTTAGTAATATATAGATAAGTTCGCATGATAAATAGATTTACTTCTTTACTCCATTTCATGCGAACTCTTGCTTTTCCAGCCTTGGTGGACGCAGGTAAGAAGGTAGATACCCCCCGCGCAGCATTCAAAGTGGAAGTGGGTGGAACTGTATTCAAACTAATGATGGGGGTGATGAAAGTATTGGTGACGATGGTATGGATGGTCTTGAGGGTGTGTATGATACTGTGCTAGGTCTATACTGTTCTACAGGGGTGTCCGTCCTGTCCGTCAGTCGATCACCATCGTCAATGATTTCGGCTGTAGCATCTTTGTCGGTGGGAGCCCGCCTGTTCAACTCCTCACCGCTGACGGTTCGCATGCTGAGACACTCAGCGTCAGCTCCAGGTGCGCCCCGGCGATCGCCCCCGGGCAGCGGCCCTATACGTTTACTTTTAGAACGAGTCTCCATTTTTTATGGATTTCCAGAGCCACGTTAGCCACGCCAGTAATTTCTCATTCGTGTGTCCGCCCCCCACGTGATTAGATGGTCAATCAGGACGTGTGGGTGTTTAGGGGGCTTATTATTATTTTGGGGTATCTATAAAGTTTTCTCATCTGGTTGGGCAGTATAAATATATAATTGTAAATGAAAATGGTAAACATACATAAATATGAATAAAATAAAATAAATACATAAAAAATACATAAATATATAAAAACCCAACCAGATGGAAGCCCTCGGCAGGGGAGACCAGACGGCCGAGGGTTAGGGGGAAAGGGAAAGAAACCGGCGGACGATGCGGGCGGTATCGAGGAGCACCGCCTTCTGCATTTGAGCCTGGAGCGGTCCGTCACGGAGTCCCAGTCGCCTCAGATGACCCGGGAGGCTGACTGGGATTATCCCGTTCGCAGAAACGACCACAGGAATAATTTCGGTCGGCAGACCACCCCACATGCCGGTAACCTCGTGAGCCAGGTCCAGATATTTTGTCACCTTATCTGTTTCGGCTTTTACGAGGTTCTCGTCATAAGGAATGGTAATGTCGAACAAAAAGATCCTTGACTGTGCCCGGTCCATCAGCACAATATCAGGCTTATTCGCAAGAATAGTCCTGTCTGTGATGATGGCCCGGTCCCAGTAGAGCCTGGCGCGGTTATTTTCGAGCACGGCTTCCGGCAAGTACTTATAATACGGCAGTTTCCGATCCACGAGGCCGTATTTCAGAGCGAGCTCCTGGTGTAGAAACCTGGCTACTAGATTGTGTCTGTGCAAATACTCAGAGTTAGAAAGCGCCGAACAACCGGAGATGACATGCCTAAGTGACTCACCGGGATGGCGACAAGCTCGACAGATGTCGACGGCGCCATCCTTTAGGATGTATCTGCGATAATTGTTGGTCTTAATAACCTGATCCTGTATCGCACAGACAAAACCCTCGGTTTCCCCAAAGAGGTCACCGAAACGTAGCCAGTGAAGGGAGGCGACTGTGTCTACGAAAGGCTCATGTAGAGCCTTGTAGAACCTCCCGTGGAGCTCCTTCTCCTTCCATACGGCCTCCCGGTCGGAAATGCACTGTACTGCTGGGTCTTGCCATTGCTCGTTGGCTAAGGATAGAGGGGTCAGTCCTTTATTATTATTATTATTATTATTATAGATAAATAGATTTTTCTCTTTGATTTTAATGGGCGACTGCACTGCACTCATTTTTGTAAGTCTTGACTTGTTGAACCAATTTATTGAAGTGAATACACATTTTTCATTTTATTATCTTCACCTCGTCCTACGTTTTGCCCACTATGAAGCCCGGCGCGGCGCGTGGCATAGACATAAACCCTCTCAGAAATGAGAGAAAGTCTGTGCAGTGTGCACAGCTGTAGAATGCATAAATGTTGTAATTATTTTGATAGCATGTAAAATATACATAGCAAGCATTTACGATATTTACAATATAGCTTACAATTCTATCTGTTGTATTTTTCGATTAAATTTCAAACAAAAATGTACAAATAAGTACAGGTATCAAACCAGGCAAATTCTCAACGACAATCAAATTATTAATATGTTTATTATTACCAAAATATGCTTCTATATCAAAATATAGAGGTATATTTTGATGACAGTGTGACCTTCTTATTAGAGTACGTTGTTGCTTTGTCACGAGTCCTGGATTCGAATCCTAACAATCGTGGCTACGATACTACTGTATTACAACTGCATCTAGCTCATCTATGATTTTATCGAAAAATCTTTATATCGGGCACGGGCAGATGAGAACGGCTAAGTACTTCTTTATTAGATCATGCTATACATTTCGTGTGTTATCGCCGTGGTCTTAATTCACCTGGATGACATTATCATAATTATAATTCTCAAATATGTATTTAATGATAGAGTTATAATTATGTTATCTTTGACATAATACGTCAATACTCAGAATCGAAAGTAGTCTAGAAGATAAGATTTATCACGGCTATCGTCATCGTCAACTCCATTGTAGCTTTCTGATTCTCTATAATAATTATCTATTTGATGTAGCATAAGCATCGCATTAAAATAATTTTATAAATTTAATTATACTAAAGAATACGGTCAAATTAATGTTTTAATTTTCGATCGCCAGTTACCCCTGTGACCTCGCTTCTGTTATTTCTTACTGTAATACTAACTTTTGTTCAACAAATTTACTTTAAAGTACAAATTTTCTATACAAATGCTTATTACAAACATTACAGAACGTTATAAAAAAATCCACGTGTTTTAATACGCATGATAACACCGTAACACTTTATGGATGTTACGTAAAAGCGATGAAAGCTGTTTTAATCTGCTTGTTTCTCTTCGCATAAAAGCTCCGGTTTCCGTACATTGTATTTAAAAAGTCAACATGCTCCATTATCCAAAGTAAATTGCCTTATTTCCCCCTACATATTAATCGTAAAAATTTTAAATGACGTAGCAGAGAAGGTAGGCTTGCCTTACATATAATCTTAATTTGTAGTTAATAATATCAAGAAAGATTCATCAACCACTATAGTCTTTCTAAACAAGTTCTTTGAAACAATTGCTGTAAACAAATCTCTTTTCAAGAATGCGCTAACTGAACTGCATAACTTTGAAAACTTGCCCGTACTCACTTCGCTGGGCAGCTGGGTCAGAAAGCGCAAAGCCGATACCCTTATATAAATAAAATTAAAACATTATTTAAAAATATCAACATTACCATATCAAATACTTTGTACCTGTGTAAAATTAAACTAAGGGCAGCCCTAGCTGTCAATCATTTCATTTAAAATATCTAAGGCAAATTATTCTTAAGTGCGAGGTAAGGTTCCACGATCGCTAATTGGACTAAGGCGCAAATTCTTTTATACCTTGATAAAGACGCGACCCGTCCAAAAGTAGTATATTTATGATGACCGCGATAGAAAGATTATAAGTATGTCTGTTTTAAGTTTTTCTAATTAAGAATTGAACAGATAGCAGGACCTTTACATTTGGTATCTACATTAGAACCTGTGTACCAAATTTACATTTAAAAGGTGTTTTAATTGCAAGTGTTCTTAGCTATGTTTCAAGAAAATTTATTCTTCCGTTTGTAGATTATCAGCTCTTTATATTTGTGAATTTTTAAATTTTTATTTTAAGTTTTCATTGATTCATTCACCTTTATATTGATTTCTTATGTTTACGCGTACACTACACATTTAAATAAAACTAGTTTTTACGGATTTCGTAGTAGTTAACTATGAGATTGGGATGTCGAAAACTTCAGCCCCCCCCCCCCCCCTACCCGATTCGTGAACATGGATGCTGTAAAGTGCTCGAAACTTCGGGAATATAAGATAAGTTAATAGACGCGACTAGTTTCATTCATCTTTAGCCGTGTGATTGCTTAGTAAGAGAATACATTACACAATTCGTCACGAGCGTACTGTAAGGGCCGACTTATGACGAACATGTTAAAAATGTCTTATGGCTTCCTACAGATGGTAGTATAGCCAACTTGTTTATAGACAGTATCCATCTGCAAAGCGTGACAATAAAGGCAAATCCTCTTTTCAATGGGAGAGTCTCATGTCCAGCAGTGGACTTTAATAGGCTTAAGAAAAAGAAATAGATTAAATTATTTTTGATTCTATTCAAGTCGATGACGAGTCGGAGTCGCGGTGGCGTCAAGACGCAGGCGTTTGGTGTGGTTGTTATCGCTGCTGTGTATGTATAATCATACTCAGTTATAAGGGATGCATTTGTATTTTGATTCTAATCGAGGACGTAGGTCTATGAGCCAAAGCACTTACTAGGTGGACTGTGTGCTCGCTTATCAAATTTATTTTTGTATTAAAGGGGAAAAAAAGCATGTAAACCATTTGCTCAAGAGCCAACGTCACCTACACCTCTGTGTGGACGAAATAAAAATTCAAACATTTTACAGGCGTGTGATAAGAAACAACATAACCAATTTGTGGAAATATTATGTCCGGGGGGTAAGTCAAGTAAAGCCAAATTAGTGGTCTTAGATTTTTTGTCTATCTAAGTATTCACCCTTGCCTTGTTTCCAGAAAAAAGGGTCTCCGATTTTCTACACTTATCATTCGTAAAACAGCAGCACTAAGGTACTATTTTACGCTGGTATTCTGTGAGAGCGTGGTCCTTCCCCGGTCAGGCGGACCCATTTGTGCTACAACCATAATATTATAGCCGCAACATGACTCTACCATTTGTAAAATGTATACAATAAAAAATTAGGCGCGCTGTGAGATTTTTACCTCTATTTGATGGAATAGTTAATATAATGTGGTCCACAGTCGTGAAAAAATATATTTTTTTTCAATGTTTATGAATTTTATTTTAATAAATACGATAGCCGTGCAGCACACCATAATAATTTTAAGGTACTAAAGCAAAACGTGCACGATTCCTGAAAATGCTAATGAAATTGTTATAGGGAAATTTATGTGCTGATTTATTACGTGGTCAGCGGTGAAGTGGTGCAGTTAAATATCGTGAGGAAACCTAGACCGTATAAAAATTTGTTGATATATGAAACAGCCACAAAACACTATTAGTAATGAGGAGACCTGTGCACAGTCGTGAGACGTATGTAGGATGCAAGTTAACTTTTTTTTTTTTACTTTTAATGTGACTATCAAATAGTGTACCAATTATTAAGATTTTAGACTTTCTTAATTTCAGTAATATTAAGATTTTTGTGACAGACCCAGTCTTATAGCTCACACGAGTATATTTAAATGCACAAACACTTGAGGAAAGTACCAAATATATTAAAGAAAGCAAATGTTACTTAAGCACAGACTTATTTTTATTTTACTATGATTTGAATTGCACTGATAGAATTTTGAATGTTACATGACAAATTCGGCAATCGAACTGATTCAAACGTAAATTTCATAGTCGGTACGTAAGCAATCCAAATTTGAACCTCGTCGAAAAAAAACCAAAGGATGATTCGCGAGGCTGTTGAAATTAAAAAAACATTTAAATAAAATTAATTTTACGGATGTTATCGCGTATATTAACTTATTTTTATATTCCTGACGTTTGGGGTGCTTTTCCAGCACCCGTGGTCATGGAAGACTGAGGTGTTTGACGTTCTGCTGTCATAGTTAGCCCGGATACCTTCAGTTTTTTAATATTAATTTTTGGTTCGATTTACGCAGAATGAGCTTACAGTATCTTGAAGTCTAGCAGTGGTATACTTGGGTTTGGGTTTGATTTTATTAATTATGGGATCCCAAGCAGATGGCAGCACCCATCCATCTTCTCTATTGAAATTAGGATGTTTTTTAATTTCAATAGCCTCGCGAATCATCCTTGGGAGGAATCGGTGTTCTTTTGCGAGGATTTGTGGTCTATCAAATCTAATGTAATGACGGGGACGATCCTGAACATGTTCACAAACTGCAGACTTCCCGATACGTCGGTGCTTCACGTCAGCTATATGTTCTTTAACGCGGGTTTTAATAGATCTTTTTGTTTGTCCTATGTACGAGAGACCACATTCACAATCCAGCTTGTACACTCCTGCATCTTGTAGAGGGATATGACACTTGACGGATGGTAAAAATTGACCAATCTTCTTCAGTATGTTTTAATGGAAGCTCGCTTCAAGATGTAGCCAACCTTGTCTGTGACTCCTCTGACATAGGGTAGTACAGCAGGCACACGCGCGACTGTGGCTGGCTTCACTCGGTCACTGTGACGTAGGCGCGGGACCCGAAGCTTGTTATCTTGCAGTACTTGCTCGGCGGCCAGATGTTTTCTGTCACAGATCCCTCGTGCTCTCTGAAACTAGTTTTATTTTATTATAAAATTAGTTTTATTTAAATGTGTAGTGTTCGCGTAAATATAAGAAATCATTATTAAAAACATCCTGATTTCCACAGAGAAGATGCCTGGCTGCTACCATTTGCTTACCATCGTATAAAATTTATAAAATTAAATTTCAACCTAAGCATACAATTGCATGAGCTCAAAATACTATAAGTCTGGACCAAACATTAATAATTGTAATATGAAGGTAGACATTGGGACGCCAAATCTCCCCCCCCCCCCACCCTCCTCGTGACCATGGGTTCTGTAAAGTGCTCGAAACGTCGGGAATATAAAATAACTTATTACGCGAAAAAATCCTTAAAAACTAGTTTTATGTAAATTTGTAGTGTTCGCGTAAACATAACAAATCTCTGAGAAAATTCCTGTGACAGACAGACCTAGGACGTAAACACCGTGGTATCTCAGCAAGTGATCCAATTTACTAATGGGAGACAAAGAATTTAAGGTGTTTTTAAATCGAAGCCCACCCAAGCGAAAATGCGGGTATAAAGCTAGTAATAATAAAAACTTATATAATAATAAAGAATACATTCATAAAATGATACCCACACCTGAGCGAGTTCCTTTTACCTACGAGTAGGTAGGTTAAGAATTCAAACAATTTCAAAACCGCACAAGCTCCACAAATCTAAGGCAGCGCAATTTACCTTTAACAATAAGCCATATACTCGTTATTCAAATATATTTCAGAGAAGTTAATTCCTTTCATAAACTTAAAAGAAGTATTTCTCACAGTTAGTTTTTATATTTTAGTGTTTAAGTCTATTTTTTTCTAATTTAAACGATTATCGGACTACAAATGTTTATTTTTTAGAGAATAATTTAAAATTCAATGCAAATTTTACGTAATTTCAAGCAACTACACGAATATAATTTTTTTTTGATAGAGTAAGGGTGACAAATGGGCACGCCGTCCACTTGATAATAAGAAGGTGTCGTAGCTAAATCTGTCGTTGGTTAAGGATCAAAATGTAGATATGTTGACACCCCTAAAGAAAAAGATAAAAGTCCGCGCTAACAGCAATAAATAATAAGTAAAAAATAAAAGCCATTCTGAAGTTTTTAAAAGAAGTTTTTAACGCATAGCTGTTAACGGAGTGAATGTTTACTAACTTCATGATACTAATGCTATTGTTCCATATTTAAATATGGAACAATAATAATGTGTGCGTGTGCGTGCGTGTGCGTGCGTGCGTGCGTGCGTGCGTGCGTGCGAGCGTGCGTGCGCGTCCGCGTGCGCGTGCGCGTGCGCGTGCACGAGCACGTGCGCGAGCGTGTGCGCGAGAGTGTGCGCGTGCGTGTGCGTGTGCGTGTGCGTGTGAGTGTGCGTGTGCGTGTGCGTGTGCGTGTGCGTGTGCGTGTGCGTGTGCGTGTGCGTGTGCGTGTGCGTGTGCGTGTGCGTGTGCGTGTGCGTGTGAGTGTGCGTGTGCGTGTGCGTGTGCGTGTGCGTGTGCGTGTGCGTGTGCGTGTGCGTGTGCGTGTGCGTGTGCGTGTGCGTGTGCGTGTGCGTGTGCGTGTGCGTGTGCGTGTGCGTGTGCGTGTGCGTGTGCGTGTGCGTGTGCGTGTGCGTGTGCATGTGCGTGTGCGTGTGTGTGTGAGCCAACCGCTAGTAATAAATATCAAGCTGGTAATAGTCACTTTTTATACTCGTAACATAATATATTAATAACTTCTTCAGACAACGAATATATATATATATATAAAATTACGTGTCACGTTGTTTGTCCGCGATGGACTCCTAAACTACTGAACTGATTTCAATGAAATTTTGCACATTGTGTGCATTTTTTTCAACTTGAGAGATAGGATAGTTTTTATCCCGATAAATGACCCTCAAATTTTTTTATTGCAAATTTAAGGATTTTTATAGGAAGGATCGTTGGAAAGTGCAGAACAACGTCTGCTTTGCGAGCTAGTATATATATATATATATATATATATATATATACATATATATGCATGCATGCTGCACACCTCATGTTGCGGGCCTTATAAAAAGAAGTAGGTTTTTTCTTGAAGGTCCATATATCGTATTGATCCGGAAAAACCAAAAAATATATGTTTCAAACTCCGTATTAAGCACAGCTTATAAAAAGTCGAGTGACCTCAACCCGACTATAGTATTCAAACAAATTCAATGCCTTACAGCTCAGAGAATCTAAAGCATGGCAATTTACCTTCAACAATAGAACGTAGAGTCGTTATTCAAATATGTTTTGCGAGAATCTAAGTTTGTATGAATTTTAAAAATGGACTAGTTGAAGGTTATATTGTTTTTAGTTTGAATACATTAATGTATTAAAAGTAACAAAGTTTTAACGGTGGTAGAGCCACGCAGCAGTTTTTGTTATTGCATGTATGGCCCGGCTCGAGCCGGGTTGGTACCACGACCTCACAGAATACCGGCGTGAAGTAGAAGCTTTGCTTCTGCGTTTCGTCTGGCGAGTGCAGGTGGCCGGAGGCCCAATTCCCCCCCCCCCCCCTATCAACATGGTAGCGGAATTACACGGAGAACTACCGAGCGTGGTGAGCGTGGGTGCTCAGGCTGCCCCGCGTATTCTGGGGGGGGGCAAAATTCCGCTCAAAAGCATTACTGCTAGGGGCAAACTGAGCAAGAACACCAAGGCGACCCCTGCCACGGTATCCGTGTATTTCTGCAACATCAGGGGACTTCACTCTAACCTAAACGCCGTCCACTACCATCTCGAGACGGCGAAGCCGGCCTTGCTCTTTCTGACCGAGACGCAGGTTTCCTCTCCGGCTGATATTTCGTATCTCTCCTACCCGGGGTACAAATTGGAGCATTCCTTTGTGCCTCGGGCTGGAGTTTGCGTGTATGTCAGAGAGGACATCTGTTCTCGACGCCTCGACAGTCTTGAAGGTTCGGACCTGTCCATCCTTTGGCTACGCGTAGACAGCGACGACCATCCGCGCGTCTACGGGTGCCTCTATAGGTCCCATAGCGGTAATGCCGAAACAGACCAACTCATCGACCACGTCCAAATGGCTACAGATTTATTGCTACAACAGGTCCCATCCGCAGAGATCGTGATCCTTGGCGATTTTAACGCCCACCATGCCGAATGGCTCGGTTCACGTCTAACCGATCATGCGGGGAGATCTGTTTATGACTTTGCCTTGGCATATGGTCTGACACAACTGGTTACTTCGCCTACACGGATTCCAGATGTGGAGGATCATACACCTTCTCTGTTGGACCTTCTGCTGACCTCTCATCCGGACGGATATCAGGTTTCCGTCCCCTCTCGGCTCTTCGGACCATTGTCTGATCCGGAGTGTGGTGCCACTCACGCTCCCTTCGCGGTTGCGTTCTGCAGGTTGCCGCCGTGTTTGGCATTACAGGTCGGCGGATTGGGACGGAATGCGGTCCTTCTTTGCATCCTACCCATGGGGGCGGGTTTGCTTCTCGCCGGATGATCCCAGCGCTGTTGCTGACTCTGTCACTGATGTGGTGCTACAGGGAATGGAACTATTTATTCCATCATCTTTGGTACCCATCGGAGGCAGATCTCAGCCTTGGTTTGTTCGCTCCTGTAAGACTGCATTACGCAGTAAGCAGAAGTGTTATCAAGCCTGGGCTGCGGCTTCGGCGACCCGGGATGTAAATACCAGCACACTTAAAAAGAAGTATAACTTCGCCTCCAGGTCCTTCAAAAGAGTTATTGCCAAGGAAAAGTCAGAGCACATAGGCAGAATTGGCGAGAAACTAGTTCGCCTTCCTTCGGGAACCCATGCATTCTGGTCTCTCGCCAAGGCTGTCCAAGGGAATTTCTGTAAGCCATCACTACCATCTCTGCACAGGGAGGATGACTCACTGGCCCATGACGCAAAAGACAAAGCCGACCTTTTAGGCTCCCTTTTTGCGTCCAACTCGACTCTTGATGACGGGGGGAAAACACCACCGACCATCCCGCGGTGTGAGTGCTCCATGCCGGATGAGCTGTTCTCACAGCGCTCGGTTCGCAAAGCACTGCTCTCCCTGGACATCCAGAAGTCGAGTGGGCCTGACGGAATCCCCCCCAATTGTGCTGAGGACGTGTGCTCCGGATTTGGCACCGGTCCTAACGCGTCTTTTCCGGTACTCCTACTCCCAAGGCGTAGTCCCGAATTCATGGAAGACAGCTTTTGTCCACCCGATCCCTAAAAAAGGCGACCGCTCAGACCCATCCAACTATAGGCCTATCGCGATCACCTCCTTGTTCTCCAAAATAATGGAATCCATTATTAACTGCCAGCTCATCCGGTACCTTGAGGATCACCAGCTGATTAGTGACCGCCAATACGGTTTTCGTCGGGGTCGATCAGCTGGTGATCTTCTGGTCTACCTGACCCATAGATGGGCGGAGGCAGTAGAGTCCAAGGGGGAGGCGTTGGCCGTTAGTCCGGACATTGCGAAGGCCTTCGATCGGGTTTGGCACAAAGCGCTTCATTCAAAGCTCCCTTCCTATGGGCTTCCCGAGAAATTGTGCAATTGGATCACCAGCTTCCTTGCAGATCGGAGCATCAAGGTCGTTGTAGACGGTGCATGCTCTGACTACAAGCGTATTAACGCTGGTGTTCCACAAGGCTGTGTGCTATCACCAACGCTGTTTCTTCTGCATATCAATGATATGTTGCTAACTGGTAACATTCATTGCTATGCGGATGACAGCACTGGTGATGCTCTATACACCGGCCGTGCCAATATTTCTCGGGAAAACGTCGCTGAGTACCGGAACAAACTTGTGTCTGAAGTCGAGTCTTTGCTGAACAAAGTCTCGGATTGGGGGCGACTAAATCTAGTCCAATTTAATCCTCAGAAGACACAAGTTTGCGCGTTTACCGCTAAAAAGAACCCCTTTGTCGTATCTCCTCAGTTTCAACGCACTCTCCTTCTTGCCTCAGCCAGTATCGGTATCCTCGGAGTCGACATATCGAGTGACGTGCAGTTTCGTGGTCACTTGGAAGGGAAGGCCAAATTGGCCTCTAAAAAGCTTGGCGTGCTCAGCAGAGCGGGACAGTATTTCATGCCGGCACACCGCCTGCTACTTTACAAGGCGCAAGTTCGGCCTCACATGGAATACTGTTCCCATCTCTGGGCAGGGGCTCCTCAGTGCCAGCTCCTTCCACTTGACCGCATCCAACGCAGAGCGGCTCGAATTGTCGACGACCGAGCCCTTTCTGATCGGCTCTATTCATTGGCACTGCGAAGAGATGTTTCATCCCTTTGCATTTTCTTTCGCATCTACCATGGGGAGTGCTCTGAGGAATTGTTCGGATTAATCCCAGCCGCCAAATTTCACGAACGCACATCGCGGCAGAACTCCCGATACCATCCACACTATCTGGATGATTGGCGGTCCACCACTGTGCGATTTAGAAGATGTTTTCTTCCTCGCACGACCTCCTTGTGGAATCGATTACCATCAGCGATTTTTCGGGACCGATACGACTTAGGGACCTTCAAGAAAAGAGCGTACTCCTTTTTAAAAGGCCGGCAACGCATCTGCGATTTCCCTGGTGTTGCAGTTGTTCATGGGCGGCGGTAGTCACTTACCATCAGGTGAGCCGCATGCTCGTTTGCCCCCTCTCCTATAAATAAAAAAAAAACAATAAATACATAAATAAATAAAATATTTCAAAGGGTTACTTGGTTACATGTTTACAGTTGTTCTCTGTGACACCCATGAGGCTAGGGATAATTTGGCACAAATATACAGGCTGAACTTAAGTAGAATTTTAGATTTTGTTCTGGCTGCGTTGGTAACAGTTGTTCATCCACGCAGTAAATTTTGGTGATATATTGATGGCTTGATGTATTTAGAAAATGGGAATAAGAGAATAGTATCGTATATCGTCATAACGAATTTTTCTTATCCCATTTCGCTGGTTGGGATTACCTAAATTTCTTTCTATAACAACCTTTCTATAACAGCCCTTGTCCAGGATACAAAGTCCGGCAAAATGTTGCTCCTTGCAGAACTAATTCCTGTATAAGTCTTAGCAAGATACATCATCTCTGTTACAGAATGAATCAGTATAAAAATATTTAAGAAAGTTATACCTATCTAATGGAGTACAAGTTCAAGTTTTATTACAATATTGTAATCTAAGATGGTATAAAAACTATTCTGCTTTATTCTTAATTATAGTAGCAGTGTAATAAAACAATAAAAATAGAGATAATAATTAAAAAAAACTTTGGCCAAAAATTTCACTGACGGATACAGAAGCGCTCGAGGAAATTGAGTCATATTATCTTGTTAGCTATTTTCGTAAAAGACACCTGTCAGTGGCATTTATTATTTCCAACACAACTCAAATTGTTGAATAAAATTACATCATTATCTTCACATAATAAGTCTGCTGCATCATCAGGTGGACTGTATTATAATTACAAAATAATTTAAAGACAATATACAATGTATTGTTGTTATTTAAGAATACATATATCCCTGGCCGTAGCGTTCGGAATAATAAAAAAAACTGGCCAAGTGCCACGGACAATGTAGAGGTAGGGTTCCGTAGATGCCCGTCACAATACGCGGGCTTCATTAATAATGAGCATAATGAGTTCACGGTTTGACCGCTATAACGACTAAAAATAACCCCAATTGGGAAGATCGTAACTGAAGGACTTATTTTCAAATCAGCCTTATATTTAAAAAAATATTAAAATAACTTTTCGATTTTGATAATAATATCTATCCCGCAAATGAAAAAGTAAAGCTAATAGTAGTAATGCATAGAAGTCGTTCTTCATAAATTTGTTTAGAAATGTTTACTAATCAGTGCATTTTATAAGTTGGTCGACTATTACTCGTTAACTTCTTAATTCTTCATTACTATTGTGGATACTTTTCACATTTACAAAAACAGCAGTTTAGTTGGTAGAGCGTGGGGATTGGGGGGGGGGGGAGGAGCACATGACTAATGAAAAATATCATTTTAAAGTTAAATATTTCGCAAATGGACCCCTTAATCGAAAAGGTGTTATTCCACACCCCCAATGTTTTTGAAAGACCTATCCAACGATACACATGATGGAATAGACGGGTAAAAAAAAATCATCCTCCATTTACATGTATGGGGAAGTACCCAAAATAAATATGTTTTTCAAGATTTTATTTCAAAGATTTCTAGGCGTGATTAATATCTATAACTATGCCAAATTACAGATTTGAGCACCTAGGGTCTCTGAGCAAAACCGCAGTTAGACGGATGGACGGACATGGTGAAACTATAAGGGTTTGTTGTGTAACTACGGAACCCTAAAAATGACTGCTTATATAGCAGGCCTCCTCTCTTTTCTATGGGGACTTAGGATAAGAAATTCTCCGCTGCAGCTGCCCCAATGCGTATTGGCAGCCTTTACATATCTTCGAAATTTTTTTTAATTTCTCCGATGTATATATTGGTTTCTTCATTACGTTATTCAACATGTTCTTAGGTGTAGGCAGGGTTTGAACCTATATAGATATATAAACATATCGTTACTTCCCGCTACATAAATGTACAATTTGTTATATTAAAATGATAATATATTTTTACACTCTAATTCGTTTGTATCTGTATTTATCCAGCAAGTAATCGTAAATAAACTATAAATAACGTAATTGGTTCTCCAACTTCCTACGTTGAATTCTTGCAAGATAAAGCACGTTCTTTACTCTATAAGTTATTATTTATATATTTTCTAACTACACGTCTCACTGTGTTTGTTTATGTTTTAATTCTAAGTTCATACAAAGGTTTTATTGAACTTTGAGCAAGAGAAGGGACAATTATTTAAATAGTACATTTGCACATAATTTTTATTGATATTGTCAAGAGTTTTTGTATAATAATGTAAGAAAATAATATCTTCTTATTATTTTTCAGTAGCCCGTAAAAGTTATCTGCTAGACGTTGATCTCTTCAATTATCGTCCCGTAGGCAAGAGGCGACTACGAGATATGCCTAAAAGATCTTATGGCTTCCAATAAATAGACACGTCAGCGACATGTAGGAGCGTTCAAGGTGCAAAACTTCTGGTAATGATATCGTCAATCCGCCTGCCAAGCGCATAGGTTAAGGCAAATCCTTTAAGATAATAGTACAGTTTCACGCAAATGTCATAACCAATTTCAAAAGAACTTTTCCATATTATGCCTGCCACTTTGTGTATTCTAGATTTATTTTTCACAGTAGAATAAATAATAGATGAAAAAGACAATGAAATTACTTAGAAAGAATCATCTTGTGGAAAATTTACCGGGGTTCCAGGATTTTTTACGTGGTAGAGCCATCGTGTAGCTACATTGTGGTTGCAGCACGAATTCGGTCGGCTCAACAGGGTAGAACCACGCTCTCACAGAATACCAGCGAAAAAATAGCAGCTCAATGCTGCTGTGTTTCGTATGGTGAGTGTAGAGACCGGAGACCCTTTTTACTGGAAACGAGGCATTCCATCTTAGTCCTCACGTGTCATCTGCATTTTGATTCGTAATCGAGGATAGATGTAGATGTGTATGGGTCACAGCAACTACTTACCGTCAGGTGGACTGTGTGCTCGTTTGTCACCCTTATCCTATAAAAAAAAATTATCAACTTTACACAAAAACTTTTAAAGTTGTTTATTGAATGTGATACAAACATGATACAGAAATACAATCCCCCACAGCTGGCGAAGTATTTAGGGTTGCCATTTTCGGCATTTTAAATTGCCATAATGAAATTTATTTTTGATACCCCAATACTGCCAAATACTGCCAGGTTTTATAAAACGTCAACCGATCATGCCAGTGGCTAAAATAAGAGGCCAATCCTGCCAAAATGGCAGGAACCTGCCACATATGGTCATACTAAATGTCATTCATAGTATAGTAACAGATAATAGTACAAGGAGGAACCATAAACTTAAATAAGTCTATGGTAGGAACAAGCTCATAGATTTAAAACATACCTGCGTAAGACAACTGGCGTCTAGACAGGGCAATCATGCGGTGAAGTGCGGGGCTAGACGCAGATGGAGCGCTACTCTAACTGCTGTCCATTAGGGGTTGCCCTGTCACGCAAATAAATTAAAATGGTTCACCCTAGATGTCCGGTCTCTGGAGGCCCCGCAATGTTCTAATCGAACCCCATGTTCCACTAGATTCCGATGACCGAAATGTCGCCAGCCAGTCACACTCCAACATTACACAATCACCTAGTGCCACAAACACTGTCAGTACGGATGGGACGCAGCGAGTCCACAGACGAGCGCACCGCTCACCCCTCCACACCGCGTACACCATAATTGAGGATAAATTTAGATGTCTATGATCCACAACATCCACTTACCATGAGGTGGACTGTGTGCTTGTTTGTCGCCCTTATTCTATTAAAAAAATCCGAACCCGGGATCACATGATCAGCAGTCGCGCTTACGACCACTAGACCAAGGAGACAGTCAAAACTTTTTTCGACACGATTATGAGAACGTAATCAATACAAAATCACTTTGCCAGGGGGACCTCTAAAATTCAGCAAACCCGTTTCAAAATGGCAGCTTTGTAACGTCAGCTGATTTAAAAAAAAATTAATAACTGGAAGCAATAAACGTTAAATTATTATCTATCACATTTTAATTAAAAAAAATATATTCCGTTCGTTCGTTTTTCATCCATCTCTTTATTGTAAAATTTGAGTTAATAACTTGAGTTTTGATGCTTGAATGAAAATGAAAAAATGAAAAATACGAAATTAGTTTCCATTACTCTATTACAGCCTATTAAAGTCACTGCTAAACATAGGCCTCTTCCATAGATTGCCACATAGGGAGGATTTTACCATAGTTGTCATGTTTGACAGATGGGTTGGCAATCCCGAGTGTTTAATAATTTTGAGACCAAGAGTATTTATTTAGATAAATTTTGTGATTGTTGCCCGAAGGCATTTTAGCGTACATTTTTTGTAGCTTCTTTTTCACAATATACAAGTATACTGCTAAATGATTCAGTTCAACCAAACTCAGTCGCTCGGTATCATACCACTCGTGTCACCGGACTTTGATTCCGCTGATTTGTTGATCGCAATTTTAAATGCTAATTTACCTGTTGTGTCGTGAAATGAAAATCTTCAGAGGTGACAACACGTCTGTGGCCTTCTTTATTTGAAGTTGGCTGCAGGCTGCAGGGCAAAGACCTTTTTTACTGGAAAAAAGGCATTCCATCTTAGTTCTCACGGGTGACAACAAATCTGAATTTTGATTCGCAGACGAGGATAAATGTAGATGTCTATTGGCCACAGCAACCACTTACCATCAGGGGGACTGTGTGCTCGTTTGTTAACTTATCCTCTAAAAAAAAAGATGTCCATGCCCTGCAGTAGCCACTTACTATTATCGTGGATCGTAAGTTCGTTTGTAACTTCAGTTATAAGTATAATAATCTTTGCAAAGCAGTAGAACGTAGGTATATAGGCGTTTACTTTACTTAACTTACTATAACATACATAACTAGCATTAATTTACACTTCTTCTTTAAATGTAGCGTTAAATTGGTAACTTAGCTTTTCTTATATAAAACATACAATAAATAAAACGTATCGCTATCATCACACGTACAGCACGTCACGAGTCCACCTCTGATCAAAGGCCTCCCCAAGGAATGCCACAAAGCATGGTTCTGAGGCACTCAACCATTGACTTTCTGCATCATTTACCAGCTTATCATTCCAACTAGTAGGGCGCCGCCCTACACTTCACTCACCGGTATGAGGCTGCCAATCGATAACTATTCTTCTCCATAGGTTGTCGGTTCTTCGAGTTATGTGTTCAGCCCATTGCCACTTCAGTTTACTGATACGTTGGGCTATGAGGTTTAAGATGACTCCTATTGCGGATAACTTCATTCTATCACGCAGAAAAAAGCAAATTCCTCTCCAAAGTATGCTGAACAACTTTGAGCTTCCTCGTATAGTCAGCAGTAAATGACGACTTCTCAGATCCAAATGTCATCTCTGGCAATACGCACTGGTTGTACATTCTTGTTTCCAAGTTGACAAAACAAATGCATAATAATAATATATTTTTCGTATCGGTATTACTTACTCATTATTGTAATTTTACTATTTCTCTCTCTTGCGATTGCTTTCTCGTCTATTTCAAATGAACGTTTAAGAATGTAGTAAATATTCAAAATTTATTGTCATACAGTAGAGTATTTAGCCGTGTAGTGGCGGTCAAGAATATCCACTACCCCATATCTTCCCGTGGGTGTCGTAAAAGGCGACAAAGGGAAACAGGCAGGAGATGGGCAGCAGCATCTTCCTGATAGTAATAAGATCGATAAAACCTCCAGTAGAATCGCTGGAGGACCCAAGCACCATGCTCAATGACCTCAATAGTGTCTCCCAACGGATAGGTCTTAAGATGAACATGGAGAAAACAAAGATCATGTTCAATGTCCATGTCACACCTATGCCGGCAGTTGTTGGGAGCACTAAGCTCGAAGTTGTTGACGAGTATGTTTACCTGGGACAAATAGTCCGACTAGGTAAGTCCAACTTCGACCAAGAGGTCAATCGACGGATTTAACTCGGCTGGGCAGCGTTCGGGAAACTAAGACACATCTTCTCGTCAGACATTCCTCAAAACCTTAAAACGAAATTATACAACCAGTGCGTGTTGCTAGTGATGACTTACGGATCTGAGACGTGGTCCTTCACTGATGGCCGTATGTGGAAGCTCAAGGTCGCTCAGCGAGCTATGGAGAGGGCTATGCTCGGAGTTTCTCTACTTGATAAACTTAGAAATGAGGATATCCGCAGTAGAACCAGAGTAACTGACATAGCCCAACGGATTAGTTCAAAATTCCGCTCAAAAACATAACTGCTCGGGGCAAACTGAGCAACAATACCAAGGCGACCCATGCCACGCTATTCGTGAATTTCTGCAACATCAGTAGACTTCACTCTAACCTAAACGCCGTCCACTACCATCTCGAGACGGCGAAGCTGGCCTTGCTCTTTCTGACCGAGACGCAGGTTTCCTCTCCGGCTGATATTTTCTTCGTTGGCTGATACGTTCTCGGCGCTTCGGCAGTCTTGAAGGTTCGGACCTGTCCATACTTTGGCTACGCGTAGACAGCGACGACCATCCGCGCGTCTACGGGTGCCTCTATAGGTCCCATAGCGGTAATGCCGAAACAGACCGACTCATCGACCACGCCCAAAAGGCTACAGATTCCTTGCTACAACAGGTCCCATCCGCAGAGATCGTGATCCTTGGTGTATTTAACGCCCACCATACCGAATGGCTCGGTTCACGTTTAACCGATCATGCGGGGAGATCTGTTTATGACTTTGCTTTGGCATATGGTCTGACACAACTGGTTACTTCGCCTACGCGAATTCCAGATTTGGAGGATCATACACCTTCCCTGTTGGACCTTCTGCTGACCTATCATCCGAACGGATATCAGGTTTCCGTCGATGCTCCTCTCGGCTCTTCAGACCATTGTCTGATCCGGAGTGTGGTGCCACTCACACTCCCTTCGCGGTTGCGTTCTGCAGGTTGCCGCCGTGTTTGGCATTACAGGTCGGCGGATTGGGACGGAATGCGGTCTTTCTTTGCATCCTACCCATGGGGGCGGGTTTGCTTCTCGCCGGATGATCCCAGCGCTGTTGCTGACTCTGTCACTGATGTGGTGCTACAGGGAATGGAAATATTTATTCCATCATCTGTGGTACCCATCGGAGGCAGATCTCAGCCTTGGTTTGGTCGCTCCTGTAAGACTGCATTACGCAGTAAGCACGAGTGTTATCAAGCCTGGGCTGCGGCTTTGGCGACTCGGGATGTAAACACCAGCACACTTAAAAAGAAGTATAACTTCGCCTCCAGGTCCTTCAAAAGAGTTATTGCCAAGGCAAAGTCAGAGCACATAGGTAAAATTGGCGAGAAACTAATTCGTCTTCCTTCAGGAACCCGTGCATTCTTGTCTCTCGCCAAGGCTGTTCAAGGGAATTTTTGTAAGCCATCACTAACATCTCTGCACAGGGAGGACGACTCACTTGCCCAAGACGCAAAAGACAAAGCTGATCTTTTAGGCTCCCTTTTTGCGTCCAACTCGACTCTTGATGACGGGGGGAAAACACCACCGACCATCCCGCGGTGTGAGTGCTCCATGCCGGATGTGCTGTTCTCACAGCGCTCGGTTCGCAAAGCACTTCTCTCCCTGGACATCCAGAAGTCGAGTGGGCCTGACGGAATCCCCCCAATTGTGCTGAGGACGTGTGCTCCGGAGTTGGCACCGATCCTAACGCGTCTTTCCCGGTACTTCTACTCCCAAGGCGTAGTCCCGAATTCATGGAAGACAGCTTTTGTCCACCCAATCCCTAAAACAGGCGACTGCTCAGACCCGTCCAACTATAGGCCTATCGCGATAACCTCCTTGTTCTCCAAAATAATGGAATCTATTATTAACTGCCAGCTCATCCGGTACCTTGAGGATCACCAGTTGATTAGTGATCGCCAATACGGTTTTCGTCGGGGTCGATCAGCTGGTGATCTTCTGGTCTACCTGACCAATAGATGGGCGGAGACAGTAGAGTCCAAGGGGGAGGCGTTGGCCGTTAGTCTGGACATTGCGAAGGCCTTCGATCGGGTTTGGCACAAAGCGTTTCTTTCGAAGCTCCCTTCCTATGGGCTTCCCGAGAAATTGTGCAATTGGATCACCAGCTTCCTTGCAGATCGGAGCATCAACGTCGTTGTAGACGGTGCATGTTCTGACTACAAGCCTATTAACGCTGGTGTTCCACAAGGCTGTGTGCTATCACCAACGCTGTTTCTTCTGCATATTAATGATATGTTGCTAACTGGTAACATTCATTGCTATGCGGATGACAGCACTGGTGATGCTCTATACACCGGCCGTGCCAATATTTCTCGGGAAAACGTCGCCGAGTACCGGAACAAACTTGTGTCTGAAGTCGAGTCTTTGCTGAACAAAGTCTCGGATTGGGGGCGACTAAATCTAGTCCAGTGTAATCCTCAGAAGACACAAGTTTGCGCGTTTACCGCTATAAAGGACCCCTTTGTTGTATCTCCTCAGTTTCAAGGTACTCCCCTTCTTGCCTCAGCCAGTATTGGTATCCTCGGAGTCGACATATCGAGTGACGTGCAGTTTCGTGGTCACTTGGAAGAGAAGGCCAAATTGGCCTCTAAAAAGCTTGGCGTGCTCAGCAGAGCGGGACAGTATTTCATGCCGGCACACCGCCTGCAACTTTACAAGGCGCAGGTTCGGCCTCACATGGAATACTGTTCCCATCTCTGGGCAGGGGCTCCCCAGTGCCAGCTCCTTCCACTTGACCGCATCCAGCGCAGAGCGGCTCGAATCGTCGACGACCGAGCCCCTTCCGACCGGCTCAATTCATTGGCACTGCGAAGAGATGTTGCATCCCTTTGTATTTTCTTTCGCATCTACCATGGGGAGTGCTCTGAGGAATTGTTCTGATTAATCCCAACTGCCAAATTTCATAAACGCACATCGCGGCAGGACTCCCGATACCATCCACACCATTTGGATGATTGGCGGTCCACCACTGTGCGATTTAGAAGATGTTTTCTTCCTCGTACGACTTCCTTGTGGAATCGATTACCATCAGCGATTTTTTCGGACCGATACGACTTAGGGACCTTCAAGAAAAGAGCGTACTCCTTTTTAAAACGTCGGCAACGCATCTGCAATTGCCTCCCTGTTGTTGCAGTTGTTCATGGGCGGCGGTAGTCACTTACCGTCAGGTGAGCCGCATGCTCGTTTGCCCCCTCTCTTTTAAAAAAAAAAGTGGACTTATGATGGGCTGTTATGATGGTGATGAGAGTATTTAGCAAAAAATATGATAATTATTTCGCTCTCTTTAGGATCCAGGTATTTTTAAAAATACGCCAAGTGATTCATTTCTGGAAAGACTCCTTATTTTGGAATTGGTCAGCGATAGCACATATGCACTGGTGACGCTACTCACATCCCACACATCACGTCTAAGGGATCTGCGAACAGGTGACGTTGACAATTAAAATAAAGGTTAGTAAAATACGAGTATAATAATAAAGCCATTACAACAAACAGTAAGAGCTTATCCGCTTAATTGATTGTTTTGTATTACGAATTTTAAATAACAAACAATCCTTTTTTTCTACGTCTAACATTATATATAAATAGTTATTAATGAAGAAAACCCTCATCAAGTAATTTAAAACAAATTAACAAAGTAAATGAAGAGGCGGGATGCTTTTTGGAGTGAAAATGAACTTTTCAAATATCTCCCGAGAGAATTAAATCTTTTACTACGTTTAAACAGACAGCTCACGGATTGTGTTGTTTTTGTTTTGATTTGTTGAAAAACATACCAAGTAGATGTCGTCCAATTTAAAACTACACATGCCGCTTCTTGCATTTTTTGGTAGATTTTATCACTTTTAATCATGTCAAATATTTAAAAAAATATAATATAATTTAGTGAAACAAAGTGATAAATAACGGTAAATGTGACAAAATCTACCAATAATAGCAAGTTCATTCGTGAGACATCGGGTATTTCTTAAAAATAAAATACATAATGGACTAAGACCCATAATCAATATTAGCCGCCGCGCCGCTATTAGGTGGCCCGCGAAATTCAAATTTTCTTAAGTTTGTTGGAATTTTCAGGTCAGAGTCAGGTTGAATGTTTAACAAAATATGATTCGCGACTTTGAATGAGTTTTTCTGGAAATAGCCATAAAATGGGATTATACGAACTTAGAGAGTTGTATTGACGATTATAATGATTATAATTCTGTAAATACGTACTCGTTACGGTCGCGAATCATATTTTATTAAATATACAACCTGAAACTGACCTACAAATTGCAAAAAACGTAAGAAAATTTGAATTTACTACGTTTTTTGAAGTTTGAAGTTACTACCCTGGCGCTTTCACCTTAAAGCCGTGTATCGATTACGCGGTCATGGCGATGCGACCAGTGCGTTCTGCGGAACGCGTTCCAAATGTTTGAAGTGTAAGTTAACTCATCGTTGACGCTGCAAAGGAACAATTATTATTCAATTAAACATTTATTATTCCCAGATTATTAGCTGTTTTTCATCAGAAAATTAATCTTATTTGTAGTTTTCCTTTAAGTTAACCACATTTAATTTTCTGATGAAAAAAAAAGGCTAGTATTCGGGTAATAATAAATGTTTTCATGCTCTCCTGTAATTTTTTGAAAAATTGAAGTTCGCCCCTTTGCGGCGTCAACGACGAACTAAGCGCGCCTGGCGCGCGCGGCAGCCGTTCCAGTGTTTGACCGTTCAACGTGGATATCGGGCGTATATCTTCTCTGAGCGCTTTATTATGATACAAGTGGTAAAATTTAAAAAAATTGTAAAAACGACTTCAATATATTATATATATATATATATACATTTATTGTTGATTTTTTAAAAACCCCTCCACTGGTTACGGTAAAATTTAAATGGGACTACCTGAGAAGTACATCCTTAGAAACAAAAAGAATTTTCCAAATTGGTTCAGGCGTCTTTGAGTAATCGATGAACATACATAAAAAAGATTCCGACGAATTAAGAACCTCCTCCTTTTTTGAAGTCGGTTGAAAAACTACTTTGATATTCCACAGCAGATCTATTGAACCATATAACTTTAGTTATCCATAGCTCGGAATGCAACGAACACACGAATGACGAAAACAACTAAATGAAATTAGTATTTTAGAAATAATTAGATTCAATAAAAAGTGAAAAATTAGAAAACATTTTCTACATAAAAGCTTCTGAAGTCGGGGCTTTAATTTGTCTTAGATTTAGTAGCTAAAATTAAATATTAAATAAAAAGTTAAGTTTAAATTTAAATAAAAAGTTATAACCATTCCGTGACTTTCTCCTTTATTTTATTGAACGTTCAATTAACGTTTTTATTGTTCTTTATTGAACATTACTACCGTTCGGGTCTAAATTAGTTTTACTTTAACAAATCTTTATAAATGATTTAAATTAAACCGTAAATATGTGCCTGCTAAGACAGCTTCTAAATACTATACAATATTAGTATTTAGAAGCTGTCCCTTTTGTGCGCCGAGCTATTTTCCTGCTTCGGAGTTGTTCTTTTATCTGGTTGCTAAACTGCAGTTAACTTAACTGCAGTAACCTTCTGTTGAATAGTTTGTTTTTAAATAGTCGATAAAATAGTGAAGATCTGAACGGGCGCCAAGTTCCATAGCTGTTGCTTAAATCCCAGGGTCTATAGGAATGTGCTGCAATATTCTTGAGACTGCTATGGTGCTTGGTGCCGTTCAGACCTCAGCTATTTTATCGTCAAAGCCGACAACCCCGAACGTCGTTTGTGTGAACTTGACTACCTTTTCATAATTATGTTTATGTTACTTAATACAGCTAATTTGGAAGGGCCTTTATGCATAAATATTATATGAAGATTATAAAACAATTTAACGGTTCGGTTTTAGGCTTTGATTTTTAGGTGATATTTGAAATCTCAAAAAATCATTGCGCTAAAATGTTCTCGACGCAGATGTTTTTTTTTCAATTTAAAAAGATATTTGAATTATTTAGCTTGTAAAGAATGTGGAGCGAAATTTTAATTTTTTTGGTAGTGTCTCATACAAATAAACTTTTTCTACGTGGCCTCGCGTATTTAGGCAGAGGCTTTCTAATTATGTCATTTAAAAGTTGACAGTTGTCAACTTGTTTATTTGAGGATTTTAGTTTTAGGAAATGAAGCTATATTGTTAGGCAGTTAGCAGCTAAATAGTATCAGTATTAGTGTAAACGTTAAAAATAAATTATTCCAATTGAAGTTCACAGCAGTCAGAGATTTATAATATAAAAAAAAAAACAGACGTGAGATATTCTCACTATGTATTGTTTGTGAGTATACATTCCAAATAACGTTTAAGTAATATGATTAAAGCCAAGATAGGTCAGGGATAATATGTACATTTATAATATTACCTACACACACTATATAGTAAGAAAGATGTTTTGAACTGGTTGTATAAGGATAAAAACACAAGTTATAATGCATATACATTTATTATAGTAAATAATAATTTCCAAAATAGTCTATTAACAGTAGAACAAATAGACAGGCACGGTGTCAAAACTTTGTTTCAAAATATATTAACTGATTAGGAATAGAAGGATAATAAAAAATATGTATAATTTAATTGTATTTGTTATTGTAAATCATTTCAAAATAGTTTTAATAAATAACTTGATGATAACATGTCCATTTATGATATTGCCAGGAATTCGAGGAACATTTTCAATGATATGAAAGAAGACTGTTGTCTTCAATATCCATACTCTTTTTTGTCTCTGCCTACGGGCAGCTCTGCAAGCTTTTAGCCTGCAAGGCATACATATATGTTCTCAGGGATCGACCTGAAAAAGTTAATTACTGTAAAGAGTGCCTATACTAAATATTAATTCTTATCAATATATTATTTTTTCTATATTTATTTCATTCTATGTAGCTTGTGGAGACCATGTTTATATATTCAATTGGAAAGTGGAATTGCCAAAAAACATGTCTATTTATGATACTGTTAGAAATTAAAAAGACATTTTCAATAATAAGAGATAAGACCATAGATTAATGATAAGTCATCGCGCGCTCTGACTAGATACCGCCGGCGCTCATGTAAAATGCGCAACAAATTCCACGCCGAAATCGGCGACCCTGAGCCAGTCGCGTTGCAGTCAACGTGTGAGGTGAACGTACCGAATGTTTTATTAAATTTTTATCATAATCCGAAGTAAAATGCCAGTTTACGTATTGAAACTGTGTAAAAATAATACTACAAGAAATAAGAAAGACACTGGAATCACATACTATCATTACGTATCATACGATTTCGAAATTTTAACATAAAATAACACGAGCCATAAATAAGTCACAAAATATCAATGACGCTATTCAGTGTTGCCGCGAATGCAAAAATAAAGTTCCCCGTGGCTGAGATTTTTATATGTGAATTTATTGTTACTATATTTTATAATATAATATATTAAACTTATTATAATATAACCTAATTATATATTATTTAATGTTTTATTTCTGCAGTATTGCTCAAATGACATAATTGCCATTTATTAGGGTTCCGTACCCAAAGAGTATCAACGGGACCCAATTCTCTACTATCGTTCTGTCTGTCTGTCAGTAGGCTGTATCTTATGAACCATAATATGTAGATACTTGGAATTTTCATACAATGTGTATTTATGTTGCTGCTATAACAACATAAAATAAAAAAGAAAACAAGTAAAATATTAAAGGACCCAAAAAAATCACGTTTCTTGCATGAAGAGCATACAAGAAACGTGATTTTTTTCTGCATGTGATATGTGTTTTGTTTACAGACTAAAGCGAAACCCGGATTAGCACGAAATAAAATGATGCTGTGTGTATGGTGGTATTGAAAGTTTATCATGAGCTTTTACCGCCGGGTAAAACCATCGATTCGGATCTCTACTACCAATAAATAATGAGACAAGCAAGAAATAGTAAAAGAAACGTCTGGCATCGATGATCAGAAAAGGAGTGGTCTTTCATCATGATAACGCCAGATCACAAGATTAGTTATCTGTTTGAGATTTTCAATACACACTAACATTCCTAAAAATCCAGTATTTGCTTGAGTACTTAAAACTGGTTTAAAAGTTTTAGTCATTATTTTCTTTTGTTGCTTGTGTTCTTTAAAAGAAAGCTTTCTGGAGGTTTTAATATTTAAGTTTATAATTTTTTTTCCATCATAAATGGGATGACTAAATCCATGTTCCTTCAAATCTCTGGTATTGAATTTATCAAATAAAACTACTTGTCGTATTTTTTTAATCAAAATCCCAAGATTTCTACAGCAACGTTTATTTTTTATTATTTCACTACCTACAAGATGGTAACAAATTATTGAACAGAATGGACCCATATATATTATAATTAAATGTAATAAAACTTTAAAACAAAAACGTCTTGAATTTGTATACAATATACGAAGAAACTTTTTCCCCAGTCTTATATACTAACTAAAGGTGTAACAAAATTGTACTTAATAACTTAGGGAATGAATCTGCCCGTCAACGTGAATATTTCTTATTATGGGATCATCTTAGAAATTTTCAATTTATACGTGATAGACCCATACTGCAGCTATATTACTGGTATAGTTGTAGCACGAATGGGTCAGCTCGACCGGGGACGGACCACGCTCTCGCAGAATACCAGTGTAAAATAGGAGCTTAACGCTGCTGTGTTTCCTATGGTGAGTGTAGAGAACCGGAGACCCTTTTTACTGGAAACGAGGCATTCCATCTTAGTCCTCAGGGGTTGCAACGCATCTGCATTTTGATTCTTAGCCGAGGATAGATGTATATGTCTATGGGCCACAGCAACCACTTAGAATCAGGTGGATTGAGTGCTCGTTTGTCACCCTGATCCTATAAAAAAATATCTCAAAGTTAGTTATTCAAATACAAAATTTCGTACAAACTTGCTCAAAATTTATGGAAGACCTCATTTTTCTTGCGATTAGGAAAATAGATCTATAGTAAAAGTTGTTCATATTGACGCGTATAATATAAACTCCTATTTTGATTACATCATATATATATAACTTATTTTTTAAATAATATGTGAATTTTAGTTACACATGTAAATGAAAAAATTAAACTGATAAAAAGGAGGCCTTATCATTTATATGTCATTTATTCAGAAGAAAAACCTATACATAATATACACAAATATATGGATACATTCGTTATTAATAAACTATTAATTTTTAAGTATTTCTGGAATACATTCATAACTATGAACTTAACTACTAAGCCATAGCACAAATTAAATTTTCCAATTAATCGGGTAATAGTTAAGCTGCTGGCATATACAATTTTTCACGCACACTAGCATCATGCAAATTGTCTTATACACACTACAATATTAAGATGCCACACTTACGGAGCTGTTACTTGCAGGGAGCGCGGTATCTAGTCAGAGTGCGCGATGACTTATCATTAATCTATGAGATAAGACAATAAAGATCATTCAATGTCATTAAACTATATTTCCATATTTCTATCAGAATTTTGTTATCTATGCCTATATGTTAAATAAACAATAAATTATTATAAAATATACACGATTAATTAGCTCCAGTTGATCAAATATAAAAATAATAATTACGGATTTACATCAACAATATTTGACTATATAAAAGTTGTCTAACTTTTTATTTTCACTGGTTTCATGTAGGGGTGTAGGAGAAAAATATATAGTTTTTTTCATGACAAAATAATATTCCTTTCTGCAGAGTTTTTTTTTATAGAAGAGGGGGCAAACGATCATGCGGCTCACCTGATGGTAAGTGACTACCGCCGCCCATGAACAACCGCAACACCAGGGGAATTGCAGATGCGTTGCCGGCCTTTCAAAAAGGAGTAGGCTCTTTTCTTGAAGGTCCCTAAGTCGTATCGGTCCGGTAAAATCGCTGGTGGTAAACTATTCCACAAGGAAGTTGTGCGAGAAAGAAAACATCTTCTAAATCGCACAGTGGTGGACCGCCCATCATCCAGATGGTGTGGATGGTATCGGGAGTTCTGCAGCGATGTGCGTTCGTGAAATTTGGGGGCTTGGAATAATCTGAACAATTCCTTAGAACACTCCCCATGGTAATGCGAAAGAAAATGCAAAGAGATGCAACATCTCTTCGCAGTGCCAATGAGTCGAGCCGATCGGAAAGGACTCGGTCGTCGACGATTCGAAGCGCTCTGCGCTGGATGCGGTCAAGTGGAAGGAACTGGCACTGGGGAGCCCCAGCCCAGAGATGGGAACAGTATTCCATGTGAGGCCGAACCTGCGCCTTGTGAAGTTGCAGGCGTTGAGCTGGCATGAAATACTGTCCCGCTCTGCTGAGCACGCCAAGCTTTTTAGAGGCTAATTTGGCCTTCTCTTCCAAGTGACCACGAAACTGCACGTCACTGGATATGTCGACGCCGAGGATTCCGATACTGGCTGAGGCAACAAGGGGAGTACCTTGAAACTGAGGAAATACGACGAAGGGGTTCTTTTTAGCGGTAAACGCGCAAACTTGTGTCTTCTGAGGATTAAACTGGACTAGATTTAGTCGCCCCCAATCCGAGACTTTGTCCAGCAAAGACTCGACTTCAGACACAAGTTTGTTCCGGTACTCGGTAACGTTGTCCCGAGAAATTTAGCTAGGCCGGTGTATAGAGCATCACCAGTGCTGTCATCCGCATAGCAATGAATGCTACCGGCTTGCAACATATCATTGATATGCAGAAGAAACAGCGTTGGTGATAGCACGCAGCCTTGTGGAACACCAGCGTTAATAGGCTTGTAGTCGGAGCATGCACCGTCTACAACGACCTTGATGCTCCGATCTGCAAGAAAGCTGGTGATCCAATTGCATAATTTATCGGGAAGCCCATAGGAAGGGAAAACAAAAAAACAAACAGTTAACAACACAGCAGTATAAGCATAGTAGAAGAATCTGATATGGCCCAAAGTGACATAATACATGGGATTTTTATACAATATTATAATATTGTAATTTGTCAATTTACATAATATATAATCTTAGTCTTATGGAACAGTGAATGTATTAACAAAAACTCATATGATTTAGAGAATATATCTCCTGAAGGTGACTTGTCTGGCAGTTTGAAGTTTATCAGCTTTATTACAATCCTAAGTGTTTTTGTAAATTCAATAGTAATTTTAAGGATATCACCCATTACACTAATAAAATGGCTTAACTAAGTCACAATACTTATGCAAACTATCTAATATTTAATTAAGATATTACTAATAACATAAAATTTTAATACATTGTCACTTGTTTTAGGTTATTCAACACAAATTATAGATTTTCTAAAATTATAGGTGGAAAATTAAACTCATATATTACATACATATGTAGAAGAGAATTGAAGAATTTGGCTACATAACCTGCCTGATATTATCCATATTATGATAAGAATATAATGTATATCCATGTACCCATACACTTGTGCATCGATGAGACGATATTTTATTGTCTTCTAATGTAAACAAACTGTAAAAAAATGTTTATACATAACTATAAACTTTATGTTTTTGCTAAAAAAGAATATAACCATAATTAACCAGTAACCACAGAATTTATTCTTACACTGGTGATGCAACTCGTACTCTGTTTTCAATCGATTCAATCGAGTGAATTTGTGTAACGGTACGGTATTCGAGTGAAAATAAATTTTACTCGAGTCCGCTAGCACTCGAGTTACCGATTGAACTCGGCGCACCGCACCGTGTAGATTCGGAAATCGCTAGACAGATGTCAGTTCACTAATTCACTTGTAGTATAAGGCGCCGCGAGTGACGTTACTGGTTACATCCAAATTCAAACTTGCATCTGTCATGTTGTAGTCAAATATGAACTTAGTTTGATTTATAATATCGTGATTGGGATATCATTGTTGATTATTTTTTGTTACTTCGTATAAGTAGTGCATAACATAAAAGGTGATTTAATGTACTTGTTTGCTTAAAGTATGAATGTTAACAATGAAATAACGAAATAAAAATCGTCAGTGTGGCATTATTTTAAAAAAATGGAAGCGATTTGTTAGATATGCAAAAAGCAGTTTATAGATTTTGAAATACTCCACATATCTGTAGTAAATAAAAAACATGGAAATACTTCAAATAAATAAATAATAAATATTTGTATTTTATTTCATATTGCCACATATTACTTATTTAATAAAGGTACCTATTTAAAAATGCTTTAACTAAAGTAATCGCTATTCTCGACTCGAGTGATAAACTTCAATCGATGCAGGGACTGTAAATAGTTAATTCATTTAGTGATGCACTCGACTTACTAATTCGAGCAATTTATTGATATATTATGTAATGTCAATAAGCTGATTAAGTATAATTCGTGATAGTTAAATTATTAATAACAGTAACTTTACGCTACGTCATAAAATAAGTGATATTATTTTATGAAGATTGTCTATACGCAAACCAATAATATATAATTACCTATTAAGTTAAGAAATAATAATAATTGTCTTGGATGGAAGAACAAATATAGAAATAATTTGTAACAAACTGACACAGCTTCGTTCCGCCGATTCGAGTTGCGAAACTGGAGTACTATTTGATTACGTGAATTTCAACACAAGTTAACTCGAGTCGAATTTCTTCCGAGTTGGCACATCTCTACTACAATTGTGTTTAATATTATTTTATCTGAACCAATGACATAAACATAAATATCAAAACAACTCTTTTTTTCAGATTTTTTGATTCCGTATAGATTTTCATAAAATCTTTATGCTATTTACAATAATAAATTGGCGTCCGCGAAAATTTCTAGTGGGCCCAAAAACGACTGTCTCCTTTGTGTTTATGATATGATTTCTTAGCGTTGTAATTCTTTACTCTTTTTATTTCTATGTGCTAAATTAGGCGGACTAATTGTATACCCTAATTGCAGCATTTATATATGTCATTGTGGCTTCTCGAAATTAGCTTGGTAGATAATCAGATAATCAGCAAGGTGTATAATAAATTTACATACACATACAAATTTGTGTATTTATGATATGGTTTCTTAGCGTTGTAATTCTTTACTTTTTTATTTCTAGGTGCTAAATTAGGCGGACTAATTGTATATACCCTAATTTCAGCATTTATATATGTTATTGTGGCTTCTCGAAATTAGCTTGGTAGATAATTAGGTAATCAGCACGGTGTATAATAAATTTAAAGGCATTTATGAAATTATCCTCCTTTTGTTTTCATTAACTTTTTTTATCATTACAAGATTTTGGCATTTCATAAAAAAGTAAATAAAAGCAAAATTGTTTTTAAAGTAAATTTAATTTATATTATATCATAATAATATAAATAATAATGTATAAAAATAAAATGTCTAAACCTCTAGCGTAACATTTCTATTCGAAAATTATCTATTAAAAAACCAAAACCGGAATGGAATAAATTACGTTGTTACGGAATGGAATATATTTTAAAACAAGCCTACTATTTGTTTAAGTTGGGACAGTGGTGAAGTTAACAAAATTAAAATTAGGTTTTAATTAGTAAAGCTTCAAACTGAATAAATTGTCAATTTACTCGGCTTCAAAATGATCAACGTCAAAGTTTTTTTTATGTGATAGGGTGACAAACGAGCACACAGTCCACCTGATGGTAAGTGGTTGCTGTAATCCATAGACATCTACATCGTTCCTCAATAAGGAATCAAAATGCATATGCGTTGTCTTCCGCGAGGACTAAAATGGAATGCCTTTCCTCATGTAAAAAGGGTTTTCGGTTCTCTATACTCACCATACGAAACATAGCAGTGTTAAGCTGCTATTTTACTCTGGTATTTAGTGAGAGCGTGGTCCTTCCCTGTTCGGGCCGACCCATTCGAGCCACAACTAAACAATTAATATAGCTGCAGCATGGCTCTACCACGTATAAGTTTCTAGGAAAACGAAGATGCGGGCATAGCTAATACGCAATATAGGTACTAATATCCGTCAGCGCTTGGAAAAATATTAATATTTTGTTCTAAGTACATTCTTAAGTCATTCACATTTTATTAACATACATAACATGTCATTGAAATTTTCTCATAAAATAAGATTTTCCTTAGTAATATATGATAACATATTTATTAATATACTGAACGTTATACATATTATGTTATTAATAAATATGTCAAATCGTTCATAATATGCGTCACTTACGGTGTTCCAGTATTGCAAAGAGTATATAATGAGTTCTTCCCATATCTATTTATTGTACAGCTCAGTTTTGGATTCACATTGTAATTGTTAAAATTACAATAAGATCATTTTCATGTGTGATTTTGGCGTTCTGGTCAACAATTCATTTTCGTTATTGTCAGGCTAAGAACTCATGGAGATATATTTACTCGTGCCCATGGGTTAGCGGGAACACTATATTTATGCGTAGAATATAAGAAATGTAGGATAGGATAAGATTTTAGTATTTTTTTTTAACTTATTATAAGCCAGTGCTGGACCATAATCTCACCTGGTGGTAAGTGGTGATGCAGCCTTAGATGGTAAATCGCACTGTCTTATCATAATAAAAGCCTACTCCAGCTTGGCTTGGAGGCGCTGACTAAAACGTGTGTGTGCGTGTATATGAGTAGCGGTGTGGTTATGTGTGCATGTTTACAAGTGTGCGTGTATGTGTTGTGGTGTGTTAAAATTGCACTCTTGCCTTGAAGACGCCCAGATTGTATTCAGACGGAAAGATTGACGCCGGCAAATTATTCCACACCTTTGCTGTATGCATTACAAAAAACGAAGCAAACCGTTTGGTCCTATTGCGTGGAATATCGGCAACAAAGGGATGAAGACCCACCGACCGTCTGGTTGTCCGATGGTGGAAAGGAGAGGGAGGAATTAAAGCGTGTAATTCCTGTGCACACTCACCGAAATGCATTCTATAGTATACCGAGAGACTGGCTACTCTGCGCCTGTGCTCGAAGCTGCCAAGATTGGTTTTAACCAAATCAAGGTCACCAATGAGCCTCTTTGCACGTCTCTACACTGAGTCCAATGCTACCAGGAGCATTTTGCAGCACCAGCCCACATGTGACAGCAGTAATCCATGCACGACCGGACTTGCGCTTTATATAAGGTATGAAGCTGCCCCGGCGTAAAGTACCACCGCACCTTTGCAAGGACACCAAGTTTCCTTGCGGATGCTTTGGCTCTGCACTCAATGAACCGCCCATAGTTGAGGTTCAGAGAAAATTCAATCCCTAACAACTGAAGGCGGTTAGTGTACTCCAAGGATATATTCCGGAAAGTAGGAGCCAAGGTGAGCGGGCTGCTTTTAGCGGTAAAAAGACACGCTTGTGTTTTGGAGGCGTTAAATCTCACGAGATTCACACGCTCAAATATAGCCTTAAACCCTGTCAAAGGCTTTCGAAACATCGAGGGAAACAGCAAGTGCTTCACCACTGTTCCCGAGGCCTTTCCCCCATATGTAAGTGGCATACGCTAGAAGGTCCCCAGTTGATCGATTTCGGCGAAACCCGTACTAGCGATTACTGATCAGAGATCATTTTGCTCTAGGTATGCCATGAGGTTAGCGTTCAATATACGCTCCATAATCTTGCAGAGTATGGAGGTAAATGAAATTGGCCGATGGTAGGCAGGGTCGATACGGCTACCCTTTTAGGCACAGGCTGCACATTGGCCAGCTTCCAAGATTTAGGCACTATGCCAGTCCTGAATGAGAGGCGGAACAAGAGTGTCAACACAGGAGACAACTCAGGTGTACATACCTTTAGAACTATAGCGAATTGCAAGCAAAAAGAGAAGCAAATAAGTCCGCTTTCTCCTTAGGTGCATGCGCCAGTGAGCTATCTGATTTTTCCAGCGGAAGCAGTGTCTACTGACAAAAGTTTATCTCGACCGCTTTGGCGAGAGACCAAAAAGCTCCACTGCCAGATGGTTTTACAGAGAGCATTGTGCCGACGCGTTTAATGCGGTCGAAACTGGCTTGACGTAATGCCTTTTGCAGGACTTGGCGGCTTGGTTAAAGGCTCTCTTCATAAGGCTAACATCCGGAGCTTTACGGTCTCGAGCATCGACCTAGGATAAGTATGCCATATGCTTGTGCTTTTCAGCACGAGCGCACTCGGCGTTAAACCATAGGCGAGTTTTACCCACAATGGGCACGTCAGCAAAGGGGACGAAATACTCCATCGCTTGACGTATCACATTGGTTATGGCATCCGCGCAGCTCCACGGGTCTTCAGAGGAGAAGCATATCTGCCGCCAAAGATAAGATGCAAAGAAATGCCGCATCTCATCCCAATCTGCTGACTTGTATCGCCACATTTGTCGCACTCCGTGAAAATCGTAGTTAGGTGGGAAATATAACGACACAGATTTAACCAGACAGTGATTAGAAGGTCCCGAGGGTGAGGTAACCTGAACATCGTACCTGTCTGGATCAGTCGTCAGCAGAAGTTTGAGGCAGTTGGTTGTGTGCCCATCCACATCAGGTACCCTAGTCGCTTGTTGTACCAGCTGGGAGAGCTCCAGCGACAAGGCAAAATTCCACGCCTCTCTCCCAGCGTGGTTGGTCTTCTTCATTTCTTCATTAAAGTCCCCCATAACTGTGCATTAGGGTACCAATTTAGAGCCACATCAGAGGCTTCACTGATGTGTTTAAACAGCCTAGTTGTCTCCTGGTCACCGCTGTGCGATTGGTAGCACAAGAATAAATGATTTTATCCATTCCTGTGTCTATCAATACCCAGATTGTAAAGAAAGTGGGCTCTTCAAGGTGATGGAGACGCTTACAGCAGATGTCGTTGCGGACGTAAACACAGACTCTGGAAATTATGCTCACACATATTATAACCTAGGGACGCAAACAGAGTCACAGCATCGATGGTACCTGGCATGGAGATCGCGGGGACGTCTGAACCACCCTGGAAATCGCCACCAGGCCCTCTCCTCCGGTTGCCAACCGGCATGGTGGAGCCATCCTAAGATTTTTCGTAAGATGGCGGGGCAGCCGATCATGAGTGGCTGGCTCATTAATTGGGCCCCCAACTATCTACGGTCGGCCAACGGTGCAACCGTGCTTCGGATTCCGCTAACCTCCATAACCAGGTACCTGATACCAAGAAACGGCCGCGTCGCAACCGGTTCGTATGCGCAACGCAACTGTCCAGACCCGTTCTCCCTAAAAATGGATTTTACCTGGATACTTACCTAACATCATACCAGAACACGATTTGCATCATTTGGCGGTAAGTCTTTGCCAGGTGGGTGGTAACTAACTCTCGGCCGGACCTCTCACTAGTAGAGGACTAACCTACTACCAGTATGTAGTACTGCTCGTTTAGCACTACCTAGGGGATACATGTAGGGAATCAGGATTCAAGTAATTTACTTCATATCTCTCCTACCCGGGGTACAAATTGGAACACTCCTTTGTGCCCCGGGCTGGAGTTTGCGTATACGTCGGAAAGGACATCTGTTTTCGACGCTTCGGCATTCTTGAAGGTTTGGACATGTCCATCCTATGGCTGCGCGTAGACAGCGACGACCATCCCCGTGTCTACGGGTGCCTTTATAGGTCCCATAGCGGTAATGCTGACATAGACCGACTCATCGAACACGTCCAAATGGCTGCAGACTCCGTGCTACAACAGGTCCCATCCGCAGAGATCGTGATACTCGGTGATTATAACGTCCACCACGCTGAATGGCTTGGTTCTCGTTTAACCGATCATACGGGTAGATCTATTTATGACTTTGCTTTGGCATATGGTCTAACACAACTAGTTACTTCGCCTACGCGGATCCCAGATGTGGAAGACCATGTACCTTCCCTGTTGAACCTTCTGCTGACCTTTCATCCGGACGGATATCAGATCTCCGTCGATGCCCCTCTGGGCTCTTCAAACCATTGTTTGATCCGGAATACGGTGCCACTCACGCTCCAATCTCAGTTGCGATCTGCAGCTTGCCGCCGTGTTTGGCACTATAGGTCAGCTGATTGGGACGGGATGCGGTTTTTTTTTGCATCCTACCCTTTTTTTTATAGGGTAAGGGTGACAAACGAGCACACAGTCCACCTGATGGTAAGTGGTTGCTGCGGCCCATAGACATCTACATCTATCCTCTGTTACAAATCAAAATGTAGATGCGCTGTCACCCTTGAGGACTAAGATGGAATGCCTCATTTCCAGTAAAAAGGGCCTCCGGCCACCTGCACTCACCAAGCGAAACGCAGAGGTAAACCTCTACTTCACGCTGGTTTTCTGTGAGGTCGTGGTACTACCCCGGTTCGAGCCGGCCCATCCGTGCGACAGCAAAAGCTGCCGCGTGGCTCTACCACTGTTAAAAACCCTGGGGGGCGGGTTTGCTTCTCGCCGGAAGATCCCAGCGTTTTTGCTGATTCTGTTGCTGATGTGGTAGTTCAGGGTATGGAACTTTTTATTCCATCCTCTGTGGTGCCCATCGGTGGCAGATCCCAGCCATGGTTTGGTCGCTCCTGTAAAATAACATCACGCTATAAGCAGGAGTGCTACCGAGCCTGGGCTGACGCATCAACGTCTCGGGATGTAAACACCAGCGCACTTAAAAATAAGTATAACTCCGCCTCCAGGTCCTTTAAAAGCGTCATTGCCAAAGCAAGGTCTGAGCACATCGGCGGAATTGGCGAGAAGCTAGTTGCCTTCCTTCGAGAACCCGTGCATTCTGGTCTCTCGCCAAGGCTGTCCAAGGGAACTTCTGTCAGCCATCTATTCCATCTCTGCACAGAGAGGACGACCTACTGGCCCATGCCGCAAAGGAGAAAGCCAATCTGTTGAGTTCTCTTTTTGTCCAACTCGACTCTAGATGACGGGGGAATACACCGCCGACCATCCCGCGATGTGAGTGCTCCATGCCGGATGTGCGGTTTACACAGCGCTCGGTTCGCAAAGCGCTTTTCTCCCTGGACGTCAGCAAGTAGAGTGGGCCCGATGGAGTCCCTCCCATTGTGCTGAAGACGTGTGCTCCGGAGTTGGCACCGGTTTTAACGCGTCTTTTCCGCTACTGCTACTCCCAAGGCGTAGTCCCGAATTCATGGAAGACAGCTTTGATCCACCCCATCCCTAAAAAAGGCGACCGCTCAGACCCGTCCAACTACAGGCCTATTGCCATCACCTCCTTGTTCTCCAAAATAATGGAATCCATTATAAACTGCCAGCTCATGAGGTACCTTGAGGATCACCAGTTGATTAGTGACCGCCAGTATGGTTTTCGTCGAGGTCGATCAGCTGGTGATCTTCTAGTCTATATGACTCATAGATAGGCGGAGGCAGTAGAGTCCAAGGGGGAGGCATTGGCCGTTAGTTTGGACATAGCGAAGGCCTTCGATCGGGTCTGGCACAAAGCGCTTCTTTCGAAGCTTCCTTCCTATGGGCTTCCCGAGAAATTGTGCAAATGGATCATCAGTTTCCATGCTGATCGGAGCATCAAGGTCGTAGTAGACGGTGCATGCTCTGATTTCAAGCCTATCAACGCTGGTGTTTCACAATGCTGCGTGCTATCACCAACGCTGTTTCTCCTGCATATCAATGGTATGTTGCTAACTGGTAGCATTCATTGCTATGCAGACGACAGCACTGGTGATGCCTTAAAAAAATTTCTCGGAAAAACGTCGCTGAGTACCGGGACAAACTTGTGTCTGAAGTTGAGTCTTTGCTTAACAAAGTCTCGGATTGTGGCCGACTAAATCTAGTCCAGTTCAATCCCCAGAAGACACAAATTTGCGCGTTTACCGCTAAAAAGAACCCCTTTGTCGTATCTCCTCAGTTTCAAGGCACTCCCCTTGCTGCCTCAGCTAGTATCGGAATCCTTGGCGTCGACATATCGAATAGTGTGCAGTTTCGTGGTCACTTGGAAGGGAAGGCCAAATTGGCCTCTAAAAAGCTGGCGTGCTCAGCAGAGCGAGACAGTATTTCATGCCGGCACATCGCTTGCAACTTTACAAAGCGCAAGTTCGGCCCCACATGGAATACTGTTCTCATCTCTAGGCCGGGGCACCCCAGTGCCAGCTCCTTCCACTTGACCGCACCCAGCGTAGAGCGGTTCGAATCGTCGACGACCGAGTTCTTTCTGATCGGCTCGATACACTGGCACTGCGTAGAGATGTTGCATCTCTTTGCGTATTTTATCGCATCTATCACGGGGAGTGCTCTGAGGAATTGTTCGGACTAATTCCAGCCGCTCAATTTCACCATCGCACATCGCGACAAAACTCGCGTTCCATCCATACCATCTGGATGATTGGCGGTCCACCACTGTGCGATTTAGAAGAAGTTTTCTCCCTCGCACAACTTCATTGTGGAATCAATTACCACTAGCGAATTTTCCGGACCGATACGACTTAGGAACCTTCAAGAAAAGAGCTTACTCCTTTCTAAAAGGCCGGCAACGCATCTGCAATTCCCCTGGTGTTGCGGTTGTTCATGGGCGGCGGTAGTCACTTACCATTAGGTGAGCCGCATGCTCGTTTGCCCCACCTTCTATAAAAAAAAATTCCTACGGACGCGAGCTGCTTCATCCCCCAGAATATAATATATAAAAATGCAGTTCTGGAATTTGATCTCCCTTTTAGGGGTAATTTTCAATGTACAATTATCAAACTGCATTTTTAACTGCTTTTTTCCAGACATATGGAAAGAAACATATGTCATCGGTATTCACAAGCCAAACAAAACTAACTATAGGTATATAGAGACCTAGCAATCTCTTCAGTGCTAAGGAAAATCTATAAGCGAATCATCCTCAGCCGATTAAAGGGTGTGATACTAGACAAAAACTTTATTGTATATGAGCAGCTTGGGTTTTGAACCAAACACTCTTGTGTCCAACAGGTGCACAGCCTGACGGAGGCACATTTTATATTGTGCCACAACGTCGAACAGGCGCACTACATATACTGGTGCTCTGTTTATCGATGTAGCTAAAGCTTTAGACATACTTTGGCATGAGTTAGTTTATAAACTTCTCCATATAAGGATAGCTCGCTCTACTCTCCCTGACTCTCTACTCAATCCCTTGAATCACATCGAGCGCCCCTAGCTTGAGGAGCCTCACTGTAATAACAGGGGATGGGTTAATTCGAGACTGCAATAGGTATGGCGTCCCCTTTGGGTTTCTTCCAAGCACACTTAATAGCTCGTAAGTCCTCGTTTACGAATCTTTTTCGATCAAGTTGTAAAGGCCGCAGCGCTAACAAATACGTGTTTAGAAAAATAAGTTCGAGGGTAAATATCTCTCCATGAGTTCTTAGCCTAATAATTCGCTTATGTGTTGAAAATAAAAATCACGCTCAAATTTATCGCTAGAGGAACGACGACAAATTAATGTACGACATTTTAAATCTTAGTTAATATGGTAATCACAATGTATTAAAATGGGACTTTACCATAATATGAAAAGGTTCAATTTAACAACACAACAATCTTTCCTTTCCTATTATGTATGAAATTATTGATGTCTTTTATTCAAAATAATATTGTTTATTTACTGTGGGCAAAGTTTCCTGTTGTTTCATTTTACCCGTGATTTTACGAGCGATAATTTATTTAATATATTAAAGTTGGTAAAAAATTACTTTGCGTACATCCGCTCGATAAAATAAAATGATGTGTCTTACCTAGTTTGAAGAGCACCTCCCGTCCTCCCGCAATTGCGTGCACTATCACCATCACCACTAATCCCACCACCACTACTCCCAACACTACTATACTAGGAAAGACATACCACCGACGACAATACGATACGTGTTGCGCCTCTATACGAGGCATCTTCTGGTGATCTAGACTATGCGATGGCTAACCGCTAAGTGAGCAGCGAGCCAAAACAACTCCTATTTAATATCATAAAAAAGTGTTTAATTGAACAACGCATAAGGAAAATCCTTTCATATTATTTATTGACAGTTTTTTTTACGTTCTAAAATTCAAATATAATGCAAATAATTATTTTATTGGATGCTTTCTCTGGATATCGAATGTAAATAAAAGATATATAAAATGGATGAATAATCCTTCTTTGTATAAGCAAATCAATTAGTCACCGTAGAATGTATCTCGTCTGTTGATACTTTATTCAGTGGTGAAACATGTCGCATTATCGAAAGTGGTGTAGGTTTCGTACTCTGGTATTCGAAAATTAGGTTAAGGTGGGAAAGTATAACGATTCCTTGCTATAGTCAGGTCCGAAAGACCTCTGTTATAGACAAGGAACCGTTATAATTTTGTTCTGTACGTCTGCTGTAATGGCTCACAGCATCATATCAGTATACTCTTTTGATACCTATATTTTTTTTAATTATGTGCGAGCAGCTATACAGGTCTAGAGAGAGGCCAGTATCACTGCGACCTAAAAAATCTATTGCGATCGCTGCTATGGCTATAGTTCACTGCTAAGCCCTACATCTTCAATGAATAGAAGGACTTGTATAGCTGTTTCACTTGTTCTGAGTGGAGTACATGGTTTCCCAGATGAAAGTTACGATTGTTCATTAAGGGTTCGCATTCAGTTAGGATGTGCAGAGGGTTTTCTTCCGTTAAGGAATAGAACCGTCACATCCTTGAGTTGCTTCGTCCCAAGATGGACATGTGCTTCTTAAGACAATAATGTCTAGTCGGGGCTCTTGCCAGAATGCGCCATTTATTTTACATAATCCCAGGTGTAATAGTCGATACTTCACAGCAATTCACTGGTTCACACACGCACACGTAAACTCAATAGTTTCACTACGCGTCCACTCTCGCCCGCGGCTCTCGTGATACTGACACGGTGCGCTCGAAACAGTGGGCATTTATATTCGTGTATTAACAGGCAATATAAATGATAATACCTTCATTTCGATCTATGAACTGTATTTTATTACATACTTGCTAACATTTTAAAATCACATACACTACACCAGGGCTTATGAAGCGAATTTAGTCATTTTCGACTTACTTAACATATATAGTTATATGTTGGCTAATTTAAACAATATCTTTATTAATTATAGCTTACACGTTATTCTGATATATGAGCTATTAAATGTAAAGTTTCATCAAAATCCATTTAGTAGTTTTGCGTGAAAGAGTAACAAACATCCATATATTCTCACAAACTTTCACGTTTTTAATATTAGTAGGATAACGCAATGATCGCAAGGTCATCAGCATAAACTAGCGTGTCAATGCGAAGGTTTGCCATCTTGTATAATAATTTGTATAAAAATTATTGTGAAAAATCTTGTATAAAAATTGGTCAACCCTGAAAAACATCCACAAAACACCCCCTTGTGGACAGCCTCTTGTATTTGCAACCACAATGGAAGCTTGAAACTATTTTTGCATTTCTGTTTGAGAGCATCGACTTCACCCACCGGATGTTTGTGGGGTCCACATTTTTAGACGTTAAACCCCAATCATCAGTAATATGGAGCTACTGTCGAAGACATCATTATCTATAAAGACACAAAGAGCTATTTCTTTATCCTTCCGGGTTTTCCGACCTTGTCAATAACACTGATCAGGGATGTTTCCGTAGATTTATTTGTCTCTATGGTGAGCATGCTAGTTGTAGTGCGTGGACCTTGTAGCTAAAGCTACGTCCCTAATACATCTATCTATAACCAATGTCTTAAGAAGAAAGGAAGATAGGCTTATAAGTCTAAAGGACTTTTGTAAAGCGTAGCGCTTTATACCAGTCTTAGGTATAAATAGAACTTTGACAATTGTCCATCGTTCTGGAATATATCCCTATGTAAAACTAGCTTTAAAGATTTTCGCCAGATAAGGAATAAGGATATCAATACCCCTCTGTAGTCAGATGGGAATTATTCCATCTTCCCCGCTTGTATTATATAGTTTAAAGGAGTTAACAGCCCACTGCACCAGGTTTGGCCTTATTATTTTTGCAGCCCTATACCAGTCCTCATTACAAGGACTTCGTAGGGATTTGAAAGAGTTCACGGTCTTATATGTCTTATATGACCCTGGGAAATGGGTTGATGCTAGTAACTCCAACGTTTCTGTTTCACTAGTAGTGAAGTTACCATCAGGTTTTCTAGGAAGCCCGATCTGATTAGGTATAGCTTCCGTAAGCATTTTGTGTAGTCTTGCACTGCGAGGCAAAGACTCAACTTCCTCGCATAGCTTCCTCCACGATACTCTCTTAGCTTTCTAAATTTTTTTATTATATTCGGTTAGGGCTGCACTATAAATATCCCACTTTTTGGTTTTTAGGCCTATTGAATAGTTTCCTGGTCTACCCCCCTAAGCTCCTTTAGCTTACTGTTCCACCCAGGAAATTTTCGTATTGAGGTCTTGGTTTTGACGAGGCAACAGTCCGCGAAGGCTTTACGGATACCTACGATTACTGTCTCCGTCGCAAACTCCAGATATTCAATCGCATTGATGCTTTTAGGAAATGTTTCCAAATTCCTTCTTAGGCTATCTCTGTAGACACCCCAGGAGGTCGTTTTCGATCCCTAAAAGCAACAGTTTCATAAGCAAGTGATGCTTCAATCACGAACTTAATGTGTTTGTGATGTCAGTTATCTGGCCGGATATGTTATTGGTAGCAAAGGTTATATCTAACACTTCTTGCTTGCACGCGTTACAAAGGTTGGGGTGTACAAACTAAGTTTAGGCTTACCAGACGATTGGATATGAGAAAGTGATAAAGTGACTCACCTCTTTCGTTCATGTTAGTACTTCCCCAGGCTGTGTGGTGAGCATTAGTATCACATCCCACCACAATTTCGGCGTTGTGTTTTCAGGGCAAACTCCGCCACTCGCTCTAACTCGATGGCAGGATCTGGGTTCTCTCCGGGAAGATAGGCTGATTAAATTATTACTCTGGCCCCTGTGCATCTCTTGAAATTTATGGAGGTTGTGACCAGGTCGTCATTGCAGCACTCTGGAGGAGCTAAAAGTTGAATGTTTTATTGTAAATTATACAAGCTCTGGGTCTACTGCCTTTAGTATGGACTAGGATCTTACCGGCAGCCGATAATCCTAGAACTTGACCGTTGGATACCCTAGGCTCTTGTATGAGGGCGAGGTCGATATTATCCTCTGCAAAGCAAACCTCAACCACGGCGAAAGCAGCAGCTGCATGGTGAAGATTTACCTGGAGTACCCTCGTTCTACCCTTGGGGTAAGCCATTTATAGGAGTGGGAGGGGGGGTCGGCAAAGAAGACTCTGCCGCCTGCAGCCCGAAGAATTTCTGCCGATGGGTCGTCCTGAGAAAATGTTACTAGGAATCCATTCTACTCGTTCCTACGCTTCATTTTGTGTGTGTGCCCTCAAAAGCACAGCCGCCTCCTCTGGAGAGTCAGCTTCGCTGCGGGGCAGATAGGTGATGCTAGCTAAGGCTTAGACAGTTCGCCCTCGGGTATTATTGAGAGCTCCGTCTCTGGCCAGGGTTTCAGTTTTCTTACTCCCACAATCCAGACCTGGATTGTTTTATTCAGCTACTAAACTAAACTAAAAGGAAAAGAAAAAGGGGATGGTCTGTATGTTTCTGTTCTGTATATTTTATACGTTTAAAATAAAATGCCTAGACGGGTGACTGGGACCAGCGTCAAAGGTACAAGAAGTCTGGAACTGCAATCGCACATTCGCCTGCCAAGCGCTGCGATATAAGACATAATTAAATTATGCGTCTTAGAGTCATGCTGCAGCTATATTTTGGTTATAGCACGATTGAATTAGCCGAGAGGGGAAGAACCACGCCCTCACAGAATACCAGCGTAAAATAGCAGCTTAATGTTGCTGTGTTTCGTACATGGTCAGTGTAGAGAACTAGTGGACCTTTTTATTCGAAACGAGGCATTTTGTCTCAGTCCTCAGGGGTGTCAACGCATCAAAATTCATCAAGTCTATGGGTCATAGTATATTATACTAATATAATATACTATGACCATTATACTAGTATAATATAATATGACCCATAGACTTCTACATCCATCCTCGATTAAAAATCAAAATTTTGATGCTATACTATGAACCATAAACTTCTACATCCAACCTCGAATAAAAATAAAAAATTTGATGCGTTGACACCCCTGAGGACTGAGATAAAATTACCATCAAGTGGACTGTATGTTCGTTTTTCGTCCTTATGGATTCTATAAAAATATGTCAAAGCTTTGTTGAGATATTTATCTCCACTTTCTTTGAGAAATCACGAAACATTAAATAATTAATTGCGTTCACTCTATACTAGTCATACTTAGAGCATACGTTTTATAGTTCGAAAATTAATAACATGGGGTGAGTACTTTCCTGTCACCCCATGTAAATATGTTTAATATGTGTTGAGTAATGTTAGAGAGAGAACAGATATAATTTTAGAATACTACGTTGTGATTATAAAGAGAACGGAAGGTTAAAAGAACTCATTTGATCTAGTTTTCTACCAACTTCAAAAAGGAGACAGTATTCAATTCGACTGTATGTTTTTTTATGTGTGTTACCTCATAACTTTTTACTGGGTGGACCGATTTCGATGATTATTCCTTTTTTATTTAAAAGCTGATGCGTCACATGTGGTCCGATATAAATCATCAAGGTCTAACCAATAGTTTTCAGTTATTCTTAATAATTTATACTGAAGTCTGTTGTACAAAATTTTAAATTTAAAATTATCCTTTAGCAAAATATTTATATTTAGTAGTCTGCTGACAAAACAGTGGACTGCTGCAATAAAACTCTAAAATATTCAAGTAACAGACTAATTTAATCCATTTCATTGAAAAAAATGTATACTGTTTGATAAAACATTTTACATTTCAACGAAAAACAATGATACAATAACCCTACAAGCAGTGTTGCAGTTAAATTTAATTGGGTCAAAAATAAAAGCGAAAGCAGTAACAATTTTCATTCCATACTACGGAAAAAACATTGTATAATTTATGATATTAAAAATAAAAAAAACAAACTGTAGGAATCTTACTTTAATTTTTTGCTATAAATTATCAGAACTTAAATCCCCTATGACTACAATGAGATATTAGGTAGAACTCATTTTACGCTAGGGAATTTCTATTGATTCCCTAGCCTGACTAGGAAAAAAATAATGCACATGAAAAGCGTTTGCAACCATGTCTTTATTAGAATTTATATATTTTTTTGGAATTATCTGCCCCCACAAAAGGAATTTGTTCTGTATTGTGCAAGCGTGTTACATTATAAAAGTTGTACAACGACAAAGATTCAAACCTGGAACAATTAATTTAACCAATACGATAAAGAAAGTTACAAGCCATGCTGTTTAATACCGTTTGGAGTTTGTTCATTTGCTATTTTATATATATTATTGCTATATATATTAGTTGTTTTTTATTATTTGAAAACAGCTTATAGACTATGTCTCTAACCACTTTCGATTGGCACATTGACACCTAAAATTGAAAAAGTTGTGAAAGGAAATATTTGGAAGGGGTCTAACATTTTAAAAGTTCAATAATTGTTGAGGTTCATAAAATATGACTTTACTCTTTATAAAAGGATATTTGTGTGTTTTGTGTATTTAACTTTCGTGAGGTAATAAACTTTTTCCTCTCTCATATCTCAAGAAGGAAAGGTGATATTATCGTCTCCCAACTGAAACCATTCGACGCTTAAAAGTCGGGAGGTTTTTTTTATAAAGGAATGAACCTACAACAACTTATCACCAAATGGGAAATTGATACATAGGTTAGATCGATTCGTACTCACATCCATTTTTGAAAATTTTCTTGTTATATTGTAATGACTCTAAATTTAGAGTTTTACTTACACTCTCAAATTTCAAAGCGCCTGCCTCTTTTCATTGGGAAGGCTCTAGCATAGATACAACTCTACATAAAAGTATCCTTGCTAAGAATACTTTTCAAAAGCTACTACGGTAAACGAATTTATACTCGTATTTCGAATACGTACCCGGAATCATACATGTTTATATGTGTATCGTAGAAGTAAGTTGTAATTTCATAAATCCTATCCATATATAATATAGAGGCTTACGGTCTTTTGTGATATTATTTTCAAATTTACCGTTTAGCTCGGCATTTCCTTCGTTTTTATCGCCAATTTTTCCTGATTAATGCACAGAACAAGAAAAAAAAGTAACCGGCCAAGTGCGAGTCGGATTCGCGCATGAAGGGTTCCCTACGATCGTAAAACACGTTTTTAGTAGGGGAACCTCCTTTAATTTTTAATTTATTTTTATTTTTATTATAATATAATAATAAAAATAAGCAACGGCAATATAGATACAAATTCTGTGAAAATTTCAACTGTCTATCAATTACGGATCATGAGATATTACCCGTTGACAGACAAACGGACGGACAGCGGGGGCTTAGTAATAGGATCCCGTTGGTTACCCTTCCGTTATGGATCCCCAAAAGCTGTTTATTAATTAATTAGCTCTACAAATATATCTGCTATCATTTTAAAGATCTCCTTTCAATGCTATGCATATTTTTTTAAATGCATTCTCAGATGATATGTATTTCTCAGATAGTATCATTAAAATACTAATATGCTTATGATTATAATTATTTTTCACTCTTTTAAAATAATAAAAAAGATGCAATTATTATAAAAGGCGGGCGACTTAATTACAAAGCAGCACTTAGTTTTGTTCAAAACAAGACCAACTAATTTGGAGGATTGTCGACACGCTGTGAAATGGTGTTTAATAAAAGTTAATGAAGCGCTCTATTGATGGTTCCTGGCATCTGTGCCGAACACTTGTTTCCTTGAGTGTCATTTTATTCGCGCTTATTAGCACTTTAATACCACTGATGATAAAAATATTTGGATGTATTTTTAATTAAAATAAAAATTTTGAATTTATATACCAATTTGATGATATTTAAATAAGAATTGTTATGAATATTAAATCTTATTTTTACGTGGTAGAGCCATGCTACAGCTATTATTAGTATAGTTGTAGCACGAATGGGTCGGCTCGACCGGAGAAGGACCACGCTCTCACAGAATACCAGCGTAAAATAGCAGATTAACGCTGCTGTGTTTCGTATGGTGAGTGTAGAGAACCGGAGACCCTTTTTACTAGAAACGAGGCATTCCATCTTAGTCCTCACGGGTGACAACGCATCTGCATTTTGATTCGTAATCGAAGATAGATGTAGATGTCTATGAGCCACATAAAACAACTTACCATCAGGTGGACTGTGTGCTCATTTGTCACCCGTATCCTATAAAAAAAGTACACTATAAGAGCCAAGCAGTTCAAAATTTAAATCGACAGAAATAAAACACTAGTTTTTCTCTATTCCCTAGGGTGTTTGTGAAACGCTCCCGAAAAGGAAGACAGACGATATTACTAACGACACCTTTGATGATGGGTTAGAAAGAAAATCGATCCCGAGGAAAAAAATTCTTTTCACAACGTTTTATTAGCTTTATTCACGCACCATCATGTTAGCACAGCTAAATGAAACGATAATTTCATAAAAACAAATTATGAAAACACTTAAACATAAAACAGCAGTGGAACTTAAAATAAAACCAGCTGACAATAGGGTCAATATTCGCGCGGACGCCGAACTCTTTTTTTTATCTAAGTCGGTACGAAACAATACATTTGGTATCACTACTCATTGTACCCTTCCCTTTCACAAACATACTGCCGCCCCCCGGCCGACTTGTGCTGTCTCGCGATGTGCAATTTACACATGTCAGCGTTGCCAACATGTAGGGAATCCTCCAAATTGCAGGGAATTTAAAATTGGTTCGGGATTTTTTGGGGATTGGTACTATGCCCGGGCCAAGTCAGAATCTTTTTTCAAGAAATCTAAATACTTATCTAAACATTTTGATAGGTTACTTACGAATATCGAATGACTCCCTTTTTTTAATTATCTTCATTGCACCACATTTAATTTTCGGATTTGTTTCGACAACTTTTGTGTATCATTTAACGCTTTTCATTTCTTTTATTTTTAATTTTAAAGCAAAGAACCGCATGCATATAAATGCAGATACTGTGGTACATTGATGGCAGCAAGGGAAAGAATAATAAATACTTCATGGAGTAAAATGCTCGTTACAAAAATATGAAAAGTGTGAAAAAAATTTCGCTTATATAGAAAAAAGAGTTTATTAAAAAATAAATCTTGTAAAATTAGTTGAAAATTGTTTCATTTATTAAAATAAAATTGAGAGGAATTTGTGAGGAATATTCGAGGAATTTAACAAGTTGGTGTTGGCAACGCTGCCATGTTGCACCAAAATTTACCTACTAAGATTTTATTTTTAGGCGACATAAGAATTAGAGGCGGCAATATCACAATAAAACTTGCAAGTAATTTATAATAGTTTTGACGTACCTCTTTTTAAATTCAAAGTATTGGACGGATTAAAAAGAGAAAGTAAATTAAAATAAAGTTAAAAAAATATTTTTTAGATTAATTCTGATAGATTAATTAACTGTCGATCATAATTGCAATTGATTTTTCTATTAAATTATTCATTACCATTTCATTTCTATTTATTTGTACAAAATCAAAGATAACGAGGAAATAGTGTTTATAATTGTGTAAGTGATTACCCAATTAGGTACATTTATTAATTTCAATATCATTTTTGTAGTAACGAGCTGCTATTGATTGTCTAATTGTATTAAAAAATGACAACTATTACTTCTAAATTCCATATGAAGACTAGTCGTAAAGATAACTAAACTTATAAAAAATAAAAGTTGTTAATGTCGTAACGGCTTAACGATCTGTGGAAATGATCAAAGTGCTTACCGCAACGACGTTAGGACGCACTTAGCCTATTATTTATTCTGTGACTTAGCAGTAGGTATTTGTTTTGGCGAGATTGATTATTAATTTTAGTTTTTGAGATAGTTCCGTGTTGACTATCACGTGCGCGTCAGCGATAGTTCAATCGTTTTGTTTATTAAACTCTTGTTGTTATTACTTGTTATTATTATTCTCGTTGTTACGTTTTGTGTTTCTTGTTTTGTTTTAATAATGTCTAACGCGTACGTTTATAGTGCTTGTGAATACGACAACATGTTAATGCGCCTCAGAGAATCTCATAAGGCCACGGAGGATTTCGACCGGTAAGCTGTTTCATACCTAATTTTTTAATAACTTAGTACTAAACTCATCTGAATAGGTACATAACTGAATACATCAGAATAATAAACATACCTACACGATGGATAAAAAGCATGAGTCTATCCTTGTTAACATTTCATTTAAGTAAATTTTTCATGAGCGTGGAATCTAACCAGGTTTTGGTTTATTTAACCTGTGAATTCAAATTAAAGTGGCTAGGTGGAGACAAGCACAGTGGCAAAATAGTAGGTTAAGTAGATAAGTTACGTATTTAGACAAGTAATGTAAATTATTAGGTATTGGTACGATTGCTAGCTGCGGGCGGCGCGAATTTGGCATGAATTCCACGCGAATATTGTCCCCATTGTCAACTAATTTGATTTTAAAGTATTCTCATGATTTTTTAATAAAATTATCGTTTCATTTAGCTGTACTGACACGATGCAGCGTAAATAAAGCTAATAAAACGTTGTGAGAAGATGAGTTTTTTGTACTCGGGATCGATTTTCTTTCTGACGCATTATCAAAGGTATCGTTAGTTCTATTGTCTGTCTTCGTTTTCGGGAGCGTTTCACAAACAACCTATATAGATAGACAGGTAACATAGGGGGCAAATATAAGCTACAGTCATGAGTAATCCACGTATATTGGATTTAGTTTTCCGGAACCGATGGAGAACCTGCCTTACAGTCGAAAGTTAGACCGTATAATATGTCAAAGTCTGCAGCTGTGATATTCATGATTTATCATTTATTTATTAAAATTATATTAGACTAGAAATGATTTTCGTCATATATTTTTTGTAACATATTTGAAACAAATGTAATGAATTTTTTTTAATAATTTATATAGTAAAAATCCATTCATAGACTAACACCCACAGTATTAATATCAATGCCGTGTATTATTAGTGCCACTACTTAACTGTCGATAATGTGACATATACATATATATGAATACATCATTATACATCAGATTCTACGAGTATTATTACATACTTACAGCTTCTATTTAACTAAGCAAACATTCACGTTTTGGCGCTAATATTATTTTTAATGTCCGATATTTATCCGTTCAACAGTAATTTAAAATTTTATATATCATCATATATTGATACCTTCATTTCTTACGAAACAATCTGGGTTGCTGCCACCCTCTCTTACTTATTGATGCCAAGCTGTATTATACGACTGAAATTATCATGCGATATTTAAACAAAGCTCCTCTGTAAGCTTTGTTTAAACATCGCATGTTGAACCGCCAACTCGTAAATATTACAGTTCTGAAGATGATAATAAAATAAAATTATGCACGCGTCACATCTCGGATCTGTGCTATTTCATAATAATAATAATGACAGTCGAAGCATTATGTTGAAATTAATATATACGGTGCTTAATATCTAATGAAAATAAAATGTTCCCGAATAACGGGAATACCCGTATCTATTTATGTTTCTTTTATATTGAAATATCAGTGGTCTGATGTATTTAGGTTTTTGATAATAGTTAGAGGATATATTATTGTATCTATTAATTTTGATTTAGTGCCTTTAAAAGTAAAACGAATGAATTCATTTTATAAAGTTCTCATTCACACGTCATAAGCACTCATGTCCAAAAATCTCTTACACAAAAGTAAATTATGATTAATCATCCACAATATTATCTAACTACGTAATAATAAACACCAATCCAATTAGCAATCTTAGGCACTACTCTGTAATTCTTTGGTTCTTGTCATATTCTTAAATAGATTTTAAAATAAAAATAAAACACACACACATACACACACACACAAGGCAAGTAGTTATTGAAATAATATATGGTTGTTTTTTATTTGAAAATAACTGGTTATTTTGTTTTTTTTTTTGCGTTAGTAATATTTCTTCAAAATATATACTTTTACTTAAGCTTATTCTCAATACTTTTAACCAGAAAATAACCGATACTAAAAGAGCTTAGGGGATTCTATAATCCTTGCTATATATCTAAAGCTTTCTCTTTAATTGAATATAAAGCAGAGCAATCCGACAAGACTACTTTTACCTACCAAGGAATATTTTCAAAGTACATTTTCTCAGAGACTAAGGAGTCGATGTCAGCATTTTCCTTTCTTAATTAGAGCTTAATTACTTGACGATTGCTTTGTTTATTTTACTATAAGATAATAAAATCAGCAAGAAATGGTGCTCTTGTGTAGGCTTTAAATACACAAGAATTTGAGTAAGACTAGCTTTTGCCCGCGATTTCGTCCGCGTAGAAAAACATGTTTCTAATAGGATTTTAATTGGTTTTTTACGTTATTAATTTTGTTATAACACATAAACTATTATGTTAAAATGTTTGAATACTTAAAAAACATAACAATATATTTTATAGTGTGGGGATTTAAAGAATAAATAAATATGAAAATAAAATAAAAGTTTGTTATATTTTATGAACACGAAGCTCGGCCTTTAATCTGGTGAAAGTGACACGGGGTGTTATCTTTTTACAACGAAATCGAAATACGACGCTTACCGCAGTATTTCTTTGTAAATAACAAAAAAAATTTCCTTCGGGTGCTAGAATCACTAGGCTAATCTGTGCCTTACTCTGGAGCATGTCACATACAACTGACCGTGAGAGAAGCAGCTTTCTCTCAAATCTAGTCCCGCTACCTTAAGAGTTTGACCTTGAGCTTTGTTTATGGTTATGACGAAGCAGACTTTGATAGAAAATTGCACTCTCTTGAATTTGAAGGAGTAATTTGATGGTGTTAGGGCAATTCTAGGAATAAACACAGACTCTCCTCGAGAACAACCTGTTCATATAGTTGCCTCGATTACATTGTGTTGCAATGTTTTCCCTTGCAATCTGGTGCCATTGTATAATTTTGGTGGATTTATATTGTGCAACAACATAATGGCGCGTCAACTCTCAATTTGAATATGTGAGTTGGGAGACCCGGAGGCTTCAGTGTATTCAGAAACTCGACCGGATAATGAATGGTATCATCGGTGTTTATCATTGAGTTGACGTATTTATTGATATTCCACCCCTTCGAAAGATCTCAAAAGTATTTTATTTATGACTAAGGCTTGTTCGCTCTTCTACACTGGAAACAATTGTAGCTCTTCTACAGTGGAAACAATTGTACTGAACTCTGTAGGGAGAATTGTATTTTATCCAGTTTCGGAAAATCACCATTTCCTATTTTGTGCACCAGGTCTGAGAACTGTTCGACAGTAACATCTCCCCTAAGATGGACTCTCATATTTTTGGTAAGGCTCAGTTTTATCACTGAAGGCCACAAATGAGACGGCTTCGCGCACGATTTTACTTCGTCCGCTCGCGTTCCTCTGGGCACTACTGATAAAGTCTACCGGAAATCACCTGCTAACAATAAAGTAACTTCTTCCATTTGACAATTATTATGCCTAATATCTTGTAAAGATCTATTTAGGGATTCGAAACCCCATTTATGAGTCATAGTACTCTCATCCCAAACAATTAATTTCGTTTTGCAGAGTACTTCTACCCTATTACTTTGTTTGGGTATATTGCAGAGTAGGTTTTCGTTTTGTAACAAATCAAGAGAAAGTTTAAGCGCGGAGTGTGCAGTTTTACCTCCTTCCAGCAGAGTGGCAGCAATTCCGGACGATGCAACCGCTAAGGCGATATCACGATTGCTTCTCACTTTGGCAACAGTAAATTTAATAGAAAAGTCTTGCCTGTTCCACCAGGTGCATCCAAAAAAAGATATCACCTACACCTGCGTCGATACTAGAAAGTATTTTATAATAGATATGTCTCTGTTCATTGTTTACAGAGCCTTCACTACTTGACACCAGTTCAGACATTAATAAAAAAATGCATACAATGCTGTTTTTGGTGGGCTATTAACTGTGTCGGCGAGGTTGTCGGAATTTAAATAGACTCCTTGGTCATTTTTAAGGTGGACACCTGAATGTATGACTGCGGGAAATCTTTCATGTATGGAAAACCCTAAAATCCTCCAAACTGCCTCCAAACTACTCAAATAACACCTACTCTCATATAATTTGATTTCGTCCTTTTTGTTTTCTAGCACGAAAGCCGCCTGATCACTGCCCTTATTAATGTACTTACAAATGTACTTTCTCGATTTAACAAACTTGCAAAATTCTACATCAATATATGCCTTAAATATCCGTGACAGTACCTTATTATAGGGGACCACCCACTTATTGTCTACTTCAATGTCTTTTAATTTAAGTGTAAAGCCACCGTCAGCTGGAGATCATCTTTTGTACAGTAGGTAACCATCGTCACCTATCTGTGTATCTCTCAAAAATTGTCTGGGATATTTTTTGCTACATTTATTATCTTTCATGCAGGGAGAATTATTAAGGTTCTTTTGCAAAGGAAGCTTTTGCAAAGTTTCGAGCTGGACCTTTCCTGAATCGCAGCACAGTCTCACAGATTCATCCTAATTCTTGAGACTTTTACACCATTTGCATTCAATGTTCATCGGTCGCAAAACAACAGTATTATCACTATCGTACGCTATATTACTTTCATAACTCAGTCCAGAAAAGGCTTTAGAATTCCAAGGTTGTCGACGTCTTTATATTCGCAGTCCTTCATGATTTAATTTATATTGTAACTGTGATACTCTATCAGTTCAAGGTGTTTGCGCCAATATCTACTTGCAGCCTGCTTATGTACTTGAGGGTATTCCCGCTAATAATCAACGACTGCTTGTGAAATTTAGGGTTTTTTTCTTCTGATAATTAGCTGTATGTTTACGATGATTAGAAGGTTAATTTTGATATTTTTTTTGCTTTGTTAAGTTGCAATTTTCTAACCACATTGTTAACCTAAAGATCATGTTTAATGTCCATGTCACACCTATGCCGGTAGTTGTTGGGAGCACTAAGCTCGAAGTTGTTGACGAGTATGTTTACCTGGGACAAATAGTCCGACTAGGTAAGTCCAACTTCGACTGAGAGGTCAGTCGACGGATTCAACTCGGCAGCGTTCGGGAAACTACGACACATCTTCTCGTCAGACATTCCTCAAAACCTTAAAACGAAATTATACAACCAGTGTGTGTTGCCAGTGATAACTTACGGATCTGAGACGTGGTCCTTCACTGCTGGCCGTATGAGGAAGCTCAAGGTCGCTCAGCGAGCTATGGAGAGGGCTATGCTCGGAGTTTCTCTGCGTGATAAACTTAGAAATGAGGATATCCGCAGTAGAACCAGAGTAACCGACATAGCCCAACAGATTAGTAAGCTGAAGTGGCAGTGGGCCGGCCATATAGCTCGAAGAACTGACAACCGATGGGGATGAAAGGTTGTTGAGTGGCAGCCTCGTACCGGTAAGCGAAGTGTAGGACGACCCCCCACAAGATGGAGTGACGACCTGGTAAGACATGCAGGAAGTCGATGGATGCAGGTGGCTCAGGACCGTGCTTTGTGGCATTCCCTGGGGGAGGCCTATGTTCAGCAGTGGACTTATGAAAGGCTGTAATGATGATGATGATGATGATGATTGTTAACCCAAGCCTAACGTTTCATCGCCTTATTTTGTTTGTGACTTACTTGTCAAACTAATTTCATTTTGGACTGACTCTTGGGTAGTTAATGTTGAAGATTCTATGCAATTATCCGTGGACAAAGAAGAAATAAAATCTGACTAATAATTGTATAAGTAGGCGAATGGAAGACTTGCATAACATTAGAAATTGGTGAAGGTTGAGTAAACGTCGGAGATACAGCCATTTCAATACGCCGCTTTTGGCATCAAAGTGACCACTAGAAAGATCTTGGGAAAAATGTAATCTTTTGATGAGTTAGTCTTCTGTAACAAATTTCGCATACAGGTTGCCATTTAGATACACTTTATATATAGGTATAGTTGACCGGCTGCATCTAACTCGCAGAAACCCATGATTGTTGTCACGACGGTCATGAGACAACAGCAAATTCATCCTAATTATTTGTCACATGACACACAATTTCTTTACGAATATTCATTGAGTGTTCTTGTGTGCCGTACAACAAATAAGAAAGCGTACGGAAAAGGCATGCGCAATCCCCCACTATTGGTACGTAAGGTTTATTAATTTCCCATTGATGTTAACCAACTCTGCTCCCATTTTTAAAAATAGACACAGACTTTATAAATATAAGATAATTGTGAAAAACAATACACACTAAATTAATCTTCTAAGACAAACTACTACTTACTTAAATATCTATATTAAAACAAAAAGAAAACTGTATTATTATGCACAACAAATCAAATACAGATATTTTTACAATTAAAACTATAAACCTATATTACACACTTACAAATGAAACTCAAAGAATCTTATTTAATTATTACAACAACAAATGAAAAAGAAATTAAATTAACTACACTCAAAATATTCTCATAAAATAGTGAAAATGAACTTCAAAACAAATTATAAAACAATCGCAAATATTCGCTAAGTAGGTAATCTAAGAGATTTCCAAGAAATTTCCGAAGGAAAATCAAGGTATAAGGTAAGTTTTTTATTCAAATAATCCAAGAACAAATAAAATTGAAATTTCGAATTCTAATTCGATTTAAATATTCTTTATAATTTGACATTCCAATTTTAAAGAGTATTGCATTGAACCAAGAACCTTTAATGTGAGTTCATACGTTTTGAGTTTTCAAATATGTGTTAAAATAAAATGTAATTTAAATCAAAGGCACTGATGAGTATTGATATCAACTTCGAAGCAAATCACCCACAAAATAACTTTCTACACCTTTTTAACCCCGTTAGGTGATGAGTTTCAATAAAATATAAAACAAGTCTTCCACCAATTTTGTTAAAAAATATTTATGCAAAATTTGAAGTAGATTGGACCAAGGAATCACTTTGTCCCATACAAACTTTACCCCCGTTTTTCACCCCCTTATTTTTATTTTGGGAAATCCTTTCTCATGAGATGCTTACGTCATACAAAGAACACACCCTTCATGTTTCAGGTTTCTACGATCAGCGGTTTAGCCTGTGCGTTGATCCGCCAGTCAGTCAACTCAGGTCAAATTCAGGACAAAGTGTTTATACGTATAGATAATAATTTTTAAATCAACGATTTTTACATAGTTTTAATAATAAACGATAGACAGATATATTATAAATTCTTCTGTTATTACTTTTTAGGGATCTGTAACCAAAGGGTAACCGACGGGGCCCTATAACTAAGCCTCCGTCCGTCTGTCTGTCAGCGGGTTGTATCTCATGATTCGTAATAGGTAGACAATTGAAATTTTCCCCGAAGGTGTATTTCTGTTGCCACTATAACAAAAATTAAAAAAATAAAATAAAAATAAATTAAAAATTAAAGGGGGCTCCCCTACTCGAAACATGTTTTACGATGGTACATAACCCTTCATACGCGAGTTTGACTTAAGGCTTACGGCCGGTTATTTACTCCACCACTACTGTATAGTAGCAAAGCAGTGTAAGAATATCAACTACCTCATATTTTCAAGTGAGGGTCGTAGGAGGCGACAGAGGGAAACTGAAACAGGAGATGGGCAGCAGCATTATTCTGATAACAGCAGAAACTACAATAAAAAGCTGCGGTTTTCCTAAAATCCGGCGATTTGTTCTATCATCGGGAGGATGGTTGACCATCTGTCCCAAAGAGTTGTCGGAATTATTATCGAAAATCTCTCGATAACAATGTTGTGAAGATTGGAAGTGTGTCGAAGAGGTTTGTCTACCTTATAATCATTATCACCAAACGGTTTTCATTGAAGTTCATACAAGTTTACGCACTAACCTCACAAATCCCAATGGAGCGGTGGAGGAAATGTATGAGGATATTTATAGAGCCATAGATTCCTCCAAATCCCACTATATGGTGTTAATTAGAGACTTCAACGCAAAACTAGGCACAAGAGAGAACGATGAGTTAAAGGTAGAGAAATTAGGAATAGAGCATCTGTACCAAAGGCTGGCTGACTTCATGGAGAAAGAGAGACTCTTCACGATGAACTCTTTTTTCAAGAAGCGGTTCTACAGAAAGTAGACTTGGTCAAGTCCCGACAGTTCTACAAAAATAAAATTGACCTCATTATGATGACCAGACCGAAACTGTTCATTGATATCTCAGTGATCGCGAGGGTGAAAACTGGTAGCGATCATCGAATAGTAAGAGTCACATTGAATCTTAATGTTAAGTTGGAGAGGTCACGTCTAGTCAATTCAGTTTGTAAAAAATGTTAAGGCATGCTGATTTTGAAACCTTTGCAAGATTTTTTTTTATTTATTACACCTTTTTTGCTACTAGTATTTAGAGATTTAGTCACGTTTAGTAACTTATATTATATTCCCAATATTCGAATACTATACAGTACATATGGTCATGGGGAAATTGAGATGTACGACGTCCCAATATCATATTTATAGGATAGGGGCAAACGAGCATGCGGATCGCCTGATGACTATGGTTTGGGAATTCTCGACAATTTCAAAGTCCCGGGAACGGGGCAGCCTATAATCAAAGTCCCGGGAATTCCCGGGACATCGAGACTTTTAAGAAAGAACTTTTTTGTTTTTTTTTTGATGGGTAAGCCTTTTTTCCAAAATTTTAATTGAGTTAATTTCTGGTGAAACGTATTAAAGAGAGGCAATTATATGTAAAAATCAACATTTATTAAACAATTAAACATAAAATTAAATAACTTTAACGTTAATTTCAGTCTTAATAATTGCTTTGTTTATTTCTTTTAGTCACACACAGATGCACTTCTAAACAGTTAAATCGTATAGTTGTGAAACGAACCTAGTTAAAAATCATACTAATTCTTAATAACTTTACTATTATGTAGTAATTCTGGTATCTAATCATTGTTCATAATCTCATTGCTAATTCTCATAATCACATATTTGTTTAATTTATTGTGTTGCGTACTCAGTAGTTACGTAGTAGACCAAGTAATTATTCATTAAACTCACACATGGCGCTAGGCTCCTTCAATTATTTGAAAATAAAAATGATTACATAACAATTTCGACAATCTTGTCTCGTCTCGAGTCTCGATTCGAAAGTCCCGGGACTCGAGACAACTAAAATTGTGAAAAGTCCCGGTACTTCGAGACACGGCACGTCCCGGGACCCAAACCCTACTGATGACCCATTAACAACTGCAACACTAGTGGATTTGCAGGTGCGTTGCCGGTCTTATAAAAAGGAGAAGGCTCTTTTATTGAACGTTCCTAAACCGTATCGGTCCGGAAAAATCGCTGGTAGTAATCGATTCCACAAGGAAGTTGTGCGAGGGAGAAAATTTCTTCTAAATTTCGCAGTGGTGGACCGCCAATCTTCCAGATGGTATGGATGCTATCGCGAACTTAGTCGCGATGTGCGATGGTGAAGTTGAGCGGCTGGAATTAGCCCGAACAATTCCTCAAAGTACCCCCCGTGTTAGATGCGATAAAATACGCAAAGAGATGCAACATCTCTACGCAGTGCCAGTGAGTCGAGCCGATCAGAAAGAACTCGGTCGTCGACGATTCGAACCGCTCTGCGCTGGATGCGGTCAAGTGGAAGGAGCTGGCTTTGGGGAGCCCTGCCCAGAGATGGAGACAGTATTCCATGTGGAACCGAACCTGCGCCTTGTAAAGTTGCAAGCGGTGTGCCGGCATGAAATACTGTCCCGGTCTGCTGAGCACGCCAAGCTTTTTAGAGGCTAATTTGGCCTTCCCTTCCAAGTGACCACGAAACTGCATACTATTCGATATGTCGACACCGAGGATACTGGCTGAGGTAACAAGGGGAGTGCCTTGAAACTGAGGAGATACGACAAAGGAGTTCTTTTTAGCGGTAAACGCTCAAACTTGTGTCTTCTGGGCATTGGATTTTAACGTGGTAGAGCCATGCTGCAGCTATATTAGTAGTATAGTTGTAGCACGAATGGGTCGTCTCGACCGGGGAAGGACCAATATAATAAATAAAATAGCAGCTTAACGCTGCTGTGTTTCGTATGGTGAGTGTAGAGAACCGGAGACCCTTTTTACTGGAAATGAGGCATTCCATCTTAGTCCTCACGGGTGACAATGCATCTGCATTTTGATTTGTAATAGAGGATAGATGTAGATGTCTATGGGCCGCAGCAACCACTTACCACCAGGTGGACTGTGTGATCGTTTGTCACCCTTATCCTATAAAAAAAATTTGAACTGGACTAGAATTAGTCGCCCCCAATCCGAGACTTTATTCAGCAAAGACTCGACTTCAGAAACAAGTTTGTCCCGATACTCGGCGACGTTTTCCCGAGAAATCTTGGTACGGCCGTTATATAAGGCATCACCAGTGCTGTCGTCTGCAAAGCAATGAATGTTACCAGTTTGTAACATATTATTGATATGCAAGAGAAACAACGTTGGTGATAACACGCAGCCTTGTGGAACATCAGCGTTGATAGGCTTAAAATCAGAGCATGCACCTTGATGCTCCGATCAGCAAGGAAACTGGTGATCCATTTGCACAATTTATCGGGAAGCCCATAGGGAAAGGGGCTTCGTAAGAAGCGCTTTGTGCCAGACTCGATCGAAGGCCTTCGCTATGTCCATACTAACGGCCAATGCCTCCCCCTTTGGACTCTACTGCCTCCGCCCATCTATGAGTCGGAAGACCAGAAGATCACCAGCTGATCGACCTCGACGAAAACCGTACTGGCGTTCACTAATCAGCTGGTAATCTTCAAGGTACTTTTATTTCACTGGTTCTGCGTTTTAATTGTGCTTCTATTTTTACACCTGGCGCCATAAATTATTTTTTACGACTTTAATCTTTCTTATCTGCTGGATAATTCCTTTTCATAAGTGCCAATTAAACTACATATCTTTGAAAATTTATAAATACCCTGGATGATTTGCCCACTGATGCTGTTAAGTGCAGAACCGCTTTCGCACTGGTGACATGGATTGATTTACGCTATAATTTGTTCATCATCCCTTGCAAGATGATGATAATGATGATGATGATGATTATGGAACATGGTAGTTAATAATTATGAGACAAGTGGCATATGCTAAGACGGGTGAATTTGGTAATTATTTCTCCTTCTTTCTGGGTTAGTTACATATACTGTTGTGAAGTGTTAATATTTATAATTATGCGTATCTCTATTATACTATTATATATACCCATTATAATGAGTGTTGAAGATATAAAATGAAATATATTTCTAAAAGAAACATCGAAAACTATCATAAATAGACGAATGCTTAACCTCATACTAAGTAAAACACCAAGGCAATTTTGATGAAAATCCTCTATGCTTCGGAATCTTTATTTACATTTATAGTGTTAGGGGTTGAATCTTCGATATCGTGCGTGATAAGAATAATAAAAGAAGCATTAGAGTTCGGCGAAATGTAAGAAGAAAAGCCATGCATTTCTGTTTAATTTACATTACGTTGTTATGAGAAATAATACCGGTCAGCTACCGTTTGTTATAATAAAAAAGTCATGTAATTACAGAACTTATCCATAAACTTTTTTGATCATCATTTAACCCGAAGGCTAAGAGAAGCAGTGATTATTTCATCAGATGGAAGTTAGCGTAGAACATTCTTTTTTTAACTAAACTGTATGCCAATTAATTGCACCATAAATGCTCCAGCTGAATCCGAAATTGCTCCACCTCTATTGTTATTAGTTAATTTATAATTAATTTTTAAACAATTTAAGTATCGAAAATTTAATTTTGCTATAAAATATCTATCATAAGAATCCATAATTTCAAAACTCACCCATCAATACTTTTTTTTGGTTTATGCCATTAGGCATCTATTCTACGTACCACCTTGAGAGTCAATCAATTTTTATTCGATAAAATGACTTTAACTATAGAATGTTACTACATTCTATTGATGATGGCGCTATTACTCAAATAGGATCACTCTATCTTAAAATTCAATTTAAATTAACTAATAGCAAAAGACAGAAAAATTACGGATTCTACTGGAGCATTTAAGGAGCAATTAATTGACATACAGTTTAATTTTATGAAGTACGTATTTTATGTTTTATAGCAAAATTAAATTTCCGACAGTTTTTTTTTAAAAATTAATTATAAATTAACTAATAACAATAGAGGTGGAGCAATTTCGGATTCTGCTGGAGCATTTATTAAGAAATTTATTGGCATACAGTTTAATTTCAAAAAGTAAATATTTTATATTTTATAGCAAAATTAAATATTCGATACTTAAATTATTTAAAAATGAATTTTAAATTAACTAATAACAATAGAGGTAGAGCAATTTCAGATTCTGCTGGAGCATTTAAGGAGCAATTAATTGGCATACAGTTTAATTTGAAAAAGCAGATATTTTATATTTTATAGCATAATTAAATTTTCGATACTTCATTTTTTTTAAATTAATTATAAATTAACAAATAACAATAGAGGTGGAGCAATTTCTAATTCTGCTAGAGCATTTATGGAGCAATTAATTGGCATACAGTTTAGGTAAGAAAAAGAATGTTCTACGCTAACTTCCATCTGGTTATTATTTCTATATATTTAGTTGATTAACAGATTGAGAAAAGAAAGACCATTACACACAAATATAGCGTATTAAAATAACTTTCAAATTTCTTTAGTGTTTATCTCCATTTTTGATAAGAGTCAATAAGAATTTTAAAGGCGGATAGATGTCTGCAAACATTGAAATAAAAATCTAGAAATTTTCACATGTTACGTCGACGAAATATTAGTGAAAATATAAACTAAATTCGTGAAATCGTATCAAATGTCTTATAGAATTATAAAAACTTAAAATTCACTTACTATCAAATTTTGAAATAAATTTTAAATAATTTATATTGTCTCTTGGTGCTTCACTTGTGTGTAATTATATCAATGAAATGTTTGTATTTGCGTGACACTCGTGGAAATAGATAATATATTATTAGATATTCGATGGTTGCATGTTTTCATTTTTTTAATATCGACAAAATTAATTTTACAATCACTTTAAATCATAGAACCGTTCAAAAACTCTTAAGTTTTATGATTAGCCACTACCATCACTACCATACATTAACAGTAGATTAGAAGTAGGTTTTACAGACATTGAAATTCATATGGAGCTCAATTGTACCACATAGTCACTTTTTCACGATTTTCTATCTCACTTCAGCCTTTTGTTTTTGAGTTGTTTAACAATTCCGTCAACTCACCACTGTAAATTTGTCTAGGAATTTTTACCTCAAGAAAATAGCTTACGACATTCTGAAAGGCCAGTAACGCACTTGCAATTCCTCTCGTGTTGCTGATGTTCATAAGCGGCGAGGTCACAAATTATGACCAGGTGAGCCGAATGCTAATTTGTACCTCTTCTATACAAAATAAATTAAAAGTGAGAAAACATTCATAAAAACAAGCTTTTCTTTAAATTCGTTAAATAGGAAAAAATAAACTTTAAATAAATCAAACCCATCAATTTATTACATTAATAATTTATATGATATAAAAGCTAGTCGCGAGATTTACCTATTTTATAAAAAACACTTTTTTTTCTTAGAATTACTTATATCAAGATCAAGTTACACATTGTATTCTTGTATTTGTACACAAGTAAATCTCGTGACAAGCTTTCTATCATATAAATTGTATAATGTAATAAATTGATGGGTTAGATTTATTTAAAGTTTATTTTTTCCTATTTAAAGGTTTTAATGAAAAGCTTGTTTTTATTAATGTTTTTTCATTATTTATTTATTATTATAGAAATAATTTTAATTTAAAGTTGGTTTTCTTCTTTTTAGAGCACTTAAATAAAGCTTATTTTTAAAAATATTTTTTCACTATTAATTTATTTTTATTTTTTAGTTATCGCTGGCCATGTTTCTAAGTGTGTTCATTTCATTTAGTGCTTCGTTTATTGGATGGTCGTTTGCCTGTTAATTTAACACAGTCTAATTCCTCACTTAAGGCCACGTATGCTTGACCAGCAGCGAAGAACTTTGAGCCTACGAGTGCATTTTGTGTACTCTGCAAGCCCAGCATAATACATTCAATTGTAACGCTGTAAATTGCTGAACGAAATATAATTGTATAATTGGCAACATCCTTCGTTCAGCAGTACCGTGATTATATTTTGCCGGAAATTTCAAACAATTTGGAGCAACTAAGTTTTCGATCATTATCTTATATCCGCCATCTTGAAATTTTTTCATCGCCAACACGTCAAATGTCTTGTCGGTCCCTACAACATTTTTTCGAGCTCTAAAAAGTTATCCCTAACCCTTACCGAGTTATAACTCTTTAAAATTGGTATGGCGGCCATCTTTTTTCCGCCATTTTGAATTTTTTTAACATCGCTAGATTCTTGGGTGTATTTCGGATATTAGCATTATCCCCAGGGTGTATTAGACACGACCCCGCTAAGTCTTACCGATTAGCCGGGTAATCGGTAAGACTGTATCGGGAAGTCTGCAGTTTGTGAACATTTTCAAGATCGTCTCCGCCATTACATTAGATTTGATAAACCACAAATCCTCGCAAAAGAACACCGATGAGGATGAAGAGGAGCCAAGGATGATTCGCGAGGCTATTGAAATTAAAAAACATCCTAATTTCAATAGAGAAGATGGATGGGTGCTGCCATCTGCTTGGGATCCCATAATTAATAAAATCAAATCTAAACCCAAGTATACCACTGCTAGACTTCAAGATATACTGTAAGCTCATTTTGCGTAAATCGAAACAAAAATTTATATTAAAAATCTGAAGGTAGCCGGGCTAACTATGACATCAGGACGTCAAACACCTCAGTCCCCCACGGGTGCTGGAAAGCACCCGAAACGTCGGGAATATAAAATAAGTTAATATACGCGATAAAATCCGTAAAATTAGTTTTATTTAAATTATTGAAACCTTTTTATTTGATACCCATATCATGGTAGTGTATAAAAATTAACTAGTCCCTCATCTTGAGCGGTACACCATATTGCGTTTAGAATGACGTCACTTTTTTATCTAGAAGGAAATCCTTATAGATACCTTCCGCTGCGGGGGCAATGAAAAGGTTATGCCGGACTCCTACCGACTAAAACCCCACAGTGGTCACCATCAACGTATATGAGGGGTCCTAGGATCTCGATTCTGAACGCAACTGGCGCCCTTTTTCACTTTGCTTCACGCACGTCCCGGGGGTAGTCGTTTCTGCTCCCAGCACCCTCGTAATGCTATCACGATGTCTCGTGAACACTTCCGAAACAATGTTCTACTCAGGGGTTACATCTCTAGGTGTTTGGGGCCCCCGCTCAATTTGTCTGCAAGCCCAGATGCCATTTCTGGTAGGGGAACACCGTTTCCAAGATTAGGGCCGTGACAAAAGCCTTGGCGACATCGTCTCCGATTGCCATCCTCCCCTCTCACAATCCTGCTCAGTAGCCTCCTTCTGAATCATAACAGATTCACAGAAGGTGTCCACGGCCCTCCACGCCGAAACCCCGCTCAGCATCGCCGACACAACTGCTGGCAGGGAGAGGTTTCATCCAATTTGGTTCACCAGGTTCGTCCGCTCCCGTTCTCACGCGGGATGTGCCACGAGTGTATGGGACGTCCCGGTCCCGTCCACCACAGTGTATAATCACCGAAGCTGCCGTGCTCGGAAATTATTTGTGTAAGTCTGTAGGTGAACTTTTTAACTCATCGCTGCATCTAGACTTCGAAGACCGACAGGATTTTAGCAATGATGCTTTTGTAATCATAGACACGGATCCAGTCGTATACCCTATGCGTCTAAGACCGCTAGTATGTCCAGAGGTGGAAAGCAAACCAGGATTGTCACCCCCTCAAGGGATACAATGCGATACCCTCGTACGATATATATGGCCATCCTCCACTGCACTGCAGATTTTGGTTCAACAGCGTCGGATGACCAGATTTTTTGGCCATACTGGCGCCTCCGTCAGAAGATGGATTTCGCAGAATCGCATCATAGGCGAAGTTCCACAGTAGCGGCCCCAGCACCAAGTCCTGGGGATCCCCACACGATCTCCCTCCGGATCTTCCTAATATCTTGCCCCATATACAAAATGTACCTGCCGTGAAAGTAGTACCTGATAATATCTTGCAGCTAGGAAGGCACCTGATGATGTGCTAGTGCCCTCCTGATTGCGTCCCAGGGTAGATAGTTAAAGGCATTGAAAATATCAAGACTTATCGCCAACGTTATGCTACTTTGGGATACTGCTTGTTCCGACAGGAAGCGGACGTGCACAAGCGCATCTACGGTAGAACGCTCCCGTCGAGCCCAAACTGGATATCAGCCAAGTCGGGAACGACGCGTAATAGATGCCAACTGTGCCGCGTGGCAACTATTCTCTCGAATAATTTCCTAAACTCATCCAACAGGCATATGGATCGGTACGCAGGTAATTAAAGTTTGTAAAACGATTACGATTGGATCCCACGACCTTGCTAAATGCCATGGTTCGGCTCGATCAGAGTTTGTTTTTGGAATATTTTGCATTTACAATTCCTGCTACAAATCTTTTCGAATAGCAAACATTGAGCAGTAAATGTTAATGAAAATTAAAAAATAGAAAATTTCTTACTAGCGATCCGCCCCCTCGTCGCACGAGAGATTTCTGGATCTCGACGACCTACGGGTCCAATTGAAGAATTGGTCGAGCCAGTTTCGAGTTTTAACGAGACTAACGGACAGTAATTCATTTTTCTACCGACTTCAAAAAAGAAGGAGGTACTCGATTCGACAGTTTTTTTTTAGTATGTTACCTCATAACTTTGTTTTACGTAATCGGTTTACGTAAAACAAAGTTTCGATGATTCTTTTTATTTGAAAGCTGGTACTTCTCACGTAGTCCCATATAATTTTAATTAAGGTCTGACCAATAGTTTTTGAGTTATCCTTAATAAGTTATCCTTAATACCTAGTCAGGTCATAAATTCTGTCACATGTTTAATATAAAATAATTGAAACAAGTTTATTCATTATGTAACCATTTATATACCAAAATGAAGTTAACAAAACATAGATTCTTATTATGACATTAAAGTTTATTCAAAATGACCTCCGCGATTTCGAATACAGGCCTTCAATCTGCGCGGCCAGTCGTCTATCGCAGCACGAACGAGGTCCATGTCAATATCGGCGGCTGCCTTAATCAAGGATGTCTTGAGTGACTCCAAATTGGGATGAAGCTTTGAGCACGCCTTTTCTTCCAAGTGTTGCTATATCTTGTAATCTAACGGATTCAAATCTGGACTGGAGGAGGACCAGTCTTCGTGTCGGATGTAGTCGATTTCACGCGCCGCCAGCCAGTCTTGTGTGCTCTTCGCTCTATGAGCTGGTGCCGAATCTTGTTGGAATACCCAGTGCCTGTTATTGAACATGGTATGAGAAACAGGTTTCACAAGGTTCGTCAGGACTGTATTCTGATACACAAATGCATTCGTTTTTACACCTTTCTCACAAAAATGTACCTCTGTTAAGCCCCAATAAGAAACTCCCAACCATACCATGAGCGAGGTTGGAAAATGACCTCGTTGGACAAGCGGTATATGGTTGCTCGCTTCTTCACTACTGTGTACGTACACCTTATCATTTTGTTTGTTGTAGCTCTCTTCTACGGTAAACATTTTTTCATCCGAAAAAAGAATTTCCCGATATTTTTTTCCCGCGTACCGCTTCAACAAAGCGCGACATCTCTTCAGTCTCAGGTCCATTAGACGAGCATTCAAACGATGTCCTGTATTTTTTCGATATGCCCGAAGCCCTAAGTCTTCATTTATCACCCTTTTCACCGTGGTTCTGCTTAACCCCATCTGAAGGGCCTACAGTTTCTGCTTACGTTTGGGATTTCTTTGAATTCGCGCCTTCACAGCTTTTATCACTGCTGAAGTCCTAACAGACCGAGGGCAACCACTTCTTGACTTGTCATCTACACTAGAGTCTTCATTGTATCGTTTGATGGTACGATAAACGAATCTTTTGGTTATATTCAAATTTTTCAGTATGTCAAAAATTTGAATTGGCGCGTAACCGCAACGATGCAACGCAATAACTGCAACACGGTCTTCTTTAAGCGTCCACTTCATATATAAAATTGAGTAAAATTCTAAAAAGTATACAGTTTTATTTTCATGAACAATTCGAAATTCGAATTCAATAAACTTTTTTGTGGCCAGCATTCTAAAAGAAAAGTTTTTACTGTGTGACAATACTTATGACCTGACTAGGTATATATTGAACTCAGTTGTACAAATTTTTTAATTTTAATTATATATAAAGAGATTTGGAGACCGAATATGAAATTGATCAAATGATTTCCTGATTCTTTTTGATATATTTTACAAAATATTGGAAAATATGAGCTTCACGTCACGCAAAGTTTGCATTAAGGAGTTTAACAAAGATATGTTTTATGCAATAAAAAATGTTTTTCTTTGGGAAAATCATTTAGCAATCACACAATTAGAACTTTAAGAACAATGTCACAGAATTGAAATACGTCTCATTAATAGATTGAGATTCCTTTTCAAAGCATTTTTTTTATAGAATAAGAGTGACAAACGATCACATAGTCCATCTGATGGTAAGTGGTTGCTGTGGCTCATAGACATCACGTAGATATCTTCGTTTGCGAATTAAAATGCAGATGCGTTGTTAGTCGTGAGGACTAAGATAGAGTGCACCTTTTCCAGTAAAATGAGTCTCCGGTTCTCTACACTCACCATATGAAACACAGCGGCATTAAGCCGCTATTTTACGCTGGTATTCTGTGAGAGCGTGGTCCTTCCCCGGGGGAGCCGACCAATTCGTGCTACAACTATACTATTAATATAGCTGCAACGTGGCTCTATCACGTACAAACGTGCTCTACCACGAGCATAAAGTATAATGATTGAAACAAAATTTATAAAAAAATATACATTGTAACATTCTTTGAAGAAGTTTTATGTTTAACTTAAATAACTAACTAGAAGAAAGACTAATTTCTCAGAAATAACTAATTTCTGACCTTTCGACTCTATATTTTAAAAGTTAATGTGAAAAATTCATAGAATGACATATTGATCTATTTATTTAGACTTTATCTCCAAATTTATAAAAGCACTTTGTTAATCTAAAGTTTTGTAAGTTGGCACTAATGTCAACTCTATTTTAAAGCAATTATCTAAGTACTCGTGTAATTAAAATGTTCCAAAAGTTAATCGAGTTTCATCAAAATACTTATTAAAGCAAAGATAGTTACTATTATATATATATATATATATATATATATATATATATATATATATATATATGTATATTTAACATCCTTATATATAAAAATTTATTAAAAGTTTGTCCGCGATGAACTCCTAAACTATTGAACTGATTTCAATGAAATTTTGCACACTGCATGCAGTTTGGTTCAACTTGAGAGTTAGGATAGTTTTTATCCCTATAAGTGACCCTCAATATTGTTTATTACGAATTTAAGAATTTTTATAGGACACAGAGACGTCGGAGAGGGCAGAAGAACGTCTGCCTGGCCAGCTAGTTAATTATAAAATATTAATAAGAAAATAATAAATGAATAAATAACTTTATTTCGCAATCACGTTGCGCAATTTCAAGATAGTATGCCAATTAAAATACAAATACATGCGGTTTTACGAAGTTTTGCCTATGTCACTCACGCACAAAGCTCGGCTTGTGTCGAGAAGGCCATAATACTTATTACTACCGTTATTCCGAAATACAGGGGCTAAAGAGAATATTAGCAAACCCACATACAATATTAAAATTTTTAAGTGGTAGGGCCACAATGTAGCTGTATTATAGCACGACTAGGTCGGCTGTACCATCGTGTTTTGTGTAGTGAGTGTAGAGAACTGGAGACGCTTTTTATTGAAAACGACGCATTCCATCTTAGTCCTCAGAGGTGACAAAGCATCTACATATTACTACTAACTTAAATGTCTCAAGGAGTTGAAAAGATGTTATGAACAAATACATATTTTCTCTAATTTAATCAATATATAACTGAACGTGGTAGAAGCCATGTAGCATGCATTGATCGGCTCGACCAGAGAAAGACCATGCTCTCATAGAATACCAGCGTAAAATATCTGATTAACACTGGTGTGTGTATGTGAGTATAGAGAATTGGAGAGCCTTTTCATTGGAAACGATGCATTCCATCTAGTCCTCAGGGGTGACAAACTATTTGTATTTTGATTCTTAATATTCAATAAATGTAGGTGTGTCATAACATCTAGTGTTTACGCCCGAACGCTGACTTCGGGATTGACGTCAGAGGGCGCGCGGCTCGGCGATACCGGTTTGACGTTCGGTCGTGCGTAGAACGGCAAATAGGAGTCGTTTGCCAGCTGTGCTTGGGACAGCACGCTGTCATTTTTTTGTTCGGGGATGCGGAATTGTTCTAGGGTTCGAACCGCGCATTCCTTGTTCGAGAGCTTCTCCCGGTTGATCATCAGGAAATCATTATAATCGTGTCGTCGCGTTAAGTGCCCTTTTTTGTGTGTGTTGGCTTGTTAGTTTACGCGTCAACGAGGCGTATTTTGAATCTTTTCGCGACGTGGTTTTTGGTGTCGAATGAAGGAACTTAGTTGTGTTTAACTGAGTAGTATGACTCATTAATAGATCGCTTTAATTCCCTCTTTATAATTTGTGATAAGTGAACTAATGTCCGTTACTGTGTCGGGTATCACGTGTTCGATTCTACGATGAATGTGGAATTAGGCGAGTTTTAGTTAGTTAAATGTACAATGAAGCTAATAGGACTGTCCTCGTGACGAACGAAGAAAGTGACTGTGGACGGCGCCGCGGAAGGTTACCTCAATTTGGAGCGGTGCTGACGTCCGGGCTGCTGCCGACGGCAACGGTCTAATAAGGTCAATCACCACCAGTCACACCCAGATACACATCACAGCACCTTGCTTCCCTTGCACCACACAACCACATGCCATCTGACCGAATCCTGAGGGACCAGTCGCCTTGGATATAGGTAAGTAAGCTCGGTTTAATATTCTCCTTGTTGAATAGCAGCAAGATTGAACGCCCCCCCCCCTTATTGTTTATTGTAATTAGGAAATTCCACGCGGCCATATTGAGGCCCGACCTACGTCTGTTTGTTGAAACTCTGCTGAATGGACCCCAGAGGATTTGACCCTTTGTGGGAGCAGCTGTAGGCCGTAACATCTACTTACCATCAGATGGACTGTGTGCTTTTTTGTCAACCCTATTCTATAAAAATATCACCTACTGAATCCCTGATGGTACAAAAAGGATTTTTCTTTACTAATTATAAGCTAGTGCTTGATAAATTAATAGCACTAAAAGAGAAAATCAAATACATATAAATATATATATTTTACCCATTAGCCATTTATTTCCTTAACAAAATTATTAAAATACATTTCAGTAATTATTACATATAACATACATAACATAAACACTCACGCCTGTCACCCAGAAGGGTAGGCAGAGATTATGGACTTCCATTTGGCACGATCCTGACACACCTCTCTGGCTTCCTCCACATCCATATACCTACGCATACACGCTCGTCGGTTAAAGGTACTCTTGATTTGGCCCATTTTTAAAATATCGCCAATTTGGTCGATAAACTTTCGCCTAGGACGACCCTTCCCGACTATGCCCTTCACCTCTGCAACATAAATTTGCTTTGTCACTCTTTCCTCATTCATTCTTTCTACATGTCCAAACCACCGAAGCATTCCTTTCTTAATCCTGGTCACAACATCATCTTGCAAACCACACTCTTCTCTTATTAAACAATTTCTCACTCTGTCATTCAGCTTTTTACCTAACATACTCCTTAACCCGGCGAGAATGTGGAGGGGTCAGTTTGACCCTAACAAATTTAAATCGGCTAGATTTTATATTTCGCGCGGGCGCACGTTTTCGAATGTCTCAGTAGCTGTCACGAATAGACCACAGCGCACCCCGCACGCCTCTATTTAGTCGGCCGTCGCCTGCGATGGGAGTTGGACGTGCGCAAAGCGAATAAGGGTGAATATGAACCCGCGACAATCGCGACGTAACATTTTTTTTACGATTTTTTATTTTTGTTTTATTTGAATATTGTTGTCTTTGTAGGTATTTTTGATTAAAATGAGTCGGCAAGAAAATCGAGATGAGTGGATACGTCAAAAATTGATGGAATCAGACAGCGAAAATGAGTTCCTGTTAGAAAGCAGTGAAAATGAAGATCATTTGAGTGTACGCAGTTGCGGTAGTGATACTGAGCAGAACATAAGCAGTGAATATGACAGCGAAGATGACGTTCCGATATCGAGCTTGCGAAGCCAGAATCAAATTCTGCTTGAAGAAGAGGAATTAGATGCCCAGGTGAGGGATTCGTTTTATACAGGTAAAGATGGCTCCAAGTGGTTCAAAAATCCGCCTTCACGGCAAGTTCGGACGCGCTCAGAAAATATTATCAGACAAACACCTGGTGTGAGCGCAGAAGCAAGATTAGCACAGTCAGAACTTGAATGTTGGAGCTTGTTTTGTCCCGAAAATATGATTTCCATTATCCTGACTCACACAAATCTACAAATTCGAGAGAGAAATGCTAGTCGTGAAAACCTTCCTCACTTCATGATAGAATTAGAAATGAGTGAATTGAAGGCTTTCATCGGTTTATTGTATATTGCCGGATTTTATCGCTCTGGAAGGCAAAATACTGCAGATCTGTGGGCTTCCGATGGTACAGGAGTCGAAATATTTCGATTGACAATGTCACGTCAACGATTTCATTTTATTCAGAGCTGTCTTCGTTTTGATGATAAATCTACGCGTGAAGAGAGAAAACTATTGGACAACTTAGCTCCTATACGTGAAATATTCGAGCTGTTCGTTGAGAACTGTAAGAAATCATACGTCTTGGGCGAATATGTCACCATTGACGAAATGTTGCTGGCATTTAGAGGAAGGTGCAAATTTAGACAATACATACCAACCAAGCCTGCAAAATATGGCATAAAGGTCTTAGCAATGGTTGACGCGCAAAATTTTTACATTTTCAACCTCGAAATTTATGCAGGAAAGCAGCCAGAAGGACCATTTTCCGTAAACAATAAACCTTTTGACGTAGTGAATCGTCTAGTGCTTCCCATTTCAAAAACTGGGCGGAATGTTACTTTTGACAACTGGTTTACCAGTTGTAGTACCATGAACTTGTGTCACATCTACTCAACGAGCACAAGCTGACTTCTGTGGGCACAGTGCGGAAAAACAAGAGAGTACTCCCGAACAAGTTCTTGAAAACGAGCGATCGTGATGCAGATGTTTATTCATCGAAGTTCGGCTTTCAAAAAGATATAACTCTGGTATCCTACATACCAAAGAAGAAAAAAGTTGTTCTGCTCATTTCAAGTCTCCATCACGACGCTGATATTGACGAAACTACTGGAGAGAGAAAAAAACCAGAAATAAACACATTCTATAACTCCACTAAAGGAGGAGTAGACGTTGTAGATAAGTTGTCCGCAACTTATGATGTAAGCCGCAACTCCAAAAAATGGCCTCTGACTGTGTTCTATGCAATTTTAAATATGGCAGGGATCAATGCAATTATTGTATTCAAATGTAATACAAATTCAACTCAAAAACGCCGTAATTTTATCAAAACTTTGGGCCGTATGATGGTAGCCGAACATATGAGTGCTCGTAAAGAAATACCTCAGTTGTCCAGCCAGCTACGTAAAAGAATGAGAGAATTTGGAGGAGAATCTGCTCAGGAGACGCCTGTAAGGGTCCCAGGTGTACGAAAAAGGTGCCAAGTGTGTCCTTATGCTAGACATCGAAAGACGAGCAATGTCTGTGAAGATTGTCATAAGTACATTTGTCCAGAACACACAGTTTCTTTTTGCCAAGAATGTGCTGCAATAACTGACAATAATATTGAGTAACTATAAGTTTTTTTATTTTATTTTATGTGAAACTGATTGATCTTATTGTTGATTACCAAATTATCTTAGTTAGTTTGTTTTTTTACTTATATTCTATGTTACGTTGTTTTATGTACGTAAGTGTTGAAAAAACTTGTTTGATTTTTAAGTATTATAAAAGTGTGAATAATAACTAAGTTTTGTACCAATATTGATGTTTATTTTTATTTACATGGTAAAAGAAATGCCTATTTCCTTTCATTATTATGTAAAAGTCACAAAAAAATCAAACAATTTCGAAAACAATGCAATTAAAATACAGGGTCATAGATACCCTCCGCAACCTCCATGTAATTATTTTCACCACATTCTCGCCGGGTTAATGACCGCATTTCTACAGCATTTATTCTACTCTCATGCTTCTTCTGCCACACCCAACTTTCACTACCATACATTAAAGTAGGTACTAACACAGCATTGTGAATTGCCATACGTGCCTTTTTAGACACATTCTGACTATTCACAATAGAGTGTAGAGCCCCATTCACTCTATTTCCTGCATTCACTCGTCGTTCTATATCCTTATCATATCTACCATCCCTGCTAAACACACATCCCAAATATACAAACTCATCTACTTGCTCTACCAACTCCCCTTCTATTCTTATTTCACATATCGTTTTACTTTCTTCTCTTTCAAAAACCATAACTTTCGTCTTGCTTGCGTTCACTTTCATTCCCTTTTCTTTTAATGTCCTGTTCATTAATGTAACTATCATTTGCAACTCGGCTGCCGACGACGCAAGTATGACTTGATCATCGGCGTACAAAAGGCATTTGACGGTTAACTCACCCATTCTTAACCCGCATTCTTCTACTTTCAAATTTTCCAAACAACTGTCCATAAATAGGTTGAACAACCACGGGGAAGCCACACAGCCCTGTCTGACACCTTTATGGATGTCAAACCAGTCCGAGTAGGCCCCGTTGATCCTGACACAAGCACTAGAGTCCCTGTATAGAGACTTCAATGCCTGTATCAGACCAGCGCTCAGTAATCAGTAATTATTAATTTCATTAAATAATTTTAAATTAGATTTAACTATACAGGCTCATTTTTAAATTACTGAAGACCTTTTGGGAATATATTGGTTACATTATTACAAACAATTTTAGTGAGATCACTCTTCACAGAATATAATACATTTACGAAAAAACTACTTTTAAGGTTTTGTTGTCATGTCTGACTCCTTTTAAGTCTGTATTTTGTAGTACCTAAACAATGTCAGAATAAATCGTCAAAGAAAATGCCTAAATAAGGCATTTTTACACTTGATACAGTATCAAACATTGTGTTGAAATCATTAAACATAATTAAATGAGCAAATGACATTCAAAAAAAAACCACAAATATTAAAATTTATAATAAGTAAGAATGACTGCCGGGCCGGTCGACGCCCGCGCTCAGTTGATTGCGTTGCGAGTAGGGTTACCAGATGAAAAAATTAAAAGTCCGGAGAAGAGGCCTGATTTCCATTTAAAAATCCTGAGATTGTTTTACAGTTTGAGAAGAAAACCTTACTTAATAAAGGTATCTTCACATATTAAGTATGATAAAACTGTTTAAGTACCTACTTGGATAAATAAGTTTTGATTTTAATTGTGGAATTATTACCAAAGGAAAATTATTTTTAGTTTGTTTAACTTTTTATTAAGAGATCTTTTAAAATGTAAGCTGTATTATATTGAAAGTTCTAAAAATCCTGAGATTTCATGAGATTTGCAAAATCCAGCCGCAATCCTCAGAAGAGTCTAAAAATCCTGAAATCTCAGGACAAATCCTGAGATATGGTAACCCCAGTTGCGAGAGCCTACGAAACCATTCATCACTGTGCCTATTGCAACAGGGCGCCACTTTAAATGACTTTACATTAACTTTTCATATACTTCTTTATTTTGCATAAAACCATTTGATGAACTATTTGATTCTTTTATTAATTTCTTTAAGAATTAATAGACATTCTTTAATAGACATTTAGGTAGTTTTTTTACGAATACTGTTTGCTAGCAACTCTGCCTGCATCCAAGAGGCAACGCCTCAACGTCGCACATGCGGCGGCCCAAGGCCAAGCCAACGAATATTATAACGTCGACACAGGTGTCACCGTCATCAAAGGCGCCGCCTGCCCTTTTCGGTTTGCAGGCATCGATTTGGTGATCGATGTTTGCAGCACGTGCAAATTAAATGAGTATTATTAACTATTTTTTTATTTAATGTAAGTTGTATTTAAAAAATGGATGCAGATTAAAATAATTACAAATACTACAATAAAATATTTATAATGATTAAATACAAAAAGACAGTAATTGAATAAAGATATTAAGGTATAATGGTTCAGTAAAAATATTAAAATACAAATTTAAAAATTAGACTTACCTACTTTAACATGTCGCGGGTTTCGAATGCTCGACCAGTATACACTAATGTCTTTACATGCCCCCACAAATAAAAATCCATTGGTGTGATATCTGGCGATCTGGGAGGCCATGCACAAGGCCCGTCTCGACCGACCCAGCGACCAGGGTATTCTCTGTTTAAATAATCCTTAACTTGGCGAGCATAGTGTGCCGGCGCCCCGTCAAGTTAGTAATACATATTGCGTAGAGATGCAAGTGGTATGTACTCTAACAACTCTGGCAGCGTGTCGGTGAGAAAACTATGATAGCTTTCACCGTTTAATCTTTCTATGAAGACCGGGCCCAGTAACGTTGTATTAATGACACCTGCCCACACATTGACACTAAACCGGTGTTGAAAGCTATGCGGTCTTGGTTCATGTGGATTTTCATAGCACCACAAGTGTTCACTGTGCGAATTAAATAGTCCTATTCTGCCAAATGTTGCTTCATCAGTCCATAAAATGTTGGCTCGTTCAGCAGCTAGTAACCAGTTACAAAATGTAAGTCGCGCTGGTTTGTCAGCTTCGCTGAGTTCATGAACACGATGCAAGTGGAAAGGGTACTTCCCTTCATTGTGTATGACACTCCATGCGTAGTACTGTGACACATTGAACTGTCGGGCTGCCTCATAAGTGCTCGCTGCTGGATTTTGTTCAAAAAACTGCAGTATGTCTTCCTGCTCACGTACTGTGCGCCGCGGTGGACGACCACGATCGATTGATACAGGCTGGAATTGCCCGTAATCTCGCAATCGCTGTGTAGTAACTAGCATCGTAGCGTAGCTCGGTGCACGAGAGTTGGGAAATCGCCTTGAATATTCACGGCAGGCTTCACTAACGTTATCATTGCAAATTGCTAAAATTCGCACCATTTCGGTATACTCAATATTTGAGTATCGGTATGCCATTGTAACAACGCGTAACGTTCGCGATATTAATCTCACAACGGAAGGAGAAAAGTCGCGGGCGCACAAAAGGCGACTGACCGACTGACGACACAGATAATTAGGTCAAGTTCAAATGAGCAAGCGCCGCCTCCTACACCCCTCCACCCCTACCCTGCCACGCGCTTTATTTTGCTATTTAGGACTATTGCCGTTTAGAAGGTCCAATTAAAATATTTTTATTTTTGTATGAAAATAAAAATTGAAGAAATATAATTTCTTTTCTTACAGATGTTGTTGTTATGATGTAAATAATATATTCCCAAAAGATCTTCAGTAAATTAAAAATTACCCTGTATATACATATATATATATATATATATATATATATATGTATATATATATATATATACATATATATGTATATATATATATATATATATATATAGTTAAATTATATATATATATATATATATATATATATATATATATATATATATATATATATATACATATATATGTATAGTAAATTCCCATATACTAGTGACACGAAACAGATTTAAAGGTACGAAATATTAGGTACGAACTTTGTGGTATCCATCTAGTGAAATTAATATATACAATTGAATAAATTTTATAGCTGAAATATGTAAAAGTAGTAGTTACAATTTTTAAATTAGTAGTTATTACGTTCCTGTTGCACGTATGGGCCGGCTCAAGCAGGATTGGTACCACGAAAGTACCGGGGTGAAGTGGAAGTTCTGCTTCTGCGTTTCGTCTGGTGAGTGCTCCACTCCTGAGCGTGGGTACTCAGGCTGCCCCGCGTATTCTGGGGGGTGCAACATCAGGGGACTTCACTTGAACCTAAATGCAGTCCACTACCATCTCGAGTTGGTCTTGCTCTTTCTGACCGAGACGCAGATGTCCCCTCCTGCTGTTACTTTGTATGAGTACAAATTGGAACACTACTTTGTGCATCGGGTTGGAGTTTACGTATACGTCAGAGAGGACTTTACTTCTCGATGCCTCGGCAGTCTTGAAGGTTCGGACCTGTCCATCCGCGCGTCTACGCGTTCCTCTATACGTAATAGCGGTAATGCCGAAATAGACCGACTCATCGACCACGTCCAAATGGCTACAGATTCCTTGCTACAACAGGTCCTATCCGCAGAAATCGTGATCCTTGGCGATTTTAACGCGCACCACGCTGAATGACCCGGTTCACGGTTTTTATTCTTTCCTCTGTGGTGCCCATCGGAGGTAGGTCTCAGCCATGTTTTAGTTGCTCCTGTAAAATAGCATCACGCTACAAGCAGGAGTGCTACCGGGCCTGGGCTGACGTATTAATGTCCCGGGATGTAAAAACCAGCGCCCTTAAAAAGAAGTATAGTTTCGCCTCCAGGTCCTTCAAAAGAGTCATTGCCAAGGCAAAGTCAAAGCACATAGGCAGAAATGGCGAGAAACTAGTTCACCTTCCTTCGGAAACACGTGCATTCTGGTCTCTTGCCCAGGCTGTCCAAGGGAACTTCTGTCAGCCATCTCTTCAATCTCTGCACAATGAGGACGACTCACTGGTCCATGCCGCGAAGTAGAAAGCCGATCTACGAGGCTCTTTCTTTGCATCCAACTCGACAGACAGACAGCGCTCGGTTTGCAAAGCACTTCTCTCCTTGGACTACACACTACTTGTGGATACAAGTCGAGTGGGCCTGACGGATTCCCCCCAATCGTCCTGAGGACGTGTGCTTCGGAGTTGGCACGGGTTCTAACGCGTCTTTTCCGGTACTCCTACTCCCTAGGCGTAGTCCCGAAATTATGGAAGACAGCTATTGTCTAAAAAACGCAACCGCTCAGACCCATCTAACAACAGGCCTATCGCTATCACCTCCTTGTTCTCCAAGACAATGGAATCCATTATAAACTGTCAGCTACCTTGAGGATCACCAGCTAATTAGTGACCACTAATACGGTTTTCGTCAGGGTCGATCAGCTGGTGATCTTCTGGTCTTCCTGACTCATAGATGGGCGGAGGCAGGAGAGATCAAGAGGGAGGCATTGGCCGTTAAATTGGACATTGCGAAGGCCTTCTATCGAGTTTGGCAAAAAGTGCTTCTTTCGAAGCTCCCTTCTTATAGGCTTCCCGAGAAATTATGCAATTGGATCACCAGCTTTCTTGCAGATCGGAGTATTCAGGGTTGTTGTAGACGGTGCATGCTTCCACTACAAGCCTGTTAATGCTGGTGTTTACCAAGGCTGCGTGCTATCACTAATGCTGTTTCTTCTGCATATCAATGATATGTTGCGAAGCGGTAACATTTATTGGATGATAGCACTGGTGACGCTCTATACACCGGCCTTGCCAATATTTCTCGGGAAAACGTCGCCGAGTACCGGAACAAACTTGTGTCTGCAGTGGAGTCTTTGCTGAACAAAGTCTAGGATTGGGGGATTTAATCCTCAAAAGACACAAGTTTGCGCGTTTAACACTAAAAAGAACCCCTTTGTCGTATCTCCTCAGTTTCTTGTTCTTGTTGCCTCTTTCAGTATCGGTATCCTCGGTGTCGACATACCGAGTGACGAGCAGTTTCGTGGTCACTTGGAAGAGAAGGCCAAATTGGCCTCTAAAAAGCTTGGCGTGTTCAGCAGAGCGGGACAGTATTTCATGCCAGCACACGGCCTGCAACTTTACAAGGTGCAGATTCGGCCTCACATGGAATACTGTTCCCATCTCTGGGTAGGGGCTCCCCAGTGCCAGCTCCTTCCACTAGACCCCATCCAGCGCATAGCGGCTCGAATTGTCGACGACCGAGTCCGAGATGTTACATCCCTCTGAGGAATTGTTTGGATTAATCCCAGCCGCCAAATTTAATGAATGCACATCGCGGCAGAACTCCCGATACCATGAACACGATGTGGATGCTTGGCGGTCAACCACTTTACGTTTCACTAGGAGTTTTCTTCTGCGTTCGATCTCTCTGTGGAATAATTTACCACCGGCTATTTTTACGATACGATACGACCTTCAAGAAAAGAGCTTACTCTATTTTAAAAGGCCGGTAACGCACCTGCAATTCCCTTGGTGATGCAGTTGTTCTTGGGCGGCGGTAGTCATTTTCCACCAGGTGAGCCGTAAGCTCGTTTGCCCCATCCTATAAAAAATATAAATTAACTTTAGTACAATTCAGATGCATTTAACAACATGCACAAAGCGCTAATAAGATAAATTATATCGAATCAAAGAACTCTCCAATATTATAAAAAAACCTTTTGGATAAGCCTTTTCTTTACTACTATTTTAAATATTTTTCTATCGAGCTTTTTTATGTCCACAGGTAATTGATTGAATACACGTATTGCGTTGATATAAGTACTCTTATGATAAATTACATTATTGATACGTTTTTTTTCTGAATGTGTATGCTTATGATGTGAATATAAGCATACACACCCTTATAATGTGAATGTTAGGCTCGTAAGTGAGGACACCCGCGTATGTCATAATAGGACGTACGCAGGTTTTATAAAGATGCAGTTTGTGTCTTAGGGACAGCTTACTGCGTTTGTTGGTTAAGGCGAAGAGACGATACACAACGAATTTTGCCTTATTTCTAACTGTTGTAATGTGCTGAGAGAAGCTCATTGCACAATCTAAGGTCACCCCCAGGTATTTTACCTCTCGGACCCATGGGACTGGGCTGCCGTAGAGGGAGATCGTACCTATTTTATATTTTTTAACCTGTGTCAATAAGGTGTTATAAAAACACCTTCTGTTGAAAAAGATGGCTTTGTTCTTATCGGAGTTCAGTTCGATTCTCCATTTTCTGCACCAATCGCCTAGTGCGTTTGCTGCAGCTTGGAGTCGACTGCAGATTATAATAGGCTGGATGTCTGAAGAATAGATGGTAGTATCATCCGCGTATAGTGCGAGATGAGTACCTGTTATCGAAGGGATGTCACTTGCGTAAAGTGAGTATAGGGTTGGGGAGTGCACCGAGCCCTGGGGAACTCCTGCTCTGATTGGTCTGGAAGAGTAGAAAGTACCTTCCACGCGAAAACGAAACATCTATTTGCAAGAAAATGTTGAACGATTTTGACAAGTCTTAAGGGCACCCCTGTATGAATAAGTTTGAAAACTAGTCCGTTGTGCCAGATTTTTTCGAAGGCCTTGGCCACATCGAAGAACAGTGCTCCTGTGTAAACAGGGCGCCTGTTCGCCATTGCGGCCTGATCTAAAATGTGCTCCGTGAGGCGGTTCACCTGTTGAACACTAGAGTGTTTGGCTCGAAAGCCAAACTGCTCGTTAGGTATTAGATTTTTACTTAGCACTGCATCCTTTAGACGGCTGAGGATGATGCGCTCATAGATTTTCCCCATGGCATTGAAGAGACTGATGGGCCTATAGCTAAATGCCCTATCTCTAGGTTTGTTCGGTTTGTGAATACCGATTATTTCTGCTTCTTTCCATACTTCTGGAAAGGTGCAGATGAACAATAAGACATTGAAAATAGCCACTTGAAGGCAGACCAACTTTGGAGGAAGGGCTTTAAAGACTTTGTTATTAATACCGTCAGCGCCTGGCACTTCTCGAGGTTCGAGATTTTTGATGATGGTTTTCACCTCATCAAAAGTAACGGGAGGGAGTGGATCATCCGTTGGTGGTGTGGCGGACAGATTAGCCGCTTGCTCGTTCACCTTGTTCAGGTGGACGGGGTCGATTGGCAGGGTGCGTGGAGAGCATTGGCTCTCGATGCTATCCGCCATGCACTCGGCCTTCTCCGAGTCATCGAACGCTAACTGACCATCAGATCTTACTAATGGGGGCATCGATGCGACATTTTCTTTCTTCCATCAGATTGTCCCATCGTGACTCCCTCAGCTGGGCCATGCTCTCCTTGGCCTCTCTACAGAGGCGGCGCAAATTGGACCTATTATTGACGGTTCTAAAACGATCATAGGCCCTCAACGCAGCGTTTTACTCGCTCAGTAATCGCCGTACATCCCCGGGGAGCTCAAAGCGACGATCACTCGACGCCTTGAGCCACCTTGAAGATTCCTCGGCAACCACCTTTATATGAGAGGTGATATGAGAGATGGCTTCTAAGGCCACCTCTTTAGTGTCAATAGCGTCTGGCACTTGATCTAAATATTCAGTGTTCATAGTTTCTAGGTTAGCCTCGAACCTATGCCAGTCCGTAACAGTTTTGGTTGTAAGAACCTCGCTGCTGGACTATACTAACGACATTAGGACCGGGCGGTGGTCTGATGTTAACTCGTGCACCACTTCTATGGAGCGTAACGTTAAGGTTACGTTCCTGAGTAGTGCTAAGTCGATTTTAGTCGAATCATGAGTCATATTCGTTGAAAATCTAGTGTCCTCCGGAGGAGCTATTATATTGAACTCTAGGCTATCACTAAGAGCTAATAAGTCACAGCCTTTGACGTTGTTCCTAACGTTTCTATTATTAGTCCAGACTTGATGCTTACTATTTAAATCTCCTGTTAATATAACCGAATTACTGAGGTTAAATAGAGCTTCAAAATTGCTTTTTATTATCTTTTTATTAGGTGAAAGATATACAGAGGCTACCGTGATCGGTTGATGACCGGTCATGGCTACTCTGCAAACGGAGGCCTCTAGATCAGTTAATCGAGGCGTGTCTATGGGAACTACATGTAGGGACGACCTATAATAAATAAGGGTTGCCCTCCTAACCTATTCCCTATGCGATCGTTCCTTATTAGTCTATAATTGGCTATTTTTGGGTCTCTAAGGCTAGGCTTAAGAAAAGTCTCTTGCACTAGCAATATGTCAATCTGATGATCAGTGAGGAAGGTCCGGACTTCGTCAATTTGATCTTTAAGGCCGTGCGCATTGAAGAAGGCGACAGCTATCGACCTAGGTTTTATTATAGCTGTTGTTGTATTATCCATTAAGAAAGAATAATTATTGATAAGTGGTAGACTCAGATTGTATTTATATTTAGTTCGAATAATTGTTTTTGAAGATGACATTAAATAAAAATATTCCAAATATTATTTTTACAAAAATGTAAATACTTGTTAAGGTGAGAAAACCTTTATCTTTAAATAATCAATTTATCTCAAGGAGTCAGTGGTTTGCAAATTATATATTATCCGTAGACATTTTTGTTTGTAAAACAAAAGTCAGTTGAATATCTGTTGAGTTATCCCAATATGTAACCCCATATGTTAACAATGGATAAATATAGCCAAAATAAGCTGACTTGACGGTATTAATGGATGAAATTTCGACTACAAGCGAGAGAGTATAACAATAGCTAGATATTTTTTTTTTATTTATTTACTGTATATGGTTTTTCCAATTTAAATGTTGGTCGATTGTCATACCAAGAACGTTTATATATAGATAGAGATATTATATTCAGTGCAAGAGGTTTGTTTTTATAGTTACTAAATTGCATGAGTTTTGTCTTTTCTAGATTTTCTTTTATATTTATTCCTTTCAGCCAACATGTAGCGGTACTTAATGTGGTGCTAATCTCTTTATTGAAATCATTCTCATTACTACTTTTATTAGAAATTAAAATTGTTGTATCGTCAGCATACATTAGGCATTGATACATAATTACATTGGGCAGCTCGTTGATGTAGATTAAAACAGTATGAGCCCTAATATGGTCCTTTGTGGCACACCTAATATAACATTTAAATGTATAAGTTTTTCGAATATTTTTGAGAAACTGGGTAAGAGTTTCTCCATAATTAATGATGTCATGTTTGGTACCCTTTTTTATAATGGTTTGATGAGTGATTTCTTCAAACCATCTGGGAAAATACCCATCTCTAGCATAAGATTTGCAATGTGGACTAGAGGATAATAAATTGCTAATATATTGCTAATTTAACAAGCGTAACACAAACCCATGACCAGGAATGAATTGCTTACGCACTGGTGATGAGAATAATTAATAATTAATGATTGGTACATACAGAAAAACTTTTACAAATGTTATTAGTTCCTAATAAGAAGCAAAGGAAACAAAGCGAATTAAATAGATTTTTAATATCGTTTTCTGCTAGATTTCAATAATAGCGAGGCCTTCAGAACACGATTGGTAAATTTTATATGCGCAGGGTATTTAATAGCGCCACCAGAGTACGCGTACTCTTAAGCGAAAAAGTGGAGGTGGAAGCATGTGATTCGAAAACTATATTTTTTTATAAAAAATTGTCTCCAGATACTAATTGACATAACAACCAAGTAGTTATAATTGTTGCTTACAATATCATATTCATATCTTTTTAGTGTCGTTGAATCCTGTTTAAGACAAACCTATAATTATGTTTAATGTTAGAAAATACACTCAATTTTTTTCAAGTAAATCAATATTATATCTAGGTAACGACTTTACGTTATAAAACATTCATGACATACATTTAGTGGCTGGAAGTTGATATAAGATATCAATGAAATAAATGAATATGCAAACCAACCGCAAAACTGTTCATCACGATACGACGCAAGGACAGAATAACGACATGGATTAAGACTCGTAGAATGACTAAATGATTATACCGCTCGAACGAGTGGGGGGAGGCATTTACATTTCGTTCTCATCTATAACTTTTAATTATTTTCTAACTTATTTCATACTAACACTTGTTTGAGTGAAAAGGGAAGAATAATGATATAACGTTGTTTATTAAGCGATAATTGCCTTCTATTTACTGACTTGTAAAACATTAAAGGGTTTTCTTTAAAGCTTCTCTTTGATATTAGACGACACCGCAGTGCTCTTTGATATTAGACGACACCGCAGTGCTTACGGACGTGATTATAGCATATTGAATTATAAAATTGAGAGATTACAAAGGAAGCAAAATTACATGGTCTTGAGTAAATTACATGGCAAATTATGTAAAATGTTTAAAAAAAAAATAAACTCGTTTACAACGTAAGGAGATACTCCTTACGTTCCTATGTATTTATTATATCTGAACACTTTAAATATTGTTTATGTTCTTTTAACTTATAGAGATAATTATATTATGTTTTTTTTATAGGAGAGGTGGCAAACGAGCATACGGCTCATCTAGTGGTAAATGACTACCGCCGCCAGTGAACAACTGCAACACCAGGGGTATTGCAGGTGCAATATATATATATATATATATATATATATATATATATATATATATATATATATATATATATATATATATATATATATATATTATATACTAAATTTATATGTAAGTATTTTAATATAAAATGTATTTATTTTACAAGAAAAAAAAGAGTAATGGATGGCATTTTATAAACTTCTCGGGACTTGTGCCTTCTTATAAAACTTTACTGTATAGTTCGACAAGTAATAAATATTCTAACATGTCATATATGAAAACAGTAATTAAATTTCATAACAAAGATACAAAAAAAGTCCTCAACCATTTTACAAATATCTCGTATTTTTACTACGAATGGCTTCCTGACTTCCCAGGGATTTAAAAGATTACCAGCGGCAAATTATGGTAACATCAAAGTGATAAAAAAAGTTCATGGAAATAAATTATATTTCATGCTCATAATGGCTCCTAAAGACTATTCGGTTGTTTTTTAAAACAATATTATATGCGCCGTAGTGTAAGTATGAATGTGTCCGTAGCTTCTGTCGCACTAGTCGAGGCCGCCACTCGACAAACTTTCTTCCTAACTGGTTGTCGGTTCTTCGAGCTATATTATGACTGGCTCATTGTCGCTTCAGATTACTTATCCCGTGTGATATGTCGGTTACTCTGATTTTATCGCGGATATCCTTATTTCTAAGTCATTCAAGCAGTCGCATCACGCAGAGAAACTCCGAGCATACCCATCTTCGTAGCTCCAAATTACATAACTCCTCTGAATTGCCAATCACTTGCGATTAATCATTTTAATTTTTTTTTAAATGTACGTACCAACTGCGTAGCAGAGTAGGCCGCCGCGGGTTCGAACACGTGCTTGTATCCTACTATGGGTAACCTTTTTTAAAGGAAAGCAGAAAAAAATGTGTTATTAATATTATTTTTGTATTATTGAAAATCTAAGAATGAAACATATAAAATAATAAGCAGCCTGTTGAGTATTTCCATGTTTGTTCGTATGGGTTTTCTCCCTAAGCGCCATAATTGTTTTTCGTATTAGCCCCTTGGGATCAAACTTAGACCGTGGCAACTCACCATAATGAGTCTAACTGAAGGATGTTGCCCTAGTGAATATAAAAACTCCTATAATTCGATGACTTTAATATATGTAATTTTTATAATAATTTTAAAATGTTTAAGGTAAAGTTAAAACATCGCTAGAGTATAATGTCCGTAAGTTAATAACCGTTTATTGATTTATTTTAAACGATATTACGTTGTTGCTTTATATTCGACGATCCATGTACATAAAACACATAATTTAAAGTTAATTGATATTTCAAGAACGCTTACACGTGGAAAATTAATGAAGTTCTAAAAGCTGTTTTGTTTGGATAACATAAAGTGTGGTATTTCCCAATATTTCTTTTAATAAAATACTTATTGTTACTTAGTTTGATATTGCTGCATTATACTTTTGATTGAAATTGATATACTTAATTATTGTTTTTTTTTATTCCTTACGTTTAAAGATTGTATTTTATTAGCCCGTCTTAAGAGCATCGATATTTTTACGCTTGATAAAAATTGTATGTAGAGCCATGCTGCAGCTATATTATGGTTGTAGCACGAATGGGTCGGCTCGACCGTGGAAGGACCACGCTCTCACAGAAAACCAGCGTAAAATAGCAGCTTAACGCTGCTGTGTTTCGTATGGTGAGTGTAGAGAACCGAAGACCCTTTTTACTGGCAAAGAGGCATTCCATCTTAGTCCTCACGGATGACAACGCATCTGCATCTTGAGTTTTTATTGAGGATAGATGTAGATGTCTATGGGTCACCGTAACCACTTACCATCAGGTGGACTGTGTGCTCGTTTGTCACCCGATCCTATAAAAAAAATTTTTGAATGTGGAATTATACAACGTCAACCTTATTTTGTGAATGATTTCAAGTATGTGATTTTATGCTTTGACGTAATTTCAAAACGACGATATATTTCAACACACGGCGTCCGTTTCGGCGAAACGTGAAGTTTCAAAACAAGAGCAGGAATATTCATTAAATGAAAGCTGACGAAGCTGTGTCAGTGTTGCGTTTCACTTGTCTAGCGTGAATAAAATAATAGCAAGGGATGATATTCTTTCGCCATTCATTTAGCTTAATTTTAAAATACCTCTGTACATACTTATACATATGTAATAAAAATATAACAAAAGGCTATAAAAATTACTGTCTAAATTACTCAAACCTTTAAAAATTTGAAAAACCAAATACTCTTTAGACAAAAACAAAATGATTTAACAATTTATTACTTTGAAATTGGTATAAAAGAATGTCTAAAAGATTATTAAAACTATTAAAATAAAACATCGCTGTAATGCCTAACTGATCCATTGAATCAAATCGCAAAAAAATTAAAATTTAAAATAAAGAAGCATTTATACATTATTTTTTTACTTTAATTTTTTAATTTTTTTACGAAGAGAAGATCAACTACTTATGATGCAGACATAAATATATAGAAGTCGGGGTATACGACTCAACTAATGGTAAGTGTCGACCGCCGCTGTACACAACCACTTTGAAGGTCCCTAAGTCATATAATTTTTCAAAAATCGCTATCGTCTGAAACTGAAAAAAAAAATGGTTTATCAACAGTGGTAGAGCCACGTGGCGGCTTTTGCTGTCGCACGGATGGGCCGTAGTACAGAGACCTCACAGAATACCAGCGTGAAGTAGAGGTTTACCTCTGCGTTTCGCTTGGTGAGTGCAGGTGGCCGGAGGCCCTTTTTACTGGAAATGAGGCATTCCATCTTAGTCCTCACTGGTGACAACGCATCTGCATTTTGATTCGTAATTCGAGGATAGATGTAGATGTCTATGGGACGCAGCAACCACTTACCATCAAGTGGACTGTGTACTCGTTTGTCACACTTATCCTATAAAAAAAAACAGTAATGGATAATTTATTGCAAATTTTATAGTTTTTTTTTACCAAACAACTCGATGGACCTCTTGGGAGATATTGATCACTTGATCGTGAGAGTAGCTTAGTACAGGCAAATATCTTAAGATATTCTTACCAGTTATTGCATCTATCAATAAGCCTATATTCAGCGGTGGTTGGTAGCCATCGCTTAGTCACCTGCAAGTCACAGATCATTTTTGTAGTGGGACGAGAACGTTGATGCTTCCGAGTGCTTTTATTCGCAGTCTCTTTGATCTCATGCGACTGACTTGGTGAAGACAGAGGGGAGCTATAATTATGATAAGGAACGAAAGAACACTGTTGCAAGACCTATAAAATCCATCATTATCCCATCGAAGCAGGCACGTAATAGGCATTTTCTCACGAAAAAAGCCGCGCAGGCCACGATTAGCAAGTAGACCTTTCTTACATATTTTATACAACCACTGAGCTTGTTTTGTTAGGGGACACTATTTGTCCACTAATAAACAATTTCGTCGGCATACAGGACTTGTATCTCAATTACTTGTATGCTACATTTCTGAAATACGCTTGAATCGGCAAAAATGATCATGACTCGACTGTAAACACGAAATAAACGAGGGAAATAATTATCTGTACATATTATATGTATATTTAAATACAAAAAAAGGATTTAAAAAAATATGTCGTAAAATTAAACTGACAGAGAATCGAATATATTTGTTCTCCAAAAAACCAGACTTTACAAAAGTTATGCGGTAAAATATAACAGACATAGAAGCAAATATCTTTGTTACTTTAGATAAGCCTTCCAGAGTCGTGTCAAGTGGAAAATGTGCGCTACGTAATTAATATTTCAGTGTTTTTATAGTGAAGCTATGCTGAAAATACTCTCTTTAAAAACTTTTATAGCTTTCAAATAATTAAATAGAAATCATTCGTAGATCTGTACGTTGCTAGTGAAATTACGTAATAATCATCAAGTAATGGCTTAGGGGCTAAGCGCTCGCAGTAAATTTCACAGTACGCTAGAAACGCGGGTTTGATCCCCGCGGACACCAATGAAATTAATAGTGCTGATTTACCACGTGCCCAGCGGTGAAGGAAAACATGATGAGGCAACCTGCATGTCTGAGAATTAATAAAAAAAGTATATTTCGGAACATGTGTGAAGTTCGCCAACACGCATTAGGGCCGTGCGGCGGATATTTCCTTGCCCTAAAACCCTCTCAGAAATGAGAGGAGGCCTGTGCGCAGCAGTGGGACGTATATAGGCTGCAAACTTAACGTTTAAAACTTTGAAAGACTTTAAATTAAACACAAAGCAGAAAATTATTATAAATAAATTTGGCTACGCATGTTTCGCTTTTATCGGTGCCAGTACCTACCGGAACACCAGCGACTTGCAATATACGTACAACGCCATCTAGTATCTATACATCTTGAAAAACTTTATCTGTCAAACAAGTTGTTCTCCATGTGTTATTAATGTGATATGGGAGTCATACTCGTACATTAAAATAGAAAATATATTTTTAATTCTATATATATTACAAATTAAAATATACCATAAGAACGCAGTTTGTACAAACTAACGTTGATGCATAATTATTAAATACACCACCCACCAACCCACTATTAATGCAGAATGATAACCAAATGTTAACCAGTCCAACTTTCTAAAAAAGTTGCTTCTTTAAAGTTTTGAGCATATACTTTGATATTGTGCTTGTTGTGTCTTCCACCAGTGTCACCACCGTGACGCCGCCGGGACAGTGAGAATTTTGATCGATTAACTGTTTTCAGCTGCAAATACAGGCTGATAATGACGATAAGGAATGAATATAAGACGGTTGATAAAAGCTTTACATCAAATATTCAATGTTCCCAATGAGTCTATGAAACATTGGGGTTATAAGAATTTAGTACATAGTGACAGATAGCTTTAGAAATAAAAAATTAATTAAATGCTTAGTGCTAGCTTGAGCACTGAAATTTATACTAGATCTTAAGAGCTTGTATAATAAACCAAAACTTACAAACTTGCTACTTGCAAAATGAAAATATCTAGTTACATCGCTTATCGACTTTCAAGGGAAATTTAAAAAATAACAATCACCCATGCTGTGTTTCGTATGGTGAGTGTAGAGAACCGGAGACGGCATTCCATCTTAGTCCTCAGGGGTGACAACGTATCAGCATTTTGATTCTTAATTGAAAATAAATATGGATATTTATGGGCTCCACTTACTATCAGATAGACTGTGTGCTTGTTTGTCACCCTTATTTTATAAAAACAATGACACAAACAAAAGTATTTGTACCGTCGTATTGGCTAAACCACTGTCTTTAATAATTAATAAACCTTTAAGTAGCGTAGTCTTTCCATCGTTATGAAAAATAGTTAAAATAACACCCATAAACAAATCGAGTGACAAGAGAGACAAAAATTTACGCCCAATTAGAATGTTAGTTATTTACCAAGATATTTGCATGTGTAGTATACGATCATGTCTACAATCACATTTAACAAACCGAGTCAAATCATTTGATGTATTTATACTAATTACTGAAGAGTTTTTAAATTATACAACACAAGTTGACCTATATGCACGGATTTTTCGATTTCATCTTACTAAATAAGGGTCACAATTTAGTGTATATGGTAATATTTATCGTCAGCTTTGTTCATATCACATAAACCGTTCACAGTCAGTGGCTTTGTATGGCTTTGATTCTGTTTCATTTTGTCTTATTCTAAGTTCCTCAGGGATCAAACCTACGTTCACTCTTGTTTGTAATGTTTCTTAATGACCTTCTTAAACTAATTAATAGTAATATTTAATCACGCAGTTGTCATTAAATTTTTAGATTTTTTTACATTAAAGGAATGTTTAAACTCCAAAAAGATATTTATAATTTTGTGTAATGTTTAACGTCCATGTCACATCTATGCCGGTAGTTGTTGGGAGCACTAAGCTCGAAGTTGATGACGAATATGTTTACCTGGGACAAATAATTTGAATAGGTAAGTCAAACTTCGACCGAGAGGTCAATCGACGGATTCAACTCGGCTGGGCAGCGTTCGGGAAATTACGACACATCTTTTAGTTAGACATACCTCAAAATCTCAAAACTAGATTGTTCAACCAGTGTGTGTTGCCAGTGATGATCTATGGAACTGAGACGTGGTCCTTCACTGGTGGCCGTATGAGGAAGCTCAAAGTCGCTCAGCGAGCTATGGAGAGGGTTATGCTCGGCGTTTCTTTGCGTGATAGACTTAAAAACGAGGATATCCGCAGTAGAACCAGAGTAGACGACATAGCCCAAATAATTAGTATGCTGAAGTGGCAATGGGCCGGCCATATAGCTCGAAGAACCGACAACCGATGGGGAAGAAAGGTTCTCGAGTGGCAGCCTCGTTGCCGTATGAGGAAGCTCAAAGTCGCTCAGCGAGCTATAGAGAGGGTTATGCTCGGTGTTTCTTTGCGTGATAGACTTATAAACGAGGATATCCGCAGTAGAGCCAGAGTAACCGACATAGCCCAAAGAATTAGTATGCTGAAGTGGCAATGGGCCGGTCATATAGCTTGAAGAACCGACAACCGATGGGGAAGAAAGGTTTTCGAGTGGCAGCCTCGTACCGGCAGGCGAAGTGTAGGGCGTCTCCCCGCTAGATAGAGTAACGACCTGGTAAGACATGTAAGAAGTCGATAGATGCAGGTGGCTCGGGTCCTTGCTTTGTGGCATTCCTTGGGGGAGGCCTATGTTCAGCAGTGGACTTGTGAACGGCTGTAATGATGATGATGATTAGGTTGTTTGGAAAGTATTTTTTTTTATAAAAATGAAATATGATTTTGTTAAAGTGAATAAATGTTGTGTTGGTTTATACATATATTGTCCACTTTGGTCCAATACGTTGGTTTGGGACAGCAGCATGATTTCCATGCTCATCAAATTTTTCTCTTTACTGGCAAAAAACTGATCCAGACAATTTTTGACCTCCTCATTTTTAGTAAAGATTTTACCGTTTAAAAGCTTTTGTAGTGACCAATATAAATAATAACGCCTAGGGAGTAGGTGTACCTGAAAATAGGCGTTAAAACTGGTGCACACTCCGGAGCACACGTCTTCAGCATAATAGTCGACTTGTTGACATCCAGGGAGAGGAGTACTTTACGCATCGAACGCTGTGTAAATAGCACTTCCTGCTTGGGGCACTCACACCGCGGGACGGTGTGTTCCTCCCGTCATCGAGAGTCGAGTTGGAAGCAAAAAGATAGCCTAGCAGATCGGCTTTCTCCTGCATCATGGGCCAGTGAGTCGTCCACCCTGTGCAGAGATGGCAGATATGGCTAGCAGAAGTTCCCTTGGACAGCTTTGGCGAGAGACCAGAATGCAAGTGTTCCCGAAGGGAGGCGAACTAGGTTCTCGCCAATTCACTGTACACACATTTGAAGGACCTGGAGGCGGAATTATACTTCTTTTTAAAAGCGCTGGTGTTTACATCCCGGGACGTTGATGCGTCAGCCCAGGCATGGTGGCACTCCTGCTTATAGCGTGATGCATTTTTACAGGAGTGACCAAACCATGGCTGAGTTCTGCCTCCAAAAGGCATCACAGATGATGGAATAAATAATTCCATTCCTGAAGTACCACGACAGCTATAGAATCACCAACAACGTTGGGATCATCCAGCGAGAAGCAAACCCGCCCCGAAGAGTAGGATGAAAAAAAAGAACGCATCCTGTCCCAATCGGCCGACCTATAGTGACAAAAACGGCTTCAAGCTGCAGATCGCAACTGCGTTGGAGCGTGAGTGGCACCGTACTCCGGATCAGAAAATGGCCAAGAGGGGCATCGACGGAGACCTGATAACCGTCCGGATGAGTGGTCAGCAGAAGGTCCAACAGGGAAGGTACATAATTCTCCACATATGGGATCCACGTAGGCGCAGTAACCAACTATGTCAGAACATATGCCAACACAAAGTCATAAACAGATCTACCCGCATGATCGGTTAAACGGGAACTAAGCTATTCAGCGTGGTGGGCGTTAAAATCACCGAGCATTGATCTCTGCGGATGGGACCTGTTGTAGCACGGAGTCTGCAGCCATTTGGACGTGGTCGATGAGTGTGTGTGTCGACATTACCGCTAAGGGACCTATGGATGGTTGTCGCTGTCTACGCGCAGCCATAGGATGGGCAGATCTGTAGCTTCAAGACTGCCGAGGCGTCGAAAACAAATGTCCTCTCTGACGTACACGCAAACTCCAGCCTGGGGCACAGAGGAGTATTCTAATTTGTATCCCGGGTTAGAGTGATACGAAGTATAAGCTGGTGCGGACACCTGTATCTCGGTTAGAAAAAGCAAGGCTGGCTTTGCCGTCTCCAGATGGTAGTGGTTGGCGTCAAGGATTGAATGAAGTCCCTGATATTGTAGAATTTAATGTATGTGTTGGTTCTAGTTTAATTCATATACTACAGTTGAGACGTTGTGGTGCCAATAAAATTCAAGGTTCATATATAAACGTGCATTATAATTTCCACAATACTTTCCTGAATTATTTAATTACTAAAACTGAAATTCACTGAAAGCGTGGCAGGGGTTGCCTTTGTCTTATTGCTCCGCTTGCACCGAGCAAGTTTCATCTCGTGCGGAATGTCGCCCCCCCCTCCCCCCAGAATACGCGTGGCAGCCTGAGCTCCTACGCTCATATAAAGTGGCTTAGGCATGGATGCTCAGCGAGGGATTCTCCAGAGATGCTGGTACCCTCCTGGGGTAGTCTTCCGTTTAATTCCGCTACCATGTTGATGAGGAGGGGGGGGGGGGAATAGGGCCTCCAGCCACCTGCACTTACCAGGCGAAATACAGAAGTATACTTCTACTTCACGCTGATTTTCTGTGAGGTCGTGGTACCACTCTGGTTCGAGCCGGCCCATCCGTGCGACAGCAAAATTTGTTGCGGGCTTACCACTATTATTAATTACTTTTTCAAAAAAATAACTTTAAATAATTAAATTAATTTGTTGTTAATTAAATTAGATAAAACATTCAATCTTCACGTTAGTACTGTCAATGTTAATTGTCATAAAAAAAAGTATATGGTTAAACAGCCGCACAGAGTAAAGATTGTCGCTTAAGAATTTTAAAATACTGCCAATCACGGACCTCTATACATACACGTAGAGGTCAGTGTTGCCAACTTTGATTTATTTAGTTCTTGTAAATACTAAAAGTAGTGTTGCGTGCCACTATTAATGTCTTGTATATGGCAACACCTGTTACCATTAGCGCCCTTTAGTGTCGAATAGCAGAACTAGGACAGTCAAGATCCTTCTAGAAATTTCGGGACCGATATGTACTCGAATATTCTAGATGTCTCTACAGTAGAAGGTTCTAGAAACTATTTGAGGCCCTATAACCTCAAATCCTACGAATATTTGCATTTTGGAGCAGTTGACATTCTTTTATGTAATATCTTTCAATCACACTTGGATTTATTTACACGTTACACTTACGGTCTACAAGTATTTAAGAGTACTTTTTTAATTGTAAGCAATATTATACAATATATATGCATGTGCTCACCTTACTCGATGTACTATTCTTATTTAAATACTAGACCGATTTATATTATTTCTCATGTGTATAACCTAATACAATGTACAGTACCTATTAGTATATATCTACACATTACATTCTTCTTCACAATTCTAACACATTCACACTTTTCACACAAACATTTTTTAAATATCACACAAAAGGACGTTATACAGTTAAGTAAAATAAGCTCAATAGTACTGCTAATTGAAATGTTTTTATCGGAAAACAAAATTATTTACTTATTATTTTTTTATATTTAAATAAATTTCGCTGACGTAAATAACTTAAATAATTTAGACAACTTCCAACAAACAGATCTTCAAATCTGCGAACCTGAATCATGTATAAATTTTATATTGAATACATCCTTATAATTAAAAATATTACAATTGAACATACGAAGCTTAAACAAAAACTTTAACAGCTTAATCGTGTTACTACATAAGATGAAATTTGACTGTAATATTTTAGTCCTTTCGGAATGTTGGCTATCTTGTGTCATTAACCTTCCGGTTATCCCTGGATACATCTCCTTTAAAACTATGATGAATAATAATCAAAACGAAGGTGTTGTCGTTATGATAAAGAAAGAATTAAAATTTGAAGTAGAGGAACCTAATATATCTGAAGCGAACTCCCTATTAATAAAAATTAATAACGAGACAGCTATAATTGCTATATATAGATACCCTAGCTACCTATCGCTGGATAAATTCCTACTATCGTTACAAAACACTTTAACGGAACTATCTTCTTTTAAAAATACTGTTACGAGCTTGAGGTTCGAGACAATTAAAAACTGCCGATTAAATTACCTAAATTGACACTTTAATTACACAACACTAATTATAATCTAACATCACACTAACAATAGAACACAGTTCGCCGTTATTTTCGCTTCGAAGTATTCTCTTGTATCGCCAATTCAATACTGCCCCGGTCGTGGTCTATACCGGCCTTATATAGGGCCTCAGATAGTTTCCAGAACCTTCTACTGTAGCGACATCTAGAATGTTCGAGTACATATCGGTCCCGAAATTTCTGGAAGGATCTCGACTCTCCTCGTTCTGCTACTCGACACTAGAGGGCGCTAGTGTAACTAGTGTTGCCGTGTACAAGACATTAATAGTGGCGCGCAACAATACTTTCCTGATGGGAGATTTAAATATTAACATTGTTGAGCTTAATTCGCTGTCATACAGTTACTTAGAAGTTCTGGATTTCCATGGAATGATACCGGCATATTATCATCCCACTGGGGGTAATAGATGCCTTGACCATGTAATTCTAAACACGAAATATCCCACGTATACTTTTATTTTATTAACTTCCATTACTGAACACGAACCGGTTCTTTTCTGCATTAAATCCATAAAACAAAATATTAACAATAAAAATAATTTCATTAATAAATTAAATTTCGATAACCTATACGAAGATTGTAAAAACCTAAATTTTAATGAGATATATAATAATGAACTTAATCCAAATCAATCAATACTCTTTATTATTGAACACATACAAAAAGTAATTGTTAATAATTCAATAAAAATTAGAATACCAAAATCACAATAAAACCCTGGATAACTGTTGGTTTATTAAGATGTATAAGAACCAGAGATAGAATGCATTATAAATTAAATAAAGATACTCAAAATGAAATTTTAAAATGTACTTATAAGCGATACAGAAATTTTTGTAATGATATATTAAAAAAAAACAAAAGAATCATTAGGAAAGAAATGAATTGAAAGCTGCTGGAAATGATAATAAAAAAAATTGGAATGTTGTTAAAAATATAAATAACTTAAATAAACCAAAAGAGCTACCAGCTGAACTTCTCAAGATTGAAAATAACCCGCTTATTTCGGTCAACTTTATAAACACTTTTTTTGCAAATATAGGCTCTAACTTGTCAAATAAACTTAAAACCGATCTTCCGCCTCTTCCTACCACTATAAATCCTGTAACAGTCAAAAGTAAGTCTTTTGTCCTACTTAAAACAAGTGAAGAAGAACTCGAACGTCTCATTCTTAATCTTAAGACTGATTGTGGTGCTGGCTGGGATGGTATTACGCCAAAATTTTTAAAATGTCTTAAAGAATTTATAATCCCCCCACTTAATCATAGCTTTAATAGGTGTCTAGAAGAAGGTATTTTTCCAACAGTTTTAAAAAGATCCATCACAATTCCAATTTTTAAAAACGGAAAGCGTGACATCATCACTAACTATCGTCCAATATCGTTACTCCCATCTATATCTAAGATCCTTGAAAGAATAATAAACAGTAGACTTATAAAATATTCAGAAGATAATGAAATTCTCTCAAATGGTCAATTCGGTTTTCGAAAGAGTAAATCAACTACAGACGCTATACATATTTTTACAGAATATATTGTGCAACAATTAGACTCCAATAAAAATGTATCACAATTTCTATTGATCTGCAAAAAGCTTTTGACACTATTTCATCTTGTGAAAAAATGGGTATTAGAAATGTACAATTACAAGTTTTTAGAGATTACCTACAAAATCGCTCACAATGAGTTAGGATAGGAGAGATTTTCAGTGATGAAAGACCAATCAATTACGGAGTACCACAAGGGAGTATTCTCGGTCCAACTCTCTTCCTTTGCTACATAAACGATTTTTGTCAATTAAACATTCGAAATTGTAAAATAATCTCATATGCTGACGACATCTCGTTTTACGGTGACTCTTGAGAAGAAGTTTTCAAAATTGCACAGAATGGTTTTAATATAGTCTGCCACTGGCGTGCTCTAAATAGTCTCACTTTAAATTCCGATAAAACCAAATATGTAATGTTTTCCATCCGAAATTCAACTTGTATTACAAATAAATTTAATATCATAGCACATTCATGTGATATGACCTCTATTTCAAATTGTAAATGTCCTGATATTGAAAATACAAATAACATTAACGACCTCGGCATAATAATAGACAAGAATCTAAATTTCAAAGAACATATAAACTATTTAGTTCAAAAAATTAGAAAGCTTATCTACATATTTAAAAACTTAAGACATATCGCAAATTGGAATTTAATTAAAACTGTATATGAAGCATTAGCTAAATCTATCCTGTCCTATGGCATTTCTGTATGGGGAGGCTCTAGTAAAACATTAATGATGGAAGTTGAAAAGGTACAAAGGATGATATTAAAAATTGCCTTGGAAAAACCTAGGATGTATCCGACTACGAACTTATACGCAGAAGCCAATGTGTTAACGGTTCGAAAAATTTACATATTATCAATAATCCTAAAAAAACATAGTTGTATTGATTTGTTCGATAATGTAAGGAACTCTGGTACGAGGAGAGATCATGAAGTTTGTGAAATTATTCCGGTAAAAACATTTTTTGCTCAAAAGTTTTTCAATTTTTAAGGTAGTAGATTATATAACAAATTACACCGTATCATTAACCTAACAAAATTTGAATGTAAAAAGAAAATTTCAGATTGGCTGCTTAAACTTGATTATGAAAAAACAGAACAATTACTGCAAATCACATCTTAACATACCACGTACGAGTTAACAAACACACACACACACACACACACACACACACACACACACACACACACAAATATATATGTTTTTAAAAGATAAAATATGCAATGTACAATTTGTGGGAGAAAATAATAAAGGTTTATTTTTATTTTTATAAAGCCGGTATAGACCACGACCGGGTGAGTATTGAATAGGCGATATAAGCGAATACTTCGAAGCGATACAAATGCGAACTAAAGTGATCAGTGGTACAATTGTGTTTTATTATTGGTGTGGTTTCAGTTGTAATTAGTGCTCTGTAATTAGTATCCATTTTGGTAATTCAATCGGCAGTTTTTAATTGTTTCGAACCCCAAGCTCGTAACAATTGGTGTCAGAAGTGGGATCAAATATGCCGATTTTACCTAAAGACGACACGGAGGGTATCCGTACCCGAATTCAACGCTAACAGGAGACGGACCAGAGACGATTTGGTGGTGCAACGTCGCAGACGTCGGCGGGCCAGCTGCCGACCGCGGAGGCCGGCCCGTCAGCATCACTTGCATCTGCAGCAGCTGACTTAGGTGCTCTGATGATAATGCTGCAGGAGCAGGCCCGCCGACAAGAGGGATAGGCCCGTTGGTTGGAAGTAGTATGTATGGAAGAGCAGATGCTCCTCAGGAATCACCTTCACGCTACCTTCGGGAAAGAGATAAGGGAGTTTAAGGATAGGGTTGCTAACATGACAATCGCCTGTCGGAAGCTGAAACCCGAATCGACCAAGTGAACGAAGGGTTGACAACGTGATGGCTGACGTGAAGAAAACGCTGGACGACCTCAAACTTGGGAATGGAATTACAGCTCCCGTGGTAGCTACAATACCTTCGCTACGTAGATTCAAAGTGCCACCGTTTGACGGGACTTCTTCCTGGTCGGCCTACAAAATCCAGGTCGAGGCTGTCATGAAGGCCAACGGCTAGAATAAAAGTCAGACCATGACTGCTCTCACCCTAGGCCTGCCCGACCAGGCCTGTTCTGGAAGCTCTCGGTAAGGAAGTGGCTTATGAGCAGCTCCTTGAGGCGTTAGAGGCGAGATATTGCGACGCTTACCTGGAACACGTCTTTCGTGCGCAGCTCAAACATCGCGTGCAACGCAGCAACGGCAACCTGCACCAGTGGGCCCTTGAGGTGGAGAAGCTGGTTCGGAAAACATACCAGTTTGTACCTGCGCTCATTGTAGGGAACCTGGGGCAGAGATTCATCGCCGGCATCCGCAATCTTGAAGTCAGAGCTGTTGTGAGGCTCGGGCACCACGAAACGCTTAAGAACGCGTTGGCACATGCATTGGAGGTGGAAGCCGTGCGGCAGGATCATCGTTCCCATCGCGTCAGGGAGGTTTCAGCAGCTACAGTTCGCGACCGCATTAAAGGATACAGCTTTAGGTGCTATAGCTGTGGGGGCCATCTTCGATCCAGCTGCCCTAAGCGAGCTGTAGAAAGGGAAGGTGATCGATCTCGAGAGGGTAGTGTTGCTAGCACCGCCCAGCAGCAGCAGGGAAACTGACGGGTGCTGACTGATGTTAGAAGAGGTACTCCTAAGATTGTCCATGTGGATCGACTGGCGCGTTATTATGTGACCAATAATGCTCAGGACGAGCATGTCTTAGGAGGGGGCAGTGTTGCGCGCCACTATTAATGTCTTGTATATGGCAACACTAGTTACCACTAGCGCCCTCTAGTGTCGAGTAGCAGTCGTAGATCCTTCTAGAAATTTCGGGACTGATATGTACTCGAACATTCTAGATGTTTCTACAGTAGAAGGTTCTGGAAACTATCTGAGGCCCTATATAAAGCCGGTATAGACCACGACCAGGTGAGTATTGAATTGGCGATATAAGCGAATACTTCGAAGCGATACAACTGCGAACTAAAGTGATCAGTGGTACAATTGTGTTTTATTATTAGTGTGGTTTAAGTTGTAATTAGTGCTCTGTAATTAAAGTGTCCATTTTGGTAATTCAATCGGCAGTTTTTTATTGTTTCGAACCCCAAGCTGGTAACAATAGTAATGATTTATATCCTATGACAGTATATTTAATTAAACGACGATCTTACATTACGTAAAAAAAGTGTATTTTTGTGGTTAAAACTGTCTGAGCTGGTTATTATTCTGTTGGGGCTGAATATTATTCTTTTTGGCAAACTAACAGAGAAAACATTATAACTGAAAAATGTGCTAATAAAGAAAATATGTGTAAATTTTTTTTTCGATTTCCATATTATTTATTTTATTTTCTTATATATTTTATTTTCTTATGTCGAAGATCATTATCATTATTATCACGCTCTTTGCCTCTCTAAAACCAACTGTTCAATAAAGACCTCCCTCTAGAGATGTAAGAAAGTTATGTAGAGGATAAATAAGGTGTTATAAATGGGAAAAAATTACCTCTTATAGACAAGATGGTTGACTACACTTAAGTTTCTTACTTTACAGCTAGATTAATATTTGCGTCAGGTTCTATTTTTTTTATTTATTCAGGTAAACAAACAGTCATTCAACAAAATATATGAGGGTAATCACAATAGATTTAGATATAAAAGGACCTAATAATGCCATAAAACTAAGTAAAATCCCTTGAATTGTTTAAATATCTTTATCAGAGAGTTACATTTTCGTGTACCTGTATATAAATTATCAAATATTTATTACAAATATGTCATACTTTGAATTTTTACATCATTTTGTAATTAAAATAAGAAGACACTTTTTTTCTACAAACGAGGCATTCCATTTTGACCCTCAGGCGTGATACAAAATCTGAATTTTGGTTTTTAATCGAGGATAGATATTTTGATTGCCATTTGATGCTGAATAGCAATTGTAGAGAAAAATAAAAAATATAAATTTATCTATGTCTCTGACGTTACAATTTACCTGGCTATTCTAGATTCCTTTAGCTTACCACTATCTAAAATGTATATCTAAATTGAATATTAGTTTCAAACACAAAACCACTAAAGGCTATAGTAGTAATATGGGAATTTTTTTCATGCATTTAATTTCACTTTTGCGGCTAATAATGATGTGATTAAAATTAATTGGAATTTCAAAGCTTTATCTTTTAATTCAGGTAACACACCAAGTTGAACTAAGTCACGCAATATTCAAATAAAATTTTTGCAAATATTCGTTTCTTATGTAGACTCTCTTAATGTTTAATGATAATGAATTCTTTTAATATAAAATTAGATTATAATCCTTCAATTTTCAGTTGATAGTCTATTCTATTAGCTTGATACGAGTATTATAATAATAGGCGTGCAAGTGAGCAGACTTAAACTAAACTTTTTACCGATTTTTTTTATTTTAATGAAAGTTATGCTGACTTCAAATAACAAAAAAATAATAATTTCCACATAACAGATTCAGAAGATACTGCTAAGACAGTGTAGAGAAGAGTTGAAGGTCCTAATTCAAAAACCGTTATGTGGAAATTATTCAAAACGTTTTGGAACTTGTCACCGACAAAATCATATAAGTACCTACTTTAACTTAAAAGCTGTATGGATTTGAGTTACAGCAGCGTAAATATCCGTAAACCTTAAAGTTCAATTTAGAACTTGTAGTTCATGTCACATAGCGAGCCAACCGCAATGCAGCTTACATTCCACAGCTTAGAAGTTATGCTACAGGTTTAGTAAAGAAACGGCACATGACACCGTAATAATTTATATTTCCAGGGCAAGAATATGTTATTTGATATTATATACATGGTGAATATGTTATGCATAATATGAATCTTCACAATATTAGTACGATACACTGTTTCTGAAACGAATAAGTGATATATTTTGTTTATGTCGGCTTTTACCTTTAATTTAAAGTAAAATTTTCCAGTGTGTTAATGCTATAATGTTCGTTATAATTTGAATCGAAAATATTTAACAAATATTTTTTTTTAAGTTAACTTGCATTATTTATACGTTAGAGAACTTAATTTTCAATAATTTTACCCGCCTTCTAAATGATTAAATAGGTACTTTCATTTTAGGGTTCAGTTCAGGTTCTGCACTTAAACAGTTTTATAGCAGTTCATTTTATAATAATATATTGTAGATATTTTTTAATATATATTGGGGGACAGCTTTCTAATTATTTAGCTTTCTATTTCTAAGCCATTATTTTCTCTTATGTTTTGTATTTAAAAGTGTTGTAAAATGTTATAAATCATTGCCTAGATTGTAAGATTAAAATTATCATTTTAGTTTCATTTTATCTATTATATTTGGTGCATTTATTTTTTTAAATATTAATAATAAATCTATATTATTTTATAACACAAAATACAAAATATAATTAACGAAAAATTCTCAGACTCGTAAAGAAAAATAAGGTCAAAAACTTTTACGAGCTGATGTAAAAGAACTTTTTAAATAATGTAAATGTATTAACGTTATAATAATAACAGTAGGTAACAATATTTAATTTTTATTTTTGAGTTGTTCGCATTTGTATTAGAATTAAATTATTTTGGTAACACTATAAAAGGTTGGATACTAATTTATATTTCTTAACATTCTCTAAAAAATGTAATATTAAAAAGTATGGTTGCAAATTGTATGTAAGAAATGTAATAATTCGATAAGTAGAACGAAATCTCTTTGCGATGTAATGCGTATATCGCGTGACTTGACATACGGTGTGGTTGAAAGTTTACAACAGTGTGAATTTAGGAACTTAGGTAACGAACTTGCTTGCAAGTAGATAATTCAATATGTGAAATTAATTTGTAGCAAATATTATTTAAAATATGAATTTTAGGTGAGGTTCTACCTCAAGCAATAATGGCAAATAATGGCAAAAATCGATTGACTAGTCAGGGTTGTTTCTCCGACAGTTTCGACAGCATTGTTTTTGACAAAAGAAATCTGGTAGTTTTGATGCACAAGATATCAAAAAGCTATAGTGAATTACACCATAAAGTGACCACCATATCGTTGCCATTACTTTACTATGGATAGAGTAGTAGATTATAAAACTTGTCAAGTTTTGACAAATGAAATTTAAATTTCTTATGTCGAAAAATAAAGTTTTCAATTCATTTCAAATATTTTTAATAACAAAATACAAAGTAGTCCTATTAACCACTCCATGTAAGTTTACGATGATAATATATAAAACATTTTTGTGGTTTTATTATATCTCGTCATCATCATCATCATCATCAATACAGCCATTCAAGGTTTATGTTCCACAAGTCAACTGTTACATAGACCTCTCACAAGGAATGCCACAAAGCACGGATTGTGCCAACTGCTTCCATCGACTTCCTGCATGAAAAATCGGAAATGATAATAAAATTATTACAGTCTGTTTTAACTCCAACTCAAAACTATTGCAAAGCATCAGGTTTAATTGAAAAATCGCAGTTGAGTAGTTGCCAACCATCTGTTTGTTAAGCGTGGCGAAGATTAAAGAGAGATGGAGATGATATTTTCCCCTCCTAGATAAAAATAAAGTCTACGTATTTAAACGTCTAAATACGTGAAAACATTTATAAAGAAAATCGTCCATCTATTGTCAGGTCTGAATAGCTGAACGATTATTCAGCAATTTTTTAATGTGTGCATTCATGAACATTACATTACATTATTGTGCTTGCCAATTTAGGCATTTATTTATTAAGCTGTGTGATATTTTACAAAATTTTTCAAAAGCAACCCGTGTAGCGTTGGCTTCATCCACCAGTGGATGCAGGAATAATTTCTGTTTACTCGTGCACTCACTGTACTGCATTTTGTGCTTACTTATTATATCCCCTACCCACTGTATTACACTTTGTGTCTTATTTATATACTGTCGCTGATATTTGTAATGGGTGGTTTCGTATTTTTACACGGTGGGTCAAATCAATATATTTATAAAAGCCATGCTCTCTCGGTAAAGATTATTAGTGTTCTATGTTGCAGGAATACATGCATATATAGAGTACTCTGTCGTTTTATGGTAATACCACGGATGTATAATACATTATGGTCATCCTAATGCAATTATATTTATGATAGTGTCAGTTGCTGTTACAAGATATGATATGCTACGGGTAGATGCTTGTTGGTGGACTCCACATTCATTTATTTAAACTTTGTTGCACAAAAATGTACAAAAGCGGACTTAACGCCATAAGGCATTCTCTATTAATCAATATATAAATAAGCAGAGAACAATACTTTAGATATGCAATATGATTTGAAAGAGAAAGAATTAGGGTCAACAGTATACTATACATATACATTTCTTATCATATAATGTAAATACCGTAACAAATTATTGGAAAAACAATGAGACAAGAAATACAAGAATTAAGCTTGAAGAGTGCCTAGAAAAAAGTCGGAGACCGCTGTCAAAAAAGAGATTATGGATAAAGCCGTTCTTACAGAAGTTGGAAGGTCATTCCAAAGCCTCACCGGTTGACCTTCAAAAGAGTTAGACATATAAATATTTCTGTCATTGTCCGTGATTTTTTTAAATATCTTAGATATGTAGGTTTTCATGTGATGTTTTCCTTCACCGCTGAGCACATAGTAGAACCGCACTAAAAGTTGAAACTAATAATTTAATTGGTGGCGGTGGGTATAGGACTCTGGTTGCTAGCGTACTCGGTACTAAGAAATATACAGCGAGCGTTAGCTTCTGAGTTACCACGGCTCTTATAGCAGCGCGGCGAACATTATTTGCCCTAAAAGTCTCATAGAAATGAGAGGAGGCTTATGCTTAGCATTGCAAAGTATTATGCTGAAGCTTACTTACGTGGTAGAGCCATGTCTTACGTAGTAGAGCCATGTTGCAGCTATATTAGTAGTATAGTTGTAGCACGAATGGGAGGGATCGACCACGCCGACCCATTCGACACGGGAAGGACCGCGCTCTCACAGAAAACCAGCGTAAAATAGCAGCTTAACGATGCTGTGTTTCGTATGGTGAGTGTAGAGAACCGGAGACCCTTTTTACTGGCTAAGAGGCTTTCCATCTTAGTCCTCACGGGTGACAACGCATCTGCATCTTGAGTCTTTATTGAGGATAGATGTAGATGTCTATGGGTCACCGTAACCACTTACCATCAGGTGGACTGTGTGATCGTTTGTCACCCAATCCTATAAAAAAAACTATTAACTATTACTGACAAAGGGGGCTATACGTACATATTATACGGTGATGTATGTATGTATTGTCCCGTACCATATTTGTATATCGCTAGTAAAAATAATAATAATATATACTCGTATTACGTCCGTGCCTATAATACTGAAAGATTTCGATATTGTAATTATTTACTAAAGATCCGCTCCGAATTCGCACGGGTGATCTCTGGATCTAAAACAGCCAGCTTTAGGCTCTAATTATAAATTTAAAACATCCGGACACCCATTCAAACACACAATAAATTTCATTAAATTGGTCGAGCCATTTTGGAGTATTTGAGAGACTTACGCACGGCAATTGATTATTACAAGTAATATATAATATAGCTTTTTCTGCCTAAGTGTCTAGATATTTTAAGAATCTTACGATTATACACTAAAACATGAGATGTTTTACTATATACACATTTCAATTAATAGCCGTTACCTACATCGATTGTCCGCTAATTAGACATATTGTTCATTGGACGTTTTGCGTCGTAAGAAGTATTTCTACTAAGACCTTTTGATAGTGAAATATATTTTCTAAAGGCTAGTTAAATATAGGAAATAAATTTTGCATATCTCACTTTGTACGAGACAAATAATTAAGTCTTTGTATAATTTTATTTGAACATGATTTCAATTTATATCGACCAACTATATAGCTAACTAATAAAACTAGATTTTTGGTACTATAATGCTCCACGTACGGCCTTTTCTAGAGGATAGGGTGATAAACGAGCACGCAGTCCACCTTATATTAAGTGGTTGCTGTGGCCCATAGACATCTACATTTATCCTCATTTGCGAATCAAAATGCAGATGTTGTCACCCGTGAGGACTAAGATGGAATATCCCTTTTCCAGTAAAAAGGGTCTCCGGTTCACTACAATCACCATACGAAACACAGCAGTGTTAAGCTACTATTTTACGCTGGTATTCTGTGAGAGCGTGGTGTTTCCCCGGTTGAGCCAACCCATTCGTGCTACAACTATACTACTTATATATGTAGCTGTAGCATAGCTCTACCACGTATATATAATATACGGCTATATGATTAATTTTGCGTTTAGATTTTAATTGTTGTAAATATAAATTATTACTACACAAAATAAATATATGATAAAAATTTAAATGATTATGTAGGAATAACTTTCGTTTGTATTTTTCTAATTGCTCTTCCCTGTTACATAATTTTTTATATATTTCTGAATAAAAAAATCAAAAGTGAAAAAAAAAAAATTTTCAAATATGATATATTACGCGAAAGAGTTCACAAAAAGATCTTTTGTCATTAATGTGATGATATTCTTTCATTAGGCATCGGAGACGGTTACATCCCGGTCACGCGATGTTTGCATTACAGACCAAATTATTTTGATTACGAGTTGTTCATTGTTTCTGAAACAAGTTTGGTTATTTTGGCAAATATAATTCCTTGGAAGTATTATTTATGTTAAAAATAATGAGGTAGATGAGGTGTAGAATAATTAAAATTATTTTGAGTTTGTTTTGCAAACGCCAAATTTTTTCTTAATAAAATATTTAATATGTAGAGACACCCCAAAACAGTATTTTATTATAGTGTTTTATTGTTGTTCTAATGATTACAGCCAATTTGGTTTATGATGACTTCATGACTACTGAATTCTTGGTCCAGATCTCAGCTAGAGTCAATATTTGTAAAAAATATTCTGTGTTCGAGTCTGGAACACCGATTTAAGCTCTACATATATCTGACCTGATTGCATTTATTTTTCACGTTTACCTATAGTAGCAATTAGAATAAATGATTGTGCAGTTACTGCAAGCAATACTGCCACTTTTCCAATGATAAATAATTAAGTGAGATATTAAACAGTATTAGTGTTGTTGAACAAAGTATTAGATGTAACTGAATACCAATATAAAGAATATTATAAGTTTTTCTCACAATCGTATTAATATCTGTAGCGGCGGCGGAAGTAAATCCATCACTAGAGCAAAATTTCACCAACGCGCCAGAATCTACTGAAAGAGTCTTCATCACCTTAAAGACTATTTTTGTGTCAACTGATCGGACAATGGTAATCAGGAAACATATAGTATACTCTATACTTCTAGTATAGAGCTCCTATATCAAAATGCCTACCGTGCTGCTAAAACAGTGACAAGAGGCGTGAAATTTCGCCTTGTCGCTGAGTCATTCTTAGCCTAAACCTTCTGGTGACCATCGATCCGGACAGGAGTGATATTCATGTTACCTCCCTTTTGGGGACTTCTGACCACTACTTGGTAAAATCTGTATTGATATATTCTTCACCTGACCACGATTTCCGAGGCGGTGGTAATGTGGCGTCAAGTCATCTGATCGGGATGGGATGCGGCATTTCTTAGCATAATATCCTTGACTGCAGACTGCATTCATTGAGCTGCGACAAAACACTCTCCAACGTTTGGTGCATCATATATAATTATATTTACTTTGCCGATTTACCTATGGGTAGTAAAGCTCGCTCATTGTTCAACTCAAGCTCAAGCGCTCGAGCTGAGAAGCAAACGTTTATGTAGTTTTTATCTAAGGTCATAAGAAGAAATAATTTAAAAGAAGCCGCTAAGTCCTGTAAAAAGCATTAAAAAAAAGAAACAGTTTTGACCCTATTTACCTACATATTTTTAATATTAAAACCAAACTCTCTCCTCCAAACCATCTTTTTTTTTATATAAGAGGGGGCAAACGAGCATGCGGCTCACCTGATGGTAAGTGACTACCGCCGCCCATGAACAACTGCAACACCAGTGGAATTGCAGATGCGTTGCCGGCCTTTTAGAAAGGTGTAAGCTCTTTTCTTGAAGGTTCCTAAGTCGTATCGGTCCGGAAAATTCGCTGGTGGTAATTGATTCCACAAGGAAGTTGTGCGAGGGAGAAAACTTCTTCTAAATCGCACAGTGCTCGACCGCCAATCATCCAGATGGTATGGATGGTAACGCAAGTTTTGTCGCGATGAGCGATGGTGAAATTGAGCGGCTGGAATTAGTCCGAACAATTCCTCAGAGCACTCCCCGTGATAGATGCGATAAAATACGCAAAGAGATGCCACATCTCTACGCAGTGCCAGTGTATCGAGCCGATCAGAAAGAACTCGGTCGTCGACGATTCGAACCGCTCTGCGCTGGATGCGGTCAAGTGGAAGGAGCTGGCACTGGGGTGCCCGAGCCCAGAGATGAGAATAGTATTCCATGTGGGGCCGAACTTGCGCTTTGTAAAGTTGCAAGCGATGTGCCGGCATGAAATACTGTCTCACTCTGCTGAGCACGCCAAGCTTTTTAGAGGCCAATTTGGCCTTCCCTTCCAAGTGACCACGAAACGGCACACTATTCGATATGTCGACGCCAAGGATTCCGATACTAGCTGAGGCAGCAAGGGGAGTGCCTTGAAACTGAGGAGATACGACAAAGGGGTTCTTTTTATTGGTAAACGCGCAAACTTGTGTCTTCTGGGGATTGAACTGGACTAGATTTAGTCGGCCCCAATCCGAGACTTTGTTAAGCAAAGACTCGACTTCAGACACAAGTTTGTCCCGGTACTCAGCGACGTTTTCCCGAGAAGTATTGGCACGGCCGGTATATAAGGCATCACCAGTGCTGTCGTCCGCATAGCAATGAATGCTACCAGTTAGCAACATATCATTGATATGCAGGAGAAACAGCGTTGGTGATAGCACGCAGCCTTGTGGAACACCAGCGTTACTACGACCTTGTTACTCCGATCAGCAAGGAAACTGGTGATCCATTTGTACAATTTCTCGGGAAGCCCATAGGAAGGAAGGTTCGAAAGAAGCGCTTTGTGCCAGACCCGATCGAAGGCCTTCGCTATGTCCAAACTAACGGCTAATACCTCCCCCTTGGACTCTACTGCCTCCGCCCATCTATGAGTCAGATATACTAGAAGATCACCAGCTGATCGACCTCGACGAAAACCGTACTGGCGGTCACTAATCAGCTGGTGATCCTCAAGGTACCTCATGAGCTGGCAGTTTATAATGGATTCCATTATTTTGGAGAACAAGGAGGTGATGGCAATAGGCCTGTAGTTGGACGGGTCTGAGCGGTCGCCTTTTTTAGGGATCGGGTGGACAAAAGCTGTCTTCCATGAATTCGGGACTACGCCTTGGGAGTAGGAGTACCTGAAAAGACGCGTTAAAACCGGTGCCAACTCCGGAGCACACGTCTTCAGCACAATGGGAGGGCCTCCATCGGGCCCACTCGACTTGCTGACGTCCAGGGAGAAGAGTGCTTTGCGAACCGAGCGCTGTGTAAACCGCACATCCGGCATGAAGCACTCACATCGCGGGATGGTCGGCGGTGTATTCCCCCCGTCATCTAGAGTCGAGTTGGACGCAAAAAGAGAGCTCAACAGATCGGCTTTCTCCTTTGCGGAATGGGCCAGTGAGTCGTCCTCCCTGTGCAGAGATGGAAGAGATGGCTGACAGAAGTTTCCTTGGACAGCCTTGGCGAGAGACCAGAATGCACGGGTTCCCGAAGGAAGGCGAACTAGCTTCTCGCCAATTCTGCCGATGTGCTCAGACCTTGCCTTGACAATGACGCTTTTGAAGGACCTGGAGGCGGAATTATACTTCTTTTAAAGTGCGCTGGTGTTTACATCACGAGACGTTGATGCGTCAGCCCAGGCCCGGTAGCACTCCTGCTTATAGCGTGATGCTATTTTACAGAAGCGACCAAACCATGGCTGGGATCTGCCTCATGCTCATGGAATAAAGCAGTAAAGCTCGCTAAAGCGTTTGAGACACGGGCAAGAGACGGGGTTTATTGTTTGTTTTTTTTTCACAGGATAGTGGCATTTCAGAACAATCAGTAAATTAAACATAAGAATAACTTTCAATAATAATTATTTATAAATCTATATTTTTAAAAAATTATCTATTTCTGTTACAAATCTCTGTTGCTGATTGCTGGTAAAATCAGAAGTTTCACTGATGCATGCAGCTTAGGAAGCAGCAGCGGCCTCTTTTTGCTTGCAATTCACGGAAGTAACATTTCAATTACTGGTAATTACGTGCCACCATAATAACTTATTTTCGGTACCTCTATGTTGGAGATACGCATCACCAACAAGTGACCAAAGCTAGTGAAATTTGTTCATGTGTTAGTTTGGCTTAGTAGCCATGACTTGATCACAAATGGTGAAATAAGAGGAGTCCACAAGGCTTCAACTATACTTGGAAAGTCCACTTTGGATCGATGAACTGCGGCGTGAGTTCATTCCCATGTCACCACAGCCGAGGTGGAGTCGCAGATGAAGAGAAATGCTGGTATGTCAATGCGCTTATCGTCCTATCCTCCGTAATGCCGGCGGAAGTCGTGATGTTAGGGCCGCGGGGGGGGGAGAGAAGTGTTGGTATTATGATAAGCTGCTCACACTATCTTCTGTAGCCGAAACGTAATTGGCAGTGGATTCGGCGACGGAGCGAAAGTCCACCGCTGGGGTCAGGAAAACTGATGCTTCCGATGGGTTAGGTGAAAAACTTTCTTAACGAAAGGTCTCCTCAAGTCATCATCGTCGTTTGCTCATCCGAGCTTATGACGACTTACGCAAAAGTTCTACCCGTAACTCTCTTTCTGCTGCATGTTAATGATCTGCTTACGTATGCCATCTATAAGTATTCTGACGACAGCACAATTGTGGACAGATAGCAATCGATAATGGAGTCAATCGGGATCAAATTAAATAGTCCGTATAAGAGGCTATGGTTAGCGTGTAAATCTTTCACTACAAGTATAGGCAATGCGAATCTTGTGAGATTCAACGCATATAAAACTCAAGCGTGTTTCTTCACCACCTCCAAAACTCATATTTTTCACCTCAAAAAGAGCCCGCTCATTCTGGTCCTACTTTCCGGGATGTATCGTTGGAATACACTTACTGCCTTTTGTCGTAAGGGTCAGCCAGGCCAAAGCCAAAGCAGCTGCAAGAAACAGTTATAAATATTGCGATTCACCGTCTAAGGCTTTATCGTCACTTACCATCAGGTGGAATTATAGTTAAGCACTGGCTTGTAATAAGTAAAAATGTCTGTTATGTTTAATGATAATTTTTAAAAATTCAATATTACTTTATTAAATAACTGAACCATAAAAATCATGAAATCAGTAATAAGATCTATACAAGAATATAGCTTTTTAATTCATGTCACGTTCTACCGACTTGTGTAGTGAACAAACTGAAGCTGTAAGAAAATCTCACCCCTTACTTGTCGATAAATTGTTTCGCTTGTTAATTATGTTTCTACACTCGCTAATACGTGCGTTGATTTTTAATTAAGAGATATTTGTTTATCATGTTGTATTGTTGTCGATGGAGTTTACAAAAGGAAAATCAAGAGATAGAATTCATTGTAAAATTTTCTCTCAATAAATCTTGATTTCGTAATTATAAGACCGGCCTATAGAGATTTTGATGTATGAGCTTAGCCATTTACTTTCTCTCTCTTGTCCCCCTTTTATAATCTTAGTCGCTTTTCACCAGGGAACCCGACATGCACCAACTCATCTCGGGGTGGTGCGATTTCTTGTTTGAACTTTTCTTAAATGCAAGTCAATTTATCAGCTCCGTGCCCACCTCACCAGATCGCCTTTCTTGTAAATATTCCGCAGCAGACTGCAAGTGGACTCCTCATTGAAAACCCACCGTTAGTTCGTTTACATATTGCCACCGAGTGCGTGAATGGATCATTCAGTTGGATTAGAACTGTCAAATTGCATTCCAACGAAGGCCATCTCCTTATGCTTTGTAAATATGTCCTCCATTTCTTCTATATCTACATATTCTCCTTTTGATTACGCTTAAAGAAAAGCGCCGAATCTTGTATAGAGATTTTTCCGTATTGCATCTGTTCCACGGGATTGCGTATATATAAGTAAACAGCTTAATCAAAATACTTATTATTATATTTATTTATACAACCAGTGCGTGTTGCCAGTGATGACTTACGGAACTGAGACGTGGTCCTTCACTGCTGGCCGTATGAGGAAGCTCAAGGTCGCTCAGCGAGCTATGGAAAGGGCTATGCTCGGAGTTTCTCTGCGTGATAAACTTATGAATGAGGATATCTGCAGTAGAACCAGAGTAACCGACATAGCCCAACGGATTAGTAAGCTGAAGTGGCAGTGGGCCGGCCATATAGCTCGAAGAACCGACAACCGATGGGGAAGCAAGGTTCTCGAGTGGCAGCCTCGTACCGGTAGGCGAAGTGTAGGGCGACCCCCCACGATATGGAGTGAAGACCTGGTAAGACATGCAGGAAGTCGATGGATGCAGGTGGCTCAGGACCGTGCTTTGTGGCATTCCTTGGGGGAGGCCTACGTTCAGCAATGGACTTATGAAAAGCTGTAGTGATGATCAGTTTTCATGAATTATCCCCGATCTTCTCAATTTAAAATATTATAATTAATGGCTCTAGTAAACACAAACCAGCGGTGCAATTCACCGTGTATTATCACTGCACCAGTTTCTTTTTGAATCAAAACGCCGACGCTTAGTTTTAATACATCCAAGATTGTCGTAAGTACGCCGAGACAAGCTTGCTTGAAATTTAGTAATCATATCACGACACTGTTCCACGCAGATCTACTTTATTGGTGCTGTTGTACGGTCCCCATCGCGAAAATAACCTCCTCACGGGAAGGTGTACGTGTAAAATATTGTAAACGCGTTCCGATCTTATCTGAAATATGGGATGAATTTCTTCTTAAGTAACTCGCATACTCTCTTAAATTAATTTTTCACTTCTAGCACGTTTCCTTTCGTAACAGCCGTCAAAGCTCGGCTAATCCTTTTTTCATCCCTCAAAATTAGTCAACCGTGACATTTGTTATACCAGCGGTACATGGATGCCTTAGATAGAAGCTTTTATCCACAAAAGCTATTTGAATTTTATCAAATGATTCTTCTATCAAATAATATATTCTAAGAAATGGTTTTAGGCAAAAAGGCGAATTTGAAATTTTAAAAAACTATCGTGCCAAAATGTTTTAGACGCAGATCTGTTTTTGAATGACATACGATATTTCAATTATAAAGCTAAGGTAAAGTGTTGACAGAAATTTGAACTTTTAAGTAAAAATATTTATAAAATTATATTTAATTGAACTTTGTTTCATACGAAAATAAACTCTTTCCGCATAACATTTTGCGTCGCCCGTCTCATAATTTCATAATTTTTTCTTGCTGGTTCTTCCCAGGGCAGAGGTTTTTTTCAAACCAGTGGTAATTAAACAAAAGAGTGACTTTCAATAAATATTATTTATAATCTGTACTGAACAAAAAAGATTCTGTTTCTGTTTCTGATGTAAGGATAAAGTGAAAAATGGGGTTAGAAAGTATACATAGTCTGCAAGCGAACCACGGTCTTAATAAAAATTACAAACACAATTTTCGAAAAACTGTTCTGTTTCACTTCAACATTATATGTAAATAAAATTATATATATAAATATTTTGATCTTTTTAAATATTTTCTCGCCAGTATATTACTTTATTTCTGATTGTTGTTATTTATAAGATATTTTTTATATTTAATCAGTATTTTATGTAATCCCATGGAATGAAGACGTTGTAACAATTGTTATAGAATGATTAATTTATTTACATAATTCAACAAGAGCCCTTTATTTGCGACTTAGTGTTAAAATAATAAATTTTGTCCCAAGTTTTACTTGAAATTCTACTGCTTGAATTAATTAATTCTCTTATTTCAAAATTTATAATTTTACAAATACCTTTTTAAAAAACGGTCTTCATAATATTCTACTGTTTTATCTATGTACTCGTATATGTGCTATGCATGTGAGTTCTATCTATTTTTACCATAACCGTTACCCTTTGACTTTCCCTAATGATGAGGGTTTAATATTCGTGGGTAAGTAATATGCGCCTTTTTCCATAGTGCCAACCATTTGCTGAGCATTATCATTATAAGAGTGTCAGTAGTATAGTCCAGACTATGGATTAAATTTTCTACGTAAGTGAATACTACTTGGCGTATAAGACTTAAAATCGTAAGGATGTATTTACTGTCTTATCAGCACCACAAACCAAATCATGAGTATGGTAACTTTGACTAAAATATAGAATAAGATATATCTAATACGACCCCCCACTCGCCTCCCAAAAGTGGTAATTATAACAGTGCGCCAGTCTTATCACGAAGGCCTGTGTTGAGAGTTTGATTATTTTAGGTAAGTGGATGGTGGATAGCATCACCTACGTCTCCATCACCGGCTTATGACAGCAAATTGCTGAATATGTGACTGAGCCTTTCCTTTTAAGTGGTAATGTATGGCTGTAGTAAGAATAATACTTGTATAAAAAGCGAAAAGATATTTAACCAATAAGTACAAAATAATTCCGTGCATAGTCTCTGTAATAGGCATAGGAACAATGCAGTCACTTTGAACGTTTTCTTACCTTTTCATTCTTTGTCAGATCTTTTGTATAACATGCCGTAATTTATAGAAAAAAATAATGACGCGTACTTAGGGCCATGAAAAGATGTTTGTTTCTTCATTGAATGGGTTTTTTCTAAAGATAATTAATATCTCGATGAGTATACTTAATTATAGTGATTTTTTTAATTCATGCAAATACTGCACAGTAAACAAAACTAAATTTAGTAAAAGTATCGTGCGTGATTAAAAACACTGACCTTAAATTTATATCTAATAATATTTTAAAGAAAATCATTACTATTTTCATTAATTTTATTAACACCAGGACTATACTAATCTAGAACTTTCATTCTTTAGCATGCTAATTGTTACTGCTATAATAATTATCAATATACAATATTTGGTGTGTTCTCTATTCCATGCTATGTTTTACGACCTAGTATAAAATAGAAAAAATATTATATATCATATAGTGGATTTAGTAGTATAGGTAGGTGTAGTTAATGCGTTCTTGTCACTAAGAATGTGGAGTAGGGATTCCAGGCAAAGTTGAATTATAGCGTGTGCCTTCGAATTCACATCTCGCAACCTCGCATGGTGCGATACATTGTGGTGTTATAATATTATGTACATTGCGATTCGTACGATTAATGATCAAATTGAAATTTTACAATGAAATTTTGTTGCTGCTGATGTTTTCATTCCTTACTTAGGTTACTGGTTGAACTTAATCCAATTGTATGATATTTTTTTATTTTAGTGATTCTATACTTCAGAGGTGGCCCCATTAAAATTGGAGGTAAAATATCAACCGTAAGGGTGTGAAAATAGGGGATGAAAATTTTGATGTCATCATTTATACGAAAATGTAGTTATTACTATGAGCTTGAGATATTTTAGAATTATAGAATAGAACGCAAACAGTTGTTATTCATGAGGGCAGTTCTTCCGGATTGATAGCATTTATGGGTGTTCCTCAGGGCTCAGTTCTTGGCTCCTTTCTATTCTTAGTTTAAATTAAGGACTTACCTTACTTGGCAGGTAATAACCATGATATATTCGTAGTATTATTCGCTAATGATACTTCGTCGATTTTCCGACTTAAAAGGCAATTATTGAAATATAAAAAAGTAAAAAATGCTATATCAAAAGTAGTACACTGGTTTAACGTCAATAATTTGCTTTTGAACGGTAATAAAATGAAGTGTATTAAATTCACCACACCTAATGTTACACAGGTGAATATCAATGTCAATGTGCTTTTAAATGGGGAGGATCTGGGCCTTGCAGAATCCACTGCTTTTCTTGGAATTACGGTTGATGCGAAGCTTCAATGAAGCACTCATTTATCTACACTAGCTAGCAAACTTAGTTCTGCAGCATATGATGTAAAAAAGATTAGATGCCTTACATGTGTTGAAAGAGCTAGATTAGTTCATCTTAATTATTTTCATAGCATAATCTCATAATGATTCTTGCTATGGGGCAATGCCACCCCTATTGAAACTATATTTGTTTTGCAAAAGACAACCATAAGAGCAATTTATAATCTCGGTCCAAAGGGATCGTTTAGAAAAAAAATTAAAGAATTAAATATATTGACATTGGCCTTTCAATATATTTAGAATTTAATGTATGATGAACATAAAAACAAAAATTGTATTATTAAAAATAGTGATGTACATTCTGTAAATACTAGGAACAAGCAAAAGTTAGTTATACCAGACTCCAAAAAGACAGTAATTCCTTCATGGGGCAATGTATACGCTTTTATAACATAGTCCCAGTATAAGTGTAGACCTTATGTATCAAAAAGTTTAAAATATTAATTAAGCAAAGATTGTCTAGTAAGGATTATTATACTACTTAAGAGTACATCACTGGTAATAACCTCTGGGAATGAGGTGATCGCTACCACGCTGTTTCTAAATGTTTTCATAACATTTGTTTAAAATATTATATTGTAAATTGAAAATGTACGAACGTGCTATCAAATATATTGCTGTCGAATAGATCCTAATTGACATTAGCGCGACAATCACGTCGTATCGTCGGGCAGCGGGGTGAAGGGCAGAGACCCGACTTTTGTGATTGTGAAATTCACCCCGTATCGGTCTAATTTCCAACAAAGCACATTGCGACTCATTTCGAATTTTTGCATTGCTGTCATGACCAGCAGAATAGGTCATCCATATATTTCCAGAAAATAAAAACTAGGCGTTTCTGACGTCCACGCTTAGCACCAACGCCAATTTAATCTCGAAAAACGGACTTTTCTATAAGAGAAAATTTAGGAATAAGATTGTCAATTGTTCTTTTTGCCTATATAGGTACACTCTTTTACATCGAAAACAGAACGGTCATGGCTTACTTAAACCTTTCTTCTAATATTCTGTGAATGAATGTTTATATAACATGAATTTAATGTTCTTCGACAAAATGCCCTTGACTATTTAGGTTTTAGGTACACCGATCGTTGTGTTCTAGCATTGTGACGATTCTGTGTAGTTATTCTCGTGTCGCCGTCGTAATTTGCTTTTAATAACAATAACTATAGAAAGGAATACTTTTATATCATTGTTTGTTCCAGAATAGAAACAAATTGGAAACGTATGTAATGAATTCCTAGTTTAATATACAGGGTTATTTTGCAATAACCGGTCAAACTTGCAGAGCAGGTCAAGAATAAGTAATATAGGCAAATGGTGAAGAAAAATTAATACAATAATCTCAAACATTATGTTCTTTTTATTTTTTAAATTCAAAATGCATGGTAATTCAATAGTTTAACTGAATTTACTGTGCACGCACACATTTGTTAGGGTCGATCGTTAGTCAAAAATGTTGTGCCCATAAATCACATTCAATTTGGGATAGTTTCAAATAAAAGTAGAAGCCTTACTTACGCGTATTTTCAAAAACTGCATTACCGATATATCATTATTTATATGCTTGAACTTAAACTCAAAATTTGGCTATTCTTTGAAAAATAACCCTGTATGTTTAGTCATTCCTCGATATTACTACGAATTAGTCTTTTATATAGGTACTAAAAAAGCGTCCATACTTTTGGAGATATTTGGATTTTATTTATGCATGCAGCAAGTGTTTGTATGGTCTACAAATAATGGTTCTGGGTCTAGACGGGTGTACTTGTACAATTTATGTATGTTAACCTCCTCCACACAAGATAGTGTGTGGGTAATCAAAAATACGGTATGTTGTTTTAACCAAAAGAAATGCTTACGAGTGTATTTTATGTATCAATTGCCTTTTCCTTTATCAAAATTCCATTCTACATTATGCTATGGAAATAAGTACAATAAACTAATATAGATGTTTTGAAACTGTTAACACTGCGAATTTTTTCTGCTGTATATGCTAAAAATATAAGTTCCCTTAATCCGCTAATTCAGATTTTTTTAGAATAAGTGTCATAAACTTGCACATCGTCCACCTGATAAGTTGATGCCGTTACGCCCATATGTAGATGAGTAAGAGATGTAGATGTATATACATCTATATCTATTCTCGATTAAAGAATCAAATTGCAGATGCGGTGTCACGCCTGAGGACTAAAGTGGAACGCCTCGTTTCCCGTAAACAGGATCTCTAGTTTTCTACACTTACCATACGGAACACATCAGCATTAAGCTGCTATTTTACGCAGGTATTTCTGTGAGAGCGTGGCCGTTTCCCGGTCGCGGCGACACATTTGTGCTACAACTATAAAATAGCTGCAACATGGCTCTACTACGCATAAAACTAAAATAACTTAAATATATTTCTACAGAAGCCAATTTCCTTAATATTAACACAGCTTAACTCTTTTCTACTTAAAATATTTAAAAATTAAATTAACTAAAAGCTAACACTTTTTTCGTTACATTGTCGTTGGTTACCTCCATACTAGCATTTTCTCATGTATTTTTAAGTAAGCCATACAAACATTAGTTCCGTGCAGAAATCAAACCCGTGACCCGGCAGCGCCGCCACCAAACTCTTAGCCACTGCACTACGGATCCGGCATCTGGCGTATTATATATATATATATATATATATATATATATATATATATATATATATATATATATATATATATATATATATATGTTGTATTACATAATACTATAACACCTAATTGATTCTTCAAACTGCTTATTTTTAGCATCAAATGTATAAAATCATATCAGCACAATGCAAAAATTAATCAATAAAAAATAAGAAAGCTTTGATCTTTGTAAGAGAACGTTAAAACTCTCTTGCCTACTTTTAGTCCAACACTGGAGAGATTATCCACTTTTGTTTGCTACCTTTTACATAATTAATGAGACGTTTTCAGAGAGAAATTTTAACGCTACACAAAGAACACCACTTTACAGATTTTTACGATGGTTAGAGTTGTTTAAGATTGTTAAATATGGATAATTAAATAAAAACTGGTTATAAAACTTTAGAAGCTAATATGTGAAAATTATATTATTCTTTACAGTTTTTTGAAGTACTTTTTTTCGAACCAGTGGTAGAAGCAAAAAAGTTACTTTTAACAAGTATTATTTTCTTCTATTCTATCCTGACTGTACTTGTAAACAATAACTAGACTGGAATGTGAATACAGAAAATCAACTACAAATTTATTATAATTATAATTTGTTAGTAAAAGAAGTCTTTCCTAATGAATATAACTCTAAACTTAAAAGTACTCGTACAATACATTACATACATGAATGCAATTAAAGGTACGGCAATGGTGATTTTGAAGTGAAATTAAAACAATTCGTAATTACGTCTTAATTCGTATCGAAGTTCAAATAATAAATCTATACAGTGTTTTTTTCGTAAATAAAATAGTGAAATGTTAATATGAAAAACCATACACATGTTGAGGGTAAACAAAAGGCTGTCTTATTTATACAAAGAAATGTCTTCCAGATAATCCAAGAAAACAATAAAATAAAAGGAGGAGAGAGATTAACTGGTAGGGTGTTCTATAATAATAATAAACGATAATAATTTATGCACTAAAAAGGCAAACAGGCAACACACTTGAGGCGATAGAGCCTAGACTCCTCTATTATATGATAGGAATATCAAACCTCTGCTCCATTCCTTAGCGCTGTGAAAATGGCCTTTAAAAAATATTTCGAAGCTGCATTTAAGTGTAGCAATATAAGTATTATTTTTCATATATACTGAGGGTTTAAATTAAAATGTTCAGTTTAATAAAAATCATAATTTGTTTCGGCAATAAAGTCTAAATTTATCAAAAACGTCAACACAATGTAACAATTAATCAGTTAAACTTAAGAAAGCTTTGATCTCAACAAAAACTTTAAGGCACAGATGGCTGCTTCTTTAATTCTCAGACACCGACCAGATTATCCACTTTCATTCGCTAGCATCTGCATAATTAATGTGATGTTAGCTTTAAAGTTAAGGCTTTACCAGCGCAATTTCACAACTAAATAAAATGAAAATAGCGTATATTTTTGTATATACGCTATTTTAATTTTATTATAGTAGATATAATAGACTATATTTTTTGTAGTATCTATAAAGATACTACAAAAAATATAGTCTAATGAAATAAATTTTACGGATTTATCGCAAAAAATTTAACCCCGTAACCCGTTAAATGTTGGAACGTAAAATAAGTTATAATTAAACGCGATAGAATCAAGAATTAGTTTCATTCAACATATTATATTTGTATAAATACTAATTTTATGGGGTGTTTTTGATATGATAATAAAATATTGTTTTGATTTATATTGTAACTTAGATAATACGAGATCGCTGTATATTTCATTGTACATGTGAGCAATCCCAGTTCGAACCTTGACAATCGCACCAATGAAATGTTTAATCGCATTTTAAGTGCTGATTTACCACGTGCTCGGCAGTGAAGAGAAATATGGAGAAAAAAACCCTGCATGTCTGGGAAATAAAATATTCCTAGGACATTAGAAATCGACCAACCGCACTGCAGTAGCGTATAATTATTGCTTCATAATCTTCTCAGAAATAAGGGGGGTCTTTGTCCGGCAGTGGGACATTTAAGGCTGTTTTTTTACATTTTTCTATTATAATTTATTTCTGAGTAATTAAATTTATTTTACATTTTATTTAAATTTTATTTACAATATAATAGTTTATTTACTGTAATATTTTCCGATCCAACCTATAAACTGCTCATAACGTGGGACACATATAATTTAAAAATATCAGCGTGATATTAATAAAACTTATGTTTACATATTGGAACTCTAAATTAATAATTAAACCATTTTATTCAAATTAGCCACTTATTCATACAGGACGTTAAGCTTTCTGGCCACGAATCTACAGATTTACGCACAGTCTGTATGTGGAATTTAGCCACTGCCTATTCAAAGATTTTTGACTCCTCAATTCTCTCTGAGAATCAATGTCGAAGTTACTTTTAGAGTTGTCCATGTCCCATAGTCCTATAGTACTAATTAAATTTTGGATTTTAAGTGGCTTCAAATAGGCACCGAAATTGAGGATATTGATGAAAGATTTCTAGAAAAATTTTTAGAAGATGACGTAACTTTCCACACATCACGTACAACGTGAGCTGTTTAGCGTGAAAGTTCAGAAGTCGCATTATTTCACGTTACGGGGACACAAACGTTTAATTTTTTGTGGAGTTTTATAAAAAATCCTGTCCATTGTCTACAACGTTGAAGCACTTATAAACTAACATAGGCCAAGTTATAGCACAACCTTACGAAAAAGTCATATATATCTAATATATCAAAAATATATCTCAAATGAAACTTTTGCCGCAAAATGTCGAGAGGCGGCCATTTGGCTGACATTGTTTTCCATGATTATTTAATACCTACTAAAGGTTGTCTCTTAGTATCGGATTCAGAATAAATTTCGAGTTTTAGCTCTAGCTTAACAACGTTAATATTTGGTTACATGATATGATTTAGACCTTGGACTAGACCCTTGCTAATTAATAAAATAATTGTCTAAAAAAATATTTGTCTCAAAAAATGTAACAAGTTTTCTTAAAAATCAATTGAAGAACGTTAAACATTCCTATCCGTTTATTTACATTCCCGTGTAGTGGCGATTAAGAATAACCACTACCCTATATCTTCCCGTGGGTGTTGTAAGAGGCGATAGTAGAAAACAGGAGATGGGCAGCAGTATCTTCCTGATAACAGCAATATTACAATAAAAAAACTGCGGTTACCAACCCACTCGCCAAGCGTGGCAACTATAGTAAATATACCCCCATGATGAAAGTTACGAAGAGACGGCACCCAGTCCCCGGCAGCCCTGCTGGTCCTGGCTACGGTGGCGACTATAGTAACGGCGCGTTAGGGGGTCCTAAGAATCTCTGGTGGAGATTCGGTTGCCACCTAAGACGACTCGAACTAGCAACATAAAACGCACGCACCCTGAGGACTGACGAGAAGATCCTGGTCCTGGAAGAAGAAATAGACAAATTACGTTGGCATATTATAGGATTATCCGAGGTTCGAAGAGAGGGGAGAACACGGTAATCCTCGAATCTCGAAAGGGAGGGCGACCATCTGTCCCAAGGATGTGTCGGATTAATCGTCCACAAGTCTCTCATCTCATCTGAAAGCGGATGGAAAACCGGTACTTAAAGTCTTTTAGAAGCTCTTTTGTTTTCATTCCCCATAGTGGGACTACTCCGGAGGCGTAGACCAGAAGTACGGTGGTCTTGTTCTTCAAGAAAGGCAACAACGCTCTCTTGCAGAACTACACATCGATATCTCTTCTGAGCTTCGTCAACGTGCTGTTTTCTGCTGTGCTCAGTCATTACGAATCGTCTCGCACGCAGACTCGATGACCTCCAGTCTCCCGAACAAGCCGGTTTCCGAAGAGACTTTAGTACCATATACACACCCTTTGGCTAATTGTACAGAAGACAGAAGAGTATAATCTGCCACTTGGCCTTGCGTATGTGGACTACGAGAAAGCCTTTGATTCTTTCGAAATTCGGGCGGTGCTATAGTCCCTTCAGCGGTGCCAAGTTGATTGTCGGTATATCGAAGTGTTCATGTTTTTATACAGTAGGGCTACGATGACTATCGGAGTATAGAATCAGAGTACAAAACCTATCCAGCTGCAGAGAGGTGTAAGACAGGGTGACATTATATCCTCGAAACTCTTCACCGCTGCGTTGGAAGACGTTTTCAAATTACTGGACTGGAAAGGATACGATATTAACATCAATGACGAGTACATTACTCACCTTCTATTTGCCGACGATATAGTCCTTATGGCAGAATCGCTGGAGGACCTAAGCACTATGCTCAATGACCTCAATAGTGTTTCCCAACGGATAGGTCTTAAGAAGAACATGGATAAACAAAGATCATGTTTAATGTCCATGTCACACCTATACAGGTAGTTGTTGGGAACACTTAGCTCGAAGTTGTTGACGAGTATGTTTAGCTGGGACAGAAATAGTCCGATTATGTAAGTCCAACTTAGACCGAGAGGTCAATCAACGGATTCAATTCGGCTGGGCAGCGTTCGGGAAATTACGATACATCTTCTCGTCAGGTATACCTCAAAACTTGAAAACGAGATTGTACAACCAGTGTGTGTTGCCAGTGATGAACTATGGAACTGAGACGTGGTCCTTCACTACTGGCCGTATGAAGACGCTCAAGGTCGCTCAGCGAGCTATGGAGATGGCTATACTCGGGGTTTCTCTGCGTTGTAAACTAAAAAATGAGTATGTCCTCAGTAGAACCAGAGTAACCGACAGCCCAACGGCGATATAGCTCGAAGAACCGACAATCGATGGGGAATAAAGGTTCTCGAATGGCAGCCTCCTAACCGTAGGCGAAGTGTATGGTGATCCCCCACTAGATGGAGTGACGACCTTGTAAGGCATATGTTCAGTAGTGGACTTGTGAAAATTCCTACATCTATCACTTAAAGAACTACTTTTGAATATGGCTCTCAGTCAGACCTCAACTCTCATTGAATTAGTTGACAACCCGGAACATCGTTTGTACCGAACTTGGATCGTTTTCACATAATTAAATGTTTTTGGTTTGGATGTCATTATTATTTTTAAATAAAATTAATTTTACGGATTTTATCGCGTATATTAATCTATTTTTATATTCCCGACGTTTCGGGTGCTTTCCAGCACCCGTGGTCACGGGGGACTGAGGTGTTTGACGTCCTGCTGTTATAGTTAGCCCGGCTACCTTCAGTTTTTTAATATTAATTTTTGGTCCGATTTACGCAGAATGAGCTTACAGTATCTTGAAGTCTAGCAGTGGTATACTTGGGTTTGGATTTGATTTTATTAATTATGGGATCCCAAGCAGATGGCAGCACCCATCCATCTTCTCTATTGAAATTAGGATGTTTTTTAATTTCAATAGCCTCGCGAATCATCCTTGGGAGGAATCGGTGTTCTTTTGCGAGGATTTGTGGTCTATCAAATCTAATGTAATGGCGGGGACGATCTTGAACATGTTCACAAACTGCAGACTTCCCGATACGTCGGTGCTTCACGTCAGCTATATGTTCTTTAACGCGGGTTTTAATAGATCTTTTTGTTTGTCCTATGTACGAGAGACCACATTCACAATCCAGCTTGTACACTCCTGCATCTTGTAGAGGGATATGACACTTGACGGATGGTAAAAATTGACCAATCTTCTTCAGCGGCTTAAAGTATGTTTTAATGGAAGCTCGCTTCAAGATGTAGCCAACCTTGTCTGTGACCCCTCTGACATAGGGTAGTACAGCAGGCACACGCTCGACTGTGGCTGGCTTCACTCGGTCACTGTGACGTAGGCGCGGGACCCGAAGCTTGTTGTCTTGCAGTACTTGCTCGACGTGCTGAAGCTCGGCGGCCAGATGTTTTCTGTCACAGATCCCTCGTGCTCTCTGAAACAAAGATTTTACCACGGTAGCTAACTGTGAAGGATGATGGTGAGATTCACCATTTAGATATCGGTTGGTATGGGTATTTTTTCTGTACACAGTATGACCAATAGTGTTATCAGGATTTCGGATGACTAAAACATCTAGGAAAGCTAAAGTATTATTTGCTTCTAACTCCATTGTGAATTGTATTTTAGGGTTTATGGAATTAAGGTGGTTAAAAAATGCAGTTACTTTGTCAGATAGTAAAATACGCTACTTTCACAATTTTACCACCACCAAAAATTAATATTAAAAAACTGAAGGTAGCCGGGCTAACTATGACAGCAGGACGTCAAACACCTCAGTCCCCCGTGACCACGGGTGCTGGAAAGCACCCGAAACGTCGGGAATATAAAAATAGATTAATATACGCGATAAAATCATTATGTCATTATTATTGAAAAAAATCCTTTTACTAATTATTATATTATATTGATATGTAATAAAAGTGGAATGAAACTTAAATATTTCGAAAGCTACTCTGCCATAGATGTGCAGAAAAAACATGTATGTTGTCGTTAAGGCTGGTAAATCAAATTAAAATGATTGATGAATTTTTCCGGTAAAAACGCTTTAACCAATTAAAAGGTCGAATTTTGACCTGACACATTAAAAGTGCAAATGAATATATTATGACTTGCAACGTTTTTCATGCGTTTATTCTTCACTGTTTTCTTTTGTTTCTTTTTATAATAATTAGATGTCGGGAAAGTTTCAAGTACTAAGTACCGAAACTAACCGCACCAAATATTTTCCTTTTTGTTCGCCTAATGATCTTCATGATAAATTTTGTATTTCTAAATTACTTAGAAGTGGCCTTGGATTTGAGGACTAAATCCGTAAATCAGTCATTAAGTGATAAAAGTGGCACTCAAGAACTATATATGTAATAGGTTAATTCATGGAGAGTCTAGGTATTTCAGAGGGCTTTATTAGAAATGTAAAATTATACGTGTGTACTTACAACAGTTTTGAGTTATTTGGTAGGGGTTGGGACGAGTAGGAAGATAGGAAGTAGTTCGAAATGATTCGTGTAGTTAAATAAATATGTAATGACGGTGAGACGTCGACATAAGATATAAGAATATTATTCATTTATTAAATAAATAAATATATATACAAAGTTAAATGAAACAAATTTTACGGATTTTATCGCGTTTGATTCAGACTTTTTAATTCCCGACGTCTCCAAAGTTGTTCAAATAGGCTATCACACATGGAATCAATAAAGGCGGCAAATATGCCTACTTTACGATACTGCCAATTTCAGCTAAACGCTTTGCAGCTAGTGTCTGACTGTTATTTGTATCACATACTCAACATATGACATGAAAAGTTTACTCTTTATTAAAGGTATGTAGTATCATGTAAAACATTTCTAAAATAACTATATACCATCACATACTTCTAAGTGCTTTTTTGCTCTTTAAATAGACTAAAATAAAACGAAACAATTCCACTACGCCACCATTATCGTCATTCCACTGCTCAACATAGTCCTGAGCCACCTGCATCCATCGACTTCCCACATGTCTTACCAGGTCGTCACTCCATCTACATATAGTGGAGGGCCGCACTACAATTCGCCTGCTGGTACGAAACTGCCACTCGAGAACGAACCTTTCCAACTCATCGGTTGTCGGTTCTTCGAGCTATATGGCTGGATCATTGCCACTTCTGGTTACTAATCCGTTGGGCTATGTCGGTTACTCTGGTTGTACTGCGAATATCCTCATTTTTGAGTCTATCATGCAGAGAAATCCCGAACATAGCCCTCTCCATAGCTTGCTCAGCGACCTTGAGCTTCCTTATACGGCCAGCAGTGAAGGACCTCGTTTCAGATCCATAAGTAATCACTGGCAACACGCACTGGTTGTACTGTCTTGTTTTCAAGTTTTGAGGTACACCTGACATGAAGATGTGTCGTAATCACCCGAACACTGCCCAGCCGAGTTGAATCCGTCAATTGACCTCTCGATCGAAGTTATACTTACCTAGTCGAACTATTTGTCCCAGGCAAATATTCTTGTCGACATAATGATTTCTTATACTTACGTGAACACTACACATTTATATGAAACTAGTTTTTTATGATTACGATACAATTTAATTTTACGTTAATATTCTGTGAAGAACAACTCTCAAAATAACGTATATTATAGTATTATTCTATGTTAAATATATATATATATATATATATATATATATATATATATATATATATATATATATATATATAGATATATATATATATATATATATATATATGTTATATCTGTTCTGTGTATAGATATATATATATATATATATGTAATATATATATACGTGGTAGAGCCATGCTGCACCTATATTAGTAGTATAGTCGTAGCACGAATGGGTCGGCTCGACCGGGGAAGGACCACGCTCTCACAGAATACCAGCGTAAAATAGAAGCTTAAAGCTGCTGTGTTTCGTTTGGTGAGTGTAGAGAACCGGAGACTCTTTTTAATGGAAATGAGGCATTCCATCTTAGTCCTCACGGGTGACAACGCATCTGCATTTTGAGTTGTAATAGAGGATAGATGTAGATGTCTATGGGCCGCAGCAACCACTTACCATCAGGTGGATTGTGTGCTCGTTTGTCACCCTTATCCTATAAAAAAAAGGTTTATGAGGCTCGATTTAAAATTATTCGAATTTGCCTTATACGTCCTATACAGGGTGGGTCTTGACATACGTCCGCTCAGGGTCATGCACGACGCACAACGCAAAACGACAATGAATAGGCTTGAGGTACGTCAATAATTATTATTAATTGCTTGCTGGACGCGCTGGATGCATTTTGTATCCAGCAAGCCTCCCCACTACTTTTCATGTTCTGCTGATGGATAATGAATAGGCTGGGCGTGCGTCAAATCTGTCTTGCGTCAAGCATGCTACATAGATTGTGTGGATACTGGCTGTACACCAGATTTGTAATTTTATATAGTAACAATGCATACGTTCACTCTGTTGTCAATCAATTAAGATCTTTACGCGTACTCCTTTCATCATGGTAAATGAAAGAAATAAACATTTTATTACGTTGTATCAATAAATTATTAATACAAATAGCTTAATATCTCACTAAAGTTTTACATTTAATTTTAAACAAAAAAAAAAAAACAAGGTGAAAAATCAAAAGTAAAAAATCTAAATGTTAGATCGCTAAAATATGATACAATTTATTGAAAAATATCGATTCCATACGTGGTTGTGGAATACTTCTAGTTTGGACTACTAAACAAAAAATAATTAAAAATTAAAAATTTTGTACAACCGACTTCAATATAAATAAATTATTAAGAATAACTCAAAAACTATTGGTCAGACCTTGGTCAAATTTATATGGGACCACATGAGAAACACCAGAAACTCTTCAGCCGTACTGATATTCGATAGTTTCGGCTACAAACGATGTTTATATACCAACGTTGTAGTATTTTAATTTGATGTCGTTTTTATAAGCAGAAGAAGTATCCAAGCCAGAAACTGATGACCTCAAAAAATAGGTATGTATCTATCTGCAAAGGGTTGACTAACTACTTATTAAAACTATGTATCACTAGTTTTAAAGTCGGTTTTATTAGTTTTCGTAAAGTTAAATCTATCAAATTAAATCTTGCATTATATTGTTAGTTTGTGTAGACTGGGCACGTTTTTTATAGATTGATTTCATCCCAAATCTTTTCCGTTTTTTGTGTTCTAAAGATAACACTAGCAGAATTCCCATCTTTTGGCGTTTTGACAACAAATATAATAGTGAAAGCACGCAATTTTTTTGCATTACAAAATAATTGCGTGCTTTCACTATTATGTTTCATCTAGCATTCTCAGTAGAGAGTAATAGTGTTCTGTGATCTAGCACCATAGATAAGCTAATCTAGCACGATGGATGCGCGCACGATAGTGTGTATACTACGTCCAGCACCGCGGCCTTCAGTGGACGTACGTCAAGATGGACCGTGTATAAGATGCTTAAAATAAAAAAGAAGTTTGAAATTTACAGAATACAGAGGATTGAAATTCCCGCAAAAAAGTTTTATATGGGCGCGCTTGTAGTATACACTCAACATAAACACGTGTTTCCCTTTTTTGGTATGAAGTTGGCGTTCTTCTCTCTGTAGAGAGTAATTGTGTTCTATGATCTTTTGACACAAGTAATAACGAGATTATGGTCTCGGCATCTCTTCAAGAAATTTAAGGCTGTTAGATTAGCGCTCTTGATCTTGAGATCTACTAATCCGTACAGATGAACATTTAAATAAAACTAGTTTTTACGGATTTTATCGGGTATACTAAATTATTTTATATTCCAGTTAGACCATCTTAATTCCATAAATACTAAAATTCTTATATGAGTTATAATGAGTTATAGGCAAACAATTCCATAGCTTTTCTAGATGTGTTAGTAATTCGGAATCCTGATAACACCTTGAGCCACACTGTGCAAAGAAAAAAGACCCATACAGATAGATATTTAAACGTTAAATCTCACCACTATTCTTCTCAGTTAGCTATCGTGAGTAATTTTTTGTTTCAGAGAGCACGAGGGATCTGTGACAGTAAAAACCTGGCCGCCGAGCTGCAACACGTCAAGAAAGTTTCGCAAGACTACAAGCTGGCCCCAGTTGAAAGAGTGCCTGTTGTATTGCCATATGTCAGAGGTGTCACTGGAGAGATTGGCTACATCTTGAAGCGTCCTTCCAATAAGGCATACTTTAAGCCGCCGAACAAGATTAGTCAGTTTTTACCATCAGTCAAGTGTAATGTCCCTCTGCAAGATGCAGGAGTGTACAAGCTTGATTTTGAATGTGGTTTCTCTTATATAGGACAAAATAAAAGATCATTAAAAATCCGTGTTAAAGAACACACAGCTCATGTGAAGAAGCGACGCTCTGGGAAGTCTGCAGTCTGTGAACACGTACAGGATCGCCCACGTCACTACATTAGATTTGATAGACCACAAATCCTTGCTAAAGAACACCAATTCCTACCAAGGATGATTCGCGAGATCATTTTAATCAAAAAACATCCTAATTTCAATAGAAAAGATGACTGGTTGCTACCATTAGCTTGGGATCCTATAATTAATAAAATTAAATCCTTAACCGCTTACGCAACTGCAAGTGATTTCAAGATACTATAAGTTCACACTACGTAGCTCGTAACAAGAAAAAATAATTATAATCTGGAGGTAGCTGTGGTTAACTATAACATTGGGTGTTGTAAACCTAGTTAAATAAGTAAAAACTAGTTTTATATAAATACTTGTCGACAACTTCGAACGTAGTGTTCCCAACAACTACAGGAACACGTGTAATATGGACTTTACACATGACCTTTGTTTTATCCGTGTTCAGCTTAAGACCTATCCGTTGAGAGAGACTATTGAGGTCCTTGAGCATAGTGCTTAGGTCTGCATCAGCAGAGTCAAATTCTATTGATTTCATGTAAGCAAAGAGCTCTTATCTCTGATGAAAACAAAATTATTGAACAGTGTGCTTACTGGCCACAATTATTATTATTAAAAACACAGAACAAAAATATTATCTTCAACAGAAAGCACATTCTAAAAGGTTTGTGAAATCTTAACGATGATATTACTTCAGCGAACATTTTACTTACGTTAAACTTGTTACGGGTATTAAGGTAGTTTGAATTTGAATACCCGGGTGTACCATTATTAACCGAATTAACTCCGCTCTGTAAGACAAAGAACTTGTATTCCCCTGATGACATGTACACTGAAGATTATGATAAATTGACGCAACAAACTTAAAATTCTTATATATTTCCAAACATACATGCAAGTAATACAAATTAAAAGAAATAATTATATATCTCTTTTCCTTGTAACGGTGATGCTTTTACAAAAATATACCACTCTATATTCCTACATTTACATCATCCAATGGGACGAATTTCGACATGACTGGAGAGAGATCAGGCGCTGTATCAACGGCTTAACGTGCTTACCGAGAACGGGGGTGAAATACCGCCAAAATCCTGACTCCTGGCTACTATTGAGAATTTCTTGACAGAAAAATCGGGACTCGAAACTGAGACCTCATGCTTTGCAGTCCTCGGTTGGTCTAATAAACGCCGACTTCTGTTAGACCTCGCTGATCTAATAGAAGTCTATTAGACCAACGATATCGTCAAGTATTTCAAAAACATATAGTCGAATTGAGTACCTCCTCCTTTTTGAAGTCGGCTGAAAAGGGTGGTGTTTTATCCGGAAAATCTTCACTAATAAGTTGTAAGATGTTTTTAAGCTACTGGAATAGAAAGAATACGAAAATAACATCACTGGAGAGTGTGCTCAGAGTCTAGAAACAAACAGTTTTGAATTTTTCTTTTTTATTTAAGCTTCTAGAACGTTTAATAAATTTTCTCGGTTAAATTGTTTTATTTATCAATTCCTTCTTATCTATTTTCTTTCCATTGATAAAGTTGATAGAAAAGAAAAATCATCGAACTTAATAAATTCGTTGGTAATGTGATAAATGGTAAGAAGTGTGATTTCAGAACGGTGCTGACTTTTGAAAAAGTTTTTTTTTTTTACCCAATAATTTTAACTTAATCCTTAGTAGCCAAAGATTAAAGTAAAAAGAAAACATAAAATAATTTACAGTTATTAATATATAGGCCAACGGCGGACCAGAGGTTAGTAGCCATACGCAGGCGTTCCTCTCTGTCAAAGTATAAGTGCACGCGGTCCTGTGCGTAGAAGAAAAATAGTTGCAGCCGCACTGCTCACTAGACTAAATCAAGTTGCGCGGCTAAATCTACATCATACAAAAATGCCGATTTTTAAGTTTTTGCTGCAAAAACAGATCAGCCAGATCAAATTTACAAAAAGATTGCGTTACCTTTCATATACAAGTAATTTTAATAAAATTATTGATATTTAATTCTTTTTGAACTTAAAAATTACAATAATAACGGTGTGTTATTACAGATTTGTCACTTATATAGGCTGCTCACCCGCTTTCAATATGCAGATCGGTCCTTCAAAAATTTTTAGTTATCCAAGAGTATCACGCACTTTAAAAATTTTAAATTAAGACTTAATAATAAAATTAAAATGAGATGGAATATAATTAATAGCGAAACCGGTAAAGACAAACCTCGTAACACAAATTATCAATTGAAAATTAATAATAAATTGACTAGATCAAATCAAAAAGTGCAGCGGTGTTTGAGAAATATTTCACTGATATTCCTATTTTGGCAACAAATTCATTGAATACTTCTCCAACTGTCGCCGATTCATTACTCAAACAAAATATTAATACCTGTTTAAAGGAGTTTAGATTTGAAAAAGTATTACCACAAGATATTGTATAATATTTCAAAACCCTTGATGTGAAGGAAATCGCAGATTTATGGGTGATTTCCGTTACGGTTATTGCGTCCATAATAGATTTAATTGCATCTCATCTTGCTATTATTTTTAATACTAGCATCAAATCTGGTGTGTTTCCTGATTTAATGTAACGTAGTAAAGTAATACTATGTATTTAAATCTGGTAGTACATTGGACCTCGCAAATTTTAGACCTATTTCTGTACTACCAACTCTCCTTAAAATTTTTGAAGTGACAGTTTTAGATCAATCGTTATTTTTTTAATAAAAATAAATTACTTCATAAAAATTAATTTGGTTTCACAAGGGATCGTTCGACGACTGAAGCAGGTGTCGAGCTTATGAAATATATTTTTATTGCCTGTGATGGTTTACAAGATGCCTTAGGTGGTATGTTTTTATGATCTATCCAAGGCTTCCGATTGTGTTCATCATGAAATATTAATCAGGTAACTACAACATTATCGTGTAAAACATATCGCTTAGACTTATTATTTCATATTTAAATAACAGAACTTAAAAAGTCGTTATCAACTGTAAAGGTTCCTCCGGATCAGTTATATCAACGGGCGTTCCTCAGGGCTTGATTCTTGGCCCATTCCTGTTCTTAGTTTTTTTTTTAATTAATGACTTACCTTATCTTGTAGGGGACAATCACGACATAGTATTATTTGCTGATAATACCTCTTTAATTTTCAAACTCAAACGACAGTCAATTAATTTTGACAATGTAAATAATGCTCTATCGTAATTGGTACATTGGTTTAACGTCAACAATTTGCTCTCAAACGGCAATAAGACAAAATGTATTAAATTTGCAATACCTAATGTTAAACATTCAAATACCATCTCTTAAATGAGGAGAAGTTGAGTCTGTAGATAGCACTGTCTTTCTTGGTATTACTATTGACGCAAAATTTCAATGGGGACCATATACAGGGTATTTATGGAACGCTCCCGAAAACTAAGACAGGCGACAACACCAAGTACACCTTTGATCATGGGTCACAAATAAATTCGATCCTGATGAAAAAATATCATCTTTTTACAACGTTTTATTAGCTTTATTCACGCGCCATCATGTTAGTACAGCTAAATGAAACGATAATTTCATAAAATATATCATGAAAATACTGAAACATAAAACCAGCAGTGGAATGACTGAATTTATATCACCTGACTGAAAGGTCAATGTACGCGCGAACGCAAATTCGCACGGCCCGCAACTAGCGGGCCATATCACAATATCTAATAATTTACAACACTTGTCTAAATACCTAACTTATTTACTTAACCTACTATTTTGCCACTGTGCTTGTCTCCACTTAGCCACTTTAATCCGAATTTACAGGTTAAATAACCCAAATAACTGGTTCGATTCCCCGCTAATGAAAAAATACTTAAATGAAATGTAACCAAGGTTGGAGTCATGAGTTTTTATTCATCGTGTAGGTATGTTTATTATTCTCATGTATTCAGTTATGTACCTATTCAGATTAGTCTAGTACTAAGTTATTTAAAAAAAAATAGGTATGAAACAGCTTACCGCTCTAAATCCTCCGTGGTCTTATGAGATGCGGCTCAAATTGTGCTCCATTCATTTCAAGGTAGATTTGGGTGCAGGCGGGGCATCATCGTGTGGTCTTCGACACAGTCCGTACGTAGTTTCTCGAAAGCATCCACGATCCTTTGGCGCATTTCTTCAGCACTATCACATTCACGATTAAAAACCCTTTCTTTCACATACCCCACAAAAAGAAGTCTAACGGAGTCAGATCTGGTGAGCGAGGTGGCCAAGCGTGTGGTCCTAGTCTGCCGATCCAGCGATCATCAAATAGCTCATTGAGGCGCTCACGGACGAACCTCACGAAATGTGGAGGGGCACCATCATGTTGGAACCATGTGCGGCGATATTCAGCCAACGATAGGTCGTTTAAAATGTCAACCAACTGTTCATTTATAAAGTTTAGGTATCGCTGTCCGTTCAGTCGCTCTGGCAGAAACACTGGTCCCAATATGCGATCCTTAAATAAACCTGCCCATACGTTAACCGACCATCGGGTTTGGTGCCCGGTTTGTCGAACAGCGTGCGGGTTAACCTCTGAATACACGTGTGTATTTCTTCGGTTCCACAGGCCGTTTCTGGTAAATGTCGACTCATCCGTCCAGATAATGTGCTCAATGGAACCAGGCACACGTTGTTGCTGGTATAATAACCAACGGCAGAAAACTCGTCGGCGGTCGTGATCGCCGGGAACTAAAGCTTGCACTTTGTGCAATTTGTATGGGCGCATTCGGTTACGCTTCAACACTTTGTGCACTGCACAGTATGACACACTTGTTCCATCCCGACGTCTTAACAATTTATTTAGCGATACTTCGTGTACCTAGGTTCGGATACCTAACACGTTGCCGTATTCATAATCACTATAAACGTACGCGTTAAGCATTATTAAAACAAAAAACGTAACAACAAGAATAATACGAACAGGTAATCACAAGTATTAACAATTTAATAAAGAAAACGATTGAGCTGTCGCTCGCGCACGCGTGTACAAAATCAACACGGAACTGTTTCAAAAACTACAATTAATAACGAACCCCTCCAAAACTGAAACCTACTGCGTCACAGCGTGAGGCGACACGAGCCGGCCGGGTTACATTCTGCCGTCGTAATAAAGAAGGACGCAACTAACAAAAACGTAAAATGGAAATAAAAAATAAATTTATGAATTTTTCTTTCAGACCCCGTGTCTAAAGTATATTAAAAGGTATCTATATGAAAATTGAAATATGTACGTAGAGACATGAAGATTTTAAGGACGAACTTATTTTTTTGATAATTTGTTTATTTATTTAAATAAAACGAATTTTCCTTTTCATCTTAGATTAAAAAATACACCTGGCAACACAAAAACATCGAAGGAAAGACGCATACAACTATATGCATCTTCCCAACCTAATAAATAAAAAAAAACTGCCATTCATTTAACATTTTTACATATTTTGGAAAGGTCATTTGAAGTTGAAAGGACGCTAATAGTAATTAACTACTTTTTTCTTAGTAAATATTAGAAAAGCATTGGTAGTCAGACACAAAAAATAACAACCCGCAACTCTTGAGTAATGATTTTAAAGGGGATATCATACAAGACTTACTACGATAATAATTAAAAATTAAAAATTTTGTACAACCGACTTTAATATAAATAATTAAGGATGACTCAAAAACTATTGGTCTGACCTCGATCAAATTTATATGGGACCACATGTGAAACACCAGCTCTTAGTAATAAGATATAAGCTCTTAATAATAAGATATAGAATAAAAAGACAAGAACAATTGAAATTTAAGTAATCGATGCAAATATTGTTAAAGATGACGTAGCCACTGGTTAAATAAGTCTTTTCTTTTATGTTGAATGTGTATAAGTCTTTTCTAATAAAAAGATGTCATCTGTGATCAACAGTTACGTCTAAAATTCTTACGATAATTTCTAAAATATTGATATTTGTGAATATTAAAAAAATTTAGTAGATGCGCCTTCTTATCATGAGTCATGGTATATTTAACTCATTTATTCAAAAATTGTTAGATGCGCCCTTTTTTCTTACGACCGCAGCATTGTTTCGTACCGAGCTAGATACAGGTCGACAGCGGAGAGAGTGTGGGTACAGTCGCATTCTAAAGTACTACATGGTATTGGGCTATTGTTTTATAATATTATAGTAATTAATTGTTTAATTAGAACTTTGGAAGAGGTGGGAATTAAAAATGGATAATGTTTACTTGAGCATTATTTGTTATTTCTATCGTAAAATATAAAGTAGTTTGTAACAAAAAAAACTTAAGCTAAGGGTGACACGCCGTCCATTATGACGTCTTGGGTCACATGAAAGTCAGATGTTGATGGTGTGTTGGTGTTACTGGATGCTACTTCATCATCACTTTCATCTTCGCTTGAGCTTCCGTCATCAGGTCGATCACATGGTAATTTTTTCGATATTCTCCCTCAACACTTTACTGCACAATTTTCCCCGTTCACCTTCTCCTATCATATTTACCTTTTCGTTCACTAGTTTAGTCATAAAACAATAGATATAAATAATTTTTGTTTCCTTCCTTTTTAAAACATCGTCGCGAGTCGCAAAGTAAGCTGTGTATGCGACTGTATTTTTGGAGCGAACAAAGCGCGGGAACCAATAGCATGCAGGCACAGTAATACTGGCGGATTGTTCCCCCGTCGCGCCCCTTCGTACCTATATGTGATAAATCGCTCAGTGCCCAAGTTCAAGGCCAGCGTTCTTTTTTCACCATTCGCGCGTACATTAACCTCCATTAGTCAGGTGATATCAATTCAGTTTCCACTGCTGGTTTTATGTTTCAGTATTTTCATGATTTTTTTTTATGAAATTATCGATTCATTTAGCTGTACTAACATGATGGCGCGTGAATAAAGCTAATAAAACGTTGTAAAAATATGATTTTTTTTTCATCAGGATCAAATTTATTTGTTTTGAAAGATGACCTTATCACAAAAATTGATAAGGGCGTGCTTCGGTGGTTTGGGCACGTTGAGCGAATGAGTGAAGACCGAATGGTGAAGAAAATATATAGCGCGAAAGTTAATATTAAAAGGTGTCGAGGTAGACCGAGACTAACTTTCGAAGACCATGTGAGCAAATTGCTCGAAGAGGGTAGGGTCAAAAGTACTCGGATACCTAGACGTGCATGCATTAAGAAGATAATGAATCTGAAAGAAGCGAAAGAGGTTTGTAAGGATCGTGACACTTGGCGATCTGTTCTCTCTGGCTACCCCGTCAGGGATTGTGCGTGAAGATAAGTAAATTTATTTGTGACCCATGATCAAAGGTATACTTGGTGCTGTCGCCTGTCTTAGTTTTCGGGAGCGTTCCAAAAATACCCTGTATATATAAATTAGTAAACAGACTTATTTCTGCAGTACATGCTGCTATGGAGTATGCATCGACTTACATCGATGCTATATTTGTTTTGCAAAAGAGAGCCGTACAGGCGATTTATAACTTAAATTTTAATAAGTCCCTTAGATAAAAATTTAAAAAAAAATAAACATATTAACTTTGGCATCGCAATATATGTATGAAAATGTAATGTATGTACATAAAAACATAAATAGCTTAGATAAGAATAAAGATGTTCATATTTTAAACCCTAGGAACAAACATAAGCTTGGAATACCAGTTAAATGTCTCCACAGAATTAATAATTCATTTACGGGACAGTACGCTTTTAATACATAAAAATAAAAGGGACCTACTTTCAAATCCCAAATCACACAAATCCAGAGAAGAGCTGAAGAAACCCTGGCAGACGAACTAACGATCATAATAGGAGATCCGAGTCTACAGATGCGCGCCCTGAAATGAAGCAGAGACGCAGACCTGGGCATTGTAATCAGGAAAGCAATAAACGACGAAATCTGCTCGCTAAAAACGACGGCGAACCGTCGAGGCCGGCCAACCAAGGCAACGCAATCTCAACAACAGATCGAAGCACAATCCAAGCAGTTGGAAAGCGTCGGAGCAGATCATCAACCATGGCTTCTCACTGTAAAAATCAAACACAACATAGAGGAAAACAAATCTCGCAACACAAGGAGGATATGCGAGGACGAGGAGACGAGGGAAGCATACCAACAAACCATGTGGGAAGGCTTCCGCTACCTGCACGGGGAAATAACCATGGAGGAAGACTGCGAAAGATACCTCCGAAACATGCAGCATTCACAGCAGCCCTCAACGAACACGCACCTCTCAGAACAACGAGACGAGAACATCTACCACCGGAAATAAATGAAAAGATAGACTTCAGAAACAAGCTGAAAAAAATTAAATGGCAGGCGAAGCACTGCAGTCCCAACCTACAACGAGAGGTACGTGCCCTGTACAAAAAAGCCAAAAAAGAAGCAGACCAAGCACTGAGAGAATATATCGAGAAGGGCTGACTCGATAAGATCCAGGATCCGAATGACAATAGGTCGCAAATGTGGCGCATCCAAAGCAACATGAAGAAACCAATCATGAAAATACCAAACACGACGGGCTGCAAAATATAAAAAGAGACAATCGAGTCACTGACCGAGGCAGCAATAGTAAAAGAGGCAGTGATTGCGACGGAAGACGAGGGCACATAGAAAATGACCCCGTTGCAGCCACTCGATCCAACATCAAAACACGAAGTCAAAATACCACTGAGCAGGTTCAAAAACAAAAATGCCCCCGGGCCAGATGGAATCAACGCAGACGCCCTCAAAGTCGGGGGAGAAGTCTTCACAGAGGAATTTGTACCTCTTGCTAACTTTATATTGTCTACAGGTTACTTTCCTAAGAGATGGAAAACCGGCGTGTGCATCTTTCTGAAAGAAAGAAGAATTAAGGGGTTCAAACTCTCACAGTACACGGATGACCTCCGCATTCTCAACAGAGCCACAAACCCAGACCATGCAACCATGCAGAGTGTAGGGTAGAGAAAACCGAGTGCATTATGTTCTCAAAGAAAAGTAAATACCGCCCAGCGGTAAAATTAAAACAACAGACGCTACCATACCAAAAACAGTTCAAATACCTCGGCGTGGTCTTCGATAAACGCATGAAAATGAATCAACACACCGAAAAGGTAGTGAAGAAACTGAAACGGGTCAGTGGAGCCCTTGGCCCGATAATTGTACACTACGCAAAAACAGATCTAGAAACCAAACTGGCCATAATACAATTCGCGCTAGTGATCGTTGAGTTCGTGGGGCACCCGTTTGTCAAGCTTTTTTATCTTGCCAAATTGACGCAAATGGACCAATATTGTTTTAATGCTAATTTCAAAAGCTGCACTTAATTTAGCCGTAGTTTTTTTTTATTTAAAAAACGTTACCTCCGCTCTAGGATTTTCTCCTGTATCGTGAGTTCACATACATAAATTTCACAAGAAGAAACATCCAGACCCGGAACAATTATTTATACGCCATACAAATACTTGTTCTGTGCGGGATTCGATCCCGCGGCCCTTAGCGCAGCAACTTATTGCTAAGCCACTGCGCCACGGAGTTGTTAAAAATTGAGTATCATCAGCTTCTACAATCACTTTTAATTCGTCATTGCCGACCATAGTTTTCCGACGACCACGGGGTTCATTATTCAGATTGAAATTTCCAAAACGGAAGCGGGGAAATCAATAACATGTGGTGTGTTCGTTTGTAGTATTTACTCTGTAAACGTCGTTGATGTTGCGTGCCGCTTGTTCTACGTTACTGCCCTGACGGTACTCATTCAATAATTACTCGAATTTTTTACGTTTCTATGATGACAAAAAAGATTCAAATGCTTTGAAAAGATAACGCTAATTAATAAACAAATGACTTATTTTGAAAAAAAATTCCATGTTGTTAAAATAAAATTAAAATGAATTCTTAGCAAAACAAAAATGATTTTGATTTGAAATGGCCGGTGCAGTGGAACGGCAATTTCATAGGTAAAGACCTATTAACACCTAAGGAATGTATTAGATTTTAGATCTACAACTAATTACCTGCTGGTGGCTGCTGGTTTTTGAAAAATATGAAATCAAAGTCAAGTCAAACTTGTAGAATCGACCATATTACTATCCCAGTTAAAACATTCAAATTTCGATTATCTGATTGATGTTTCTTAAAATTCTTCTAAATGTAAAATAATAACTACATAATCTCGGAAGTCTTTATTTTTTTAAATTTTGTTAACTTTAAGTAATGAATTAAAAATTACTTCCATTATACTATACCTTTAATATTATTTTAATAAAAACGATATAGCTTTAGGAAAGTGTTATCCGAAACTTTTACTTCAAATTTACATAAGCTTAATAAGAAGCATTATAAATCGAGAAAGCGACCTTCAACAGGATTAAAACGTAGGTAATAGTCATCTACTTTTAAAGGTTAACTCCACAGGCTCGCGTCGGACTATTCGGACGAATCGTATATACGTTATTTTTTTATAGGATAACAGTGACAAACGAGCACACGAGCACATGGTAAGTGGTTGCTGCGGCCCATGGACATCTACATCTATCCTCGTTTGCGAATCAAAATGCAGATGCGTTGTCACCCGTGAGGACTAAGATGGAATGCCTCATTTCCAGTAAAAAGGACCTCCGGCCACCTGCACTCACCAAGCGAAACGCAGAGGCAAACCTCTACTTCACGCTGGTATTCTGTAAGGTCGTGGTACCACCCCGGTTCGAGCCGGCCCATCCGTGCGACAGCAAAAGCTGCCGCGTGGCTCTACCACTGTTAAGATACTTTTTATAAGTTAATTGATTATAAAAAGTAAGCATACATAGTTTAACGACATTTCCGACCGCTAATGCTGTTCTTTCTCTTACTCTTATAGGAAACGTTGACGTTCACAAGTACTTAACACTGACTCCATAAACGAAATGAACATAAATAAATTATAATTTAAAATAATATTAGATTTAGGGATATTTTTAAAAAATAACAGTGACGATTCTAGAGAGAATTATACTGGTGATCCTGATCAGAATACTAGTATAAAGTTATTAAATTATGGTTTTGTCATTGGTCCTTAATCCAAATTTTCCAGTAAAATGGGTCTCCGGTTCTCTACACTCACTATATGAAACACAGCAGTATCAAGCTGCCATTTTACGCTGGTATTCCGTGAGAGCGTGGTCCTTCCTCGGTCGAGCCGACCCATCCGTGCTACAACTATACTACTAATATAGCTGCAGCATTGCTCTACCACGTATAAAATACAAAATTAACATAAGTTTAAAAATAATAAAAATAAAATACATAAGTTTATGTTATATAACATATACCTACTATGTATCTTCTTTAGCACACGTCTATAATATTCCATTTCAGGTCGGTATCAACCCTAGCGTTACACGCCCCGGCTCAATGTCAACGGCGCTTGAACTCTCACGTACAGAGAGTGTCACCGCTGTGACATAGGCAAAGCTTCTAAGGAGATGTCAAATTTTTTTAATTTTTTGGTAGGGTTGGCACAGGAGGATAAAACTAAATAAATAAAACGTTTATCAACATTCTAATAGATACTTAAAATATAATATTTTTTTATAAACTACGTTTTCTAAATGTTTTACTTTTATAATTATTGTTTTTCAACAATTAATTATGGCTTTTAATCAAAAGGTAAATTCTAAATTTAATGTAAAGTTTTTTTAATGATCTATTGGAAAGCACTCGCATTTCATAACAATAATAAAATCTTGCACACGTTTTAATATTTCACTACCAATATTTACAATGTTTCTTTCGACGTCAAAATATTCGCGAAATTTTCGCTCAAGCAATTCAACAAATGCGATAAAATTGTCAGGAAGTATTATTAAACACCCCAATTGAACACTATAGTAAAATCCTTGTTGGTTGTTCAGATCTATTAACGTACAATTTTATTTTCTCACATTTGTGATGTTGGAGACAATATTTTCTATACAAATATCCCGACGCATAGACTGAACCATTTTTTTCTGGTAAATCAAATAGATAATCAATTGTTCCTACTGTTAACATAGGGGCAGTAACATTGTCAAGTTGCGGTGATGGCATAATAAAATACGACAATCGTTTTGTTTCATAAGTAACATATCGAAATCATATCAATCAATTGTAGATACAATAAATATTTTGAGGTTTCCGTAAGATATTGGTTATAAACATCTTATTGAAGCCAATACTAACTAGATGATATGTTGTTCCTGGCAGTAACCATGCGCCTGTCTGACTTTTCAAAAGAAATTTTCAAGTCAATCTTTAATTTCTTCTGATTTTAATTCTTCATGAAGTTTTATTAAAGATTTTTTAGACACTTAAAATTCGTGAATGAAATTTATGCTATTTGTTACGTCTTTCTGCTTATCACTACTTGATTTTAGTTTCCTGCAAAATGTTAGCATTTTTTCTAAAAACTCAATTTGATAACTATCGCATTGAAAAGCTCTTTTATATTTCGTCGCTAACGCTGCAAAAATTTTTTTCATCAGAAAATTAAATATATTAGACTTAATGTGTAAAGTGGTAAAGGCAGTGGTAAAGTAAAAAATGACTTTCAATAAGAATCACACATGTGAAAAGTAAAAAAATGACTTTCAATAAGAATTACACATGTAATCTATATTGAATAAAAATTATTCTATTCTATTCTGTTCTTTTCTATTCTATTCTGTTCTATTCTATTCTATTCTATCCTTGAATAGAAAAGAATAATTTTTTATTAAAGGAATATACGGAAAACGACAAATAAGATTAATTTTCTGATAAAAAAGCTTGTAATCGGGGAATAATGAATGTTTTCTTGCTCTCCTATAATTTTTTGAAAAATATAGGTTCGCCCGTTTGCGGTGTCAACGACAATTTATTAGGAGATCGCAGTGTACTTGAAAAATGAATATAACTTGAAAAAATCAGCGGTAACTTCGATAAGATTTAAATCTACGTAAACCATATTTACACTTTTTTATATTTAATTTGATACGAATTATTCTTTAAAAAACAAAATTTGACACTTATTATTTTTTACACAACCCTGAGTTTGAGCACTGGCCGAGCCAATTTAAAGCATATTCTCTCTGTACATGACGAGCCACCAGTGCTCATGCATACACGTGCCTCAAGCTTGTAGTAGTGTATCTATCACAGCGCGGTTGTATGTAGCTTTGCCTCTGTACGGTACGATTTCTTTACTCATGTAATGGGGCAAACATTATCATAAGTATCTTCGAGCGTAAAATCCCGAACCACAATTTTATATTATAAAACAGACTTACAACATTAAATATGCTTTGTACATGTACATAATACTACCTATTGAGAGGCACTATTGAGGTTATGAGCATAACACTACGGCTTTGTAACTCAATATGATAATATTATATGGTTGAGAAATCAAATACAGTGCAATAGGTTGACAAAATCTTTTAAAGCAACAGTGAAGAGATAAGGAGATATCATATTTCCTTATTTACAACTATTCTGTAAATTGATTAGTTTCGTACTCTGTACAATGTTTTATAGTCGAAAAACAACATAGATTTATTGTACAAATACTTTCATATGCGTACAATTACTCGGACAACACTAATATGTTATATAAAACACGAAATTATAGAATGTATATATCAAACAAAACGGAAAATTTAACAGAAGGTATAGATCTTCTGCCCTGCTGGAAGGTATATAAACCCTCTAACAAAAATTAGGCGGTTTTGATTTCTTTTATAGCTTAAAGATGACTTTAATCATAAGAAAATATTAATAATATATCCTGGCGTAATAGAAAATGTAAGCTAGCTAATACAAACAAAAATTAAAAGGTGGCTTGTAGCGAGTTTAAAACATCTTGGCGAAATTTTATATTTTTTGTAGATAATTGGGGGATGATAATAGGGTTGGGGGTGGGAAGAGGAACGGTGTTTGACGTAAAAAATATTTCGAGGCGATTAAAGTTACTGATTCTATGTGAAAGGTTATTTACAGTCACACGCTCAGCTTAGTAAGCGAGACGTTGAACATGTTTTACAAAGGAAGTAAACAATGACTTAAGTAAACGTTTCATTTTTCAGAGAAAGCAAGCAGCAAATTTGAAGTCTCATTTCCAATTTTCTTCAAACATCCAATTTCCAATTTCTGGATAATCGCGATCTTGCGCAATTGAACATTCGATTACTCGAATACAAAGACTACCTAAACGATCGAATTTGCTGCCTTTAATTGCATTTGAATTGAAAGCGTATAACGCGATTGAAAGAAATGAAAGTTAAAATCTTTTACAGAAATTTTCACGTTTGTTTTAGATCTATATTCATAATATCATTGTTGGACTAACATAAAAATATATTGTATATAAACTATTAAAACGTAAAGTTATACTATTAAATAATGTCTACATAATAGGATTTTCTATTTTAGCAAGTTGGGAAAAATTATACTTATTTACTATTCATCGTTTTGTAATGTTCTCTTTCTCTCTCTCTATTCCCTCTCTCTCTCTCTATTCTCTCTCTCTCTCTCTCTCTTTCTCTCTCTCTCTCTCTCTATTATATATAAATGGTCGTCTACAACATATAAAATAACATAAATCAATATAAATCTATGTCACCATAATATAATCAAAATATTCATCTGTCCCAAGAAAATTTCTAAAGGTTTGGTTGTAGGCCGTTTGATAAATTTATGGCGTGATCGTCTTAGTTAGGACCTTTATTTACGTTGTTTTTGTTTAGTTTTTTTAGGTGCCTATTACAATAATAAATATTCACTAGAGCAATCGAAAGCAGATGGTAGTGCCCTATAATTATGTTAAGCTAAAGAACACAGTTCACGAAGAAAGGGCTCAAAAAAGGTTAAAGTTAAAAACATTAAATAGTCTCTAACTCACTTGTTTCAGGTTCACATCAGTCAATTCTATTTTTTTTTTGAAAGCGTTACCTCTCCCGTAGGATTTTCGCCCGTACCGTGGGGGCAGTATTTATACATAAATTTCACAAGGATATTTCTTATCAATTAATAACTTCTCGCTTGGAAAAGGCTTACAAATATTTATATAAAAATACCCGATACAATTCTCATCATGGGGGGTGTATTGCTATAGTTGTCAACGCTTGGCGAGTGGGTTGGCAAGCGAAGTTTTTTTTGTTATTTTGCTGTTATTAGAAAGATGTTGCTGCCCATTTTCTGCCACAGTTTCCTTCTGCCGTCTCTTACGACACCCACAGGAAGATCTAGGATAGTGATTCTTGCTCACCGCTATACGGGAGGTAGGGAAGTTTGGAATGGGGCAACAGAACCCAAGGGGCCAGCAGCTGGTCGACCTAATGGAGAAAGATGGACTCTTTATGGTGAACTCTTTCTTCCAAAGCAGCCCCATAGGAAGTGGACCTGTTCGAGCCCCCACGGTTCGACAAAAAATGAGATTGACTTCATTATGACGACTAGACGGCAACTGTTCAGTGATGTCTCTGTGATCGTGAGGGTGAAAACCGGTAGCGATCACCGAATAGTGGGAGGCACACTGAACCTAGACGTCGAGTTGGAGAGGTCACGTCTAAAGAAGTCAACACTCTGCCTTCCTCGTGCGCGAACATTTGCCGTCTAGTCGTCATAGTGAAGTCAATCTCAGTTTTTGTCGAACTGTCAGAGCTTGGTCAGGTCTTTCTGTGTGCCGCTTCTGGAAGAAAGAGTTCATCATAAAGAGTTCCTCTTCCTCCATGAAATTTGCCACCTGCTGCCTCCTTTAATTACGTTGCCCTATCCCGAATTTCCCTACCTTTAGCTCAATGTTTTCTCTTGTGCCCAGTTTTGCGTTGAAGTCTCTCATCAAAAATGTACATTATGTTTTGGAGGAATACATGGTTCTATAAATATCCTCATACATTTTATCCACCTCCTCATATGGATGTGCAGAGGTTTGTGCTTAAATCTGTATGACATTTAACGAATACCGTTTGATCATTCTGAGTATAAGGTACGCAACCCTTGTCGTCACACTCCCAATCTTTACAACGTTGTTATCGAGAGACTAGTGAACAGATGGTCGCCTTCCCGGTAATAAGTTGCCGGATTCGAAGATTGCCGTGTCCTTTCCTCTATTCGGACCTCAGAAAATCCTATAATATCCCAGCGTAACTTATTTATCCCTCCTTCCAGCTTTAGGATCTTTTCGTCAGCCGTCATGGTGCGTACGTTATGCATTGCCGGATCAAGTCGTCTTAAGTAGCAAGCAAATCCTCACCGGAGATTTTTAGCACACCGTACCCAGGAAGAGCGGTGTCGCCGAGAACTGGGAGCCGTTTATTTTTGTCATTGCTCAAACAATCATCATTGAAATGCAATTCCAAAAAACGCAACAAGCATCAATACAACTATCATCGGACTTACGCCAGCCCAAGGTCCCCCATACGATCTCAGCAGAAATCCCCACACGAATGACTCCATTGACCAGAACCACAAGATCCGCAGATCCATCATAAGATGCTATACCCCAAGTAGCAGTAAGCAGAAATATCATACTACTACTACATATTATATAATCATCCGGATCACAGCATGAATCATCACCGCACACCCACATGATCCCTATCAACTTTAGCAACCAAATTGTTAATGTTGTTAATTAAAATAGCAGCACGCTACTAAAACGGCAGTAACGAAACATCCATGTATAATTGGATTATTGCACTAAAACATGAAGTTGAGTATGCTTGTTGCACTTAAAAGTATACCAAACACACTCTTCCTAATCCGAAAAACGCTGCCCACAATCGCTAGGGGTGTGTGATATCCACGGGCAAGTCGTATTGTTACAACAAACCCGCTCATTACCAGCGCTAACTTAATACGTCTACGGACTAGGAAATATCGTTTAGCGAATCCTCAGCCTACACGCCACTATAATAATCATTTTCAAGTCCCATTTATATCGGTATAATGCTTTTACATATTTGAGACCTTCCACATATTTGTTTCATTTCGTAGACCTTACTATCATATGTCTTTTATATATTGGATTTCCAGCCACAACTCTGCTATTATAATGCTTATGTATCTAAGAGACCTTCTACAAGTTGGACAAAACGAACGGGACATGGAGAGAAAGTACATTAAAAATATTGAATTTGAATCATTAAATATTAAAGATATAAATTTTCACTCAAAAGAGACATTCCTTTGTTTATAAAAATAAGAATAACCACATTTAAATATTTTTTAAAAAGCTTACCTGAGCCCGGAATCGAAATAACTAAAAAGGAAAAAAAGGCAGTCACTATTTTATTGCACTAATCGATAGAGTCTACGATAAGGATAAAATCATTCGAATAAATATTGTATATTACAATTAAGGAAGACTATGAAATCTTAGTTCGTAAATTTCGACTCTAAATAACATCCTAATCTAGACTGTTAACTTATAAAAGTAAAAGATCTTTTATCATTTTATCACAATGAGATTCAGCGCGGGAACGCAGTTCTTGGCACGATACGCGGAGAGTAAGACTGTATGATAATTAAGTTTTTTTTTTGATATGAGAGGGGGCAAACCAGCATGTGACTCACCTGATGGTAAGTGACTACCACCGCCCATGAACAACTGCAATAATAAGAAAATGATGTTTACTGAGCTAAAAGCTCAATATAAATTACAGATAATTACAAATATTATCTTAGTATGGCCATTTTTAGAAGAGACGAGTTTAAATAAATTAATAGTAAAATAAACATTTTTAAAAACAAGCTTTTATTTAAATGATAACAAACTTCAAATTAAATAAAACCCATCAATTTATTACATTACATAATTTATGTGATAAAGATTTACTAATTTTATAAAAAAATTATTTTTTTCTTAGAATTACCTACTTATGTTAATACCTATCAAGTTACATATTATAATTCTTGCTTATAAATATCGTAAATAACTCCACAAGCTTAATATCATATAAATTGTGTTATGTAATAAATTGACGGGTTTGATTTAATTTGAAGTTTATTTCCTTCTTTTTAGAGCATTTAAATAAAACCTTTTTTTAAATGTTTTTTATTATTAATTCATTTTTTAGTTATCGCTGGATATGTTTCTAAGTCGGTTCATTTCATTCAATGCGTCATTGTTGGTTTTTTACACATTTGTTCGAGCACCACCAAACTATTCCTAACCTTTGTAGAGTTATAACTCTTTAAAATTGGTATTTTTGTATTTTTTTCACCACCGAAAGAATTTGCCCAGGGTGTAGGTCGATATTAGATAAGACAAGACTCCGGTAAGTATTATAGTCGGGCAGTATACTATACTAACTCCTCGAAGAGCTGAACGCGGACGTTATTTTATTCGTTTTCTTCTCAGCAAACCCTAAAAGTGGTTTTATTCATATTATGGGGGTGGATAAAAAACATAGTCCGCCATTTTTGTGTGTCCACCATTTTTGATTTTGAGTGATGTCATTTTATTTTCGCGTTCTTCGCAGCAAACCCTTTCATTTGATATTCATATCATGGGAGTGCATAGAAAAAACATAGTCCGCCATCTATGGCGGTCCGTCCGCCATATTGAATATCAGGCATAAATTCAGCTCAATCGGTTGAGGATAACTGCCTTAAAATTCAATTCCAAGATTTGATCGTAACAACATACACAGCAAGTTAAATAAAAGCTTTTGAAATTGAAACAAACATCGATAATTTATTGCTATTTGTCTTTGTTTGCTGTTTGAGTTTGTTTTTCCGCTATTTTTCGTATTATTAATGGCATATCTCTGTAGAGTGAGAACACTCTACAGTGGTATAAACAGAGGTAAATTCTGTCTAGAAAAGTGTTGTTATGTATGGTAAAAAGATTTTCCAAGTTTTAAGAAATATGTACAACATCCACAGCAACAAAATTGAGAATGTTTCGATTATGTCCTGGATATTTTGACATACTTTGAGTGATACCCAAAAGATTTAAGTGTATAAGCTGCTAAAGTGTTAAACACCAGTCATACATGAGGTATATGCGTCTCCGTCAGCTCTCTTATAAAATCAAGCATTACATGAACACGTATATTTGGACCATTTCCCAATTATAATATAAGACTTATAAATGTTACTTATCTTTACTATTGTACTATAATTAACTTTTATATCTATTATTTAATATCTTTTAAACATTTTAAGCAGAGTTTTAGTAAATTTAATGAATTCTTAAAAACAAATTAAGCCTTTATCTGCCGACTTTCAAAAAGGAGACGGTACTCAATTCGACGCGTTTGCTTTTTTTTTGTGTGTTACCTCATTATTTTTTACTGGGTGGACCGATTTCGATGATTTTTTTTTATATGAAAGCTGATACTTCTCGTGTCGTCCCATTAGAATTTGATAAAGGACAGACCAATAGTTTTTGAGTTATTCTTAATAACTTATATTGAAGTCGGCTGTACAAAATTTTTAGTTTTAAATTATTTTACTATAAAACCTAATGTTCGAAATTAATGATTTTAATTTTTATGCTTAATAATGCATTTAAATTGTTCAAAATATTACCTTTATGATATTTTAGATAACTTTATATAGAAATTAAGTATAATTTATTATTAATAATAATGCACCGTCATAGTTCCTATATTAACGCCTTTAACTTCCCGTGGGTTTTATAAGAACCGACAGAGGGAAATGAACTTTTGGTGCATGTTTGGTTGCTACCAACGAGGATTAGGAACGGCAACGTGTAACGCCCGCATATTAAGGTCAGACAAAAGGATTTTGGAGACGGAGGAGGCGATAGATTGTTGTGATTGTCGCGATAAAAAAAATAGACACGTAATTTTGGTACTTATATTATAGAATTATGTGAAATTCGAAGACAAAGTTGGACACAGTAATCTTCTGTCCCGATGAATGTAGAATTTATCGTACAACAATTTTTGTAACAAGTATTTAGCGTAACAACTTTGTGAAGTTTGGGAGTGTATCGGCGAGTGTTGTGTATTTTATACTTAGTTACTAAACGAAGAACCAAAAAACGAAGAATAAGCGAAGAAAGTAAAAAAGAAGATTCAGTTACTGAAAAGTAGCTGATAGAGGAAAAAATTATTCAAGCCAATTTCCAATAAAGAATTATTAACATTATCAGAAGATTACTACTAAATACAAAATTTAAGATATTATGTAGAAAAGCCTACGTTTTTTTTCATTCGTTACAGCCTGTTAAAAGTTCACTATTGTACATTAGCTTCATGAATAATTTGGCTCATAAAGGAATATTTACCTTAGTAGCAATTCTTGGCGCGTAAATTGGCAACTGAAGTTTCAAGTTGTAAAGAAATATACTGCTGCCAATTTCCTGTATCCTTTCCCTTTGTCACCTGTCATGGCTTCTATGGCAGCCAAGAGGCTAGAGGTTGGCAGTATTTCACACCCAGCCTTCGGAACGCACGTAAATCCGTTGTTTCTGCGTCAGATCTCTCACCAGTAGTTTCGGATTTCCTCCCATCGGTCTATGAGAGTGAGAGCAAGGAGAGTGCACCTGGTTTGTGCATACAATCGTGCGCTATAACTCTTTTTCTGCGCTGATTGCTAGTATCTGTTGAAACTGGTCAACGAGACTGAAATTCGGTCTTGTGGAAATTATTATAAGCAGGTACTACGTGCAGGTAAGGTTGCAATTTAGAGAAGATGTTGACATATACCCGTTACATGCCGTATTTAATTCAAATAATTATGAATTAAGAACAATTTTAAAATTAATAAAGTTATGAAAGTATTAGCTAAATTTCAAAGTGAGACTAGAAATTTTGCGATGAATTTCAGAGCTTGGCACAGCGTGAAATTGCCACAAGCTTACTGCGGACAACAAGCTGAACTAGGGATATTATTTCCCTCGAACAGTAGTCATAACTTTATTAAATTATGCGTCGACTACTTGAAATACTATACTACTTATTACTGTTTGCTGTATGTTTCATATAAATGCGATAATAAGAGTAGTTTCTATATATCTTGTGTTGTAGGTTGGTAAATTCTCCTTTATCTATTTCCACTGCTACGCCCGGTAACAATAGTAAATAATTTACTAACACCTATCTTTACATTCGATTACTTTGTTGCTGTCTTTAAAGCAGGATTAAACGAGTTTTTGTTTAGCCAAGAAAGGGGATTTTATATCCTTCTGTTATATAACTTATTTACACCAGCAGTTGGATATTAAAGAAGAAACCGCTTAAAGTATTAAAATAAAAATACAGACTATATAAATACAGAACGATGATTTTTGTTTATAGGACAATCGTTTTAGTCCAAATGTGAACTTGGCTAGGCAGTGTTCGAGAGATCACGACACATTTTCTCGTAACGTATTTGTGGTCTTTCACAGCCACCTCATAGTTAATTGTCAAGCGAAAAGCATTGAAGCAGAGAGGAAGAATGTTCATTACGTAAAAACGATAGTCAATAAACTATATAAGCAGTAATAAAAAGAATGTCCTTATTGTGTAAATGACACTCACTTCAACACATATGCAAATTTTTCATATTACCCAAGAATAAATAAGCTCTCCTGGCTGTGCACTCAAATGGGGCTCTCATACGTTGAGAATATATAGCTTAACTACACTCACTTTTTACGTAATACCATAGGTCATAACAAACACAAATAAAGATTTTTATTAGTTATTTAAGTAACTGCAATTTTACGAGTATATATTGCACACTAAAAACGATTTAATATAATCCAGTTTTGGACGGTTCTTCTCTCAGAGTAATTACTAGCATAGAGAGAGTCCTAAAATAAGAACATAATTCTTAAAGCTGAACTAATTATACATGTAACATTTAACATGGTACAAAATAAGGTCTTCTTTTACAAGGTTGTTGCCGTGTTTCAGTTACATAGACACTTCTATTGCTGTGTTATTAGCGAAATAAAAAACGTTGTCGATAAACTCATTTAGTCTAAAACCTCGGTCACACACAGCGAAACTTGCTGCGATTAGGTACTCGTAGCGAGAACTCGCTGTGTGCGACAGGGAATTCGCTGCGAATAGATTCATTCGCCGCAAATTGAATTCGCTGCGAAATGAATTGAACATGTTCAATTTTATTCTCTGCGAATGAGCACTCGCGGTGAGAATTCGCTGTGTGTTAGAGGGTACTCGCTGCAAGTAGCCATTCCGCTCAGCGCATCGTTCCGGACTACACACCTGTGCATAGGTCAATTCATTGCTGCAAGATACGTGTGTGTGGGTCAATCAAATGATTCAACCGATAAACGATTCTCTAAAATGGGGAAATTACGATATAATTCATTTCTTGGGTGTGTATAGAAAAAATGGGGAGCTGTTTGACACAAATAACAGTAATTAAAAAAAGGCAAAGGCCTTCATTATTTAACGAATTAATTGAGTTGGGATTCGAAATAGTAAACCAAGAGCAAATAAAAATATATAAAAGATACATATTATAGGTAATTATCGTGTAGTACTCGCTATGTGTAACAGGCAGGCAGCGAATTGTCGCTGCAAGTAATATTCGCAGCGAATACACTCGCAGCGAATATTCGCTGAGTGTGACCGAAGCTTTAAGACTTAGTAAATTTCATAGGTAAAATTAAGGATTTTTATTATTCCGGTTAGTAATACTTATTTATCAATCAAAGTTTATGGAAGCTTCATCTGGTATCTTACAACAAATACGTAGTCGAATAATGCAGATTTACGTACTATCATTGTATAATTTAAAATATATGGTGAAAAGGTCACTACGAAATCTACTTCAATTCAGACGGTATATTTCCGCCAAATTATCCTTATACTTATTACGGGTTTCACAGCGAATAATGACTATGTTTGTTTAATCGACACTAGGTTTGCTTCTCGGAACGAACACAGAAGGTACTGCTACGATTGTACAATAACAGCGCCACGACCGCGCTCTTTTTTGTTGCTGGATCACAACTACCGATAAATCGATTACGAACGTATTACCCGTTTTCCTCTCTGCTCCCTCAAGATATTAACCATTATTAATACATTAATTACAGCTTATCAAAAGTCCACTGCTGAACGTAGTGGGAATATATGCCATTGTTCCATCTCTTAGCAAGTGATTTGAAAAACGCACAATTTTATTATTTTGAGTTGTTACCAGGAAGATACTGTTGCCTATCTCTTGTTTAATTCCGCTATGTCGACTTTTATTATACTTACGGGATGATATGGGGTCTTAAAGCTTCTAAGTAATAATATGTATTATTTGGTAGTAGGTAGTGGTTTATTTTACGCCATTTTACGGCATTTTCAAGATCTTGCCTTTACTTCACGATTTCGAAATACTTTCATCCAGGCAGATAAAGCTTTGTTGAATATAGTCAATGGTTTTCCGCTAAGCAAGTGGTAAATCTATAAAAATTAAAATCAATTGCCTCGTGTATGAAAGATCATCACTTGCGAATGGCTGGACTGATTTTGATGAACACTCACATTCACAATTGGATCCGGTAAGTAGCGCTGTTGTCAATATCTAGAAAACAGTCGTGCGAAGCCAGAGCGGATCATTAGTCAGCATATAAAATTGGAATTACAAGTGGGATTCAACTCGCTTATGTACAGTGTGTCTGTTAAAACAGTATTCATACCTCTTAGTCTTATTTTCTTTATAGGCATATTATTGTTAGACATAGAATAAAGTAATAAAAATAAATAACTAAATAAAAACGAGTATATCGATGTCGATTGTTGCTAACATTGCGAACGAAATCACTGTAGATTAAAGACGTCTTGCCTTGTAAAATAACGTCACACAATACTACTACAATGGGGATGCCATATTTCAAATAAATCAGAAGATACGAGTGTACTTATTCTCATATTTGGCATAGTGCAAGGAGATCAAAGATGACCAATTGACATTTCTATTTCCACACTTCTGCCTTATTTTAAAATTAACGTAGAAAAAGCGAGACAAGTATATTGACTCAATTTATGTAGAATTGTAGGTTCTCTTTGTGCATACGTCTGCATGTAATTACTCTAAGGTTCTTCTACTAAGTGTTGACATATTTTGACGTTACGAAGCAATGAAAAATGGATAAATGCGTGTTGGGATACGCACAATTTATAATTATACTATGCAGACATATTATTCCTCAATACTCAATATTTATTTGCATTCCATAATGTACAAATTAATAAATTAAATTATCACAATATGGACCCTGTTGGGTATAGCAAATTAGAAAATTAGAACAGAGGAGGGCGCATAGATGTTTTATAATTCATTATTATTATTATATCATACATTATTATAATATCATTTATTAGTCCATAATTATTCATATTAATCATTCATTTATTTAAAGTATTGCATTTGTCATTCAGGTATTCATATAAAGTATAATAACATTTATTGATTAGAAACACTTTTGTCTTATAAAAATATTATCATTTGTTTCGTTTTTTAATGAGTTTGGTAGTTTATTATAGACAGTTATGGACATTGCCTAAGGGCCTGATGAGAAGAGCTTCATTTTAGAGGGTGGTAGCAATAATTTATTTTCATATCTAAAACTATAAGCCGTATTTTTAGTTTCTCTTTTTACATATAAATTAGAGTATTTTCGCACGAATTTGCATAATTCCAATATATAAATACAAGTTATTAGTTTTTCTTTAGTCCTTAAATATATTATTCCTAATATATTTAAGGACTAAAGTGTTCGTTACAATTTTAATCGAAAGTGTTTTTGATTTTAGATTTTCCTGTTTTCTTTTTTCACGTAGTTAGGCCACGTAGTTTTGCGAAAAAAGCATGATTTTTTCTGTACCATTATTATATTTATTCCTAATGTACATTCATTATTAACAAGCAAAAATACGAATGCTTCATATTCAAACTTTTCTTCAAATTTGTTTCTAGTTAAAATAAAATAGGCATATTTATTCTTTTAGCTCCACACAACATACATGATGTATAGGCGAACTAAGTGCCGGAGGCATTCTCTACTATTCAACTTTTGGGTGAGGCGGAGATAAAATTAAGTAGTTGTGTAAGTTGGTAAAATGTAGGAATATAAATTAAATAAATAAATAGAAAACAAAATAATACATATAGCCATATATAAACTTGCATGTGATAAAGATATATAATTTTTATTTTTAAAAAAAATTTGTGTTGAAAATTGTATAAATTATTTATATTATATCACCAGTAACTTTAAAACGAGCAGATAATACTGTGACTGGGCCTGAAGACAGACTAAAAAGGGTTTAATAAATTATTCTTATAGACAAACTGATACAGTTGCCCATGTAAACATGTCTCAAATACTTCGAATAGGAAAGGAAGAATGGATATAGTTCGGAAGTGATTCCTTAAAGCCAGATTGAAAGTTTTAGACAAGAGAATAACGTAGGCCATGCGCTACAGTGAGGGTAAATGTCTGGAATCTAGGGAATAGTTTATGATATGGGAGATGACTGAAAGAATTGCGTCAATCATACCTACGGCAACTAATGTTATCGCAGCACACAGTGTTTGATTTAATTGAATCCGAAGTAAATGGACGGGATTGATGTCTAAACAAGGTAAATCATTTAAATAATCAACAGTTTGGCATTTGGTTTGATGATACAGGGGAGCATAAGAGACAAAATTATATTAATATCATCGAAACTAAGTGTCCCCTGAAACTAAAAACTAGGCTGTTTACCGATTTCGAGAGAAGTATAGTGTTTCATGGATCTGCTTCAAGACTTTTGTCACGTGATAATTTTTACGATTTAAAATGTCGCCTAAAACCGAACGAATGGTTTGATATTTCAAAAGGTAATTATGGATAAAAACCATCTTAAGGCAACCATTCACCACTGGTATGGAAGTAGAAGTGGTCGCATTTTTACGTCTGTTACGCAAAACAATGTGCTAGTAGTGACAAATTTAAATAAAGAGGCAAATTACTTAAAAAGAGATTCAGTACATATCGCAGAATGGAACGGGAAATTTTCACGAAACTTAACACGAACACCTTTGCATGAGCAGATTTACCTACTCAAAATGAACAAACGCCTTCCGAAGTTACGTGAACGCAGGAATAATTTTAATGCTTAGTTTTTGTTTTTGTTGTAAGTTAACGAAATCGAAAAAGCATCAATGCCTAATGGTATACTACCAAATATTTGCCAGAAGTATTCACTGCTGTGAGCAACAAGCGACTGAACACGGGGTTACGCGGGCTACTGCTTCACCATAACAACGGGCTCATGCATTCAGCGCTCAAAATGAGTATCCTCATGGATGCACTCCACAAGTAAACCCCTCACATCCATAAACTGACACTGTGACATTTTTCCCTAAAATAAAAAATCTGCTGAAAGGGATATAGTTTTCAATGCCAGAAGATGCGCTAGGAGCATACGAGCATGCTGTAGAAGAGATTTCCAGGCTGCCGTCTGAAGCGGAGTGGATAGTATTTTCAAAATTGGTTCTGATGCATGTAACTTTGTACAGATGCTAGTGGAGAGTTCTTTGTAAAGATGTAATATTGAAATCTTTTACCATAAAACTTTATTTTAGTTTCGCAAAACTTTATGGGTGCACCACGAACCGCTATTCAAGTTCTACATCACGACCAAGCTTACGTTGATTTTATTCATTTTAGTTTTTTAGTTTTACTCATAGTTCTTTATTAGCATTTACGATTGTAGAAAATCATCTCAGTAAAACTTACAGGACAGCATTACAGGTAGCATTTTGATTTTCGCATAGGGCAAATATTTGTTTGTAATTATTTTTTCTGGGTCTGGATTTTGACTTTGTGTAATTTCTGTATATATGTAACACTCTGCCACGAGATTTGAAAAACTTTACAAAAATTAACATACGTTTTCCATTTGTACGAGAACGTGGTAGAGCTGTAGCTAGATTATGGTTGTAGCGCGAATGGGTCGGCTCGACCGGGGTAGGACCACGCCCTCACAGAATACCAGCATAAAATAGCAGCCTAACGCTGCTGTGTTTCGTATGGTGAGTGTAGAGAACCGGAGACCCTTTTTACTGCAAACGAGGTATTCCATCTTTGTCCTCACGGGTGATAACGCATCTGCATTTTTATACGTAATCGAGGATAGTTGTAGATGTCTATGGGCCACAGCAACCACTTACCGTGGTATTTTAAATATTAGCAAAGAAATTTATTTATTATGTTTGTTATAAAATTTATGATTTTTTTATAGGATAAGGGTGACAAACGAGAACACAGTCCACCTGATGGTAAGTGGTTGCTGTGGCCCATTGACATTTACATCTATCCCCGATTACGTATCAGAATGCAGATGCGTTATCACCCGTGACTAAAATGGAACGCCTGGAGTATAAAGCGTCTCCGGTTCTTTACACTCACTATACGAAACACAGCAGCGTTAGGCTGCTATTTTACGATGGTATTCTGTGAGAACGTGGTCCTTCCCCCGTTGAGTCTATCCATTTATGCGACAATTATACTACTAATATAGCTGCAGCATGACTATACAACGTAAAAAATGTTAATATATTTTTATATTATAGTTTTATTACATTGCATTTATGCGGTACATATTACGGCCAGCAATGAAGGAATCAATGCAATTAATCTTATCAGAGATATAATTTGTCTTCGTCTCGTAGTAAATAGCTAATTACGGACACAATGGCCAGATCAGCGGTTCTTATTGATTGTCACCTATTGTTCACTAGCAACCTCCATAAAATGTTCGACAGGAAAATGCAGTAATTTATTAGTTTTGGAAATAATAATGAAGGGACTATTGACCATTTACGTATGCGTAAAAGAACAGTTAAATAATAATATATTATACATGTATTAATTTTCACTAAAATTATTAATCTTGAAATACTCGTACAAATGTTAATATCATCAATTACTACACTTCGTTAATTCGGCGGTTTTTCACTTTTTAGAAATAGAAACTGAGAAAGTAATAGAAAATAGAACATTACAAAGGTTTTGTTACAAGACAACAATGACAACATTCGTGTATAATTGTATCCTTTGTTAGAAGCGAACGAAACAGAGTTAAGCACAAATTTATTTTGCAACGAAATATCATAGATGTATTTTTCATTTATAATTAGAATATTTTCTTACCGAAATCCGAAATCATAAGATTATATTAAAATATATGTAACTAAGCAAACTTAATAAAAATGGCGAGCTTTCATGAACACAATTTTTTTGTTGTAAGTATATAAATATTATTATATTGATATTACTATGATATAAATTTGTAATAACATAAATGAATATTAATGTTTATATTAATAAATTATTATTAACATTAATATCCATTTATGTAATATTCCAAAATATGTCATTCACTAATTTGGATTCTAATACTCGATAAGATTCTTCCCTAGTTTGCTACGTTCTAAATTATAATAAGTCTGTGTAATATCAAGCTATCTTAAACTAAAAACTATACAAAACTAGATTCTGGTTGTGGGTATAAAGGATGTCCAGCATGCCAGGTCATTTCTTTTTCCTCACAAACATACCTGGTTCTTTACAGCGGACACGGACGTTGTACAATAACTTCTAATTTATACTAACCACGCGTCAACCCCAACTTGCGTGAGTTCTAATTTTTTTTATAGAACATGGACAAAAAACAAGCACACAGTCCACGTGACGGTAAGTGGATGCTGGGGACCATAGACATCTAAATCTATCGCTGAGAATAAGATGGAATGCCTCGTTTCCACTAAAAAGGAATACCAGAGTGAAATAGCATTAAGCTGCTATTTCACTCTGGTATTCTGTAAGAGCGTGGTTCTTCCTCGGTCGAGCCGACTCATTCATGCTAAACTGCAGCGTAACTCTACCACGTAAGAATTGTTCTTATTCTTGCGTTCTTATTTCTCAATTATATCATATTTTTCGTTGTTAAATTATTAGAACTTTCTAAATCAACCAAAATACTATTTTTCTACATTTTAATATAATGTTTAACGCCTTTAACTCTGAGTCTTTGTAATATAATTTAAAAATATATTCTTTGTTTTGTGCGCTCCACGTCACGTGTCAAGCACACCCTTTGCTGTCAAGTCAGTTATTATTTCCATTCTTTGAATATGTAGCTAAACGCCTTAAGGACGTATTCACGTTCCAAGCGCTGATTCGCTCAAAAAATTTTCAAACCTGTTAATATCCATCAACCGCTTATCTCACACATATTAATAATTAATAACTTTGTGAAAATTTATGGTCTAAATAGTGAGTAGAGATTTTTTTAGAGTAATACAGTATATGCGGATGCTATCAAGAAAACTAAACTGAGGTTTTATTAATTTCCCTTTTAGCGTCAATTTCAAAACTTAAAATATCTGAAATTACTGACAAATTTAAGAAAAAAAAAATATATAGTGTTTTATTATTAAGTGGTTACACTTTAAAAGAACCCAAGGAAAAAATAGTTATAAAAAATATTTTGCTTTAGGTTATATACGTAAGGAATTAAAAATTCAAACCATGTGCTATTTTTAAGAAAATGCTATGTATAAAACGATTATTTTCACCAATTACAAAAAAATATTACAATAATAGCTTATTATGTTAGAAGAACATCTTTTTTTAACACGTACCTTTTATAATGAAGAATATAGTAGCCTTATTATTTTTGTATAAATATTTTAAAAGTAATATAAAGCTCTGCGTTAAATTAGACTGTAAGTTATGCTACTTCCTACTATAATAATATTAAAACGCGAAAGTTTGTGAGGATGTATGGATGTTTGTTAATCTTCCACCCACAAACTACTGAATGTAGGTGAATGAGGTACCTTGAGGATCACCAGCTCATTAGTGACCGCCAATACGGTTTTCGTCGGTGTCGATCAGCTGGTGATCTTCTGGTCTACCTGACTCATAGATGGGCGGAGGCAGTAGAGTCCAAAAGGAGGCATTGGCTGTTAGCTTGAACATAGCGAAGGTCTTCGATCGGGACTGGCACAAAGCGCTTCTTTCAAAGCTTCCTTCATATGGGCTTCCCGAGAAATTGTGCAAATGGTTTACCACGGTACATGCTCTGATTTCTGATGCTGAACAAAGTCTCGGATAGTGGGCGAATAAATCTAGTCCAGTTTAATCCCCAGAAGACACAAGTTTGACGGACCACTATACAGCTGCTTCTCAAAACTCCTTCTCATTTCACAAGCCGATGTGGTGGATCCTTTACTATAAGGGCGGTCAAGCTATGGAACTCACTTCCACATGACATACGTGCTAGCTCTTCTCTTGATATAATTCGGAGTAGAGTAAAGAAATATTATCTATCAACTTAGAATTACAAATATTTACACATTCTATGTATTTATACGTATAATTGTATATATATATATATATATATATATATATATATATATATATATATATATATATATATGTATGTGTATGTGTATATATATATATATATATATATGTAAATGTGTATGTGTAGGAAGTATAGTGGGTATAGTACAGAGACTGATTTTGTAGTTAGGAATAATAATTAATTCGTTTACACGAATTAATTATCCAATGAGTCGAGGATAAACTAGTAACGCAATACGACAAGCGCACCGTTCCACGTCAGAGCCAAGACTGTCCTAACGGCGGCCGCTCAGTCCGTTTTATACAAGCAGGAAGGGCGGCCGCGCAGGTGCAATGCCGCAGGTGTGCGGTACACGTGTCGTTTACAAGAATTCTGTCTAGCTAGACCGACGCCACCGCATCTACAACGGTGCAGGTGCCGTCACGGCCATACTGACATGCGTGCGTCCTCGCACGCGCTCCATCACAATTTTAGTTATCTGTAAAAACTGTAATCTGTAAAACATCGTTCGATTATCCTGACAAAACAGCGTCTGGTCCGGTCTATATTGACCCTTCAGACTCGGGTGACAGTCAGTTTTATTCCGGCAATAAGCCCTACAAAACTTTAATCATCTTTATGTTAGATCGGAATGATTAGTCTGTAGCTTTTTCTATTTTCTCTTTTTTTTTTCAAGTACTGTTTTCGCTAGTCCGGAATAACAACTATTCCCTATAGCCATATCATTGGACCGGCACAAAGCCCTGCAATGATAGTAAGAACTATTTTTTTTCTTACGCTTTTTTTTTTCAAGTACTATTTACGCTAGTCCGGAATCACTATTCCCTGTAGCTATATCATTGGACCGGCAAACGCCCTGCAATGATAGTAAGAACCATATTTTTTATTCTTACTCTCTTTTTTTTTCAATTCAGTATAGAACAGTTACAGACCAACCATACCGCAAACATGTCCCCGTTACAATCACACAAAAGTGTATCGTGAGGGACATAGTGACACGATAACACCTAAGTATGTAAACCAACAGCAACTCGACACATATCCCAGTGCAGCACAGACCAGCCTCCCTGCAACTTCATTGTTCTTTCCTGTACTAGAATAATTACTTCGCTAGAGTATTGCAACGACTCTAGTATTTTCTAGATGCACAAACACGGCCACCTCTGACTGTCGCACGTCCTCGTGCGGTTGACAGTAAACAGCATACGGTCTATCAGTTATCACCACCTGCTAACAGATATTAACTCTTGTTAAACATTACAACGGTCGACCATCCCAGACTTCATTTAAGTCATGAACGCGCCGATATGGCTACTTCCAGGCAAACGCACTTCAGCTTTCCGTTCTGCTGCGTCCGTGCCACATTCGCGCCAGCGAGCCGTCGCGTCGTACTAGCGCTAGCGAATCGTCGCACTGCTTTGCAAAATTAAAAGAAATCGAGATAAATGTATTGCGAACCATGGAATTCCGAGCTTCCAAAATTCATCATATATTCTCTTAAGAAACGGCAACTGTATGACATTTGAAAACATTCCAAAAAAACGGTAACTATGTGTAGAGACTGATACCATCACATATTTCAAAGGGAAACAGGCAACTGCGCAAAATCTACGAAAGCCTACCAAGCCTCAGACGTTCATTTACAGCACCAAAGGACCATATGTTCGGCGGCCGCTTGAATTGCCTTGCCGTAAGATCTGCCGATAAGTTACAGACTGTAGCGGTGTAGGCTCAATCTTACTAGCGCTCGGCCGTACCTGACCATGTTCGATAAGCCGTCACAACATCTTCCTCATTGATCATTGTTGTAGAGACTTCTACGAATCTCTCGACATCAAACCCCAATCTTGTCGACCACACAGTATTCGGAGCAAACTGCAACACTGATCAACACATTAGAACACAAAAATGTCACTTATTATTTTTAATTCATAGCGTGTTAATCCTTTATTGTAGTACAACCCTAAAAAGTTTTGAACTTCAAAATATAGGAAATGATAATCATGTTTCGCGTGAACTATCAAATTACAACAAAACGAGAGCAGTAGGAGCACCTGAGGGTTTACAAGCATCGTCGGGGTTGTAGTCATCATGATCTGCGTGAAAAACAAATTGTTAACTATAAGGACAACATACACAGTTGCCTGTTCTCTCATCTATCACACATACGAGGCCCTAAAACAGAAATACGTTCTCATACCTTGGACTATAATAAAGCACTTCACTTTCACAAGTAAACATAGGTCTTCATACGAAGTATCTGACACATACTCTTACTTGAACTTGCGAGATCCCACGTTAACTACGTGAACCACATTAAAAACGTGAACCAGGACAGCGCCTGCCAGGACAGAGCCTAATACATGTTCAGAAAACATTACCGTGCACACAGCATACGACTTCCGCGCACACAGTGTGACTCCCACGCATACAGAGTACACGACTTCAGAGGCATCGCCATGTACAGCATACGCGCGCTCCGGGATGGCGCCTGCGTATACGCGCATACGCATCTGCCGAAACCAGGCCATGTTACAGTTGGACCTGGCAGTCCGTTACGACCAGCAAGGCACACACTCACGCACTTATAATCACATCACACGTGCTACTGTAACACATAAAAGAAAACTTTAAAAATACTCAGTCGGAACTTGATTTCAAGAAAAGCAGCACTACTCTTGGTACACCTTTCTAGGGCACCAAATACTGAGCTGCGGCTACACGACAACCTCTGGTATGGTCCGATCCTCATGTAAACTTAAATACTCTCTTCAATGTCAGAACTAATTGGCTCTACTTCACTTTCATCAGTTATACTTCGGTTTTCCGGCATTTTTCGCAACCAATTAAAAATGTAAACACTCATTCTTACAAAATAGTTTCTGAGCCAATGTTTAGGATAAATTTACTTTCCTCATGTATCTAATGGTGATCAGTAGCAGCGACAAATAATAAGTCCGCGGCGTCATAAGCCGACAGCATACTCAAAAGCGAGCGCTACAGCTCCACGCTTTCCACTAAACCATTCCAAGTTTGTCGACTACGTAATGCTCGGAGTAAACTGTAACACTTATCGTCACATTAGATCACAAAAATACTACCTAGTGTTTTTAAGTCATAGCACGTTAAAGTAATCATGTTCTTTTTTTCGGTACATCGTTTAAACATTTTGAACTTTAAAACTAGGCCATGTAAATCACACCTCGTGTATCAAATTATAACATTAATTGAGCAAGTTAAACTTCCACTGAATGCAAACTATAATTCATTCAGAATATCTCCAACATTTCTTTCATTTGTTAACATATTTAGGTACGTCAGAAATAATGAAAATACTTGAGGGTACTTTTAATACAAATCGAACAAAAGGATTTATCTTTTGGCTTAAATAATTTCACTTTATCTTTTCTCTACACTTTAATGATACGACAATATCGTAAGTAGGACAGCAAATTTTATTACGGTATTTAACATAAAAAGAGATTGATGGATCTCTGGATAAAAAAAAAAACGCCGTTAAGATAGTCTTGGCTCTGACGTCGAACGGTGCGCTTGTCGTATTGCGTTACTAGTTTATCCTCGACTCGTGGGATAATTAATTCGTGTAAACGAATTAATTATTATTCCTAACTACAAAATCAGTCTCTGTACTATACCCACTATACTTCCTACATCAGAAGTGGGATAAAGTCCCCCTTATTGCCCACATATAATCTTTGAATAGTATGAGAATTATTACATTTGTAAAGGCTATAATGCATTTCGCATTGATGGATCTCTTTTTATGTTAAATACCGTAATAAAATTTGCTGTCCTACTTACGATATTGTCGTATCATTAAAGTGTAGAGAAAAGATAAAGTGAAATTATTTAAGGCAAAAGATAAATCATTTTGTTCGATTTGTATTAAAAGTACCCTCAAGTATTTTCATAATTTCGGACGTACCTAAATATGTTAACAAATGAAAGAAATGTTGAAGATATTCTGAATGTGTTATAGTTTGCATTCAGTGGAAGTTTAACTTGCTCAAGTAATGTTATAATTTGATACACGAGGTGTGATTTACATGGCCTAGTTTTAAAGTTCAAAATGTTTAAACGATGTACCGAAAAAAGAACATGATTACTTTAACGTGCTATGACTTAAAAACACTAAGTAGTATTTTTGTGATCTAATGTGACGATAAGTGTTACAGTTTACTCCGAGCATTACGTAGTCGACAAACTTGGAATGGTTTAGTGGAAAGCGTGGAGCTGTAGCGCTCGCTTTTGAGTATGCTGTCGGCTTATGACGCCGCGGACTTATTATTTGTCGCTGCTACTGATCACCATTAGATACATGAGGAAAGTAAATTTATCCTAAACATTGGCTCAGAAACTATTTTGTAAGAATGAGTGTTTACATTTTTAATTGGTTGCGAAAAATGCCGGAAAACCGAAGTATAACTGATGAAAGTGAAGTAGAGCCAATTAGTTCTGATATTGAAGAGAGTATTTAAGTTTACATGAGGATTGGACCATACCAGAGGTTGTCGTGTAGCCGCAGCTCAGTATTTGGTGCCCTAGAAAGGCGAATGGTGTACCAAGAGTAGTGCTGCATTTCTTGAAATCAAGTTCCGACTGAGTATTTTTAATGTTTTCTTTTATGTGTTACAGTAGCACGTGTGATGTGATTACAAGTGCGTGAGTGTGTGCCTTGCTGGTCGTAACGGACTGCCAGGTCCAGCTGTAACATGGCCTGGTTTCGGCAGATGCGTATGCGCGTATACGCAGGCGCCATCCCGGAGCGCGCGTATGCTGTACATGGCGATGCCTCTGAAGTCGTGTACTCTGTATGCGTGGGAGTCACACTGTGTGCGCGGAAGTCGTATGCTGTGTGCACGGTAATGTTTTCTGAACATGTATTAGGCTCTGTCCTGGCAGGCGCTGTCCTGGTTCACGTTTTTAATGTGGTTCACGTAGTTAACGTGGGATCTCGCAAGTTCAAGTCAGAGTATGTGTCAGATACTTCGTATGAAGACCTATGTTTACTTGTGAAAGCGAAGTGCTTTATTATAGTCCAAGGTACGAGAACGAATTTCTGTTTTAGGGCCTCGTATGTGTGATAGATGAGAGAACAGGCAACTGTGTATGTTGTCCTTATAGTTAACAATTTGTTTTTCACGCAGATCATGATGACTACAACCCCGACGATGCTTGTAAACCCTCAGGTGCTCCTGCTGCTCTCGTTTTGTTGTAATTTGATAGTTCACGCGAAACATGATTATCATTTGCTATATTTTGAAGTTCAAAACTTTTAAAGGTTGTACTACAATAAAGGATTAACTTTAACACGCTATGAATAAAAAATAATAAGTGACATTTTTGTGTTCTAATGTGTTGATCAGTGTTGCAGTTTGCTCCGAATACTGTATGGTCGACAAGATTGGGGTTTGATGTCGAGAGATTCGTAGAAGTCTCTACAACAATGATCAATGAGGAAGATGTTGTGACGGCTTATCGAACATGGTCAGGTACGGCCGAGCGCTAGTAAGATTGAGCCTACACCGCTACAGTCTGTAACTTATCGGCAGATCTTACGGCAAGACAATTCAAGCGGCCGCCGAACACATGGTCCTTTGGTGCTGTAAATGAACGTCTGAGGCTTGGTCGGCTTTCGTAGATTTTGCGCAGTTGCCTCCTTCCCTTTGAAATATGTGATGGTATCCGTCGCTACACATAGTTTCCGTTTTTTGTAATGTTTTCAAATGTCATACAGTTGCCGTTTCTTAAGAGAATATGTGATGAATTTTGGAAGCTCGGAATTCCATGGTTCGCAATACACATCTCGATTTCTTTTAATTTTGCAAAGCAGTGTTACGATTCGCTAGCGCTAGTACGGCGAGACTGCTTGCTGGCGCGAATGTGGCACGAACGCAGCAGAACGAAAAGCTGTAGTGCGTTTGTCTGGAGGTGGCCATATCGGCGCGTTCCAGACTTAAATGAAGTCTGGGATGTTCGACCGTTGTAATATTTAACAAGAGTTAATATCTGTTAGCAGGTGGTGATAACTGATAGACCGTATGCTGTTCACTGTCAACCGCACGAGGACGTGCGACAGTCAGAGGTAGCAGTGTCTGTGCATCTAGAAAATACTAGAGACGTTGCAATACTCTAGCGAAGTAATTATTCTAATGCAGGAAAGGAACATGAAGTTGCAGGGAGGCTGGTCTGTGCTGCACTGGGATATGTGTCGAGTTGCTGTTGGTTTACATACTTAGGTGTTATCGTGTCACTACGCCCCTCACGACACATTTTGTGTGATTGTAACGGGGACATGTTTGCGGTATGGTTGGTCTGTAACTGTTCTATACTGAATTGAAAAAAAAGAGAGTAAGAAAAAAAATGTGGTTCTTACTATCATTGCAGGGCGTTTGCCGGTCCAATGATATAGCTAAAGGGAATAGTGATTCCGGACTAGCATAAATAGTACTTGAAAAAAAAACCGTAGGAAAAAAAAAGTTCTTACTATCATTGCAGTACTTTGTGCCGGTCCAATGATATGGCTATAGGGAATAGTTATTCCGGACTAACGAAAACAGTACTTGAAAAAAAAAAGAGAGAAAATAGAAAAGGCTACAGACTAATCATTCCGATCTAACATAAAGATGATTAAAGTTTTGTAGGGCTTATTGCCGGAACAAAACTGACTGTCACCCGAGTCTGAAGGGTCAATATAGACCGGACCAGACGCTGTTTTGTCAGGATAATCGAACGATGTTTTACAGATTACAGTTGTTACAGATAACTAAAATTGTGATGGAGCGCGTGCGAGGACGCACGCATGTCAGTATGGCCGTGACGGCACCTGCACCGTTGTAGATGCGGTGGCGTTGGTCTAGCTAGGCAGAATTCTTGTAAACGACACGTGTACCGCACACCTGCGGCATTGCACCTGCGCGGCCGCCCGTCCTGCTTGTATAAAACGGACTGAGCGGCCGCCGTTAAGATAGTCTTGGCTCTGACGTCGAACGGTGCGCTTGTCGTATTGCGTTACTAGTTTATCCTCGACTCGTTGGACAATTAATTCGTGTAAACGAATTAATTATTATTCCTAACTACAAAATCAGTCTCTGTACTATACCCACTATACTTCCTACATATATATTTATTGTATTTATTAATATATATGTACGCAAATCAATAGAAATAAGAAAATAAATTATATTTTATACACTTATATGTTAATTGTTAACTGTAACTTATAGCCAATTTCTATTAAGTAGTGTTATGTTAATTATTAAGTACGCACGCTGCTACCTACTTACTTTATATTTAAAACTATTTCTCTTTCCCAATAGGTTTGCTGGAAGAGAACTCTTATTAGGGTTAAGCTCGCCTTTGTACATTTTATTTAAATATTTAATAATTTGTTACCTACCTATAGTGTGTACAATAAAGAATAAATAAATAAAAATAAATAAATAAGTTTGTGCGATTACCGCTAAAAAGAACCCCTTTGTCGTATCTCCTCAGTTTCAAAGCACTCCCCTTGCTGCCTCAGCTAGCATCGGAATCCTCGGCGTCGACATATCGAATAGTGTGCAGTTTCGTGGTCACTTGGAAGGGAAGGCCTAATTAGCCTCTAAAAAGCTTGGCGTGCTCAGCAGAGCGAGACAGTATTTCATGCCGGCACATCGCTTGCAACTTTACAAAGCGCAAATCCGGCCTCACATGGAATACTGTTCTCATCTCTGGGCACTCCAGTGCCAGCTCCTTCCACTTGACCGCATCCAACGCAGAGCGGTTCCAATCATTGACGACCGAGTTCCTTCTGATCGGCTCGATACACTGGCACTGCGTAGAGGTGTTGCATCCCTTTGCATTTTCTATCGAACTTACCACTAGAGTGCTCTGAGGAATTGTTCGGAATAATTCCAGCCGCGAAATTTGACGAACGCACATTGCGTCAAAATTCACGATAACATCCTCACCATCTGGATGCTTGGCGGTCCGTGATTGTGCGTTTTACTAGGAGTTTTCTTCCTCGTACAACTTCTATGTGGAATTGTTTACCATCGGCGAATTTCCCGGACCGATACGACTTAGGGACCTTCAAGAAAAGAGCTTACGCCTTTCTAAAAGGCCGGCAACGCATTTACCATCAGGTGAGCCGCATGCTCGTTTGCCCCCTCTTCTATAAAAGAAAGAAAAAAAAAGAATGTATTTAAATTAAACTTAACAATAATATAGCGCATACATCAAAACAACACATAGGCTTTAATTAATAAAGATATTGTGTAAATTGGGCAACATATAACAATAAGTGACAAGTAAGTTGCAAAAAATCCGTCATCTGCCAGCTATTTTGGTGAGCGATGCAAAAACTGTAAGAGTTACACAAATATAATGTATGGTAGAATTATTTCTCTTAAATATTTCTACAAAAAAGTTCACGACAGTATATATTTATCTTTTATGTATAAGCCATTATTAGCAAAATAGTATAATAAATAAAATAAAATTTGATACTTTATTTCCAATGCACATTTTGTAGTAACAAATGGGTTTTATCAAAATAAATACTTTAATCGCTTCTGATGTTCAAGATAAAAATATTTTGTCTTTTAAACTACGAAATTTGGTAAAATATTGTAAAAATAACGACGATATAAAATTGTGCAGTCCAGCGCCCGCAGGGCGGTCGCGCATACCTGCGCGCGAGGGGGGGGGGGGGGGGGAAACATCGCTCATCGCCGCGCCGCGTAAGCAAATGCATTGATTTATATATTACACTTTTTTTGTATAACTCAATGGGCAAATGTATCTCTTCACGCAGAACCGATTTAGATGAAATTTGGTATCGAGATAGTTTAAGTCCCGGGGAAGGAAATAGGATAGCTGTGATCACGGAAATCATCCCCACAAGAGGGTGGTTGAATTTAATATGAAAGTGTATTTATTGATGAATCACCTATGGTATAAATTATTATATCTACGTGGACGAAGTCCACCAGTCCACTTCACATATGTCTTCGAATTATTATTTTATTTCGTAGACATGCAGGTTTCCTCACGTTGTTTTCCTTGTTGGTGCCGTTGGTGCCGTTTGGGATCGAACATGGGGTGCTCGCGTACTGTGGAATTTACAACGAGCGCCAACCAACTGAGCTACCACGGCTCTTAAAAATTAATTCTTAAACGCGATAAAATCTGTAAAAACTAGTTATATGTATTTAAATGTGTAGTGTTCCCGTAAAAATTTAAAATAGATCCTGAACATCTGGGAAGTTTGCAGTCTGTGAACATGTTTATGTGAGCAGTGGCTGAGTTAGAGCATGTCTTGTGTATTAAACAATAATTATCAGTTGTCCAGCACAAAATAAACAATAGTACATAGGTTAGGTAGTACTATTGTTTATTTTGTGGGAAAGTATTAAAATTAACATTCACTCAGGCGTGCTAATCTACTAAAGACCAAAGTAATGCTTATAAGTTAAGATAGAATAAGAAATATGGATAAGGATGTGTTGGTAGAGACGTTCCATTGTCACAATACGACCAGATTCCATTACAATTTTTCTTCTGTGTTTAATAAATGTTGTGCCTAGAACAAATTCGAAATTATGTCCCTGACCTCTGACTTCGGGTACGTAAAATTTTCATTTTTTCATTTAGTTAACACTTCCTCTTCATGACATTAGAAATAAAATCCAATATTGTTTGTCCGAGATCACACCTTTAACAAATTACCTATTACATTTTGCATATACCGATGTAAAATGTAATAGGAAATTAAAAAAAAACTTACCTTAAATATTCAATCATCATATCGCAGCCCTTCACAAGTCCACTGCTGAACATAGGCCTCCCCCAAGGAATGCCACAAAGCACGGTCCTGAGACACCTGCATCTATCGACTTTTTGCATATCTTAACAGGTCGTTACTCCATCTAGTGGGGGGTCGTCCAAGTTCGTACCAGGCTGCTCATCGAGAACCTTTTTTCCCCATCGGTTGTCGGTTCTTCGAGCTATATGGTCCAATGCCACTTCAACTTACTAATCCGTTGCAGCCCAACAGTCGGTCACTTTAGTTTGTAGGTGCTGCAGACATAGCACACAGACACATCACCCGTGTCAGTGTGTATGTAATTCTCGTGAAATATGATAACGACCGCCACTGGCGGGACGGCAGTCTATAAGCTAGTAGTCCAGTTCCTTTTGGGTGTACTAGGTGAACGAACACGCGTCTCGGGTTCAATAAAATTAATCGACTACAAACCAATGTGAACAGTCTAATCATTTTTCTCCCTACACAAGCTTTTAAGAAACACCAAGTATCACAACAGGTTTTATTGCGGATATCCTCATTTCTAAGTTTATCACAGGTAAACCCCGAGCATATCACTTTCTATAGCTCGCTGAGCAACCTTGATCTTCCTCACACCGCAATTTGAATCCATCGATTGACCTCTCGGACGAAGTTAGACTTACCTAGTCGGATTATTTGTCCCAGGTAAACATACTCATCAACTACTTCGAGCTTAGCTAGCTTGAGCTACTGCTCCCAACGACTACCGGCATAGGTGTGACATGGACGTTACACATGATCTTTGTTTTGTCCATGTTCATCTGAAGACCTATCCGTTGGATAGGATGTCACTATTTAGGTCGCTAAGCATTGTGCTTAGGTCCTCCAGCGATTCAACCATAAGGATTATATCGTCGGTAAATCGAGGGGGAGTAATGTACTCGCCATTGATATTAATACCATATCCTTTCCAGTTCAGTATATTCGGGGATATAACGTCACCCTGTCTTACACTTCTCTGCAGTTGGATAGGTTTGGTACTCTGGTTCTGCACTCGGATAGCCACTGTAGCCCTACTGAACAAACACTACAGCACTTCGTTATACCGACAGTCAATTTGGCACCGCTGAAGGGAATGTAGCACTGTCCGAATTTCGACGAAATCAGAGGCTTTCTAATAGTCTGCATATACAAGACATAGGGGCACATTGTACTCTTCAGTCTTCTATTCCATTTGCCGAAGGGTATGTATGTGGTCTAGGGTGCTAAAACTTTTCGTAAACTGGCTTCTTCGGGAAGCTGAAAGTCGTGAAGTCTGCGTGCGAGACGATTCATAATGACTCAAAAACAGAGCGTAGACGCGGCTCGGAAGGGAAATCCGTCTGTAGTTCTTTAAGAGAGCGTTGTCGCTTTTCTTAAAGAACAAGACCAACGCACATCTGCTCCGCGCCTCCGGTGTAGTGCTACCATAGAGGACAGAATTAAAGAGCTACTGGAGGACTTTAAGTACTGGTTTTGCACCCGCTTTCAGAAGCTCCGATGTAATTACAGGGACTTGCCGTTTTTAAGGTAATGCAGAGCCATTCTAATCTTGCTCAGACTGATATCAGGAATATTATCGGAATGATATCGGATAAGATTTGCTCTTGAATCGTTACTCAGACTTGCGTGTGGCTCCTACGATGAAGTGTACAGTTGCCCATAAAACATCTCAATCTCACTCAAAATCTCAGGTGGCCCCGAAACGATGCTTCCACATTTGGTCTTCAGATTAGACAGTTGGCTCTTCCTGGCAGAGAGATCTCTGGCAAAGACTTTGGAGCGCTAGTTCCGCTCGATTGCTTCTTCGATACGAGCTGTATTGAAGTTGCGTAAGTCCCAGACATCTTTCTGTTCAGTTGCTTGTATGCTGTCAAAACTACTAAGGACCGCAGTTTCATTTCCCGTCTAACAACCATGAGATTAAGAGTATGTTTGGATAGTTTTTCTGTTCTTCTGCGGCGGGTCTTGCAAAACTTAGCGACGACCACATGGACAGTTTCCTCGAGCTTGGTATTCATATCGTCCACTGCATTGCAATCTTCTAGGCCGATTTTTACCCTAGCGATCACTGAGACATCACTGAACAGTTGCCGTCTAGTCGTCGAACTCTATCTCATTTTTTGTCGAACCGTTGGGGTTCGACCAGGTCCAATTTCTGTGGAGCTGCTTCTGGAAGAAAGAGTTCATCACAAAGAAACTATCTTTCTCCATGAAGTCAGCTAGCTGCGGGCCTCTTAGTTTCCGTTGTCCTATTCCAAATTTCCCTACCTTCAGCTCACTGTTCTCTTTTGTGCCTAGTTTTGCGTTGAAATCTCCCATTAACACCGTATAGTGGGTTTTGGAGGAATGCATGGCTCTAGATATATCCTCATACATTTCTTCCACCTACTCATCGTGATGTACCGAGGTTGTTGCTTAAACCTGTATGACCTTAAGCTAATATCTTTTGGTGATCCTGAGTATAAGGTACGCAACCCTCGTCGACTTACTCCCAATTTTTACAACGTTATTAACGAGAGGCTTGTGGACGATAAATCCGACACGTCATTAAGAGAGATGGTTACCCACCCGGTGATAGAACAAGTTGCCGGATTCGAGGATTACAGTACCCCCTCTCTTCGGACCTCGAATAATCCTATAATATTCCAGCGCAACTTGTCTATCTCTTCCTTTAGCTCATTCCTCAGGGTGCTTGCATTATATGTTGCCAGGTCGAGTCATATTAGGTGGCAACCGAAACTCCACCGGATATTCTTAGCATCCTCTACCCCGTCGTTACCATGGTTGCCACCGTAGCCAGGAATAGCGGAACCACTGTGAAGTGAGAGCCCTCTCTTCGTAACTCTCATCACGGGGTACAATATAATATTTAATTTTGTTGCGTGGTAGCGGCGTAAGAATATCTAAGCAACTATGAAAAAATGCGGGAAGGCCTCATTGTCTCCGCTAGTTAGCGATACACAGAGATTTAAATATACTATAGAGCGGACATTATGAACATATGCATACAAAAATGTTGAGCTCGCACGTGCGTGACGCTCTCTAGCTAAACATAGCAAAACTACGCTGAATATTTATCAAGAAAACATTTCAGCTATTCCTCAGTAGGTGACGCTAATAAATTTAGGGTAAAAACTCGTTTTGGGAGTGTTACCGTTTCGACATCAAAGTATCGATAATGTTGTTGAAGGATACTTAGTTTGTAATATTTTACGATATAATAATAGGGAATATGCATGCTTTTTTATTGTAAAAATCTATTTATTATGACTCCTATCACACCAAAAAATGATATGAATAACGTCATGAATGAAATAAAACGTTATGAAATAAAATATTTAATTTCCAATAAATAAGAAATAATTCAAACAGCAGTCACATTGGTGGCATCTTGGATGACGTCACTAGGTCCATTAGACGCGAAACGTCAAATCTAATAAGAGAGCGCCACCATGTTTTTCAAATTCAAATGGATTCTTTTACAAAAATTCACTTTAAATCTAACTTTAAGCACTGAATTTAAAAGTCAATCACACGATAAATTATTTCACAAATTCACAAGTTTGTGCGTTTACAGCTAAAAAACACCTTTGTCGTATCTCCTCAATTTCAGAGCACTTCCTTTGTTGTCTCAGCCAAAAGCGGAATCTTAGGCGTCTACATATCGAATGACCTGCACTAGCATATTCACTTGGAAGAGAAAGCAAAATTGGCTTCTAAACAGCTTGACGTACTCAGTAGAGCGGGAAGGTATTTCATGCTTGTATACCGTTTGCAACTTTACAAACGCAGGCCTCACATGGAATATTGTTATCATCTCTGGCCCGGGGCTCCTCGGGGCGAGCTCCTTCTACTTGACCGCATAAGGAACAGAGCGGCTCGGCGTCGACGACTGAGTTGTCTTTGATTGGCTAGATTCACTGGCGCTGCGTAGATATGTTGCATCCCTTTACATTTCCTATAGTACTTACCACGAGGAGTGCTCTGAGGAAGCCACCAAATTTCACCAATACACATCGTGACAAAACTTACGTTACCATCCACATCATTTAGATGCTTGATGGTCCACTACCGTGCGATTTAAAAGGAGTTTTCTTAGGAATCCTTTAATATTGGCGATTTTTATGAACTGATAGGACTTAGGGACCTTCAAGAAACGAGCTTACTCCTTTTCAAAAGGACGGCAACTCATCTGCAATCCTCCTAGTGTTGTAGAATTATATTAAAATTTTAAAAAGAAGTCTATCTTGTAGGCCTGTTGTACTGGTTGTACTGGCTGACATAGACGTTTCACGTTAAAAACAACGGCTGTGTGCCTCGACATATGCCTTATTTCTTTATTGGTATGGATACAGTACCCTTTACTGTTTCACCTCTTTAAATGTTGTAGATGATTAAATCTGCATCCTTTATAATATTTTTTATCGATAACACCAATCGATAAACGTTGTCAATCACTAACTCATTTGGTGTGTTTCTAGATAGATAACAGAGGGCGCTTATTGCAATGACGATAAATGTTCTAGAACAATTTACCCGAAATAATAAAATTTAAAAGTTATGGGGTACATATACATTATACTTGCGATAATAAACCAAAATCACATTCAGTTTTTGCTAAATATTGGGACTTACAATACCATAATGCACTATTGGGCATATTTTCTTTAAAATATATTTTTTTTTAATTTAGGAAAGGAATGCGTTTTGAGCGTTTGACGATGTCACTAAGACTAAATGACACAAATCCGAAATATATCTTATAGGCCATAAGTAAGAGGTGACTATTTTTTGCTGATGTCCGGTCTATTACTACTACTACTTAAATGTTTTTGGATACACCATTTTCTATATTATAACAGATGCAAACGAATCAGACCGGCGACGAGGAGCAATGTCAACGATTTCCAGAACGTAACAATTATAGCAAATCCTTCCTGCAATGGTGAAGATCCATACCCAACAGTCGAACGGGCTAATTGAAACAAATAAAAAGGAAAATATTACTTTTATTGCATAAATATTTATACATTTTTACGAAGATAAAACTTTATAAATAGGAATATATTTTAAACATTAAGGAGGTTATAAAATTAAATGTAATTTAATCATAAATAAATAATATTAAAATTTGTTTGTATAATATTGCTTTTTAGTACCTATGACTGAGCCAATTATGTCGTTTAGGACCCGAATACTTTTATAAGATATTTTTATAAAATATTCATGGCTAACAATTTCAAATCACAAATTTTAAATTCGTTTGAAGAATTTATTCAAAATTTACTTTGCCATAGTAATAGGGTACTCAAGTTCACGCATAAATTAATTTCAAATATATTATGATAATAAAACTTGTGACTTTTAATTTATTTTTCATAAGTTTTGAAAAGATAAATATTGATTAGTAATCATATTCAGAAACTACTTTTTGGTTTTAGTTCAAATTAAATATTTCTCTCTGGAAATTAACTTCGCTTATTTAAAGCACAAAAGAATAAAGACCTATTTTACTGGAAAAAAGACATTTTATCTTTGTCCTCACGGCTGACAACGTATCTGCATTTTAATTTCTAAACGAAGAGTATCATATATCACTCACCTTCGATTTTCCGACGATTTTTACGTCTTAAGATGAACATAGACAAAATAAAGATCATGTATAACGTCCAAGTCACAACACCTATGCCTCAAGTTGTTGGGGGCAGTGAGCTCAAAGTTGTTGACGAGTATGCTTACTTGGGACAAATAGTCCGACAAGGTAAGTCCAACTTCGACCGAGTGGTCAATCGACGCATTCAACTCGGCTGGGAAGCGACACATCTTCTCGTCACGCATACCCAACCGATATAGCCCAATGGATTAGTAAGCTAGTGGCAATGGGTCGGCCATATAGCTCGAAGAACCGACAGCTGATAGGGAAAAAATGTTCTCGAGTGGCAGCCTCGTACCGGTAGGCGAAGTGTAGGGAGACACCCTACTGTATGGAGTGACGACCTGGTAAGACATGCAGGAAGTCGATGGATGCAGGTGGCTCTGGACCGTGCTTTGTGGCATTCCTTGGGGGAGGCCTATGTTCAGCAGTAGACTTGTGAAGGGCTGTAACGATGATGATGATGAAGTACTTTGTCGTTCGTTATGGTTTTAATGGAAATCATTCACTGATATCTACATTTCAGACAAGTTTTTTACTATTATTAGTTTTACTATTTAATTATGATGTAATATGATAAAGTATGATGGAAACATGGCAGGTTACTTTGAAACTTGATATTTAGAAAATTAAGCCAACTAGCTAAAATTGATTAATGAAAAGCAAAATGAAACCATATAGTGCTCTTAGAAATGAGAGAAGACCTGTGTTGTAGTAGGACGTGTAACTACTACTGTACTACACAAAAAAATCATCTTTTGTTTACACAGGGAAAAAGCATATATATATATATAATTTTCTATGTGTACATAAGTCTTAAATGAAGAACTTTTTTGATATTTATCTAATTCAGTCAAAGTTTTTAGTTTTTGCGATACTGAGATATATTAGGATCGAAAGATACTCCTAGAACGATATCCTAAGAGTTCAATATGCGAGATAAGTTCTACGAAAATAATATCGCAGTAAAGTACTCGTTGTTTCACTGGATATATTGAAGGCCATTGTAAGGATTTGCAACGCTAACTTTATAAACAACCTCCTATGGCTGACTCTGATCTGACTTCCTGGGTAAAAGGATATCTATGAATAGTAATTGACGGCTGCTCGTCTGAGGTTATGGAGATTTATGCTCCAGTTTTTCAGTTCTCTCTGCAATTCTCTTCCCATTCTAGAACCTGTTTCCTTTGATGTGCAAAACCAGTGACTCTAACTGTGAGTTTACCGAGTGTTCAACAAAATTTGGATAAGGTGCAGTCAGATCAAGAACACATGGTTGAGAAAGTGACTTGCACAGGTAGAATGTGTAAGCAGTCTTCAATTGGAATGCACCGACCGACCACCTTTATTTATTAGAAGTGAAGACCTACTTGAACTTCAAATTTTGGGAGGTTCATTGAGTCTTTGGTACAATATTTTCAATAAAACTGGTATTACTTTCGAAAAAAGACAAATATAAGCCAGGACAGATTCTTAACTTGTACAAATCCAAGTGCCAGTCTCCTGCGGAGAACTGCAATCATATAGTCAGAGAGAGACTCAGTATGAGGCTTACTGGTAACTAAAATTTTGTATCGATCGAGTAGTGACGGCTCTGTGGCGCAGTGGCTTAGCAAAGAGTTGTTGCGCTGGGGCCGCGGGTTAGAATCCCTCACGGAACAAGGTATTTGTATGGCCTACAAATAATTGTTCTGGGTCTGAATGTTTGTCCTCGTGCAATTTAAATTTGTAAACTGCCTCCACGATACAGGAGAAAATCGTAGGGTGGGGGTAACGTTTTATTTTTTTTAAAAGAAATTAAATTAGAAATTAGTATCTAGCAAAGTGCTCAGCAGTCAGTATATGCGTTAAGTAGTCAGCTAAGTGTTTCTTAGGATACATATTATTAACCTGCATGATTTTAACATGCCGTATTATTTTTTCATCATCTGCCAATATGACTCACTGCTGGTTATCAATCCTTCGTTGTTAACTTACCAAGCATTCGGAAGAAGAGTTCTAAAGCATAATATAATATTTTTTTTTTGACATAAAATGAAGCCACAACGTACTTAATAACAAACAATTATACCAAAAATATTTAATTAATATTAGAAACAATTTTAATTCCTATAAACAACAAAAGCCTTTCAAACATTTGCAAAAGTAACATGTTTTAAAACGATGCATTTTATTTATAGAAGCAGTGCCTGAGAAATTTTATTCCATTGTAGTACTTCGTTCTCGATTTGTAATGTCTGTTGCAAGTAAAATGTAGCTAAACATATCGGTTTCAAAAATTTATTTAAGTTTATATTACATAGAAACCGAGCCTTTCATAGAATATGGACGAGAAGCGAGCACACATTCCACCTGATGGTAAGTGGATACTTTAAACATCTACATTTATCTTTGATTATAATCAAAATGTAGACTTTTCGTTGTCACCTCTTGGGACTAAGATCGAATACCTCGTTTCCAGTAAAAGTGTCGCCGATTCTCTACACTCACCTTTCGAAATACAGAAGGATTATTTTATTGTTTCTCGCTGGTATTCTGTACGTTGTCCTACAAAACCCACGCCGAAGAATGAGTACTTTTGCTACAGGTATAACATAGCTGCGAAGTTCATTCAATGCTGCGAAGTTAAGTCACTGCATATGATAAGCTTTCTCATTTTTTGAGAATGTAACATAACGTAGTCAACCAAACTGCTCTCAAAATATGTTTTGCTTTGGAACAGAGGCTTCGTAACGTATATTTATATAATATATATTGGGATACATTCTCTATCCAATCCATGTATTCTAGTCTATGTAGAGTTTTTACTTTTATTTATCGGTCTTTTGTAATTCACTGTTGGCTATCTAAAGACACGGCAGTGTGTCAATCAAGTTCGAAAAAAATCGGCGGTTTGTATATTTACACGAACTACTTTTAACTCCGCTTACAAGCTTGTTATATATATCTTATACAGACCCCACACCTAGAATAACAAATTGCAACAAATAAAATTTTCGTCAGTTATTAAAGTATGAAAAGTTCTCCACTTCTGACTGACATAGAAACTTGAAATGTGGCATTAAGGTAGATATTTGTGCATTTAGAAATCAGGTGGACTGTGTACTCGTTTTTCACGCTTATTCTATAAAAATAAGTCATGTTGTTAACTAGATTAATAAAAGGAAAATACTATTCGGCCAATCTAGAGCAGTTTCTCGCAAATTTTGAAAACAGAATCGTAACAGGTGTTATTGGTAATATCATTTGCAAGTCGCATGCGTTTACTTCATTTTTATTTGTTTACAAAACTGCAACTGCAAGAGCATGGTAAATTAAATTTAAAACAATTCTAGTTGACTGCGTCCCTTCCTATTTTCACATTTTCAGTGCGCAGTGTATAATAAAGTCAAGAACGATCATAGACTATATAACAGAATAGAATAATTTTTTATTCAATATACATTACATGTGTAATTCTTATTGAAAGTAATTTTTTACTTTACCACTGGTTCGAAAAAAAACCCTCTTGTATATAGTATTATACATCTTGATATAATACTATATAAAAATATTGATGATATATTATATCATAGATTCGCCTTCGTGCTATAATAAATCAACGGGTTTAACCAAGACAATTATTAATACACAATTAGGTGCATGGAAAGAATCTCGCTCGAAAATATACGTGACGATCAGAAATGTTGGTAAAAGACTTGGGTAACCGGCAAATTTCTCCAAAAGTAATTTGCTACATCGACATTTAATCTATAGAAATAAACAAAATTGAAGTATCTGTTTGTAATGTCAAAATTACAGCGTTTTACTAAATCAATATGAAAGTATAAACGGTACTTATAACAAAAATAAAGTTTTTTAAATTTTTGTCTGTCTGTCTCTTTGTTCCGGCTAATCTCCGAAACGGCTGGACCGATTTTGACGGGACGTTCGCTAGCAGATAGCTGATGTCATAAGGAATAACTTAGGATAAAATAATTAGGGTCCTCGCAAAAAAATTAAAACCCTAAATTACACGATACGATACTCGATACTCTTACGATAAAAGGGTTTTATTTTCTCTTTTCTTTTTCATATTATAATTTTTAGAGTGATAATTTGACATTAACTAAATTAGATAAAATAAATGAATGTTTAAATTTACAGTCTTCAATGTTTTTATTGATATGTACTTTTAAATTTGAATGCCTACATATTAGTTACGGAGTTTACTGTTCCTCAGTATTACAGTTGACGCGAAGCTTCAATGGGGCCCTCATATACCTAAACTTGCTAGCAAAATTAGTTCTACATATGCTGTAAAAAAAAATTGATACCTTACATGTGTTGAAACAGCTAGATTACATAATGATTTCTTATATTTACGCGATAATAAATTTAAACTAATTTTTACGGATTTTATCGCTTTTAATTTAACTTTTAATTTCCTATTAAACAGTTAAATTAAACGCGATAAAATCCGTAAAAATTAGTTTCATTTAACAGCTAGATTAGTTTATTTTAGTTATTTCCATAGCATAATGTCATATGGAATCTTGCTACGGGGTAATGCACCTGACATCAGGGATTGAAAACGGCTCCAAAATACCGGTATAGAACCGGTATTTAGGGGATTCGATACGTATACCGGAACAGGAACCAGAACTTAAATTAGAACCTTTAAGAACCTTTATTTTACCGGTTCCTAAGCAAAGCGAAAGCGAGTCCAAACTTGTTTGAGGTGCGGTCGGGTAGACGGCGCGATGCGGCGCGCGGCGGAATGTGAAGAGGGGAGTTTGTAAAATATCACATTTGTATTGGTGGATCTTCTGTTGCATATCAACGCAGTGTTGCCAACTCTACGGATTTTTCTATAGATATACGGAAATTTGTCATCATCTAAGGAACTACGGAATTTGACGTTGCAATCTACGGAATTTTTATAAACTTAACAAGATTTTTTTATCATGAGTGTGAACTTGCCGACAATGTCATTCTCTCTCTCTTCTAATGTTGTCTGTATTAAATTATTTTTAATAATTTATGCTATGCTATCTGTATTAAAATAAAACCATGTTTACTCATAAATATCAAATTTTTGTGAGGTTAATCGATTTCAAATGTTAATAGCTTAGATATTTTGAATTAAATTACGTTTGTATTGAATTTAGAACATTTCTTGGAAAATAGGCAGTTAATATAAGCGCTTATAACATTTTTTATAGATGACTGAATTGTCACTTTGTGTCTCAAATTTTTCTAATCCATGCTATCCCATTTGTTTTTACAATTATTAAAAAAAAATCTGCCGAATTATTCTTCGCTTTTCCTCGATCTTTTTTTTTCGAATTTCTCAAAGTTCTTAGCTGTATAGTTTTTCATTGTTACATAAATTACCTGAGTCAGAAACACCGTAATATAACAAATAAACTAACAAAAACCAGAAAATAAAATCCATGTTAATAAGTCATTATAATAAAGTTTGTAACGTATTTTTTTAGTATAACTATCCACAAATATTAAATTGTGTATAGTTATTTTATTTGTTTTTTATTAAAAATAGTTTAATTAAATTTTTATGGTACTTTCTATGCCATGCTAGATGTTAGTGATGGCTTACAGAAATTCCCTTGGACAGCCTTGGCGAGAGACCAGAATGCACGGCTTCCTGAAGGAAGGCGAACTAGTTTTTCGCCAATTCTACCGATGTGCTCTGACTTTGCCTTGGCAATAACTCTTTTGAAGGACCTGGAGGCGAAGTTACACTTCTTTTTAAGCACGCTGGTGTTTAAATCCCGGGCTACCGAAGCCTCAGCCCAGGCCTGATAACACTCCTGCTTACTGCGTAATGCAGTCTTACAGGAACGACCAAACTAAGGCTGAGATCTGCCTCCGATGGGTACCACAAATGATGGAATAAATAGTTCATTTCTTGTACCACCCCATCAGCGACAGAGTCAGCAACAGCGCTGGGATCATCCTGCGAGAAGCAAACCCGCCCCCATGGGTAGGATGCAAAGAAAGATCGCATTCCGTCCCAATCCGCCGACCTGTAATGCCAAACACGGTAGCAACCTGCAGAACGCAACCGAGAGGGGAGCGTGAGTAGCACCACACTCCGGATCCGACAATGGTCCGAAGAGCCGGGAGGGGCATCACGGAAATGTGATATCCGTCCGGATGAGAGGTCAGCAGAAGGTCCAACAGGGAAGGTGTATGATCCTCTACATCTGGAAACCGCGTAGGTGAAGTAACTAGTTGTGTCAGACCATATGCCTAGGCAAAGTCATAAACAGATCTCCCCGCATGATCGGTTAAACGTGAACCAAGCTTCTGCATTACCGCTATGAGACCTACAGAGGCTCCCGTAGTAGCGCGGATGGTCGTCGCTGTCTACGCGTAGGCAAAGGATGGACAGGTTCGAACCTTCAAGACTGCCGAGGCGTCGAGAACAGATATTCTCTCTGACGTATACGCAAACTCCAGCCCGAGGCACAAAGGAGTATTCCAATTTATATCCCGGTTAGGAGAGATACGAAGTATCTGAGCTCTTTCTGACCGACACCTGTGTCTCGGTCAGAAAGAGCAAGGCCGGCTTCGCCGTCTTGAGATGGTAGTGGGCAGCGTTTAGATTCAAGTGAAGTCCCTTGATGTTGCAGAAATTCACGGATACGGATACGGATAGCGTGGCAGGGGTCGCCTTTGTCTTGTTGCTCAGTTTGCCCTGAGCAGTTACTGTTTTTGAGCGGAATTTGCCCCCCCCCCCCCCCCCCCCCAAGAATACGTGGGACAGCCTGAGCACCCACGCTCAGGAGTGGAATAACATGGTCGTGGATGCTCAGCGAGGGATTCTCCAGGGTTGCTGGTACCCTCCTGGGGTAGTGATGTACATTCTATAAATACTGGGAACAAGCACAAGTTAGTTATACCAGTTACTCGACTCCAAAAGGTCAGTAATTTCTTCATGGGGCAATGTATATGCTTTTACGGCAAAGTCCCAGAAAATATGCAGACCTTTTCTATCAAAAGGTTTAAATTATTTATTAAGCAAAAGTTGTCTAGTAAGGGTTTTTATACTTTATGGCTGATAATAACCCCTGGGAATGAGGTGATCACTACCATGCTGTTTTCATAATAATTGTATAAAATATTATATTGTAAATTGTACTTTTTTTTTTTAAATCTGCTGGGTTTCTTGCTGGTTCTTCCCAGGACAGAGATTTTTTTTAGGGAACCAGTGGTAAAAGTAAAAAATGACTTTCAATAAGTATTATGTACTGTAATCTATACATACATAAACATAAACACTCACGCCTGTCACCCAGAGGGGTAGGCAGAGACTACGGACTTCCATTTGGCACGATCCTGACACACCTCTCTCGCCTCTTTTACATCCATATATCTACGCATACACGCTCGTCGGTTAAGGGTACTCCTAATCTGGCCCATTTTTAATGTATCGCCGATTTGGTCGATAAACCTTCGTCTAGGGCGTCCCTTCCCGACCCTGCCGTTCACTTCTGCAATATAAATTTGCTTTGTCACTCTTTCCTCGTTCATTCTTTCTACATGACCAAACCACCGAAGCATTCCTTTCTTAATCCTTGTCGCAACGTCATCTTGCAAACCACACTTTTCTCTTATCACACTATTTCTCACTCTGTCATTCAGATTCAGCCCTAGCATACTCCTTAAGGAACGCATTTATACAGCATTTATTCTACTCTCATGCTTCTTCTGCCAGACCCAACTTTCACTACCATACATTAAAGTAGGGACTAACACAGCATTATGAATTGCCATACGTGCCTTAGTTGACACATTTTGATTCCTCATAATAGCGTGTAGAGCCCCATTCACTCTATTTCCTGCGTTTACTCGTCGTTCTATATCCTTATCATATCTACCATCCCTGCTAAATAAACATCCCAAATATACAAACTCATCCACTTGCTCAATCAACTCCCCTTCTATTCTTATTTCACATAAAGTTTTACTTTCTTCTCTTTCAAAAACCATCACTTTCGTCTTACTTGCGTTCACTTTCATACCCCTTTCTTTCAATGACCAATTCATTAAAGTAACCATCATTTGCAACTCGGCCGCCGACGATGCAAATATGACTTGATCATCGGCGTACAAAAGGCATTTGACGGTTGACTCACCCATTCTCAACCCACATTCTTCAACTTTCAAAGTTTGCAAACAACTGTCCATAAATAGGTTAAACAGCCACGGGGAAGCCACACATCCCTGTCTGACACCTTTATGAATGCCAAACCAGTCCGAGTAGCCCCCGTTGATCCTGACACAAGCACTAGAGTCCCTATAAAGAGACCTTAATGCCTGTATCAAGCCAGCGCTCAACCCAAATGAGTTCAGTGTTTGCCATAACACATTCCTGTCCACTCTGTCATAAGCCTTTTCCAAGTCCATGAACGCACAAAAAACTTTCTGGCTTTTAGCCAAAAACTTCTCCGCTATCATGCGCATGGAAAAGACTTGATCCGTACACCCCATCCCCTTTCTAAATCCAGCTTGCACATCCCAAATTTTTCCATCAGTTTCTTCCATAACTCTTTCAATTAACACCTTAGCATACAGTTTACCCACAATGCTAAGCAAGCTGATACCACGGTAGTTTTTACAGTCCTGCTGCAACCCCTTTCCCTTATATATTGGGAATATAACGGCTTTGCACCAGTCTTCTGGTACCCGTTTCAGTTCCCAACATAAATTAGACAAGGTGTGCAGCAGGCCTGCAACACCCTCACCAGCCCTTAGCATTTCGAGTGATACTCTATCATATCCGGCTGCCTTACCTGCTTTCATGCTTTTCATTGCTTTCATTATTTCATCTACACTTATCTCCCTACCTCTCTCCACTTCTCCCGGAATTTCTATTTCACTTATTTCAGACGACTCTTCACTCCTAAACACGCTTTCAAAGTATTCCTTCCATCTCTTTAAATTCGAAACTTCATCATTCAGCATGCAGCCATTCTTGTCTCGTATAGCATTCATTCTAGGCTGTTTTGAATTTCCCCTGGCAGTTCTTACGAGCTTCCAGAACATTTTAATATTTGCCTGGTAGTTATCAGATATCCTTCTATCATTCTTATCTACCCTTTCTTGCTTTTTCCTTTCAACAACTTCTTTTACTCTCTTATTTATACGTCTAAAGTCTGCCTTTTTTCTTTCAATCTCATCATTCATACCGCCAGAATTACCAGCTTTAGTTGCTAGTAAATCTAGCCATGCTCTCTTCTTTGCTTCAACTTCCATCCGTACCTCATCATCCCACCACAACGTATTACTTTTCCTTTCATTCGTTCTCTTACTTACACCGCATACTTCGGTGGCTGCATCCACCAAAACTTTCTTAATATTATTCCATACATTCTTCAATTCTAAATCATTCATACATAAATCATTCAACCCACTTACATTTTCCCTCAGTCTGCATTTATACTTCTCTTTCACACCTTCATCTTGTAACTTCTCTATTCTTATACGCTGTAACGCAGTGGTAGACACCGATGTCCGATGCCGCCAACGTCTGAATAGACCACTAATTCGGCATAAGACCAAGTAATGAATAATTGACCAAGTAATGAATAAGACCAAGTAATGTAATCTATATTGAATTACAATGATTCTATTCTATTCCTTAAAATTTAGTAAAGAAGTAAGCAAATAAATATCAATATAATAGGATTCCAATTCCAATGGAAAACAAATTGCCTAGTTCATTAACCTGAACTGCGGTGAGGCCACTAATTAAGTAGGGCGTCTCACAAGCTGTAGTTATATATGAACAAACATCTTATTTAGTACAAGTGATTAGTCTAAAGTGAAGCAATATATCTTTTACCTAAACAGAAAATACTATTGTATGTTAATTCTCTGAGTTAATTTACAAGACCAACAATATTTTATTCCAAGCAAGTCAAAGTTAAAACTATCACATTCAAATTGACATAAACTTAATCAAGTCTTTAAACGATAAAATTGTTTAAAACATTTTTTTTCTGATATGAGTTTAAAGAACGAGAGCTTTTAGGAGTTGAATACAATATTTTACCATTATAGGTTTTAGAAAAAAAACTTGAAGGTTTTGTCTGTAATATGGAAATAACTGCCTTATTTTTATTAGCTTAATCGCATGTCATTGAAACATGAATAACCATTTTAAAATTTTTGTCTGTCAATAAAGAGCAATGGCAGGAGTAATATGGGCTATATTTTATCCGAAAAAGTTGGAGAGTTTTTTGAACAAACGATTTATTTACAAATAAATGGTCTTGGATAAACTTAAATCACAAAACGCCACATAAATAGACAAAGCCAGGATAAGTCTCTAGTCTGCGTAGTACATACACCACAAGTGTACATGCCAAAAAAAGACATCACGTCACAACTACCTTTACTAACTTTGTGTAGCTAAAACTGAACGCACATTTGTCAGCGCCGTATGCAGCACAAAGAAGTTGGCTTGGAAGTATGACTGGTCAAATTAATGAATAGGTGCACATAATTGCTCACTAAATGCTCAATTCAAATCTGCAATTGCTCACATTATTAATTTATTATTTAAATAGTTATTAATAATTTAAAATACAGGTTTATTTTGTCTATTATACATAAAACCAATAAACTTTTTTTTAAATGAATAACTGCCCATAATTGCTCACAAAATGCTTAATTTAAATCCGCAAATGCTCATACTATTAATAAATTATTTAATTATTTATTAATAATTTAAAATACAAAATTGTTTTTACCTACACCGATCAGATTAATTAATATGCGCTAAAAATTGCTCACAAAATGCTCAATTCAAATCTGAAATTGCTCACACTATTAATTAATTATTTAAATAGTTATTAATAATTTAAAATACAGATTTTTTTTGTCTATTATACTTAAAACCAATAAAAAATTTTTAAATGATTAACTGCCCATAATTGCTCACGAAATGCTCAATTCAAATCCGCAATTGTAGACACTATTAATTAATTATTTAATAAGTTATTATTAATTTAAAATACAAAATTGTTTTTTCCTAAACCACTCAGATTAATGAATAAGTGCTCATAATTGCGCAGTAAAAGCTCAATTCAAATCCGCAATTGCTCACATTATTAATTTATTATTTAATTAGTTATTACTAATTTAAAATACAGAATAGTTTTTGTCTATTATACTTAAAACCAATAAACCAATTTTAAAATGAATAAGTGCTCATAATTGCTCACAAAATGTTTAATTGAAATCCGCAATTGTTTACACTATTAAATAATTATTTAATAACTTATTAAAAATTTAAAATACAAAATTGTTTTTTCCCAAACCATTCAGATTAATGAATAAGTGCTCATAATTGCTCAAAAAATGCTTAATTTAAATCTGCAATTGCTCACACTATTAATTAATTATTTAATTAGTTATTAATAATTTAAAATACAGAATAGTTTTTGTCTATTATACTTAAAACCAATAAACCAATTTTTAAATGAATAAGTGCTCATTATTGCTCACAATATGCTTATTTGAAATCCGCAAATGCTCACACTATTTATAAATTATTTAATTATTTATTAATAGTTTAAAATACAAAACTGTTTTTTCCTACACCGATCAGATTAATGAATATGCGCTCATAATTGATCACTAAATGCTCAATTCAAATCTGCACATGCTCACATTATTAATTTAATATTAAAATAGTTATTAATAATTTAAAATACAGAATATTTTTTGTTTATTATACATAAAACCAATAAACTTTTTTTAAATGAATAACTGCCCATAATTGCTCACAAAATGCTTAATTTAAATCCGCACATGCTCACACTATTAATAAATTATTTAATTATTTATTAATAATTTAAAATACAAAATTGTTTTTACCTACACCGATCAGATTAATGTATATGCGATAATAATTGCTCACTAAATGCTCAATTCAAATCTGAAATTGCTCACACTATTAATTAATTATTTAAATAGTAATTTATAATTTAAAATACAGAATTTTTTTGTCTATTATACTTAAAATCAATAAACTTTTTTTTAAATGAATAACTGCCAATAATTGCTCAAAAAATGCTTAATTTAAATCTGCAATTGCTCACACTTTTAATTAATTATTTAAAAAGTTATTTATAATTTAAAATACAGAATTTTTTTTGTCTATTATACATAAAACCAATAAACTTTTTTTTTAAATGAATAACTACCCATAATTGCTCACAACATGCTTAATTTAAATCCGCAAATGCTCACACAAGTAATAAATTATTTAATTATTTATTAATAATTTAAAATACAAAATTGTTTTTTCCTAAACCATTCAGATTAATGAATATGCGCTCATAATTGCTCACTAAATGCTCAATTCAAATCTGCAATTGCTCACACTTTTAAGAAATTATTTAATTAGTTATTAATAATTTAAAATACAGAAAAGTTTTTGTCTATTTTACTTAAAACCAATAAACCAATTTAAAAATGAATAACTGCACATAATTGCTCACAAAACGTTTCATTGAAATCTTCAATTGTTCACACTATTAAATAATTATTTAATTACTTATTAAAAATTTAAAATACAAAATTGTTTTTTCCTACACTGATCAGATTAATGACTATGCGCTCACAATTGCTCACTAAATGATCAATTTAAATCTGCAATTGCTCACACTATGAATTAATTATTTAATTACTTTTTAAAAATTTAAAATACAAAATTGTTTTTTCCTAAACCATTCAGATTAATGAATAAGTGCTCATAATTGCTCACTAAATACTCAATTCAAATCTGCAATTGCTCACACTATTAATTAATTATTTAATTAGTTATTAATAATTTAAAATACAGAATAGTTTTTGTCTATTATACTTAAAACCAATAAACCAATTTAAAAATGAATAAGTGCTCATTATTGCTCACAATATGCTTATTTGAAATCCGCAATTATGCACACTATTAATTAATTATTTAATAATTTATTATTAATTTAAAATACAAAATTGTTTTTTCCTAAACCACTCAGATTAATGAATAAGTGCTCATAATTGCGCAGTAAAAGCTCAATTCAAATCTGAAATAGCTCACAATATTAATTAATTATTTAATTAGTTATTAATAATTTAAAATACAGAATAGTTTTTGTCTATTATACTTAAAACCAATAAACCAATTTTAAAATGAATAGGTGTGCATAATTGCTCACAATATGCTTAATTAAAATCCGCAAATGCTCACACTATTAATAAATTATTTAATTATTTATTAATAGTTTAAAATACAAAATTGTTTATTCCTAAACCGATCAGATTAATGAATATGCGCTTATAATTGCTCACTAAATGCTCAATTCAAATCCGCAATTGTGCACACTATTAATTAATTATTTAATAAGTTGTTATTAATTTAAAATACAAAATTGTTTTTTCCTAAACCACTCAGATTAATGAATAAGTGCTCATAATTGCGCAGTAAAAGCTCAATTCAAATCCGCAATTGCTCACATTATTAATTTATTATTTAATTAGTTATTAATAATTTAAAATACAGAATAGTTTTTGTCTATTATACTTAAAACCAATAAACCAATTTTAAAATGAATAAGTGCTCATAATTGCTCACAAAATGTTTAATTGAAATCCGCAATTGTTCACACTATTAAATAATTATTTAATTACTTATTAAAAATTTAAAATACAAAATTGTTTTTTCCTAAACCATTCAGATTAATGAATAAGTGCTCATAATTGCTCAAAAAATGCTTAATTTAAATCTGCAATTGCTCACACTATTAATTAATTATTTAAAAAGTTATTAATAATTTAAAATACAGAACTTTTTTGTCTATTATACATAAAACCAATTAATTTTTTTTTAAATGAATAACTGCCCATAATTGCTCACAAAATGCTTAATTTAAATCCACAAATGCTCACACTGCTAATAAATTATTTAATTATTTATTAATAATTTAAAATACAAAATTGTTTTTACCTACACCGATCAGATTAATGAATATGCGCTAATAATTGCTCACTAAATGCTCAATTCAAATCTGAAATTGCTCACACTATTGAGCAATTATGGGCAGTTACCCATAATTGCTCAAAAAATGCTTAATTTTAATCCGCAAATGCTCACACTATTAATAAATGATTTAATTATTTATTAATAATTTAAAATATAAAATTGTTTTTTCCTACACTGATCAGATTAATGACTATGCGCTCATAATAACTCACTAAATGCTCAATTCAAATCTGCATTTGCTCACATTATTAATTAATTATTTAATTACTCATTAAAAATTTAAAATACACAATTGTTTTTTCCAAAACCATTCAGATTAATGAATAAGTGCTCATAATTGCTCACTAAATACTCAATTTAAATCTGCAATTGCTCAAACTATCTATTGATTATTTAATTAGTTATTAATAATTTAAAATACAGAATAGTTTTTGTCTATTATACTTAAAATCAATAAACCAATTTTAAAATGAATAAGTGCTCATAATTGCTTACAATATGCTTAATTGAAATCCGCAAATGCTCACACTATTAATAAATTATTTAATTATTTATTAATAGTTTAAAATACAAAATTGTTTTTTCCTAAACCGATCAGATTAATGAATATGCGCTTATAATTGCTCACTAAATGCTCAATTCAAATCTGCAATTGCTCACATTATTAATTTAATATTTAAATAGTCATTAATAATTTAAAATACAGATTTTTTTTGTCTATTATACTTAAAACCAATAAACTTTTTTTTAAATGAATAACTGCCCATAATTGCTCACAAAATGCTTAATTTAAATCCGCATATGCTCACACTATTAATAAATTATTTAATTATTTATTAATAATTTAAAATACAAATTTTTTTTGTCTATTATACTTAAAATCAATAAACTTTTATTTAAATGAATAACTGCCCATAATTGCTCACAAAATGCTTAATTTAAATCCGCAAATGATCACACTATTAATAAATTATTTAATTATTTATTAATAATTTAAATACAAAATTGTTTTTTCCTACACCGATCAGATGAATGAATATGCGCTTATAATTGCTCACTAAATGCTCAATTTAAATCTGCAATTGCTCACATTATTAATTTATTATTTAAATAGTTATTAATAATTTAAAATACAGATTTTTTTTGTCTATTATACATAAAACCAATAAACTTTTTTTTAAATGAATAACTGCCCATAATTGCTTATAAAATGCTTAATTTAAATCCGCAAATGCTCACACTATTTATAAATTATTTAATTATTTATTAATAATTTAAAATACAAAATTGTTTTTACCTACACCGATCAGATTAATGAATATGCGCTAATAATTGCTCACTAAATGCTCAATTCAAATCTGAAATTGCTCACACTTTTAATTAATTATTTAAATAGTTATTAATAATTTAAAATACAGAATTTTTTTGTCTATTATACTTAAAATCAATAAACTTTTTTAAAAATGAATAACTGCCAATAATTGTTTAAAAAAATTCTTAATTTAAATCTGCAATTGCTCACACTATTAATTAATTATTTAAAAAGTTAAATCATTTTGTGGACAATTATGTGCAGTTATTCATTTAAATAAAAGTTTATTGGTTTTAAGTATAATAGACAAAAAATTCTGTATATTAAATTATTTATAACTATTTAAATAATTAATTAATAGTGTCAGCATTTGAAGATTTAAATTATGCATTTAGTGAGCAATTATGAGCGCATATTCATTAATCTGGTCGGTGTAGGAAAAAACAATTTTGTATTTTAAATTATTAATAAATAATTAAATAATTAATTAGTAGTGTGAGCAATTGCGGATTTAAATTAAGCATTTTGTGAGCAATTATGGGCAGTTATTCGTTTAAAAAAAAAGTTTATTGGTTTAAAGTATAATAGACAAAAACTATTCTGTATTTTAAATTATTAATAACTAATTAAATAATTAATTAATAGTGTGAGCAATTGCAGATTTGAATTGAGCATTTAGTGAGCAATTATGAGCACTTGTTCATTAATCTGAATGGTTTAGGAAAAAACAATTTTGTATTTTAAATTTTTAATAAGTAATTAAATAATTATTTAATAGTGTGAACAATTGCGGATTTCAATTAAACATTTTATGAGAAATCATGAGCACTTATTCATTTTAAAATTGGTTTATTGGTTTTAAGTATAATAGACAAAAAATATTCTGTACTTTAAATTATTAATAACTTTTTAATAATTAATTAATAGTGTGAGCAATTTCAGATTTGAATTGAGCATTTAGTGAGCAATTATTAGCGCATATTCATTAATCTGATCGGTGTAGGAAAAAACAGTTTTGTATTTTAAACTATTAATAAATAATTAAATAATTTATTAATAGTGTGAGCATTTGCGGATTTCAAATAAGCATATTGTGAGCAATAATGAGCACTTATTCATTTTAAAATTGGTTTATTGGTTTTAAGTATAATAGACAAAAAATATTCTGTACTTTAAATTATTAATAACTTTTTAATAATTAATTAATAGTGTGAGCAATTTCAGATTTGAATTGAGCATTTAGTGAGCAATTATTAGCGCATATTCATTAATCTGATCGGTGTAGGTAAAAACAATTTTGTATTTTAAATTATTAATAAATAATTAAATAATTTATTAATAGTGTGAGCATTTGCGGATTTAAATTAAGCATTTTGTGAGCAATTATGGGCAATTGTTCATTTAAAAAAAAGTTTATTGGTTTTATGTATAATAGACAAAAAAAATCTGTATTTTAAATTATTAATAACTATTTAAATAATAAATTAATAATGTGAGCAATTGCAGATTTGAATTGAGCATTTAGTGAGCAATTATGTGCACCTATTCATTAATTTGACCAGTCATACTTCCAAGCCAACTTCTTTGTGCTGCCGTACGCGTCGTACGCGGCGACTTTTAGAATTCGTTGCATGAAATCATAAATAAAACCTCGCACATTACACCCGCACCATACGCGCCGACTTTTATACAATGCGGTAGGCATCCGAATATTAAAGAACGCATGCTGATGTCGTCATAAAACGCGGCGCGTTTGGTGCGTGCTGATACTCAGTGTTGTCTAATGTTGCCAATTTAGTGGATTTTCTACTATAACTAGTGATTTCGACTTACGTGATAATTTTTGTATTTTTATAACTTTTAATTAATTCGTAATAAATTATACATAATTTGAAATTTTTTGCATCGATTATCAATATGAATACTTAGTGATAAATTATTTAAATACTGAACTAAAAAAAATAGTTCAATTTAATTCAAAAACCCAATTACACATGATTACTTAATTATCAATAAAAATACTTGCCTCAAACATACAACAAGTCTTTTCTCTGGTTAAACTGGCTTTCTTATTCTTGAGTTTTCCGTAGAAAGATATGGTTTTAGTATATTTAGCAATTCTTGAAATTTCTTGTACGTTAAATGTACCTATATATCTAAAAAATCGTTCATCATCATCTAATAAGTATTTAAATAAAGTGCATCCTTTTCATATTCTCCATACAATTGCCTTTTTAAATCCAGAACTAAAAAAAATATTATGAATCCAGAATCTTCTTTATCTTTCCGAATTTTATCTTGTTCTTCCTCTGCCAATAAGCAGGCTATTACTATATTTCTTTCCATAGTGATTTCGAGCGAACGATTTCACTGTACTGTTTTACCAGTGGTAGGAAAAAACTACAAAAGTACTTGGTAATACAAAAGAATTGCGTACGGCGCGGACGATGCGTACGTGGAAATTTGCGAGGTCATCAGTAAAACTCGGCGCGTACGATGCGTACGGTGCGGACAAATGTGCGTTCAGCTTTATATCATGTTTTAAATTGTGTGACGATGCATTGTTATCAATAATTAAAATAATGCAATTGTATATAGAATCATCTAAACATAATTAAATGAAGTATTATTTTAAAATTAAAATGCAATAATCAACATACACTTAAAATACATTAATTTAGAACATTTAGTTTTAAAGTGCTGTAAAGTTTAAACATTACAACAAATTTTTATTACACCTTATTTATATATGATCATAAAGAATATTTTATAATTATAAATAATTTATTTTTATAATTATTTATAATTATCATGAAATCATAATTGTAATAATATATGTATTTGTTCATATCCAATACGTGTTTGTGTAATTTACAAGCTTTATTTTAATATGTGTTATATCTATTTATATTCATTATATTTAGTTATTTAAGTCGTCTGCCACAAATTTCTCACCACGGCATGGGTTAACTGGCAGAGAATACTAACTGGCATTAAGTCCCTTTCTAACCTTTATGGTTAGCACAATAAAGTTTTAAATAAATAAAAAATAAAATAGATAAATATAATGTAATAAATTCAATAAATAGTCCTAAATTTTATGCGAAGAGTAACTATTGCTGCAAATTTGAAAATCATAAAATTTTCCGAATGATGATTTAACATAAAGAAACTCAATACAAGATTGAACTAAATCTAAGGGGGTCTATTTTTTATACATTTTGAGAGCTGTCGGAGATACCAAAAAAAAAAATCACTTCGCTCGTCACACAGAGGGGTAGGCTAAGACCACGAACTGTTTTTGGTGCTATTATTCCATATATTCCGATCATAACAATAAATAGTAAAATGTAGATACAATCAATAGAAATTTCGAAAAGACGAACAAACATCTGAAATATAAATTATTATCTTGTAAATTATTAAACATAAGGAAGTGTCAACTTTATCACTCGCAATAACGATCAAGTGATGAAACTGTTACATTATGGTAAGCATCTTGCCAAGAGTAGTATTTTTCGGAACTTCTCTGCCGTTTGGATAGACCACAGAATCAGATTCGATTCGGTGACTTATACGTGGCAAAATAGGGTACCACGATCTATACAAAATTATTTTTTTTTTGAGAAGTATACGGAGCAGTGCAGGGTCCACTGCCCCCTGTACTCTGGCAGCGGAAAGTCTGTAATGAAAACAAATGGTAATCGTGAATGATGATTTTATGACAAAAGTGCGTACTTATACTTATATACTTAATAGTCTTTTGTCGAACATGATTATGCAGTTTCATGTATATATATTCCATGCTAAACTAAAACCACAATAATGACATAAAAACAACTTATAAGGACAATTTAAAATTAGGATAAGAGTCATCTAACTTTGATACATGCCATTTTCAAACACCCTATTTGTGGAATAATGTTTTCGCTTATGATCATCAAATAATAAGTCGTTAATCTATAGAACGACCTGTTCTTTGGCCTTATGTCTTTGAGCAATTGCAGATTTGAATTGAGCATTTAGTGAGCAATTATGTGCACCTATTCATTAATTTGACCAGTCATACTTCCAAGCCAACTTCTTTGTGCTGCCGTACGCGTCGTACGCGGCGACTTTTAGAATTCGTTGCATGAAATCATAAATAAAACCTCGCACATTACACCCGCACCATACGCGCCGACTTTTGTACAATGCGGTAGGCATCCGAATATTAAAGGACGCATGCTGATGTCGTCATAAAACGCGGCGCGTTTGGTGCGTGCTGATACTCAGTGTTGTCTAATGTTGCCAATTTAGTGGATTTTCTACTATAACTAGTGATTTCGACTTACGTGATAATTTTTGTATTTTTATAACTTTTAATTAATTCGTAATAAATTATACATAATTTGAAATTTTTTGCATCGATTATCAATATGAATACTTAGTGATAAATTATTTAAATACTGAACTAAAAAAAATAGTTCAATTTAATTTAAAAACCCAATTACACATGATTACTTAATTATCAATAAAAATACTTGCCTCAAACATACAACAAGTCTTTTCTCTGGTTAAACTGGCTTTCTTATTCTTGAGTTTTCCGTAGAAAGATATGGTTTTAGTATATTTAGCAATTCTTGAAATTTCTTGTACGTTAAATGTACCTATATATCTAAAAAATCGTTCATCATCATCTAATAAGTATTTAAATAAAGTGCATCCTTTTCATATTCTCCATACAATTGCCTTTTTAAATCCAGAACTAAAAAAAATATTATGAATCCAGAATCTTCTTTATCTTTCCGAATTTTATCTTGTTCTTCCTCTGCCAATAAGCAGGCTATTACTATATTTCTTTCCATAGTGATTTCGAGCGAACGATTTCACTGTACTGTTTTACGAGTGGTAGGAAAAAACTACAAAAGTACTTGGTAATACAAAAGAATTGCGTACGGCGCGGACGATGCGTACGTGGAAATTTGCGAGGTCATCAGTAAAACTCGGCGCGTACGATGCGTACGGTGCGGACAAATGTGCGTTCAGCTTTATATCATGTTTTAAATTGTGTGACGATGCATTGTTATCAATAATTAAAATAATGCAATTGTATATAGAATCATCTAAACATAATTAAATGAAGTATTATTTTAAAATTAAAATGCAATAATCAACATACACTTAAAATACATTAATTTAGAACATTTAGTTTTAAAGTGCTGTAAAGTTTAAACATTACAACAAATTTTTATTACACCTTATTTATATATGATCATAAAGAATATTTTATAATTATAAATAATTTATTTTTATAATTATTTATAATTATCATGAAATCATAATTGTAATAATATATGTATTTGTTCATATCCAATACGTGTTTGTGTAATTTACAAGCTTTATTTTAATATGTGTTATATCTATTTATATTCATTATATTTAGTTATTTAAGTCGTCTGCCACAAATTTCTCACCACGGCATGGGATAACTGGCAGAGAATACTAACTGGCATTAAGTCCCTTTCTAACCTTTATGGTTAGCACAATAAAGTTTTAAATAAATAAAAAATAAAATAGATAAATATAATGTAATAAATTCAATAAATAGTCCTAAATTTTATGCGAAGAGTAACTATTGCTGCAAATTTGAAAATCATAAAATTTTCCGAATGATGATTTAACATAAAGAAACTCAATACAAGATTGAACTAAATCTAAGGGGGTCTATTTTTTATACATTTTGAGAGCTGTCGGAGATACCAAAAAAAAAAATCACTTCGCTCGTCACACAGAGGGGTAGGCTAAGACCACGAACTTTTTTTGGTGCTATTATTCCATATATTCCGATCATAACAATAAATAGTAAAATGTAGATACAATCAATAGAAATTTCGAAAAGACGAACAAACATCTGAAATATAAATTATTATCTTGTAAATTATTAAACATAAGGAAGTGTCAACTTTATCACTCGCAATAACGATCAAGTGATGAAACTGTTACATTATGGTAAGCATCTTGCCAAGAGTAGTATTTTTCGGAACTTCTCTGCCGTTTGGATAGACCACAGAATCAGATTCGATTCGGTGACTTATACGTGGCAAAATAGGGTACCACGATCTATACAAAATTATTTTTTTTTTTTGAGAAGTATACGGAGCAGTGCAGGGTCCACTGCCCCCTGTACTCTGGCAGCGGAAAGTCTGTAATGAAAACAAATGGTAATCGTGAATGATGATTTTATGACAAAAGTGCGTACTTATACTTATATACTTAATAGTCTTTTGTCGAACATGATTATGCAGTTTCATGTATATATATTCCATGCTAAACTAAAACCACAATAATGACATAAAAACAACTTATAAGGACAATTTAAAATTAGGATAAGAGTCATCTAACTTTGATACATGCCATTTTCAAACACCCTATTTGTGGAATAATGTTTTCGCTTATGATCATCAAATAATAAGTCGTTAATCTATAGAACGACCTGTTCTTTGGCCTTATGTCTTTGAACACCGTCCCCTCACTATACATTTATGAAGTTGGCTTGTTTGTTTTTAAAAATAAGTCATTATTTGTTAAAGACAAGTGATACATATCCTCGAAACCGACGTGACCCAGACAGACTTGTCCTAGATATTATTCCTAGACTCGTTAAATATAACAAAAGTTGCCTAAATATATATGTAAAAATATATAATAAAATTCGTAAAGAATTTAAATTATTAAGAGAAAGACTATATAAGAAACATTTGTATGTTTGATTAAAAATTGAATGCTTTTAGTACTTAAAATATTTTTTTGAGATCAATTTTTAGATATAAATAATTATTATTTGTCTACAGATTTTAAAATTATAATTTGCATGCAATTATTAGCGAAACACGACTGCACTAACATCTTTTTATACCTTGATTCTTGCAAATAAATATTTGTGGCTTATGAACTATTTTTGACTACGTCACATCGAATATTCAATAATATAATGCAATATTTGTTGAAAAAATAAGATCGATTCACTCGTTTCAATTATTCATTTTCTGGATGAACGATAACCGCACTAAAAGACAATAATAATATGGGCCTTCATTTTTAATTTCGTCATTTGTTAAAACAAAAATTATTCCGCATGCCTTGATGCTTTATTGCTTGTGTGATGTGTGTCCATGATTCATGTTGACTTATTAGAGAATAGCTATTGCAATTGTTATGGTTATTTTATTTCGTTTTTATTAACTAAATACTCTTTGCCATTTTAGTTTAAATTAGTCTACAATGGGACTGATACAGTTAAAATAATAAGAATATCTTGGAAAAAAAAAAGACGGATACTTAAAAAAAGCAAACTATCCGATAATGCAATAATAAGGTTGAGACATTATCAGCAATCGTTAATTAAAATTTCTTAAACATATTTTTAATATTTTTAACTTTTATTTAGGTACTAGTTCAAAATTTAAACAAGCAATATACCCAACTTAAGGTTTTGTATAAATAAAAAAATAAAATTCTTTATTATAATATCTTTATCATATTTTCAATCGATCTTTTGCATGTGAAATCCACATACGAAATATTAAGTGAATGATGCTACCCATGAGAATTCAATAGTTGTATTTCATTATGTACGAGGGTATCCATCCATCAGGGGAATTTATATCAAATTAAGCTGTTTTAATTAATCTTACGTTAGGTCAACGTAATCGTGAATTTTGACTTTTTATAATTATAATAACTGGTCTTACGATAAATTAATATCGAAATTTAACTATTAAACGCTTACGGATTGATAGGCTAAATAAGCAATGATACTGTCATATCGTAAGAACCGACAAATTATGGGAAGGAAATGTTCACGAATGCTTAAATTTGGAAAAACGGTGACGCTTCTAGCAGCAAACGCAGTGTAAAGTGAAGGACCTTCATTTTGCAGAGTGACTGACTAATGGAGTATATTAGGTTTATGCTAGTGGCTCAGGAACGTGCTTGTAAACGTTTATGAAGATCATATATTTTCAGAGGTAGAAGGGTGATGACCTACAATTAAGTGATCACAATGATGATGAAAACACAACTTTTATAACTAATAATTTGTATTGTTCATTAAATTATGGAAATAAATGTGTTTTTCATCTGTATTCCTATTTAAAGTCAACAAGGGGCTTGTACTACACTTACTTGGATAAAAGGTTTTTATCGGCAATAGTCTTTATTCTCTGTACCCTTATTTTCAAGTGCTGTCGCACAAGCTACCTTATTCTGTTTCAGTATCGAGTTTTTTTTTTATGATTTGTACATTCATAGTTTTTTAATAAAAAATATTTAAACAAACGTAAGTAAATTAAAATGTTGACGAACGGACACGATTAAGTAAGTACTGGAGCCATAACACGGTGCAGTTTGGATTTACCACGCAATGAAACAGTTACCGGTGTTAAATAATGGATGATATCATTCATTCATTCATTCATTATAGTCTATCAAAAGTCCACCGATGAACATAGGCATCAACATCATTCATAGATTGCTTCATATCTAATTATGGATGCTGCCATAGTTTTTTTTTCTTTTTTTCGAAATCGGTCCACCCAGTAAAAAGTTATGAGGTAACACACATAAAAAAAAACATACACGTCGAATTGAGTACCGTCTCCTTTTTGGAAGTCGGCAGAAAAGGAAAACATAGTCCACCTGATGGTAAGTGGATGCTGTGGCCCATAGATATCTACATTTATCCTCGACTAAGAATCAAAATTTGTCACCCCTGAGGACTTATCTTAGTCCCTAATGCCTCGTTTCCAGTTAAAAGGGTCTCCAGTTCTCCAAACTTACTATACGAAACACAGCAGCATTGAGCTGCTATTTTAAGCTGGTATTCTGTGAGGGTGAAGTTCTACCAAGGTCCATCCGATCCATTTATGCTTCAACCATAATATAGGTGCAGCGTGTCTTTACCACGTATAAAAAACATTTTAATTGAACCACTGGTTCGGCTAGACTCGGATGACCCAAATGTCACCGGCCCGTCACACACCAACACTACACACTCATCTAGTGTCACAAACACCGATAGGACAACGGATGGGAAGCAGGGCGTCCGCGGATGGCCTCTACGCCTTCTACGTAGGCGGCTCTCACCATCCAGAACATCGAACGAAGCGAGTTAGCCGTCAGAGCCGGGGCCCGCCATCCTTGTTTAGATGGCAGTGAGATAATTCATCTGTGAAGCGCAAAATATTCATAGGTGAACGCCGTTACGAAAGTAACGGCGTTCACCTATGAATATTTTGCGGGTAAACCCTCCCCCTGTTTATAGCTCGCGGGCTGAGCCCTGATTCCGGTGAAGCTGTAAAAGCACAAAGACTAACAACACTAACACTATCACAGAATGCCTAGTTGAGTGCGTACATTTACACGAAATAGTTCAAGCTACTTTTGAAGCCCCCATAACTCAAAAAATGTATCAAAAGTAAAAATTTTATCACTGACTGCATCACTCAGCAATAACCTAGGCTACTTCTAGGTTACTTAGAAACTTGAAATTTGCCATTAGGTAGATCATTAGGCAAACTAAGAACCAAAAAATTATCGATATTTGATCTCTTACGATAAAAGGGTTTTATATTCTTTATCATATTAAAATTTTTAGAGTGATAATTAGACATTAACTACATTAGATAAAATAAATGAATGTTTAAATTTACATTCTTCAATGTTTTTATTGATATGTACTTTTAAATTTTGATGCCTACATAGTAGTTACAGAGTTTAATTTTCCTCGGTATTACAGTTAACGCGAAGCTTCAATGGGGCCCTCATATACCTAAACTAGCTAGCAAACTTAGTTCTGCAGCATATGCTGTAAAAAAGATTAGATGCCTTACATGTGTTGAAACAGCTAGATTACATAATGATTTCTTATATTTACTCGAAGACTACTCATTAAATGAAACTAATTCTTACGGATTTTATCGTGTTTAATTAATTTTTTAATTCCCTATTAAATAGTTAAATTAAACGTGATAAAATCCATAAAAAATAGTTTCATTTAACAGCTAGATTAGTTTATTTTAGTTATTTCCATAACATAATGTCAAATGGAATCTTGCTATGGGGTAATGCACCTGATATTGAAACTATCTCTGTTTTGCAAAAAAGAGCCATAAGAGCTATTTATAACCTAGGTCCGAATGAATCCCTTAAAAAATTTTTAAAGAAATAAATATTATCTTAAATTTGGCCTCTCACTATATTTATGAGAACCTATTGTATGTATTTTTATTTTGTAGGAGAGGGGGCAAACGAGCATGCGGTCCACCTGATGGTAAGTGACTACCGCCACCCATGAAGAACTGCAACACCAGGGGAACTAGGGGAAAGCGCAGATGCGTTGCCGGCCTTTCAAAAAGCAGTAGGCTCTTTTCTTGAAGGTCCCTAAGTCGTATCGGTCAGGAAAAATCGCTGGTGGTAATCGATTCCACAAGGAAGTTGTACGAGGAAGAAAACATACAACAAACAGAAATTTGGCGGTTAGGGTTAATCCGAACCATTCCTCAGAGCACTCCCCGTGGTAAATGCGTGTTCCACAGGGTGGCGTTTTATCACTCGTCGGTTAAACGTGAACCAAGCTTCGGCATTACCGCTATGGGATCTATAGAGGCACCCGTAGACGCGCGGATGGTCGTCGCTGTCTACGCGTAGGCAAAGGATGGACAGTTTCGAACTTTCAAGACTACCGAGGCTTCGAGAACAGATATCCTCTCTGACGTATATGCAAACTCCAGTCCGAGGCACAAAGGAGTATTCCAATTTATACCCCGGGTAGGAGAGATACGAAGTATCAGCTGCAGAGGACACCTGCGTCTCGGTCAGAAAGAGCAAGGCCGGCTTCGCCATTTCGAGGTGGTAGTGGGCGGCGTTTAGGTTCAAGTGAAGTCCCTTGATGTTGCAGAAATTCACGGATAGCGTGGCAGGGGTCGCCTTGGTCTTGTTGCTCAGTTTGCCTTGAGCAGTTATTGTTTTTGAGCGGGGCTATCCAGGGGTAGTGATGTACATTCTGTAAATACTGGGAACAAGCGCAAGTTAGTTATACCAGTTACTCGACTCCAAAGGGTTAAGTAATTTCTTCATGGGGCAATGTATATGCTTTTACAGCAAAGTCCCAGAAAATATGCAGACCTTTTCTATCAAAAGGTTTAAATTATTTATCAAGCAAAAGATGTCTAGTAAGGGTTTTATACTTTATGGCTGATAATAACCCCTGGGAATGAGGTGATCACTACCATGCTGTTTTCATAATAATTGTATAAAATATTATATTGTAAATTGTGCTTTTTTTTTAAAAAAAAGTCCTCTGGGTTTCTTGCTGGTTCTTCCCAGGACATAGGTTTTTTTTAGGGAACCAGTGGTAAAAGTAAAAAATGACTTTCAATAAGTATTATGTACTGTAATCTATATTGAATTAAAATGATTCTATTCTATTTTTTAAATTTTAGTAAAGAAGTAAGCAAATAAATATCAATATAATAGGATTCCAATTCCAATGGAAAACAAATTGCCTAGTTCATTAACCTGAACAGCGGTGAGGCTACTAATTAAGTAGGGCGTCTCACAAGCTGTAGTTATATATGAACAAACATCCTATTTAGTACAAGTGATTAGTCTAAAGTGAAGCAATATATCTTTTACCTAAACAGAAAATACTATTGTATGTTAATTCTCTGTGTTAATTTACAAGGCCAAGAATATTTTATTCCAAGCAAGTCAAAGTTAAAACTATCACATTCAAATTGGCATAAACTTAATCACTGCCAAATGTAACTGTAACTTTGAAAAAGAAAATTATGTACGAAGTCTTTAAACGATAAAACTGTTTAAAACATTTTTTACCATTATAGGTTTTAGAAAAAAACATGCCTGGAAATAACTGCCTTATATTAGCTTAATTGCATGTCATTGGAACATGAATAACCATTTTAAAATTTTTGTCTGTCAATAAAGAGCAATGGCAGGAGTAATATCGGCTATATTTTTTCCGAAAAAGTTAGAGATTTTTTGAACAAACGATTTATTTACAAATAAATGGTCTTGGATAAACTTAAATCACAAAACGCCACATAAATAGACAAAGCCAGGGTAAGTCGCTAGTCTGCGTAGTACATACACCACAAGTGTACATGCCAACAAAAAGACGTCACGTCACAACTACCTTTACTAACTTTGTGTAGCTAAAACTGAACGCACATTTGTCCGCGCCGTACGCGTCGTACGCAGCGACTTTTAGAATTCGTTGCATGAAATCATAAATGAAACCTCTCACATTACACCCGCACCATAGGTGCCGACTTTTATACAATGCGGTAGGCATCCGAATATTAAAGGACGCATGCTAATGTCGTCATATAACGCGGCGCGTTTGGTGCGTGCTGATACTCAGTGTTGTCTAATGTTGCCAATTTAGTGGATTTTCTACTATAACTAGTGGTTTCGACTTACGTGATAATTTTTGTATTTTTATAACTTTTAATTAATTCGTAATAAATTATACATAATTTGAATTTTTTTGCATCGATTATCAATATGAATACTTAGTGATAAATTATTTAAATACTGAACTAAAAAAAATAGTTCAATTTAATTCAAAAACCCAATTACATATGATTACTTAATTATCAATAAAAATACTTGCTTCAAACATACAACAAGTCTTTTCTCTGGTTAAACTGGCCTTCTAAATCTTGAGTTTTCCGTAGAAAGATATGGTTTTAGTATATTTAGCAATTCTTAAAATTTCTTGTATGTTAAATGTACCTATATATCTAAAAAAAACGTTCATCATCATCTAATAAGTATTTAAATAAAGTGCATCCTCTTCATATTCTCCATACAATTGCCTTTTTAAATCCATAATCTAAAAAAATATTATGAATCCAGAATCTTCTTTATCTTTCCGAATTTTATCTTGTTCTTCCTCTGCCAATAAGCAGGCTATTACTATATTTCTTTCCATAGTGATTTCGAGCGATCGATTTCACTGTATTGTTTTACCAGTGGTAGGAAAAAACTACAAAAGTTCTTGGTAATACAAAAGAATTGCGTACGGCACGGACGATGCGTACGTGGAAATGTGCGAGGTCATCACTAAAACTCGGCGCGTACGATGCGTACGGTGCGGACAAATGTGCGTTCAGCTTTATATCATGTTTTAAATTGTGTTGTTATCAATTGAAAAACGCATTGTTATCAATAGTTAAAATAATGAAATTGTATATAGAATCATCTAAACATAATTAAAAGAAGTATTATTTTAAAATTAAAATGCAATAATCAACATACATTTTAAATACATTAATTTAGAACATTTACTTTTAAAGTGCTGTAAAGTTTAAACATTACCACAAATTTTTATTACACCTTATTTATATATGATCATAAAGAATATTTTATAATTATAAATAATTTATTTTTATAATTATTTATAATTATAATGAAATCATAATTGTAATAAATAGATTATTATGTATTTCTTCATATTCATACGTGTTTGTGTAATTTACAAGCTTTATTTTAATATGTGTTATATCTATTTATATTCATTATATTTAGTTATTTAAGTCGTCTGCCACAAATTTCTCACCACGCCATGGGTTGACTGGCAGAGAATACTAACTGGCGTTAAGTCCCTTTCTAATCTTTATGGTTAGGACAATAAAGTTTTAAATAAATAAAAAATAAAATAAATATAATGTAATAAATTTAATAAATAGTCCTAAATTTTATGCGAAGAGTAACTATTGCTCCAAATTTGAAAATCATAAAATTTTCCGAATGATGATTTAACATAAAGGACCACAACACAAGATTGAACTAAATCAAAGGGGGTCTATTTTTTATACATTTTGAGAGCTGACGGCGATACCAAAAAAAAAAAACACTTCGCTTGTCACAGAGGGGTAGGCTAAGACCACGAACTTTTTTTGGTGCGATTATTCCATATATTCCGACCATAACAATAATTAGAAAAACGTAGATACAATCAATAGAAATTTCGAAAAGACGAACAAACATCCGAAATCTAAATTATTATCTTGTAAATTATTAATTACATAAGGAACTGTTAACTTTATCACTCGCAATAACAATCAAGTGATGAAACTGTTACATTATGGTAAGCATCTTGCCAAGAGTAGTATTTGTCGGAACTTCTCTGCCGTTTGGATAGACCACAGAATCAGATTCGATTCGGTGACTTATACGTGGTAAAATAGGGTACCACGAACTATACAAAATTAATATTTTTTTAAGAAGTATACGGAGCAGTGCAGGGTCCACTGCCCCCTGTACTCTGGCAGCGGAAAGTCTGTAATGAAAACAAAGGGTAATCGTGAATGATGATTTTATGACAAAAGTGCGTACTTATACTTATATACTTAATAGTCTTTTGTCAAACATGATTATGCAGTTTTATGTATATGTATGAAGTATAGTGGGTATAGTACAGAGACTAATTTTGTAGTTAGGAATAATAATTAATTCGTTTATACGAATTAATTATCCAACGAGTCGAGGATACTAGTAACGGAATACGACAAACGCACCGTTCCACGTCAGAGCCAAGACTGTCTTAACGGCGGCCGCTCAGTCCGTTTTATATAAGCAGGACGGGCGGCAACGCAGGTGCAATGCCGCAGGTGTGCGGTACACGTTTCGTTTACAAGAATTCTGTCTAGCTAGACAGACGCCACCGCATCTACAACGGTGCAGGTGCCGTCACGGCCATACTGACATGCGTGCGTCCTCGCACGCGCTCCATCACAATTTTAGTTATCTGTAACAACTGTAATCCGTAAAAACATCGTTCGATTATCCTGACATAACAGCGTCTGGTCCGGTCTATACTAACCCTTCAGACTCGGGTGATAATCAGTTTTGTTCCGGCAGTAAGCCCTACAAAACTTTTATCACCTTTATGCTAGATCGGAATGATTAGTCTGTAGCTTTTTCTATTTTCTCTTTTTTTTTTCAAGTACTGTTTTCGCTTGTCCGGAAACACTATTCCCTATAGCTATATCACTGGACCGGCACAAAGCCCTGCAATGATTGTAAGAACTATTCTTTTTTCTTGATCTCTTTATTTCAGTACTATTTATGCTAGTCCGGAATCACTATTCCCTGTAGCTATATCATTGGACCGGCAAACGCCCTGCAATGATAGTAAGAACCACATTTTTTTTCTTACTCTCTTTTTTTTTCAATTTAGTATAGAACAGTTACAGACCAACCATACCGCAAACATGTTCCCGTCACAATCACACAAAAGCGTATCGTGAGGGACGTAGTGACACGATAACATCTAAGTATGTAAACCAACAGCAACTCGACACATATCCCAGTGCAGCACAGACCAGCCTCCCTGCAACTTCATGTTCCTTTCCTGCACTAGAATAATTACTTCGCTAGAGTGTTGCAACGTCTCTAGTATTTTCTAGATGCACAGACACGGCTACCTCTGACTGTCGCACGTCCTCGTGCGGTTGACAGTGAACAGCATACGGTCTATCAGTTATCACCACCTGCTAACAGATATTAACTCTTGTTAAATATTACAACGGTCGACCATCCCCGACTTTTAAGTCATGGACGCGCCGATATGGCTGCCTCCAGGCAAAGACACTCCAACTTTCCGTTCTGCTGCGTTCGTGCCACATTCGCGCTAGCGAGCCGTCGCACCGTACTGGCGCTAGCAAATATTCGTACTGCTTTGCAAAATTAAAAGAAATCGAGATAAATGTATTGCGAACCATGGAATTCCGAGCTTCCAAAATTCATCACATATTCTCTTAAGAAACGACAACAGTACGACATTTGATAACATTGCAAAAAAACGGTAACTATGTGTAGAGACGCATACCATCACATATTTCAAAGGGAAGGAGGCAACTGCGCAAAATCTACGAAAGCCAACCAAGCCTCAGACGTTCATTTACAGCACCAAAGGACCATGTGTTCGGCGGCCGCTTGAATTGCCTTGCCGTAAGATCTGCCGATAAGTTACAGACTGTAGCGGTGTAGGCTCAATCTTACTAGCGGTCGGCCGTACCTGACTATGTTCGATTAGCCGTCACAACATCTTCCTTATTGATCATTGTTGTAGAGACTTCTACGAATCTCTCGACATCAAACCCCAATCTTGTCGACCACACAGTATTCGAAGCAAACTGCAACACATTAGAACACAAAAATGTCATTTATTATTTTCAATTCCTAGCATGTTAAAGTTAATCCTTTGTTTTGGTACATCGCTTAAACGTTTTGAATTTCAAAATATAACAGATGATAATCATGTTTCGCATGAACTATCAAATTACAACAAAACTTGAACAAGTTAATTTTTCATTCAATGCAAAAGATTACTCGTCTAGAAAGCCTCCAATATTTCTTTCATTTGTTAACATATTTAGGTACGTTAGAAATAATGAAAATACTTGAGGGTACTTTAAACACAAATCGAACAAATGGATTTATCTTTTGGCTTAAATAATTTCACTTTATCTTTTCTCTACACTTTAATGATACGACAATATCGTAAGTAGGACAGCAAATTTAATTACGGTAATTAACATAAAAAGAGATCCATCAATGCGAAATGCATTATAGCCTTTCACAAATGTAATAATTCTCATTCTATTCGAAGATTATATGTGGGCAATAAGGGGGACTTTATCCCACTTCTGATGTAGGAAGTATAGTGGGTATAGTACAGAGACTAATTTTGTAGTTAGGAATAATAATTAATTCGTTTATACGAATTAATTATCCAACGAGTCGAGGATAAACTAGTAACGGAATACGACAAACGCACCGTTCCACGTCAGAGCCAAGACTGTCTTAACGGCGGTCGCTCAGTCCCTTTTATACAAGCAGGACGGGCGGCAACGAAGGTGCAATGCCGCAGGTGTGCGGTACACGTGTCGTTTACAAGAATTCTGTCTAGCTAGACCGACGCCACCGCATCTACCACTGCAGGTGCCGTCATATATATATTCCATGCTAAACTAAAATCACAAAAATGACATAAAAACAACTTATAAGGACAATTTAAAATTAGGATAAGAGTCATCTAACTTTGATACATGCCATTTTCAAACACAGATGGCACCATTTAAATTAGAACCCCTATTTGTGGAATAATGTTTTCGCTTATGATCATCAAATAATAAGTCGTTAATCTATAGAACGACCTGTTACACCGTCCCCTCACTATACATTTATGAAGTTGGCTTGTTTGTTTTTAAAAATAAGTCATTATTTGTTAAAGCAAGTGATACATATCCTCGAAACCGACGTGACCCAGACAGACTTGTCCTAGATATTATTCCTAGACTCGTTAAATATAACAAAAGTTGCCTAAATATATATGTAAAAATTTATAATAAAATACGTAAAGAATTTAAATTATTAAGAGAAAGACTATATAAGAAACATTTGTATGATTGATTAAAAATTGAATGCTTTTATTACTTAACATATTTTTTTGAGATTAATTTTTAGATATAAATAATTATTATTTGTCTACAGATTTTAAAATTATAATTTGCATGCTATTATTAGCGAAACACGACTGCACTAACATCTTTTTATACCTTGATTCTTGCAAATAAATATTTATGGCTTATGAATTATTTTTGACTACGTCACCACGAATATTCAATAATATTATGCAATATTTGTTGAAAAAATAAGATCGATTCACTCGCTCCAATTATTCATTTTCTGGATGAACGATAACCGCACTAAAAAGACAATAATAATATGGGCCTTCATTTTTAATTTCGTCATTTGTTAAAACAAAAACTAGTCCGCATGCCTTGATTCTTTATTGCTTGTGTGATGTGTGTCCATGATTCATGTTGACTTATTAGAGAATAGCTATTGCAATTGTTAGTGTTATTTTATTTCGTTTTTATTAACTAAATACTCGTTGCCATTTATGTTTAAATTAGTCTACAATGGGACTGATACATACAAACATACAATAATAAGAATATATTGAAAAAAAAAGACGGATACTTAAAAAAAGCAAACTATCCGATAATGCAATAATAAGGTTGAGACATTATCAGTAATCGTTAATTAAAATTTCTTAAAAATATTTTTAATATTTTTAACTTTTATTTAGATACTAGTTCAAAATTTAAACAAGCAATATACCCAACTTAAGGTTTTGTAGAAATAAAAAAATAAAATTCTTTATTATAATATCTTTATCATATTTTCAATCGATCTTTTGCATGTGAAATCCACATACGAAATATTAAGTGAATGATGCTACCCATGAGAATTCAATAGTTGTATTTCATTATGTACGAGGGTATCCATCCATCAGGGGAATTTATATCAAATTAAGCTGTTTTAATTAATCTTACGTTAAGTCAACGTAATCGTGAATTTTGACTTTTTATAATTATAATAACTGGTCTTACGATAAAACTATTAAACGGTTACGGATTGATAGGCTAAATAAGCAATGATACTGTCATATCGTAAGAACCGACAAATTATGGGAAGGAAATGTTCACGAATGCTTAAATTTGGAAAAACGGTGACGCTTCTAGCGGCAAACGCAGTGCAAAGTGAAGGACCTTCATTTTGCAGTGACTGACTAATGGAGTATATTAAGTTTATGCTAATGGCTCAGGAACGTGCTTGTAAACGTTTATGAAGATCATATATTTTCAGAGGTAGAAGGGTGATGACCTACAATTAAGTGATCACAATGATGATGAAAACACAACTTTTATAACTAATAATTTGTATTGTTCATTAAATTATGGAAATAAATGTGTTTTTCATCTGTATTCCTATTTAAAGTCAACAAGGGGCTTGTACTACACTTACTTGGATAAAAGGTTTTTATCGGCAATAGTCTTTATTCTCTGTACCCTTATTTTCAAGTGCTGTCGCACAAGCTACCTTATTCTGTTTCAGTATCGAGTTTTTTTTTTATGATTTGTACATTCATAGTTTTTTAATAAAAAATATTTAAACAAACGTAAGTAAATTAAAATGTTGACGAACGGACACGATTAAGTATGTACTGGAGCCATAACACGGTGCAGTTTGGATTTACCACGCAATGAAACAGTTACCGGTATTAAATAATGGATGATATCATTCATTCATTCATTCATTATAGTCTATCAAAAGTCCACCGATGAACATAGGCATCAACATCATTCATAGATTGCTTCATATCTAATTATGGATGCTGCCATAGTTTTTTTTTCTTTTTTTTTTTAAACGTTACCCCCACACTAGGATTTTCTCCTGTATCGTGGAGGCAGTTTATAAACACAAATTTCACAAGGACAAACATCCAGACCCGGAACAATCATTTGTAGGCCATACAAATACTTGTTCCGTGCGGGATTCGAACCCGCGGCCCCCAGCGCAGCAACTCATTGCTAAGCCACTGCGCCACGGAGCCGTCAGAATGCTTAAATTTGGAAAAAACCGTGACGCTTCTAGCAGCAAACGCAGTGCAAAGTGAAGAACCTTCATTTTGCAGAGTGACTGACTAATAGAGTATATTAGGTTTATGCTAGTGGCTCAGGAACGTGCTTGTAAACGTTTATGAAGATCATATATTTTCAGTTGCAACGTTTGTCTGGGCTGTAGGAAGCCGCAGTTCATTTATTATTTTCGGTAGCTATCAGGTCCATCTCCTGTTTCAGTTTTGCTCTGTAAACTCGTACGACACCTATGTATGATATATCTATTGCATTTTATTGGTATGCATTTAGTTTATAGTTCTCACTAAAACACCCATTAATATTCAGTTATCGGTAATTTGAAAATCTTTAACGATTTACAAATTATTGTTAATATAAATCCAAAATTCTTTGAAAACTGAGTTGAAAGCTTTAATCTGCTCATAATATATTATCCGTTAAAATGACAATAAGAGAAATGAACACCAAAATATCACTCGGAATATTATAAAGTGAACAGTCCACTAACTTTAATTAAGTGCCATTTTCAAACATGTCAGACGGAATTCAAATTAGTACCCGTATTTGCGGAATATCATTGTGTCTTTAGTGCTCTTCACATGAATAAGATAAAGTTTATTACATTTTTTATGTAGTTGCTAGATTACATAAAAAATGTAATATAAATATAAAGACTTTACTAAAATTTGTATTAAAATTAAAGCAACTTTAAAAAAAATTGTAAAGTAAATTTTTGGTATATTCTCTTTTTAGAAAAGTTGTTGAAATATCTCAACTTACCGTCCTACACCTGCAGGAACAGTCCTCTCTTTAACGTCTTCGACCACTTAGCATCAGGTGGCAGCATAGTCGCCAAATACTGGCTTATAAATAGTCAAAAATATCACAAACACAACCCAACTTCTGTTATATGGTAGTGCTAGAAGATATACGCTCGTAAATAATACCAGAGTGAAATAACAGCATAATGCTGATGAGTTTTCGGTCATATTTTATCGGCATGCAGATAAAGCTGTGGTAGATAAACAGTGGTAGAGCCACGCGGCAGCTTTTGCTGTCGCACGGATGGGCCGGCTCGAACCAGGGTAGTACCACGACCTCACAGAAAACCAGCGTGAAGTAGAGGTTTACCTCTGCGTTTCGCTTGGTGAGTGCAGGTGGCCGGAGGCCTTTTTTACTGCAAATGAGGCATTCCATCTTAGTCCTCACGGGTGACAACGCATCTACATTTTGATTTGTAACAGAGGATAGATGTAGATATCTATGTGCCGCAGCAACCACTTACCATCAGGTGGACTGTGTGCTCGTTTGTCACCCTTATACTATAAAAAAAAAATCTTTTTTATTAGTATATAATGTGGGAGGTCTATGTTCAGCAGTGGAATTTTATAGGCTGTAATGGATGGATGGATACTAATAAGCAATAACTAAATTTTAACATTATTATTTTATACCGATTTAGTACAACGGATCAGTAAGCTAAAGTGACAGTGGGCTGGCCATTGAGGTGGAAGAACCGACAATCGATAGGGAAGGTAAATTCTCAAATAGCATCCTAGTACCCGTAAGCGAATTGTAGGGCGGCGACTCACTAAATGAAATGACGACCTGGTTAGAGATGCAGGAATTCGATGGATTTAGGTAGATCTAGAACGTGTTGTGTGACGTTCCTTGGGGAAGGCCTGGGTTCAACAGTGGACTTATGATGGGCTATAATGATGCTAATAATATTATAATTCTTTCATATTTTGTGTTACCCAATATTTATTAAAATAAATGGAGGAAGTTCTTACCAAAACTATAATTAGTTCAAAAGAACATAAAATATTTCAATATTTAGTAAATAAATTCAAAAAGAAAAAATGTTCTTAAGATATATATATTAAAACTTCGCGCTAAACTCTTTTCCAATCCCCTGATAGATACCCTCGTAAAAAGGAAAATCTGTTCTAATGCGTGTAGAACAACTGTTCACAACTATTGTAACTCTCAGGGGCAACATTGGTCACTTAATGTAACTGTATTGATTTTATTTGTACAATTATAAACTTAAATCAAGTATGAGAAAACATAATAATGCATCACCTTTTATAATTCAAATTGGACTTTTGCCAATATCACAAGTTTAAAATGTTTGGATGGTAAGTGTAGAAAATATTTATTTTTCTATTTTTACAGTAAAGCTATGCTGCAGCTATATTTCAGCACGAATGGGTCTGCTCGACCGGGGTAGGACCACGCTCTCGTATTCTACCAATGTAAAATAGCAGCTTAATGCTGCTGTTTCGTATCGTGAGTGTAGAGAACCGGAGACCCTTTTTACTGGAAACGGGGCATACCATCTCAGCCCTCAGGGGTGACAACCATTTGCAATTTGAGTCTTTAGTAAGGATAGATGTAGATGTCTATAGGTCACAGTAACCACCTTACATCAGGTTGACTGTGTGCTCGTTTGTCACCCTATCCTATAAAAAAGGGAAGGTGCACAATCCTCCACATCTAGAGTCCGCGTAGGTGAAGTAAGCATTTTTGTCGGACCATATACCAAGGAAAAGTTATAAATAGATCTTCCTGCATGATCGGTTAAACGAGAACCAAGCCATTCAGCGTGGTGGACGTTAAAATCACCAAGGATCACGATCTCTACAGATGGTACCTGTTGTAGCACGGAGTCTGCAGCGATTTGGACGTAGTCGATGAGTTGGTCTGTGTCAGTATTAGGTATAGAGGCACCCGTAGACGCGATGGACGTCGCTGACCTTCAAGACTGCCGAGGTGTCGAGAACAGCTGTCCTTTCTGACGTATACGCAAACTCCAGCCCGAGGTACAAGTGTTATAATTTGTACCCCGAATAGCAGAGAAGTATCGACCGGAGAGCACACCTGCGGCTCGGTTGGAAAGAGCAAGGTCGGCTTCGCCGTCTTCAGATGGTACCTAGTGGACTTCGTTAACGTTCGAGTGAAATCCACTGATGTTGCAGAAATTCACGGATAGCGTGGCAGGGATCGCCTTTATGTTAATGCTCTACTTACCACGAGCAGTATTAGTCTTGAGCGGAATTTCCAAGGGTGACAAGTGAGCACACAGTCCACCTAATGGTAAGTGGTTGCCGTGGCCTATAGACATCTACATCAATCCTCGTTTGCAAATAAAATGCAGATGCGTTGTTAGCCGTGAGGACTAATATGGAATGCCTCTTTTAGAGTAAAAAGGGTCTCCGATTCTCTACACTCACCATAAGAAACACAGCAGCATTAAGTTGCTATTTTACGGTCGAGTCGATCCAATCGTGTTACAAGTACGAGTATACTATTAATATAGCTGTAACATGGCTCTATCACGTATAATTTTTATATTTATACAGATCATCGTCGATCTCAAACTTCGATTGTAGAAACGAAATACTTAGGAAATATTGTATCAATATTTTCTTTGAGCTCCCGTTCCCACTTTGAAATCCATAGCTGATACGGACTCTGTAACGAGAGTAGCAGTAGGAACATTCAAGAAATGGGAATAACATTCTGATAATTTCTTCACATTAAGAAGATCTTCTTCTGTATATTCAGATTTTGGCATAAAAATGCCTAATCCGAATAGGCTCATGTATCCGCAGAAAGTCGGTCCTGTAGGTTAGTCTTTATACTATCTATCAGTGGAATATAAACAGTGTTCCGAAAATATTCCTCGTCATTTCCATGATGAGTAATTATCCCGAAAAGTTTCAGTAATCTTTAAAAGATTTTTCAATTTTACGTGTACGATTTTGGGGGGAGGGATCGTTCCCTGTGACATTCGGACCGCGCCATTCGCGAGGGTTAAAACTTGTAGCGATCACCGAATTGTAAGAGGCACACTGAATCTAAAAAACGTTAAGTTGGAGAGGTTTCGTCTTATTAAGTCAAAGCTCCGTCTCCCTCGTGCTCTAGTCCAAAGTCCCAAAAACATTTTAGCTCGAGTTAACAAATCGTTTTCAGTGCATAGAAGACTGCAATGAAATGGACGATATGAATGATAAGCTCTTGGAAATTTTCCATGCGGTCAGATCTAAGTTCTGCAAGACCCGCCGCAGAACAGCACGAAAAGCTCTCCGATCACACTCTTAATTTCATGGCTGTTAGAAGGGAAATGAAGCTCCAGTCTTCAACAGATTTGACAGCATACAGGCAACTGAACAGACAGATCTCCAAATGCATGTAACGGGACTAACGCAACTTTAATACATCTTGTATTTAAGAAGCGATCGAGCCGAACCATGGCCCCAAAGTCTTTGCCAGAGATATATCTGCCAGAAAGAGCCAACTGACACTTGAGATTTTGTATGAGATTGAGAGGTTCTATGGGCAGCTGTATACATCATTGTTGGAGCCATACTATAGTGTGGGTAACAATCCAACAGTGAGTCTTATCTGACACTATTCCGATGATATTCCGGACGTCAGTCTGAACGAGATTGGAATGGCTCTCCAGCGCCTTAAAAACAGCAAGGCACCAGTTGAGGATGAAATTACAGCGGAGCTTCTGAAAGCGGGTGAAAAACCGGTACTTGAAGCCCTGCAGAAGCTCTTTAAATCCGTCCTCCATAGTGGCACTACTCCGGAGGCGTGGAGCAGAAGTGCGGTGGTCTTGTTCTTCAAGAAAGGCGACAACGCTTTCTTGAAGAACTACAGATCGATTTCCCTTCTGAGCTGCGTTTACGTGCTGTTTTCGAGAGTCATTACAAATCGTCTCGCGCGCAGACTTGACGACTTCCAGCCTCCCTGACGAAACAAGCCAATATCCGAAAAGGCTAACCTGGCTAAAAGGCTGGTACTAAAACCATTGACCAAATACACACCCATCGCCTAATTGTACAGAAGATCAAATAGTTTAATCTGCCATTTTGTCTTGCGTATGTGGACTATGAGAAAGCCTTTGATTTCGTCGAAATTCGGGCGATACTACAGTACTTGCAGTGGTGCCAAGTTAACTGTCGGTATATCGAAGCGCTGAAGTGTTTGTAGAGTAAGGCTACGTGGCTATCCGAGTACAGAATCAGAGTACAAAACCTACCCACATGCAGAGAGGTGAAAGACAGAGTGATTTTAAATCCACGAAACTCTTCACCGCTGAATTGTTAACATCAATGGCGAGTATTAGAAATTACGACACATCTTCTCGTCAGGGATACCTCAAAACCTGAAAACAAGATTTTACAACCAGTACGTGTTGCCAGTGATGATTTTAGATCAAAGACGTGGTCATTCACTGTTGGCCATATGAGGACGCTCAAGGTAGCCCTGCAGGACGCCCTGGCGACATGGCGCACTCGACTCGAGGAGCGCTATGAACACGAATGCGTCATTGGAGCAATCCTGCTGGTCTGGAAGTCTGGATGCAGCGACGGGCAGGAAGACTCACCTACAGACTAACACAGACAATTACCAGGCATGGGTGTTTCGGTGATTATCTGTGTACGATCGGACGCGAGGCAACGGCGAACTGCTTCCACTGTGGTGGACGGGACCAGGACTCCGCTACCCATACGCTCGCAGTATGCCCAGCGTGGGAACGGGAGCGGACAATCCTGGTGAACCGCATTGGACGGGACCTCTCCCTGCCAGCAGTCGTGTCGGCAATGCTGAGCAGGGATTCGGTGTGGAGGGCCGTAGCCAACTTCTGTGAACCTGTTATGATTCAGAAAGAGGCTTCTGAGTGGGGTCGGGAGAGGGTAGATCCCGCGCGGAGACGACGTTGGCAAAGCGTTCGTCACGGCCCTCCTTTTGAAAACGGTGTTCCCCTACCAGAAACGGGGCCTCCGGGGTTGCAGACGCTCGGGGTCGGGGCCTCGGACGTCTAGTTATGTAACCCCCGAGGAGGACGATCACTCGAAAGTGGTCTCGAGACATCGTGATAGCACTGCGAGGGTGCCTGGGGCAGCAATTACTGTCCCCGGGACGTGCTATAAGCGTAGCAAAGCGATGGTGGGGCCCCGGTTGCGTTCCGAACGGAGGTTCCGGGATCCCTCGTATACGATGGTGACCACCATGGGGTTTTAGCCGGTGTGAGTCCGGCATAACCTTTTCGTTACCCCCGCAGCGGGAGGTATCCATGAGGGTTTCCCCACGTAAAAAAAAGCTCAGCGGGCTATGGAGAGTACTATGCTCGTGGTCTTTATGCGTGATAAACTTAGAAATGAGAAACAGCTTGTACATTTGCGACACCAGTTCTCGACATCGTCACGAAAGTGGACCCAGTAAAACCGTTCTCGGATCTTCAATAAAGTTCGTTTAACTCCCAAATGGCCTCCTGAAAAACCATTATTGTACAGCTGTAAAATGACAACTGTCTCCCCGACGATTTTCCCATTTACGGCACTGTACTCCACCCTGAATCAGCAAGCTGTCCTATTGGGCCCAATAGCTTTTCGTGGTCAAACTTATCGCTGAGAAGTCGCTCCACTTGGGCTTAGGAGCACTGGCCTTAATCTATTCCAGAATCGGCTTGATGTCCGAATCTTCCTGCTGTCCATGTTGTAGGCTTTCCTTCCACTTATTGCTGAGCTGGTCTGTCCTGAGCATCCTCACAGATACTACTTCCTTACCCTCTTGCCTAGTACAATGCTTAAAATTTTCAGGACAACGTTTTCTTAACAAAGGCGTTGCCATGAGATGTCTCGCTGCGATGTTCAATCACAAAGTCGTATTCCTGCAGTAGTTCAATCCATCTCGCAACTTGTCTTTCTGGATTTTTGAATAGTAATAGCCATTTCAGTGCAGCATGGTCAGTTCGTAAGTGAAATTTCCGCCCCAGAAGATATTTGCTAAAGTGCTGCAACGACTTTACCACAGCAAATAATACTTTTACGTGGTAGAGCCATACTGTGGCTGTATTAATAGTATAGTTGTAGCACGAATGGGTCGGCTCGACCGGGGAAGGACCACGCTCTCACAGAATACCAGCGTAAAATAGCAGCTTAATGCTGCTGTGTTTCGTATGTTGAGTGTAGAGTACCGGAGACCCTTCTTACTGGACCAGAGGCATTCTATCTTAGTCCTCACGGGTGACAACGCATCTGCTTTTTAATTCGTAAACGAAGATAGATGTAGATGTCTATGGGCCACAGCAACCACTTACCATCAGATGGGCTGTGTGCTCGTTTGTCACCCTTATTCTATAAAAAAAACCCGTCTTGTGACACAAAAGTTCATTTCCGGCTTTGACAACGACTTGCTGAAGTAAGCTATCACAACCTCTTGATCACCATTCCGTTGAGATAACACACCGCCAAGTCCTATATCAATTGCGTCTGTGTCAACTATGAATTCCCTGCCCGCTTTAAGCGTCTCGTGGTGCCCGAGCCTCACAGCAGTTCTGACTTCAAGTTCGCGGATGCCGTCGATGAATGTCTGCACCAGGTTCCCTTCAATGAGCGCAGGTACAGACTGGTATGCTTTTCGAACCAGCTTCTCCACCTCAAGGGCCCACTGCTGCAGGTTTTCGTTGTAAAAAACGTGCAAGTGGATTTTGTAGGCCGACCAGGAAGAAGTCCCGTCAAATCGCGGCACTTTAAATCCACGTAGCTGCTACCACAGGAGCTGTAATTCCATCCCCAAGTTTGAGGTCGTCCAGCGTTTTCTTCACGTCAACCATCATGTTGTCAACCCGATTGTTCACTTGGTTGATTCGGGTTTCAGCTTTCGACAGGCGGTTGGCATGTTGAGCAACCCTATCCTTCACCTCCCTTATCTCTTTCCCGAAGGTAGCGTGAAGGTCCTTCATGCGGAGTATCTGCTCTTCCTGACCACGTTGCGGCTGCTCTTCCAACCGGCGATCTTGCCTCTGTGGTCGGCAGCTGGCACTCCGACGTCTGCAGCGTTGCACCACCAAATTGTCTCTGGTCCGCCTCCTGCTGGCATTGACTTCGGGTACGGATACCCTCCGTGTCGTACTTAGATAAAATTGGCATGATTTGATCCTTTGATCCCACTTCTGACACCAATTATTACGAGCTTGGGGTTCGAGACAATTAAATAAAACTGCTGAGTGAATTACCAATATTGACACTTTACTTACACAACACTAATTACGACTTAAAACCACACTTGTAACTAAAACACAATTTTATTACTGATTACTTTAGTTCGCAGTTGTATCGCTTCGCTTGTATCGCCAATTCAACACTGACTGGGTTGCGGCCTTATATAGGCCTCAGATAATTTTAAGAAACTTCTACTGTAGAAACATCTAGAATGTTCGACTACATACCGGTCCCGACTGACTAGGTGGCGATAGTTCTAGAAAGTTCTTCCATGGAAAATTCTAGAAGGATCTTAACTCTCCTAGTTCTGCAACTTGACACTAGAGGCGCTAGTGGTAACTAGTGTTGCCATGTACCAGGCATTAATGGTGGCTCAACAATGTGTAAGATTATTTCATATAAGGAACATATTTTTTATGGTAAATGCACAAAGTAGTTGTGGTTCATATGAGGTGTCAAGGAAAATATGTCAACTTTTTTCAAATTGCCAACATCATCTCTACATGGTGTGGTTTCCATGTGATTTTAAACGAGACTTTGGCGACCGGCTCATAGCGGGAAATTAATATGAAAACTCTGAACACAAATTTTGCAAACTGTTAATGGGGGCAACTTTACTGCGAATCGGTCAGCTCTGTGCTCACTAATCGGTCTGTCCAGCATGGTGGTTAGGAGCAAATTTCCAAGCAAAGTGTGGCAGCTGCCATATTATTGCCAAAACCTAACTGCATTATTGAAATGTCTAGCAGTGGACATAAAAATTGTAGATGACGATTATTATAGTCATCGTAACTATATGGCTCGTATATAAGTCAGATATTTGATAGCCAAAAGTATGCCAAAAAATATTATGCTAACAGAAATGATTTAGTAAGATACTTTTAAAGAATAAAAAAATCAAAACAATAACAAAGTCTTGTTACAGCCTTTGAAGAAATTTAGTGAAACATTAGCATTTATAATGAATACTTCAAAACGGTGAATTAATTTACATAATTGGAAGAGCCAAAATGTTTTTGTAATTGCGGAAAATTACGATTGAAAAATTCTCTTAATTACTATGTATACTATTTTATGTTCTTACTCAGTTCTAATTAAAAATTACCACTAGCAAAATTGGATTACTTGTACGTAGAGTTACCTCGATATCTGTATCTATATTTCTGTTTGCCTTCGTATTCTTTTTAACTTTCAGAGATTCTAGTGAACGAAGATGACTGAAATTTGGCTGGATATAATATGTTACAGGAACAGATGAGTTTTTCCGAATTGATTTAACATCATACGTCTAGCAATATCTTTCCCTTTTTCATATCGGGTACGTCATCCTATGTATCTATTCGTATAAGAAATATACAATGTCATGGAATCCGAATCGGGGGGCACGGCAGTGCCCCCGCTAAGTCGAACGCGAAGCAAACATTGCATTTTTACATTTTACTCTTTACATTTACTCATAATAATTAAAGTTAATTTAATTTAGTTATGATAAAATAATGTTTAATTTCATGGTCTTTTACTAATGAATATGAATAATGCAAAAGAATGAATATGAATCAAATTTGCAGTATATTTGATTCATATTCATTCTTTGGCATCATTATAAATATTCCGTATTGGACTTTCATACTCCGTATAAATACGGACAAATCCGTATGTATGACAACACTGGTCACGCCAAATACAAATCAACTACATCAAAATAATTGCATCAGGGTGTATGCTACGTCCACCACACGACCTTGGCAGGATGTACAGTAAGATGGACTGTGTGTTTATTCAATGTGTGTAAAGTTCTTTAACATCCAGTAAAATTCAAATGCTGGACGCACACGAAGAATCGACAACCGATGGGGAAGAAATGTTCTCGAGTGGCAGCCTCGTACCGGCAGGTGAAGTGTAGGGCGGGTCGCCCTAGACTAGATGGAGTGACGACCTGGTAAGACATGCAGGAAGTTGATGGATGCGGGTGGCTCAAGACCCTGCTTTGTGGCATTCCTTGGGGGAGGCCTATGTTCAGCAGTGGACTTGTGAAGGGTTGTAATGATGATTTTTTTTATAGGATAGGGTGACAAACGAGCACACAGTCCACTTAATGGTAAGTGGTTGCTGTGGCCCCTAGACATCTACATTTATCCTCATTTGCGAATCAAAATGCAGATGCGTTGTCACCCGTGAGGACTAAGATAGAATGCCTATTTTCCAGTAAAAAGGGTCTCCGGTTGTCTACACTCACCATACGAAACACAGCAGCATGAAGCTACTATTTGACGCTGGTATTCTGTGAGAGCGTGGTCCTTCCCCGGTCGAGCCGACCCATTCGTGCTACAACTATACTACTAATATAGCTGCAGCATGGCTCTACCACGTAAAAATAATGAAAAAAAAAATAAAGTAATGATGATAATGAATGATGAAATCAAATGTTGGTATCGTTTCTAAGTTTTGAATATAATAAATGTCGAATTTTAAATAAATTAAGTAACCGATTTATTTTTCCTCATGTCACTTAAACGTAGTGAGTGGTATTAAAATGAAAATACACTTAGAGGAGGGAAACTGCGCTTTCGAGCACTAGAATGCTTTTGAGAATATCTCTTTCACGTCGAGTTGTTTTATGTCAGTTCACTTGTTCTACTACGGCGAAAAAATCCCAAAACAATCCATAGCAATCTTCAGAAGTGATAGTCCACGTCTAGGTTCAGCAAATTCACCTTTATTCACGAAGAATTTTTTTTTCTTTGAAATTCTGATGTAAATATATAGGATTTGAAGTTATGTCGCATTTTTTCGAAATAGGCTTGGCCTAGCCGATTTGAGGATAGGGCACATCATATCTACTCGTCTATAAAAAAAATATTGTAAATGTTGACTTTCATACATCAGGAATCGATCCATCTGATGATTCTACATGTGACGAGAAAACTGAAAAAAAAAACTGAATTATAATAATTCCTAGCACCTTAAACATATGTGTAGTAAATACTTTGCCTTTAGGACAAGGCCTCAATGGAGAGCTTGCGCTAGCGTGTACTCGTCTTCACAATAAAACAAGCTGATCATGTTACCTTTTAGCAAAAGACATAGAATAAATCTTGACTTAGTAATTAAACTGTAGATTAGTTCAAACATTTTAATCTGGGGTCATGGTATAGAATCCATTACGTTTAATCCAAAAGACGCTACAGAACATACTTTTCCTCTAGGCTATTGGAATACTATTAAACCTTCATAATTTATTTCTCGATACCAAACGAGATCTTTTTTTTTTATTATAGGAGAGGGGGCAAACGAGCATGCGGCTCACCTGATGTTAAGTGACTAGCGCCGCCCATGAACAACCGCAACACCAGGGGAATTGCAGATGCGTTGCCGGCCTTTTAAAAAGGAGTAGGCTCTTTTCTTGAAGGTCCCTAAGTCGTATCGGTCCGGAAAAATCGCTGATGGTAATCGATTCCACAAGGAAGTAGTGCGAGGAAGAAAACATCTTCTAAATCGCACCGTGGTGGACCGCCAATCATCCAGATGGTGTGGATGATATCGGGAGTTCTGCCGCGATGTGCGTGCGTTCTAAAACAACAGTGTATGATGTAAGTTTAAATATTGGAAATATTTTTATAGCTATTAATTTGATTTAATTTTTTTGCAAATTACAGCCCATCACAAGTAAATTAATAAACCTAGATCCCAGGCAGCCCTCTGCTTTCCTCAGCCACTTATAATAATCTCTGCAGGCAGCTCATCACTTTACCTAGTAAGTAGTGTTCGCCGTCTTTTTACGTCGGTTGTCGGTTCTATCTTCTTAATAATATTTTTGGTATAATATAACATTTTCTTTACACCTATTATAAAGGACTACTGCCTTTCCTGTCCTCTCCCTGTGGATTAGCCCCTCTGGATTACCCTGTTAAATATTGTACAGGGCTGATAAATATATTTACATGTACGTATAGAGAGCCAGTGTACTTGCAGGCTATAAGTGAAGCCATTTTGGTTCTTATAGGTGATAATACACGCAGTATTTTTCTTAAAGTTGGTTGCATGTATCCATAGGCTGCAGTAGCCATTTACCATCAAGTTAACTTTAAGTTCGTCGTCACTTAATTTTTTTTAAATATATATATATATCATAGTAGTATTTATTAATTTTGTTACTAAGATATGTTCTTATTATTCCCCCATTTTTGAAATTTGTAATAATCGCAATCTGACGATGGTCAGTAAACCGATGATATTACCCATCTTGAACCATCCACCTATCTATTTTAGCTATCTTTTTTAAGTAAGCGGAAACAGTAATTGTGGAATTTCATTTTCAATTTACTTCGAACCTCCAGTTTCCGATTTCCAAATAGTCAAGCTCGTGCGCTATTTAACATTCGATTACTCGCATACAGAAGCTTTCTAATCGTTGTTTGCTGACTTTAATTGCATTTGCAATGCTATCTGGTAAAAACCTTTCAAGGGTGAAAAAGTTATATACTGGAATAATGACAATGAAGTATGTTTATATAATCCATTATTTCATTGTCATAACAGAACATTTTTTTAAGTTTCCAGTTCTATCCTACAGACACGCATGTGAAGAGGCGCCAAAACCATACCAAACTACGCTCAATTTATTTTAAGAACTCGCATTTACATGTACATCATAAGCATCTAAAATTTTTTGCTATACGTAGTATGGTATTGGGGGTATATGTGTGCGTCCAGCATTTGAATTTTACTGGATGTTAAAGAACTTTACACACATTGAATAAACACACAGTCCATCTTACTGTACATCCTGCCATGGTCGTGTGGTGGACGTAGCATACACCCTGATGCAATTATTTTGATGTAGTTGATTTCTATTTGGCGTGACCAGTGTTGTCATACATACGGATTTGTCCGTATTTATACGGAGTATGGAAGTCCAATACGGAATATTTATAATGATGCCAAAGAATGAATATGAATCAAATATACTGCAAATTTGATTCATATTCATTCTTTGGCATTCATTAGTAAAAGACCATGAAATTAAACATTATTTTATCATAACTAAATTAAATTAACTTTTATTATTATGAGTATTACATTTGTAAAGAGTAAAATGTAAAAATGCAATGTTTGCTTCGCGTTTGACTTGGCGGGGGCACTGCCGTGCCCCCCGATTCGGATTCCATGACATTGTATATTTCTTATACGAATAGATACATCGGATGACATACCCGATATGAAAAAGGGAAAGATTTTGCTAGACGTATGATATTAAATCAATTCGGAAAAACTCATGTGTTCCTGTAACATATTATAACCAGCCAAATTTCAGTCATCTACGTTCACTAGAATCTCTGAAAGTTGAAAAGAATATCATGTGGCAAACACAAATATAGATACAGATACCGAGGTAACTCTACGTACAAGTAATCCAATTTTGCTAGTGGTAATTTTTAATTAGAACTGAGTAAGAACATAAAATTATGGAATATATGGAATATATGGATATGGAACATAAACATATTTAATATATATATAATATCAAATTACCGTGTAGTGGCGGTTAAGAATATCCACTACCCCATATCTTCCCGTGGGTGTCGTAAAAGGCGACAAAGGGAAACAGGCAGGAGATGGGCAGCAGCATCTTCCTGATAATAGCCAAAATAACAATAAAAAAAAACTGCGGTTGCCAACCCGCTCGCCAAGCGTGGCAACTATGGCAATATACCCCCCATGAGCAATGACAATAATAAACGGCCCCCAGTCCCCGGCGGCCCCGCTATTCCTGGCTACGGTGGCGACCATGGTAACGGCGGGGCAGGGGGTGCTAAGAATCTCCGGTGGAGGTTCGGTTGCCACCTACGACGACTCGACCTGGCAACATACAACGCACGCACCCTGAGGACTGACGAGAAGATTGTGGAGCTGGAAGAAGAGATAGACAAGTTACGCTGGCATATTATAGGATTATCCGAAGTCCGAAGAGAGGGGGAGGACACGGTAATCCTCGAATCCGGCAACTTGCTCTATTACCGGGAGGGCGACCATCTGTCCCAAGGAGGTGTCGGATTTATCGTCCACAAGTCTCTCGTTAACAACGTTGTAAAGATTGAGAGTCTGTCGACGAGGGTTGCGTACCTTATACTCAGAATCACCAAACGGTATTCGCTGAAGGTCATACAGGTTTACGCACCAACCTCGGCACACCCCGATCAGGAGGTGGAGGAAATGTATGAGGATATCTCTAGAGCCATGCATTCCTCCAAAACCCAATATACGGTGTTAATGGGAGACTTCAATTCAAAACTAGGCACAAGAGAGAACGGTGAGCTGAAAGTAGGGAAATTTGGAATAGGGCAACGGAACCCAAGGGGCCAGCAGCTGGCCGACTTCATGGAGAAAGAGGGACTCTTTATGATGAACTCTTTCTTCCAGAAGCGGCCCCACAGGAAGTGGACCTGGTCGAGCCCCGACGGTTCGACAAAAAATGAGATTGACTTCATTATGACGACCAGACGACAACTGTTCAGTGATGTCTCAGTGATCGCGAGGGTGAAAACCGGCAGCGATCACCGAATGGTTAGAGGCACACTGAACCTAAACGTTAAGTTGGAGAGGTCTCGTCTAATGAAGTCAACGCTCCGTCCCCCTCGTGCTCTAATCCAAAGTCCCGAAACCTTTCAGCTCGAGTTACAAAACCGTTTTCAGTGCCTAGAAGACTGCAATGAAGTGGACGATTTGAATGACAAGCTCGTGGAAACTGTCCATGCGGTCGGAGCTAAGTTCTGCAAGACCCGCCGCAGAAGAACACAAAAACTCTCCGATCACACTCTTAATCTCATGGCTGTTAGACGGGAGATGAAGCTACATTCTTCAACAGATTTAACAGCATACAGGCAACTGAACAGACAGATCTCCAAATGCATGCGGCGGGACCTACGCAAATTCAATACAGCTCGTATTGAAGAAGCGATCGAGCGGAACCAAGGCTCCAAAGTCTTTGCCAGAGATCTGTCTGCCAGAAAGCGCCAACTGTCAAAGCTGAAGACAGAATGTGGCAGCATCGTTTCCGGGGCACCTGAGATTTTGAGTGAGATTGAGAGGTTCTATGGGCAGCTGTACACGTCATCGTTGGAGCCGCACGCAAGTGTGAGTAACGATCCAAGAGCGAGTCTTATTCGACATTATTCCGATGATATCCCGGACGTCAGTCTGAGCGAGATTAGAATGGCTCTCCAGCACCTTAAAAACGGCAAGGCCCCAGGCGAGGATGGAATTACAGCGGAGCTTCTGAAAGCGGGTGGAAAACCGGTACTTGAAGTCCTTCAGAAGCTCTTTAATTCCGTCCTCCATGGTGGCATTACACCGGAGGCGTGGAGCAGAAGTGCGGTGGTCTTGTTCTTCAAGAAAGGCGACAACGCTCTCTTGAAGAACTACAGACCGATTTCCCTTCTGAGCCGCGTCTACTTGCTGTTTTCGAGAGTCATTACGAATCGTCTCGCGCGCAGACTTGACGACTTCCAGCCTCCCGAACAAGCCGGTTTCCGAAAGGGCTTTAGCACCATAGACCACATACATACCCTTCGGCAAATTGTACAGAAGTCTGAAGAGTACAATTTGCCACTATGTCTGGCGTATGTGGACTATGAGAAAGCCTTTGATTCCGTCGAAATTTGGGCGGTGCTGCAGTCCCTTCAGCGGTGCCAAGTTGACTGTCGGTATATCGAAGTGTTGAAGTGCTTGTACAGTAGGGCTACGATGGCTATCCGAGTACAGAACCAGAGTACGAAACCTATCCAATTGCAGAGAGGTGTAAGACAGGGTGACGTCATATCCCCGAAACTCTTCACCGCTGCATTGGAAGACGTTTTCAAGCTTCTGGACTGGAAAGGATACGGTATCAACATCAATGGCGAGTACATCACTCACCTTCGATTTGCCGACGATATAGTCCTTATGGCAGAATCGCTGGAGGAGCTAAGCACTATGCTCAATGACCTCAATAGTGTTTCCCAACGGATAGGTCTTAAGATGAACATGGACAAAACAAAGATCATGTTTAATGTCCATGTCACACCTATGGCGGTAGTTGTTGGGAACACTAAGCTCGAAGTTGTTGACGAGTATGTTTACCTGGGACAAATAGTCCGACTAGGTAAGTCCAACTTCGACCGAGAGGTCAATCGACGGATTCAACTCGGTTGGGCAGCGTTCGGGAAATTACGGCACATCATCTCGTCAGGTATACCTCAAACCTTGAAAACGAGACTGTACACCCAGTGCGTGTTGCCAGTGATGACATATGGAACTGAGACGTGGTCCTTCACTGCTGGCCGGATGAGGAAGCTCAAGGTCGCTCAGCGAGCTATGGAGAGGGCTATGCTCGGAGTTTCTCTGCGTGATAAACTCAGGAATGAGGATATCCGCAGTAGAACCAAAGTAACCGACATAGCCCAACGGATTAGTAAGCTGAAGTGGCAATGGGCCGGCCATATAGCTCGAAGAACCGACAACCGATGGGGAAGAAAGGTTCTCGAGTGGCAGCCTCGTACCGGTAGGCGAAGTGTAGGGCGTCCCCCCACGAGATGGAGTGACGACCTGGTAAGACATGCAGGAAGTCGATGGATGCTGATGTCTCCAATAAAAAAAAAGGCAGGTGGCTCAGGACCGTGCTTTGTGGCATTCTTTGGGGGAGGCCTATGTTCAGCAGTGGACTTGTGAAGGGCTGTAATGATGATGATGATGATGAAATAATCTTACACATTGTTGAGCCACCATTAATGCCTGGTACATGGCAACACTAGTTACCACTAGCGCCTCTAGTGTCAAGTTGCAGAACTAGGAGAGTCAAGATCCTTCTAGAATTTTCCATGGAAGAACTTTCTAGAACTATCTACACCTAGTCAGTCGGGACCGGTATGTAGTCGAACATTCTAGATGTTTCTATAGTAGAAGTTTCTTAAAATTATCTGAGGCCTATATAAGGCCGCGACCCAGTCAGTGTTGAATTGGCGATACAAGCGAATACTTCGAAGCGATACAACTGCGAACTAAAATAATCAGTAATACAATTGTGTTTTAGTTACAAGTGTGGTTTTAAGTCATCATTAGTGTTGTGTAATTAAAGTGTCAATTTTGGTAATTCACTCAGCAATTTTATTTAATTGTCTCGAACCCCAAGCTCGTAATAATTGGTGTCAGAAGTGGGATCAAAGGATCAAATCATGCCAATTTAACTAAGTACGACACGGAGGGTATCCGGACCCGAAGTCAACGCCAGCAGGAGGCAGACCAGAGACAATTTGGTGGTGCAACGCTGCAGACGTCGGAGTGCCAGCTGCCGACCACGGAGGCAAGTCCGCCAGTTGGAAGAGCAACCGCAGCGTAGTCAGGAAGAGCAGATACTCCGCATGAAGGACCTTCACGTTATCTTCGGGAAAGAGATAAGGGAGGTGAAGGATAGGGTTGCTCAACATGCCAACCGCCTGTCAAAAGCTGAAACCCTAATCAATCAAGAGAACAATCGGGTTGACAACATGATGGTTGACGTGAAGGAAACGCTGGACGACCACAAACTTGGGGATGGAATTACTGCTCCTGTGGTAGCTACGTGGATTTAAAGTACCGCCATTTGACGGGACTTCTTCCTGGTCGGCCTACAAAATCCACTTACACGTTTTTCGTGTGCAGCTCAAAGATAGCATGCCACGCAGCAACGAAAACCTGCAGCAGTGGGCCCTTGAGGTGGAGAAGCTGGTTCGAAAAGCATGCCAGTCTGTACCTGCGCTCATTGAAGGGAACCTGGTGCAGACATTCATCGACGGCATCTGCGAACTTGAAGTCAGAACTGCTGTGAGGCTCGGGCACCACGAGACGCTTAAGGCGGGCAGGGAATTCATAGTTGACGCAAGTGATATAGGACTTGGCGGTGTGTTATCTCAACGAAATGGTGATCAAGAGGTTGTGATAGCTTACTTCAGCAAGTCGTTGTCAAAGCCGGAAATGAACTTTTGTGTCACAAGACGGGTTTTTATTATAGAATAAGGGTGACAAACGAGCACACAGCCCATCTGTTGGTAAGTGGTTGCTGTGGCCCATAGACATCTACATCTATCTTCGTTTACGAATTAAAAAGCTGATGTGTTGTCACCCGTGAGGACTAAGATAGAATGCCTCTTGTCCAGTAAAAAGGGTCTCCGGTTCTCTACACTCACCATACGAAACACAGCAGCATTAAGCTGCCATTTTACGCTGGTATTCTGTGAGAGCGTGGTCCTTCCCCGGTCGAGCCGACCCATTCGTGCTACAACTATACTATTAATATAGTCGCAGTTTGGCTCTACCACGTAAAAGTATTACTGTGGTAAAGTCGTTGCGGCACTTTAGCAAATATCTTCTGGGGCGGAAATTTCACTCACGGACTGACCATCCTGCACTGAAATGGCTATTGCTGTTCAAAAATCCAGAAAGATAAGTTGCGAGATGGATTGAACTACTGCAGGAATACGACTTTGTGATTGAACATCGCAGCGAGACATCTCATGGCAACGCCTTTGTTAAGAAAACGTAGTCCTGAAAATTTTAAGCATTGTACTAGGCAAGAGGGTAAGGAAGTAGTATCTGTGAGGATGCTCAGGACAGACCAGCTCAGCAATAAGTGGAAGGAAAGCCTATAACATGGACAGCAGGAAGATTCGGACATCAAGCCGATTTTGGAATAGATGAAGGCCAGTGCTCCTAAGCCCAAGTGGAGCGACTTCTCAGCGATAAGTTTAACCACGAAAAGCTATTGGGCCCAATAGGACAGCTTGCTGATTCAGGGTGGAGTACAGTGCCGTTAATGGGAAAATGGTCGGGGAGACAGTTGTCATTTTCAAATGGTTGTCCCTAAAGCTAAAGTACCGAATGTTCTACAGCTGTACAATAATGGTTTTTCAGGAGGCCATTTGGGAGTTAAACGAACTTTATTGAAGATCCGAGAACGGTTTTACTGGGTCCACTTTCGTGACGATGTCCAGAACTGGTGTCGCAAATGTACAAGTTGTGCTGCTCTAAAGGGAGCACGGACTCGTAGCAGAGGTGCATTGAAACTGTGCACCATGGGAGAGGATAGCCCTTGACGTTGCGGGACCGTTTCCGGAAAGTGAAAGTGATAACAAGTATTTCATGGTTGTGATGGATTACTTCACTAAGTGGCCAGAAGTCATCACCATTCCAAATCAAGAATCTTCAACAGTTGCAGATGAACAAGTTCATGAAGTCTTCTGTCGTTTTAGAGTACTTTTAGAGATTCACATTTCACAGCGATTGAATAGACTCTGATCACTCCCTTGTGGTACACACACACACTCGAGGTATAGGTATTGAAATAAGTCCAAGTACTCAGAGATATGCTAAGGTTATTTATTTTATCGAAACCATGGTCTTACATGTAGGCTTGAACACTACAACCATACCGCGATTTAAAACAGTATAACGCCATTTATAAGTTGTCATCTGACTTAATCTTAACAATCTTAACATAATCGCCCACCAAAGACAAATATGACATTTGTCCTTTAACAACAACACAAATGGCTTTTCTATTAATCTATAACTTCACATGAAAATTTATATTCTAATCTAGTTAAACACTTAACGCAATCGGAAGCAGACACACTTTGGAAATCGGACGTTTAAATGTTCCATTTTTTGTTTTTAACGTTATTACTCTGACCAAATTGTCTTGTCCAGGATGAGTTTCAATCACTCTGCCATATAGCCATCGGCAGGGTGGTAATCCGTCCTCTTTTACTAAAACAACGTCGCCCACCTTGGGCTGAGGTTGCTCTGATGACCACTTATAACGGTGCAAAAACTTGGTAAGGTATTCCTGAGACCATTTTTTCCAAAAGTCCTGCAACATTCTTTGGGTGAACTGCTACCTTCTTAAGGAACTAACAGTGTGAGATTCGTAATTTTGGTCTGGCGGAGTCACAATAGGCTCTCCCACTAGGAAATGACCCGGAGTTAAGACCATGATATCGTCGGAGTCACCTCCGATACTGACAGCGGTCTGGAATTAAGACAAGCCTCCACTTGTGCTAGAACAGTTGATATCTCCTCAAATGTCAAAGTTGATTGTCCTATTACACGTTTTAAGTGGTACTTGACTGATTTCATCCCCGCCTCCCATAAACCACCAAAATTAGGTGACCGGGTAGTGCACAGTTGCAGTCGTTATTAGCCACTGATTCAGCTACTTCCTGTAGCATCGATCCGTTTTCGGTTAGGAAAAGTCGTTTTAGCTCGCTGGCTGCTCCAGTGAAATTAGTTGCGTTGTCACTCCATAAATCAGAGCAATGACCACGTTTGGAGACGAATCGCTTAAACGCCTGCAAGAACCCTTGAGAACTGAGATCAGTGACTACTTCAAGGTGTATGGCCTTGGTTGCCATGCAAACAAAGAGGCATATATACCCCTTGTGAGATTTATGTCCTCGTCCTTTTGCTGTCCATATCTGGTTATCGGACTGTACGAATTTGATGAATGGGGGCTAGACGGGATAAAGTGTAAACATTTTCAAGAAAGAAATATTATTTCATTTTATATGACTTTTCATTTTAATAGACGCTAGTAATTCATTTCATTGTATTTGTTAATCAATAATATAATAAGTTTATCAATAATAATATTCTACGAAAGGAACTTCGTTACAACCGAGTGTGCCACGACTCCCACTCATGTTTTTTTTTATCTTGATATGATATCTATTGAGAATAATATATTAAATAATATTTTTTGTACCTTAAATATTAGGTATATAAGGTACAAAAAAAATATTTCAGAAATTTTAATAATATCTTCACGGTCAAAAATATTTAGTAAACGAGCTTTTTGATAATCGTAATATTTTCGTTCAAGTTCGAAGCTTTCTTCGTTTTGCTCAGAATAGATTAATTACAATTCAGAATTACGGACATAAGACAGCATCGCTGGAAATGCAAATTAACACCGTTTTGTAGCCATTTGTAACATTTGTTCAAAATGTTACAATTTCTAAGGGTTCCTTTAATGGCCTCGCGATTTTTAAGAATCGAAAATCAATTATGAATGTCTTATTTTATCCACTCATTTAAAAACAATATCATTGGTTTAATCCTTTTAATTTAATATAAATTTACGTTGATTTTGCGCAATTGTATAGTAGAATCACGTCGATCATTACAATGTTGTCTTTTATCCCACCAAAAGCATTAATATGGAAAGGTTGCAAAGTTCGGTACAAATGGCGTTCCGGATTCCAATCTCAACGTGTGCCAAGATCAAGATCAATTCCTTAAATCATTGCTACAGGAATGTGATAAGTTAGAAGAAATTTGTTTTGTACTTTGATACTGAATTTGTAACGTCATCATTATCATCATCATCATCACTACAGCCTTTCACAAGTGTTACACATATAACATAGGTCTCCCCCAAGGAATGCCAATATGCAACATTTTAGAACGAAATAGATGTAACAGTCATTTATATTTATATCAATCTAAGCAAACAATAGACGATAATCGCTTTGAGCCACCCTAATCTCTATTGTGTATCTAATTTGTTATTTGATCCGTGACGAAGACAAATTATATCGCTCCTGCAATTAATTGTAATGTTTAATTACATGGATTTTATTTTAAGCTTAAACAAAAGTGTTACCAACAATATTCAATTTTCTAAACGCAACCATGTTAAATTTCAATTTGAAGAACCAGTAGTAATTCCACCCAAATCTTCTCTTGAAAAAAGCTATGTATGGGGTTTATCTGCGTGATAAATTTAGAAATGAGGATAGCTGCAGTAGAACCAGATTAACTTATATAGCCAAACGGATTGGTGAGCTGAAGTGGCAATGGGCTGGCCATATAGCTCGAAGAACCGACAACCGATGACAAGAAAGATTCTTGAGTGGCAGCTTTGTAGGCGAAGTGTAAAGCGTAGCCCCATTAGATGGTGTAACTACCTGGTAAGATATGCAGGAACTCGATCGATGCAGGTGGCTCAGGACCATGCTTTGTGGCATTCCTTGATGGAGGCTTGTGTTGCAGCAGTGGACTTGTAAAGGCCTATATATATAATCAATATACATATATTCAATAGAGCATTATTAAGTAGAAGCAACTTGGAAACCATATAAACCTTATTAAGTAAACCTTATAGTCTTATTAAGCAAAAGCAACTAGCAAACCCTATAAGCCTTATTAAGCAGAAGCAACTGGCAAATCCTATAAGCCTTATTAAGCAGAAGCAACTGGCAAACCCTATAAGCCTTATTAAACAGAAGCAACTGGCAAACCCTTTAAGCCTTATTAAGCAGAAGCAACTGGCAAACCCTATAAGCCTTATTAAGCAGAAGCAACTAGCAAACCCTATAAGCCTTATTAAGCAGAAGCAACTGGCAAACCCTATAAGCCTTATTTAGAAAAAGCAACTGGCAAACCCTATAAGTCTTATTAAGCAGAAGCAACTGGCAAACTCTATAAGCCTTATTAAGCAGAAGCAACTGGCAAACCCTATAAGCCTTATTAAGTAGAAGCAACTGGCAAACTATGTAAGCCTTATTAAGCAGAAGCAACTGGCAAACCCTATAAGCCTTATTAAGCAGAAGTAACTGGCAAAATATATAAGCCTTATTAAGCAGAAGAATCTGATAAACCCTATAAGCCTTATTAAGCAGAAGGAACTGGCACGCGAACTCGTGAACACATTCGGAGCGGTCGTGTCGTTTTGTGATTCGCATTCGTATAATGTCACTTTAATTTCAAGTTAACAGTTGCAGTGAAACAGTAATATAGAAACCTACAGTGAAAAACTATATCGTTTTTTTTTATAACAATTGCAAGGAATTTTTTGCAATAAGTAAGCAAGATATCAAAATATGTTTACCTTATTACGCCGTAATACTTAGGAAAAGAAAAAAAAACACCTAAGGTGAGCGTATTAAGATCACCTAAAGCCACAAATAGTGCCGGCGGGTCACAACCCGAGCTATCGAAGTTAAATGATATTGCAGATTTCAATATTACTCAACGAAAGCGTAAGCAACCAGAGACGGACTGCGATTGTAAAACAGAATTATTAGATTTCCATAGGGAAGTTAAGGAAATGTTAGACATTCTAGTAAAGTCACAAAAAGAATTACTTTCTTCTATACGTGATGACATCTCCCAAATAATAACAAAAGTAAATAATGTGCAAAGTACAACAGAGAGTATTGCATCGGAACCATGAAGCAAATACAAAGAGGAGACGTTGTAATTAAATTCCACTATGTAACAACGCGTGACAATTTGCGGAGTGAGGGGATGCAAAGCCCCGCCCACTTTACACTATCTACATCTACCGATAAATAGTAAAACTACTCGAATCTTTCCATATCGATGTTGCAATGTAGCTTAGCTACCTTGACGGTAGATAGCGGCATGTCCACAAAATGTTATAAACTATAAAAATAATATTTTGGCGATTAAAATTTCTTTATGTCTGAATGCAAAACAAATTTCAGCATCTTCGTATGATTATTTTATCATTACTGATCTCTACGTACCATTATATTTTTAGTTCACAGGACACAAAGTGTCGCCATCTAGTGTGGAATATATTTAATTATATTTGAAAGCCGACGCAAAAAGATTTTTCTAGAACTATTTTAATAAATTAGGTGTAAAATTACTTACAAATGAAATGTGATGCCATCCATAGCATCGGAGCGTCTATCTCATGAAGTAAATACATTCAGACAAAGAAATTTTAATCGCCAAAATAATATTTTTATAGTTTTCATAATAATTTTGGGAATAGGCCGCCATCTACCGTCAAGCTACCGTTGTTCATAAAAAATAACAAAAAGACAGGGCCGCAATTAGAATTCAATTATTTTACCCAGTAACCCAACATTCAATATTAAAATGAAGGAAATTGTACTTGGCTGATTTTTACGAAATGTTTAAGTTATACTTAAGTGACATTCTATATGCAAAGAATCACTTAAATACAATTTAAATATGTTTATCATTTCTTGAAAGTCAACCTTCAAGAAATATTTATTTTATCCATAAAATAAAGTCTCTTTGAAACTTAATATTCTATGTTCAATATTAAGTAACATATTTAATTTGGAACTAAATATCATACTTATCTCAATAATATTACAAAGGCGAAATTTTGTGTGTTCTTTCTGTCTCCTTGAGCTTATTCCACACTAAGTATGTGTAATTTTTTCACGCAGAAATGGCTGGACTATTATTTATGTGTTGGTTATACTACTTAATATCTCTGAGGGAGAACAAATAATAGACAAATTATTATAATTAATATAATTGTATTTACAAATCAATTAAAATATAAATATTTAATTCCAAATTAGGCATCCGAATGCACTTTTTGAATGCCAATCTAAGAACATTAAATTGTATTTAAGTGATTCTTTGCTTATAGAATGTCACTTAAATATTACTTAAACATTTCGTAAAAATCAGCCTGAGTACAATTTCGTGCATTTTAATATTAAAAGTTGGATTACTGGGAAAAATAATTGAATTCTAATTAGGGCCCTGTCTTTTTCTCATTTTTATGAGGTTTACTTGACGAGAATACGGCCTGTTCTCAAAATGATTATAAACTATAAAAATAATATTTTGCGATTAAAATTTCTTTATGTCTGAATGCAAAACAAATTTCAGCGCCTTCGTATGATTATTTTACCAATACTAAGCTCTACGGACCTTTATATTTTTAGTTCACATGACACAAAGTGTCGCCATCTAGTGTCGAATATATTTAATTATATTTGAAAGCCGATGCAAAGAGATTTTTCTAGAATTATTTTAATAAGTTAGGTGTAAAATTATTCACAAATGAAATGTGATGTCATCCATAACATCAGAGCGTCTATCTGAGTAGTTTTTACACAATAAAACACAACACTTCATCCCTTTCTTCTTAATACTACGAAAATACACCAATTTGCAATTTTTTCAACACATATGCGCACAGGACGAGTGCTGACAGTATACTAACTAAAGCCACGCCCACTATGATGACGTCAGGACCTACTTAGAATCACAGTGCACAGTTGCTTATGCCGTCTCCCCTTTGTATTAGCTTCATGATCGGAACAAAGCTAAATATTAAATTAAATTACCGAATTAAAAAACAAGAATACTATTGCTGAAGAAAAAGTAGCGAAAATCGAAGGTGAAATTGAAAAATTGAAAAGTGAAACATCTTTAAGCGCATCATCCACTTCTCATTTAAGTAAAGAAGAACACCTTATCCGAGAAATTCACGAACTTTCTAATAGGGAAAAGATTTTATAATTGTGGGAATTAAAGAAGCAAAAACTTCGAATGTTGAAGAAAGACAGACACATGATAAAAGTGAAGTTGTTACGGCTCTGAAAAACATTGTGAAGGACACACCAGCGCCTATAAAGACTGTCCGACTAGGAAGATACAAGCCAGATTCAAACCGTCCGGTCAAAGTTTGCTTTAGCTCGTCGGATATTCCTAAACAAATACTAAGAAATAAAACAAACATCAAAGATAACAACGTAAAAGATTTTGCCGATCTAACACCAGCTCAACAAGCATATTTGAAGGAACTTCGAGAACAACTTTCAAAAAAGTAAAAAAATGGAGAGAGTAATTTAACTATTAAATACATAAACGGAGTTCCAAACAAAATTTCACTTTCAAAAAACTAACCAATATAAAAATGTACAACAAAAAACAAAACCATATAATTGTAACATATCTTATCAACTGCTGTATACATACGATGACCTCCAGACCTATCCTGGTTCTATTAATTTTTTTACTTGAATATAAGGAGCATTCTAACACCCGGTAAATTCGATGAACTAAAATGTGTAATGGAATCTATAAGAACTAAAATACATTGTGTACTCTCAACAGAAATATGGATAAAAACAAAAGAGGAAGCTACTAATCTACAAATTCGCAATTATACACAATACTTAAACCTACGAACAGATAAAAGAGGAGGAGGCGTGTCCATATATATCCATAATGATGTTAAGCACAGCCTGAAGCAAGAAATTTATATGAACGGCAATAATTACTTGTGGATACACTGTAGCGATCTAAACTTAGATATTGGATTGGTTTATAAGCCAGGTGATACCAAAATGAAACCATTCATGGAAGACTTTGAAATACAATTGCAACACAGTAAACGAGCAGTCATATTTGGCGATTTTAACATAAACCTATTAGATAGAGACAAAACTACTATACGTTACACAGAAATATTGCAGGAATCCGGATACAGCATTATAAACAAAATAAATAAAAAATATGCAACACGTACCACAACTACAACAAATACCATTCTAGACCATATAATTACAAATATTAAAGCCAAAACCATATAATTAAAAATAGCTATGACTGATTCTTCAATATCTGACCATAAGCAAATATTTGTTCGGATGGTAAATCATAAAAAAGAACTACTTCAAGAAATTACGTATACTGCTATTGATTATGACGCTCTTTACAAGTTCGCCGGAGAAGAAACTTTTAGTAATAACATAAAACTAGACTACAGTACAATAGAAACATCGATGAAACGTATATTAGAGAAAAGCACAAAACAGATAAAAAATATTAAATCATCCCACTCAGGACTGGATAAATAAGACTATCATTTAAAGCATTAACCAAAGAAATAAACTGTGGCATAAATTTAAAAACGAACCTAAGGATATTAGTTTAAGAAATGATTTTAAAAAAGCGAGAAATAATACTACCGAATTAATAGCTAAAACAAAACATAACTGCTATTATCATAACTTTAATAAATGTAAGAGAAATCCAAAAAGAATGTGGAATTTTATTAATTCACTATTTAAAAACAACAATAAATCGATATGTGCTCCTCCAAACCTTATGATTGGAACTAGGCTTATCACGAATAGTCATGAAATTCGTGAGCATTTCAATAACTTTTTTGCAACAATCGGGTCTCGTTTGGAAAATCAGATTCCATCAAAATTTCAAAAATTATTGACCAACATCTTGCAGTCTTAACACCAACTTGTACAGAAGAAGTATCCAAAATAATCAATAGTCTTGATAACAGCTGTAGTTCAAGAATAGATGGAATAAATACAAAAGTGATTAAACGGATAAAACACTACCTTGTTCCAAAACTGTCGAATTATATCAACTCATATTTAAGGGACGGTATATTCCCAGACGAACTAAAAATTGCAAAAGTTACACCAAAATATAAGTCAGGTGCAAAAAAGGATCCCAATAATTATCGCCCTATCTCGGTTTTACCAGTGATTTCGAAAATATTAGAAAAAAATTATTAACAATCGTTTAGATCAATATTTCACGCAAATTAACTTTTTATTTAGCCGTCAATATGGTTTTCGACAAAAATCAAACACATTATCTGCTACCATTGACTTAATTACCAAAATAAAAACCAACATCGATGCAAAAATATTGCACTGGGAATATTTATCGACCTAAAAAAAGTGTTCGACACGGTTAGTCACACAATCCTGTTAAATAAACTCTCACAGATTGGAATCACTAGCAATGCATACAAAATTTTCAAATCATATCTTAATAATCGTTCTCAGATTGTCAAAATTGACAATCATCAGAGTTCTTCTCAAACCATAACTTGTGGTGTACCCCAGGGATCAATACTCGGGCCCCTATTATTCTTGATTTATGTTAACAATATCAGCCAAATATCACTACATGGAGAAATTAGTCTATATGCTGATGACACATGTATATTTTACTTTGGGCATTCACTTAATAATATTATTCAACTAGCACAGGAAGATCTTAATACATTGCATAACTGGTTTCAGTACAGTTGTACTTACCATAAATATAGCCAAAACCAGTTATATGATATTTAAGGCCAAGATAAAAAAATACACAACTACACACCATTAACAATAAAAGTAAAAGAATCAGTGGAGGAAAAATATCTTGGACTGATAGTTGACAGCGGCTTGACTTGGAAGGCACACATAAATAAAATACGATCTAAGCTTTCATCCCTAATTGGGTTACTACACAACATGGTTAAATGCACTCCACGTCAAGTTCGATTCATGATCTATTTTTCACTTGTCAAACCTCACTTAGACTACTTAATTGAAATTTGGGGCACTGCAGCCAAAACATCGCTTGCTGATCTGCAAATATCTCAAAACAAAATAGTGAAAGTTTTATTTCACTATGACTTCTTATCTCCAACACAAAAAATTTACACAGAAACAAAATTAATGGACATCAAACAATTATATCATTACAATACATGTATTCTAATGAAAAAAAATATGTCAAATACTGTACACTCACAATTACGTTTTAAAACTAAAGAAAATCTAGGCCTTCGACCTTTTCGAAGTACAAATAATATTAATCTTCCAAAACCACGCACAAACTACGGCAAAAAGAACTAAAGATATGAGGGAGCACAAATTTACAATAAATTACCTTTAGACAAATGTCCAATAAATTTTCGGTCTTCAAAAACAAATTAAAAGAATATATAAGCAACAATGTTAAATTAATTTAATTGTATCTGAACCCGGCCCTGGTATCGCGTATAGGATAGCATTGTTATTAATTTCCACCCACATTATTTTTGATTTTTGCTTCTAGTAGCTTTGCAACGACAATAAGTGTCGCATTGTATAATGTACCCTCGATTTAGTTGTTATTGTGTAGGTATATCATATTATCAGTTATTTTTGTGTTCATCGACCTAAAAACCTTGTGAAACATTTTTCTTATAAGTTTCTCATGAAGTGAAATAATGTATTTTTTTTGAGAAATAAAGTTTCTTTAACCACAACTGGCAAACTATATAAGCCTTATTAAGCAGAAGCAACAAGCAAGCCCTATAGATTTTCCCATAGTTACTATGTATGTATGTTGGTCAAGTGGTTGTTGAGAGAATATATGTCACTAATACCATCGTATTGGTAATGTTGCTCTATATTCACCGGTCTCAGAGATTTGAAGTCGGAATAGTTTAATGAAATATACCTATGTTTTTGTCAGTTCTCCAAAATGATACACATGTGTTAGAGATGTTGCGTTCGCGTACAGGTTGGTTTAGCATTTAGAAACAATGTTGATATATTTCACTGTAGCTGACTAAATACTAAGAACCTTTAGGTTGAATATGACCAACATGATGGAATACATCACTAACCTGTAATTAATTATACCGGTGCCATACCCTTCATAGTGGAATATAGTAGTGCAGTTAGCACTGCTTTTTGGCGGCAAGAAATTGGTAGAAGGGTGTTGTTACCTAGACCAATGGACTCCCTAGCATAAGACGAATCCTAGTTTTTTAAATTTAAATAGACATTTACATCTATCCCCGATTACGAATCAAAATGCAGACGCGTTGTCACCCGTGAGGACTAAGATGGAATGCCTCGTTTCCAGTAAAAGGGGTCTCCGGTTCTCTACACTCACCATACGAAACACAGCAGCGTTAAGCTGCTATTTTACGCTGGTCTTCTGTAAGAGCGTGGTCCTTCTCCAGTCGAGCCCACCCATTCGTGGTACAACTATACCAGTAATATAGTAAATATTTATATAGTAATAAAAAAGTTACTTAATTCCGGAAACATTCTGTAGAAAAGTGTTATATTTATACACTACTGTAATGTTTATGTAAATAAAGCTTTATAAATTAAGAGCTTAGCTAGGATTTCGAGCACTTAGACTTAAGCAGTACATTTTTAAGTAATTGTTTACTTAAAATACACTTTCTTTTACTTTTATAGCTAATGCTAACAAAACATAATTGCAATGTTTTATTAGTTATACGAGTATCCATAGAATACTATAATACATAGTTATATCCGATTAGTAAGTAAATTTCACACAGAAAAGATACTTTGAGCACATGTTCACTACCATAATTTTAATAATTTTGCTGCCTATATCATGAAGAGTGTTTTTATTTTCAATTTTTAATCATTTTCTGTACTATTTCAGACGGCATATTGTATATAGTAGACATCGCCATTATAAAACCTTAATCTAAATTAGGAAAAACATGAAAACATGTTTTATATTTATTGGTATTATGTACCAATAGTTAGATTTAGAAATGAGGATATCCGCAGTAGAACCAGAGCCAACGGATCAGAAAGGTGAAGTGGCAATTGGCCAGCCATATAGTCCGAAGAACTAACAGCCAATGGGGAAGAAAGATCTCGTTCCGAGGCTGCCATTCGAGAGTAGCTTAAGCGAAGTAGGGCGGCCCATCACTTGACGGACTGATGACCTGGAAAGAGATGAATGAAGCGGTAGTTGCAGGAGACTGAGGACCGTGCTTTGTGGCATTACTACAAATGGATGTAATGATAATGACAGTGATGCGCCAATAGGGCGGCCTTTTACTAAACATAGAGACGGCCTGTTAGGACATGCAAAAAGTCGACGGATGTCTTTGCTCAGCAGTTGATTTTTTAAGAGTTGTAGTGATCATTATGATGATGATAAACCAATAAATTCTAACTGTTTTTTCATTTTACTTTTGCTACATATACTTAAACAGATTAAATAATTTATTGTCGATTGGACAAGAAGACCAATGCATACGTAGAAGAATCAATAAACTAAATTGTCTTCCTCAAATCTATGAGTCATGGTTTTCCCGGGCCTTATCGATTAGAATAAAGAAATTACGCTAACTTTAATAAAACTTGATTCCTATTTCGTTGAAATAATATGCTATTTTAATATGTATAAAATAACTACGCTTTGAACATTTAATTTTAAGACGCATTATTATGTGATTATGGATAAAGCAGTGTGTGGCATCTCTACTCCAGTGTGTGTTTTTGAGGAATATATAGATTGCCTCACAATGTTTTGCTTCACTTGGTAAACAGACTACTCGGTAGCTTTAAATGTTCGGCTGCAACACTGCACCTGAGTTAAAATTTCGTACAGAACAAGTGTTAGTAGGGCCTACAAATAATTATTACGGATTTTGTTGTTTGTCTTTGCTACGTATGCAAAACGCCTCCACGATACAAAAAAAAGTCCTAGTATACAGGTAACATTTATTAAAAATAATAGAAATCAGCCCTTAAATTAAAATTAACAATTTCATTGGTGCCGGTGGGAGTTCTTAGTTGCTCACGTACTGTGTAATTACGGCGATCGGTTATCCCCTGAGCTACCACGGTTGATCTCGTATATGCCTAATCTAAAATTCCCAAGCCAGCGATAAGGAGCAATTTCAAAGACGAGTGACATCCGATTGGTATTGCGATTAGTAAACCGCAACCATCATTATTCATCATGGTCACTATCAGGCCGTAGAAGTCCACTACTGGAGATAGGCCATTGTAGAAAGGAATACACTGCGGCATAATTAATATTAAACAATTATTTGAGAGACGTGCGAGAGGTTTAGCGGAAAGTCATATACAAATAATAATAATTTTTAAATAAGTATCAAGTAAAATATATTGTTTTGTAGCACTTTATAACTACTTGACAAACTAATCACAGTTATTATACGTCACTTATAATTTTACTTTACTTAAAGTACATACAGCTACTAGGAGAGTGACGCATTTGCAGATTTTTTTTATATGATAGGGTGACAAACGAGCACACAGTCCACCTGATGGTAAGTGGTTGCTGTGGCCCATAGACATCTACATTTATCCTCGTTTGCGAATCAAAATGCAGATGCTTTGTCACCCGTGAGGACTAAGATGGAATGCCTCTTTTCCAGTAAAAAGGGTCTCCGGTTCTCTACACTCACCATACGAAACACAGCAGTGTTAAACTGCTATTTGACGCTGGTATTCTGTGAGAGCGTTGTCCTTCCCCGGTCGAGCCGACCCATTCGTGCTACAACTATACTACTAATATAGCTGCAGCATGGCTCTACCACGTACAAAATCAAGACTGAACCAAAACTAAGATATAGCAGTTCATTTTGTAGTGTACTACGATGTTTCGATTACCCACAAATCCTATTATTAAATCTTAAGTATATGTATTTAAAATCCATTGTTAGCATAATAATGTCCTCCAGACCGAATTTCGGTCACGGCGGTCAGTCTCAACGGAGACATTAGTCGGGCACATGACGGGATTATAGAGCACGAGTGTGTGTACAAGCACGAGTGAACTCTCATAGTCCGATGGTACGGCAATCCGACACGACCAGTGCAAGCTCAGGCGCATGACCAACGTCTTTACGTACTTTCCGAGACAGTGGGATGAACCACTGCCAACTTGCTCTGAGCTGTTAATGAGAAGTTATTGACAAAAAATCCCAACAAATAATTTTTGGTACTACCCGGGAATCGATCCCGAACACATGATTAGTAGTCGTGCTTACGATCACGCTCGTGCTCAGCGGTGAAGGAAAATATCATCATCATCATCATTACAGCCCTTCACAAGTCCACTGCTGAACATAGGCCTCCCCCAAAGAATGCCACAAAGCACGGTCCTGAGCCACCTGCATCCATCGACTTCCTGCATGTCTTACCAGGTCGTCACTCCATCTCGTGGGGGGACGCCTTACACTTCGCCTACCGGTACGAGGCTGCCACTCGAGAACCTTTCTTCCCCATCGGTTGTCGGTTCTTCGAGCTATATGGCCGGCCCACTGCCACTTCAGCTTACTAATCCGTTGGGCTAATGTCGGTTACTCTGGTTCTACTGCGGATATCCTCATTCCTAAGTTTATCACGCAGAGAAACTCCGAGCATAGCCCTCTCCATAGCTCGCTGAGCGACCTTGAGCTTCCTCATACGGCCAGCAGTGAAGGACCACGTCTCAGTTCCATAAGTCATCACTGGCAACACGCACTGGTTGTACAATTTCGTTTTCAGATTTTGAGGTATGTCTGACGAGAAGATGTGTCGTAGCTTCCCGAACGCTGCCCAGCCGAGTTGAATCCGTCGATTGACCTCTCGGTCGAAGTTGGACTTACCTAGTCGGACTGTTTGTCCCAGGTAAACATAATCGTCAACAACTTCGAGCTTAGTGCTCCCAACAACTACCGGCATAGGTGTGACATGGACATTGAACATGATCTTTGTTTTGTCCATGTTCATCTTAAGACCTATCCGTTGGGAAACACTATCGAGGTCATTGAGCATAGTGCTTAGGTCCTCCAGCGATTCTGCCATAAGGACTATATCGTCGGCAAATCGAAGGTGAGTGATGTACTCGCCATTGATGTTGATACCGTATCCTTTCCAGTCCAGAAGCTTGAAAACGTCTTCCAATGCAGCGGTGAAGAGTTTCGGGGATATGACGTCGGGGAAACTCCACTCAGTCTTCTACATAGGCCAATAAAGCTTATTTTTTGGTTTCTTATTGTAGTGTTATGCAAATTAGCTCTCTATAATGTGCGCTACATTTCGTACTTGTTTGATGGAATTAGCATAAATGTATAGAGGGATTCGTAATTCTAGCAAGAAAAATACTTATTTTAATAAAAAAATTAATGTACATAAAATATTAACGTAAACAACAATATTATTATCTTAAAGTGTGTGATCAGATAAAGCGAGAACTTTCGTAAGTTATTTAATCGTCCATTTGCGATGATTGGATATAATTACCCATAGACACCTGAACTAATTTCAAACGAAGAATGTGCTATGAGGTGTGTTGCCACCTTACAACCTGGCCAATAAGGTGTATCATACACAGTCAGGCAGGCCCGAAAAGATGTTAAGGCTGTTACCGTTTATCATTATAATTAATTTAATCACTTTTCAAACCATATTTTTTTATACTATAACTATACTATTAATATAGCAGCAGCATGGCTCTACCACGTTAAATATAATTTGTTATTAGATATGCTTAAAACCCACGTTGCTCTTACAGCTTTGAAAATTTACATAAGTAAATACACGGTAGAGCCTTGGTGCAGCGAATTATAGATGCAGAAAGAATGGATCGGGTCGATCGGCACGGGATCACACTTTCAAAAATACCAGCGTGTAGTAGCAACACAATACTATGAACCACAGACCCTTAATTGGTAATGTGAAGTTCCATTTTAGTCCTCAGAGGTGAAAACGCATATGCGTTTTAATTCTTAAGTAATGTAACTATCCATGGGCTACAATATCCCCTTACCATCAGATAAACTGGTTTTTGGTGGAATCATTCAGGTATTTGAAAATAAATTCAATGTAGCTTTAGAAAACTTCCAAATTTATCTTTAAAGTCAACAGTCAGGACAAAACGTAATTTATCTTTAAGAATTAGCAGTAACGGTGCGGTGTAAGAAATGCTTCTATGTAGTGTTGTATTGCCTCCCTTAGTTGCATAGTTATAGAATTTTTTTAAGTAAATTATAATAGTCTTTCGCCACGAAAGCACGGCACGTCGCATCGCAAACATGACCCAGCAAAATGTTCTACTGTAAGCTTACCAATAGAAACAGTAAGATATATAGTTGGTACGTAATATTTAAAGATATAATTCAAAGACTTACAAAATAAAAAATCTAGTGACTGGTTACACTTTTTACGAATAAGTAATCTCGGTACATTCCTTGACGGAGAATGTTTGCGTGAATAGCTTGACTCTATGAATGTTCTCCTGGAGCTAAGTAAGTGGCACAAATGGGGTCTCAGATATGATTGTCTAATTGCACCATTTGGTGTAGATAAAGTGTGGGATCCATCTGCGATGAAGTTTCTCTAACAAAAATGTATGAGAAACAAGTCGTGTTCACCTAAGATGGCAAGAGGTGGTTTCTTTTCGTATAAGAAGGAAAAAGATAAGAAATATTTTATTTAACACAAACCACTGACGTAAGCAGCGCAACAATAGATATTTATGACTGAGAAGAAACAAAATGTACTTTATTCTTGTGTAAAATTCTACTGCAAATATTTATATGAAAAATCATATAAACTATTTATTGCTTGGCACATCGTACTTCACACGATACGTCAAGAACTATATAATAACGTTAGCTTAGAATATTACACACTTAAATTTTAGTTTATAGCTTTTGATTCTAATAAATATGTTCACTGAACTTCCAGTTTATCTTCCACTTCGAAATAATCGTTCCTTAATAACTTTTTTTAATTTATATTTAATGTACTTAATGTAGTACATTTAGTTGCTAAAGTTATTCACATCAATGTACTACAATACAAATAAAATATAGTATATAATTACGGAGTTGTTTATATTATGAATGTTTTTAGAATAGAATGAACGAAACAAAACTCAAAAATCTTTAAAAAAATGAATTAAAATGTTTTTAAAATGCTTTAATAGGTCAATATTTAAAGCATAAATAAGTATAATCATAGTTTCTTTATTGAAGTTTTCCTTTTTATATTATACTTCCTTTCTTTGTTCTCTTTTTACAAGGGAACGAGTAATTTATAAGTAAATCTCTAAATAATGGTCATTAGGAGCTTCTAAATTTACAAATAAAGTGTAAGGGTTTACGGTGTCGATATTTTGTGCGATCAGAATACTCAATGGGCTAGGAAAGAAACACGTCTTTAAAGAATTGGGGCCAGTAGAAAATTTTCCATATTAAAATTATATTTTTTCCTAAGAATGGAATTTATTTCATTTGGTTTAGAATTAAGTATTTTATTTTGTTATAGCAAAGGGCGTTTAAGCGAGCCTGCTGGGTTAACCTGACGATAAATGACCACCACAACCAATGAACGTTGGTAAAATGGTAGGAAACAGTAGAAAAAATGCATTAAATTGATCTTTTCTTAATAATAAGGATCCTTATACAATATCGATCCGTCAAAACTTATGTACTTTGTAAGTTCTATAAAATCACAATGTCCACACCAAGCAACAAAGTGGTGAGGGTGCAATTAGTTTATAAATTATAATTTCTCAGGATCCGGTGATTTTAAGTATAATAAGGATCCATTCATCTAAAAAAACCTATTATGTTTCTTGAGTATTTGAGCTTTACTAGGTGGTGGGACTTATTTTCTTTCTAGGAGTCCGTCTGAGTAAATACCACCCTCTTACTTTTATCTCCTGCTAGCAGAAGGTTTCATACTTCGAATTAAAAAGCTTGTAAAGGGCTTCAAGTACCAGTTTTGAGACCGCAAGCTTTGAGAAGCTTAGCTGTGATTTCATCCTCGGCCGTGCGTACGTACTTGCGTGGAAGACGATCGTTACTAACACTTGCATGTAGCTCCGATCGTGAGCTGTTCGGTGAACCTCTCAATTACTCCCAAAATATCAAGTGTCCCGGAAATCGCGCTGCTACAATCAGTCTTAGGCTTGACAGTTGGCTGTTTTCGGTAGACAGGTCTTTGGCAAATACTTTGGAACCTTGATAACGTTCAAACGCTTCTTCAATATGAGCTGTATTGAAGTTGCGTAAGTCTAGAAGCATGCATTTGGTGATCTGTCTGTTCAGTTGTCTGTATGCTGTCATATCTGCTGCTGTTGCTTCATTTACAGCTATTAGATTTAGAAAGAGTATGATCGAATAGTTTTTGGGCTCTTCTTCGACGCGTCTTGTAGAACTTCAAACCGACTGTATTCCACGAGTTATTTATATCATCACCTGCACTGCAATATCTTAAGCACTGAAAACTATTTTGTAATTTGAGTTGAAAGTGTGCGGATATTTAGATCAGAGCACGAAAGGGATGGACGGGGACTTCAATATATACGACCACCCTAAGTTAAAGTGAAGCTCCAGTGTGCCTCTCACCATTCGTTGATCGCTACCAGTTTTCATGATGGTACATGATGAAATAAGGTAAAGTGAGAAACAGACTGATAGCTCTCCTGCTGATAAATGGCTCCTACAGTCCATCATGTGACTTGCTTTACAGCCTGTATTTATTCTAATTCCCATAAACATTGAAACGCAGCACTACTTAGCGACGGATAAGAACAGAGGCAGACCGATACAAAGTTAGTTGTCAATAATATTTAAATTTTTTTATAGGAGAGGGGGCAAACGAGCATGTGGCTCACCTGAAGGTAAGTGACTACCGCCAGCCATGAACAACTGCAACACCAGGGAGGGAAATGCAGATGCGTTGCTGGCCTTTTAAAAATGAGTAGGCTCTTTCCTTGAAGGTCTCTAAGACGTATCGGTCCGGAAAAATCGCTGATGGTAATCGATTCCACAAGGAGGTCGTGTGAGGAAGAAAACATCTTCTAAATCGCACAGTGGTGGACCGCCAATCATCCAGATGGTGTGGATGGTGTCGGGAGTTCTGCCGCGATGTGCGTTCGAGAAATTTGGCGGCTGGGATTAATCCGAACAATTCCTCAGAACACTCTCCGTGGTAAATGCGAAATAAAATGCAAAGGGATGCAACATCTCTTCGCAGTGCCAATGAATCGAGCCGCTCTGCGCTGGATGCGGTCAAGTGGAAGGAGCTGGCACTGGGGAGCCCTGGAGCCATCTCTGGAGATGGGAACAGTATTTCATGTGAGGCCGAACCTGCGCCTTGTAAAGTTGCAGGCGTTGAGCTGGCATGAAATACTGTCCCGCTCTGCTGAGCACGCCAAGCTTTTTAGAGGTCAATTTGGCCTTCTCTTCCAAGTGACCACGAAACTGCACGTCACTCGATATGTCGACTCCGAGGATTCCGATACTGGCTGAGGCATGAAGGGAAGTGCCTTGAAACTGAGGAGATACGACAAAGGGGTTCTTTTTAGCGGTAAACGCGCAAACTTGTGTCTTCTGAGGATTAAACTGGACTAGATTTAGTCGCCCCCAATCCGAGACGTTGTTCAGCAAAGACTCGACTTCAGACACAAGTTTGTTCCGGTACTCGGCGACGTTTTCCCGAGAAATATTGGCACGGCCGGTGTATAAAGCATCACCAGTGCTGTCATAGCAATGAATGTTACCAGTTAGCAACATATAATTGATATGCAGAAGAAACAGCGTTGGTGATAGCACACAGCCTTGTGGAACACCAGCGTTAATAGGCTTGTAGTCGGAACATACACCGTCTACAACGACCTTGATGCTCCGATCTGCAAGGAAGCTGGTAATCCAATTGCATAATTTATCGGGAAGCCCATAGGAAGGGAGCTTCGAAAGAGGCGGTTTGTGCCAAACCCGATCGAAGGCCTTCGCAATGTCCAAACTAACGGCCAACGCCTCCCCCTTGGACTCTACTGCCTCCTCCCATCTATGGGTCAGGTAGACCAGAAGCTCACCAGCTGATCAACCTCGACGAAAACCGTATTGGCGGTCACTAATCAGCTGGTTACCCTCAAGGTACCGCATGAGCTGGCAGTTAATAATGGATTCCATTATTTTGGAGAACAAGCAGTTGATGGCGATAGGCCTATAGTTGGACGGATCTGAGCGGTCGTCTTTTTTAGGGATCGGGTTAACAAAAGCTGTCTTCCATGAATTCGGGACTACGCCTTGAGAGTGGGAGTACTGGAAAAGACGCGTTAGGACCGGTGACAACTCCGGAGCACACGTCCTCAGCTCAATTGGGGGGATTCCGTCAGGCCCACTCGACTTCTGAATGTCCAAGTGCTTTGCGAACCAAGCGCTGTGAGAACAGTACATCCGGCATAGAGCACTCACACCGCGAGATGGTCGGCGGTGTTTTACACCCGTTATCAAGAGTCGAGTTGGACGCAAAAAGGGAGCCTAAAAGGTCGGCTTGGTCTTTTGCGGCTTGGGCCAGTGAGTTGTCCTCCCTGTGCAGAGATGGTAGTGATGGATTACAGAAATTCCCTTTGACAGCCTTGGCGAGAGACCAGAATGCACGGGTTCCCAAAGGAAGGCAAACTAGTTTCTCGCCAATTCTGCCTATGTGCTCTGACTTTGCCCTGGCAATAACTTTTTTGAAGGACCTGGAGGCGAAGTTATACTTCTTTTTAAGTGTGCTGGTGTTTACATCCCAAGTCGCCAAAGCCGCAGACTGCTTACTGTGTTATGCAGTCTTATAGGAGCGACCAAACTAATACTGAGATCTGCCTCCGATGTGTACCACAGATGATGGAATAAATAGTTCCATTCCCTGTAGCACCACATCAGTAACAGATTTAGCAACAGCGCTGGGATCATCCGGCGAAAAGCATATCCACCCCCATGGGTAGGATGCAAAGAAAGAATGCATTCCGTCCCAATCCGCCGACCTGTAATGCCAAACACGGCGGCAACCTGCGGAACGGAACCGCAAGGGGAGCGTGAGTGGCACCACACTCCGGATCAGACAATAGTTCGAAGAGCCAAGAGGGGCATCGACAGAAACCTGATATCCGTCGCAATCCTGATGAGAGGTCAGCAGAAGGTCCAACAGGGAAGGTGTATGATCCTCCTCATCTGGAATCCGCGTAGGCAAAGTAATCAGTTGTGTCAGACCATATGCCAAGGCAAAGTCGTAAACAGATCTCCCCGCATGATCGGTTAAACGTGAACCGAGCCATTCGGCGTGGTGAGTGTTAAAATCGCCAAGTATCACGATCTCTGCGGATGGGATCTGTTGTAGCAAGGAATCTGTAGCCATTTGGACGTGATCGATGAGTCGGTCTGTTACGGCATTACCGCCATGGGACCTATAGAGACATCCGTACACGCGTGGATAGTCGTCGCTGTCTACGCGTAGCCAAAGGATGGACAGGTCCGAACCTTCAAGACTGCCGAGGCGTCGAGAACAGATGTCCTCATTGACATACACGCAAACTCCAGCCCGAGGCACAAAGGAATGCTCCAATTTGTACCCCGGGTAGGAGAGATGCGAATTATCAGCCGGAGAGGACACCTGCGTCTCGGTCAGAATGAGCAAGGCCGGCTTCGCCGTGTCGAGATGGTAGTGGACGGCGTTTAGGTTCGAGTGAAGTCCCCTGATGTTGCAGAAATTTACGGATAGCGTGGCAAGGGTCGCCTTGGTATTGTTGCTTAGTTTGCCCCGAGCAGTTATGTTTTTGAGCGGAATTTTGCCCCTCCCCTCCCCCAGAATTTTAATATTAAAATTTCAATATTATATGCATCTTGTTAATTCAAGATGGGCGAGATTCTAGGGAGCGACGAAAAATCGTCAAGACCTTCATACCTTAAAGTTGACATACTAGTAATGAGTATTTGGAAATATTTCGAGTAATGCTGATAAACTGAAGCATTATTGTAAAGGTCTTACAGCAGTGGACTTTAAAAGACGGTTCATATCATATTAAATGTGTTATATAGAATGTTTGATTTATGATGACATACCCAGCAATCAACTCTGTTGCTACCAATTAAATGAGATGAGGTGATAGAAAATCATATTATATCCACATCCTTTTCAAGTCAACAGATAGACATTCGCCTTTCATGGAAAGAACTTGCTGGCACCTGACTCATAACCTTAAATATTTTGTCACTACCACGACAGACCGGTTAATACTGCTTCCTAACACCAATCTGTAATATGAGAATGCGTGTGTCCATGGAACTTTCACTTATGCAAAAAAATAGTTAATACAAATACAGATTCAGCATTGTATTGTTTTATTATTTATGAAAAAAATATTACCTTAATATTCTGTTATATTTACATATTCTATAATCTATTAATTTGCGGTTTAATCTTTTAAAATAGGTATTATTAAAGTTCCAGACTTGTTTCTCGAGAGTTACAATGTGTTGTATTTGCAGTGCAGAATTCGTCAGGCGCTTTAACGTGATGAAAGACATACATAATACCTAAGTATATTTTTCATACATATTGTTAAGGTTTAGCGTGATCAGTGATCACATCGCTAGGTAAGGGTTATTCTGCATAGGCTAGATCCTTAAACTAAACTTGATTTCATAGTTTAAGGATCTTCTAGCCTATTTTTTACCTGTTGCTACAGGGATGTGTAGCGTCGCCGCGGCTGTTTAATCTGTTCATGGAAAATTGCTTGAAAGATTTAAAAGAGAATGAAAGTGGGTTGAGAATGAATGAGTCGCTCGTCAAATGTTTTCTCTATGCTGATGACCAAGTATTACTTGCGTCTTCGGCCGAGGAGTTACAGGAGATGGTAACTGCTACGAGTGGAGCTTTTGTTCGAAAGGGAATGAAGATGAATGTAAAGAAGACGAAAGTGAGGGTGTTTGAAAGAGATGTGGCAGTGACAGAATGCAATATCGTGATGGAGCTTTGCACTCTTTTATGAGCAGTTGGAAGGTGTCTAACAAGGCTCATTTGGCTGTGTATGAGGGGGTGTTAGTTCCGACACTCATGTACGGAAGTAAAAGTTGAGTATGGCAGAAGAAACATGAAAGCAGAATAAATGCATTTGAGATGAGAGCGTTAAGAAATATGATAGGAGTTAAACTGAGTGACAGGATAAGAAATAGTGGGATAAGGACTTTAGAAGGATTTTTACATGGGAGCGCCATGCTGCAGCTATATTAGTAGTATAGTTGTAGCACGAATGGGTCGGCTCGACCGGGGAAGGACCACGCTCTCACAGAAGACCAGCGTAAAATAGCAGTTTAACACTGCTGTCTTTCATATGGTGTGTGTAGAGAACCGGAGACCCTTTTTACTGAAAAAGAGGCATTCCATCTTGATCCTCACAGGGTGACAACGCATCTGCATTTTGATTTGCAAGCGAGAATAGATGTAGATGTCTATGGGCCACAGCAACCACTTACCATCAGGTGGGCTTTTTTAAAAAAAGTAAGATTTTTTTTATAGGATCGAGTGACAAACGAGCACATAGTCCACCTGATGGTAAGTGGATGCTGTGGCCCATGGACATCTACATTTATCTTCGTTTGCGAATCCAAACGCAGATGCGTTGTCACTCGTTAAGGATAAGATAAGGAAACGTGTTGGTCTGAAAGAAGATGTCGTGACAAAAATTGAGAAAGGTATGCTGAGATGGTTTGGTCATGTCGGGAGAGTGAATGAAGAACGATTGACGAAAAAGTGTATAAGGCGATTGTGAACTAAAGTGTTGGAAGGGGTAAACCTAGGCGGACGTTTCAAGACCAAATCCGGGACGTCTTGAAAAAAGGCCAGGTCAAGAGTGCCCTAAACTGAAGAGCATGTATGAAGGGAATAATGGAAGTGGACGAAGCGAAACAAGTATGTAAGGATCAGAGCAAGTGCAAAGAAGTGGTCCCTGCCTACCCCTACGAGAAAGAGTCGTGATTATATGTATGTATGTATGTATATATTTATTTATTTATTCTTTATTGCACCAAATATTTGTACAAAAGGCGAGCCTAATGCTATATGGCATTCCCTACCAGCTAATCTTGGGTAGAACAGAGAGTGAGTTTGGGCAGTTAAGTTGTAATGATATAATTCAGTTCAAATATATACATGCAACACATACAAAAATATATATATATATATATATATATACATATAAAATATATATATATATAAAATATATATAATTCATATACATATATTAATAAATACACACATTTATACATATATATCTACGATTCAAATTGCCACATTGCGACTTTTGCGAGGCTGCGCCACAGATGCTCGACCGCATGACTGGGCCCACGGAATGGCAACAATGCTTTCAACGAACTTAAAGTTTCACTTCATTGTTTAGGTTTGCGCGGGAACTCGAGAAGTGCGCTAGCATTTATTTAGTATTTCGTGAATCATTGTTTTGATTAGACAAGAAAGACCACTCTTAAATCTTAATATTTGCAAATATATATATTAAAAAAAAAAACAAAAAAAAAGTACAAAAACAGAAATTATTACCAAGAAGTAAAGTAAGTAGGTGCCTCAATTTGATCATTGTTAATATGACCAATCATAGTACCAATCTTTTAAATACGCCAAAGAAAAGCAAAATGTTATATTTTTTTATTAGTTACTAGTATTATTTTGCCAGTCTTCGTCAGTCCTAAGCCTGGAAAAAGCATGAAGGTAAGATTGGAATATTACTTGAAGGTGGCGTTTTAACGCGACCTAGTTTTTACGTCTTAATTATCTTGCAGCAAATATCACAAATGGAAACATATTGAAGATTTCCATGATTATAAATCAATACCTATTTACACTGCCATGTACGTCGCAAAATAAAAAAAAAATTTCGCGGACTAACTCACAAAGTTGATCCATGCCAACTACTAAAAATAACAAATGATAAAGTCTAAGCCATTAAACCGTTCCGCTATCATTTCAGTATCTACTCAATAGTCATTACTCATAATTGAAGTGCCGTGATCTTATACTCCAGATTTTGTCATTGTTCCCGTCATCGATATTTTTTTGTCATTGTCATGCAGTCATTGATACAGAAAAATCATCACTCAGCCCATCTCCAGTACTAACCGAGTGAGGCAGTCTATTTACTAAAGTGATTTCACACGAGGCTGCTCAAACACCGAAAATTTCGCCATTTCGCAGCCGAAAAAAAATTTATTATAACAACTAAACAAAATTAAACTGCCATTTACATTTAATGGCTTCCCACATGATAGATGAAGAGTTTTAAAAATATATTGAGTTGAACAATTGATATTTTCAAAAGTTATTGTGTTTACAGGCCTTGCGGAATTGATAAATCCACACCATAAGCCACTAAAACCCCTTTTTTATTTAATAATAGCAATTAATCGATTTTAAAAAGATATTAATAAGTTCAACAATCATTTATCTTTCTGACAATGTGCTTTTTATATCACTTATATGTACAATATGATATGATTGCTAGATACGATTTCATGCGACAAAACGTTGGAATCTTAATTTTTAGGCCCTAGTAGAACATACCCATGCGCGTTGCGCTTACAGCATGCAATTTACTTTCTTGGTTCTTTTTCTCAAGTACTTGTTCAATCACATATGCTCATTTCAGCAATGAAACCGGACCAGCAACTAAAAATTTAATGACTGAAAATATAAAAGTATTAACACGGGTGATTTCTGGATCTTGACAACAGAACCGCCCACCGGATCCAATTGTGAATCTAAACCACCCAGGGCTCCAATTATGCACACAATTTTTTTTATCGAAATCGGTCCAGGGTGAGTTCAGTGACAAACACAGGTTCAGCAGAATTACATAATTGATAAACTATGTTAATAATTAATAAACTGTTTTGTAGTCTTACCATTACCGTTACCGTTATAGCTAATTAAGGTCCTCCGCTGAACATATGTACATTGCCTCATCGGGGGATGTATACCATAGTTGCCTCACTTAGCAAGCGGGATGGTTACCGTAGTTTTTATAAGGTATATTTATTGTGTATTTCATAATTTTTTTTATTATTTATATCCTTATCAAAAGTTAAAAAGTAAAGATAAATAGTTCTTTTTTATATGAGAGGGGCAAACAAGCATGCGGCTCACCTTATAATTCACTACCGCCGCCCATGAACAACTGCAACACCATTGGAATTGCAATCGCGTTGCCGGCCTTTTAAAAAAGCTTAGGCTCGTTTCCTGAAGGTCCCTAAATCGTATCGGTTCAGAAAAATTGCTGGTGGTAGTCACTTGCACAAGAAGGATGTGGGAGGAAGAAAACTTCTTATTAATTGCACAATAGTGGACCGCCAATCATCCAGATGGTACGGATGGTATTTCGAGATCTGTCAGGATGTGCGATGGTGAAATTGGAGATACGATAGAATACGCAAAGAGATGCAACATCTCTTCGCAGCGCCAGTGAGTTATTCCGATCAGAAAGAGCTCGGTCGCCAACAATTCGAACCGCTCTTCGCTGGATGCGATCAAATAAATGCTGGCACTGGGGAGCCCCGGCCCAGAGATGGACACAGTATGCCATGTGAGGCCGTACCTGTGCCTTGTAAAGATGCAGGTGGTGTGCCGGCATGAAATAATGTCCCGCTCTGCTGAGCACGAAAAGCTTTTTAGGGGTCAAATTAGCCTTCTCTTCCAAATGACCACGAAACTGCACGTTATTCGATATGTCGACGCCGAGGATTCCGATACTGGCTGAGGCAACAAGAGGAGTGCCTTGAAACTGAGGAGATACGACAAAGGGGTTCTTTTCCGAGACTTTGTTCAGCAAAGACTTGACACACACTTCGCCTCACAGCTCACTCACACTTCAGACTTGGCCGCCGTCGTAAGTGGATTACTGTATCGTTTGCTTAAAGCAACGATAATAGGCAGCAAAAATATCAATCGCTGTAGAAATACAAAATATTCCAAAAATCAAATTATTGTTTTTATACTCACAGATTTTTATTACAATATTTTGTTTCGCTAAAAGAACGTAGGATTTATATATAAATATTATACTTATACGTCTTGTACTTTATGTCTGCTATTGAAACTCCTCGACGAGTAGAACTAGGTGTGCCAAGATTGTGCTTGTTATGTTAGTTATAATGAGACCTTATCCCCGGACTTGATGGAGTGACTTGAAGGTGTACTTCGGTGACTGCTGCTGGAACTCTTTGACTACAATTTACATATTTTTTTAATTTTTTGACAGTCATATGAGCATTATGAGTCGTGGACTTTTGGAATTTCCAAACTTTTTTTAATTGAAATTTACCATAAAATTATGGGAAAATTGGAAGTATAGCAATCCTTATAAGGTTTTTAGTAAAAACTTGTGTGTAATTAAAGTACTTTAAACATTTACGTAATACATACTCGTATTATACTATATTATACTATAATCATGTTATATCCAAATGTGCTTAAGGTGCTTATGGCATGCACAATTGGATTTACCAATAGTTTTTAATTCACGTAATATAAATCTTTAAACAGATACACTTTTAAATAGTATTAAATTACAATTATTTTGTAATATAAAAATTTGGGAATAAATCGCATTAGAAGCAAAAATAAGCCAAAGATAACATTTCAGTAAATTGTATCTTAAAAGATATCAACCTGACGGACCGTTAACAGTGAACGTATTCGTACAAAGGTTGGAAAAGTTCTTTGCTGAGCATCGGGAAATTATTTCTTTTTCGTTATATTTGCTTTCGTCCTTTTAAAATCAGGTTAAGGTAAAGATTCAATCATTATTATTCTATTAAATCTTTCTTTAGATCTTACTAGCGATGTTGCTGATAAACAAAGCCATGAAGTTTGAAAAAGAAGTGAAACGACAGCAAAACAAAGTATGAATGTTACAAAAGAAAATATTATTGTAAATCAATCAATAATATTTTCTTTTGTAACATTCATCCAACGGTCAAAATACTATTTTGGCCATTGGATTTTAAAAAAAAAGGCAATGTATATTTGTGCACACAAGAGAAAAGACTGGGCGACTGTCCTGCAAAATTTTCCCACTCTACTCTACCCTAATATTTAAAAAGAATTACATATCTATCTTCTCTAACTTCTATAATTAAAAGTCTGCTGTGTTTCGTATGGTGAGTGTAAAGAACCGGAGACCCCTTCTACTAGAAATGAGGCAAGAATGCCTGAATGAGGCAAGAAAGACAGAAGTCTTAGTCCTCACGGGTGACAACGCTCTGCATTTTGATTCTTTATTGAGAGATGTAGATGTCTATGGGTCACACCAACTACTTACCATCAGGTGGACTGTGTGCTCGTTTGTCATCCTATCCTATAAAAAAATGTAAAAACTAAAAATAACCTTAGAAAGCAAAACTCTAAGATATTCCGAACCCAACGGATGTTATACCAACGTTTAAATTTGTAAGAGGGGATTATATTAACTATTCGCGGGTGATAAGTAGCTGACGCCTTAGACCAGTTTATTTAGCTTAGCTTTGTGGTAAACAGAGCGAAGGTTCTCAGAACAATCCACTATTTTGTTTTATTCACCTGGGGCTATACTAATATTATTTTGATTTTTCGAAGTGAACACTTGTACAACCATGTTCACCTGAGTACGACATTATAATCGCAGTAATAATCTCTGTATATGTAAAAATCAATTGCGTTAGTCTCGCAAAAACTCGAAAACGGCTGGACCGATTTTGTTGAATTTTTGTGAGTATTTGAGTGCATGTCTGGATGATCTAATCAATTCACATTTAAACACGGTAGATGACGTAGTTGTAGAGATCCAGAAATCACCCGTGCGAAGCCGAGGTGGATTGCTAGTAACTTATATAAAATAAAAGACGTCAATATTCCCTAATATAAGATCATAAGACGCCAACTCACAAAAACGGCAAAATATTTAGAGCGCATTTTATGTAGTAAAAAGCTGAAATGAGATACAGCTAAAATTCGGTAGCGTAGCCTCCATAGAAGTCGAGAAGCCGGGCTTGCCCTAATAAACTGCTCAATCTATAATATCAACTAATAAAATAACTCGTAAATGGTTTCAAACTATTTCAAATTTCACGCGCGCTCCTCTGTTCTGCACAGGTCATTAATCGTCGCGGCAAATGTGCGCGATACTGCTGTTATAAAAAAAGGAGTTGAGTTGAGCGATTAGTCGTCTCTCTCGCACGCGTTGACTTTTTACCGGGCTTTCGAGAAGACAATCGCTCTCTTTCTAACCGGTGGCAAAATGTTCTATAATGAAATATAACTACGATTGTTTATATAGCAATTAGTATAGAGCTATTAAGCCAGTAACAGTAACAGTGGTAGAGCTAAGCGGTAGCTTTTGCTGTCGCACGGATGGGCCAGCTCGAACCGGGGTGGTACCACGACCTCACAGAATACCAGCGTGAAGTAGAGGTGTACCTCTGCGTTGCGCTTGGTGAGTGCAGGTGGCCGATGGTCCAAACCCCCCCCCCCCCATCAACATGGTAGTGGAATTAAATAAGAGACTACCCCAGGAGGGTACCAGCACCCCTGGAGAATCCCTCGCTGAGCATCAACGACCAAACTACTTCACTTCTGAGCGTGGGTGCTCAGGCTGCCCCGCGCATTCTGGGGGGGGGGGGCAAAATTCCGCTCGCGACTAATGCTGCTCGAGGCAAGCGGAGCAATGCAACTAAGGCGACCCCTGTCACGCTATCCGTGAATTTTTGCAACATCAGGGGACTTCATTCCAACCTTAACGCTGTCCATTCCCATCTAGAGACGGCGGAGCCGGCCTTGCTCTTTTTAACCGAGACGCACGTGTCCTCTCCGGCTGATACTTCATATCTCTACTACCCGGGGTACAAATTGGAACACTCCTTTGTGCCCCGGGCTGGAGTTTGCGTATACGTCAGAGAGGACATCTGTTTTCGATGCCTCGGCAGTCTTGGAGGTACGGACCTGTCCATCCTATGGCTGCGCGTAGACAGCGACGACCATCCTCGCGTCTACAGGTGCCTCTATAGGTCCCATAGCGGTAATGCCGACACAGACCGACTCATCGACCACGTCCAAATGGCTGCAGACTCCGTGCTACAACAGGTCCCATCCGCAGAGATCGTGATACTCGGTGATTTTAACGCCCACCACGCTCTAACACAACTGGTTACTTCGCCTACGCGGATCCCAGATGTGGAAGACCATGTACCTTCCCTTTTGGACCTTCTGCTGACCTCTCATCCGGTCGGATATCAGGTCTCCGTCGATGCCCCTCTGGGCTCTTCGAACCATTGTCTGATCCGGAGTACGGTGCCACTCACGCTCCAATCGCAGTCGCGATCTGCAGCTTGCCGCCTCGTTTGGCACTATAGGTCAGCTGATTGGGACGGGATGCGGTCTTTTTTTGCATCCTACCCTTGGGGGCGGGTTTGCTTCAAGCCGGAAGATCCCAGCGTTGTTGCTCATTCTGTTGCTGATGTGGTACTTTAGGGTATGGAACTTTTTATTCCATCCTCTGTGGTGCCCATCGGAGGCAGATCCCAGCCATGGTTTGGTCGCTCCTCTAAAATAGCATCACGCTATAAGCAGGAGTGCTACTGGGCCTGAGCTGACGCATCAACGTCTCGGGATGCAAACACCAGCGCACTTAAAAAGAAGTATAACTCCGCCTCCAGGTCCTTCAAAAGCGTCATTGCCAAGACAAGGTCTGAGCACATCGGCAGAATTGGCGAGAAACTAGTTCGCCTTCCTTCGGGAACACGTGCATTCTGGTCTCTCGCCAAGGCTGTCCAAGGGAACTTCTGTCAGCCATCTCTTCCATCTCTGCACAGGGAGGAAGACTCACTGGCCCATGCCGCAAAGGAGAAAGCCGATCTGTTGAGCTCTCTTTTTGCGTCCAACTCGACTCTAGATGACGGGGGGAATACACCGCCGACCATCCTGCGATGTGAGTGCTCCATGCCGGTTGTGCGATTTACACAGCGCTCGGTTCGCAAAGCACTCTTCTCCCTGGACGTCAGCAAGTCGAGTGGGCCCGATGGAGTCCCTCCCATTGTGCTGAAGACGTGTGCTCCGGAGTTGGCACCGGTTTTAACGCGTCTTTTCCTGTACTCCTACTCCCAAGGCGTAGTCCCGAATTCATGGAAGACAGCTTTGGTCCACCCGATCCCTAAAAAAGACGACCGATCAGAACTGTCCAACTGCAGGCCTATTGCCATCACCTCCTTGTTCTCCAAAATAATGGAATCCATTATAAACTGCCAGCTCATGAGGTACCTTGAGGATCACCAGCTAATTAGTGACCGCCAGTACGGTTTTCGTCGAGGTCCATCAGCTGGTGATCTTCTAGTCTATCTGACTCATAGATGGGCGGAGGCAGTAGAATCCAAGGGGGAGGCATTGGCCGTTAGTTTGGACATAGCGAAGGCCTTCGGTCGGATCTGGCACAAAGCGCTTCTTTCGAAGTTTCCTTCCTATGGGCTTCCCGAGCAATTGTGCAAATGGATCACCAGTTTCCTTGCTGATCGGAGTATCAAGGTCGTAGTAGACGGTGCATGCTCTGATTTCAAGCCTATCAACGCTGGTGTTCCACAAGGCTGCGTGCTATCACCGACGCTGTTTCTCCTGCATATCATTGATATGTTGCTAACTGGTAGCATTCAATGCTATGCGGACGACAGTACTGGTGATGCCTTATATACCGGCCGTGCCAATATTTCTCGGGAAAACGTCGCTGAGTACCGGGACAAACTTGTGTCTGAATTCGAGTCTTTGCTTAACAAATTCTCGGATTGGGGCCGACTAAATCTAGTCCAGTTCAATCCCCAGAAGACACAAGTTTGCGCGTTTACCGCTAAAAAGAACCCCTTTATTGTATCTCCTCAGTTTCAAGGCACTCCCCTTGCTGCCTCAGCTAGTATCGGAATCCTTGGCGTCGATATATCGAATAGTGTGCAGTTTCGTGGTCACTTGGAAGGGAAGGCCAAATTGGCCTCTTAAAAGCTTGGCGTGCTCAGCAGAGCGAGACAGTATTTCATGCCGGCACATCGCTTGCAACTTTACAAAGCGCAAGTTCGGCCCCACATGGAATACTGTTCTCATCTATGGGCCGGGGCACCCCAGTGCCAACTCCTTCCACTTGACCGCATCCAGCGCAGAGCGGTTCGAATCGTCGACGACCGAGTTCTTTCTGATCGGCTCGATACACTGGCACTGCGTAGAGATGTGGCATCTCTTTGCGTATTTTATCGCATCTATCACGGGGAGTGCTCTGAGGAATTGTTCGGACTAATTTCAGCCGCTCAATTTCACCATCGCACATCGCGACAAAACTCGCGTTACCATCCATACCATCTGGATGATTGGCGGTCCAGCACTGTGCGATTTAGAAGAAGTTTTCTCCCTCGCACAACTTCCTTGTGGAATCAATTACCACCAGCGAATTTTCCGGACCGATACGACTTAGAAACCTTCAAGAAAAGAGCTTACACCTTTCTAAAGGGCCCGCAACGCATCTGCAATTCCTCTGGTGTTGCAGTTGTTCATGGGCGGCGGTAGTTACTTACCATCAGGTGAGCCGCATGCTCGTTTGCCCCCTCTTCTATAAAAAAAAAGCCAGGCTTTTGGTCTGAAATTAGGGGCGCGTGGGCGATACGTTTGCAAGTTCCCTTCACATTTCAATGTTTACTGTATGTTTAATTGAGCGAATGAATATTGCGAGTTGAAAATTTATGCTTTTTTAAAGACTTTTAGTGAAAATGGAGGATAATAGTGTTCCTTGTGATGAATTGAATTGTATTAAAATGCCAATTGGCGAGGAAAAGGTAAAATCTTTAAACTTTGTTGAGAAATATATATGCATATGTATTCACTAACATTTTACGCGGACGTAATCAAATCTTTTCTTAAGAAGAAGAGACGACTTAATTTAGAATATAAATATATATATTTTTTTAATTTTGTACATAGTTTGTTTGTACTTTGTTCATGCTTTTCTTTTGTTCATGTATTGTATTGTATATAAATATCTTTTTCCTTCTTTTGCTTTTTCCAAAGCCACTGAAGGTATGTAATTGTTGATATGTCATACAATCTATCTAGCATTAGTATGCCTTCTGTGTGCTTTGTTAAACACGTCCTCGACAGCACTGAGTATGAAACTGAAGAGGGGAGACAGATCAAGATTGGTGTATTTTTATAAAACTGCTAAAAACAACAAAACCATATTGCCTTGGCCTAGTTTGAAGCCCTAACATCGCCACTGCTATAATTAAATAATGGTAATAAATAAATAATATCAAATATATAAAAAATTAAGAGTCGGTTTACAACAAGAATTGGCAGATTCGGAGAAATGTAAAATAAAATGGCTACTCCTCGAAACAAAATATGAATTGTCAAAAGCAGAAAAACCTGAAATAAATAAAGTAAAACAAAAAAAAAGACTTTCAAGATTAGAAATACCTAAATTTGATTTAAAAAGTTGGTTGCCTTATTGGGATCAGATTAGAAAAATTCATGAGGACAAAACAATGGACCCCGACGATAAGATCGTATACCTACCGCAATGAATTTCACAAGGACCGGAAGCGAGAAAATTGGTCGACAGCCACCCATTTACAAAAGAATATTATATTAAATGTATCACTCACCTAAAGCCTGGATTCTTGCCAGGAAAATAACGTATAAGTGTCAGGGAGCTGTTCATATAGGTCTATACAAAGCAGGAGGTAATAACTTAGATAGAGTCTCATTTAGAGACTATTAGGATATCAAAAGATAATGAAGCGTTTACATAATATATCTATCCTGCGGCTATTTTAATTCTTATAATGTACGCAGCTCTCCATCTAACTTTCTTTGTTAGCCTGAGGATAGTGCCAAATAGAAGTCCGTAGTTTCTACTTATCCATCTGTTTTTGTACGTATATTTGTCTAAACACTATTTACTAACTTCTTAGGGTAATATTATTATATTGCGAAAAGCTAACACAAATTTACTTAGTATTTTTATGCTTCTAGTATCCTGAAATTTTTTTTGTGATCCAACAAGTTAAGTTACAGTCCACTCCTAGGCAAAGGCCTCCTCTCATTTCTAAGAGGGTTTAAGGGCAAGTAAGTGTCCACCGCGCTGCGTGTTAACAGACTCCACATGCCTTCGAAATATATTTCTTTTTATTTTTCAGACTTACAGGTTTACACACGATGTTTTCCTTCACGGCCGAACTCGCGGTAAATCAGCACTTGACCTTAATGCTATTAATATCAAGTGCTGATTTCTTACCGTGCTGATTTATTACGGTGATATTATTACCGTACAGATTTATTACCGTGCTGATTTATTACCGTGCTGATTTATTACCGTGCTGATTTAATAGCACTAAGATCAAATGCTGATTTACCATCAACCATTTCATAGGTACAGGCGGGGACCGAAGTAAGGTTGCTCGCGTACAGTGATTGCTTAGCCGCTGAGCTATACCGACACAAGTATTAATACTGCCTAATAAAAAAGTAAAATTACAACAAGATACCCATAGACCTTTTTTGCACTTATTCTTATAGTAGAATAATATCGTTTTAGGAAAATCGAACCTGTTATTAACCAATACATTTGAAAATATTTTTGGTAAAAAAACAAAAATGTTCTTACTTGGATAAGAGAGCATGGCCGATCAGGTTGGTCTAATTTAACCTCTATATTTTTATTTTGAAAACAAGCAATATCTTTTACAATTACTAATCGCAAATTCAGTAAGCCTAAAACAGAGTTTTGAACAAACACTTTTCATCAATTCCAATACAATACTCCATCCAAATTACACTTTAGGCGGAAAACGTTTATCATATAACTGTGTAAATTGACGTGATTCCAAATCAATTTCTGAATGAATTTAATAGGGAACTCGGAGGAATAAAGATTTTTTGAAAATTAAAGCGCCAATAGTTTGTATAGTGTTGTTAGTGTTAGAGAACATCTAAGGGCAGAATAGGTACTTACTATGGTAGTACAACCTAATCATCATCATCATCATCACTACAGCCGTTTACAAGTACACTGCTGAACATAGGCCTCCCCCAAGGAAATGCAACAAAGTACGGTCCTGAGCCACCTGCATCCATCGACTTCCCGCATATCTTACCAGGTCGTCACTCCATCTAGTGGGGAGACACCCTACACTTCGTCCACCGGTACGAGGCCGCCACTCAAGAACATTTTTTCCCCATCGGTTATCTGTTCTTTGAGCTAATTGGCCGGCCCATTGTCACTTCAGCTTACTAATACGTTGGGCTATGTCGGTCACTCAGGTTCCACTGCGGATATCCTCATTTCTAAGTTTATCACGCAGAGAAACTCCGAGCATAGCCCTCTCCATAGCTCGCTGAGCGACCTTGAGCTACCTCATCCGGTCAGCAGTGAAGGACCACGTCTCAGTTCCATATGTCATCACCGGCAACACGCACTGGTTGTACAGTCTCGTTTTCAAGTTTAGAGGTATACCTGACGAGAAGATGTGCCGTAATTTTCCAAACGCTGCATAACCGAGTTGAATCCGTCGATTGACCTCTCGATCGAAGTTGGACTTACCTAATCAGACTATTTGTCCCAGGGAAACATACTCGTCAACAACTTCGAGGTTAGTGCCCCCAAAAACTACCGGCATGGACATTAAACATGATATTCGGCAAATCGAAGGTGAGTGATGTACTCGCTATTGATGTAAATACCGCATGCTTTCTAGTCCAGTAGCTTGAAAACGTTTTCCAATGCAGCGGTGAAGAGTTTCGGGGATATAACGTCACCCTGTCTAAAACCTCTCTGCAGTTGGATAGGTTTCGTAGTCTGATTCTGTACTCGGATAGCCATCGTAGCTCTACTGTACAAGCACGTCAGCACTTCGATATACCGACAGTCAACTTGGCATAGCTGAAGGGACTGAAGCACCGCCCAAATTTCCACGGAATCAAAGGCTTTCTCATAGTCCAAATATGCAAGACAAAGTGGCAGATTGTACTCCTCTGTCTTCTGTTTAATTTGCTGAAGAGTGTGTATGTGGTCCATGGTACTAAAGCCCTTTCGGAAACCGGCTTGTTTGGGAGGCTGGAAGTCGTCAAATCTGCGCGCGAGACGATTCGTAATGACTCTCGAAAACAGCACGTAGACGCGGCTCAGAAGGCCGCAAGTCCCGCCGCATGCATTTGGAGATCTGTCTGTTCAGTTGCCTGTATGCTGTCAAATCTGTTGAAGAATGTAGCTTCATCTCCGTCTAACAGCCATGAGATTAAGAGTGTGATCGGAGAGTTTTTGTGTTCTTCTGCGGCGGGTCTTGCAGAACTTAGCTCCGACCGCATGGACAGTTTCCACGAGCTTGTCATTCATATCGTCCACTTCATTGCAGTCTTCTAGGCACTGAAAACGGTTTTGTAATTCAAGCTGAAAGGTTTCGGGACTTTGTAACAGAACAGAGGGGAACGGAGCGTTGACTTCATTAGACGAGACCTCTCCAATTTAACGTTTAGGTTCAGTGTGCCTCTAACCATTCGGTGATCGCTACCAGTTTCACCGACGCGATCACGGAGACATCACTGAACAGTTTTCGTCTGGTCGTCATAATGAAGTCAATCTCATTTTTTGTCCAACCGTCGGGGCTCGACCAGGTCCACTTCCTGTGGGGCTGCTTCTGGAAGAAAGAGTTCATCATAAAGAGTCCCTCTTTCTCCATGACGTCGGCCAGCTGCTGGCCTTTTGGGTTCCGTTGCCCTATTTCAAATTTCCCTATTTTCAGCTCACCGTTCTCTCTTGTGCCTAGTTTTGCATTGAAGTCTCTCATTAACACTGTATAGTGGGTTTTGGAGGAATGCATGGCTCTAAAGATATCCTCATACATTTCCTCCACCTCCTCATCGGGATGTGTCGAGGTAGGTGCGTAAACCTGTATGACCTTCAGCGAATGCCGTTTGGTGATTCTGAGTATAAGGTACGCAATCCTCGTGGACACACCCTCAATCTGTACAACGTTGTTAACGAGAGACTTGTGGACGATAAATCCGACACCTCCTTGGGACAGATGGTCGCCCTGCCCGTGATAGAGCAAGTTGCCGGATTCGAGAATTACCGTTTCCTCCCCCTCTCTTCGGACTTCGGATAATCCTATATTATGCCAGCGTAATTTGTCTATCTCTTCTTCCAGCTCCACGATCTTCTCGTCAGTCCTCAGGGTACGTGCGTTGTATATTGCCAGGTCGAGTCTTCTTAGGTGGCAACCGAACCTCCACCGGAGATTCTCAGCACCCCCTGCCCCGCTGTTATCATGGTCACCACCGAAGCCAGGAATAGCGGGGCCGCCGGGGCCGTCTCTTTGTTACTCTCGTCATAGGGGGTATTTGCCATATTTGCCACGCTTGGCGAGCGGGTTGGCAATCGCAGTTTTCTTATTGTAAGTTTGTTGTTATCAGGAAGATGCTGCTGCCCATCTCCTGCCTGTTTCCCTTTCTCGCCTTTTACGACACCCACGGGAAGATATGGGGTAGTGAATATTCTTAACCGCCACTACACGGCAACTCAACTAGATGTGTAGCTTTAATAATGTGGTCAAAGTTTAACACACTATCATATTTTTGGTATCCTAGTATAACTTCACTTAAATAATCTGAAGTAATCTATAGTGCGTGTTGCCAGTGATTACCTTTTTTTTTTTCATTTATTTATAACATTTTAATAAGTACAAGGGTTTTTCCGCAAGTTAAAACCTATGGGACTGAGACGTGGTCCTTCACTACTGGACGAATGAGGAAGCTCGGAGTTTCTCTGCGTGATAAACTTAGAAATAAGAATATCCACAGTAGAACCACAGTGATCAACATAGCCCAACGGCTGAAGTGGCAATGAGCCGGCTATATAGCTCGGAGAACCGACAACCGATGGGGATAAAAGGTTCTTGAATGGCGGCCTCGTACCAGCGGACGAAATGTAGGGCGTCCCCCCACTAAATGGAGTGAATACCTGGTAAGACATGCAGGAAGTCGATGGATGCAGGTAGCTCAGGACCGTGCTTTGTGGTTTTCCTTCGGGTAGGCCTATGTTTAGCAGTGGACTTGTGAAGGACTGTAATGGTGATGATGAATCTATAGTGACCGGACCGAATTTTGTCTACGTACTTGTAATTACTCTGTGTAAATCTAATCAAATAATTGAACACGTTCCTTAACTTGGCACCAAATGCTTGGCATGCTCGCTAAAAAGATGAGTAGAAAGGTCAGAACAGCAATCGTAAATATGCAAGAAGGTAATTTATTCGTTAATGATTTCACGAAAAAAAGCTTTCCAGATAACTTGTTTAACTGATTTATGAACCAACTAACTACCGTAAGGAGCTTCTTCCGCTGTATGGAAGTTTTGTCTTAATTGTCACGCTTGGCAGGTGGATTGATCGCAGTGCCTGAAGTCCTTTGATGCTCTGCCTATCGTCGGTCTGAATATATTTCGTCTGATACAAACAAAATGATTTTACAGCCATCTATCGAAAGTCATAAGAATATTCTGGAATTTATCATAATCCCAACTTACAGCACTCACGGACTACGACACACAAAAGAAGTGTTAGATTCTCTTGCCCACCACGCAGAAAAATAACTTTTACACCTTATCGTGTTATTGCAATGAGTTGTGTACACCTATAAAAATGCATGGAAACATAACTCCATGAGAAGACATACTGAACCTTAACCTTAAGTTGGAAAGGTCATATTTAATGAAGTCAATGCTCCATCCTTCTCGTGCTCTAATCCATAGTCCCAAAAACTTTCATCTTGAATTACAAAATCGTTTTCAGTGACTAAAAGCTTGCAATACTGTGGTCCATGCAGTAGAAGCTAAGTTCTGTAAGACCCGTCGCAGAAGGACCAAAACTTCAATCACACTCTTAATATTATGGCTCTTGGCGATGGAAAATGAATCTACAGCTTTCAACAGATATGACAGCCTACAGACAACTGAACAGACAGATCTCCAAATGTGTGCGGCAAGACTTACGCAACTTGAATACATCTGTTATTTAAGTAGCGATTGGTCGTAACCAAAGCATCAAAGTTTTGACCAGAGATGTCTGCCGGAAAAATCATCTGCAAAGTTGGATACCGATTGAGGACGCGCTGAAAACCGATAACCGAAATACATATATTGGATAGGATTTTTGGATATATTTGCCAGGTTCTACTGACAGCTGTACACAATATCGTTAGAGTCACACGCAACAATCCAGGAGATATCCCGGGCGTCATTCTGAGCGAGATAGGAATTGTTATGCAGTATTCTAAAAATGGACTTGCCTTGGGCGAGGATGGAGTTAGCAATCCGGTACTATAAGGCCTTCAGAAGCTCCTTAATTTCGTCCTCCATCGTGGCACTACTCCGGAGGCGTGGAGCAGAGGTCTCGTCTTTTAAGAAAAGCGATAACGCTATATTGAAAAATTGCAGACTAATTTACTTTCTGAGCCACGTTTGCATGCTATTTTCGAATATAATTAAGAATAATCTCACATGCAGACTTTACAAATTCCAACCTGTCCAAAAAATCTATATCTGAAAAAGCTTTAGTACAATATACAGACCCTTCAGTAACTTGTTTAGAAGATAGAAGAGCCGCTGCTGTAATGCTGCTATTTTGATTTGCGTATATGGAGTTTTTTTTTTATAGAAGAGGGGGCAAACTAGCATTCGGCTCACCTGATGTTAAGTATCTACCGCCACCCATGAACAACTGCAACACCAGGGGAACCAGGCGAATTCCAGATTCGTTGCCAGTTGCCATTTTAAAAAGAAGTAGGCTCTTTTCTTGAAGGTCTCTACGTCATATCGGTCCGGAAAAATCGCTAATGGGAATCGATTCCTCAAGGAAGTTGTGCGAGGAAGAAAACATATTCTAAATCGCACAGTGGTGGACCGCCAATCATTCAGATGGTGTGGATGGTATCGGGAGTTTTGCCGCGATGTGCGTTCGTGAAATTTGGCAGCTAGGATTAATCTGAACAATTCCTCAGAGCACTCGCCGTGGTAAATGCGAAATAAAATGCAAAGGGATGCAACATCTCTTCGCAGCGCCAATGAATCGAGCCGATCGGAAAGGACTCGTTCGTCAACGATTCGAGCCGCTCTGCGCTGGATGCGGTCAAGTGGAAGGAGCTGGCACTGGGGAGCCCCTGCCCAGAGATGGGAACAGTATTCCATGTGAGGCCGAACCTGCGCCTTGTAAAGTTGCAGGCGGTGTGCCGGCATGAAATACTGTCCCGCTCTGCTGAGCACGCCAAGCTTTTTAGAGGCCAATTTGGCCTTGTCTTCCAAGTGACTCCAAGGATACCGATACTGGCTGAGGCAAGAAGGGGAGTGCCTTGAAACTGAGGAGATACGACAAAGGGGTTCTTTTTAGCGGTAAACGCGCAAACTTGTGTTTTCTGAGGATTAAACTGGACTAGATTTAGTCGCCCCCAATCCGAGACTTTGTTCAGCAAAGACTCGACTTCAGACACAAGTTTGTTCCGGTACTCGGCGACGTTTTCCCGAGAAATATTGGCACGGCCGGTGTATAGAGCATCACCAGTGCTGTCATCCGCATAGCAATGAATGTTATCAGTTAGCAACATATCATTGATATGCAGAAGAAACAGCGTTGGTGATAGCACACAGCCTTGTGGAACACCAGCGTTAATAAGCTTGTAGTCAGAACATGCACCGTCTACAACGACCTTGATGCTCCGATCTGCAAGGAAGCTGGTGATCCAATTGCATAATTTCTCGGGAAGCCCATAGGAAGGGAGCTTCGAAAGAAGCGCTTTGTGCCAAACTTGATAGAAGGCCTTCGCAATGTCCAATTTAACGGCCAACGCCTCCCCCTTGGACTATAATGCCTACCCCCATCTATGAGTCAGGTAGACCCCAAGACCCCGACGAAAACCGTATTGGCGGTCACTAACCAACTGGTGATCCTCAAGGTACCAAATTAGCTGGCAGTTTATAATGGATTCTATTATTTTGGAGAACAAGGAGGTGATGGCGATAGGCCTGTAGTTGGACGGGTCTGAGCGGTCGCCTTTTTTAGGGATCGGGTGGACAAAAGCTGTCTTCCATGATTTCGGGACCACGAGTAGGGAGTAGAGGACCAGAAAAGATGCGTTAGAACCGGTGGCAACTCCGGAGCACACGTCCTCAGCACAATTGGGGGGATCCCGTCAGACCCACTCGACTTGTGGATGTCCAGGGGGAGTTCCCGATGGAAGGCGAACTAGTTGATGTGATCTGACTTTGCTTTAGCAATAACTCTTTTGAAGGACCTCGAGGCGAAGTTATACTTCTTTTTAAGCATGCTGGTGTTTATATCCCGAGTCGCCGAAGCCGCAGCCCAGACTTTAAACACTCCTGCTTACTGCGTAATGCAGTCTTACAGGAGCGACCAAACCAAGGCTGAGATCTGCCTCCGATGGGTACCACAGATGATGGAATAAATACTTCCATTCCCTGTAGCACCACATCAGTTACAGAGTCAGCAACAGCGCTGGCATCATCCGGCTAGAAGCAAACCCGCCCCCATGGGTAGGATGCAAAGAAAGACCGTCCCAATCCGCCGACCTATAATGCAACCTGCAGAACGCTACCGCGAGGGGAGTACAGTACTTTCAGCATTGCACCCTTAAATATTATGTTAGATTCAATTTTTACTGAATATAGCAAAAACTTTAACGCTATTCACATAAATGCTCAAAGTATTCCTGCTCATTACCCCGATACGTTCCCATACTGAAGACGAAACTAAATTTCTCTTTATCGAAGTACTTCTCAGTTATACTAAATTACTTTTTGAAGTCATTTACAGCCCCTCTTTCCTTGTTGACTATTACACCACGTTAAAAAATAGTCTTGAAAATCTTACACCTATCTATTGTCATAGTATAATTATAGGTGATTTTAATACTTGTCTTTTAAAAACCAACACCAGATCAATAAAACTAAAATCTATTGACGAAGCAGCTTTAAAACTTCTTCCTACTTCTGCCACACACTTTTTCTCGAACTGTGCCCCTTCTCTTCTCGACATAATGTTTGTGCCTTCACTTGACCTTGTTAATAAATTTGGGCAATATGCTGCTGATTCTTTTTCCTATCATGATCTTTTATACTTGTCTTACAAAATCCGTCCCCCTAAAGCTAAGTCAAGGATACAACTTCAGCGTAACTTTTGTGACTTGGACTTGAAGCGGCTTTTAAATGACGCTCTACTCGTAAAGATTGATTGGAGTTTAGTCGTCATTGCGTCTACTGTTGATGAACAGGTAGCTTTTTTTGAACTCTTTGTTAATTCAGCTTTATGACATTCATGCTCCTGTTCGTACAGTGCATGTAAAGCATCCTCCCTCTTCTTGGCTGACCGATGAAATAAATAAAATCATCAACATTAAAAACTTGGAATCGAACCAAGGTTGCGCGCGTACAGTGATTGCTTAGCCGCTGAGCTATACCTACACAGGTATTAATACTCAGGCAGATCCGGTAGGTATAATTTGACCTCGATATTTTTATTTTGAAAACAAGCAATATCTTTTACAATTACTAATCGCAAATTCAATAAACCTTAAATAGAGTTTTGAACAAACACTTTTGCTCAATTGCAATACAATACTCCATGCAAATTACATTTAAGGCGGCAAACGTTTACATCGTATCACATTTGTAACAGGATAGCGAGGTTCTTCGATAGCTGTGTAAATTGACGTGATTCCAAATCAATTTCTGAATGAATTTAACAGGGAACTAGGAGTAATGAAGATATTTTGGAAGTTAAAACGCCAATAGTTTGTATAGTGTCGTGTAGTGTTAGAGAACGTCTAAGGGTAGAATTGGTACTTACTGTGGTAGTAAGAAGATAATGAGTAAATTGGCAATTATTTATTATAAAAAAAGTAAAAATTCGCTGTATGTGCTGAAGCCATTTTGCAGGATATAACCAGTCGTTAAAGCAAAAATATCTAATACTACAAGTATTATTTATAATTTATATATATATATATATATATATAATCTAATCTATTCTATATCTAATCTAGCGTTCGTAGTGATTCATCTAATATGGAACATCAAGCGGTGCATAATGGCAATGGGCCAACCATATAGCTCGAAGAATTGACACCAATGGGGAAGAAAGGTTCTCGAATGACAGCCTCGTATTGGTAAGCAAAGAGTAAGCCGGTCTCCCACAAGACAGTGAGTGACTCAGGTCCGTTCTCTCTAGCTTTCCTTAGGGGAGGCTGAAGTTCAGCATTGGACTTGTGATGAGAGGAATTAATGATAATGATGATGATTCTAGTAGTTTTCTATCAATTGAAGCAGACTAGCCTTTAAACTTTGCGAATTCTGGGAGAGTAATTGATTCGTCCCAAACTTGATAACAATCTACTTACTTGGGGCCATATCTAACATCTGACTTATTAAAAGTTGGTGATAACAATAATACATTACAGTTGCAGAATATGAGGTTTAAAAAATATATTAGTTGCCATTTTGTACGTGGTAGAGCCACGCTGCAGCTATATGAATAGTATAGTTGTAGCACGAATGGGTCGGCTCGAACGGGGAAGGACCACGCTCTCACAGAATACCAGCGTAAATAGCAGCTTAATGCTGCTGTGTTTTGTATGGTGAGTGTAGAGAACCGGAGACCCATTTTACTGGAAAAGAGGCATTCTATCTTAGTCCTCACGGTTGACAACGTATCTGCATTTTAATTCGCAAACGAAGATAGATGTGGATGTCTATGGGCCACAGCAACCACTTACCATCAGGTGGACTGTGTGCTCGTTTATCACCCTTATTCTATAAGAAAAATTTAAAATGCGTTATATATTTGAATTATTTATTATACTTTATCGCATTCCTTAAAATAAAAGAATACAAATATATTATCTATTTATCATTATATATTCCTATTTTTCTGAACCAAATTCTGTACCAAAAAAATAAAGTTAAGCTGCAGCTGTAGAACATATATAACAGAATCAGCATTTAATTGATTTAACATCTGGTAAATGCCAGTTCAGTCATTCATAATCAATATGCACTACCCACTTACCATCAGTCGACATCATCCACTTACCATCAGGTACCATGTGTAATCGTTTGTCACTCTGTCTTTCTTACATACATACATACATAAAAAAGATAGGCGTTGAATATAATATAAACTTTTCATTTTTGTTTTGAAATAGGGTTAGAATCCTTTAATTTTAATTATTATGAAGAACTAAAACACAAATTACCTCCCCAGTGCAAAATAGCAAGAAATAGCATCCGCTTAAAGTCGTTTTATTTGAAGGCCTTGTTAAGTTTCCAAAGAAATAGTTTATTTGTACGGTTTTTAAGAGAAATGCGAAGTATACTGCCAGCGTAAAATAGCAGCTTAACGCTGCTCTGTTTCGTATGGTGAGTGTAGAGAACCGGAGACCCTTTTTACTGGCAAAGAGGCATTCCATCTTAGTCCTCACGGGTGACAATGCATCTGCATCTTGAGTCTTTATTGAGGATAGATGTAGATGTCTATGGGTCACAGTAACCACTTACCATCAGGTGGACTGTGTGCTCGTTTGTCACCCGATCCTATAAAAAAAAATTATAGCACTTGGCATATTTCGTAACAAGAGAGGTCATAGTGGAAAATATAATTTTCTTGAATACGGGAAGCAGGTACGTTTATGTTATAATGAAGTTTATCAACTGCCAAAACTGATGTGTGAATTAATCAGCTTAAACATGTTCAATATTTAAGCGTCAATTTTATAGCTTATAAACTTGTACATAATGGAAATGTACTAATGATTTTAAGTTCTTAAAAAAGAAATAAAAAGCTTTAAATGCAATCTTAAGGTAAAATTATCTCCATTCTTCTCAGAATACGGAACTGTATAGTAGATAGTGCTCTATTTTTATCCATGAAAGAAAATAGGTTAATGTTTCGTTTCTTCTTCTACGTGTAAATAATTCATATTTATTGAATTGTTGGTGTTTCATTAATCCTTTAAATGCACGGTATTATTCGGTAAAGTAATAAATAGCCATTAGAAAACGGAACATTCCTCCAACGATTAGGCAGAACAAAAATTTTCTGACGATAAAAATTCTTACATTTTGACTTTGACTTCAGTATTCTCAAATTGTTTTTCATCATTTTAATAATTTTGTGGAGACGGGACATGATAAAAATCTGTCGGCATGAGATCCGATGAGTAAGTAGGTTATGGTAATATTTCCCTGTTAAAATCTCATAACTGGTTACACGTTATTTTTGCCACAAATGCTCGAACATTCTCGCGGAGGTAATAATTATGGATACTTTGTGGATGCCTTTTTATTATATTTTCATTTAAAATATTTTATAAATATTATGGCCGGAGGTCCAATTCCCCCCCCCCCCCCCATCAACATAGTTACACGTTAGACTACCCCAGGAGGGTTCCAGCACCCCTGGAGAATCCCTCGCTGAGCATCCACGACCATGTTATTCCACTCCTGAGCGTGGGTGCTCAGGCTGCCCCGCGCATTCTGGGGGGGAGGGGGGGGGCAAAATTCCGCTCAAAAACTTAACTGCTCGGGGCAAACTGAGCAACAAGACCAAGGCGACCCCTGCCACGCTATCCGTGAATTTCTGCAACATCAGGGGACTTCACTCGAACCTAAACGCCGTCCACTACCATCTCGAGACGGCGAAGCCAGCCTTGCTCTTTCTGACCGAGACGCAGGTTTCTTCTCCGGCTGATATTTCATATCTCTCCTACCCGGGGTACAAATTGGAGCACTCCTTTTTTGACTCGGGCTGGAGTTTGCGTGTATGTCAGAGAGGACATCTGTTCTCGACGCCTCGGCAGTCTTGAAGGTTCGGACCTGTCCATCCTATGGCTACGCGTAGACAGCGACGACCATCCGCGCGTCTACGGGTGCCCCTATAGGTCCCATAGCGGTAATGCCGAAACAGACCGACTCATTGACCACGTCCAAATGGCTACAGATTCTTTGCTATAATAGGTCCCATCCGCAGAGATCGTGATCCTTGGCGATTTTAACGCCCACCACGCCGAATGGCTCGGTTCACGTTTAACCGATCATGCGGGGAGATCTGTTTATGACTTTGCTTTGGCGTATGGTCTGACACAACTGGTTACTTCGCCTACGCGGACTCCAGATGTGGAGGATCATACACCTTCCCTGTTGGACCTTCTGCTGACCTCTCATCCGGACGGATATCAGGTTTCCGTCGATGCCCCTCTCGGCTCTTCAGACCATTGTCTGATCCGGAATGTGGTGCCACTCACGCTCCCCTCGCGGTTGCGTTCTTTTTTTTTATAGGAGAGGGGGCAAACGAGCATGCGGCTCACCTGATGGTAAGTGACTACCGCCACCCATAAACAGCTGCAACACCAGGGAGGGAATCGCAGATGCGTTGCCGGCCTTTTAAAAAGGAGTACGCTCTTTTCTTAAAGGTCCCTAAGTTGTATCGGTCCGGAAAAATCGCTGGTGGTAATCGATTCCACAAGGAAGTCGTGCGATGAAGAAAACATCTTCTAAATCGCACAGTAGTGGACCGCCAATCATCCAGATGGTATGGATGATATCGGGAGTTCTGCCGCGATGTGCGTTCGTGAAATTTGGCGCCTGAGATTAATCCGAACAATTCCTCAGAGCACTCCCCGTGGTAGATGCGAAAGAAAATGCAAAGGGATGCAACATCTCTTCGCAGTGCCAATTAATCGAGCCGATCGGAAAGGACTCGGTCGTCGACGATTCGAGCCGCTCTGCGCTGGATGCGGTCAAGTGGAAGCTGGCACTGGAGAGCCCCTGCCCAGAGATGGGAACAGTATTCCATGTGAGGCCGAACCTGCGCCTTGTAAAGTTGCAGGCGGTGTGCCGGCATGAAATACTGTCCCGCTCTGCTGAGTACGCCAAACTTTTTAGCGTCCATCCGTTCAAATTCGATTGGTAGTGACTGCATTAGTCGAAAAATTTTCATGCCTCTCATTGATCTCCTTTCACCTGTAATCAAGTCCATATTGAATATTACACTGAATTCTTCTTTTTCCCCTTAGCTTGGAAAGATGTATTTGTAGTTTCTCGTCCGAAAAAGTCGAATCCCTCTAGTTTTTTTGATTGTATCTCTATCTTGCCTTTCCTTTCCAAAGTTCTTGAACGTCTTGTGCACAATCAATTAAGCACCTATATTTTAAAACATAATCTTTTAAATCCTTTGCAATCCAGTTTTTGTCCTGGCCATAGTATGGTTACTGCACTTTTACAAATCACTGATGATATTCGGTACGGTATGGAGAAACAAAAGCTTACCATTCTTACGTTACTTGATTTTAGTAATGCATTTAATACAGTAGATTTTGATATCTTGTTAGGCATCCTGCGCTTCCTCAACATATCTCCAACTGTAGTTGACTGGTTTCAAAGTTATTTGTTTGGTTGCCGACAGCACATTCAGGTGCAAGATGTTTTATCCACCTGGACTACAATAGTTGTTGGCGTACCACATTATGGCGTGTTGTCTCCTCTCATGTTTGCAATTTTCATTAACATGTCATAATCTGTCCTCTTCCTACCACTTGTATGCTGATGATCTCCAAATCGATAGTCAGTACTCTCTTGAGGATTTGTCTAAAGCAGTTGACACTATTAACGCTGATCTGACTTGTATTTCAAACTGCAGTAAGTGAGGATATCCACTCTAGAACCAGCATAAGCGATATAATAGCGCAACGGATTAGTAGGCTGAAATGGCGATGGACCAGTCATATAGCTGGAAGAACCGACAAGTGGCACCCTAATACCGGTAAGTGGAGCGTAAGGTGGCTTGGTAAAACATGCAGGAAGATTGATGCATGATGGATGCCCATTTCCAATAGTATAACAGTTGATTGCTGCACTGGAAAAATTCATTCGATCTTAATCCTCAGGGTTGGCAACACAACTGCATTTTGATTTTCTTAATCAAGGATTGAGGTAAGTATCCATCTGCCACATCATTCACTTATCATCAGATGGACAGTATGCTCATTTTTATATCTTATTGTACTAAATCTTAAAATCCAAAAACATTTATCATTTTTACGTCATATACTGAAGACAGCCTCTATACTTAAACTTAAGTTTTCAAATAACGCAATAAACTTAGTCGGATGATCGTATTCTATTCTATTGAATATTTTGATTTTCATCAAACTAAAATCAAAGCGTAGAATGTTACTATCTGATATCGGCTTTAACAAGTCAATAAAACGCTGAAGTGGAAGCAATCTCTTTTTATGAATCCCAAGACGGTATCTTAGAGAGAAATTCAGCTATAAAATAGCTATTACATATAATCAATTCTATTAAGCTATTTGGGTAACTTAAATTATAAAAAATTTTGTCAATTTGTTGCTTCTATCATACATTTTAAACATCATTTCTAATAATTTTATACTTACTAAATGGGAGGGCTACGTTTAATTTTATTAGTTTTTTTTTATTGGATAAGGGTGACAAATGAACACACAGACCATCTGATGGTAAGTGGTTGCTGTGGCCCATAGACATCTACATTTATCCTCGATTAGGAATCAAAATGTAGATGCGTTGTCACTCGTGAGGACTAAGATGGAATGCCTCTTTACCAGTAAAAAGGGTTTCCGGTTCTCTACACTCACCATACGAAACAAAGCAGTGTTAATCTGCTATTTGACGCTGGTATTCTGTGAGAGCGTGGTCCTTCCCCGGTCGAGCCGACCCATTCGTGTTACAACTATACCAGAAATATAGCTGTAGCATGGCTCTACCACGTCAAAAACCCACGTAGTCTGGGTTTGTATCACTTTCTTGCCTGTTTCTTCCTTCTGGCAGGAATGCAAACACATCTAGTTTTCTTTATGTACTCCGGAAAGATTTTTAAATATATATAAACCGAGGAATGATCAATATTTTATTTTATAGTTTTTATTGTTATTTATTTCATCTTGATAAAATATCGGATCATGAATTCAAATTAAGGGACCTTCAAGAAAAGAGTATTCTCCTTTTTAAAAGGCCGGCAACGCATCTGCAAATCCCCTGGTATTGCAGGTATTCATAGGCGGCGGTAATCACTTACCATGAGGTGAGCGGCATGCTTGTTTACTCCCTCTTCTATAAAAAAAACCTAGGTAACAACAGCCCCTGATCAGACTGTAGAGCACTAACTAATGAGCCTGATTTGAAAGCATGCATGCACAACATGTTATGTGTATAATATATAGTAATAGTACGTGTAAGTTACAAGTAATAATTTATTACTAAATAATATTTGTGCCATTAAAATATTTATAATTATCCTATTATGAATTATCTTAATCATTAGACCAAAGAAAAGGAAAAGGCTGGAGAGAGCTATGCTTGGAATGTGAGTCCGTAACAGAATCCGTAATAAGAATGCCCGCAGTAAAAGCAGTGTAACCAAGTTAACCCAACGGATCAGTAACGTGGAGTGACAATGGGCCAAACATTTGGATCTAAGAACCAACAACGGAGGTGGAAAAGGGATCTAGAGTGGCAGCCTCTAGAAAACTTTTCCCGATCGGAGTGTAAGGCGGCCTGGAAAAACTTACAAGAAGTCGATGGATGCAGGGCCAGGACCATGTCTCTTTGGGGAGGTCTATGTTCAGCAGTGGCTTGTGAGAGGCGGTTATGATGAAATTGGTGACATTGATGTTTACTGGCCTGCATTTGGGACAAGGACTTGTTAAATGTTTAAGCATATTTTAAGTAGGAGTTAATAATATTATGAATATGTGTTAATTATGTTGAATAATGCTACTTATTAAATATTTCCCTTTTCTGCCGACTTCCAAAAAGGAGACGGTACTCAGTTCGACTGTATGTTTTTTTTTAATGTGTTACCTCATAACTTTTTACAGGGTGAACCGATTTGGATGATTCATTTTTTATTTGAAAGCTGGTACTTCTCGTGTGGTCCCATGTGAATTTGATCAAGGTCAGACCAATAGTTTTTGAGTTATTCTTAATAACTCATATTGAAGTCGGCTGTACAAAATTTTTCATTTTAAATTATTTCGTATTCAACATTCAATGCGGAAGATGCCAGTGATGTCTTCAAGGCAAGAGTAAATAGATTTTTACTAAGCTAAGTCAGTGTGCTTTAGCATCTTTGTTTGTATCATCACTTACTATCAAGTGGGATAGTAGTCAAGCACTAGCATAAAATAGTAAAAAAAATCATACAAGTCCACAGTTGAATTTGAGCCGTGTATTTAGCAAGAACAGTATTGGGCGAGCGGGATTATATAGAGTGACGATCTGATCAAAATCTCTTCAACGGAAAGAAGTCGATGAATACAAATTTCACAATTCTTAGTTAAAAGTCTTTATATTATTTTTAATGTCTGAACCATGTTATTATATAGCAGTGCATATTACGTGGCAATTTGTACCAAACTTAAAACATCGTGGAATAAATCGCTAAAAACATGATAACAATGATTGTGACTTTTTTTACTACTCTGTACAGGATTTTCTTTTATCGGTGATGTTATCGAATCCTTGATATCTCGATCTTCGATCGTGATGCCATAAGATCTTTCTGCCCTTTCCCTTAGTGGCCATTTACAATATCTATATTACGAAATGGTTTAATGGGCTATTTCAAAGTCGCACTGCTACTATAGAAATTATATATTATATTATAATTTATACTACTGGAAATTAACCAATAAAAACAGTGGGATATTCCGTTGATACAGAAGGTGCAGAAAGATTTGTTTCATAATGTCCTTAGTGACCAAGATAAGGCACGCCTTCTAGCTGTTTCGACTAAGGAATCTAGTCACTTATACGCTGTACCATCAAGTAATCTCGGCAGATTACTTGATGGGGAAAGCTTGCGCATCGCCGTAGGAATCCGACTAGGAGCGGCGATTTGTCAACCCTATCAGTGCCCCTGTGGTAGCAGCGTCGACAAGTTTGGGCTCCACGGACTTTCATGGAAGAAAAGTAGTTTTTTAAAGAAAACTATATGAGCATATCCGTTAGCCTTCAAAGTTGAGTCAACTTATTTTATATGTTTATAGCTATATATATATATATATATATATATATATATATATATATATATATATATTGAGATATATATGTATAATTGTATGTATTTATTTATATATGTATATGAATTATATATATTTTATTTATATGGTTCTTACGGAGAGAAAAATTTGAAAAACTGCCTGAAAAAGTCTAAAAACAACACTTTTCTATATTCCCATACAAAAGCTTCGTAAAAATACTTAAAAGTCAATTCGAACTTTAATACCATGCCATAAAGTTTAAGTGATAGTGGAGGGGTTGCGGGAAGGCAAAACAATTGAGTGACGTTAGTATCGTATAAATATTAATGTCAATACTTATACGATGGTAACATTACTCAAAAACAAAATTAGGGTTCCGCGCAAAAAAATAGATATCCAAGAAATCGTAGTAAATTCCACGCGGGCGAAGTCGCGGGGCACAACTAGTAAATAAATAAAAGTGTTGGTAGGTTTTCACGGCATGGTCCTTTGAACGATGTCATCCCAAAGGCTCTTGCCTCTATAAATGTTCCCTCGGTTTTAGAGCCTTGTGGAATATTTAGAGACGATGGCAAGAGACCCGCCGGTATGACATTGGTCCCTTGGGAGAGAGTTAAAGCCCTAATGAGGGATGCTACTTACGTAGACACTCTGGCGGCTTCTCATTTCAGGGGTACCTGTTTAGAGCCAGGGCGGCATCAGAGGCAGCTGAACTGAGTAAGTGGCGCAAATATGAGTCTCTGAGAGATGACTACATATTTGTGCCATATGCTGTAGAGACTATCGGTCCGTGGCGTCCACGTGCGGTGAAGTTAATAAAGAAACTCCATCCGCGACTGGTCGTTGCTGCTGGTGTTAAGAGAGCTCTCTTCTCGCACAAAGGCTAAGTATAGCCATTCAGCGGGGAAACGCAGCCGGCGTTCTTGGCATGATACCGCGGGGTGCAGGGCTGTTTGATTATTAAATTACTAGTTTTAGTTATTTTTTTTTATTCTAGTTATTAATATTGTATATAATAAAAAATAAAATATTGTATATTATGTTATGTAAATAAATATTTATTGTAATATAATATAATATATAATATAAAATCTTGACCAGTCCAGCCAAATAACCGGATCAATAAATCTATTTATATTTTTTTTATACAAAAATGGATTGCCCCGTTTCCATTTAAAAGGATCTCCCGTTCTCTATAAACTATCAGAAACAGCAGCATTAGGCTGCTATTTTACGTTGATATTCTATGAGAGCATGGTTCCACTCTGGTCAAACCAATACGTTCGTGCTACAATCACAATATACCTAGCTGCAGCGTGACTGTACCACGTACAAAAAGTTATAGGTTTAGGTATGACAGAGAGACTGGCCAATGTGAGCAGGGAATTTTAGTGAAGTTGTGAAGATAAAGAAGGATACTCTTTGTGACAATCCGTGCCAGCCTAAGGGTCCATGCGATGTATAAGAAGAAATATACGAGTAGAGAGTCGGGCACCTAAGATAGCTTTCTCACATCTTACGTAGAACAGCAGACATCGTTGGTCGCAAATACCTTACAATTCAATTCGCGAAGCCAGACTCAAGTGCCGATAGCTGGATCTGGATCAAATTGGATAACCGAAGTTGTTTATTTATTTTTACGGATTTTGGATTACGGATTTGTGAGCCACTAAATTACGTGAAGCGATACCAAAAACTGGGCAGAGTTATGGAATGTTTTAACTCATTAATCAAAAAGAAGAAAACAAAATTATAAATACAAATTGCAACTATTTATCATAATAGTTCACGCATCGCATAGTGTTGGTTCTGCATTAAAAATGACCTAATAATAATTTGCTTAACACAACACACGTTAAAGCATCAATGAATATAATGTAGTATGTATTGAATAAATACTAAAATTGTAATGACATTTGTTTTATTAATATTCAAAATAAACTATGTAATCCCTATAATTCTGAAATAATCATTTGAATTCAAGCCAGCCGTAGGCCGTGTTACGCTCGAATTCAGTGCTACTGCTACGGCGAAAAAGTATTAAAATGGTTGTCAAATATTATTGTGGTATTTGCTCAATTCTACTTTAATAGGGCAATTTATATTCAGATTACAAACACAGTCGTTAAAATGTTTAATTCTTTAATTTTTTTGTTTTTTTTTAATCACACGCCATCAAAATTGTTTAAAGTGTTTAACAGTAAAAATGGACAACTGCTAATTTTAACAGCTTCCCTTTCTGTGAAATAGACACTACAGTTAAACAATCGAAATGTTCATAATATACCAGGCGGTCCCATAATGAACTGGCCTGATATAGTTCAACGCGACATGTCGCTACATGTTGTGTTGCATTAAATAGTACGTTTATCGTGCACTTAATATAAGAAACATGCATCGACATGAAATGCTTAGTCTTAGTTTAACAGGCATTTGAATAACGAGAGTCGCGTATTTTTTCAAAATGTCGAAAACTGAGTATCGAAGTGTTATAAAGTTTCTGTTTAAAGAAGGTTTATCCCCTGCCCAAATAAAAGAACGATTGGATGGCGTGTATAAGGAGTCTGCCCCCTCCTATAGCACAGTGAAAAATTGGGTGAAAGAGTTTCGCCTCGGGAGAGAAACCGTCGAAGACTTTGGCCACGACGGTCGACCTGTGGAAGTGCTCACTCCTGAAACGATTGCTCTTATCGAAGAGGAGGTTCTGAGTGACCGCCGTTTGAAGATTAGAGAAATTGCAGCAAGGCTTGGGCTCTCTAAGAGTACCGTTCATCGCGCGATCCATGAACATCTTCACATGAAAAAAGTGAGTGCAAGATGGGTACCGAAACTTCTTTCAGCGGTACAGAGACAGGAAAGAGTGCGCTGCGCTTCGGAGTTTTTGGATCTTTGTGGCGAAAATCCAAAGACTGTGATCGAGCGGCTAGTGACTGGTGATGAAACTATGATCTTGTATTATGATCCACAAAGCAAGCGCGAGTCAATGGAATGGCGTTATAAGGGTGAAAAGCCCCCTAGAAAGGCAAAGGTGCAACAATCGACTAAAAAACTGATGTGCACAATATTTTGGGATTTTCAAGGCATTTTGATGGTGGATTTTAAAGAACGTAATACAGTCGTGAACGGCGAATATTATGCTTCTTTAATATATAAATTACGAGACAAGATAAAGGAAAAACGAAGAGGCAAGCTGTCTAAAGGTGTCCTGTTGCTCCATGACAACGCCCCTGTTCATACCGCTGGTGTTTCGAAGGATGCAGTTCGTCAATGCGGGTTCACAGAAGTTCAACATCCACCTTACAGTCCAGACATGGCCCCGTCCGACTATTATTTATTTCCAAATTTAAAGCGGGACTTAAGAGGAAGAAAATTTTCAAGCGATGAAGAGTTGCAGGCGGCCGTCTTCAGTCATTTTGAGGATAAAAAATGTGATTATTTTTATAAAGGTTTAGAGATGTTGATTCACAGATGTCAGAAGTGTGTTAGTATTCATGGTGATTATATTGAAAAATAAAATTGGTTTCGTTTCATTTCCTTCATTGGTTCATAGTTAGGCCAATTCATTATGGGACCGCCTACGTATGATTCATGGGACAGGGAAAGGGCTAAATTATACTTTTTATTATTGGACAAGAATGAAAAGTGCCGCATTCAAAATAAAACATGCCCGTTAATCACGAAAAACACCTTTTTTGTCATGAAATTTTTGATATAACCAGCGAGGGTGCTTTATCAGTGGTGTTGCCTCCGATGAATTGCAAAAGGTTAGAAAAAAGTTTTGGACATTCAACGTGGATGTCCAATACTACTTATCATTCCATCTTTACCCACTCCTATAGTATATAGGAGGTATATATTTATCTATATTATATTATATCCACATATGAGGATATTTATTATTTATCTCATTATATACATCCTCTTATGTGTAAGAAAACTATTCCACTTCTGATGTTTGAAACTATACCACTTCTGATTTTAGAAACTATCACCAGCATCAGCGAGGCGCTACGCCGCACCAGCGCCAGCAAACCACCGCGCTGCACTCGCATTAGCGAGCTGTCCAGACTTCAACATTGTAGGCATAGGCACCAAATTTGCATACCTTACAGTAGCTGTCGACATAGGCACAAAGTTAGCATTAACTAGTACCTGCAATCTTTATTATATTGGATTTTAATAAAGGAAGTTTTAACGAAAAATTAAAAAAAAAGTACGAGTACACAACAGTAAAAGCAAAAGACATGGAAACAAACACGTCAGATGCACAAGCGTGCACTTAAGTTCATCCAACACAGGTCTCGCACAATAGGTATCCAAAGTAATTTCAGATTGAAACAGATGTAAAGGATTTCAGGTGCATGAAACAAATATATAATCTGCTTCGCAAAATTAAAATAAATGAAGATGAATGTATTGCGAACCATAGAATTCCGGGCTTCTGTCTTCAAAGTTCACCACAGATTCTCTTAAGAAACGGCAACTGTGTGTTATGGCACTCACAAATAATTTCACAGATTGGAAAAATGGCAACTATGTGGAGAGACTGATCCTACCACATATCCCAAAGGGAAGGAGGTAACTACACACTACACACATTGCAAGTATAAAAAACAACTGTATGAAAATATCACACATTACAAAAATAAAAAGGCAACTGTGTGAAATATAACACACTGGAAACGACATCACACAAATTGCAATCGTCATTAAGTCGTCTCGGCCGGATAGATATCCGCGTGACATGGCTCACCACTCGCAACGAAAGCTGAGCAAGCATCAGACGTCCATTTAGCGGCCGCCGAACACATGGTGCTTTGGCGCGGCCAATGTGCTCGGCGGCCGCTTGAGCCATCCTGCCATTAGATCCACCGAGAAGTCGCAGGCTACAGGGATGTAGCCTCAATCTTACCAGGGATTGGGCGCACCTGACCATGCCCAATCAGCCGTCGACTATTTGGAGTAAACTGTAACACTTATCAACACATTAGAATACCAGAAGTCTACTTATTTCTTTCATTTCATAGCACGTTAAAATTAAACCTTTTTTTTTGATAATTCGCTTAAACAATACGAACTTTAAAATGTAAACCATATAAATAATATTTCGCAGGAACTATCAAAATCTCGAACAAGTTAAGTTTTCACTAAATGCAAAACTATAACTCATCTAGTTGCCTTAAACATTTCTTTCAACATATATAAACATATCTTGATACACTAAGAATTTATAAAAGTACTTGCTATAAAAGCTTTTAGCTTAAAACATTTCACTGTGATCTTTAACGCTACAATTTAATGATTCGCCAATGTCGTAAATAGGACAACAGACTTCATTACGACAACATAAAAACAAAGGCGATAATATGATACGTGAGTCGCGTCGTAGTCTTTTACAAACGTAAAAATCCTCATACTATTCAAACTACTCGGTAACAAACCTAGCTTACTATCAGGACCCAATAACATGATAACACCAAAGTATGCAAACCAACAGCAACACTAACCCATCTCAATGTAACACAGGGCAGCCTCTCAGCAACACGATCTTCCTTGCTTATACTAGAACTAGACTACCCCAACTGGCATAGTAACGACAATGAAACTCGTAGAATTACCAAATGATCGTTCTTAGTCGACTGTGCGATACTCTATACTGCTAAAAGAAGTGGGAGATTGGCATTCTACCTTCATTTGTTCGTATTTCCTTTAATTTTTTTACCCTTATTCTCTACAGTATATATATTTAAGTTTGAGCTTTTTTTTCTTTTTTTTAACCCCTTCGCTTATATTGCCTATTCTGAACCTCCTCTGCAAATTTCGCCGTATATTGCAAAAAAATCCTGTATACGGGGCGTTAACCCTCAGGACTAACAACTTTTTTAAGCCCACTTTTATTCGTAAACATAGTATCCTAGATTTTACTGATGCCCTGGCATAACTACTCAGTCTTGTCTAGTCCCGATCCTCTATATCGTTTTATTAGTTAACATTTAATGAAAATTTATTTCACCCAAATTATTTAAATATTTCCAACATTTTAACTTTTTAAATTCAGAATATAATAAAATAAAACTGAATTAAATTCAGAAAGTTTAATCTTGGTGTAACGAAGCGCAATGCCAATTTAATTATCACGTCGATTTTTGGTGCTTGTTAAAACCTTTTTCAACACTTATTCAATAGGATAATTCTGTCCATTAATTATTTAAAAGTTAATGAATTGCTTACCAATATAAAATTTAAGGAATTTATTAATAAATAGTTAAAAAGTTAAAATCTCGGCTTAAATGAAAATTTTTTGCAATGTTGTTAGGTGGAAATAAATTTCTGAGCAAGATTATGGGGACTCCCACTTTTAAAGTAATTTCAAGTGCTTTATTTCAGCGTGCTTAGGGAATTTAAAAACTACTGGGTAGTTGGTAGCGTCGTATTCTTCAATGGCATTGTCGATGACATGACGGAAGTTTCAATTACACGTCTATTGACAATTTTATTGAAGAATACGACGTTAATATTTTAAAATATTGTCTCCTTGTATCTAGATTTACATACTTACTCCGTTCGAGTCCAGTCTAGAAATGTCCGGATATTTTAAAAGATATTGATAATAATCTTAAAATAACTATAGAAAAAATTCTAAATTTAACTTTAAATACACCAGCCTGAACTCAAGCTACTTTACCTATAAAATTAGGTGGTATTGGTGTGAGAAATCTTTCTAGCGTTGCGTTGCATGCTTTTCTTGCTGCCCTGCATAATGTCAGTGATTTATGTAACATGATTTTAAATAATAAAGTAAACCTGCGCTTTGATACGGAGGCAGGGCAGACATGGCGAGCGCTCTGTGTCGGCGAAAATGTTCCACTGGAAGTTAACCAACAACAACAGTGGGATATTCCGTTGGTACAGAAGGTGTCGAAAGATTTGTTTCATAATCTTCTTAGTGAACAAGATAAGGCACACCTTCTAGCTGTTTCGACTAATGAATCTAGTCACTGGTTACACGCTTTACTATCAAGTAGTATCGGCACATTGCTTGATGGGGAAAGCTTGTGCATCGCCGTAGGAATCCGACTAGGAGCGGCGATTTGTCAACCCCATCAGTGCCCCTGTGGTAGCAGCGTCGACAAGTTCGGGCTCCACGGACTTTCATGTAAGAAAAGTGCTGGTAGGTTTTCACGGCACAGGTTCTTTGAACGATGTCATCCGAAGAGCTCTTGCCTCTACAAATGTTCCCTCGGTCTAGAGCCTTGTAGAATATTTAGAGAAGATGGCAAGAGAACCGACGGTATGACATTGGTCCCTTGGGAGAGAGGTAAAGCCCTAGTGTGGGATGCTACTTTCGTAGACACTTTGGTGGCCTCTCATCTCAGGGTTACCTCGTTTAGAGCCGGGGCGGCATCAGACGCAGCTGAACTGAGTAAGTGGCGCAAATATGAGTCTCTGAGAGATGACTACATATTTGCTGTAGAGACTAACGGTCCGTGGGATCCACGTGCGGTGAAGTTTCTAAAGGAACTCCATCCACGGCTGGTCGTTGCTGCTAGTGATAGGGAGCTGGCTCTTTTCTTGCTCAAAGGCTAAGTATAGCCATTCAGCGGGGAAACGCAGCCAGCGTTCTTGGCACGATACCGCGGGGAGTGGAACTGTTTGATAATTAAATTACTAGATTTAGTTTTTTTTGTCTTTATTGTAGTTTTTAATATCGTAGATAATAAAATATAAAATATTTACTTCAGTTTTATTTTATTATATTCTGAATTTAAAAAGTTAAAATATTGGAAATATTTAAATAATTTGGGTGAAATAAATTTTCATTAAATGTTAACTAATAAAACGATATAGAGGATCTGGACTAGACAAGACTGAGTAGTTATGCCAGGGCGTCGGTAAAATCTAGGATGCTATGTATACGAATAAAAGTAGGCTTACAAAAGTTGTATACGCCCCATATACAGGGTTATCTTGCAATATACGGTGAAATTTGCAAAGAAGGTTACGAATAGGTAATATAAATGAATGGTGAAAAAAAAAAAAGAAAAAAACTTAAAAATTTTGTCCCTTTTATCTTTTATATTCAAAATGTGTGGAAATGCATTATTTAAACTGATTGTCATTCATAATATGTAGCTCCTACTATTTTATTACGCATGCACACATTCGAAAGGGAGTGTTGAATTTGCAAACATTCGGTGCGTTTGGCGTTTGGCGCTCGCGCTCGGCTACAGATTTAGGTATCTAATTGCTGTTTTGACTCGGTAAAGACAAGAGCATCTCCCCGCTCTTTCCCTTCCGTAAGGCGTTACACCGTTAGGTACATACGCCCGGCCAGCAGACAGCCGACAGTGTTGATTTAACCATGAGCTCATTACGTATAAGATTGTGTTGTATCAAATTTTCTTAGGTAGTATTACACTTATTTTATTTTTACAGAATAAGGTTGTTAAACGAGCACGCAGTCCACGTGATAGTAAGTGGTTGCTGTGGCCCATAGACATCTATATCTATCTTCGTTTGCGAATTAAAATGCAGATGCGTTGTCAGCCGTGAGGACTAAGATAGAATGCCTCTTTTCCAGTAAAATGGGTATCCGGTTCTCTACACTCACCATACGAAACAGCAGCGTTAAGCTGCTATTTTACGCTGGTATTCTGTGAGAGCGTGGTCCTTCCCCGGTCGAACCGACCGACCGAAAAATAAGTTCCGGTTCACTTCTTACTTAGTTAACAATGACACTATGCAAATATTCGAACCGCGTATAAAGTTTACGTGGTGCACAAAGATTATACGAAATAAGTCTTTACCGCGTTTGCAAAGACAAGGAAATAATGCACGTGTACCACTCAATCAGAATACAATTTTGGGAGCAATACAAAGGCCTAAAAGCCTTTGGACTCCATTACAAGGTGCAAGGCTCGAGGTGCAAGAGACTCCGTCTCGAAAACGGAGTGATCAAGTTTTTCGAGCGAAACCCCCGCGTTAGCATCAATGAAACAGCTCGAGAATTCAGAGTTAGCCTGTACTATACGTGTGGAAGCACTGAATGATAACGGTGGTTCACCTCGAAAATATTTTTGTGAATGGTTAGTGTTATCTTAAGTTATTGCATATTTTAGTTGTAAATACCTAATTCGTTGTTGAAAATAGTTAATTGTTTTAAATAGTTAATAGTTGCAAATACATGATTCCAATTTTTTAAATACACCATAATAAAAACAAGACATCAATAAACTGCCACTGCGTTGGCAAAGATGCATCGATAGCAATCGGTGATTACTTTGATTAATAGCAAAAAATTACGTTAACTTATTTCATAAAAAACGGCAATTTCATGGGTAAATACTTAATATTATTATGCAAGTAGATTTTGATGAAAATATTTGGGTGAATTTAAATAAATTATTTAAATTGTAAGCGAAAAATAGTGATCTTTATATGGCGATTTGCAGGTATTATTAAAAATTACTCAATAAATACGTGGTTGAAATTCGAGATTGCCAAAAGTATATTCTTTCGGAATTTAAAAAAAATATTTTTGGAGACGTCTGGTAAATACTTCATAACCGACAAAAACGTCTGTGATTATTTTTGGGAATTATATAAAAACTAAATTAAAAGATAAAAAAGAAATCAAGTTGCCACAGACACATTTATTTGGATTTTTTTTTTGAAAATGTTATATTCTGCGCAGTAACGAAATAACCTCAAACGCTCTGCTAGACTCTCGGGACTGGATTCGCCAATTGACGAAATTATATTTTTTCACAATTTCAACTTGCCCAAAGGACCTTCCCAAAATTCGTCGCCAGTTCTCAGACTAAATAAAAAAATGACAGGATCAATAATACGTTTTGGTGGAATAATGAGGCACGATGTAAAATAAAGCAAAAAATAAAAGAATTGCTTGAATAGCAATTGAAGTTGGTAATTCTGGAGATTAAAAGAAAAAAGACAGTTTTTAGAAGTCTAAATGAAAAATTAAAAGATGTAGTTAAAAGGAAAAAGCAATAAAGAATGGAAAATAATTATTCTGATATTGCATGTCTTAAGCGCAAAGCGCGTAGGTAAGTTCTACTAGCGCCTAAAATCAAGATTCTAATGTTTTATCGCATTAAATTGTATCTAACAAACATATAAATGAAATAAAAGCACATTGTCAGAAAGATAAGTGATCGTTGAACTTATTTTTTTATATCGATTAATTGCTATTTTTACATTAAAAAGTGGTTTTAGCGGCTTATGGTGTAGATTTATCAAGTCCGCATGGATGGGTAAGCACGATAACTTTTGAAAATATCAATTGTTTTACGCAATCTATTTTTTAATCTCTTCACCTATCATGTGGGAAGCCATGGAATTTAAATGGCAGTTTGATTTTATTTTGTTTAGTTATAATTATTTTTTTCGGTTGGGAAATCACGAAATTTTCGGTGTTTTGAGCAGCCTTGTAATAATTTATTTTACTAAATACACTTTGCCTCACTCGCTCACTTCGGGCTCATCTGCCGTCGTGAGTGGATTACTGTATCGTTAGTTTACAGCGGCTCGTGCTAAAAAATATTGATCGCTGTAGAAATACAAAATATTCGAAAACCCAAATTTGATACATACTTGACCAAGGTACATAATACTATTATTTATTCTGTGACCAAAGTAAGATGACCGACCAGGTAAGGTGACAGAGTGACCTGAAAGCTACTGGAACTCCTCGAAGAGTAGTAATAGTAATAGGCGTCCTGAGATTGGGCTCGTTTTGTTAGTTATGATGAGACCTTACCTCCGGACAGTGACGGATTATCCTTAAGGCAAACTAGGCACGTGCCTAGGGGCGCAAGGTTAAAACGTTTTGATTACTCCTAAATCGCTCTTACTCTCATCACATTTTTCATTTTCGCCCACCAATACTCGTATCCTAATTATTTTGCAATTATTAAACTATATTATAAATTATAATATAGTTTATTTGCAAAATTAGTAGGTAGTTTTAATTTACAATAGATAGAATATGGCCGATAGTGAGGCGCCGATGAGGTATTAGGCTAGCCTAGAGCGATGAGACCTTACCTCTGGACTTGATAGAGTGATCTGAAGGTGTACTTCGGTGACTGCTACTAGAACTCTTTGATGAATATAACCACAATTTACATTTTTTTAACTTTTTCACGATCATATGAGCATTATGAGTCGTGCACTTTTGGATTTTCCGAACTTTCTTTTTAATTGTTTGACATAAAATTATCGAATAATTGGAAGTATAGCAATAAGGTTATCTATTAGTAAAAACTTGTGTGTATTTAAAGACTTTAATTTTTTTTTAAATATAATCATGTTATACGTATTTTTTAATGCGCTTAAGTTATGCGCAATTGTATTTACCCATAGTTTTTTCTCTTGCTTTTTGATGTTTAAATGTTGAAAGGCAAAGCAGCTAGTATGATACGCATGGAAGCATATTAGGCAGCTGTGTATGATATAGTATCATTAGAAATGCTGTGGGCTTCCTCTCCTCTATAGAGTTTTTTTATTTTATTTTAAGCAAGTAATTGCATAACATGCTATGCAGATTTGTGTAAATCAATTAAAGCGCTGTTGTATAAGGGAAAAGGGTCACAGCAAGATTGTAAAAAATTTCGTGAGATCAGCCTGCTTAGTATTGCTGGAAAACTGTTAGCTGAGGTGTTGATTGAAAAAGTAATAAACTGAAAGTAGAAAGAAACTGACGAAAAATTCGGGGTGTGTAAGCAGGATCTAGAAAGAGAATGGAATGCACGGACCACGTTTTTCCTTTGCGCATTATCACTGCGAAGATTTTACCATAAAATAGTACAGTTTTCGGGGCATTTTCAGACTTTGAAAATACCTATGACAGAGTGGGTAGGGTCGCTTTATGGCAAAAGTTAGTCTTGTTTTTGGCATTAAAATCTATTTATTTAATCTATTCTCAGGGCAGGGAGAGCGGCGCCTTGCAATATCAACACTCCTCTTTCTCCGAGACTTCAAGTGGGTTCCTCTTTGTTCACTGTGGATGACCAAGCCACCAAGGCTACTAAGCCCTGACACAACAAGGTGGCCTGACTCCAATCCTCTCCATTCTGGGCCCGCTGCACAGATGGAGTTAGAAGCCGTGGAGGAAGGTGAGCTCTTTCTGGTGCGTCTTACCTGAGAAGGAGAAGGGGGAGGAGAATTCCTCTTCCAAGAAGGGGCTTCCATAGGGCGGCCAGCGCTGACGAGGCCGCGGGAATGTGCGAAAGCGTTCCTGGGACCCTGCCAATATGCGGCTTAGGTGGAACACCATGGGGTTTTAGTCGATGTGAGTCCAACATAATACGTCCTTGCGCCCCCCCCCCTAATCAGGCGTTTAAGAGTAGGCATTCCCCATGTAAAAAAAAGTTATAACCGACGAGCATATATGGGTAGAAATATGTATATTAAACAGAATCGAAAATGGAAGTCCGTAGTCTCTGCCTGCCCCCCTGTGTGACAGACGTGATATATTATGTAATGATCAGAATATGGTGTTAGATGCAGAGTCGACGACAGAAACAAATCCCATGTGGTTACAGTAGCTTCTAGACACTTGTACCAACTTATAATCAAACTAGCTCTCTTACTCATTCATCGTAGTAGAAGATGTAAAGTCACTGCTGTTTACCGACAGAAATACTTAGGAGGGTTATTTTTACCCAATCGGACCCTTGCTAGATCTTCCACTTATTGAGTACTACACTATCGCACAAAGTTAGATTCGATTTGGTTTTTGGTATTGGTAGTAACATACATATATTTGAATTGATGGAAATGTTATTGAACTTGATCTCATAATTCTACTAGTATTTTATTTTCTTCACAATCTAATACAACAATTTTTTTTAAGTTAATACACTTGATATATAAAAGTGATCAACGCTTTTAGAGACTAAAATCTTTTACAATCTGTCAAGGGCCTAATAAAATGAGTATTGTCTCCTCTCTAACGTTTTATTGACTTGTAAAAGCCGAGATCAGCTCGTAACAATTGGCACTTTAACTAGTATCAAGCCTTTGTGTGATTAATAAAACATTTTATGAACATTTTAACAGTGGTAGAGCCAGGCGGCAGCTTTTGCTGTCGCACGGATGGGCCGGCTCGAACCGGGGTGGTACCACGACCTCACAGAATACCAGCGTGAAGTAGAGGTTTACCTCTGCGTTTCGCTTGGTGAGTGCAGGTGGCCGGAGGCCCTTTTTACTGGAAATGAGGCATTCCATCCTAGTCCTCACGGGTGACAACGCATCTATATTTTGATTCGCAAACGAGGATAGATGTAGATGTCTATGGGCCACAACAACCACTTACCATCAGGTGGACTGTGTGCTCGTTTGTCACCCTATCCTATAAAAAAAAAAAAAAAAAAAAACGATTCTTTGTAGCAAAAACAAATTGACCTTAGTTAGATAATAATATATTACGAATGTTATATGCAAAAAGTTGTATGTTATCCTCTGAGGAATAATAATCCTGGTCTCTCGTAACTAGCGTAAACACCCAGTCGCGTTTACCCTAAGAAATTTTAAAGCATTTTAAATCCCACAGATAAGGAACTTTTACATCAAATAACATAAATATATCGTCATCATTTAGACTCGTCACTGCACCATATTCTCAGCTATAAACCAGATCCGCTGTCAGGATCAGAAAGGCTGGTGCTGTGAAATGCTCGGTTTTTCTGGCCTCATGGTCGTCAAATAACTCGGGGGTGTTGCGCTTGTGGAGATGGAGGCCGTGGGGGAAGGCACCTTGGATTCCGGCCCGTCTTACTAAGAAGAACCAGGGGGAGGAATTTTTCCCCTAGAAGGCAACACCATGGGGTGGCTGGTAGCGTTCTTGTGGCCTTACCGGTATGCCACAAAGTGGAAAACCATGTGGTTTTAGTTGGCGCGAGTTCGACATAAAGCATTGTTGGCACCGCAAGTCGAGTATACGTAGGCACTCGCTTGATTCCGTCAACTGGTTCCCTCCGTTTCACTCAAACTAGAAAGTTAATTATCAGGTTCGAGGAAAGCCTCAGGGGACATAAAAATCATTTTAGACAGGTAAGGAAAATTAATTTACAACTGGGTTTCTTTGAAAAATTATTTTTCCGTAATTTAAAAAAATAATCTTGCAAGTGTAATACCATTTCGGATACTACGTGCAGTGTACCATTTCTTTTACAGTACATTGAGTTAAAACTGGCCAAAGTATTCATTTTGAATACTTGGTTGACTGCAAATTTTAAGCAACAGTTTTCAGAAGCATTATTCAGGGTAACATAATAAAAGAAAATTTAAAAAAGGTAAAATTTGTAGCAAACCTTTATATAGTTGTAGTATTATAAACTTGCAATGTTGTAGTTTATAAAATTCAATCAGCTTTACATATTTATGTGCCTTATAACAGACAGGAAGAATGCCAGCTGTTGCATTTGAAATGTGCTGAGTTAAAATTGCTTTATCGCTAAAGTTCTTTCATAGGCTTTTAGTGAAAATTCGGTTATACTGTATAAATTCAAATTTTAATATGACTCCGTAATTGGAATTACTTTCAAGGTATAATAATTTCTTATATTCACGCGAATATTGCACATAAGACTATATAAAATCACTATATAGAATTTTTAACTATGGCATAGGGATGCCTGCCAGCTCAGTGCTCAGTCTCCCCCTCCCCAACCCAGTAACCATGGGTGCAGCAAAGCACTAGTAATGTCGAGAGTTAAAAACTAATATATTATACGCGATAAAATCCGTACAAGTGGTTTTATTTAATGACTTTATTAATTATACTAGCCGTAGTAGCTAAGGGCAAAATAAGGGAAATGTCTTCATTTGCAATCCATTTCTTCTTCTTTATCGGCCCGTAAAAAGTCAGCTAGACATGTGCCTCTACTGTTGTATTAACTTGTTGATGATGATTGTCACGTTTTACTGGTGGATCGTAGATCGCGGTACCAGACGTTTAGCACCTCAGCGCTGTTTCCCGTTGCCGGTCTAGATTTTTTACATCTGGCATGAACGAGTTTATATTTATTAGTTTATAATACCCATATATCGGAAATTATAAGATATTTAAGCATGCAAACAGGTAGAGCTAAGCTGCGGCGTTAAAGCGAATAGATCGGCTCGACCTGGGAAGTACCACGCTTGTACAGAATGAAATAGCAAAATAATCCTGCTGTATTTCGTATGGTCAGTGAGAAGAACTGATATCTTTTACACAGAGGTAACAACGCATTTGCATTTTGATTATTAATCGAGGATAAATGTGAAATGGCAAAATGTGTCTTTGGGTCAGAGAGTTCACTTACCATCAAACGGGTCGACTGTGTGCTCGTTTGTCACTCTTACTTCTACAAAAAATTCCAAAATTTCCTCTTGCGGCACCCATAAGACGAAATGAGCTGGTAAAAAATGAATTCGGATGTTAATTTTATTTTTCGTAAATTGGGCCTGTTCAATTTAAGGTAAACTTAAATTTTATTATACGGCTAATTATACGTTTAGTGTCTACATAACAAGTGTCATGGAAATCAGTCCAGTAGTTTTTACGTGAATCGTGAACACACAATTTTTTTACAGATTTATTATATGTATAGATTTTTTGTTTAAAATGTTTAGTATTAACCATTGAAATAATATTACTTATTACTACCATTGTATTAACTTCAATTTTTCCCAGCATACTTTTTAACGTATTTGCTTACCTATGCGGTAATATTTAAAACAGTAAAATATATTTAAACTTGTGCAAAAAATATTCCACTTCTTTCTTAGGGCGTCCCACATCCTGGTCTTACAATAAAATTCAGATACACCTTTTTATTTTTGGATGGGTTAATGTAATACAAATTAAGAATGTTATAAAATTTAAATAAAAATAAAATGTTAAAGCTCGTAACAAATACACAGAAATATTTAAAAAAAATTATTAGTATCTTTGTTGCAACATGAGTATATAGAAATAAACATGCAATTGTGTAAACTGCCATCTTGTATAAAATATTAACATTACTACGTCTTACCCATGAGTACAAAATGATGTTTGATGATGTTCTCAATGGTTATATAATATTTATGATGTACAAATGACTAATTTTATTTATTTTATTGCCAATTAACTTTCTAACACATTATTAAATTATTATAATAAATGATACCTCATCATAATGTGATTTTTTTACATATTTTTGAAACATGTATGACAACTTTCCCAACGAACAAGGTAGTTCATATTATTTCTAATAGATGACGTTGCCGTAAATTCGTTTATTGAAATTTAAAGACATTTAGATGAAATAATCGTGTTACTTTCACATTGTATTTCATTCATTTTTATATGATTTTTCTTTTGTCTTTTTGTTCAAAACTTAATTGACATCTTACATTTGCATATATTTAAAAAAATACATTATTATACTATCTGGCCAGACTTTATTCTGCGCGCTGAGTTTATTTTCACACACACACACACACACACACACACACACACACACACTTTTCTATAGATTTATTGTACGTAATAACTAAATCCTCTTTAAGACTAATAAAACCATCAGCAGCCATAATGTCAATAAACTAAAAAAGAAAGAAAAACATAACCCTTTTTTACTGTTCCCTAGGCGGATAAAAAGTTGGCTATATGTTATACACGGCCATTTACTGTCTACATACAAATTACATGGAAAACAGTCCAGTAGTTTTTGCGTGAATCGTGAACACACAATTTTTCTACAGATTTATTATGTGTAGTTATATCCTCTTTAAGATTAATAGAACCATCAGCAGCCATAGTGACAATAAACTAAAAAAGAAGGACAAACATAACCCTTTTTTACTCTTCCATAAGCGGATAAAAAGTTGACTATAATTTATACATGGCCATTTAATATCTGCATACAAAATCTCACGGAAATCAGTCCAGTAGTTTTTGCGTGAATCGTGAACACATAATTTTTTACAGATTTATTATATGTTTAGATTAGCATAGAAAAGTTTGATGGTTTTTGTATTAGAGTGACAAACGAGCAAACAGAGTGACAATCAAACAACTACACGCGAAGAAAGCCACACACATTGCTAAGGCTTTCTTCGCGTGCTTGTGTTGCTATGGGTGTTTGTCGCCACAACACAAACACCCATAGCAATGCAACCTATCCCCCTCATTCTGTAATTACACAAGCTCTCTTGTCATCAAAATCAGCAAAAATAGGTGTATTTAGACCACGGCATCTTAGTCCTCCTAAATATTGTGGTAGAATAATATCGACACAGGAATCAAATAACATCGTAACTCAAAAAGTGATGTTTACTAGAGGGCGAAAAAACGATTGTGCGCTCTTTACACCTTGTAATTTGGGTATTTTTTATGACTTTTTATAATTTTTGATATATTTTATGTTAATAGTAACATATTTTATGTTCTATATAAAGGTTTAATTATTTTTTTCCTACTTCCTTTATTTTTTTTATTTATTATCGAGTAACGAACAGTAGATTTTAATGTCTCATGGAAGTAATGCGATATTAATTGCGCACATGCGATACTACTAAACGCGCTTACCTTTTATTTTTGTAGGACCTAAACTAACGTAAGTAGACTTATGTAGCTCTTGGCTTGGATTCCAGATGCGAAAAATATTGTAGATAAATATATATGTACTTACAAAAGAAAAGAGTAAGTATACTGTTACTTTAAATAAAATAATATTGTAACAAAACTTGCGTAAGTTTTAACCTTTTATGGGAAATATCATATTTTCTTTATAGAATGTTATTAATTCTTATAATGTTAATAAATTAAAAATAAGTAAACTGAAATGTAAACTAACATTTTGCTTCCCGAAAATTTATATTGCTCTTATACTAAAATAGATAACTAATAATTTATTTCATAAAGTGAATAATGAATATATTGTAGTCTGTATATATATATATATTTTATGTTGAATAATGAATATATTGTAGTCTGTATATATATATATATTTAAGGAGTAGGTATTACATAACACAATCTATGCTCTGTGAACCCTGTACTAGGTAAACCTGTCTTACAGGGTTCCAGACCTTCCATATTTTAATAGTAGTCATTGTTACATAATACATTTACAACCACATTAATTAACAAAGGTAGAAACAAATAGAATATGGAAAAATACACTCACATCTATATAGTACAAAATATGACAAAAACAATGGGTAATGGATAAAATATGTTAAAGACTATTTGTTAGACATGAGTTATGTATGAAGGAAAACGTGATTGGCAGGGGGTTAGGAGTTTTTATTTCATGTTTTGTCTAATGGGATATATTAATTAGCACAAATCAGAATTACAGTATTTAATTTTCTTATATTGCTTATTTTACTGTCGTCAACAAATTTTCGGTCTGATCGTAATCTAGCGACAATATCCAGGCGTGTACCTTTTTTTACATAAGTAATAATTCACTGGGAAAAATGTCCAGTTCTCTGTGTAATTTGTTGTACAGATGTGGGCCAAGGAAGTATTGAAAATGATGAGAGAAAGCAGTGTTAAATTTAGAAACCGGACGTCCATTATGAGCTCTTCTTTTTATTGTATATAGTTTTGGATCAAATAAAGTAGATTTATGTTGCCTGAGAATACTACTTAATACAAAAAGTTGACGAACTGTTAATAATTGACAGTCTGAGTAGAGATGTTTTATAGGGAACCGAAATGATTTATAGGTAATTACCTTGACGATCGATCTTTGAGCTCTTTCTGGTGGGATAATCATACTTTTAGACGCTCCTCCCCAGACAGAGTTGCAATAAGTGGGTATAGATTGGCATAAGGTAAAGTATGCTGTTTTTAAAAAGAGTTATATCTGAAATCCGTCGTAATTTATTAAAAACCCAAACTAATTTGCGAATGCGTGCTGATACTGTATTAATATGATATTGCCAGTTGAGTTTCGAGTCTAGATAAATACCCAGGTATTTAAATATAGATAATTTTTCAATAGAGGTATATGAACATGTGTTATTATTGTTATTTCCACATTCATGAGCCCTGATAAAAGTAAAACTATTAAGTATGGGGTCTCCCCTAATTGAAAAGGTAAGGAATTTAGTTTTTTGAACATTGATTGTGAATAGCTTTTGTCTAAGCCATTGAATCACCCGACAAAATTCTATCTCCACAGTCTTTCGTACCTCATCCCAAGTCTCTCCGTGAATAACTAAAGCTTTGTCATCAGCAAAAGCGAACATTTTTCCATTATTGAGATTTAACTGGCATAGATAGTTGATGTAGATCAAAAAGAGACTCGGACCCAAGACACTGTCCTGCGGAATACTAGATGTTATCGAGGCGTCAGAACTATATTAATTATCAATTTTAACCCTTTGAACCCTATGTGCAAGTAGGCTGAAAAAAGATCTAAAGCCTTACCCCATTTCCCAATGTTTTCCATGTTATTTATCAGCTTGGGTATGGAAACGGTATGAAAAGCTTTTTTAAGGTCTAGGAAGATACCCAAACATTTGCGTTTACCATCTAGATGTTTTACGACGTAATTAGTTAAATTAGACACAGCATCTTCCGTCGATCTGCCAGCACTAAATCCGTATTGGGATTCAGATAATAAGTTATTTTTTCCCAAATATCTAATAAGTCTATTGCACATTATCCTCTCAAGTACTTTCGATACTACCGGTAAAATTGAGATCGGTCGGTAATTATTAATATCATTTTTGTCTCCCCCTTTGTGAATAGGATGAATAGTCGTGATTTTAAAAACATTTGGAAAAAGTCGAGTATCCATCGCTAAGTTAAATATTTTTTTTAGAGGCGGGACGATCACATTTTCTGTAATTTTAAGCAATTTTGTGGGAATATTATCCCAACTAGGGGCGGAATCATTTTTCAGGTTTCGAATAATAGAGGCCACTTCAGCATCATTGGTTGGTAGAAGTGCAAATAAGTGTAATGGATGAAGAGGTTGATAATCAGTATCGTCGTCCGAACTAATGGATTGGACTTCAGATGCAAACTGACTACCGATAGTAGCAAAGAAAACATTAACTTCTTCTATTGATTCTAGAGGGGACGTTAATATTAAAATAAGGAGTGGCTTTGCAATAGTGCGAGTGTATAGATAACGCAGTAACTTTTTTGTTACTGGTGTAAAGTAATGATGACGTAAAATGGTGGATGTAACAAAGTGCACTAAGATGTGGGTGACACATATGATTGTTCTTAATCTATACAAATAAATAAATTGAATTGTCTGTTTGTAATGTCAAAATTACAGTTTTTTAGTAAATTCATATGAAAGTAAATACGGTACCTATAACTAAAATACAATTTTTAAAATTATTGTCTGTCTGTCTGTATGTTTGTTCCGGGTAATCTTCGAAACGGCTAAACAGATTTTAACGGGACTTTCACTGGCAGATAGCTGTATTCACAAGGAGTAACTTAGGCTACTTTCATTTTGGAAAAAGAATTAGGGTTCCGCGCAAAAACATAAAAACCCTAACACGCGAGCGAAGTCGCGGGGAACAGCTAGTGAGAAATATAAGTTGACACAATAGAAATAAAATGCTTAATTTGATAAACATTTTTCCAGAGACGCATATAATTTTAGTGATATTAAAATTGTAAGGTTGAATTACGCATAAAGATTTACTACTGCAAGAGTTTTTTTTTTAATTTTACACAATTCAAGCTCTAAAAGTATATAAAATATATAGGTATATTAAACGGAGATCTAGTTATTAATTTACGGGCGCACTTACTGAAACGTATAACATACGAGTATAGACGAAGACGTGTATAGTTGTTTGCTAGTCACGGTTCTACTTTCAGAGCTTCGATATGATCTTCACTTCTTATCTCGATAGCAGGTTTTCCATCGTATTTTCTTATATATATATATACTTCCATTTGCAGTCCAACAAAACTTGAAGTTATTTGCTTTTGGGAAGGTGCGGGCAAGATAAAATATTTTTTTGTATTACTTGTGAGATGCTCGGAGATAATATATATTATTAAAAGTATGTTTTAGGCATATATGTGACGTATTAAACCTGTTGGGATTATTTCTATTGAAGTTCCTGTGTGATATGAGAAGATTGATTTTAGCGATATACTAGTTAAATCAACCACTATGGGTTTTGGCTACATTTTTCCTGGGCCCCGATAGGCATCACGGATATTTGAAGCTTTCATTTCCACATCCAATGCTTTAAATGTACTTAATACCAGTCCAGTTATTCTTTATTTTCTTTATCCTGTATTGGAACATTACGTAATTCCACACAAGCCCTATTGTTGTTACGCTGGAGCTCTTCCACTTTTTCTTCCAGAATTTGAATGTATGCTTTGTTTTGCTTACATTCTTTACTTAAATTATCGTACTTAAGACGCATGTCTGCCTGTTGGCTAGAAAGAAACTCAAGTGATTTTTCAATATCAGTAAAGCTCTTTTCTATGTTACTAAGTTTGCTTTCAATCCTGTTAAATTTTTCGCCTTGATTAAACTTCCATTTATTAAACATTTCATAAATTTCTTCTTTGATGTACATAAGGTCGACCTAAATTTAATCTTCATGGCGTCTTTTTTGTCTCGCGTTAACAAAGGGTGGAGGTGTTCCTTCTTTTTTCTTGGTAACAGAAATGTTGGGGTCTGAACCTCTTTTATTAGGTGAACGTAGCATTCTCCTTTGTTAGGCTTAGGAGTTAGAAGTGGTGTAAATACATGATTGCTATTATATTTTTCTAGACCCTATTAGTTTCGAGCTAAAGTTATAAAAATGTAATATATATATATAGAGCTAAGGTTATAAAAATTTTGTATCTATCTATAGAGTTCAAGTATTACAATTTTAGCTCTATATCTATATATAGTGCTAAAATTATAAAAGTGTAATATATATCTATAGAGTTAAATTTGTACAAGTGTAATATCTATATATAGAGCTAAAGTTATAAAAGTGTAATATATATCTATAGAGTTAAAGTTATACAAGTTTATACTATAGGTCACTATAGGTCAGCCGATTGGGACGGGATGCGGTCTTTCTTTGCATCCTACCCTTGGGGGCGGGTTTACCTCTCGCTGGAAGATCCCAGCATTTTTGCTGATTCTGTTGCTGATGTTGTACTTCAGGGTATGGAACTATTTATTCCATCCTCTTTGTTGTCCATCGGAGGCAGATCCCAGTCACGGTTTGGTCGCTCCTGTAAAATAGCATCACGCTATAAGCAGGAGTGTTACTGGGCCTGGGCTGACGCATCAACGTCTCGGGTTGTAAACACCAGCGCTTTTAAAAAGAAGTATAATTCCGCCTCCAGGTCCTTCAAAAGCGTCATTGCCAATGCAAGGTCTGAGCACATCGGCAGAATTGGTGAGAAGCTAGTTCGCCTTCCTTCGGGAACCCGTGCATTCTAGTCTCTCGCCAAGGCTGTCCAAGGGAACTTCTGTCAGCCATCTCTTCCATCTCTGCACAGAGAGGACGACTCACTGACGAGAAAGCCGATCTGTTGAGCTCTCTTTTGCGTCCAACTCAACTCTACATGACGGGGGGAACACACTGCCGACCATTCCGCGGTGTGTGTGGTCTATGCCGGATGTGCAGTTTATACAGCGCTCGGTTCGCAAAGCACTCTTCTACCTGGACGTCAGCAAGTCAAGTAAGCCTGATGGAGGCCCTCCCATTGTGCTGAAGACGTGTGCTCCGGAATTGGCACCGGTTTTAACGCGTCTTTTCCGGTACTCCTACTCCCAAGGCGTAGTTCCGAGTTCGGGGAAGACAGCTTTGGTCCACTCGACCCCTAAAAAAGGCGACCGCTCAGACCCTTCCAACTACAGGCCTATCACCATCACCTCCTTGTTCTTCAAAATAATGGAATCCATTATAAACTGCCAGCTCATGAATTACCTTGAGGATCACCAGCTGATTAGTGACCGCCAGTACGGTTTTCATCAAAATCGGTCAGCTGGTGATCTTCTGGTCTACCTGACTTATAAATGGGCGGAGGCAGTAGAGTCCAAGGGGAAGGCATTGACCGTTAGTTTGGACATAACTAAGGCCTTCGATCGGGTCTGGCACAAAGCGCTTATTTCAAAGCTTCCTCCCTATGGGCTTCCCGAGAAATTGTGCAAATGGATCACCAGTTTGTTAGCTGATCGGAGCATCTAGGTCGTAGTAAACGGTGCATGTACTGATTTCTAGCCTATCATCGCTGGTGTTCCACAAGGCTGCGTGCTATCACCCACGCTGTTTCTCCTGCATATCATAAAATAATACATTGCAAACTGGTACCATTCATTGCTATGCTGACGACAGCACTGGTGATGCTTTATATACCGGCTATGCCATTATTTCTCGGGAAAACGTCGCCGAGTACCGGGACAAACTTTTGTCTAAAGTCGAGTCTTTGCTGAACAAAATCTCGGATTGGGGGCTAAATCTATTCCAGTTCAATCCCCAGAAGAAACAAGTTTGCGCGTTTACCGCTAAAAAGAACCTGGTCACTTGTAAAGGAAGGCCGAATTGGCCTCTAAAAAGCTTGGCGTGCTCAGCAGAGCGAGACAGTATTTCATGCTGGCACATCGCTTGGAACTTTACAAAGCGCAAGTTCGGCCTCACATGGAATACTGTTCTCATCTCTGGGCTGGGGCACCCCAGTGCCAGCTCCTTCCACTTGACACTTCTTTGAAATTTTGGTTCTTACTTTTGCTATCAAACGCTAATTGTGTAACTAAATAGTTACTAAATAGTTAGGGCTGATTTAATCCGACACGACCTCAAAATGACGTTACCTACTTAGTGAAAAGTGAACATTGTACTAATATACTTTTAAAGCTACTTTTTGGTTTTCATATTCGTATTTCTACTATTACTGTTTAAAATAAGATTAAAAATACTTTATATTATTAAATTATTATACTTGAAATACCAAAATTAAGCTCGTGTTTTCGTAATTAGAGAAAAAACTTACGAAACAATAGACCAACGCGAGTTAGTAAAATGTCAAAACACGGACTACTCAAGGCGTTTAATGAATAAAATTAAAGTAACTAGACATAATCGTCAAATTTTAATTACCTATTTTTCATTGGAATGGAAGAACGACGTATATCCTGATACGGTTGCCAAATGTGTTTTTTCTTCGCTTAAAGAATACCGTAACACTCCTTACAGCATCATTTCACACTAAATCTTTGCAGTATCGGGAAAATGCTGCAAAATGTTTAAAAGTTACTATAAATACACTTTTATTTCAGAAATATATTTTAGTGCAAAAACATGCACTTACAATGATATCTCAGAAAATAACTTTTTTATTATAAACAATATAAAAAATCTAAAAATATTTTCCCAGATTTGAAAAGGAGATCTCCTCTTTCATTCCTCCTCATTCACTCAATTCGACTGTATTTTTTTATTTGTATTACCTGATAACTTTTTTCTAAGGAAACCAATTTTGATGATTTTGAATTTTGAAAGCCAGTGTTTCTCTTGTAGGCCGATATAAATTTGATCAAGGTCTGACTAGTAGTTTTTGAGTTATCCTTAATCATTTATTATGAGCTCTGTTGTACAAAATTTTTACTTTTACCACTTGTTTGATCAAGTGGTTATAAAATCGCAAAATAGTGCTTTTTGACTTACGATGTTCGATATAGTGCCAGATATAATATATTAACCGCGTTCAGAATGGTTTGAATCACATAATGATAATGAATACTTTAATGGTTTAATGGTAAATGATAATATCCATAGGAACGAAGTGGTCACCATCAAGCTGATTTTATTTTATTTTACCTGCCTATTACCTACATACTTTGATGAAAAATATTTTATTTGATTCATTGCTTGACATCCATACATCAATCCATTACAGCCGAAAATTCTACTACTGAACATAAGCCTTGCTCATAGATTGCCTCATAGGGAGGTTTTTTCCATAGTTGGCACGCTTGGCAGACAAGTGCGGTTGCCATGGCAACCGCAGTTTTCTAATAATTAGGGTTGTTACCATGAAAGTACTGCTATCCATCTTCTGTTATAATTTCCAACAAGGCGACAGAGTTACCTCTTGCGACATCCATAGGACAATAGTGAGTATACAATAGACATAGACAATATGTAGTAGTGAACATTCTTACCCGATTAAATGCTTGACTTGACTTCATCATCATTACAGCCCTTCACAAGTCCACTGCTGAACATAGGCCTCCCCCAAGGAATGCCACAAAGCACGGTCCTGAACCATCTGCATCCATCGACTTCCTGCATATCTTACCAGGTCGTCACTCCATCTAGTGGGGGGACGCGCTACACTTCGTCCGCCGGTACGAGGCCGGTGACTTTACTTGCTAGATTGTAATTTAAAAGTTATATATATTTTAAATTAAATTTATTTCTTCCTATTTTATACGACAACAATAAAATAAGTAGTTCTATAACTGATTGTAAGCTTTACCACGTTTGCTACCTTTCATATGTATGGGCTATTCGTTTAAATTAATTACAGATCATTATTGTTTTATTGGTGCAAAGGTATAATAAGCCGGCTATAATCACAAGAAGGTATAAATATTAATCTATTAAGAGCAATTACTTGTCATTCGAAGACATAAAATGTGTTAATTTTATTAGCATCAATGTGTAATGTTAACTCTTTTTCTTATTGTTGTCAAAGTCTCCATTTTCACAAAATTAGCACGTCTCATCGGATGACCTTTATCTGTTGCTACGACATTCAAAGTTTTGTTGTAGTTATGATGTTCTCCTGATCGTTTTTTAACTACGGCATCAACTACAAAATGCATGCATGGTTTTTAAGTCATCGTCATCATCATTGTCATGAACGACCCATCACATGTCCACTGCTGAACACAGGTTTGAAATAAAATTAAATATTATTATATAAGTATCAGACATGGTATACATATATAATATGTAAAAAGTCATGATATATTTACATAGAAAAAAAGAATTATATGCCTTTGTGAATATTAAATTAATTTTTCGATTTTCCTATCAATATATGTTTGTACATAAACTTCCTTTAATTTATTTATGTTTTATGTACGTTGCAGTCGATTGCATTTGCCTTTGCAATCATTTTTCCACGGGTAAACTCCATAGTGTTTACGTGTACATTAATTGAATGTACTTACATGTTGACATTAGATTAAAAAAACGCTATACAAAGATAACCTGATACCGTTACCGTTACAGCCTATTAAAGTTCCCTACTGAACATAGGCCTCCCCCGTAGATTGCCTCTCATTTACAATATAGCATTAAGCTCGCCTTTTGTAAAAATATTTGGTGCAATAAAGAATAAATAAATAAATAAATAAATATTTATATTTAATTTTTGCCAAGTTGTCACGCCTAGCAAGTGGTTTGGCAACCGCATTTATTTTTATTTTTAGTCGTTATTAGGAAGACGCTGCTGTCCATTTCGTGATTTTTTTCCTTTGTTGCATTTTATTCATTTTATCTGTATCTCTCTCTCTCTCTCTGAAAGAAGATGTAGTGACAAAAATTGAGAAAGGTATCCTGAGATGGTTTGGCCATGTCGAGAGAATGAATGATGAACGATTGACGAAAAAAGTGTATAAGGTGAGTGTGAATGAAAGTGTTGGAAGGGGTAGACCTAGGCGGACATTTCTAGACCAAATCAGGGACGTCTTGAAAAAAGGCCAGATCAAGAGTACCCTAAACCGTAGAGCATGTATGAAGGGAATAATGAAAGAGGACGAAGCAAAACAAGTATATAAGGATCGTAGCTAGTGGAAAGACCTGGTCTCTGCCTACCCCTACGGGAAAGAGGCGTGATTATATGTATCTCTCTCTCTCTCTCTCTCTTTCTATCTATCTCCCTGTTTATCTATCTACCCAATAATTAAATACACAAATAATTCAAAAGAAACATTAGTTTCACTTCATTCTACGTACGTGTAACTTACAACGAAAAGGTTCACGACCTTTTTGTTGTAAGGTATACATACCATACTAGCTATTTGTATCATTTAATATCTTGGATGGATTATTACAAAAAAGGTCTGCAAATAGTAACAACAATTCATGGGGGGTCATCGAAATAATTTAGCAATTAACTACACTGGAAATATTATCACAGTGCCTCAAGTGTAGGCGCAAACACATAAGCACTATCTTACTAGACTGTTAGGCTTCGTTTCCTTTGGTTGTATTTTGGTTTGAAAGATAATATAGCTCTTTTTCTTTTTCTTAGCTGAAAGATAGATTACAGGCAGTGAGGCTGCGTCCGAATTACACGCAGTGAGGCTGTAGCGAGATGTAGGGCGCTTTGATTGAGATGCGTATTTTTGCAATGAAGTTATTTTATTGATTCCACAGAGTACATTATTAAATAGACTGTACTCGTACGATAGTTAGTCTGACGGCTCTGTGGCAGAGTGGCTTAGCAATGAGTTGCGGCACTACGGACTGCTGGTTCGAATTACGCATGGTACAAGTGTTTGTATTTCCTACAAATCATTTTTGGGTGTCTGGATGTTTGTTCTTGTGAAATTTATGTATGTAAACTGGACCTACAATACCGGAGGAAGTCGTATTATGTAGGTAACGTTTCTTTAAAAGAAAACAAACAGAACAAATATATTAAGTGTATACAACCTATGACGGCACTACAGCATGATTATTTTCTCGTGTATAACAGAGGGATTTGTCAATAATCTCGGGTCTTATCCTCATCGACTTATTGTTGCAGAAAACTTCACATAAATTATTAATAAAATCTATATAATTTTCGGTAACATCGCTTCTTACAACTTTACCTACAGAGTGATAAAAGAGACCCAGTGAGTTGCTCTTGACTAGGTGAAAATAAGTTCTAAGGGCCCTAATAATAAATTAGACTAACTGTAACAATGCATTCGTATCGTATCTTTAAACTTTATTGTATGAGCATTTGATATGATTTCCAAACGCATGCATACTATATTGCTGTAAGCCAAGATGACGGTTTTTGTGGGACTTGACCGCCGGCGGATTGCTGGTCCTGTAGCATCGTTTACATAATTCAATGAAGTGGATACTGATACGTAAAAGTGGTGTTATTTTGTGTATTTAGGGTGACGCTACCTTACCATTACCGTGTAGTAGCGGTGTAAGAATATCAACCATCGCATATCATCCCGTAGGTGTCGTCATAGGTGGCATTGGGAAACTGATCCTGGAGATGGGCAGCAGCATCTTCCTGATAACAGATAAATAAAGACAAAAAGGTGCCGTTCTCAAACCGCTTGCCAAGCATAACCACTGCGGCAAATATTCACCCTGTGAGGCAATCTATGGGGATGTTCAGTAGTGGACTTTAGATAGGATGTAATGAATGGATGGATGATTCAATATGGCAGCATCTGACAAAATGTCGTGAGGTTTATATTATTATAGATAAGATGACATTTATATATACGCAATAATATTTTCCCTTATTTGTTAAATGTTTCATTTCTTTTTTCTTTGATTAAAAATTTCAAAAATTTCCTTTTGTTGCCGAAAATTAAACACTAAATAATTAAATGTCAACTTTTAAAAAAGTTAATCGGTTAATAGATCGCGGCTCGACTCGTGCTTGGCCGATTCATTTTATCTATTTCTAGTGTCAGTAATTGAGAAAACAAATAAGATATAGAACTTTCTGATTAATAAAATCGCGTTTTTATCGTAAAATTCGATTTATAAGGCACGTGTTACATCGGAAGATATTAATTTGACACTTCTACGATGTTTACTTATTTTTTCACACATGTCCTCAACCTGCCAACAGAGAGCTGAGGTCAAGGTTATAAGAATCGAGGTTCTTATATCATACCATGTAAATACACAATAATAGAGTAAAATTTTTATAAGAGTGATAAACGAGCATAGAGTTTACCCGATGGTTAGTGGATTATGTGGCCATAGGCACCTATATGATTAAAAATCAAAATGCGAATGCATTCTAAATCATATCTGGTTCTCTATCTTAACCATATGAAAGCTTTTAGAAAAATTTACTTCGCATATATCCGCGTTATAAATATAGTGCGGATATTTGCGAAGTAAATTTTTCTAAAGCTTTTATATAATGGATTTCCGCAAAGTAACGCCTGATTTTATTAATTATATTAACCATATGAAACACATCAGTTTTATGCTACTATTTCATGAGCGTAGTTCTTCCCCGATAGTCAACCCTTTCGTGCTGTCACCATAATACAAATACCCTATGTGGTAGAGCTTATTCTTGTTTTAAAATTTCTTTTTGTACTCTCTTTAATTATTCAAGGAAGACGTATGTAAGGTAAAAATATGATAATTCGTAAATAAAGACGTACACACATACATAACCCCTGACGCCTGCTACCCGACGGGTGGTCTGGGAGTACGGACTTCTAATTAACACGATCTTGACATCTCTCTCCCTTCTTTCACTTCCATATACCTGCGTATACATACTTACCGATTAAAGATACTATTAATTTGAGCTTTCTTCAATATATCGCTAATTTTGTCGATAAACTTTGTCTAGGGCGTCCCTTGCCGACTCTGACACACGCTTCTACAGTATAAATTTGCTTTGTCACTAACCTCAATCATTCTTTCTACGTATTTAAACCACCAAAGTACTCTTTAATCATAGTAAAAATAAATCTTGCATACCACACGTTTCTCAGATCAAATAATTTATCATCCTATCATTCAGTGTTACACCTAACATACTTCTTCATGACTGCTTTTCGGCTTCGCGGTTTTGCAGCTGGTGTGTGACGGGTCGGCGACATTTGCGTCGTCAGAGTCTAGCGTAACTGGGGGTTCAATTGAAACGTTACGGGGTCTTCGAAGACTATCCGTGATGTTTATTGTTACTTAGGTGACTGCATTTACCACTAGCGGGTTGGGATGTGCCTCGCCCTCTCAAAGTAGTGCCAACCTTTCCTAAAAATATTCAGAGATCGTCTGAAGTTGGCAATCTCTGTGCAAGTCGGAGTTTGACTAGTACAACCGATATACGGTGGCTATGTGTATGAAGCAGAAACAGAAACAGAAACTTTGGAAACAAAGTTCCACATCGCACGGTACGAGTTTGGCAGATGGAGGCTAAGCGAGAAAAAATGTAAGATTTTTTCGTCACGACCCCTTCTGCTAGCGAGATGGAATAATTCCAATTCCCTCGCACTTTTTATTATCTTGCCATGAAATAAATATCATTTTAATAGACGCTAGTAATTCATTTATTTGTATTTGTTAATCTATAATATACCTAATACGTTTATCAATAATAATATACTACGCTAATGTATGTAATGATAGATACATCGTCGGCGGCCGAGTTGCAAATGATGGTTACTTTAATGAACTAGTCATTGAAAGAAAAGGGTATTTAAGTGAACGCAAGTAAAACGAAAGTGAAGGTTTTTGAAAGAGAAGAAAGTAAATCGTTATGTGAAATAAGAATAGAAGGGGAGTTGATTGAGCAAGTGGATGAGTTTGTATATTTGGGATGTTTATTTAGCAGGGATGGTAGATATGACAAGGATATAGAACGACGAGTGAACGCAGGAAATAGAGTGAATGGGGCTCTACACGGTATTATGAGGAGTCAGAATGTGTCAAATAAGGCACGTATGGCAATTCATAATGCTGTGTTAGTCCCTACTTTAATGTATGGTAGTGAAAGTTGGTTCTGGCAGAAGAAGCATGAGAATAGAATAAATGCTGTAGAAATGCGGTCCTTAAGGAGTATGCTAGGGCTGAATCTGAATGACAGGGTGAGAAATAGTGTGATAAGAGAAAAGTGTGGTTTGCAAGATGACGTTGTGACAAGAATTAAGAAAGGAATGCTTCGGTGGTTTGGTCATGTAGAAAGAATGAACGAGGAAAGAGTGACAAAACAAATTTATGTTGCAGAAGTGAACGGCAGGGTCGGGAAAGGACGCCCTAGACGAAGGTTTATCGACCAAATCGGCGATACATTAAAAATGGGCCAGATTAGGAGTACCCTTAACCGACGAGCGTGTATGCGTAGATATATGGATGTAAAAGAGGCGAGAAAGGTGTGTCAGGATCGCGCCAAATGGAAGTCTGTAGTCTCTGCCTACCCCTCTGGGTGACAGGTGTGAGTGTTTATGTATGTATGTATGTAATATACTACGAAAGGAACCTCGTTCCAACCGAGTGTTCCACGACACTTTTTTTATTCAATATAGCCTTTTTTATTCAATATAGATTATAAATAATACTTATTGTAAGTTACTCTTTCGTTTAATTACCACTGGTTCGAAAAAAAAAACCTTTGTCCTGGGAAGAACCAGCAAGAAACCCTGCGGGACTTTTTTTTAAATAACAGCTTACAATCATGTACTCGTATGGTACACAACCACACAAAACAAATTAGAAATAGCTTGGTAGCGATCACCTCAGATGAAATTTGCATAAGAACGTGCCTTGTGGTAATCTTTGGAGGAAGCCCTTGTTCATATAACAGCGTGCGCTGCGAAAACTAGAACTAAGATAAAAACTTCTTAATTTACTTGTATCTAACATAATACTTACAAATGGGATGTCTATCTTAACAGTTACGAGTACAGTACAGCACAACAGTTTGAATACAGTCAATCAATGACACGAATACAATATATTTATACTTAGAGCTCTCGTAATCGTACTTGATCATTGCTATGGACATACATTTTTATTTAAAATTCGATGCCCCGTGGTTGGTGAAGCAATCAACTTAGTTTCTAGTGTCAAATCCAGTGACGCCTGTGGCTACAGTACATTTTCGTTAAGACATATTTTATAACCAATGATAGTCTATATTGGAATATCGAATGCGGTACGGTTGGAAAACAGTGGAGGTGTTGTGAAGTCTCGATTCATACATTGCAATACCAGCTGCAAATCAGACGCATCGCAATCACGCCGCACTAGAATTCGTTGTGACACAGTCTTGAATGTGTCGCTGCAATTTGTAATAGTATCGTGTGGTTTACCACTCAGCCATCAGGGACTCAGGCCACAGTAGCGTTCATTTTCCTTAAGGATCATGCTTAATGCTTGACGGCGTATGCATATTTTTTTTTGTTTTCTTCTCCTTTTAGTAAACTAAAATTACGACACATTAAAATAGACAATAGCAAGTTATCGCTTTCAATATAAGTGTGACGAATAATTAGCATGTTATTTTCCTCAATCATATTTACCCACGCTTTAGCTCGTCCACTATTTATTCTGTATTCCAAAAGATCATCGTAAGTTGTTGCTTCGTTTCAGATTAAGTGTATGTTGATCATATAACCAATACTAAATATTTACATATAATATTATACAAACAACATTACTTATATGTACATAGTCGTATCATTACCATACATAAAATGTTTATCCTGACTGTACATACTCGTAAAATGTTTGTCCTGGCTTGTAACTTTAAATTTCAAGAATGTATATTTTACATGTTTTTGCACGTTTTACATGTGGCGAATACTCAGACGTCATCAAAGTCGCATGACATCTAGTACTGTGTGCGCGAAACCTCTCAAGCAACGGATTTCTTTTGCAACAGGAAAGGTCTATGAGTGAACTTTTACAGGTTGATGAAGAAAATTAAGAGTATACGTGTAAAGCAAAATGAAATTTGAGTAAATATAAGCCAATGCTTAAAATGATCGGGGAGTAATTACACGCTGGTTAGTTACTTAGACTACTGCTGCATGTATAGCTCTATTAAGCTGGTAATATAAGACATCGGGAACCATTAACATTTGCATGTCAATTTGTTTATTATTTTTTATATTTAATAAACCAATTGAAAAGATCCAAACAAGTTTTACAAAAAACAAGTTACTGCTACATTTACCAACAGCTAGCGGTAATATATCAAAATCTATGATAATTGAGTAATCTAATAGGTCAAAATTTGTTGCTAAGCTATGTAATAAAAATAAAAAAATCCAAAAATTCGTTGGATCTGGCGAACGGTACATAACTGTGAGTGGCCGTGCTATCGTAACACAAGGACATGATTTATATTATACATTAGATATGCTGAGAAAGCTAGCAATAATATGGAAACAAAACATCAGCAGGACCTGGCTTCTACTGTAAAATTCGCTTTTTAAAGACAAGTTACATAGATTTTGTTGCTGTTCTAAAATAACACTAGGGATGCTATATAGAACCAGCAATAAATTCTGCAAAAAAAATGGCTGGACCTGGCCACCGGTATCTAAGTATCAGTGCATGCTTACCAAACACGGGCTTTTCGGCCATTTTCAAAACGAGAGGTCGCTTAAATCTTTGTCAATATTGACCCGATATTAAGAATTATTTTCAACATCTATGTAACGGAATCTTTTAATGTAATTTTCACCAACTTATAACTTAGAAAGATGATAATAGAATGAGGCTTGACCGAGAAAGAACCACGCTCTCACAGAATACCAGCGTAAAATAGCATCTTTTTTGTATGGTGAGTGTAGAGAATCGGAGACCCTTTTTACTGGAAACGAGGCAGTCCATGGTAGTCCTCAAGGGTGGAGATAAATGTACATGTTTAAGGGCCACAGAATCCATTTCCCATCAGATGGACTGTGCGCTCATTTGCCACCCCATTCTACATAAAAATGCTTAATTTTTTGATTTTTTCGCATTCCATAATTTATGATTCTAGTTGGTTTTAGTTAAACTAGGCCTACATAAAGCTATTCAATCCGTAGTTTCGCAAGAATCAATTATGATATTAAAAAAACGTTTACTTAATAAGAAAATATTTATTAAATAAAATATCTTTATATAGTGTAATAACAATGTAATTCGCTAATACTAGAAGGTCACCCATGACAGCTTCGCCTTGTACACATTAAACTATCAGACCTACAACAATTTCTAGTTTAATGAAAAACTATCAATAGCAAATAACCCTTATATCCTTGTAAAACCAAGGAATTAATATAAATACAATGTTCCGAAATACTGCATGAAACAGTTTCGAATAATCAGTCCAGTAACACAACTGTCACTATTAATACAATACTGCTATAATAAAATGTATGAATGAGTCTAATCACAGAATATTAGACTTAAATAAACACGGTACTAATGCTTACTTGAGGCTTTGGTTTATTAAATAAATTAGATGCTGTTTTAAAAATGCTAAGGAGCGGCCTGAATGTTGATGTCTGCGGTTGAAATAACGTAGTAGGCTGTGGGTACTGCAACTGATACTGATTGCTGTACTGATTGTAATACTGGTTGCTAAATTGATAGTTGTAGGCTTGATTGTCTCCAGTGCTGTCTGGAATGACATTCGAGATGTAGCTGTTGGTATTGTCAGTTTGGTAAGTAGATGTGGCGCTGTAACTGGCAGCTGGAAAGAGAATGAACAGTTAGAGGTCTTGTTAGAGTAAATTGAACAAAATGAACTTATAATTTATTTTAAAATATTGATACTTACAACAAAGCCCGGAATATTTTTTCGATTCAGCAAGTCCAAATGTACCGCAAGCAGGATAGCCCTTTTCATACGGTTTTGACCCAATGACGTTACCACCTGGACCATAATTGCAAACGTAAAGCTTGGTATAGCCACGAACGCGATCGTAATAGAACGTAAATCCACAGCCTACTTTAGATGTCTCTCCCCAAACCAGCTGAAACAAAATTAAAATATTGTTAAAGGTTTTCCAAATATTTCGCAAGCTATATTAGTATATTATTTAAATAAACTATATATAATATATTTTTAAGTATATAATAAATAGTTAGAACCAATAAATTACTTCACAAGTAAAGTTGCATTTCAGTTGAATATAAAATCCTACCTGAGAATAATGACCTGTGCCGTGACCACCGCTAATAGGCCTGAAGCCAAAAATGCGCACTTCATCGAACCATGCGTTAATTTGCTTCATAAAATCGGGCTGAGTGTCAGCTGGTTCGGATGGGGGACGAGTAGTCCACGTAGCTGCGAGATTCTGACCAACGGGAAAACGAAGAACATCACGTTGTGACGCTCGATCGTGGGCGGGAGTGCATTGGTCGGCCCAACGCTGAGCGGTAGCTGCTAACTCATCATCCCACACCTGTTGAAATAATGTTATCAAATAAAGGTGGAAATAGATGTAAAATTTTAACAAAAACTTAAAATTTATGTATTTTGTCATTATTCTCTCACAAATACTAATCTCCTTGCTTCAAACAAATTTAATACAATACATTATGTAAATTACACTGACACTATCCGAAATTTTAAAAATACTCAAAAAAACATAATACACTAGCTAGCCCGCTAAACATTGTTCTGCTTACTCCGGTAGATGACGCAATGATTTTAGTGTAGTTTAAAAATATAATTACATTTTATCGGGTCCAGATTTTTTGACTTTCTTTTATGGCACTAAATTGTGAACATGTGTTATTTTGGTCCATAAATACCTGCTAATAACTTTTATCGGATATCGGAACCACCTATCGGATCGTATCATGGTTGTAATAAACCTTTGTCTCGTCAAAACGAATAAATTTAATGTGTTAATTTGACCTTAAACGGTCAAGGTGTTCAGAAGTATTACAGACACTAACAGACGCACCAACGATTATAATATATTACATAAAGGTTATGTGTCTAAATCAATTTTACATACAAATTAAATTAAATTTTAATTATTATCTTTTTATCTATTGCAAGCAGTGCGTGTTCTCTGTTCACTGAGATAGCAGGGTCAGTAACAATGATATCCGGAGTAGAACCAAACATAGAAGTACCGGACGTAGAGCAACAGATCAGCAAGCTGAAGTGGCAATGGGCCTTAAGACTTAACGAACTGATAACCGAAGATTCAAGATAGGCAGTGTCGGTCCGGCAAGCTAAGCGTAGAACGGATTTTCACTAGATGGAGTGACGACACGGTAAGACATGCAGGAAGTCAATGGATGCAGATAGCTTTGGATATTGCTTTGTGGTATTACTTGGGGGAGGCCTATGCTTAGCACTGAACTTGTGAAAGGCTGTAATGATGATAATGATTATTTATTAATCTGCATTATGTTTTTGATAAATCACGCATATGAAATAGTTTAGATGGTCCTGATTTCAATTACAGAACAGTCTATAATATTAGCAAAAAGATTTTCTTGGTTTAAGCATTCAAAAACATTATTATAACAGCTTTGCGATAGCAAGGCCTGCGCGAATGCCGTATGTTGTAACTATGTCAATATTACTCTTCTTTAAGTTTATGATGACTTAACTATATGAATGAATTAAGTATATGATATCATGATGATATCACACAATTAATTTATTTGACTACAAATTAATGTATTCAAAACTTTTAATGAGGATGATTTAAAATAAATCTTGAAGAATTCTTAGTACAAAAAAGTATCATCATTATCCTTATTTTTACAGGTCAACTTACATCGCAAGTCAACTGCTGAACATAGACCTACTCTAAAGGATGCCAAAAAGTACGGCTCTTAGCCAAATGCATACATATTTCACCAGGTCATTACTCTATCTACGAGTAGTTGAAGGCCGCCCTACGCTCGAAAAACGAAATTTAAAATAAATCTTGAAGAAGTTTTAGTACAAAAAATCATCATCTTTATTATTATTGCAGCTCATCGCAAATCAACTGCTAACCATATAGGCCTTCCCCAAAGAATGCCAAATGCATCCATCTGTCTCCAGGTCGTTACTCCATCTATTGGTAGGCCGCCCTACGGAAAAACCGAAAAAGGAAGAAAGGTTCTAGTGTGGTAGCCCCGTACCGGTTACACAAAGAATATCAAGAGATAATAACTTTTTAATAGATTAAGCGACGGTTTCTTCTTTTTTACGTACCATTTCCATCATGTTTGCTGCTGGAGGTTGACTGGAAACCTGGCCTAAGGCCACCGATTGTCGGAGACGATTGTGCGCATCGACGATTGCTTGCTTCTCATACGGCGTTAGACCTCCGGATTCTGAAAAACATAAACATTTATATTTCTTAAAGTTAAGATCTCCTTTGTGCACTAATACTATCGTAACAGTAGTTTCCTTTTTATTATAAATGTTCGTTTTTCAAGATCAATGGTCTAGAGTATAATAATCCTTATGATTTCATAATCTGTAGGATTCATATAATTTATTGGTGTGTGTTATACAGGTTTTCAAATCAATAAAATTTTACGATGTAGTTTCCTGACAGGTATGCAAATAGGCTACGTCTATTTTTGGGCAAAACTCATTTGCAAAATCTAGACTGGGTGGCGGCGGTGAAATTGTTCAATGCTTTAATAATAAAACAACTTTAATATTTCGTTTAGTTATGAATATGACTAACAATTTACTATCATTTATTATTAGTAATTGTTTATTTTTTTAATTTCGTCTTCAATTAAAAAATAATAGACGAAAAACATTTGATTGATTGATAATTTTAGAAAATTTTATTTTTACAAATAAATGATTTTAAAATAAATAATAATAGCGAATGTGGCCAATTAAATCTTATTAAAGACTTCAATAGTTTATTATTTGCAATATTTAAAATAAACTTACTTATCAATTGCTTGCCAGCGCCACAGCTCTCTGTTGCTGCGAGGAAAGCTCCCAAAACAAACAACACTAGAGGCAACATTGTTCTGTTATAATTGTACTATAAAGTCTATTCACAACACTTAAATGGAAGTTGAAATACACGAGTAAAGTTGAGATTCGTAACTAAAGTGATCACCTATATTTACGAAACGTCAATCTTATGATATTTGCCGGTGATCCGCTGCACAGCGTGCGGCGCGCTCTCCGGATTTTAGCAATATGTACGAGAGGCTTTGAAGCGAGCGTTTAAGTACTCGCTGCTGCGTTACCATGGAGACGTAGTGACGCCGCCCGCCCGCCGACATCGCCGCACCAGCTCTCGCGCACAACAGACGCTATCTCTGCAACAACCCTTACCTCAAAAATCTATTATTACCTTGAATAATTCTATAAATTTCATATTAACGCCGTGAGCTTAAAAATATTCTTCCTATAAAAGAATTTTACTTCTGAGGATCGTGCAGTGTCTTCAGTTATGAAATAAAGAAAGGTTAAAAGGAACATCGCATCCACTTTTTATCTGCCGTAATAATTTAAAACTCATTATGCTCCATCCGCCGGTTGTCAATGAAATCGAGTTCTTGTGATGTGTCTGAGCCAAACGTGGAAATATGTTGACAGATATTGGTCGGAGCGGAAGTGCTTTTTAAGTGAAATTATAGGCGGCTAAAAACAAGGAACGAAAAATGTATAATCAACCTTTTTTTTGTGGCAAAGGCTACTCAAATTTACGGCCATTACTTTATATGGAATAATGCTGTAGTTTCTAAAAGAATTAAATGTTTTATTTAATTTACATCTCTTATAAAAATCAATTGCTGTCCGTTAGTTTTGGTAAAACTCGAAAACGGCTCGAATGATCTCGAAGAAATTTTTTGTATGCGTTTGAATGGGTCTCTGGATGGTTTAGATTTAAAATCACCCGTGCTAAGCCGGGGTAGATCGCTAGTAAGTAATAAAATTATGTAGATATAAAGAGCACCAAATTAAATAATAAACGTTGTTTCTAAAACCAAATAAAAAATGAAAAAGCTTTTTCATCATTCTCATTTAAAATTTCATATGATATCAATTTTAACTACCATAACAAATAAAAAAAAAGAATAGTTACAGACCAAATTAAATAATAAACGTTATTTCTAAAATCAAATAAAATATGAAAAAGCTTTTGAATTTTTATTATTTAAAATTTCACATGAAATGAAATTTAACTGCTACAGTAGTTACAGCCAAAATTGCAATTAACAATTTCATTGGTGCACAGCAAGTATCAAAATTTGGTTTCCCGCTTACTGTAAAATGTACGGCGAGCGCTTATCCCTTACTCTGATAAACTAATAAAACATTCTTTATATTAAATAATATATAAAAAATATAAGAATCAAAGTACTAGATGAAGAATGAAGATTCTAAAATAAGAAAAGTTCGTTTTCATTACTTACATTTATTTTATTGATAACATTGATTATGATATTTAAGTGTTAGTGTTGTTAATGAAAATTATAAAACGATACAATTATCAATTTGTTGCGCTTTTTGTAGATAATTATCCACAGTTTTTTGCACTATATACTTGTAAATTATTTGTATGTTTGGAGATACAAACGTAATATTATAAGCATTAAACGGATTCGGGTTCTTGACGGTGATGCGAAATAACATGCCTTACATACTGCTATGAATGCATGAACATCCAACTTATACGATATAAAGCACGTGCCAACAGTTAATTACTTCGTGGTAGGATAGGTCCTTCAGGGTAGGTACCACGCTATTTTTGCTGCCAAGCAGCTGTGCTTGCGCAGCTGTGTTTAGTCTGAATGCTAATGAGGGCCAGTAAATTACAGGCTGTGAAAACATTACATCTTAATCCTCAGAGGTCACAACGTATCTGTAGTCTTCTTTAGCCTTCTTTGATTGAAGTTAGTTGCAGATGTTCATGTGCTGACTGCATTAGTGAAAGAAGAACAAAAAAATGTAATGATTTAAGAAACTTCAATACTGGATATAATCCCTTATATATTCATACCAAAAATACATTTCTAAACATACGTGAGAATTGTTGCGTAGTCATCAAAATATCAGACCTCTGAATTGCGGATTTCGTATTCAAATCTTAGCCGAAGCAAAACGTCTAAATTCTAAAAATTTATAAAGATTCAAAATCCCATATATCATAACCTAATTAAGAATGTGATATAAACAAATAGGACAAAACAGAATGTTAATAATATTTATTAAATATTTAAACTATTTTGATACTGTAATACGTTTAAATAGGGTTAAAAGTATACGACAGACGTTTGAAAAACGACATTTCAACTTACTACGATGCAGAAATAAATGTGTTATATTCTATTTTATTATTATTATAAAACGATTCATTATAAAAAGAAAATGTAAGAGTTATGTTTAACCGCATTAAATCAGGAATAACATAATAAACTAAAATTACTTAAATAACATTTTAGAAATAATGCAAATGATTGATTTCAATTTCTTACGATGCAGAAATAAATATGTTACATTCTATTTTATTATAAAACGATTCATTATAAAAAGAAAATGTAAGAGTTATGTTTAACCGAATTAAATCAGGAATAACATAATTAACTAAAATTACTCAAATAACATTTTAGAAATAATACAAATGATTGATTTCCTAGCATATTGCAATTTGTGCGATTACCATGGATGCACACGCTGCAAATGCACCCAAGTCCATTCCTGCAGTTTATTGGATGAAGAGTAACTATGCTTAGGTTCTCGCTCCATTCATCCATCTATCTATTGTAGTCTACGTTTGTATCCGCAGTTTTTATTATTTTTAGTTCTTATCAGGAAGATGCTGTAGACCATCTTTTGTTTCAGTTTCCCCCTCTCGCATATTACGACACCCACGACACGTAATGGGGTGGTAGATATTCTTACACCGCCATTACACAGTACTACGAACGACGTACTCGTACCGCTATGTACTAATCAGTGGAAAACATTCCAATTATCAATGGAACTTCAAGGAAATTATCATCAGCTATAAACATGTACAACCAGTGTTTAATCAAGGTAAGAATTTTCGTATTTTGCCTTCGTAATAAATTATATATAGAAAAAAAGTTGATTTAATACCAAATGTAAAAGAAAGATGTTAATTAGAAACCTGTAAATAAAGTACCTAAATGTGCTAGGAGACAACTTGTCTGTTGCCAACCAATCCGGTTTCCCACCTGAGGTGAATTTTTGCTCATGCTTGAATAATTTACATATTAATACCTTTTATTTTACAACATATGGTTGTAGTATATAGAAAAAAGTTAAAACAACTTTTCTATTTCTTGTTTTAAACGATATAGCAATTTTTTTTTGTTAATTTTATCAAACATAATGTTAGAAATGTTCTTCACACGCACACAAGAGTGCAAATTTTAGCTTTAAAATAATTCTAAAGACCATAAACATCTGTAATTTTCTTAGCCATTTAAGCTAAAACGAAAAATACTAAATAAACTAACAATACTAAGCTGTATTCACAAAATACTTATTGGTTAAATTAATTAATTAATTGAATTGCAGGTTTTAATTCAGGTATAATTGGTACAAATTTTTTTTCTAGATTTTTTCATTGTCTTTATTCGATACTAAACAACTGATCTAAATGTTCGTTCAATGCTTAGTAAAGGTAATGTCGCTCGGAAAAATGCATAATTTTTAACTGAAATATCACCCGCATCAATAATATAACTCTATAGTCAGGCTGGTTAAAGTTGACTGTGATGTTAAAGACACTTAACATTTTTCTTAAATTAAGCCGAAGGTTAAATACATCACAATATTTTGAATCATGTGACACATCAAAGAGCTGTAATATTTTTACGAACTTTGAACTTCGCATGGTCATATTTTTATCATAAACTAGCGATGCGCCCGGGCTTTGCACGGGTTATTTCTGGAGCTTGACTACAGCGCCACCTACCGCATCTAATTGTGAATTTAAACTATCCAGGGACGCACTAAAACACAAACAAATTTTAATCCGAATAAGTTTTAAGTTTAAGCGAGCTATCGAACAGTAATTGATTTTTATATATAGAATAACTCTTAAGGAAAAAAAAAGCAAGTAAGTACGCTGGTGCAGTATGCGGCTGATACTGGTAAATAGTTCTCACCCTGCACCATAGGGGAAAAATGTAACTCTGTGCTATACATTAAATATGTTAACCGTACATTTTACACAAAAAGCACCTTTTTATACGTGGTAGAGCTATGCTGCAGCTATATTAATAGTATAGTTGTAGCACGAATGGGTCGGCTCGACCGGGGAAAGACCACGCTCTCACAGAATACCAGCGTAAAATAGTAGCTGAATGCTGCTGTGTTTCATATGGTGAGTGTAGAGAACCGGAGACCCTTTTTACTGAAAAAGGGGCATCCCATCTTAGTCCTCAAGGCTGACAACGCATCTGAATTTTAATTCGCAGACGAAGATAGTTATAGACGTCTATAGGCCACAGCAACCACTTACGATCAGGTGGACTGTGTGCTCGTTTGTCACCCTTATTCTATTTAAAAAAAAACCTTAATAGGTACAAAAACACGTCAATATAATATCGACCTTTTTATTCCTATCAGAACAGAGAAAATCCTTTGTCGTATAGAGGGAAAAACTGATTCCCGTGAATCTGTAATGCCAAATGGCTAACTGCACTAAAATGAAAACGCACTCATATGGAGAGGGAAACAGCACGGTTTCAAACCACTGCATAGATCATAAGTCGCTGTTAACATAACATTTCTCGTAACGCATTGATTGTGTTATTACACAACATAATTAAGATGAAACACAATTTTTTTTTATTAAAAAATAGAATATTTTGTATTGTTGGTGCGAAAAAATATGCCCGACTATTCGTAAATTTGTTTGCTTTTAGCAAGCCGATATTGTTTTGGTGTACAAACTGTTATAACACGAGTCAAAATTAACCGTTCTTTGACCCTCTACCACCACAGTAGCAATAGGACCTGTTTCTTGCAGAAAAACGAGGTGTCAATTTATTTTTGTTTTTGTGTGATTCGCGAAATTTCTTTGGAGTGGGCTTATCTTTGAAGGCTTATAATAAGATGTGTAAACTAGCCACAAACTACTTTTTGCATGCCCCTTGAATAAAAAATGCGGAATATATAAAAGTTACCCTCCTTACGAAACCTTCCTTCGTATTAAACAGCACTAAACGAGAACTGACGAAACTCAATTTCATCATTACAGCCCATCACAAGTCCACTGCTGAACATAGGCCTCCCCCAAAGAATGCCACAAAGCACGGTCCTGAGCCACCTGCATCCATCGACTTCCTGCATATCTTACCAGGTCATCACTCCATCTAGTGGGGGGACGCCCTACACTTCGCCTGCCGGTACGAGGCTGCCACTCGAGAACCTTTCTTCCCCATCGGTTGTCGGTTCTTCGATCTATATGGCCGGCCCATTGCCACTTCAGCTTACTAATCCGATGGGCTATGTCGGTCACTCTGGTTCTACAGCGGATATCCTCATTTCTGAGTTTATCACGCAGAGAAACTCCGAGCATAGCCCTCTCCATAGCTCGCTGAGCGACCTTGAGCTTCCTCATCCGGCCAGTAGTGAAGGACCACGTCTCAGTTCCGTATGTCATCACTGGCAACACGCACTGGGTGTACAGTCTCGTTTTCAAGTTTTGAGGTATATCTGACGAGAAGATGTGCCGTAATTTCCCGAACGCTGCCCAACCGAGTTGAATCCGTCGATTGACCTCTCGGTCGAAGTTGGACTTACCTAGTCGGACTATTTGTCCCAGGTAAACATACTCGTCAACAACTTCGAGCTTAGTGTTCCCAACAACTACCGGCATAGGTGTGACATGGACATTAAACATGATCTTTGTTTTGTCCATGTTCATCTTAAGACCTATCCGTTGGGAAACACTATTGAGGTCATTGAGCATAGTGCTTAGGTTCTCCAGTGATTCTGCCATAAGGACTATATCGTCGGTAAATCGAAGGTGAGTGATGTACTCGTCATTGATGTTAATACCGTATACTTTCCAGTCCAGAAGCTTGAAAACGTCTTCCAATGCAGCGGTGAAGAGTTTCGGGGATATGACGTCACCCTGTCTTACACCTCTCTGCAATTGGATAGGTTTCGTACTCTGGTTCTGTACTCGGATAGCCATCGTAGCCCTACTGTACAAGCACTTCAGCTCTTCGATATACCGACAGTCAACTTGGCATCACTGAAGGGACTGCAGCACCGCCCAAATTTCGACGTAATCAAAGGCTTTCTCATAGTCCACATACGCCAGACATAGTGGCAAATTGTACTCCTCGGACTTCTGTACGATTTGCCGAAGGGTATGTATGTAGTCTATAGTGCTAAAGCCTTTTCGGAAACCGGCTTGTTCGGGAGGCTGGAAGTCGTCAAGTCTGCGCGCGAGACGATTCGTAATGACTCTCGAAAACAGCACGTAGACGCGGCTCAGAAGGGAAATCGGTCTGTAGTTCTTCAAGAGAGCGTTGTCGCCTTTCTTGAAGAACAAGACCACCGCACTTCTGCTCCACGCCTCCGGTGTAATGCCACCATGGAGTACGGAATTAAAGAGCTTCTGAAGGACTTCAAGTACCAGTTTTCCACCCGCTTTCAGAAGATCTGCTGTAATTCCATCCTGGCCTGGGGCCTTGCCGTTTTTAAGGTGCTGGAGAGCCATTCTAATCTCGCTCAGACTGACGTCCGGGATATCATCGGAATAATGTCGGATAAGACTCGCTCTTGGATCGTTACTCACACTTGCGTGTGGCTCCAACGATGACGTGTACAGCTGTCCATAGAACCTCTCAATCTCACTCAAAATCTCAGGTGCCCCGGAAACGATGCTGCCACATTCGGTCTTCAGCTTTGACAGTTGGCTCTTTCTGGCAGACAGATCTCTGGCAAAGACTTTGGAGCCTTGGTTCCGCTCGATCGCTTCTTCAATACGAGCTGTATTGAAGTTGCGTAAGTCCCGCCGCATGCATTTGGAGATCTGTCTGTTCAGTTGCCTGTATGCTGTCAAATCTGTTGAAGAATGTAGCTTCATCTCCCGTCTAACAGCCATGAGATTAAGAGTGTGATCGGAGAGTTTTTGTGTTCTTCTGCGGCGGGTCTTGCAGAACTTAGCTCCGACCGCATGGACAGTTTCTACGAGCTTGTCATTCAAATCGTCCACTTCATTGCGGTCTTCTAGGCACTGAAAATGGTTTTGCAACTCGAGCTGAAAGAAACTGACTTCATTAGACGAGACCTCTCCAACTTAACGTTTAGGTTCAGTGTGCCTCTAACCATTCGGTGATCGCTGCCGGTTTTCACCCTCGCGATCACTGAGACATCACTGAACAGTTGTCGTCTGGTCGTCATAATGAAGTCAATCTGATTTTTTGTCGAACCGTCGGGGCTCGACCAGGTCCACTTCCTGTGGGGCCGCTTCTGGAAGAAAGAGTTCATCATAAAGAGTCCCTCTTTCTCCATGAAATCAGCCAACTGCTGGCCCCTTGGGTTCCGTTGCCCTATTCCAAATTTCCCCACTTTCAGCTCACCGTTCTCTCTTGTGCCTAGTTTTGCATTGAAGTCTCCCATTAACACCGTATATTGGGTTTTGGAGGAATGCATGACTCTAGAGATATCTTCATACATTTCCTCCACCTCCTGATCGGGGTGTGCCGAGGTTGGTGCGTAAACCTGTATGACCTTCAGCGAATACCGTTTGGTGATTCTGAGTATAAGGTACGCAACCCTCGTCGACACACTCTCAATCTTTACAACGTTGTTAACGAGAGACTTGTGGACGATAAATCCGACACCTCCTTGGGACAGATGGTCGCCCTCCCGGTAATAGAGCAAGTTGCCGGATTCGAGGATTACCGTGTCCTCCCCCTCTCGTCGGACTTCGGATAATCCTATAATATGCCAGCGTAACTTGTCTATCTCTTCTTCCAGCTCCACAATCTTCTCGTCAGTCCTCAGGGTGCGTGCGTTATATGTTGCCAGGTCGAGTCGTTGTAGGTGGCAACCGAACCTCCACCGGAGATTCTTAGCACCCCCTACCCCGCCGTTACCATGGTCGCCACCGTAGCCAGGAATAGCGGGGCCGCCGGGGACTGGGGGCCGTCTCTTCGTAACTTTCATTATGGGGGGTATATTGCCATAGTTGCCACGCTTGGCGAGCGGGTTGGCAACCGCAGGTTTTATTGTATTTTTGCCGTTGCCAGGAAGATGCTGCTGCCCATCTCCTGCCTGTTTCCGTTTGTCGCCTTTTACGACACCCACGGGAAGATATGGGGTAGTGGATATTCTTAACCGCCACTACACGGCAATCCCAATTTAAAATTTAAAATTTAAAAACTCTTAAAAAATTTTAAAACTCAATTTAGACCGAAGTTATTACTTTTTTTAATATGTAATACTGACTTAAAAAACTAAAAATAACATGATAATTTTATTTATTTAAATTCATGTACACATTCAATGTATATAGGCGAACTTAATGCCAGAGTCTACCTTAGAGTAGGGTAGAGATAAAAGATGTATCAATGAATGAAAACCCCGACTTCAAAGCTATAATATAGAATATATTTATTTCCATCTACTTGAAGTCGGTTTTACTTCTTGTTTTAAATTATCATTTAACTCTTTTGAATGGACTTAGGAACATCACAAGTTCAAGGTAACAAGCAGAATGTCGTCTAAATTGTTACATTCAAAACTTCATCCAATATTTTGACACTCAACTGTTTCCTAAAGTTTATGTAAAATCAGAAACAAATCAAAACAATCAAACATTGAAATAGGTTCAGCCATTTCCGAGAAATCGGTGAACGTACATATATGTAAAAAAATACTGGCCGCGTATGTTTTTATATAGAACCTTTCCGTTTTTAGAACTATGTTAGAAACCATATATGTAATTTAAATGCGAGAAGCTCACGTTTCTGCACATATCTACGAATATTTACTTAATTAATTAATATTTATTTAGTCACTGTACATTTAATCAGAAACACGTGACCATATTAAAGCGGCAATAGGCAATTAAATGATTTATTATTTACAATTTAATAGATTTTAATAAAAAATTTAATTAACATAACATAAATTAAATAAAGAATCTACAGTTTTTATGCAACTAATGGTGACAGTTAAGCATACAATCACCTGATGGTAATTAGATGTTGTGGTGCAAGAGCAACTACATCCATCCTCAATTTAAATGCAGTTCCCCAGCCTGAAGATTAAAATGAAATGCCTCGTTACTCACCATACGAAAAACATCAGTCTTATACTTGTCATTTTCCGATTGAGTAGACTTATTCTTGCTGCAATTATATCACAGATAAAGCGTGGTTCTACCACATACGAAACGAGACAGACGGTGAGGCCAATACCGATTCCAACTTTTTGACGATAATGCATCCATCAGTCTATAAATCTTGGGTTTAGCATTTTCGAATGATTTATAGAAATACAAAATACATTAATATTGTTAGTTTTAGGGATTTAAGAATGATAATTACCGAATCCCCTAAAAAAGACGACCGTTCAGACCCTTCCAACTACAGGCCTATCGCCATCACCACGTTAATACCATTCTCACCATCTGGATGCTTGGTGGTCCACCACTGTGCGTTTTACTAGGAGTTTTCTTCCTCGTACAACTTCTCTGTGGAATTGCTTACCACCAGCGATTTTTCCGGACCTTTACGACTTAGGAGCATTCAAGAAAAGAGATTACTCCTTTCTAAAAGGCCGGCAACGCACCAGCAATATCCCTGGTGTTGCTGTTGTTCATGGGCGGCGGTAGTCACTTGCCATCAGGTGAGCCGCATACTCGTTTGCCCCCTCTTCTATAGAAAGAAAAAACGCTGGGAATGAGGTGATTATCAATTTCTCATTTGTTTTGTGTTGTGAATTGTGTACACAATATTAATAGCCATTTATTAAATATGCGGTACACATATTTAAAACTAGCGAAACTGACTTCACCTGGATGGGATATATCAGATAATAAATTTTTCGATTTATGCAAAAAAGTAAATAATATGTACTTTTTCGTAATATCAAAATAGCTGGCTTCTTAAACTCGGGGAGAGGGGGGGGGGGGGGGGGGTATTTGAATGCTATATAGACATGAATTACCATTTTTGACATTTTTGTCTGTCTGTCCAGAGTAATCATCGGAATGACTTCAACGATTGTAATGAAACTTTACGAACAAAGCCAGGAGGGATCTATTAGGCTATATTTTATCCAAAAAATAGTTTTTTTTTTCAAAAACGGAAAATTGTTAAAATAAATGGTCATTTAAATCACTTTTAATGTTTTCTTATAGATGTTAGTGGTCAATGACACACCCGTACATGTAAAGATAATATTTGTTCTCACATTCTTAGTTTGTCTTGGAATAACATATTACATCCTGCTAAGAATGATCAAATATGTTGGCAAAAATGCTGTCTGTCGATTCGTTTGTGTTTACAATTTTTAAGCACATTAAGTAATATAAAATCTGTCGGACATTCGGTAGTAGTACATCGTTAAAGCGTTTAGGCTCGGTGCGAGTCGTGGATTCGAATCACGCACGAATTAATAGTTTGTGTGGGTAAAAAATAACCGTTTCGGGTCTGTTAATTTGCAATAATATACGCATGTGAATTGCTTTCAAAAAGAATTTCATTGTGTGGTACCTCCACAATCTATTCATATTAATAAAATTGAAGTTCATATCTGAAATATCAAAATAACTACCTTTACCGAGCTCAGAGGGTTATATGTATGTCATTATGACATTAATAACCTTTAGTACAATTTTTTTGTCTGTCTCTCTAGCTATCCGAGCTAATCTTCGGAATAGCTGAACGGATTGTGATGAAACTTCGCAACCTAATATTTTACAAAAACTTGGGGTTTTTTTATTAATGGAAAAAATAAAAAAATAAAATTTTGATTTAAAAAAAAACGGCAAAAATAGGACGCACCCAGGCGCTTGTTTTTAAATATATAAATAAAGTTGGTAATTTTTATTTTAAAATCATTTGTCGTAACAGATGAGATAATAATATATTATAATATTTTATCTATTTAATCGCAGTAAGGCGAGAGTGGTATTTCAGTTTTTAAAATAACATTAGGAAACTTGAGTATCTATTGTACGTTTTTCACACACCTAAAATTAGAAAAACAAATGCACATAATATTTCTTTGAAACAGGAAAAAAAGCAATAAATACTAATGTACAAAACTGAGAAAATAATACAAGTTTAAACATTAAGAAATATAGTTGCATTTCTGAGAACTGAACTGTCGCCACTCTGTCTAGAAGGTACGGTTGGTCATTCGTAAACATTTTTATTAATTTATAATCCAATTTCAAGTCACGATTGATGTGGGACCATTTAAAAGACACCTCATTAATTCATTATTCTGGAAACTCACAGCTGTTGTTCAGTTCACGTTTTTCTGTTTCGGTATATCATAAATTATAGGAATGATACCATCTATTTAAAAAAATCAATGAACTGAGTAACAAAATGTTCGTTAACCTTTTAGATAAGATTGACTTAAGCTTTAATTAATTTTACTTATCTACCTTAACTCTCTTCAGCTGGTCACGACAGCATATTATGTTCATAGAAATACCTATTTTACTGACCTTATAAGAAACTAGTTTTATACGTTAATTAAATAAGTTTTTTCAATTAATATGGTAATTTAGCTGAATATTACTTTGAATGATAAAAATATATGATATATACATATACATACATAAATACTCACGCCTTTCATCCAGAGGGGCAGGCAGAGACTACGGAGGAAGCAGAGACTACGGTGGAAGCAGAGACTAGGGCGAGAGACGTGTGTCAGAATCGTGCCAAATGGAAATTTGGCACTATCCTGACACACCTCTCTCGCCTCCTTTACATCCATATATCTGCGCACATATGCTCATCGGTTAAGGGTACTGGTAATCAGGCCCATTTTCAATATCTCGCCAATTTGATCGATAAACCTAGTCTAGGGCGTCCCTTCCCGACTCTGCAATCTTTTACTAAAACCGACATGTTTTATTCCTTCTGTCTAAGATCCTTTATACTTTCTAATACGGGACACAGACTTCTTCCCAATTCTGGGAGGGTAAGGAAGCAAATAATATTCCGCGCTTCCCTAGTGCGTAGCGTTGGTGGACTTCATATACCTTCGAAATATTTTTTCCTCGGCCATGCAGGTTTTCTGACGTTCCTAGTTTTCTTTCACCGCCGAGTAAGTAGTAAATCAGTACTTAATTGCAATTAAAATTTCATCGGTGTCAGCTGAAATTGAATTGATTGTTCACGGGCTGTTGTTTACTTTACTATTATTTTGAGACAAACATATTGCAACAAGTATATGATAGTGATGTACATTCTGTAAATACTAGGAACATACTCAAACTATTCATACCAGTTCCTTAACTCCAAAGAGTCAGTAATTCCTTCATAGGGTAATGAAAATGCATTTACAACATAATTTAAAATTAAAAATTTTGTACAAACGACTTCAATATAAATTATTAAGAATAACTCAAAACTTATTAATCAGACCTTAACCAAATTTACATGAGACCACATTTGAAGCACCAGCTTTCAAATAAAAAAAAGAGTAATCGAAATCGGTTCACCCAGTAAAAAGTTATGAGGTAACATACATAAAAAATACAGTCGAATTGAATACTGTCTCCTTTTTGAAGTCGGTAGAAAATACGAGAAAATATGGAGGACATATCTATCAAAAAGTTTAAAATATTAACTAAGCAAAAATTTTTTAATAAGGATTTTTATATTAATAAAGAATATATGATTGATAATGACACCTGGAAATGAGGCAATCGCTACCATGCTGTTTCTAAATGCTTTTAATATTATATGTTAATTACTGTTTAAAAAAATAGTCTTGCCGGGTTTCTTGCTCGTTCTTCCCAGAACGGAGGTCTTCTTTCGAAACCAGTGGTAAAAGCATAAATGTATTACTTTCCAAAAGTATTCTTGTGGTCTATATTGAATAAAATTTATTGTAATCTATTGTATTGTTGGAAAGTAGTGTCAAAAAACTTTTAGTAAATCTAATAAATAAGATTCCCTCCGGCCCGACTTAGGCCATGCTGACAACTTTCCAATAGTGCAAGCTTTATAATTTCCGCGCGGGAGATATAACATTGTTACTAGTATACGACATAACCCAACGGATCAGTAAGTTGAAGTAGCAATGGGCCGGCCATATAACTCGAAGAGCCGACAGCCGATGAGAAGAAAGGTTCTCGAGTGGAAACCTCGGGCGAAGTGTTGGGCGGCCTCCCGCTAGATAGAGTGACAACCTGGTAAGACATGCAGAAAGTCTGTGGATACAGATGGCATCCAAAAGCACTGTAATGGTGATGATGATGATAACTAGTATACGCGAAAACATAGAGGTCATAAAGCCCCTTGCCTGGAGACGCTTCAGTGAAATCTTTATCGTAAATGCGTATTATGCATTGTCTCATGAACGATTTGCTGACTCTGTAAGAGTCGAATAACTGCTATTACTAGCATGTGTTTGTTCTCAGTGTCTGCATAATATACATGTATCACTTTTTTTGTTGGTACGTATATCATTTTTTGTTTGTACTCGTAGTACTATTTTAGTGTCTTTATTAAATATTGGTTGATAAACTGAGAGGCAAATATTAATTAATAATATACCATATTTTTTTATATTTTTCTTTGAGGTTCTTTAGGTTTACATTAGTCTCAAGTTTAACATGATGGAACTAATTTTGGTACTATGAAAAATTAATGAGGATTTTTTTGAGATTATAGAAGCTATCTACAGCGGGCCTTTCTCGTTGTCTCGGTTTGATGCCGATGCTGAGTCACCCTATGAATACACGTCGATTAAGTAATTTAAATTGTAAATTTATTTTATAACCTTAAGACTATCAATATTCAAAGGGCAAACTCTATATATCCCATATATTTCCCATAGTGACAGTTTTAAAATAGATATTCAAGGAAAAATCAAACTTGACTGTGCCTATTAATTCAACTAAGAAATTGTTATAAAATTAGTGTTAAAATAGAGTCCACTTAGTGGCGTATGAATGTCTACTGTCAGCTTGACTCAACTACGAGTAGCTTATGAAGCAGGTTGGGGTTAATAAGTAACCAACAAAATTTTATGGCGCAAAAAAAAACGAGGTTACTCAGGGCACTCGATACGAGTCTACTCATTTCAGTGATTTCATCTGCAACATTGTAAGCTTTATATTGAATGAAATTATAATAAAACATCTTTTGAAGATCATGTACATTAACATGTCAACTACTATGTTGTCCAAAAAAGAAAAAAAAAACACCGTAGGTATCATAAATCACATAAAATTAAGTTCCTTATCAGCTCGCCTTGTATTTATGTAATAATCAAAAAGTTTACCAAAAAAAGTAAACATATTATGATTCATGTGAACTTTTTTTTTATCAAGGTAATGAACGGGGTGCATATGCTGTTGTGGACTAATAAATGAGGCTCTCAAGCGACTAATACAGAAAATTCATGTAAAAAAGCCGTACCAAAGTTTGATAGATCTATGACGTGGAAAATTAACATTATAAAGAAAATATTACCATTACAAAGAATCGACTTTACGCTCAGTTAGACGGGTAGCCTACTCCGCGTATTATGATGACCCTTAAAAATGAAATCATTTTTGTGTATAAGATACTTTTATCACAAACGATTTGTATTTCATTTACAAGAGCCTATCAAAATTCGCTCTCCTTGAAGTCGGATTTAACTATTTTGATTGGACTAAGGTTAAGGAATATCACAAGCTACAGCTAGACACACGACAAGAACCAAGGTAACAAGTTAAATGTCGTTGAAACAATAAAAGTTATAACTTAATCCATTATTTTCCCACTCTTATGGGTAATTATATCCAAATTAATAAAATAATCGCTACAATCGGTTCATAATTGACTACATAGGTGAAAATATCGCGTAACTTTCATACAATAAAAACCTTCTTTTTTAAAATCGGCTAACAAATAAATTTAAAGCAATTTACTGTTTAGTTTTTAGTAATTTAATATAATTAGATATTATATTAAATTATTATATTAGATATTATACATATATATATATATATATATATATATATATATATATATATATATATATATATATATTACTTTAATAATAATTAGATAATATTAATCACTGACTGAATATAAATGTGTAACATTTAAACTAATTTATTCATACAACTGTAATTTTGAATTGTATAATATTTTTTATGAATAACTTTTATCCTATGAATAGCTTTATCTGAGGATTGAGTAATGGGCCCCTAAGTCGTCTTTTGAATTCAAATCCGAATTTTATTGTCCTAAACTTAAACTCCGTACATCATATACATTTTACGTGCTAGAGCCATGCTCTACTAACCTATATTGCTAGTACCTATAGTTGAAGCACAAATGGGTCGGCTCGACCGGGGAAGGATCACGCTCTTTCAGAATACCAGCGTAAAATAGCAGCTTAATGCTGCTGTGTTCCGTATGGTGAGTGTAGAGAACTGGACACCCTTTTTGCTGGAAATGATGTATTCCATCTTAGTCCTCACGGGTGATAACGCATCTACATTTTGATTCGTAATCGAGGATAGATGTAAATGTCAATGGGTCACAGCAACCACTTACCATCAGGTTGACTGTGTGCTCGTTTGTCACTCCTATAAAAATGAAATAAAAAAACATAATGTGAAAGGCAATTAATGCATTTTATAAAGATGTCATAATAACAATATGGGTTTTTATCCGGTAAAAATAACTGTTTACTTCGATGACGCGGCACAATCGATCGTTTTAGTTCAAGCTCAACAGTTAGAAGTTACTAGTTCACCGGGTTAAACTAAATGTTATCCATTTGTCAAGAGAGTCAATTTAAATGTTCGAACTCACGTATTCATAATATGATCAATATAACAAGATAATTATAATGGAATCAATGTATTTTAAAATTAATGATATATAAGTAGGTACATATTACTAAATTCTACTAATCTATTTCTACTATTCACGCGACTATTGCATATTATGAGTTTACGGTGGATTATGTAAAACAAATTTTATAGATATTAATAGGTACCATCCGTTTTGAAGGGGAACCTGAGTACTGGATAGGACTAATTGCTCTATAACACATACAAAAAAGAGGAGGCCGGAGCTCAGCATTGGTATATAGGGCTCTAACTTTAATATGCATTGCTATGGTGGCGGCGTTACGAAATCGTATCAAAATTGATTGTTTCGCTTCAAACCGAACCGTTAGTCACTAGTTCATCAGGTTAAACTAAAGGTATCCATTTGTCTACGCATTAAAGTAAGTCAGTGTAAATTCTAAGTCCCCGTACATATTTTAAAATAAAAAATAGATTTAGAAAATAATTTTCTTATTATACGTATTCTAATTAATTAATCTATGCAAATCCAAATAAACACCTGGTTGCCCAGGTGTTTATATTTTGGAGTTTTTGGAGTGTTCTTGTTATTAATTGCTCTGTATATTTTGATACAATACAAATGAAAAAATTAAACATTTTGTACATTAAGTAAAATGAGAACATCACAATGTAGTCAAGGTCAATTAAATACGTATTATTAAGAATAATTATAACTTAAAAACTACTGGTTAGATCTTGATAGATTTTAGAAGCACCCGCTTTGAATTTAAAACAATCATCAAAATTGGTTCACCTAGAAAAAAGTTCTGAGGTAACACACATAAAAAACCAAAAATACAGTCTAATTGAGAACCTCCTCCTTTTTTAGAAGTCAATTGTAAACAAAATCTACTAAAGATATTTGTATGTCGCGTGGTACGAGTTAAACCTTCTCGTTTACTTCAGATATAAAATACCAAGACCGACATAGATACAAGACACTTTTCTCTGAATTCACTTCGATTCTCCATAAGCGGAACCAATGACTTAAGCGGTTGACGGCTATTTGGAGCTTCTCAGTGAGGATTCTTTTATTGTGATGGACGACGAAAAGTGCCGTGTCATCGGCGAAAAGAGCAGTATTCACTACTGGGTCCTTCGGGATATCACTCGTAAAGAGTGTGAAGAGTAGTGGGGAGAGGACGGAGCCTTGTGAGACTCCAGCCTTGAGGGGGTGCTGTTGAATATGGCTACTATGAGGCAAACGCGCGGCACGGAGATAGATTTGAGTACCCTGTTCAGTACCCTGTTGGCCGGGTGCTGATTTCTTTTTAAGGCTTTTAATTACTTCTGTGACTTCGTCGACAGTCACAGGATCTAAGGGGTCCCCCGTAGGTGGTAATGCAGATTTACGGGTTTCGCTAGAGGTTCGCTAGAGGGAGAGTACATTGACTCTCTAAACTATCCGCGAGGCATTCGGTCGTCAAAGGCGAGATCTGATTTTCCTGGTCTAAAGAGGGGCGGCATAGATGACGATTGTTCTGCTATCAGAGCTCAGGTCAAATGCCAGAAGGCAGTATTATATGGCTCAATATCTTCCAGGAGATCATCCCACTTATCATTTCTAAACTCTTTAATGCGCTGTTTCACCTCGTTTTGGAGGTTGCGCATGCGGTTTTTTTATCTACAGTACAATTGTGATCATATTGTTTTAGTGCCGTATTCTTCGCCCTAATCAGCTGCCGAATGTCACTCGGGAGCTTCACAGATTCATCAGATTGCACAACACACGAACCTAACGAGAGCATATTTTGACTGTAGAGGTGAGGTGGGCCGATAGGGCGCTAATGGTGTCATTGGCCTCCTCACGTGGGTCTATGTTGTCAGGGATTTTGTCTAAGTGCTGGGAAGTCGAAGCCTCGATTTTGAACTCGAGTTTACGCCAGACCACGATGTTAAGTTCTAAAACATTTTCAATCGATGCTATCGACAAACGGACATCTTTGAGGATCGCTACGATATCTCAGGCGCGATTACATCGAAGTTTAGTCGCTCCAAGAGATCGAACAATGAATTACCATTTGGATTGGTGGTAAGCGAGTTTCAGAAGGAATGCTTACTGTTGATATCTCCAGTTAGTATGACACTGGAGCCTAGATTGAGTAATTCTGCAATGTCAGATTCGTTTATACGTTTGAGCGGCGGTAAATACGCCGAAACTATAGTGAGTGGCGGATGGCCAGAGAAGGCTAATTTACATATAGAAACTTCTATGTTTGTTAACGGGGGGGGGGGTCGATCAGTACGCAGTGCAAGGACCTTTTGTAGAAGTTCAAGGTGCCGCCTGCACGACTGATCAACCTATCCGGAAATCGTTTACTATTTTATGAGAGAGGACTATGTGTGACAGTGTATTATTTACAGGCTGTTGAGAGAGAGCGAGATAGAGTTTCGTTGTTGCTAAAACTTGTCCTCAGCTGCAATTTTAATTGAAAACCCGTGACAACTAATCTCAGGACGCTAAAGGCAATTTCAATAATACAGTTTGAAAAGTTGACTCATAAATTATGCTTTTATGATTCACTAGGTTTGCTCTTAGTCAAGCTGGCTGCAAAAGGCATGATTTAAAGTTATATAACTAGATTTCATATTTAATTTTACAGAGAGGCTAAAAGCGTGGAGCCATAATAATAATTGGTATTTTTAAATTTTATTATCAAATAATTTCTAATAATTCTTTCTATATGTAAATAAAACTGCTCCAAAGAGTATTTTAATTACTAAAAATGACACATTAGTGCTATTTGTTACATATATTGATATTTTTACGAGTAGTAGATAGTTTTAATTAGTAATTAGTTTTAATATACAATTATTATTTACACGTATTAAAATCGTAGTGCGATCATAATATTATTACCGAATTTAAAAATAGTGACACATTACCTTAATAATTTTCACTAACTTGTGATCATTACTAACAATGAATGAATAAAACTTATTGATAAACTAATATTGTTAGTCTCGATCTTTTTTTATAAATGAGTACAAAACGTATTGTTCATGAAGATAAAACACAGAAAAGCCTATAAAGTTCTGTTGCAAGTCTTTTTATAACCGCAGCAAAAGCCATAAAATTGTCATTGATAGTAAAATACGCATGAGTGCATATAATCTTCACCAGAGTTAGTAATTACTTTAATCAAAATCCATCAATAACATAAATAATTGGAAAAGTGAATGATGAAGTTATTAAGTCAAGAATGTCATCGGATCAATTTTGCCCATTTTACGAAATGCATTAAAAATGCAAAATAGGTTCTGTCTGCAGCTTCCTTCGTTTGGGTTTTGGCTTGGTAAAATAGTTGTGGAAAAGAATAGGGCTAGATTAAAGACAACATATTGTGACGCTATTTTCTTTTTATTTACGACGCTTTTAACCTAGACCCTTTTTACTGGAAACGAGGCATTCCATCTTAGTCCTCACGGGTGACAATGCATCTGCATTTAAAGTCGTAACCGAGGATAGATGTAGATGTCTATGGGACACAGTAACCTCTTACAGGTGGACTGTGCGCTCGTTTGTCACCCTTATCCTATAAAAAAAACATGGTTGCCACTCTTCCAACGTGGACTTAACTACTTCTTCATCAGCCTTAAAATTTTACTGCTAGTCATTCCTCCTTGTGTACCAAATATTTTTACCCTAAACGCCACCACTGGCAGGTGAACACTACTAAAAGTGTAGTACTATATGCCTTACACTTTCAACGCCGTTCCCTTGGCTTAAATTAAATTCTTGACATGTCTTATATCAATAGTGATAACATATGAATCTTAGACGTGTTCTTTCATGAAGCTGGTCGTATAAGTGGTTCAAGGTCGCTAAGCGAGCTATGGAGAGGGCTATACTTGGAGTTTCTCTGAGTGATAGACTTAGAAATGAGAATATCCTCAGTAGAATTAGAGCAGCCAACATAGCCCAACGGATAAGTAAGCTGAAGTGGCAATGGGCCGGCCACATAACTCGAAGAACCGACAACCGATGGGGAAGAAAGGTTCTCGAATGCCTATCGCGTACCAGTAAACGAAGTATAGGGCGACTCCCAACGGATGGAGTGACAACCTGGTAATGGATTAAGAATTTCAACAGTGGTAGAGCCACGCGGCAGCTTTTGCTGTCGCACGGATGGGCCGGCTCGAACCGGGGTGATACCACGACCTCACAGAATACCAGCGTGAAGTAGAGGTTTACCTCGGCGTTTCGCTTGGTGAGTGCAGGTGGCCGGAGGCCCTTTTTACTGGAAATGAGGCATTCCATCTTAGTCCTCACGGGTGGCAACGCATCTGCATTTTGATTCGCAAACGAGGATAGATGTAGATGTCTATGGGCCGCAGCAACCACTTACCATCAGGTGGACTGTGTGCTCGTTTGTCACCCTTATCCTATAAAAAGAAAAAAGTTTGTAATGCATGAAGTGAAAAAAGTGAAGAATGAAATGAAGACAAATGTAGATATGTCTATGCGCTATAGCATCCGCATACCATGGTTGGCTGTGTGCTCGTTTTTTAAACCGTTTTCTATATAAAAAAACAATTATACTGAAATGTGTTGCAAAACACGAAATAATTTAGGCATTTCTCGTAGTCCCTTCTTTAGATAACCACAAAAAGAAATGATGTGATGGATTCTTTAACACCACCATTAAACGGAAATTAATTTGACGCGACTAAGCAAGCAGTTTATTCAAAGCCTTTTGGCCAAATACTCAATTTAATACTCAAGTCTCGTGGCGTCACATTCACTTTGACTTAAAGTGATAGAGACGGCACGAGACTTAACTTCTTAAAATTGAGTAGCGTTTGCTATTTGGGCATTTGTTACTTAATTTTGAGTGACGAAGGTGTAGCGAACCTTAAGAGCAGATGTACCCGTCGGAATCCTTGGGATATACCATTAGTAGTCGTTAAATATAATGCTAAATGTATATTTCTTGACACGACGTACGCGTGTTTATTTTCCTTGTTTGTAGAAACAAGCACGACTTCAATAACAATTAGTAATATAATAACTGTTGTTCTGTTATGATTTTTAATGATAATGTCTGTGACTTCAGGAACTAATAATCTATATAGTGTTTTGTTTGCACGCTTAGTAACGAAAGAATATCACATCCAGTTTGCTTAAGCGATATTTAATTATAAAGAAGGAAGTAGGATAACGTATTAATATGTTCTCAGATAAAGCGTACGCTCATTACCTTAACATTTAATCCGTGTAAACGAAGTATTGTTTGCAAACAGGCTGTTGGGTTTTTGTAATACGACAAAAAGCCGACAACTACATAACCACTGTGTACGTTAATTGCGATTTCACACATAAAGGCGTTATAATGAATATGTCCGTATAATTAAATATAATCAATTTACCACTAGGTTGGTAAATGATATCTACAAAATATGTTTATGTTACTATAAAGATCGGTGCAGGATTTCCTGTAAAGTCTGTTTTTTTTATATAGAATAAGGGTCACAAACGAGCACACAGTCCACCTGATGGTAAGTGGTTGCTGTGGCCCATAGACATCTACGTCTATCTTCGTTTGCGAATTAAAAAAGGTCTCCGGTTTTCTACACTAACCATACGAAACACAGCAGTATTAAGCTGCTATTTTACGTTGGTATTCTGTGAGAGCGTGGTCCTTCCCCGGTCGAGCCGACCCATTCGTGCTTCAACTATACTATTAATATAGCTGCAGGATGGCTCTACCACGTAAACGTATGAATGTAACGTAAGACTGTATGTATATTGGGTAGTTATGTGACAACTATGGCAAATATTCCCTCTATGAGGCAATCTATAGAAGTGGCCTATGTTGAGCAGAGTACTTTTGATAGGCTATAACGTTAACGATATTAAGTTTTGTCTAAATTTATAACTTCTTACTAGCCTATATTTGAAATGAAATTCGTTGCAGTTTATTTTTTTAATAACTACAATTTCCATCTACTCAGGGTATCAATACAATCTGATACAGGCATCCCCCAAGGAATGCCACAAAGCCCCGGTCCTGCGCCACCTGCATCCATCGACTTCCTGCATGTCTTACTAGGTCTTTACAGGAAATGTATGTAACTGTATGTGACAATAAATAAATGCAAACTATAACGAGGAGTCATGAGTTTAAATATAACAGAAAAAAGGTGTATTACGTCATTAATAGAATTTTTTTTATAGCATAAGGGTGACAAACGAGCACACAGTCCACCTGATGGTAAGTGGTTGCTGCAGTCCATAGACATCTACATCTATCCTCTATTACAAATCAAAATGTAGATGCGTGGTCATCCGTGAGGACTAAGATGTAATGCCTCATTTCCAGTAAAAAGGGCCTCCGGCCACCTGCACTCACCAAGCGAAACGCAGAGGTAAACCTCTACTTCACGCTGGTATTCTGTGAGGTCGTGGTACCACTCCGGTTCGAGCCGGCCCATCCGTGCGACAGCAAAAGCTGCCGCGTGGCTCTACCACATATGAAATAAAATATTAAAAAAATGGTTTGTTTGAAGTATTTGTGTACGATCAAATATAAACTTATTATAAATAAACTAAACGTTTGATTTTACTTTATTCAATCTTGGTAGACAGGTATGTCAAATACCGTGCAGGGGGGGGGGGGCTTATTTAACCAATGCCTGCCATGCGTTGTGAGCAAAATCGTTTCAAGTAATGCCTCTAGCTGTTAGCAAGCCTTTTTTTATAGAATAAGGGTGACAAACAAGCGCACAGTCCACCTGATATTAAGTGGATGCTGTGGCCCATAGACATCTACATTTATCCTCGATTAAGAACCAAAATGCGGATGTGTTGTTCCACCTGAAGACTAAGATGGAGTAGATCCAGTAAGAAGGGTTTCCGGTTCTCTACACTCACCATACGAAACACAGTAGCATCAAGCTGCTATTTTATGCTGGTATACTGTGAGAGCGTGGTCCCACCCCGACTCTTCGTTTATATTCGTACTGCAACCATAATATAGCTGGAGCATAGGACTACCACGCAAAATTTCATATGTGGACTTGCATATGGTGTTGCTGATGGTGATAATGATGACGAAGGAAAAGTAAAAAGATATGTTTGCCTACATTTTAAAAGAAATATTAATAAAACTCTAGATGGAGGGTTCTACTTACAGAAATGACGTAAATTAAAAATAATTTGAAATTGAATGTGATAAAATCCGTAACATATTACAGTATTGATCAACGTTACAGTAAAATTACACATCGTGTGTTTTATACGGAAAGTTCATTTGAGATTCAGGGAACTTCGTCACGGTCAATTCTTTATAATTGATGTCAATACGCTAACAACCTTCGTGATTACAATAAAACAAATAAAACGTTTACAGGATAATAGTCTACATATCTTGCAATGTTTATTCCCATATTTTCTATACAACTTTAATATAAATGTAAAGATACATTTCTGTAGTTTGAACAGTCATGCTGCTAATATCATTTACAAATTAATGTATTAACTTCCCGCTATGAAAATCAATGATTTTCAAAAAATCGGGAAGTTATTGGTTTCACCCCAGTTTTCGAAAATCGAGGTTTCATTAGATCTCGACGTTCTAAAGTCTTAGGAAGCTATTCTGACTAGTCCTACGAGAATGTCTCTATGTCTCTATATGTGTGTGTTTATGTGTGTATGTGGGTGTGTGTGTATGTTGTATTAAACCTCTCATAACTTTTGAACGGCTTGACCGCTTTGAACGAACTTAGTGGCGTTCGAAAGGGTTTCACTAATCTTAGATTTTCAATACTGTTTCAACCGATTTAGATTTGAAAAATAAAATTTTCAAAAAATATTATTTTAGGAATAAATTTTAAACAGATGTAACGATCAATTCCAAAATATAATCAGCTCTTAAACATGAAAAATGACGTCGATTTCTGTGAACTGCTTCAATATCTGTTAATGCGAAAAGTTACGAAAAAAGTGTTTTTTTTTACATAATTTTGAATTTATTGTCTAATTGTTTTTATATATTATTAATAATATATAAAAACATATTATTATAATAGATTTTATTATTTTTTTAAAATACCTCGTCGATTGCTACCAATTACATCAAAATCGGTTGATCCGTTCGAAAGTTATCGTTGTCAAAAAAAAATCCAAAAGAGTTTTTTTTTTAATAACTTCGAAATTTCTGCTCGGATCGTTTATGAGTTAACTATTAGTTCGTAAAAATATTTGTCGAGCGTTTTGAGATCGAATAGCGGAAAGTTCTAGGGATGGCCTACAGGGTCAACCGTATTTTTTTACAAACAAAAATTCTTGTTAGTTTGTTTCTCAACATAAGTACCAAAAGCAAAATGAATTAGGATTGTCGTTTCGTATGTTCGTACACATGACTAGAAACATATAAGCATGTTTTCCTGGTTCTAGAAATAGAATGCATACGCAGGCGCAGGTCGCAGGTATAATACCTTTGCTTTGAAACTATGTAGGTCTTTGCTTACAGTTATACGGATATAATGTGTTTGCAAATAAACACGTTAATGCGTCTTAGTTTAACACGATAACCTAGTGGCGTAGTGATTAGTGTCTCATTCTCCACCTGAATCAAATACACGCCAATCATTATTTAAGCGTATCTAATGAGTTAGTGTTCTCCTTGTGTAAGAGAAACTAATGAGATAACGTATGGTAGCACAAAGGAGAACTTTTCAATCTAAAATTACGATGCGTTTGGTATATCAGGAGATAATTTTCAAAGGTGAATTGGGAAAATCTAGTATTTTGTACCGGCATATTTTATATGTGTAATAAATACTAATTATTTATTACTCATATGTTATGAGCATTAAGTATATAAAGCTATTGTTTTGTGAGCATTGAAGCATTGTGATAATTACCCAGTGACTAATTTCTTTTTATTGTATAAATATATAAAAAGTGTTTTTGCAGGAGGAAATGAATCGTCATCATCATGATCATTACATCCCTTCACAATTCCACTGCTGAACATAGGCCTCCCTCAAGGAACGCCACTAAACATGGTCATTAGACTCCTGTGTCCATCGACTTCCTGCGTGTCTAAGGAGTCCCTACACTTCGCCAACCGGTACAAAGCTGCCACTCGAGAACCTTTCTTCCACATCAAACGATGTCAGTTTTTCCAACTATATGACCGGTCCATTGCCACTGTAGCTTACTAATTCGTTCGTCTATGTCAGTTACTCTAACTCTACTGCAGATATCCTTATTTTTAAGTCTATCACCCTAGAGCTTTCTCATACTTGATTAATGTGATACATTATATTATGTTATATTACAATAATACGATTTGATATAATTTGATTAATATTAATATAATAATCTTACGAGTATACTTTTTGTACATATTATGTATAAGTATTTTTTTATAGGATAAGGGTGACGAAGGAGCACACAGTCCACTTGATGGTAAGTGGTTGCTGTGGCCCATAGACATCTGCATCTATCTTCAATAACGATTCAAAATGCAGATGCGGGTGATGACCCGTGAGGACTAAAATGGAATGCCTCGTTTCCAGTAAAAGGGTTCTCCGGTTCTCTACGCTCACCATACGAAACACAGCAGCGTTACGCTGCTATTTTACGCTATTGGAGCGTGGTCCTTCCCCGGTCGAGCCGACTCATTCGTGCTACAACTATAACACTAATATAGCTGCAGCATGGCTCTACTACGTACAAAAAAACCGGCCAAGTGCGAGTCGGACTCGCGCATCGTGGGTTCCGAACAAATCCGTAGGTATATAAGTTTTAAATTAATAAAAATATTTTTATTATATGATGTAACTAAAAATGTATGCTTTTCGCAATTTTTCCTTTATCTGTGCTATAATACGTTGCTTCGTACCAAATTTTAAGATTCTGAATTCACGGGAAGTACCCTGTAGGTTTTGATTCCCTTGCGAATGTCGAAAATTTGCGACATAAACGACTGTATCTTTTGATTGCGTTTGCTTAGAAGTTTGATTTTTTCACAGCTCCAAGGGACAGTAGACTTGAGTGTTTGATATGAATTTCAGCTTGATACCTCTACGGGTTTCTGAGAAAAAGGGTCTTGACAGACAGACAGACAGACAGACGGACAACAAAGTGATCCTATAAGGGGTTCGTTTTTTCCATTTGAGGCACGGAACCCTAAAAATTACCTCGTACAAGTATATGTAATTGTTTTCTCTGAAATGGTTCTATTTTAATGAAATTTCGTATTTCATTTCCAAGTTTACCTCATTATGTGACATCTCTGAAAAAAATATTTTTAACACTACAGTATAAAAACACTTGGTCGGTCAGATACTAAAACATAAGACGTTAACTAGTACGGTGTTGTTCCGGTTTGAAGAGAATTAAAAACTAATAGCGTAGTTCTCAGGCTTGAGCCGTACTCAGGGACTAGAGTCAGCTAACTGAACCCCATCGAAATTGTAGATTGCAATTTTGGTGCTGGTTTAGTATATGTACGACAGAAAATTAATGCATGGTAAGGAAAATTGCAATATTTAAGATATATTAATATTTTGAGAGAGCATTTTTTATTTGAGAGAGCATATTAATATATTGAGACGACGGGCAACCCTCCGTGCTTACAAAAATGTTGAGAGAGTGTTTAGTGTATGTAACACGTTAGCAAGATTTTTATTTATAAAAAAGTTAACCCCACACTAGACTATTCTCATGTATCATGAAGGAGTCTTAATTTACAAAAAAATAATTAGGAAAACATCCGTATTTATTTTTAGGTCATAAAAATACTTATAAAAATGCGGGTGATGTAATGCACTTTTTATATTGCATTCCTACCGACTTCAAAAAGGAGGAGGTACTCAATTCGACTGTATGTTTTTTTTTATGTGTGTTACATTATAACTTTTTTTTGGGTGAACCTATTTGAATGATTCTTTTTTATTTGAAAGCTGGTGCTATTCGTTTGTTGTTCCCATTTAAATTTTATCAAGTTCTGACCAATAGTTTTTGAGTTATTCTTAATGCTTTATATTGAAGTCGGTTGTACAAAATTTTTAATTTTAAGTTATTATTGGAACAGTATTAGAACGTAAGATTAATTAATAGATACTTCATAACTTAATACCGTATTGATTGAAATGGGATGAGTTTTCAATGGCTTCCCATTTCATGACTAAGATTAAAAAAAATTATGAATGTGTTATCCGCTACACAAACTTAGTAGTAATAAGTACATAGTTAAATCAAACCGACCAAAAGACATCGCAAACTGTGATTAATCAACCCAGCGGTTCTTTGTGCCGAGATGAATATTCGACATAAGTTCAACACTTATGAGCGCGTAGGGACCTTAACTTTTGCTATACTACAGTACGGTATCTTTACTCATGTCGATATACTGTCATATATACTGTCGTCGTTGCCGTTGACATTTATTATAATTAAATGGCTGGTAATCGTTTTATTCATGCACTGAAACCTTTTTCCGTGGAAAAAGTAGTTCTTTAACATACCAGTAAGCGCACAAATCAAAATTGTGCAACCATTATACATAACCAATAGAATTGTGATTCAACAGGATATAAGAGTTTGTTAATAAAAGCTTTAGTTAGTGTAAAATCAAAGTTATAGACCAAATAATAAACGTCCCATTGCTGAGCATAAGACACCTCTTATTTCGGACAGTTACTGGGCGAGACTGTGTTTTTTTATAGGATATGGGTAACAAATGAGCACACAGTCCACCTGATGGTATGTGGTTGCTGTGGCCCATAGACACCTACATCTATCCTCGATTACGAATCAAAATGCAGATACGTTGTCACCCGTGAGTACTAAGATGGAATGCCTCGTTTCCAGTAAAAAGGGGTCTCCAGTTCGCTACACTTATCATACGAAACACAGCAGTGTTAAGCTGCTATTTTACGCTGTTTTTCTGTGAGAGCATGGTCCTTCCCTGGTCGAGCCGACCCACTCGTGCTACAAGTATACCAGTAATATAACTAAGCAGCATGGCTCTACCAAGTAAAAATATGTGTGTTGGCGAACTTCACATTTCCTAGCGGATAAGCATACAGATTTCCTCATGATGCTTTCCTTCAATTCCAAACTCGTGGTCAGTCAGATATCTTATTTAACTTTCTTGGTAATTTTAATCATACCAATAAAACCTTGAAATATCCTTATGAATGATTGAATCAGGTTTTTAATTAACTTTCAAACAACATAATAATGGTAATACATTAGCAAACATTAACATACTATATTAAAAAATTAATAAGTAACACTAATGTGGTGGCAATTTAAATGTTAATGCGACAAGAAGTGATCAGATTTGGTCGCACATGTGTTTATAGTGCGAAAAATTGTAGAGTTGTCGCGAAACCTAAGAAATCTTAATAAATCTTTAATAAAAGCATTATAGATATACCCTAAAACGATTTATTTCAGGTATTGATAATTAAAAATAAAATAAAACGCTGCTATTAACTTTTTATATTTTAAAGATAAATCCAAATGAACTCTGTTCAAGTCAAGGTCATCTTCTGCCTGAAACTAGTTTTGTCCTCTTATAAATGTTGGAACAAATAAGTATCTTATTTACTTTTATGTTGACAAATCTGCCAAATATAGCTAACCAATATGCAGCGTATTCTTAGAAATGCCTATAGGGAATATAAATGTATGCTATATTGTGGAAATAACATGTATATTTGTTTAAAATAGAAGTAATAGACGGGAGCCTCAATTAGTTAAAAAGCAGCAACTCCGCATCTCTATTTTTCTAAGGTGCTTAACAGTAAGATTGGCGGTCGCAGTATGAAACACCTTGTACCTTTGGCGCAAGTTGCTGAATTTTATAGCTGGTGATTTTGAAATATTTCTATGTGGTACATAGGTGATCCGTTGTCACCCTTGAGGACAACATAGAATAGAATGCCTCATTAACATTAAAAATGGTCTCCAGTTCACTTCACTGACCATACGAAGCATAGCAGAATTGTGCTTCTGTTTCACACTGCAGTTCTGTGAAAGCGCAGCCTTTCCCCGATCGAAGCGACCCATGCACACTGCATGCTGACGACCCGTGCTTTAGTCATAATACAGCTGCAGCGTGACTGTATTACAGATAAAAACGTACTAAAATATTTTCGTATTGCAATTTACATTGATAATTCAATTCAATGAAATCAATTATAAACTGTTTTTAAACGACTTCAAAAAGCAGGAGGTACTAAATTCGAGTGTATGTTTTTTTTTGTATGTATGTTACGCAATATCTTCGCAGATTGCTAACTAATTTTCTACCGACATCAAAAAGGAGACCGTACTCAATTCGACTGTATGTTTTATTTGTTATGTGTGTTACCTCACAACTTTTTTCTGGGTGAACCGATTTCGCCGACTCTTTTTTTATTTAAAAGCTGGCGCTTCTCACGTGGTCCCATATAAATTTGATCATAAAGTAATAATTTTTGAGGTATTCTTAATAATTTATATTGGAGTCGGCTGTACAAAATTTTTAATTTTAAATTATAATAATTATTTTTTATCAAATAGGTTTTACCTCAAGGGTGTTCCCATTAAATTTTGAAGAAAAACTTCCGCCCCCAAAGGCGACAAATAGGGGAAAAAGTTTTATATTGGACTATTGTTTAAGGAATTAAATATGATATATTTGCAGATTAAGAGTCGATTTTAGTGATTCTTTTTTTTTATTAAATAAGTTATACTTCAAGGGTTCTCCCATATAAATTTGGAGCAAAACTTCCACCTTTAAGGATGGCAGATAAATAACTTCTTTTTTAGCAATTTGATGTCGGTTTTTACTTTCTTTTAAATGTTATAATTATGAAATGTGATGGTGATGAAAATATTATTGCTATTAAAATGAACGTTACTTAACAGTCAGTGAACCAACATTACTCCCTTTATTCCCTTTTAAAAGTTGTAATAAAGTCTTAGTATCAGAAAATCAATTTAATTAAACCAAAATAAAAATAATTAATCCGTGTGGTGGCGGTGTTAGAATATCCACTATCCCATATCATCCCGTGGGTACCGTAAGAGGAGACAAAGGGTAGCTGAAACAGAATATGATAGACATCGTCTTGATAACAACTCAAAATAAAAAATGCGTCGCATCTATGGCGATTTAGCGGCTAGCCAACGTAGAGTCTATTTCACCTGAGTGTACCTCGTGTAGAATGAATAACACGTGTCGTATTATTATGGTGTTGGGAGTATTGATGCTGGGATACGTAGTGACGGGGACAGTGCACGCGTTTAAGGAAGGGCGGGAGGTGCTTTTGAAACTAGGTAAGACTCATCGTTTTATTTTACTACGCGGAACTTAGCAAATTAGTTTTTATAATTTGACATCTAAGAACATAAATATAATTTAAAATTAAAAATTTTGTACAGCCGACTTCAATATAAGTTACTAAGAATAACTCAAAAACTATTGGTCTGACCTTTATCAAATGCATATGGGACTACACGAGAAGTACCAGATTTCAAATAAAAAAAGAATCATCGAAATCGGTTCACCCAGTAAAAAGTTATGAGGTAACACACTTAAAAAAAAACCTACAGTCGAATTGAGTACCGTCTCCTTTTTGGAAGTCGGCAGAAAATGCATTTACCCTCAGAAGTGCCCTTACTCGTAGTAATAGTATATTTATTATTGATAATATAATGAATCAAATTTGAAGATATAATCTATAATTAATATTTACGCACAAGAAATTATTGTATACTAGCTGTGCCCCGCGACTTCGCCCGCGTGGAATTTACTACGATTTCATGGATATCAATTTTCTTGCGCGGAACTCTAATTTTGTTTTTGAGTAATGTTACCATCGTATAAATATTGATGTCAATATTTTTCAACTAACCTCACTCAATATTGTTTTGCCTTCCCGGAACCCTTAAACCACCAACACTTAAACTTTATGATATGGTATTAAAGTTCAAAATTACTTTTAAGTATTATTACGCATCTTTTGTATGGGAATATAAAAAAGTGTTGTTTTTAGACTTTTTCAGGCATTTTTTTAAATTTTTCTCTCCGTAATAACCATCTTCGTACTTCAAGGAATATGATAAAAAAAGAATTAGCGAAATCGGTTCAGCTGTTCTCGAGATTTGCGCTTAGCAACACATTCAGCGATTCATTTTTATATTATAGATTAACTAACTTAAATTTAATTATTCCGATTTAAGCCTTCAACTCGTGTGTACTTTTAAGTTGATTTCTCCAATATATAATTTAAAACAGTTTAAGGTCAAATTGATCATTTTAGCAGCAAATTGTATTTTATTGGTGTAGGTAATTTGTAGTTTTAAAGCGTTGTTACCATGATCTTTCCTCATCAAACAGGCTACCCGCTGTTTACAGCCAGTGTCGAATTACTTGAGCAATTAACAACTTATTTTTAAGGTCTCTCGATCAAGATCAAATCTTGGAAATTTATAGCACAACGTCTAATAATATGTATAAAATCAAATAATATTTTAAATGATAATTATATTTTCATTAAATTGTTATTTATTACTAATGCCAGGGTCAATAAATTAATTTAAAAACCGTTCCGAAAATTGATTAAATTTTGAGCAGAGAATCAAATATTTTAACGTGTTAAACGAATTAACTAACAATATTTTCATGAAATGGCGCAAACAAATATAAGGCATTTATTCCCTCTAACCAATTCGTATTTGATGAAATAATTAATGTTCATGGTATGAACTTGTAATTAGGATTAGATGTATTGTCGAAGATTTGAAATCAACCACGATCCTAATAAGAAATCTAATTATGTTGTGTTACTTTATCATTTCATCTTTGGGCTTGGAAGACCTGTTATATTATCCATTAAGGTGGTATTTACTATCAATTAATATTACTGAAAATTAAAAAATAAACCCCCTCTTAATGGCGTGCACTGTTCCCACATATATATCACCCTCAGGCCGTAAGCTATAGTTTTTTGTATAAATTGTGTACTATCAATATTTTCAGCAATACAAATTTGTTTAATAAGATCTATTATATTTTTAGTTATTTATTTTAAAAGATCTAGTCAGCAAATAACATTGATAAAACTTCTACAATTACATTAAAAATAATTATATAAACATAAAATTCACTGTTATTTTATCATTTAGTATTTGACGCATTATTTTGCAAATTCCCTTTAATTTTAAACGAAATCGCGTAGTATTATTCGCGAAATGCTGAATTCTCGTAATTACACTGCTTAGTTTTTGTTTGCCTCGAGAGTGTTATGTACGTCAAGAGTTCGCATGACACATTGGAAGTGTAGTAAGTTATGCTGTGTGAAAACTAATCAAAGCTGAATGTTTTAAAATTCAAATATTGCTTTAAAACGTCTTATGTGAACAATAAGTGATGTTAGTACAAATAACAAACACATAACAAGTTCCTGGTATTTGAAGAAGTCGTTCTGTTACAGTCAAAATTCATAATCGGTTAAGACCACTTTTGACTGCAAAAATCCGGCAAAAGTAGTTTTGACTAAGGTCGTTGGCCATTATCACTTTTAACTGTTTTTTGCTGACAAAAGTAGTTTTGACTAAGGACGTTGGTCAATATCACTTTTAACTGATTTTTGCTTACAAAATTAGTTTTGACTACGGGCGTTGGTCGAAACCACTTTTAACTGCAAAATTATTGGGTAATAGTGATTTTGACCAAATTATATCGGTTAGAAGTGGTTTTTACCAAGAATGTTAGTCAAAATTACTTTTGACTTATACTTATGAATTTTTAAACTTAAAAATTACAATTCCTTCAATATTATGTTTTATTTATGTCATTATAATGTATGCGGCCTTAAGGTGTCCCAAGGCCCACCCCAGCCGCACCTTAACCTACTATCGCTGACAAAGCGAGTTTTTACCGATAGTTTGAACTTTAAATCAGGAAAATTTACTTTTGACTAAAAGCATCGGTCAAAATTATTTTTATCTGATTTTTGCAGTCAAAAGTGGTTTTGACCAGTTATGAATTTTAACTGTCACAGTTCCAAGTAGTTGAAGATGTGTGTATTATCTATCTAGTATATGTATTTGCGGATTTCATTTTTATTGTTCTATATCTGTTAAGCCAAATGTATGAACTAAATTAGTCATATAAAACACGTTTAATTTTTTTAATTAATAATGCTAGATTGATTAATTTAGAGAGAAGTTATAACTATAGTTGCAAAAACCTTTCAAAAAAGATAATAACATAGATTACTGTATTGAATAATTAATTGAACAATTCAGTATTGACACGGATATATGATATTATGTTTCTATTTATAAATTTATATAAATACGATTTTCGTTAATTAATTTATAAATAAATTTGAATAACTAACGTAGTGTTTTATTTATTGTTTGTCAAATAGAATTATTGTTTAAAATTTTAAGGTTTTAGGTGTTCAAATATTTACGAGAGTTTTAACTATTTATATGTTCAAGGTATTTAAACACAAGTTAATGACGAAAATTAGGTTATTTATATTCCGCCATAAGGTCAGTTCACCGTTTAGCATCGTGTAGCTTCGTATTAGAGTGCACTATCTCATATCATGAGGTGGGTCTTGTATGCGGCAAAAGTTGAAAACGTAAACAGGAGACGAGCAGCAGCTCCTACGTGTGAAGATTTGAAAATAATAAAAACAGCGACGGCAAACCCTCGTGAAAAACGTGGCAACATTGGAAAATATCTACTTATTTTATTGTAGAGTCATGCTGCAATTATATTATACGTACGTGTAGATCGGCTTGACTGGGGAACGACCACGCTCTCACTGTATACCAGCGTAATATAGCCGCTAAAAGCTGCCGAGTTTCGTACGGTCAGTTTAGAGAATCGGAGACAGTTTTTACTGGAAACGAGGCATTTCATCTTAGTAATCGAGGATAGACGCAGATGTCTATTAGCCATATCATCCACTTACTATCAGTGCGGTGGATGTTAATTTATCACCCTTGTTATATGTATAAATTTCCCTCAATAGTGGAAACCTATGAGAGAGACCTAAATTAAACAGTGGACTTTTGATAGGTAGTAATAAATGAATGTTGTCACTAAATGGATAAAGCAGAAGTATTTGACTAAAACTCAAACAACTAGTAAACTTTATTAAAATATTTAGTAAAAATTGCACATTTAAACAAGCTTTTATGAACTCGTCACATAAGAGCAAAGGTATTTTATACACTTTAATATACTTAAAATTATATAACATTGTTCTTTTAAAAATAAAATAGAGTTGCCAAGACCCAGCGAAGCCAATAAAATCGTGTTGTATTTGAATTTAAACTAAAATGTATATATTTATCTATACAAATAAATAAAATGGAAGGGTACTGTTTGTAATGTCAAAATAACAGCTTTTACAAAATGCATACAAAAGTATATAGGTACTTATAACAAAAAGTAATTTTTAAAATTTTTGTCCCTCTGTCTGTTTATTCCGGCTAATCTCCGAAATGGCTGGACCGATTTTGACGGAACTTTCACTGGCAGATATTTGATGTTATAAGGAGTAACTTAGGCCACTATTAATTTTTTTAAAAGAATTGGGGTTTCGCGTAAAAAATTAAAACTCATGAAATCCAATCGGAGTAAGTTCCACGCGGACGAAGATGCGGGGAACAGCTAGTAATAAAATTTAATTTAATCCTTTAGCTTAAGCGCCAGCTGTAAATTTCGCACCTGAGTTTGATCCCCGCCGGCACCAATGAAATTGTTATTTGCAATTTTAATTGCTGATTTGCCACATGCTCGGCGGTGATTGAACACATCGTAAGGAATCATGCATGTCTGGGAAAATAAAAAAAGAACGAAGACATGTGAAGTTTGCCAGCCCGCATTGACGCAGCGCGGTGGCCACTTCCTTGTTCTAAAACCCTCTCAGTAATGAGAGCCTATTCCAATAGTGGGACGTTTATAGATTGTAACTTCACTCTACTCTACTTCAGTACGTTTAGTCGTATTGTATGTATAATGTACTTCTTTTCGAAAGAAGTAGTCGTAGAAGCGGACGTTTGTTGTTTCGAGAGAAGTAATAATAATAAAGATTCAAACTCATTACAAATAATTGGTGCTAGCGACCCGCTCCGACTTCGCCTGGGTAGGATCTATTAATGTGGTATCATTTATATTTTTTAATTAATCAAAATTTTATTAATTATTGGAATTCATTAAAATACTTATAGCTTTTATGATAAAATATAGCCTAGATTACTCCTGGCATTGCTCCCTATTTGAATCTATTCTGAATTGTGAAATTTAATCACAATTGGTTCAGCCATACCGCAGATTACAAAATAGACAAATAGACAAAACATTTACAAATGGTTGTTCATGTCTTTTAATAACAAGCAAAAGTTATGAAAATAACGTCATATGCTATCTTTTTGTTTTATAATTAGTGTGATAAAAAGAGATCAGCGTGTAATACAAATCCACAAATTCCATATTATGAGACTTATAATCGCTATATATTCTCCATGGTAAGGAATCTATTTAAGAGATTGCTAATATAGTTAACAGATTTTTAACGTCACCCAATTTATTTCTTAATAAAATTATTTACTTATTTGCTGGAACAGCTACCATTATGAAAAATACTTAATGGTAAAGCAGTAAAGGAGTTTTTCACCAGTTTGATACCCTTTTAAGCAATTAGCTCTAATTGTGTCAAGGAAACTATACAATAATCATGATTTAACTGATAGATGAATTAGCTCTATTGATGATTTTGAATACTCTAGCAAAGAGCTATTACAATTTTGGCACCACCTTTTTCTTAGAATGGTATCTAATTATGTCTGTACTGGCATGAGGATAAAAATTGTTAACGCAGCTAGATAATCCAGCCTTGAATAACATTTTGATATCCCACTTCTTAAGTTTCTTTGGCAAATATTGGAGCCTTATGACAGCTCTTGTGTTCTGAAGATTGGGGTACATTAATATACTTTCTCTATTATCTACCGAAATAATACTATTGGAGCTGAAAGAAGGATTATGTGGGCTAAAAGTGCTGGAATCTTCCTCACACGCTCTCACAATTAGAATATTAAATGAAGCAAAATTAAGCAAGCAACCTTTAACACCACTAATAGTAGATAAAATATCTCAAAATATGATATATAAAAATAAAACTAATATTGCTGTAAAATAATATACGAGTATATATCAAGACAATAAAAACTAATAAAAATAATAAATCCACGTTTTCATGGTGTTCTCGGAGCTCTCTACAGAAATTAGCAATTAACCACAAGCAGGTCATGGGCTAGAGCGGTCCCTTCCGCTCTTTACCTGTTTAGACAAAAATTTGAAAAATTTGAAATTCTGAAAGAATTAACAGCCGGGCTAGCTCAGTAGCAGGATTTCTGTGATGTTGTAACTCAATAAAAGATAAAATGAAGCGACTTTTCAACTTTTGAACATTTCCATAAAGCCACGATTATTATCGTAAAAACTTTATAATACCCACTTATTTGTTCTCTTTATATCTTAATATTTTGATTGCATGCTTTGAAAATTTTACAACACAAAACACTGAACCTGTAGTAGATGTATTACTTTTACGTCCCTTTAGGAATTATATCATCGAAATAACAATTATCTGTATGTGTATATCGTGTGTAATTAACTCCATTGTGAATTGTATTTTAGAGTTTATGGAATTAAGGTGAGCACACACAAAGGATTTCTACCATTTTGTTAGTGAGATAAAAGACCTACATATCGCTGACAATTAAACTATGGTCAGTTTTGATGTTCAGTCACTATTCACATGCTTACCTATTGAAGACTGCATCTCAATTGTAACTAGGAAGCTAGAAGATAACAACATGCCTACAGGATATGCAGTATTACTCAAACGCTGCCTCACATCCTTAAAAGAATTAAATTGTATCAGGAAAGCCGCCTCAAAACTGTAGACTTAAAACGCCAATTGCGCAAAGAGAGACCTAAGCTCTCTTATGCCTACACTTATAACTCGTCTTGCCAACTCTACTGCATGCCAATAGGTAAATTTAAGACCAACTTCTAGTTCAGCGAAAAAGGTCTAGCGAGTCATATCAGAGTACATGATAGTCAAAAGCTATTAGGTTCACAGGGTTGGTTGGACGAGGAGTACATTTTTAGTAACAAAGTGGAAAAAAAAACTATTACTGTTACGTTGAATTTAAAATTTTCAGGCGTAATAGATATCAAAATCCTCATGATATGTATAAGAACTGATAGTGATATTGTAAACAATCGAAAGACTAACGAGGCATTTTCATTTATAGATCCAATGTCAAATAAGACCATTTTAATGATGTAATCATATCATATAATATAATAGTTTCATCCTCACCACCGTTAGACAAGCTATAAAACATTATAATAAATTTAAAGATTTGCTTAATTGATCAGGTCTTTCACCGAACGTTTAAAATATTAAAAGAAGATAATTTAAAATTTAAATTTAAACATTCTACCATCTTTTTTGATATAGGTGACTTAAAATATAATTTTTGAATACACCATTAGCTTCGATTGCTTTGATTTTATTACGTATAATGCTGCGTTTATATCAGAGATAACGAAGCGGTGCGCGTCTAAAAATCCAAAAATGACATTACTTCATTTTTTTAGTTTCGCTCAGTGCAGCTCTGGTGTAAAATGGTTTAGCGAAGCGAGGTCTTTGTACAAAACAAACATAACAAGCGAGGGATGTGCGCAAGATGGTATGGTGGCCGCCTACTATATCGCACCACGCTCGCCTGTCCCAGATCCGTCACTTCACTCACGCACGCACCTCACTTCCTCGCCCAGCATTAGTGAAGTGTGTAGAGAGTTTCCTCGTGTAGCTTCGGTGGAATGAGTCACACCGCTCAGGTTCTTTGTACATCTCTGGTGGGAACACGGCCTTAAACTTGGTCCCGCGTACCACAGTAATTTAAGAAATACACAAAAAACATAAAAGAAACGCATTATATCGAAAAAAAATCAATTATAATAATTACAGTCTGTTGACATCCTTTAGAGGTGCACACTTCATCAACATCCATAACATTCCATCCTCGTTGAAGCAATTATCATAAGAATTATATTCAAGGTCAATTATACTTTCATAATTTACTAAATAGCATATTATCATCATCCGACGATAAAAAATAACCTTGTCTGTTCTAGTGCAGATTACGGACAAAGTTTTCTTTCGATAACTTCTTTTGTATACTTACATATTTACCGTGAAAATTAAGAGGTCTACTATGCGTTTTAAATAAGAATAGCATTGGATTTAGTGACAAATTCATTCTATAAAGTCAATTTTCCTGACGCCATCATGACAAGTCATAATTTTAAGATTTTTATGTTTTTTTTAGGTAATCATACAACGTTATGTCTTATTTACAATACATAATATAATACAGTAAGATCAATAAATTACACGATATTAATTTATGTTATAATGGAAGTAACATAAAATACAGCCACTGCATAAAGTTAAAAATAATTTAAGTAAATTTAAATAGTTAATAAATGTATTTTAGTTTAATTTCTTGCAAATTCTTCAAAACTCACTTACAAGTTAATGTGCAATGCAAAGTAAAATGTCCTATTACCACACCACATTACGTACTATGTACCACAAAATAGAGTCTGTTTCATTTTAAAAGCTCCTACTACAATGTGAATTATGCATCCCGAAATAAAGTGAAAAGTATGCAATTCGACAGCTTTCAAATATAGTGAAGACTGTAGCTCCACCGCTAAAAAATGAGCTAGCACTTCAGCAGCAGGTGGCTAATGGCTAGTGGACTAATTCATGGATACTTGCAAACAACTTCAGACGATGATGAACAAAAAACCTCAAGCAATGTTTTTTTTTAATTCGTATTTAATTATTTATAACAATTCATATACAGAATGACAGTCCCATACCTACCTTACCTAACCTAAATTAAAACAATGGATTGTAATACGTGAAGAATAAGAAGAAATGAGATTAAGAACCTACAACCATACAACTATCCCAGGGCTTGCAAACTTGCAATATACTTCAAGAACCGTAACGCAAGAATGGGTGCATTGCTGCTCAAGGGCATAAACCAAGTGCTAGGATATATACGAGTAGGTTAACACAGACGGTCTCATTGTCTGGAGAGCTCTATCACTTTGTAAAAATAATGTCATGCACCGTTAATTATTAAAATAAGTTTTTCTGTCAAAATATTAATAATATTTTATATAGATTATTGACCCAAGATATTGACTTATTTATATTTTTCGATTAATCATGTATACGGCTTTTAATAAATCACAATGGCAATATTTTATTTTCAATCTGTTGTTATAATGGTCAGGTGTTCATAGCGTCTCGCCATCTTTTTATTTGCCGTTGATAATTTACGATCGATGTTGATCATGTTATTGGTCGGTCACGTTGTGTCCTCACGATATTTATGTAAATTTATCAACAGAGAGCAGCAGACAGTGTGGCAGCGACATAGTGACAAAACTTCAATGATTGCGTCGTTATTTTTACGTGTAATAGCAACAACGTTGTTTCTTTTTCTCTCCACGACCGAAATTTATGCAAAATGTAATATTGTTTTTGCATTTTGCGTTGTTATGGTAATTCTTATATTTTTTTTTTAGTGAATGTAATTATTTCTGGAGGTAAAGTACGAACAGTTCGTGAAGTATAACCAAAATAAATTTGAATGGCCTTCAAATTTTGGAAATTATTAAATTACATTATTGAACCGATTTTAAATTATCCTGAGCAATTTTTTTAAAATGATAAATGTAATTATGTCGAAAATTATTTCACGAAGATATTTTAGTTTTTTTCCTCTACTAAATGTATTCAAATTACTTCCAGTATTGACTCTGTATTTTTTCGTAGTCTCTATTGTGTAGTAGTTTTGGTGGACACCTTATCTTCTTTCAATGTTTTCGAATTAATTCGTTCTAGTCTTTGTCAAGAAAGATATCTTAATACTAGAATACTTACACTATGTATGTATATATATGACAAAGTACAACAATTATAATATGATCTACATACATAATATTTCTTTCCAATTCTACAATAATAGAAATTAAATCAAAACCATTTTGGAAATATTTTATGCATTTAATTAGTCAATATCATCAAATCTAAATCATAATATCAAAAGAGTTGTTCCAGTGATTCTTAACTCAACTCCATGCCCTGGCAATCTAAGTCTCTACATATTTTTAAAAGGCATTGTCGTTGTTCTTCTGTTTAGAATTTATAATTTGTTACTTCGTATCTAAAAAACATCACAAAATCCTACTTATATATTTCATTTATTTTATATAGTTTATAATTTATAGAGTTCTTGTATAAACATGCTCTCCATAAAACTGATCTTTAATAATAAAACAAAGAAAACTTTAGTAAAATAAACACATTTTGGCCAAGTCGAGACGACCTACCGATATTGCTTTATAATGTCGTTCAATATTTAACTAGCAATAAGAAAAAAAAATGTCTATTTTTGGCATCTTTAATATTGTGTAATTTTTATAATAAGCACACACATTTAAATAACCGTCTAACAAGAATAAATGTTCAAAATAATTACGAAACACTAAAATTTGTATATAAATCCTTATCAAAGCTTCGTTAAGCAACTCGAAAAACCATGAGTTGTGCAAATTCGTCAACAAAAAACTGCCTAATCATTAGAGTTGTTGATGGAATGGAACTCGAATTCTTCCCCGATTTAACTTTATATTTGCTTAAATATTAGGGTTTCACGGGTATAACCGTTTTGTATGGGTAACTTAAAATTTAAAAAAATACTTTAATTGGAGCCTCTAGATGTGTTTCACTCAGCACATGAGATACTTATTTCTCAAGCTTCTTAATTTTACCGATTTACCGCAAATTTTTTAATATTTTCTTAACACTTAGATCAAATGTCGATGCTAGTGCAGACGTAGCTTGTGATGTATCCGCTTCGACTATATATTTACTATTGAATTGGTTGGTCAGCCGTAGTTTAAGACGTATCTGCTTCAACTAGAGGTTTCAAATAGTCACTATCAACTTTCTTCTCCGGACGGCCACGAACTTCTTTTTGACGTCAGAATTTCCTGAACGAAAGGGATTGAGCCAATAACGTTCGTAACGTTCATAAAAGTAGTACTAGATTCGTATTCGACACTAACATAGCGTGCCGTTTGAGAGGTATTGTTTTAACGTCTGAAATTATGTTAACAGCGATATTGCAGAAAAAGAAACCAAAGAAACAAATGAATAACCGATTAAAAAAATCATAACATGCCTTTAATATATTATATTATATGGTCTTGTTTAAATTTTCATCAGAATTAAAATCGGTTTGTATTTTCATTCCAGTAAATTGCAATGATATTTCACATTAGGCCGATTTTAACAAAGCGTTGAATATTTTCGATCGTTAATTTTACGGCTTTTCTTATTAACGTTTACTTTAGCACCTTGTTAACCTTCGCAGACTCATGTTTTGCCCATGCGGCTATACCTACCGCAGACACAATACATCAAAAATTTGACGCAATGCTGCTCTTTTAAATCCTCATTAGTTCTACGCAATGTACATTTTTTTTTATTATTTATTAGCAATTATCTGCCAGTGTTCATAAATTACGAAAATGGCTATAAAGTTTCGATAATGAGTCATGAACATATTTAGCATTTACAAAAAATCAGTGTGCCTAGTGTCGGGTCAATAGTTCAAGCGCCGTAACAATAATTTTTGGACATTTTTATAGTTATATGTATATTTAAGTAAAACAGTAAAATGATGTCACGAACATTCTGACTCACATCTTTATTTAAATAAATTTATCGAAGACATTCTACAACAAAATGTTACTGTGTATTATATAGTTAAATAAGCCGGATTGGTTCGAAATAAGCGGTTGATTTTTTTAACAGGCTAATAATTTTTAACATTTTAAAACTTCTGTATTACTTGTTCCTTTGCACGTAATTATTTGAAATAAAAACTTTGTTTATGTAACGTTAATATCGATAAAAACGGTAAAGCTTTTATTCCGTTACCTGAAACATCACTGTTCGTTTTGCAAACATTGTAAGTATAATTTAAAAAATCGCATTCTTTGGTTACCATTCCATGCAATTAAATCCAGGCTGTAAATTTCGTCAACAACATTACATTTTTACAGATAAATATAATAAATGTATGTATAAATATAATAAATGTATGCATTTAAAGTTTTGTTGCAGAAATCTAAATACAAATAATAAAAAATAAAAAGTATTTCAGTATAAAGTTGCACTAGTTTCCCGTTGAGTTGTCATCCTTATAAACCCAGTCGGCCTTGTTATAAAACGGTTTATTGATTGTCTCACGCACGCACGCACTCACGCACGCAAGCACGCACGCACGCACGCTCGCACGCACGCACGCATGCACGCACGCGCGAACGCACGCACGCACGCACGCACGAACGCACGCACGCACGCCCGCTAGCAGGCACGCACGCACGCACGCACGCACGCACGCACGCACGCACGCATGCTCTCACGCAAGCACGCACGCTCGCACGCACGCACGCACGCATGCACGCACGCGCGAACGCACGCACGCACGCACGCAAGCACGCACACTGCACACACGCATGCAAGAACGAACGCACGCACGCCCGCACGCAGGCATGCACGCACGCACGCACGCTCACGCAAGCACGCACGCTCGCACGCACGAACGCATGCACGCAAGCGCGAACGCACGCACGCACGCACGCACGCACGAACGCACGCACGCACGCCCGCAAGCAGGCACGCACGCACGCACGCTCTCACGCAAGCACGCTCGCACACACGCACGCACGCATGCACACACACACGCACGCACGCACACACGCACGCACGCACGCACGCACGCACACACACACACACACACATGCACGCACGCACGCACGCACGCACGCACTCTCGCACGCAAGCACGCACGCACGCACGCTCGCACGCACGCCCGCACGCAAGCGCAAACGCACGCACGCACGCACGCACGCACGAACGCACGCACGCACGCCCGCAAGCAGGCACGCACGCACGCACGCACGCTCTCACGCAAGCACGCTCGCACACACGCACGCACGCATGCACACACACACGCACGCACGCACACACGCACGCACGCACGCACGCACGCACAAACACACACACACACGCACGCACGCACGCACGCACGCACGCACTCACGCACGCAAGCACGCACGCACGCACGCTCGCACGCACGTACGCATGCAACACGCGCGAACGCACGCACGCACGCACGCATGCACGCACGCTCTCACGCACGCACGCACGCACGCACACACGCAAGCACACACGAAAGCACGCACGCAACCACGCACGCACGCACTCACGCACGCACGCACGCACGCACGCACGAACGAACACACGCACGCACGCACGCACGCACACACATACACACACACATACAGAGAGAGACAGAGAGAGAAATATAATAATAATTAAAATCTCATCTTTATGGGTAAGATAATGTTCGCGCTTGCCCAATGCGTGTCGGTGAACTTCACATTTCAATATATTTTCTTATTTTTCAGACATACAGGTTTCTTCACGATGTTTTTCCTTCACCGCTGAGCACGTGGTAAAATTTAAATTAACAAAAAAAAATGCAATTAAACATTTCATTGGAGCTGGCGGGAATCGAACCCGGGTTGTTCACGTACTGTGAAATTTAGAGCGAGCGCTTAGCCCCTGAGCTATTACGGCTATTAATAGTTTTTATTAGGAACGCTAACTTAACCCGGGGTTCGTCGTTACCGGGTAAAAAATACCACAGAAGTACATAATAAAAACAATCAATCAATCAATCAACAAATATCTTTTTTTCTACATAATTTAGTTACTTGCCGCCGCTACTTGTTTCAGGTACCTTTCGGCATAGAAACAAGAGACGAGCGGGGAGCGCGGCTGTCAGTTCACATCAGCCGCAGCGGAGTTGTGCAGTTGACAGCACCTGATCAGCCACAGAGGAGATGTCAAGTGAGTATGGGTGAAATATGTATACCCGGTAGCGACCGTTTATGTAACTACTTTTTTGATAAACTTTAAATGTTTTTTGTTTTGTTTTAGCACTTTATTACCTTGAATTTATTAATAAGTGATAGCACTATAGAAGAAATATTGCAACAACAAGATAGTGAGTATGAAATCGTATCAGAAACCGAGAATTATGAGGAACAGTCATCATGACAGTGATACTGAGCAGGAAGCGGATTCTGATGATGTCCATGTCATTTCCCTGCAGTTTGAAGAAGAGGAAGAACCAACTTTACCAGTGCAAAGGGGTAATAGATGATGTACCATTAAAATAAATAAGGCGTGGGAAATACTTAATCCGAAATGGAAAATGCCTACGTTATTGTCAAAAACCACTCAGGAGCTTCGATTGGCTCAGGAAGGGACAAGTTGAAAGAATTAGCCAATAGTTTATTGACGCCTCTTATACACCGCAGATTGCAAGTTGTTTATTTGCCACAGTCCATAAAAACTAAAATCAAGTTTATTTTGGGTTTTGACAAAAACAATGAAGACAATATGCCAAGCTCCTCAAGACAATATGCAATCCATGCATGTCTCTATGTGAATATTGCAACTGGAAGAAAGACCGGAAAAGTAGTGTAGTGGAAAACACGAAAATAATTACAACATATCACGAAAACACTTCGGCTGTATTTTAACCCAGACCATACCACGTAGTAAGTAGCTTTTTATTTTTTTTTATAGGAGAGGGGGCAAACGAGCATGCGGCTCACCTGATGGTAAGTGACTACCGCCGCCCATGAACAACCGCAACACCAGGGGAATTGCAGATGCGTTGCCGGCCTTTTAAAAAGGAGTAGGCTCTTTTCTTGAAGGTCCCTAAGTCGTATCGGTCCGGAAAAATCGTTGGTGGTAAACTATTCCACAAGGAAGTTGTGCGAGGAAGAAAACATCTTCTAAATCGCACAGTGGTGGACCGCCAATCATCCAGATGGTGTGGATGGTATCGGGAGTTCTGCCGCGATGTGCGTTCGTGAAATTTGGCGGCTGGGATTAATCGGAACAATTCATCAGAGCACTCCCCATGGTAAATGCGAAAGAAAATGCTAAGAGATGCAACATCTCTTCGCAGTGTCAATGAGTCGAGCCGATCGGAAAGGACTCGGTCGTCGACGATTCGAGCCGCTCTGTGCTGGATGCGGTCAAGTGGAAGAAGCTGGCACTGGGGAGCCCCAGCCCAGAGATGGGAACAGTATTCCATGTGAGGCCGAAACTGCGCCTTGTAAAGTTGCAGGCGTTGAGCCGGCATGAAATACTGTCCCGCTCTGCTGAGCACGCCAAGCTTTTTAGAGGCCAATTTGGCCTTCTCTTCCAAGTGACCACGAAACTGCACGCTACTCGATATGTCGACGCCGAGGATTCCGATACTGGCTGAGGCAACAAGGGGAGTACCTTGAAACTGAGGAGATACGACAAAGGGGTTCTTTTTAGCGGTAAACGCGCAAACTTGTGTCTTCTGAGGATTAAACTGGACTAGATTTAGTCGCCCCCAATCCGAGACTTTGTCCAGCAAAGACTCGACTTCAGACACAAGTTTGTTCCGGTACTCGGTGACGTTTTCCCGAGAAATATTGGCACGGCCGGTGTATAGAGCATCACCAGTGCTGTCATCTGCATAGCAATGAATGCTACCAGCTTGCAACATATCATTGATATGCAGAAGAAACAGCATTGGTGATAGCACGCAGCCTTGTGGAACACCAGCGTTAATAGGCTTGTAGTCGGAGCATGCACCGTCTACAACGACCTTGATGCTCCGATCTGCAAGAAAGCTGGTGATCCAATTGCATAATTTCTCGGGAAGCCCATAGGAAGGGAGCTTCGAAAGAAGCGCTTTGTGCCAAACCCGATCGAAGGCCTTCGCAATGTCCAAACTAACGGCCAATGCCTCCCCCTTGGACTCTACTGCCAACGCCCATCTATGAGTTAAGTAGACCAGAAGATCACCAGCTGATCGACCCCGACGAAAACCGTACTGGCGGTCACTAATCAGCTGGTGATCCTCAAGGTACCGCATGAGGTGGCAGTTTACAACGGATTCCATTATTTTGGAGAACAAGGGGGTGATGGCGATAGGCCTGTAGTTGGACGGATCTGAGCGGTCGCCTTTTTTAGGGATCGGGTGGACAAAAGCTGTCTTCCATGATTTCGGGACTACGCCTAGGGAGTAGGAGTACCGGAAAAGACGCGTTAGAACCGGTGCCAACTCCGGAGCACACGTCCTCAGCACAATTGGGGGGATTCCGTCAGGCCCACTCGACTTGTGGATGTCAAGGGAGAGGAGTGCTCTGCGAACCGAGCGCTGTGAGAATCGCACATCAGGCATGGAGCACTCACACCGCGGGATGGTCGGCGGTGTGTTCCCCCCGTCATCAACAGTCGAGTTGGACGCAAAAAGGGAGCCTAAAAGGTCGGGCCTTCTCTTTTGCGTCGTGGGCCAGTGAGTCGTCCTCCCTGTGCAGAGATGGTAGTGATGGCTTACAGAAATTCCCTTGGACAGCCTTGGCGAGAGACCAGAATGCACGGGTTCCCGAAGGAAGGCGAACTAATTTCTCGCCAATTCTGCCTATGTGCTCTGACTTTGCCTTGGCAATAACTCTTTTGAAGGACCTGGAGGCGAAGTTATACTTCTTTTTGAGTGTGCTGGTGTTTACATCCCGAGTCACCGAAGCCGCAGCCCAGGCTTGATAACACTCCTGCTTACTGCGTAATGCAGTCTTACAGGAGCGACCAAACCAAGGCTGAGATCTGCCTCCGATGGGTACCACAGATGATGGAATAAATAGTTCCATTCCCTGTAGTACTACATCAGTGACAGAGTCAGCAACAGCGCTGGGATCATCCGGCGAGAAGCAAACCCGCCCCCATGGGTAGGAAGCAAAGAAAGACCGCATTCCGTCCCAATCCGCCGACCTGTAATGCCAAACACGGCGGCAACCTGCAGAACGCAACCGCGAGGGGAGCGTGAGTGGCACCACACTCCGGATCAGACAATGGTCCGAAGAGCCAAGAGGGGCATCGACGGAAACCTGATATCCGTCCGGATGAGAGGTCAGCAGAAGGTCCAACAGGGAAGGTGTATGATCCTCAACATCTGGAATCCGCGTAGGCGATGTAACCAGTTGTGTCAGACCATATGCCAAGGCAAAGTCATAAACAGATCTCCCCGCATGATCGGTTAAACGTGAACCGAGCCATTCGGCGTGGTGGGCGTTAAAATCGCCAAGGATCACGATCTCTGCGGATGGGACCTGTTGTAGCAAGGAATCTGTAGCCATTTGGACGTGGTCGATGAGTCGGTCTGTTTCGGCATTACCGCTATGGGACCTATAGAGGCACACGTAGACGCGCGGATGGTCGTCGCTGTCTACGCGTAGCCAAAGGATGGACAGGTCCGAACCTTCAAGACTGCCGAGGCGTCGAGAACAGATGTCCTCTCTGACATACACGCAAACTCCAGCCCGAGGCACAAAGGAGTGCTCCAATTTGTACCCCGGGTAGGAGAGATACGAAGTATCAGCCGGAGAGGACACCTGCGTCTCGGTCAGAAAGAGCAAGGCCGGCTTCGCCGTCTCAAGATGGTAGTGGACGGCGTTTAGGTTCGAGTGAAGTCCCCTGATGTTGCAGAAATTCACGGATAGCGTGGCAGGGGTCGCCTTGGTCTTGTTGCTCAGTTTGCCCCGAGCAGTTATTGTGTTGAGCGGAATTTTGCCCCCCCCCCAGAATACGCGGGGCAGCCTGAGCACCCACGCTCAGGAGTGGAATAGCATGGTCGTGGATGCTCAGCGAGGGATTCTCCAGGAGTACTGGTACCCTCCTGGGGTAGTTTATGACGTAATTCCGCTACCATGTTGATGGGGGGAGGGGGGGGGGAATTGGGCATCCGGTCACCTGCACTCACCAGACGAAACGCGGAAGCTGAGCTTCCACTTCACGCCGGTATTCTGTGAGGTCGTGGTACTAACCCGGCTCGAGCCGGCCCATACGTGCAACAGCAAAAGCTGCTGCAAGGCTCTACCACCGTTAAACCACCGCTTGTTCCATCGGCCACAAAATTATCTATAAAATACGTACCTATATACTCGTATATATTTGTTTAAATAATAATCAACTCCTAACAGGTGCCGCTTGTGATATATCTCTACGTTATTTATTAAAGTGGCAAAAAATAGGACACCTGCAGAGTTCTTTGATCGTCTCGCATCCAATCAAGTAAATTTACTAAGAAACGGTAGTAGAATTAAAAAAATGACATTTGACAAACGAAATTTTAATTTATAACGTCGAATAATAAAATATTCCATTTCATTTCTATACATATATATGGATTTAGGTCTTATGACTCAGTTGTACAATGACCCCTGAGCGATATGGTCATTTCAAATATTGCGATCATTCATGGTCATTTGTTAGTAAGGGAAGTGACATGTTTAAATTCAAAAGTAACATGTATTTATATACATACATATTTTATTGTACACATTGGCAACAGAAACACACATTCTGTGAAAATTTCAACTGTCTATATATATATATATATATATATATATATATATATATATATATATATATATATATATATATTACGGATCATGAGACACAGCGCAATGACAGACAGACAGACGGGCGAACGGACGGACAGCGGAGTCTTAGGAATAGGATCCCGTTGCTTACCCTTTGGGTACGAAACCGTAAAATGTATCTGTTTCTCTACACTTAGCATATGAAACAAAGCAGCATTAAGCTGTCATTTTACACTGGCATTCTGTGAGATGGTGTACCTAACCCGATCGAGCCGACCTGCATATAACTGCAGCGTGGCTCTACCTCGTAAATTTAAAAGAAATATTTTAATTTAGGAATTTTTATTCATTAAAATAAAAATCTTAATCTTTTAGTTCCAATGTATATACTGTAAAGTAAGATTATTTAATTATTTTTTATAATAAATCTGTTCTTATTCATTAGTTATAATTATTTTTGACAATAAACATATATAATTTATATATGTATATGTGATGATATGTTTGTAGTTTTTTATTGCACTCGTTGGTTGATTAATTATTGACTGATATGAATAGCAAATCGTGCTTTCCGTTTAATCTCAAATTATAATAAGCCATGCGTGTATATTAAAGCAAAGCGAGCAAAAAATATTGCCAATTAATTGCGCCTATAGACACGCTTAATAGGATTAAGGCGTAAAGAACTCGTCATACTGTATTTAAATATTCTATACTATACTCTAAATCCTTGGTTGCTCATAGGGCAAAGGTATGCGCTTGCCTTAGTGTCTTATTGTACGAGACCAAAGCAAGTTTAATCCACTTGAAAATTTTTATCACAGATTTAACTGCTGACTCGGCGGTGAAGAAAAACATCAATAAAAAATATTTGATAAATTAAAAATATTTCGGGCGCAAAGGTGTCAAACGATCACAAAGTCCACCTAATAGTAAGTGTATGCTATAGACATCGATATCTATCCCTGAGGATTAAAAAGGAATGGGTAAAAAGGGTCACCGGTTTTCTAAACTCACCATGTGAAACACAGCAACATTGAGCTGTTATTTTACGCTGGTTTTCTCGAGAGCGTCGTCCTTCCCCGGTTTAGATAATAGTGAAACTTATCTCTAAATTAACTTTTTTGTAAGAAACATGTAGAACATAAGCTTTTTTTAATTTTACAATGACCTATACATTATATAGCTATCTATTTAATTTTTTTAGATGCCAAAGCAAACGTGGGTAATTTTTTGTAACAAATTGTAAGTTACTGTATTGTGGAAACCTTGACCTTTTAAATTTATTACTGACCGACAGCTACTTTTTGTACTTTGTCTATATTGTTCGATATAGTACAAAAATTATTTTTATTTGTTTTTTGTACATGTCTACCAATTCATAAATAGATATATTATTTGCAGAAATAATTTTTAAACAACCATTTAAATACATAAAATTAATATACATACCAGATATCTTTCTATGATTATATCCTACTTACTTTGTATCGCTGTCTTTGTAGTACTTATGCCAATTTACAGGAAAGATTGTAAATTACTTATTCAATATTTTTTATTACTGATAGATGTTATTGGTGTGAGGGCTTATTATCCCCTCATACATTTACATTGATTTACCACGGCAAATAATAAGAATAATTGATGTTATCCTACAAGAATTTACTTACTTTAGTTTAGACAAAAGAGATTTAGTTATAGTTAGAGTAGTCAACCCTGCTACCTAGTAACATCAATAGAGGCACTATTGATGTAACTAGGTAGCACTATTTTCTACCTAGTAGTCTGTATGGGTATTACCAAAGAAGGTGATTTCTGTTTCGGCTGGCAAACATTAATGCAGCCACTGTTGTGTTCCGTTTTAACGTGTATGTAAAACTACAGGTTGAAAAGTGTTTTATCACAATTCTTAGCATAGACAACGCATCTTTAACTCTCTTGTGTGGTAGTGAAAGTGGGGTATTAACTCGTTGTTTACTTCAATAATAATATAAAAATAAGGAAGCACTTTTTTGTGATTATCTTAAAGGCATTGTAAAGGTTCCAGTTTAAAGGCGGCCGCCACGCAATTGATCCTGCGCTTCATTTCACTCATGACGTGCCACATAACTCAAATGACTGGCCATTCGATAAAACATGTACAAATCTACAAGATTTATCATTTTTTGCATAATGTAGATATATATTGGCTAAAACGTATAACCGAAAATAATGGTCGATTTGTCACGCTTTTAAAAAGTTTATTATAATGATAGTATTATATAAATCGTATTAGACTCGTTTAGTATCAAGTTTTTCATAAAAATTAAATCAACACTTTCAGCCTAATTTGATGATTTACGGACAGAAATTGTAACGGAAAACTTACACCATGCGTGCCAATCACATTATTACCCTACTTTTAGACTCTGCCACAGCTGTGTAACATATATACAATAAAAGAAATAGGTTTCAATATTTTGCTCATTAAAATCAATATGACAAGAGTTATGCAAAACTATGATCAGCTCTGATCCATTCTTATTTATTTGCAAGAAGGTAGCCTCTACAAGTGACTCTGTGAAAGGTCAGGGTAGCTCAAAGTACACAGTAATTAAAGGTCATTTTTGGCGATAACCATCAGTAAAACAGTTACCTACATGCGTTAAATAAAAAGCCGTTGATTCCACGTCAACAGACCTTGACATGAAGGACTGTGAAAGAAAAAAGTCAGACAACTTAAGATGGCGTTTACCGTGCCATTAAAATTGAAAATATTTTCTTTACAATTTTATATTTTGTTTTGCTCATATTTAAAATTTCCTTGTTAAAATTTACAAAAATGTCGAATCTTGACAAACAGAAGTGCTCTCAATAAATATTTTCCTTTACCCGCCATAATTTTGAGAGTCATGTGCTTGGTCATTTATTTATTCATAAAACGACAGTCATTTAAAGGACAGCACACACTAAGACGAGATGCGACGCTTACTTCTTACAGCAACTATAAAATATAAGACATATTGTTTAAAATTAGCTATGTGGTAGGGCTTGGTAGTCCATCTGGGTACTCTGACCTGTTTTTGTTACTAAATCCATGTTACACAACAACTATAATAGATACAATAGTACCACCAGTTAGACTGTCAGCTCAGTTACCACACTAATATTTAATTTAAAAAATTGTGCGTTTCCACGGCCGTTCTTTCCTGGATATACTAGCGTCTCAATTATATTTTTTTTATAGGAGAGGGGGCAAACCAGCATGCGGCTCACCTGATGGTAAGTGACTATCGCCGCCCATGAACAACTGCAACACCAAGGAGGGAGTTGCAGATGCGTTGCCGGCCTTTAAAAAAGGAGTAGGCTCTTTTCTTGAAGGTCCCTAAGTCGTATCGGTCCGGAAAAATCGCTGATGGTAATCGATTCCACAAGGAATTCGTATGAGAAGAAAACATCTTCTAAATCGCACAGTGGTGGACCGCCAATCATCCAGATGGTGTAGATGGTTTCGGGAGTTCAACCGCGATGTGCGTTCGTGAAATTTGGCAGCTGGGATTAATCCGAACAATTTCTCAGAGCACTCCCCGTGGAAGATGCGAAAGAAAATGCAAAGGGATTCAACATCTCTTCGCGGAGCCAATGAATCGAGCCGATCGGAAAGGACTCGGTCGTCGACGATTCGAGCCGCTCTGCGCTGGATGCGGTCAAGTGAAAGGAGCTGGCATTGGGGAGCCGCTGCCCAGAGATGGGAACAGTATTCCATGTGATGCCGAACCTGCGCCTTGTAAAGTTGCAGACGGTGTGCCGGCATGAAATACTGTCGCGCACTGCTGAGCACGCCAAGCTTTTTAGAGGCCAATTTTGCCTTCTCTTCCAAGTGACCACGAAACTGCACGTCACTCGATATATCGACTCTGAGGATTCCGATACTGGCTGAGGCAAGAAGGGGAGTGCCTTGAAACTGAGGAGATACGACAAAGGGGTTCATTTTAGCGGTAAACGCGCAAACTTGTGTCTTCTGAGGATTAAACTGGACTAGATTTAGTCGCCCCCAATCCGAGACTTTGTTCAGCAAAGACTCGACTTCAGACACAAATTTGTTCCGGTACTCGGCGACGTTTTCCCGAGAAATATTAGCACGGCCGTTGTATAGAGCATCACCAGTGCTGTCATCCGCATAGCAATGAATGTTACCAGTTAGCAACATATCATTGATATGCAGAAGAAACAGCGTTGGTGATAGCACACAGCCTTGTGGAACACCAGCGTTAATAGGCTTGTAGTCAGAACATGCACCGTCTACAACGACCTTGATGCTCCGATCTGCAAGGAAGCTGGTGATCCAGTTGCACAATTTCTCGGGAAGCCCATAGGAAGGGAGCTTCGAAAGAAGCGCTTTGTGCCAAACCCGATCGAAGGCCTTCGCAATGTCCAGACTAACGGCCAACGCCTCCCCCTTGGACTCTACTGCCTCCGCCCATCTATGGGTCAGGTAGACCAGAAGATCACCAGCTGATCTACCCCGACGAAAACCGTATTGGTGGTCACTAATCAGCTGGTGATCCTCAAGATACCGGATGAGCTGGCAGTTGATAATGGATTCCATTATTTTGGAGAACAAGGAGGTGATGGCGATAGGCCTATAATTGAAAGGGTCTGAGCGGTCGCCTTTTCTAGGGATCGGGTGGACAAAAGCTGTCTTCCATGAATTAGAGACTACGCCTTGGGAGTAGGAGTACCGGAAAAGACGTGTTAGGACCGGTGCCAACTCCGGAGCACACGTCCTCAGTACAATTGGGGGGATTCCGTCAGGTCCACTCGACTTCTGTATGTCCAGGGAGAGGAGTGGTTTGCAAACCGAGCGCTGTGAGAACAGCACATCCGGCATGGAGCACTCACACCGCGGGGTCGAGTTGGACGCAAAAAGGGAGCCTAAAAGGTCGGCTTTGTCTTTTGCCGCTTGGGCCAGTGAATCGTCCTCCCTGTGCAGAGATGGTAGTGATGGCTTACAGAAATTCCCTTGGACAGCCTTGGCGAGCCCAGAATGCACGGGTTTTTTTTAACTTTTTTTTTATAGGATAAGGGTGACAAACGAGCACACAGTCCACCTGATGGTAAGTGGTTGCTGCGGCCCATAGACATCTACATCTCTCCTCGCTTGCGAATCAAAATGCAGATGCGTTGCCAGCCTTGAGGACTAAGATGGAATGCCTCATTTCCAGTAAAAAAGGGCCTCCGGCCACCTTCACTCACCAAGCGAAACGCAGAGGTTAAACTTCTACTTCACGCTGGTATTCTGTGAGGTCGTGGTACGACCCCGGATCGAGCCAGCCCATCCGTGCGACAGCAAAAGCTGCCGCGTGGCTCTACCACTGTTAAAACACGGTTCCCGAAGAAAGGCGAACTAGTTTCTCGCCAATTCTGCCTATGTGCTCTGACTTTGCCTTGGCAATAACTCTTTTGAAGGACCTGGAGGCGAAGTTATACTTCTTTTTGAGTGTGCTGGTGTTTACATCCCGAGTCGCCGAAGCCGCAGCCAAGGCTTGATAACACTCCTGCTTACCGCGTAATGCAGTCTTACAGGAGCGACCAAACCAAAGCTGAGATCTGCCTCCGATGGGTACCACAGATGATGGAATAAATAGTTCCATTCCCTGTAGCACTAAATCAGCGACAGAGTCAGCAACAGCACTGGGATCATCCGGCGAGAAGCAAACCCGCCCCCATGGGTAGGATGCCAAGAAAGACCGCATCCCATCCCAATCCACCGACCTGTAATGCCAAACACGGCGGCAACCTGCAGAACGCAACCGCGAGAGGAGCATGAGTAGCACCACACTCTGGATCAGACAATGGTCCGAAGAGCCGAGAGGGGCATCGACGGAAACCTGATATCCGTCCGGATGAGAGGTCAGCAGAAGGTCCAACAGGGAAGGTGTATGATCCTCAACATCTGGAATCCGCGTAGGAAAAGTAAACAGTTGTGTCAGACCATATGCCAAGGCAAAGTCATAAACAGATCTCACCGCATGATCGGTTAAACGTGAACCGAGCCATTCGGCGTGGTGGGCGTTAAAATCGCCAAGGATCACGATCTCTGCGGATGGGACCTGTTGTAGCAAGGAATCTGTAGCCATTTGTTTCAGCATTACCGCTATGGGACCTATAGAGGCACCCGTAGACGCGCGGATGGTCGTCGCTGTCTACGCGTAGCCAAAAGATGGACAGGTCCGAACCTTCAAGACCGCCGAGGCGTCGAGAACAGATGTCCTCTCTGACATACACGCAAACTCCAGCCCGAGGCACAAAGGAGTGCTCCAATTTGTACCCCGGGCAGGAGAGATACGAAGTATCAGCCGGAGAGGACACCTGCGTCTCGGTCATAAAGAGCAAGGCCAGCTTCGCCGTCTCGAGATGGTAGTGGACGGCGTTTAGGTTCGAGTGAAATCCCCTGATGTTGCAGAAATTCACGGATAGCGTGGCAAGGGTCGCCCTGGTATTGTTGCTCAGTTTGCCCCGAGCAGTTATGTTTTTGAGCGGAATTTTGCCCCCCCCCCCCCCCCCCCACCCAGAATACGCGGGGCAGCCTGAGCACCCACGCTCAGAAGTGGAATAACATGGTCGTGGATACTTATTGCGGGATTCTCCAGGGGTGCTGGTACCCTCCTGGGGTAGTCTTTCGTGTAATTCCGTGGGGGTGGGGGTGGGTGGGGGGGGGGAATTGGGCCTCCGGCCACCTGTACTCACCAGACGAAACGTAGAAGCAGAGCTTCTACTTCACGCCGGTATTCTGTGAGGTCGTGGTACCAACCCGGCTCGAGCCGGCCCATACGTACAACAGCAAAAACTGCCGCGTGGCTCTTTACCACCTAACTCTAACCACCGTTAAAAATTATATGGTATTTCCTGTGGTCTGGCATTGGCATGGAACGCAGTCCAGCTTTTCACTAAAACAGTTGACGTCCATCGGCATTTGCGTGCCGTATCACGTTGCATCGCATCGTCTCAATACAAGTTGAATCTAAAACGTTTTGGATTTAATAAGTACGGCCATCCATACATACGCTGTTTTCACAAGCCCACTACTGAACATAGGCCAAAAAAACCACAAAGCACGGTCCAGAGACACCTGCATTTGAATGACTTTCCTAAATTTAATTAAAAACAAGCTCAGTTTATGTTGTAGAGTCACTCTGCGTCTGCGTAATTCTGACTGTAACATGAATGGATTTGCTCAACCGGAGAGGGTCAGTTTCTTACAAAATATTACCATGAAATAACACCACGATGCCCCTGTGTTTAGAGTATAGGAAGTGACGGGAAGAAGATAGTTTTTTCTCTCTTGACATTAACATATGACATTCTACTTTAGTCCTAAGAATGAGAATGCATCTTAATTTTGATTCTTACTGGGGCATAGATGTAGGCGTTTATGTTTCAAACCATACATTTACAGTCAAGTGGACTGTGTGATTATTTATTAGCCCTGTATATAAAAAATAGTTACAGTAAGATTGACGAACAAGAATTTTATTTCAGTATAGTTATTTCAACACTCTTAAAAACTGAAATTTTAAATAACCGTGCAGTAGAATTAAACAGAAGGTTGTATAAACTTTCATACTGTGATTTAAGTATGATCGTAGTTCATTATAATCACAATGTCGTCAGGATATGATGCTGAAGTTTTTGAAACATAGGAGGTGGTGGTATTGTAACGAAGATTTTTTTGTGTTATTCATTTTTGACGACCCTTACCATTTCTATTGTTGGTTAAATTTTGAGGAAGTTTTTATTGGTATTAAATTTTATCTGTTGATCTAGTTGCACTGTCAATTTAAAGATTTATTAGTGCTTAGTAATAGTTTTTTGTAAGTGAAAGTTCAATTAGAACCTTCAAAATACTTAAATGTGGACAAAATTAAGGTAAATTTTAACAAATCATCAAAACAGTTTTTAATTAATCTAAGTATGTAGTATATTAGTAAACTTAATTATTAAGATTAAAAAGGGAAACAAGTTTGGTTTTAGGCGTTTTAACCTTCTAAAGTTTTAAAAGCTCCTTCCAAATTTAATGTTAACTATAAGTTTCTTTTTTACAGAGAAAGTTTGAAAACAGTCCTCTCCGTAGCTCGATGAGTGACTTTGACTTCCTCATATGACTTGCAGTGAATGATCCCGTGTCAGATCCATATATCATCACCCTATATCAAACCGTGGATGTCGTAAGAGGTAACAGAGGAAAAGAAATCAGGAGATGGGCAGCAGCATCTTTCTGATAATAACTTATAATAATCAATACTGCAGTTGCCTGTGGCAAATATAATATTTAAAATAAAATAGTTTTTATTGTGTTAACAACGCCTCTGTGATATATGAAATATATAATAAAATTAAGTCAATAATTAAATCAACACTTGAAAGTTTCTCCCGCGTGCTACTATAGGCAAAAATTAAAAGGAATGAGTCAAAATACTGATTTATAGACGTCTTACGATGTGGTGTTCTTACGCCAATTCGCGTGTCGGATATATTCACGAAAAATTAAATCCTGTTACTTCGACTACCATCAAATAAATATATCACATTTTAAATTTTTACCTCTTTAACATGTAGTTATAAAATTAACATGAGAATGTACTCAATTGAATAAATAATGAGTCATTAATATTCCAACTTAATTTTTGGAGTTGATAAGATAGCAGTTACTAATTTTCTCAACCAGACGCTATGGCGTCAAGTTGTTATGTCTGATACAATTAAAAATATTATAATGTAACACACTGATAATTTTTTCTGCTGTCTTAATGAAAAAGGCATACGATTTATGTTATAATTGAAGTGTCTAACTGTAATATCGAAATAGCTGCCTTTTATTAAGCTGGGGTTATTTGCCTGTTATTAGGACATTAATAATAACCTTTATTTAATTTTTTGCCAGTCTTTTTTATTTTTTTCTTTTAAAAAACTAACTACTAACACTAAGATTTTCTCCTGTATCATGGAAGCAGTTACATACATAGATTTTACAAGGACAAACATCCAGACCCGGACCAATTATTTGTAGACCATACAAATACTTGTTTCGTGCAGGATCTGGCCGGGCTAATTTTCGGAATGGCTGTACCGATTACGATAAACTTCACTAACAGATAGAGAACAATGCCAGGAGTGGTTAAGTTTGATTCGAAATAATTTTTGTTTATGTTCATTGAAATAGAAACAATGATAAAATAAAGAGGATAGAAGAAGAAAGAAAAAAAGAACAATGGAATTATATAATCTTAAAAGAAAAAAATCTTGAAAACACAACGCTTGAAAAATAGCAAATTTCGCTCTGAAATGCAGAAACAAAAAGGCCTCCGACACATCATAATGTTACAGTAACAGATAGTATATTCTGTCGGAGCTGCATTAGTCGACTAGCGAGCAGACTCTCGCTGCACACTTACTTTATCACAATCACTAAGTACTTATGCAAAGTTCACATCAAATCTATTAGTTATAAGTATTATAAATTATGTACGTAAACTAGCTAACTCTATACTACGTTCCTGTACTTTATTATACCTACATTAAAAAAAAAACGAAATATCGAAAAATCATAAAAAAAACTTTTTTGTAGAACGTTCAATGTTCTACAAAATGACTGTAACGCCTTTATCTTTCAAACTTTTTGATTGTGGATAACAAAAATCAAAACAAGCAAAAAACAATTTCTATGTTATTCTTATGGAAAATCGAAAAGTGCAATGCGGAGCATCTTAATATTAAAATTAAAAGCTCATATTTTCACAGGATCATTTTAATCTAAACGAAACTTTAAAGGCTGTTACTGAGAAAAAAAATATCGTTTTTTTTAATCACCCTAACCTACATCTTTACCGATATTTCTCTATGGCACAAACAGTATAGTGTCAGCAAATATAAGCTTCAATTTATTGGCGTTTCATTAATTATTTTTTGATCTATTTTCCCAGCATACCGAAGAATTGTTATACATCTGCAGGTTTTATTGTTTTAGCTTTACGCTTCTGGATCTATGTCTAAAAATGTTTTATCTATCGATTTACCTTAATTACTATCACCAGTGGTTTTTTTTGGGTCCTTCGAACCCTTAAGAGGAGAAGAGGATTTGCAGTGCATCTTTAATTTCTCTGGGGTTGCACTTGTCCATGGGCGTCGTCAATCACATCAGGTAAGCCGATTACTCGTTTTTTTTTAAAAATTTTTTCTTCAGTTTGTTGAATAATAGTACGGCGGGGCAAGCAGGTTATACCTGAAATTGTTTTCGAATTTGATTCGATTTTTGATCAAAGCTGAAAGCTGTTATCAGCACCGTTAGTCACATCCGAATATTTCATTATACGGATATCATTTTTATTAATTTAAAAATTTACTTCTTAAATATTCGTTACATAAATAGGACAAACTAATGAATTGGTCACATCTACGTGCGATTAATAGCGCCATCTAGAAGCGGACAACAGCTAACTACGTTATCAGCAGTTTGAAATTTAAATGAGTTCTAATAAAATTCGATTGATTTAGAACTCGATTCTGTCGGAAGTAGGCCGGAAGAATCCCAACTGTTCAATGATCAGTGATGTGGAGCCACTTCAACGGTCAAAGTTGCAAGATATGTAGGTATAATATTATATAGCGTAAGAAAATCCAACGTCGTTGTCCTGTGGGTCTCATATATGAGTTGACAGATGAAAATATACACAGGAGATGCGTAACAACAACAACAATTGATAACAGCTCAAAATAATACTTAAAATAATTAATATTTCAGACTGCAAAATACGGAGACCACTTCTTTCCACTTGCTACGATCCTTACATACTTGTTTTGCTTCGTCCACTTTCATTATTCCCTTCATACATGCTCTACTATTTAGGGTACTCTTGACCTGGCCTTTTTTCAGGACGTCCCTGATTTGGTCTAGAAATGTCCGCCTAGGTCTACCCCTTCCAACACTTTCATTCACACTCGCCTTATACACTTTTTTCGTCAATCGTTCTTCATTCATTCTCTCGACATGGCCAAACCATCTCAGCATACCTTTCTCAATTTTTGTCACTTCATCTTCTTGGTCTCTGCCTACCCCTACGGGAAAGAGGCGTGATTATATGTATGTATGTATGCAAAATACAGGTTTGTTCTAGTTTGGGGTCCACCGGAGAATATTTGTATATCTTTTCTTGAATATTGTTTAACTCACATTGTACATTTGTTAATAATCTTTATATATAAAAATTACGTTCACGTTGTTTGTCCGCGATGAACTAAACTGCTGAACTGATTTCAATGAAATTTTGCACACTGTGTGCAGTTCGGTCCATCTTGAAGATAGGATAGTTTTTATCTTGATAAGTGACGCTCAATATTTTTTTATTACGAATTTAAGGATTTTTTATATGAAGGGTCGTCGAAAAAGGCAGAACAACGTCTGCCTGGCCAGCTAGTATACAATAAAAAAATATTTTTGTATTTACTATGACAAAATATCCTCACTGTGAGTCAATGTATGGGGGTGGGGAGCTATTTTCGGCAATGGATTCAATAGCTTGTAATGAATTAATTAATATATTACACGTATATTTATTGTTATTAGCGTTCCAAAGTTATATAGTTGTTAGCTTGTTAGCTTTTATTTTTGTTAATAAAAAAGTTATACTTAGTTGTTAATAAGCGCTAAGCTGATTTTAATTTTATGATCGTTCAATCGATTTACCTATTAATAATAATTCAAATGCTGGTTCTTATTCGTGATCGAACCAGCTCTGATGGTTTGTTTTATCTAATACATTTACAAATACATTATGCTAATCTTTCATTCCTTTTTTATGTTATCATTATTTTCTAATCTAAGACAAAATGGATGAATCATAAGAGATCTAATGACCAAATGAATAAGCAAAAAAGTAAAAAAATTAAAAAATAAGCAAATAAAAATATGCTAGAGGTGACATACTTGACCCTTGATAAAATTTTCGATTTTGATTTTACAATTATATTATGTGTGATTTATTCCTTTTATATTCTCATATAATTATAATAAATTTAGGAATTGTTATCCGAGTCACTTCATCCCACATTGCAAGTACCTACAGATTTCACTTTTTCCATACACAGTACCAACCGAGCTCAGAGTTCATTTAACGGTAAGTGATTCTGTGGCCGATAGACACGTAACTTTCCTTGCTTAAAATTCAAAGGCAAATGCGTTGTCACTCAAGTTTCCTTGATTTAAAATCAAAAGGCAACTGCGCGATCACTTGTGAGGGCTAAGACGGAAATCAAGAATAGCAGATATCACACTTTCATAAAAATCCGTTTACTATGTATTATATTTATTTATTTATAAGGGTCACCGACAGATGATACACAAACACTAAAAACAAGATACAAGCATTGTGCATGTATAATAGAATAGAATTAAAAAAAAATTGATTTAGCGATCACCTCATTTTCAGAGGTTATCTAAATTTATGAACATTATTAATATCTATTATATAACTAGCTGACCCGACGAACTTCGTACCGCCTAACAGTACATTTTTTAATACTTATTCTGCTATTCGGGCCACCAGGTCAGCTAGTTAGATAAAAAAAGAAAAAATAAAGTTGATAAGTCAACAAATGACAAAAAATAAAAATTATAAATGTTTTGCCTTCCCGGAAACTCTTCACTAACACTTAGACTTTATGGTATGGTATTAAATCTCAAATTGACTTTTAAGTATTATTACGAATTTTTTGTATGGGAATATAGAAAAGTGTTGTTTTTAGACTTTTTCAAGCAATATTTTAAATTTTTCTCTCCGTAAGAACCATCTTCGTACTTCAAGGAATATTATAAAAAAAGAATTAGCGAAATCGGTTCAGCTGCTCTCGAGATTTGCGCTTAGCAACACATTCAGCGATTCATTTTTATATATATAAGATATGCAGGAAATGACTTTTACAATGTATGCACTGTATAGTACTATTATATATGCATAAGATGACTTTTACTTCCTTCTTATTCTTTTCTTCTTTATCAACCTGTAAAAGTCTGCTGGACAAAGTCTTCTCTTATTGCAAAGAGAACTTGCCATAATTGCCACGCTTAGTAGGGAGATTAACGATCGCAATAAGTACCAAAAAATAGCAAAATAGCAGCTTAATACAGCTGTGTTTCGTTTGGTGAGTGTTGAAAACCGGAGACCTTTTTAACTGGAAAAGAGGCTTTCCATCTTAGTCCTCACGGGTGTCAACAACTCATTTACATTTTATTTCGTAATCGAGGATAGATGTAGATGTCTATGCGCTACAGCAACCACTTACCATCAGGTGGAATGTGTGCTCATTTGCCACGCTTATCCTATAAAAAAATACCAGAAGCCTGGCATCTTTGAAGCTACTCCCTGTTGCCGTTGTCTATCTTAAGGCATGAGATCTTTCTGGGACTTTCCGTAGTCGCTTTTTTTTATAGGATAAGGGTGACAAACGAGCACACAGTCCACCTGATGGTAAGTGGTTGCTTTGGCGTATAGACATCTACATCTATCTTCGATTACGAATCAAAGTGCAGATGCGTTGTCACCAGTGAAGACTAAGATGGAATGCCTCGTTTCCAGTAAAAAGGGTCTCCGGTTCTCAACACTCACCATACGAAACACAGCAGTATTAAGCTGCTATTTTACATTGGTATTCTGTGAGAGCGTGGTCCTTCCCCGAGGTCGAGCCGACCCATTCGTGCTACAACTATACTACTAATAGCTGCAGCATGGCTCTACCACGTATAAGATACCAGTGTAAAGAAATTGGGGTAATAGATTATCTTATATCACCACCATATTGCAAAAGTCTAGTTTCCCTAGGAACCAAGTAATTATTGAGGTTCAAATCCAGTAGGGGTTAAAGAGTATTGGAATTATGATATCAATATATTAACCGCATAATATTGTAGTGAGTTATAATTACATAATTTATGTAACAATTTTTTTCAATTTCTCAGATTTGTTGAATCAGAAATTGAAATTACAATAAATTATTTAATTGGTGCCGGCGCGATGGAACTTGGTTTGCTCGTGTACCTACGTATTAAAAGTTTTAATAAGGCAAGTTATCATCCCCTGTCATTATATTCTGCCTGCATAGTTGTAGTAATGAGAGGCCTGTGCCCAGCAGTGGGACATACTTTATACTTAAATTTTAATTTTAATAAATATTAAAAATGACGGATGTTCGTATGAATGACCAGTACACTGAACTACATGAAAATCTTTTTGTATCTCAAATAAATGTCTAATAACCTTGATGTTTTAAGATTTAAATTTTATATAACATAGTATATACAAAATATATTGGAGTCAGTTCCTCATTTTTTCATATATTCCTTCTTCAAGGTAACCTTACTAATAACATATTATTCAACAAAATTTTAAATGTCAAAATTGGTATTAGTTACGCTTACATAATATGTACATATTATTATGTAATTACTCTAAGGTTAAGCTTCAATCCAATACAATGATGACACCAGTCTGTGACTCACTGGACATGCACTGACCGTAATGTTCAAGTTATAAACACGCCATCTATTTATTTCCTATGGAAATATTAAACATTTTACTCCACTTAAATTCAATACAACTTACTTTCCACGTAGCTCCATACATAACCGACAGATGGGGGTAATGACGGGTATTAAATATATAATTTTATATTGTATTAAGTACCTATCTAAATAAATAAAGCTCTGATAATATTTTTTTATTACTATCTTCTAAATAAATAAATACATTCACTGATTTTTTTAATATGCTAGAACAAATAAAAGTTTTAACTTATTTCATATACAATACAGCCTTCAATAATAGTACCTATGTAAGTTAAAAATTAAAAATTAAATAGCTACAGGTTTTTTAAAATTATAGACATTCAATAAAAAGTGGGAAACAATCTTTTAAATTGTCATCAGTCACTGCTTTTGCTATTGGTGAATGTGTATTCCTCAGTTTTATTTTTGTATTGTCATTGAAAACAACCTCATTAAAGGAATCCACTATGAGGTTGTTATGAGGGTGTGTTATTATTTTATCAGGCATCGGTAACTGTTTTGCGTGGCCACTTATGAAGCCAAGTTGTCTGCAAATACCTTCAAGTTGGGACTTAGTGTGGTTTTGCGAGGAGAAACATTTCGTGTACCAAACTCCATGAGATCGCACTATCACCTTGCCCTTACCATAACTGGAAATGAATTCAAATTAAATACAGGACACATGCCAGAAAATAAAAATAAAAATTCAACATCCATCACCACTGCCAGAGAATCCTTTACTGAATGAATATAGATTAATAAATAATTATCGTGGATATCGGAAAAAGCAAATACTAGGATTATAGACATTAAAGTGATCTATTTAACCTCGATAGATTGTCGTATAACCATTTTACGTGATTGCATCTTTCTTAAGTAGTAGAGTCGCGCTGCAGCAAAATATGTCTGCAGCTCGAATATTTCGGACCAAACGGGTATGGAGCACACTCAAAATATTAGAAATAGCAACATAGGTAATTGTTGCTGTGTTCCTTATAGTGAGTGATGTGAATCGGAGACCATTTTTACTGGTAACGAAGCATTCCATCTTCAGGGGTGACAAAGCATATGTATTTGGTTTCAGAATCAAAAACAGATGTAAATGTCAATTGGGCTACTGCATTAAATTATTATCAGGTGGGGCGTAATGTCAGCTGCACATTTATTATCGGTGAGAAGAGTAAAAGATGATCTGTTATTGTGCCCGCTTGTCAAGCGAGGCGATTACGCCAAAAGCTCCTTGCTGTGAAAATTCCGAAAACCGATAAATCCTATATGATAGGATGATAAATTATATGAACCAGATAAACCAGTTGAAAAATCTTAGGGAATACATGAAAGAGGTGACCTCTTCCATGTATTCCCTAAGATTTTTCAGTCTGCTACTCAACGGCTACTGCACGTCATGAACACGTACAACCAACTTCGAACAAAGACTAGCAAGTACTTTGTTAAATGTGAGTACACAAGACAAGGGTGATAATCGAGTACATACCAACTGATGATAGTAAGTGGATGCTGTGGCCTATAGACATCACATATAATCATATAGATTCGTTGTCACTCCTGACTACCACGATTGAATAACTAGATAACAGTGAAAAGGGTCTCCGCTTCCCCTGTATATTTCGGAATTTTTTCCAGAAAGAGTCCAGATAGCTTTCAGAAGATTATAGTTATTTATAGTAGAACAATATTTTAGGAATAAATTAATTTCATTTTATAATTTACTATTTATGCGTTGTAGTGCCTCTTTTCTGTGAAAAACTTCCCGGTTACAAATTTACAAAACTTTCATGTAATAAAATGAATGGTATAGGATCGCATAGAAGACCACCAAACTAAATAATATTCATTTTGCTCCATAAGATTACAAAATAATTCATGTTAAAAGAGCAAAATATTAATAAATAAAATTTGTTAAGTGTAGATATAATGTTAGGTATATTTAAAACGTATATAGTACTTACGGTGTGCCCTCAGGAGCACTTAACGCAAGACATGTGTTTTCATCTTCTCCATTAGGACAATCACGTATGCCATCACAAACCATATCAAAAGCGACACAATTACCTTCCACTGAAGCTCTATTACACCTGCACATGAATAATTTATTTATATATTTTTTATTTCCTAAAGAAGGAAAATACTTAAATTATTATATACATGTAGTGTAATAAGCAATTAGAAGGTATGTGACTCAACAATAAAACAGATAGCAATCTAATTAAAGAAGTCAAGCCTTATTCCCTTTACGTTTTTTTGTACATACCATGTTTGGGAAATAAATTGATTTAAATATATTTGTCTTAAGAAATTTAATTATTGTACGATAAAACTTTCATCTTCAAAAGTCTTTAAATATGGAAACAATAAGGATAACTTAAAAAAAGTTTACCTACATAAAACTGTGCTTAGCAAAACATTTGCAAAACTTAGGATTTTCATCACTCCTATCATGGCAATGAAGTACTCCGTCACAAAGTCTCGAAGGCATGACACGACCGAGATAATCGGAACAAATCGTTTGGCCAGGTTCATCGGTACCATCCTCGCAATCGTCTTGGCCATTTTTGAATAATTCTTTTGGTATACATCTGCCGTTTTGACATTTTAGTTGATCAACCGTACAGTCTGTAATTCAATAAATTAAGGGAAAGTTAAAGTTACAGCCTCTATATATTCCATAGCAGGGTACAAGGCTCCTTTCATTTCTAAAAGGGTTTTTAGGGCAAGTATGTTGTTTCCGCCAGGATGCCCCAATACGTGTTAGCAGACATCGCATCATTATCATTACAACCTTTCACAAGTTCACTGCTGAACATAAACCACCTGCATCCATCGACTTCCTGCATGTCTTACCATTTCGTTACTCTATTTATTGGGAGGCTACCCCACATGTTAGGATACAATTATTTAGGACAATACAATTTATTAGGATGAATTTATATCCCATAATGCAAGCCAATGAGTAAAGCTAATTTTAAACATTTTATTTTAACAAATTTTAAATTTCCTCAAGTTTTAAGTAATGATGATTCATAGTCATATCTTAACGCGATAAAATTAGTAAAGCCCACTTCCATTTAATAATGATGTCATTAAATGGAAGTGAACTCAACTCAGCCCTTCACTTGCTAATACCAATAAATTGATATAGGTAGCACTTTCTTCATAAATATTTTTTACTAACCTACATTTTAAAAAGAACAATATTTACCACATCCACTGTAATGAGGATCTTCTGAACAAATTCGAGACTTTTTTTCGCAAGCTTCTTGGGATTCATCCCTCCCGTCTTCGCAATGCCTTATTCCATCACATGTGTTACGTAATTTTATACATCGCCCGCGTCCACATCTTTGTCCCTCACATTCTTCGAGTTGTTCAATATTCGAGGATCCTGGATGGGAATTATCTATAAAATGGAGAAAATTATTATAAGAAGAACTATTTTCCCTTTAAGAATAATTATTTAAAGAAATTTAATGAACCTTTTAAAATCTTCATTTCATTTTTAATATTTCCAATATCAGTACTTATTATCTTATTGCTTATTCCACATTCTCCCCTGCTATCTACAAACGAGGCAGCAGGGTACCATCCCAGATTAGTATGACAGCTGATAATTCCAGCCCACGGTCGTTGTGAGATTTCGTTTGGCTGTAAAATACTTTGAATATAAGATAGTAATATAATACCCCATGCAAAATCTAGGAAACAATGTAGGAAATTGACAATTACCCAAAGTTAATGGAAAAGTAAATTATAAATATAAAAATCAAACTTGAAATTTACAGATACTTACAGAGCAAATGCTGGAATTCGAACTTAATACAAAACACCTATTATGAGCAGAACAGTTATGTGTTGTTTCATTCAAGAGCACGCTTATTGTATTATTACTATGATCTTCACCTACTGCAATACAAACGGTCTGATTATCTTCTGGTATATACCTAAAATGAAATTCATTAGTAGTAGTAGTAGGTTCTGTTTCTATGATTCTTAATAAAAAAAATACTTACGTAAACATTGTTGTCATTGGTTTTACCATGCTAGAATATTTAGCTTTGCCATTCAAACGTAAAAGAGTAACTTTGCTATTATATAAATCCCTTTTGGCATCGACTTGGAATATTTGTTCATAAGGCCCAATTGTTGAAGGAAGGGTTTTATAAGAACCAAGTATCACTGCAATATACTGGCGGCTGAAACTTTTTAAATTTTTATATAAAATCTAACAATCAAACCAAAATTAAAACAAATTACGTAACTTTATATATAAACCTTACGAAAATATAATATAAGAAAATGCGATTTATATTATTAGTCGTATTATATCATCTTTGAACATCATGATGCATTATTGGATCGAAGTTCCTTATCGGACGGTACGAATTTGGTGGATTGGAGCTAGGCGAGAAAAAGTGTAATATTTTTCCATCACGACCCCTTCTGACGTAGTTTAGATGGCCTTGGCGGCTATAAGGAAGCGAGATGGAATAATATCCATGTCCCTCGCACTTTTCCTTATCTTGCCATGAAATAAATATTATTTTATTTTAAATGACGCTTCATTTTAATAGATCAATAATAATTACTACGAAAGGAACTTACTTCAAACCGAGTGTTCCACGATACTCACGCATGTTTTTTTACGCTTCGATGATTTAAATGTATATTATTCTAGCAGTTAAAAAATAAACCGCGCTTCAGAAGAGGCATAATATGTGATTGTGTTATATAAGCTCGTGAATAATACTTACAGTGTATTCCACAGGCAAGAATGGCTAACTAAAACCCAGGAAAGATCTATCAAAACCCCAGTACATTTATATAAGCCATTAACATAAATTTTTGCAATCCATGGCAATTCCAAGTTAAAGTTGTTTTCTGTTTTTTGATTAAAAGACGCTTCTTGAGTAAAATGAAAGTTAGTAAAAAGTGACTGATCACAGAAGACATAAACGGTCATACATGTTTTTGTTATATTTGGCACACATTGTTCTTTAAGAACTTCAGGCTCTTTGATTAACATTTCTGAAGGTGGCTCGTCAATTCTATTTGCATTTATATAAGTAAAATGCACAGGCGACTTAACATTCCTTTTTCTCCGTTTTTGTATTATATTTCCACTAAGTAAATTTTCTTCTCTTATATTTATATATTTTATTAGATATCGGTTGGCAGAACTGTAAATAAAAACTTTTTTATAACTTCAACAAAATATATTAGCAACGTAGTAACAAATTTTTTTCCTCTGAAAATTTCTAAACAAAAATTAACAAAGGTAATAGCAGAAAGGCTTAACAAATAAAAAACTGGACAAATGCGAGTAGGACTTGCCTCCTGAGGGTTCCGTATAAACAATAATCGTAATAGTCCATTCATCCCAGAAATCTTAGGCAAGATATGCACCGACTGACATTTTTGTTAAAGCAACATTGCTCTAATAAAAAATTGAAAAATAAAGATAGCTTTGCAGTGGAAAAATATTAGAATTTGGTATCTCTACCTGTGACCCAGAAAAATACACTTGGTCTATCGAGATGATGGGCAGACAGACGGACGGTAGGACAGATAAGAAATTGATCCTTTTCGTTTAAGGGTTCTGTTTTTTTGAGGTACGGAACTTTCATAATTATCAATTAATTAACCTAGTAGAGACCCGGAGATTCTTTTACTGGAATAGAGGCATTCCATCTTAGTCCTCACGGCTGACAACGCATCTGCATTTTAATTCGCAAACGTATGTAGATGTCTATGTGCCACAGTAACCACTTACCATCAGATGGGTTTGGTGCTCGCTTGTCATCCATATCTTATAAAAAAACACAAATTCCTAGCCGTATTTTTACGGTTCCGTAGTTATACAACAAGGAACCCTTATAGTTTCGTCATGTCCGTTCATCTATCTGTCCGCGGTTTTACTCACAGACCCTCGGTGCTACAAACCTCTAATTTGGCATAGTTATAGATATTGATCACGCCTACAAAAATGTGAACTGCGGACACTTCCTTGCCCTAAAACCCTTTCAGAAATAAGAGGAGGCCTGTGCCCAGCAGTGGGACATATATAGGCTGTAAGTTTACTGTACTTTACTTTGTCAAGATGGTGTATGTTGAAATATCTAAGCAGTTTTTACACTGTTAAGTGCAAAAATTACATTAAAGCTTCTACTGTAATTTGTTCATAAATAAATATATAAATAAACTATTTTTATAGTAATGCTATTTTATATGGCCCAAGCTATATCATAAATTATGAAAGACTCAATCTGATTGCACGTTTTAATTACATTATTATTTGACACGATTTTCTGCAAGTATTTGAAGGAAAAACACACCGTTAAAAATAACTAATTTTTACATTTTAGTGTCTGAAGTGTGAATTAAGTGACGTCTTAAGTTGACGTTTGAAAAAAGGATGTATTCACATTATCACCCTAACATTTTTTTTAATAATACTAGTAGTGCTGACACTACTAATAGTATTATATTAATATTGTTATACTTAAATTCCTTAATTATTAAAGAACTTACCGAAATCCTAAATAATGACAAATATCATTTGCAGTTTGTTCTTGTTGTTGTAAAGACAAATTATCTTCACAAGAAATTTGCCAGTCACCTTTGTGTTTTACAGATACAAATCCATCTAATTTTAACTTTGGTTGTCCATCAAATTCGTAAAAGATTTCTTTACCATTTGATAAAGCAACTAGAACCGGACATTTTGAAGAATATTAGTAGAATGTTTGGAATAGTAAATTGATTAATTATATTTTAATTTCATTTACTTACAACAATCCTGTTCATCTTCACCATGAGGACAATTTATAATTCCATCACAAACATATTGCGACGGCAAACAGGTTTGACTTTTCTTGCATAAAAATTGATCTTCACTACAAAGAACTATGAAAAGTTTTAATTTTAAAGGAAGAAAAGATAGAAGAAAAGTAATTACTAATATTATATTAATATTTAAAGAAACTTACAACAGTCGAGTTCATCTTGCCCAGCAATGCAATCAAAATTTCCATCACATAAAAGATTTTTGTTAAATGTAAGCAAATAATCTTTACATGTACAATCTTGTTCGTCCGTACCATCTTCACAGTCAGCTTTCTGGTCACAACGCTTATTAAAAGGCACAGATTGATTAATCCTAAAAAATATATCAAAAATCACACGTCGTGCACAAATTATTAGGTGCACGTTATCAATGATAAATAAAATATTATGAATTGGTTACCGTCTACATTGAAATTCTATGGGAACTCGATATTGATTTAGAATTTTCGCAGGAAGAAGTTTTTTTATTTCATATGAAATATTCTGAGATTTTTCATCGACAAGAACATCAGATTCGTTTAGTTTTTGTACATTATAATTAACCGTCATTTTGTCAAGACCACTTGTCGTTGGATTTTTATTTGTAGCAGTTTCTTCCAAATGTTTTGGAAATTCTGTTGGATGTTCAGAAGAGTGGTCTTCAACATGTATCTGACTTTCTTGATTTAACGTTACTTGAAAAGCATTTTCTGTTGTATTCACATCATTATTCCATTTGGAAAAAGTAATATGATCCATTTCATGATTAGTTGTACTTATTTCATTTTGCTCTGTCGATTGATATAAGCTTTTTAAAGTTGTTATTTCATCATTTATTGTTAAAATTTGGTTACTTATATTTTTAGAAGAAGCTAAATTTATAAAAAACGGTGTGGTTCCTGTAGTTGTTTTGTCTTCAGATTCAAGTGAGCTTCTTGATTCCTTAAATTCATTACTGTTCTCTTTTACATGCGATGACATAGTCTCCAAAATATTGTTTGGTTTATTAATAGATATTGTATGTGTATCCAATATTTCATTAGTAGTTAATATTATAGGGTCAAGAGTTACGTGTTCGTTTGAAGTTTGTGTCATACTTGTTTCTTCTGAAGTATCAGTACTATCAATTTCAATAGTTGACGCATGCTTGAAGTCGTTTTCCAAAGATGTAAGGTCTTGTAAAGAGTTGTTTATATCCTGCTTAACCGTTGAAAGTGTATCTTCCGATTTTGGTGAATGTATTTCTAAATTATCAAATTCTGTCACAGTATTTAGTGTGTTTAATGTAGTAGACATGAAAGAAACTTTTACGTTTGCATCTTTATTTTCAAATATTTCAAAGGTGTCATTTACTGTTTTTAGTTTTCCGTTTTTGGTTTCTGTTACATCATTACTTTCACTTAAAGTATTATCACTAAACGTCTTTAGATTCTTATAATCACAACTGATTTCATCTTCACCACTTAAGCAATCAATTATTCCATCACACATTCTCTTTTTGGGTAAGCATTTCGTAATTCCCGATTCACATCTAAATCCTGGACATTCTTGTTTCGGTTGTATTGATGGTAGACTATTTGAAACTGCGAATAAAGAAGTGTACTTAATTTTATTTATTGTCATAAGTTACTGTTAATTTGAAGCATTCCATATAGTGATATAAAAAAGCTTTACTAAAGCATAATGATATTTTATGTTTACTCGAAATCTACAAATTTAAATGAAACTCAGTTTTAAGGATTTTATCGCGTATATTAACTTATTTTAAATTCTCGGCGTTTCAAGAACTTTACAGCATGCATGGTCACGGGTGGAAGGGGAGGGCGGGGAGCTGAGGTGTTCGATATTCCAATGACATAGTTAACCACGGCTAGCTTTAGTTTTAAAATTATTAATTATTGATCTGATCTACGCGAAATGAGCGTATAGTATATTGAAATCGTGCAGTTGTATGCTTGAATTTGATTTTTTTTATTAATTATAGGGTCCCAAGCAGATGGCAGTGCCCAGCCATGTTCTCTATTGAAATTAGAATTTTTTATTATTATTTCAATAGCCGCGCGAGTCATCCTTGGAAGAAATTGACGTTCTTTTGTGGTGTATATAATCTCATGTAGTGACGGGGGCGATCCTGTACGTATTCACAGACTGCAGACTTGTCTTGAATCGACCTTTTGGGAATTCTCTTTTTTTTAATAGGAGAGGGGGCAAACGAACATGCGGCTCACCTAATGGTAAGTGACTTCCGCCGCCCATGAACAACCGCAACACCAGGGGAATTGCAGATGCGTTGCCGGCTTTTTAAAAAGGAGTAGGCTCTTTTTTTGAAGGTCCCTAAGTCGTATCGGTCCGGAAAAAGCGCTGATGGTAATCGATTCCACAAGGAGGTCGTGCGAGGAAGAAAACATCTTCTAAATCGCACAGTGGTGGACCGCCAATCATCCAGATGGTATGAATGGTATCGGGAGTTCTGCCGCGAAGTGCGTTCATGAAATTTGGCGGCTGGGATTAATCCGAACAATTCCTCAGAGCACTCCCCGTGGTAGATGCGAAAGAAAATGCAAAGGGATGCAACATCTCTTCGCAGTGCCAATGAATCGAGCCGATCGGAAAGGATTCGGTCGTCGACGATTCGAGCCGCTCTGCGCTGGATGCGGTCAAGTGGAAGGAGCTGGCACTGGGGAGCCCCTGCCCAGAGATGGGAACAGTATTCTATGTGAGGCCGAACCTGCGCATTGTAAAGTTGCAGGCGGTGTGCCGGCATAAAATACTGTCCCGCTCTGCTGAGCACGCCAAGCTTTTTAGAGGCCAATTTGGCTTTCTCTTCCAAGTGACCACGAAACTGCAGGTCACTCGATATGTCGACTCCGGGGATAGAGGCGTAGATCTGACCAAAAATTTAAAATTTTAAACTGAAGGTAACATTTAGACGTTGAAAACTTCAGCCCCCCCGTGACATATATGCTGTAAAGTAGGTACTCGAATTGTGGGGAATTTAAAATAAGTTAATATACGCGATACAATGCGTAAAATTTATTTTAATTTACTTAAGCAAATTTATAGTACAGAGACCGCAAAACTGAACTTACGAATATGAAATTTTATCCATTCTGTGAAAATACTGACTCTTGTATAAACACCCGGTTCATCTTTACGTGCACATCCGTCGCCATGACTGACAATACCAGCTACATACCATTGCTGTGCATTTAGAGGATTTTTACATATAAGGGGACCGCCGCTATCACCCTGAATAAGTAAATAATAATTATTTTTTCTCTTATTTTATAATGGTAGTAGAAGAGCCAGGGAGAAGCATTTTTCAAGCATTTGCTTTAAACTGATTACTGTAATGATATAGAAGTTTTCTTTAACATAACTGCTGAATTTAATTTTATTAAGGCCAACTAAAATGACAACTTATCACCTAGCAACAATAAATAATAAAATGAAACTTTTCATGAAAAATGAAACCCGACTTGTGTACGTGGTAGAGCCATGCTATATATATCATAGTTGTAGCAAGATTGGGTCATCTTGAACGGGGAAGAACCGCGCTCTCACAGTATACAAACTTAAAATAGGAGCATAATGTTGCTGTTTCGTATGGTGAGTGTAGAGAACTGGAGACCCTTTTTATTGGGTATGAGGCAATCCATTTTAATCGTCAAAAGTGGCACAGTATTCACTTACCATCAGGTGTACTGTCTGTTCGTTTGTCACTTTCTTCTTAAAAAAGACCTTATAGGACTAACAAGAATAAAATATAATTTCCCCATAATAGCTTCTGAAGTCAGTACTAAGACTATTAAGTATTCAAGCCCATACTTCAGAAATAAAGACTACAGAAGTAGAAGTAAGGAATAAAAGCCACACAAATCGCGAAGATATCGCCTAACGTATATACAATTAGAAATATTTAGATCATATTTAAAACCTGCTTTTTTGGCGTCGGCTTAAAGCAAGATGATATATGATGATATTCTTCGCCTTCAGTTTCTTTAAATGACGATGCGCCAACTGCTAAATAACTTTAAAAAATTTGCTCATATTCACTGCACTAGAGAGGCAGGTTAGTGACAGCAGAGCCATTATGTTAAGGAAGATTTTTAAAGAATAAGGATGACAAGCGAACACACAGTCCATGTGATAGTAAGTGGATGTTGTAACCTATAGACATCTACATTAACCATCAATTAAGAATTAAAATGCAGATGCGCTGTCACCCCTGAGAACTAAGATAGAATGCCTCCTTTCCAGTAAAACTGGCCTCCGGTCATAGATTACGTTCATAAATAACGAGCACTAGGAAGCACCAGCCTTCCGGCACAAGCGGGAGATGAAATGTGTGATTTTGCCGACGGTCACATTTTGAGGCTGACACCTCGTGCTAACCATGTAAGTTACTCTTAGTTCACTGTGAATGAAAACTACGGCTGCTAAGACACTACCACACCCGAAGTTTGTATCAATCAAATGTCATTTATGTTTTCATCCTAATTTATACCTCATAAATTCGTTACATAATTCTTTATACTATTTGTAGAGTAATAATATCTAGAGTTAAAAATAATTAAAAAATTTATAAAGTCATACTTGACATGCATCTTTCCCCCCTTCTTCAAATCCAGCACAAATTTCCTTGCCAGCTTCGTCTTCTTCATGCTTGCAATGGCTCCAAATTGGGATTTCTACTTCGCGCATGTGATCAGCTATAAGTAATAATTTATTTGCTAATTTACAAATTATTATAATATTACATGAAGAAAGCGTGTATTACACAAAAATTAAAGGTTATTTTAAGAAAAAATCAAGCTTTATTACATACCATTTGTCGATAAACGAACGAACAGTTTACATTTTTTTATAGAATTAGGGTGACAAACGAGCACACAGTCCACCTGATGGTAATTAGTTGCTGTGGCACATAGACATCTACATCTATCCTCGATTACGAATCAAATGCAGATGCGTTGTCACCCGTGAGGACTAAGATGGAATGTCTCGTTTCCAGTAAAAAGGGTCTCCGGATCTCTACACTCACCATACGAAACACAGCAGCGTTAAGCTGCTATTTTACGCTGGTATTCTGTGAGAGCGTGGTCCTTCCCCGGTCGAGCTGACCCATTTGTGCTACATCTATATTATTAATTGATACTTGATGACATGCGGCTAATGGAGATTAAGAAAACTACAAATGCATCGTTATATATAGCTACAAGGTGGTAAGACTTCTTTTCTGCGTAGTCCGCCAAATAGCATTGCTTGCATTGCTGTGTTCCGGGTTGAATAGTATAGAGGACCAGTTATTAAGTAATTACAGGTTGTGAGTAATTCCATCTTATTCCTCAGAGCTGACATCACACATGTAGCCTTTTTGGTTTAAAGTTGGCTGCATACTTCTGTAGACTACAAAAGCCACCCTCATGTGGACTCTTAGTTCGTTTACCACCTTAAAAAAAAACCTTTAAAAAAATTATATTCTTACTCTCCATACCATTCAAACTGAAACACAATTGTAAATTACCTCTGCTTGTCGGCATAAATAGGTCGAACAAGACAAACTTCTGGATAGATAATTAAAAATTAAAAATTTTGTACAGCCGACTTCAATATAAGTTATTAAGAATAACTCAAAAACTATTGGCTTGACCTTGATCAAATGGACCACACAAGAACTACTAGCTTTCAAATAAAAAAAGAATTATCGAAATCGGTCCACCCAGTAAAAAGTTATGAGGTAACACACATAAAAAAAAATCAAAAAAAATACAGTCGAATTAAGTAACGTCTCCTTTTTGGAAATCGGCAGAAAAAAAATACAGTCGATTCGAATACCGTTTCCTTTTTGGAAGTCGGCAGAAAATAGTCCCACCACCATATGACAGTGTATATTATGTACATTTATTTATATACGCCAGTTTGAAGGGTCTTATTAAGCCTAGCCTATTTCAGTGTATTGATTAGGGTGACATGCATAATATGTAGCCTTATTGGTTTGAGTCAGATGTAGCTTATGTTATGTTTGAACTTGAAATTCGATGATATATCTAATGTAAGGAAAAGGAGTTTTTAAATCATTGCTAAATATTAATCTGAAGAACCCCAACCTAAAATTTTAGCACATATTCATCATACATCGACATATTTTACTAGTATAGCATAATATCATCATCATCATTACAGTCCTTCACAAGTCCACTGCTGAACATAGGCCTCCCCCCCACAAAGCACGGTCCTGAGCCACCTGCATCCATCGACTTCCTGCATATCTTACCAGGTCGTCACTCCATCTAGTGGGGGGACGCCCTACACTTCGCCTGCCGGTACGAGGCTGCCACTCGAGAACCTTTCTTCACCATCGGTTGTCGGTTCTTCGAGCTATATGGCCGGCCCATTGCCACTTCAGCTTACTAATTCGTTGGGCTATGTCGGTCACTCTGGTTCTACTGCGGATATCCTCATATCTGAGTTTATCACGCTGAGAAACTCCGAGCATAGCCCTCTCCATAGCTCGCTGAGCGACCTTGAGCTTCCTCATCCGGCCAGCAGTGAAGGACCACGTCTCAGTTCCGTATGTCATCACTGGCAACACGCACTAGGTGTACAATCTCGTTTTCAAGTTTTGAGGTATACCTGACGAGAAGATGTGCCGTAATTTCCCGAACGCTGGCCAACCGAGTTGAATCCGTCGATTGACCTCTCGGTCAAAGTTGGACTTACCTAGTCGGACTATTTGTCCCAGGTAAACATACCCGTCAACAACTTCGAGCTTAGTGCTCCCAACAACTACCGGCATAGGTGTGACATGGACATTAAACATGATCTTTGTTTTGTCCATGTTCATCTTAAGACCAATCCGTTGGGAAACACTATTGAGGTCATTGAGCATAGTGCTTAGGTCCTCCAGCGATTCTGCCATAAGGACTATATCGTCGGCAAATCGAAGGTGAGTGATGTACCGGCCATTGATGTTGATACCTTATCCTTTCCAGTCCAGAAGCTTGAAAACATCTTCCAATGCAGCGGTAAAGAGTTTCGGGGAAATGACGTCACCCTGTCTTACACCTCTCTGCAATTGGATAGGTTTCGTACTCTGGTTCTGTACTCGGATAGCCATCGTAGCCCTACTGTACAAGCACTTCAACACTTCGATATACCGACAGTCAACTTGGCATCGCTGAGGGGACTGCAGCACCGCCCAAATTTCGACGGAATCAAAGGCTTTCTCATAGTCCACATACGCCAGACATAGTGGCAAATTGTACTCCTCGGACTTCTGTACAATCTGCCGAAGGGTATGTATGTGGTCTATGGTGCTAAAGCCTTTTCAGAAACCGGCTTGTTCGGGAGGCTGGAAGTCGTCAAGCCTACGCGCGAGACGATTCGTAATGACTCTCGAAAACAGCACGTAGACGCGGCTCTGAAGGGAAATCGGTCTGTAGTTGGAGCCTTGGTTCCGCTCGATCGCTTCTTCAATACGAGCTGTATTGAAGTTGCGTAAGTCCCGCCGCATGCATTTGGAGATCTGTCTGTTCAGATGCCTGTATGCTGTCAAATCTGTTGAAGAATGTAGCTTCATCTCCCGTCTAACAGCCATGAGATTGAGAGTGTGATCGGAGAGTTTTTGTGTTCTTCTGCGGCGGGTCTTGCAGAACTTAGCTCCGACCGCATGGACAGTTTCCACGAGCTTGTCATTCAAATCGTCCACTTCATTGCAGTCTTCTAGGCACTGAAAAAGGTTTTGTAACTCGAGCTGAAAGGTTTCGGGACTTTGGATTAGAGCACGAGGGGCACGGAGCGTTGACTTCATTAGACGAGACCTCTCCAACTTAACGTTTAGGTTCAGTGTGCCTCTAACCGTTCGGTGATCGCTGCCGGTTTTCACCCTCGTGATCACTGAGACATCACTGAACAGTTGTCGTCTGGTCGTCGTAATGAAGTCAATCTCATTTTTGTCGAACCGTCGGGGCTCGACCAGGTCCACTTCCTGTGGGGCCGCTTCTGGAAGAAAGAGTTCATCATAAAGAGTCGCTCTTTCTCCATGAAGTCGGCCAGCTGCTGGCCCCTTGGGTTCCGTTGCCCTATTCCAAATTTCCCCACTTTCAGCTCACTGTTCTCTCTTGTGCCTAGTTTTGCATTGAAATCTCCCATTAACACCGTATATTGGGTTTTGGAGGAATGCATGGCTCTAGAGATATCCTCATACATTTCATCCACCTCCTGATCGGGGTGTGCCGAGGTTGGTGCGTAAACCTGTATGACCTTCAGCGAAAACCGTTTGGTGATTCTGAGTATAAGGTACGCAACCCTCGTCGACACACTCTCAATCTTTACAACGTTGTTAACGAGAGACTTGTGGACGATAAATCCGACACCTCCTTGGGACAGATGGTCACCCTCCCGGTAATAGAGCAAGTTGCCGGATTCGAGGATTACCGTGTCCTCCGCCTCTCTTCGGACTTTGGATAATCCTATAATATGCCAGCGTAACTTGTCTATCTCTTCTTCCAGCTCCACAATCTTCTCGTTAGTCCTCAGGGTGCGTGCGTTGTATGTTGCCATGTCGAGTCGTTGTAGGTGGCAACCGAACCTCCACCGGAGATTCTTAGCGCCCCCTGCCCCGCCGTTACCATGCTCGCCACCGTAGCCAGGAATAGCGGGGCCGCCGGGGACTGGGGGCCGTCTCTTCGTAACTTTCATCATGGGGGGTATATTGCCATAGTTGCCACGCTTGGCGAGCGGGTTGGCAACCGCAGTTTTTTATTGTATTTTTGCCGTTACCAGGAAGATGCTGCTGCCCATCTCCTGCCTGTTTCCCTTTGTCGCTTTTTACGACACCCACGGGAAGATATGGGATAGTGGATATTCTTAACCGCCACTACATGGCAAAAAATAGCATAATATACGTTATATGTTTATAGCCAATTTTTAAGCAAAAATCCTATACTAGACTTGTTATGCGAGGCGTGAATAGTAAAACAAATAGTATTCACGTCTCATCTCTTTAAATGATATTTTAAGTAGCAGTTTAAATAAAAAGTAATAAAAATATAAAAAGTAAGAAAAAGTAAAGTTGCAGCCTATTTACGTCCCACTGCTGAGCACAGGCCTCTTCCCGTTTCTAAGAGGGTTTTAGGGCAAGGAAATGTCCGCCGCGCTGCCCCAATGGGTGTTGGCAATAAAAAATAAAAAGATAAAGTAACAGTATTATAAATTGTGTGGAGATAAGCTTACGATCTGGTCCATGTTCGACAGTAGCACCCCAACCGACAGCTATGCAGATAGTTCCTGGTTCAGGACCAACTCGCCAGTTCGGACCAGCCGTTTCGGGTCCAGGTAAGCAAATTGGCCGTACCCAACGACTAAACTGTATGCCAGGTTTAACCCGTAATAATGAAAGGTCGTTTTTCATGTCTTCCTGGTTATAATTTTGATTTACAATAACATGTGTGACGCGGTGATTTTGTTCCTGTGGTGAGAACGAAAAGCGTCGTAGCATACCAACTTGTATTTCATAGTAATGCTCCCAAAACCTGAAAATTAAATCATTTTATCGCTAACTGATTACGAGCAGACCGTGTGTGACAGCGTAAGAGAATCCATCCGAATGTAGATGTCGTAAAGGGGCGAACACGGGAGATGCTAAAAATCTAATTGCTGCCGATATATGGCTGTATAACACACCTGCTTATACCGGACGTGAAATACACAGATCGTTATTGGACAACAGTGTCAAAGAAGCAATACGTCTGGTGCTGCGATCGTCAAAGCGCCTGTCGAGAGCGATAACTAAACCAAATACTCCATACAACGGTAGGCTTCATTGACCTTTAACGGGTCGATAAAGGAAAAGAAGAAGATTATGGGAAATTTTTGCATTCAGAAATGGCGAAGTTTCTTTGACTTTGAAAAATTGCTTTGTAAAAATTGTGACTTTGAATTTGAAATCAAATAGCTAGAAGGCAACTCGCAGCTCAGATATCCTTTTAAGATGCATTTTCGATAACATAAATTTATGTGTGGACTTAATTTAAAAAAAATTATCTATATACATATACTTAAAAAAACTTGATACTCTTACTTACTTGTTAACGCAATGGGCTGCTGACATGACCCAGTGCTGGTTTATAATGACGCCACCGCAATGAAATATTCCGTCCCTGTACAAAGCTACAACCCAAGGCCATGCTGCTGGCTGACTAGGCCTTCCCCCAACAACTCTACTCTCTGTTCTTTTGGTTCTCTTTGTATTACCGTGTGGCTTTACTATTACATTATTCGCAAGCCTTTTAAATCGGTTACTATAAAACATCAGGGGGTACAGTCTGTTTTTAAGTAGAAACCTTTTATTACGGCCGTAGAGGTCACTCTCGATGGCAGCATTCTAAAAAGATTTATTCAACTTAAGTAAGAAAAACTGTCATCTAAAATTTTCTAAACATTATAATTTCTTTTTCCGTAAATATTTAAGTGTGAAAGGAGCTATCACTTCTTGTGATGGCAAGTGTCTACTGCAGCCCATGGACGTCCACAACAACAAAATACAAATTCATCTCTTATGGTCTAGATTGAATGCCTGATAACTTGAAATTATACTTGCTTATCATACCTAAGCATGAAGCCTTGATAGCGTGTACTTATCTGGGTAGACCGCCCATCCAGGCTGTGTAATATATAATGTTGGTTATTTAAAAATATTAGTTAAGTACAAGTAATTTTGCCCCCCCCAGCGTATTCTGGGGGGGGGGGGGGGGAAATTCCGCTCAAAAGCATTACTGCTAGGGGCAAACTGAGCAAGAACACCAAGGCGACCCCTGCCACGCTATCCGTGAATTTCTGCAACATCAGGGGACTTCACTCTAACATAAACGCCGTCCACTACCATCTCGAGACGGCGAAGCCGGCCTTGCTCTTTCTGACCGAGACGCAGGTTTCCTCTCCGGCTGATATTTCGTATCTCTCCTACCCGGGGTACAAATTGGAGCATTCCTTTGTGCCTCGGGCTGGAGTTTGCGTGTATGTAAGTGAGGACATCTGTTCTCGACGCCTTGGCAGTCTTGAAGGTTTGGAACTGTCCATCCTTTGGCTACGCGTAGACAGCGACGACCATCCGCGCGTCTACGGGTGCCTCTATAGGTCCCATAGCGGTAATGCCGAAACAGACCGACTCATCGACCACGTCCAAATGGCTACAGATTTCTTGCTACAACAGGTCCCATCCGCAGAGATCGTGATCCTTGGCGATTTTAACGCCCACCATGCCGAGTGGCTCGGTTCACGTCTAACCGATCATGCGGGGAGATCTCTTTATGACTTTGCCTTGGCATATGGTCTGACACAACTGGTTACTTCGCCTACGCGGATTCCAGATGTGGAGGATCATACACCTTCCCTGTTGGACCTTCTGCTGACCTCTCATCCGGACGGATATCAGGTTTCCGTCGATGCCCCTCTCGGCTCTTCGAACCATTGTCTGATCCGGAGTGTGGTGCCACTCACGCTCCCTTCGCGGTTGCGTTCTGCAGGTTGCCGCCGTGTTTGGCATTACAGGTCGGCGGATTGGGACGGAATGCGGTCCTTCTTTGCATCCTACCCATGGGGGCGGGTTTGCTTCTCGCCGGATGATCCCAGCGCTGTTGCTGACTCTGTCACTGATGTGGTGCTACAGGGAATGGAACTATTTATTCTATCATCCGTGGTACCCATCGGAGGCAGATCTCAGCCTTGGTTTGGTCGCTCCTGTAAGACTGCATTACGCAGTAAGAAGGAGTGTTATCAAGCCTGGGCTGCGGCTTCGGCGACTCGGGATGTAAATACCAGCACACTTAAAAAGAAGTATAACTTCGCCTCCAGGACCTTCAAAAGAGTTATTGCCAAGGCAAAGTCAGAGCACATAGGCAGAATTGGCGAGAAACTAGTTCGCCTTCCTTCGGGAACCCGTGCATTCTGGTCTCTCGCCAAGGCTGTCCAAGGGAATTTCTGTATGCCATCACTACCATCTCTGCACAGGGAGGATGACTCACTGGCTCATGACGCAAAAGACAAAGCCGACCTTTTAGGCTCCCTTTTTGCGTCCAACTCGACTCTTGATGACGGGGGGAAAACACCGCCGACCATCCCGCGGTGTGAGTGCTCCATGCCGGATGTGCTGTTCTCACAGCGCTCGGTTCGCAAAGCACTGCTCTCCCTGGACATCCAGAAGTCGAGTGGGCCTGACGGAATCCCCCCAATTGTGCTGAGGACGTGTGCTCCGGAGTTGGCACCGGTCCTAACGCGTCTTTTCCGGTACTCCTACTCCCAAGGCGTAGTCCCGAATTCATGGAAGACAGCTTTTGTCCACCCGATCCCTAAAAAAGGCGACCGCTCAGACCCATCCAACTATAGGCCTATCGCGATCACCTCCTTGTTCTCCAAAATAATGGAATCCATTATTAACTGCCAGCTCATCCGGTACCTTGAGGATCACCAGCTGATTAGTGACCGCCAATACGGTTTTCGTCGGGGTCGATCAGCTGGTGATCTTCTGGTCTACCTGACCCATAGATGGGCGGAGGCAGTAGAGTCCAAGGGGGAGGCGTTGGCCGTTAGTCTGGACATTGCGAAGGCCTTCGATCGGGTTTGGCACAAAGCGCTTCTTTCGAAGCTCCCTTCCTATGGGCTTCCCGAGAAATTGTGCAATTGGATCACCAGCTTCCTTGCAGATCGGAGCATCAAGGTCGTTGTAGACGGTGCATGCTCTGACTACAAGCCTATTAACGCTGGTGTTCCACAAGGCTGTGTGCTATCACCAACGCTGTTTCTTCTGCATATCAATGATATGTTGCTAACTGGTAACATTCATTGCTATGCGGATGACAGCACTGGTGATGCTCTATACACCGGCCGTGCCAATATTTCTCGGGAAAACGTCGCTGAGTACCGGAACAAACTTGTTTCTGAAGTCGAGTCTTTGCTGAACAAAGTCTCGGATTGGGGGCGACTAAATCTAGTCCAATTTAATCCTCAGAAGACACAAGTTTGCGCGTTTACCGCTAAAAAGAACCCCTTTGTCGTATCTCCTCAGTTTCAAGGCACTCCCCTTCTTGCCTCAGCCAGTATCGGTATCCTCGGAGTCGACATATCGAGTGACGTGCAGTTTCGTGGTCACTTGGAAGGGAAGGCCAAATTGGCCTCTAAAAAGCTTGGCGTGCTCAGCAGAGCGGGACAGTATTTCATGCCGGCACACCGCCTGCTACTTTACAAGGCGCAAGTTCGGCCTCACATGGAATACTGTTCCCATCTCTGGGCAGGGGCTCCCCAGTGCCAGCTCCTTCCACTTGACCGCATCCAACGCAGAGCGGCTCGAATTGTCGACGACCGAGCCCTTTCCGATCGGCTCGATTCATTGGCACTGTGTAGAGATGTTGCATCCCTTTGCATTTTCTTTCGCATCTACCATGGGGAGTGCTCTGAGGAATTGTTCGGATTAATCCCAGCCGCCAAATTTCACGAACGCACATCGCGGCAGAACTCCCGATACCATCCACACCATCTGGATGATTGGCGGTCCACCACTGTGCGATTTAGAAGATGTTTTCTTCCTCGCACGACCTCCTTGTGGAATCGATTACCATCAGCGATTTTTCCGGACCGATACGACTTAGGGACCTTCAAGAAAAGAGCGTACTCCTTTTTAAAAGGCCGGCAACGCATCTGCGATTCCCCTGGTGTTGCAGTTGTTCATGGGCGGCGGTAGTCACTTACCATCAGGTGAGCCGCATGCTCGTTTGCCCCCTCTCCTATAAAAAAAAAAAGTAAAATGCGCAGATAGTTTAACTAGGTATTTTTACAGGTATTTATCTACTAGTGATTTTGTACGTGGTAGAGCCATGCTGCAGTTATATTACTGATAGTTGTAGCTCGGATGGTTCGGCTCAAACTGGGAAGGACCACGCTCTCACAGAATACCAACGTAATATAGCAGCTTAACACTGCTGTGTTTCGTATGGTGAGTGTAGAGAACCGGCGACCCTTTTTACTGGAAAAGAGTCATTCCATCTTAGTCCTCACGGATGACAACGAATACTGCGTTTTGATTCCTTATTGAGGATAAATGTAGATGTCTATGGATCACACCAGCCACTTACCATCAGCTGGACTGTGTGCTCGTTTGTCACCACATCCAATAAAAATAATTGTGAGGACCTTTAATTGGTGTACTGTAGTTATTAGTATTATCTTAATTATTATAGCTGTTGGTCTCCCATACATAATAAAATTATAGATAAGGTAATGCACCGTATTTTACACTAACGAAGAGATAATTATTAAAATTGAAGGGCACTCTAACTATGAAGAATATGTTCTCCCATACATCGGTCTACATCACGTTCGTTGCGATAACTCCAAATGCATTTTTTATAGAATAAGGGTGACGAATGAGCACACAGTACATCTGTGTTGTACTGTGGTCAGTCTAAGCCGTGGTCTCATAGACATGTTCATATATATTCAATTCAAAATCAAAATGTAATGCACATGCGTTGTCACTGAGAATTATAATGGAATGCCTCTTTTCTAGTTCTCTAAACTGACCATATGGAACACAGCAGCATTAAGGTGCTATTTTACTCTGGTATTCTGTGAGAGCGTGGTCCCGAAAAAGATGAAGGTAAAATACTTTTACTTCTTTATTGTATTATTACGTGTACTCATAAAATCTACAGTAAACTGCTGTCTATTGTGATTCCAGTACCAAATAAAATGTATTGTAGTTGACCGCCAATTACTGACCACTTCAGTAACTGGTATGGAGATTTATAGTGCTTTTGTGATTTATAGCTTATTCCAATGTAAACGTCCCTTAATGCATACGTTTTGGAGTTACTATTTGTTAACTAAATTATTTCTATGGTTTATAAATAATGGCATTTTGATATTTTGTGATAGCATTTTTTTATTGAATAAGGGTGGCAACAAGCACACAGTTCACCTGATGGTAAGTGAATGCTGTAGCCTATAGACATCTACATTTATCCTCTATTAAGAATCAAAATGCAGATGCGTTATCACCCGTGAGGATTAAGATGGAATGCCTCGTTTCCAATAAAAAGGGTCTCCGGTTCTCTACACTCACCATACGGAAGACAGCATCTTTAAGGTATATTTTACGCTGTTAATATGTGAGTGTGGTCCTTCCCCGGTCGAACCAATCCATTTATGCTACAACCATAATATAGCTGCAGCGTGGCTCTACTACGTAGTGTTTTATTCATATAAATAGAAATTGTAACATACCTGTCTCAATATCTGAGTGCTTGTTAGTACCCTTGTCCCACATAATAAGTTAGGGCATGTGACATAAACCGCAGATGTATTAAAGCATGTCCTACTCGTATACATTAAGCCTCCTGGAGCGGTATTTAAATAGTCAGTCCTTGTTAAGGGATCTATTTCAATTAATTGAATAAATGGTGGTCTGTAAAAAGTTAATAATTATCCCTATTATAAATCATTCATTTTAAAGTTTGAGTCTATGTCAGTAAGATAACTTTACCTTATTATCAGACCAGTTTCTCGTCGGCAAGCATCATGCGCCCACATATAAGGATTTTTGCATACAGGATACCAAGTTCCCTTAAAGTTTCTGTGTAGAAATCCTTCAGTATTTGAAACAGCGAATAACTATGCGAAACAGAAAATAATAGTGTAATTTTATTCAATTATTATATAAAGGATGATTTTTCAATCCGCAGATAAAATGTATTCACACACAAATACAACATAAACACATTAAAAATTACAGTTGTATGAATGAAACAACTCAATTGTTTTACTTTGATAGTAAAACAATTGAATTAGTAGTACTTAGTTACATTGTGAGTATTTTAATTAAAATATAATTAAACAACTCATGTTAGAAATAGTCTAATAGGAATCAACTCATTCCGATGAGTTAATCAACCATGTTTTCATAAAAATTTAATTCTCTTTTAATACTGTGATAATGTGATAGGCTTTTTTTACTTTTACTGTATTAATAGCATATTTTAACATTATCCCTTTAATGAATTACTGCCTTTATGTTACATTATCTTAAATAATAAATGACCCTTATACACAACAAGAGATTAATTTACATAGAAACTATGTATTTTGTTTTTCAAAAAGGGATATCAGTTATAAAATAATTAATGTAGGGTAATACAAAAAATGAAATAAGGTATTTTTGAATAATTATTGCCATAAAATATTTTTTTCAATAACATCTTACCGGTTTTTTGTGTAAGCTCGGAGCAAGTAAGCTGCAGTCAATTTCATCTTTATGATTAGGGCAATCAGCTACATTGTTGCATCTTTGATCATTAGAAAAACAAGTGCTCTGGGAGTTTTTATCAAAATCTTCACAACTGAACATATCTTCGTTGCACCCTTATATTGAAAAAGAAAATAGTTATTTCAGTGCTTACGAACTATTTTAAACTTCAATATCTTACCTTGATATTTGTTTTTTTTAAATAGGAACCTTACACTATTCGAAGTTAAAATAACTATTTTATAAACACTATTTGTAGAAACCGTTTTTATTTTAATATTTAAAATTCATGCATAAATATGCAAATGCATACAGTTATAATTTAAATAATAACACAAGTTCGATTACCGTAGCATCCCATTTCGTCTTCCCCAAAAGGACAGTCAAAATAACCATCGCAAATTCTAGATTTATCTACTCTAGATTTGCAACTACACCGAGCTTCATCACTGATATCAGTGCAGTCAACGCTTCCATCACACCACTGATTCTCAGAAATGCAAGCTTCACCGTTTAAACAAGGTCTCGTCTCTTCTGGGCAGGTGACATCATTTGTGGTTGAGTTAGAAGAGTGTTCTAAAGAAGTAGGCTCCGATCTGTAATTTCAATAATTATTTGAAAATTATAACAATAAACGATATAAGACATCGATCAATTACTTTGCTTTTTTATTTTAAATCTTATGTATTAAAACATTCTACTATAATAGTCGCTATTATAGTCTAAAATTATTTTTACTCTCTAAAACATACTTAGGGAAAAATTGCATTGCAATTTCAACGTCTTGGGGATGAATTTTGTGCTTTTCTACGTCATCAACTCTATAAAGTGGTGAATTCATCACAGAGGCAGCGTATCTGCAACATTAAAATATTAGTCTTTTTTCTCGTTAGTAATAAAATGTAACATTATTATAACAAACAAACATATAATTACTTGTCCGTAAACCTTGTGAACTGTGGATGAGTAAGTGATGCAAACTCTGCATTTGTATTGTCATAAACACCTACAACATAATAATAAGGGTTAAAACGCTTACATGCTTCTAAAATCATTTATTTTACGTGTATTGAGAAGAATTACCTTGCAAATGGGGATAGCTTTGCTTTAAAAGACGAGCTAGAAGACAGGTATCAGTTAGTTTTTCACGCGGATATTCGTGTTTGAGTACAGCAGGAGAAACATCGTTTTCACTTATGACCTTCAACGATTTGTCATGTCTTACTTGTAATGTGTCTCGTTTAGAGATATCAGTTGAAGTCTTTTCGCCAAACATATTTTTATTGTTAAATATATATTTATCTGCATGTTCCTTCATGGCTGTTTTATCACTTTCTGCATTTTTTGTCAAAAGCCGCAGCTTTGAAACTAAGTCTTTGCATATTTCTTCGTGGTTTCTTTCGCTACATATCATATTATGCTCCTTTATAATCTTCCTTGCTTTCTGAATATAAGACTCATCGAATACCATGCCTTTGTTATGATTATTACTAGCACTAATTTTAGCCGCTTGTATGGACGCTTGTCTCTTTTTTCGCTTTCCTGGATAATTTGATGTTTTATTGCGAAGCCTTAAATGAATTTCGACATCATCTTGAACTAATGTTATATTAGAATTTTCATTGAGTTCAGATAAAACTATAATTTCAGAATTTCTAAAATTATCTAAAAAGATATTTTCTCATTAATTATAATATTCAGATTCAGATAGATTTAATATAATTAATATTTGCAGGAATTGTCTTAGTTAAAACATACAATCAAGTATTTATTTAAATGGGAAATGCAGGTACCTGTTCTTACACACTCTATTTTACTATTGCTTGTTTTTATTTTACTTTCCAATACATATTGAATATTTTTCAAAAATTCCATTTTTGAACATTTACGTATATTTTTTGTATGAAGGTTGTTTGGAAACTTTGAAAGTTTAAGAATGTGGGTTAAGAATAGATAAGCGATCCGTTAAATACCTTTTGTACGCCGATAAAGTCGTGTTTACGTCATCAGTGGGTGGGTTGCAAATGATGGTAACTTAAATAAATGGATCATTAAAAGAAAGGGCGAACGAAAACAAGACGAAAGTGAGGGTTTTGGAAAGAGAAGAAAGTACTATAAAACTTTATGTGAAATCGGAGTAGAAGGAGTTGGTTTTGGATGAGTTCGTGGAAGGAGTTGGTTTAGGATGTTTGTTCAGCGGGGATGGTAGACATGACAAGGCTATAAAACGACTAGTGAATGCTAGATAAAGAGTAAATCACTCTATTATTGGAAGTACGAATGCGTACGTATGTGAATTCACAACGCTGTGTACCTCGGAATGTGTCAAAAAACCTTAATGTATGTTAGTAAAAATTGGGTACGGCAGAAGAACGCAAATAATAGTGTAATAAAGTGCGATACAGAGTATATTAGGGGTGACTCTGAATGACAGGGTGCGAAATTCTGTGATAACAGAAAAGTATGATTTACAAAAAGATATTGTGACCAGGATTAAAAAAGAAATACTACGGTGGTTTGGTCATGTAGAAAGAATGAATGGAGATGATTTGGGGGAAGAAGCTGCTCGCGTCCGTAGGAATTACTTGAACCTGGACTCCCTACACATATCCTCTAGGTAGTGCTTAACGAACAGCACTATATACTCTGGTGGTAGGTTGGTCCTCTTCTAGTGGGAGGCCCGGCCGAGGATTAGTTACCACCCACCTGGCAAAGACATACAGCCAAATGATGCAAGTCGTGTTCCGGTATGATGTTAGGTGAAACCCATTTCTTAAGGAGAATGGGTCTGGACAGTTGCGTTGCGCATAAGAACCGGTTGCGACGCGGACGTTTCTTAGTGTCAGGTGTCTGGTTATGGAGGTGAGTGGGATCCAAAGCATAGTTTCACCGCTGACAAAGCGTAGAAGGATTTCTTCGAGTCGTCATCGGTGGCAGCTCTTCTTGTCCTATCGCGACAAAGGGCTCAGGGGTCCGTTCTCTCCACAACTCTCTTCCTGCTAATTATAAATGATATGGTCGTTCCCGGTATCCATGGGTAAGCATACGATAGCACAGTTGTGGAGAGATACCAACCAAGTGCTCGGGCCAGTCGGGATCAAATCCAATCCGAAAGAGAAGCTTTGGTTGAGCGTGTGAATCTCACACTACAGGCAGTCTCTGAATGGGGCGATACCAAGCTAGTGAGATTCAACGGCTCCAAAACACAAACGTGTTTTTTTACTTTCCGGAATGTATACTTGGAGTACACTGACCGCCTTCAGTTGTTAGGGGTTGAATTTTCTCCAAACCTCAAGTATGGGTGGTTGCGGCGGTACTTCACGCCGGGACTGGTTCTTACCTTATAAGAAAGCGCAAGCCCGGTCGTGCATGTACTGCTGTCAAATATGGGCTGGTGCTGCAAAATGCCTCTCTTCACTGAGTCCAAATCTGGCAGCATTGGACTCAGTGAAGAGACGTGCTAAGGGCCTCATTGGTGACCTGGATTTAGTTGAAACCAATCTTGTCAGTAACGTTTGAAAATGATCTAAAATGCTTACATTCCCCATTTTAATAAACTCTTCAAAATTCATTATGAAACCATACTCACCATCACATTCTAACCACCAAAAAATTAAAATGTATATTCCGCCTGCCATTATGGTTAAAACAATTACAAAAACAAGTTTTTGTAAAACAGGGTAAAAGCATCTGTGATATATTTTGCGATCTGTAAAAATAAAGCAAGAAGCGTGAATTATAACTAAAAACCTGCAAAGTGCGAGACGAATTCACACATGAAGGGTTCCGTAATATTGCACCCTTTAATTTTTATTTTTATGTTTATTATTTGTTGTTATAGTGGCAACAGAGATACACATTCTGTAAAAATTTCACCTTTCTTACTTATTACGGATCATGATGAGACTGCCCGCTGACAGACAGACGGACGGAAGGACGAACAGCGGGGGCTTAGTAATAGGGTCCCGTTGGTTAACTTTCGGGTACGAAACCCCAAAAAGCTCAACGCCAATGCTTAATTTACTTTATTTACTTATATTATAAAATGCAGCAACAATTATTGAGATTTACCATTTTCATTAGATTCCGCTAAATCCATAGGAAGCAATCCAACTTGACTGTTGTTACTTTTTAGTTTATTAACTTCAACCATGGTTTTAAACAACAAACTTTTTCGCTTTGTTCTGAAAATTTTAATATATACAGGTATATTTTATATACTACTGAAAATAAATTAATATGGTTTGTTAGTGGTAATAATGTCACAGATCATCATCATTATCATTACAGCCCTTCACAAACCCACTGCTGAACATAGGCCTCCAAGGAATGCCACACAGCACAGTCCTGAGCCACCTACATCCATCGACTTCCTACATGTCTTACCAGGTCTTATATTTTGTACAAAGACACTCGTGGATTTCATGTTTAGATGTATTGTAATTTTCGCGTACTTCTGACACTGCATCCAATTAAATTTTCAATTTAGCCGCAAAACCGATTACGAGCGCGACAAGACAATGAACAAAATATAATAAAAGTTTCAATAGGAAATTAATCGAATGTATGTGGTACCTGCATAAGTGTGTTACCACACCAATTAACCGATCGTCGATCGATGCCATTGATGGAAATGGATCGATGTCGATCGATTGATACTGGTCGATAAAACGTTGCTCAATCATCAATCGAGGTCGATCGATAGGTCTAATAACACCCTAAGAGAGTACCATCATACCCTATCGTCCACTAGACTTACGAGTATATATCCCGCCGCCTCAGATGACGTAATTTTTCAGACTGTGACGAAAAATTCTCTAGCTGGGGAAGAAAGCAGCGTCAAATGTACCGAGATTGAATACGCAATTAATACAGTCAATTCTCCCCGTAAGGAGAGATATCCCTGTACAGATGTGGAATTTTACAGGCTAATGAAAAGTGGAGTTTTAAAGATATGTATATATTTATATTTTCATTTATTTTGGCAACAAAAAGTTTTATCTCTAGTGTAAATTTTATATAGGCTTCCACTTTACACTTAAGAAAAGGAAAAAATTGGGCCTATAAATCTACACTAAGAAATTATGTTATTTAAATTGTCGGAAACTATTTATTTTATTAAATTTTTCAATCGACTAACAAATCCTGTAATTATTAATAATTAACATTAAAAAAGTAAATTCAAAATATAGCCTAGATAATTCCCAGAACGGCCCTCTATTTGTTTCTGAAATTTCGTCACAATTGTTTTAGCCGTTACGAAGATTCGCCCGTACAGATAGAAAGAAAGAAAAACAAAGTATTTTTTGAATATAAAATGGTTATTTACGTCGTAATACCGTACGTCGTAAGTACCGCCAAATAACCTCCTAAGCTTAAAAAAGGCAGTTATTTCAATATAACAGACAGACACTTCAATTTTATTTATATGTATAGATGACTACAGCCCGAAAAAATCGTCTCGACCGGGGTAAGACCACGCCCTCACAGAATACCGCTGAACTAGTTGACTGTGTGCTCGTTTGTCGCTCTTATTCCATAAAAAAAGTGCTGTTTTATCACCTGCTACGCGGTGAAGAAAATCAGCAGAGCAGAGTCGGACTATTTTCGCCATATTCCTATATTAATATTAATACAATATACACATATTTTTAATGTTATCATTATATTAACAATTTTTTAACACGATGTAGAATAAAACAGAACCATTTATTTGTTTGAAAATGATGAACCTTTACACCTTTATGAATAAGACATCAAAAGGCGGGCTTAATGCCTAATGGCATTATCTGTCACTCAACCCCAGGTGTGATGAAATATGTGGCAGGTGCAAATTGACGTTATCGTGATAGCCAAGATGATGGAGTTTATGCTTGAGATATGATAGAGTAGTAGAAGTATTCAAAAATGAGAAAAAAAAAACAAGCACTTTACAACTAATAAATCTAAATGACTAAAACCTCAAGACTTTGTAGCATAGATTTGTTAACTTTCAAAATCCATGCAATATTATTGCAATATATTAAATTATGTACTAGGTGTAGTTACTATTAAAATCGAATCTTTATTATGCTACCTAGTAAAAATATTTTATGCAGTAAAAAACTATATTTTGATTACAATGTAAACAGTTGTATTTCAGTGACTTATAAATATTAAAAACGATAAAACATTATTGTAAAGTTATGGCATTAGTAAAATACATTACGTACGCACTAAAAATTATAAGGTATATAAAATAATTACCCATAAATACAATTTTAATAAAAAATCACACAAAAAATCATAGATTCTGTCTGTGCCAAGTAGTGAGACTATGACGGATTTAAGCTTAATTGTTAAGATTGTTTATTTTTTATGTTATAATTACTTCAAAACTTAGTTTAAAAGTGAGTTATATATAAAATTAAAAAACGTAGTAAAAGATTTATTCGATTTATGACCTTCATTGACTTGATTCTCTTTCTGATTCTTCTCTAATCGTAATTAGTTTAATTTAGACTCGGTAACAATGGACTGTTATTGCATAAAGCGGTTGGTATTATTGTAAAAATGATAAACAAACTAATAACACTTAGGACAAGATGACTGACATTGCAATAAAACGTCGTATCAATAACAGCCTTCGGCGTTTTAGTGCTATTAGAAGAAAGAAATACTAAACTAAATACACTATCACTTCGAGAGAAAAAACTGTTTCCTTCAAGTATTGTATAATAAATGTCAAATTTCTATATAATGGTGTCATTAATAATTCCAAGCCCGTAACAATTTACTTATTTAGGTATTTATTTACCACTTTATTACTGCCCATCAATATAAGTATTAAAATTACTCACTTGAATATGGTTTCCGAAAAAAATTATCATACGATATATTTTACCGATTAAAATGTGTTCATGATTTAATTAAACAAAATGAAGCAAGTCCGAAGTCACTAGCACCGCGCCACTACAGTCACTGGTGTGATTTTGCTGATCGTAATGCATGCAGTTAAGACTGAAATCGCCAGGTAAGCGTTTCGTTGAAATTATTGTAATAACAGAAGGAACAATTAACTTGAAGAGCTTACAAACTTAAATGAATTAATTATACTCTATACAAATAAATAAAAATATACTTGAATTAATCTATACTCTATAGAAATAAATAAAATTGAAGTGTCTGTTTGTAATGTGAATTTTACAGTTTTTTACTAAATGCATATGAAAGTAAATACGCTACTTATAACTAAAATACAGTTTTAAAAAATTTTGTCTGTCTGTCTGTCTGTTTGTTCCGGCTAATCTCCGAAACGGCTGGACCGATATTGACGGTACTTTCACTGGCAGATAGCTGATTTCATAAGGAGTAACTTAGGCTACTTTTATTTTAGAAAAAGAATTAGGGTTCCGCGCAAAAACATAAAAACACTAACACGCGAGCGAAGTCGCGGGGCACAGCTAGTATAAACATAATATCGGAGTGTTAGCGTAAATCAACACATTCTTTAATTCTCGTGCTCAAAAGAAGGAACCAAAAAATTATGTTTAATGTGGTTTTTTTTTATAGAATAAGGGTGACAAACGAGCACACAACCCACCTGATGGTAAATGGTTTCTCTGACCCATAGACATCTACATCTAACTTCATTTGCGAATTAAAATGCAGATGCGTTGTCAGCCGTGAGGAATAAGATAGAATGCCTCATTTCCAGTAAAATAGGTCTCCAGTTCTCTACACTCACCATACGAAACACAGCAGCATTAAGCTGCTATTTTACGCTGGTATTCTGTAAGAGCGTGGTCCTTCCCCGGTCGAGCCGACCCATTCGTGCTACAACTATACTATTAATATAGCTGCAGCATGGCTCTACCACATTAAAAACGTCCATGGCTCTGCCACGTCTTTTCGTTATCTCGTTATGTAATTAAACAATGTCATTTATTCCATTCTTTTAATGTATTGGAAATAAGAAAATAATTAATTCAATATAAACCGATATAGTGTAATAATTTCTGTTAAGCCTACAAGAAATTTCATTGCACCATGATCATCATTATCTTTATAATTAGAGCCTTTTAAAGTCTATCATTATCATCATTCATTATAACAGCCTATCAAAAGTGCATTGATAAACTTATAGCCTCCCCCAAGAATTACCAAAAAGCACGGCCTAAATCACGAGCTCAAGAGGGTTTTAGAGCGAAGAAGTATCCGCCGCGCTGCCATAATGCGTGTTGGCGAATTTCACATGCCTTCTAAATATTATTTTTTCTTATTTCTCAGACATGCAGGTTTTCTGACGGTGTTTTACTTAACCGCCGAGCACCTGGTAAATCAGCACTTAAAGTTGCAATTAACAATTTAATTGGTGCCAGCAGTGATCGAACCCAGGTTGCTCGCGTACTGAGAAATTTCCACCGAGCGCTTTGTCCTTGCGCTACCACGGCTCTACTTCTCTACTAGCAATTACTTAGCATTAATTTTTTAGTAGAACTTGCATGTGGGTCTTATGCCATCTTTTTAAGAACTACATTTCTTTTATAGGATAGAGTGACAAACGAGCACACAGTCCACCTGATGGTAAGTGGTTACTGTGACCCATAGACATCTACATCTATCCTTAATAAAGACTCAAAATGCAGATGCGTTGTCACCCGTGAGGACTAAGATGGTATGTCTTTTTTCCAGTAAAAAGGTCTTCAGTTTTCTATACACTCGTACATTTTATTTAGCTATAAAAACAACGTTTATCAACAAACCAACATCTGTAAAAACAACTAGCAAAGTTTTTCTCACAGTTTCTTCTCTGATAAGACGAAAATCATTTTGAAGTAGTCACATTTGGTAGTACATTAAACATTGACATTCGACTAAAAGAAAACAATTCCTTAGGTCGAAGAATAAGAAGATGTTAAACATTTTTCACCTACATCTATCTACTACCTGCATGTCATACCAGTTCGTCACTACATCTAGTAAAGGGGGCTGCCCTACTTTCTTTTGCTTACTGGTAACTAGGCTGCCACTCGACACCTGAAGTGTATGAAGTAGAAAAACTCCAAGAGCAGTCCTCTGCATAGCTCCCTGAGTGATCTTGAGCTTCCTCATACGGCTAGCAGTGAAGAGCTATATCTTACACGCACTGGTTGGTCAATCTTGCCTTTAAAATTTCAAGGCATCAAGTTACGAGAAGATGTATCATAGTCTCCCGAACACTACCCAACCGAGTTTGATCCGTAGATTAACGCTCTCTCTCTCTCTCTCGCTATCTCTCTTGATCGAAGTTTGACTTCGCCAGTTAGAAAATTTGTTCACCATAAGCATACTTGTCAACAACATCGAGCCTCGTGTTCTCAATAACTACCGAAATGGATGTTACACATGAACAACTCACTTCTACTCCACGCGTCTAAAGTACTTCAATCATGGATTGAAAAGCTTCTTCAGAATTTTGCCGTTATTTAAGATTCGCCTAGAGATTTATCGTTTAAAAGTACTAGAGAGCTATTTTTATCTCTCTCTGATGAGGTCCGAGATATCATTGGAATATTGTCGGATAAGAATTGCTCTCGGATCGTTACTTATACATGCGTGTCGGTCCAACGACGTGTATAGCTCTGTCTATCGAACCTCTCCATCTCATTAAAAATTTCAAATGTCTCGGAAATGACGCTGCCACACTCAGTCTTTAACTTTGACATAGATTTACAACAGTGTTCAGTTGCCTGTATGCTGTCATATTTGTTTAAAAACTGCATACTCATGTCCCGTCTGAGCCTTGAGATTAAGAGTGTGATCGGAGAGTTTTGGCGTTCTTTTCTTCTTCTGATTATGCTCTTCGGTAAGAGTCCACTGCAGAAAATAGGCCTACACTAGGAAAGATATTTTTCATAGTTGCCAGCTTTTTCTTTTTTTTAATAGAGTTAGGGTGACAAGCGATCACACAGTCCACCTGATGGTAAGTGGTTTGTGGCCCATAGACATCTACATCTAACTTCGTTTGCGAATTAAAATGCAGATGCGTTGTCAGCCGTGAGGACTAAGATAGAATGCCTCTTTTCCAGTAAAATAGGTCTCCGGTTCTCTACACTCATCATTCGAAACGCAGCAGCATTAAGCAGCTATTTTACGCTGGTATTCTGAGAGAGTATGGTCGAGCCGACCCATTCGTGTTACAACTATACTATTAATATAGCTGCAGCATGGCTCTACCACGTAAACCAGCTACGATTGATAAGTGATTGGAATCCGCAGTTTTTTGTTATTTTGAGTTGTAATCATGAAGACGCTACTTCCATTCTCTTGTATCAGTTTCCCTCTATTGTCTTTTACGACATTCACAGGATGGTTATATGGGGAAGTGGATTCTTATACGCTACCACTATACGTCAACCGTTACTACACGTCGAACCTACCTATAGGAAATTTCGTTGCACGAATATTATATTTGATAGAAAAAGTGCCTGACGTAGTCCTATCACGCTTTTGCCCATTATCGATCTATGGTATAACATATGAGATCGTATGCTGCCATCCATCAAGTGCCATGAGATTTTTGGCCTTTCCCAAAGTCGGTTTCTCGGATCTGGACTTTAAACTACACGGGCCTCAAATTTAGGAACCATAACTTAGCAATCAATGTCTTTGACTACTTATTCACGTTACTACAAATACACTTAATTTAATTAATAAAATATAATGTGTGTTATAAGATATGGTAAATATTCGATAAACTTAGATCTACTTAAGAGAGATTAAACAATTCATTAAAATATACCAACAGGGTTTTATTTCTACATCGGTAACAATTTTTCCGTTTTACAAAGTGTGTCAGCTGATTCATCATTTTCGTTCATTGACCGCGATTACTACTCCTTAATTTAGAAAGAAAAAACGTAAATAATACGAATTGTAATTTAATAGTACTAACATTTATTAATTATATACAACTATGTATATATAACTATCAAAAGAATAATATTAAATATTATATTAAAGCAAATAGCTTTAACGCGATGTATTATGCATGCAATAAAAGTTTGTCCATACTCATTACACTGGGCAGACGTGTGGGCGTCAAATCAATAAGTAAACTTCACACACATTATCACTTATAACAATAATTATTTATGTTGCTACACAATTATAAACTGTAATTCCACATGATTACGACAAAAGTCAAAAACATATCGAAACCACTTGAACTACTTTGCATGAATAGGGAATAGTACGATTTAAATAAAATTATATTGATTCTAAATATATTCTATTATTGACGTCGACTGCTACCCCGGCCGAGCCGACCCTTTCGTGCTCCAACTATACTAATAATATAGCTGCAGCATGGCTCTACCACGTTGAATAAAAATCCTATAACATTACTGCTTGACGAATTTTTACCTTATGCGTATGCTAAACGTACTTGTCTATATTTATTGTAATAGAAGTACCTACATAAATATTAAATAATTAAATTGTATTTAAGTATAGTTGCTCTGGTTAGAAAACAAATGTGATTGCATCAAACAAATCAATTAGCTGACTACATACGTTCTACTTCCATTAGTTAATTGACATTGACTATTTTCTATGTAAGTTGTCGATACTGTATTAATCTGCTACTAGTTGATATAACTTCCTAGGTGTTTTGTTTGGTTTGCTTTATGAAATTTACTTCGTCTTTTAAACCAATAACTAAAACATGAGTGTCTATCCGGCTATCGTGTGTGAAACATTTCTGTAAACGTTAACGAAAATATCCTCATCAGCACGAAGTCCTTCTTGTACTTGTCATAGGACTCTTCCAATTAGAAGGGAATTACCGTAATCATCATGTCTATTTGGCGAAACTGGACTAAATGTTTCACAACTTTGAGGCTCCGCCATGTAATGATTTCTTATATTTAATCGAATACTACATATGGAACAAAACCAATTTTACGGATTTTATCGCGTTTAATTTTATCTTTTTTATTTTTCGACGTTCATTGAACGGTAAGGTTACAGCACTCATGGGGGACTAAAGTGCTTGACGTCCTGAAGTCATAGTTAACGGAGGCTACCTTCAACTTTTAACTATTTCAATTACTATTAATTTATTTAATATTAGTTGATATAATATAAAATAATATATATTAATTTATATTATATTAGTTGATATAATATAAAATAATATATATTAATTTATATTATATCAACTTTTAATAATTAGAATTGGTTTTGTTCCATATATTACATGTTATAGGTACTGCCGCCTATCCTATTGATAAAAAACATATCTTCTGGACATTTCATTAAATTACCCCGGTATCCACATACAGATTGAGTAGTGATCACTACCAAGCTATTTCTAATTTGCTGTGTTGTTAATTTGTGTAACATACATGATTGTAAGCTATTATTTAAAAAAAAAAGTCCCGCTGGGTATCTTGCTGGTTCTTCCCAGGACAGAAGTTTTTTCCGAACCAGTGGTAATCAAACAAAAGAGTGACTTTCAATAAGTATTATTTATAATCTATATTGAATAAAAAAGTTTCTGTTTCTGTTTCAGTAAACACCAAAGAACGAAAACATGTGTTGATATATTCACATATTTTTACTTACTCAGAGCGATAATTTGAATACTGAATGAATTATGTACAATATTAAAGCAATATACTAGGTGATATTTCATCTTTTCTGCCTAGCAGTCTGTGTGATTAGGCATCACCCGGTTACTTATTTCTGCCTCTATATAGCACTGCTCTGTTATGGTCTGAATGGCACAAAGAGCCAAAGAAGTACAATTATAGTGTGGCGGCGCTGTCGTCGCGCCATAAGCGAAACACATCGAAGCCTAAATCACGCTATCAAAGTTCCGAAGTTAAAGCAGTATATATAGAATAGATCCGAACTACCAATCGGAACGTTGGCCGCTCCCCGGGCAGAACACCTTGCCCGGCGGGAGATCTCCCCTTTTCCTTCCTACGGCTACAATAGTCAGTCAGATGTGCCTTCTTAGATCTCAGAAGTGACAACGCAGTTGTAGCCTTCTTTGATTGAAGTTGGCTGCGTGTTCATGAATTGTTGTTTCATGAATTCGGTTTGAAGAACTTTATTTCTCATTAAGATTAAGATAATTTTCATTTTTCATGAGCACAAGAAGATCTTTATTATAATTAAAACTCTAGTGCGTGCGGGTAGTAAAAACTACATCGGTCGATTATCAAGTAAGAAGCGAGTTCGTTGTGTTCCTATCTGACTCTAAGGCGTTGGTCCAAGTAAATTTTAACGCATATTTTCATCATTATAAATATTATATTCCTGTACTGCACTTGCTATCAGGTGGACTGTGAGTTTGTTTGTGACTTTTGAGATTTATAAAAGTTACGAATAGAGATTTATAAAGTACGATCTACAAAATAGTAATCACATTCGGAAACTTTTACCGCAAAATGATCTCATTAAGATATACCGAGTTTTTATATAATTAAGGGGGACAACGGAACATTCCATAAACAGCTACATCAAGCCTCAATTATAAAAGGTCAAAATCAGATGCCTTATAATCGTTAGCAAAAACTGTCTACGGTTTTCGTCTTTCATCACTTACCATATTACACACATCAGCATCATCCTGTTACTGTACGCTAGTATTTTGTGTAGGCGTTGTCCAGGCCGACCCCATTTGTGCTGCATACATAATACACGGCAGCAAGGCTTTATCACGTAAAAAATAATTTAGTTGGTAAGAAAATCCATGATGAAATAAAAGAGCATACTATAAGGAATTATTTGGGTGTGAAATATCCAATCATGCGTAAGGAGCACTTGCTACAACAATTTTATATAAAGGCGTCTTATGAAAGGAAACTTCATCGTATCGTAATATATTTTCTAGCCTCTATTGAACGGAAGAGATATTATTTACTGCGCAGTCATCGATCATTTTCCGGCATAGATTGTTATATCAAAATATCTTCATTGATATGCGTTAAATATAGCCCATGAGATGGGATATATTATGACAGATTCAAACTAAAACGCCTTATAAACTATTTTGCCTAAGCGTGGGGATTACGTCAAATCCTCCTCATTTATTTCTGTTCCATATCTGCTGCTGTGAACTATTGGAAAGTCACTTTTAAAATATTAGTCATATACATTTATTAAAATGAGAATGAAGTTCTGAAAATGATTTTTTATTATTTCGGATTCATAAAAATAACTGCGCTATAATGCTTATCCACGGGAGGCCACATTATTTTATTCATTTTAAAATACCGATAACGATATGGATCGCGAGCGACGTTCCCCGTTAGTGCGTGCCAACATTATAACCCGCCGCTGTCAAAGGTGTTCCTATGGCTCCAAACTGGCGTTGTTTTCAGCTTACTGTCAACCACTTTACACCCCTCAGCTGTAAACGAATTACACTAAAGAGGAGTATAGCAAGCTGAAAGTGCAGTACAGTTATGCATTTCGCTTGATTTTCCGTCAGCCGCGATACTGTAGTGTGTCCCAGATTTTCGCAGTGTCGCTGTTTTGGGTGCTCTGATTCGTCACCCGGTATCGTGCTCTTTAGAAGCTCAGTTTTTTGGGTCGCAGAATATTCTTATTAAAATTATTTGTAACATTTGTGCATTCAATCAAATTTATTAATGTTTAAACAATAATTTAATAATTTGATCAGGTAATAAATAATAATCATTTAATTTCGTATAATAATTAAATTTTTGTAGTGAACCAATGTTGTCTGCATTAATAAATTATTATTATTATTATTATTAAAAAGTGTTAAACAAGTAATAAAATCTTATAAATTAGCATACAATCCGGGAGTAAAGCGCGCTATCAAGTATGTTAGCAAAATCTGAAATCTGAAAATAGTTTTGTTGATATAGGATGGTTATTAAGATGATTATAATTAAGTTCTTATTTTCTCCATATTTTCAATTATTCTTATTTAGTTGACATATATAACATTAAGTAATGTTAAATACAAGTTATGGTACAACTTGTTAGCAATTCAAGTTTTAACATGACTCTTGTAGTTACTTCTCTACAAAGCTTAATATTAATTGAGGAAAGACCCCTTAATTATAATAATATATTTTACGGTTTACGGCTTCAAGAACCTAATACCTAAGTAATCTTGTTCATCAATTTTTTGCAATGGTCTTTGAAGAAGTCCTATGGACAATAGTGAAAGAGTGACGTGACATCATAAAGCCTACTAATAAAGTTGGTTTACACACAGTAAAGCTGTCATAAGGAATTAAATGTGGTCGCTACTGATTTGTGAGTAAGTCCACACATACTAGCTCTTCGAAACCAGCTTAATATATAAATCTTAAAATAACAGTGTTAAACTATAGAGCATCTGCACCATAATATACATTTTAAAAGAAAAGTAAAGTTGTATCCTATGGTCCTCCTACTGAGGGGCACAGGCTTTCTCTCATTTCTGAGAGGGTTGTGTACCGATTAGCCTGCGGTCCGTGCTGCTCCAGTTCGAGTTGGTGGACTTCACATAGCTTCTCAGACATGCTCGTTTCCCCATGATGTTCTTTTTTACCGTTGAACAATGTAGTAAACTAGCACTAAAATTGCTTTTAACAATCTCATTGGTGCAGGCGGAAATTGAACCCGACCCTGAGCTACCACGGCCGTACCATACCATAAATTCCATCGCCATAAATTTTAAAGTATCTAAAAATTCGTTTAGCATTGATTTTCCATTCCATCAGTAAACAAAAGCTACCGATAGAACTAAAGATACCGATAAAAATAGAAGCCTTGGCCAAATAAGTGCCTTGGAAATCACGTATAGTTAACGCACACGCTCGTGTACTACAATATTGTACTGCGCAGATGGATAGTATCCGATGGGACCAGTCCCAGCCGGTGCCAGAATATGGTGTGGAGGACATTATTATTATTACACCTCGACTGACCATTAGTCGGGTCTGAACCAAGACAATTATTATAATTTGGTCGGACGACAGCGGTCTATGCTAGTCAATTCTAAACCCGTCACAACAAAAGTCAGCTTGATCGGACTAACCTCCCCATTTCAATGTTTTTATATATAGTTTTTTATAAAGGGAAAACTCAATATTATATTTATATATTATTTCAAGTGAATAAATTTATTCGGCGCTAAAATAAAATAAAAGTTATACAGTAAATAAATGCAGTTTGTTTTTCAACTTGAAATGATTCCAACAATAACCACTCGGATAAAAGAATTTGCATGTAAGATGATTTGACTGGCTTTGAAGTATCTAGTTTAATATTAAAATTATAGCAGATAGATTTAAAACCAAGAGAACTGAAAATGCCGTCTTTTAATTTTAACAGATAGGCGTTTAACAGATACGAAGAGCTCAAGGGCTAGTGTTCTAGCTCAAATAGTAAAAAGTATGCTCATATACATTCACATGGAGACATTACACGATCGTCGAACCGAAAACTCTAAACGGCGAACAGTTAAAGTTTTCGCTTGGACGATTTAACCTAACCTAAGCGAGCTCGGCCGAGCTAACTACCGTACCTCCGTACGAAGACAATGGAAGATGCTAATTAGACTTCAAAATAGAATAGTCTGCTATGTGATGGACTATATAGTAAATATAAGTTTAAAACTCGGTCACACTTCTCCTATGTGAGGTTCAAGGCATCTAATGCACCCAAACTATACATCAAATTTTTGAGGTTTGGCCGTGAATGAAAAAAGGGAGATCCCCACAGGTCAGAGCATGTTCTAAATATGCTTGAAAATTTCGATAGCGTGATTTAGACTTCGTTTCGTTCACGCTTGTAGCCCGGTGCCATTGACGGATCATTGCAGAGTTAGGGAGTATGGCCTAAGGTATATAATTAACCATAAATAGAAAATAAACTTCGTGAAATATTGGAATGAAGTTCCTTATCGGGCGATACGGGTTTGATGGATGGGAGCTAGGCGACAAAAAGTGTAAGATTTTTTTTCGTCTATAATAGTAGCAAAAATCAGCCGCCTTTTTCGTCAATATATTTGGAGCATAAAGGATTTAAGAGTAATTGAAATAGTTTTACTTACTCTCAAGACAACAAGAACCACTGCACCTTTTGCTTAGTATAAGGCAGAGCTAGACTATATCCCAACTGGTGGTAGGTGATGATGAAAGATAGTAGCCCTAGATAGTAAATCGCACTGTCTTAGCGTAACAAAAATCTATTCCCCCTTGCCTTGCAAAACGCCCGCATTGTAATCAGATGAATAAAGGCCAGCAGATATTTTACTCCTTTGCTCTAAACATGCAAATTATTTGGTTTGTATGTGTGGAATATCATCAACAAGGGATTGTATACCTGTCTATTTAAATAATTGTTTTTTCTTTGCAATTTTTCCACAATATAATTGTTATTAACATTATTTTGTCCAACAGTGTTATTTTAATTGAGATGTTATAAGCTGATTTGCTTAATTCCGAGTAAAGAAAGAAAGAAAATGATATGTCCTGCCCAGTTTTAAGGGAACCTCCCACCCTCCCTCAATCGCGCGCACTATACCCGTCGCCGTCAATCACACCACCACACTAGGCACGACATACCACTCTCGAAAATACGACACGTGTTTTGCCTCTACACCAGGCATCCTCAGGTGAAGGAGACTCTGCGGAGGCTGGCCGCTCACTTAGCCGCTAAGTGAGCAGCCAGCCTCCGCAGAGTCTAGAAGTAGTAGAAGTAGTTTTTGAAATCTGTCACAATTTTACTGCTTCACAGATTTGTCGTGTGACTGTAGCATAGAAATCGAAGGTTCATTAAGGCTGTAACTATAAATCTATCCTCTACGTGGAATGTGAACATTATTTTTTTCGATCCATCACTTAATACAGAGCTTTTTTGATCTAAATTTTGACTTAAATACTTATTATTTTTTTAAAAAAAGAAGGGCGACAACCTATATATATCTCACAGCTGAGCTACTGATGCGTTTTTACCCCTGAGGAATAAATGTCATAACAAAAATATGTAAAAGGGTGTTACCAAGATGCTTCAAGGCAGAAATGAAGTTCTACTGCGTTTCTTTATTTATGTAATATATAATCTAGCATACAGTCCACCTGATGGTAAGTGGACGCTATGGCCAAATACATTTATCCTCAATTAAGAATCAAAATGATTATTTTTTGTTATTTATTTTTATTGCGTAATGCTGTTTTGTATTCTTATTAGCGCGAAGACTATACTAAGTCAATAAACATACAATGAACAACAAATAACCAACTGCATAACTATTGAAATTACTTAGACGAAATGCCCTTCAATCACCTCATTACTTTTCACAAGTGTCATATTATCAATTCTATAAAATGTAGTATACGATACACAGGGGATGAAAGCGAATTTCGATACCTCATCTAATTTCGTCAAACCGTTAAGGCTACAGAAGTTCACAAGTCAAAGGGAAATTGTATATACCCGAAAAATAGACCCCTCTTTCTGAGGCAGTCGGTTAAATGGAAAAACACTCCCATCACATTGTTATAGGATTTTTTTTTATTTATAAGTTAAAATAATTTAATTTTGAACATCTGATACCAATAAACATCCTTGCTTTCTATTTTTTTTTCTTATCTATAATATAAAAATGAATCGCTGAATGTGTTGCTAAGCGCAAATCTCGAGAGCAGATGAACCGATTTCGCTAATTCTTTTTTTATAATATTCCTTGAAGTACGAAGATGGTTCTAACGAAGAGAAAATTTTAAAAAATTGCCTGAAAAAGTCTAAAAACAACACTTTTCTATATTCCCATACAAAAGATTCGTAATAACACTTAAAAGTCATTTTGAACTTTAATACCATACTATAAGGTTTAAGTGTTAGTGGAGGGGTTGCGGGAAGGCAAAAAAATTGAGTGACGTTAGTATCGTATAAATATTAATGTCAATATTTCCCGGTGTCCCGAATAGCAGAATAAGTATTAAAAAAAAATTAAAGAATCGACTTTTAGGTGCAACGATGTTCGCCGGGTCAGCTAGTATTCAATAATTCTGTCGCTGTTAATTGACACTGAACTTTAGTGACACTAAACTTCGATGATAACAAAGATAAAAATAAAGATACGGGTTTGATGGATGGGAGCTAGGCGACAAAAAGTGTAAGATTTTTTTTCGTCTATAATAGTAGCAAAAATCAGCCGCCTTTTTCGTCAATATATTTGGAGCATAAAGGATTTAAGAGTAATTGAAATAGTTTTACTTACTCTCAAAACAACAAGAACCACTGCACCTTTTGCTTAGTATAAGGCAGAGCTAGACTATATCCCAACTGGTGGTAGGTGATGATGAAAGATAGTAGCCCTAGATAGTAAATCGCACTGTCTTAGCGTAACAAAAATCTATTCCCCCTTGCCTTGCAAAACGCCCGCATTGTAATCAGATGAATAAAGGCCAGCAGATATTTTACTCCTTTGCTCTAAACATGCAAATTATTTGGTTTGTATGTGTGGAATATCATCAACAAGGGATTGTATACCTGTCTATTTAAATAATTGTTTTTTCTTTGCAATTTTTCTACAATATAATTGTTATTAACATTATTTTGTCCAACAGTGTTATTTTAATTGAGATGTTATAAGCTGATTTGCTTAATTCCGAGTAAAGAAAGAAAGAAAATGATATGTCCTGCCCAGTTTTAAGGGAACCTCCCACCCTCCCTCAATCGCGCGCACTATACCCGTCGCCGTCAATCACACCACCACACTAGGCACGACATACCACTCTCGAAAATACGACACGTGTTTTGCCTCTACACCAGGCATCCTCAGGTGAAGGAGACTCTGCGGAGGCTGGCCGCTCACTTAGCCGCTAAGTGAGCAGCCAGCCTCCGCAGAGTCTAGAAGTAGTAGAAGTAGTTTTTGAAATCTGTCACAATTTTACTGCTTCACAGATTTGTCGTGTGACTGTAGCATAGAAATCGAAGGTTCATTAAGGCTGTAACTATAAATCTATCCTCTACGTGGAATGTGAACATTATTTTTTTCGATCCATCACTTAATACAGAGCTTTTTTGATCTAAATTTTGACTTAAATACTTATTATTTTTAAAAAAAAAGAAGGGCGACAACCTATATATATCTCACAGCTGAGCTACTGATGCGTTTTTACCCCTGAGGAATAAATGTCATAACAAAAATATGTAAAAGGGTGTTACCAAGATGCTTCAAGGCAGAAATGAAGTTCTACTGCGTTTCTTTATTTATGTAATATATAATCTAGCATACAGTCCACCTGATGGTAAGTGGACGCTATGGCCAAATACATTTATCCTCAATTAAGAATCAAAATGATTATTTTTTGTTATTTATTTTTATTGCGTAATGCTGTTTTGTATTCTTATTAGCGCGAAGACTATACTAAGTCAATAAACATACAATGAACAACAAATAACCAACTGCATAACTATTGAAATTACTTAGACGAAATGCCCTTCAATCACCTCATTACTTTTCACAAGTGTCATATTATCAATTCTATAAAATGTAGTATACGATACACAGGGGATGAAAGCGAATTTCGATACCTCATCTAATTTCGTCAAACCGTTAAGGCTACAGAAGTTCACAAGTCAAAGGGAAATTGTATATACCCGAAAAATAGACCCCTCTTTCTGAGGCAGTCGGTTAAATGGAAAAACACTCCCATCACATTGTTATAGGATTTTTTTTTTATTTATAAATTAAAATAATTTAATTTTGAACATCTGATACCAATAAACATCCTTGCTTTCTATTTTTTTTTCTTATCTATAATATAAAAATGAATCGCTGAATGTGTTGCTAAGCGCAAATCTCGAGAGCAGATGAACCGATTTCGCTAATTCTTTTTTTATAATATTCCTTGAAGTACGAAGATGGTTCTAACGAAGAGAAAATTTTAAAAAATTGCCTGAAAAAGTCTAAAAACAACACTTTTCTATATTCCCATACAAAAGATTCGTAATAACACTTAAAAGTCATTTTGAACTTTAATACCATACTATAAGGTTTAAGTGTTAGTGGAGGGGTTGCGGGAAGGCAAAAAAATTGAGTGACGTTAGTATCGTATAAATATTAATGTCAATATTTCCCGGTGTCCCGAATAGCAGAATAAGTATTAAAAAAAATTAAAGAATCGACTTTTAGGTGCAACGATGTTCGCCGGGTCAGCTAGTATTCAATAATTCTGTCGCTGTTAATTGACACTGAACTTTAGTGACACTAAACTTCGATGATAACAAAGATTGTTTTACGTGAACTTCTTATATAAACCTTAGTATCGGTAGAATTATTGGAAAAAAAATCTAGTTTAATTTCTTTCAGTTATAAAAACAGAAAACAAATCGATATCATAAAGTAGACACCCTCACAAACAACATAACGGAATAAACAATCTGTACCTATGAATGGATATTAGAGCTCTGTCATGCGTTTCCATAAATAGTTACCTGTTTATGGCCATCTATTAACACGATTTGGTTCATGATTACGAAGAAAATCATTAGCTTTCCACATCGAATACGATATAACGTAAAGGGGTTAGCAAAGCATTTCATTTATGGTTTAACCTTGACCATGACAGTGTTTTCTAGGCAGTGCTAATTTTAATTGAGACGTTTTAGTAAATAAATTCGCATAAAATACAAAAACCACTCCTGAAATATTATTGCATATTATATTACTGGTAAGTCGAAATATAAATATATTTTGCATTTTTTTTTACAAATATTAAATAGCATTTATACGTGAAAATAGAATTATACAAGGTATGTTCCATTATTAAGAAAATGTACTATTAGATGTTAAAACCGTCTCCCGTAAAGCAAAATCAGCCCATGCATGTAAAAGGAAATCGGGTGTGGGAGTGTAAAAGCACTCGAGCACGTTTTATTGGATAAATTATATATAAGAATTTTAACATAAATAATCTTGATACATTAAATATACATTTGAACCTTGAAGGTGACAGTGGTGGCGTAGCGTGGGTTGATACCCAGGGTGGTTTTCTATCAAGCACCCCTCAAAGTAAAGCAAAAAATGCTAAAAATGCTTAAGGGACTTTATTTTGCTAAAATATTCTATTACATTATCAAAATTTACTTTCTTGTCCTTTTCGGTAGATAAAATGGAAAGACTGGTTAGTCGTAATTGGCTCATTGTGGACCTTAAGTAAGATTTTATTAACTTAGGTTTTAGAAAGCTTCTTTCACATGAAACTTAATAGTAAAAAAAATCTTAGACACATTACAATCTTAAATTCGGAACAGATTCAGAATAGCTCCATTTTATGGGGAATCTGAGAAGCTCCAACGAAGTACATTGAACCACTTCTTGGGAAGAAATGCTGGCGGCTTCCAAGTGGCACCACAGTCGTAAAATCTCCAAAATTCTATCTCCTTCAGAAAATTCATCGTAGATTTTTGTCAGATTTTGAACTATTAAACGAAGATCTTCTTCTGGTGACGTTAGAAGAGTGTAAGACTAAACAACACAACTACTTGAGCCCCTACTTACCTTCTTCAATCGCGTTACTACCTCAACTAAGCACTACCTAACCTGAACTCATTTATTTAGGAAAAAAAGTAAAAAAAAATTGAGATACATATTAAGATATAATATTTGTATGCAGGTATATATACTATAGTTGGTATCTATTTCTTTATTGGTATGTCTTTGCGGAGTAATTCTTCTGTCTGACTAAAAGTATTCTCTGACTGTGCGAGTGAGTTGTCATTATTACCGCTTGGTGCTTGGCACCCGGGGGCTGACTGCCCCACCGCCCCCCTCCCCGTTTCCGCCGACACTGATGACTAAGTAATCTAGAAAAATCCTTAACTCCTTTTCTTTGTAAAGTTTTATAGAGCTGTGCGACTTTTACGCTTTGTTTTAACATCAAAGTAGGAATTTCAAATAGTACATAATTAAAAACTACTTCTGGTTACTATTTAAAAATTAAACGTATAAAATTTTCGTAGTATTAATTTACTAAATAAATTCAATATCCTTGTACTGATTGGATACTGATACTGATACTGTTTAGCACAATTTAATTGAATTAAAATATAAACTGAAATTTTAATATCATAAAAAATATTAAATTACACTCCCACGCCTGTCACCCACCAACAAATACTTGAAAAAGTCATGCATGCGTATTGCGTATATGATTATTATATAATTTCATATAATTCTCGAATTTATTCTCTTATAAGCCAGATTATGCTGCCACATTGGATATGCCGCATTTTATATGAATGTTTTATTTCTAGATATTTCTAAGATAGTAAATAACTAAACATTGCGCTTGAATTGCTAAAGCTTCACTAAAACAAAATGCAAAATGTAACTAGGTCCATTTTATCTCCAAAATGTAAGTCAAGCTGAAGGACTTACACGATATGAGTCCGTGGTATAACAATACTTATATACAACGTTGAGACAAAGCCAATTGTATCATGACATATGCAGAATATCTTCACCCTTTTATTTGTTATCAACACGGAAAGTTCACTAATGGCCGTAGGAAGTATTTGGTATAATCGTCACGCTAATTCACGCAATTTTTTTTAGTCCAGTTTAAACGAAACTGTTTATCATCTATCATAATCCACGAGTTCTTTCTAGTCTTCCCGCAATCGTCCCTTACTACACCTATAGGAAAACCATGTACTTGGAACGTGGTTTCGAAAACCTCTTATGGGCCTGATGCCTTAATGTCAATCCTGTTTCTTATTACTAGTAATGGTATTTACCTTACTAATATTCCTGTTAACTACTCCAGATAAACTACAAAAATTTTGATTCTCGGTCCGCACCCTTAACCATTAGGCAACTGTCGCTATTCAGTTACGAAGGCTAATAGACTGTTATTAAAAGATTCTGAAGTTTAGGTAAATTCAGCATATAACGAACGGCATTATCTTTATTCAAAATGATATTTTGAAGCTAACGTTTGAAAAACTTTAATTTGACTTCAGATTTATCGCCGTTGGGTGTACAAATATATATTGAGACATGGCAAAAAAGGCAACAAAATGAATTACGTGACAAAGCAGTCGCGGTCCGATATGAGACGCACACTTGTTCATCTTTTGTCACTGACCTTAATATACAGTTGTCGTGGAATTCAAGCTGAGGATTCGGAAACATATTTAAGCCGCTTTATTGCAGACTTATGGCTAGAAGGAGCTGATATTTTGAAAATAATTTGGCGGGATTGCTCTAAAAAGGTATGAATGAAAATGTCTCCTGACCGATTTTGATTGCTACAACCTCTTAATATTTTCGATAACTTTACTTCACCTTAGACATTATGTTGCCACAAATGTAGGCTGCCCAACGATAATAGCAAAATATAATTTAAAAACAACAATAACACAGAACTACTCATTCGTCATCAACCACCGGTACCGAATGTAGATGCGATATTTTTTTTTATAGGATAAGGGTGACAAACGAGCACACAGTCCACCTGAGTGGTTGCTGCGGCCCATAGACATCTACATCTATCCTCTGTTACAAATCAAAATGTAGATGCGTTGTCACCCGTGAGGACTAAGATGGAATGCCTCATTTCCAGTAAAAAGGGCCTCCGGCCACCTGTACTCACCAAGCGAAACGCAGAGGTAAACCTCTACTTGACGCTGGTTTTCTGTGAGGTCGTGGTACTACCCCGGTTCGAGCCGGCCCATCCGTGCGACAGCAAAAGCTGCCGCGTGGCTCTACCACTGTTTAAATCGGAATAGATCGGAAGAAAGCTAGAATGCATTATCAGAGATATGTTGTCTAACATAACTATAAAGTCGCCTTTTGACATCACTACCCAACCAGAATCAGCAATTTGTTTTACATTAAACTTTGGCTCGTGGTAATTCAGGGTTTAGCGCTCGCTATAAATTTAACAGTACGTGAGAAACACGGTTTCGATCCCGGCCGGCACCAATAAAATTGTTAATTGCAATTTTAAGGGGACTACGGGAGCTAAACGTTTAAAAGTTTTATAATTCCTTAATGTATATAGGTTAAAGTATATACGTTCCAACGTGGTAGAGCCATGCTGCAGCTATATTACTAGTATAGTTGTAGCACGAATGGGTCGGCTCGACCGGGGAAGGACCACGCTCTCACAGAATACCAGCGTCAATTAGCAGCTTAACACTGCTGTGTTTCGTATGATAGGTGTAGAGAACCGGAGACCCCTTTTATGGGAAAAGAAGCATGCCATCTTAGTCCTCACGGGTGATAACGCATCTGCATTTTGATTCTTTATTGAGGATATATGTAGATATCTATGGGTCACAGCAACCACTTACCACACAGTCCACATCAGGTGGACTGTGTGCTCGTTTATCACCCTAATTCTATAAAAAAAAATATAATCCACTGCAGTTAACAAAATCCGAAAAATATATGATATTTTTCAGGATATAATATGCTAGTTAGGTAGTGTGTTGAAAATATGATACTACTAATTTGATATGATAGAAAAAAAATCACAAGATAAAAATTTCTTTTAACGATTAGTAACCATACTTATATATGTGCAATCATTCTGATTTTTGTCAGTTTATTCTAAAAGCAACAACACAATAGAGTTTTAATTTTTAGTCCAATCAAAAGATTTTTTTTAAATCGCATTTTCTTATTTCTGAACATAAGTATTTGTGTGATAGTTGTGGAATATTATTATTATTATTATTATTATTATTATATAATACGTACGTATGTGTGCATAAACGCCTGGAGTACCGGCAGTACCGGCCGAGGCCTGACTATATAAATTGTGTAAACGTGTGCGTGTGTTTTTCATTCGCAGTCACTTAGCTCTTGTAGCCCTCTTAAGTGCTGATTTATCACGTGAACTGAAGTCCGCCAATACGCATTGAGACAGCGCAGTGGACTCTTCTTTGCCCTAAAAACGCTCTCAGAAACACAAGGAGGCCTGTGCCCCGGAGTGAGAGGTATATGGGTTGTAACTTTGCTGTTTAACTCCGACAGAGATTCGAACTGTGGAATCGACAAATAATTCACTATATTTAAAACAGATTTTTTTTTTGGAAAATTCTTAAGATATTAAAACTTTTTTAAGAATATTATTTAAAAAACTTATGCAGTAATTTAGTGGTTTGACATCATATGTTCTTAACACATACTTAGCAGTGAAACTATATTCTAAATAAAATTTATTTCATTTATGTTAAGATATTTACTTTATCTGAGTAGAGTTCCGTTGTAGCCTGCCCTACAATGGGTGACAGCCATTTACAACAGTGGACTGATAATGAAAAAAAAAAGAATTCATTTTAAATTTCGTAGACAATAAATAATTACTAATATACGTAAATTTGGAAGCGTTATTGCTTCTTTTTTTATAGAAGGATATATAAATTGTAAGTATGAAAAACCAACAGCCTAATTTAATAATACGTGATTTTCAAAATAATACATACTCTGCCAATTTTTACACACTAGTACATTATAAGATCAAATTTTAGTTAATTAATTTTTCATCATCCAAGACTATATTAGTGCCAACGGATATCATCTTTGTATTAATATACCGACGTTATTATGAATGCACATAAGATCAGAACATAAACGTGTGAAAGCTTATAAAGAATATGAAAAGAGTATAGTTAATAAAAGTTGATGAAATAAATTTATGTTTTTTTTTTATATAGGATAGGGTGACAAACGAGCACACAGTCCACCTGATGGTAAGTGGTTACTGTAACCCATAGACATCTACATCTATCCTCAATAAAGATTCAAGATGCAGATGCGTTGTCGCCCGTGAGGACTAAGATGGAATGCCTCTTTGCCAGTAAAAACGGTCTCCGGTTCTCTACACTCACCATACGAAACACAGCAGCGTTAAGCTGCTATTTTACGCTGGTTTTCTGTGAGAGCGTGGTCCTTCCCCGGTCGAGTCGACCCATTCGTGCTACAACTGTACTACTAATATAGCTGCAGCATGGTTCTACCGCGTAATATAATGATATTTAATTTCCCTTCAGGTCATATTATAATGCAACATAGATGCACTTTGTTATCCCAACACTACTATGTTCAATGTAACACTTATTATATAAAGTCGGAGGAAGGGAACGATTGGCTTTTTTTACAGGATAGGGATATATATATATATGGAGGATAGGATAGGTCAGAACTAGAAACCAATTAGTATTTTTTGTATACTAACAACGCACGGTTGATTTCTAGATCGTGACAATAACGCCAACTACCGGGTCCAATTGTGAATCTCAACCATTCTCTAATCAACTTAATCACATCTACGACTATTTCATCAAAATCGGTCCAGACGTTTAGGAGGAGTTCAGTCACATACACACGGACAGAAGAATTATATAATATATAATATGCATGTATTATACATATAAACCTTCCTCCTGAGTCATTCTGTCTATTGATGAAAACCGCATCAAAATCTCTTTAAAAGATCGAAGCGACTTTGTTTCATACTTTTTTATTATTCTAATACCGGTTTCTAAGCTCGTAAGTAGTACTCTGAACGCTAGATCACACAATAGCCTCCTTTGTTATAAATACATTAATTTAATACATTAGTTCCGTAATAATATTGATACAGATGTAACACTGTTAAAATCCTCTTAAATAGATATCTTGTCGGAGTCCGTTAATCCTAGCTCAGTTCAGTGATAAGCTCTTTGACCAACTCCAGCACAGTAACTAATGCCTCATTGAATACAGTCCGTGCACGTATATAGTTAGATCGACTATTGTTATGTAAACAACAGAAAATTATAGAAGATTTTTTTTAATACTGTTAATATAAAAATTCAGTACGGTTTCGAATTCGATCGTCAAAATCTCATAAAAATGAAATTCGTTCTCTGTAAAGATAAATATAGTTACAATACCCTTTTCCTAGTATTTTGCGAAAGAAAAATTCGCCCAAAATAACCATTCCACATCGTAAGCCCAGTTTATTACTTTTTATTATAACGATTTGAATCGGGTTTTGGAAAGATTCGGACAGTACATTGTACGTGAGTAAAAAAGGTTTTGAACGTGTAGTTATTGGTTTTTAAGTAATCTTACTAGAAAACTGAAAACGGCGAAAAGGTTTTATTCAAAACGAATTTAATATCGTAAAATATGCAAACATTAGGTGAAATGCAAAATATTTTATTAAAATAATAATTATTATAATAATAATTCATTTATTTCAGACCAATTATCCATATTTGTTAAAAATTATAATCTAAATACCTATAAAATTAAAGAAAATTAAAATTAATAAATATAAACATTAAATGAAATTAAAATCAAAATACTAAGTCTATAGGTCGTGGCGTGTCTAATTTAAAGTATGCAGATTTATCCAACTCCCTATCATTGGTGAATCCCATCTGTCCGCTAGTACACTGAGAATGATGTTGGTGCTCGTCCGCATGCGATTCAGCATGGAGGCACATATTTTGCGCATTATGGCTTCAAAGTAATACCTTGCTAATTTATATTACTTTCTTCGTTTTGATTTGCGATCATATTTCTAAGCGCTTCGTACCTTTGACATTGTTTCTCATTGCCAGTCTTGGTATTTACATCTGGTGTAAGTGGTATCGTAACACCATCGTCTGTCGGAAGCCAAGAAGCCTTTCCATTTTGAGGTATGATTTCCCATAGTCAACTTTTAAATCACCTAAGGGACGACAGGGAGTGTTGAATTCTCTCATATCCACACGTCACTTATTACTAGCTCTATATCATCTCTCGTATACTTTCGGCGTTCTTTATGGAAAGGTATTTACTTATTCTAGAAGGTACCTGTAATAAAAAGCCGGCCAAGTGCGAGTCGGACTCGCGCATGAAGGGTTCCGTACTGCCGTAAAACACGTATCAAGTAGTGATTTCTTATATTTACGCGAACACTACACATTTTTAAATAAAACTAATTTTACGGATTTTATCGCGTATATTAACTTATTTTTATATTCCCGACGTTTCGGGTGCTACGGGAATATAAAAATAAGTTAATATACGCGATAAAATCCGTAAAATTAGTTTTATTTAAAAACGTATCAAGTAGCCCTTTCGGGGAGCCCTTTAATTTTTAATTTATTTTTATTTTTATTATTTATTGTTATAGCGGCATCAGAAATACACATTCTGTGAAAATTTAAACTGTCTACCTATTACAGATCAAGAGCCCACTGATAGACAGACACGGACGGACAACGGAGGCTTAGTAATAGGGTCCCGTTGGTTACCCTTTGGGTACGAAACCATAAAAACGATAGGGTAGTGCCCTACACTCGTGTATTTAGAGCACAACTTAATTTTATTTGTGATTGTACTTTCGAATTTAATTTAAGTTGGTCACCGATGGATATTACCTACTATTTAAATTATTAATATAATAATTCTATTTTTCTATTACTTTCTAAAAATTGTTTGACTTAACTTTAAATTGACTATTAGTTATAAATACATGTATGTTTATATTATTCTTACGAAATTAATGTAATACATTTTTTTTAGTCCATACATATTGATAAACGACAATGTCATATTTTTCAATATTAAAATAATTACTTCGAATAGAACAATGTCCACGATTGTCATATAATCGAAAGACTTATTCTACATCTAACCCTTAAATTCAGAAATGAGGTCAATAAGTTTACTCATTTGAATAGCTTTTGCTAAAGTTTATATCGGTTTTTATATTTCAGTTATTGGACGTGAAGGGTATTATTGACCGCAAGGAACACTTTCCTAAGTTCATTGGATGCATGAAAATAAAGACTTTACAAGCTCTTGATCGATCTCTTAGTTCAGATGTTGTACCAATATCGGATGGAATCAACTTAGTGCGATTTGAGCTGGTTGATGGATCTGGCAATGCATTACCTATTAATAGTTCCAGGTAAGGTTTATTTTGATAGACTTCATAATGAGGATATCCGCCATAGAACCAGAGTAAACGACATAGCCCAACTGAACTAGCAATTGACCGACCGTATAGCTCGAAGTGAGGAAGAAAGGTTCTTGCGTTCTTTATCGTTCTTTCTTTCTTGGTAAGATATTAAAAAGCCCATGTATGCAGGTAGCTTGGGAACGTAATTTTTAGGGTGCTTTGTTTTGCGTACTTTGTAGTGTGTTCTTTCGGGGAAAGTATACTATAAAGTAACTATAAAATAACTTCTCAAGTTATAATGTTTTGACCGAAAGTATTCATATTCAATAGCTTAACTTAATATTTTTAAATGAATATTATTAACTTTCAAAGTTATGTTTTATAGTCCTATATTATAATAGCAATGAAGAACAGTGATATTTTGATACTACAATATAATTCAAATGGTAAAACGACGGTGCAGCCGTTTTAGGGGGAGGAGAAAAGTCGTACAGAATGCCAGTAAAACCTAGGAGCATAATGCTGCTGTAGGAAACCTATGAGATGGCAAAAGTGCATAGATAACAACGGTGCATACTTTGATTAATTAAATATATATTACGAAAAAATTGACTTTATATTCCTTCCGTACAAAACGCCAATTTCATATGTAAGGACCTAATGTTTAAAGTTAATGACCGAAAGATAAATATGTTAACGTCGCATTGAATGTGTGTTTCAAATGAAATTGCGCAAACACACGCTCCAATTACAACTGTGTGACGAAACAGCACAGTAGGTATTCCAAACGGATGCATATTTGTAAAGTACTTGTAAGATATGCTTTATTTTATACCACTTTTGTATTGAAAATTTTTATTAAATTTACCTTCAAAAAAAAATCTATTCATTTAGCAGTATTTGATATTACAACCTAACAATGTTAAATAACTTATATATCTTCGTTAAATGAATAGCTTACAGATTGTAATGTATACGCTCAATCAAGAAACCCTTTAAATTTAAAATTAAATAGTATAAATTTTTTCTACGTGGTAGAGCCATGCTGCAGCTATATTATGGTTGTAGCACGAATAGGTCGGCTCGAACGGGGAAGGACCACGCTCTCATAGAAAACCAGCGTAAAATAGCAGCTTAACGCTGCTGTGTTTCGTATGGTGAGTGTAGAGACCCGGAGACCCTTTTTACTGGCAAAGAGGCATTCCATCTTAATCCTCACGGGTGACAACGCATCTGCATCTTGAGTCTTTATTGAGGATAGATGTAGATGTCTATGGGTCACAGTAACCACTTACCATCAGGTGAACTGTGTGCTCGTGTGTCACCCGATCCTATAAAAAAAAATTATTCAAATTCTGAACTTCCAAAAGACTGTTTAGAATACATGTTGCATTATAATTATTGAAAACTTTTTATACATTCATAGTTATTAGGTTTGTGACTCATTTTTTAATTACAATAATGTAAGATAGTATGACATTCATAAATATCGAAATTACCATCCAGATTAGAACAACGAGTTCAAGTAGGGTTCTAATTACTGGTGCTGTGATCAGCAAACACTTGCCAACTGAGGTGATAAAGGAGTAACTCATGGAACACACATATCTAGTGTACTACTTAGAGGCTGTCCGAAAATATTATTTTAAACAAGCCGTTAGTGTTTTTAAGTGAACGTTAAATAAATTAAACTCTTGAATGAAATAGACTCTTGATAACAGAGATAATAAAAATTTAAATAAAATAGTTTAACAATGCCTTGACACTTTCACTGCTCGATTTTCAGACACAATACTAATGAGCCATGTGTAGTGACATAGGGAATGGGTTATAAAATCCATTGAGCAAAAAAAAAACACAATGTAGAATATAATTAATGTAATTTCTATGTAATGGCGACGTAAGAGTATATACATCCCATTTCGTCCCGTTTTTTGTTGTAAAAGGCTCAGCTGCTTACATCCAGCAGCGAAATATTCAAATAATACTTACCGTCACAGTCAACTGTTGAACATAGGCCTACCTGCAATATAGGGTTACCATGTAATGACGACGTAAGAATATGCACTACCCCATATCATCCGATCACATATCATACGAGATGGGCAGCAGAGTCTTCCTAAAAACGACTAAAAATAAAAAACTGCGGCTACCAACCTGCTAGTTGAACGTGCTACTACCCCTCTAGAAAGAAAGAAAGAAATAAGTTTGTTTGACACATAAATTATAACAAAAAAAAACCATCAACTCCTGGTTTGTTTTACTTTATCGTCTCTTACGACAACCACGGGGCGACATGAGGTAGTGGATATTCATAAATTACCACTAGAAGGTTGAAAGTAATACTTGCAGAACACAAAGTATTGCTTTTGTTCTGAACAAAACTCTTTCCTTCATTCATTGATCATTAACTCTTGGATCTTATCGTAAGAAGCGACTATGGTAAATGCCTGAAAAATCTTATGGCTTCGATAGATGAGCTATAACCGTCTCACTTACGATAGACCTCAATTATAATCTGAGCCATAGACTTAAACGCCCATACTGATATCGGAAAGGATCGTCGATTCAGAAAAAAGAAGCGAACGGATGTCTAAAAGATATGTCCAGGTAGGGGCCGACGTCCAGTAGTGGACTTTTACGGCTGATGCAGGAGAAGGAATGAAATTCGTAACATGAAGGAAGGGTGTCACTTTAAAGTATTGTGTATTATATTTTGAAATAAATTTTGGAACGAAGTTCCTTATCGCACGGTACGAATTGGACGGATTGGGGCTAGGCGAGAAAAAGTGTAAGATATTTTTTGTCACGACCTCTTTTCTATAGTGCGAGCGAGATGGAATAATATACATCTCCCTTGCACTTTTTCTTGCCAAGAATGAAATATTATTTTAAATAACTCTTTATTTTAATAGACGCTTGTAATTCATTTATTTGCATTTATTGATCAATAATATAACATTTTTATCAATAATAATAACCTACGAAAGGGACTTCGTTCCAACCGAGGATTCCACGACACTCACGCATGTTTTTTGAAATTGAAAATTGAAATGAACATTAGTAGTTTTTGTTAAAATAATATGTATCTACAGCACATGGACGGAAAAAGAACTAGATGAAGGAGAATGGAAAATTCTTGCCTTGCGCCGTATAGCAAAAGTACTTCGGACTCACGTAATAAAATTTGATTTTGAAGACACAAAAATCGTTGATACAGGTAAGGATTAAAGATTAATATTTTAAAATATACGTAAGTTAGCCCATAAGTGGGGCATTGATATCCCGTTATTTTTGAAAGAGCTTTTGTGACCGGAAAGAGACCGCCAAGCTATCCCAATCCATGTTAAGGTACTTTATATGCGCGTGAAATATTTTATTATAATATAATAATTATTATAGAAATTAAGGCAAATTGAGTAACTCAAGTTTTGGCGTTAAAGGTAAGAGTTCGACGAGCGTTAATATTTTATAAAATTTAATATTTTAAAAACCTTATTGCTTACTTTATAAGATAAGTGAAGAGATAGATAGGTTCTTAAAAATAATTGCTTGGAACTATGGGACAGTTTCTATCAGGAATTGAGTTCAAATTAAATGTATAAAGTAAATTTTATTACTTCCAATTTCACATAATTTAAAAAAACTTTTAAAGATACTGATATGACAAGCGATCCAATAGTCTACCTGATGGTTCATGCCTAATGCAGCCATGGACACCTATAACCAACTTAAAAGAAAAGGGTCTAATTTCTTGCTGCTGTAATCTTTATATCGTATTATCTATTAGTATTATATATAATATTATCTATATAATAGTCCTTTATTATTTTAGTTGAATCTCGTGGACGTCGGCGTCACCATATGATGACAATGATGATGTTCGGTATCGTGTCAATCGGTATGGTGTTGATTCCAATGGGTTTTCAATTCCTCGCAGTACTCGGAGGAAAAGCTCTACTTTTAGCCAAAATGGCACTTATACTTGCTTCTATACAAGGACTTAAAAAAGTAATTATTATTATTTTTTATATTACGATAGAACAATAATGTTAGTATAACAATATAATATACCTATCAAATTATTAACATCGTAAACTTAAAATTATATTATGTCGCTTTCACCGGCCAGTGCCAGCTAGTCAGCTTTTAAATGCCTTCAGTGCTCGCGCCGTCTGAGTAACCATTATTTAAATTACGCCAACCTATCATTGGCATCCAGCTCAACTATCTTTTCTACAACTACTTGTTTACATTTATTCTTCACCTCTTTCCCTGTCTCTGTAGTCTAAACTTGTATTTCGAACTGTCTTTTGTGTGGGTGTAAAAATATTATTTATTTCGAGGTGTGCAGAACTTTTTATTTGCATATCATCTATTCCAGTCGTCGATGAAATGTATTTTTTTTTATTATGACAGTCCTAAACCCGTTTAAAGTATGAAGAGCAAATTGAAATCATAATTCGCTTCGTAGTTAACAACTTAATAAAAGAAGTAAATAGTAGGCAAAATTTCTGTGCCTTGATTCGTACACACACGAGCGCGCGTTTTGTTGCCCATAAATCACATTCAGCTTCAGGTATTTTCAAATATCTGAAATTTAATGTGACTAAAAAGAACTTTATTTCTCAAAACTGCAAAGGCGTATGTCAGTATTTATATTTTGAACTTAATTATTAAATTTGGTTGGTTATTGCAAAATAACCCTGTATATCTAAGAGTACTAATCCAGTATTAAAATTAACATTATCTTTTAGGTAGACACTGGTTATGAAGGTTATCATGACAGGGGAAATTAGTATGACTGTATAAAAACGATAAATGGCTCATCTTTCTCTTGTGCTTATAATATGTCATTATGTACTAATTCGTTTAATAAAGAGTTACAAACATTTCTCACAAATCCTTGTTAGAAGCACTTAATAAAATTCACATTGATAATGTGTTAACAGATGTTCTGTTCCAGATTGCTCCTACTCCGCTGAACTACGGAATTTATCATCCTTACCCTTACGATCACTTCGAAAAAAGAAGCATTCATAATTTGAAATCACCAGATATTTCGCCACAAACCACATTACCATCAATGACAATTTATAGACCAGGGCCGAACTCTGATATGATAAAAACAAAATTGAATAGAGTACAAGTTAAAACAAATGAAGAAAACCTGAAAGAGTCAGTAAATTCTAATTCAGAAATATCCGAAGAATCAAGGAAGAACTCTGAGGCCAGAATTTTCCCAGTTTACCCCGGACCTTCAACTTCGGAATTAACTGTTATTGATGCACCGATTTCTTTCGCAGACTTGGCAACGAGACCAGGAGAGGTCCAAGCGGATTACACTTTAGATTTGCCGTATAATAGATTTCGCTTTCAAAGTCCCACTACTATCGTTTCATCTTGACATATTTTTACGATTATTTCGATCATTGTTTAGCGTTGTCTCTAGCATATATTCATATTTTACTCAAGTTTTATATCCAGAAAGGCATGTATTCTATAATGTTTATTGATATCTTTGTGTAATTAATAATATTTATTAAAAATCCGGTATTAAATTTTCAAAAACTAGATTTTTATAAATATGAATGAAAACTATAATTATAAAATATGTAAGGTTGTTTGTTCGAGTAGTGAAATGTTATTTTATAATATTATTAGTGTTTCAATAAAATAATATTATTAGTTTTTTTTTATTATTATAGTTTTTAATATTGTATATAATTAAAAATTTCAATATACAAAATATATTTTGCGAAATAATTAGTCATCATCGTCATCATCATCATTACAACGTACCAAAAGTTGATGACTGAACAAACACTTCCCCTTTAGATAGGGGGATATTTGCCACGGGTGTATGCCAAGCAGGCGAGTAGCCGACCGCATTCTTATTAATTAATAAATGATTAATGTGTTAAACATGTTAACATTACCTGTTCTTCTTCTTTATGAATCTTGTAAAAATCCCAAATTTTTCCTACTTAAATCGATTCTAGGAGTATAACAGTGACAATTACTTATCATATTTTTTTTAAGAAATTGAAATGTCAAGCGAACTAAATTAACTGGAACGCAACAGTGCACGCACTGCTGCTTGGCGGTAGAAGTAAATAAAAGGGTTCTACCAACGCATTTTTCATTCGGATTCCAAGGCGGAATAGAAGTCTTACCACCAAGTTAAATAGTAAATACCACGATGTTAAGTGGATGCTGTCCCATAGACATCTATATCTATCCTCTATTAAGAATCAAAATGCAGATGCGTTGTCAGCCCGGAGGGATAAGATGAAATGCCTAGTTTAAAGAAAGATGGGTCTTTGGTTCTCTAAATTTACTATACGAAGCACAGCATCTTTTACGTGGTAGAGCCATGCTGGAGCTATATTAGTAGTATAGTTGTAGCACGAATGGGTCGGCTAGATCGGGGAAGAGACTGCGGTCTCATAGAATACCAGCGTAAAATAGCAGCTTAATGCTGCTGTGTTTCGTATGGTGAGTGTAGAGAACCGGAGACCCTTTTTACTGGAAATGAGGCATTTCATCTTAGTCCTCACGGGTGATAACGCATATGCATTTTTGATTTGTAATAGAGGATAGATGTAGATGTCTATGGGCCGCAGCAACCACTTACCATCAGGTGGACTGTGTGCTCGTTTGTCACACTTGTCCTATAAAATAAAAAAAACAGCAGCATTAAGTTGCTATTTAACGTTAGTATTCTGTAAGAGCGCAGTTCTTCCCCGATCTAGCCGACCCATTCGTGCGACAAAATAATATAGCTGCTGCGTGGCTCTACCACGTATAAACATTTGCCGTGTAATAGTGACGTAAAAAGAGACAACAAAAGGAAACTGAAACAGGAAATAGGCAACAGTATCTTGTTGATGAATGTTTAAAATAATAAAAAAGTGTGATTGCCAATCCGACAGCCAAGCATGTCAACTATGACAAAAATACACCTATGAAGCAATCATTGGTATATGTAATGAATGATTAAGTGAAGTTATGTGTAATTTAACAATAGTCTCCAAGCCTGTTTTGACCACCGCACTGTCTTACCTCGATAGAATCGGCACGTCTAAGTTGGTACAAAGTACCTCTTTGGTAACGATAATTAGTGCTTACACAAGTTAAAGTTACAGCCCTCCTCTCATTTCTAAAGGTACAGGCCATTTCTGTGAAGGTTATAGGGCAAGGAAATGTCCCCCAAGGAAATCTGTCCCAATGCGTGTTGGCGAAGTTCACATTTATTTAAAATATTTTTTTCTTATTTCTCAGACGTGTAGGTTTCCTCACGATGTTTTCTTTCACCGCCGAGCACGTGGTAAATCAGCACTTAAAATTTCAATTAATAATTTCATTGGTGCCGGCGGGGATTGAACCCAGGTTGCTCGTGTATTGTGAAATTTAACCCCTTATACATATAATTTAGCCCCTGAGCTATCACTGCTCTTATATTCGTGGTTGGCTCCACTAGTCTGATTTACTATAAAGTGTATGAGATCCATAAAAACGGATCATGGGCATTCCATCTTAGTTATTAAGGGTGACCACACAACTGCTTTCGCCGCAGTGGTTGCTCATCTTTAAGTGGCCGTGGATCTCTTATGACTTCTAAGCTATCTTCCTGCCGTCCGTCTGTTTAAATTAAAATACTAAGTAAGGAAAACTTTGTAACACTTATGTGATAAATAACTTTAAATATTGTGTTAAACAGGTGCAATAGGTTAGTACACGCATACTTTAAAATTAAATAAAATATATATATTTATATTATATACGCCTTTTTTACGTATGTTGGTCTCGCTAACCTAGCCAGAAACCACACCCATGATCCGTTAAAATTGATATTAAAGTTTGGTGGCGCTGTCGTCGCGACTCTAAAACAATAATGAACCTTAACTTTGCTGTTTTCTGAACGACTTTATATATAAAACAAACTAACATACTAACGGAGCATTGTCCGCTCCCCAGACTTAACACCTAAAATACTCACCTAGGCCGGCGACGGGGAAAAGCAAGAAAGGTCGTTTGACCCCTCTCCTATAAATAAAAACGCGCCTGGATTTGCAATACCCAATCTACCTGCGCTTGACAAGTAGATTGGGTGTTGCAAATAAAGCCGTGGCAACTGGCGATTAACACAAATTCTTCCATGAACATGAAAGGCCCATGTTCGGCAGTGGATTTTTATGGGCTAGAAGCTATAATAACGAACGAAACCTTACCAATGACATATATAGTTATTAATAGCCAATACTTATTGGCAGTTATTCTATCGAAGTATTTTAACTAAATCAAGAGCCTCAGAATAAAATTTGCAATGTGTCAAACAGATTAATAGCATAATACTATAAAAACTTAAGTGCTCATCGGTTATGGCCAAATGTAAAAATAACGACATCCATTATCGTCTATAATAATAAAAGTCCAGAAGTGTTAACATTTAAAATGATATTTTACACCATTGACGCAACGATATAAAGTTGTAGGTGAAATCGGAGGAGGCGGAAATTATTATTGGAAATTCAATACAAGTTTGTCTACGCTATGTCTAATGCAACAAGATAACATGTCCAAATTGTGAGTCCATAGAATCTACGGTACGCGGTACCTTACTTGTGGTGATGAACCTAGGTAGAAAATTTAATTGCCTTAGTGTAAAACAACTATATATAATAACAGTTTTATGTTATATGTAATAGTTTTAAAGTATATATTTGTACTTTTATATATTTATAAATTATATGTACATATATACATATATATTAATAAGTATGTATGTATTTATCTTATCTGTGTACTTATATACCATTCTATATTTCTATTTTATGGCTTTAATAAAAATAATGTTATTTTTGTCGCCAAACCACACACGTTTTTATTGTTTTCTTGCAATCCTGTCCATCCAAAGGTTGTCTGGAAGAGATCGCTCGTAGCGATAAGACCGCCCATTATACCACATTTCTTTTTCTCATTTTTTGTTAATATTTATGTTATTTTTGGCGTACACTAAAGTTTTATCTATCTATCTCTAACAGCCCATTTACTTGTCTTGAGGAATCCCAGATTTAAAAAGCTACTATATTACTTAGAGTACATAATTACATAATACATTAAGGTATTAGGCAGCCTCACTACCTAATAGCTCGTTTTTTGCTTTGGATTTGGATTATGGGTTGTTTCATTATCTGTTCATTATGAGTGACAATACTTCGGTAGCCTTTCTTGTCCGAAGTTGGTTGCAGTTTATATTTCATAGTAGAGCCACACTGCTGCGTATAATGACTCCAGCATGAATGGGGAACTTGACTAGGAAAGGAACACGCTGGCACGAAATGACAGTATAAAATATCACTATGGTGCTTTTTTTCCTCTATGGCATGACAGAAACCGAAGGTTTTGGTAACGAGGCATTTTAACAGAGTCCTCGCTGAGCACTTCAGGGGTGATAAGGAATCTGACTTGTCATTCTTAATTAAGAATAAATGTAGGTATTTAAGGCCATAGCATTCATTCACTAATGTAATTAATCATATGTGACTTCATTTGTTACTAACATAAAAAGTTATTATTAAGTCCATCAGTTATAATTTTATAATTTCACTGGGTAGCAGTAGGACTCTTTGTACCTAGTGTACGTCTGGGTAGTTACCACAATCTCACCTTTTTATAGGATAAGGGTGACAAACGAGCACACAGTCCACCTGATGGTAAGTGGTTGCTGCGGCCCATAGACATCTACATCTATCTATTACAAATCAAAATGTAGATGCGTCGTCACCCGTGAGGACTAAGATATAATGCCTCATTTCCAGTAAAAAGGGCCTCCGGCCACCTGCACTCACCAAGCGAAACGCAGACACCCCGGTTCGAGCCGGCCCATCCGTGCGACAGCAAAAGCTGCCGCGTGGCTCTACCACTGTTAAATTTTTTTATCGCCAAACAACAGTGCTTGCACTACCGTGTTCCGGTCTAGAGGGTTTAGATAGCCAGAATAATTACGCCTGTGAGGCATTACATCTTAATTCTGAAAGATGACAGTGCATCTCTGGCCTTCGTTGTTTGTTAACTTTATTTTAAATAAATACATTTGGCTGCAGGTGTACTTGGATTGCAGTAGACATTTATTACTAAAAAGTGGACTGTACGTTTGTTTGTTGTTTTTAGATGTTTTTTAGTCTTAGTTTCACAAAAAAATGACACAGCGCCAGAATGAAGTTACAGTAGTCAACATATAATTTTTACGGGTCGGTTACGTAGTAGTCAAAGTTAGAATCCGGTGCTGACTACTTCGGGATAGATCCGGTACGGTAATAATAATAATAATATTTATTGAGTAATAAGGCATTGGAAATTGATACAGTTTTATAGTTGAGACCTCTTTTTGAGTATTTAAAATACTTGTGCCAGAAGGCCACACGCTACCATAGCTTTATATTATAAACTTATTACAAATAATTTATTTCTTCTTAAATATTGTTTTATATATATATATATATATATATATATATATATATATATATATATATATATATCATCATTTCATCATTACTGCCCTTCACAAGTCCACTGCTGAACATAGGCCTCCCCCAAAGAATGCCACAAAGCACGGTCCTGAGCCACCTGCATCCATCGACTTCCTGCATGTCTTACCAGGTCGTCACTCCATCTCGTGGGGGGACGCCCTAAACTTCGCCTACCGGTACGAGGCTGCCACTCGAGAACCTTTCTTCCCCATCGGTTGTCGGTTCTTCGAGCTATATGGCCGGCCCACTGCCACTTCAGCTTACTAATCTGTTGGGCTATGTCGGTTACTCTGGTTCTACTGCGGATATCCTCATTCCTAAGTTTATCACGCAGAAAAACTCCGAGCATAGCCCTCTCCATAGCTCGCTGAGCGACCTTGAACTTCCTCATACGTCTCAGTTCCGTAAGTCATCACTGGCAACACGCACTGGTTGTACAATTTCGTTTTAAGGTTTTGAGGTATGTCTGACGAGAAGATGTGTCGTAGCTTCCCGAACGCTGCCCAGCCGAGTTTAATCCGTCGATTGACCTCTCGGTCGAAGTTGGACTTACCTAGTCGGACTATTTGTGCCAGGTAAACATACTCGTCAACAACTTCGAGCTTAGTGCTCCCAACAACTACCGGCATAGGTGTGACATTGACATTAAACTTGATCTTTGTTTTGTCCATGTTCATCTTAAGACCTATCCGTTGGGAAACACTATTGAGATCATTGAGCATAGTGCTTAGGTCTTCCAGCGATTCTGCCATAAGGACTATATCGTCGGCAAATCGAAGGTGAGTGATGTACTCGCCATTGATGTTGATACCGTATCCTTTCCAGTCCAGAAGCTTGAAAACGTCTTCCAATGCAGCGGTGAAGAGTTTCGGGGATATGACGTCACCCTGTCTTACACCTCTCTGCAATTGGATAGGTTTCGTACTCTGGTTCTGTACTCGGATAACCATCGTAGCCCTACTGTACAAGCACTTCAACACTTCGATATACCGACAGTCAACTTGGCACCGCTGAAGGGACTGCAGCACCGCCCAAATTTCGACGGAATCAAAGGCTTTCTCATAGTCTACATACGCCAGACATAGTGGCAAATTGTACTCTTCGGACTTCTGTACAATTTGCCAAAGGGTATGTATGTGGTCTATGGTGTTAAAGCCCTTTCGGAAACCGGCTTGTTCGGGAGGCTGGAAGTCGTCAAGTCTGCGCGCGAGACGATTCGTAATGACTCTCGAGAACAGCACGTAGACGCGGCTCAGAAGGGAAATCGGTCTGTAGTTCTTCAAGAGAGCGTTGTCACCTTTCTTGAAGAACAAGACCACCGCACTTCTGTTCCACGCCTCCGGTGTAATGCCACAATGGAGGACGGAATTAAAGAGCTTCTGAAGGACTTCAAGTAGCGGTCTTCCACCCGCTTTCAGAAGCTCCGCTGTAATTCCATCCTCGCCTGGGGCCTTGCCATTTTTAAGGTGCTGGAGAGCCATTCTAATCTCGCTCAGACTGACGTCCGGGATATCATACGGCTCCAACGATGACGTGTACAGCTGCCCATAGAACCTCTCAATCTCACTCAAAATCTCAGGTACCTCGGAAATAATGCTGCCACACTCGGTCTCCAGCTTTGACAGTTGGCTCTTTCTGGCAGACAGATCTCTAGCAAAGACTTTGGAGCCTTGGTTCCGCTCGATCGCTTCTTCAATACGAGCTGTATTGAAGTTGCGTAAGTCCCGCCGCATGCATTCGGAGATCTGTCTGTTCAGTTGCCTGTATGCTGTCAAATCTGTTGAAGAATGTAGCTTCATCTCCCGTCTAACAGCCATGAGATTAAGAGTGTGATTGGAGAGTTTTTGTGTTCTTCTGCGGCGGGTCTTGCAGAACTTAGCTCCGACCGCATGGACAGTTTCCACGAGCTTGTTATTCATATCGTCCACTTCATTGCAGTCTTCTAGGCACTGAAAACGATTTTGTAACTCGAGCTGAAAGGTTTCGGGACTTTGGAACAGAGCACGAGGGGGACGGAGCGTTGACTTCATTAGACGAGACCTCTCCAACTTAACGTTTAGGTTCAGTGTGCCTCTAACCATTCGGTGATCGCTACCAGTTTTCACCCTCGCGATCACGGAGACATCACTGAACAGTTGTCGTCTGGTAGTCATAATGAAGTCAATCTCATTTTTTGTTGAACCGTCGGGGCTCAAGCAGGTCCACTTCCTGTGGCGCCGCTTCTGGAAGAAAGAGTTCATCATAAAGAGTCCCTCTTTCTCCATGAAGTCGGCCAGCTGCTGGCCCCTTAGTTTCCGTTGCTCTATTCCAAATTTCCCCACTTTCAGCTCACCGTTCTCTCTTGTGCATAGTTTTGCATTGAAGTCTCATATTAACACCGTATATTTGGTTTTGGAGGAATGCATGGCTCTAGAGATATCCTCATACATTTCCTCCACCTCCTCATCGGGGTGTGCCGAAGTTGGTGCGTAAACCTGTATGACCTTCAGCGAATACCGTTTGGTGATTCTGAGTATAAGGTACGCAAGCCTCGTCGACACACTCCCGATTTTTACAACGTTGTTAACGAGAGACTTGTGGACGACAAATCCGACACCTCCTTAGGACAGATGGATGCCATCCCGGTGATAGAGCAAGCTGCCGGATTCTAGGATTACCGTGTCCTCCCCCTCTCTTCGGACTTCGGATAATCCTATAATATGCCAGCGCAACTTGTCTATCTCTTCTTTCAGCTCCACGATCTTCTCGTCAGTCCTCAGGGTGCGTGCGTTGTACGTTGCCAGGTCGAGTCGTCTAAGGTGGCAACCGAACCTCCACCGGAGATTCTTAGCACCCCCTGCCCCGCCGTTACCATGGTCGCCACCGTAGCCAGGAATAGCGAGGCCGCCGGGGACTGGGGGCCGTCTGTTTGTTGCTTTAATCATTGGGGGGTATTTGCCATAGTTACCACGCTTGGCGAGCGGGTTGGCAACCGCAGTTTTTTTATTGTAATTTTGGCTATTATCAGGAAGATGTTGCTGCCCATCTCCTGCCTGTTTCCCTTTGTTGCCTTTTACGACACCCACGGGAGGATATGGGGTATTCTTGACCGCCACTACACGGCACTGTTAAACTTATTTCAATATATATATATATATTTAAATAAGTTTAACAGAAACAATCGAGAAGATAAGTTGAACACCAGCCACTTAGGTATCGGTGGGACTAAGAAAATAGCTGTTTATGTAGTAGAACATCTTACACGCGAGAACAAGCACTTGCATGCTGCAACACGTTCTAAAGCCAAATAACTTGGGTATAAGTTCGTTTGGGTGCGGGATTCTAAGATAAACATGCGGAAGGATGAGCAGCCAGGCCATATTATATATGTAAAAGACATAGCTTTATTAAAGAATTTGTCATAATGCCGCTAAATTTGAATTTGTCTGTACTTAGGGAGCTATTAAACTGTTTCTTTCAAAATGTAAGAGGCTTAAAAACCAAAACAATTGAGCTATTTAGTAAGGTTGTGTGCAGCAATTATGATGTTAAAGTTTTTATAAAGACATGGCTAAATAGTAGTGTTTCGGATACGGAATTATTTGACGATCGTTATATAGTTTACAGAAGAGATAGGGAAAGCAGTGGATTTCACAGCAATAAACTGGGGGGTGGAGTTTTGATAGCTGTCTCTAAACGTTTTATATCCTACCGAATGTACGATTGTCAGTCGGACTGTGAGGATATCTGGGTTAAAATCGAAATACTCGACAAGAAGGGTGTAATTGATTATTTGTATATATGTGGCGTTTATATTCCTCCCCCTGTACAGAAGCATATTTTGGAACACTTTGTTACAAACACCAATTGTGTGTTACAAAAGCTCAGTTCTAATATTATTGTTCTTGGGGATTTTAATTTGAGCAGTCTTTGTTGGAACAAGACGCCTACTCTGGCACTATCGCCTATAACTATAATTATTTGTTAAACAATGTGATAGTGGATTTCATGTCATTTAATAATTTATTGCAATATAATTCATGCCTAAATATAAAAAATCGAATTCTAGACCTAATAATGAGCTCTTTGACAATCTCACACATTTGTGAAAGTACTGACCCTCTATCCAAAATTGACCCGCTGCATCCTCCCATTGAATTTTGTGTTGAAATCGACGACAAAGAAAATTTAAAATCCCAAGATGTATCCAAATACCGCTTCCACAAAGCAGACTATGAAAAGATAATAAGCGAACTAAATCCAATGGGTAAAAGAATTATCTAACTGTACTAGCGTGGACGACATGGTGACATATTTCTATAAAATTCTTAGCCTTCTCATTATCAAACATGTTCCAAAATACAAACCGCGCTCTAGTAAATATCTAATGTGGTTTTCCACTGCATTAGTAAAGGTTATCAACGAAAAACTGAAATATAGAATTAAATACCGCAAATATGGCAATCCCCGAGATTTGATCACCTTTGAAATACTAAGGGACAGAACAAAACTTCACAACATTAGCTACAAATTATACATAAAGCGCCTAGAGTCATCATTGTCTTCTAACCCTAAACTTATGTGGAGCTTTATTAAACATAAAAGAGGTGGGACCAACACTTACCCTGCACAAATGTCTTTCGGCACAAAAGTCGCTTTATCAGGAACAGGCTTTTGCGATCTATTTGCATCTCAGTTTTCCTCGGCTTACAACACTGAAAACTTACCCATCCCAGGGCAATCTCATTTGACACTAGGTGCTAATTACTTAACTACAATATCGGTTACTATAGACCAAGTTTTCAGAGTTTTAAAAAGACTTGATCCTGCTAAGGGTGCCGGCTCCGATGGAATACCTTCTATTTTTGCTATAAAATGTGCTGGAGCACTCGCACTGCCACTTAGTATTATTATTAATAGCTCTTTAAGTTCTGACATATTCCCAACAGCTTGGATAAGTGCTCTTGTAATACCTTTATTCAAATCAGATGACACGAGTGCAGTTAAAATTATAGGCCTATATATTTGAATCCCTTTTGTGCCCTATAATATCTTGTCACTTGAAACAGGTTATCGCACCCCATCAGCATGGCTTCGTAAAGTCACGTTCCACCTCAACTAACTTAGTTTCCTTCGTCGAGGACCTTGCTGAGGGGGTCGATCACGGGTAATCGTACGATACAATATACATCGATTTCAGTAAGGCCTTCGACAGGGTAAATCATGAAATACTGTTGCACAAACTTTCCTCCATCGATATAGGCGGTATGTTTTTAAACTGGTGTAGATCATACCTTTCAGATAGACAATCAATAGTTGTGGCCGGAGGGTATAAATCCAACGCATTTACTGCTATATCTGGAGTACCTCAAGGGACTCACTAAGGTCCTTTATTTTTCAACATTTTCATCAACGACATTGGAAAATGTTTTCAGGACTCTAAATTCTCAATGTTCGCTGATGACTTAAAATTATATAGAATAGTTAACTCATCTGATGATGCATTATTACTGCAGAGGGATTTAAATAATTTATCGATGTGGTGTACTGAGAACAGAATGAGCATGAATTCTGATAAATGCCAAGTAGTGCGATTTAGCAAAAAAGACATTTACCAACCAGACTCTATCAAATCAATAATGTGCCACTAAGAGAGGTTAGCCACATTCGAGACCTAGGAGTCATCATTGACAGCACACTACGCTTCAATATTCATATTGACAATATTATAAATAGGGCTCTTAGAATGCTGGGCTTTGTCATTTGAAACTGTAAAGAATTCAGGAATCCCACGACAAAAATTTCAGTACATAACTGCCTTGTACGTAGTATGTTAGAATATGGCAGTAATGTGTGGAATCTGCTCTACGGTACATATATCAAACGCTTAGAGAGTGTACAAAAGCGATTTTATGGCATTTGTCCTATAGTTGCAACTTAGCCAAGAAACTTCCAAGCTACAACGATCGACTACTACATTTTCGCCTCAAATCACTCCGACACCGTAGGGAACTGCTTGCCGTCATGTTCCTGTATAAGCTAATAAATGGAAATTTCGACACCCCTGATATTTTATCTAGAGTAAATATTGCTGTACCTAGAAAGCCATACAGACTTAAGAAACCTCCCTTTAAAAGTTATCCAGCTACGTCAAATTTGGGTCATTATGCTCCATTAAACAGAGCGTTGAGGAGTTACAACCTCATTCACAACTCTATATCCAGTGAAACTGAAAAAGGATCTTCTCAGCTAGATATTTTTTCAAACTCCTTAACACAATTTAAAAATTTTGCAGCTCAAGTAATAACAGAATAATTTGATTATTATGTACGATTGGTAATTTTAATTTAAAATATTTGTGAGCGTTATTTTTATTTTTATTTTCAATTTTTAATTTTGACTTATAATATGAATTTTTTATTTTAATGACGTTTCGACTTGTTTAAATTTTAATTGATGTTTTTATTTTTATTAGTTTTTGAATGATATATTGTTTTTGGCATAGTTAAGCGTAATGCAATGATTAAATTTTATTATTGTTGTTGCTAATAAGTTAATTAATTGTATAATAACTTTCTTATAATAATGTATACATTTTAACATAAATAAATTAAATTTCTTCACAACATAAGTTAATGTGCGTGACTTTCAGAGAATACTTGAAGTAGCACTCTCTATGTTTTTTTTTTGTATTTCTGATATTTTTGTGTGTACTTTATTGGTGCAATAAATAAATAAATAAAAAAATATTATTAATTTTATCATAAAGATTTTTGTTCGATGTTTGTTGTTTTTGTTCGTAGGTGGCGGCAATCACAATTATCAGGTGAGCTCGATTACGGCAAACATGACAAAAACGGGGCTTTGATTGTGATTGTGTTAAGGAATAGAAAAATTTATGCCACTGGTAATAAGCAACGATGATTTCATACACATTGGGCGTGTTTTCTATTAAGAAACTGGAAAATGGAAATTAAATGTGTCTAGACACATTCTCCGGAAAATAACTTCATTAGGCAACATATCGGAACACGACAGAAGCCATTTGGTGGTATCGCGTTGTTAAATTACATACGACGTACTCGTATTTTGTTAAACTGGAACAGTATGATATTATGTGCATGGTGAAAAATTTTGTTTGATCCCATTATTTAAAAAATTGTGTTAAATGTAATTATCATTTAATGGTTACTAGTAATTGTAAAGATAAACAGTAACTTAAAAAATTGTTTCTATGACCTTGTTTGTATGAAAAAAATAAAAATGTATTATTTTATGGTTGTAGCACGAATGGGTCGGCTCGACCGGGAAAGGACAACGCTCTCACAGAATACCTACGTAAAATATCAGCTTAATGTTGCTGTGTTTCGTATGATGAGTGTAGAGAACCGGAGATCCTTTTTACTGGACTTTAAGACATTCCATCTTACACCTTAGACAACGCATCTGTATTTTGATCCACATGTGTTCTATGGGCCACAGAAACCACTTAGGTACCATCAGGTGGACTGTGTGCTCGTTTGTAACCTAAAAACAGTACTCTATACGGTACGATACTTACGTACTTTTGTAAAATTCATTAACCGTTTTAACTATTATTAAAAAAAAAAAACTAATATTATGGTACAGTCATCCTAGGTAAAACACTCATCCCAGGCTAACATTGCACTGTGACTTCAAAAAAAACGAATCGAATTTAAAAACGGGACACTACGGAATATACGCCGTAATGATCGAGCTATGAGCAATGTCACTATTCTATTTTATGGGGATTTTCGTCAGACGTTACCTGTGGTGAATAGAACATTTCAAAATTTTCGTTAACAGTGAATATGAGAGAGCGCGAATACGAGAAGGCATAAGAGTTTTCTGACATCGAAGACGAAAAGATTCCAGTCAGCTTATACAACGCATTTATGGAGATTACTCTCATATTGTTACAATATGTGAATTGTAATATGTATGTGTTTAAAAAAAAATTTGGTTAAGAAAGAGGGCAAACTTAACGCTTAGGAACGACCAGGCCAATGTACTGAATATAAATTTTTGTCGGAAATCGTAGGTAATATGGTACACATATATTTACTCTATAATTGATCAGGGCGATGCTATGAATTAACCGGTAAATTTTTTTAAATTTTCTTAGTGCTTCTGGTCTTCTAGCGCACAATCTTTTGTCGAAAATTGGTGTCTCAATCAAGCTCTTTTCTAGCCTGACTTTAAAAAAGTTATGCAATAGGAATCGACTGAAAGTCATTATCTTCAGCAAAATATAATTGAGACGGGGATTGTGTAAGGTTGTAGAAGAGGGAAAAGAGTATTTATTTCACGTATTCCCCAGATATCCAAAAGTTTCTTGTACCAATTTAAGAGAACTAAATTTCCGGTGAGCATTGGCATCGCGATAACCATAAATAAATACACTTGACAGACACTTGAAATAGCTGGACCTACGAACAAGTTGCTTTTAGCACAGTGAGATATACGTAGTATGTTCACGAGTAAGCAATAAAAATAATTTACACATTTCATGCGAATGTGGTAAAAGTGTCAAAAATACACCACGATATTTAAAAAAATAGTGTAGCCAAATTTACCCACATTATTTTTTTGTGTCATCGGATTCATTCATTTACAACACAAAAGTTTATTTTTACCTAGCTTTAGCATTTTTATTTGAATTTTTATTTCAAAGCAATATTATAAAAAAAATATCTCAAATGTCTATAGTGAAGGAAGAAAAATTATCACATTATGTTTTTACTAATTATTAACTTAATTTTGAATATCACGGACGTGCCTATTATTATTTATCTAACATATAAGATTAAATTTTTGTTTGTTCGCATTTTATGCGCTGCCTTTATCGTTTATCAGTAAAACTGTCAACTTTTTGCTTGCACTTGTGCGAAAGTTATAGGCATAGTACAATTAACTTACACTACGTGCCGCGTGTATCGTACAGTCAAATTAATTTGAAAATTATGTATGTATGTATTAAGGCGATACCTCAACCAAAACCTTGCGATAGTGTGTTTTTCAGAGACTATTATCTAATTAATAAAATAATCACGTTATTAATGTTCGATATCCTATCATCACATTCCACGTTCTAATTTTTTTATGTGTTATAAATACATTTAAAATCTACTTTTAAAAAATGACTAAAATGATTGATTACATGCATCTGTTGCTAAAGGCAACGCTCTAATCATTTAAGAATTACACTAATGCATAGATAATTTAAAAATCTATATTCTTCACGTTTTATTTAATTTTTAAAGTTCGTTTTTTCTTTTTTAATTAAAATAATTCCAAAAATTGTGTGAATTCTATGATAAAGCGGCGTACGTCTAAAGAGGGAACGAATGCTCAAGGGTATTTGATCAGGGAAACGCCTTAAACAATATAACTCTTCCAAATTTGAACTACATTTTCACAATTATTTCTTCTGCGACAACAACGCGCCGGGTACCAGGTAGTCTAAAATAAAATACGAACAAAAAAAATTAATATTTATGTTCGTAATTTATGTGCTGTCATACCGTTCATCGGATTGCGTCACTATTTATTATGTAGAGGTCAGTGGATTGCGCTAAAATTTTGTAAACGTATTGCTTGCACTTGCGCGAAGGTTATAGGCATAGTATAATTAACTTCCAGTAGGTGGCGCGCGTGTCGTATCGACATATTTATTTGAAAGTCATAATATGTCATTCAATTTCAATGAATGTGTTATCATTCCTAACTAAAAAATATAACTGTTCCGAATTTTTTATCTTCATTTAAGGAAAATATACAGTGATGATAATATATAATTAGTGTTTAAATTGAGTTATTACAAAAGCCAGTTAAGTTTTCTCCAACTAATAATAACTTATGTACCTACTTAACCATTCGGCAGAAATACTGAAATATATTTTTTATGTCTCTATGACTATGACTATGTAAGTTGCTAGATGGATGATATAAATTTAAAAATATTCAAATTAAATATATTTAAAATATTATAACGTAATATAATAGAACTTACATGCTCTAACAATAAATCGATTTCTTGCATAGTTAGTCTTACAAATAGGAATATAGAAGGTCGATTTTAAGTTGAACCGCAAATCAATCCTGGGACACTTTATTGTTATTTTACTCAGAAAGTATGGAGAGTCAATATAATTAGTAAGGACATTGTACAAAAATAAAACATCGCGGTGCTCACGTCTGGTTTCGAGATTAGGTACTACATTCGCTGGAATTGTTTTGATCATATTTTTTAAGCGTTTGAGGAACTTATTTTGGATACGTTGCAGGGCGTCCTTAAAAATCGAATATTACGGAATCCACACAGTTGAAGCGTACTCATGATGCGACCTGACCAGAGAATTATATAAAGTTAAAAAAGTTTTTTTTTAAGTCAATTGTTTGTCGAAATAAGAAACCCAACATTTTAAAGGCTTTGGCTGTAATTATGTCAGTATGTGATCTTTATATTAACTGACAATCATGATAAACACCTAGATCTTTCACCTCGGTAACCCTCTTCAGTAATATATTATTAATGCTGTAGTTATAAAGAGTTTTTCCTATAATACGAGATAATGCAACATTTGCTTATATTCGAAAATAATTTATTACCCAAATAATATTCGCTAAGACGATTCAAATCACTCTGTAAATCAAGACAATCTTGAATAGATTTTACAACAATAAAAATTTTGGTATCATCAGCATAGGTATAGCAAAACTTTTGAATAATGAAAGCAACTTAAAACGTCATTGATAAATATGTTGAATAACAAAGGACCGAGGTGAGAGCCTTGAGGCACACCAGATGTGATGGGGACAAATGAAGATGTAAAAGCCTTTAATAGCCACAGTCTGAGACCGGTCTCTGTGGTAAAACCTGAGCCATCGAAGGAGATCGCCGTGTATACCTGATAGTCCCTACTAATAGCTTACAGAATCTAGGAATTCACACAATTTTGACTCCGTACTACGCTTATTTATAAAGCCATGCTGCTGTGTTATCAATAACGGTCTTACAACAGGAAACAAAATATCATAAATAGTCTTCTCAAATAATTAAGGCAAAACAGATATTTTAGAGATACCTCTGTAATTACAAACATCGTGCTTGTTACCAGCTTTAAAAATGGGCACGACTATGAAACGTTTCCAAATAAGAGGCATGATACCACTAGATAAAGATAACTTAAACAGTCTGCTAACGGGATAAGCAAGCTCTTTACAATTTTTACAACTTTATTGCATTAGTGACACCTAAATTAAACGAATAAATAACCAAAGTTTCTAAACATGAGTTCGAATTAGCAGCCTAATATTTTTATGTAGCATAATATCATTTCAAAGGACAAGTGAGGAACATCTGAAATCAATATCCGGTAATGGCAGAAGATAAAGCATATGAACCTCCTATAGTTATTAACTTTGAAATTAGTTTTGTATTATTTTGTCACTATAACTCAGAATAACATATTTTATGCCCTTAAATGATATCACAAAACTATGTTTAACGGTATACTGTTCAAAATTCTTCTAAAATACAAAAATATATTTTTTTGCTGTTTATGCCACCACTTCACATCTCACCGCTGGTACTTAACTCATTTCTGAGGATTTTCTAGTAGGGAAGAATTCACCGCGCTCCCGAATACGTGTTGTCAGACTTCGCATGTCCTGAAAATACCTTTAAATTCTCAGAAATGTAGACCTTTAATCTGTTCTTACATCTTCTATCGTACAAAGTTTAACGTGGACGAAAGAGTTCATTTATAGGTATTAAAGTATTTTCATCAAGCTAGAGTAAGACTTAATATTCGGTTTCATGGCAGTTGCTGCTATTTAATAAATAACAATGAGAGCTTGAATAATAATCAGAGCTCTACAATAAGGCTGCCTACACACTAGGATTTTAACTTTAAGTTTTTATTCATAGTTTACGAACATAAATTTTACAAGGACAATCATCCAGACCCAGAACAATTATTAGTTGGCCAAATACTTGTTCCGTGCGGGATTCAAACTTTAACGCTTTAACGCTGCAACTCATTGCTAAAACACAGTGCCATGATACCGTCAAATAGCTCGAAGAACCAACAACCAAAGAGGAAGATGGGTCCTTAAGTGGCACCTACTTACCGGCAAATGAAGTGTAGAGTAGCCTTCTACTATATGGATGCCCATGTTCAGCAGTGATCTAGTGAAGGAATATAATGAAGGGATGTGTTAGCCTTTTTAAATTCACTGATAAGTATGGACCTTATTAAGAACACAACTGCTGGCAAGTATTACATATAATATTTTTACATACCACGGCTCCGAACCATCTATTTTTTAATGCTGCTCTCCATCAACCGTCTGAGGGATTTTGATTCGCTTTTAAATTAATCGCCAAAAGTTTATTTAAAACTATGTTCGTTAATCAACAAGATGCACCATATCAAATAGGTTGACATTTTGAGAAAAAGTTTGCATCAAATAACCTACTCAATCTTGGGCGGCCGTTCGCATCAGGTCAGCTATGTGGACTCCTCTTAGATCACCGGGAATGACAAATCTACGGCTACAGAGCTCTTCCGGATTGACAAGGTTATAACCCTTACAAGGTTATGAGTGTCCTTAACCTTACCTAGCACAGGCACTAGCTAGCGAAAGAGGCTGTCACGATAAGTAAATTTCAAATTGAGATTTCACCAATTTGTGATAGAAAGCAGCTGAATATTGATTCTTTGCTCACGAACCCGTTTGCCCGACGTGGTGAATTTAATAATTATTTTATTCTACGAGAGCAGGCTTGTGTTAAGCAGTAGATATTTATAGACTGCAATGGATGGATAGTGGATGTCAAGCCACGGAAGCTAACTGGCACATTGTAGTGAAGTTTTTTGAAGTAGTGAATCAAGAAAATCTGATAAAAAATAATAGAGAAAGTTTCTTTAAGTAATACGAGTAAATAATTAAAATGTTAAATATATTATCGAGCACGTACTAGACGCGCTAATTACGGAAAACTTCAGTTCCGTTGTAGGAACCGTGGATTACGGTATTAGAGGGTTTAAAGGCTGTGGTTTGTTGATTTTCGTCAGCGCACAAATTTTAAAGGAGTCTTTTGATATTAAAATGAGGAAGTTAGCTGTCGTTACCTTACAGAGATTAAAACGAAGATTTAAATTTGTTAATTGAAATGTAGTTTTGTCTTTTAATTAATTAAAGGTAAACATGATAATCCGTGTTACGAAATAAATTACAAAAAAGGATATAGGTGCGATTTGCTCGGCGCAATTAGTAACTAATATAAAAAAAATTGAAGTTTTAAATAAAAATAAACGATGAATTTAGTCAATTTTTTTGTTTAAAAAGGCGGAACTAACCTTATTAGGTATTTGTAATAATGAATTTGAATTAACTACAACTATTATTTATTTTTGAAAAATACGAAACGTTTTTACTGGAAACAAGGCACTCCATCTCAGTCCTCAGAGGTGACATTTGCATCTGCATTTTGATTCTTAATTGAGGATAAATTTCTATGGGCCATAGCATCCACTTACCATCACGTGAACTGTGTGCTCGTTTGTCACATAAATCACCCATATTCTATAAAAAAAGAAACAACGAAAAAGTAACAAAGTTACAAGCATACACATATCACAGGCATGTTTTTTGGACAGCTTCCTAACTGCGAAGCTAATTAAATCAATTATCTCTCAATTCACCTTAATATAATATGTTAGTTCAGGAATTTATACTGTTAGTACAACGTAGGCTTCAACCTCAAAGGAAATTGAATAATATAAAAACAACATTATGGTGATTCCAATACTCTCTCAGAGCAAATTTATACCATTTGTATGCCTAACAAAATGGACTTCGTCTATTTTGAAAACTATTTACTTTATTTCTTACGTTTTATTTACCTATAGCGTACATGTTTCTCCATTTAGACTTTTTACACCTTTACACCTTTTTATAAAATATTCTATAACAGGCTTCAATAACAACTTGTCGATAGTAGAGAGAGAATATTTGTAATAAATATGAGCTTGATTTAAACTTAAGAGAGTGTTAACAACAGATATTCTCAGGACAATTCATTTTTAATTTCGGTCCTCGCTAAAAAGGACCACGCTCTTACATAATACCACCGTAAAATAGCAGCGCGGCAACGTATCTGCGATTGTCTGCGATATCTTAGTAGAGGATAGATATAGACGTCTATGTACCACAGCATCCACTTATCATCAGAAGGACTATGTGCTCGTTTGTCACCCTATTCTATAAAAAAAAAATTTTCGCTTGCCTCTGCACCGCACCATTAGAAAAACAAAACATTCATTATGGATTTGCACACATGCACAAAATAATGAAGGTTTGTCCATATGCACTATTAGGTGTTAAAGTTTATTTTTATACAAACAAAGTGGACAACTGAACAGTTCCTCCGATGGCTCGTAGATATCAACTTCATTAAGTATCGTAATACAAATGCGTTCTTATCTTATATATGACCTAATTGAATGACTCGTTACTATATAAAACTATGAAGCACCAGTATCATACAGCTATTTTACGCTAGTATTCTGTGAGAGCGTTATCGTTTACCAGTTGAGCAGACCCATTTCAGTTGCAGCAATAACAAATATATATATATATATAAATATTTATTAGAATGCCACAGGACATACCACCACAGGCAACTGCAGACCCTAAAATACTCTCCTCCCCGTGACTTGCCAGAAATTGCGGCATTTAAAAAAAAAACTTAAAATAAGTGCGACATCATCCTTAAAATTGATCCTTATCTAGTAATATCTGTTATTGTACTTTTTCAATCTATTTCTACTTTTTATTTAATAACTAGCTGTTCCCCGCGACTTCGCGCGCGTGTAATTTAGGGTTTTAATTATGTTGCGCGGAACCCTAATTATTTTTCTAAAATATAAGTAGCCTAAGTTACTCCTTATAACATCAGCTATCTGCCAGTGAAAGTCCCGTCGAAATCGGTCCAGCCGTTTCGGAGATTAGCCAGAACAAACAGACAGACAGACAGACAAAAATTTTAAAAATTGTGTTTTTGTTATAAGTACCGTATATACTTTCATATACATTTAGTAAAAAGCTGGTATTTTGACATTACAAACAGACACTTTAATTTTATTTATTTGTATAGATACAAAAGAAATGCTTCATCAATTACATAAGTTAATTATTTATTTAATTATATAAATATAAACATTTAAAGGTTTCCTTTTCTACCTAGGAGTCCGTCTGGATAGCTTCCAACCAACATCTTATTGTTGCTGGCGCTAAATCCGATTTAAAAGGCAACAGAACAGTTTTATTACTATTTCACTAAACAGCAGTGCTGTGTATCATTGATTTGTAGGAGACAGAATATAATTATAGCAAGTGGAACACTCCATCTAAATCCTAGAGGATCAGAACGCACCTGTAGCCTTTGTAGGTTGCCGTGGCTTACTCGCCCATGGAGAACTAAGAGGAACCTACATGGTGGAAGAGCCGACCCGAGGTGGCCACTCCGAGTGGGCTTGGCGAGTTCAGTTCGGATGTATTAGTAGTGTTAGTATGGCGATGCGGCACTCGCCGTATCTTCTTCGACTCTGGCGGGTTCTCATCGCTGATATAGTGGTGATGAGGCCGCGGTGGAAGAGGAGTATCAGTGTTGTAAGGTGCCGCTTTCCCTACCTACCGCGGCCGAAATATGATTGGCTGCGGAGCTATAGAACCTGATCCACCGCTGAGGTCAGGAAGGTTGGTGCCTCCAAGTGCTCGTTTTTCCGAACCCCATGGCCTCCACTTGTCAGACTTGGTGGGCCCCGTTGCGCAGGTAAAGTAAAATAAAATGTATGTGTCTGTCTGAAATATCAAAATAACTGCCTGTTATAGGTCTGAGAGGGTTACTTGCAGAACATTGCAAGAAATGAATAAACAATTTAAAAAAATCTCTGTTTGTCTGTGTAATCAGATAGGCAGCAATGCCACGAGTGTGTGAGTGAGCTATATTTTATCCTAAAAATTTGACATTTTTTGAACAAAACAAAAAATTGATAAAATACTGTTCTTTAACTATCATATTATATCTAAATAACGCGACATTATATTACTATTAATAAACCCTACTCATGCGATGCCGGGGCGGGTTGTTAGTTCATTATAAAGTTTAGAGTAACCTTAAGGCGCGAGGCTTACTCGTATAAGTCCGGTTTTATATTTGTTTTAAGATGGTTCCAAATGTCAGTTTTAAATAATTTACATAAATTTAAAACCAAAGTCACTGCTATACTCGTACGTCCCACTCCTTGGCACAGACCTAATATAATTTCTGAGAAAGTTTTAGGACAAGGAAATGTCCGCTGCGCTACCCCAATTGGCGGAAGTCATATGTCTATGAAATATTTTTAGGGTTCCGTACCCAAAGGGTAACCAATGCGACCCTATTACTAAGCCTCCGCTGTCCATCCGTCCGTCCGTCCGTCCGTCAGTCTGTCTGTCAGTGGGCTGCATCTTATGATCCGTAATAGGTAGACAGTTGAAATTTTCGCAGAATGTCTATTTCTGTTGCCGCTATAACAACAAATAATAAAAAGTAAAAATAAGTTAAAAATTAAAAGGGAGTTTCTTTTAATTTACAACCTATCCTACTAGAAACGTGTATTGCGATGATACGGAACCTTTAATGCGCGAGTCCGACTCGCATATGCCGGTTATTTTTTATTTCTTAGAGCTGCAGTTTTCTTCACGATGTCCACCGCTGAGCACAAGTAAATCCGAACTTACAATTGCAATTAATAATTTCTAAGTTGCCAGCGGGGATCTAAATCGGGGATATTTGCCATAGTTGCGACGCTAAGGACTCGGATTGGCAACCGCATTTTTAAATTTTCAGTTGATTAAAATAACTGTCTACACAGACACAAAAATAAAACATTAATTCTTCGGTTTGAAAACAAAAATAATATTATAATTTCGAAACGAAATAATATTTAATAATAATTTGTATTAACTTTAAGCCAGTAGTTATTCATTGCAATGAAGTTAAAATATAATATGTCTCAAGACAACAATAATTTACATTCCAAGCATCTAAGTGCATTGCTTAGGGCCGCAGCTGTTACTTATGATAAAGTAGTGAAAACTAGCGATAAGCGCCTGAATTATAAAGGAGATAATTTTAAGCCCAACGGACCGGGCTATGTCGGTTACTCTGGTAGGCTAAAGCGGAAATGAGTCGGCCATATAGCTTGAATAACTGATAGTGAAGTGGCGGCCTCTAATTAGATAGACGGACGTCCTGGTAAGAGATGCAGAAAGTCGATGGATCATATGGCTCAGGGCCGCAACATGTGGGATTCCTTAGGTTAGGCCTATGTTCAACAGGGGTAACGATGATGATGATAACGAAAGGAAACAGAAAATTAACAAACAAACATATTACATATTACTATAATGATTATTATTTTATCTTAAACTATATATACTATACTTCAAGTTACACCGTGTTATAACGTCTTGCCTATTTCTCAGTCATAATATTTGCTGAATAAATAATAGATAATGATAAAAATTCGTTCGTACTACTATCATAAGATAACTAACATATTTCTCTTAAAATTGTAATGTAATGGTTGTATTATACGTGAAAAACAAATTCATGTTACAAAAATAACTCACTAAACTAAATAGTAACACAGTTTGTTGCGTTAGAAGAAATTAACATCTAGTTCTATGATTATTTCACCGCACACATAGGCGGAAGTGATTTTATTGCTGAGAAGGAAACGAGAAAGCGCATCACTGAGTGCGCAGTAACACTTTCTAGCCCTATAAAGGGAGCAGGACAAGCTCGCCCCCATTCACAACTTATCCAACCCCGACGTCACAGGCCCAGCTTGTGTGTCCTAGCGGTTTACGAAAGTTTTTAAGAATAGTGAAGTGATACGAAACTTATTTAACTCGTCCATAATGAGAGCATTTCTCTACATACTAGCAGTGATTATAACATGCGATATTAGTGGCGCCCTTTTTTTGCCGGTAAGTCTAATTAATAATTGTTTAAAAAATATTATTTAAAGAATTTGTTTGGATGTTCATGATGTTATTTTCGTGTCGTTATGTAGAGTCGATAAGTAGTTAGAGCCATAAAATGTTTCATATTTCTTTATTTTTTAATTTAATTTTCAGTGGTAGCAACTAAATCTAGAAAAACGTACTTTTGTAAAAATATTTCGTATAAAAACATTCCTGTTTTATTAACGTAATAGTATTTTTTGACGAATGGGTAATCAGTCCACCTGATTGTAAGCGGATGCTGTGGCCCATAGATACCTACATCTATCCTCGATTAAGAATTAAAATGTAGGTCTATACTCACCATAAGAAGCAGCAGCATTAAGCTTCAACTTTACGCTGGTAATCTGTGAGAACGTAGTCCTACCCCAGTCGAGCCAACCGATTCGTTCTACAACCATAATATAGCTGCAGCGTGGCTCTACGTCGTTAAATAATTTATATGTTTTATACTAAGTAAAAATATGAAATAGTATCAAATAGTGCCATAAAAATATTTCCATAACAGCCATCCCTTTTACAGTATAGATCGATATAATAATAATATGATTTTATTTAATATAAGATTTACTTATATTATTGTCTGCAACAATCTCTATATATAAAGATCAACTGCTGTCCCTAAGTCTCGCAAAAACTCGATGATCCAAAAATCGAATGGCTGGAACGATTTTGATGCAATTTTTTGTGTGTTTATTAGTCCCTCCCTGGGTGAGGTACTCCCTGGATCGCTAGGATATTATAAAAATTACATATATTATATATATTATATATATATATATATATATATATATATATATATATATATATTCGCACTTTTGGGAATAGGCCTCCTCTCGATTCAGCGAAGTGTTCAAATATCAGATCATAAGAGCAACTTGTAGTAAATTTTAAACATGGTATTTATTAAAAACTATAATAAAAAAAAAACTAAAACTAGTAACTTAATTATCATACTGTCCTACTCGCTGCGGTATCGTGCTAAGAACACTGGCTGCGTTTCCCCGCTGAATGGCTATAAGCCTTTGAGCGAGAAAAGAACCAGCCCTCTTATCACCAGCAGCAACGATCAGCAGCGGATGGAGTTCCTTTAGGAACTTCACCGCACGTGGACCCCACGGACCGATAGTCACTACAGCTAATGGCACAAATATTAAATATATTTGCGCCACTTACAGTTCAGCTGCCTGTGATTTTTTTTTTTGTAAAATATTTACATTCGTTAAAAAAGTTTATCAACAATATAAACACAATTATAATGAATGCAAAACAAACTTTAGTAAAACAACATTTGCGAAGTAAAACGTAACATTCGACGCCCACAGGTACGTGTGCCGTGAAACGATCATTACATTCCTGGAATTCAATAACGGGTAACTAAATAAACATTATGAATTGCCTATATAAAGAGAGATTCTATGCGTCTACTTCTCGATATATTAAGTTTAAAATAACATTATAATATATTATGTTATGGACCAAGTAAGTTCCGCATCTGCAATTCCCCTGGTGTTGCGGTTGTTCATGGGCGGCGGTAGTCACTTACCATCAGGTGAGCCGCATGCTCGTTTGCCCCCTCTCCTATAAAAAAAAAGTAATTGATTAGGGCATTATTTATAATGCCCGGGCAATATGAATAATGCCCAATGAGTATGCAATGTGAGAAAAACTATTGAAATAATTAAATTGATCGGGCTTTATGGATAAAGCCCGTTACTTATCAGCAGAGTAATAAAAAGATGGTTGTGTCTATTCATGCGATAATCGAACGATTATTTTTTTTTATTTATACCATTATCATATAATTGATTTATTTTTATTCGTCCGATATATTTTAAAGTTAAAAAATAAATAAGTTAAGATTTGAAAGAAATAATATCTGTACTGACACTTATTCGTATGATTAGTCTATTTGCGTCTAATAAAACATTACACTAATCATTATAATATAATCGTTAAAATAAATTAAAATATAATATTGTAAGAATTTAAACTTTTAAGTTTAAAAAGAGCTATTTAAATAATTAAAAACTACTTAAACAGCAATATGAAATCTAATCTAGTTTCCTACCCTTTGGAGTGGTTTTTTTTATTTAAGTTTAAATGATACTACCCTCGAGGTATTAGTCTATTTACTAAAAAGGATAATTAAAATAGGTTCATATTCGGCGAAGATATCGGGTAACATAAATACACACTGCTCACATCCCACAATCGTTTGCTCATAAAATATGCCGACCTATAATATAAGAAAAGTTTAATTAAATTGTCAAATGGTTATTTACCAAGTTACTTTCATAGTATTTAAAATTAATACAAATTAATATTATGTTTCAAAGATTAACTAAAAAAGTTCAACAAAATTTTTGATTAACACGTTTCTTAATCCCGAAAGCATGGACCTGGGTATAATTGGGAAATAATAATCTTAAGTTAACGATCGTTAATGGATATTTGTTCTTTTTAGAACGTCATAGTTCTCACAATCGAATAAGACCAACGATTTTAACAAAGATTCAAGTGCAATTACTCACTATGCCCATAATAGTCGGATAACTCACATATTTAACTGCTGCTAATAGCTAATCCCCTGTGTAGTGGCGGTTAAGATTACCCACTAACCCATATCTTCCCGTGGGTATGGTAAAAGGCGACAGAGGGAAACTGAGGCAGAAGATAGGCAGCAAAACTACAATAAGAAACTGCTTTGTTGCCAACCCGCTCGCCAAGCCAATACCCTCCATGATTAAAGTTACGAAGAAACAGCCCCCAGTCCTCGGGGGCTCTGCTATTCCTGGCTACGGTGACGACCATGGTAACGTTGGGGCAGGGGGTGCTAAGAATCTCCGGTGGAGGTTCGGTTGCCACTTAAGAATACTCAACCTAGCAACATATAACGCACGCACCCTGAAGACTGACGAGAAAATCCTGGAGCTGGAAGTAGATATTAACAAATTGCGCTGTAATATTATATGATTATCTGAGGTTCGAAGAGAGGGGAAGGACATGGTCAAATCCGGCAACTTGTTCTATCACCGGGAGGGTGAACATCTGTCTCAAGGATGTGTCGGATTTATCGTCCACAAGTCTTTCTTTAACAGCGTTGTAAAGATTGAGAGTGTGTCGACGAGGGTTGCGTATTCTATACTCAGAATCACCAAACGGTATTCGCTGAAGGTCATACAGGTTTCCGCACCAACCTCGGCACATCCCAATGAGGAGGTGAAGTAAATGTATCTAGAACCATGCATTCCTCCAAAACCCACTATACGGTAGTAATGTGAGATTTCAACGCAAAACTAGGTATAAGAGAGAACGGTGAGCTGAAGATAGGAAAATTTGGAATAGGACAAGCAAGGGGCCAGCATCGGTCCGATTTCATGGAGAAAGGGGGACTCTTTGTGATGATCGAGCCCCGACGGTTCGACAAAAAATGAGATTGACTTCATTATGACGACCAGACGACAACTGTTCAGTGATGTCTTAGTGATCGCGAGCGTGAAAGCCGGCAGCGATCACCGAATTATGACAGGCACACTGAAGGTTAAGTTGTTAAGTTGGAGAAGTCATGTCTAATGAAGTCAAAGCCCTGTCGCCCTCGTGCTCTAATCCAGTCTCAAAATCTTTCAACTCGCGCTACAAAACCGTTTTCAGTGCTTAGAAGATTGCAATGCAGTGGAAGATATGAATGACAAGCTCGTGGAAACTGTCCATGCGGTCGGAGCTATGTTCTGCAAGACCCGCTGCAGAAGAACATAAAAACTGTCCAATCACACTCTTATTCTCATGGCTGTTAGACGGGATATGAAACTGCAGTCTTCACTAGATTTGACAGCATACAGGCAACTGCACAGAGAGATCTCCAAATGCATGCGGCGGGACTTACGCAATTTTAATACTGCTCGTATTGAAGAAGCAATCGAGCGGATCCAGGGCTCCAAAGTTTTTGCTAGAAATCTGTTTGTCAGAAAGACCCAACTATTGTAGCTGAAGACCGAATGTGGCAACTTCGTTTCCGGGACACCTGAGATTTTGAGTGAGATTGAGAGGATCTATGGGCAGCTGTACACATCATCGTTGGAGTCACACGCAAATGTGAGGAACGATCCAAGAGCAATTGTTATCCGACACTATTCCGATGATACTCCGGACGCCAGTCTGAGTGAGATTAGAATAGATCTCCAGCACCTTAAAAACAGCAAGGCCCCAAGCGAGGATGGAATTACAACAGAGCATCTGAAAGCAGGTGGAAAACCGGTACTTGAAGTCCTTCAGAAGCTCTTTCATTCCGCCCTCCGTGGTGGCACTACAACCGAGGCGTGGAGCAGAAGTTCGGTGGTCTTGTTCTTCAAGAAAGGCGACAACTCCCTTAAATAACTACAGACCGATTTCCGATCTGAGCCGCGTCTAAGTGCTGTTTCCGAGAGTAATTACGAATCGTCTTGCACACTGACTCGACGACTTCTAGAACAAGCCGGTTTGCGAAAAGTCATTAGCACCATAGATCACACAGAAGTCCGAGGAGTACAATTTGTCTAGCGTATGTGGACTATGAGAAAGCCCTTGATTCCGTCGAAATTTGGACGGTGCTGCAGTCCCTTCAGCGGTGCCAAAATGACTGTCGGTATATCGAAGTGCTGACGTGTTTGTACAGTAGGGCTACGATGGCTATCCGAATACAGAACCAGCATACGAAACCTATCCAACTGCAGAGAGGTGTCAGACAGGGTTCCGCTGACGGAAGACGTTTTCAAGCTTCTGGACTGCAAAGGATACCTTCTACACCTTAAATTTGCCGACGATAGAGTCCTTATGGCAGAATCGCTGGAGAACCTAAGTACTATACTCAATTACCTCAATAGTCCTCCCAACGGATAGGTCTTAAGATGAACATTGACAAAACAAAGATCCTGTATAATGTCATACCTATGCCGGTAGTTGTTGGGACCACTAAGCTCGAAATTGTTGACGAGTATGTTTACCTGGGACAAATGGTTCGATTAGGTAAGTCCAACTTCGACCGAGAGGTCAATCGACGAATACAACTCGGCTGGGCAGCGTTCGGGAAATTATGGCACATCTTCTCGTCAGGTATACCTCAAAACTTGAAAACAAGACTGTACAACCAGTGCGTGTTGCCAGTGATAACCTATGGATCTGAGACGTAGTCCTTCACTGCTGGCCGTATGAGGAGGCTCAAGGTCGCTCAGGGAGCTATAGAGAGTGATATGCTCGGGGTATTTCTGCGTTATAAACTTAGAAACTTATCCGCAGTAGAACCAGAGTAACCAACATAGCCCAACGGATTAGCGAGCTGAAGTGCAAGTGGCTCAGGTACTTTGTGGCATTCCTTGGGGGAGGCCTATGTTCAGCAGTGAACTTGTGAAGGGCTGTAATGATGATGATGATGATAAATAGTCACATAATTTAGTCACATCATAACCTGCCGTAATCGCAACACGTGGCATCATCATCATCATCATCGTCATTATCACTACAATCCTTAAAAAGTCTACTGCTAAACAAAATCCTACCCCAAAGAATGCCACAAAATACGGTCTTGGGTCCTAAGCCAGTATTCATTGACCTTACGTGCCTCACACCATCCTATATATAACATAATATTATATAACATATTATAACATATAAATAAAATACCGTGTAGGTATCGTGTAGTGGCGGTGTAAGAATATCCACTATCCCATATCATGCCGTGGGCGACAGAAGGAAACTGAAATAGGAGGTGGGAAGCAGTAATACTTCTGATATCAGCACGAAATAAAAAAGCTGCGGTTAACAACCCACTTGCCAAGCGTAGCATCTATGGCAAATATCCCCCCAAGGAGGTAATCTATGGGGGAGGCCAATGTTCAGCAGGGGACATTAATCGGCTAGATATAAATAATATTATAACCAATTGATAAAAATAATAAAATATTTTTATAAAAATAAAAAAAAATTTAAAAGTAAAGAATTTAGGTCAAAATGTAGAATAAAAATGCAAGCTGGCGGCGTAAGAAAACCCGTCACCATATTTCTACCGATGGGTGTCATAAAGGCGACTAAGGTAAATATCAGTGTTACGTCATGGCATCCGATAGTCGATACAAAAAACATAATAACCAGAGTGCGCGAAGTCTGGTACTGCAATCACGAATCAGTATGGTAAGTGTGGCGAATACGACAAATCTTTCCTACAACGGAAGAGGCACTAATCTAGCAGAAGACTACAAGCCAACAACCAAGACCAAGGTGGAACAGAATGAGCTAGAGCTATAGAACATTATTGTAACATTACTTAGTATTCAACAAACATATAAACATAAACACTCACGCCTGTCACCCAGAGGGGTAGGCAGAGATTATGGACTTCCATTTGGCACGATCCTGACACATCTCTCTCGCTTCCTCCACATCCATATACCTACGCATACACGCTCGTCGGTTAAAAGTACTCTTGATTTGGCCCATTTTTAATATATCGCCAATTTGGTCGATAAACTTTCACCTAGGGCGACCCTTCCCGACTATGCCGTTCACCTCTGCAACATAAATTTGCTTTGTCACTCTTTACTTTTTTTGCTTTGTCAATACTTAGTATTCCTATTTCTAATTTTTACTTTTCACGATCTGGTTTACCTAAACATCCATCAGCAATCGCTAATGTTTAAGTTAATAGAACAATGTGACAGTCGATAAATAAAAAAGTGAAAGATCGAATTGGATTTACTCAAGCTGGGTCCGCTTATAAAGCTTGCGCTACACAAACCTCTCGTTAACTTTTTTCGTATTTAATATTTATGAAAACTGTTAATTTTTTTTTTAATTCTTATATATTAAGAATATTAAATCAAGAGTGAGCAAAAATTAGTTAGGTACAGAAAATTGTAACTATTATTTAATTTGCACTTTAAATTACCGTGCAGTGGCGGTGTTTGAATATCCACTATCATCCCGTGGGTGTCGTAAAAGGCGACAGATGGAAACAATCAGGAGATGGCAGCTGCGTATTTCTAATAACGACTAAAAATAAAAAATAAACTGCGGTTGCCAACCCGCTTGCCAAGCGTGGCAACTATGGCAAATATCCCCCTATGAAGCAATCTATGAAGGAGGCCTATGTTCGCCAATGGACCTTAATAGGGTGTAACGGGAACGGTAATATATTATTTTTTTAATAAACAAGACTTGAAAATTTCTGTCTGCCTATGCGTTAGAACACCAAGTCAACAATTAATTGACGCAAACAATTAGCTTAGTAACACGCTGTGCGTCTGTAATAATATAGACCTTTTCCTAGCGTAATATAACGTGAGATTATCCCAGGAAAATTTTGATAGAGTTCTTAAGTTTTTATACCATTTAAGTAGCATTTCTGGGTGGCGGGAGAGTTTAATTTTATGGTAGAGCCATGCTGCAGCTATATTAATTGTATAGTTGTAGCACGAATGGGTCGGCTCGACCGGGGAAGGACCACGCTCTCACAGAATACCAGCGTAAAATGTTAGCTTGATACTGCTGTGTTTCGTATGGTGAGTGTAGAGAACCCTCACGGGTGACAACACATCTGCATTTTGATTCTCTGTTGAGGATAAATATAGATGTCTATGGGTCACAGCAACCACTTACCATCAGGTGGACTATGTGCTTGTTTGTCACCTTATCCTATAAAAAATGTTTTTATGAGTATTGACTCTTTATAGATGCGCACGGACAAACACAAGGACCCAAAAAAGTATTCATGGTTCCAACCCGCAACTTGACAGTGAATGCAGGGAGTGAGTGGGAAAGGCAATCACCATCGCTTTTCACTATCCCCCAAATAGAAGTCTAGTCCCTTCCTCTGCCCCCACATCGTAGGAATATAAGAAAGAGACAAGAAAAACTAACTGACATACAACACGCTAAGCATGTAAAATAATAAAAACATTTTCTTGTCATAATATAACGTTAGGTAATCCCAACCAATAAAAAAATGAATTTCTTAAGTTTCTTATAACATTTCGCTCGTCACAATAACGCGAGAATGAAATAAGTAACGTTATTTTATTTTAGTATCTAAGGCAGAACAAATCGTTAAGCAAGAAAAAGCAAGTCACGAATCAAACGAATTTAAAATAATTTTTCTGTTAGTGTTTCTGCCCGCACATCGTGGAAGTATAGTTAAGGGGCAGTCACTCATTACTATACATGCTCGATTTAGATTCGATAAACCGGGGATGTGAACACACTGTGAAGATTAGGTGGCGACCACATATTCACTAACAAAAAATAACCTTTCGTGTTCAATATAAAAGAAATCTCCATCTAAGATTAGTCAGGTAACTACTCATATAGAGCGACAATAAATAATTTTAAAAGTGACAATATTTTTTATCAGTTAAGAAAATCCTCGTTAACCCAATACAGTTTCAGTTCAGTACAAAAATTTTACAGTCGTAAGTTTTGTGGTTTTATAAGTCTAATAAAATATTATCTACACAGAGCGTGGCAGATAATTTCCAAATAAAGTAGATAAAAGTAAGTACCGAGTCTCAGAGTACATAACTTAGCAACTGGAACAAAAAGTTAAGAAATTAAAACCGCACTCCTATTTTAAATTACATGATAAATTAAATAATAATTATTATAACCTTGGTAAATTAAATTAATTTACGACTATTTTAGTAAAATAAATAATCTATGAGTTAAAAAAAAGAACTTAAACTACACGCATAGATCATGAGCTGTGATGATCCTGGTAGTTATTTTATTTTAACCTGTTGATCTTGATCAGGATATTAGAATAAAGTTACTAAATCATTGTATTGTTTCATCGATCATTGATACGAGTGCAAATTTTCAAGTTATTTAGCCGTCTACAAGTTTGTGAAAATTACATTAAAAGATTCAGTTAGATAGATTATAGATAGATACACGCGAAGCTAATAAATGCGTATTAAAATACGCAGACGATGGAGCTTGAAAGTTTTATTATGTTAAGTAATTATTATTAAAAATACTTCGACGACATCTAAGGCCCGGAAACATGCACTGGAGCAGCTTAATTGCTCTATAATTCTCACAGAAATGAGAAGTGACGTGTACCCAGCTGTGGGACGTGAAAATTCAGTAACTTTTCTAACTGTTTTCACTTAATTTTACCGAACGGGTAAAACGGAGTACTTTTAATTTCTTTTTCTTACCCTAGAATGTGATGTTATGACACATCACATTATAGGTCATCACCACATGCTAAAAAAATTGCTTAGAGTAATTTTTATTCTTTTTTATCTTCAAAAATAAAGAAATGGGGGCCGTAAAAGTTGACAGCTTTAGACCGTTTCTGTTACGGGGTCTATTCAAAAACTCTTGAAGTACTTTTTTTGTACCTTAATCTGTCGTAGACAATTTATGTCGAAATCCATTATATTTCTTTTTTTTTATAGAATAAGGGTGACAAACGAGCACGCAGTCCACCTGATGGGAAGTGGTTGCTGTGGACCATAGACATCTACATCTATCTTCGTTAGCGAATCAAAATACAGATGCGTTGCCACCAGTAGGAACTAAGATGGAATGCCTCTTTTCCAGTAAAATGGGTCTCCGGTTCTCTACACTCACCATACGAAACACAGTAGCATTAAGCTGCTATTTTACGCTGGTATTCTGTGAGAACGTGGTCCTTCCCCGGTCGAGCCGACCCATTCGTGTTACAACTATACTATTAATATAGCTGCAGCATGGCTCTACCACGTATAAAATACATAATTTCAATACATTTTTTATTTTAAATATGCTTACGTCAATGATAATGGAGAGTGGACGTGCGTAAATATTGTAAGCATAATGTAATTAATTTCATATCATTTAAAGTTAATATTTAATAATTATTAACTTTAAACGATTTAATGAAGTTAATTAATATTATTTTATATTAAGTTTTCCCTCCTATCATAAAGATTACTGTTTTTGGAATAAATGAGAATGGCTATGACTAATATTTTAAATAACATAAATAAAAAAAATGTTGTATCAATTTGTGACTCCTGGTAAACTATAAAGCTGCCCTACACAACTTAGCCGTTTGCATGACTATCACGTAGAATATTATGACAGATCATTACGACCGTTACACTTAAAATCACTCAGCAGTCAAAATAAACACTCGACTTATGAGTTAGCTAAGGGTATCATGAACTTCGCATGTACAATAGAACGCGATTTATATAGAATACCATATTATATTATATTCTGTGAAAATTTACCCACCACTCCATATCATCTGTGTGTATGTGGTAAATTAAAACAGGAGATGAGCAACAGTATCTTAATGATAACAAATAGATAATGTAAATAATAAAATCTGCGGCTTACAACCCACCTGCCATGCGTGGCAACTATTCCAAAACCCCTCCTATGAGGCAATCTATGGGGCATACATATTTTCAGCAGTGAACGTTTAACAGGCTGCAATGAATGAATGACTGTAATTTTTATTGTTAAATAACCAGTATAGTGTTGATTAATGTAGGTGAATAAAATTATTTCATGAAATATGTTGGAAAAATAGATAAAACCAAGAGTAAGAGAAAGATTTTTGAGAAGGTAAGCGTTTAGTTCTTCATCTTGCTTTTGAATCTGTAAAATTCCACTGCTGGACATGGGCATGCAATATGACGGTGTTGCAGGAACTTAGCTGTTGTATTGGCGCTCTCATTGCTAAGCGAAATAGTTATGACGTCATCTACTGGAAGCCATAGCATTTTATGGCAATACCTATAAGGTACCCTGTATTATTTTACGCTAACACTGCACGCACAACTATATAGTTTATTCTTTTATAGAAGAAGGGTGACAAACGATTACACCGTCCAACTGCAGAGATTTCTCACTTCTGAGGACTAAGTTCTACAAATTCCTTCACTCAACTTACAAAACACAGCAGCATTTAGCTGCTATTTTACGCCTTTGTTTTGTGAGATTATGGCTCTTTCGTGCTACAATCACAGTGTAGCTGCAATTTAGCTCTACCATATATATATATATATATATATATATATGAGTTTTATATATTTTCAGTGCAAGTCGCATGCATTTTTAGACTTCCTTTCAAAAAAATCACTCATCCAGTATACACGGTTTTTCATGTAAAATAATAAGTCATATCCCATACACGTTCAACTGCTGAGCGAAAATTTCCTCTCATTTTTGGGATTACTAAGTAGCTATCAGTCAGCCGCGATGCTTCAGAGACTACATGGTGTTGACTGTTATACCTAGTATAGTAGCAACTTCTTGTTCTATTTAACGTTTCTTTAAAAAAATCTATACAAAATACCAACCTATAGTCTATATATATTTGTTATGCTTCATTGTATATTACGAACGTATAAATAGTATAAAATTCAGCTCTCGTATAAGTATGACATGACGTCACATTTACTTGTAATGGTTATTTATGTCCTCTTTTCCGATGCTGACGGGTGGTCGTTCGTATGTACCAACCTACATACTTACATAATCATAAACATGGCTGAAATAACCATCTGCTAACGTCTAAAGTAGGCCCCGAATATATTATTGACACATTATACTGAATAAGCATGAGTAAGTACTTTAATATCTTTTATTATTCGCGTGAATATCATCAAGCGATCGGGTCATGATATGGCATAACTTTGTATTAAATTGCACGATGAACTCCGATGCCACACAACCGATTTAAATAAAATTTTGTAAATGTGTATTGCTTGCTCCAACTTGAGAGATAGGATAGTTTTTATCGCGATGAGTAACCCTCAATATTTTTTAAAGATTTTTAAAGTACACAAGGTCGCCAGAATGGGCAGAACAAAATCTAATGATAAACGAAGTAAGTTATAAATGGCTATAGTTTAGCCCATGGATTATTTTTTTACAAGGCTACACAGTCCCCCTGATGATAAGTACGTATTACCTATATTAATATGGTCCATATACACCTATTTTTATCGTTGATTAAGAATCAAAACGCAGATGCGTTGTTAACACTGAATACTACAACAGAATGCATCGTTAGCTTGTTATTTTTTTCTTTCTTTTTTGTTACCTCCACACAACAATTTTCTCCTGGACATGGACAAATATCCAGACCGGGGACAATTATTTTTAGGCCATATAAATACTTGCGCCGTGCGGGATTCGAACCTGCGTGCCTTAGCACTCAACTCATTGCTAAGCCACAGCGCCACGGAGCCTACGTGCTTGTAAATAGAGTCAACAATTCTCATCACTAACAACAGTTCTAAGCAGTAATTCATGGCAATCATGTTTGTCTTGCTTTGGTACCTATCGAACAACGATGATGATAAAACTTTAAAGAGTTCGCCTTGATTTAAAACTATAGATAAAATTATTGCGTATATACTTTTAGAAGTTAATATTATAAGTTACTCTGCAAAAATAAATCCCCAATAAGCAAAAATAAAGTAATAAGACCGCAATAACTACCTAAAATAATGACCCTGTAATGAAAATGTTAGCATTCGTTGAATGTCATACCATTCAATATAAAACGTATTACGACAAATCACGTATATACGCTCATAACAACTTTCACGCGTATATTAATTGAATGATTGTACTAACATTAAAATGTTCTGGAAACTCGTAAGAACTACCAGGGGACATTCACAACAGCCTAGAATGAATGCTATACGAGACCAGAATGGCTGTATTCTGAATGACGAAGTTTTGAGTTTAAGGAGATGGAAGGAATACTTTGAAAGCGTGTTTATGAGTGATGAGACGTTTGAATTAAATGAAATAGAAATTCCGATAGAAGAGGAAATAGATAGAGATATAAGTATAGATGAAATAATGAAAGCAATGAAAAGTATGAAAGTAGGTAAGGCAGCTGGTTATGATAGAGTATCTCTCGAAATGCTAAGGGCTGGAGAAGGAGTGGTGGCAGACCTGCTGTACACCTTGTTTAATTTATGTTGGGAACTTAAGCGGGTACCGGGAGACTGGTGCAAAGCCGTGATAGTCCCAATATATAAGGGAAAAGGATCACAGCAGGACTGTAAAAACTACCGTGGTATCAGCCTTCTTAGCATTGTGGGAAAACTGTATGCTAAGGTACTAATTGAAAGAGTTATGAAAGAAACTGACGGAAAAATTTGGGATGTGCAAGCGGGATTTAGAAAGGGAATGGGATGTACGGATCAGGTCTTTTCCATGCGCATGATCGCCGAGAAGTTTTTGGCCAAAAACCAAAAAGTTTTTTGTGCGTTCATGGACTTGGAGAAGGCTTATGACAGAGTGGACAGGGATGTGTTATGGCAAACACTGAACTCATTTGGGTTGAGCGCTGGTCTGATACAGGCATTGAAGTCTCTATATAGGGACTCTAGTGCTTGTGTCAGGATCAACGGGGCCTACTCGGACTGGTTTGACATCCATAAAGGTGTCAGACAGGGCTGTGTGGCTTCCCCGTGGTTGTTCAACCTGTTTATGGACAGTTGTTTGGAAAATTTGAAAGTAGAAGAATGCGGGTTAAGAATGGGTGAGTTAACCGTCAAATGCCTTTTGTACGCCGATGATCAAGTCATACTTGCGTCGTCGGCAGCCGAGTTGCAAATGATGGTTACATTAATGAACAGGACATTAAAAGAAAAGGGAATGAAAGTGAACGCAAGTAAGACGAAAGTTATGGTTTTTGAAAGAGAAGAAAGTAAAACGATATGTGAAATAAGAATAGAAGGGGAGTTGGTAGAGCAAGTAGATGAGTTTGTATATTTGGGATGTGTGTTTAGCAGGGATGGTAGATATGATAAGGATATAGAACGACGAGTGAATGCAGGAAATAGAGTGAATGGGGCTCTACACTCTATTGTGAAAAGTCAGAATGTGTCCAAAAAGGCACGTATGGCAATTCACAATGCTGTGTTAGTACCTACTTTAATGTATGGTAGTGAAAGTTGGGTGTGGCAGAAGAAGCATGAGAGTAGAATAAATGCTGTAGAAATGCGGTCATTAAGGAGTATGTTAGGGATGAAGCTGAATGACAGAGTGAGAAATTGTTTAATAAGAGAAGAGTGTGGTTTGCAAGATGATGTTGTGACCAGGATTAAGAAAGGAATGCTTCGGTGGTTTGGCCATGTAGAAAGAATGAATGAGGAAAGAGTGACAAAGCAAATTTATGTTGCAGAGGTGAACGGCATAGTCGGGAAGGGTCGCCCTAGGCGAAAGTTTATCGACCAAATTGGCGATATATTAAAAATGGGCCAAATCAAGAGTACCTTTAACCGACGAGCGTGTATGCGTAGGTATATGGATGTGGAGGAAGCGAGAGAGGTGTGTCAGGATCGTGCCAAATGGAAGTCCATAATCTCTGCCTACCCCTCTGGGTGACAGGCGTGAGTGTTTATGTTTTTTATGTATGTTTTGATTGTACTAATTACTTCGTTTAAGGGAAAATAACAAATACATTACATTAAAAGTAAACACTTTCTACGTGGTAGAGCCATGCTGCAGCTATATTAATAGTATAGTTGTAGCACGAATGGGTCGGCTCGACCGGGGAACTACCACGCTCTCACAGAATACCAGCGTAAAATAACAGCTTAACGCTGCTGTGTTTCGTATGGTGAGTGTAGAGAACCGGAGACCCTTTTCACTGGCAAAGAGGCATTCCATCTTAGTCCTCACGGGTTACAACGCATCTGCATCTTGTGTCTTTATTGAGGATAGATATAGATCTCTATGGGTCACAGTAACCACTTACTATCAGGTGGACTTTGTGCTCGTTTGTCACTCTATCCTATAAAAAAAACCATAAAAAAAAAACAAAAAAAACTAATATTTTTTTATCAATTTTCTGTTTCACTGGAAATAAAATATCGATTTGCTTGTTATGTCTTAACATTGAAAAATTGTTTGTCAAAATATATACAATATTAAAAAATTATAATTAAAAAAAATTTAAAGCTAATAACTTAATTAGCATACACTCCTACTCGCTGTGGTATCGTGCCAAGAGCGCTGGCTGCGTTTCCTCGCTGAATGGCTATACTTAAACTTTGAGCGAAAATAGAACTAGCCCTCTTAACACCACCAGGAACGAACAGTTGCGGATGGAGTTCCTTTAGAAACTTCATCGCACGTGGACCCCATGGACCGATAGTATCTACAGCAAACAGCAAATGGCACTATTATGTAGTCATCTCTCACTTTTTTTCACTTTGACTCATATTTGCGTCACTTATTCATTATTCAGTTCAGCTATCAGTTCAGTTCAGTATTATTAAAAAAATATTGCAGTTTTCTTTTTCCTGGCCTTGATTAGCCCTTAAAATTCTACGGCTAAAGATAGGTCTCTCACATTGAAAGGATTTGCTTTAATATTCACGCTTGACAGATGGATTGACGGCCACAATATCTTTGACACTCCTCCTCGTAGCTGATCTAAGTATTTTACGCCTGGCATAAATAGATGATTATACTGCCATCTGACGAAAGCCATAACATCGTTCTGGCATTTCTCACAGTGACCACTCACGACCCCCACAGTATAAAATAGGGTAATGGACTCTTACTTACTCTTCCACCACACGTTTATGAATTGACACTATTATTATTTTACTCATGAATAGTGTGGCGGCGCTGTCGTCGCGCCACAAGCGAAACATTATCGAAGCCTAAAACGCGCTAACAAAGTTCCGAAGTTAAAACAGTATATATAGAATAGCTCTGAACTACCACTCGGAGCGTTGGCCGCTCCCCGGGCTTAACACCTTGCCCGGCGGGAGATCTTCCCTTTTCCTTCCACCGGCTACAATAGAAATAATGATTGATTAATTCATTATTATTATCTCCTCTGCTGGATATGAATAATGCCTTTTCAGAGACCAACAAGCATACATTTTATACGTGGTAGAGTCATGCTTTAGCTAAATTAGTAGTATAGTTGTAGCACGAATGGGTCGGCTCGACCAGGGAAGAACCACGTTCTCGCAGAATACCAGCGTAAAATAGCAGCTTAACACTGCTGTTTCTTATGGTGAGTGTAGAGAACCGGAGACCCATCTTACTGGAATAAAGGCATTCCATCTTAGTTCTCACGGGTGACAATGCATCTACATTTTATTCTTTATTGAGGATAGATGTAAATGTATATGGGTCAAAGTAGCCACTTACTATCAGGTGGACTGTGTGATTTTTTGCCACCCTATCCTATAAAAACAACATAGCCTGAAAGCTTCCCCATACCCACCACGCTTGACAGGTGATTGGTTAGTGTAATTACTAAACAAGTTCTTCATCCCAAATGCATTTATGGATGTATATTCAGCGTAATTGTGTTAGAATGACCCACTAGATGGAGTGACGACCTGGTAAGATATGCAGGAAGTCGATGGATGCAGGTGGCTCAGGACCGTGCTTTGTGGCATTCTTTGGGGGAGGCCTATGTTCAGCAGTGGACTTGTGAAGGGCTGTGATGATGATGATGATGATGTGTTAGAAGTTTTTTTTAGTAATCAATGCATCGAGCATCGAGCGAGAATGTTGAGTCATAAGTCCAGGATTCCATTCAAGTCCAGTCCAGTCAAGTTAATCAGGTTAACCCTTTCGGACCGCTCCTGATCATAATTTGTGGTCACACTAACAACACCAATTTGTTAAGCAAAGATTTTCGTAGTTGAAGTCGACTGGATCATTAGATGAATTACCTTATACAATTATTTAAATACATTATTCTTTAATTTTAGGGCATGGACTACCCGCAGCAGAAAAGCACAGCATCAGCGGTGTCATGGTTTCCTAGAATAAGACGTTGGCCAGAATCTACGCATCGCATTATAGACCCTGTCGAAGGTAAATTGTAGTGGTTATCAGTAAATTTTAGAAAAATATTTAAATCTCTGTCGTAGATTTACATATTTATAAAGCGAAATTTTTGAAGTTTAATTATATGCAAGTATAATTTGGTTAAAAAGTATAAATTTGTTCAATTTTATAATTGAAAATTCATTAAATAAAATGTTCTTAGGTGACATCAGATCTACTTATATAATATATAAATTTCTTTCATGTTTCTTGCATAACTTAACTGGTTAACATTTTTTTATTTAAAAAACGTTAGCCCCACACTAGGATTTTCTCCTGTATCGTGAAAGCAGTTTACAAACACAGATTGCACGAGGACAAACATCCAGACCTGGAACAATTATTTGTAGGCCTTACAAATACATATTCCATGCGGGATTCGAACCCGCGGCCCCCAGCGCAACAACTCATTGCTAAGCCACTGCGTCACTGAGTCGTCTGTAAACACTGTAAATTGCTTGTTGTTAAGTTGAAATTATGTTTGTGTAAAACAGACATATCACATAAAAATACTTGCATACTGTAATATTATATGTATGTAATATTTTATATATATATATATATATATATATATATATATATATATATATATATATCATTTCATAAAGTAATATGCTTAGGCCTTTGAAAATAGTATCGCCATTATTGAAAAAGCAATATAATAATACTTACCAAAGGTCATTTGCCATTGCCATCACTCACAGATAGTGGATTGAAGTTAGATGTCTGTTAACGCATATCCAAATCCTGCTATATACCAGGATGACATCACCACAACAACACACACTACAATTCCTTTTAGAAGTTAGAGGAGGCCTATACCCAGCCGTGGGACGTATATAGACTGTAACTTTAAATACAATATCTTCATAGATGTTATAAAGGGTACAGCTGCTCATCAACGTTTTATATTTTAATATGGCCTCTTTTATAACGCCCAAGGGAAAAAAACAATCCAATGAATTTTCTAACACCACAACTACGAAGCAATTATTCAATAATAGGTAATAATTATATACGAAAAGGCGAAAAGTGGATTGCGGAGGCCCGTCCGGCTACGCTGAATGTATGTGAAGCAATGAATGATTAGATGGATGAAGTATGCGATATGATGTATGATAGAGGAATAGACGTGTTATGTGTGAACGAGACGAAACGAAAGGGAAGAGATGTCACTGCACATGGCATGTATACCGCTTACTGGTCTGGAGTAGACGAGACCGAGAGGGCATGCCAGGGAGTCGATGTCATCCTTTCAGAAAGAATGGGTCAATGTGTGAAAGAGTATGAATGTGTTAGCCCAAGGCTGCTATGGATACGAATGAAAGTGGGCTTAAAGAAGTTGTTTGTGCTAGGGGTGTACGCCCTGGTGTTGATAAAATGTAAGGAAAATGAAAATATTATTATGTTAGGAGATTTTAATGGAAGGGTTGGGGTGAAGAGGTCTGGTTATGAAAGGATATTAGGAACGTTTGGCGATGAAAAAATAAATGAGAATGGTGAAGACCTCCTCACCGTATGTGTGGAAAAGAATCTTTTTGTGGCGAACACTTTCTTTCGCCATAAGAGGATTCACATGTATACATGGGAAAGAGGGGATGATAGAAACATGATAGATTTTATAATTGTGGATGAAAGAATGAGGAGCGCAGTGGTAGATACAAGGGTTTACCGGGGGTCCAACGTACGGACGGATCATTACTTGGTCTTATGCCGAATTAATGGTCTATTCAGACGTTGGCGGCATCGGACATCTGTGTCTACCACTGCGTTACAGCGTATAAGAATAGAGAGGTTACAAGATGAAGGTGTGAAAGAGAAGTATAAATGCAGACTGAGGGAAAATATAAGTGGGTTGAATGAATTATGTATAAATGATTTAGAATTGAACAATGTATGGAATAATATTAAGAAAGTTTTGGTGGATGCAGCCACCGAAGTATGTGGTGTAAGTAAGAGAACGAATGAAAGGAAAAGTAATACGTTGTGGTGGGATGATGAGGTACGGAGGGAAGTTCAAGCAAAGAAGAGAGCATGGCTAGATTTACTAGCAACTAAAGCTGGTAATTCTGGCGGTATGAATGATGAGATTGAAAGAAAAAAGGCAGACTTTAGACGTATAAATAAGAGAGTAAAAGAAGTTGTTGAAAGGAAAAAGCAAGAAAGGATAGATAAAAATGACAGAAGGATATCTGATAACTTCCAGGAAAATATTAAAATGTTCTGGAAGCTCGTAAGAACTGCCAGGGGAAATTCAAAACAGCCTAGAATGAATGCTATACGAGACGAGAATGGCTGCATGTTGAATGATGAAGTTTCGAATTTAAAGAGATGGAAGGAATACTTTGAAAGCGTGTTTAAGAGTGAAGAGTCATCTGAAATAAGTGAAATAGAAATTCCGGAAGAAGTGGAGAGAGCTAGGAAGATAAGTATAGATGAAATAATGAAAGCAATGAAAAGAATGAAAGCAGGTAAGGCAGCCGGATATGATAGAGTATCCCTCGAAATGCTAAGGGCTGGTGAGGGTGTGGTTGCAGGCCTGCTGTACACCTTGTCTAATTTATCTTGGGAACTGAAGCGGGTACCGGAAGACTGGTGCAAAGCCGTTATAGTCCCATATATAAGGGAAGGGGGTCGCAGCAGGACTGTAAAAACTACCGTGGTATCAGCTTGCTTAGCATTGTGGGTAAACTGTATGCTAAGGTGTTAATTGAAAGAGTTATGGAAGAAACTGATGGAAAAATTTGGGATGTGCAAGCTGGATTTAGAAAGGGGATGGGGTGTACGGATCAAGTCTTTTCCATGCGCACGATAGCGGAGAAGTTTTTGGCCAAAAACCAGTAAGTTTTTTGTGCGTTCATGTACTTGGAAAAGGCTTATGACAGAGTGGACAGGAATGTGTTATGGCAAACACTGAACTCATTTGGGTTGAGCGCTGGCTTGATACAGGTATTAAGGTCTCTTTATAGAGACTCTAGTGCTTGTGTCAGGATCAACGGGGTCTACTCGGACTGGTTTGGCATTCATAAAGGTGTCAGACAGGGATGCGTGGCTTCCCTGTGGCTGTTTAACCTATTTATGGACAGTTGTTTGCAAACTTTGAAAGTTGAAGAATGTGGGTTGAGAATGGGTGAGTCAACCGTCAAATGCCTTTTGTACGCCGATGATCAAGTCATATTTGCATCGTCGGCGGCAGAGTTGCAAATGATGGTTACTTTAATTAATTGGTTATTGAAAGAAAGGGGTATGAAAGTGAACGCAAGTAAGACAAAAGTGATGGTTTTTGAAAGAGAAGAAAGTAAAACTTTATGTGAAATAAGAATAGAAGGGGAGTTGATTGAACAAGTGGATGAGTTTGTATATTTGGGATGTTTATTTAGCAGGGATGGTAGATATGATAAGGATATAGAACGACGAGTGAACGCAGGAAATAGAGTGAATGGGGCTCTACAGGCTATTATGAGGAGTCAGAATGTGTCAACTAAGGCACGTATGGCAATTCATAATGCTGTGTTAGTCCCTACTTTAATGTATGGTAGTGAAAGTTGGGTCTGGCAGAAGAAGCATGAGAGTAGAATAAATGCTGTAGAAATGCGTTCCTGAAGGAGTATGCTAGGGCTGAATCTGAATGACAGGGTGAGAAATAGTGTGATAAGAGAAAAGTGTGGCTTGCAAGATGACGTTGTGACAAGGATTAAGAAAGGAATGCTTCGGTGGTTTGGTCATGTAGAAAGAATGAACGAGGAAAGAGTGACAAAGCAAATTTATGTTGCAGAAGTGAACGGCAGGGTCGGGAAGGGACGCCCTAGACGAAAGTTTATCGACCAAATCGGCGACACATTAAAAATGGGCCAGATTAGGAGTACCCTTAACCGACGAGCGTGTATGCGTAGATATATGGATGTAAAAGAGGCGAGAGAGGTGTGTCAGGATCGCGCCAAATGGAAGTCCGTATTCTCTGCCTACCCCTCTGGGTGACAGGCGTGAGTGTTTATGTTTTATGTATGTTTAATTATATACATCATATTTCAGTTTTATTTAAGTTTTAAAGTTTTTCTTATATTGCTGTGAGATTGCTTTGAAAGGAGTTTAGATGTTGTAGAGCCATGATACAGCTAAATTATGGTTATAGCACGAATGGGTCGGGTCGACCGGGGAAAGACCACGCTCTCACTGGATACCAGCATAAAATAGCACTTTAATGCTGCTGTTTCGTATGGTGAGTATGAAGAGCTTGAGATACGTTTTACTTTAAAAGAGGAATTCCATCTTAGTCCTCCCGGGTGACAATGCATCTGCATTGGAATGCCTCGTTTCCAATAAAAATGGTCTCCAGTCCTCTACACTCACCATACGAAACACAGCCTTAGTCCTTCCCCGGTCGAGCCGACCCATTCGTGCTACGTTTATACTACTAATATAGCTGCAGCATGGCTCTACTACGTAAGTGTGTGCTCGTTTGTCACCCTAATTGTATAAAAAAATCGTTTTTTTTTTCTTTTTTTTACATAAACGTTACCCCACACTAGGATTTTTTCCTGTATCGTGGAGGCTATTTACAAACACAAATCGCACAAGGGCAAACATCCAGACCCGGAATAATTATTTGTAGGCCATATAAATACTTCTTCCGTGTGGGATTCGAACCCGCGGCCCCCAGCGCAGCAACTCACTGCGCCACGGAGCCATCGAAATCGTCTATAATCGGTTTCTCAGCGTCTGCCGCTACTCAGTGGAAGCTTCCAAATACAGTCTTCGCTAATGAGCAAGTTTACTAAGTTCTCCCTTCTCCCTTAGTCTTTCTAGTAGTTTTTATTAGTCGTGGATGGATAAATATTTTTATTTATTTATCCATAATTAAATCTTTCATGGTAGACATAATACTAATAGTATTCTCTATATTGAAGAACTTTCTAGAATATACCACCAAGTATGAATTCAGAGATTTGTCCATACTCAAAGTTAGGCAAAGTACAGTAATATTACTAGTTTAAAACTGATGTCCTTGTAGCATAACTCTGGTAATTCTGATTCCAAGAACCAGAATATAGGATCTAGGCTCGGCATTTTGCAGTGGATATACCAACGTTTCTCAATTCTCAAAGGTTCACTAACAACGTACATGACGAGCAGGTGAGGTTGGTACTTGGAGAATTTTAGCATTCATATTTCATTATTACACATTTTCTTTTGTTTCATAGATTGTTTTCTAGTAACATCAGAAGAAGGAGAACTATTTTACAAATCACCCTCAAACGAACCAACAGTATGTGGAATATACATGATTGCTGATCCCGACAAGAGAATCGTCGTTACTTTCAACTATCTGGATGTACCGTGCGAGAATGGAGGACTGGTTGCGGTAAATTTTAGAAATATTTCATTTTAGCTCTGCGTTCCTATATTTTCTGTACCTTTTTATATTCGATTTTTTTTTTGTTATTATAATTATGCATTAGATCTTTAACATTAATCAAAGGACAAACAAGCGAAACAACACAAGAAAGTCGTAGATTGAACTTACAAAAAGCATCGTAATCCTCTTTGATACAGTAAGCGTAGATAATTCATTGCTTTTTATCCTCTTTCCTTTATGTTTTGTCTACAGAGACATTAACTACTCAATATTGTTCTACATTCAGAGAATAAGTAATGAATCATTATTTGTCACAACGTAAATCATTGTGTTGATTGTAAAGATGTTTATTTTATTCGACTGTGTTTTTTTGTGTGTTACCTCATAACTTTTTAAGTCATACTTTGTAGTTTTTGAGTTATTGTTAATAATTTATATTGAAGTTGGCTGCACAAAATTTTAAATTTTAAATTATATAACTCCTAAACGTATGTTGCTACGGAAAAACAAATGAGCTGTTACTTATTTCTGAATTGTAATATTTACTGTGCCTGTGTTTAAAGTAAATAGCAAGCAAAAGCTTAAATATTATATTCAAGTGCAAGAAATAACTATCATATGGGCGATGGTACAGGAAAGAGTCCACTACACTGCTCCAATGCAGGATTGCTCACGACACGACGAACTATTTTTTCATCGCCGCGCACGTTATAAATAAGCACTTAGAATCAACTAGCGTTTATAAGCTGCACGCTCACACAGGCAAACATTGAAACGCAAAAAGTTTTATTAAAATTTTACAGTAAATTCTTTTATATAAACATTCCGATAAAGTGGACGTCAAAATTGATTTTCTATGTCAAGCGACGCGAAATATAAATAAAAAATAATTGTGCTTTAATTGTACAATTTCTTAGTGAGCGAGTAAATTAAATTTCGAATAGTTGCCTATTTGAACAGATTCTAAATACGGTCATCACAATAGTCCACTTAAATAAGGCCGTAAATCAAAATTTTCGCACTCAACTTTACATTTTCGATATAATGTAGTTTTGATGATACAAAAACAATGTGTAAAGGTTTTCGTGTGTGCAATCCATAGCAAGGGTTGAAACAAAATTATCAAAAGTGTTTTTTCGCAATTACTCAAAAACGGCAATTAGCCTGCCAAGCGTGTCTATTTCGGCAAATTTTTCTTATTTTAGTACATGACTTCCTTGCAGCAGTGTACGGTTACGTGCTAATAAAAAAAATAAGAAGAAATATTTCGATCTTAATGTACTCGTAACTAATTATACGACAATATAAGTTTATTTTACAGAGCAACTTTGCAGCTTCAATGTATATAGTGGTAGAGCCATGCTGCAGCTATATTATGGTTGTAGCACGAATGGGTCGGCTCGACCGGGGAAGGACCACGCTCTCACAGAATACCAGCGTAAAATAGCAGCTTAACGCTGCTGTGTTTCGTATGGTGAGTGTAGAGAACCGGAGACCCTTTTTACTGGAGACAAAGCATCTGAATTTTGATTCGTAATCGAAGATAGATGTAGATGTCTATGGGTCACAGCAACCACTTACCATCAGGTGGACTGTGTGCTCGTTTGTCACCCTTATCCTATATAAAAATAGTAAATATACAAAAAAAAAACTAAAAAAGGCTATATTTTATAATCACCTATATATTTTAAATTTTTTTTACAATTAGTTGATTATCTATAATAGCTTTTTATAAGTAAACATTTGGAAACAGATTTCTTTGACACTTAAATGAAAATAATAAAATACTTTTTCTATAAGTTAAAAAAAAAAACGAAACTAAATTAAGTGTTTTCTTTCAGTGGGTCGACGGATGGGAACTTAACGGTCAAGTATGGCCGTCTGATGCTTGGGATGATGAGCGGCTTGTCGAATCCTGTGATCAGCGACCCAAACATAAGCTGACGTCCAGACAGAACGCTGCACTTATACAATACAGAGTGCCAGCCCGGGGAAAAGGATTCGGTGTCAATATAAGACACGTGAAGAATTCTAAACGTAAATTTAGCTTTTACATAATGAAATATTTTCAAAAATTATGACTGATGCTCTTATTTTTGAAGCCTATATGTTTAATATATGTATGTATATAAACGTACCGTGTAGTGGCCGTGGATATATATCCACCAGACCTCATCATTCCGTAGGTGTCGTGAGAGACGACAAAGTGAAACAAATCAGACGATGAATCTTCCTAATAATCACTATAAATAAATAAAATCAGCGGTTCCTAACCTTCCAGCCAAACGTAGCAATTATGGCAAATATCCCCATTAGGAGGGAATCTATGCGGTGATCTATGTTCTGTAGTGGACTTTGATTGGCTGTAGTGATGATGATGATATAAAAAGAATAAAATTTATATATTACGTAGTTAATTATCTTTTTTATTTTGTTTTTCTTTCTAAACTGCTACACCTACGTCAAATTCTCACCACTCTATGGGTTAACTGGTAGAGAATGCCTCAAGGCATTAAATCCGCCCTTTGTATTCATTTATATTAAAGAATGCCATAAAGAATACATAAAGGAACAGAAAACGTTAAATAATGCAGCAGTTGTTCAAAAATCATTATAATTAGATATTTACTATTGTGCGTTTGCCTTACACACTACTTTTTACAGCATGCAATTTGATGGTATTTGGCGCCGAGGGTGTCCATACTCTGCGGAATCATGGCGAAACTGGAAATTGTTCAATTATAACAATATCACCCTCAACCGTGCGGATATTGGATCTCGACGTCGGACAGTCAATGAAAAAAGGACTGTTGAGCCTTGAGACTGGGACCATACATCACGTAAGTTGATTCCTTCCGCAATTTTACGTTCAATCTAATTTATATACAAATTTATATACATCCGTCCCAGAATATAATTTTTTAACAACTTAATAATTATAATAACAATATCTTTCACACCTTTGCATTTACTCGGCGTTTTGCGTTATTGACTATTTCTATACAGGTGGTTACAGTAGCGGTGTAAGAATATTCTCTACCCTATATCGCCTCGTGAGTCTCCTAAAAGGTGACAAAGGGAAACAAAACATAACTTAATAACAACTAAAAAAATCGGCAGTTGTCAACCCGCCTGCCCAGAGTAGCAACTATGGCAAATATCCACTCAATGAGGGACGCCTGTGTTCAGCAGAAACTTGTAAATAAAATAACATCAAGAAATAGGCATATGAGAAAAAATTCTAGCGAAAATTATAATAATAGACAATTCAATTTTCGAATTACCACACACGCACCAACTTTGTCTTATATCTACTGAAAGACTAATTTATATACGTGGTAGAGCCATGCTGCAGCTATATTAGTAGTATAGTTGTAGCACGAATGGGTCGGCCGTTGAACGGCTCGACCGGGGAAGGACCACGCTCTCAATGAATACCAGCGTAAAATGGCAGCTTGACACTGCTGTGTTTCGTATGGTGAATGTAGAGAACCGGAGACCCATTTTACCAGAAAAGAGGCATTCCATCTTAGTCCTCACGGGTGACGACGCATTTGCATTTTGATTCTTTATTGAGGATAAATGTAGATGTCTATGGGTAACCACTTAACATCAGGTGGACTGTGTGCTCGTTTGTCACCCTTATTCTATAAAAAAAAAGATTTTATAAAATTTTTGATATTGTGATTTCAAACTCGACACTGTCTCTAAATACTGGCCCAGTATTATTGTGCAAGTATGCTTTGCTATGCAAGCCGTGTAATGGAGGTCCAAGAATATTCACCATACCGTAAGTGTCGTAGGAGGTGATAGAGGGTAACCGACCCAGAACATGCGCGGCAGCACCTTCCGGACAACTGCTGAATAAAAATAGAAAACCGCGGTGGCCAATCCGCTGTCCAAGCGTGGCAACTGTGGTAAATATCCTATGAGGCCATCTATGGGGGAGACCTATGTTCAGTAGTGGACTTTTGATAGACTGTAATCGTAAGTATGCTTAGCTTGCACTTTTCCAGTTTTTTTTAATTAGACTCTTCTCTTCTCTTCGCGGTATAGTGGCTGTTTTAGGAAATTCACTGCCCCATATAATCCTTTATAAGGCGTCAGAAGGAATCTGAAACTAGATATGGGTAGTAGCATCTTCCTGAAAATAGCTCAAAGTAATAATAAGAAAACTGTTAGTAACTTTGGTAAATATCCCTACGTGGTATCAAATGGGGGAGGTCTATGCTTCAGCAGTGGATTTTGATAGACTTTTTTTTTATTATGAAACAAAGTATACCTATCGATTATGGAAACAAAGTATACCTATTTAATGCACTGGTTCACAACCAACTTGATTTGATTCGCATCGGTGGCCTGGAGTCTACAGTACATTACGTACGACAGCGCATGAGTATACAACTCTTAGTCGTCTTATACTTCTTATTGACCTCCGTCGGTAACACTTCAAAATACGTTTTTTTTTTAATAAAATAAGGGTGACAAAAGAGCATACAGTCCACCTGATGGTATGTGAATGCTATGGCCCATAGATATCTACATTTATCCTCACTTATCACTTTCACTGTCCAGTTTTCAGACATAATAGTAAGACAATAGCAATGACCTATATGTAGAGCACGGGAAAGCGAAAGGGTTAAGAATCCTTGGATATTTGTCCTTGTGCAATTTATGTTTGTATACTGTCTCCACGGTATAGGAGAAAATCCTAGTGTGGGTATAACGTTTTTGTTCTTTTTTAAAGTTTGAAATAAATTATTTCTCCGTCGCTAATGGGGGAGTCAGCGCACACGGTGATACGGCGTGCGACTCCATCGCTGTCTAAGCTAGACTGATAGCTATTAAACACACGTTCAGTTTTTAATCAGTCTGACCAGACTGACAAAAATTATGAAATTTTTTAAATAACCATCATTCTGGACTGTCAATCTATCACGTCATCAATCATGGATTGAACTGACGCCAGAATGAGCGTGTAATCTCCGTCTAACTGGCACACATACTCGTATCAGAATATTTAAGATTAAATTATTAAGCCATGTAACAGTGTCTTATATGTGTATGTAATGCTGTTGGAGTATCATAATAAATAATTAAATAAATATTTATAAATAAGTAAAATAGCTATTTTTGCAACATAATATTCCCCTTATGTGATGCAGGCTTATAATATGTTTAATTAATCTTGTTAATTGATAATTGCGTAAGTAACGCGGTAGTCAATTAACGAATTTTACGATATAAATTCTCGTTGATGATTATAAAAATGTATCTTTGGAAGTTTATACATATTTTATATATAATAGATACATTTATATAATTTTTTCTAAACCTTTTTTTAATAAGATTTTAAAAAAATTAAAAATTTAAGACCCTTTTTACTGGCAAAGAGGCATTCCATCTTAGTCCTCACGGGTGACAACGCATCTGCATCTTGAGTCTTTATTGAGGATAGATATAGATATCTATGGGTCAAAGCAAACACTTACCATCAGGTGTACTGTGTGCTCGTTTGTCACCATATCCTATAAAAAAAACTTAACACAAAATATTTGCTTAGATATAATGCGTACAGTAAAGAAAAGGAACAGTTTTCCAGCATCTATTTCTAGTTTATCTTTCCATCCGATTACTATGTGGAAGTTTTGGAAGGAAGCAGTGAATGAGGTTTTGCTAAGTTGAGTAAGTGCCCATTACTACAATCGGCTAAATCACCAGTTATTATCAAATGGGATAGGTTTTAAGCACTAACTTAGAATATTTAAACAAAATATAGAAGTCGAAATACATACATTAATAAATATAAGCGGCGTATAAATATCTACCACCTAATTTCGTCGCGTGTATGTCGTAAGAGGGTTTTTTTAAACTTAAGAGATAAATTAACTTATCGTCCGCCTGATTGAAAGTGGCTACTATTATTATATATTATATACTGATATTTGCAGCCAAATGAGACAAACAAGAAGAAAAATACCATGTCAGCTCTGAGAACTACGTTCCATCTTAGTTTAGTTTAGTAAGCTTTTGTTACGTGGAATATTATGTTTAGATGCTACTTTAAAAACTAAACTTGTAAATACAATTAGTGTATATTTCATTTCATAAACTCTATTGAAACAACAAAAACTGGAAACAAGTAACAGAAAACTGTAAGCTGTGAACAAAACAGTTAAAAAAAAGTTAACGGGTCAAAATATGTACGGAATCCTAATAGGGCAAGGTCCGACTTGCGTTTGGCCCGTTTTTAATGCTTTGGTTATTTCAATCAAAATATAAATGTGACCTTTGGATTTGAATTATAATGCTCCAGACCTATTCAATTAGTTTCCACTCGATTGAATTAGCGAAACTAACGACATATCAAGTTCGACCAATCGAAAGGCTGTAGGATAAAATATTTACTATTACCGTGTATTTTCATTAAATATTTATTCCTTAACTAGCTTTTATCCATCACTTCGTCCATGAATAACCAAACCAAAACTACTGCAGGTACTTGGATAAAAAGTTCAAATCGAAAAAAAAAAATCGAAGAAAGACCATACAAAAAATATATCGGAGAATGTTCAATTGAAGATCTATTAATTTCACGTAAAAAAGGGCCTGATCGCCTCATCTTTTTATTGTAAAATGGTGTTGAATTAAAATAATTAAAAATTAAAAAAATTGTACAGCTGACTTCAATATATAACTCAATAACTATTGGTCTGACCTTGATCAAATTCATATGGGACCACACGAGAAGTATCAGCTTTCAAATAAAAAAGAATCATCGAAATTGGTTCACCCAGTAAAAAGTTATGAGGTAACACACATAAAAAAATACAGTCGAATTGAGTACCGTCTCCTTTTTGGAAGTCGGCAGAAAATGTTAAAAATCGATTTTGAATCAAAACTAGAAGAAACAAGAGAAGATCTCTTTGTGTCAAAGAAAAACTTTTATTCTATACTAATATTATTTTCTAATAGTTTATGATTACAATACAATACATTACTACTTTATTTCAGGCATCAAGGACTTAAAAATTAAGATTATTAGCCCATAGCGATATATAACTCATAAACATAAATATTACTTTTCACTATTTAGAGAACTATCTTCTTTGGCGCGTCTCTTTATCGGCGACACACTACCCCAAAGGGCCAGAAATCTGGAGCAAGGAATATCTCTTTATATTTTGCAGGATTCTGGAGTACATAGGATTTAAAGTTTGTTGACCTGTTAGACTCCCGGTCGCTGCAAATGTAATGAAATTGGCTTCTCTATGCGGCATCGGCTTCGTTCTTCTACGAAACGCAGGAAGTCTTCCCTCGAGGTACTTTTGTCCAAACGGGAGATGTAGAGCTGTATGCTGGGCTCTACAACACGCAGAGTTTCTACATACGCTTTTCAACCAACATCTCTTCTTAACCAAAGTAAACCTTTCACTATCGATCCTGTTTCGGGTCACCACGGGAACTGATTTGTATCCACATTCTTTCGTTTTCAACAAGAGGGTGCCGTATGTGAAGATTTTTGAAAAACATCAGCAAACGTCTTCCCTTGTCGTGAGGTCGGCGTCGGCAGAGGAGCACTCATGGGTTCAGTCAAGTGCTGAGGTGGTGATGCAAGGACGACCAAGGTCGTCCAAGTTTTACAGTCGACAACCCGCTGACAGAAGGTATCAGGTGACGGAACCGCAATCATCGGTGAAATAATATAGCTACTATAACGATTACCGCGTCTCATATTTACATTCTGCGACGGCAGTAAATTTGCAGATGTTGCAATTATGTTGCGCAACATAGTGACTTCCTTCCTCAGCTCTGTTGCGGCTCGTTCAGATTTTTCAAGTTTGAAACAGATGTTGTTAAATTCGGCTTTCAACGTGGTGATGTATTTCAAGAATCTGGTCACGGCTACGTGATTGAACGTCACAGGACGCAGTTTGTTGAGATCACGCGCGACGAAAGTTGGGATGTCATCAGGGTTGTTCTCATTAGTCCATAGCCTGAAGATGTCTTGCAGGTCTTTTTACCGCGTTCATTTCTGTGACGTATGAAAAGACGTATTTTGGTTACGGCTCAGTTTGCTAACTTCTTCTTCGCTTGGATGATTTCGTCCTCAGTAAAGTTAGTCATCAGTATTTGCTCCGGAGACACCTGGTCTATGACGTCCAATTTTTGTACGAAGACCAAGAACTCGTGGATAACGACGGTATGCTTACGTCGTGCAGTTCGTATGCTTATGCCCCGCAAATATTGTAGGTTTGGTATTAGATCCACCACATCTTTATGAAGCGATTGCACTGAGCGGTAGTAGAATCACCGATATCCATTTATTTTATCAGTTTTTCGATTTCATTTAAAAACTTCACATTTTTTAAGTTAAATTATGACACAACACTCCTGGCATGGCTCTTTATCTATTCGTGAAGTTTCGTTACAATCAGTTCATCCATTCCTACGATTAGCCTGGACAGCATTAGGTGCTTATTTTACGCCGGTATTCTATGAGAGCGTGGTCCATCCCCGGTTGAGCCGACTCATTCGTGCTACAACGATAATATAGCTGCAGCATGGCTCTACCATGTAAATTGATCTCTCGCATTTTTGACGCTGTTATCCATTGTCTTGATATATTACATCTAGCGTGTGAGAGATTGAATGCTGCCATCTATCGACTCCATTTTCATTATAGCCTTTTCAATAAACGCCTTTTACGACGAAATGAGTGTTAGATTCATGGATGGATTGGAGTGATTTTTGAGTGAATATTCTACACTAAATATCTACCCACCCACACTATCACCAAATACCTACGTCTGTTATCCGGTAGGTCTACGAAGTAGAAATTATATACGGACGGACAGAATAACAAGCTGGTAGTCAGGCAGTAGAGTAACATTAATGAGGCTTCGTCTTACCATTTGCGTAGTGAACCCTTAAAACGAACTTATATTCGAAACGCGCGTATTATTTTCTGTAGAAGACAAAATTTATATGTTATACTAGCTGTTCCCCGCGACTTCGTTCGCGTGTTAGGGTTTTTATGTTTCTGCGCGGAACCCTGATTCTTTTTCTAAAATAAAAGTAGCCTAACTTACTCATTATGAAATCAGCTATCTGTCAGTGAAAGTCCCGTCAAAATCGGTCCAGCCGTTTCGGAGATTACCCGGAACAAACAGGCAGACAGACAGACAGACAAAAATTTTAAAAATTGTATTTTACATTTTAAAATTACAGTTTTTTACATTTAGTAAAAAACTGTAATTTTGACATTACAAACAGACACTTCAATTTTATTTATTTGTATAGATTAGTATATATGTTAGTTATGAATGTGTTCGAAGCGATAGCAGCCAAATGGCTAATAGCGGATCGCGGTGTCAAAGGTCGAGGGATTGAATCCGCCATCCGATTACTGTTGTGATCCACTCCTAATATAAGCACTTTAAGATGACCAGGAGTGGTTCAAAATAATTTTAGTATATATTTAAAACATAGCTTATATTCAAAAAAATGTTTTGTAAGTATAATCTAAATTTAAATAACTCATTATAATATTAACATAAAGCATTCTTTTATTGTGAGATGTGCGGTAGGAGCAATCAGGTTATAACCACTGTGACGTGCGCCGTATCGATTCGGTCTATCTCCAATTCGTTGAAAATAATGAGTGTGTTTAAAAAGCTTACAAATAAAACAAATTCCAGTAGTATCATATTTATTAAAGGCATAATTAACTAAGGTACAATAAACACATTCATAATATGGTTGAAATATTGAATGTGCCTACTTGTTAAATAAAAAAAATTAATATACCTATAGTTGAGAAACTAAATATTTGATATAAAAATACATTATAACGTGTAAATATATTTTAAATGAGAAAACGTTTAATATGAATAAGTTTATTACTAAGATACCCTTTCAAACTTGCATAAGTATTAAAGCGCTTGTGACAAGTAACAAGAAGATGGCTGCAGCTGTCTTCAAACAAAGCTACAGCTACGCTTCTCTTAACATTTCATAGTGAATGCAAGCTAACCGACTTCTATTCTCGCTGTGTCAATTAAGTTGCTCATTGCAATTTTAAGTGCTAAATAATGTCCTCCAGACCGAATTTCGGTCACGGCGGCCAGTCTCAACGGAGACTAGCCATCTGCGCGAGACAGGATTACAGTGCCCAAGTGTATGCGCAAGCACAGGTGCACTCTCTATTTCCTCACTCTCATAGTCCGATGGGACGGTAAACCGACACGAGCGGAGAGGGATCAGGCGCAGGACCAACGGATTTACGTGCTTACCGAGGCACGGGGGTGAGACACCGCCAACTTCCTGACTCCGGGCAGCTACTGAGAATTTCTTGATGGAAAAACTCAATAACTGATTTTTTGTTTTTTTTCGGACCGACCGGGATTCAAACCCGGGACCTCATGATCAGCAGTCGCACTACTACAACCACTGGACCAACAACGCAGTCAAGTGCTAAATATTGCGGGTTCCAAATACAAATTCCAAGTACAAAATGCATTTGATGAATTTTTTGCCTCCTGTCGAGCTGATTTTTTCAATAAGGGCATCAATAAGCTACCACTACGGTGGCAAAGATGCATCAATTGCATGGGTGATTAATTTTATTAATAGAAATAAAAGATATATAGGAATAATTACGTTAACTTATTTCATTAAAAACGGCAATTTCATAGGTAAATACCTAATAAATACTTTACTTTATATTTGAAATTTATTCTAATCACTGTCCACTATCAGCACGGAACTACTTCACTAAACCATCTAGATCTCTAGATATGAATCAGTCTAACAGATAATGAAGGCAAATGTGGGTGGCTGACCGACTAACAGCTCTTACCCTATTTCGATATTATCAGTACTGTATAGTAGTTATATATTCGTATTATTCCGTAAACTTTATATCGGAAACATTTAAAATAATTTAAAAAAAATGTTTCTACAAAATATCCCTATAAATTATTAAAAACCAAGTATTCGTGTAAGAATTTTTTTTGTGCTGTACTTATGGCATACTAACAAACTATAAACCTTCATGTATCTGGTACAACATATGTAGCGGTGATCGAAATATAAACGCAAAGTAAAAAATTATATAAAAAATTATATAAAATCTTTAATACCACTGATCCGGATCAATTAAATGTTTAATATGTTATTAACTTAATAATTAAATGTTTTATAATATATAAGTATGGGATACAATTGTAAACTGTGCAACATAATTTTGTCTGAAATTATATTTTCTTGCTAGCTTTAATAATTCTAACTGAGACGGTTGTCTGATTACTTCGCATAAATCACGGGGTTAGACAGCCGCCCTGTAATGCAACCTGGGAGGTCCGCTGGGCCCGACTACCACAACCAACCGCCAACTACTCACACGGGCAGTACCTTCTTCCTTTACCTCTAGAATCTTCGACTTAGCCACGGCAATTTTCTCATTGTTTTATGCTAAATCATCATCATCATCACATTACAGGCTTTCATAAGTCCACTGCTGAACATAGGACTCGTCCAAGGAATGCCACAAAGCACGGTCCTGAGCAACCTGCATCCATCGACTTCCTGCATGTCTTACTAGGTCGTCACTCCAAAAAAAACAAAAGGAAAAAAAAGGGAAACAGGCAGGAGATGGGCAGCTGCATCTTCCTGATAACAGCAAAATTACAATAAAAAAACTGCGGTTTCCAACCCCCTTGCCAAGCGTGGCAACTATGGCAAATACCCCCTATATTCTAAATAAACATTAATTATTATTTCATAAATTAGACTTAAAACTTAACCTAATAATATAAATTTATTTTAAATTATAAATTTTGTTCGAGGTAGAGCCATGCTGCAGCTATATTAATTGTATATTTTTCCCGAATGGGTCGGCTCGACCGGGGAAAGACCACGCTCTCACAGAATACCAGCGTAAAATAGCAGCATAATCCAGCTGTGTTTCTTATGGTGAATGTACAAAACCGGAGACTCTTTTTACTGGAAAAGAGGTATTTCATCTTAGTCCTTAGGCTGACAACGCATCAGCTTTTTGATTCGCAAACGAAGATAGATGTAGATATCTATGGGCCACAGCAACCTCTTACCACCAGGTGGACTGTGTGCACGCTTGTCACCCTTATTTTATAAAAAAATTATAATATAACATAATACCTACCAAAACACTATATAACAAATGATACGAGAAAATTTATACTATATACGAGTACTATAAACTTTAAATCAAATCAAACCCATTAATTTATTACACTACACAACTTATATGATATTCTTATAATAAAATCTTGTCACGAGATTTGCTTATTTTATAAAAAAAAAACATTATTTTTTTCTTAGAATTACTTATGCCAATATCAAGTTACTTAATTTATTCCTGTTTATGTACACTAAAATCTCGCGACAAGCTTTTATATCATAGTAGCTGGTACCCACCGCGTGGCTGCCGCAGAAGAAATAATATAAATTGTATAATGTAATAAATTGATGGGTTTGATTTAATGTTAAAACGCCAGGGTAACCCGTGATATTCAAAATTTCTTACGGTTTTTGCAATTTGCAGGTCAGTGTAAGGTTGTATGCTTAAAAAATATGATTCGCGACCGTAACGAGTATGTTTTTTCAATCAATAGGAAAAGTGAAAAAAAAAATGGTTTCAATAAGCATTTGTTAGTTATAAATTGAATAAAAGTAGTTCTTTTCTATTATTTTACTATAATACTTATAAATATATGTAATGTAATTAAATAATTTTAGCGCTGATTTAAGAGAATGTTACCAATACCTTAACAGATTATTCTTTAAAAGGCATTAGCTGTTACGTACGCCTGTGTATTATATTACTGTACGTACGTCATTTTTTTAACAAAAAGCATTATCTTACTTTCTGAAACACATAAATGTTTTATCTTTCTTGTCATCTGGGATTAACCTTTGAAACGCAGGTACATTACATTACATATACATTAAATACAATTTTTTTTATTCATCAAAAATGAATGTTACGTAAATGTACCATTTACGTTTCATTCATTTTTGATTTACTTCTGTATAACGATATTTACAGACAATTTTTGATGGCTTACATAAAGAATATTATAAATTGTCTCAAATGGTTCTACTGCGGATAACCTCTTTTCTGAGTTTATCATGCAGAGAAACCCCAAGCATAGCCCTCTCCATAGCTTGCTTAGCGATCTTGATACGGCCAGCAGTGAAAAACCACGTCACAGATCCATAAGTTATCACTAGCAACATTTTTATTTTATTTTTTATTTATTTATTTTTATTTATTTTTTTACATCAAAATTATATCTAACATTACAGGTTTCTACCGATATCGTATCGATAAAGCACTATTTACTATCATATATTACCTATATTACTATACTTCCTTATAACTAATTATCCATAAAGCAAGTTTTGTGATTTCGTTCAGAGTACAAAAGAATAAATCTGATTCTCTGTCGACCAGGTTTAATGTTCGAAAAGCTCGCGTCAGGAGTGCCTGGGTGATTGTATCCCACCATACCCAGAACAAATAATGTGGGGTATTGCAGTGGGTAAAAAGGATACAGCCCATATAACTTGAGATACAAATACCTTACAAATTTGTTTTATACCTTCTCCAGCATTAGATCGTACTTCTTCTCATGTGGAAATTATTCCCAAATTATTGAATTACACTCCAAATTACTCCGAACTATTGTGTTGTACAAAGCTATAATAGCTTGCACATTTGTGAAACCGTTAACCGTTTGTAACGTAAAACCTAGAGTTCTAAAAGTCTTTTTACATGTATGAACAATACGATCCTTAAACGTTAAATCAGCAGAAAATTTTACTCCTAAATCCTTGACTTGCATTACCCTAGACATAGGTGTCCTGTCAATGTAATATGTATACTCTATGGGCATAAGCATTTAGCGGTATTAAATTGTAATTTATTATCTTTGCTCCATTCAACAACTTTATTTATATCGTCTTGGAGACGATCACAGTCCTCCAAACTACCTATATCAATCGATAACTTAAGGTCGTCCGCAAATAATAAACATTTTGATTTCTTCACAACATTGGGTAAGTCATTTATCATGATCAAAAACTGCAAAGGTCCTAGATTCGACCCCTGACTCACACCAAACCAGGTAAAATATGGTTTTGTCTTATGACCCTCATGTGCTACATACTGTTGCCTATCTGTCATGTAGCTAGCGAAAAATCTCAACAAGTGTGGGGTTAAACCAAATTTTGCTATTTTTTTTAGTGATATGTCATTATTTACCAAATCAAATGCTTTTTTGAAATCAAAATAAGCAGTATCAGCTTGTCCCCCACTATCTACTACTGGTATTATATCGGTCATAAGCTCTAGAAGGTTACTCAACAGCTGTGTGTTTATCTGTTGATATAAGTTTTTGTATATAGTCGACTCAAATACCTTGGCTGGAGTAGATAGCACTGCTACCGGTCTAAAGTTCTCTACACTGGTCCCTGTATTTCCTTTTGGAACGGGAACCACCTTCGTTATTTTCCATTTTTCCTGAAACCTAGCTTGGTTTAAACAGTTATTGTAAATGTGAAGTAGTGGTTTTGCTAGCGCAGAATGGCAATCTTTAAAGATAAAAGGTGGTATTCCGTCTGGTCCTGCAGATTTCTTTGGCTTAAGTTGTTTAAGTGCTGTCAGTATGTCCTTAAGTTGCAACTGGCTCAAGTGAATTCGCGCTGCCCCGTTATCCCCTTCGGCGTCAATGATAGCCTTACTCACATTTAAGTCTGGTCTCTGTATAGTACACTGAATGAAAGTATTTTGCAAACTCAATAGGACAATGCTCGTTGGTCAAAATCTCCCCATTTTTTTAAATTTATTTTGGATTTAGATTACCTCTTTTGGAATTTTGTAAATTCCAAAAGGATTTTGAGTCTCTTTGGAGATTATTTTGCACACAGTGCTTATACTGGTTATGTGCAGTTACTAGCATATTTTTAACTTTAGTTCGCAACTCAGCGAATTTTATATAGTCAGTGGCTAATCGTGTCTTCTTATATTTTTTATGGGATGTAGCTTTATATTTTATTAAATTCATAATATCCCTAGTATACAATTCAGGGTATAACCGACCGTAAAGGAATGTGGGGCCATAAAACAGGCAAATGTTTTAAGTTGCGAATCCAATAGGTCAAGGGATGAAATCATCAAAATCGATAGTGAAGACAAAATCGAAGGAAATTTAAAGAGCGCAGAAAATTGGAAAGTTGTTACGAACAATAAAAAAAAGAATAGATAACATGCACTGGTTGTACAATCTTGTTTTGAGGTTTTGAGGTATGCTTGACAAGAAGATGTATCGTAATCTCCCGAACGCTTTCCAGCCGAGTTGAATACGACGGGGATAGTGCACTCAATTGCCGGAGGGCGAGAGGTTCTCTTCAAACTCTGTGTCTCGAGACATCGCGATAGCACTGCGAGGGTGCTGTAACGCTGGACGCGCTATTATTGTAGTAAAGCGATGGAGGGGCCCCGTTTGCGTTCCGAATGGAGATCCCCTGACGCCTCATATACGCTAATGGTGACCTTTATAGGGTTTTAGCCTATAGGAGTCCGGCATAACCTTGTCTTTGCCCCCGCAACGAATGGTATCCATGAGTATTAACCCACGTAAAAAGAGGTATACATGACGAGAAAATGTGTCATTATCTCCCGAAAGTTTTTTTTTAACTTAAAGTAGCACGGGCCCGTACTTTGTGGCATTCCTCCTATGTTCAGCATTGGACTTGTGAAGCGCTGAATGATGATGATGATGATTTGACGGCTCCGTGGCGCAGTGGCTTAGCAATCAGTTGTTGTGCTGGGGGCCGCGGGTTCGAATCCCGCACGGAACAAGTATTTGTATGGCCTACAAATAATTGTTCCGGGTCTGGATATTTGTCCTTGTGCAATTTATGTTTGTAAACTGCCTCCACGACACAGGAGAAAATCCTAGTGTAGGGGTAACGTTTTTTTTTTTTTAATATGAAATATATATAAATAAATATATATATACGAGTATAAATATAAATATATGATTAATAATAATTTTGTAATTAGTAATTATATCATCCTTTTCTTTCACATTGCCTTTTACTATCAAAATGATGAAAGGCAAATTTAATGATTTCTTATTTTTACACGAATTCCACTTATTGAATAATGCTTATTTTATGGATTTCTTTGCGCTTAACTTAACTACTTTTAATTTCGTTTCCAGTTTTAAGTTCGGTTTCGGGTGTGTTATAGCACCCTTGGTCACTGGAAGTCCAAGGTTTTTGACGTCCTGATGTCGTAGTTAACCTGGGTTATTTTTAGCTTTTGAATATAAATTTTTGGTCCGATCTAGGCAGAACAAGCTCACATTATTAAGAAGCCTTCCAGTAGTAGGCTTGTGTTTGGATTTTATTTTGCAGTGAATGGTAGCACACAGCCATCATCTCTATTGAAAAGTGTATATTTTTTTAATTTCAGTAGCCTCGTGAATCATTGTTTAGAAATAGTATTCTTTTGCGTGGTTTATTGGCTTATATAATCTGACATAATGGCAGGAATGTAATGTCCGACGGAACCATCCGAGGGAAGTCTGCATTCGGTAAACATGTTCACAGAACCATACAATATATAAGTAGAAGATTTGAGCTTTTGTGAAAAAGGCATAGTCTTTGGCTTTCGTTGCGTTTTGTTTGTGCCAGTGTCTTTGCCACTCTATTTACTAGATCTTATCTATATTTATTTCTATAATTATCTTAGGAGTTTAATGGACACAGGTAAAGGACGTATTAGTGCCTTTGGTTATGCATAATGACACATAATGTGGAACTTAGATATTTCCTTAATTGTTAATTGATCCCCGCAGTGTTCGAAAGTTGTCGTTATAGTCAGCTTGGGTATTTTATCTGAGTCCACAGACATTGCTAAAATTTTCTTACCTGGCTGTTACGATATCAACGAAACGCGCTATGGTTTTACTTTCGTCGCCAATCTAACAAAAGTTAAAAAAAACCTTCTTTAACTTTATATTTTTACTAAAATCATTGAAATAAACAAGTTTTAATTATCTTATTAACACTTTTTCTTGAATAAAAAAATAATACCTTTAACCGACGAGCGTGTATGCGTAGGTATATGGATGTGGAGGAAGCGAGAGAGGTGTGTCAGGATCGTGCCAAATGGAAGTCCATAATCTCTGCCTACCCCTCTGGGTGACAGGCGTGAGTGTTTATGTATGTATGTATGTATGTATAAAAATAATAACGTATAAAATCATATTACACTTATAACGTCAGTAGCATTTGTGCTTTTAATTAACGATAAAACTTTTTTGTATAGTGCGCAAAACGGGGGATGCGTGATTACGTAGACATCGGCGGCGCCAGTGGCCTAGATCACACAGAAATGGAAGTGCTCGAGAGTGTATGTGGACTGGACTCTAATGAAGGTAATAAATACTGGTGTTAAAATCCATTTTCATCGTCAATATTACTTGTAAGTCTGTGTCGTTTGTTATAATTAATAAGATATATTCCGCAAAAAGAGCTCGAAGAAGAATTCCAAATATTCTGCATTGCTAACAAAAACTTGCTCTGCAATAATTAGTTACGTTAATTTGACGAGTACCGTGTGGATATCTGGAAAAAGTTAAAATTAAAATGTTATGTAGGTGTAATGATTAATGTTAAATTTAATCTGTAAAATTTATCATCAAATTATTTATTTTATTTTACTTATTATAAGCCAGTGCTTCCTCTGCAACTGTGTCAAATCTCTTCATTCTTTCAAAAGTCTTGTATTACCTATATAGAACGCTACTTTACGTTACTTTGCCTTTTCGTACTCTTTTCATATCCATAATTTGACATATATCTGTAGTTACACGATTCTACATCTTTTTTCATACACCCCCCTCTATTATAACCATTGTTTGCATCAGTACCTCCTCGCATCGGTTGTCTGGAAAAGGTCACTTTCAGAGTTATAAGACTACCTGTTGTACATATATTTAAAATTGTACTCTACTCGTTCTCTGTATCTACGTGTACAATAAAGAATAAATAAATAACAAAGCCCTAACTAGTAAATTGCACTCTTACAGCTAACATATTAAATTCCATAATAAAACCCCCAATCAATAAAAATATGATTCATATAAAACTCGCATTAAATTGACGACTAAGTGGGCGATATAGTCATGTAACAATATTAACATACTTTAGGCAAACTGCTTACTGGCAGTTGGCCCGATCTCTTACTTCTTCTACACCCATGGTCTAGGCGAAAGGTTTCGCCCGGCTGAATCCCGAGGAAATTGTAGCAATATACTTAAATCCAAAAAAATCCTTAATTCGACAACGATATGAACTTCGCGAAATACATACATAATGTGTGCAATCGAGCCAAATTTGTTACTGACCACATCCATTATCTTGTTAATAGTGGAAGCAAATTCTTAGGCATAAGCTGCACCTTTATGAAAATAGCGTGGGACCTATTATGTCCTATGCAAGCGTAGCCTTTGCCCATGTGCAAAACAGCTTTTTGAAACAACAACTATCAGTGAAACTCAGACTTATTATATAATTGTGAACTTCCGACAATCTCTGAATATTTCAAGGCAATGTCTTAGTGCTACTTTGAAAGCGCCGAAGTCCACCCTAACGTGGTAAACGCAGCCGCCTACTAATTAATTTACGTCTACTATTTTTATTTTACTAACTAATAATTTTGCACCGAAACAATTAGGCCACGACAGTAGCTTCTGAATAGGTACTCTCAGGTTGTTTTAGATGAGAAGGATCAAACATATACATAATATTTATTATTTGCTAATTTAATGTTGAAGCACAGAATAAATAATAGTACTACGGCTGAAACTTCAATAACATGAGAAATATGTCAGTCCGATATACAATAGAAAATATTGCTTTTTGCAGAAATTTTGTTCCTCGAGGATAGGACTTTCATTGCTAAGCAAAATGATTTAGTGTGAAAATAAATTAACAAATCCTTACAAACTTTCATAATTAAAAAATTAAACTTAGAGGACCTTTTATACATTTTGTAATAACAAGTTTCAAAGATTTTTCCGTGCAGCGCACCGAAGAATATTAATGATTGAAGCGTTAATTTAATATTTTAAACAGCTTCCCACAACCGTTATTAAAGTTCTTGTTGTTCTTGTAATTTCTTCTACATTTATTAAATTAATTAACAAATTATTATTTTCGTTATGAATAATAATTTTATATTAAAAGGTTTTCCTTTTTATATAAAGTTATTAATCATTCGTTATATACGTTCCGTTTTGTGCTAATTTTATCAATACAAATTAATTAAAATATTCTTGGATAATTTGCATGTCTTTGAAATAAAAACAATACGTGGTAATGAATAGTTATAGCCGAAGCGTTACCAAGTGTTTTAAACTAGTACATAAACTTCTTCTTAGGCAGAATTCGCCGTAAACGCCTTGCTTGTAAGGCAGATGGTAATCGTACTACGAGATACGTAGGTATATTTTCTGCCACTCTTCGTCACTGTTCTGGATATTTGATTACATCTGGTATATATGAGATAATTAAAAATTTCCCGTGGTCTCTCATAAAGGTCACCCACGAGACAACAGGATAGAGAATTGTGATATGCTGCCACTTCAACGCCTTTTGCCGTTGCACATATTTCAGGCAAAATAGGTGCAACCGCAAAAGGTGAACTAGCCTTCCCGAATCTTATTATTTTTATTTTCTTATTATTTTCTTACATGTGCGGAAAATATTCCATCTAGAATTTGCGAGACCTAACCTAACCAGCCTGTCAACATGGAACGATTCCTCAAAAGCATAAGAGCAGAGACAGAATTTCTCATGACCTGTATTATGTTTATTCTCCATACTTCTAAGTGAAATCCAACAAATCAATGCACTGCTGCTTGGTATCATAAATAGTTAGTAATCTCAAAATATGACTTAGAAAGTATTTTTTTTTCATTCTGAATACTATAGAATGTTACTAACCACAGTTCCAAGTATTACATACACACACTGCCAGGCGTGGCTATACACATTACTTGGGTCAGCACATTCACATTGAACAAGTAACCAATCCGAAGCAACTACTACACATGTTATATTCGCCTTTTATTCGGCACTCTCGAACAACAAGCAGCTTTGGTACTACACTTAGCGTTTACGCATCTTCTTAATTTTTTCATAGAATAAGGTTGAAAAACAAACACAGATATATCTATCCTCCGGTTCTTTACATCCTATATAGTAAACACAGCAGCGTACAACTGCTATTTTACGCTGGAGTTCTGTGAGAGGTCCTTCGCAATACTATGTAACATAGATGCAGCGCGGCTCTACCACGTATAACATTTTCAAATTCAAATTGTTTATTGCATGTCACACAACAAATTTAAGATGGTGCATTATTGATAGGTATACATCGCAAACTTAGGTTACTATGTTCTAGTAGGCGAGTCTGCAAATATCGATCGTAAAACCTAATTGTAATAGGCCGACCAGATTCCTATAACTCGACTAAAATATGGGGAATATGTGTGGAATAAGTCTAGGGTACTACTACTTATGACCTATCCCTGTTAAGTATAAACAATCCTTTGCGATTATCTGAACTAAGTATCATTTGCAATATAATGCCAGAAACGAAGAGACAATTACAATGCACTAGACTCGAACAAAAAAAAAATGTACCTAAGTTTGCATAATGGCGCTATATCTAAATTCTAGATTCGAACTCAAAATCCGAACAAATCGGATAATAACAAGCGGCCATAAAGATAATGATAATGAACCTTTATAATATTATTATACCTAAAATACTATGATTTGCAAAGTAAGGACAAAAATGAGGCCAAACATACATGTGTGTAACATTTTCTTAGAATGTAATATTCATGCCATTCTCGACACTTTCCAAGTAATATCTAATACAATAACCATCAAAAGAATATCGAATAAGTGCCTTGAAAGGCATTTCACTTGACTCGTGTTTCAGGTCAACGACCCGCTTACATCGCGTGCGAGGACACCGTAGTTCGCTTAGTGTCCAGTGGGCTATACAAAAACTCCGTGACACTCGCCTTCGCCCCGTTGCCACTTGAGCATATCGAGCACGCCGACTTGATATGCGGGATGAAATATGTAAAGTGAATCGAACTCTAATCAGGTTTCATTAGATACATTGTCTTTGGCTTGGAAAACGTGAAAAATAATGTTACAGCCTGAACGTAAAGAAATAGGTATACTATACTAGTATGTAGAATAATTTAGTCAAATTTACTGTAGGAAGCATTAACTTATAACATCGATGATTAACTTATAAGAATGACGAGAATTGTAAAATGAACTAAAGCAACTAACATTATACTAAAATATTCACGGCAGAACTAATAATTGCTTATGTTATATACGGCGTTTTAGTATAATAGAGAGAAAAAGCGTAAAGAATGTTGGTATAATAAATATTCAAAACCATGTACGCTACCATGCAGTATTATTTATTTCAAAAAATCTTATATTATCTATGTACTATTATTATTTACATTTTCCAATATAATTTTAAGAATAACGTTATATTTAGTCATTTTAATTGTTGTAACGTCCGCTGTTGTAACTTATTTATTTAAATAATTACAAATTGTGAAAAAAGAAAACTAAACGAAAATAAGTGTCATAAAATCATATAACTCTACCGTAGAGTCTTGTAACTCGACACTGCAAAGTGCAAGCTTGTGGGGAGTTACAAATTTGTTGTGAATTTATTCAATGAATATCATTCAAGTATAGTCTAGTCTAGTCAAAGTATGTAAGTAAACAGGTGTAAAAAAATATTCAATTATTATAAACAATAAAATTGACTTTATTCATCTATAATGGTTTTAATTTAAGCCTTTGTTTTCATTATTATAATTAAGTTGTTAGCAGGAAGACGCTGCTGCCCGTCTCTTGTTTCAATTTCCATGTGTAGTCACTTACAACACGGATGTCAGGTAGTGGATACTCATATAACACCACTACATGCCAAACCGCCCAGTAGTGACGGCGCAAAGCAATAATCAATAATACACCGAAGTTCCCCTATGAGGAAATCTATGTGTAAGACCTATGTTCAGCAGTGGACTTCATGGGCCTCGAATAAATGAATGAATAAGCCTTCGTGATGTGTTGGAATGTTCGATAGAAACGAGCAAATTATTTATTATTAAATAGACCTGGTGTAAATTGTAAGTTATGACATATTTTCAACTTATATCCCACTAGGTTTTTCCTGCGGCTTCGCCCAGATGGAGGTCGGAAAACAATATTGCTTTAAAATAATCACAGCCATTCTATAATTATAAGACCTTATAAGACAGCATAAAGAAGTAATTAAAGGGTTAACTCTGGAGTTAACAGGACCTCGTGGACGCGCCCGCCATCTTGCGTGCGTGCACACCACTATCTGCGTTTATTTATAACTCGTAGTGTACACAACACACACACACGCGCCGGGTGCGCGCCGACGAGCCCGACTTAGCGGACCTCGTGGACGCGCCCGCCATCTTGCGTTCGTGCACATCACTATCTGCGTATCCTTATAACTCGTAGTGTACACAACACACACACGCGCCGGCTGCGCGCCGACGAGCCCGACTTCGCGGACCTCGTGGACGCGCCCGCCATCTTGCGTGCGTGCACATCACTATCTGCGTTTACTTATAACTCGTAGTGTACACAACACACACACGCGCCGGCTGCACGCCGACGAGTCCGACTTCGCGGACCTCGTGGACGCGCCCGCCATCTTGCGTGCGTGCACATCACTATCTGCGTTTACTTATAACTCGTAGTATACACAACATACACACGCGCCGGCTGCGCGCCGACGAGCCCGACTTCGCGGACCTCGTGGACGTAAAACTAAGTGTAAAACTTACTGTAAAATAGATCTGGATCTATTTTACAGTAATCGTGAATATTTTCGATTTAAAAAAAATGTCTTAGTTGGTCTCCGGCCCATAACCTATTTCGATGCAAAAAAATCGTGTCGACCAGCGAACACATCTTTGCATTTATAATATTACTAGGGATTGAGAGCGATACTATTGGTGAAAGTTAGGGTGAAGTGTAGTGTGAGAGACCCTCCTTCCTAACATTATTCTTTTATAGGATAGGATGACAAACGTGCACACAGTCCACCTGATGGTAAGTGGTTGCTGTGGCTCATACACATCTACATCTATCTTCGTTTGCGAATCAAAATGCAATTGCGTTGTCACCCGTGAGGGCTAAGCTGGAATGCCTCTTTTCCAGTAAAAAGGGTCTCCGGTTATCTACACTCACCATACGAAACACAGCAGTGTTAAGCTGCTATCTTACGCTGGCATTCTGTGAGAACGTGGTCCTTCCTCGGTCGAGCCGACCCATTCGTGCTACAGCTATACTACTAATATAGCTGCAGCATGGCTCTACCACGTAATAAAACTTCTGTAAAAAATGTATGATTTGCAAGAAAACGAAATTTAATATACGCAAAAACCTGGGTCGATATCGAAGATCGAAACCTATAACTGATTAAATGTAAGCTGCTAGGAAAAATATCAACATTTGAACAAAACATTTTGAACGAGGGTCTGGCGTCTGAAAAGAGGTGGTAAGTCCGTTCTAAACTACCTAACCCATCTCTCATCACAAAGACTTATAATGAGGAAAAGTATCATCATAGTATAGACTTTGCGCTCACATGTCCTATATGGACTCGACTATCTTTTTAAGAACACGATCAAATAGAGTATTTGGCGTGTACATTATTAAATGTACTTGAGGTACATAATAAAGGTGAATAAAGAATAAATTAGACATAAAAAAAGAAACAAAAACAACAAGTCGCAAGTTCTGTTTTGTTTATGTAAATAATTTTTATTACTTTTACATGAACGTATTAAACAATATTTGTACCGCGAAACATTTCATTTCCTACTCCCTTAGCGTTAAAATAAAAGAATATATATGTACAAGAGACAAGAAGCGTGGTTTCTTGTTTGTTGTATCACAGTGTTGTACACTTTCACTGTCCGGTTTTCAGACACAATAGTAAGACAGTAGCAATGACCTGCACAAGACAGCGAAAGGGTTAAGTAAAATTCTAACCTAAAAGAATGCTCCATAACCGTCTAGGAAATGAGAGATATGTGCCTAGAAATAGTACGTACCTATATAGGGCGTATCATTACTTTTTAACTTTATAACCTATAGCCGTAACATGACTTTGCACTGTGACAAATGATGCAATGTATATAAGTTTTCTATTTTAATACTATATATCGTCTACATCAACCCGTAACATTGCACTACTAAACATAGAACTTTTTCAACGACTGTAACTGTAACTGTGACTGAATGATAACATGGCATATTATTATTTTACTTCAGTAAGAACAAGCCTATATTCGTGCACAAACTACTGTCTGTTTTACTATTAAACATATCAACAGAATCTAGGGATATTTTATATTTCACCAAATATCTAAAAATCTATGAGGAATTTTCTGATAGAGTAAATGGAAGAATGATAGGTTATTTTAAGATCTTTAATAAAAAAAAAAACATTTAATATATTTTTTGCTTTGAATAAAAACGTAATTTTTTTTAATCGCCTTAGAAAATTAGTATGATAAAAAAACTTCATCTCTTCTTATAAAATTATTAGTTTAAATTTTTTAAAAAATCTTATAACATCTAATTATTACATCATCAATGTCACCACACTCTCAAGCTTTTCGTTGTAAAATGTCCCAGGCATGCTCGATAGGATTTAAGTCTGGCAACTGTGCAGGACAATCCAAAACTTAAATATCGTGGTCTCGGGGAGCGGCCGATAAGGCGCCGTATGGGAAGGAGCATTATCGTGCATGAGCAGAAATTCCTGGCCTATTTCTATTTCTAATTAGGACTCTGAGTGGGGCAATAACAGGCTCTACTACCTCCTCGTGGTATTTTTGTACGGTCTTGCTGCCTTGGTCCAAACGAGCTGGGTTCGTCCTCCAAGACGAATTTCTGCCATGATGGTCCCGCCTTGGTATGAGTGGGCCTCCTGAGGATGCCGTAGACGGTTAACTCTCCCTGGATTTCTCCAAACGTGTTCTTCGTGAATCCGGATGAAACCCAAACCGGGACTCATCGGTGAACAGCACCAAAGACCACGGTAAATCCTCCCGAGCCCACAAAAGTCGCCGACCGCGATTGCCACGTCGCAATGCTGGAACACGTAGCGGACTTCGAGCATGAAGACCAACTTCATACAACCTCCTTCTCACGGTTTGGTCGCTTACCAGCAGCTTTTGGTCTTCATGTAGCCTTTGTAGTAGTTGCATCGCTGTGATATTGGGTTGTCTTGAGGGGGTCATTTGGAAAAATCGATCCTATCTCTGTGCAGTAACACGATATCAACCAGTATGCCGTTCAGCCACTTCCCCAGTACTGCGAAAACGTGACCACAACCTTGACATCACGTCTTGGATGGTGTGTAGGGCCTCAGCAACGACGCGTTGAATAGCACCATTTTCTAACATGCCCACGGCTCGTAACGTTTCATCTCGACCCAAATGACGACGTGACATGACTCTTAAAGCTCACACGGCACGTTAAATTAAAACAGAAAAACAATCTAATCCCTTTTCATGAATTAATATCAGTAGAACAATTTTAATTTTTCTTGACGTAACGAATTACTAACAATTTTGCCGCAGTACTTTGTTTTTTTTTTATTTAAATAAATAAAATTTAAGTGTCTGTTTGTAATGTTAAAATAACAGCTTTTTATTAAATGCATATGAAAGTATATACGGTACAAATAATAAAAAAAACAATTTAAAATTTTTATCTGTCTGTCTGTCTGTTTGTTCCGGCTAATCTCCGAAACGGCTGGACCAATTTTGACGGGACTTTCACTGGCAGATAGCTGATGTTTTAAGAAGTAACTTAAGATACTTTTATTTTAGAAAAAGAATTAGGCTTCCGTGCAAAAAAATTAAAACCCATGAAATCGTAGTAAATTCCACGCGGGCGAAGATACGAGGGACAGTTAGTCTGTATATAAACTTTTTATTGAAACTAAAAAGATTTTAAACTATAAAGTCGTAAATAATTTAGGATTAAGTTATCCCTAGATTCTGTTGATGTGTGTACATAAATTATCATCTTAAAAATAGATTGCCTTCTTGGCGTAGTGATCGTAATCTTGGCGTAGCGATTGCTTTCATGAGGTCCCGAGTTCGTTTGTCGTGCCGGATTGCCATCAAATCGGACTATGACAGTGAAGGAACAGAAAAATTATCTTTGTTCCAACACATAATCATGCACTATACTCTTGTCCTGCGCTGATGGTAAGTTTTGGCTGACCGCCGTGACGGAAATTCGGTCTATCGCATATTATTATTATTATTATCTTAAGATACCTCCATCTTACCTCGTTCCTTAATATACATGGGATACGAGTAAATTAGAGTGAGATTATTTGAAGATTTTTTTTTAAGTAAGGCCAAAGTATTATGAGTATAATAAATAATTCACTTTAAATATCATAGAAAACCCAAATTACAAAAAATATATTATAATGACATGTAGCGACATCTTTTAGAACATATAAAAATTACTTGAAAACAGTTTGTGATAAACTTAATCAAGCAACGAGAACTCAGCCTAATTAACACAAAATGTCATTGGAAGTAAATTATGAAACAATACTATTTTACATATCGACCCTTTGCTGGCAGCAAAAACTTCAACACCGCGTGCGTACGCCGTGGATGTCGTAAAGAAGCGACTAAAAAATGACGAGAACATCTTCATCAGGCTTTGGATAGATGGCGGTATAACAATTTCTTAGGTATTCTCTTTCCACCGACAATAAACTTTTTTTTATTTTAATATTCCTATCTTAATATTTATATACGGAGTATAATGTACTTGAGGGTAATATGGTCACCTTAAGCTTTGCGCCCTATAAAATCGAAAACTAGTAGGAGGACAGGAGAAGCGTTTGACAAATTCTGGTACGCTAAATTAGTTAACCATGCCAATTGGTCTTTTTAATATTGAATAGAAAGAACTCGCCTTATAAATAGCACCGTCCTCTATCCAATTCCAATTGTTATCTCCTCAACTTGTTAACTCCATATATTCGGAAAAGGAATATTAGGCACTACTAATGTGTGCATAAGCACAAGCACTCTGTATTCCCTCATTCTCAAAGACTGATGAGAGGGTCATCCAACACGACTGAATTGAGATCAGATCACGGCTTTACGTGCTTTTCTAGGCACGGGTATGAAACACCGCCAATTAATGACCGAGGGCGTCATGATCAGCAGTCGCACTACACTTGATTAACGAGGCAGTCGTGTTAACACTGTTCACAAGCGATATCCCTCGGGATGAAGGATCCAGTAATCTCCCTCAAAAGCAAATCTCTCTGTCTGCTCCATTTACTAACGACACGGAACGCCACGTCACCGAGTACATTCAAAGATTTTCTCAACAGTCACCCATGGTCTAGGCGAAATATTTGCCTGGCTGAATCCCGAGGAAATTGTAGCAATATACTTAAATCCAAAAAAAATCCTTAATTCGACAACGATATGAACTTCGCGAAATACATACATATTGTGTGCAATCGAGCCAAATTTGTTACTGACCACATCCATTATCTTGTTAATAGTAGAAGCAAATTCTTAGGCATAAGCTGCACCTTTATGAAAATAGCGTGGGACCTATTATGTCCTACGCAAGCGTAGCCTTTGCCCATGTGCAAAACAGCTTTTTGAAACAACAACTATCAGTGAAACTCAGACCTATTATATAATTGTGAACTTCCGACAACCTCTGAATATTTCAAGGCAATGTCTTAGTGCTACTTTGAAAGCGCCGAAGCCCACCCTAACGCCTACTAATTAATTTACGTCTACTATTTTTATTTTACTAACTAATAATTTTCCACCGAAACAGTTAGGCCACGACAGTAGCTTCTGAATAGGTACTCTCAGGTTGTTTTAGATGAGAAGGATCAAACATATACATAATATTTATTTTTTGCTAACGCTTATGTTGAAGCACAGAATAAATAATAGTACTACGGCTGAAACTTCAATAACATGAGAAAAATGTCAGTCCGATATACAATAGAAAATATTGCTTTTTGCAGAAATTTTGTTCCTCGAGGATAGCACTTTCATTGCTAAGCAAAATGATTTAGTATGAAAATAAATTAACAAATCCTTACAAACTTTCATAATGAAAAAATTAAACTTAGAGGACATTTTATACATTTTGTAATAACAAGTTTCAAAGATTTTTCCGTGCAGCGCACCGAAGAATATTAATGATTGAAGCGTTAATTTAATATTTTAAACAGCTTCCCACAACCGTTATTAAAGTTATGAAACTTAGAGTATGTAAAGTTCTTGTAATTTCTTCCGCATTTATTAAATTAATTAACAAATTATTATTTTTGTTATGAATAATAATTTTATATTAAAAGGTTTTCCATTTTATATACAGTTATTAATCATTCGTTATATACGTTCCGTTTTATGCTGATTTTATCAATACAAATTAATTAAAATATTCTTGGATAATTTGCATATCTTTGAAATAAAAACAATACGTGGTAATGAATAGTATAGCCGAAGCGTTACCAAGTGTTTTAAACTAGTACATAAACTTCTTCTTAGGCAGAATTCGCCGTAAACACCTTGCTTGTAAGGCAGATGGTAATCGTACTACGAGATACGTAGGTATATTTTCTGCCACTCTTCGTCACTGGTATTATATTTGATTACATCTGGTATATATGAGATAATTAAAAATTTCCCGTGGTCTCTCATAAAGGTCACCCACGAGACAACAGGATAGAGAATTGTGATATGCTGCCACTTCAACGCCTTTTGCCGTTGCACATATTTCAGGCAAAATAGGTGCAACCGCAAAAGGCGAATTAGCCTTCCCGAATTTTTATATTCTTATTATTTTCTTACATGTGCGGAAAATATTCCATCTAGAGTTTGCGAGACCTAACCTAACCAGCCTGTCAACATGGAGCGATTTGTAGTCAAAGATCAGAGACAGAATTTCTCATGACCTGTATTATGTTTATTCTCCATACTTCTAAATGCAATCCAACAAATCAATGCACTGCTGCTTGGTATCATAAACAGTTAGTAATCTCAAAATATGACTTAGAAAGTATTTTTTTTTCATTCTGAATACTATAGAATGTTACTAACTACAGTTCCAAGTATTACATACACACACTGCCAGGCGTGGCTATACACATTACTTGGGTCAGCACATTCACATTGAACAAGTAACCAACCCGAAGCAACTACTACACATGTTATATTCGCCTTTTATTCGGCCCTCTCGAACAACAAGCAGCTGTGGTACTACACTTAGCGTTTACGCATCTTCTTAATTTTTTCATAGGGTTGAAAAACAAACACAAAGTCCACCTGATGGTAAGTAGATTTTGGATCACAGATATATCTATCCTCCGGTTCTTTACATCCACTATAGTAAACACAGCAGCGTACAACTGCTATTTTACGTTGGAGTTCTGTGAGAGGTCCTTCGCAATACTATGTAACATAGATGCAGCGCGGCTCTACCACGTATAACATTTTCAAATTCAAATTGTTTATTGCATGTCACACAACAAATTTAAGATGGTGCATTATTGATAGGTATACATCGCAAGCTTAGGTTACTATGTTCTAGTAGGTGAGCCTGCAAATATCGATCGTAAAACCTAATTGTAATAGGCCGACCAGATTCCTATAACTCGGCTAAAATATGTGGAATATGTGTGCGGTAAGTCTAGGGTACTACTACTTATGACCTATCCCTATTAAGTATAAACAATCCTTTGCGATTATCTGAACTAAGTATCATTTGCAATATAATGCCAGAAACGAAGAGACAATTACAATGCACTAGACTCGAACAAAAAAAAAATGTAAGTTTGCATAATGGCGCTATATCTAAATTCTAGATTCGAACTCAAAATCCGAACAAATCGGATAATAACAAGCGGCCATAAAGATAATGATAATGAACCTTTATAATATTATTATACCTAAAATACTATGATTTGCAAAGTAAGGACAAAAATGAGGCCAAACATACATGTGTGTAACATTTTCTTAGAATGTAATATTCATTCTCGACACTTTGCAAGTAATATCTAATACAATAACCATCAAAAGAATATCGAATAAGTGCCTTGAAAGGCATTTCACTTGACTCGTGTTTCAGGTCAACGACCCGCTTACATCGCGTGCGAGGACACCGTAGTTCGCTTAGTGTCCAGTGGGCTATACAAAAACTCCGTGACACTCGCCTTCGCCCCGTTGCCACTTGAGCATATCGAGCACGCCGACTTGATATGCGGGATGAAATATGTAAAGTGAATCGAACTCTAATCAGGTTTCATTAGATACATTGTCTTTGGCTTGGAAAACGTGAAAAATAATGTTACAGCCTGAACGTAAAGAAATAGGTATACTATACTAGTATGTAGAATAATTTAGTCAAATTTACTGTAGGAAGCATTAACTTATAACATCGATGATTAACTTATAAGAATGACGAGAATTGTAAAATGAACTAAAGCAACTAACATTATACTAAAATATTCACGGCAGAACTAATAATTGCTTATGTTATATACGGCGTTTTAGTATAATAGAGAGAAAAAGCGTAAAGAATGTTGGTACAATAAATATTCAAAACCATGTACGCTACCATGCAGTATTATTTATTTCAAAAAATTTTATATTATCTATGTACTATTATTATTTACATTTTCCAATATAATTTTAAGAACAACGTTATATTTATTCATTTTAATGGTTGTAACGTCCGCTGTTGTAACTTATTTATTTAAATAATTACAAATTGTGAAAAAAGAAAACTAAACGAAAATAAGTGTCATAAAATCATATAACTCTACTGTAGAGTCTTGTAACTCGACGCTGCAAAGTGCAAGCTTGTGAGGAGTTACAAATTTGTTGTGAAGTTATTCAATGAATATCATTCAAGTATAGTCTAGTCTAGTCAAAGTATGTAAGTAAACAGGTGTAAAAAAAATATTCAATTATTATAAACAATAAAATTGACTTTATTCATCTATAATGGTTTTAATTTAAGCCTTTGTTTTCATTATTATAATTAAGTTGTTAGCAGGAAGACGCTGCTGCCCATCTCCTGTTTCAGTTTCCATGTGTAGTCACTTACAACACGGATGTCGGGTAGTGGATACTCATATAACACCACTACATGCCAAACCGCCCAGTAGTGACGGCGCAAAGCAATAATCAATAATACACCAAAGTTCCCCTATGAGGAAATCTATGTGTAAGACCTATGTTCAGCAGTGGACTTCATGGGCCTCGAATAAATGAATGAATAAGCCTTCGTGATGTGTTGGAATGTTCGATAGAAACGAGCAAATTATTTATTATTAAGTAGACCTGGTGGAAATTGTAAGTTATGACATATTTTCAACTTATATCCCACTAGCTTTTTCCTGCGGCTTCGCTCGGGTGGAGGTCGAAAAACAATATTGCTTTAAAAAATCACAGCCAATCTATAATTCTAAGACCTTATAAGACAGCATAAAAAAGTAATTAAAGGGTTAACTCCAGATCTATTTTACAGTAATCGTGGATATTTTCGATTTAAAAAAATTGTTTAAGTCGGTCTCCGGCCCATAACCTATTTCGATGCGAAAAAATCATGTCGACCCGCGAACACATCTTTGCATTTATAATATTACTAGGGATTGAGAGCGATACTATTGGTGAAAGTTAGGGAGAAGTGTAGTGTGAGAGACCCAACAACTATGTACTCACCCTCCTTCCTAACTTTTTATTTTATAGGTATAGGGTGACAAACGTGCACACAGTCCACCTGATGGTAAGTGGTTGCTGTGGCTCATAGACATCTACATCTATCTTCGTTTGCGAATCAAAATGATGCGTTGTCACCCGTGAGGGCTAAGCTGGAATGCCTCTTTTCCAGTAAAAAGTGTCTCCGGTTATCTACACTCACCATACGAAACACAGCAGTGTTAAGCTGTTATCTTACGCTGGAATTCTGTGAGAACGTGGTCCTTCTTCGGAGCCGACCCATTCGTGCTACAGCTATACTATTAATATAGCTGCAGCATGGCTCTACCACGTACTAAAACTTCTGTAAAAAATGTATAATTTGCAAGAAAACGAAATTTAATATACGCAAAAACCTGGGTCGATATCAAAGATCGAAACCTACCCGTATAACTGATTAAATGTAAGCTGCTAGGAAAAATATCAACTTTTGAACAAAAAATTTTGAACGAGTCTGGCGTCTGAATAGAGGTGGTAAGTCCGTTCTAAATTACCTAACCCATCTCCCATCACAAAGACTTATAATGAGGAAAAGTATCATCATAGTATGGACTTTGCGCTCACATGTCCTATATGGACTCAACTATCTTTTTAAGAACACGATCAAATAGAGTATACTATCTGGCGTGTAAATGATTAACTGTATTTGAGTTACATAATAAAGGTGAATAAAGAATAAATTAGACATAAAAAAAGAAACAAAAACATCAAGTCGCAAGTTCTGTTTTGTTTATGTAAATAATTTTTATTACTTTTACATGAACGTATTAAACAATATTTGTACCGCGAAACACATTTCATTTACCCACTCCCTTAGCGTTAAAATAAAAGAATATATATGTACAAGAGACAAGAAGCGTGGTTTCTTATTTGGTGTATCACAGTGTTGTACACTTTCACTGTCCGGTTTTAAGACAGTAGCAATGACCTGCACAAGACAGCGAAAGGGTTAAGTGAAATTCTAACCTATGATCTGCAAAAGAATGCTCCATAACCGTCTAGAAAATGGGAGATATGTGCCTATAAATAGTACCTGCCTATATAGGGCGTATCATTACTTTTTAACTTTATAACCTATAACCGTAACATGACTTTGCACTGTGGCAAATGATGCAATGTATATAAGTTTTCTATTTTAATATTATATATCGTCGTCTACATCAACCCGTAACATTGCACTACTAAACATAGAACTTTTCCAACGACTGTAACTGTGACTGTGACTGAATGATAACATGGCATATTATTATTTTACTTCAGTAAGAACAAGCCTATATTCGTGCACAAACTACTGTCTGTTTTACTATTAAACATATCAATAGAATCTAGGGAAATTTTATATTTCACCAAATATCTAAAAATCTATGAGGAATTTTCTAATAGAGTAAATGGAAGAATGATAGGTTATTTTAAGATCTTTAATAAAAAAAACATTTAATATTTTTTAATAAAAGTCGCAGGGCGCGATTGCCACGTCGCAATGCTGGAACACGTAGCGGACTTCGAGCATGAAGACCAACTTCACACAACCTTCTTCGCACGGTTTGGTCGCTTACCAGCAGCTTTTGGTCTTCCTGGAGCCTTTGTAGTAGTTGCATCGCTGTGATATTGGGTTGTCTTCTGGCGGTCATTTGGAGAAATCTATCCTGTCTCTGTGTAACACGATATCAACCAGTATGCCGTTCAGCCACATCCCCAGTACTGCGATAACGTGACCACAACCTTGATATCACTCGTAACATTTCATCTCGACCCAAATGACGACGTGAGATGACTCTTAAAGCTCACACGGCACGTTAAATTAAAACAGAAAAACAATCTAATCCCTTTTCATGAATTAATATCAGTAGAACAATTTTAATTTTTCTTGACGTAACGAATTACTAACAATTTTGCCGCAGTACTTTGTTTTTTATTTATTTAAATAAATAAAATTGAAGTGTCTGTTTGTAATGTTAAAATAACAGCTTTTTACTAAATGCATATGAAAGTATATACGGTACTAATAATTAAAAAAAAAACAATTTTAAATTTTTGTCTGTCTGTCTGTCTGTTTGTTTCGGCTAATCTCCGAAACGGCTGGACCGATTTTGACGGGACTTTCACTGGCAGATAGCTGATGTTATAAGAAGTAACTTAAGATACTTTTATTTTAGAAAAAGAATTAGGCTTCCGTGCAAAAAAAATTAAAACCCATGAAATCGTAGTAAATTCCACGCAGGCGAAGTCGCGAGGGACATTTAGTCTGTATATAAACTTTTTATGGAAACTAAAAAGATTTTAAACTATAAAGTCTTAAATAATTTAGAATTAAAGTATCCCTAGATTCTGTTGATGTGTGTATATAAATTATCATCTTAAAAATAGATTGCCTTTTTGGCGCAGTGATCGTAATCTTGGCGTAGCGATAGCTTTCATGAGGTCCCGAGTTCGTTTGTCGTGCCGGATTGCCATCAAATCGGACTATGATAGTGAGGGAACAGAAAAATTATCTTTGTTCCAACACATAATCATGCACTATACTCTTGTCCTGCGCTGATGGTAAGTTTTGGCTGACCGCCGTGACGGAAATTCGGTCTGGAGCATATTATTATTATTATTATCTTAAGATGCCTCCAATCTTACCTCATTCCTTAATATACTTACATAGGATACGAGTAAATTAGAGTGAGATAATTTGAATGTTTTTTTTTTAAGTAAGGCAAAAGTCTTATGAGTATAATAAATAATTCACTTTAAATATCATAGAAAACCCAAATTACAAAAAAATATATTATAATGACATGTAGCGACATCTTTTAGAACATATAAAAATTACTTGAAAACAGTTTGTGATAAACTTAATCAAGCAACGAGAACTCAGCCTAATTAACACAAGATGTCATTGGAAGTAAATTATGAAACAATACTGATTTACATATCGACCCTTTGATGGCAGCAAATACTTCAACACCACGTGCGTACGACGTGGATGTCGTAAAGAAGCGACTAAAAATGACCAGAACATCTTCATCAGGCTTCGGATAGATGGCGGTATAACCATTTCTTAGGTATTCTCTTTCCACCGACAATAAACTTTTTTTGATTTTAATATTCCGCTATCTTAATATTTATATACGGAGTATAATGTACTTGAGGGTAATATGGTCGACCTTAAGCTTTGCGCCCTATAAAATCGAAAACTAGTAGGAGGACAGAGACAAAAAACACAAAGTCGTATACTTACTATAACTAATGTATTAAGAAAAAAATAGGAAACAAGCTTTGGCAATAATTAGGAACACTACGAAAAATCACCTTAAAAATCCAACTACCCTACAGAATACTAAAATCGACTAAAATATTTACTATAATATCAACTGTCAAAATGGCGTCGACAAAGCAGCGCCCTTTTGACCCGTTATTATTTGATTGACTGATGAAAGGCTATCGTATCACAGAGACAAATAAGGCTGTAGTTTTTGAGTTATAAGAATGTGACCACAATAACTGGATGACCATATTTATTACCACATAATATTACCCGCACATAATATAATTACTCATTCACTTATTTATCTCCCTTTTATAAAATGTACTTGATAGTCAAAGCTTTGATAAAAAGCCTGATTAAATTTTTTATTTACATTTTTTATATTTTTTATATAGAATAAGGGCCTGCTGTGTGCTGTGGCCCATTGACACCTCAAACATCAAAATGCAGATGCGTTATCACACCTGACGACTGAGATGGAATGGCTCGTTTCCAATAAAACGGTCTCGGGTTCTCTACACTCACCATATGAAAAATAGCGTGATTCTTCCCCGAACGAGCCGATCCATTCATACTACAAACATAACATACCAGAATCATGACTCTACCACTTGAATTAAGGGGAACTCCTAATCTTTATCCAATTTAACACCTCATTTGTATGCGCTAATTGAAGGAAGGGACGAAAAGGCCACACACAAACATTTCAAGTCCACACTTGAAAATGTTTTTAGTATACAAGTGAAGGTAACAAACGAACACACAATCTATCTTGTGGTAAGTGGATACTGTGGCTCATACTCACATATATCCTCTATTGAGTTTATTGCCCTAATCGCACGAAACCCAAAATCCTTATGGTGCTATATTATGGTGGGAATCTGTGCGTGCGTGGTCCTTACCTGGTCGAGGCAGTTTATTTGTGCTGCCAAAGTACATGTACAGTGTGGCTATAACCACATAAAATATTGATGATATGATATGATGTATTGCACCTATTACATGATTTATATATAAATCTATATCAGAAACGTGACCCAATTGAATCTTAGAATAACTCTCAATTTTCCGGTCACTAGTCAAAAATATATATGTATGCTAATATTATGTAATGTATGAAATTAAAAACGCAATTTTAATTTATTTTAGTATTTATTTTCAGGATAAAGATAATATTAATTATATGTATAAAGGAAATAATTTACTATTGTCTAACAATCTCCAGATAAAAATATTTGTTTTCTACAAGGAAACAAAACGTGCAACTGTACAAACGAATTAATTAATAACATAACTTAGCACATTATATATTTCATTAGTTATAATATATTATTTTTATATGAAACAGTGTGAAAATTATGAAAACATCTAGGTGTTTAAGGGTGTAAATTACATATCTAAATGCGGCTAAACGCACGCTATAAACATTATTGTATCTTCGAATACTAAAAAGCATTTTAGTCATATCCATTGTATTTGGTGCTTGCCGCCCATATTGCATATACTGGCAATCGTAGATGTCAACTTTGCTACATGAAAACCATCTCTATTGACAAACTTTCTCTCCCACAGGTAATGATTTTTAATGGGCAGAATTAAAGTGCATTCAACGTAATGAAATTGTTGAAAGCGCACATTCGGACACAACGTACAAATATAAAATGGATATTGTCAATGTCAACCGCATTTCTGTTTTAAATTACGCAGTATAAATTAAATAAGTGCGCACACATATGTATACGGCATTTAGCACCTAATTTAAAGCAGTATCTACTTTTACATACAATTTTCTGCGAAACGGATAAAAGCTTTCACAAATAACATTGAACATTTATTTTCTTAACAAACTATTTCAAATTCCATATAAGTTACTACACAGTGTAATGATTATAATCAAACATAATTTTACTTGAACTAAACAATGTGAGAAGAGTTAGTAATACAGTTTTAGGATTTATGTTTTACGTACTACGTCTCATTCTATTTCAAAGAATTAAACACAGATTTTATTATTTAGTTACATGTCTAAACATTTTAACCAATCAATCGATTAACAATCACTTATTAATAAAAGCAAAATAGCAATAGATCTCTATACAAAATACTAATGCCGATCACATTCAATCTAATTTCTTAAGGTACATATAAATTACACTAAAACTATACATTACGGAGAACAGATAAAGACGTTAATTCTTCTAAACGGAAAATATGGTTTTATTAATGCTGTTGCTATTTAATTTGATTATAATTTAATAAAAGCCTAAATATAACTCTCTACTTATCGCAGGAATACATTTATTTTACATGAACTGTTAAAAAAGTAGACTTTTTGAATACCAGTTATTTGTTTTTAGGCCTGTAAATAAATTAAACCCTATACAGAAGATACTAAGTAATCAATTTCACGGTATTTTTGTTATAAATTATTTTATAAAAAGCACAAAAAAAAACGTCCATTGAGTTAAACAACAGTCATCATTGGTCCTAACATTCAAAATAATAAAAAAGCGTACAAAAATAATTTGAGATTTATACTTCATATGATTAGTGGCTTCACAAATATTAAGGCTGTTAGAGTTTTTACAGCTTGGTACCGCATTATGCAGGTAATGAATCATTTGGCATATAAATGACTGCAATTTGGGCATCATTATGTCTTAGTTCATCTATCTTTTCATGTTCATCTATCAATTTAATAGTTCATCATTATTTATTGTCTCATGTTGTAACGAGTACAGAATCAGTTTGTAATGTTTACGATGATTGTATAGTATGGGGATGTACTCATACGCTTATAGGTATCTTATCTATTTGCTTGCTACAAAGTTGTATTGAGTTAATTACCTGTAATAAATGACTAAGGAAAGAAATATATAGACATACCATTATGATCAATATTTTTTTATGGAAGAGCAGGCAAACAATCAAGCGTGTAGTGAGTAAGGGTTAAGGTAAGGGTTACTAGATATTATGCGCATCCTCATATAAATGTCCTATAGTAGATATCAACACAATATTTGAAGTAATCTTTTACGATACATAAAGGACTCGTTGTTTCCTCTCAATGATCGCTTTATTTTTTAGCTTTATTGATATGTTAAATCTAAATTAAGTTTCTTTAATAAATATAACTTAAAATATTCCATCTTTACTGCTAAATATCTAACTATAAATTACCTTAGCTTATAATTCTACTAATATAATACTTGCAAATATTTGTATTTATTAATCAGAAGCTGTTTATCAATAAACATTTATTATTACGATATCTAATTTGAATTAATAAGAAAAATAACATCAATTTTTATTTAATTAAATTTTATTGTACATCAAGACAATCATATACATTCAAAGCAACTGCAATACATGTTTACAAGTTATTGCAACGAAATAATAGTACATACAATAGTAATGCTATAATAATTATAGGAATATCTTATTTATCTAAACATGTTATTTTACACTAATTAAAGCTATCCCATACAACTTCTCAAATTGTGCTAAATTCAACGAGAAAGCGATTGTGGGTGCAATTTGATTTAGTACCTACATACTAATATCATCTGTAGGAGTAGATACACTACAACAACTATGTATATTATCGGAAGTAAAGACTTGTATAGGTTTTATCTAATCGTTGCTATTAATGTACGCATTTACATTCAACATTACGTTTATTTGAATTTGTTTTATGAAATACTGTTGTGTCCATTAGTATCAGATGTCAAAGTGCGTTTTGTAAATATATTATTGTGTCCTGACCCCTTCTCGAAACTCCCGCAAAGATAGTAATTGACAATCACATGTTTTATATTTTATAGCTAATATTTTCATAATATATATTAAGTTACTTTTTTACTAAATTCATAAGACGATTTTCACTTAAAGCATTATTATGCAACAGTTTACATACATAATTTAACGAAAACCCAGAATTTTTATGTAAACGCGTATGGAAAGATTATTTACATATATATATATATATATATATATATATATGTTTACATATATATATATATATATATATATATATATATATATATATATATATATATATATATAAGACGTAAGGTATATTGTTTTTAGGGTTGACTAAAATAAACTATATTGTGTTGCTCTGTAAACAAAGTTTTATATTTCATTAATTTTAAGTTCCATTACGAAACTACACTATTACAATAATAACTAGAAACAAACCTGTAAACAAAGAAACGACATTTAAAGTTTATTCCTTAATATGTCAATTCCCTTTGTAACAATTCTGTTATTAATAAACTTAAATTATAATTTTCTACAGGCAGCTTATCATTGTCAACAGTCAATACAGTCAATATGTTATTTCACAGATTCTATCTACACTACACAAATATAGATAAAACCACAGATAAAACACACAGACAAAATATTAAAGAAATACATTTTCTTTACATCTCCCCCCCTCGGGAAAGAACATTTACAACAAAATGTTCACGTAACGTTCTCATCTTCTGTTTCTTCTTCGTCAAATGAACGGACTGGAATAATTTTTGTGATGTGGAAAAGATTTGATTCAGTTTTTTTGTGACCAGTTTCAATTCTGTATATTGAGTTTGAAATTTTTTCAACTATCTCATAAGGTCCAATTCTCAGTTCATCTAATTTTTTTCTGTTTATTTTGTTTCCATTTTCCACATACACCATGTCTCCTACATTAAATTCATAGTATTTTCGATTTTTGTCGAATAGTGTTTTGTTGTAGTTATGTGATTTCATAGTATTTTCAAGTGCAGATTTTCTGTCTCTGATCCAGTCCTTATTTGATATTTCTTGTTTTAATTCATTTGGTAAAATTGTAACGTCCTTACCATACAAAAGATAACTCGGTGTAAAGCCAGTGACTGAGTGAATAGTATCATTATATTTATTTACACATTCTTGAGCTATTGTTGTCCAGGCTCTTTTTTTTCCTTCTCCATTTATTTTACATCTGATTTTGTTCACTAATGTTTGATTCAATCTCTCATTGAGGCCATTTGAGAATGGTGCATTTACTGCTGTGAAGACCAAAGGTATCCGTTTGTCATTTAAGAATTTCTTAAAATCTTTTGAATTGATTCCCGGGTATTGGTCGGTGAGAATTATACCAATGTCCTCCGTTTCTATTATGTTTGTAATTAGTTTTATAAAATCATTTGCACTCTGAGTTTTTGAGGTTGAAATAAATGCGTATCTTGTAAAATGGTCTACTAACAGATGTAAATATTTTTTTGTCGATCTTGAACCTCCAAAACCTCCAATTGTATCTATAGAGACTATTTCGAAAGGCTTTGTAGCTGGACCTAGATGAGACATCAAGCCAAATCGGTCATGTCCTCTTGATTTATTTTTAATACAAATTTCACAGCTTGTACAAATTTTTTTGATGTTTTTTATCAAATTTTTGGCTGTGTATAGCGGACTAACAGTCTTTTGCATTTGTCCGATTCCAATATGGCATAGGTTTTCATGTATATTTTTTAAGAGTTTTATACTTAACTCTTCTGATAGGATTATTTTTTCTTTTTTCCTTATCTTTTTGTAGAATATACTCTGTTTTTCAATCAATTTGTTTTTGTTATTTTGTATTTCTTCATTTTTATTTTGATCTTTAACAATATCTTCCAGTTTAATTAGGTTCACAATTTTTAATTGTTCATCTGTGTTGTCATTTGATTCTAATACTGGATTTCTGCTTAGACAGTCTGCTTCCAAATTTTCTTTTCCTGGATTATATTTTATTTTGAATTCATACTGTGAGAGATAATATATTAAATCACCCAGCTCTTCATCGGTTCTAGATTTCAGATTCATGTTTTCCAATGGTTTGTGGTCTGAATAAACTGTAAATGATTTACCTATCAACCAGTATTGCCAGTATCTCACTGCTTCTTTGATAGCTAAACATTCTAAGTATATAGCTTTTTTCTTCTTTTGTGCTTCATTTAACTTTTTTGAAAAGTAAGCCACTGGTTTTTCTTTTCCATTAGGTTGTGTCTGTTTTAAAATGGCTCCTATACCTTCCAAAGAAGCATCTGTATAAATGTTGATTGGTAAATCTTGATCAAAAATTTCAAGAACTGGTTGGGAGCATAGCAGGCTTTTTATCATTTCAAATGCTTTTTGACAATCATTAGACCAAATGAACTTTTGATTTTTTCTGAGTAAATTATGCAATGGGTCTAGTATTATTGAACTTCTCGGTATATACTCATGGTAAAAATTAATTTTTCCTAGAAATTGTCTTATATTTTTCTGCGTTTTTGGAACAGGAAAATTTTTTATTGAAATTAAATTGTCCTTTACTGGTCTGATAGAATTATTTTGTATTACATGACCCAAGTATTTTACTGAGTCTGATGCAAATGTGCATTTTTGAAATTTTAACCTGAAACCTTCTATTTTTATTGCTTCCAGCAACCGTGAAAGATGGTTAATGTGTTCAGTAAAAGATTTCGAAAATATAAGGATATCATCTATGTAATTAACCGTAAAATCAGTAAGTTTATACTTCCTCAAAATATTACTTAATATCCTCTGAAAAATTGCCGGCGAGGTCTTTAGTCCAAAAGGTAGGCATGTCCATTGGAAATGTCCTTCCTGTGTTACGAATCCTGTCTTTTTTCTATCTTCGATTCGAAGAGGAATAGACCAAAATGCAGAGTTAATATCTAGAGTTGAAAAAAATTTGCAGTTCCTAGTCTTTATCATTAGATCTTCAATTAATGGAAATGGTTGAGCTTGAGGTACCACTATTTTATTTAAATCTCTGAAGTCTATACACAGTCGGGATTTTTTGTTTTCTTCTTTTTTAAATGCTAAAGTAACAGGTGCAGCGAATGGACTGCATGATTCCTCTATCAGATTCTTATCTAGTAATTTTGCTATTTGTTCTTCGATTTCTTTTTTATCTTCAAAAGTGCATCTGTAAGGTCTCTTACTACAATATTTATCTACTAATAAGTCTATCCTCGCTTCATATCCTTTAACAGTACCCACATCGTATTTGTTTTTTGCAAATACTGATTTATATTGGCAAATCAGTTTATTTATTTCTAATTTTTGATAGTGATTTAAATGATTTATTTTTATTTCAAAGTCTTCTTCTCTTACATGTTCATTAAAATTTATTTTGTATTCTTTCGTTGTGTTATTTTTTTTACTTTTTAATTCAGTATTTGTTTGTTCATTTGTAGAAATTTCTTCTACTATATTTTCATTTTCATTATTCAGACTCTGTTTCTGAGTTATTTTTAAATCTTCATTTTGGATTAATTTGAACTTTTTTATCAAGTCTAATCCAATTAAAAAATCATATTTGAAATTTTCATCATCAATAATGTATACATCAACACTATATTCTAAATCAAATATTTTTATTTTCAAGGTTGTCAAACCACTTGTTTTTTTAACACCATTAATAGTTACTAAATCTGCTTCATTCAAACTGTTTCTCTTTCCTTTTAGTTTTAGTAACTTAGCATTTATCAGAGAAACATTCGAACCTGAATCGTAAACTCCATATATTTTTAATTTATCATTCAATTGTAGTTTGACATTTATTAATGGTGTTTCTATTCGTTTTTTGGATAAGTTTCATTTAATTCTGCTTCTATTACCGAATTGTTTACGTGTTTAATTATATTTTTCTTTACCTTATCATCTTGTTTTGATTTAAACCAACATGTAGCTTCAGAGTGATAACGGGTACCTTTATTTAATTTTTCACAAATCTTACACGGATTGTGATCTTCATTTTTATCATAAGTCCTTACATTTGCATATTTATTCTTACCTTGAAAACTTTTTTTATTTACCATGTGTTCATATCTGCTTACTTCATTAAACAAATCTACTGTATCTTTTAATGTTTCCCTATCAATTTTATTAAGTATGAATTCTGGTAAGCCAGCTGCAATAAGATCCACCAAGGTACCTGTGTCAATTGATCTCCTCATACCCAATAAAAGTTTTTCTTTTCTCATAGCATAATCCAACAATGAACCATCTTTATATTTAAATAATAATGCGTAAGTAACTGGGTTCCATCCTTTGTTTGCAAATGTTTCACAAAATTTGTTTTTCCATGTCAGCCATTCGGAGTTCATTGTTAATTTTATAATCATTGAGCTGTACCAATCTACGCAAGAACCATCCATAAACAATCTAAGCATTTCAATTTTCTTTTCATCTGTAGTCACATCAAAGCGTATGCATTCTTTTTCAAAGATATCAATCCACTGGTTTGCATTAGAATTCTTGCTTGTAAATTTTTCAATCACAAATTTTTCTGCAATATGTTTTAAGCTCTGCTGTCTATTTTCCTTTGTGGTTTCTACTAATTTCTCAAATAATCTTTCCAATGTACTTGTTTCTTTTTGACATATTTTGTCAACAAGTTTTTCTTGGTTTAATTCTTCTAGAAATTGATCCCCAAATTGTAAATTACCATCCTCATCTATGTACGTTCTTTTAAGATCTTCTGTCACAGTTATCCAGACTCTTCTAATCTGGTATCTTTTTTGTAAACTATTTTTAACTTTATTATAAGCAGCTGTTTTCATTATTTCTCTATGATGACTAGCTGATTGGAACTCTTTTGGTATTGCATACATTTTATTTTCACTCGTGGTTATTGAGGTAATAGAAAAAATGTTTGACTTTCCATCGCTTCCAGGTAATAGCGTAAATTCAAAACAAAGTTTCTCCATTTTTTTTGTTTGGATTTTATAACTAAAAATGTCGTTTTATAAGACGTAAGGTATATTGTTTTTAGGGTTGACTAAAATAAACTATATTGTGTTGCTCTGTAAACAAAGTTTTATATTTCATTAATTTTAAGTTCCATTACGAAACTACACTATTACAATAATAACTAGAAACAAACCTGTAAACAAAGAAACGACATTTAAAGTTTATTCCTTAATATGTCAATTCCCTTTGTAACAATTCTGTTATTAATAAACTTAAATTATAATTTTCTACAGGCAGCTTATCATTGTCAACAGTCAATACAGTCAATATGTTATTTCACAGATTCTATCTACACTACACAAATATAGATAAAACCACAGATAAAACACACAGACAAAATATTAAAGAAATACATTTTCTTTACATATATATATATATATATATATATATATATATATATATATATATATATATATATATATATGTATAGAATAATAAATATATAATCATTGGATTTGATAAAACTGTCACCGAGATAATTATTGCTAAAAATATGAATAGTAAAGCTACAATATACCTGTTCGGAATTTTACAATAACTGGGACCTAGGATAACATATAGATAGATTTTAGATAGATTTTAAATAAGTCTTCTAGTGCGTTTGCGTGTTAATTTTTATACTGAATATTTGAAAATTCTATATAAATCGCTTACTTCACTAATCCTCAATCTTATTACTTATAGCATTTTCATACGTACATATTCGTGTTCAAAATATAGTGAACTATTCATAAGAAGGGAGTTTTACATAATATAATACTATAATATGATCAAAGTCATAAGAATTTAGAGTTCATAAGATCTTCAAGTGGTACGAATGTATAGCGTTCTAATGATAAACAGTTAAAAATATACTGGTAAAATTCGTCTCACAAACGATTGACTATAAAATATTTCCATTACGTGTATATTTCTAAAATTTCACTACATTTAAGATATGTATCATTTGCTATATAAGCAGAGGCACACATTGATATGTATTGTGATTAAATAATCTATTGAGTGTAAGCATCGCTTTAACAATCAAAGCTGACTTACAAATGCATGTCTAATTTACAATACTCACACAGATACACGAAATTCACTCGCAAAAACATAACCCCGCACACACTCGAACGTGCATGCACACGTATACCACATGCGAACGCATCAACGCACGCATGCACACTCTCTTTCTCTCTCTCTCTCTCTCACACACACACACACACACACACACACACACACACACACACACACACACACACAGACCCCCCCCCACACACACACACCGACAGGCACATCTTATTTTTATGTTCAATTTCGAAAATTACTTATAAATAGATGATTAAAAAAAGAAGAAAAATCTGGTAATCATACCCGCGGAAATACCACTACATATAAAAAATATGAGAATTGAACTATAAGAATGAACTACAACAGGAACATCGTTAAACTAATGTATGACATATCCCGCCTTAAAAATAAGTATCATGTTTTTACTTTATAAAATATGTCACCATTACGTGTGATAATTGATAATTTAATTAACATAATTATTTATCGTTTCTTCCTTATGTTACCATATTATATTGATCATATAATTTTATTATTTAAATTATTTTTTTTCACCAAATTCACATTCTTCTTCTGCCTCCTCCAATGTCCATCTCTAAATATCGATAACGACATAATAATCAACAAACTTCTTGGTTCCGTTATAAAACGTCACTTTATAAAGTCACATAACAAAATTCCGCAACATTTTCACATCTGATAAGTCCATTTTTAATTTACTTGTCGAAACTTTCGCAAACCCGTTACAAACAAATTATTAGTTTGTCTCATATTATAATTCAATATAAACTGTTACGGTGGACTACTAATTTTTTATTTACTTTATAAACTAAAGTTAATAGTAAATACTTAATGATAATTGCGAATCAAATTAAAAGTGCGGCACTTGACTTTTCAATGATTAATTTACAGAGCCGCCGTTGTCGCCAGGGTCGTGAGCAGTACTATCGGCAGACTTGTGCCGGCCACACTGCTATATGGCCCAGTTACAGCTCCATCGCATGGAACATGGTCCAGTTCTGAAAATAAGTTATGAACAACTTCAACTTGAAACTTGGGAATATATACTACATACATAAATATATATTGCTACTACTCTTTGAACTGATGAATTCACACTTGACTATTTCAATCGAGCTGAATTATTATAATGCGTTGCACCTGACACCGATGGTTTTACATAAATATAACCTTTTACTACTAACTATAGTTTTTCTTTTTTCAGAATTCTAGTTTGGAATTCGTTATTTCACATGTTTATTTTTCTTCGTGATTCGTAAATTACAACATTTAGTGGGGTGTTACAAACAACAGAATTTGCAGACATCGTTTTGCATATAAAGGATGTGGAGTCGAGCACTTTAAAAGGTACACCAATAAATTCTCTGTCGGAGACCATAAAAGAACGGGGGCGATCGATGAACATTACCTATAGGACAATGTCGCAAATTATTTATCAAGACATAAAGCTAGGTGCTTTTCGTCAATACTCAGGACATTCCCAATGTCAGTTCAGGTTAAATTAATAGATTGATCAAAATGCTTGTAATCACGATACGCTAGTAAATGACACAGATAACAGCTCTTCCTCTGATGAAAAAAAATACACTTGAGGAGACTTGACTACAACAAGCACAATGACAAAGTGTATATGATAATTAATAGAATCAGGCGTTACTTTGCGGAAATCCATTATAATGGGGTTGTTATAAACTAATTTGCTTAATTCCGCGTAAAAAAAGAAAATGATGTGTCCTGCCCAGTTTTAAGGGGACCTCCTACCCTCCCTCAATCGCGCGCACTATACTCGTCGCCGGGAATCCCAGCACTACCACCCCCAGCACCACCACACTAGGCACGACACACCACTCTCGAAAATACGACATGTGTTTCGCCTCTACACGAGGCATCTTCAGGTGAAGTAGACTCTACGGAGGCTGGCCGCTAAGTGAGCGGCGAGCCGAAACTACTGCTATTTATACTACTTGCTGACGCAACCGCGCTCTAATTACGTAGCAAGCGATTACGTCATGAGATCGTTCACCGCCTGACGTACGCCGATATTTGCTGTGAAATTAACAACAAACTACTGCGAAACGTCCGCCTACCCTACAACCAGTACGTGTTTTGTACGTGGTAGGGAACCTAAGTAGGTCAAACTGCCAACATATCTACGATCACTTTGAGGTTTGACCGCGTACAGAGAATCGCGTACGACAAGTTTTTGTTTCTTTTTGATTACATTGTCAATGATATTCTTTGAATAACCGTTAGAGACCGCAATTTGATAAATCACATTAAGCTCTTTTAAATAATTTTCTTTACTTTTTTTTATATAGAAGAGGGGGCAAACGAGCATGCGGCTCATCTGATGGTAAGTGACTACCGCCGCCCATAAACAACCGCAACACCAGGGGAATTGCAGATGCGTTGCCGGACTTTTAGAAAGGTGTAAGCTCTTTTCTTGAAGGTTCCTAAGTCATATCGGTCCGGAAAATTCGCTGGTGGTAATTGATTCCACAAGGAAGTTGTGCGAGGGAGAAAACTTCTTCTAAATCGCACAGTGGTGGACCGCCAATCATCCAGATGGTATGGATGGTAACGTAAGTATTGTCGCGATGTGTGATGGTGAAATTGAGCGGCTGGAATGAGTCCGAACAATTCCTCAGAGCACTCCCCGTGATAGATGCGATAAAATACGCAAAGAGATGCAACATCTCTACGCAGTGCCAGTGTATCGAGCCGATCAGAAAGAACTCGGTTGTCGACGATTTGAACCGCTCTGCGCTGGATGCGGTCAAATGGAAGGAGCTGGCACTGGGGTGCCCCGGCCCAGAGATGAGAACAGTATTCCATGTGGGGCCGAACTTGCGCTTTGTAAATTTGCAAGCGATGTGCCGGCATGAAATACTGTCTCGCTCTGCTGAGCACGCCAAGCTTTTTAGAGGCCAATTTGGCCTTCCCTTCCAAGTGACCACGAAACTGCACACTATTCGATATGTCGACGCCAAGGATTCCGATACTAGGTGAGGCAGCAAGGGGAGTGCCTTGAAACTGAGGAGATACGACAAAGGGGTTCTTTTTAGCGGTAAACGTGCTAACTTGTGTCTTCTGGGGATTGAACTGGACTAGATTTAGTCGGCCCCAATCCGAGACTTTGTTAAGCAAAGACTCGACTTCAGACACAAGTTTGTCCCGGTACTCATTAATGGCACAGTAAACAAACGATTAATGTAACAATAAAAAGCGGCTAATTTATGTTGCCACGGATGACATGATGACGCAGGAATGACCGTGTCGGTATGAGTTGGCTTTCGATAAATTTGAAATTCATGTAACGACTCTTTTCTTGTTATTGTTAAGTCGAGGAAATTAAGGACATAATCTTGTTCCAATTCAAGCTTAAATTTAATTTTGTGGTGGATTTTATTAAGGAAAACATCCAGTTGCCTCTTTGTGCCAGTCCAGCAAATAATTATGTCGTCTCCATATCGATAATAGTATAAGATATTTTTATTGACAACTATGTGTTGTTTTTCAAAATTATCCATAAAAATGTCCGCCATAAGAGGACTTCGAGGGGATCCCATGGCTAGCCCTTCTTTTTGTAGGTAGAAGTGGTTATTAAACCGGAAATAGTTTTGTTTCATACAGAGAGAGGTTAAGTTTAGAAGATCATTTGTTTCGCCAGGATGTAGACGACGTTTATTAAAGAGATCTGTGAGTATACGCAAACAGTCTGGGAATGGGACATTTGTGAAAAGACTATCAACGTCTAAAGATAACAACATGGATTTAGATGGAATGCGAATATCTTTAATCTTGGAAATGAGATCTAAGCTATTTTTAAGGCTGTAAGTTGGTTTGAATCCAGATTTCTCCCGCAGAAGGAAGTTTAACTTTTTAGCAAGGAAATAAACTGGTGCACCTATATATGATACAACTGGGCGAATAAGGAACCTGTTCTTTATGTATTATAGGTAACCCATATAAAATGGGTGCTTGAGGATTCATTGGAACAAGACTGCTGCGAGACACGTTGTGGTCGGGAAAAACTTATGATGACTGTTGTATACATACTTTAATATCCGAAGTGAACTTTTTGGTGTGGTCAGACTCCAAAAGCTCAAATTCATCACCTTGGATAACATCGTTAACCTTCTGGCTATACCCGCTATTATCCATAATAACAACAGTATTGCCCTTGTCGGCTTTAGTAACAATAAGATCATTGTCCCTTATTCTCTGCTTTGGTGACTTAAAAACAGAGAACTCGGGATTGCAATGGTAAGAAGCTGGTACAGCTTGAATTTCTTTCGCTACCAAACTTTTAACGATGTTATCTTTCTTCCCGATCACAACGGCCATCTCCGCGTCCACGGCCACAGTCTCTAGCGACTTTTGAGAAATCGAAGGTGTTAGACTTACTTTTACTTTAGGCTTTTTACTAAAAATTACAACTCGTCCGTTGTAAATTGAACATCGGAAAGATTTTTAACTTGGGGATAAAATTGATGATATTCAGTATGTATGTTGTATTACGCTTACGTGATGAAGAGGATACAAGTCGTTGTAACTTACGGGACTGAATTTGATATTTCTCGTAAAGAACTATTGAAGCTAGGTCTCTGGCTTTCCGGTCCAAAATATGAAATTCAATATTATGTAATTTATAAGAAAGTTCAGAATACTTTAAGGTGGATAATGATTTCTTATATTCACGCGAACACTACACATTGAATAAAACTACTTTTACGGATTTTATCGCGTTTAATTAAGTTATTTTATATTCCCGACGTTTCGGTTGCTTTCCAGCAACCGTGGTCACGGGGGACTGAGGTGATTGACGTCCCGATGTCAAAGTTAACCCGGAGTACCTTCAGCTATTTAATTATTAATTTTGGTCCGATCTACGCAGAATGAACTAACTGTGTCTTGAAGTCTTGCAGTGGTATGCTTGGGTTTAGTTTTAATTTTATGAATTACAGGATCCCAAGCAGGTGGTAGTACACAGCCTCCCTCTTTATTGAAATTAGGATGTTATTTTTTAATTTCAATACCCTCACGTATCATTCTTGGTAGGAATCGATGTTCTTTCGCGAGAACTTGTGGTTTATCAAATCTAATGTAATGGCGGGGGCCGTCTAGGATGTGATCACAAACTGCAGACTTCCCGGAACGTTGGTGCTTCACGTCAGCTATGTGTTCTTTTACGCGGGTTTTTATTGATCGTTTTGTTTGCCCTATATATGAGAGACCACACTCACAATCAAGCTTGTACACTCCTGCATCTTGTAGAATAACGAAACGCCGGGAATATAAAATAACTTAATTAAACGCGATAAAATCCGTAAAAGTAGTTTTATTCAATCTTTAAGGTGGATTCTTAAATTATCTCTATTGGAAAACCAATGACGACACTCCTCATTAAGCCAAATGTTTTGAGCTTTAGAAATAGCAACATTGGCTGACCGACTATTTGTGCCCGAACGTATTTGGATGTAATTAGGAATAACATGAAGTTGTTTGCACTGCTGATTGAACCAAACATTTTCAAACATCCCTTAAAACTGGGCAGGACACATCATTTTATTTCTTTACACGGAATTAAGCAAATTAGTTTATAACTACCCCATTAAAGTGTATATGCTCAAAACTCTAAAGAAGCCTCTCAAAAGTTGTTGGAAAATTTAACGTCAATCTTGCATTTTGCGTTGGCTTGGCAGAGAGTGCCCAAATCACAAAGTTTAATTTTTATGAAAAAGGGGTAAAGACTTCGGCCATAGTTTATTAATAGATGTCTAATATCATGTAGTAAGCCCCTAAATGATAAATATTTTAAAAATTAACTAAATATACCGTGGACTTTTGAGCAAGGCTTTAATCGTGGTGAAAAGGCACTTACAATTCTATGCTGACTCGTAAACAATGTTTGGACTTCATAAGAGCTGAATAGTTATCTTCGTCTAGTTTAAATTGGAACCCGTCGGACTACAAATAATGGTTTATAATAACGAACATGCTTAAACTATTACTCCAACATTGAGTCTCTCGAGAAATCTTTATCGTTGACATTGGCTAATTATTTCTGAAGACAGTTACGCACTGTCTATCGGAAGTTCGAATATGATTTGAAAATCTAACCTATCTCAAGCACCTCAAGGTGGTTTTGATGGAAATTTTATCCCTGTTAGTGAAAAAGTCAAGGACTTGCGAATTTATATTGACAGGAGCCTATCATGGGAACCTCAAATATAGGAAGTTAGTCGTAACCTCTTTGCAGCTGCTCGATCATTGATCAGATTAAGGAACTTACTACCGACTGCCACTAAAATTGCGCTTGCATATCTTGATGTCACCGAAAAGCATAAGCTTGAGGGTCTTCAAAATTTTTGTATAAAATTCATATTTGGTTTGCGCAAATATGATCATGTTTCTTGTTTTCGTAATAAGCTCAAATGGATTCTTATTCGTCTTCGCCGGAATGCTCATAATCTGTCACTTCTTTACAGTGTTCTCTTTAATTCTTTGTTATCTTAAGGATCGTTTTGAATTCATTTACTATTCCTATTCGAAAGTTTTGATATCATCAGAAAATTTTAAATTAAAAATGCCTGCCTATAATACCTACTTTTGGGACAGGTCGTTTACTATCCAAGCAGTCCGTCTATGGAATGCCCTACCTCTGTCAATAAGACGCGCCAAATCTTTATCTGTTTGAAACTTGTACACAATCACTATCTTAACCTTTGAATTCATGCCATATATATATCTATACATTCGTATTTTTATGTCTTTATTTGTTGTTTATTTCTTTATATTATATGGATATCTTTATAAATATTGTTTCTGCATCATCAAATCACACTATTATCTGCTTTTCTGCCGAATTCAAAAAGGATTTTATTACGTGGTAGAGCCATGCTAAAGCTATATTAATTGTATAGTTGTAGCAGGAATAGGTCGGCTCGACCGGCGAAGGACCACACTCTCACAGAATACCAGCGTAAAATAGCAGCTTAATGCTGCTGTGTATCGTTTGGTGAGTGTAAAGAACCGGAGACCCTATTTTCTGGAAACGAGGCATTCCATCTTAATCTGCATTTTGATTTATATTTGAGGATAGATATAGATGTCTATGGATCATAGCAACCACTTACCATCAGGTGGACTGTGTGCTCATTTGTCAGCCTTATCCTATAAAAAAGGAGACGGTACTCAATTCGACTGTATGTTTTTTTATGTGTACCTCATAACTTTTTACTGGGTGAACCGATTTTGATGATTCTTTTTTTATTTGCAAGCTAGTACTTCACAAGTGGTTCCATACGAATTATCAAGGTCAGACTAATAGTTGTTTGAGTTATTCTTAATAATTTATGTTGAAGTCGGCTGTACAAAATTTTTAATTTTATATTATTGTAATCCCGTCCACCGAAATGTTCTCTGGAAGAAATCGCTTTTAGCGATAAGACCGCGCATTGTGTCACAATTCTTTTTTCTTTTTCTTTTGCTTATGTATTGATTTGGTGTACAATAAAGAATTATCTATCTATCTATCTCGATATAATATTACTAATATTATCTTAATAATACTAATAGCACACTCGCAAAAAACTCGCGTTTACTTAAAGCGCGTTCTGAATAAGGTGGCACGTTCCATTTTATTAGTTTATAATACATCACTGGACAGTCAACTTCTTTGTCTTTTGATTATAATTTAATTATTTATAATATAATAATAAAATAAGATTATTTTGTTTATCAAGAAAAAAATATTATTGAACTCCCAACGAAACAAAATGGTAAAAAGTTTACCATCCTGCACAAAGAAGTTAGAAATACTTCTTACCGTTAAGCTTATTCAAAAAATCGTTCCAAAAAGCGCAAGCAGAAGCACGAGGCCCGCGTGGACCAGCCGGTCCGCTAGTTCCATCAGCGGTGTACGTGTAATAATGTGGTGAAGTCCTGGAGTACAGAGGCCACTTTTCGTCCGATTTGTGAGGCTTTCTGAAAATATGAAATTCATTTAAATATTAGTTTCATATGTCTTATTTACATCATAATATCCCATAATATAATAGTCCAGAATAGTGTCCGATGCGCTTGCCAATTGCATATGGGGGAATAAACGTTTCCCGAAATTTTTATTTAAAAAAATTATCTCAGTTCTTTTCATATACTTTTGCACTATATTCCAGCAACAAGTTAGTAACAAATTTTCCTGTTTTATCCGCTACGGCCGGTGTGATTTAAAATTTTTACTAGTATCATATTGTTAAGATAGTAGTAATTCTATATTCTCGAAACTTGTTGGAGCAACAAAATCGCGATTTTGGTAACCAATTTGCAACAAATTAGCTACAAATGTCTGTGTACAATTTTTAGGTTATTGCTATTTCTATTTTAATATTTTATCTTCTAGAGGAACTTCTTTAACGCTTATATCTTTCATGCATCTTAATCATTTGTACATGATATTGGGCTGAGGAAATCTGCCAACAAGGAGAATTGTTGTTTTTTGGGTTGTATTATTGTTTGTATTTATAATTTGTATTAATATTTTTTTCATTATATTGAATATGTAGTATTACATTCATTGTAATCAAAAATAATAAAATTTTAAATTACCTTGAGACTGAAAATCCATGAAACCCACAAGAACTTTAGGTTTCAAAGTTACTCAGTTGCCTACTTTCGAAAGTAAAACCTTTAAACATTTATAAATGCAATTTTTTTTTTTCAATATTTTATCCATCATTTTTTAGTAATTCATTAAATTACTGTCAGTCAAAAGTCTTCTGCATAACATAGATTTCCTCCTTAAATTGTCTCATAGATGTGATTTTACCATAGTTACCACAATTGACAGATCGATTGGCAACTGCAGATATTAATTTGATGGCTCCGTGGCGCAGTGGCTTAGCAATGAGTTGCAGCGCTATGGGCCGCGGGTTCGAATGCCGCAAGGAATAAGTATTTGTATGGCCTACAAATAATTATTCTGGGTCTAGATGTTTGTCCTTATGAAATCTATGTATGTAAACTGCCCCCGCAATATAGGAGAAAATCCTAGTGTGGAAGTAACGCTTTTTTTTTTAAAATATGATATGGGTTAGTATATTCTCTTAAGCTGTCACTACACGATGGTTGATGCGCAAATAGGCAAAATTTAAAACTTAATAACAATATAGTACCTTAAAAGTATTGTATTAGTAGGCCATTTAATAAAGATTATAAATAATATCGTCTTAAATATGTGAATATATAATGAACTATTTTTCACTACCAAAATATTTAATAATATATTGACGTCATCATATAAATAAACAGATCTTACCCTGTCAAAGCAAATCTGGTGAAAGACTGCATAATGTGAGTAGCTAGGTCTCGTTCGCGGGTGTGGTATTGCAGGGACATGTTAAGGGGGTGACCAAACACGTACTCCATCTCGTCGCCATGCATAACTCCCATCCATTCTCCCCATAGACTAGTGCTTGTACGCTGAAATTTAATTAAAAAATATAAAACATATGGAAAAACAAAATTATTTTATGTTATAATACATATAAGGATTATATTATATATCATTTATTTACATGTGGTAGAGCCATGCTGCAGCTATATTACGACTAAAGCACGAATGGGTCGGTTCGACCGGGGAAGGACCAAACTCTCACCGAATACCAGCGTAAAATAACAGCTCAATGTTGCTGTGTTTCCTGTGGTAAGTGTAGAGAACCGGAGACCTTTTTTACTGGAAACGCACTCCATTTTAGTCCTCAGAGGTGACAACGCATCTGCATTTTGATTCTTAATCGAGGATACATGTGGATGTCAATGGGCCACAGCATCCACTTACTATCAGACGGACTGTGTGCTCTCCATCCTTATTCTTTAAAAAAAGGTTGCAAGGGGAGTATAACAGTAATATTTTTTCAAGTGCCAACTTCACCTTTACGTGCAGGCGTAACGAATGACGTTCTGCCGACCTTCGGATAGCGGTAAATCCTAAATCTAAAGATATAAATATATATTATACATATATACATATATATGAATATATATATATTATATATATATATATATATATATATATATATATATATATATATATATAATATATATAATTGCGTTTAGAAAGGCAACGAAAAAGAAGAAAATATACGAAAATCTGTAAATCGTCTTGTTAAAAACAATTTTTACGTCACGACATTTATTAATTTAATAATATACTATTTATTTAATTGTTCACATAGTAATTTTGAAAACATCTTTATATATAAAATTTTGATGGATTTTGATTAAATTTTTATGGAGTACTTATGGTTTCACATGGATTTTCGAAATCCAGAAAACACCACAATCAGTTTTTAACTTACTATAAATACCATCTTACTATCGACTTTAAGAAACTTTCATTGCAAACAGAGCTAACTCTTTAAAATTCATATATTATATCACCTAGCTTTCCTACATAATATAGACCAATAAGACTATGTCATAGATTAAAATAGATTAATAGAAGTGAGGTAAGATTTCGAAACGCCTACTCTTTCGAACATTAAATTTCAATGCAGGTCAATTTTTTGGTAATTTCATAAAAGTATTCGTCGTTATCTTGCTTTACGACAACCTGTTCTGTTTTATACAAAATTCTGTTCTTGTAAAACTAACCAGTGTTATATTGTGATAAACAGTGTTTCTATTGGCTTGCATACCGAATTTATTTTGGCGTTATCACGGAATAATGTCCATCACGTTGTGTGATTGTGAGTAGCACATATTACTTTATTTTATTAGAGGTTTTATTGTTCCATTGCGTAACCAAGAGAGTAAGTTGAACATCCCCTCTCACACTATATTGTTTTTAACAATAAAGTCATAATGTCTTTCTGAAATACAATGCTGTTGGTTAAAATTTAACGTGTAAAACGTTACCCTCACTGTTTTTAAAGCCGGACATTAAATTTAAAGAGAGGTTGGTACACGAGTTGTTAATAATGCAGACACCAAACGCTAGTATGCGCTGTCATACGACATAAAACATAATATTACATACTAAAAAGGTCAACTCAATTTAATGTTAGGTTTTAGTATCTTGTAATTTTTGCGACCCGCAATTAGGCAATGGTGACCTTTGAAGGTATTTTTGACAATAACCTTTGATAATTAAATGTGCACACCAAAAGGCTCTGTTAACCCATTCGCTGTCCCGCGTACTACATATGTATGTATAGTTCATTATTATTGTCTTACTATTGTGTCTGACTGTCCAAGAATTGGTTTGTGAAAGTGTTAATTTATATTAATTTTTCTTTTGTATTTTATATTTACTCAAAACATATCAAACAAATAAGTAAATTAAATGAAATTAAATTAAAGCGTTGTAAAGATTGGAGTGCGTCGACGAGGGTTAAGTACTTAAACTCAGAATAACCAAACGGTATTCGATGAAGGTCATACAGATTTTCGCACCAACCTCGGCACATCCCGATGAGGAAGTGAAGGAAATGTATGAGGGTATCTCTAGAGCCATGCATTCCTCCAAAAGCCGCAATAGTATTTTAATGGGAGACTTCAACGCAAAACTAGGCACAAGAGAGAACAGTGAGCTGAGGGTAAGGGAAATTCGGGATAGGGTAACGGAACCAGGGGCAGCTATCATATTTCAGTGAGAAAAAGGGACTATCGGTCCGTGGGGTCCACGTACGGTTATGTTCCTAAAGGAACTCCATCCGCGGCTGGTCGTTGCTGCTGGTGGTAAGAGGGCTGGTTCTTTTGTCGCTCAAAGGCTAAGTATAGCCATTAAGCGGGGAAACGCAGCCAGCGTTCTTGGCACGATACCGCGGGGAGTAGGACTATATGATAATTAAGTTTCTAGTTTTAGCTTTTTTTTTCATTATTATAGTTTTTAATATTGTAAAACATTTAAGATAGTTTAAATAAAAAATTAATAAAAAAAAGTAAATATTTTGTTACATAGCATTGCTTTGACAAAACGTGTAAATTAACGTTGTAAAATTAATGATCACTGAGCAGCAATAAAAAGTCGACTTAAAACTCAGTACTGCTATTTCAGTTCGTTTAGCGTTGTAATTAACTAAATTAGGATCGTGTCACCTAATTTAGTAAAAAAGGCAATTGATCTTAGAACCATTTTGTAGTTTACTTTATTATTATTATCTGAGTTATCTATAAAGTTTTCTCATCTGGTTGGGCTGTTTAAATATATAATTGTAAACGAAAGATACAAATATAAATATGTATCAACAAAATAAAATAAATACATAAAAATACATAAATAAATAAAAACCCAACCAGATGGAAGCCCTCGGCAGGAGAGACCAAACGACCGAGGGTTAGGGGGAAAGGGAAAGAAACCGGCAGACGATGCGGGTGGTATCGAGGAGCACCGCCTTCTGCATTTGAGCCTGGTGCGGTCCGTCACGGATTCCCAATCACCTCAGATGACACGAGAGGCTGTCTGGGATTAACCCGTTCGCAGAAACGACCACAGAAATAATTTCGGTCGGCAGACCACCCCACATGTCGGCAACCTCGTGAGCCATGTCCAGATATTTTGTGAGCTTATCTGTTTCGGCTTTCACAAGGTTCTCTTCATAAGGAATAGTAATGTCGAACAAAAAGATCCTTGACTGTGCCCGATCCATCAGCACAATATCAAGCTTATTCGCAAGAATTGTCCTGTTTGTGATGATGGCCCGGTCCCAGTAGAACCTAGCGCGGTCATTTGGAATATTATTATTATTAATTCTTAAAAAAAACGTTACCTCCACACTAAGATTTTCTAGGCCATACAAATACTTGTTTCGTGCGGGATTCGAACCCGCAGCCCTTAGCGCTGCAACTCATTGCTAAGCCACTGCGTCACGGAGCAGTCTTACTCGTTTGTACTCATTTTGTGTTACTCATTTGTGTAAATTTGAATATCCGTCTTCAATAACCATGCAAAAAAATAAGGCGTAGGCTGTGAAGTTGTTAACAATTGGCTGCTTGGGCGGTTATTACAATCACTGAAGAAATTTAAATTCTCTCAGTATATTACATGAATTTCGCTAATTGTTTTGTAGCTATGCAAACATCGTTCTCGTACGGATAGTTATTTATGAAATATCAACATCACTGGAAAACTAATTTTCCGCATATTTACACTTATCTCAATATGGCGGTACAAATCTGTTACCATATTACTATATTAATTGTTTGAATAATTTGATAACGTCTTATTATTGTAGTGCACCATACCTAAGGTAAGTTTCATCCCTTTAACATTTTTTTTGGTTGTGCTATCTGGGAAAAATTGCGTGTATGGCAAATCTTTCCTACAATGTGAAAAGCCCATGTCCAGCTGACTGCTACGAATTGATTTAGAAGAGAATCAATAACTTATATATGTAATATATATATATATATATATATATATATATATATATATACATACATATAATCAATAATGCTATTGATTATCTTAACATATACCTGTATTTTATTCGAGCGACAATAGACGCAGCTGGAATAAGAAATCAACAAAGAAGAAAAAAACAATCAAAAATCAAAAAAGGATTATTGTTTTTAAAATACATTTTTTTTTATTTATTTAAAAAACCAACAGCGATTTAACAATTTTAAGGATTTAAAGTAGGTATACAGCTTAAATTTAAGGCCTATTAAAGTTATCTTCAGTTATATAAACAAAATCTATTATGGACGGTACAATTTAACTATTCTTTGGATTTATTATAATATGTATGTACTAATCTAATTATATATATATGTTCACAGATATGTAACTAAATGTTTATACTAATTAAACTTTTGTATATGTGTATGTAGAAGTAATATTTGTATTATTTATTTCTCTGCAAAACGTTTAAATGCAGCCAAATATTAACATTCTTTTATTTAATTTCATTTAAGTTAATGAAATATCACACCTGTTTATTTATTTATTTTTCTATACCGTTACACTTGATGAATGACAAATTTACTAATGCCAATTTATAAAAAGATCATAGAGATAATGAACTGCCACTAGGTTCTAAGAGACTGAATCTTATTGATCATCAGCTACTTTTAAAGCTGGTCGTTTTAATGATACAATCCTGGTTATTTTTATATTTAAAAGTTTATACCTACAAAACACTTAGAACTTTAAATGAATAGCGTAAGTATGCCCTATTGTCCCTTAAATCAAGCAACTCCATTGTGAAAGAATTCATATTTCCTTAAAATAATTAATTTCTCAAACAAACAGGTCTCTATACGGTGTTTTTCTTCACCGTAGAACACGTCGTGATCAGCATTTAAAAATGCGATCAACAATATCAGAGATCATTCTAGAGCTGCTCACTCACTATGCAACGAATGGTACGTGAGCTATCATGGCTCTTAGTACTACACCTCCTAAGATAAAAATAAAAATAAAAATGTTTTATTTTTCAGACATCGTGGGCCCATAGCATGTTATTAATAGAAATAAAAGTTAAGAACTAATGTTATTGAAAACTATAATAATTAAAAAAAATACTAAAACTAGAAACATAATTATCATACAGTCCTACTCCCCGCGGTATCGTGCCAAGAACGCTGACTGCGTTTCCCCGCTGTTATTAAATAAATATGTTTTATTATATAAATAAAACAAGACAGAAATACACAAAAAATTGGGGGTTTTATCAAGCTCCATTTAGTAAATGTAGCTTGACAAACCTACCCAGTGTCGGGCCAAGTTTATAAGGGCCAGACAATATATTGGACCCCCTTACAAAGTTTCCTTGCTTGTCATACCACATAGATAACGTAGACACTAAAGAAGCAGGAACTCCCACCTTCCGAAGCTTTCCCCACAGAACATTGTAGGAAATCAAACCACCAGTCCGTCCAGGAAACAAGCATACACGGGTGTTTTTCTGTCAGTGTAATATTTGACAGTATGCTTCAATGCAAAAATAGCACTCTGAGTTTATAATACCATCTTATAAATTATATGACTTTTTTATGTTATAAATGTTATCGATCACAACATTGTATCTCGCCGTATAATAGCGGCGAAAGATTATCCATTACCCTGTCTTAAGAAACGACAGACGGAAATGAAAAAGAAGATGGGCAGCAGCATCTTTATGATAATATATACATACATAATACATAAACACTCACGTCTGTCACCCAGAGGGGTAGGCAGAGAATACGGACTTCCATTTGGCGCGATCCTGACACACCTCTCTCGCCTCTTTTACATCCATATATCTACGCATACACGCTCGTCGGTTAAGGGTACTCCTAATCTGGCCCATTTTTAATGTATCGCCGATTTGGTCGCTAAACCTTCGTCTAGGGCGTTCCTTCCCGACCCTGCCGTTCACTTTATGATAATATCTCAAAATAATAAAAAACTGAGGTTGCCAACCCGCTTGCCAAACGTGACAACTATAGCAAATATCCCCTTTAAGAGGCAATCTTTGGGGAAAGCCTATGTTAAGCAGTGGACGTTTGCTGTAATGGATGTTTTTTTATAGAATTAGAGTGATAAGTGAGCACATAGCCCACCTGGTGGTAAGTGGATGATGTGGCCCATAGACATCTGCATCTATCCTCGATGAAGAATCAAAATGCAGATGCGTTGTCATCCATGAGAACTAAGATGGAATACCTTATAACCAGTAAAGGGGGTCTCCGATTCTCTACACTTACCATACGAAACACACACAACAGCATTAAGCAGCTATTTTACGATGGTATTCTGTGAGAGCGTAGTCCTTCCCCGATAGAGCCCACCCATTCGTGCTATAACCATAAAATAGCTCCGGCATGACTCTACCATGTAATTGTAAATGTATTGATGATTGTAAATCTAAGTTGTGGCACACAACTCAGTCTCTGACAGCGGCTCAGAGAGACCATTTGCTCAAAAAAATCCTAACCCAGCTGCACAGACCATGGGATAAGCCGTACGTTGAATGTTTGCCTAAAAGGCTTGCATGCCGGTCCCTGTCAAAGGCCTTTAAAAACCTTTGGGACATCAAGGGAAATAGCAATTGCTTATCCCATTTTACTCTTAATCCTCGCCTTAGAAGTCTCCTGATTTTAGCGGAACCCATATGTCGGTCTCTGAGAAGGTTATTCCGTTCTTGATAAATATTGGCTTCATAATCTTGCAATGTATAAAGTAATTGTTATTGGACGATAATTGGCAGGATCAGCACGGCTTTTTGACCACCGTCTGCTTATTGGCCAGCTTCAAGAACTTGGGCACTTATACAATCTTAAATGAGGGGTGAAATAAAAGTAAAGAAAAGAACTGTAGCTTATATATTATCTAGTTGACGTCTAGACCGCGCAAGGTTTTTAAAAACTTCTTGTTAGTGAGGCAGACCTCACATAGAGGTACTGCAGTAAGGTAGTTGAAGTGGAATGATGTAGCCACTGTCTAGACGTTGTAAAATTAACGGAGGCAGTGTAGGCGATGGAAGTTTGTCTGGACCACATTGATGAGAGATCAAAAAGTTTTAATGTCCGGTCGGTCCGATCCGGTGCTTAATGCTTTACGTACTCTTTTTTGTAGGACTTGGCAGCCTTCACCCTCTTCTTGAAGCTGACATCCGATGCTTTGCGATGTCGAACGTTAATGTAAGGGTAAATCTAAATCTCCCGAATTCTTGCTCTGTTAAGATTCAACGCAGTCGACGTTAAACATGTCTTGTTAAAACAAAATTGCCAGTAACCATTAACCAGACACACGGTATTGATTAAAATAGTTGTCTAGTGACTTGCGTTTCCTTGATACGAAGCCAGAAAAATGTTAGTCTATCGTGACTATTCATGATCAATATAATTGAGATAAGTTCAAATGTTATACGACGCTTTACAAACTTTTATTAACTGTAGTAAAAGTTAGTTTAAATAACAGCCTAGATATGTCCCACTGCTGGGCGCAGGCCTCCTCTCATTTCTGTGAGGGTTTTAAGGCACGGAATCTTCTTCTAAATATTATTCGTCTTCGAAATATTATTTTTTCTCTTATTCCCCTGAGCTACCACAGCTTAACTGTATTTCAATGTTATTATGACATTAGTATTATAAACTTAAATAAGAGTGATTTTAAATAAAACATGAAATAAATAGTCAATAATAAAGTAGTTTGAAACACAAATGGAACGGCGACGGGTCACAACCCGAAATAGCGCGCTGTTAATCTGTGACCTTTGCCACAGACAGCTGACTGCGGACCCATGCCTAATTTATTAAAGCACCTCGCAGCCATGTCTTAACTACATCGAACTACAGTCCCTCTATAAATTTTTGTTCTTTACCTTTATCCTTAACTACAAATTTATATTATATAAATAATCATATATTTAAGTCATATGAAACTTACTAGCAATCGGAATAAAAGGGGCAATATGCCATATTTGTATCCAAGTGGACCATGGATGATGGAGAGTGTATAGTATGCTCTGTTAAATGACGAATGTGGCTCTGACGACCGATTAATGGTACCAAGCGAATGTAAATCCTATATAGTGATAACAGGCAGCAGGATTACCAGTGCCCGGGAGTCGGCACTTCGCTTACCAATCCCAGCGCCGTTATCATTTTAAGATTTTTCATTCATTCATTCATTACAGCTTCCTAAACATAGAGCTCCCCATAGATTCCCTCATGGGTTCCCAAGGGTGATATTTGCCATAGTACTAGACCAGTTGGCAGACCAGTTGACAAACGCAGTTTTTATTTTATAGTTGTTATTATAATATTGTAAAACTTGCAGCAAGTCTCACCATTTGATTGGCGTTTCTGGTTTAAAGTTAATTTATTCCATTTGATTGATATTATAAGCAATAATGAATAACAAATTATTTTTTATAAACATCGCTAGTTAAATTTTTACACAAGTGAAGTTTTTAAAATTATTTACATGATTTTTTAAATATATATATATAGATAGATAGATAAACAGCTCTATATTATACACCCAAACAATATAAACGAAGAAGAAGAAGAATAAAAAATAGTGTCACAATTGGCGGTCTTGTCGCGATTTCGTCCAGAAACCTTTGGATGAATAGAATCACAAAAAGCAGAAATTTGTGTGGTTTGGTGATGCAGAAACAATATTTATAATAAATACCGCTTTTTTCATACTCTCACATTGTCATTCGCTAAGCTATGTTCAAAATTTAAAGTCTCCAGCTTATCGGGAAGTTAGTTTAAAATCAATCAGTAATTTCCACCCGAACAGACACACGAAAGCGAGTTTAATAAAAACGTAGTAAAATGTTTTTGAATTTAGACATTGAATTTAAAATATAAATTCTTATTCTGTAAATGTCGCCTCAATAATTCTCAGGGTTTATTATTTTACGCTTTACAAAATGTTCTTAAACATCAGTTAAGCTTGTTTGGAGACTCGTGACCTATAAACTACCGACGCGTCTCGTCTATCAAACGTTATTCCGACGACAAATCGCCGATGTCGCCACCTCTGTTAACTTTTTGATTTATTATGGATCATTTATACATTTCTTCTTTTACTTTTTGCTTTTAGTCTTTATTTTTTAGGTACTGACAAATTTTCTTCATAACTAACTGCGTTAAAGGAAGTCGATATTTTTTTACTATTTTGACAGTTGTTTTAACAACTAAATAATTTCTTGATTCGAAATTAATCTATAAATTCAAAGTCGTATATTATTTATTTTTTAAATCGAATCTCCTAAGATAAGAACCTAATCTTGAATTTCGTAAATTATATTGAGCAGCATCTAAGGCGCGAGGCTCTGTATCCACTTGACAATCTTCCAAGTGCGACAATTTCAACCAATTATGACCTTTTGACATAAACCTACCCAGCCCAGCAGTGAGCCTTTTATACTTCAATAACTTGTTCATAGTTTAATGCTACATTCTTTTTATATTAAATATTGGTAGTAAATAATACAGTTCTCTAAAATTCTCGTATTTTTGTTTTACGAGTGTTTGAGTAAAATCATAATTTCCGATATCGTATAAAGCGTAGACATTACATAGTTTTCAACTAATGACGTAGGATTAGTATCTAATTACCAACTTTAAAAAGAGAAAATAATTTCTGGTCCACTTTTTATAGTCAGTGAAGTTGCCACCTCACCCGCTCGTGATGACCTGCTTCTAGTTGGCTCGGCAGATGTTGCCCTTTACGGAAGGTAGCGCGATAAATAAGAAGCTTTGAAAATAAAATTTATTACTCGAATACAGCGCTGCCTATGGTGCCTATAATTTGAGATTTTTCTGGAACTAAATTAACATAATTACGTTTTAAATATGAGTCTTTGTTCCATAAATATAGATTTTATTAAAAACTTAACTACAGCCCCACCTATCGGATCCTAACATACCTATGAACCATTTTCTTCAATTAGTCAAATCGATCAGAAGTAACACGATTATTAACAAACGCACCAACGATTATGCCTATATATTTTAAATAAATCTAAAACCTGAATCGTGGGTTCAAATCCGCCATTCGACTATTGTCTTAAACCACTCTTAACACAAGATTTTTAAGGTTACAAGTGGTTAAAGGGAATGTTAGTAACGTTAATAACATTTCTAGTATTCTTTAAATAAAAATAAATAAAACAAAGATAAGTCTTAAAATAAATATATATTTTGGATATGGATATAGATACAAGTCCAGCAGTGAAATACTTACAGGCTGGCTACCAGGACAAAAGATACTTTATTTTTATGTTGTAGATTTAAACAGTTAACAGAAACAACATCGTGAAAGTAACCAGGAATAAAGCATCCGCACTGTGGTGACAAATAAGGAAGCGATATTGAAAATATCAGAAAGATCACTCCCGATAGGTAGCACTGAAGCCATATTACAGTTCACGCTCGACGTACATAAAATCACGACGGGGAACATCGTCAAATATGAGCGATATTAGATACTGTCATCGTCAATCCAAATGTCAAGCGGAGCGATTAGGGTAAATCCTTCTTACAACGGCAGAGGCTTACGATGGAATGGGCTATATTCCAGACTGGAAATTTAGCGTTAAATTAATTACAAATACATTACTCTACCATCAAATAAAAATAACATGATACATACAATTCCAGAGCCATACCTACTAAATATTTGATGATTGCGGGTAATGTACCCGACCAGTATTACGACGAGTATAAAATGACGTGAAACGCCTGTCAGTTAATACTCGTACCTTGTGTAACATCACGTGGCGCATATTTATAACAATTTATAACAAAACTAGCTGCAGCTGCAGAGCCCCGCAGTTTCACCAGTGTATAATTTAAGAAATCACTGATTGATTGATTAATTTATAAGACTTCAGTATAGACAATATTTTAGTAACATTTTTAGTTAGTATTAAAAAAAAATTGGTTATCTCGGTATTCATCGGGCGGCTAGGGATATGCGTCGATCGCACGACGAGTCGAGTGTTACATTAGTTTAATTTTACATTGTCTCTTTAACTTTTCGTCCAAATAAAGGGCAAAATTTATCTTCATAAAACTGTATTGATGATGAAGTAACTTTCACCATGCCTCACGCTCATAAGTCACTTTTTAATTTTTACTAATTTTTGCTCACAGAATGCATTATTGTGGCTTATGTGTAAGAAATAGACATATGATATCGCGTACTTTTTTTTTTGATGGAGTAAAGATCAATACTTTTGTAGAATATTGTATTTAAGTACGTATCACTAACCATTCTAACACCGCACGCGGATAAAGCAGTTCGGGAGCGCTTTTTCTTCAGACTTGCTTAACAAAAATCAATACTATCAAGGCTAGCTGGGAAATGTAGCCTAATGCTAGATAATTATTTATTGCAATTAATTAATAAAAAAAATATTTATCGAATATAGCATATTGCAGCAACAAAGTTAACAATAACAAATTAGCAATAGCTGTGTGTCGGGATTCAGTTCCTTCCCATATCCATAAAGTTACAATTACAGAATGTCTCGTTACAAATCAGAACAAGATAATAAAATAAATAAAAACATTTGCAAATGTAAATAAAAATATGTGTGCGTATGTGCGTTGTATGTAATGCAAACATAATGCGTGTATCTGTACAGTGCGCGCGCGTGTGTGTGTGTGTGTGTGCGTGCATGCGTGCGTGCGTGCGTGCGTACGTGCGTGCGTGCGTGCGTGAGTGCGTACGTGCGTGCGTGCGTGCGTGCGTGCGTGCGTGCGTACGTGCGTGCGTGCGTGCGTGAGTGCGTACGTGCGTGCGTGCGTGCGTGCGTGCGTGCGTGCGTGCGTGCGTACGTGCTTGCGTGCGTGCGTGCGTGCGTGCGTGCGTGCGTGCGTGCGTGCTTGCGTGAGTGCGTGCGTGCGTGCGTGTGTGCGTGCGTGCGTGCGTGCGTGCGTGCGTGCGTGCGTGCGTGCGTGCGAGCGTGCTTGCGTGCGTGCGTGCGTGCGTGCTTTCGTGTGTGCGTGCGTGCGTGCGTGCGTGCTTGCGTGCGTGGTGCGTGCGTGCGTGCGTGCGTGCGAGCGTCCATGCGTGCTTGCGTGCGTGCGTGCGTGCGTTTGTGCGTGTGTGCGTGTGTGCGTGTGTGCGAGTGTGCTAGTGTGCGAATGTGCGAGTGTGCGAGTGTGCGTGTGTATGTGAGTGTGTGAGTGTGTGTGTGAGTGTGTGAGTGTGTGCGTGTGTGAGCGCGTGTGTGTGTGGGTGTGTGTGAGTGTGTGTGTGTGTGTGTGTGTGTGTGTGTGTGTGTGAGTGTGTGAGCGTATGAGTGTGTGAGTGTGTGAGTGTGTGTGTGTGTGTGTGTGTGTGTGTGTGTGTGTGTGTGTGTGTTTTGGGTAAAAATATTTTTTATAATCGGAGTGGTAGTTCCAGAGATTTGCGTGTTTAAGCAAATAAAAAAAAATCTTCCGCTTTATTATATTAATATTATAGTATAGATACATGAAATCTATACAAATAAATAAAAGGAAGTATGTACGGTACTAATAACTAAAATACAATTTTTAAGTTTTTTGTCTGTCTGTCTGTCTGTCTGTCCGTCTGTCTGTCCGTCTGTCCGTCTGTCTGTCTGTTTGTTCCGGCTAATTTCCGAAATGGCTGGACCGATTTTGATGGGATTTTCACTGGCATATAGCTGATGTCACAAGGAATAACTCAGGCTACTTTTATTTTAGAAAAAGAATTAGGGTTCCGCGCGAAAAAATTAAAACCCCAAATAACACGTTGGCGAAGTCGCGGGGAACAGCTAGTAATATAACATAATATAATATATTTGTACGAATTCATTTTTAAGTATAACAATAGAAACAGAATGTTGAAGTCATTGAAAGTAGAGACATGCTAAAGAAATAAACTTAAGTGGCTACTCTTAAAGAATTAAACGACATTAGAAATAAAATATTCAATAGTGAGTGAAAAAAAAAACATATGTACATCCCTCTACTAGGTTCAGGCAACCTATCATTCATTACGCTACTTCTAGAGACTTGAAACATCCTAGAAATGTTTTCAATTTCTTAGAAATGCTAATTTTTGAGCATGCGGTAAATCCAATTAAAACTCCAATTCAATCAGATCGCAATTGGTTTGTTCGCATAATATGAAACACGGCTATTGTCATACTACGGTAAAGTGTAAAACGCTTAATGATATACCCACATATGCACATGATATAAATATGTACTCTGCGTATTTATTTATTTTTTTCACTTTTTATTACCACATAAAAAGTACCATCTTTCAAATCAAAAAAGAATCATCAAAATCGGTTCAAATAGAAAAAAGTTATGAAGTAACAAAAAAAAAAAACACACAAAAAAAAATTAAAGGTAAAATTTGGTACAACCGACTTCAATATAAATTATTAAGAACAACTCAAAAACTATTGGTCAGACCTTAATCAAATTTATTAGCACCACATGAAAAGCACCAGCTTACAAATAAAAAAAAGAATAATCAAAATCCGTTTCATTACATTAAAATTAAAAAAAAAAAACTACAAAAAAAAGAGTACCTCCTTCTTTTTGAAGTCGGTAGAAAAAAATTCAGTCCAATTGAGTAACTCCTCCTTTTGCAAATTGGTTAAAAGTGGTTATAACAACAATGATAGCTTCTGGTTTATCCAGGATTTAATTTCTCTCATCTGCTAGTTACAAAGTTAAAAAAAGAACCGGTTTGTTGTTAACTACTGTTACTATAGCAAATACTCGTAAAAAGCAGTCACTGTTATTGTATTTTATGTGGTTAATGTTAATTTTATGGTAACTAACATACACTTCATAAAGGCCCAATAAACTTAATGATAATTGCGTCATATTGACTTTCTAACCTATAACCTCGGATTAAGAAATTCAGTAGTATCATTCAACTCGAATAAAACAATCAAGATATCTCTTGTGATAGTTCGTTCACGTATTCAAAGTACCGTTACAGCCTATTAAAGTCCCCTGCTGAATATAAGCCTCCCCCATATCTTGCCTCAGGGAGATATTTGCCAAAGTTGCCACCCTTGGCAAGCGGGATGGCAAACGCATTTTTTAATTCTTAGTCGTAAATAGAAAGACGCTGCTGCCCGTCTCCTGATTTGTTTCCCTCTGTCGCCTCTTACGACACCCATGATATGGGGTAGTGGATATTTTTACGCTACCACTACACGAGTACCGTTCAATAAAAAATCAACTTTCAGTGACTATATTAAATCTGACGGTGAGATTTATACGAAATTCACATAAAGTTTTTGCTATCTCCGCACCTACGAAATTTTCTCTTTGAGCTTGCAGCGCTGAAGCAAAAAGCAAATGCTGCTGACAGGCTCTTTATAAGGGCTCTCGCTTTTGGTTCGTTAGCCAAATTAACGTGTTAGCCCGGAACCGGTTTCCAGTTTCACGAGCGTCTTTCTCACAGAAATGACTTTACATTTTTTGCTAACCTTTGGACGCGACGCAATAAATGGTTTTCTTATTTTTATTTCGTATTCCCAGAATTGCCTAGAACTTTAATATTTAATTTAACACGGTAAAATTATATATAAAAGATCATTTCAAATAACCTTCTTCGTTTGAAGTTGGCTGCACGTGTCCATGTGCTGCAGTAGCCACTTATCATCAGGTGGATTGTAAGTGCGTTTGTCACCTCAGTTTTATAAACAAATATCACTGAAGTACTTGCGTAGATGAAAAGTAGATACCATCGTTACCACTTTGGTCCTTAAAGTTAAAAGTTATAAAAACTATGTATTCCTCATACTGTACGTTTCTATGGCTCTACCCATAGCTCTCACCACGCTACCAAAGGTTTGCTGGCAGAGAATGCCTTTTCGGCATTAAGTTAGCCTTTGTACAAAATTGTATTGAGTGTAATGAAGAATTTTCTATCGATCTATTTACGTTTCTTAATACTGTTGCTTCTTGGAATGAAATAATATAGAACTTTGTACTTCCCAGTTTATTTAAAAACGCATTTTGTTTTATTATCGATTTACCGTAGCGGTACGCAATTTCTTGAGAAATTTTCTTCGCCACCATACAACGCTTCCGACACGATACTTTCTGAGGTTTTGCTATCTTGTTCTCTTGAGAAATAAAGTTTAATTAAAGAGCTATTCCACAAAAGATTTGCACTTTAGTTTCGCCGTCTTTTTCTAAAGTATTTAGCTTAGTTATATTAACATTAAAGAAAAATATAAAATATTAATATGAACATAAATTATAAATATGCGTAAACAATTTTCATGCAAAATTTTGATGAAAGTATTGATGGTACTTACATGAGTAAAATAATAGTAATAAACTTCGACTCCAGCGTCCGCCAACACCTCTGCGAAATAGTTAGTGGGACATACGAAGAAGTAGTCACCAACCACATCCGCAATCATCTTTTGATTCAAATAGCCGTCTGTGATTTCTTCCCAGTCTGTGTACTAAAAAAAAAATCATATATTATTCAAACATTTCTTCGTGCGTAGAAATTTCAAGACCTTTGAAAAATCTTATTTAAGAAAGTTTTATGAAATTTTAATGCTCCATGTCGATTACCGAATCTCATTATAATATTTGTCCTCACACTGTCACTGTATTAGACCGACAGGGTACCTATATTATCATCATCGTTATTAAAGCTTATCAAAAGTTCAAGCCTCATAGGGCAGGATATTTGCCATTGTAGAAACGCTCGGCAGTGCCACTACAGACGTGCCAGAGAAATATACATACATCTCATACATACGTACATATTCTCGAAGAACATTTCGCCCTTCTGGGGCAGAGATAAAAAAGGAATAACTGTCATTATTTCGCTATTTTTCTTAGGATCTTTTAAATGAAAAAAAAATTATTAAATTTTTCATATCATTTTACTCATTATAGATTAACTGGAAATTATATGTCATACCTTACGTGATTTTAAATCAAAGGCAAGTTCCTTATATGACAGATAGGATAGGATAGGATATGAATTAAAATTATTCTTTTTTATAAAAAGTTAAAGTCAACTTCAAAGAACTTAATGGAAATACAAACTTTGAGTCTGAGGTCAAGGCAAAGTGTAGAAAAATCAAAGCACCGACTTCAGAATGTAAAATTATATGATTCCTTTTAGTTCTTTTTAGTCTGTATTTTTATAGTTAGTTTAATTTTTGATCCTTTTGAATATACTAAAGAATATCACAATCTCAACTACGTCATAACAGTTACATTAAAATCCCCTATCTTAGCACATATTGGACTGGAATTTTTACCAAAAATTTGTGTTAATATTGACGCGTTGTGTAACTGAAAATGTACTCAGAACATATTCAATTTCTGGAAACATGCAATTTTCCTCGTAAGGTTTCTCTACAACGATGAATACCACATATTCATTATAGTCACATACGTTTATTTTGCTGTATTTTACATCAGCGGAAATTACATATAACTAACAAACACGCCAAAGTAATATAATAAATACAATGATGTATCAGAGATTTCCATACAGGGAATGTAAGATTATATCAACGAAAAGAATAAAGATTTCTTCAAAACTCTGTAATGGAAACTTCGTTTTCATGTTAGCTAAGTAATGGAATTCTTGTACGAAGCAAACTCTGACAGGAAATAACAGGCTCAAATAAATCGAGGACTCTTTAAGAAAGCGTTCAATTGTATGAGTACATCGTCAATAATATTAAGAAATGTTTAACCTTATATCTGGTGACGCTATAGTATACCTTGCTCGCATTGTTAATGAGTACCTAACGGTTATAAAAGTTACAATATCAAAACTGGACTACTTGTTTAATTCAAAAGATTTATCAAAATTAATTATATAAATAAAACGACAAATTAATAATAAATAAATTATATAAGTAAATGATTCAATTTTATTTGTAAATCTTATTATTCATAAGATCAGAGCTAATAGTATAACAAAACCTCATATTATTAAATATTACTTCATATTATTATATATCATATACGCTTTCATTATTCTGAGCTGCTATATTTCTAAAGGTAAGGTATCAAAAATATAGTAACGGCAGTAGATTTTTAAAGGTAGCAGAGATTTACTCTTTATTTCAAACGAGGCCATGGCTAAAATATTTTGGCTTCACAGCCTACCGTAGGAATCAGTAATTCTGTTAAAGACACTAGGGAAACCAATTTATCAATAAACATTATGGAATGTATCATATTTGTATTATGGCATAAATTACACATTATATTTAAATACAATTTTAAAATTATCTTCGTAATTTCTCAGTGATAAAATGTATGCAATAGGTTATCTAAAGGATATTCAATATAGGTTGGATATATAGGATGCCCAATAAGTATCCAATAGAGATTAATTAAAATTTGTCAAAATTGTTTCACTAACAGTGAAAAGAGTTGACAAATACGATTTACTTTCTTGTATATCCATTTTAATTTTGACGAAACAATAAATAAATCAATTACGTATCAATTGAAAGAAACAGCTTTTCGAAATTTAGATAATCCATTAAATACTCCTTTTGTTTTTAATAAAAAAAGGACACATAAATACGTATGATCTGATTGTGATACGTTTCACGTGATAATACATGATCATCACTACTTAAGAACATTCATCCGGAACACTGTAGTAAATACAGGTGCATAGCGTGCTTTTTAATAAAGAGTAGGCTCATATCTTGGTTTTTATCGGAGAAGGCCACGGGCGACGGTATACTTCACAAAGTAGTCACGTCTAATATTGTAATGATCTCGTAAATCGCACACTGGCAGAAAACTGGCGGAATGATGTTGTTGTAATTTTGAAATGATATATGAGAAAAATATTCCTTAAGAGTAAATTGTGCAATGTAGAGTTGTAACAGTTGAACCGACATAAAATAATGTCTCGCTCTACTAAGCATGCTGAACTTCTTAGTTACCAATTTGACCTTTCCTTCCAGATGATTCGACACTGAACGTCACTCAATATGAATGATATTTGATATAAATATATAACGTAAATAAAGATATTAGATAAATAAAATAAATACAAAATATTAAAATATTGAAAATGAAGATTCAATTATCAAAGTGTTACGTGGTAAAGCCACGTGCAGCTGAATTATGTGTGCACCACGAAAAATTCTGCTCGACCGGGGTAGGACCGCGCTCGTACATAATAGCAACATACTAATAACGTCTTTCCTGTGGTAAATGATAAAAACTAGACGCCATTTTTACCGACAGTGCATCTGCATTTAGATTCTTAATTGAATATGAATTTTTTTCGTGGTAGTGCCATGCTGCAGCTATATTATGGTTGTAGCACGAATGGGTCGGCTCGACCGGGGAAAGACCACGCTCTCACAGAATACCAGTGTCAAATAGGAGCTTAACGCTGCTATGTTTCGTATGGTGAGTGTAGAGAACCGGAGACCCTTTTTACTGGAAAAGAGGCATTCCATCTTTAGTCCTAACGGGTGACAACGCATCTGCGTTTTGATTCGCAAACGAAGATAAATGTAGATGTCTATGGGCCACAGCAACCACTCACCATCAGGTGGACTGTGTGCTCATTTGTCACTCGATCCTATAAAAAAATATACCTGTAGATGGCAATTGTACTGTGTGCTAATTCATCACTCTTTTCCTTAATTAAAGATATAAAAACGAATACTTTAAAAATTGTTTTAATCCTCAGGGGTGAATATGCATCGACATTTTGATTATTTTTTTTCTTTTTTTTATAGGATAAGGGTGACACAGTCCACCTGATGGTAAGTGGTTGCTGTGGCCCATAGACATCTACATCTATCTTCGATTACGAATCAAAATGCAGATGCGTTGTCACCCGTGAGGACTAAGATGGAATGCCTCGTTTCCAGTAAAAAGGGTCTCCGGTTCTCTACACTCACCATACGAAACACAGCAGCGTTAAGGTGCTATTTTACGCTGGTATTCTGTGAGAGCGTGGTCCTTCCCCGGTCGAGCCGACCCATTTGTGCTACAACCATAATATAGCTGCAGCATGGCTCTACCACGTATAAATTCTCAATCGAGGATATCAGTTAATGTCTATGGACAGCAGCATCTATTTACCATTATTTTAACTGTATGCTCGTTTGTTACTTTTACTTCATTGTATGAAAGACCTTGCTCAGAAGTAAAAACACATCTGCGTTTTGATTCTTAATCGAGGATTGATAAAGCTGTCTATGAACTATGGCATCCACGTCCATATGAGGTGGACAGCGCGCTCGTTTATTATGAGGTTCCGCCTCTTAAATAGGTAAATAAAAAAATGATAAAAACCAAAGATACTGCTGACATTGAATACACATAATAGGTTAAATAATAAATCACCACATCACGAACAGAATAATTTTTCAAGGCAGAGTGAACAACACTTTACATCATTACAAGTAATTTCGAATGGGATATCCTCTTTAGTCGTTTCTTCGTATTCGCAAGCAAATAAGAACTCTGACCTTACACATTGCTACTGAATGCACCGCTATGTAGGAGTATTACTAAATTATCTTTTTTATTATATACTTATCGTTTTCACACGTAATTACCGGGGGTTTTGTATGCTTTTTAAATACAATTAATGTGTCGTCATCGTACATGAAATATATATAGGAAGAAGGAAACGAATCTTTCTGAAATAAATACTTAAACCCCACTTAGCTATTTATCGAAATCAGCACTAGCGTAAGGTGCAGTATTGAAATGCTAAAAGTAAAAGAATATAAAAAAGCACCATTAAACAGAAAATTGTTATAACAAAATTAACACAAACAATACAATAAATGAAAATGATTATTTGTCTCAAAACAGTTACAAGGATTATAAATGAGAGTAAGTAATTAATTGAGTAGTAAGTAATTAATTAGTAAGTAATTGATAATACTTGTGCCGTGTAGTGGCGGTCAAGAATACCACTACCCCATATCCTCCCGTGGGTGTCGTAAAAGGCGACAAAGGGAAACAGGCAGGAGATGGGCAGCAGCATCTTCCTGATAATAGCCAATATTACAATAAAAAAACTGCGGTTGCCAACCCGCTCGCCAAGCGTGGCAACTATGGCAAATACCCCCCTATGAATGTAACAAAGAGACGGCCCCCAGTCCCCGGCGGCCCCGCTATTCCTGGCTACGGTGGCGACCATGGTAACGGCGGGGCAGGGGGTGCTAAGAATCTCCGGTGGAGGTTCGGTTGCCACCTTAGACGACTCGACCTGGCAACATACAACGCACGCACCCTGAGGACTGACGAGAAGATCGTGGAGCTGAAAGAAGAGATAGACAAGTTGCGCTGGCATATTATAGGATTATCCGAAGTCCGAAGAGAGGGGGAGGACACGGTAATCCTCGAATCCGGCAACTTGCTCTATCACCGGGAGAGCGAACATCTGTCCCAAGGAGGTGTCGGATTTATCGTCCACAAGTCTCTCGTTAACAACGTTGTAAAGATCGGGAGTGTGTCGACGAGGGTTGCGTACCTTATACTCAGAATCACCAAACGGTATTCGCTGAAGGTCATACAGGTTTACGCACCAACCTCGGCACACCCCGATCAGGAGGTGGAGGAAATGTATGAGGATATCTCTAGAGCCATGCATTCCTCCAAAACCCAATATACGGTGTTAATGGGAGACTTCAATGCAAAACTAGGCACAAGAGAGAACGGTGAGCTGAAAGTAGGGAAATTTGGAATAGGGCAACGGAATCCAAGGGGCCAGCAGCTGGCCGACTTCATGGAGAAAGAGGGACTCTTTATGATGAACTCTTTCTTCCAGAAGCGGCCCCACAGGAAGTGGACCTGGTCGAGCCCCGACGGTTCGACAAAAAATGAGTATTGACTTCATTATGACGACCAGACGACAACTGTTCAGTGATGTCTCCGTGATCGCGAGGGTGAAAACTGGTAGCGATCACCGAATGGTTAGAGGCACACTGAACCTAAACGTTAAGTTGGAGAGGTCTCGTCTAATGAAGTCAACGCTCCGTCCCCCTCGTGCTCTGTTCCAAAGTCCCGAAACCTTTCAGCTCGAGTTACAAAACCGTTTTCAGTGCCTAGAAGACTGCAATGAAGTGGACGATATGAATGACAAGCTCGTGGAAACTGTCCATGCGGTCGGAGCTAAGTTCTGCAAGACCCGCCGCAGAAGAACACAAAAACTCTCCGATCACACTCTTAATCTCATGGCTGTTAGACGGGAGATGAAGCTACATTCTTCAACAGACTTGACAGCATACAGGCATCTGAACAGACAGATCTCCAAATGCATGCGGCGGGACTTACGCAACTTCAATACAGCTCATATTGAAGAAGCGCTCGAGCGGAACCAAGGCGCCAAAGTCTTTGCCAGAGATCTGTCTGCCAGAAAGAGCCACCTGTCAAAGCTGAAGACAGGATGTGGCAGCATCGTTTCCGGGACACCTGAGATTTTGAGTGAGATTGAGAGGTTCTATGGGCAGCTGTACACGTCATCGTTGGAGCCACACGCAAGTGTGAGTAACGATCCAAGAGCGTGTCTCATCCGACACTATTCCGAAGATATCCCGGACGTCAGTCTGAGCGAGATTAGAATGGCTCTCCAGCACATTAAAAACGGTAAGGCCCCAGGCGAGGATGGAATTACAGCGGAGCTTCTGAAAGCGGGTGGAAGACCGGTACTTGAAGTCCTTCAGAAGCTCTTTAATTCCGTCCTCCATGGTGGCATTACACCGGAGGCGTGGAGCAGAAGTGCGGTGGTCTTGTTCTTCAAGAAAGGTGACAACGCTCTCTTGAAGAACTACAAACCGATTTCCCTTCTGAGCCGCGTCTACGTGCTGTTTTCGAGAGTCATTACGAATCGTCTCGCGCGCAGACTTGACGACTTCCAGCCTCCCGAACAAGCCGGTTTCCGAAAGGGCTTTAGCACCATAGACCACATACATACCCTTCGGCAAATTGTACAGAAGTCCGAAGAGTACAATTTGCCACTATGTCTGGCGTATGTGGACTATGAGAAAGCCTTTGATTCCGTCCAAATTTGGGCGGTGCTGCAGTCCCTTCAGCGGTGCCAAGTTGACTGTCGGTATATCGAAGTGTTGAAGTGCTTGTACAGTAGGGCTACGATGGCTATCCGAGTACAGAACCAGAGTACGAAACCTATTCAATTGCAGAGAGGTGTAAAACAGGGTGACGTCATATCCCCGAAACTCTTCACCGCTGCATTGGAAGACGTTTTCAAGCTTCTGGACTGGAAAGGATACGGTATCAACATCAATAGCGAGTACATCACTCACCTTCGATTTGCCGACGATATAGTCCTTATGGCAGAATCGCTGGAGGACCTAAGCACTATGCTCAATGACCTCGATAGTGTTTCCCAACGGATAGGTCTTAAGATGAACATGGATAAAACAAAGATCATGTTCAATGTCCATGTCACACCTATGCCGGTAGTTGTTGGGAGCACTAAGCTCGAAGTTGTTGACGAGTATGTTTACCTGGGACAAATAGTCCGACTAGGTAAGTCCAACTTCGACCGAGAGGTCAATCGACGGATTCAACTCGGCTGGGCAGCGTTCGGGAAGCTACGACACATCTTCTCGTCAGACATACCTCAAAACCTGAAAACGAAATTGTACAACCAGTGCGTGTTGCCAGTGATGACTTATGGAACTGAGACGTGGTCCTTCATTGCTGGCCGTATGAGGAAGCTCAAGGTCGCTCAGCGAGCTATGGAGAGGGCTATGCTCGGAGTTTCTCTGCGTGATAAACTTAGGAATGAGGATATCCGCAGTAGAACCAGAGTAACCGATATAGCCCAACGGATTAGTAAGCTGAAGTGGCAGTGGGCCGGCCATATAGCTCGAAGAACCGACAACCGATGGGGAAGAAAGGTTCTCGAGTGGCAGCCTCGTACCGGTAGGCGAAGTGTAGGGCGTCCCCCCACGAGATGGAGTGACGACCTGGTAAGACATGCAGGAAGTCGATGGATGCAGGTGGCTCAGGACCGTGCTTTGTGGCATTCTTTGGGGGAGGCCTATGTTCAGCAGTGGACTTGTGAAGGGCTGTAATGATGATGAATGATGATATTACTTGGGTCGGGGCGATAAATCTAGAATTTTATTATTTTTTTCCCCAATAGAAGCATCAAATTGACACTAAATAGATATTCTATCGAAATAAACCAACTTCAATACTTACTTGAAACACGATTGCTTCTCTCTTAATTTTGGAAAATTCTTTGAAAATTGTATCGATAATCTCAAGAAACTTTTCTCGTTGTAGAAAACTTGGGCCGTCTTTTTCGAAGTAATCCAAGAAGTCATAGAGTAAGAAATATGTACCTGTAATTGAAAAGGATAGTTAATTTTTATAAAAATCCTGCTATATATGTTATATTTAAATAAAACTCGTCATTGTAATTAAATTAATAAAAATAATGTCCCATCTTTATAATTATAAACATTGGTAACTATTGTCATAAGTAAAAAATTCAAAGAAAAGTTAATACACAACGCGCCTTTTTAAACAAAAACTGTACGTGTTATGTACCTTAGAAAATATTACGTAATATATCGAAAATATTGTTGCTTTCTGCATTAGCGATAGAAGATATAATGAAAAAAAATATATTAATTCGCCAATAATTATAAAATATAAAGTAAAAATATATTTGCAATAAATTATAAACAGATTAGTTATTTTTAAGATTTTTTTAAAGAGTGGGGGCAAACGAGCATACGTCTCACCAGACAAATTGCAACAAATGCAACACCAGGAAAATTGCAGGTGCGTTAACAGTCTTTTAGAAAGGAGTAAGCTCTTTTCTTGAAGGTCCCTAAGTCGTATCGGTCGGTAAAAATCGCCTGTGGAAAACTATTCCACAGAGAGGTTGTATGCGGAAGAAAACTCCTAGTGAAACGTACAGTGGTGGACCGCCAAGCATCCAGATGGTGTGGATAGAATCGGGAGTTCTTCCGCGATGTGCGTTCGTGAAATTTGGCGGCTGGGAATAATTCGAACAATTTTTCAGAGCACTCTCCGTGGTAGATGTGAGAGAAAATGTAAAGGGATGCAACATCTCTTCGCAGCACCAATGAATCTAGCTGATCGGATAAGACTCGGTCTTCGACAATTCGAGCCGCTCTGCGCTGGATGCAGTCAAGTAGAAGGAGTGGCACTTTGGAGCCCCAGCCCAGAGATGGGAACAGTATTTCATGTGAGGCCGAGCCTACTCCTTGTAAAGCTGCAGGTGATGTGCTGGCATGAAATACTGTCCCACTCTGCTGAGCACGAAAAGCTTTTTAGAGGCCGATATGGCCTTCTCTTCCAAGTAACCACGAAACTGCACGTCCATCGATAGGTCGACGCTGAGAATTCCGATACAAAGGGGATTTTTTAGCGGTAAACGTGCAAACTTGTGTCTTCTGAAACTAAACTGGACTAGATTTAGTCGCCCCCAAACTTTGTTCCAGACTTTGTTCAGCAAAGACTCGACTTCAAACACAATTTTGTTCCGGTACTTGGCGACGTTTTCCCGAGAAATATTGGCACGGCCGGTGTATAGAGCATCACCAGTGCCGATTTGCAATATATTATTTATATGCAGAAGAAACAGCGTTGGTGAAACAGCCTTGTGGAACACCGGCATTAATAGGCTTGTAATCGTACCGTCTACAACGACCTTGATCCTGCGATCTGAATAAAAGCTGGTGATCAAATTGCACAATTACTCGGGAAGCCCATAGGAAGGGAGCTTCAATAGAAGCGCTTTGTGCTAAGCCCGATCGAAGGCCTTCGCAAGGTCCAATCTAACAGCCAATGCCTTCCCCTTGGACTCTACTACCTTCGCCCATCTATGAGTCAGGTAGACTTGAAGATCACTCGCTAATCGACCCGACAAAAATAGTATTGGCGGTAACTAATCAGCTCGTCATCTTCAAAATACCGCATGAGCTGGCAGTCTATAATGGTTTCCATTATTTTGGAGAACAAGGGAGTGATGGCGATATGCCTGTAGTTAGACGGGTCTAAGTGGTCGCCTTTTTTAGGGATCGAGTGGACAAAAGCCGTCTTCCATGATTTCGGGGCCTACGCCTAGTAGTACCGGAAAAGACGCGTTAGAACCGGTACCAACTCTGGAGCACACGTCCTCAGCAAAATTGGGGGGATTCCGTCAGGCCCACTCGACTTGTGGATATCCAGAAAGAGAAGTGCTTTGCGAACCGAGCACTATGTGAACACTACATCCGGCATGAAGCACTTACAACGCGGTATAGTCGGCGGTGTGCTCTCCCGTCATCAAGAGTCGAGTTGGACGCAAAGAAAGAGCCTAGCAGATCAGCTTTCTCCATTGCGGCATTGGCCAGTGTGTCGTTCTCACTCTGCAGAGATGGAAGAGATGGCTTGGATAGCCTTGGCAAGAGACAAGAGTGCACGGGTTCCCGAAGGAAGGCGAACTAGTTTCTCGCCAATTCTGCCTATGTACTCTGACTTTGCCTTGGCAATGACTCGCGGAATTATACTTCGTTTACATCCCGGGATGTTGATGCATCAGCCCAGGCCTTTGCTATTTGTCATTTAGCCAGCGTGATGCTATTTTATAGGAAAGACTAAACCATGGCTGAGATCTGCCTCCGAATAGGCACCACAGACGAAGGAATAAAAAGTTCCATACCCTGAAGTACCACATCAGCAACAGAATTAGCAACAACGTTGGGATCGCAGCAGAAGGTCCAACAGGAAAGGTGTATGATCCTCCATATCTGGAATCCGCGTAGGCGAAGTAATTGAGTGAGACCATATGCCAAGATAAAATCATGAACAAGTCGCCTCGCATAATCGGTTAAACGTGAACCGAGCTATTCGGCGTGGTGGGCGTTAAAATCTCCGAGGATTACGACCTCTGCGGATGGGATCTGCCGTAGCAAGGAATCTGTAGAATGACTACTACTCTTCAACCCCTCCTAATGAAGGAGGGGTTGAAGAGTCAGTTTGTTTCGGCATTACAGCTATGGGACCTATAGAAACAAACATTTATTTGCACATCTTTGTCAAGGCGGTTAAGTTACGTCGCATAAAATATTTAGCTTTGATGCTACATAACCTAACAACATCAATGAAACATGCATTCATATGCAATAAAGGCATGACCTCTCTGACAAGCGAGTTCATTAAAAATAAAGTTACAGAGTGCTCCCCATATCACGAAGTTTGAATTTACCTACACTATTTACATTCACAATTACGTTCATCGTGAGATAATGTGAAAATAGTTTCATTTGTAAGATTCCTAATTTAAGATATTTTATTCACATATGCCTGCTGCGACGAAACCAATTTGATATCAATAAATGCCAAGCTATCCCACTATCTATGATAGACATCAGTTTCAACGGAAATGGTAATGACGAGTTCAATTTAACATAGTCAGAATACAGACGGAGAGACCAGACGCTCATCGGATATCCGCTTAGTATCCAACATGCAATTACTTTAAACATTATTTATTTCCCTATTGTAATTTATGTTTACAATACATAAGTTCTTCACTAAATTAGATAACGTCGTAAAGTAGAACGCTGAACAATTTGAAATAATAAGATTCAGGTGGCACTGGTACCCCACGTTTTCGAGAAGTTGCTCTTATCTGGCTGGGCAAGCGGGGCTGTGTTTAGGAGTGGGGTGCATGGCAACTAGGTACCGGGGATGAGTAAGGGGGACCACCTAGCTACGTGGGCGAGTCTGTAGTACCTAGTAGTACGGATAGAAATCCACAACGTGATATTGTTGTGTCTACATAGGTTTGCGCAGGCGTGCGCCACCCCGCCGTACAGTTACAGCAAATATTCGAGCCCCCGACACTCAAACGACCTCGAACTCCGCTCCCGATATTGATAAATCGTGTTTTTAAGTTATCCTTATTATCAAAGCTTAAAGTAATAAAACATTTTCTTAACGTTAAAAGTGAAATTAAGGTGCTACAGTTGGGCATAAAACTCCCATTTCTGGGAGGGTTCCATAAGAATTAATATACATAATTATTATTTAATTTAACGTCTTAAATATTACGTAATAATGCTTAAGTATTCTGAATCTCAATTTATGTCAAAATTTATCATTCAATGTATTCTAACCTTATGTGTGGCTTTAATTTAAAAAAAATCATTAGGCTATGTTTTACTTAGCACGTATATTAAATTTAAAAAAAATTGTATTAAGATCCAAGACTTTGCATAAGCGAATATAAAGTACCTACATTGTATATGTAACCGTAATGTGACAGCATGCATAATAATTTCCAGAAAATGCTAATTTCGCACAATATTTAAAAAATATTCTATCTTTTTAAGAAGAAATTTTAACTTATAAAGTAAATACTTTGCTAATTCCATAAACATTTGAAATTAGTTTCGCCCATGATTAAGCCTAGCAAGCAAGAGCTGGTTTGAGGAGAAAATGATACCAGTATATATTTACATACCTTCATCTTGATTACTACCAAGAAGAACTTCATTGTTATGAAAATTTCCCTCTTTCATCATAGTTTCTGGATCTTTTGGTAGAAACACACCATCAACAGTTGGAGCCGATGGAAATCCTAGTATACCAGTATATGAATTCCACTGTTGCACTGATATCGTTTTAGCATCCACTCCACGCATACAATCCATCACTAGGCTCGGGTCTACCGCCAGAAGACTACTATTGCAGTTACAGTCATCAACTAGGACTTTTCCTATATCTTGAGCTCTCTCTCCTGTCATCCAACTCCAAGGGGCGTTCAAAGTTCCAGACTGCAATATACCTCTTTTGAACAGTCCCTTCATTTCCGGAGACAGCATGTGAAGGCTCACGCTGCCACCACCCGCTGATTCTCCAAACAATGTAATCAATTCAGGATCTCCGCCAAAGGCACGAGCATTATCTTTGATCCATCGGATCGCCAATTGTTGATCCCACAAACCCATGTTACCTGGTGCTTCTTCACTACCAGGGGAAAAATAATTGTTCAAGTATAAAAATCCAAATGCACCGACCCTGTACTGCATAGAAGCAACAATGACATCACTAGAGGAAGCCATTATATCGGCTTTATACAAATCAAGAGTGGCCGTGCCGCTCATGTAACCGCCCCCATAAATCCAAACTAATATTGGTACTTTTGGTCTTTCCGTTAAGGGTTTATCTTGATGATGTCGAACGCGAAGGTGCTGAGGTACCCATATATTAAGATACAAACAGTCTTCTGATATGTTAGTGTTAGGATTCCACATCTCCTCACCCTCAAAACCAGGAAAATATTCGTATCTCTCTTGGTAACAGCTATTTGGCATGGATGTTGCTTCTAAAACTCCATGCCATGGGTCTATAGGGACAGGCTTTCGGAACCTTAATGGACCAAGAGGAGGTTTTGCAAATGGAATACCAGTAAAAATGTGCACCTCACGACCCATCACTGTTTTGGCATAACCTTTTACAAGGCCACTTTTAGTCTCAACGATAAGAGGGTCATTATGAAAATTCTTCGGCGCTTGACTGGTAGTGGGCGTTGTTTGTGTAGTAGAGGTTGTAGTGTCATGATGATTGGCCCATGAACGGCTCCAAGCTCCAGACACAAGCAACGTTAACACGAGTTTCGTGAACATAATTTTGTTATGACGATAATTCATTTTGATTAATGTCAATTCAAAATTAAATAGAACGGGACGTGACACTACTTAATCTAAAGTATTCCGCTAGTTTGATTACGAGTTTCTTTATAAACATTGCTTCTTTTCTTGTTTTCTTATTAGATGTGGATTTCCTGAAACAAAGATAAAAATTTATTAGCGGTGTATATTATCATAAAACATTATTATTAGCATTAATCCGTGAAGAGACAACAGAGCGAGTCAAATAACTTCGTTTTCCAATTAATTTCATCTACCCATTATATCCTATAAAAGTCCACTACTGAACATAGGCCTTTATTAGAATGTCTCCTATGGGATTTTACCATAGTTGCCACGCTTGGCTGGCGGGTTGGCAGCCGCAGTTTTTTATTATTTTGAGTTGTTATCAGGAAGATGCTGATACCCATCTCCTGTTTCAGTTTCCCTCTTACGACTCCCACGGGACGTTATGGGGTATTGAATATTCGTACACCGTCACTACACGGTGTTTTCCTATGTGTCATATGATACTACATGTAGGGCACATTTCAGTACATTTATTTTCAAATCAATAATATAAGACGGTGGGGCTAACTTCCTTAAACTGCCTCTAGAATTGACAAATACTCGTATGTAAGAAAGAAAGAAATTAGGTTTATTTAGTAACACATTATAGCAATTTGTTTACAATAATAACATCTATACAAATAAATAAAATTGAGTTGTCTGTTGGTCATGTTAAAATAAGAGCTTTTTACTAAATGCATATGAAAGTATATACGGTTCTTTACAAAAAAAAATTTGTCTGTCGGACTGACTGTCCATTTGTTCCGGCTAATCTCCGAAATGGCTGGACCGATTATGACGGGATTTTCACTGGCAGATACCTGATAATATAAAAAGTAACTAAGGCTACTTTTATTTTAAAAAAATAATTAGGAAATAATTAGAAAAATATATATAACCCATGAAATCCAATCGTAATAAATTCCACGCGTACAAAGTCGCGGGGCACAGCTAGTATATTATTAAGTTGGTAAATGGTTACTAAAGAGATACCCTACTCAGCGTAGTCTTGGTACATATACTGACAAAGTACTTTGACGCTGATCTTCCGTGCGTGCTAATAAAAATTTAACAAAATATAAAAGTAACAGTTTTGATTATTAAGCAATTTTAAGTAAAATATTCACAATCGCAAATATTTAAAGCAATACTTGTATACACGTATACATATTTACAATAAATAAATATAATAAAAGTATCAACTTGAATAAAATTAAAAAGAAAAGTATGTAAGACATAGTAGGTATATAATTTTCAATGAGTTGACTTTTGATTATTCAGTATGTATTCTCGATTTCTAATCGGTGGTGGTATGTTATTCTATAATAGTTGGTTTTTTTCTTTGTACCCAATTTTTATATTGACTATAAAGTGGACAAACGTTTTTTTTTTAAACATTGAACCTGCTCGTAAAAATTAAGAACCTTTTTTTCCTCCTTCCTTCCTGGGTTTATTCCAGCACATTTTAAAAGGAAAACTCCAAAATTGCAATAAAACTGTAAAACTCTAAAAAGCTCCAAATGACTTAATAACCAAATGGACATCGTTAATAGAGTAAAACAGAGTATAAACAATTTTAACACATATGATACTGTCCATACAAGCTCAAAAGTAGTATAATTTATTACAAAGGCAATGGCCCAATGAATAAATGGGCCATTTCCATTGGTGAAAATGCCTTTTCTCCCCAAAATGCATATGAACATTCACTATTCAATCTTTAAAACATTAAAATAAATAATCACGAGTAAAGCCGTCTACACAAAATAAATTATATATTTAATAATAAATGTTAATAGAAGTTCTAAATAAATTAAATTAAATGCGATAAAGTAGTTTTATTGAATTTTAAATTTCTGAATAATATGAGATATTAGTATTTGTAATTTTTTGTCGCTCACCAAACGTCGGGAGCGTGTGTCGCTAGGTAATAAAACGTAGTACTTGAAAGCGGTCGGTGTAAACCATTGCTTATTATGTTATAATATAATAACAGAGTAAAATAATTTGAAACGAATTGTTTTGTTGTATTATTTATTAAACAATGTTACACCTGCTTTAGGAATCTCTTCACGAGTAGATTTAATTCCTCTTATTTCCACCTCTTGTGGGTGTCAAAACATTTTATTTGAAATAAATAAACCTGAATTTACACGTAGCTGTAACATTGTCGACATTAATGTTTCTTACATGTCTGACCTTATTATTTACTCGCTTCTAGCCTATAAACAGGAAAATATGTATCTATATATAATATGTAAATCGTAAACAGACGTTTAGTTTGTTTATCTATGCACGTTAATCACTAAATGCTTAATGCTGCTGTGTTTCGTCTGGTGAGTATGGAGAACCAGATACCCTTTTTACTGGAAACAAGGCATTCAATCTTAGTCCTCAGGGATGACAACGCATCTGCATTTTGATTCTCATTGTGGTTAGATGTGGATGACCATCAACTTACCATCAGGTGAACTGTGTTCTCGTTTGTCACCCCACCCTCATTCTATTAAAAAAAAGTTATATATAGCATAACTTTGTATTCACAAAGTTTAATTATTGCGGCTTTGGTTTATCAATCACAATCACGCCACTGAGCATTATGTGAGTTGATACGAAACATAATATATTTTATAATTTTACAATTCTCTATTCTATGTCCATTCTCGATAAAGAATTAAAATTCTGATACGTTGACACCCCTATTTAAGTAAAAAGGCCTGATATTTCCGTCATTTACCATATGAAACACACCAACATAAACTGCTATTTTACGATTGTATACTCTCAGAGCGTGGTTCAGAACCATTCGTTTTGCAGAGCTGCAGCGCGTCACGTATAAAATTTTACAGTGATTAGGTTATTATTGATTTTAAATGATGAAAATTGTTGGGATTCATATCCTAAACTAGCAAAATAATAGCAGGTACTATGACAACATACTTTTCGGACTTTGGTTATAATATCGTAAAGATAATATTTACCTCTATACCTTATAATTATTGTTTTTAACAATTAACACAATATTTTACCTTATTACGTGATGCGTTCAATACGTAATTTCGTAAATATCATACTAGCATGCTTATAATAAAATAACGAGGTTTTTTAATTTAATTTCATGCGTAATTTCATCTTTAAATACGATACATATGATAAAATTTTATACATGAGCACAAGATAATAAAAATGTATCGCGACACAAAAAAACATAGCATAGTGTGTACAAGTAGCGTGAACAGCTCTAAAGTTTTAATGGCTTAATTTTATTGATAATCTGAAATAGTAAAATTAATAGAGAAGAACCTTTCTTAGAAGTTAGAATGCTATGAAACATTGGGGCAGATGAACAAAATCAAATTGTAAGAGTAGTTTTGTATGGCAACGGAACTCTGAAAATGTGGAAATATTTCCTCGAATCCCAGCTTCTGACCAAAGCAATCGTTATTTCATCGACAGACAAAATCTTTCGCTAGGGACACATAACATTGTTTTCAAGCTCACAGGTTACGAGAGGTTGCGAATAAATATTAAATTAAGGTTCTACGCGAAATACATAAAGGTGCACATGTTCTGAATACAAAATCTTATTCAAGAGCTCTTACATTGGGACTAGAGTTATATGAAAGGTGAAGTATGAAAGGTAAAGTAGAAATTTGATACATTTACGGTAAACTGAATCTATATATTTTTTATTTACGATACTGCAGAGTAATTTTTTGAAAGGTATACATTTGTAATTAATACAAAACGAAATAAAAAAAGATAAGCTTATAGTAACGGCTTTCTTTATCTTATCTATGTTTATTTATCAACTGTTACCAAAATTTTGTAAGAATAAAATTAAGCTCCTGCCCTGGTTTGGTATAGTTAATCAATAATTTAGTATAATATATAATAAAATAAATAATTAACAGTGGTGAAAAAATTCTAACAATACGAAGTATATAATGTTGCTATAGATAAAGGTAGTTCAATTATGTATTCCTTTTAAACTCTTAAAAGTTCACCTGTCTGTAAAAGAATTACATTATACTCAAACTCAATTTACAAAGTTGAAAACAATCTTTTTGTTGCGAAAGCACAAAGTAAAAATATTCAATACATCATATTATCATTACGAAAATCTTTTAAATAATAATAGTATTTAAAACACAACATTTAGAAACTATTAAATTATAAGTTATAACACAAGTAAAAAAAGAAGCGACTGAATGAGGAAATTACTTGCTTTATATAATATGCAATGATTACCGTCCAAATTATTATCAGTATATACTTTAGTCGATAGCCTATACATGGTCGAGTCGATTACAAAGATATTATCATCGTTATGCGTCGGTAATTTCCTCCAGCTTACCTTTCAGTTACGTTTAGTACCAATAAGAAACTTTCAGTTATTACCCTTTCAGTTTTTATTATTACATGTGCATATTTTACTGGGTAATACAGCACTATAGAAGAACGCTAAAAAATATTTTAAGCCACGGTTACGAATATAGTAATTAGGTTTAAATAATTTCCAGTGGCTATCAATATAATACAATGTCCAATATAATATAATATAATGTCGTAGGTTAAAATATATAGTGTCCGTGTTACTAGCGAAGCATATCAAAGCACCGTTTGTCGAGATCAGCGGACGGATCCCTAGGGAGCAGACTACGTTGCAAATTAACTTAAGGTTGCTCTGTATGCAGACTATCGTGTCGCGTAACGACAACCGAGGCCCTACGGAACCCACTCTGTACACGGGTAAGTTTACGAAATAATCTCGTAACAAATTTATACATACATACTAAACATTGCTTTGTTACCATGTGATTCTATCCTACATTTACTATGCAAATAGGTTAATCCTATAATCAGAATTTTTATAATTCATATCACTTTAGACATAATCTAAGCATATGAACTACCACAATCTTCACTCAACTAAAATAGGATGTTTTCGTTATTACTATTTGTTATTCAAACACGTTAAGTGAAAAAATGACTGTGACAGTAAATCATGTAATTTTATTTTAAGTATCTTGATATACGGTGGCAGAGAAACAAAATCCAATCTCATTGCGCGCATTGGGTGTCGTAAAAGACCACTATGGAAAATGCCAGAATAATCGCATGGCTTTCTGTAAAGACGCTTCTCATTTATGCCTGTCCTAATATACCCGGACCGAGGACAGGGAGAAGCGTGCTTTTGAGGTGCGAACGTCTTTTACTAATAACAATAACATAATAATAACATATCATGATTTCTTATATTTATGCGACCACTATACATTGAATAAAACTACTTTTACGGATTCTATCACGTTTAATTATTCTTGTTTTTTATTGATTCCAGACATTTCGGGTACTTTACAGCACCCATGGTCACGGGGGGACTGAGGTGATTGACGTCCCGATGTCAGAGGTAACCCGGAGTACCTTCAGCTGTTTTACTTATTAATAATTTTGGTCCGATCTTCGCAGAATGTACTTACTGTGTCTTGAAATCTTGCAGTGGTATGCTTGCGTTTAGTTTTAATTTAATTAATTACAGAATCCCAAGCAGGTTGTAATACACAGCCTCCCTCTCTATTGAAATTAGGATGTTTTTTTTTTATTTCAATAGCCTCACGTATCATCCATGGCAGGAATCGATGTTCGTTCACGAGAATTTGTGGTAAATGTAATGTAATGGCGGGAGCCGTCCAGGATATGATCACAAACTGCAGACTTCCCGGAACGTTAGTGTTTCACGTCAGCTATGCGATAGAATCCGTAAAAGTAGTTTTATTCAATCACATATCAGCTTGCGAAGCGTGGCGATTATGACCAGTCCTATCCACGAGACAGGCACATAGAGAGTCACACTTAGTAGAGTCACACAGCGATACTTTAATATTGTCCAAATTAAACTATTACATCACAGAAATTGAATATGAAAAAAAAAACTCTTGCAACGTGTGCAAAATGGTTATGCCAAAATGTATATGTTATAAGTTTTAAATTATAAAACATACACATTAGTTTGAGCCACATACAAATTTTGAAAAATACATCATATCAAAAAGACTTCACAGCATCACAGAGTATATTATATATAAGGGAACGTAGCTTAAAGTGATTTACTAGATAATACCTATACCAATAGATTTTATGTTAACTTTGAATAGGTACTTTGTAATTGTGTTAAAAATAATGTTAGTGTCCAGCGATTGTTCTCATGTCACCTTATGTGGCTATGAAAGAATATCAGCGCTGCGGTAGCTCTGCTGCTGTAACATTATGCTGAGTAAGTAGTCTTTTGTTGTTGCAATCCAGTTAGCTTCGTTTTTTAAGTTATTATTTTGTTATTATTATTATATAATTTCTTTATTTTTATTTCAAACTAGCCTTTCCCCGCGACTTCGCTCGCGTGTAATTTATTACGATTGGATTTCATGTGTTTTAATTTTTTTTAATTAATAGCCTAAGTTACTCCTTATAATAAGTTTAGTAAAAAGCTGTTATTTTGACATTACAAACAGACACTTCAATTTTATTTATTTGTATAGATGTATAAATATAGATAATTGCAGCAACAAAATTTGTTGCTAGTAAAATTTTGTTTGTACAGTTGATCATCATCAGGTAGACAGAATTTCTATATACCCTATATTTACGTGGTAAAGCAACTCAAACTGCCTATTATTGATGTAGCTCGAATGGGTCGGCTCGATCGGGAAAGGACCACATATAAGATATAGCCTAGCCTATATGTCTCACAGAATACCAGCCTAAAATAGCAGCATCATACTGTCGTGTTTCGTATGGTAGTGTAGAGAACCGGAGATTATTTTTACTGGTAACAAGGCAAGTCAGTCTTGAGAAATGCCTCAGCAACACATCTAAATTTTGATTAGTAAGTTTCTGTGAGCCACCATATCAACTTTCCATCAGGTGGACTGTATTCTCGTTTGTCACCCTTGTTGTGGTATCGTATTATGCTGGTACCTTTCTTATTAGTTTAGACACGAGCAAAATATGGTCATCTGTAATGTTCTACCAGAATTCACGTTATAAAATAATATGTTGAAAAATAATACACACAAACAGTTTCCACTTGTTTATTGTTTTTATTTTGAAAATCGTAGTTTTCCTGTCAATATTTTTGTGTGTTTTTTTTCAATTAAAATAAAAACAATTCCTATATCTAAAAACAAATGCCTGTCTATGTTGTTCAAATAGAACATGAAATAAATTACAGTATTGGCAATGCTTAAAAGCCTTCATCAAATCATGAACGCCAGTCTATATCACGAGCGGGGAGAAAACGGCAGATAAAAGTCGCCGTATAAGGTAAGGTATAGGCGGGAAAAGAGGCAGACGGGAGCGGAGGGTGATGAGAGGTCGGCGCGCGCCGCTCGATAAATCGATGTGGGTAATACAATGCTATGCGGTGAGACGGCCTTGAGCGCTGCAGCCTGCAAGACACACCTCCGCCCTACTCCCCAAGTTCAATGCCAACTCGCAGTCTTCCGATGTTCTGATATATTAAATTATCATTTTGTTAACAATTTCACACCTGGCTAAATTCCTAGATATATACAGATACGTCATCTAAGATACCTATATATAATAATTTTGTTTATTAATTAATAAAATGTTCGTTAAATGCTACAGAGCCAAATTTAAATTTTTTGTTTATTTAAAATAAGGTAAAAAGTTCAATTCGATAATAGAATTTAGTTTTTAGTTTGAAACAAGCAAACATCGAACTATTTAATGGCGAAGAAAAGAAATAAGCTAAAATAAAAAAAAACAAGATATAATGACTGAAAAATTAATTAACACGATGAAAACATTTCCTAACTAGACAAAGAGAATTGTTGCTCTTTCTGATCGAATTATACAGAATAGGCAGGCTCCTAAGTATAAAGCAATGTCACAAACAAGACGTTCCATTTGTAACTATGTTCGTCTACAATGCCGTGCCTGTCAACGTATACAAACTACATAATTAATGGTACTGGTGTACTACAATATAAAATTAACGTTGCAACATCTGACGTCTAAGAATTTCTCTCGCCTTTTCTCTTGCCGCGTCTATTCTATAAAACTTTATATCATAATATTATTTTATCAATTATTTAAAAAAAAATTCTGCTCATACGGGATTTTCGCCTTAGCGTGTCTCTATCAAGCGTGGTAACGCTTGACTGCCGGATTCGCTACCGCTTTTTTATTTTGCATTTGTTAAATGTGTAAAAAGACTCTTCTGTCCATCATATGGTTTGTTTTGTTCTGTCGTTTCTTATGACACACATGCGGCTTATGGCGTAGTAGATATTCCTTCACCGCTACTATACGATAGCGAAATATAAAATAGCTACGAGACCTAATAGATGGAATGACGACTTGGTAATAGATGCAGAAAGTCGATGGATGCTGGTGGCTCAGGACTGTGCTCTGTGGCATTTCTTAAGGGAGGCCTATGTTCAGCAGTGGATTACAGCCCATCAGAGGATAGGCTGTAATGATCATGATGATGATGGTTAAAACGCATGCCAAAGCAAATATGAAAAATTTGATTATTGTCAAATTTGGTTTGAATTTATGTGAAGAAAATTTTCAAAGACTTTTCAATACTTCGGAATAGTTTAACATTTCATTAAAATAAATTAACAGTGTTATATCATATGAGCAGAAATGAACTTGGTTTTATAAAAATATTTATTTTGATGATATTAATAATGATATATTAATGACAATGAGACTTAATCATCTTGATTAAACTGATACCAAAATAATAATAATTATGTGGAAATATTCAATATATTTTTAACAGATTAGTTATTGTTGTAGCGTTTATTACTATCACTATACATAAATGTATGTTTGTTCGTATTCTATGCGCTGCAATACCGTTCATCACATTGCACTAAAACTTTGTGAACTTATTGCTTGCACTTGCGGGAAGGTTAGTTAGGAAGGTTAGCTAGTACAATTAACATACAGTAGGTGGCGCGCATATCGTACCGACAAATTAATTTAAAAGTTATAATATCATTCAACTTTAATGAATGTATTATCATTCCTAATTAAGCGATGTAACTCTTCCAAATTGAAAACGATATTTCCACAATTATTGATTCCGCGGCTGCAATGCTTCGGGTGCCAGCTAGTTATAAATATAAATTTGCCACTTTCATAAAATCGTATTTACATCATACTGGAGTTTTTTTTTTTCAGCTTATATGGTATATTTGCTAACCAGGGGAATTTCATGTTTTTTTTTTTAAATCTAAAATGTTGTTTCAAATATCCTTCTTGCATTTCCAGATTATCTTGAGGATCACTGTTTCATGTATAACGTTAAAAATTATGATAGAAATATAATGGAGAAGACTTTTAGAATTTATCCGTTATATGTGTATACTACCTGCATACTAGAATTAAGGTTGTCGAATTCTCACTTAAGCGGAAGATATTGATCTATAATAAGACTTCGTTCCACTATGCGATAACCTGATAGATCTGAATGCACTTAAAATCTTTAAGAGGGAGCTAAGCTCGAATAGACGTTTTTTGTTAAGGAAAAATAATAAATGAAATATATAGATGCTTAAATCTAATATTTACGACATATTTTCACTATTTTTATACACACTTATATGTAAATATACATGATCAAAATTATTGGTCTTCCTTTTTTTCCTTTTTTCTTTTTTTGTCACAGGAAAATTATTATATTACCTGTAAATCATGCGAACATATTTATTTTTATTTAATCTTACATTTATACTAGTATGTGCACTACGAGTAACATACAACTTACCTTGAATTTTGAAGACATATTTATTTATATCACATAAACGGCTGTCATTCAGACGAGTAGCCAAAGACTACAGACTTCCATTTGGAATTATTTTTATATAGAATAATTGTGACAAACTAGCATACAGTCTACCTGATGGTAAGTGGATGCTGTGGCCCATAGACATCTACATTTATCCTTGATTAAGAATCAAAATGCAGATGCGTGGTCACCCCTGAGTACTAAGATGGAATGCCTCATTTCCAGTAAAATAGGTGTTTGGTTCTCTATACTCACCATACGAAACACAGCAATATTAAACTGTTATTTTACGCTGGTATTCTGTGAGAACATGGTCCTACCCCAGTTGAGCCGACCTATTCGTGCTACAATCATAATATAGATGCAGCGTGGCTCTACCACGTGCAAAATGTCCTGACACACCTCTCTAAGCTCCTTCACATTGATATGTCTACGCAAACATACTTATTCGTTAAGAGTGCTCTTAATTGGTAGAGCCATGCTGCAGCTATATTTATGGTATAGTTGTAACACGAATAGGTCGGCTCGACCGGGGAAGGACCACGCTCTCACAGAATACCAGCGTAAAATAGCAACTTAATGCTGCTGTGTTTCGTATGGTGAGTGTAGAGAACCGGAGACCCTTTTTACTGGAAACGAGGCATTCCATCTTAGTCCTCACGGGTGACAACGCAACTGCATTTTGATTCGTCATCGAGGATAAATGTGAATGTCTATCGGCCACGGCAACCACTTACCGTCAGGTGGACTGTGTGCTCGTTTGTCACCCTTATCCTATAAAAAAAATAATTTGGTCCATATATATGTATATAATTGGTCGATAAACTTCCACTAAACGTTGACTCTAGCACTAACTTCTACGCATAAAGCAATAAAAAAATTGCTTTCTTACTCTTTCCTCATTCATTCTTTCAACGTGTTCAAACCACTGAAGTATTTCTTACTTTAACTTGGTCATAACACTTTTCTCTTATCACACTATTTCTTATCCTGTCATTCAGAATCACACCTATCAAACTTCTTAATAACCGCATTGATACAGTAATAATTTCACTCGCATGGTTTCTGCCATACTCAACTTTAATTACTACACATTAACATAGATATTAAAACAGCATTGTTAACCTTTTTCGACATATTTTGACCTCCCAAAACAAAGCAAAGAGCTCCATTCACTCTTAGTTCTTTATTCTTATTATATCTACCATCCCCGCTAAACACTGCCTAAATACATAAAACCATTCACTTGTTCAATTAAGTCCTTCTATTCTTAATTCACACACCGTTTTACTTTCTTCTCTTCGTCTTACTTGCGTTCACTTTTATTCCCCTTTCTTTAAATGATACGTTTAATATTGTAACCATCATCGCCTACCGAGGACACATAGTATGAATTGATCATCATCATCATCATCATTACTGCCCTTCACAAGTCCACTGCTGAACATAGGCCTCCCCCAATGAATACCACAAAGCAAGGTCCTGAGCCACCTGCATCCACCGACTTCTTTCATGTCTTGCCATGTCATCATCAGTATGTGCGATTGGCTACAGTATCCATATATCAAAAGGTAGACTGTAATCGTCTGTTACTCTTACTAATTCTTATAGGTATACTAGCTCGCCAGGCAGACGTTGTTCTGCCCATACTGACGACTCCCTGTCCTATTAAAAAATCCTTAAATTCGCAATAAAAAATTTTGAGGGTCATTTATCGGGATAAAAACTATCTTTGACCGATAAAAACTATCGGAATAAAAACTATCTTGGACCAAAATGCACAAAGTGTGCGAAATTTCATTGAAATCAGTTCAGTAGTTTAGTAGTCCATCGCGGACAAACAACGTGACACGTTATTTTTATATATAAAGATTATATATAATATACGAAAGAGGAAAAACTAAACAAGGAGATGGACCCTTAGTATTAAAACGACTTGACCCACCAACATAATATACTCTGAGGATCGACGAAAAAATTATGAAGCTGGAAGAAAGAAATAATACTTAGTGCTGGGATATAATAGGATTATCTGAGTTTCAAAAAAAAGGATAGAGGCGCGGCTCGAATCCGGAAACTTGTTTTATCGTGGGGTAAGCAATAATCTGTCCTAAGAAAGTGTCGAATTTATCCTCCACAAGGCTCTCAGCCTTGGAATCCCGAGTTGGGCGAAAAATCAGTTATCACGAAATTCTCAGCAGTCCAGAGTCAGGAAACTGCTGTAGGGTAATGCCTCAAAAAGTCCGTAAAGCCGTCCTGCGCCTGATCTCGCTCAGGTCCTTAGTAATTTTGTACCATTATTAAGGATTGAGCCCGAACACATTATATATGTATAATTAGGCAATGAGGAGTATAACCAACCCAAACTTTGACTTTATAATTTCTCATAAAAGTTTTACAATTATAAGTTAAGACGGTAATTGACAAACTTTCACGCTTCTATCTTCATTTGGTTAATTATGACTTAATCTTTTGAGAGCCATCACTAAAACTACCTACTGAATGACAGATTTTATGGGCAGTAATCGTCAACAACGAACTATTTGAGCAATACAAAACGATGTATTATATACGTAATAATCAAAATAATCTATGTTGAGTTGGTGATATACAAACATATTTTAAAATACGGTAAAAACCATGGTTATCACAAAAATAACTGCGCTTAACCTTTACACACGAGTGAAGTGAAATGTATTGATATAATATGAATAAATATTACAGTTTATTTATAATGTTTGATATAATAATGATAACACACATTGCTAAAGCCTACGCTAACGCCTGTGATCTCCAAGGGGTAGTTAAGAGATTAAGCCAAAAAAAAGGGTTTAGATGAAATTTTGCGAAAATAGTGATAGGTACTAGCCTAGACAATTAGAAATCCAATATCCCATTAGTCACTTATTACGAAATCCTAGGCAAGCGACGCAGTTGGTACATTCTTTTTTATTATAAATCTCACGTTAACATGAGACTTGAAAGTACCAGACCAAGTTGGGCCAGATTAATAATTACTGTTACAGTTACTGTTACCGTTACAGTCTATCAAAGTCCACTGCGAACATAGGCCTCCCCCATAGATTGTCTCATAGGGGGGATTTTTGCTAACCTGAAGCATTTACTATCTAGAAGTTTTAGCCCTAGAAATGATAAAAAGATTTTTTGAATCAAATTAACTATTCAGGTAGTTTCCTGCCTGAGTAACTTCAGAACTCTGTAACAGAAAAACTGGTCTATTAAGTGTAATTCTTTTATGTTATTATAAAAGATTAAGGTACTGCCAAGTTTTTAAAAGTAATTAGAAAGTATGAAATCATTTATTACTATTTTTCATTTAATGTTGAAAATTCAAGCCCCACTCTCCTGACAGAAAATTATTAAGTTGCGATTAAAATTATTGTATGTTCGGTGAATGTTAGGAAGCTAATTATTTTATGCATAATAGGGCAACTCATAAGGATCATGCTACAAACAAAAAAACTTGGAAAAACTCTCACATTTACATTTTTTTTAATGTTAGGCTGTTTAGGGTGAACATTTTCAAAAAAAGGATTAAAAAAATCATAACTCGAAAACTACAAAAAATCGCGGAACATACATAGGGTATTTTCGGATACCCCTAGGTGTGAGGTATCAAAAAAAAATTATAACCTCACTGTTTGGACCGGCCTGTATATTTAAAGGTGTACATTGAGTGTGTAACCACTAAACGACTTGAGCGATTGAGGTCATATTCACACAATATATCTTAACTAGAAAGGCACTAATGCACTAATGAATTGACTATTCATAAATCCGATGGATGGCTGGCCGTTCCATTTAACAAGCGACAAGGGTTTCGGCTTAGGTAAATGAAAACAATTTCGGATTCAAAAATGAAATAAACTGTGCTTTAAAAGATTACCAATTCCAAACACATCTTAGTTGAATACAGTTAGTAATGAATTATAGATATCAAAATCGAAGTTATTAATACAGCGCGATCAACACAAAAGGTTGATATGTCATTATTATTCTTAATGTGTCTGACTTCACAATAACATCTTTGTCATTAAAGGCACAGCATTATCAAGGGATTTCATTGTGAGTCTCTTGAAACATCTAAGTAGGTTTTTGAAGTCATACAGCTTACTAACACACAAGTATTTTGTGTTTAAATTAGGAATCATTAAAATATAAAAACTTTACAATTAATTACTTGGTTTGTGGCATTCTTTGGTGGATGTCTATGTTCAGCAGTGGACTTGTGAAGGGCTGTAATGATGTTAATAATAATTATGATAATATAATCCTTGGTTTAGTAAAAATTCCTAGTATTTTTTTATATTTTTAATAACGGATATTAGCAGTAAAACTTCAGTATGATTACAAGTGAAAAAAGAAATTTCGTTACAGATCATCAAAAATCCATTGCTGAACATAAACCTCCCTAATAGATTGATGTAAAGACGGAATATTTGCCACATTTGGCAGGCGGGTCGGCAACGGCAGGTTTTTCTACCGACTTCAAAAAGGAGCCAGTACTCAATTCGACTGTATTTTTTTATGTGTGTTACCTCATAACTTTTTACTGGGTGGACCGATTTTGATGATTTTTTTTTTATTTGAAAGCTGGTGCTTCACATGTAGTCCCATATAAATTTGATCAAGGTCTGATAAATTGTTTTTGAGTTATTCTTAATAATTTATATTGAAGTCGGTTGTACAAAATTTTTAATTATAAATTATTTATTTTTAGTTGTTATTAGAAAGACGCTGCTGCCCATTTCCTGATTTGTTTCCCTCTGTTGCTGCCCTTACGACGAGATTACATAGAGTAATGGATATTCTTACACCGCCACTACACGGTAATAGAAAAGCAAAAATAATTAATAATTAATTTAAGTGAGTAATAATTAACAAGCCACTATTTAAATTGAAAGTGGAGTGTTTATGGTAGGAGTTGAATTCAGTAGAGTTTAGGATATATTATTGATGATTACCTTACGTTTTGTTCAGAAATAGAAATGTTAGATTTATCTATTGATTCCTTACACTACAGAACAGATTTTAAACGCCTTAAAAGTTCTTGATAACTTTGTATAAAATAAAAAAATTAAAACATTTTTGCAACGGTCTTTGATATCAGAACCTAGCTTTAACACCAAGGTAGTTTTATTCAATATTTAAGTACAGAAGGAAAACACATATCTTAGTCTTAAATCTTATATTGCATTCGTAAAGGACAACCTTTTATCAAAAACTAGCGTTCCGCACCAGCACCGCACCACACGGGTGATTTCTGTATCTCGACAACAGCTGCAGCTACCGGGTCCAATTGTGAATCTGAACCATCCAGGGATCAACTCAAACACACACAAGAAACTTCATTAGAATCGCTCGATACAGTTTCGAGTTCATCATCATCATTACAGCTCTTCACAAGTCCACTGCTGAACATAGGCCTCCCCCATAGAATGCCACAAAGCACGGTCCTGAGCCACCTGCATCCATCGACTTCCTGCATATCTTACCAGGTCGTCACTCCATCTAGTGGGGGGACGCCCTACACTTCGCCTGCCGGTACGAGGCTGCCACTCGAGAACCTTTCTTCCCCATCGGTTGTCGGTTCTTCGAGCTATATGGCCGGCCCATTGCCACTTCAGCTTACTAATCCGTTGGGCTATGTCGGTCACTCTAGTTCTACTGCGGATATCCTCATTTCTGAGTTTATCACGCAGAGAAACTCCGAGCATAGCCCTCTCCATAGCTCGCTGAGCGACCTTGAGCTTCCTCATCCGGCCAGCAGTGAAGGACCACGTCTCAGTTCCGTATGTCATCACTGGCAACACGCACTGGGTGTACAGTCTGGTTTTCAAGTTTTGAGGTATACCTGACGAGAAGATGTGCCGTAATTTCCCGAACGCTGCCCAACCAAGTTGAATCCGTCGATTGACCTCTCGGTCGAAGTTGGACTTACCTAGTCGGACTATTTGTCCCAGGTAAACATACTCGTCAACAACTTCGAGCTTAGTGTTCCCAACAACTACCGGCATAGGTGTGACATGGACATTAAACATGATCTTTGTTTTGTCCATGTTCATCTTAAGACCTATCCGTTGAGAAACACTATTGAGGTCATTGAGCATAGTGCTTAGGTCCTCCAGCGATTCTGCCATAAGGACTATATCGTCGGCAAATCGAAGGTGAGTGATGTAATCGCCATTGATGTTGATACCGTATCCTTTCCAGTCCAGAAGCTTGAAAACATCTTCCAATGCAGCGGTAAAGAGTTTCGGGGATATGACGTCACCCTGTCTTACACCTCTCTGCAATTGGATAGGTTTCGTACTCTGGTTCTGTACTCGGATAGCCATCGTAGCCGTACTGTACAAGCACTTCAACACTTCGATATACCAACAGTCAACTTGGCATCGCTGAAGGGACTGCAGCACCGCCCAAATTTCGACGGAATCAAAGGCTTTCTCATAGTCCACATACGCCAGACATAGTGGCAAATTGTACTCCTCGGACTTCTGTACAATTTGCCGAAGGGTATGTATGTGGTCTATGGTGCTAAAGCCTTTTCGGAAACCGGCTTGTTCGAGAGGCTGGAAGTCGTCAAGTCTGCGCGCGAGACGATTCGTAATGACTCTCGAAAACAGCACGTAGACGCGGCTCAGAAGGGAAATCGGTCTGTAGTTCTTCAAGAGAGCGTTGTCGCCTTTCTTGAAGAACAAGACCACCGCACTTCTGCTCCACGCCTCCGGTGTAATGCCACCATGGAGGACGGAATTAAAGAGCTTCTGAAGGACTTCAAGTACCGGTTTTCCACCCGCTTTCAGAAGCTCCGCTGTAATTCCATCCTCGCCTGGGGCCTTGCCGTTTTTAAGGTGCTGGAGAGCCATTCTAATCTCGCTCAGACTGACGTCCGGGATATCATCGGAATAATGTCGGATAAGACTCGCTCTTGGATCGTTACTCACACTTGCGTGCGGCTCCAACGATGACGTGTACAGCTGCCCATAGAACCTCTCAATCTCACTCAAAATCTCAGGTGCCCCGGAAACGATGCTGCCACATTCTGTCTTCAGCTTTGACAGTTGGCGCTTTCTGGCAGACAGATCTCTGGCAAAGACTTTGGAGCCTTGGTTCCGCTCGATCGCTTCTTCAATATGAGCTGTATTGAAGTTGCGTAAGTCCCGCCGCATGCATTTGGAGATCTGTCTGTTCAGTTACCTGTATGCTGTCAAATCTGTTGAAGAATGTAGCTTCATCTCCCGTCTAACAGCCATGAGATTAAGAGTGTGATCGGAGAGTTTTTGTGTTCTTCTGCGGCGGGTCTTGCAGAACTTAGCTCCGACCGCATGGACAGTTTCCACGAGCTTGTCATTCAATTGTTTTTTCGAGTTAAAACTCGCTAAAGCGAAACTAACGGACACCAATTGATTTTTATATATAGAGATAATGTTTGTCCACATAAATGTTCGGACATCCGTAAAGTCTGAAAATTATGATAAAAATTTGAAAAACATAATTATCGTAACTGTAATTAAGCTATTTTATAAAATTATTCAGTCATAGAACTTTAGCTCTAAAATATTCAACTCCCATTTATAAGCAATTCACCATTTAATTGAGCCATAAAAATCTTTTCCGTTGGTTTCGCCCTTGATGAATTCAAGATTGGGTTCAAAAGAAATTTACATATTATAGTTCTTAAAGTCAATGGCAAAAATAATTCCTTAGTAATAATTAGCACTTTATTATTTTCATGTAATGTAATGGTAAAGTTGATCACCACTACTTGATTTGACTTGACTTGACTGGTAGAGAATGCCATGGGGCATTAAGTTCGCCATTTGTAACCCCTGGTTGGTGTTTGCAATAAAGGATAAATAAATAATTTAAAAAAAAAACCACTGCTCATTTTTGAGAGGGTTATAGAAGAATTAGTCTGACTTAGGTGCCGGCGGGGATCGAACCCAAGCTGTGTACTGAAATTGTGTGTGCGTGCGTTTGCGTGCGCGTGCGTGCGCATGCGTGTGCGTGCATGCGTGCGTACGTGCGTGCGTGTGTGTGTGTGTGTGTGTGTGTGTGTGTATGTGTGCCCGTGTGTCTGAAAAGTATTAAGTGCCTCAAACGCTTCTAAGCCATCACGGCTGCTAATTTTTATGTATTATTATCATTCATAACAACATATATTTATTTCATTATTTACATCATTACTGCCCTTTACGAGGGCACTGAAAAAATTCGGAAATCAAGGAAGTGACACAACATTACTATTTAAAAATGTATTTATTGCTTTTCGAAGTATTCTCCGCGAAATTTGACACATTTTTCCATACGATGGAACCAATCATTGAAGCAACCATTCCATTCGGAAGTTGGGGTCTCCAAAATGGCCGTTTTGTTGGCGTCCACAGCTTCTTCAGGTGATGAAAATCTCTGTCCACGCAATTTATTCTTTATTTTAGGGAAAGTACAGAAATCATTAGGGCTTAGGTCGGGGCTGTACGGCGGATGGTCTAATAATTCTATGTTTTCTTGCTCTAAAAACTCTTTTGTTCTATGTGCGGTGTGAGAACTCGTATTGTCGTGATGGAGGATGATGCGGCGGTTGCAGTTCTCTTTACGGAGTTCAGAAACGATCTGTGGCAAACAAATGCTAGCATACCATTCTGCATTAACCGTTCTTTGTCCCTCAAGAGCAATAGTCGTAACATGGCCGGTTTTGGAGACAAACGTGGCCACCATTTTTTTTCAACACTCCGTGAACGAACAATTTTTGTTGGCTTTAACTCATTTTCGAACACCCAAACTTGTGACTGGTTTTTTGTTTCGAGTTCGTACGCGTATATCCAACATTCGTCACCTGATACGATGTTGTATACAGCATTTGAGGATAACGCGAGCCGCTTTTTGCTCTTCACAGAGCGAATGCGGGATTTTATCCATCGGGAAAACAACTTTTTTACACCTAATTGTTCATGCAAGATTATTTCTATTTGACTCATGCCAATGTCTAAAGTTGCCTGAATTTCGCGGTATGTCACATATCGATCTTCCTCAATCAGCTTACGCACAGCATCAACGTTTTCTTGGGTGACTGCAGTTTTTGGACGACCTTGACGGGGATCATCACTGAGCTTGACACGTCCACGTTAAAATTCAGCAAACCAGCGATAAATTGTGGTTTTGGATGGGGCTTCATCACCAAATGCAGAAATCATCCAGTCAACACACTGTTTTTGTGTTAAACCACTTCGAAAGTCATAATAAATCATCGCTCTTGAATTTTCTCGAGTCAATTCCATTTTCTCAACGACTAAACAAGTTTGACAAAACCTTGTGACAAGACCGAGAATCTTTTTTTAAATAAATAAATGGTATTCGATTTTTAAAGCCAAGGACTTTTCAATTAAAAAGATTTTAATATGACAAGAACAGTGGAAATATATATATAAAAAAATATATATAATAGTCTATGTACAAGTTCACTGCTGAGCATATGCCTATTATTTATTTATAACGTTATATTTAATTTCATAAAATCAAAATACCTAATTTTAAGTCAAATATCATTAATCTGTAATATTCTTTATAATATTAGTAATAGTATAGAGTGCGATTTTTTAGTGAGTTGGTGTGTATATAGAAGGTAATCTCCAGAAGCAATGCACCTATTTGAAAAAGTCTTTTACCATTTGAAAGTTATATTATTCCAGATGGATACAGGCTATATATTATTACATATAGATAATTGATCAACTCGAGCATAGCCCAAGCGGGACCCCAGTATGAAATAATAGCATTATTAATTTCGGTGTATGATTTTATACAATTCTCGTTTGTAGAGTGTTTAAATAAATAAGCATTATATGTAAATAGATTAAATATAATAAATATAAATAAAATACCTACCATAAAATAAACATATTGTACACATTTAATACCCCATATAAAATATAGATTAAAATAAATAATTAAAATCCAACCAGATAGCAACCCTCGGCAGGGAAGACCAAACAGCTGAGGGTTAGGGTGAGAGGGACAGAATCCGGCTTTAGCATGGGGCCAAGAGTGATCCGTCATGGAATCCAAGCCGCCACAGATGACCCAAGAGGATGACTGGGATTTATCCGTTTGAAAAGATGGCTACAAAACGGATTAATGTCGATTGTCAGACCTCACTGCATGTCGGCTACCTCATAAGCCAAGTTTTTTTTTTATACGAGAGTGGACAAACGAGCTTGCGACTCACCTGATGGTAAGTGACTACCGCCGCCCATGAACAATTGCAGCACCAAGGGAATCGCAGACGCGTTGCCGGCCTTTTAAAAAAGGGTAGGCTCACTTCTTGAAGGTCCCTAAGTTGTATCGGTCCGGAAAAATCTCTGGTGGTAATAGATTCCACAAGGAAGTTGTGCGAGGAAGAAAACATTTACTAAATCGCACAGTGGTGGACCGCGAATCATTCAGATGGTATGGATGGTATCGGGAGTTTTGTCGCGATGTGCGATAGTGAAAGTGAGCGGCTGGAATTAGTCCGAACAATTCCTCAGAGCACTGCCCGTGATAGATGCGATAAAATACGTAAAGAGATGCAACATATCTACGCAGTGCCAGTGAGTCAAGCCGATCGGAAAGAACTCGGTCGGTCTGCTTGACGATTCGAACCACTCTACGCTGGATGCGGTCAAGTGGAAGGAGCTGGCACTGGAGAGCCCCTGCCCAGATGTGAGAACAGATGTGATGTGACACATTGAAATGTGAGGCCGAACCTACGCTTTGTAAAGTTGCAAGCGGTGTGCCAGTATGAAATACTGTCCCGCTCTGCTGAGCACGTCAAGCTTTTTAGAGGCCAATTTAGCCTTCTCTTCCAAGTGACCACGACACTGCACATCACTCGATATGTCGACACTGAGGATTCCGATTCTAGCTGAAGCAACAAGGACAGTGCCGTGAAACTGAGGAGATACGCCAAAGGGTTTTTTTAATGGTAAACGCAATAAACTCGTGTCTTCTGGGGATTGAACTCGACTAGATTTAATCGCCCCCAGTCTGAGACTTTGTTCAATAAAATCTGGACTTCAGACACAGACACAAGTTTGTTCCGTTACTCAGCAAAGTTTTCGCCAGAAATATTGGCACGGCCGGTGTATAAAGCATCACCAGTGCTATCGTCTGCATAGCAATGAATGTTACCTGTTTGCAACATATCTGTTACGGCCCCCAGCTGCCCCTGCAAAGGTCGCCTTGGCTAGGGCACATAGTTGCCTCTCGACGGGCAGCCGAGGGTTCGGGCCCAAATGGCCTTATGGACAATAGACATATCATACTACACAATAGGGAGAAGGCTAGGTGAATAAATAGTACGAACCTGGATCCGAAGCTAAGACCGCACCAAGGCTCGGTCAGGCCGTAGGTAGTTGTAGGTGCATGTAAAGTGGTGTTTAGTGTTGTGTATATTTATGTGACCTAGCTCATCTGAGGTGACTGGGCAACGGCCTGGTCCGATGCTGCCCCACAATGCTGCATCACTCCAGCAAGCATCACCAAGTGACAACTTCTTTCTTCATGTCACTATTTCAGTATATCAACTTTATTGTACATTTAACTAACTTCACTCAACTAATTCAACGTTCATCGTAGAATCAAACACGTGATACCCGACACAAGTAACGAACAGTAGTTCAAAGTTCAATATTCAAGGTTCCGGATTAACGTAGCACAAATTTACAAACACGGAATCGAACGCGGTCTCTTCTCGAGTGTCACAAAGTTCAGCGTTCACAAACAACAAACTAAATTCCTTCGTACGATATTAGATACTACGCTGCAATAAGAATTCAATATCAGCCTAGCTGACAAGCAAACTAACTACAGAGTCAACATACAAAAGGCTCTTAACGCGACGGTACAATTGCAACAAAATTACTCTAATCACTCAAATTCAAAATAAGCCTCTTGTCACGGACGTACAACTTAGACAAACTAAACCGAGCCGGTCTACACGAAACCACAATTCAGTAGCGAATTAACGCGCACAAATACTAAAAATCTAGACCATAACCCAAAACCCTGGTTCGCGCGAAATATATGCAGCGGTCACCGCTATACGCTAATTGACCGCACCGCCGCTTTCAAGCTACTGTTTTCGCCCACGAGCGCCAAACGCTGAGAAGCTGCATACTGATGCCCCCTCTCCGCGACGCGCGTGACATCTAACACCATCGTGTGATTCGCTAAGTCGAAGGCGATTGGATGCCGAAATTACCATATTTAGCCTAAACAGTATAATTGATATGCAGAAGGAACAGCGTCGGTGATTGCACTTTGTGGAACACCAGCGTTTTCGGGCTTCTAATCGGAGCATGCACCGTTTACTACGATCGTAATGCTCCGATCTGTAAGAAATCTGGTGATTCAAATGCACAATTTGCCGGAAAGCCCATAGGAAGGGAGCTTCGTAAGAAGCGCTTTGTGTCAAACCCGATCGAAGGCCTTCGCTACGTCCAAACTAACGGCCAACGCCTCCTCCTTGGACGCCACTGCCTCCGCCCATCTATGAGTTAGGTAACCTAGAAGGTCACCAGCTGAGCAACCTCGACGGAAACCGTACTGGCGGTCATTAATCAGCTGGTGATCCTCAAGGTACCGCATGAGCTGGCAGTTAATAATAATTTCCATTACTTTGGAGAACAAGGAGGTGAAAGCGATAGGCCTGTAGTTGGACGGATCTGAGCAGTCGCCTTTTTAGGTATACTTTCAAGTATCGCATGTTTGACAATATAGACGTAGTTTTAGTAAAGGCTGTTCGTCATTTGTATTAATATTCCAATATGTATATATCTATACGCCACTCGCTTAAACTTTATGTAAAGGGGAGCGTAACGCATCATCGACTTTCGATTAGGTCGCCGTCGGCTTTTCAACTTTGACAGATTTGTTATGAAATAACCGATAAACAATACATATATTCTCATACAGAGTTATAATACTACATCATTTTAAGCAATATCATGACAATTACAATTGTCATGAATAATGAAGGTATTAACATTTGGCACTTAAGCGATTGATAGCTCAATGGCTGCGGGTCCATGTGCAATTTATCTTGGTAAAACGGCTCAAAGATACTAGAAAATAATGATTTCTTATATTTACGCGAACACTACACATTTAAATACAACTAATTTTACGGATTTTATCGCGTATATTAACTTATTTTCACATTCTATCACATCACATATTTCTATTCTTCACATCAGCTATGTGTTCTTTAATGCGGGTTGAAGAATAGACGCTCCGGGAAGTCTGCAGTATGTGAACACGTACAGGATCGCCCCCGTCACTACATTAGATTTGATAGACCACAAATCCTCGCTAAAGAACACCGATTCCTTCCAAGGATGATTCGCGAGGCTATTGAAATCAAAAAACATCCTAATTTCAATAGAGAAGATGGCTGGGTGCTACCATCTGCTTGGGATCCCATAATTAATAAAATTAAATCCCAACCCAAGCATACAACTGCAAGACTTCATGATACTGTAAGTTCATACTGCGTAGATCGGAACAAAAACTAATAATTTTTAATCTGGAGGTAGCCGTGGTTAACTATGACATTGGGACGTCATACACCTCAGTCCCCCCTGTGACCATGGGTGCTGTAAAGTGCTTGAAACGTCGGGAAAGTAAAATAAGTTAATATACGCGATAAAATCCGTAAAATTAGTTTTATTTAAATACTAGAAAATAATTCTAAAGTGAGGGTAATTTTTTGAAATGTGTAACTTCGTAGTAGTTTCCAACAGTTCAAGTGAGCATTCAATAAATATCAAAACTTATTCCAATACCGCTAACAATCTGTAACCTCGAAGAAAGTTACTATAACAAGCTTGTTAAAACAGAATTTTATATATTATATATTGTCATGAGTGCAGATTATATATTTTAGTTTCGTGAGTGGAAAATTACGTACACGTAAGTCGCTTTATATCGTGTGGTGGCGGGATAAGAGAATCAATTACCCGATTCGTCCCATACGTGTCCTAAGAGGAGACTATGGGATATGCGAGAACGATAAAATATCAGATTTGATAAACCACAAATACTCGCAGAACACCGATTCCTACCAAGAATGATTTGCGAGGCTATAGAAATTAAAAAACATCTTAATTTCAATAGAGATGATGACGGGTGCCACCACCTACTTGAGATCCCATAATTAATAAAATTAAATCCAAATCCAATCATACTGCTGCAAGACTTCAACATACTGAAAGCTCGTTCTGCTTAGATCGGACCAAAAATAATAATTAAAAGTTGAAGATGGCTTTCGTGAACTATGACATCAGAATATCACAACCCCCCCCCCCCCTTCACCTTTTGCCCATGACCATGTGTGCTGTAAAGTGCCCGAAACGTCGGGAGTTAAAAAAGGTAAAATTAAACGCGATTAAATACGTCAAATTAGTTATAATTCATGTGTAGTATTCCCGTAAATATAACAAATCATTAGACTTAAAATTCTCACCGGCGACGGCGAGCAGCATCAAGAGTAAGACGTCTGGGTCTGCGATCGCTTATCCGCCTGCCAAATGTGGCAATATAGTAGAGTTTTTCTTACAAGGTAGAGTCACGATGCAGTTTTGTTATGGTTACAGTCGGAATATGTCAGCTTCAACTTGGAAAAACAACGTTGTCATACGGTACTAGCGTAAAATAACAGTACTACGCTCCCATATTTCTTATGTTGTTGAAGAATGAGAATAGTGTCTGTTGACGAAACATCACAGTATCCACTAATTTATTTATTTATTTATTTGCTTTTTAGTATGTATGTTACAAAATATATTGTTAAATACTATGTATACATACTAAGTCCCTAATGGAGACATGCAAATTTATTTATTCTTAGAATTTATAAAATTATACAAAATTAACACATCAAAATCAATCATTATTAAATCGTTAAATTAGCGACAAGAAACAATCCATCCAATTAACCTAAATATATCAAAAGTAAAATTATTAAAAAAATATAATTAACAAATAAAGAAAAATAAATTAAACAATATTATATACCATGTCAGTTAATAACAAAAAATGTCAATTACGAGCTATAGTCCTATAAAAAGTTGTCATCAGTAAGTTAAAAACTCATTTACCGAGTAAAATGTATTTTGAAGAAGCCACTGGTATATTTTTTTAAATGTTTGCATAGGAAGATCTTTAATTATGTTTGGTATTTTATTATATATTGTTTTACCCATCCAGTAACAACTTTTGCTAAAGCGTTTACTGTTTGGTTACACTAATCATCACGTGGACTGTTTACTCGTTTATCACCCTTATTTGTATAAAAAGCACCAAGAAACATATTAGGTATATGTTTCTTGGTGCTTTTTGGTTTGGTTTTTGAAATGGTTTTTGAAACAGATTTTTAATATGACACGTTCTTCAAGGCACACTACAAGCAATCGTCGTGTTTTTGTGAACGTACTTTGGTAATTTATAACAACTACGTATACCGGGGCTTGTTTTTCATGGGAAAATGCCCACGCATACTCGCCTCTCAGGAACAAGGACGGTTACGAGTGTACCTAATTCGCACCTAATAAAACTACCTTTTTGCACACATCCGCAGCCCCGCCATCGTTAGCCGCTTCTAGGATGGGCTATTCTAGAGTAAGGAAATCTTTTCGGATTTCTACACAGGCTTCTACCCCAAGCATGGTCAAAGTATTATTCTTGTATCTACTACACATCATCATTACAGTCCTTCACAAGCCCACTGCTGAACAAAGGCCTCCACCAAAGAATACCACAAAGCATTTACTACACACAATAATAACATATTTCAAATTGCTTTGTGTTAAAAAACTTACTTTTATTTTGAATCACCAAGGAATTTTATTACATAATTTGTTATTTATTAGGCCTGAATATAATATGAATAACATTAGTAAAAACAAACGATAATATTAATAAAATGAACTTTTTCGTCTTGTGTATTTTTCGCAAATAATTTTTGACTCATTTATTTTTTATAATAAAAATATTATACTTAATGCGTTTATTTCAATGATACGATTATTTAGACAATTGCTTCTTGCAGAAACAAGGTTGTTCAAACTGCGTCTACGGAGCGCAGCCTCAATATACTATACTACATCACCAACTGTGATGACAGCTCCTAAACAGCTATGTACAAAATATTCGAACAAGTTTGGAAGGGTATAATCATTAACCTTGTTTGGATATAGATTATATATTTTTAGCTTAGATGTCCTTTAAATCACCGGCTTGCATGGAAATATTTACAAGGCCGATAGCTAGGTTTGAGGTCATAACGGCATTTAAATTTTACTCGCGATTACATCCGAAGCGGTGTATGGAAGCTATTTTCTTACAATAAAATATAATTTACAAATATTATTGACTATTTTTATTTGTGATAGATTATAAATAACACGTATTTAAAGTATCTTTTACCACTAGACCAAAAATAGGCCTGGCTTAGGAAGAACCAGCAAGAACCCCAGTATGAATTTTATACCGCGTAGCCCAAAATAACGATGACAAAATTAAAAAGTTAATATTTCATAACCGGAATTATTTGCGATTTTCTTTGTTTTTCTTTATTGTTTCACATTCCATGACGTAATTTCAATATTGTTTATTGGTAATTATTGGACTGAAAAGTGTAAATGTCAGTGCAACAGGGAGCTATAATTTCATTGCATGAGCTTTGTAAAATGCCGTTTTTGCTTCCATTAATTGCTATGAGCTCGGCAACATTGGAGCGCGTCCTAGGAGACAACGATAGAAAACTGTTAGAACTTTTATCAACTAACACATTATCAAACTAAGAACAGTCCTCACTGAGCAAGCCTGAAACTCTGAAGGATAGAAATCCAGCCCAAGTGGAAATCGCGGCCGCGGGGACCATCTTGAAGATATCCGCCAGGAAGCAACGAGCGACCAAGCGTCCTAGGAAGAAGGAAAGAGCAGCCAAAAGGATGCTGGAAGAGTCCACTTCGCCGAGAGGCGAGCACAATAAAGTGCTGCTAAAGCAGATTTGGGTGTGGCCTTAACGTGTGTGCGTTCAGGTTACATAACGAAGGAAGTAGTTGACGACATCTTCGTGGCAATACAGACTAAGTTGATCAGCGAGGCCTGGAGTAGCCAGGACCCTGATGCGTCGGGCCCAGTTTTTACAGGCAAACTCGTTTATACAGAGGGTGTCCTGAAGCTGTAGTGCCACGAGCAGAAGGCTCTGGATCGGTTGAAAGGGAATATTGCTACCCTCGACCTTAAATCCCACACCTCGCTGATCATAAAGAAACAGTCTGAGATACCATAAAGAGTCAAATGTGGTATCCTTATCCCTGATGCCCAGGAAGCCTGGAAAGACTCACGCAACATTGATCGTGTGCTAGCGTACCAGAACCGCTGGGTAAACATCAGGGACTGGCTGCTACTCAAGGCAGATAAGCAGATGGACGGGTGGTCCCTGACTGATGTTTCGGTGCCGGAAGATCATATCCCGACCCTGATGAAAGCCGAATGCCATCTCGCATGTGTATGTGGGGCGGTATACGTAAAATTCCAAGGTCGTGGAGAATATAAGAAAACTAAGTCAGAATACAAAAAATGTATCAGTTATCGATGCTCGATAGGGTGGCGTAAATTCTGTGGTAACATACCTGCGAACAAGCGAATAGGATAAGGATTATCCTAGCTAAACACAACATGCCGGAATCTATCTCTCTAAAGAAACCTGACGGAAGCTACTCATCATCGCCGGATGAAGCCCAGCGCATCCTAATTGAAACGCACCTCCCAGGTTTCTGCGTATCTCAGGAGGTAAACCGGCATGAAGATACACTGACACCAACAGCAGTAGACTGGAATTTAGCACAGAGTGGTAACGATGGATAAAATCAATTGGGCCATTCACAGTTTCCTCCCCTATAAGGTGGCAGGACCTGACGGCATATTCCAGACTGTCTTACAGTGGGGGAAGGGGGGGGGGGGTAAAAAAGTTGGGTCAGGTCGCACACCGGTGAGAGGGGTGTCTGCTCCCTCTGCCCCTGCTGCCGGAGGAAGAGGAGTGTTGGTATGGCGATGCGCCACTCGCCTTATCCTCCGCGACTCAAACGGGGCCGCACCGTTGATACGGTGGTGGTGGGGCCGCGGGGGAGAGGAGTGTCGGTATTGCAAGGCGCCGCTCTCCCTACTCTCCGCGGCCGAAACTTGGTTGGCGGCGGATATCAGATCCGCCACTGGGGTCGGGAAAGCGGGCGCTACTAAGCGCTCGAATTTCCTGGCCCCATGGCCTCTGCGTATCGGACTCGGGGAGGTCCGATACGCAGGTGGAGTTGGAGGCCGTGGAGGGGGTAGTTGAACACCTCTCTACCCCTTGCAAGAGACGAGGCCCGGACAGACCAGGCCAGCACTAGTGTGGGGCTGCGGAAGAATTTGGATTCCCACGGCTCCGCGCGCACGTGCGAGGAGGCACCGGGATGGTTTTAGGCGGTAAGAGTCCGGCACGCCCCTCCGCTTTTCCCCAGGCGGAGGTAGTGCTTGAGGATTTCCCCCCGTAAAAAAAAAAGGTCGCACACCGATATAGCACACCATCTCTCCACTATGGTCCGTATAGTGGAGATATGGTGCATGGAATATGACTTGACGTCGATCCAAATAAAAGGGTTCTAGTAATGTTCACACAAAAACGAATGCTGAATAACTATCATCTCCCAAGTTTTTCAGCACAAAACTCCAGCTATCCTCTGAGGTAAAATATTTTGGTCTTACCTTGTACAGTAAATTCAACTGGAATAAACACATAGAAAACGAAATCAACAAAGCTAGTATAACTTTCTGGCAATGCAGAATCATGATTGGCAAAAGATGGGGTCAGACGCCAAAAATCATACTGTGGCTGTACAAAATTGTAATTCGGCCCATAATCTCATACGGCACTTTGGTATAGTGGACCAAGACAAATGAAGCCACCACTATAAAGAAGCTTCAGCGCTATCAGATGCTGGCATATATGGCTGCCACAGGCTGCATAAGATTAGATACGATGCTGGAGCTAACCCCGCTTCATCTACACATACAACAAGAAGCGACTTTAGCTGCCATTAGACTCAAGATCTTAAATCTTTGGAGTAAGAGTAGAGTCCCTTATACAGGCATAATTGATAGAATTCACTCAAAAATATCTTATAAGCCAAGTACGATAAGATTCCAAAACAATTTGTATTCGATAAGAAGTACAAGATACAATTAAATGAAACCAGCCAGCCGGAATTATTAAGACCAAAAGAGCTTAGAGTTTTCACCGATGGTTCTAAAACAAATGAAGGTGTAGGATCTGGAACTTTCTCAAAAGACCTCAATATCTACATATGCACACTGCTAGGTATCTAAAACACAGTCTTTCAGGCGGAATGTCTGGGTATCATTCAAGCGGGCCATAGCAATAGATGCTAGGAAGGTTAATGACCTCTCCATCAGAATACTGACCGACAGTAGAGCGGTACTACAGGCTCTGAGTTACAATGTGGTAAACTCGGGACTAATATATAAATTCCATCAAGGATTAAATGCAATGGATAAAGGGACACAGTGGATCCAGAGGCAACAATGCAGCAGACGAACTGGCCAGAAGAGGATCGACTCTGGCCAGTATAGGGCCGGAACCAATCATACCTATCCCATTGGTGACGTTCGAAAACTGGTACGTAGACACTTCAATAATCAACACGCTCAGCTTTGGAAAAATCTATTAGACTATAGGCAAGCTAGGGAGGCTCTGCCTGAAATAAACAGTCGTTTAACCAAGGTTCTAATGAGACTGAACAAGCCGCAGATCAGGATAGTAACAAGTGTTATCACAGGACACGGCACCTTTAACAAACATGTATTTATCATAGGTGTTACAGATAGTCCCCTGTACAGGGCATGTATGGGGGAGGAAGAAACGGCGGCTCTCGTGTTGCTACATGTCCGGAGGTCGCTACGTACAGGGCTAAACATCTCGGCACGCCGGGATCACTCTCCGAAGCTGCACGCATCATCAAAGGACTGTTGAACTTTTTCGGGGGATCTCAAGGCTCGAATAAGTACATTATTCCTGCCCACACGCAAAATACGCGCTTAGACGTGGAGTTGCGGAAAATAGCCCGTCGTAAACTAAGCTAACAAAACTAAGAACAGTCCTCAATCTGCAGAAAAAAAGAAGAAAAAGAATCACGAGACTTAGGGATCAGTTGTTTAACAATACAATATATTATACTCTTAATATATATCTCATATTGGGACTGAACAGGTTTAGAAAAGCGCATTTGCTTGCGAACACATATTTTGTTTTATTCGATGTTTTATGCTAATAAATATAACGCACCGCAACGTCTAACATCTAATTGGAAAAATATTGAATTCTCCCACGGAAAATTATTTACGCTAGAACAAGCGCTTGATCAAAAAACTCTCAAAAAGATCTGGTCTTCCACACATCCTGGAGTTATTGCAGTTTTTCCACATCACCTAAACACTAACTTCGGTTGGGGTTCAATTTGCACTGCTGGTAAAACTCCCTTCGTTTTTGTAGAAAACAAAGAAAATTGTAAGCGAGATATACTTAAAAGAGTGTTTTTTCCTTGGAATTTAGAGCACTTTGGTAATCGGATATTTCAACAAAACACTGCGTTACCGCGCATGCGTTCAATAAACAATTTTCCTGATTTCACCAGTTCAAAAAATAATCACCCTAGTCGTCTTATATGAATCCTTTGAGTTACAGTTTATGATCTGTCGCTGGCTCCTATGCTACGCGTAATATAAAAGTTAGTGAGCTAAAAGCTACTGTTACACGGATGTGGGACAAAATATCTTTGAAGGGATGGCAGAAAATTACAGAAAATTTTATCAAGCATTTGTTTATCTATTCACGATCAAGAATATTATTTTAAAGAATAATTGGGATTCTTGTATAAAATAATATGTGTATTTATAACTTTTACACACACATATACGCACATAGCGTCACGTCTGTAATCCCCGAGGATGTATGAAAGGTCCGAAGTAAAGATTTATTAATTTATTTATTACATATTAGTCTTCTCAGTTGACAACGCATCTGAACGATTATTTTCTTATAATTGGTTGCAGATGGAGTTACCCGTAAGCTGCAGTAGCCGCTTACCGTGGGCTGCAAAATCAGTTGTTACTTCCATTTTATATATTACAAATACGCTACTAACTTGAATATTTATCAAAACTTATTCTTCAGAATAAGTTATGCTTATTATTGTTTATAAGCATTGGAATACATAAAACTGCTTATCTTTCAATGCTGACTACGTTTAGTACGCGACCAAGCGTTACTGATGGAGTATTTTCGCATGTTTTAAAACTTATATTTTTCCAAATCAATTATTGAATTCATTTAATCAAATTATTAATAATTATGTACTTCATGATCGTTAGGATAGCACTTAAGTTTAATCATTAGGTGATCTCTTCTTCTTTATCAGCGTCGTTGTCGCCATTACTAACGGGCGTGAACCGTAAAAGAATGTGGTCGATTTTTACAGTTGATGATAAAATCAAACTACTTGCGTGCTTATTATCTTTCCGAAGCTAAATTTTACGACTTTTTGTATTTAGATTTTATAACTGGTCATAAATATAAAATAAAAAGTCTACTTAATATTTACTTGTTCGTTGAAAAAACCAAACAATTTTATTAGGTAAAATAATTTTGTAAAGTCGAAACGAATTCTTAAAATCTGAAATGCACATTGAATAAACGCGTTCGATACTACTTATTTTTAAATCCCGAATTTACGGGTGTTTTGTGCTGCCATAGTCACGGGGGACTGACGTGATAGATCCCGATGTCAAAGTTAACCCGGAGTACCTTTAGCTTTTTAATTATTACTTTTGGTCCGATCTACGCAGAATGAACTTACCGTGTCTTGAAGTCTATGTATATGTATGTTTTGGTTTAGTTTTAATTAGTGTAGTGTTCGCGTAAATGTAAGAAATCATCTGAAATGCATATTAAATATTATGATTGCCGGAATGGTTTTAAATATGGGACAGCCCTCGGCTCAATACACTTTATTTCACATGAAGGCAAGCGGTGCGACCTACGAGACTTTATTTTCAGAAAATATATATTTAGAAACATTATAAATAAATTTTAAAATATCTTGCCCGCGTTTTCATGCGCAAAACGTGTGTTATTTGCGCATCCTACTAATATATACAAATTATCAAATACCATGTAAAATTTACTATTATTTGCGTTTAAAAGCACACATATAAATAAAATTGAAGTGTATGTCTGTAATATTGCAATAACTGGCTCGTTTTAAGCTTAGTGGGTTATTTTCATGCTATTAGGGCATAAATAACATTTTTTTGTCTGTCTGTTTGTCTTCGGAATGACTTAACCGATTATTATAAAACTTTATTAACAGATAGAGAGTAATGCCAGGAGACATTTTTTTTTCATATATGAGGGGTCAAACGAGCATGCGGCTCATCTGACGGTAAGTGACTACCGGCGCCCATAAACAACTGCAACACCAGGGGAATTGCAGATACGTTGCCGGCCTTATCAAAAAGAGTAGGCTCTTTTCTTGAAGGTCCCTAAGACGTATCTGTCTGGAGTTGCCACTGGGGTGCCCCGGCCCAGAAATGAGATCAGTATTCCATGTGAGGTCGAACTTTCACCTTGTAAAATTGCAAGCGGTGTGCCGGCAAGAAATACTGTCCCGCTCTACAATGCATGCCAAGCTTTTTAGAGTCCAATTTGGTCTTCCCTTAAATGTGACCGCCATTGAACGTCATTCGATACATCGATGTCGAGGATTCCGATGCTAAAAAAATTCGAAGTATTAATAAAACAAATGGTCTTTGATTATCTTAAATCTAAATAACGCCACATTAATAGATCATTTACAGGCGAAGCTAGGGCGGATGACTAGTAATATAATACAATCATCTTAAATTAAAAAAAAAAAACGGAAGTAATGAATCATTGAAAAATTTTTTTTATATAGGATAGGGTGACAAAGGAACACACAGTCCTGATGGTAAGTGGTTGGTGTGGCCCATAGACATCTACATCTATCCTCCTTTGCGAATCAAAATGCAGATGCGTTGTCATCCGTGAGGACTAAGATGGAATGCCTCTTTTCCAGTAAAAGGGTCTTCGGTTGTCTACACTCACCATACGAAACATAGCAGTGTTAACCTGCTATTTTACGCTGGTATTCTGTGAGTGTGTGGTCCAACCCCGGTCGAGCCGACCCATTCGTGCTACAAGTACACTACCTAATATAGCTGCAGCATGGCTCTACCACGTAAAAAAATGTTGGTGTAGGTTTAATTTAAAACAAGGATAATATGTACAAATAAAGACGCTGACGGAAGAAGGGATCAGAATTTAGTAAGGATCAATATTTTTCAATGCCTAGAAGATAGCAATACAATAAAACTCGTCGCAGAAGAACCCAAAAACTCACCGATCACATGTTATGACTGTAACAAATGAAAAGAAACTGCAGTGCACAAATATGGCACCGTACAAGCAACTGAACAGACAAGTCTCCAAATCTATGAGACGTGACTTACATAACTGCTATGCAGCTGGAATTGAGGAAGCGATTAAGTGGAACCATGACTTCAAATTTTTGCCTGTGATATGTCTGCTAGAAAGAACCTACTGACTATACTGAAGATCGACTGTGACTGTGAGATTTTGAGTAAGATAAAGAAAGAGGTTCTGCAAACAGTTCTATACTTCGTGGCTGAAGCCACAGGCAAATATAAAGAACAAACTGAGAGCAAGTCTCATCCGACACTATTCCGTTGATACCCCTGCAATCCAAGACCTATGTTCAGCAGTTAATTTGTAAGGCTGTAAAGACTGTAATGATGATGATAAATATGATATTATATTAGGTATATTATACGCAAATTTCTATAATAGCACACTGTTTTTTCGTATATCTAATCGTTTGCGCAGCGCATGGTGATACAGCAGCCAAAATCACAATTAGCCCTTTTTACTCCGACTTGCACAAGTCACGTCCAGCGTGCGCTAGACGTGTTTCAAAATTGACTTAATATCCTTTTATTTGTCAGCTGATTGAAATGAAACAAACACTAAATGTTATCCAAAGCTTATCGTAGTACATCACTGATCACATTCAAATAAATTCAACCGTAGATAGACAAACGAACTAAACGCCTGTTTACGATTTACATATTATATATAGATACATATTTTCCCGTTTATAGGCTAGAAGCGAGTAAATAATAATAAGGTCAGACATGTAAGAAACATTAATGACGACAATGTTACAGCTACGTGTAAATTCAGGTTTATTTCAAATAAAATGTTATGACACTCACCGGAGGTGGCTGAAACAAATAGAAAAATCTAACCGTAAAGATCTCTTTAAGGAATAAAAATAAGGAATCTTCCTTCAGCAGGTATAACATTGTTTAATATTTATAATATTACAAAAAAATATCTAAAGTTTTATTGTTACAATGAGAAATAAAAAAGTAAATTTACCTAGTGTTTACTGTCTGTATTGTTAATGTACTTAATATTTTATGTTGTTCATGGGCGTTTGTAATCACTTAACATCAGGTGAGCCGCATGATCGTTTTCCCTTCTTCTATAAAAAAAGTTTAAGAGTAATTAATTATTAAATAGAAATTTCCAAAAACAGGCACTGCTAAAACTAAAACGTACCTTGTGTTCATTGGCCGTACTTAGTTCATAGACGCCGATGATATTGCAAAAATATCACATATTTTCACTTCGTTTACTCTTCTATAGTAAGCGAAGTGAAAATATGTGATATATTTGAATGTTGGTTCAAAGAAAAATGCAAAGTGTGAAAGGAAAGTAACAAGTGAAATTTTTAAAACAATGTCATAGCTTTAATCTTACATTTTTTATAGAATAAGGGTACAAACGAGCACACAGTTCACCTGATGGTAAGGGAATGCTGTAGCCCATAGACACCTTCACCTACCCTCGATTAAGCATCAAAATACAGATGCTTTACCACCCCTGAGAACTAATATGGTATGTCTCGTTATCAGGAAAAAGGATTTCCGGTCCTATACACTCGCCACATGGAACACAGCAGCATTACGTTGCTATTTTATTTGGAATTCCACGACGAATGCGAGAATATCGAATTTCAAATTAGCCATTATTAGAAACCGGCAATTTAAAAGAGAGGACCTAATAATATGTATATGTATAACGTTGTGTGTACCCAATTCATACCACTACGTATATTTTTCGTTTTCTGGAATAGATAATATATTTTTAACTAAAGCAACGCAAACAATTATAACAACTGCTTTGGGAATCAATTGCGTGTAAGGCAGTGTAATTGTAACTGATTCCGTCATTGTTTCGCTTCTACACGGTAGTGTGCGTGAATATTTTATAGTACACACTATTTACAACAAAAAGGTTTTATGTAATCGCCACTCTTGGTGGACTGGTGATCGCAATACAAGATATCTAATACTTTAACAAACTCAACGTCATCGATCTAGATATTTTTATATTTGACTTATACTCTTGTATATACGTTATCATCTACTGCAGACAATAATAAATTAAAATATTTATAAATATTTTTAATGAAATAACTACGAGTATCTATCTTTATTCATATATTTTAAGTCTGCAGCCTGCATAAAAAAGGTTAAATGATAAGTTACGGCCTATATACGTCCCAGTGCTAAGTACAGGCATCCTCTCATTAATGAGAGGGTTTCAGGTCAAAGAAAAGTCCGTCCGCGCTCCAATGCCTGTTGACCAACTTCATATGTAAATAGAATTAAATAAAAGAGAGTTAGGGTGACAAACGAGCACACAGTCTACCTGATGAAGTGGTTGCTGTGGCCCATATACATCGTGGCTCGATTACAAATCAAAATGCAGATGCGTTGTCACCCGTGTGGACTAAGATGGAATGCCTCATTTCCAGTAAAAAAGGGTCTCCGGTTCTCTACACTCACCATACGAAACACAGCAGTGTTATGCTGCTATTTTACGCTGGTATTCTGTGTGAGCGTGGTCCTTCCCCGGTCGAGCCGACACATTCGTGCTACAACTATGCCAGTAATATAGCTGCAGAATGGCTCTACCACGGTAAAATAAGAAATATGAAAAAGATATCTTAGAAATATCTTAGACATACAAGTTTCTTCACGATGTTTTTTGATACGGTGTTTGTGAAATTTACTGCGAGCGCTTAGTCCCTGAGCTATCACGGCAAGACTAAAAAAGGTTAGACTCGTGTAAATAAAACGATGTAAGTTGAAATGAGTAGTAACGTCGAGTCACGCCACACGGTGTGCTGTTGCGTTAATATCTTCGTTTGTTTTAATTGTTGTTGTTTAAATAAGTTAAAAGAGTTGTTAAAGACTATTAAAATATTTAATTTATGTTAATATAACATGCAATGGATTTTATAAATAAACGGCGATAATAGGTAAGGTAGCTAACTTTACTAAGTGACCTTTACACTTAAGTCCTTTTACACCTAAGAATCCAATTGTATTACCGTTACAGCGTATAAATTTAAATGTTTAACGTCCTGCAATCAAGATACAGCTATATTATGGTTGTAGCACGAATTGGTAAGCTCGATCTGGGAAAGGCAACCATCTCATAGAATTCCAAAGTGAAATAGCAGCTTATTAATGCTGCTGCATACGAGAGGTAAGGTCAGTGTAGACAATCGGATTTTTATTGGAAAAGAGGCATTCCATCTTTCCTGAGGGATAAAAACGCATCAGCATCTTGTTATTAATCGATGAAACATTTATATGTCTATGGGCCACAGCATACACATTACATTAGGTGGACTGTACGCTCGTTTCTCTCCATTATTACTTTAAAAAGTCAAAGTGGACAAAGGTCCATAGACTGCCACATAGGTATAGTTGCCACGCTTGTCTTTTTTGTTTTTATTAAGAACACGTTGCTATCCATTTCCTGCTCTGTTTCCCCCTGTCGGCCCTTACGACGATATAGGGTAGTGGATATTCTTTCGCGACAATAGTGTTGCCGCGAAAGAATCTGTGTATTTGTCTCTAATCTATTTTCTATTTAAAGGTTAAGAGCGACAACATAGGTACAGACTGTGGGGAATCTTATTTTAGTCGTCAGGAGTGGCAACGCTTTTGCGGTCTTCATTGATAGAAATTGTTGTATAGTTTGCAAAATCCACTTGTCAGTGAGTGGGTCGTTAACTCGTTTATCGCTATAATATAATAAAAAAGTTTCCTCCTATATATGATGGAGAATTATATATTTGACAAGTATTTGCGTGTACAAAAATTGTTAAAATAATTAACAAAATATACACTAGTTATGATTTAAAAAAGTTTACTGAAAAGAGGAAAGTTGTATATTCTCCGAGGGGCGTTCAATGCATTGGTATCGGTATTGGGGTGATTTGATAATAATGTGGGTAGTTAAAAAAATTCATTAGCTAAAAACACTAACTGAGGATATAAATATGAAATTTCGTCTTGATATCTTCGTTACTTCTTATGTAACCTTCAGTCAGAGACGACGGGTAAACGTAGTGATATCCTCTTTGACTACGGGAATGACCGACTCGAAAATGTTCAAAAAATCGAACACCGTGCGGTCATTAAATCCCACACTAAACAAGGAAGAACTCAAACAAAATCCATGAAGAACAGTGGCCGTTTACCAAGACTCTGCTCAAGTGAATTCAAAAGAGGCAGGAAAGCATCGAAGATGACCACCGCCCAGGTAGGTCAATCACAGCGGCTACAGAAGGAAATGTGAAAATTATCGAAAAACTTGTATTAGAACATGCACGAGTAAGAATTAAGGTGTTAGCAGAAATGACTAACCTATTCGTTAGTACCATACATGCCATATTGCATGACTATCTCAACCTCACAAAAGTGGGTGCCCCGAATGCTCACGCGACGCGATGGTCAGTGCAAAATGGGTGACACAACAATTGACCCTGAGAGTAAACAGGAGTGTATGCAATGGCATAAAAAGGGTTCAGATCCCCCCTCCCCCCCTCCTCCAAGTAGTTCAAAGTCACTCCATCGGCCGGTAAAATAATGGCCACATTGTTTTGGGATTCCAAAGGAATACTATTGATCAAGTACACAAAAAAGGTGAAACCAACAATGCAGACAAATACTTAGCCACTATACACCATTTGAGAGCAGCAATAAAAGAAAAGAGAAGAGGAAAGCTGACCAGGGGAGTGCTGCTTCTTCATGACAACGCACTGGTTTACACGGCAGGCCTCTCCACGTCTGCTGTACGAGACTGAGGGCTTGAGGAAATTAACCACCACCACACAGTCCAGATCTAGCCACTAGTGTGTATTTTTTAATCCCAAACTTAAAAAAAGACCTTCGGGGAAAGCGAATTTTCTGATGATAATGAGCTCAAGTCCGCTGTAAATGAGCATTTCAGGCCAAGACGAAGAATGTTTTTTCAAGGGTATATAAAAGCTTTTTTCACGAACAAGTAAATAATAATAATAATTTATTAGACTCTCAGTTTGACGAATTACACTTATGTATTATATCTATTTTAAATTACAAAGTAATATTTCAAAGAAATTAGCGTTGATATGGAAGACCATATTGAAAAATTAAACACATTTCATGATTTTATCTTTTTTCTAACATACCCATACCGATAATACATTGAACGCCCCTCGTATATCACTTTTACAACTAAGAGAATTCTAACGACACCACATTTGTTAAGACCCATCAAGCCATTAAGACTACAAAGCGTTTGAAAGAAATAGACATACATACATACATACACTCAAAAACATTACACGCCTTCTGGGAGAGTCGAGTAAAAAGAAATAAAATGGGAAAAATTAAAATCGCACAAGAAATTTTAGTAAAAGTACCCATTTCTACTAACGTAAAATGTAAACGTAAATGAAAATCCAAAAACAATCATATTTTATTGCCTTGTTGAGTTCATAAACCATTTCCATTGTTTCTAAAAACGTCAATCAAATCAGCCAAGTTAATTTGTATGACGACACAAATAACAGACATAAAAATCTTTACCGCCAATAGTAGACCAATATGTATATCATTTATCGAATACGAACTATCGCGGTTGTAGTCTAAACACTAATAGTTTTGAAGAAACGACCATGAACTAATTAATTTATAAGTCTGATTTTTTTACCTTATTGTGACCTTAACTTAAGGTTAAGGCATACATGGTAAGCATATTATGTAAAAAGTTAACGTATTTTTTTTTCTTTATTTTTTTTTATTAATCAAAGTAATCACTCGTGCAATCGATCCACATTTTCAAACGCAGTGGCAGTTTATTGATGCCTTTCTTGAAGAAATAATCTAGAGGAGAGACAACAAATTCTTCAAAGGCATTTTAAAGAATATGTTAGTATTAGTCGTCTAGTATTTTTTATTGAACTTATTTCCCGCCAAAAAGTTATCCAAATTCTGGAAAAAGTAGAAGTCTGTAGGCGCAAGGTCTGGTGAGTACGGCAGATGACGGAGTTTCCATCCCCAGCACTTGTAACTTGGAGACCGTCTGTTGTGCAGTATGCGGTCGCGCGTTATTGTGCAGGAGTAGGGGAGACGAGCGATTGACCAAAGCTGGTTGGAGATGTGCAAGCTTCTCCATCATTATGTTCAGTGCTTCACAGTACACATCTGCAGTAATGCTCATCCCGTTTGCTAAGAAGCTGTGATGAATCACATTGGCGCTAGAACACCCAACATTGAGCATCAGTTTTCGAGGGGTAAGTTTTCGTTTAGGGCATTGTTTAGGTGCTGAACCAATTTGCTGAGCGCTTGCGATTATCAAACAGAATCCATTTTTCGTCGCAGGTAACAATGCGGTTCAAAATTCCTTCCTTTGAGTGCCTGTTGAGCAATGCAAGACACATTTCGACGCGTACTTCGCGCCAGCGATCATTGAGTTCGTGGGGCACCCATTTTTTCAGTTTTTTTACCCTGCCAATTTGACGCAAATGGACCAATATTGTTTTAATGCTAGCGTCGTAAGCTGCTGCTAACTCAGTCGTAGATTGAGTATCACCAGCTTCCACAAGCGCCTTTAAGTCGTTAATGTCGACCAAAGTTTTCGGTCAACCACGGAGTTTATTTTTCATGTTGAAATTTCCAGAACGGAAGCGGGCAAACCAATAACAGGTGGTGCGTTCGTTTTTAGTATTCGCTACGTAAACGTCGTTGATGTTGCGTGCAGCTTGTGTCGCGTTGCTGCGACGGCGGTACTCATATCACATAATTACTCGAAATTTTAACGTAACCATGATGACGAAAAAGATTCAAATGCTATTAAAACATAAAGCTAATCAATAAACAAATTACAAATTTTAAAAAAATCTGTTTTTAAAATAAAATTAATTTGAAATCAGAATTCTTAACCAAACAAAAATTATTTTGATTTGAATTTTTTTTGCAGTGTTTTTTTTTGCAATTTCATAGGTCAGACCTATTATTTGCAGCGTGGGCTCTGCCACGTACAAAATATAGTGAATTAATCCATATTCATGAAAATTTAATAATATAATTTTTCTATATAATTATTACTTTTCATTATAACTCTGATTGCAATGTAACATAATATTTAATACAATGATAATAATAAAACAAGTTACAAATTGTAAAACGTCAGATCGAGTAATTTTGTTAAAAATAATTGGTATATACACACTCTAGTGCAACTTGCAAATGCACAACTATTTTTTTAAATAGTTATCCGTGAAAGAAAATCAAAATACTCCGCTTAAACAATTAACTTTTCAATATTAAATTACTTCGTGTCGTACTAAATTTATGATCTTGATAAGAAATGATTAATAGTTGAATTTTTGAGGGAATACAATGAACGTAGAAATTTTCTTTTTAAAAAGCATACTCAGTCAGAGAGACTATTATAATACAATCCCTCACGCAAATAAGGACGCTCTAGGATGAAGAGGCTCATAAAAGCTATAAATCATACTTAATTCTACGTCAGAGTCACACTCACAGCCCTCCATTCGTGAACTGAATGTTTATCTTCGTTTAGAGAATGGCAGTTTTTGTCCTCTTAAATACTAATGTCTGTTTTAAATACTCAAAAATTTTAAACGCTACAACTTGTTCAATAACATAGACTAACAAGAAAGTCTGTTTTTTTAAATACTGATAAAAAAATTGTATTCATCTTGCAATAAATCAAATATATATTATATAATAATTTTGTTTGTTTGTTTAAGAAGTTTTTGAACACCAACCACACTATGTAATCTATACATATAATAAAAATGTAAATAGCAGATGTCTGTACATTTTATATTTTTGTAATAAAAGTGATTGAGAGATACTAAAAATAAGTAATTAAATACATTTCTACCATTTTTAGATTTTTCTGTCTGTCTGTCTGTTTGTTTGTTAACGTATCACGTATAAAGTACTAATTTATATCATAAGAATAGTTAAGGAAATCATTAAGTGTATATTCAGGTTACATTTAGTCTTTATTTCATTAAAATTGGTTAATTCCATCAAAAGTTATGACAAATATTCTGAAGTATGGGTACTAAGTATAGGTACGAATTTGTTCAATAGTGGCGTTGGAAGAGTCATCAAGTACATTTTAAAATTAATATCATATTATAAATCATAATTGAGTGATGTAAAATAATGTTCTATAATGATATAATTATATCTAAAACGCAGTAAACAAAAGTATTACATAAAGAACGTAATAAATATATACATAATATATTAACCTTATTATCTAAACTAAATTAAAGTACAATAGTTAACCAATTTCATCGATAGATGGTGGTGTGGCACAATTATGGGGACTGTAAATCATTAAATAAGTACATTTTTATAATTTTTTAGAATTGTACTATGTGACTAGGGTTGCCACCCGTACTTTATAATAAAGTATTGTACGTTATTTCTGGTAATTGTACTCTATACTTTATGAGAACAATAAAGTACACGAAAATACTTTATTTCGTATGAAGAGAAAGTGCTTTTTCGTTAAACGAAATTTTTCGATTGGTGTTGAATGGATTTCGCCACTCGACAGCGCCACATCACTTAACCACTCGTTTTTAACAATTTCTGAACGCAACCTAACCTTAAATGTCAACAATGTCAGTGTCATTGTCATAATGTTTTTTTTGTGCATCGTTTTGTGCGAAGCGGTTTAGTGCATTAAGAATACGATTTAAAGTTTTACAGATTCATGTTATAGTAGTACATCATGAATACTCCACATACACCTATAAAACGTAATTTTAATAGTGAAACGGATCAAATAGATAGTGAATATGTTACACCAAAAAAATGTTTAAAAACAAAAGATACGACAAAACAGAAAAATAAACGAATGCAGAAGTATAAAAGTCAGTGGGAAATCGAACATGGTGATTGGTTAATTAATGATCCACAAAACGAATATAATGGAAAATGCAAATTGTGTGGAATTACATTTACAATTGCTTCAGCAGGTATAGGACAAGTAAGAAAAAAAACTTATTTTTCAGTGTGTGTGTGTGTGTGTGTGTGTGTGTTGGTATGCTTGCATTAAATATGCAAACTATAGGTACTATGCTATAAAATGATTAGATTTTATTTAAGATAAATGTGCACTTTTTCCCAATAACTTTGAAAGTATAATTATTTTATGGTGACTGGAGGTGATGGGTAAGGTGACGGGATTAATCTTATTATTTTCAGGTTAAACAACACCTGCAAACAAAACAACACAAATCAAAATATGAAACTAGGAGAACATCTGGACTACTTGAGAAATTCCTTGACTCTTCTTCTGCTTCCACATCGTCTAGATGCAGTGATAAAGAAAATGTTGTTGCATCTGAGTTAGCCCTGACATATCACACAGTAAAACATAATTTGTCTTACAATAGCATGGATTGTACTATAAAATTGAATAAAATTATTTATGCCAATTCACCTACAGCTAATGCAATTCATCTAGCTAGAACAAAAATGGAAGCACTAGTTACGGAAGTGTTGGGCCCATATTCTTTACAAAATGTAATAGATGCTGTTAATACAGATAATTTGTTTTACTGTTTACAAACAGATGCTTCTAACAAGAAAAATATAAAACTCTTTCCATTAGTGATACAATATTTTACAGCCAAAAATGGCATTGAAAACAAATTAATAGATTTTTATGAAAATAGTAATGAATCTGCTGATGGTATGTTTGAAGCAATTCAAAAGTCATTAGAGCAATACAAATTATCTTTTCGTAATGTATCTGGGTTAAGTTCAGATAATACAAATGCAAATTTTGGTGTTAATCATTCTTTATTCACCAATATGAATAATTTGGTACCAGGTTTGATTAAAGGAAATTGTCACGCACATATAGTGCATAATTGCGTCAGACATGCCATGAGCTTTTTATCACATGACATAGAAAATGTTATTTTAAAAATTTATGCTCATTTTTCACATTCTGCTGTAAGAAGAGAGGAGCTAAAAAAATTTGTAGCATCAGTAGATGGAGACTTTCACGAAATCAAACGCCATGTGGGAACAAGATGGCTCTCTCTTTTGCCATGTATTGATACTTTATTATTAAATTGGTCACCTATAAGAAGCTACTTTTTAGGTTTAGACTACTGTCCAATGGTTTTACAAAATTTATTGATGCTCAATGAAACTGAGAATGATGTGATTGAAATTTATTTGCATTTTTGTAGTCACTTATTAAATTTATTTAATAAGGCTGTTAAATGTCTAGAAGGCAACAGCATAAAAATTTTAGACATTTATGGGATTATGGATAATCTTAGAAACGGATTAACACAAAGAAAACAAGATCTTTTCTTTGGCTATGAAACAGGCAAAAAAATTAAACTGACTTCACCGGAACTGACTAGAAAAATTCACACGAATTTTTTATTATTTGTTGACAAAGCCTTAGAGTATCTGAATAAATGGTTTGATTTCAATAACACAAACTGGTTATTTACACTTGGATATATAAATTTAAAGAGCAAAATTGAATTTAATAATATTGTTAACATAATTGAAAATTTTAATCTTCAAAAACTTAATGTAGATATGGATGATCTATATGGAGAAATTGCTTTACTAAACCAAGTTTATAATCAGATAAGTACTTCTAAGAGTTTTGCAGAACTATCTACTGCACAAAAATGGCAGCAAGTATTTAAGAGTGATGATAATTTTTTAAACTTGTATAAAGTAATTTCATTTTTATTGTCTATTCCCGCCACGTCAGCATTCACAGAAAGAGTTTTTTCTGTGATGAACAGCAAATGGCGAGACGAAAGAAACAAAGCGTCTCTAAATTTGATAAAAAATGAATTACTTATTTACTTTAATTTAAATTTAGATTGTAAAAATGCTGTGCAATTTTTTAGTGAAGATAGTAATTTGATACAAACTGCAAAAAGCAATAAAAAATATGTTTTTAAATATAATAATAAAGAAAAATAAATTGTACTTTATTTTGAATCTATGTACTTTTTTTTTCCTACCTTTAATAACCAATGTACTTTAATTGCAAAAAAAAAAAGGTGGCAACCCTATATGTGACGGTCTGTCTGTTTGTTTATGGACGCATGACGTTTTGAGTAAACATCTTTTTTCCAATGAAATCCTTAAGAAAATCATAAAGCGTATTATCAAGTTCATTGACATTATGATTATTATTTTGAAATGTAGGTTCGAATTTGTTTAATGGCGCCACAAAATCTCAGAAATAGTAATAAAAAGATTCGTGTGTAAAAAAACGTTCTATTATACTATATTTCGTATCGTTCTATTATAGTACTTAAAACACAGTAAAAAATATGTTTTAGTGTATCTTTTTCTTAAATTAAAAAAGGATGTTTTCTCACAAAGAACGTAATAGATGGCGTTGTACAAATTACAACCTTTTCTGAATTGCGGTGTTAAGATTTTTCGCAGGTGAATCATATTGAGACTCACTGAAACGATTTATGACGAAGTTGTAAGCCTATAAGATATATATACAGTAATCTATGCCTGACTGTAAGAGCCATGTAGGCTAACAACACATCTCAAAAATCATCAGAAACAAATACCAGAAAAAAGAGATATTGAAATATTCAATTATTCAACAAAACTCGAATAAATGTCGTGATAGTGATATTGTTTTATACCCAGAATCCCTCTAATACCAAATAACTTTCCTTTCAGTTTTAAGTATTAGTAAAGTAAAGTAAAGTTGCAGCCTATTTACGTCCCACTGCTGGGCACACGCCTCCTCTCATTTCTGAGAGGGTTTTAGGGCAAGGAAATGTCCACCGCGCTGCCCCAATACGTGTTGGCGAACTTCACATGTCATCGAAATATTTTTTTTTATTTCTCAGACATGCAGGTTTTCTCACGATGTTTTCCTTCACCGCCGAGTACGTGGTAAATCAGCACTTAAAATTGCAATTAACAATTTCATTGGTGCCGGCGGGGATCGAACCCGGGTTGCTCGAGTACTGTGAAGCTTACAGCGAGCACTAACCATCTGAGCTACCACGGCTCAGGCTTCAGTTTTAAGATAGGGATAATAACATCGATGTTGGCAACGATAGCTCAACATCGGTGTGCGATGTTTAGGCTACTCAAAACATCGATGTTGACCATTATCGATGTTTTTTGTATATGTGTAGATACTTATACATTGTTTCAAAATTATGTGGGTATACACAGCAAGAGAAAAGTAACAATTAACTTGAATATCAATTTACGTAGAATAGTTATTATGCGACAACCGACAACGACATTACAAAATAAAGCAAAAGCAGTGACCATTGTGACATTACAGGAGACACATGGCAATTAAGTTTGATTCACTATACTGACATTTTTTTAGGTTAACGATGCGTTCAGAAATTCTGAATTATTCAAAATTTTTAATCTTCAGAGCAGATACAAGATTTAGTTGATATTGATTTCGCGAGTTCGGATTGGTTGCAAGTTCCCAATTATCGATTATGGGTTCATTGACGTCGATGTTTCGATGTTTGACATATGTCAACATCGATGTTAAAACATCGAAGTTTTAATTTTTAACATCGATGATCATGTAACATCCCTATTTTAAGTGTGTTTCCCACTCAGCGTGTGTTATGCGACGATCGGAAATAAAGCGCAAGGTCAAACTTTACGCGTTGCAGGAGTAGACCTCAGTACTGATTGTTTTGCACATGGCCAACTCTATGTTGCTTTTTCCCGCGTTAGTAGTCCCCGTAACCTTTTTCTGTACGCCCCAGCTAAGTCTACTTCTATCGTCGTTTACACAGAAGCTCTATCATAAACGACTTAGAACTTAGAGCATATCGATTTATTTTGTTACCACTTATTCATACGGTAATGATATAAATCGTTTTATATTCTCTTACCCTAAACGTCAAATTATTTAAGTAAAACCTATATTCGCGAGCTACGCCGCGGGCACAGCTAGTTTAAAATATAATACACACCGATGAGTCAAACTGTTTACTACGGTTTTTCAAACTGTTTCTTTATTTCATAGTTCAAGATCTAGATGTTAGGGCTCATTTTCCACTTAGGGCCCACCCGGGTGAGTACCAAATGACTATTATAACAATATACAAGTAAATAAATATCATTGACGTGCAAAAACAAGGTAAGGGCTCCTACTCGATAGTAAGTGGCCTTAGACATCTGAAAACAATTTGAAACAAAGAAATCCACAGATGTGTTATTACCCCTGAGAATAAAGATAGAATGCGTGCCAGCTCTATTTAGTTATCTAAAACATTATACCAATTTATACCCTTTAAACCAGAACAAACAGTGGGTGCACTTCCTTTCCTTAAAGAAGTAAAGAGGGCAAACGAGCACACAGTCCGTTTGATGTTAAGTGGATGATGTGGCCCATATACACCTAAGTATGTATATCCTCGATCAACAATCAAAGTACAGATGCGTCTTCACTCCCGAGAACTAAGATGGAAGGAACCCCGTCACCAGCAAAAAGATCCACTTCTTGTCATTCACCACCCAAAACATAGCAACATTATTCTGCTCTTTTACCCTAGTACTCGTGTGTAAGCGTGATTCTTCATCGGTTAAACTGACCTATTTATTCTCCAACCATATTAGACTGCAGTGTGACTCTACTACGTATAAGCTGTTCCTGCTACATATCATATCTATTATAAACGATAAAATCTATTATAAACGATAAAAAAAGAAATAATTATTTTATCTAATAAATATATACTCAATATAAAAAAGAACAAATATTGACCCAAATGGAACACCTGTGTCCAAATAATTAATATATGATTAGTATAATATATAATTCAACTTAAATGAATTTGGTTTATAACAAATACGTATAAAAATAAGTTTATTTTTAAATTAAAATGGTTTTATTAATAAACACTTTGTTTACTTATCAATCATTCCATTTAAGCTTTTATGAGATCAAATCACGTACGGGCCTCAGATTTTCAAGCTGCGAATTTTTAATTAAACGCATGCAAGTGTAATACTTCTCCATGAGTAGCCTGAAAGATAAGCACGTAAATAAGTACCAACTTTTTGTTTAAAAGCAAGATAATATTGTTTCTCGTCACAGGGATTGTGTTCAGCATTTTCCAATCGATTTATCTTTATTTGACGGTCACCGGAGCCTCCTTCAAATAGCAGGGTGGACGGCGTGCAGAAAGTTTGCATTTAAAGAAAAAGTTGGTACATAATATATAATGTTTATTTTATTTTTAAAGTTCAATCTATATCTATATTCAGGATGTCCTGAGTGACTGACTCATCTATCAATGCACAGATCAAACCGCTAAACGTAGAAATCTGTAATTTGCATAATAGCTGCGTTTTATAACGTATGTACAAAGGGGATTTTGAAAAATTCAACCCCTAAAAGGGTGAAATAGATTTTTATAATTTGTATAAAACTTTACGGAACTATTGCACTTAATAAAGGTACGTTTCGCGATTTCCTTATTAAGAGAAAGTTTATGCGGAAAAATAATTAATAGTAATTTTTTAATTTATAAACTAGGACAAAAACTCTTGGTTAAATATAATTTAATTATAAATTCTTCTGATATTATATAATCAATAAATAAAAATGTATCCTTGAGTTTTTAAAAAGGAGGGTGCAAAGTATGTATAAAAACTATTGTATTAAGAGGCACAACCCAAACCACGGGACGTAGAAAGCTGAAATTTGGAAAGTAGCCTTTTATACCGCAGGCATCTACTAAGAAAGGGTTTTGGAAAACACTAACTAACTTAGATATTAAGAAAACCGCAGATCTGTGGGGTATTTCCGCTAAAGTTATTGCGTCTATAATAGATACAATCACACCTCAGCTAGCTAATTGTAATACTAGTCGAATCTGGTGCGTTTCCTGATTTAATGTAAAGTAGTAAATTAATACCTTTATTTAAATCTGGTAGTAAATTGGACTCCGCCAATTTTAGACCTATTTCTGTACTGCCAACACAGTAAAATTTTTGAAAAAATTATTTTTGATGAAATGTTAATTCTTTTTAAATATAAATAGTTTATTGCATAGAAGTCCATTCGGTTTTACAAGGGCTCAGTTAACAACTGATACTAGTGTTAACCTGATTAAATATATCTTCAATACATAGGAGAATTCACAGGATCCTTTGGGTGTATCCAGTGACCTATCCAAAGCCTTCGATTGTGTCCACCATGAAAAACCGGCCAAGTGCGAGTCGGACTCGCTCACCGAGGGTTCCGAACAAACCTGTAGGTATATAAGTTTAAAATTATTAAAAATATTTATGTTATATGATGTAACTAAAAATTTAAGCTTTTCGCAATTTTCCTTTATCTGTGCTATAGTATGTTGCTTCGTACCAAATTTTAAGATGTTCACTAGTTCTTTTAAGATGTTAGAAAATTTGCGGCATAAACGGCTGTATCTTTTGATTGCGTTGGCTTAGAAGTTTGATTTTTTCACAGCTCCAAGGAACAGTAGACTTGAGTATTTCATATGAATTTCAGCTTGATACCTCTACTCGTTCCTAGAAAAAGGGTCTTGACAGACAGACAGACAGACGGACAACAAAGTGATCCTATAAGGGTTCCGTTTTTCCTTTTGAGGTATGGAACCTTAAAAATTAATCAGGAAACTACAATATAAAAATTGATGCTCTTAAATTTATTATTTAAGAGCCTCAAAATGGCTCCTTTACGAAAATTGAATGTACAAACATTACGCAAAAATAAAAGTAGTTTTAAAAAAATAAGTGATATTCATTCTGTAAATACTAGGAACAGACACAAACTAATAGTATCAGTTACACGACTCCTCGAGTCATTAATTCATTCGTAGGGAAACGTATACGTTTTTACAACAAAATCTGAGAAAACAGGTCTGGAGCAGGTCTAGAGAGACCAGTATCACTGCGACCTAAAAGATCTATTGTGATCGCTGCTATGTCTACAGTTCACTGCTAAACCCTACGTCCTCAATGAATAGAAGGAATTGCTTAGCTGTGAGTAATTTCACTATTTAGTCTGTCCACAGTCGTCTTTTGGTTGGCCTTATTACACCAAACAGTGGAGGCGTAGGTAAGAATCGCTATACTGCTGTACAATCATAGGATCATACTGGGACGCAAGTCCCAGTTGTTCCCGACTATGTACGTACCCAAAGCAATTTTCGCTTTATGACATACATTGCTAAGGTGAGAGTTCCACGTTAGTTTTTGGTCGATTGTTACGCGCAAGTACTTAATTTCAATGGAGAATGGTACTTCTTTACTATTCAGTTTCGGTGTGACTAATTTGTCCAACTGTCTCTTTTTGGTAAAGGGTATTATAACAGTTTTATCAGCATTATCCGATAAACTGTTATCCCTGCACCAGTTGTTTATGGTATTTTTTGAATAATTGATTATAAAATACTTTGATAAAAACCCCTCGCAATGATAACAAAGTCATCAGCATGTCATCAGTGTGTCACCGCGAAGGTCTGCCATCTTGTACAATAATTGATCAAACGCAAGAGTCCAAAGGAGTGGTGACAAAACACCACCTTGTAGACAGCCTCTTATAGTTGTAATCTCAATCAAAGTTTGAAACAGCTCTATTTTTGCCTTTCTGTTTGAGAGCTTCACCCACCTGATTGTTATGGGATCAACATTTTTAGATGTCAGGCCCCAACCAGCAGTGACGTAGGGCTACTGTTGGAGGCGTCCTCAACGTCTAGAAAGGCACAAAGAGCTATCTCTATATCCTCCAACGCTTTTTCGACCTGTCAATAACACTGATCAGGGCTGTTTCCGTAGTTTTGCCTCTGCGGTAAACATGCTGGTTGTAGTGTATAGGTCTCATAGCTAGAGCTACATCCTTAATATATTTATCTATAACCTTTTCTAATGTCTTCAGAAGAAAGGAAGAAAGGCTTATAAGTCTAAAGGACTTTGGTAAGGCGTAGTCCTTTCTACTAGCCTTAGGTATAAATAGAGCTTTGACAATTGTCCATCGTTCTAGAATATAACCCCATGCAAAACTTACTCTGAAGATTTTTACCAGATAAGGAAAAAGGATATCGATACCCCTCTGTAGATGGATGGACATTATTCCATCCACTCCACTTGTCTTATATGGTTTAAAGGAGTCAACCCTACAGTAAAGTAGCCCTACACCAGTCCTCGTTACAAGGCCTTCGTAGGGCTCTGAAAGAGTTCAAGGCAGAGTCATATGTGACCCTGGGAAATGGGTTGACGCTAGTAACTCCAGTGTTTCCGTTTCACTATTAGTGAAGTTACCAACAGGCTTTTTAAGAAGCCCAATCTGATCTAGCACTGCGAGGCAAAGACTCAACTTTCTCGCATAGCTTCCTCCACGATGCTCTCTTAGCTTTCCTAATTTCTTTATTATAATTGGTTAGGGCTGCACTATAAATATCCCATTCTTTGGTTTTTTTCTACCGCTATTGAATAGTTTCCTGGTCTTTTCCCTAAGCTGCTTTAGCTTAAGGAACTTTTCGTGTTGAGGTCTTGTTTTTGACGGGACAACTGTCTTCGAAGGCTTCACGGATACCTACGGTTACCGTCTCCACCGCTAACTCCAGACCTTCAATCGTTTTTATGCTTTTAGGAAACGTTTCTAAATTACTCCTTAGGCTATCGCTGTAGATGTCCCAGGAGGTCGCTTTTGGATCCCTGAAAGCAACAGTTTCATAAGTTGTGGATACCCTAATCACAAACTTAATGTGTCTGTGATCTGATATCGAGTTTTCACTACTAGCATGCCAGTCAGTAATCCGCCTGGACATCTGATGGACTGGTAGCATAGGTTATATCTAAAACTTCCTGTCTAGCACGCGTTACAAAGGTTGGTGTACACCCTAAGTTTAGGCTTATCAGGCGATTGGATATGAGAAAGTCATAAAGTAACTGACCTCTTTCGTTGATGTTAGTGCTTCCCCATGCTGTATGGTGAGCATTAGCATCACACCCCACCACAAGTTCAGCGTTGTGCTTACGGGCGAACTTCGCCACTCGCTCTAACTCAATGGCAGGACCTGGGTTCTCACCGGGAAGATAGCCTGAGCAAATGATTACTCTAGCCCCTGTGCAACCCTTAAGATTTATAAAGGCTGTAACCAGGTCGTCATTGCAATACTCTAGGACAGCTAAAAGTTCAATCTACAAAAAAAAATTGTAGATTATAGAAGCTCTGGGTCTACTGCCTTTAGTATTGACTAAGATCTTACCGGCAGCCGTCAATCCCAAAACTTGACCGTTGGCCACCCAAGGCTCTTGTATGAGGGCAAGGTCAATGTTTTCCTCTGCGAAGCAAACCTCCACCACGGCAGAAGCAGCTGCTGCATGGTGAAAATTTGCCTGGAGGACCCTCGACTTACCCTTGAGATTAGCCATTTATGGGCAGGGATCGTTTTCGCCTGCCTAGGACGTGGACATCGTTTACCGGCGCTTTTGACCCCAGCCGTACTTTTGGGTTTTCTGCTCCCACCTCTCTTCCCCCTACCCGCGCCCGACACCAGCGGAGGCCCTCAGACCGAGGCGAGTTTCGCGCCTTGGGTCACAGTCACTCTCGCTGATGTCGTTCCGGTCTCACCCCTCGACATGGAGGGCTGAGAGGATTGGAGTTGGGATGGTTCAGGCTCCATTGCCGCGTCAGAGCCTCCCCTGACCTTAAAATTTATCATTTTAAAGCCAAGGACGACTCTACCGCCCGCCGCCCGGAGAGCCCCCGCCAATGGGTCGTCCAGAGAAAAATTTACAAGGAACCCATTCTCCTCGTCCCTACGGTGGAGGATCCTCCAGAGCTCAGTATGGAGCCCTTTATTTTGTGCTCTCAACAGCACAGCCGCCTCCTCTGGAGAGTCATCTTTACTGCGGGGCAGAAAGGTAATGCCCAGTTGAGGCTTAGGCAGTTCGCTCTCGGGTATTATCGAGAGCTCTGCCTCCGGCCAGGGTTTCAGTTTTCCGACTTCACCCACAATCCAGACCTGGCTTGCCTTATTCAGGCACGTTACCAGAATCCAATCTGGCTTGTGGGTGAATCCCGAAAATTTTGGTCCCATTCCCGGCAACGCTCCACAGGTCATCTTAGCAATAGCCTGCGTTAGTGCCCGGTGGACCAGCCGCATCTGCTTCACGCTCATACGATTCGAGTTGCGAATTCCTACATGCGCGGAGCCAGCTACGGCACTGAATCTGAGCTTCATCTCCCCCATTGCCAGCTTCACAGATTTCCTGGGCTGGTCTTTAGGGGACTTCCCCTCAAACCGACTGCGTTTTTTCGCCTTCGGAACTCGGGGAGGTTAGGGCAGAGGGATTTCGTCCCGGGGCTTCTGGCTGAGAGAGAGAGAGGGTCTCTTTGGCTCCTATCTCAGCTGCTATCAGCCTTCGGTACTTTTTCCGTGCTGCCCCATTAAGCTTATAAGGCCTAGTGAACTTTTTCTTTTCCCCTCTCTGGTTCGTTTCCGACTGTGATTCGGCTGCAGACGTGCCCTCCACTTCTCGGCTCGTCCCAGGTTGGGGCGTAGAGTTGCATGGTGTTGGTGAGGCTAAAAGAGTTTCTTCCAGACCTACAGTGAGTTCCATTAAAGGAGAGTTAATCTTTTCAAAATGTCGATCTTCGTCCATTTTGTTCCCACGAGTAGCTTGGGAAAAATTCGATCACTCCCGTCAGAGCACCGCATGCCGGGGGAAGGGCTAAAATACTACCCGAATCGCCCTGGTCTCGGGTAGGCACTGTTTGCGACTGGACTCCCCCCAGCCACGCATCCATCAGCACGGTACACTTAACACCTTGGATTGGGTTAAGATAGGAAAAAGGGGGTGAGATATAAAGAAATAAAAATGAGGATCGTCTGAGTGTTGCTGTCAGCATTTTTGTTACGCAGGCATCCGCTAAGGATTTCGGAAAAATTCAAACCCTTAGAAGGTGAAATGAAGTGTAACGGTTTTCACGACTCTTTTTTATGGGAATATTTCATATTATTAAATAATTTTTTCAACTTGAAAATTGTTAACATTTAAAATTACTTTTGGATTAAAATAATATGCACTTTTTTTGAAAGTCTAACCATAAAGTGTTAATATAAGGGTTTAATGTTTGCGTAGAAATAATGGTTTTCTAACTTGCATGGTGGTGAGGATATACTTATAACGCTATTATAGTAGTTATGGATGGTGTGATTCAATAATTTTATAGCTTAAGATAAAAAACTAAGTTAAGGATTTTTGGATAGTCCGCCCCTCAAATTAAAAAAGGTTTATTTTTTAATATATTCTTTATTGTACCTACACCAAACAGGAGCCGTGGTAGCTACAGGAGCCGTGGTAGCTGGTTAATGCTCGCTGTAAGCTTCACAGTACGAGAGCAACCCGGGTTCGATCTCCGCCGACACAAATGAAATTGTTAAATGCAATTTTAAGCGCTGATTTACCACGTGCTCGACGGTGAAGGAAAACATCGTGAGGAAACCTGCATGTCTGAGAAATAAGAAAAAAATATTTCGAAGACATGTGAAGTTCGCCAACACGCATTAGGGCAGCGCGGCGGACATTTCCTTGCCCTAAAACTGAACTAAAGAATCTTCGCGTCATTAGTACATTTTAATATACCGCGTAATATAAATCAAATAAAACATTTGATATGTTTTTTTTTGTTTTATTAGTTCAATGTTTCGAAAACCTAACATTTTAATCCATATAAGTTTATTGTTTTCTCTGCGAATTGCAATGGGGATACCAAGGACAGGACGACAATAAACAAACGGTATGTGTATCAACAAAGTAGCTATAGAGACCAGCAGAGTAGTGTTGCATTGGGTGTGGTCACATTAGTTAGACGATAGCTTTACCAATATGGTACCATTATCAAAGACAAACTAGAAAAGATGACGATATTTACAATTTACATAATCACTGACTAAAATGTCTAAAATATCAGCTTCTTGTTCGGAAAAAATACATATTTATATTTATTCGAAATTTCACAATGCTTTAAAAACGTATGAATATCACACTCAAAATCTAACATTGAAGTAATGCCTAGTAAGATATAATGTAAACGCATCACTAAGCTTAAAATGGCAATATATAGACCAGTAATTGAAATAGATGCCGATGACTAAAGGACAATGTGGCAGCCATTGTAAGAAGGCCTATGTCCAGCAGCCCAGTTGTGATGAACTGCAATATTGGTTAAGATAATTAAATCAATATTAATTTGATTAGATTATTAGATAATTTTTAGACTTAGAAAACAATTTAAAAATATACTATATAAAAAACTAAAACTAAAATCTTAGATTACCATACTGTACTACTTCCCTCGGTATAGTGCTAAGAACACTGACTACTTTTCCTCACTCATTCGTTAAGCAAGAAAAGAAGAGCCCTCTTATAACCAGTGGCGACGACAAGTCGTTTAATAATTCCACCGTAATGACTCACACCACGGAACAATAGACAGAAATTAATAGCATAACTAAGTAGTAATCTCTCAGAGACTTGCGGTTTAGATGAGAGATGCCAAAGAGTCTACAAAATTAGGCGAGCAAGGCATGTCTTATCTTGGGCACTATGGAAATTATGAAAAAAATCTTTCTGCGCACTCCGTATAAACGGTCTAACATATCTGCCTTACCTCCATAGCGGAGCACAGGTCTACAGTATAATTTAAAATTTTGTTACATTTTTTTCATTCAAAAATCTTAATTGCATATTAGTGGACTTATTGCCTTTAGACATTCTCTACCAGTCAGTTACGAGCTATGCAGAGAACACTTATAAATGTACACGGCGTGAAGTATTGCATTCATAAAAGATTCAAACAAATCCAGGCAAAAAAAATAGATTTTTAATAGCTATTAACTTACTCAATAATACAAAAAATTATTAACATTGTTTCTGAATATATTGTCATAAAATTGTCAAAAATTATAAATTTAATGTTGATTTAACCTTGACAGAGATATTATTATAAAGATTTACATAGATCATAATATGATATTATGCATATTCGGTAGATGAGATTTCATGTAACCTTAAGATAAATTTACGAAAAATTTCAGATTTTTAAGGCAAAAATAACTTTTAATAAAAAGTGAAAACCGATTGCGAATAACTGAAAAGAATAAAGTAATTTAAGTAATTAATTTAATTAAGTTTTTTTGTGCTCATATTGACATCTCTTTTGTGAAAGTATTATTCACACGATAAATTAACCCAAACTAAATCTTCTTTATGCGCGACTTGGGGATACATTTCTAGAGATGTTTATTCGGACCGAAGTAACGTTCAAAAAAATATATTGTCCGCGTTTATAAAGGCAGCGACTGACTAAAGTATTTTATGAGTAAGTAATGCGTGTTATATTATTATCTAATATATAAAAATTAATGTTTGTTTGTTCGTATTTCATTCATCAGATTACGAAATAACTTTGTCAACTTATTGCTTGCACTCGCGCGAAGGTTATAGACATAGTACAACTAACTTACAGTAGGTGGCGCGCGTATCGTACCTAAAACTTTATTTCAGTTATCAACCATTCAACTTATAATGAATTTACATATTGTTATCATTCCTAATTTAACTATATAACTCTTCCTAATTTAAAACAATAATTTCACAATTATTTCTTTTGCCTGGGTACCAGCTAGTATAATTTGTTTTTAAACATTATACTAAAATTTATTTTTATTATAGTTTAATACTAAGAATAAATTATTATTTAATTGGAAAATATTTTATTATTAATTAAAAAATTATACACCTAAGCTGTGGTAACTCAGTGGTCAGGGGTTTAAAGCTCGCCGTGAAACACGAGCAAGTCGGATTCGATCCCCGCTGGCACCAATGAAACTTAAAATTGAAGAAAATTATTAATTTTAATAACTTCACAGTTAAACAAAGTTTTTTTATCTATGTAAACATTAATAATTTGATTATATCCTAAGTATTCCCGTATGGAGTGAATAGTTATATTTTTATTGAGGCATCTTTAAAAATCATTGTTGTGAAATTCCATTTTATTCATATATATAAAAGAAAAAGTAAGGGACCCAAGACCCTGTGGAAGACCCTGTGGAACTCTTGTTCTATTAATAATTTCGTATGTTTTTTATAAGAGAGGGGCAAATGAGCATACGGGTCACCAGATGGTAAGTGACTACCGCCGCCCATGAACAACTGAGTCACCAACACAATACTGCAAATACAACACATTGCATAAATGTTATGATGTTATAGGCCATTAGTAATGATTAGACGTTGAAAGTGACTTCAGTTAACTCTCATATGACATTAAGACGTCAAGCACCTCAGTTAAACGCGATAGACCTGTAAAAAATCCGGACAATTACCTGTTTTATTATGTTAAATTGTCCTGTTTTTCATGGCTTCATGTTTATTAATCTTAAATCTTCTCTCGCGTTGTGCTCAGTATTAAATATAACTTATAATCTAATCTAATGATGTTCCTTTGTTGATTTCTCTTGTTAGCCTGCTGTGATCGACAAGTTAAATGTCCTGGTAATACAAAACATACTTCTACGACAGGTGCTCTATCATTAATATTTTTGGCTAATTCTTGATCAACCTTTTATAAATTTACTGCTGAATCTAATTGCAGGATATTTCCTTTCAACGCCAAATGTGGTAAATCTGCGCTTAAAATTGTAATTGGCATATCAGTGGTATTAGCGGAAATCAAAATGGGGTTGCTCACGTAACTACTATGAAATTTACGGCACGGTGTATAAAAACTGAAGCGAAATCATTTTACTGTCGTTGCAGTACGAGTTTCTGTGATAATGTGAAAGTGTGGTATTTGTAACTCAACGTAGTAAATCCCATATTGGCATTTCTAAGTTAACATGTTGCGTTAAATAGAAATATAGAATTAATAAAAATATTTAGTGAGTAAGGTTAGAAGTGTTAATATTCTCGTCAGCGTTCTGTTAAATTATACAGGTCAAGCGGCTACGGGTACTGGATAAACTGTCTAAATTTATAGGAGTTAGTATATTCGGGCTCGATTTTTCATTCTCGATCATCATTACCATCGAAAAAAATTAACATTTATGGATTTATACAATTATTTATACTCTCGACGTAACGTTACGTTTGTTTCGCAGATTGATTGAATTATGACTGTCCCCGCGTACTCTCGGTAGAGAGTAATAATGTTCTATGGTGTAACTGTATATCTCTCTCCAATCACCTCCAACTCCTTCTCATCCATATCCAATCTCATCTCCAATATTTTTTATTATAGCGTGTCATTGGGTAAGCACAAGTATAACTTTTCGTGTTTCTTTATATTTTATGTCAAGTTTTGATACTTGATTATGAACTTTTTTGATAGGATAGGGTAACAAACGAGCACACAGTCCACCTGTTGGTAAGTGGTTGCTGTGACCCATAGACATCTACATCTATTCTCAATAAAGAATGCAGATGCGTCGTCACCCGTAAGGACTAAGATGGAATGCCTCTTTTCCAGCAAAATGGGTCTCCGGTTCTCTACACTCACCATACGAAACACAGCAGTGCCAAGCTGCCATTTTACGCTGGTATTCTGTGAGAGCGTGGTCCTTCCCCAGTCGAGCTGACCCATTCGTGCTACAACTATACTTCTAATATAGCTGCAGCATGGCTCTACGATGTATACTAATTTAATATAATCGTAAACTTTAAATCCTTTGAGTACAAAATCGTTTTTTATATGAATGCGAACACTAGACATGAAACGAACCTAGGTTTTTTTACGAGACCTAGATTTTATCGCGTTTAATTAACTTATTTTTATATTCCCGACGTTTCGAGTACTTTGCATCACCCATGGTCACGGGGTGGAATTAGGTGTTCGACGTCCCAATGTCATAGTTAACCGCGTCTACCTTTAGCTTAAAATTATTAAATTTTGGTCCGATCTACACACAAAGAATTTATAGTATCTTAAAGTCTTTAAGTTGAATGTTTGAGTTAGGATTTAATTTCATTAATTATAGGATCCTAAGCAGATTTCAACACACAGCTCGCTTTGTTCTTACAATTAGATTTTATTATTTTTATTTTAATAGACTTTTTTTCTCATCGGCTATCGGTTCTTTGAGCTGTATGGCCAGTCCATATAGCTCGAAGAACCATCGATGGGGAAAAAAGGTTCTCGAGTGGCAGCCTCGCATCGGTAGGTGAAGTGTAGGACAACCCCCCACTAGATGGAGTGACGACGTGGCAAGACATGCAGAAAGTCGATGGATGCAGGTGGTTCAGAATCGTCATTGTGGCATTCCTTGCGGGAGGCCTATGTTCAGCAGTAGACTTGTGAAATGCTGTAATAATGACAATGACGAAGATGATGTTAATAGCCATTAGAATTATCTTTGGTAGGTCCAATGATTGTAGAGAACCGGAAACCCTTATTTACTGCTATTGAGGCATTCTCTCTTAGTCCTCAGGGTGACAACGCATCAACACTTTGGTTTTTGATCAATAATATATGAAGATAATAATGGGCCACAGCATCTACATACCATTAGATGGACTGGCCTCATTTGTCACCCTTATACTATAAAAGTGTATGCTTTCAATATGTTTCGTTCGAGTGCGGAAAATGAAGTACCAAACTATCTACGCAATAGTGCTGCTTTGACATCGAACGCGATATTCGCTAACATGCTGTAACATGCTGCATAAAAACCTGGTTATGGTTATAACCATAATCATATCGATATATTGTGATGAATGTTTTATACACTTGACTTGTTTGATACACTTTTCACATCCTGATATACTTTTTGGGCATCAATCGGAGTCGCGTGAATTACCATCAGCTTGTAAAATGACTCTGCAGCAATACAATTGGCAGGCGCTCGTATTAACTCGCATTACTGGTATTTTATAATTAAATAATATGTATCGATTGATAACTAAATCAGATCTCAGACACACTAAGTGAAACTGTGTGTCTGAGATCTGACATTGATTATTTCTGTATCTTTTTCTTAATTACTAAGCTACAAAAGTCCATTGCATGTCCCTCTCCCGCTTTGCTCCCCGTCGCCGGTCATAATATTTAATGACATATTCTCGATATTTTAATTAATCACCTTCCACCGATTTATAGTGTCAAGCGACTCTGAACTCACTAAAGAGGTGATCCTGTTGATCAATATTAAAATAGGTTTTTTTGCCAAACTTTATTTTATTGTGTAAAGTTATCCCTAACCAGTTATTTTCTAGCCTGCTTATAGTGACTTCAAATAAAACATCGTATTACCTTCCCTTCTAGTATAGTCACCTTCATCATTAATTTTATTCATGTTATTGTGCTAGCTTACAAAGAGTACCCATATAATCACTACTTTTAACATCCCTATTCGTATCTGCAGCTGTGAAACGGGACTGATCTCTGCTCAACACGAGATTTAATTGAATTATTTGAATGAATCCGACGCTTCCGCCGCCCCGGCTGTACACTCGAGTGAATATCCAGGATATGCCAATTGTAGCTTCCAAACAAAATAAATATATAATATATATTTATAAAATAAACATAAACATAATTATTATATCATAGTATTTTATATAGGTATAACACTAAAATATAATGTGAAATAAAAGGAAGTTATAAAATATCAATTTATACATTAATATATTTACGCAATATATTCAGTTTGAAAAATATTTAATTTTTTAATTGTAATAAAATACATTAATAAAAAGAACATAGATATCGTAATAAAATGAAATTAATAAAATTATTACTTTAAATGTATTTTATATTTACTAAACATATTACTCTAAAATTTTAATAGCTAAAGTAATTTATTTACAACTAAATATTTTTATATAATTATGAACTATTTATATACATACATACCTCACAAAGTGTACAAACAACAGATGTCAAATTTGAGATGATGACCTTGAATAAATAGTTTATAGAGTTGAAGAGGAGTTGAAACGGCACTTAGCGGTCTACAGGCTAACTCACACTCACACACGCTTTATATCGTATGTAATGGAAAATGGGTGACCGAGACAGGCCGGCGGGATGTGATTCCGACAACGTCCCTGAGTAGACTGAACACTAAAGCCGGTCGGTGGCTCGGCGTTCGGGTTGCTAGTTTCTGTCCCTATTTACCATGTCCTTGAAATTCTGACTCTCCAAGTTTATAAATCAATACTTAAACATTAATTTACTTCGTCTTACTACAAAATAGGATTTTCAAGAAATAATGTGTCTTAAAGCAAATTAGTATAAAAAGTGATGTATCTCGAGATAATAACATAAAATCCATATTTTAGATTTATACTAGGTGCAACTCACAAAAATTTAAAAATAAAATATTTTCGGAAATCCACAATGCTTTACAAAGTTGATTAGTTTGCCAAAAAATAGGGAAGTTTTTACGTGCGACGTCCGTGTTTTGGATGATCACTCCTCCCGACGGGTATCGTGCCCGGGGCACCCTACAAGATCTACCGTCACAACGTATACATATTTCTTCGTCAGGTTTTCACTAGTGTAATCCATTGCCGTTTTTGATCGTATAGAATGTTGCCAGGTATCGTTACTACACCGTAATGTATAAGATAGAATACAAGCTGTCGTTTAAATTTCTTGACATTATTATGAATCCACAGTTTCCGTAAAGTAACACCCCGAAACGATTAAATAATTGCAGATTCGTGGTTGTGGTGCGGCACATTCGTGTATTTTCGACGAAATTAGAGCATTTGGTAGAAACTTGCTTGATAATGTCGAAACCAACGAATTAATGATGGGGTCGTTCTGTGCGAGGCTGAAGTTTGATTTGAACATGCAAGTTTGCAGAATTTACAAACACGAGCTCTAAATTACGTAATGAACTTTATAACATGAATAAAGTTAAACTACTATCTACAAAGGTTATTATCACTTCCGTCGTGTGGTCTGTCTGTTTGTTCCGGCTTATCTCTGAAATGGCTAAATTGATTTTGACGGGACTTTCACTGGCAGATTCAGCTAATGTTATAAAGAGTAACTTAGGCTTCTTTTATTTTAGCAAAATAATTAGGATTCCGCGCAAAAAAAAATTAAAACCCGAAATTGAACGCCGGCGAAGTTGCGGGGAACAGCTAGTATGTTATGAAATACACATCAGTTAACGATTTTATGATTTGCATTTGGGTGATTATTTATGTATGAACACCGTAGCGATAGGTGGAGCGTAAGGCGGTCTTTCACTAGATGAAATACAGGGATGGATACAGGGCGGTCAGAGCCGAGTTTTGTTGCATTCCTTGAAGGAGTGTTATATGATAATGATGATGATAATGATAATGATAATTATGAAAATTACGAAATAAATTAATACTTCATCATCATCAACAACATTACAGCCCTTCACAAGTCCACTGCTGAACTCCTGAGCCACCTGCATCCACGACTTCCTGCAGGTCTTATCAGGTGGTCACTCCATCTAGTGGGGGGTCGCACAACACTTCGCCTAGCGATACGAGGCTGCCACTAGAGAACCTTTTTTCCCCATCAGTTGTCGGTTCTTCGAGCTATATGGCCGGCCCATTGCCACTTCAGCTTACTAATCCGTTGGGCTATGTCGGTTACTCTGGTTCTACTGCGGGTATCCTCATTTCTAAGTTTATCACGCAAAGAAACCCCGAGCATAGCCCTCTCCATAGCTCGCTGAGCGACCTTGAGCGTCCTCATACGACCAGCAGTGAAGGACCATGTCTCAGATCCATAAGTCATCACTGGCAACACCCACTGGTTGTACAATCTCGTTTTCAGGTTTTGAGGTATACCTGACGAGAAGATGTGTCGTAATTTCCCGAACGCTACCCAGGCGAGTTGAATCCGTCGACTGACCTCTCGGTCGAAGTTGGACTTACCTAGTCGGACTATTTGTCCCAGGTAAACATACTCGTCAACAACTTCGATTTTAATGCTCCCAACAACTACCGGCATAGGTGTAACATGGACGTTAAACATGATCTTTGTTTTGTCCATGTTCATCTTAAGACCTATCCGTTGGGAAGCACTATTGAGGTCATTGAGCATAGTGCTTAGGTCCTCAAGCGATTTGCCATAAGGACTATATCGTCGGCAAATCGAAGGTGAGTGATGTACTCGTCATTGATTCCGTATTAATGTATAGAGGTTAATACCGTATATTTCCAATCCAGTAGCTTGAAAACGTCTTCCAAATCAGCGGTGAAGAGTTTCACGGATATAACGTCACCCTGTCTTACATCTCTCTGAAGTTGGATAGGTTTCGTGCTCTGATTCTGAACTCGAATAGCTATTTAGCCCTACTGTAGAAACAGTCCAGCACTTCGATATACCGACAGTCAACTTGGCACACAGAATCAAAGGCTTTCTCATAGTCCACATACGCAAGGCAAAGTGGCAGAGTGTACTCTTCTTCTTCTGTACAATTTCCCAAAGGGTGTGTAAGTGATCTATTGTACTAAAGCCTCTTCGGAAACCGGCTTGTTTGGGAGGCTGGAAATCGTCGAGTCTGTGTGCGAGATGATTCGTAATGACTCTCGAAAACATCACGTTTGGGGAAATCGGTCTGTAGTTCTTGAAGAGAACATTGTCGCCTTTCTTGAAGAACAAGACCACTGCACTTTTGCTCCATGTCTCCGGAGTAGTGCCACTATGAAGGATCGAATTAAAGAGCTTTTGAAGGACCTTAAGTACCGGTTTTCCACCCGCTTTCAGAAGCTCCGCTTTAATTCCATCCTCGCCTTGGGACTGGCCGTTTTTAAGGTGCTGGAGAGCCATTCTAATCTCGCTCAGGCTGACGTCGGGGATATCATCGGAATAGTATCGGATAAGACGTGCTCTTGGACCGTTACTCACACTTGAGTGTGGCTCCAACGATGACGTATACAGCTGCCCATAGAACTTCTCAATCTCACTCAAAATCTCAGGTGTCCCGGAAACGATGCTGCCACATTCGGTCTTCAGCTTCAACAGTTGGCTCTTTCTGGCAGACAGATCTCTGGCAAAGACTTTGGAGCCCTGGTTCTGCTCGATCGCTTCTTCTATACGAGCAGTATTAAAGTTGCGTAAGTTCCACCACGGGCATTTGGAGATTTGTCTGTTCAGTTGCTTGTATGCTATCAAATCTGCTGAAGACTGCAGCTTCATTTCCCATCTAACAGCCATGAGGTTAAGAGTGTAATCGGAGAGTTTTTGTGTTCTTTTGCGGCGTGTCTTCCAGAACTTCTGGTCTTGCAGGCCAACTCTCGCAATTCAAACTACCAGTTAACCGGTAGTTTGAATTGATAGAGTAGAGGTATAATAGTGCCTTATCTTACATAGTTGGGGATAACCAATAGATTTATTTGCTGATGACACTTCATTAATTTTCAAATTAAAACGACATTATTAAATTATGACGAAGTAAATAATGCTATATCTAAATTAGTAAATTGGTTTAATGTTAATAACTTGCATTTAAATGGCACTCTCCGCAGCAGAACCAGAGTAACCTACATAGCCCAACAGATTAGTAAGCTGAAGTGGCAGTGGGCCGGCCATATGGCTCGAAGAACCGACAACCGATGGGGAAGAAAGGTTCTTGAGTGGCAGCCTCGTACCTTTAGGCGAAGTGTAGGGCGACCCCCCACGAGATGGAATGACGACCTGGTAAGACATGCAGGAAGTCGATGGATGCAGGTGGCTCAAGATCGTGCTTTGTGGCATTCCTTGAGGGAGGCCTATGTTCAGCAGTGGACTTATGAAATGGCACTAAAACCAAATGTATGAAATTCATGACTCCAAATGTCAAACAATTAAATACCAATGTCTTTTTAAATGGGCAGAAACTGAGTTTTGTCTATAACACCATTTTTCTTAATGGAGCCCCCATATATCAAAATTAGCAAGCAGACTTAGTTCTGCAGCATATGCTGTAAAACAGATTAGAAATCTTACCAGTGTGGAATCTTAACAGCTAGACTTGTTTACTTTAGCTTTATCCATAGAATAATGTTGTATGGCATTTTGTTATGGGGTCACGCCACAGACACTGAAATTATATTTGTTTTACAGAAGAGGGTCATAAGAGCAATCTATGATTTAAAACCTAAAGAGTCGCTCCGACAAAATTTTAAGGAAATTAATATATTAACTTTGGCCTCTCAATACATTTATGAAAATGTAATCTACTTACACAAAAATAAAGGTAGTTATACAAAAATAAGTGATATTCATTCTCTAAATACTAGGAATAGACACAAGCTAGTAGTACCAGTTACTCGACTCCACCGAGTCAGTAATTCATTCTTGGGGCGATGTATACGCTTTTACAACAAAATCCCAGAAAACATAAAATTTGACCTGCTCAAATTTCAAAAACTTTATTAAACGAAGTTTGTATAAAAAGGGTTATTATGATATTAAGAAATTTATGGATGATAAAAACCCCTGGGAATGAGGTGATCGCTACCAAGCTATTTCTAATTTGTTTTGTGTGGTTAATTGTGTAAAATACATGATTGAAAGATGATTTAAAAGATTTCAAAAAAAAGTCCCGCTGGATTTCTTGCTGGTTCTTCCCAGAACAGAGGGTTTTTTCGAGCCAGTGGTAATTAAACAAAAGAGCGATTTTCAATAAGTATTATTTATAATCTATATTGAATAAAAGAGTTTCTGTTGCAGTTTCTTAGTTCCGATTGCACAGACAATTTTCACGAGCTTATCATTCATATCGTCCACTTCATTGCAGTCTTCTGGGCACTGAAAACGGTTTTGTTATTCGAGCTGAAAGGTTTCGGGACTTTGGATTAGAGCACGAGGGGGACGTGGCGTTGACTTCATTAGACGAGACCTCTCCAACTTAACGTTTAGGTTAAGTGTGGCTATTTCGCACCATTCGGTGATCGCTACCAGATTTCAAGACAAGTTACGCTGGCATATAATAGGATTATCTGAGGTCCGATAGGAGGAGGACATGGTAATCCTCGAATCCGGTAACTTCTTTCTGTCCCAAGGAGGTATCGGATTTATCGTCCACAAGTCTCTCGTTAATAAAGCTGTAAAGATTGTGAGTGTGTCGACGAGGGTTGCGTACCTTATGCTCATAATCACCAAACGGTATTCGTTGAAAGTCATACAGGTTTCCGCACCAACCTCGGCACATTCCGATGAGAAGAGGGAAATGTATGAGGATATCTCTAAAGCCATGCATTCGTTCAAAACCCAGTATACGGTGTAAATGGGAGACATCAATGCAAAACTAGGTACAAGAGAGAACGGTGAGGGCAACGGAACCCAAGGGGCCAGCAGCAGGTCGACTTCATGGAGAAAAAGAAACTCTCGGAAAGGTCTCGTCTAATGAAGTCAACGCTCCGTCCCCCTCGTTTCGACAAACAATGAGATTGACTTCATTATGACTTTATTACGACGACTACATTAATACTTATTAACAATTAATTATAATGGCAAAAGTATCATCCCATTTAGAGAATAATGGATTTTCTTTTACGCTGCCACGCGTTTTTTTAATGTAAAATTATGCATTTAAAAAATGCGTGGATCAAACGCACATCTTAAAAATAAGCTGATTTACGCGTAAAAGTACGTGTAGTATTTGAACATAAGTAAAACATCAGTAGTAGGGTAGGTAATATTTCGCTACCGTCATAGTTAACTCCCAAAACACGGTTTGTTTTAATCTAGCACCAAAGCTTATTTCGGTGGTGCGCTTAGCATTCATGGCAGTTGATGTCTCAGCGTCACGACTAGCAATATATATTCGAATAAGTACAAAATAATATTGTATAATATTTCACTGAAGGTGTATAATAGGTGTATAATGTATGCTACACCTTAAAAATATTATAAAATATCAATAACTTTAATCAAATATTCAAAAACATAACACCGTATATAATTTATGCAAAATTGATTTAATTCATGTTGTACTAAAGGCACCCACAAATAATTTTATACAATAAAAAAGAGTATTCAATGATATTTAGGACTTGCCATAATTGCTATGAATGGTAGACGAATTAGCGACCGCGGCAAAAGAAATCTCGTACCTTTTCGGCTGTGTCGTCGGTCTGATTATTATTTTATATCTGGCATATACGAGATGGTCCTACTGCCATATATCATAACCCTTCGGATCTATCGAAAACCTTTAAAAATGTTCCCTAGTCGCCTCTTGCGACATCCATAGGACGACTTATTTTAATACAATATAATTACTTTTTTGGGATAACATAGCAGCTTAACACTGCTGTGTAGAGAACCGGAGACCTTTTTTACTGGAAAAGAGGCATTCCATCTTAGTCCTCACGGGTGACAACGCATCTGCATTTTGATTCTTTATTGAGGATAGATGTAGATGTCTATAGGTCACAGCAACCATTTACCATCAGATAGACTGTGTGCTCGTTTATCACCATATCCTATAAAAAAAGATTCCCTCTCAAAATTTTACGAACTAAGATTTATAACGCTTTCAAGTAAAGTATCGTTAAAAGTTCCAGAAAATTCACAATAAAATATTTATATTTAAAGATAAAAATAGGTATTCTATATGTAGGTAAAAATCTATACTTGTGGTGGTACTAAAACGAAGAATGTTCTCAGATGTCGCAGGAATGAAACTTATAAAATTTTGCTTTTTATTAATCGACTTCTAAAAAGGAAGAAAGTATCGATTCGAATATATTTTTTATGTTTGCTGCATGCAACATTATATCAAAATCTCAGGGATGACACCTATCTAAACTTACAATGTAAAACGTTATCTAGATAAATACAAAATTTCATTCAAATCATTAGAGCAGTTTCTGAAAAAAAAACAATTATGCATTTATTTCCGAGGTCATATATCCAAGTTTGCAGAATTTTTATTTATCAAAATACATACATAAATTTCAACGACATGTGACGATTACATACTAGATTATATTTTTAAGTAATCGTAAATATGTGTTCATACTATCACTAGGCGGTTGGACGCCGTTTTGCCCGGTGTGTACCACAACCAAAAAGAGATTGAAATTTAGTTCACAAAGGTGAATACTCCGTAACGTCTCTTTATTAATGTTGCCCGCAAGAATCTGTCAGATTTTTTAGTTTACGTATTAACTTCTCTGCAGGTCAAAAAATTAAAAAGGACATAATATTTTTTTTAAAGATTAAGTATAAGTATGAAAAGTATAATCAATAGAGTACAAATATAGAAACGGGTCAGGTCACACGGGGTTCACTTCACATTCCGCCTATTTTTAGGACATACGGAGAGATTCACGGGGAACTTGTTAAACAAACAGTTTTGTCCATTTTTCGTTCCTTTTAGTCACTGCCTGCCTAAGTTTTCCACCGTTTTGATGAGATTACTGAATGAACCGGTGTATAGTTCATCATACAAATTCTCTCTCAGGTCATCATACAGGAGACCCTCTCCAATAAACCGGAATGTAAGAAGATTAAAACTCAAATTAGTTCTATAACAAACCATGCATTGACGGCTCCATGCGCTGTGGCTTAGCAATGAGTTGCAGCGCTGGGGTCGCGGGTTTGAATCCTCCACGAAACAAGTATTTGTATGGCCTACTAATAATTATTCCGGATCTGGATGTTTGTCCTTGTGCAATTAGTGTTTGTAAGCTGCCTCCACGATACAGGAGAAAATCCTAGTGTGGGGGTAACGTTTTATTAAAAAACCGCAATAAAAAAGAAACTAAAAAGATGAAAATAATATATGCATACTAAAAAAATATCGTTTTGAAAAAAAAACTAAAGTAAGTTTAATTTTATATTAAAATAATAACTAGGGACTTCATTCGCATAGATTCTTTGTTAGTAGTGTATTTGGTTTGAATATCTATACATATAATAAAAATGTAAATAGCAGACGTCTGTACATTTAATATTTTTGTAATAAAAGTGATTGAGAGATACTAAAAATAAGTAATTAAATACATTTCTACCGTTTTTAGAATTGTCTGTCTGTATGTCTGTTTGTTTGTTAACGTATCACATATAAAGTACTAAATTATATCATGAGAATCGTTAAGGAAATTATAAAGTGTATCTTCGGGTTACATTTAGTGTTTATTTCATTAAAATCAGTTCATTCCATCAAAAGTTATGATAAATATTCTGAAGTATGGGTACGAGATATATATATATATATATATATATATATATATATATATATATATATACGAATTTGTTCAATGGTAGCGTTGATTGAGTCATCAAGTGCATTTTAAACTAATATCATATTATAAATCATAATTAAATGATGTTAAATGATGTTCTATAATGATATAATTATATCTAAAACGCAGTAAACAAAAGTATTAAAGAAAAAGAACGTAATAAGTATATACAAAAATATATTAATCTTAGTAGCTGTGCCCGCGGCGTAGCTCGCGTATATAGGTTTTACTTAAAGAATTTGACGTTTAGTTAAGAGAATATTAAACGATTAACAAAATAAATCGTTATCCTCAAAGTTCTAAGTCATTTATGATAGAGCTTCTGTGTAAACGACGTTAGAAGTAAACAGCCGGGGCGTAGGTACACAAATAGGTTAAGCGGCCTACTAACGCGGAAAAAAGCAAAATAGAGATGGCCATGTGCAAAACAGTTAGTACTGAGGTCCACTCCTGCAATGCGTAAAATTTGAGCTTGCGCTTTATTTACGGTCGTCGCATAACACGCTGACTGGGAACTGAACACGCTTAAAACTGAAAGGAAAGTTATTTGGAATTAGAGGGATTCTGGGTATAAAAACAATATCACGATATTTTGTTGCAATTTTGTTAGTTTTTAATCGAGTTTCGTTGCATAGCTTGGGTGGGCTGATTTCTGGTGATGTTTGTGCTGTTAGCCTACATGGCTCTTTCAATTTCATCGTACTCATGGGTACAAATTTCTTCAGTGAGTCTCAATACGTTTAAAAAAAAGCGACATACGATGACAGCTATATTATGCTTGCAGCACGAAATGGTCTGTTGGACCGGGGAATAACCACGCCTCTCAGAATCCCATCGTAAAATAGCAGCTTAATGTTGCTGCATTTCGCTTAAGTGAGTGTAAACAACCAAAGGCCCTTTTCACTGATTACTTTCATAGTCCTCAGGAGTGACAATGCATCCACATTTTGATTCTCGATTCATCGATTAATGTAGTTGTCTTACTCGACCAACCACAGCATCCACTTATCATCAGGTGGACTGTGTACCTATTTGTATCCCTTATTCTTAATAAATTATGCCTTACACTTACTCTATATCCACCACAAACGCTGTGGCGTTGACTGTGGTCAATTACCTATATTATGTATAGAACTTTTATACGTGGTAGAGCCATGCTGCAGCTATATTAGTGGTATAGTTGTAGCACGAATGGGTCGGCTCGACCGGGGAAGGACCACGCTCTCACAGGAAACCAGCGTAAAATAGCAGCTTAATGCTGCTGTGTTTCGTATGGTGAGTGTAGAGAACCGGAGACCCTTTTTACTGGCAAAGAGGCATTCCATCTTAGTACTCACGGGTGACCACGCATCTGCATCTTGAGTCTTTATTGAGGATAGATGTAGATGTCTATGGGTCGTAGTGACCACTTACCATCAGATGGACTGTGTGCTCGTTTGTCACCCTATCCTATAAAAAAAACTGAAAAACGTTATCTTCATAGAGCAGCAGTGTAAAAACATATTACTTAATATTTTTATTTATTAAACGTTGCATAAAACAAATTGTTATCTTCACTCTTCCCAATAGAGTGGGACATGAAGCGAGATATTATGTACACCTGGTATTTGTAAGACTTTGTCTATGCCTAAACTTTTATAATAAATCTAAGTCCTAGTTTGAGTGAATTTATCCAAAGTTTCAGCAAAGGTCAATATAATACTACCGTAAAATATGTTTTGTGACATGGTAGAGCCGCGTTACAGCGTACAGATTGTACGAATGGGTCAGCTCGAAGTGGTAAGGAACGCGCTCACAAAGAATGCCAGTGTAACGTTGCAATAATAGTGCTGGGGTACGTGTGGTGACACGTAACACATGTGGTACGTGTGGTGGTGGTGGACGTAATCCAAAATTCCGCATATTACGCGATAAAATAAGAGGTAAGCTGGAATGCAGTATATTGATATATTACTCAAATCTCAGGTCTTAATTAAAGTATTTGCGCTAAAACAAAACACCTATTATTGAAATCCTCATTTTAAAATAATGAATTAAAAAAACATAAAACAGCCCATAGTAAAGTCAAGGTAGAGTCGGGACGCGGCCAATGCTCAGTTAAATTTAGTTATGCGACTACGTAGTGTGCATGGACCTTGACGCCGCCGCAACGAAGCCTCCGCATCGCCTTGACTCGCACAGCTGCATTTGATCCTCATGGAAACATAGAAAAAGTATACGTGGTAGAGCCATGCTACAGCTATATCAATAGTACAGTTGTAGCACGAATGGGTCGGCGCGACCGGGGAAAGACCACGCTCTAACAGAATACCAGTGTAAAATAGCAGCTTAATGCTGCTGTGTTTCGTTTGGTGAGTGTAAAGAACCGGAGACCCTTTTTACTAGACAGAAGTCATTCCATCTTAGTTCTCACGATAGATGTAAATATCTATGGGCCACAGCAACCACTTACCATCAGGTAGACTTTGTGCTCGCTTGTCACCCTTATGCTCTAAAAAAAGGGCACACTTGAACAATTTCTACGTCAGTTCACCGTGACTATTGTCACCCATTAATTATATAAACTTGGATATAATCAAAGTTGTCACCGGTAAGTGCATATTAATGCATAAAGACGACATAAAATTCTACATAAATTGAGTCAGTATACTTGTCTCCCTTTTCTACTTTAATTTTCGAATAAGGCAAAGAGCTTGAAGGTTGAAAGATATTGCGTGTAATTTATTTGTAGAGCTTGAATGACAAGTAGTCAATGTTTGGTTTCTTTATGCTATGTCAAATATGGGAGTAAGTACACTCGTATCTTTTAAATAACCGCCTATACACATACGCTCTTTAACGCGTGAATCGGCTTTCGCTCAGAGGAATACACGCGCGCGCCGCCCGCCATCGTTCCCTACTCTACGGATTTTTCCGTAATAATTACTTACTTTAAGCAATTTACTCATTATGTGTGACGCTATTTCACAAGACATGACGTCTTTATTCTATAGTGATTTCGTTCTGAATGTATCTTTATTTAGAGGGACTTTCAATTAGTAATATTTATAATCTATATTGAATAAAAAAAATTCTGTTACTGAAAAAAAAATGTTAGCGAAGATGGACATGCAGTCCATTACCACCTTGATATTGAGAAGCCGCACTTACTCTTCTTGACTGAGACGCAGATCAGATGTCCTCTAGATGCGGCGTACCTTGACTACCCTGGGTACACATTGGGAGCATATTTTCCATCAGCGCGTCGGAGTCTGTGTTTATGTCTGCAACATCATCTGCTGTAAACGTCTCCGTCACCTTGAAGACCCCTCTTTCTCTACGATCTGGCTATTGATAGACACAGGAATGGATAAAATTATTTATTCTTTTGTACCGATCGCAGAGCGGTGACCAGGAGACAACTAGGTTGTTTGAACACCTCAGTGAAACCTCTGATGTGGCTCTAAATCGGTACCCTAATGCACAGTTGGTTTTTCTGGGGGACTTTAACGCCTGTCATCAGGACTGGCTGTTCCCATACCAAAATACCGACCACGCTGGGAGAGAGGCGTAGAATTTTGCCTTGACGCTGGGGCTCTCCCAGCTGGTACAACAAGCGACTAGGGTACCTGATGTGGATGGGCACATAGCCAATTGCCTCGAATTTCTGCTGACGACCGATCCAGACAAGTACGATGTTCAGGTTACCTCACGCTTGGGTACTTCTAACCACTGTCTGGTGAAATCTGTGTCGCTATATTCCCCACCTAACTACGATTTCCACGGAGTGCGACGAATGTGGCGATACAAGTCAGCAGATTGGGATGACATGCGGCATTTATTTGCATCTTATCCTTGGCGGCAGGTCTGCTTCTCTTCTGAAGACCCGTGAAACTACGTGGATGTCATAACCAATGTCAAGCGATGGAGTATTTCATCTCCTTTGCTGACGTGCCCATTGGTGGTAAAGCTCGCCCATGGTTTAACGTCGAGTGCGCTCGCGCGTGCACATACATATGGCGCACTTATCCTTGGTCGATGCTCGAGACCGTAAAGCTCCGGATGTTAGCCTTAAAAAGAGAGCCTTTAATCAAGCCTCCAAGTCCTGTAAAAAGGTATTACGCCAAGCCAGTATCGACCGCATTAAACGCATCGGCACAAAGCTCTCTGTAAAACCATCTGGCAGTAGAGCTTTTTCGTCTCTCGCCAAAACGGTCGAGACAAACTTCTCTCGGTCTACACTGCCTCCGCTGGTAAAACCAGATGGCTCACTGGCGCATGCACCTAAGGAGAAAGCGGACTTATTTGTTTCTCTTTTTGCTTGCAACTCGCGTCTGGATAGTAGCAACAGCGTACCATCTCAATTACTTCACTGCGGTACTTCTATAACAGAGGTCCGTATCACCAACAAGGAGGTTCTTAAAACCTTGCGAAGTCTAGACGTGAACAAAGCTAGTGGACCTGATGGTATACCAGCTATAGTTCTAAAGGCTTGTGCACCTGAGTTATCTCCTGTGTTGAGACGCTTGTTCTGCCTCTCATTCAGGACTGGAATAGGCTCCAAATCTTGGAAGCTGGCCAATGTGCAGCCTGTGCCTAAAAAAGGTAGCCGTCCCGACCCTGCCAACTATCGGCCAATTGCAATTACCTTCATACTCTGCAAGATTATGGAGCGTATATTGAACGCCCACCTCATGGCATACCTAGAGCAAAATGATCTCCTCAGTCATCACCAGTACGGGTTTCGCCGAAATCGATCAACTGGCGACCTTCTAGCGTATGCCACTCACATATAGGGCGAAGTCCTAGAGAACAGTAGTGAAGCACTTGCTGTTTCCCTCGATGTTTCGAAGGCCTTTGACAGAGTTTGTTACGCTAGTCTATTGGGCAAGCTTTCAGCGTACGGCTTATCCCCTGGCCTGATTGCCTGGGTGAAGGACTTTTTGAGTGAACGATCTCTCCGGGTCGTCATTGATGGCTGCTCATCCGGTACTGTGGCGACTAACGCCGGTGTTCCTCAAGGATCCGTTCTCTCCGCAACTCTCTTCCTGCTGCATATAAATGATCTGCTCATTCCCGGTATCTATGGGTATGCGACGACAGCACAGTTGTGGAGAGATACCAACCAAGTGCCCGGGCCAGTCGGGATCAAATCCAGTCAGAAAGAGAAGCTATGGTTGAGCGTGTGAGTCTCACACTACAAGCAATCTCCGAATGAGGCGATGCCAATCTCGTGAGATTTAACGCCTCCAAAACACAAGCGTGTCTTTTTACCGCTAAAAGGAGCCCGCTCATTTTGGATCCTACTTTCCGGAATGTATCCTTGGAGTACACTGACCGCCTTCAGTTGTTGGGGATTGAATTTTCTCCGAACCTAAGCTATGGGCGGTTCATTGAGCCCAGAGTCAAAGCAGCCGCAAGGAAACTTGGTGTCCTTGCAAGAGTGCGGCGTTACTTCACGCCGGGGCAGCTTCTTACCTTATATAAAGCACAAGTCCGGTCGTGCATGGAGTACTGCTGTCACATATGGGCTGGTGCGGCAAAATGCCACCTGGCAGCATTGGACTCAGTGGAGAGACGTGCTAAGAGGCTCATTGGTGACCTTGATTTGGTTGAAACCAGTCTTGTCAGCCTCGAGCACAGGCGCAGAGTGGCCAGTCTCTCGGTATTCTATAGGATGCATTTCGGTGATTGTGCGCAGGAATTACACGCTTTAATTCCTCCCTCTCCTTTCCACCATCGGACAACTAGGCGGTCGGCGGGTCTTCATCCCTTTGTTGTCGATATTCCAAGCATTAGAACCAAATGGTTTGCTTCGACTTTTGTAATGCGTACAGCAAAGAAGTGGAATAATTTGCCGGCGTCCATCTTTCCGTCCGAATACAATCTGGGCGTCTTCAAGGCAAGAGCGAATAGGCTTTTGTTACGATAAGACTGTGCGATTTACCATCTAAGGCTACATCACCACTTACCACCAGGTGGGATTGTGTTCAAGCACTGGCTTATAATAAGTAAAAAAAATGGACATCGAAATGGTTAGGTAAGTTTCGGGAGCGGTGCTGAAGCTTTTTAAAAACAACAAATAAGTCTCGATGACATTTATTATCTATTTCATTACAATAATGAATTAAAACTAAGTTAGTACAATACTGACTTACTTAGTTAAGTATCGTATGTGATCACATAGTTAGGTGATCACATACGATGAGAACTATAATGAATATAATCTTAAATGCAACGGCTTTTATAGGATGATCAAAACAATTCTGTTGACTGAAAGTATGACACCTCGGTTTGACTAGCAATAACAATTATACACTACGGTGAGCATCTTATGTAACGTTACACTTCATAACATGTTTTGAGTAATCTAATATCAAAAGCTGATTCGGCACAATTCATGATCAACATGTTGTAAAATTATGGCTAATTGCAAATATCATGTATTTACGAGTAATCTAATATAAAAGCTTAGTTAGGACAATTTGGGATCAACATGTTTGTTATGATATTATGATCACTTCCAGATTGCATACTATATACTCGTTTTAGTTTATTTTTGTTTTATTACTTTATTATATGTCTAAAAATATAAAGAAAATAGGACTAGATTTATTACTATTCAAGTAATCAAGTGAATTGTTTTCGAAATCAAAGGATGATATCATATAATCATTGGAAATATTCGTGTCGCAAACTTAAAAAAATAAAAGTTAGTGAGGTATGAATACTTAGTCTTGAGAGTTACACGGTAAAAGATAGACAGGTTACACACTAACATTGTTGTATTTTAAAGTGGCGCAGGTAGTACTATATATACGTACAGTTATTTATTATGACACGTTGCGCTAAAAAAAAGAGATAAATGATACGGCATTCCTATCGTTAGAAAAAGATGAATATACATCATTAGTTGCGTATTGATTGCTGCTGAGCGCTCATTAGTGCGAGCCCGTGACATACCGATATGGAAATGAACACACTAACTAGCGTCAAAGTTTACACTAGCGGTTAGTTTTGAAATAATAAAACCAATTATGAACAAAACGTCTATATTCAAAATATTAATTTGATGTTTTTCTTGTTTCTAACAGTTGCCGTGTAATTTGTGCACCACCTAAAAACACAGAAAGGCATTTTTACCACGAATAACTAGAAGATTTACGCGCTGTAGCGAAGGTATAGCCGCGACGCGAGGGCGTGGCCGACTGAATGCAAGTCGGGCAATTACCTGACTTTCGTATTGCCATTTTAGAGCGAGTATGACGTATCTATACTTTATAAACATCTTAGGTTGGATCCCTTTTGTAGACCCAATTTTATATGCTGATTTACATATATAAAATAAAACCATCGAGAAAGCAACTAATATCTGCTTGGGTGAAAATATTTCGAAATTATGAAGTGAAGGCAGGATCTTTTAGGAAGGTTAGTTGTAACTAGGACCATTGTTTAATGTAAAATTTGTACAAAAAATGCGTATTACGAAATAAGATCAGAAGTAAGCCAGTAGGGGAGACCGGGGCCACAATTAACAAAATTGCATTTTTAGTTGTACCTTCGAAATTAATAAATATTAAGACTTCATTTTAATGTGACATGATGCTTCAACTATTCAAGTATAATGTTATTAACATAAATCAAACATAAAATAAGTGATGTCTTAAATGGAACATTATATCTCAAAAAAGTCAGTTGTTAATTCTTACCCCATCAACGGGGCTAGAATTAACAGCTCTGAGGTAAGTATTAACATTAGGTTATGCCAACTATTCAAGAAGAGAACAAATAAATGTATGGAATTATTTTTTTATTAATAAAAGTATTAATAATACAGATGTGTTTGGAGCACCTTTTTTATATAAATTGACATTACAAATCACAAAATATCTTCACATGAAAAAAACAATCCCATTTAATTAATCGTTAAACTATTTTAGATATCAATATTTTTTGGTTACTTTTCTTAACATTTATCAGTTTTGCACTGGTCATCAGTTATAGTTTCTATACGCAGAATTAAACAATTATGCAAACAACGAGATGAGATGAGGTGGAAAATGGTATTTCCGTTTAACTTACACAACATGGATAAAATATAGTTTTTATAAAATCAATAAATACTAAAAAAATATCAACGATTAGGAACTAAATTAGGTATAACAAAAGGATATCTATTCGTACTCATCATCCGAACTAAAATTCAGGCAATTGAATGATGTGATGTCACTTTTGATACACCCAGCTTGGGCTCAGCCATTGCAAGAGATATATTAAATCCTGTCAAAAAAATCTTCATTATACCAGACGCCACAAACAATACATAGCTTTCTTTCCTGGAGTATCGGTGAAAATGGCAGATTTTTAGCCCACTTACGATTAAATTGAACTTGTGGAGGAGCTTTTCAGTCAGAGGTCTTACAATTTCGAAGAAATCACTTGCATCATTTTAGCTTAGGGCCAGGTTTCTTTTTGTACCTAACTCATTTCTGCTGGTGCACCCGTTTTTTTTTACAAAAAGGAATAGTGAAAATAGTGAAACGTGGCAGAGCCCAAATTCTTTTGCTATATTTCGGTAATTTCTGTTTTACTCCATTACTTCTAGCACAGTCAACTCGTATCGAGTAGTTTTTCGTTTATACGTTCTCATGCTGTCATAAAAATATAAAAATATTACTTATACACAAACTGTTAGTTTCCTTGTTAATACTAGACCTTGCATCCGGGGTTGATATGAACACGTTAATACTAACCCCGCCGATTTGTTAATTATAACCCCAAAGGCACATTTTTGGTTTTAAATAATATAACCAAATATTGGTTAATAAGTTAGTCAAATTAACAATGATGCGTTATTAAGTATAAAATATGCATCTGATGAAACAAAAAACATAATCATAACAAAGATTATTTTGAGAAAAAGAATTATTTAAAAAAAAAGTCTGGTACGCAACTCAGGCGCACGATGCGCGGAGCACAATTGACTAATTCCGAGTCATGCGGCGTGATCTATTCGACGTTTTAAAACACACGCTGAAGATTTAGTATGTATAGTTTTAGAGAAATTCGCTTGTTAATACTTACCTGTACTGTCTGTTAATTGTAGCCCCGGCTTCCCCTACGCGGTATCTGGGGGTGAAAAAAAATTATATATAATGTTAAAAACAACAACTCTGGTTTTCGCAAACTTTTTGTCTCCGGCTGGGATTTGATGGGATTTGGGATATGACCCCAAGACGCGCTTGGTTTTGATCTTGATCGCCTTAGTTAAATATGTCAGTTGGAATAATTTGAGACTTCGGAAAATTTTAAAATTGCTAAAAAGTGCATGCATAAAAACTCTATTGCTGGAAAAAAAATCTTTAGGGGACATGTACTCTCAATTCGTAAAAGCTACGTTCATGAATTTGATACCTGCCGGTCAAAAGCAAGCGGCTTAAAATATTAATCAACCGCCCAATAGTACTGTCCTCGATACATCTTTTATTTAATATCTCCACTGAGAGCTTTACTCCAAAACAAAGCTTTTATAGTGGATATAAACCCAGCTCCACCTGTAGGAGGGTTTACTCGTAGTAAAGTTACATGCATATTTAATTCTAATAAACAAAATCTTTTAAAGGAATAAGTGATTTATTTCTAAAGACTTGAAGATTTTGAACTTTGTTCACTAAATCATTAAAAATTCTTCGTTCTTTTATACTCTTCTATTTATTGTAACTTCTTAGTGCTAACATATATAGACTGCTTCGTGGCGCAGTGGCTTTGCAATGAGTTATAGCGGTAGGACCGCGGGTACGAATCTCGCACGGAATAAGTATTTGTATAGCCTACAAGTAATTTTTTCGGGTCTGGGTGTTTATCCTTGTGCTTATGTACATGTAAACTGCGTGTGGGGTCACGTCTAAAAAAAGAGATGGATTTAATAAAACATGACCGAATTTTGCCCAAAATCAATGAAATTTATTAATATAAATTCATTATCCATTATTTTATATATTATGAAGGAAATGGATAATGCATATAGTACCAATTATTATCTCATATATCATTGAAGTGCATTTACAAAGTTCCACGACTCACCTTAGTTAAGGAACTACATATGTATCAAATTTTATGGTAGGTGTGGCATATTTTTTAATATTTTACAATTAGCAGTTTGCATAATTATTTAAGCTGACATTACTGTTTAGTTTATATATTATTAATCGACATAAGTTTTTTTTTATTAAAACTAATTTTAAGGATTTTAACGCGTTGAATTTGTCATCATCATCCTCATTACAGCCCTTCACAAGTCACTACTGAACATAGGCCTTCCCCAATGGCTTCATGTCTCACCAGGTCGTCACTCCATCTAGTGGGGGGTCGCCCTACACTTCGCCTACCGGTACGAGGCTGCCACTCGAGAACCTTTTTTCCCCATCGTTTGTCGAATCTTCGAGCTATATGGCCGGCCTAATGCTACTTCAGCTTACTAATTCGTCGGCCACGTTGGTTCTACTGCGAATATCCTCATATCTAAGTTTATCACGTAGAGAAACCCCGAGCGTAGCCCTCTCCATGGCTGGCTGAGTGACTTTGAGCTTCCTCATACGGCCAGCAGTGAAGGACCACGTCTCAGATCTATAAGTCATCACTGGCAACACGCTCTGGTTATACAGTGTCGTTTTCAAGTTTTGAGGTATACCTGACGAGAAGATGTGTCGTAATTTCCCGAACAATGCCCAGCCGAGTTAAATCCGTCGATTGACCTCTCGGTCGAAGTTGGACTTGCCTAGTCGGACTATTTGTCCCAGGTAAACATACTCGTCAACAACTTCGAGCTTAGTGCTACCACCAACTACCGGCATAGGTGTGACATGGACGTTATACATGATCTTTGTTTTGTCCATGTTCATCTTAAGACCTATCCGTTGGGAGAAACTATTGAGGTCATTGAGCATAGTGCTTAGATCCTCCAGCGATTCTTTCCAGTCCAGTAGCTTAAAAACTTCTTCCAGTGCAGCGGAGAAGAGTCCAGAGACGTAACATGGGCGGGAAACGAAGGGGGGGGGGGGGTATGAGGTGTTCAACGTCCTGATGTTATAGTTAACGAAGGCTACCTTCAACTTTTAAACATCTATAAATGCTGAGCTTTTAAATGTGTACAGCCAAGAATTCCTTATTTATGATTTTGTAAGAAATGCAAACAATAATTACTATTGCGTGATTGTCCTACAAACTATTACTGTGGCGTTTTACTAACTTTATCAAAATATCTTTTTTTAAATAATATTTTCGTACATTTTTTTAATACAAGCTTAGTTTACCAATAGTATTTACTTGCATAATGTTACTTATAGCTAGACTTATTAAAAATAGATATTTTCTATCAGTAAATCGTTGCTGTAAGGTGAATTTGTCACTGTGTATTAGCTATTATATTATTACAAATGTCCACAAACTACGAGACAATGGATAAAATTTTCAACTGTATGAAGAAAGGTTTACTACTCAAGTTACTCAGAACCGTGGTCCACACAGCCACCGTATTGGAGACCTGACGTTCAGACAAGTACTGAGCCATCATCATCATCATCATCATTATTACAGCCCTTCACAAGTCTAATACTGAACATAGGCCTCCCCAAAAAATGCCACAAAGCACGGTCCTGAGCCACCTGCATCCATCGGCTTCCTGCATATCTCACCAGGTCGTCACTCCATCTAGTGGGAGGTCGCCCGACACTTCGCCTACCGGTACGAGACTGCCACTTGAGGACCTTTCTTCCCCATCGGTTGTCGGTTCTTCGAGCTATATGGCTTAGGCATATATTACTTAGGTCCTACAGCGATTCTGCCATAAGGACTATATCGTTGGCAAATCGAAGGTGAGTGATGTACTCGCCATTGATGTTAATATCATATCCTTTCCAGTCCAGTAGCTTGACAACGTCTTCCAATGCAGCGGTGAAGAGTTTTGGGGATATAACGTCACCCTGTCTTACACCTCTCTGCAGTTGGATAGGATTCGTACTCTGATTCTGTATTCGGATAGCCATCGTAGCCTTACTGTTCAAATACTTCAGCACTTCGATACACCGATAGTCAAATTGGCACCGCCGAAGGGACTGTAGCACCGCCCAAATTTCGACGGAATCAAAGGCTTTCTCATAGTCCACATACGCAAGGCAAAGTGCAAAGAAGAGATAGACAAGTTACGCTGGCATATTATAGGATTATCCGAGGTCCGAAGAGAGAGGGAGGACACGGTAATCCTCGAATCCGGCAACTTATTCTATCACCGGGAGGGCGACCATCTGTCCCAAGGAGGTGTCGGTTTCATCGTCCACAAGTCTCTCGTTAACAACGTTGTAAAGATTGTGAGATTTTCCTCCAAAAAAGATTCCTCCAAAACCTACTATACGATGTTAGTGGGAGACTTTAATGCAAAACTAGGTACCTAAAAGAGAGAACGGAGAGCTGAAGGTATGGAAATTTGTAATAGGGCGACGGAACGCAAGGGGCCAGCAGCTGGCTGACTTCATGGAGAAAGAGGGACTCTTTATGATAAACTCTTTCTTCCAGAAGCGGCCCCACAGAAAGTGGACCTGGTCGAGCCCCGACGGTTCGATAAAAAATGAGATCGACTTCATTATGACAACCAGACAACAACTCGGTGAAAACTCACCGAATGGTTAGAGGCACACTGAACCTAAACGTTAAGTTGGAGAGGTCTCGTCTAATGAAGCCAACGCTCCGTCCCCCTCGTGCTCTAATCCAAAGTTCCGAAACCTTTCAGCTCGAGTTACAAAACCGTTTTCAGTGCCTAGAAAACTGCAATGAAGTGGACGATATGAATATTAAGCTCGTGGAAACTGTCCGATACGGTCGGAGCTAAGTTCTGCACGACCCGCCGCAGAAGAACACAAAAACTCTCCTATCACACTCTTAATCTCAGGGCTGTTAGACGGGAACTGAAGCTGCAGTCTTTAACAGATTTGACAACATAGAGGCAACTGAACAGGCAGATCTCCAAATGCATGCGGCGGGACTTACGCAACTTCAATACAGCTTGTATTGAAGAAGCGATCGAGCGTAACCAAAGCTTCAAAGTCTTTGCCAAAGATCTGTCTGCCAGAAAGAGCCAACTGTCAAAGCTGAAGACCGAGTGTGGCAGCATAATTTCCGGAAAACCTGAGATTTTGAGTAAGATTGAGAGGTTCTAAGGGCAGCTGAGCACGTCATTGTTGGAGCCACACGCAAAAGTGTGAGTAACGATCCAAGAGCGAGTCTTATCCGACACTATTCCAAAGATATCCCGGACGTCAGTCTGAGCGAGATCAGAATACCTCTCCAGCACTTTAAAAACGGCAAGCGTCGGGTGAGGTTGGTATTACAGCGGAACTTCTGAAAGCGGGTGGAAAACCGGTACTTGAAGTCCTTCAAAAACTCTTTAATTCCGTCCTCCATGGTGGCATTACTCTGGAGGCGTGGACAGAAGTGCGGTGGAATTATTCTTCAAGAAAGGTGACAACGCTCTCTTGAAGAACTACAGACCGATTTCCCTTCTGAGCCGCGTCTATGTCCTGTTTTCGAGAGTCATTACGAATCAGCTCGCATGGAGACTCGACTTCCAGCCTCCATAACAAGCTGGTTTCCGAAAAGGCTTTAGTACTATAGACACATACATATCCTTCGGCAAATTGTACAGAAGACAGAAGAGTCAAATTGGTAATAATTTCATCGTTACTACCAAGGCCTTTTTTATAAAGGGCATCTAGGCCGTAAGCCCTGAGTCGAACATAGCTTTAAAATACTTTCAGGCTAAAAGCATAAACATCTCAGAAAAAACGTAAGTAAACAAATATCTAGGCAAATAATGAAGGTCACTGAGGAATTAATGAACGAGGATCTCTTACTCCATCTATACATGGCCCCATAACATCCCGTAGGTGCCGTAAGAGGCGGCAGAGGTACACTGAAATAGGATATGGGTAGCAGCATCATCCGTATAGCAATTAGAAATAATAAAAAACTGAGGTTGCCAACCCAACTGCCAAACGTAGCAACTAAGGCAAATATCTATTCTATGAAGCAATCTATGAGGCGTTCTTATGTTCAGCAGTGACTAATAGCACAAACATCTCAACTCAATATGTTTTTAAGATTGTCTGATGATGATGTGAAAAACACTGTAATTATGCTAATAATGATGACATAGTGAAGAAATGTAATGGGGAATATGTCACCTTAGTCTCCATATGCCCAGCTCACCTACACGTTATGCCCCGAGTTGACTGCCGGCTTAGACGGAAAATACCTCAAAATATGCCTAACCCTAATCTACCAGACTGATGATAGGAGACAGCAGACAACCTTACCATCGCGAGTGTATCGACTCTGAACTCATTAACCCAGAAGACTAGCGCCCAGCTTTGTAGGTAAATATGAGAAAATCATTGAGTCAATCAATAATTCTTGCAAACGCCTAACATGTCATTTATGTTACGTGTTTAATTTGTATATAAGTCGCAGGCAACTAGCTTAATTAACCTTTTAGTTAACAGCCTAGACATCACACAGCATGGTCACCCTGTAATGTTATTCAACGAAATAGTCGCTGGTCTGTGCCTAATTATGTGCTATGTGCTATATTATATAAATGTACGCGGCTTTAGGCCGCACCTTAACCTACTGCCGATGATATTATAAGATACATATTATGTGCAAAGTTGTATTAAACGCATCGGCTGACTATCATCCAGGTCGCTAGTTGATAGGCGCCGTTTAGTAAAAAGGCTAGACTGTGAAATGAAAAGCTAATTAAGCTAGTTACATATATAAATGTATATTGGTGTATGTATGTATACATATATAAATGGATGTTGGTGTATATTTTTGAGGTTCATAGCCTTCGACACCGTTTGACCAATCAATATGAAACTTGGCTAGTATATGCATTTTTTCAGGCAAAAGGTTTTTATGCTATCCTCTTTATTGCAACTCACCAATAGATATCGCTGCAACGCATAGACTTCTAAAGCGTTCAACCAATCGCCATAAAAGTTGGTATACACAGATAGGATAACAACTGCCCCGTTTCGCAAGTATTAGGTATATAAAGATTTATTGGGAAATTCTTCATGGTGGTATTTTAAACGAGTGACGGTTTTCACGAATAGAAAGCATAACATATATTTTGCTAAAAATTTCATCCACAAGCATAATTGAGCAGTTTCTTATAACTCAAAACGTAAATTGGTTTGTAGTGTAAAAATTAACACTAATAAAATAAATTAAAAAAATATATTATTGAAAAAGTAGCCAAATTTTGAACTTTAGTTCAAATATGTAAGTAATGGTATACCGCAATGGTATATTGCAGTTTATGAAAATACGAATAATATAAGTAAATAAGGTTTCTACTATTCTATTAAATTATCCCAAATTGAATGTGATTTATGGGCAACAACGTTTTTGTCTACCGATCGACCCTAACGAATGTGTGCGTGACAGGTCGCGGAAAGAGTTTCTTCGTATTTTTTATACAAATTCAAGACATTTTTTTTTCAAAGTTAAATTACATTTAACTTTAATATATATGTGCCATTGTTCGATAACTTGTTGCCATCTTGTAGGTAGTGATATAATCCTGTTGCTGTAGAAATATTGGGATTTGTGATCAAAAAATGTGACAAGTAGTTTTGACAGTCCTCTCTTAATGTTAACCTCACACTACCCAAAGAATTCTAAAGAGACCGAAACAGGTGAAAATCTGACAGTGCAAGGCTAGGCCTATATGCTGGATATATTAACACTTCCCGTCCAAGCTCTCTCAATTTTTGCTGAGTGGTCAAAGATGTGTGTGGTAGGCGTTATCATGATGAAAGACTACTCCTTTTCTGTTGATCAATTCCGGCAGTAGAGACCCGAGTCAATGGTTTTGCCTGGCCGTAAAAGCTCATAATAAACGATGCCCTTCCAATCCCACCATACACACAGCATCACCTTATTATCTGTTAATCCGGGTTTCGCTACAGTCTGTGGAGCTTGAGAGCCTTTTACCAAGCCTTTTGTGGAGGCGAGCCTTTAACCATGATCTTTTTCGCAAGTTCTTGTCGTAGGTGATCCACTTTTCATCGCCAGTGTTCAATATTTTCAAAAATCATTGGGTTTCATTACGTTTCAACAGAGAATCGCAAATGACCAGAAACATGATTCATTAGGTACCCAAATATCGAGTTTTTTTGTATAGTCAGACTTTTTCAAATGGGTCAAAACTATATCACTGTTCAATTTCTCGGCTATATCGTAACTACTAATATGCCGATCTTGCTCCACTTTTTCAAAAATGCATCGACTTTATCCGTATGAGGCTGATCAGAGCGAGCTGCATCTTTAACATCAAAATTCCCGGACTTAAGACACTTGAACCAACTTTGTGCTACTCTTACCGACACTGCATTATATCACATAAACGTCACAATTTTTTGGCGGCTTGAGTCGTATTTTCCCTTTTTTGTAATAAAACTTCAGCGAATTTCTTAGTTAGATTCATTCATTTTGGCGGACAGAAAAACAACAAAATTGGAGGGAAAGTGTTTTCTTACTTTAATTTTCTTTTTATTAATATATATATATATATATATATATATATATATATATATATATATATATATATATATATATTGATCCTATATGTATTGATATTAAAATCAGCCAGATACAAACAGTACCTACAACTAAAGAGATTTTTCTTCAATTTAATACAAACAAAATAAGAACACACTTTTTCCCCGACCTATTGTCTCCAATGTTACCGTACATGCTATAAACCAACTTAAACTGCTAAGTTTATTCAATGTCCCTCTTTGTTCGCAGAATACATTGACGGCACCATAATTATGTGCAACGTACGCGTAATTGACAACTTCCGATATTTAAGACCTGACAGTACGAAAATAGACTCCATGATGTAACACTTTCCAGCGGTGACATAATTCCTAAAGCCTTCATCATCATTACAGTCCTTCACAAGTCCACTGCTGAACATAGGGCTCCCCCAAGGAATGCCGCAAAGCACGGTCCTGAGCCACCTGCATCCATCGACTTCCTGCATGACTTACCAGGTCGTCACTCCATCTATTGGGGGGCCGCCCTACGCTTCGCCTACCGGTACGAGGCTGCCACTCGAGAACCTTTCTCCTCGTCGGTTGTCGGTTCTTCGAGCTATATGGCCGGCCCATTGAAACTTCAGCTTACTAATCCGCTTACAGCCTTCATCCTGGTGTACAAAAATGTACAAAATTGTACAATTAATAAAACTAATTAATATGTAGCTTTAATGTAGTCAACATTATATCATAATTTAGTATCATCATCGAATTTTATCTTGACACATTTTTATTGAATAAGGGTGAGAACCGAGCACCTAGTCCACCTGAGAGTAAATGGATGCTGTGGTCCATAGACATCTAAATGTATATTCGTTAAGGAATCAAAATATTGATGCGTTGTCACCCCTGAGGGCTAAAATGCATCGTTTTCAGTAAAGAGGGGTCTCCGGATCTCTCCACTCACCATATGTAAGAGCAGCATAATATTTATTTTTCGTAATATTCATTTATCGTTTAAATGAAAAGGATTACATCCTATCAGCCCAACGGTCAGACATATATAGGCTTTATACCGAGATATAGAGACACGCTGGAGCTATATTAAGGTTATAACGCGAATGGACCGGCCCGACAGGTGAAGGACCATACTATCACAATACCAGCATAAAAAGCGGCTTAATTCTGTTATGTTCCATATGGTATATATACAGGACCAGAGATTATTTTTATGGAAACTAGATATTTCATTTCAGTTCTCAGGGACATCTGCATTTTTATTCTTAACGGAGGCATTTTCCCCAATTTTATGAATAAAACGATAATAGTTCTATAGTCATTACTCATTAAGGTCTGAAAATTGCACTTTTGTCACTCACTGACTCATAGAAAACCTAGGCCACTTTCAAAGTAAAGTAAATCATTTGGCATTTACGAAGGAATAATTAAAATAACTGCATATTATTTATGTTCGGTGTTAACAAAATTATTGGTGCGATTACGGTACGGTATATGAAACTAAATGCACCAAGTAATAGACTTGTCATAGTACCGATTATGTAAAGGAAAATAGAAAACAGTAAAGCGTAAAAACATGAAAAAACGTTGAGTAATATTTTTTTATATTAATTAAACTTTTTTGATTAAATCATTATCATCATCATTACATAAAGAACTTTGCGCCCGGTCAGATCTCAACTCACTTTCGGCGAAGCCCACAACCCAGAACATCATTTGTACTTGGTCCTACTTACACATTTATTTGTGGTGGGATCAAATATACTACTATACTTATTACCATGATTGGTACGGTATTTTCTCATATTAATTTCCATGTCGGGACAGTTCACATCCCGTTTCTTTAGAATCACATATGTACAGTGACATATGGAGTCCATTAATTATGTGAATCGCTTACGGGAGGGGGAGAAGAGGGTCAAGTCAAATCTCACGTAGGGGATAGGGAATTCTCGGCAAATATCACGTAAATTTTTTTTCTCAAGAAACAATGTAAAACTGCGAGAAAACTAGATGGTTCCAGTAGTCACTCTTGAGATCACACACGAGTCCTCATTGACTGAATATAAAATGAATATTCTTTTACGAATTTTAGTTTTTATTGTTCGATTTTCTCACTGTGGTTCTAGACTATGTCCTTTAATCTCAGTCTTAAATAAAAATAACCAAATTAAGTGTTTTTTAACAAATCGAACGCATTCTAGTACATATTACTATTTTCACTAAAAATACGCATTTAAAAAAAATCTCACTTGATTATAAGGGGGAGTGGGTCGAGCCAAGTCTCACATCTCACCAGGGTAGAGGGGGGTCGAAAATAGCCGATATCGCCTCACGTAATTAATGGACGCCTAAGGTGTAAAAAGGGGTAACTCCCGGACTTTCTATCATGCATTAGAGCTTGTAAATACAATAAAATAAAATTTTAAAAAATTCGTGCTATGTTCAACGTTAAATGCATTTAAATTTACTAACTCTACGTGTGTAGAGATTATGAGCTTTGAAGTGAGCTAACACGCAGACGGAAGTGAATTGTTCGAGTGAAAAAAGTGACACGAGCCTGCACTAGCCACTGCTGTTCCCTTACGGTACCATTCCTGCGGTCGATTACGGAATTTCCGTAATCGACCGCAGACAGCAGCAGCAGGCGACGTGTCGTCGCGGCACTACTGGTTTCTATGTAGATCTAAGAAATACCTTCCGTAGGTAGCTAACCATTTTGTTTAAATAAATAGAGTACCCACAGAACATTCGGAACTGATTGGAACACGGGCTGCTGCCGCCTGCAGTCGGGTTCGGAATCATGACTGCAGGGACATGACGCGACGACATGCCGCGACGACATGCCGCGACGACATGTCGCGACGACACGTCGCCTACTGTTGCTGTCTGAGGTCGGCTAAGGAATAATACCTTTATGCTTAAAACCTTTTGCACTGAAGTTACTAGCCACAGTTCATCGGTCAACGTAAACAATATCAGGGTAATATTCTATTAAAATATATCACCGTCATCAATATTATCTAAACATATAAATACAATTATCTAAACATATAAATACAATTGAATTGAATTTGAACAGACACTGTCTGTAGTAGCGAAATGACTGCATTTTATTGAGCTCAGTTTTATTTTAAATAACTATTTTTTTAAATTGTCTCTGTCTCTCTGGGCTAATCTTCGGAATGGCTGAACCGATTAGGAAACTTCATGAACATATAGAAAACAATGCCAGGTGTGATCTAGGACCTAGATTCTAGGCTATTATATCCGAAAAGCTTAGAGATTTTTTGTATGTCATTAATGATAATCTTACATCTAAATAATGACATTAATAGATAATAACCAAGCGGAGCTAGTTTTATCATTGACCAAAACTGACATAACGGCCTCCAAATTCTGAAAAGGTTAAAGGACATGAAATAAAAGATTTATCATTAATGAAACAAATATATTTCATTACGAAATTAATTACCCAACAAATCCATTTTCAACACGTTTTCAAACCATTTTCATTAAGGTATAATAGGAAAATGTGCCTTTTTTTAAAGTGCCAAATATTCAAGTAACACAATAAAAATATGATTACTGTTTATAATGAGATCATTGTAATATTAAAAAGCATATAGTTTAAAATTACGGTCAGCATTCCACTGCCAAGATACCTTACAGTAACCATATTTTTATAGTAAAAATTTATGCCTAATGGTAACACTACAACACACACATTTATTGCACATTTAGAAATTTCATAAAGTGTTTTTGTCTTTTTTTTTATTAATTTTAGAGATCCAAGACATTTACTATAATTTTGCACATCAATATTTTAATGAAATAATATACACAATAGCATTTTTACTTAGAATGTGGCGTTATACACATCCAAAATATGGAACTATCTTTAATTTAATTTGGACAATGGACAAGATATTTAAAATTAAATGGACTGTCTTGAGATAAAAAACGTTGAAAACCACCTACCGCCAATTAAAAAATATTGAAATAACTATACAAATGTTAATAAGATTATCGTGTTAAAACTATAAAACAGGACTATGTTTAACAGTAATAATTATCTGAATATACCAGTAAAAAAAATATATTATATCATATAACAGTATGTACTATAACCTAGTTCTATGGTTAAAATCATCCGAAGGTTGGAGTATAAATTAAAATATTTTCCACCAAGTTTAAAATTGTCACTGAAAAAATATCAACCACACAAGTATTTAAAATCCTTCGGATTATCATATTTATCATAAAAAGATTGTACTGTACATATTTTTATATATTTAAGTTTTATATATATATTATGAAGTCATTTTTCATTAGCTGTCATTAAGGCTGAGAAAAGTGATATATAAATATTACAAGCAACTTAGACGAACCAATACCAAGCATATTATAAGTAGCAGGGCCTACGATGAAATATTTGATGACACAAGTTGTTCTAGCGGAAAATAAAATTTAAAACTACAAAATTCCATATTAACATCTTTCTACAATGTTCCAGTATCCGACTGTATCACCAACCATCCAAAATATATGAAATTAGAAACCACCTGTGTTAAAACATTTCTTCACATATTACATAAAATACTTTGGTTTCTAAGAGACACAATAGACCTGACGATTCGTTAAGGAATACTGGAAAAAATAAACTACTATGCGATCATCTAAAATAACTTATTGCTGGAATTGTTGTAACAAGATAATGCAAGGTGATTTATATTTATTAACTATGAAAGATTCAATAAATAAAATGTCTCTGAAGAACAGTTTCTATCACATATCATTACACATTGTAGCACCACGCGGTTAATAGACCCATCTACGACAACTACACTTACCACTATTCATTGTTGTATACGGACATGTATAAAAATCAATTCATCTGAAAAATAATTTAAGATTGGTATAAGTATAAAACATTCTGTATATTATGTTATGTTTAAAAATTAAATAAACTCTCTTATTGTTTTATGTCGTTAACTATTGAGACTGTATTTTGGCTTTTAAAAACGTTTAAAATCAACACCTATTTTTAGATATTACTTATTGGTTGCAATCTTCTGGCCTATCTTACTTCTACCCGAAAATCAGTCTACGTTCGTTCTTCGTTGGCTATTGAGACGCCATGTTCTCATACGTCACGTGGTATTAACTTATAATAATATCACAATCACTGTAATCGCGAAGAAACTATTTTAAATCATTACAATTACATAATATGATCCCCCGTCACAGTTACGGTTATGTAACATTTACATTTCGCTATGCATCAAGAGTCATTGTGTCCTTATTGAGCAGAAGAATGTTGTCTATGATTTATTTCACTAAACTTTTGAGGCGTTTCTCAAAAATTCGGGAGGAATAAGTTTTGTGGGTTTTCTTTCAAAAACAAAATTAATGCATTTTAAATATACATTCAATTAATTTGAAATCATACTAGGTAACCTTTGCTCAACATTTTTCACCTTAAGGAATGAGTGCTAAATAAAAATCTAATAATACAATTTAAGTTAACATGTATGTTTTTTTTTAAATAAACAATTAAAATAAACCTAATACTATTTCAATAATTTGTGGAATCCATCCTACATTTAAATGACAAAGCCAATAAATATTCAGAGAACTTTTACAGTTATAAATTATAAATAATTATATTTTAACCAAAATTATTTTATATTATGTAGACTTAAAACTTTATATATTATATATGCTTTAATAATTTATTACTTTGGAAAGAAACCAACATTGTTCCGGCAATTAACAATAGATTTACGAAATTACCCACCCTCAAATTACTATAAATAAATAAATTACTTTTACCCAATATTCTTTCCAAATGACTTCAATTGAAACTGTAAGATAAAATTAACAAAATTATACATACACAGTACCAGACGCAAGCCTAAAAAATAAAATATTTACCAATAGTGTCCGACCTCACAAAAATTAAAATAGTTCATTAATTTAAAAAATACCGTCGAATTGAGTTTCCCCCTTTTTTTTGAAGTCGGTTGAAAACTATGCCTCAGGGGTTGCTCTAAAGTATGTAATAAGGCGCAAATAATTAGCTTTTCACTTCCATAGTAATAAGCTTCAGAAAATTAATTTCATTACAAACTGTTTAGATTTATTCATAAATAGAAAAGGTATACACAAACAATTATATATGAAATTCGATGTTCCTCAAAAATAAATCATTATCTTTAATGATTCTTTAGTTTCTTACATAACTTTTGTCGGACACTATAATTGAAACAGCAAATAAGACAAATTAGTATAAAATTATGAAATGGACGGAGATATAGTTGTGCGAAGTTTTAGAGTACATAACGTGCATCTTAGGATTGTCTCGCACTGGTATCGCATACTCGTAGTCGTATTTTCCCGTCCCAACATATGTGATATAAAATTAGTATACCGAAAATAATGCCCATAAGCTCACAGTCAACGGTAAACGATATTTTTTGTCAAGAAACTTGTATAAAACATCTGTAATCGGTTAATATACTGGGTGCTGCTTGCCCCGTTTTCAGTGTTAACCGTTCAGTTAGAACAGTCGCCGATTGTAGTCCAATCGCTTAAACCCTAATTTATCACATTTGATCTGGTTAGCACACGCCTATGTACAGAATGTTTGCTGTGCTCGATATTTTAGAATCTGATTCGAAAAATAATATAAATTACAGTTAACATGTATGTTATACGAACATATCATATGTATAAATGTAAAGACCACACCAATATTATAATACACTACAAAAATTCAAAATAATGAACCACTCAAAGGTACCACCACTTTACCGTTACAAATATCAATAATAAAACAAAAGTAAATCATTATAAATTGGCTATGGAGGAATGCTTACCTCGACTACTCAAAATATTGAAAAACTGTAGGTACTTACTTTGAGTGGTTTATGAGCTTAAATCTATAAGACACTAATTTACACCACAACATCAAGTAACTACCGCTGATATAATTATAAAAAACAGTCAACATCAATTATCGAATAATTAATTTTCATAAATTTGACGTAATGGCAAAATATCTACATATACACACATTCAATGTTAACCTTACATTATACTTTTTCTTTTCGATGGATTGTTTTGTAAAATGTTTACAGTTACATGATTGAATCTAATAATCGTTTCCACGCATCGTATTTTACACCATGACCTATTGTTGTCGAACTTAATGTCTATACGTACAAGAATTCAACCTGATTTCAGTACCTACTCACGCCATATTGCATTTAGAGTATTTAGGTATTCAAAATAAAAATAAAAATTCAGAGTATTGCTTCTCGTTTATACTAAGTTTTCGACTACCTAAATATATTCCTTATAATATATCCCTCTGGCAATGTTCCTATTACATATATGCGTAATATTTTTATTTAATTTTTAATAAAATTTAAAATTCTTATGAAGTTGATAATAACAATGAACATAAAGAAAACGAAATATTAAATTCTAACTAACCAGCCCAGCGGTTTACGTAAGACAACAGTTTTAACTAAATAAATAAGACTATACATTTCACCGTTACTACTAGAGAACCTAGGCTATTTCGTTGCACTGAATATGTCCGCATATCGTTAATGTATAAATATTGTAAATAAGGTAACAGGCACGGAACTGTATTTGCAAATAGGGAAAATGCTACAAAAATAAAGAAAATTACCGTGATTATTAACAAAAAAAAATTATTAGGCCGTTTAATCATTTTCGATACATAATAATGCTAATTTAGTAGCATTGTGTCTTTTGAAAGATCCACCGAGAGAAATCTTTAAACTATCTATAACACAATCAATATAGTTATCCTGTTCGGTTACGGCCACAGATCATTGAATGGGTTCTGTTACTGTAACTGTTGTGTGTGTGTGTGTGTGTGTGAAAAATATTCCATTGTAATTTTTATAATTTTTCATTCATTCATTACAGACTATGAAAAAATTCAATGCTCAACATAGGCCTCCTAGATTGCCTCGTGGGTGGAGGGGATATTTGCCATAGTTGCCACGCTTAGCGGGTGGGTTGGCAAACGCAGTTTTTTATTTTGATCTGTTATCAGGAAGCTGCTAAATGCTCATTTCCAGTTTAAGTTTCTCTGTATGGCCTCTTACGACACAAATAGTTTCACTTTTAAATCATTTCTTGATGTCTACATAAAACAAATGATTTATGGATTAAAAACACATATTCCCAAGTTGCAAATACTTCTAAAATCAAACGACAACTCTGACATGTAATGACATATATCTGCCAAGATTTTCAATATGTAGAAATATGCTACATCCATTGGCATTGACGTAACGTACGTTTATCTATAATATCGTATTTCAATATAATATATTCAAATCGACAACACTAGCCCGCGTAATGCCTATAAACTTACTTATTAAAAATTGATCATCTTACAGTATTTTAATTGACATTTTATTATGTACTTATGCCTTTAAGACGTTCCAATTTGTTACAATAATATAATCTCTTCTATTGTTAAAATATACATTAAGGAGAACAGCATTCAAATAGTATGTGGCTATCGATTGAGTCATATGTATCAGCAACCAAAGAAATTAAATTGTGAGAATTAAGAATACAGAAAATGTTAGGCCTTAAAATTTTCTTTAGATCGTCGTTATCTACTTCGTAACATAAAAATGGAGTACATTATTGTTTTCATTGAATTATTTCAAGTTTCATAACTTGAAATAATTCTAAGAAAAACCTGACAGCCCTGAGTTATCAGGGCTGTCAGGCGGGCGAAACGTGTTATTTGTTGCGAAGAGCAGAGCGTCTGAAAGTCTGAGGCGTAGCGGTGCTCGTGGAAACGGCAAAGGCGCTAATTCAAATATCAAACATAATATTACCTATGCATATGTATAACGTCGTCTATGAAAGCGCAGGGCGTTGCGTGTCGTGTGATAAAGAAATTAAAACCGTTTTTTTTGCGTATATAAGGATTACATTATGTGCAAGTGTAATATTTTTTGTGTACGACAGTGTGCAAAACTAATTATTGTTAAAGCATCTTGGCTCTAATTTAATGTGTCACAATTAACAATTATACAAAGAATATCACAATATTGGCAGTATTTATTTAGTATTAAAAATACTACAGTTTATAAGCGGGCTAGTGTGACTCTAGTACGAAACAAATTTACTCTGTGGTATAGATAATACACTGGAAACTGTTCACTTATCCTACCTACAAGCTTCTTTCTGATTAAAACGATCGGTCAACAGTTCGAATAGTTTTTATGCACACAAATATCAACTTGTAACGGTATCCATAACAACAAAATCTTAAACAAAATGTGTACAAACAATTCTACACAATTAGTTTATCTACTTCAATGTTTACTTTATGAGGTACATATTTTGGCACAGAGAGATTTCTTAAATCTATTATTTAATTATATCTAAACATTAATAATATTTAAAATTAGGTTACATAAAACATTTTCGATGTTCTAAATCTTGTTGACTGGTCTTATATCGTATGAATCACAGCTTTTTTGCATTCTCCTACTAACCTATCGACACCACTACAATTTTCCTAGGTTCCTTTCAATGGAATGAGTTTTGTAATCTTATTATATCGCGTGTGCATACAAAAATATGGCAAATAAAACTATTAAGCATCTTATGTAGACATCTAAACTGGACTTGTTGTTACAAATATTAAATTATCGCACACAAAGCTTAGCACATTCAGGGTAACTATTTTTTCTAGTATAGAAATAAAATACCTATATAAATTATATGGTATATGCCCTAACTTACTTTCGCCAAATAATAATTTAAAAGTCACTCTTTTTCAAGTAACACATTATTTGATAGCATGGACAATTGCATTACTAAAACAAAGTTAACACTTTTAAATAAAATGCTTAAATATGAAGGGGTAACACAAAATCCTCAGAATGCTTTATTTCCTATAGAATAAATTTCGAAAATTATTTTATAAACTATATGATCACCTTATAAAAGAAAATGTTACCTGCTTAGATATATCCATAATAATGTAGTAAAATTTAAAAAACATTTTACAAAAAATATTCCAATTTGCTGTTTATAATAATACGACTCGGTCATTAACTATAGAGGTATGCAAAGATTGAAAATAGGACGGCGCGGAGGTCAGTTAGCGGGCGTTGTGTACGTGGGTGGTTAAGTGCTTCGAAAGATAGTCGGCTCTAGCGAAGCACTTGCCGCACGCTTCGCAGTGATAGGGCCTCTCACCAGTGTGAATGCGTAAATGACGCGTCAAATCGCTTTTACCACCGAAGGCCCTTCCGCAAAATAGACACACGAACGGCCGCTCCCCCGTATGTTTTCGTACGTGTAATTTCAAATTTTCCTTAGACCTTACGCACTTGCCGCAGAATGGACAGGCAAATCTCCTCTCCCGGTCCCTTTGTCTATCATCGTTTTGCAGGAATCCTAGGATACCAGAATGTGAACTGGAACTCTCCATTTTGTTGCTATCATTACGGGACTCACTCTCGGAGCTGTCCGCCATTGAACTGACGCTGGCAAAAGAGACGGGAATGCGTCTTCTTTCACTTATAGGGGTGTCGACATCTCTCTTGTTTTCACTTTCGGCACTGGAATTTCTGCAATCAGTAGAATCGTCGACGGTCACGATAGAGTCGGTAGGTCCGTTGGAATCGACCGTGCTGTCTTGTTCGCCATCGCCGATCACTTCTATCGGCGGAGTTCTTGCGACTTCAGGTCTGTTTCTCTTTTTTATAGATAGGTCCATTTCTCCACATTGACCAAAGACTTCGTTAGTACTGGTAACTTGATCCATGCCTTCAATAGCGTCTGTATTTTTTGTGTGCAGTCTTTCTAATGTGTGATTTAGGCGATGCTTTTTGAAGGACTTGAGGTATCGAAATTGCATGCCACATACATCGCACGTAAATAACTTATCAGCAGGTAGTCGCGCCCGGTGGTTTTGCTCTCGATGTTTGACGTATGCTGACCTATATCTATAGCTCTGTCCACACTGTTCGCATACGAAAGGCTTATCGTCACAGGACGTTTGTGAGGCATGTTGGAGAGCGGCATGGCGTTCAAGGAGCCAGGAAGAGGGAAAAGAAGCAAGGCAGACGCCACATCGACGTCGTTCAGAATGGAGTAAATGACGGCTTTGATACGTCATACAATCATCACTGAGATACCTGCGTAGACGGCATGCTTGCAGAGCCAGCAATGGAGACCACAGGGGCAGGGCCGTGGGGCTTCGTGATGGAATTGGACTGGGAATGCTGGGCGATCCACATGTCATGTCCAAACACATCTGCAAAGGAAAATAAAAAATAATTTAGAAAATAATTAATTTACATATTTTTGCCTATTTTAATACAATAACTTTTTTATAAAATATCAACATACCTGTTTAAATCGTAAAAGGTTATATCTGGTTTGGTAAATGAAAGTATGATTCTGTAATGATTGTAGAGCTTTTATTTGTCAAAATTGTATTTTTACAGCTATGATATGCTTATATTTGTTTCAAAAGTTACAATGATCAACAGCTACGGGTCTTTTTAAACTGTTGCACAATTGACAAACTTTACACCAATTTGATCCTCGATCTTTCTGATATACTGCATCTAATTTACAACAAAACTGTACTGCTCTCTGTTAAAACATTATGAACTATTAATATTGTTAAGGCAAAACAGATTTTTCTAATCTAAAATGTCAACAATGAATGTTAAATAAAACAGCTTAAAGGGAAATAATCACTGCTTCTCCACAAATAAACAATTATTACTAAGCTCTATAAATAAATGGACCTACGTTATTTGAACTTGTGCTGAATAAAATTTATCAGAGCATAATACACAATCAAGAATACGTCATCCGAGTTCAATAGAAAACTACATCGACGGATATATCAGACCGACACATCATGTATGTTGGAAATCCGACATTTCCATCTAAATGTTACCTGAATTGTATATTATGCCAATGCAAATGGTAGTCGAGAAAATTAAAATCTAAATAAATTATAATAAACAAATTACAATCAATAAACAAATTGTACCAACATACAATAATTAATACACCTACAGGAACTTAGAAACAATTGCAATATAAGTTCTATATTTAGGTATGCCACTTAAAACAGTAAAATCACAACGAACCAGTGTATGCTAACGCTTTTTTGGCTCTCAATGCCATTTCGTGGGTGAAACTTAACAATACTACCTTAAGGCTACAAGGAAATTTCTATTGTTCTAGAATTGGTCATGAAAATAACTTTGCACTGGCTCATTTGTCCACCACATCATTATATCTGAGATTGGAATGCGCTGACTGCGGAGATGCTCGTTCCAGCCACCACAGTGACCGTTTTCTGTTTTTGGTTATAATATGTTGGGTTAGAGCGGATTTTTTTAAATTATTTCAACCACCATACAAAGCAAGTCACATATCATAACGCAACTTACAATTTTCACCATAAAATTGCAATATTTTTTCGCTATTCGATCATCCCCTACGTAAACTATGTTTATTCTGTGATTTGCAGCCTTTATATAAGTCTTATACAGGCAAGAGGCACTCTAAATATAAAACTGTGGTCACAATTTATAGTATAAAATGAATCTATGTTTCAACTATTTCAAATCAAGAAATATATCGTGCTAGATTTTCCCTTAAATTTTATCATGCTCGGTAGATACTTGACAAAAAAAATATATCTACGATAATTTGACATAATATATATTTTATTTTAATAGATAAAACTATTTATTTTATATTTGTGCTAATGGCGTGTGAACTTCGCAGGGACGTGGTAACAAGTGGAAAAATGTTAAAATTTGAATAACTGCACTTAGGGTTCATTAATAAATACTATTGCTTGGGTTTGTTACAGTACAATTCACTAACAACTCTCACCACTCTGCCTATATATACATGTCAATGCATAGAAATATAATTATAACAATATTATCATTTAATTAATAAATAGTACCTCTGAAAGTTAGGAAACAAAATATTATTTTAAACTGCATTCTGTTCTATTATAAAACTATTCTGATACTCGTACAAATTTGTTAATTCGCATCATTATCAACCATTTATTTATTTATTTATTTATTTATTGCTATTAATTTATTATGTAAATTGTAAATATTCAATCTTTCTTAAAATAAGAAGAGGAACATGAATCAAGTTTGCAATATTGCTATAAAGTTTGGTAACGTTCGGCTCCGGAAAAGAAAAACAGTGCAGCTTTTCAAATAGAAACATTATCGTGTCTCTTTCATTTACTTATGAATATTACAATGATCCAAACATTCTAACTCCGGGAAGTAGCGCATCTACCAATCTATTTACTCTAATTACGTGATTACATGTCTTCTCAGAGTTGATACAAATTAAATATGATTTCGGATTTAAATTTTTATGAGCTTTCGAAGTATTTTTGTGTATAAAATAAGTGTACAAACATCAATGAACTCGTTAAAATGTGACTATTAAAACAATAACGATTAAATATATGTTAAAATTACTGGATTGAATGAAGTAAATTTAAACTTCCATCAAACAGCGTGGAATGTTCAAATAATTAAAACATTCGGATAACGGGGTACGCCGTGCGCTCGCGCCCACTTCATAAACATAATAAACCTTCCAAATACAAACACTTATGCACTTGTCTTAATATCTAATTACTTTACCACGTGCAGTTGGAAGGGTTCACTAAAAACTACCGCGGCAATTTTTAACTACCCTCTTCTTCGTTAACAATAATTAAGATGCCTTACTTTTAATATAATTGCTAAGGTACTCTAGACGTTCACATATTAAGAAGCAAAATATAACAAAATAATTTTTTTTAATAGTTTATGAGTTAATGACATCAGTGGAATATAAAATTAAGACCAATCTGCAAGACAATCTGCTCTTGGGAATGTCAAAAAACAACGAAAGCAATAATTGTATTATTGTTTATCGTTTCAACTGTATATAGAACAAAACAAAGTTACTTTCATCAAATAAGGCGCAGCAGTAATTCTCTGCCGTGCCTTAGTCTAAATCTTAAAAGAATGAGATCTGTTTTTTTGCACATAGCTTATCTACTTTTTCACTTATAATATAATTTTTTTTTCTAAATCCCGGAACATCAACCATTAAATTTCAAATGAACTATATTTAAATGACTAATTATTTCTGTAATAATATGTAATCAATAATAGCAGCGCCTAAACTTAGGTACTGTTATGACGTAAATAATTTAACCAACAAGCAGCGAAACCGATCGCTCTAATATTACTACTTTGAAATCACAATCTGAGATCGAGGTTTTTTATATCGCCCAGATGTAGTGCTTACATTTTAAAAAATATCACAGATCTTTTCTAAATTACCATAATACTTCCGAATGATATCATTTCACCTATAAAAATGAAATCTTTTCTATAATAATTACTAAAAAGTCCAAGCAATTTTCTTCCAGACTTCCAGGGAAAATTTTGTCCAATACTCCTTTCAAAATAAGTTTAAAACACTACGAAATATTCAAATGATATGTAATAAGGTCTTATAAAGATTATGAAAAGATCAGGTAAGTCTATAGACTAGTAGAATCATTTATGTTTCACCGCTATACAATTATTTAAACAATTATTTAATATGTGCTTAAGCCAGAGTTACCTTAGCAATTCAAAAAAAAATCTTTTTTACTTTAACTAGGCAATGCGCACAACAATTTCATTCATTTTGTTTTATCAAATCATGTTCTTTACTAGCTGCCCAAGACCAAAAGGCGAATGCCGCCCGCGTCCCTTCCCATGCAGCATAAAATATTAGTCTGTGCTCATGTACACGGGACATTTGATACAGGCACGAATGACGTCACGAAATTCATTTAGCTTGGTCAACTTTGTATAGACAACAGCCGGCCACTCCCGACAGAATGGAGTTCTGAATCAATCGTATTGTATTCGAACTCAATGGTGATTTCGTACTCCCGAAACCGTAGCAAGCGCACAATCGAGTGGTGTTTCAAATTGGAATTATCAGAGCGGAAGTTTTCAGCTGTCCGCTGCCACATTTCGCTTATAATCGCAAGAGACGAGAATGCTGTTCTTGATAAATTCATCGAGTTATGTGATAAAAATGTTAAAGTGAATTTTTAATATAATAAACATGATTTTCAAAATAAAAAATGAACTTAGACACATGTCTAAAGGCATGATGACGTCTGATTGTAACTCGATTGTGTTTTTCGATACGAATTGGTTCGGGAAAATTAGGTTCGAAACAATGCCAGTTTGAATCGAATACCGAATCGAATTCGAAATATATTTCGGGAGTAAGCCATCGAGCATGACAAGCACACGCGCTTGCCTTACAGTGTCCTGAGTGGCGGCCGCTCGAGTTGTACTCACACTCTCCACTCAGACCTTACCGTTATACGTTAGGTTCTCAGTTCAAGTCAATGTCACCCAAAATGTGCAGCGATTACATCAACCCACCAATCATCACCAAATCAAAGCTTCAGTTATTAATATCAGTTGTGATGTATACAGAAATAATAATTCTGCATTATTATTTAAATAAAAATTGTGTTGTCTAGTTAAATTAACATTCGTACAATATCCCTGTATTTAACTCTGTTTCATTTATTGAACACAATAATTGTGAAGTTTCAAATGCTTACAATTTACTAATAAAGAACTATGTTATTGTGAATATGTATTTATAATTGTATGCATATATTACAAAATAATTATATGTGGATATGGATATAGATTTAGCATTTGAAACTTACTACAATAATAACAATAGAATGTGGTTATGCTGTATGAAATAGAAAAGTAATTTTCAATAGCTCGCTATTAAATATCTGGTAACCATTAAAAATGTTACCAGATATTTAATTCAAAAGAGGACGAAAGGCATAATGAACGAACAGAACCTGAACTGTGCTTAAAGCTTTGATTCCCATGATCACACATCCACGACCCTCCCCATGTATCCAAATACAGATCTACTGAAGCAGTAATATTCTAATAAATTTCCTAAAACTCTGATAGTACGTACCAAACTATATGTATTTACATTTATATGTCGTAGTATTGCTTTTGAGTTACGTCAGGGGAGCGTGCGTCGTTAACTTCAAAATACGTAAACTTAGTAAAAACTTCAAATCCCTAAACGTTAATGATACCAACTATACTGAGTGCGATTTTCGTATAGTCTCTAATAATAATAAAAGCACTCACTATCATTTTTAAATTTGGTTTATAAAATCATTTCTGAGGGAATCACTAATATAAATATGCAAGTCTCTAAAGATTACGTCATTTCTAAATTAATACAATATTTTACAATTCAATTTTAAAAGCCTATTTCATTGCATTATTATTGTTATTGCAACCTAACAATTACATAGTTTTAACTTTGACTGCTCTCGTGTGAATAAATTCATAATAAAAATGAAACAAAATAAGCAAATTTCAGTTATTCTTTTTAAAAGTAAATTTACTTCTCTAACTAACTTTGGCTATGCCATCTAAGGTACTCATTATCATTATCATTATCATCGTGTTTAAAATTATTATCTAAGGCGTAAAGTAAGCACCTAATATTCAAGGTATCGAAAAAAATAAGCAAAGAGACAAAGAAACCATAACGCTCATCTTCAACTAAAATGAAGAATTAACAACTTTGTGTGTCAATTATCTATTAGTGAAATATCAAATATTATTCATATCATTCAGATCACAGTTGCGGCGTTTTAATCACATTCTTAACTAATTACAACATATTGTCCATCATTTGTTCAAAACTCTCACCATTGACTATTTCCAATAATAACTAATGTTATTGGCTAACGTGTCGCCAAATATTTGTGCACTATAGCCATTCCAAACTCATTGATGAGGACTCTCTTCCTCCGTGTCGACGGGACTTGGTGACAGAAATTTCCGAGCGTACTTCGGATAATGTGTCTTCTCATGCGCCTTAAGAATGGTCGATCGGGAAAACGTCTTGCCGCATAAAACACAACGAAAAGGCCGCTCGCCTAAAAAAGTAATTAATAGTTCATAAATTAATTATGAGGGGTTTACACAAAGAAAAACAAATATAGGAAGTGTAACTTACCTGTATGAACTCTACAATGATCTTTCATATGATGTCTTAACTTAAATGCTTTCCCACAAAATTCACATTTAAATGGTCTATCGCCAGTGTGTACTGGTAAATGTGCAATCAATGATGATACATCTGGAAAACTCTTGCCACAGAACTTGCAAAGCACCACATTTCCTGGTTCTACAGGACCAATGTCTATGTCTATAGGCGTCTCTTCTGTAGGCATACCCATATATGTTGGCTCACTAAACTGTCCAATCATTGGCAGACCCATAGGCCTTCCTAATATGGCGTCACGATACTTCAGTGATTCAAGTGTATGTGTCGTCAATATGTGCCTGGCCAATTTGTTCTGGTGAGGAAACGCCGCGCCACAGTGTATGCAAGGATAACCTCTATCCCCTTCCTCTATTCGTCCCCTACCGGACCCTTCGTACTCCTGCAACCACAAAAAGAACATCAACTTCTTTTTCTCTGGTTCGATTTGTGAACGGACCAAATTGTGTGCAATGTCTCTACCACTACTTTCTAAATTGAGATGCAGTCTCTGTATATTCTTAGTGTCACTATATAAGTAAGAAGTTGACGCTCATTTTTGCCCAAAATCTGTGCAGGAGTGACCCGGGATCCGGCTACGCGTAATGCCTTGTTGTTTAGCAACGCGCGCGCGTACTGAATCACCGATTCGTACAGATACGTATGCAGGAATGGCCAAAAATTGAAATAAAAAAACTGCCCACAATATATATCAAACAAAATGAATGAATATAAAAAATGATGGCCAACAAAATGAAGGTCAACTTCTTGACAGCAAGGCATAGTACACGATCTTTAAAATAGCGTAGCACATCAACAAGCATGCATTTTATCAAATCAAATGAATAAAAAGTTTCTTTCTTTTTCTTTTAACATAGACCTATCACATACAGCGCGTAAACATATTTTTCTTATAAAAAGCCTTTGTGTTATGATCCTGTTATTGAGATTTATCTTTTTGAATAAATGCAAATTAAATAAAAAAGCGCTTAAATGAACCATAACCTATAATATAGTTTTAGAAAGGAGTTTTAAATGAAATAACAAGCTTCATGATTTTGATGACAGTGAAATTATAATCACTGTTATGTTCATTTATTCAGAAAGTTAAGATAATAGATGCAATAATAACAGAAACATATAAGTTATGGAAAACTTAATGTATTATTAATTATTATAACAAGAAGTAGACCAATATACTAGTGTTTATTTTGCTTTGGAAGAGTGCACTATGTACGGTGTAGTAGGTAAGTATATATATATATAGGTAAGTATATATAGTAATAGGTAAGTATATATTATTTTATATAATGAAAGCATCTTTTTTAATAACTTAATTTGGACAAATTATATCAAATTATTCAGTAATTTTTTTATAGTATAAGAATGCCAAACGAGCACACAGTCTACCTGACGGCTAGTGAATGCTGTGGTTCATAGACATCTACATTTATCCTCGATCAAGAATCAAAAGCCAGCTGCGTTGTCACCCCTGAGCTCTAAGATAAAATGCCTCGTTTTCAGTAAAATGGGTCTCTGGTTCTCTACACCCACAATATGAAACACAGCAGCATCAATCTGCTATTTTACGGTGGTATTCAAAAATTAAACTTTTATTAGTGTATGTCTCGTAAGAGAGGAAATCTCGCAACATTCGTTATGTTGTTTTTATTGGCATATTAGGGCATAACTACATCAATGTAATAGTAAAAATAAATAAACATGCAACCAAACCTAAGTTATTTCCTTTATTGTGTTTAGCAAAAATTTTACACACATGCAATATGCAAAAAATAAGAAAAATTAATTAATTTCAGTAATCACAATAAAATACATTGCAGTAGCAATATAATTTTTACAAGTTTTCACCAGACACAAATATAAAACATTATATTCTAAGAAAAAATAAAGATTGTAATAGTTATTATAAAACAGGCGACAGTCGCCTTAATGGTTAAGGATACGGGCTGCAAAACTCAAAAGTCGTGGGTTTGAACCCGCCATTCGACTATTGTCGTGAACCACTCCTAGCACAAGCATTTTAAGCTTAGTTGGAGTGGTTAGAGGGATATTAGCAGTACTATAAAGTACTGCTAGTATTCTTATAAAGGAAAAAAAAGAAAAAAATTATTAAAATTTATTAATGCATTTATATAGTCCATAATAAAAATCAAATATTTTGTATAGTTCTAAAGCAACTAAAAACGTAAATGAAATATTGTTTTCCTTTAAAAAAAAATTATTACTTTTATAAACAATTTTATTATGGATCATAATAAAAAATAATTTTACATACAGCCTAAAAATAATTTACACTTCTACTACATCAATATGCCTATAAAAGAGCAACAGATAAACTTACTGTTTCGTGTTGCATCCGGAATTCAGTTGATGGTTCACCAACTTTATCCTCATTACTCCTATCCCAATCTATTTCTTTTTTCAGTGACTGTAATAGAAAAAAATATTTAAAAAGTAATGTTAAAACGTAAAGATTACTACTTCAGCTTTATACTTTTTTAGTTATAAATTTGTTCATTTCACAATATTTCTGAGAGAAGATTAGCAATGGAATATATATCTGTAGAGGTTTTGTATAGATTCAAAGAGATCCACAGATGATAATGGAAGTTGACTGGTGGATTGCTTTAATATTAATGTATATTTTTATTTCTGTAGCCTGAAGAACTTTACCGTTGTGCATCATCACATGAGCACAGAGCAATCTTTTAAGTTAAACACTATTGGACATAGGCTTTTCAAGGATTCACTCACCAAATGCATGCATTTTTTGAAAGCTTTTTTTACACCCACAACACAGCAGGGTGGTTTATATGCGAGATGTAAAGCTAATGTAGTATTCCATCATTAACTTCATTGAACGACCAGCAATGTGCGATGTTAGCAGACCGATTGATTGATTTTATTATTTATAGATTAGATTATATTATGATTGATTTAAACCAAATATATTTGGAGAACTTCTAGACATAAAGAAGTCAAGCTAAGCTTTCTTACCAAAGCAATAATTAAAAATGAGATTGTGGTATAAAAATAAGTAAGTAGTTGTTAGTGTTTCCAATAAACTTAAATGTACAAATTGATGGCCATCCAAAATAATACAATTAAAGTAAGTAATGCATCATATAAAACAAAAAAGGAAAACAAGATGTTTCAATTTTAAGTCCCCACAACCCTAGCCTACATAATTAAGGAAAAATGATGACTTATCATTTAGAATATATGGAGGTAGAAGTAAATTTAAATTATACTTACTAACGGCACCTGTTGGACTGGTGGTAAGCCAGAAGGGCCAGCAATAGGTTCATTTCTTGGACTTGGCAGAGATGGGTGTGTTGGATGAGGGAGCCCTGGATGTGGCAACGCATTCAGTACACTCAATCTCTGCTCCACAGGTGAATATCGCGGTCCCAGTGTGCTCCCACTATTGTGACTATTTATAGTCATATTGAGACCTGAAAGTAGAGTGAAAACTATTAAGCATTTTGATATGTACACTACTAGCCACATTTTTTTTTGTGTTTCTTAAGTGTGGGTGCAGTAATCGCACAATGTTTCTAAACATCAGGATTGCCGAGCAAGATCCAATAAGGTACAGCTTAAATGCATCTCTGAAAAATGGCAATATTGCTACACAGAATGCCATTTTAAGGAGTAGAATGAGGTGCTGGCTGAGTTGCGAGGAAGGGTATAGCACCTGTGTCAGTGAGTTGGTGGCAATTCTTAATCATTTTTCTTACAGTCTTGGTATAGCTTATAATATTAATAATAAATAAGTCTTTGTAATTTTTATTGTAATTAGTTTTTTTAGTATTGTATATTTAGGTGAGTGTCATAGTCAAGCATAATACAATAGTAAAGTGAAAATTTACTAATAAACGAGTTGAATGTAAATTCAAGAAACACAACTTCCTTCTGCGTGAATCCCATATCTCTGGTGCCCTTTGACCTACAGGACCCAAATTAGGTATCCACATACCAAGTTTAAAGTCAATCGGTCCAGTGGAACGGAAGTTATCGTGTCGGCATACAGACTAACAGACTGCCAGCTAAAACCATTAACTTCCTTTCAATGCTATGCAGAATGAAGTTAATAAATGTATATATATAAATAATTAAGTAGTTGGTAGTGTTTCCAATAAACTTAAATGTACAAATTGATGGCCATCCAAAAATAATACAATTAAAGTAAGTAATGCATCATATAAAACAAAAGGTATAGTTCAGTCCCGAGTCACCAATTTGTTGTTTTGCAAAGCGATGCAGATCCGAAGATTTTTGTAATCCTCTGCATATTACAGTGCAAACATTTAATTATTACTGACAAAACAAATCCATACATTTAATTTCTTAATGTTTTCTAGGTATACATACCACCTAAAATCAATATTAAATAATTCTCTCATTTTTTTGAAATCATTAATTTGATTACACAATCTGCTCATATAAATAAAGCAGATTGAATAAAAACGTGTTTGTAGCTCGTGCATTAAAATCATTTTGAAGTATTTTTTATACATTTGCAGATTTTCTCCACTGTAATTTAGTTATTTACTTGAACTTTTAGCAATTAAATACTACATACAACTTTATAATAATATTAGGGCTGTTCAATGATCATCGATGTCAAAAATGAAAACATCGATGTTGCCACATGTCAAACATCGAAACATCGATGGTAATAAACCCATGATCGATTATTGGGTCCTTGCGAACACTAAAAACCCGCCAAATCAATATTAACTAATTCTTGCATCTCCTCTAAAATATTTAAAATTTTGAATAATTCAGAATGCTTGAACACATCGATAACCTAAAAATATATCATTATGGTGTATCAAATTTAATTGCCAAGAGTCAAATGTAATCTCGCATTTCTCACTGATTTCGTTTTGTTATTGATGTCATTGTTGGTTGTCTGTTTCTTTGTCGGTAGTTTGTATAAAAATCCGATGGTTGATCTTAAACACGATCCAATGCACGTTTAAAACAATGTTATTTGTTCTACCCATCTAAAATAAAAAGAAACCGGCAAAGTGCGAGTCGGACTCGCGCACCGAGGGTTTCGAACAAATCTGTAGGTATATAAGTTTAAAATTATTAAAAATATTTTTATTATGGTCCTTTTTCTACTCTACACTCCATATTCTATGCTATGGAGTGTAGAGTAGAAGGAGGCATCTCTGTATATGAAAAGTGTCCCTAAAAACGCGTCCAATAAGGGTGGCGCTGCAGTAGCATAGGATAAATTTAAAAAAAGCGCCAAAATTTATTAGAATAAGATGGAGAAATAAACAAGGACCGACCGATCCGCTTGGTTTTGTACTACGTAAATAGTTGAGGTTTTGTATACTGGCATTTTACTAACTACTCTAGTCATGAAATTTTTAAATATTTTAATTCAACTGACTTCACTCAGTCTACAACAGTTATATTCATATCGTAGTTTTTCAGACGCCAGCGCTATTGTGGTAGGTTTTGGAACCTCTATTTTCAGTATATATTGGGACACTTTTTAAACTTTCGCACCTTATAAGATGGTTCTCCTTCTACTCTACACTCCATATTCTATGCTCAAAGTTGACAATGACATTAGTAATGCTTTTTTAGACAAAATATTTTATGCACATACAGCCTAGTTTGTCAGGTAAATTGTTCACAAAATTCGTTTTTTTTTATTCAGGTTAACAACAGCTTAAACATTTTTACTTAAATTATTAAACACGAAAAAACCAATAATAGTTATTTACAACATAATATGCGTACCTAAGCGCTTACAATATTTTGTTACGCCTCATTGCGATGTTGATATCGATTTATTGATTGAGTGATTATAGTATCCCAATTTAATTAAGACTAATTGATTATAATATGCTAAAACGCCGAATGGGATAAAACATTAAGTTAATTTGATTATCGGATTACTGCTTTCATCGATTCCACTAACAATTGACTAAAAAATGAAATTTAAATGTTGGTAGACTTCACATGTCTTCAAAATATTTTTATTAATTTCTTAGACATGCAGGTTCTTCACGATGTTTTCTTAACCGCCGAGCAAGAGACAAATCAGCACTTATAAATTGTTACCCGCTAAACAGTCCAAATCCAAGCAACTTGAAGCTCAGGTTCGATATCCGCTGGCAACAATTTCATTGGAAGATAGAACCCATTTCATAGGTTGCTCCCGTATTGGACATGGACCCAGAGATGAGCACTTTACTTACCGTTTATAAAAAAAACGAACATTGCAGAAGGAAATTTTGGTATGAAAACGCCTAACCAAAGACAACAGACTTGCTAGTAGGCTCACAAAATACGTCACTGCGATCTAGTTATGGGTTACTAGTCTATTTTATTTAAGGATGAGGGAGTACTTCATTTTACTACACGAGGTACTCACAAAGTATCCTTCATTTGAGAGGAGGAATCTCTCGCCGGCGTATTCACAAGACGAGTTGCCTCCATTCGAAAGTGCTTTGGAAGCAAGACATGTTGTTACCAGAGTCATCATCTATATAAATCGCATCACGTAAAAACTACTGGACAGATTTCAGTTAGGCTTTCTCAGTTTTATTTCTTAGACATTTGGCCTTTATTTAAAAAAGACTTTGCGATATATTCATTTAATATAAAGTTATTAAAGTTTTAAGAAACAAGGATTTTTATACGGGTTTATTCACACAACTATATGTCGCTCTCTCTCGCCTTACTAACCCAGATAATTTATATATTTTAGCTACAAACGGATCAACAAATAACATTGTTTACAAAGAAATTTTGTCTTTTTGATGTTTTTTCCTTCGCACATACGATTTAATAATATATCAAGCAACACGGACGAAGTCGCGGGTATCAGCTAGTATTTATAATACGTCTGTAATTGTTACAACACTGATTATGCCCAGTAAACGCAAAATAGGATGATAAAAAGTGCGGATGATTTTATTTTCACACTCAAATATGTGACTGGATTTTTCAAAAATTATTTTTGTTATTTATTAATATTTTTTTCTCAATATCGAAATATCACCCACTTAGATATTACTGCAAAATACATAATCCATTACCTACTTGAACTATTTTTAATCGAAACATTAGCTCACTCACTCACAATTCGTATTGTCATTCATATGTATAAGTGAGGTCGTGAACAAGTGAGTGAGGTAGTTCAATGATAAAATTCGAGTAATCTTTCAATTTGCCGTCACGAGGACTTCAAACACATCACTTCTGCGATCGGCCATTTACTTTCACGATGGCGAGGTAAATATTGAACTGTGTTGGTGCTCGTAGAGAAGAATCCAATTTCACTAACCAAATCATCAAGAAGGTGAGTCTATACTTTTCTCAATTATTTGTTTGTTATATATTATAGCAAAACTTCAATTGATTTCTTAGATTAGTGTTGAAATGGCAGAATTATTTTTTTATTTATCTCGCCGAATAAATATGGGCTTTTAACGGTTATAGCCGGTGTCATTTACTAATACTGACATAAAGACTCTCCATAATTCGACAAGTCTCCATGATTGTATTCTTAGGAACTTCTTGAGTTGGCACACGGTTTCAGCCACCTTTCAGGGTTTCGTACCCGAAGGGTAACCAACGGGACCCTATTACTAAGCCTCGGCTATTCATTCGTCTGTCTGTCAGCGGGCTGTATCTCATAATCCGTAATAAGTAGGCAGTTGAAAATTTCACAGAATGTGTATTTCTGCTGCCATAAATAAAAAAATAAAGGGGGCCTATATTAGAAACGTGTATTTCGATGGTACAGAACCCTTCATGCGCGAGTCCGACCCGCACTGTGCCGGTTATTTATATGTTTTAAGTGTAGGTTAAAATTAAATTGATTGGAGTTCATGTGACAGTAATAAAGAACAAAGTCGATCAGTGGATCCAATGAGTGTTCATAAATGGTTTTCATGTCTATTTCTGATGGCTCCGAGAAAAAACCATACGCCCGAACAGATGGGCAGATGGGAAAATTGAAGCTGTTCGCAATGGAATGAAAGTTGCCGTTGCTGCTAAATCATTTGAGATACCACGAATAACGCTGTATAATAAAGTAGCAGGCTAGACACCAATAAACTGTACCATAGGATTGACACTGTCCTTTCCAAACAGCAAGAAGAAATATTGGTCCGGTGGGTCTTAGCCTTAAAGTCATGCCCACAAGAAGGTGTGCAAAAATCATAACGGAACTAAATTTACCTAACCCCTTTAACAAAAATAGATCTGAAAAAAATGTGCAAATAGTTTTTATAAAGACATCCAGTTTCACTTGAAAATGCCGGAAAATCTATCAATAGCTACTGAAAACGTATCTGAAAAAGATAAAAACTTGGTTTCAGAAAATATACAGCTATTTAAAAGAAAATAATTCAAAAAAAGTAGCCAAATACCTCAACTTAGTGTTCAATACCCACGAGAGTGCTTTTTCTTGTCGCCAAATTGTTGACATTTCAGGTTCAATCAAATACTCCAGAACTGATACAGTTTTACCTTAAAAACTATCCAAAAGCAATTTTCGCCAGAAAATCACAAACCAAAGAATACAACGACGAAAAACCCGCACCTAGAAACGTTTCCGAAAGTTTTTCAGAGCCAGCATTATTCAAAGAAGTGTCTCTCGATGAAAGCATTGCTGTACCATGATCAAGCAACTTAGCTACAACTCAAAAACAGTCTATAAATACTGCTTTGGGAATTGTTGTACTCTCCATTCAAAACAAACATTTTTGGCTGGGAAACGATAACAGCAAAAAGAAAAAAACATCAATAAGAGGAAAAATGCCATTGTCGGTAAAGAGCAAAGTTTGGAAGAATATTATCAGAAGAAATAAATGAAAAAGAAGAATTAAGAAGGAGAAAAAGCTAAAAAGGCAAAAAATAAACGGGAAAAGATGTTGAAAGAGAAAACTGCTACAGAAAAAAAAGAAATGCAATTTGAAATAACTGAGTTTAGAGGAGCCGAATACAAAAAACTCAAATTCAAGGGACTAAGAGAAACAAGAGAACACCTCTTACTAACTACTAACTTACTACTTACTTACTACTAACAGAAAATAGTCACAGAATAAAAGAGTAAATCAGATTTGAAACTAAAAAGAAAAAAAGTATATTTTGATGACTACTTCAGAAGACTCCGATTTATATCCGTATCCAGTAATTGCTATGTAGAAGGAATTCATGAAGACGATTATCTTTCAGAAGAAGAAAAAACAATAGATCTGCCTGTAGATAAAAAATCAACAAAAAGTAAATACCAAGAGGCAACCACGACAACCAAAACGTCAAAGAACACATTCACTTAAAGATACCTCTTATTCGGACATGGATGTGCTTTTGAATATATTAACTACTTCAAAGAATCTAACGAGATCAAAGAATATAATTAGTTCGGGATGTTACGTAATAGTTATATACAAAGGTAGACAGTTTTCAGTAACAAAAAAATGTTAATGAAAACCAGTGCGAAGTAAGGACTTAGTCGACGGGAAATTATTTCAGGTGGCTTGATAAACCTGTCAAAATATGGTGAATCAATAAAATATATTATATAATTAGTAATTAAGTATGTTGAGACGACGACAACGCGCATCTGCATCTAGATTCCTAATCGAGGATATTTGTAAATGCCACAACATCCACTTACCATCAGGAGGACTGTGTGCTAGTTTATCTCCCTATTCTGCTAGTTCAATCGTAACAACATATAAAAGATACAGGGTTATTTTGCAATAACCGGTCAAATTTGCAGAGAAGGTTCAGAATAAGTAATTTAGACAAATGGTGTAGAAAAATTAATTAAAAACATCTCAAACATTCTGTCCTTTTTATCTTTAAATTCAGAATGCATGGTAATGCATTATTTTAACTGATTGTAATTCATAAAAATCTAACGCCTACTATTTTACTACGCACGCACACACACTTTCATAGGAGTCGATCGGTCGGCAAAAACGTTGTTTATTGAATCGCACATATAGGAGCGCGCGTACGCGTAGTTGTTGCCCATATATCACATTCAATTAGGGATAATTTAAAATAAAAGTAGAAGACTTATTTACTCGTATTTTCAAAAACTGCAATGACGGTATATTTTTATTTATATATTTGAATTTAAGTTTATGGTTACTCTTTAAAAATAACCATGTATAGTGACAAATCTAAGACTATTAATTAAATCTTCTAAGGTTTTATAGTTTTGTCCTAAGCTATACATAAATGTATTTTCATCATTCAAAAATTAGCACATTTTTACACCAATAAAAATACTGAAGAGGCGTGTTAGAGTTATATTATGTTCTACTTATACATTTCTTTATGAAATCCTTTACTGTCTCTACTGTGCGTTTGTGGAACTATTTACCTCTCCACATCTATCGTGCTAAATCTCTTCAATATTTTAAGTTTTGTTAAATCGTATTACTTAGAACCCTATTAGGTAAATATTATTTACCTTTTACTCTTCTCGTTTTAATACTTTTTTTTGTTAGATATCATTTGAAAATATCTATATTTTTTTACATCCCCCTCTATTTCAACCAAAAGGTTGTTTGGAAGAGATCACTTTCAGAATGACTTAATACCGCCCGTTATACATACTCGTGTTATACTTTAAATTGTACTCTACTTGTTTTCTATATTTTGGTGTACAATAAAGAGTAAATAAGCAAATTAGTTAATAAGTAAATCATCATCATCATCATCATCATCATCATCATTACAGCCCTTCACAAGTCCACTGCTGAACATAGGCCTCCCCCAAGGAATGCCACAAAGCACGGTCCTGAGCCACCTGCATCCATCGACTTCCTGCATATCTTACCAGGTCGTCACTCCATCTAGTGGGGAGACGCCCAACACTTCGCCTGCCGGTACGAGGCTGCCACTCGAGAACCTTTCTTCCCCATCGGTTGTCGGTTCATCGAGCTATATGGCCGGCCCATTGGCACTTCAGCTTACTAATCCGTTGGGCTATGTCGGTCACTCTGGTTCTACTGCGGATATCCTCATTTCGGAGTTTATCACACAAAGAAACTCCGAGCATAGCCCTCTCCATAGCTCGCTGAGCGACCTTGAGCTTCCTCACCCGGCCAGCAGTGAAGGACCACGTCTCAGTTCCGTATGACATCACTGGCAACACGCACTGGTTGTACAGTCTCGTTTTCAAGTTTTGAGGTATACCTGACGAGAAGATGTGCCGTAATTTCCCGAACGCTGCCCAACCGAGTTGAATCCGTCGATTGACCTCTCGGTCGAAGTTGGACTTACCTAGTCGGACTATTTGTCCCAGGTAAACATACTCGTCAACAACTTCGAGCTTAGTGCTCCCAACAACTACCGGCATAGGTGTGACATGTACATTAAACATGATCTTTGTTTTGTCCATGTTCATCTTAAGACATATCCGTTGGGAAGCACTATTGAGGTCATTGAGCATAGTGCTTAGGTCCTCCAGCGATTCTGCCATAAGGACTATATCGTCGGCAAATCGAAGGTGAGTGATGTACTCGCCATTGATGTTGATACCGTATCCTTTCCAGTCCAGAAACTTGAAAACGTCTTCCAATGCTGCGGTGAAGAATTTCGGGGATATGATGTCACCTTGTCTTACACCTCTCTGCAATTGGATAGGTTTCGTGCTCTGGTTCTGAACTCGGATAGCCATCGTAGCCCTACTGTACAAGCACTTCAGCACTTCGATATACCGACAGTCCACTTGGCACCGCTGAAGGGACTGCAGCACCGCCCAAATTTCGATGGAATCAAAGGCTTTCTTATAGTCCACATACGCCAGACATAGTGGCAAATTGTACTCCTCTGACTTTTGTACAATTTGCCGAAGGGTATGTATGTGGTCTATGGTGCTAAAGCCTTTTCGGAAACCGGCTTGTTCGGGAGGCTGGAAGTCGTCAAGTCTGCGCGCGAGACGTTTCGTAATGACTCTCGAAAACAGCACGTAGACGCGGCTCAGAAGGGAAATCGATCTGTAGTTCTTCAAGAGAGCGTTGTCGCCTTTCTTGAAGAACAAGACCACCGCACTTCTGCTCCACGCCTCCGGTGTAGGCTCTCGCCTGGGCCCTTGCCGTTTTTAAGGTGCTGGAGAGCCATTCTAATCTTGCTCAGACTGACGTCCGGGATACTTTAAAAACATCTTAGGTCGAAATACAAACGTTTATAATTTTTACAAAGGCTTATTTTCAAAGTTCGTTTAGAAAATCAATCTTGTGTTAAAAATTATTAAACTTTGACATTCGATTGCTTTATACAAACCTCTACATTTACGCGGATTTACGGACTACATTATTTAACTACTTTACTACAATCATCTAATAAAAAAATTGCTTGTTCCTATTTTATGCGCTACCATACTGTTCATCAGATAGCGGTAAAATTTTGTCAACTTATTGCTTGCACTTGCGCGAAGGTTATAGGCATGAAACAACTTACACTAGGTGGCGCGCGTAACGTACCGATAAATTTATTTGAAAGTTATATAATATCATTCAATTTCAATGAATGTATCCTAATTAAACAATAGAACTCTTCCAAATTTAAAACGATATTTCCACAATTATAGTTAGTAGCTTACTAGCTGAATAAAACAGTTTTACGGATTATATCGCATTTTATAAACCTTAGATTACCTATGTTAGTTTTATATTACATATATTATTGTATCTTTTCATGTCTTCCTCGAGCTCTCGCTGCTTTTGTTTTTGTTTTACGAAATAATTCATTTTAAAAATCTCAATATTTTTTTCTAATGGTAGGTATATTTTTTACGTCGAACTATTAGGATAGTTGTATCAAACTGAATGTGTGTTTAGAACTTTTTTCAATAATTTACGAGACGTATTGTGCATAAGCATAAAAGGTAGGTACCTACTACCTAACTACATTTTTATAAGGTTAAGTAATAAGATAGAAATTATGAAATTACAAACGCATCGAAACATCTAAAACATTTATAAATATATATTATAATATCCATTTTTAGTTTCAACATTAAAAATATAAGTAAACTTTGAATTACTCAGGAGTCTCACCAAATTTTATCAAACGATTGAGAATGAAAGATGGCATTTCCTTTTTACCTTAAGGACTTACCGCAATATTAATATTTTGTAAATGTAATAATGTAATCTCTGACAAAAAAAACTTTTTTTTGTCAGAGACTTAATTGCATTGACTACAAAAAATTAGGATTATGAATGTAAAGTTAAAATAAAAATTGAATCTTTGCATAACTTTGCATGGAAATGCATATAGATAATATTAAAGATTAAAGACAAGAATTTAATAATTAAGAACTAAACCCATATAACATGCAGATATGTACATAGTATAATAAAATTTACATACCAATATTTTCATTTGCACCGTTCGATCTTATTGATACTGTATCTTCTTCAGTTGACAGCGGACCTATAGGTTCGTCCGGCGGTTCATCTTTTGGTATAGGTGGATGTGTTGGAGTTGGCATTTCGATTGAAGTTTCTGACCTAAATCTGCGGACTGACAGCAAAGGAGATATTCTAGGAGGCGATGCGTCTGGCATCTCCCTGGGATCACGTGAATCTCGCAATTCTCTCGGATCACGTATTTCCCTCAAATCTCGTGGTTCCCAATTATCTCTTGAATCACGTAACTCTCTATGGTCTCTCGAGTCCCGCAGTTCACGAGTTTCTCTCGATTCCCTTATTTCTCGATGGTCACGAGACTCTCTTAACTCACGATCCCTATGCTCTCTTTCTCGTTGCAGTTCCCTACCCTCTCTTGTTTCCCTTGTGTGATTGTCTCTTCCGTCACGGTTTTCTTTACATTCTCTTTCTCTAGTTTCTTTGACTTCCCGCCTTTCTTCTTTTTCCCTAGTTTCTCTGTTATCTAATCTTTCGTGTGGTTCTATACATTCTCTCATATCTTGAGGTTGACCCTCTTCCATTGGCTCTGGGACGTTTCGAGTGTCAATGCCGGCTGCGCTTAAAGTGGTCATTTCAGCTAATCCTTTGACCTGAAAAATATGACAATTTAGTTAAAAATTTTAAAGCAGTCATATAATATACACTATCATCCTTAGGTAGTTGTACCAAGAGCAATGCCAAAGTGATATCATGGCCTCGGATAGACAGTGGTTATCCGCTAATGTATAAATATATGTCACTCTTTTATAAAATCCCAGAAAATATACAAAATTTGACGTGCTCAAAGTTCAAAAAATTTATTAAACAAAGTTTGCTTAAAAAGGGTTATAATGTTAAGGAATTTATGGATGATAATAACGCCTGGGAATGAGGTGATCGCTACCAAGCTATTTCTAATTTGTTTTGTGTGATTAATTGTGTAACATGAATGATATTAAGCTGTTATTTAAAAAAAAGTTCCACTGAGTTTCTTGCTGGTTCTTCCCAGGACAGAGATTTTTTTTTCGAACCAGTGGTAATTTAACAAAAGAATGACTTTCCAGAAGTATTATTTATAATCTATATTGAATAAAAAAGTTTCTGTTTCAATTTCTATTAGACTTTCTTTTGACTCATTGGTTTCGTAGTCGCCTTTTCCACGGAAAGCGCTAATAACCGTTAGTCCTGCGCTTCATCTCCCTCCGGTTGTGTCGGATTGTGTGTTAGGGAAAAGACAGTGCACTTATGCTTGCGCACACACTCGTAAATTCCTTTGAGACTGATCGCCGTGACCGAAATTTGATTTGGAGGACATTTTTCTATGTTATATGATAACCCGACTAATATACAATATTTAAAATGACTTTGCTTGGACCTGAGGTTGAAGGAATTTTTTCAGCACATACCTACGATTGTGTCAAATGAAAAAACATAAAAGTACTAGTATATATTCAAAAATTACAACCATATATATCGATATAAAATTATTCAATCATGGTGCTATCAATAGCCTTCTAAAAGTACTCGTATAGCAGTAAAATTTAATAGATGGGGGTAACATAATAAATATAGGCAATCTGCGGCTCAGCCCAGGGTGCAAGTATCTGAGCCTTAGCTACGATCCAGCTCACAGATCAGCTCAATTGAACGTACAGCGAATGCAGCAACTCACATTGCGTTATTACTGTAGTGAGTCAGTGTTTACGCATTCTGACTCCGTAGTCTGTACTTACGGTTCAAACAATACTTTTGGTGATTTCTGTGTTTCTTATTTTACTTACACGTGTCACGGTCTACGTAGGTTAATGGTTAGATCACAATTTTATATTAGTGACAACGAAGAAACAGCGTAATATTTTATATTATAATTTCTTAGGCTCAAACTCAACTCTTATTAAACAACCAGCGATGCATGACAGAATAAAAATCAAACAATACCTATTTATTCATTTCACGATCAATCTCTAAGCTAATTAATTTACCATTGATCTGAATCTCTGTGGGTCATGTTTATGTGATGTGCATATTTAAACCTGTTCAGAGCTGAGTTACAGACCTGTACTCAGTAATAATTTTCGCAACTTTGACGCTACTAACCGTAACCAAGATGCCGTCACCGTAAACAAGATGCTTAAACCGCTATTTATTTAATGTCATAAGATTTTTTTTGATTTCCCTTAGTCGCATCCATGAAGCAAATACAAAGAGGAGACGGCATAAGCAACTGTGCACTGTGATTCTAAGTAGGTCCTGACGTCATCATAGTGATCGTGGCTTTAGTTATTATACTGTCAGCATTCGTCCTGTGCGCTTATGTGTTGAAAATCGTAAACCGGTGTATTTTCGTACTATTAAGAAGAAAAGGATGAAGTGTTGTGTTTTATCGTGTAAAAACTACTCAGATGTCTATCTCTGATGCTATGGATGACATCACAATTCGCCACATAGCGCGACGCCGCGAAACGTATCGCGACGTCGTGAGATGCATCGTGAAGTTGCTAGCAGCGCGACGATTTGCTGCGCAACGGGACACCACGCAGCGTTCGCTGAGTCGCGCGGTGATAGTAAGGCCGGCCACATACATACGAAATTCCGTTTCGGAATTTCGAACAGGTCGGCCACATACACACGGAATCCCGTTTTGTCCGCAAAATTTCGAACGGAAAATTACCGTACGTGTGTGACGGGTCATATATTTTATATGAACTTGCTGCGTTCGGAATCTTGTATCGGAATATCGAAATGGAATTCCGAAATGGAATTCCGTATGTATGTGGCGGGCCTAATAGTAGAGACAAGTCGTCATGACGGCTTCAGGCTGCACTTCGTGGCGCAGCACTGTTCTTGCTCGCGGCGCCTACCAATAAGGCACCGTTGCGTCGTGATGCGCCGCGCTACGCCGCGCTACGCCGCGAGGCGTCTCGAGGCGCAGGCGACGTAGCGCGACGCCACGGGCCATTTTAGAATTATCTCAATAGAATGTGTATTTTAGTTTACTTAATAAAGTTCTATTTTGCATCACTATGTTAAAAAGTACGCGCCGCGTCGCGTTGCTTCATGTCTTGGTGTGATCTCACCATTATGTTTAATAAATTAAATTGATACCTTCTGATAGCTAAAAATACTTAAGTAATTATCAATTTAGTTTCTTCATAAATATTAGAGAATAAATAAATTAATTAATTCATTACAGCCTGTCAAGACTCCATTGTCGAACATTGGCCTCCCCCATAGATGGGGGATATCTGACATAGTTGCCACGCAAGTGGGTTGGCAACCGTAATGTTTTTATTATAATTGCTTTCTTATGAGAAACTGCCTCTGCCCATCTCCTGTTTCTGTTTCTGTTTGTTGCCTTTTACAGCACCCACGGGCTGATATGGGGTAGTAGATTCTCTTACGCCGCTACTAGTCGGTGTAGAAAAGAAATACCTTAAACTAATTTTGGGTTAGAGTCGATTCGTCAAGATTGGAAAGAACAACAGGAAGGTAAATGTGATTGGTGATGTCCTCAAAAAAGAGGACTTGTTGTACAAATTTTGCAGCACTACTTGAACCTCCGTAACATAGACGCTGATCTCGTTACTGAGTAGATAATGTTAAGTATTATAATTTTTTTTAGATGCTACAAGATTGTTCTTCTAATACTCTTAACCGATTATACGACAGTCATTTGAAACAAAAGAGCGGTAATTCCCATTGATCAGTCAACCGATGTCCTTACCTGAAGGCTCTCAGCAATTTTGAGGAGAGCGGGCAGTTGACAATACTGCACGTTGACCTCGCCTTTGTACATGAAGTCGACGAGCGTTCGCAGCTCTTCTAAGCCAACGTCCTTCAAGATTACGATAGGGTGACGCGACGGATGGTCTACGAACAGCGATCGGAAGTACGATGAACACGCAGACAGTACTACCTGAAAATTTAATTTAATCCACTTTATTGCACTTATTATTTGCAATTGTAACATTCATCATTATGTTTATTGTAGATTTTCTACTACATTGGAATGTAGAAAGGTTTCAAAGATTACCATGATCTTTATCAATTTAATACCTAAAAATTAATGTTTGTTTGTTCGTATTTTATGCGCTGCAATACCGTTCATCATATTGCGGTAAAACTTTGTCAACTAATTGCTTGCACTTATGCGAACGTTATAGGCATAGTACAATTAACTTACAGTAGGTGGTGCACGTATTGTACCGACAAATTCATTTGAAAGTTATTTATCATTATCATTATTATTTTTAATTAAACAATTTAATACTTTCAAATTTAAAACGAAATTTCCAGAATAATTTCTTCTGTGGCAGCAACGCACCGGGTATGAGCTAGTAAACAATAATTTTAACTTCTCTAAATGATCTTGAATGAGAGTACTAAAATGTAATTTTATCTTCTCCACCATGGGTCAACAGGCCGCATGCCGTGTGAAGAAAAGTTTAACATACTATGCCTCAGAACATTATCAAAGAAATGTTAGCCGGGGCTAAAGTTTAATAAAAATTATCCAAAAATTGTATTTTAAATATATTATTATAGTAATAGTATTTTATAAAATTATAAATACTCGTATATTGCAAATTGTTGCTAATTTAAAATGATCGGATTACATTAGTTACAGACAAATATTTACTGAACACCAATACATTATTTAAGAAAAATAAGTGCCTGTAACGCTCTTGCGCGGTTGTTTGAAAACGAATTAATATTAATATTTACATATTTCTGTCATATTTATTTTATTGTTATTTTATAACATTTTTGACGGCTCTATGGCGCAGTGGCGCAAGTATGACCAAGTTTTTACATGGCCTACAAATAATTGTTCCGAGTTTGGATGTTTGCACTTGTGATTCTTACTATTGACCTATATCAGAACAGAATATATATGTGTATAATATGTGTTATAAATATATTCACTAAATACTTAGCCAGTCGATGTCTTTATAAAACACAATTTTTTATGTTTACATTAATTTATGCAAATAAATTAATGTAAACATAAAAATTACAAAATACATAAATGTTTTATCCTCGAGTCGCACCTAAAGGAGAATGAAGAAGCTGTGGACGCCTACAAAACGGCAATTTTGGAGACCCCAACTTCCGAATGGAGTGGTTGCTTCAATGATTGGTTCCATCGTATGGAAAAATGTGTCCAAATTTCGCGGAGAATACTTCGAAAAGCAATAAATACATTTATAAATAGTAATGTTGTGTCACTTTCTTGATTCCCGAAATTTTCAGTGCCGCCCTCGTAGTACTTCGAAAATTCCGTAGGTACATCATTTTTTCAGCAAAAGGACGACACCTCTACAATTCTAACATGCGATTATACCTACATAATTTTAAGTTTATGGAGCGGACCGTCGCGTCGCTCTGCTCTAGTGCGTGTTAGCTGAGTGATTAAATTCCTAATGCATAAATATAAGCGCAGGAACCATAATTAAATTAGCAGACATGAAGTCATTAATAACTTAATTCATACATCAGCAAATATATTAATATTTAAAAGAATCAGGTGTGTAATAGAGTCGGGCCATGTGAGCCATCGCAAAATCCATTTCTTCTGATTATGCCTCGTTTAGAGGCGAAACACGTGTCACATTAACAACGGTGGTATGTTTTTCCTAGTGTTGGCATTACTGGTGACGGGGATAGTGCACGCAGTAGAGAGAGGGCGGGAGATGCTCTTCAAACTAAGTAAGACAGATCATTTTTATTTTTCACGCGCATCTTGGCTAATTAATTTTAACATTTTAAATATTTGAATACCAAATTAACGGCATGCTTAATTTATACTTATACGACACAACTTGACGTTATATTCTCAATCATACGTGTTTTCAATATATTTATGTTTATTTAAAATTACAGTAAAAATAGTATCGAACCTTATGCGCCCTTATGGAGGCACCTTCGGAACAGGCGAGCGTAACGTCCACCAAGCTCTCGTCGTGCAGCAACTGGCTGAATACTCCCAGCAGGTTGCTCTGATGATTGTTCCACCTCAGGCAATAGTGCTCACTTCCCATGTCTGAGCTAGCTCCCGCCGCTGGTAAAAATAAATGAAAATATTTTATATTTTTTGAATAACATGTTCTGTTGCTTCAGTGTCACATTTAATTTTTTTTATAGGATAAGGGTAACAAACGAGCACACAGTCCACCTGATGGTAAGTGATTGATGTGGCTCATAGGCGTATACATCTATCATCGATTACGAATCAAAATGCAGATGTGTTGTCACCCCTGAGGACTAAAGATATCCGGTTCCACTCACCATACGAAACACAGCAGCGTTAAGCTGCTATTTTACGCTGGTATTCTGTGAGAGCGTAGTCTTTCCCCGGTCAAGCCGACCCATTCGTGCTGAAACTATACTAGTAATATAGCTGCAGCTTGGAACTATCACGTAAATTTTCTGTTTATATTTTAATATTATCGAATAGTGGTGACGTAATAGAATTCATTAACTCTTTTCTTCCCATTAAGAGGCGATTTTGAAGAATACCAAAAAGGCCTAGACCACTATTCAAACCGCCGACGGGATGCAACGCGAATATTGCAAGTTTCCTGGTACAGAGAACGACAATCCGCCTGCCTAGCATGGCAAGTTTTGTCCTTCCTACATAATATATACACGCGCAGTGGACTAGAAGCTGATAAAGAAGAAAGAATAAGATTGTTAAATAAGCTTGCGATAACTTTGTATGCACCAATTTGGTAAACAGAAGTTCTGTTTCAGATTAAAATGCATATTTTTTTTAAGAAACTGCAAAAATACAACTTAAGTCGATATTTTGGCGAATTGTTGACAAATTCATTAAAATAGATCGCTTTTAACTTTGATACAAGTCTTTCCACATCTCTCTGGCCACAAATTTGTGGATTTGCGCACTGTTTTCATGGGGAATATAGCTACTGCTAGCTCTTAAAATTTATTTAGGGACTTAATATCGGAGTATTGTTTGGAGAAGGCCTTGTGGACTGACCTGATGCAGAGTCTTGCAGGAAAGTTCACAGTACATCTTTTAAAAGTGTATTATTACTAAGAAAAATATAAAAAGTGTATTATATTAGTGTTCTGTCTATTTTTCTTTGTTTTCCTGAATCTGTAAATAGTACATTTCTGTTTTCCACCAGCGTATTGAGACAGCTAGCGTTTGATCGACCGGCTGCAGGGACTGATTTAGGACATATCCTGTGTATCGTTGTTAGAACCTAGCTTCAGGTCTTGTTTAATAATTCGCTACCTGGTTCTAGCGGGAATATTCATTACACTGGGTAATATTTTTTGTTTCTTAATAGGGTTTGGCTTTGATACGTGCACAGCCCGTATGGTCTAACAGCATGGAGACTAATTCTTGGAGGGTCAATGCCGATGCATAGCTTTTGAAGCGTCGAAAGTTACAGACGTCTCTATAACCATTTTGTGCAAAGTACACTGCAATTCTGTTTTCATTTCATAATGGATTTTAATTTAATCATCACGATGAAAAATTTTGAAACAGCGACAAATTATTCGTAATTTAAGACATATTTTACGCATTGCAAATCCAATAAGGAAAAAATGAACTTTTTAAATTATAATAAATTATTTCTTAAGTTAGTTAGTAGTTTCTTTAGTAATTTAATTAGTATTTTAAGAACTAATTTACTGTAATATCTGCATGTTTGAGATATAAAATATTTAGAGGACATGAGAAGTTTTTTTATTTATTTATTTTTTTATAGGAGAGGGGGCAAACGAGCATGCGGCTCACCAGTACGCAGCAGCGCGGCGAACGAATTGCTCCATAGCCGCTACAAAAGTTAGTTGAGGCCTCAGCTCAATAGGGACGTATTATACAAACTTCAACTTTCCTTTTTTACAAATGACTGATTTTGGAATCTTTAAACTTTACAATGTTGTAGAACACTTGTACTATACAAGTGTTGTAAAAGTTTGCTGCGAACGTTCCTGCGTTGATTCTAACCCAAGTCCACCGATTTACATTTGCATAATACTTAGTACGTAGATTAAATCAATTGCTTGCGCGTAACACTTGCGGAACTATTATTATTTACCTATTAAACTCGTTAAAATATTCCGTTATAATTTTGAGGTTACCGGCATGTTAATCAAAAAGAAATTTGTATTATTAGACATTAAAGAAACATTTATGTTTAAATTACCTGCCTTAGTAAGCAGATGACAAAGTAACGACAAAAGTTACGCCTATACTAAAATTTTTGTTGATATATTTATATGTGTGAGATGACTCTCAATATCAATTTTCTGAAATAAATCAATACTTTCTAAGGTATATATATATATATATTGTAACCTATGATATTATTCACCTATTTTGTTGGTTTTAGAAAAAAAACTAGTGATTTAACAAAAGGCATGTTTTAATTGCGTGCAGGTGCGCTCATTGCTTTATCAGGATATTACGAGTATTCTTAGTCAGATTTACATCAGAATACTGTTTAATGGTGGCGACAATGTAGTGGTGATGACACGGCATATAACCAGTGAGCTTCTACATTGGCTCGCGGTACTCACCTATTTGATAAACAAAATAAATAAATTTAATTATTTATTAATATTAATTAAATATAATAAATTATCATTAGAGAGCACGTGCTAAAGCAGCACTTAAAATGACAGTGGGAATCCAGTTCGCGAACTATGAAATATCACTATTAGTATCTACCAGGCGTAGGACAGTTGCCTTGAACCACAAAAATTTAATAGATGGTGGCGCCATCCATAATTTGTTTCCAAAAATAATTTGTTTATAGTTGGTCTTATGGCTTCACAGATGTCGCTACTTTGGAAAAATAAAATGAAATTTACTTACAAAATAAAAATAAGTTCACCAAAAAATTATTGGTGATTTTATTGATAGAAAATTATCATTTTAACATAAAAACACGTAATAATTATCGAATCAATCGATAAATATGACAATTATGATACTGGTAACCAGCATTTTATAATAAAAAAAATGGAATAATTGTCATATTAAATTGTCATTCCTGTAACATTGCAAATACCCTTTTTATATATTATTGTTACGAACTTGGGGTTCGAGACAATTAAAAACTGCCGATTAAATTACCAAAATTGACACTTTAATTACGGATACTAATTACAATCTAAAAACACACTAATAATAAAACACAGTTCGCCGTTATTTCGCTTCGAAGTATTCTCTTGTATCGCCAATTCAATACTGCCCCGGTCGTGGTCTATACCGGTCTTATATAGGGCCTCAGATAGTTTCCAGAACCTTCTACTGTAGCGACATCTAGAATGTTCGAGTACATATCGGTCCCGAAATTTCTGGAAGGATCTCGACTCTCCTAGTTCTGCTACTCGACACTAGAGGGCGCTAGTGTAACTAGTGTTGCCATGTACAAGACATTAATAGTGGCGCGTAACACTGCCCCCTCCTAAGACATGCTCGTCCCGAGCATTATTGGCCCGATAATAACGCGCCAGTCGATCCACATGGACAATCTTAGGAGTACCTCTGGCACCTTTCTGTGTCCGGTAGGTTACATCATTGATCCTTGTCACAATCCGGTACGGTCCGTCCCATTTAGCTTGAAGCTTAGGAGATTTCCCTTTGCTGCGAACTGGATTGTGTAACCACACTAGTGAACCTTCATCAAAGCCCTTGTTGTTCATTTTGCGGTCATACCGTGTTTTCATCTTCTCAGACGTTTGCTGGCCCGTCTGTCTGACGTGCTCATAAATGTCATTCATTTTGTTCCGCAAGTCATTTGCATAATCGGTTATACTGCGTGGGGCATTAGGTGGTATTCCGGTGATCAGGTCTGCAGGCAGCCGCAATTCTCTCCCAAAGTTTGCGAAAGCTGGTGTCACTGATGTACTTTCGTGAACAGCGCTTCGATATGACAACAAAAACGGTTGTATGTGCCTGTCCCAGTCTCGTTGCCGTTTTTCCACAACTTTTGCTAGGTACCTCTCCAATGTCTGATTAAATCTTTCTACCATTCCATCAGATTGTGGGTGGTAAGAAGTTGTTCGTGTTTTCTGAGTACCCATAACTCGGCAAGTTTCCTGGAATATTTGAGACTCAAAATTCCTTCCTTGATCGCTGTGAATCTCTAAAGGTACTCCAAAACGACAGAAGACTTCATGAACTAGTTTATCTGCAACTGTTGAAGCTTCTTGATTTGGAATGGCGAAGACTTCTGGCTACTTAGTGAAGTAATCCATCACTACCATGAAATATTTGTTACCACTTTCAGTTTCTGGAAACGGCCCCGCAACGTCAATGGCTATCCTCTCCCATGGTGCACCAACATTGTACAATTTCAATGCGCCTCTACTACGAATTTGAGGTCCCTTTACAGCCGCACAACTTGTACATTTGCGGCACCAGTCCTCGACATCGTCACGACAGTGGACCCAGTAAAACCGTTCTCGGATCTTCAGGAGAGTTCGTTTAACTCCCAGGTGGCCTCCTGAACAACCACTATGGTACATCTGTAGAATATCCGGCACTTTAGCCTTAGGGACAACCATTTGCAAATGACACCTGTCTCCCCGACCATTTTCCCATTTACGGCACAGGACTCCATCCTGAATCAGCAAGCTGTCCCATTGGGCCCAATAGCTTTTTGTGGTCGAACTCATTGCTGAGACGTCGCTCCACTTGGGCTTAGGAGCACTGGCCTTCATCCATTCCAGAATCGGCTTAATGTCCGAATCTTCCTGCTGTGCATGCTGTAGGCTGTCCTTCCACTCATTGCTGAGCTGGTCTGTCCTGAGCATTCTCACAGATACCACTTCCTTACCCTCTTGCCTAGTACAATGCTTGCAATCTTCAGGGCAAGGTCTTCTTGACAATGCATCTGCATTGCCATGAGATTTCCCGCTGCGATGTTCGATCACAAAGTCGTATTCCTGCAGTAGTTCTATCCATCTCGCAACTTGTCCTTCCGGATTTTTGAACTGCAATAGCCATTTCAGTGCAGCATGGTCAGTTCGTAAGTGGAATTTCCGCCCTAGAAGATATTTGCTAAAATGCTGCAAGGACTTTACCACAGCAAGCAATTCCCGTCTTGTGACACAATAGTTCCTTTCCGGCTTTGACAACGACTTGCTGAAGTACGCTATCACAATCTCTTGATCACCATTCCGTTGAGACAACACACCGCCAAGTCCTATATCACTTGCGTCTGTGTCAACTATGAATTCCTTGCCCGCATCAGGGTACCCCAAAATAGGTGTTTTGCACAGGCGGTTCTTGAGCTCCTGGAATGCAATATCGCAACTTTCATCCCAGCAGAATTGTCGCTTCTCCTCGGTTAGCTTGTGCAGAGGTTTGGCTATATCTGCAAAGTTCTTCACAAATCGCCGATAATAGCACAAACCCAAAAATGCTCTAACCTGTGTCTTGTCTTTTGGGACCGGCCACTCCTTGACAGCAGCAATTTTCTCTGGATCCGTGCGGATACCTTCTTCCGACACTACATACCCCAAAAAACTAACTTGCCGTTTGAATAGTGAGCACTTCTTTGGACTCAACTTGAGGTTGGCACTCTGGATCTTCATGAGCACGCGTTCCAGGTTTTGAAGGTGTTCCTCAAACGTACGGCCTACGATGATGATGTCATCCAAATAGACCAGACAGGCATCTCCAATTAGCCCGGTAAGTACAAGTTCCATCAATCTTTCAAACGTTGCTGGAGCATTGCACAATCCAAACGGCATAACTTTAAATTGCCACAGACCCTTTCCTGTGGAAAATGCAGTTTTCTCCTTGTCCTTAGGCTCAATTTCAACCTGCCAGTAGCCACTTTTCAGGTCCAGCGTACTAAACCACTTTACGCCTGTGAGCATGTCCAGCGTGTCATCAATTCTAGGCAAGGGATAGCTGTCCTTCTTCGTAACGTCGTTCAGGCGGCGGTAGTCAACACAAAACCGCATGCTGCCGTCCTTCTTCTTTACCAGCACCACAGGTGAACACCATGGACTAGATGAAGGTTCAATAACACCATCCTTCACCATTCCCTCAATCATGGTTTCCACTTCCTTTTCACGTGCTACAGGCAATCTTCTTGGCCGCTGACGAATAGGCAATTCTTGTCCTGTGTTTATTTTGTGTTGAACTAAGCCAGTCTTTCCTATGTCAGCTTCGTTTGACGAGAAAACATTGGCGTACTTGAGTAACAACTTCTTCGCCTTGACCATTTCATTCGGGGAGAGAACGCTGCGACAGTCTTCTAAAAGTGTGGTCACTCTCGTTTGTCCATCCTTGCTAGGGGTCCCGGTCGATAGATATTCGCACCGACGCAACCAATCCACTTCCTCACTAGTACCAACCAATGTGCCTTTTTCTATAATCTGTTCCTGATCACAAAGGTTCAACACACGTACTCCTGAGGTGTCGGTGGTTCTGACCAAGGTTCGAGCCACTTTCCATGGAAGGTCATTGTCTACCCTTTCCACGAGTACGCAACGATGAGCTTGCCCAGGACTCCGAGGAAGACTAACCGGCACAATCGTTTCCGATTTCGGCGGAAGAACAATCTTCTTAAGGCTGTACACATTCCCTGGTAACGCCCCTTCCATGAAAAGTTCTTCTTGTCCACATTTCAAAACACCTTGCTTAACGTCGATCTCACAACAATTCTTCCTCATAAAGTCTAGGCCCAGGATGCAGTCGTCCATTATATCAGCCACGATGACATTATGCAGGTAGATCATGTTGCCTAGCTTCAACTCCATCTCCTTCTCTCCACGGACGGGTATGCGCTGACCAGTGGCTGTCACCAAATTAATGCGTTCTCGGTTGTATGCGGAGTCACCGAGGAACCGACTTATAAGTTGGGAACTGACAACCGTGCGAGAGGCTCCAGTGTCTATGGTCAGTTTACATGGCGTTCCGTTGACTTCGCCCTTGATGATTAGGCTGTTCCCATCATGAGTTTGTGAGATCGAAATCCTTGGGGCTCTTTTAACATCAGCCAGCACCCGCCAGTTTCCCTGCTGCTGCTGGGCGGTGCTATTATCCGCACTACCCTCTCGAGATCGATCACCTTCCCTTCCTACAGTTCGCTTAGGGCAGCTGGATCGAAGATGGCCCCTTTCTCCACAGCCGTAGCACCTAGGGCTGTAGCTTTTATTGCGGTCCTGAACTTTAGCTGTTGCAACCTCCCTGACGCGGTGGGAACGATGATCCTGCCGCACGGCTTCCACCTCCAGTGCATGGGTCAAGGCGTCCTTAAGCGTCTCGTGGTGCCCGAGCCTCACAGCAGCTCTGACTTCAAGGTCACGGATGCCGTCGATGAATGTCTGCACCAGGTTCCCTACAATAAGCGCAGGTACAGACTGGTACGCTTTTCGAACCAGCTTCTCCACCTCAAGGGCCCACTGCTGCAGGTTTTCGTTACTGTGTTGCACGCGATCTTTGAGCTGCGCACGAAAGACGTGTTCCAGGTGAGCGTCGCCATATCTCGCCTCCAATGCCTCAAGGAGCTGCTCGTAAGTCACTTCCTTACCGAGAGCTTCCAGAACAGTTAATGCCTGGTCGCGCAGGCCTAGTGTGAGAGCAGTCATGGCCTGACTTTTATTCCAGCCGTTCGCTTTCATGACAGCCTCGAACTGGATTTTATAGGCCGACCAGGAAGAAGTCCCGTCGAACGGCGGCACTTTGAATCCACGTAGCGAAGGTGTTGTAGCTACCACGGGAGCTGTAACTCCATCCCCAAGTTTGAGGTCGTCCAGCGTTTTCTTCACATCAGCCATCACGTTGTCAACCCGATCGTTCACTTGGTCGATTCGGGTTTCAGCTTCCGAGAGGAGGTTGTCATGTTGAGCAACCCTATCCTTCACCTCCTTTATCTCTTTCCCGAAGGTAGCGTGAAGATCCTTCCTGAGGAGCATCTGTTCTTCCATACCGCGCTGCAGCTGCTCTTCCAGCCGACGGGTCTGTTCCTCCTGTCGGCGGGCCTGTTCCTCCTGTCGGCGGGCCTGTTCCTCCTGTCGGCGAGCCTGATCCTGCAGCATCATCATCAGAGCACCTAAGTCAGGTGCTGCAGATGCAGGAGCTGCTGACGGGCCAGCCTCCGTGGTAAGCAACTGGCCCTCCGACGTTTGCAGCGTTGCATTACCAAATCGTCTCTGGTCCGTCTCCTGTTGGCGTTGACTTCGGGTACGGATACCCTCCGTGTCGTCTTTAGGTAAAATCGGCATATTTGATCCCACTTCTGACACCAATTGTTACGAACTTGGGGTTCGAGACAATTAAAAACTGCCGATTAAATTACCAAAATTGACACTTTAATTACGGATACTAATTACAATCTAAAAACACACTAATAATAAAACACAGTTCGCCGTTATTTCGCTTCGAAGTATTCTCTTGTATCGCCAATTCAATACTGCCCCGGTCGTGGTCTATACCGGTCTTATATAGGGCCTCAGATAGTTTCCAGAACCTTCTACTGTAGCGACATCTAGAATGTTCGAGTACATATCGGTCCCGAAATTTCTGGAAGGATCTCGACTCTCCTAGTTCTGCTACTCGACACTAGAGGGCGCTAGTGTAACTAGTGTTGCCATGTACAAGACATTAATAGTGGCGCGTAACATTATTATCTTACAAATACAAGTGTACTTATTAAAACTATTTACCTACTTTTAATATTAAAAGTATAAATTATTATTACAAAAAAAGTAGAAATTGTTTCAGTAAGTATGCGAATTAAAGAACATAATAGTTAAATTAATATGATGTACATAATATAGCTATATATTGCGAATTAGTTCGGATTCAATTTGTAGGAGACGCTAGTAGTTCAATTTTGTCTGCAATAAAATATCGTCAGAGGGCTCTCTTTTCCTGTATATACTTATTATACTCTTTGGTATTTCATGAAAAAACTGAACTATTATAAGCCGTTTCACGATTTTTCTAGTTTCATCGGCTGCAGTACTTAAAAACATTACCCACATCAATAGAAATTGTTTTTTTAAGTTTTTACCTTATTTTCTAACTCAGGCTTAACCTACAACTTCTTGCATCTAATATCTTTAACAGTACAAATTGTTTTTAATGTAACAAACCTATAGCCCTCTCCTATCACTGTAAGCTAGGATCTATAATGGCTTTGTCCTTGAAAACCACCAGACAATGAAGCCCGGTGTAAAACCTTAAAAATTTCTCACCCTTGCTCCACATAAAGTAGGCTACTTAGCATAGTTGGTATATGCTACTCATTTTTGTTGGTATTGGTACAGTATCGTTGACTGTTTTACCTCCTTAAATATTGTAAAGGATTAAATCGGTATCCTGTATATTTTTTATCGACAACCCCAATCGATAAACGTCGTCAATCACTAACTTTAACATTGGTAACTAAATAGTGATGTTTACTGGATAACAGAGGGCACTTATTACAATAAAAATAAATGTTCTAGAAAAATCTACTAAAAATAACAAAATTTAAAGATTATTCGGTAAATATATGTTATACATACATACATATAATCACGCCTCTTTCCCGAAGGGGTAGGCAGAGACCACTTCTTTCCACTTGCTACGATCCTTACATACTTGTTTCGCTTCGTCCACTTTCATTATTGCGTTCATACATGCTCTTCGGTTGAGGGTACTCTTGATCTAGCCTTTTTTCAAGACGTCCCTGATTTGGTCTAGAAACGTCCGCCTAGGTCTACCCTTTCCAACACTTTCATTTACACTCGCCTTATACACCTTTTTCGTCAATCGTTCTTCATTCATTCTCTCGACATGGCCAAACCATCTCAGCATACCTGTCTAAATTTTTGTCACTACATCTTCATTCAGACTACATAGACAGAATATATGTTATACTTACGATAATGAACCGAAATTACGTTCATTTTTTGCTCCATATAGTGACTTACAATATCTTAATGTACAACCGGGCATATTTTCTTTAAAAAATATTTTTTAAATATATGAAACGAATGCGTCTTCACTTTTTGACGATGTCACTAAGACTAAATGAGATATATCCTATAGGACAAAAGTTACAGACAACAATTTTGCTGCTGATGTCCGGTCTATTACTACTACTACTTAAATGTCTTTGCTACTACTAAAAATAACCTTCGGACGTATCAGAGTTCTTAAAAACAACTGTACAACCGACTTCAATAATATAAATTATTAAGGATTGCTCAAAAACTACTGATCAGACCTCAAATTTATATGGGACCACATGAGAAGCACCAGCTTTCAAATAAAGAAAAGAATCATCAAAATCGGTTTACCTAGAAAAAAGTTATGGGGTAGCACACAAAAAATACAGTCGAATTGAGTACCTCCTCCATTTTGAAGTCGTTTAAAAACAGTAAATTAATTCCTAGACGTAACTTTTACCACCTGCCTTCCATTTAATACGACGTTATTATAAAAGTTTGTCTCGTTAAATTTCAAATAGACATTAACGGCGGGTTATCCCATTTTTGGCTCTTCTAAAATTAACTTTAAATAATCAAATTACTATACTTAAGTCAGAAAAGAATATCATAGATAAATTCTTTATTGAATGATATTAAGGGTTCAAAAGTTCAAAACACGATACATTGTACTTTGTTCAATCGAAAAAAAAATCCGAAACAGCGTCGACTTTAAAACCTTTTTCCGTTTTACATCGTAATTACAGCACTAAATTATATTAAAATTGCATGTACTTAAAAGTAATCGTAATATAAAGTGATTTTAATAAATAATTTTTAGAAAATCAATAGTTAACAAACAATTAAAAATTAAAATAGTAAAACGGCTTAGTAAAACGCGGCTCACGCTTAGTGTGCAGCCGGATGTCGTTAAGGTTGGACCTGTATCAAGTTTTTTTAGAAAATGACATGCAAAAATATATCAAATTTGAAAAACAAAAAACGTCTGGTGACCACAGTATCATATTCTAAGTAAATCAGTACGATGATTACTGTAACCGAAGATGTGTCTATGTTATTGTAGTAAGTGTATATAAACAAATAAAACAAACTTTATTTAATTACAATGCATCAATATCCCTGTTCTGAGAAAGGTACCTTGGCACATAAAAATGCACAGAAAAGTAAGTACCCAACGGCCATTGATTGAGAATATGCAAATTGATTTTATTTCCACGCAACTCATAGACATAGGTACAGATTTTGTTTTTCTAATATCGATTATTTCGTCAGTTGATAAAGGTCTAAAATGTCAGTTTCACTTTGTGATTTCTTTTTCAGAGAGATCGAACAAATTCAACAAAAATTTGAAGCTGGTGCATCTGAAAACTCCTTTCTAACACTACATCCTCTAATATTGAAAGCCGACCTGTCGATTATAATTGATAGTCATTTTCTAAGTCTCGATATAATGTGATCTTCATGGCCGAGAACTATATCTATAATTTACTAGTTTGATCAAAAAGTTTTCGGAATGACTTATCAATGAGTTATAAAAATGCGTTATATTTTTTTTTCAAATCTTAAATTCGTTAGTAGCCAAGGCCATAAATAATTAAATTAAAAACTATACCCATTTTTTTTTCAAAATTCATATTTGGCTGGAATTTGATTCGTATGCAAAATGGAGAAACTCGAACTGGTGCGCTGAATTTAAATAGCTAATAATGGCCGCTACTCAAGAAAAGTTTAAAAAAATGTAAGAAATTGTTAAGGTGTGACTATCCGTTATTTAGCTGAGATTCTAAAGTAGAAAACTTATTTTCTCAAATAAATGAGAAAATGCAGTTTATTTAACTTCATACCTTAAAATTTAAAAAGGTGGCCGCGCGCTGGCCTCCACAAATGTAAACAGACATCGAAAAGAAAGCAAGAGTTGACATTTCAAAGTTAAATTTAGCAATAATTGAAGAAGATCCAGATTCTTTTTGAGCTCGTTTCGTAATCGTAGATGAAACATGACTCGGAGACGAAAAACCAAAGCAAGATATGGAAATGACCATCTTTCCCGCCAGCCAAGATATACAAGGTGTCTGTGTCCGATGGAAAACTAATCTTTTTTTCTTTTAGGTTAAGGAATGCAATAAAGAATAAATAAATAAATAAATAAAAATCTTTTGTATAATAATAATAGACTATTTAAGTAAAGGAGAGACAATAACCGGAGATTATTAAGCATTAATAATGCGAAGAACTAAAGAATAAACGTTGAGGAAAGATGTGTGCTAGAGTGCTTTTTCATGATGATAATGAACCTGCCCATCGATCTGATGTTGCAGGCGCGGTACGACTTTCCATTGACGTCAGTGGAGCTTGGTATTGATACGTATTTTTACAGAAAGATTACACTATTATAAGCACACACACAAAGTCTCAATATACGGAAACGCGTAATTTTTGAGAAAAGAATAATTGAAAATTAATTATTCTTGCAATATTTATGTCTAATCTGCTAATAAACTGGCGCCATTTTGTAATGTCATTGTCGACGTCAATAGGGATGTCGATTCTTTCCGAAAAAGATTGATTTTTTAAATAGATTCGAATTGTAAGCTGATGTATCGATTCCCAAAAAATCGATTTCTAAAATGTCGATATTTTTTTCATGTTTGCATTTATAATGTAAATATAAATCCATTTTATGAGAAAAAATCCCCTTCATCATAAAAAAATAAGGGGACTGATTCATAAGGATTTCTGTATCTATTTTGAGACTGCTACGTCTCCGGAGCTGCGGGAAGAGCAACCTCTACGCCTTAGCGTAAGAAATCGCAGGCATTGGACGAGCCGAAGCGGAGGCGAGGATTTGTTACAGCAGGCCGAGGCTGCTCCCCCTACGCGCCTCCGGCTCTATAAAACCACTCTAGGGGTAGGACAGACTCGTACCAGGTGGAGTCGGGGTCAATCAATTCGGTTCTTTGACATAAGTTGAACCTAACCTATTTTATTTGTTATCTGCCCTAATAGGTACTGTTAAATAAAACAAATTTCAATAAGAGATCATTTATCATGGTATCTTTCTTGTTTTTCATAAAATGGGTTTATATTTACATTATAAATAGAAACATTAAAAAAATATAGATATTTTAGAAATCGATTTTTTGTGAACCGATACATCAGCTTACGATTTGAATCGATTTAAGAATCGACCTTTTGCGGAAAGAATCGACATCCCTATTGACGTCGACAATGACATTACAAAATGGCGCCAGTTTATTAGCAGATTAGACATAAACATTTCAAGAATAATTGATTTTCAATTATTCTTTTCTCAAAAATTACGCGTTTCCGTATATTGAGACTTTGTGTGTGTGCTTATAATAGTGTAATCTTTCTGTAAAAATACGTATCAACACCAAACTCCACTGACGTCAATGGAAAGCTAAGCCAATTTAATTTTTAGATGAAAAATCTATCTCATATGGTGTCGATTGCTCATAGTATTGTTCAGGTCATGCAGCAGACACAGCAGCAAAATAACTTTAGTATAGAGCATTGTGGATTCTTCATTGATAAAACCTATACTTTTATTGGAGTTACGCCTGACGGACTAATTTATGATATCATGCTAGTAGAGGTGAAGTATCCTATTACAGAATCCAAAAAAGGCCTAATGAAATCATTTGAGTCAAATATAATAAAAATATTAAAATATGATAAAAATCTGACACCATAATAATTAACAAAAAAAGTGATTTTTACTACCGAATTCGGGAGAATGAAAATGAACCTATTTAATACGTATTGAACGCATTTGAAAAGATGACAATTTTTGGAAGATGTAAATGGAACGAATAATTATATAATTTTATTTAGAATGTTTAGTTTCCAGAAATACTAAACCCTAGGCATTCACGCGGTATGCTGATTAGACCTCTTTCATTACAAGGTAAAGAAAATGTGAAGTTTTCATCACTCTCGCAGCAAAAATCGAATTCTCAACCAACAACTCAACTGGAAGGGGGATGGTCTATGTTCAGCAATGGACTTCAATAGGCTGAAACGGTAAAAATCTACTTTGTTTCATTAATAAAATTAGTTGATTGTTAAAATTTCCATAAAGTGACATTATATGTACATTTTATGCAATAATAAAAGTAAACTACTAAATAATAAAATGTAAAACTGATGAAACAAAGAAATCCTACCAAGAAAAAAGTACCAATTCAATTATTATAAAATTCAATTCAATTGATCTACTGCAAATATTTATACTGTGGCGTGTATTTACCGCACGGAGTCTGCATAGAGTACCTATGGTTCGTACCACACATAGTGAATATACGTCGTGCGTCGCGCTAAATGGCGTGAGCTGGGAAAACGTTAGGCCCTGTCCGTATTGCGATGTTACACCGATTTTTTTTCTCGCAATTCTGTAACACATATAATCTTATAGGAGTAGCTGCACTGGCGGTAAAAACATCGCGCGGGAAAAATCTGTGATTTGATGCAAATTGAACGCGAAGCGGTGCGATTTATTTCCGCGCGAATATTTTGTCCAGTATAAAGTAAGTCTGGCTATGTCCGCACTGCGGGGTAAAATTCGCGCGTTTTGCGTCTCTCTCCAGCTAAAATTATTTTTGTCCAATTCGTATCTTGATAGGTAATAGCCGAACCAACAAGTCGTAGTAAATTATCGAATGATTTTATAGTCATTCTGTAATATCCGAAAAACTTTTACTGTATTTTCGCAGCCTTTGATGTTTTATGTAGAAAAATACTTTCATAGGTCTCAAGGCCGTAAATTAGTCAATCGGCGCCGCCGTAGTATCAGGTAAACTAAAAAAATCTGTTGTTGATTTTTAGACGTGCGTTTCAGCGGGGAGCTGCATCGAACTGACAAAATCGTACGAAATTTTATTCGCAGTGCGGACTAGGTGTAATTCCTATCACGGAATATAATACGCAAGAATAAACTTCGCGCGGTGCAATATGGACAGGGCCGTAGGCCCTGTGCGCACTGTGATTTTTCACCGCGCGATTTTTTTTTTCGCAATTCTGTAACACATAGAATCTTGTAGGAGTAGCCGCACTGGTAGTAAAAAAATCGCGCGGGAAGAAAGTTTGTGATTTGATGCAAATCGAACGCGAAGCGATGCGATTTATTTCCGCGCGAATATTTTGTGTAGTATAAAGTAAGTATGGCTATGTCCGCACTGCGGAATAAAATTCGCGCGTTTCGGGTCTCTCTCCCGATAAAATTATTTTTGTTCAATTCGTATCTTGATAGGTATCGTATGTAACAAGACGTAGTAAATTATCGAATGATTTTATAGTCATTCTGTAATATCCGAAAAACCTTTTACTGTATTTTCGCAGCCTTTGATGTTGTTTGTAGAAAAATACTTTCATAGGTCTCAAGGCCGTAAATTAGTCAATCGGCGCCGCCGTAGTATCAGGTAAACTAAAAAAATCTGTTGTTCATTTTTAAACGTGCGTTTTAGCGGGGAACTGCATCGAACTGACAAAAATCGTACGAAATTTTATTACTAGGTGTAATTCCTATCACGGAATATAATACGCCAGAATAAAAGTAGCGCCGTGAAATATCGCAGTGTGGAGAAGGCCTTATAAATTGCCTATAGGTTTGAAATAACCTCCCCTTAATGATTTCTTATATATACTCGAATTCTAGACATTGAATAGAACTAATTTTATCGCTTTTGATTTAACTGATTTTCCTTTTTTTTTATTCCAAATGTCAAACATCTCAGTTCCCATGTGACAATCACATGGGAACTGAGATGTTTGACGTCCTGATGTCATAGTTACCCTTGTCCACCTTCAGCTTTCCCGAAAATCGCGATACTAAATATAACGTAATATATATATATATATATATATATATATATATATATATATATATATATATACGTTTCTCACAGATTAGATTGCTTGCAGCATTGCCCCATCTGATCGTAAGTAAAGCTTGATTTTGAGAACATTTTTTTTCTTCCCTATGCTGATTTTCATCTTATTCTTTCCTAAAGCTAACAAATTCAGGGCTATGATGATTGACCAGTTTTCTCTGCGGATATCTGTAGTACATGTTTTATAAATTCCGGGCATTTCAATAGCCAACTCAGCAAGTTTAAGTCTCTTTAAATCAATAGTAGTTTGTAAGGATACTCACATTCGCAGCTAACGCACTGCTAAAAAGTTATATTAAATAATTAATTTAATTTTAAATAATTCATTTAAAATATTTTTTTATAATTAATTAAAGCATTTTTAATTAAGTAAATTATAATTAAAAGTTATTATATTTATTTGTACTGATAATATTTTTTTTTTGATAGGATAAGGGTGACAAACGAGCACACAGTCCACATGATGGCAAGTGGTTGCTGTGGCCCATAGACATCTACACCTATCTTCGATTACGAATGAAAATGTTGTTGTCACCCGTGAGGACTAAGATGGAATGCCTCGTTTCCAGTAAAAGGGTCTCCGGTTCTCTACACTCACCATATGAAACACAGCAACGTTAAGCTGCTATTTGACGCTGGTATTCTGTGAGAGCGTGGTCCTTCCACGGTCGAGCCGACCCATTCGTGCTACAACCATAATATAGCTGCAGCATGGCTCTACCACGTATTCAAATATTGGTCGTATTTTCCTCGAGAACGTATAGATTACGAGTACACTTTTTGTGTAGACTGTAGTTATGTTTTCTGTAGACACCTCAAATTTTTGAAATTATAAGCAGCCCGTCGAAAACACATCGTTTTGCTGTCAAATATGTTGCCTTTAAATTTTTGGAAATAGGCAAAATTTGCATGGTCAGGGGAATATTATGGCGGGTAAGCGGCTAGAACGAACACATTTTTCTTAATTAAAAAAGTCGGGCACATTTGTTGCAAGAGGCGCTACGTTGTAGTGGTGCTAGATTCTTTAGTCGCTTTTTACAACAACCCGAACTTTTTACAACAAGGCGACATTTCGTAGTCGAACAAGCCGGTTTCCAAAAGGGCTTTAGCACCATAGACCACATACATACCCTTCGGCAAATTGTACAGAAGTCCGAAGAGTACAATTTGCCACTATGTCTGGCGTATGTGGACTATGAGAAAGCCTTTGATTCCGTCGAAATTTGGGCGGTGCTGCAATCCCTTCAGCGGTGCCAAGTTGACTATCGGTATATCGAAGTGTTGAAGTGCTTGTACAGTAGGGCTACGATGGCTATCCGAGTACAGAACCAGAGTACGAAACCTATCCAATTGCAGAGAGGTGTAAGACAGGGTGACGTCATATCCCCGAAACTCTTCACCGCTGCATTGGAAGACGTTTTCAAGCTTCTGGACTGGAAAGGATACGGTATCAACATCAATGGCGAGTACATCACTCACCTTCGATTTGCCGACGATATAGTCCTTATGGCAGAATCGCTGGAGGACCTAAGCACTATGCTCAATGACCTCGATAGTGTTTCCCAACGGATAGGTCTTAAGATGAACATGGACAAAACAAAGATCATGTTCAATGTCCATGTCACACCTATGCCGGTAGTTGTTGGGAGCACTAAGCTCGAAGTTGTTGACGAGTATGTTTACCTGGGACAAATAGTCCGACTAGGTAAGTCCAACTTCGACCGAGAGGTCAATCGACGGATTCAACTCGGCTGGGCAGCGTTCGGGAAGCTACGACACATCTTCTCGTCAGACATACCTCAAAATCTGAAAACAAAATTGTACAACCAGTGCGTGTTGCCAGTGATGACTTATGGAACTGAGACGTGGTCCTTCACTGCTGGCCGTATGAGGAAGCTCAAGGTTGCTCAGCGAGCTATGGAGAGGGCTATGCTCGGAGTTTCTCTGCGTGATAAACTTAGGAATGAGGATATCCGCAGTAGAACCAGAGTAACCGACATAGCCCAACGGATTAGTAAGCTGAAGTGGCAGTGGGCCGGCCATATAGCTCGAAGAACCGACAATCGATGGGGAAGAAAGGTTCTCGAGTGGCAGCCTCGTACCGGTAGGCGAAGTGTAGGGCGTCCCCCCAGGAGATGGAGTGACGACCTGGTAAGACATGCAGGAAGTCGATGGATGCAGGTGGCTCAGGACCGTGCTTTGTGGCATTCTTTGGGGGAGGCCTATGTTCAGCAGTGGACTTGTGAAGGGCTGTAATGATGATGATGATGAATCAAAAAAAGGGATCATAAATATGTGCCATGTTTCACCGCCAGACTCTCACTCGTAAATGTTTTTTTTCTAGGCGGCGTCTAATTTCCATATTATTCCATATCGTTATCGATAGAATAGTAAGATGCTACTACCTACCTAGGATAGAAAACGACAATTTCATATTATTTCATAATAATATTATAAAATCTCACGCCTGTCACCCAAAGGAGTAGGCAGAAACTACGGACTGAAATTTGGCAAAGTCAACAGACAAATTTCTGTCGCTTCTTTCACATCTATATATCTACGTATATTATATGCTCGCTTGTAAATAGCATGTTCTCAATTTGGCTCACAATATGTCGCCAATTTGGTCGATAAACATCCGCCTAAGGCGACCCTTGCCGACTCGGCCACTCACTTCTCCGACATAAATTTGATTTGTCACTCTTTCTTCATTCATTCTTTCTACATGTCCAACTACCGAAGCATCTCTTTCCAAATCCAGATCAAAACTTCTTGCATAACCCTAACATACTTTTTAATAGCCTCATTTCTACTGCGTTAATTTTATCATTCTGCCAAACCCAACTTTCCCTATTATACTAGGGATTAACACAGCATTTTGTATTGCCATACGTACCTTACAATTTCATAAGTAATGACCTAACATAATATACATACAAATTAATGTAAATGTATTTTCATTAGTTTTATTTTTAAGCAGGAATAAATTTCCTAGGTGTCTGTTAGTGTTTGAAATAGCATTGATTTTATATGAATACAGAATAGTACGCAGTAATGTATGTACATTGAATATGAGGAAATACATTTAAAGCAATCTGGACACTGCATAAATAATGTGAAGCGAATTAGAACTGAGTAGGAGTCGTGAGCCCACAACAACTGCAATGTGCGAGTAATAGGTAAGCTACGCTGTGATTCACATCTACAGAAGTAAATCATGAATCTGTGTTATTTAAACTACTTTTTCTCATATTAAGTGGACAATTAAAATATTTTTGTTAGTAATAACTTCATTTTTATCGTTATTGTATGTTGTTATTAAAAAAAATGTTATCCTAAGCTTCTGCTATAATACCAGACATCAGAATCTCAAATAAATACATCTGTTCTAATGTGAAAAATCATAAATACTAAATTTAAAGATCATACATTTGGCTATAAATATTTATGGTAGTACCTAGTAGTATAAAAGATTTTAAGTATACACAGACCTCCTCACATTTCTGTTTTTGAAGCAGGGAAAAGTGCGGGGCCGCATCAATGCCTTTTTGGGGCATGACATGTCTTTGAAATTTTTTTTTTAAATTTTCATAATACAGGAATCCTTAATATTCTTTCCTTCACCGCTCATCATGTGGTAAATCAGAACTAGATATAAAAATAGCAATTAACTATTTTATTAGTGTCGTCGACAACTATAACCAGCTTTCTGTAGGTACTGTAAGGTTTTTTTGTTTGAATTCTACGTGGATGAAGTCACGGGTAAAAGCCAGTTAATTATAATGTCCATGTATTTTTAAATTAAATAAGTGAACTGAAGGATTGCCCCCCACTGGATGAAGTGATGACTAAGAGATGCACGAAGTCGATGAATGCAGCTCAGGGTCGTACTTTGTGGCATTCCTTGGGGAAGGCCATGTTCAGATGTGAACTTGTGATGGACTGAAATGATGATGTATGATCATGTTCTTATAATATGCCCATGTGAATTCAATCAGCGGGACTGGTCCTTTTTAATAGATTTTAATAATAATGACTGATTGGTGAAAAAGCTTAAATTTAATTATAGCTAAACAAAACATCAATGCAACGTGTGTGCTGTACTTAGCTATAGTTTATATTCTATGATTACAGTTTCGCGCCTCCGTGCGAGAAGATAAATATAGTCGCGAGTGTAGTATTCAAATGTGTGCGCACACGCGTGCGGCCGCGACGCAGTCAAGATCAAGGGCGCGCGATTGCGCAAGAGTTGGCTGTCGCAGCGCGCTGCAACGCGGTGTGATGTCATCGGGCCGTCTGCGTCCCCCCACTCCTTTATCATGCCCGTTTCTGAAAGGCCGCGAATGCGGAACGTTCTATATATAATTTTTGACCGCATCAATTTTAGTGGCCTTATTTACTAGTTCGTCTAGGATGTTAACATTTAAATATCAAATTTAATTTAGTTACGAATCATTAACGATTTTACATAGATTTAAAATGTACACGGCAACAGACTCGTCTCTAATCGCGTTTCTATACAAAGTCAATTGCGTAAATTTAAATTCATAATAGAGATCCCTACTTACTTTAAAAACCTGTGAATACTCCGAAGTCCTAACAGTACTGTGAGTACGCAAACTACACAAACTTACCTTGTCGTTGGGGACTCACCACTGTTGTGATCAATTTTAAACATATCGACGTAGCGGAGTTTAATTCTAACCGGAACTGACATTCTCAGTTTATTACCTTCATGGATCTGTTGTGTAAAATTTAAATTAAAACTATACCTACCTATTGTAACGAAGAAACTCCATTCATTATAAAACGACTTTTCATTACAGGTTAATTATTGCTCATGCTTATGTCAAATGTGAATAAAGATTTCTTCTGTTAAGAAAAAACATGAGCGCTGTGGATTTTGCTCAATGTAGTTATGACTAAAAGACCTTCACTTCATCGCATAATAGTAAGCTAGCATGCACTGTGTAATAAGGTAGTGGACATATCATACGAATGAGCAAAATCGATTCAATAATTGCCATTTTTGTCAGATTTATATGATATTTTATTTATTATTTTTAGATAAATTCAATGACATTTAATAAAGAATTTGATTGAAACGTTTTGGTATCGAATCTATGAAATACTCGTAAGTATCTATATTGAGTCTTAAATGAACAATAACATCTTTTATGATTTGTGGAAGTCATTATATTGTTATCCTTTGCAGGCCAGCATGAGTTATGGGTGGTAGAGCTACGACGCAGCTATATTATGGTTGTAGCACGAATATAAGGTCGACCGAGGAAAGACCACGCTCTCACAGAATAGCCGCTAAATACTGTTGTGATTTGCACGTTGAGTGTAGTAAACCCTTTTTTACAGGTAACAATGTATTCCATCTTAGTCCTCAGGAATAAGAACGCATCTAAATGTATATTTTTATTCGAGTATAGATGTATATGCCAATGGATCACAACATCGACTTACCATCTGATAGACTGTGTGCTCGATTGTCATCCTTATTCGATGAAAAAATGAGTACACGTTGGTTATATAGGTAGTAAGTGCAGCCAGTTTCACATAATTAACACTTCTTCACGTATTTTTATTTTAGAATCATAGTTGCAGCTCATCGCAAGTGCGCTGCTGAATATACGCCTCCCTTAAACACTACCACAAAGCACGCTGCTTACACAGCTCCCCTTACGCCGTCACAGTCTACAATCAACCGTATTTTTATTTTCATTCAAGGCGAAGTCGGCTTATCTTAACCTGTCTTATGTTAAATCTGATTGGAATTGCTCAAAATTGGTGCAAAATTTATAGACATCGTATTAATACAAATGTTATAATAGAAACGCAATTTTTTAAATATAGATATCATCAGGTATTTTTTGGTGTTGTAGGTAGTTTGATACTGTACTAATAAATTTTATAGCACTGTATGGAATTGGTCTTAGAATACACGCGCTGATCTGAGCGCGCTGCGTGGGGATCAAGGTCGTGCGAAATAACGCACACATAACGTTCATACGTTTGCAATATCTTTGAACAGTTGCCTGCTGATTGGTGTAACTACGTAACACGCCGGCTGGACATCCGGTCGCGCCCAAAATGGACATGCCGACATGGCAATGTTAATACGTCTACAAATAGTGTAACAAAGGTTGCTTTATGATATTATGCCAAAATAAGTCCAGTACAAATAAAAATCAAAACTGTTTTTGACCTAAAACTGGAAATTATGTTAGGTGGTCAAATTTTTAGAGCGGTGAAAACAACAGTTGCAGTTATTACCTATGTAATGGATATTACAGGTGATAACGCATCTGCATTTTAATTCCTAATCGACAGTATATTACGCGGGACACAACAGACCACATACAAATTGGTTAGAAGAAAAAAAACACATTGGTTATAAAATTCACTGCATTTTTTATCAAAATTAATGTTAATTTGTAGTTCAGCCTTGACGTGGTCAACAAACAGCTTATTTCTGCTGTCTGTCCATGCATTTCCACAGAGAGAAAACACTCTCTGCTGATGCATTTGAAAGTGGTATCGAAGCTACGGCTAAGGTGTAATTAGTAGGAGATAGATACTAATATCATATAATCACTGATTTCCGGGACAAAAGGCGTCCCGAAAGGGGTTACGGCGGGACGGAAGGAATTTACCAAGAAGCGGGATGTCCCGGAAAATCCGAGATGGTTGGCAAGCCTAGATGTGGGGTGGGTGTCTATGGATCACAGTAACCACTTACTATCAGGTGGACTGTTCGCTCATTTGTCTCCTATTTAACTTAGCCCTGTTACTGATGGCTCGGTAGCGGCTAAGCGTTTGGTTGCAGTGCTGCGGGATAGCGGCTTCGAATCCCGCAGAAAACAAGTATTTGTAGACCCGCAAATAATAATTGTTCCGGGTCTGGATCTGTCCGTGTGAAATTCATGTATGTGAACTCAAAGGAAAATCCCAGTACAGGAGTAATGTTAAAAAAAAACAATCAAGAAAATGTGTTTATGAAACAGTTATGTGTAAACAACTTCTAACTCCTTTGTTCAGTCAATATTTATCTTCACTATTAGCTCATTAAAGTACCCTGTTGGATATGAGGCTCTCCTGTTATAAGGACGAATATCGCGTGAGGTGGTGAAGTAAGAAAAAGAATATGCCAGCAGTAGTACACCATCTCGTATATACCAGCGGGTAGGATCACGCTTTCACAGAATACAAGCGTAAAATAGCAGCTTAATGCTGCTGTGTTTCGTATGGTGAGTGTAGAAACCGGAGACCCTTTTTACTGGATATGAGGCATTCCTTCTTAGTCCTCAAAGGTGGCAACGCATCTGTATTTTGATTCTTAATCGAGGATAGATGTAGTTGTCTATGGGCCACAGTATGCACTTACCATCAGGTGGACTGTGTGTTCGCTTGTCACCCTTAGTCTATAAAAAAATCTAACGACTCAGATATACGACGGACAGCAGCGTCAAAAGTGCGATACGTCTAATACTGTGATTGTCGACCAAGAGCGACAATTAAAGCAAAACCTTATAACGAGCAACGCTGAGCTAATATCAATATTTAATCATCTTTTTTACATAATCTGTGTAAGTAATATTGTAATTATATTTTAAGAAATGTACTAAATTGCTATTGGCAAGTAATGATACAGCTGCATTCATTACAAAATATTCATTAATTTAAAGTGAGAAACAAAGTAATTTGCGATGTTTTGCATGCAGTAGTAACATAGTATGAACTGTATAAACTATTACTATTATGCTTTCTCCCAACACCAATATTACCCTAAAAACTAAAGACAATTATTAACCTAAGAGATGATAACGCACATATTTCACCTCTTTTTAATGTTTATACGTTGTAGAGCTATGCTGCAGCTGTATTGTGTTTGTAACTGGGACGGCTCGACCGGGAAAGGACCGCGCTCTCACAGAAAGCCAGCGTAAAATAGTAGCTTAATACTGCTGTGTTTCCTATGGTGAGTGTAGAGAACCGGAAACCTTTTTACTGAAAACGCGGCGTTCTGTTTTATTTCTCCGCGGTAACCTCGCATCTGCGTTATTATTCTTAGTCAAGAATATATGTAAAAGTCTACGGGATCCTGCATCCGCTGATGTGCTCGTTTGTCATCCTTATTCTCTTATTCTACAAAACTGGCCAAGTGCGTGTCGGACCACGCACAATGTAGAGGTAGGGTAGGGTTGATGTCAAAAGCAAGCAAACATGGCTGACCCGAAATAACTAGAGAAATAAAGTTAAAGACAGCCTTTAAACCTCATGCAGTTGTGTACGGTGGCCTTCTCATATTGATTAAATAGGTTACAGCGCACCGCGGCTTCAATGTGGACTAGAGGACTTCACACGATCTCTTTTGAATATAAAACTGGTATAAAAAATCAGTTTTTAAGTCTTTTGCTGTCTACCTGCTATATACATTTCACTACAATAATTCTGTCGTGTTTATGAGCTACACTTTCGTTTTAGACATATATGTATTTTCAGATTCTTTTCCCAAAAATACGATCCTATACCTCTAGTCACGATCTCCTATACCTCTCTGTCATATAATAACAATAATATGTTATTTGCATAAAACATGGTGTATAAAAGATACATGGTATATATAAGGTAAGTATATAGAGATAAAATATAAAATTAGCACAATTTATTCAAAAATTAAATTATTATACGTTTTTATACGTGGTAAGCCATGCTGCAGCTATATTAGTAGTATAGTTGTAGCACGAATGGGTCGGCTCGACCGGGGAAGGACCACGTTCTCACAGAATACCAGCGTAAAATAGCACCTCAACACTGCCGTGTTGTGAGTGTAGAGAACCGGAGACCCCTTTACTGGACAAGAGGAATTCCATCTTAGTCCTCACCGGTGATAACGCATCTGCATTTTGATTCTTTATTGAGGATAGATGTAGAGATGTCTATGGGCCACAGCAACCACTTACCATCACGTGGACTGCGTGCTCGTTTGTCAGCCTATCCTATAAAAAAATTAAGTAATAGGAAGCTTTGATCCTCCAAGAAATATTGGGAACAGTTATGGCAATTTATGGAAGAACTGAAGTAAAATAACCGCCTATAAAGGTCAGAAAGCTGTGGGTTGGCCTTCCCTCTTTTCTCAGAGGAATTAGCATGGATGGAAGGGAAAGATTTTAAAATTCTTTAAAAAATAGGTTAATCGAGATAAGCTAGCATGAATTTATACCGAGCTTACACGGTAAATAAAATTTACTATATATTAAAATTATACAAGCACTATAATATTATGTACACTCAATGTAAGTACACATTCAATTCGCCGTTGACGCCGCAAAGGGGCGAACCTCAATTTTTCAAAAAAATTCCAGGAGAGCAAGAAAACATTTATTATTCCCCGATTACTAGCTTTTTTTCATCAGAAAATTAAATATATTAGACTTAATGGAAAACTACAAATAAGATTAATTTTAATATACATGTTATATTATTAAGGAATGCGCTTGTCGACAGTCGATATTCTCCTAAAGTATGTGTAAGTATAGAGAAAGATAATATTGTTAACACAAGCCTAAATTTTTTTTCGATTAACTGAATACACCGATGGATGAATGGAGAATATCGATGATAAACGAGCACACAGTCCACCTGATGGTAAGTGGATGCTGTGGCTCATAGACAACTACATTTATTATCGATTAAGAAACAAAATGCAGATGCGTTGTCACCTCCGAGGACTAAGGTATGGAATGCCTCATTTCCAGCTAAAAGCGTCTCCGGTTCTCTACACATACGATACAAAACACAGCAGCATTAAGCTGCTATTTTACGCTGGTATTCTGTGAGGGCGTGGTCCTTCCCCGGTCGGGCCGATCCATTCGTGCTACAACCATTATACAGCTGCAGCGTGGGCTCTACCACGTATATATTTTAGATGTATCTATATTGTGGTGTCTGTTAGTTGTTGTATATGTTGTATATCGTGTAGAGACGTGACGTGTAGAGAGTCGACAAATGTATTTAACCCAAGACCGTACTTTATGATAGTCTTTGGGTAGACCCATGTTTAGCTGTGGACAGAATTAATAACATAGTCAAGAGAATTTTGCATGCATTTAAATATTGTACTTAGGAATATGGCTGCGAATAATGATTATGACTGAACTGCTCTTTGTCGGGTAAATATATATAAAAAATATTTAAGAAAATATTTTCAAAGTATTAACAGGCTAACTTTAACAGTGGGGGCCCGGAATGTGTAGGCGGAGCATGTGTAGTGCGCCTACGCGGAATTTTTGCACGAAACAACGCCTATCATCGTCCGGCATCGTTGCAATAAATTCAGTATTATTGTTCGGAAAGCCATGTCACTGACTAGGGCTCGACATCTTGAAATGTTCGATTTATGTATATTATTGATTCGATGGATTAAATGATTGACATCACTGGTCACATCCATTCCTCTCTACTTAGTAACTAAATAGAGCGTCAAAATGGGGTGTTAACATTTTTAAAGAAAAAAAAGAGAAAAGTCTAAAAGTTGGAGGAATTCCTTATTATCTTAGTTATAGTATAAAGAAAACAAAAACTAATTAACATAATTTATATACTTAGCATTATAACATACCATATAAAATATATCCATAATAAATAATAACCATTATAAAATCTGCAATATTATAACAGGTTGAAACGTCATATCTCAAGTTATGATTCGGGCTGGTCCTTCCCCGGTCGAGAGGACCAATTCATGCTATAACCGTAATATGCAGCATGGCTCTACCACTTAAAAATGATTATATTAGGCGGCCTAAGAGAGTTTGACATCTGGTGCGGAAATCGCAACGGTAGAGGCTTATGCTGGACGCATTGGGATAGCAATTTAAACGTTTTTTTTTTGAAGAAAGGTTAAAAAAGGGTTTAGAGGTTTTGTACCGAATTTCTATTATTAGTTATCAGTAAATTGTCTCTGAGAAGGTTACCGTGTGGTGAGTCCAGGGCCAAAGCGGTCGCAAGGAAGGTTCTTTGCAAGGTTGCGGCGGTACTTCACGCTGGGGCAGCTTCTTACCTTATATAAAGCGCAAGTCCGGTCGTGCATGGAGTACTACTGTCACATATGGGCTGGTGCTGCAAGATGCCACCTAGCAGCGACGGAGGCAGTGGCGAGACGTGCTAAGAGGCTCATTGGTGACCTTAATTTGGTTGAAACCAATCTTGTCAACTTTGAGCACAGGTGCAGAGTGGCCAGCCCCTCGGTATTCTATATGATGAATTTTGGTGAGTGCCAGAAATTACATACTTTAATTTCTCCCTCTCCTTTCCACCATTGGACAACCAGGTGGTCGGCGGGTCTTCACCCCTTTGTTGTCGATATTCCACGCATTAGAACCAAATGGTTTGCTTCGTTTTTTGTAATGCGTACAGCAAAGGAGTGGAATAATTTGCCGGCGTCTGTCTTTCCATCCAAATATTTGGGCGTCTTCAAGGCAAGAGTGAATAGGGTTTTGTTATGCTGAGACAGCGCGATTTACCATTTAGGGCTACATCACCACTTACCAGGTGGAATTGTATTCAAGCACAGGCTTAAAATAAGTAACAAAAGAGACAGACACCGAGATAACAATATTTAACAAATATTCTGTTTATGTATTTAAGTAGTATGTATGTAAATTTATAGTAATTTATGTATGTAAGTTCTGTGTATGGGACTGTAAAAAATGAAGAAAATATAATATTTAATGAATAAAATAAAATAAACGTTTCCGCTTAATGTTCTAATTTGTAGCCTTAATTTTTTGAAATATAAAGTTCATATCTTTCAAATATACATACAAATAAATAAAATTGAAGTGTCTGTTTGTAATGTCAAAATTACAGTTTTTTTACTAAATCCATATGAAAGGAAATACGATATTTATAACTAAAATACAATTTTTAAAATTTTTGTCTGTCTGTCTGTTTGTTCCGGCTAATCTCCGAAACGGCTGAACCGATTTTGACCGGACTATCACTGGTAGATAACTGATTTCATAAGGAGTATCTTAGGCTACTTTTATTTTAGAAAAAGAATTAGGGTTCCGCACAAAAATATAAAAACCCTAACCCGCAGCCGAAGTCGCGGGGAACAGCCAGTATACAATATTAGAATATCAAAACTTTACATAAAATTATTGAAATTGTCCAATGACTTGCAAATATCAAAACTAAATATCCGAGTCTAGCGTAAAAAACTGTTTAATTACTATGCTATCTGCATGTTGAGGTTTCGATGGTTTTGTTTTAGTTTTTATTTTTTTTTCGGTCTGCAGCGTCAAACAAAAACCAGCGTTTACCAAGCCAGTTTAGTTACTCTAATCCATGAGATATTTTAATCTAAATTTTATTTTATGATTGTGTGTGAGTAATTACTCACATAAATCGGCGCGATTCCGATTATAATTTATAAGACGTAATATTGCAATATGGTTTACGTAGTCACGAGTTATATGAATACACGAACGGCTTTCTCTTTCCAACTAAACACTAGTTCTTTGACTAATTATAGTTTCAAACATATTTTGGATTTGGGAAGATTTAGAAATTATTTTACAAATCAGACATTCATAATAGGATATGTATTCTTCTATCGGTGACAGATTTTTAAATAATACCTAACTAATATTGGGAAGTATGGTTGCTTTTCTGGATAAAAATCCGTGTTATCTATTTTGTCGCCGAGAAGCAACGCACTGATAAGTTCAAGTTTGAACTGTCATTGCCATTTATAATATTGCAATCAATGCCAGTGTGATCACTGAGCGTGTAATTATATAATTTATAAACTACGTAAAAAAAAAACGTATGCAAATATGGTTAAAGATTTTTAAATTATGTTTATAATAATAATCAAATCGATTATTATTTAAGTCTTATTTTAGTATAAATAATATTGTATTTTTTGTATATCAACATGTGAATTGTTTGCTTGTTTGTTACTAGTCTTATCTTTTGAAAAAATAGTAAGAAAGCCAGAATATTAATAAGCATTGTATCTTAGTCCTTTGTGACAGCTCATTTGCAGTCGTCTTCTTTCGATTTAGGTTGAAGATGTCCTTGACCTACATTAACCCTCTGATATTAGGTGAACTGATAGCACGTTTGTCACTCTAATATAATAAAAAATCCAATAATGAAATGAATCTATCTGGGAATCCAGAGTCCATAACTGTTTTGCTATGAACACCTAGTTAGTTCTTAACTTAAAATAATAAATGGCGATTTTAGTTTCATATAAAAAATGAATAAAGGTTTGATTATTGACAAAATTTATTAAATAAAGTTAGTTATTTTGAAGTTAGCGTTCTCGTTTGAAAATTATAGGCTACTGCTCATGGGGATTTCCAAAAGACTTAAGCACAAAAACTGGCAATTGCAATACGAGGTCATTGTGCCTAATACTTCGTTCTCTACTAAACGTCCATTCGTTAACTATATTTTGACTCGTATGTTGTAAACCATTTTTAAATACCATCTCTACTAATGGTGATGACGTGTGTCTGGGAATTCTCTAAACCCTCGGCACTAATCTTAAAAATAATAAAGTTAGCTGCCGATTAAAATTTGTAGCAAATAAAAACTTTGACAAATATGTAATAAAGAATACAAAAAGCGCTCTTAATATTTTTTTAAATAAAAGAGGTAGTGATAAACGTGCATAACAGATGATGGAGACTACAGGTATTTACATCTATCGATTGACAACCAATCTTTTGCAACCCTGAGAACTAAGATGGAATGCCTCGTTACCTGTACTCGTAAAAAGAGTCCTCGGTTCGCGTTACTCATTAGAAACATAACAGCATTATGTATGTATTTCATACCAGCACTCTATGCAGGAGCTTAATACTTTATTGGTTGAGTCGACCGGACCGAACCGCTTGGTAATAAAGCAGTTACCAGTAAAGGGTGTCCGATTTCGCCACTCACCATACGAAACAGCAGCATCAAGCTGCTATTTTACGCTGGTATTCTGTGAGAGCGTGCTCCTACTCCGATCGAGGCGATCGTTTATGCTACAACCAGTATAATTGCAGCGTGACCCTACTACAAAAAAAAATTATACCAATCCAATCACTGTGGCTATTCCCTTTAAACTGGCTTGGTTTAATACATCATATAAAAATTCTAGTAATTGACACTTTCTATCGTTTTTAATCGTTTAAATGTGTGTCACTTTTTAAACTTTATGAAGGATGGTTTTTTTTACCATCCTGATGATGTAATATAGCTTCAGTGTGAGTGCGAGTGCGAAGTGGTTGGGCTTTATTGTAGACTTACCAAGGTGACACTGCCCGCTCACATTAGATTAACTTTATAATTTTATACCGCACAAGCACGTGAAGAAAAACATATTAGTAGGAAGAGGAAATGACGATCAAAATGAAATTCATCAACGAATTCTGTATTGTTTATTAGAATAAAAGAAACTCGAATTTATAAGAATATTTTTTTGGTTTTAAATTTATGAAAAACGCATATAGAGATAACATATTTTATGTCAACTTAAGGGATCGAGGTGTGCTACTTTTAGAATTTTTCTTATATTGTTTTTTATTTTTTCTGTTTTAGTTTTTAGATAGTACTTAATTATGTTCATCTGTTTTTGCCACAGCTGACCAAATTATTAAGCAATGCTTTCAGAAATTAATTGAATAGAATAGTCTTTTTTTGTGGTAGAGCCATGCTGCAAAATATTATGGTTGTAACACGAATTGATCAGCTCGACCGGGAAAGGACCGGCTGTCGAAATAGCAGTTCAATACTGCTCTTTTGTATCGGCATTCAATCTTAGTCCTCAGGGGTGACAACGCATCTTCATTTTAGTTTTTATTTGAGGAAAGATGTAGATACTTATGTGCCCCAGTATCACGTTCACGGTTTTTCGCACTAGTAATCTCGTGACACTAGTAATCGTGTCGTTTCGAATCACTAGTAATCTTTTACGTCACTCGCGGTACGAGAAGGGGTAATTTAGTGTAAAATATTATCTTCTATATATATATTCTGTGTAGTGGCAGTTAAGAATATTCACTACCCCATATCTTCCCGTGGGTGTCGTAAGAGGCGACAATAGGAGGCAGGCAGGATATGGGCAGCAGCAACTTCCTGATTACAGAAATATTACAATAAAAAAACTGCGGTTGCCAACCCGCTAACCAGGCGTGGCAGCTATGGCATATCCTTATGTTACGAAGAGACGGCCCCCAATCCCCGGTGGCCCTGCTGTTCCTGGCCACGGTGGCGAACATAGTTACGGCAGGGCTGGGGGTGCTAAGAATCTCCGGTAGAGGTTTGGTTGCCACCTAAGACCACTCGACCTGGCAACATACAACACATGCACTCTGAAGACTAATGAGAAGTTCCTGGCGCTGAAAGAAGAGATAGACAAGTTGCGCTGACATATTATAGGGTTATCTGTGGTCCGAAGAGAGGGGGAGGACACGGTAATCCTCGAATCCGGCAACTATCACCGGGAGGATGACCATCTGTCCCAAGGAGGTGTCGGATTTATCGTTCATAAGTCTCTAGTTAACAACGTTGTAAAGATTGTGAGTGTGTCGACGAGGGTTTCTTCGAGGAGACCTTATGCTCAGAATCACCAATCGGTGAAGATCATACAGGTTTATGCACTAACGTCGGCACTTCCCGATGAGGAGGTGAAAGAAATGTATGAGGATATCTCTAATGCCATGCATTCCATCAAAACCCACTATACGGTGTTAATTGTAGACTTCAGTGCAAAACTAGGTGCAAGACAGAACGGTGAGCTGAAGGTAGGGAAATTTGGAATAGGGCAACGGAACCCAAGGGGCCAGCAGCTGGCCGACTTCATGGAGAAAGAGGGACTCTTTATGATGAATTCTTTCTTCCAGAAGCGGCCCCACAGGAAGTGAACCTGGTCGAGCCCAGACGATTCGATAAAAAATGAGATTGACTTCATTATGACGACCAGACGACAACTGTTCAGTGATGTCGCTGTGATCGCGAGGGTGAAAACTGTAGCGATCACTAAATGGTTAGAGGCACACTGAACCTAAACGTTAAGTTGGAGAGGTCTCGTCTAATGAAGTCAATGCTCTATCCCCCTCGTGCTTTAATCCAAAGTCCCCAAACCTTTCAGCTCGAGTTAGAAAACTGTTTTCAGTGTCTAGAAGACAGCAATGAACTGAACGATATGAATTAGCTTAAGGAAACTGTCCATGCGGTCGCAGTTAAGTTCTGCAAAACCCGCCGTAGAAGAACACAAAACCTCTCCGATTACACTCTTAACCTCATGGCTGTTAAACGGGAAATCAACAAATTTGACAGCATACATGCAACTAAACAGACAGATCTCAAAATGCATGTGACGGGACTTACGCAACTTCAATACAGCTTGTATTGAAGAAGCGATCGAGCGGAACTAAGGCTTCCTAAGTCTTTGGCAGAGATCTGTCTGCGAGAAAGAGCAAACAGTCAACGCTGAAGACTGAGTGTGGCAGCATCGTTTCCGGGACATCTGAGATTTTTGAGATGTCATCGTTGGAGCCACACGCAAGTGTGAGTAACGATCCAAGAGCGAGTCTTATCCGACACTATTCCGAAGATATCCCGGACGTCAGTCTGAGCGAGATTAGAATGGCTCTCCAGCACCTTAGAAATAAGGCTCCAGGGGAGGATGAAATTACAGCGGAGCTTCTGAAAGCGGGTGGAAACCAGTACTTGAAGTCTTTCAGAAGCTCTTTAATTCCGTCCTCCATGGTGGGACTACGGTGGTCCTATTCTTCAAGAAAAGCGACAACGCTCTCCTGAAGAACTACATCGCAATTTCCCTTCTCAGCCGTATCTACGTGCTGTTTTTGAGAGTTATTATGAATCGTCTCGCACGCAGACTCGACGAATTCCAGCCTCCCGATCAAGCCGGTTTCCGAAGAGGCTTATATCCCCGAAACTCTTCACCGATGCATTGGAAGACGTTTTCAAGCCACTATACTGGAAAGAATACGGTATTAACATTAGTGACGAGTACATCACTCCGACGATATAGTCTAGGCTGAATCGCTGGAGGGCCTAAGCAATATGTTCAATGACCTCAATAGTTAAAGTGTAAAATTTAAAAACAGCTTAACTGATTTTGATGAAATTTTTGTGTGTGTTTGAATGGGTCCCTAGATTGTTTAGATTCACAATTGGACGCTGTAGGTGTTGTCAAGATGCAGAAATCACCCGTGTGAAGCCGGGACGGACCGCTAGTTAAATGTAATTTGTATTTAAGTAGCATTAAACAAATAGAGTTTGAGGGAAATGCGACAAATATGTTTTTAAATAGATACTCTTAAATATCGTTCGATTATTCATCCTAATTTTAATGAATTATTTATATCAACATTATTTTCGTATTATTTTATGAGCAAGGAACAAGGGATAGACATCAACGGGTGCAAATTTTGTTAAAATAACCCTATTGAACGCGTCTCTTTTATTATGTAAAATAATGTTGAACATTACTTCCAAATCAGCAATTAAATTTAAAATTGGTTTAGTTTATTATTTATTCAGGCTATGGTTACGGTGGATCAGATCGAAAATATTCTCAGATTCGATTAAACAAATTGTTAAGATCGATGAAATAACTGTATCATCATTCGTTGAATCACGTTTTTTAAGTCTACCGGTTTCTATTCATTGGACTTCCGAGAACTTGGTTTAGTTTTTCCAACCTTTAGTTACAGTATTTCTTTAATCAGTAAAAAAATATATTAAATATAAAAGTAACAGCTATATTTTTTTTATTGAAAGCATTGTTATTTGAAGTGCACAAACATAAATTAAATGCAAAATTCAATGATCGCGGTATAGTTAAATTAAAAAACTCGTAGAAAGTCTAAAATTAATATCATTTAAAATAAATCTTTTCAGCATTTTTTTCAAAAGTCCACGAATGACGGTTAAATTGGTTTATCACATTTTTATCAATGCGCTAATTAAGTATCTAGTATTATGCATGCGCTCAAGGGTAAAGTCTGCGTCCGGACACATGCTCGTGCGACTATTTCATGAGTGTGTGAGTGTAGAGCTCGCACAAGCATTATATAACCTAGGTATACCTATTGTGAGCTAAGTGCGAATGTGTTAGTGTATTATGGATGAGTGCGTGACCATCGCCGACGGCGGCTGACTTTTTCGATTGTAGATACGTAGTTGCTATGCCCGAAATATATAGGCGGATGAATTTCGCGTCAACGTTACGCATTCGAGAAGACGTCGATCCGCTTGGATTCACTTCGATGAAAATATACGTTTGCATAAGACATACATATATAGATATATAAGACAGACATATTTCTATTAGCATCAACACAATCACAACATATACTACAACAAATAACAATTAAAAAGTGTTTCAAAAGGTACCGTCCGAGTACGTCATCTTCAACTTCAAAAGGAAATAAATATAAAATTAGATATAGCTATTATCCAGCAGTGGTGATGGACTTCGACTGAGCAGTTACTAGTCTAAGCGGCCGCGTTGATTTTTAGCGAAGCCATATAACACGTTTTAATAAGCCGTGCTGCAGCTATATTAGTAGTATAGTTGTAGCACGAATGGGTCGGCTCGACCGGGGAAGGATCACGCTCTCACAGAATACCAGCGTAAAATGGCAGCTTGACACTGCTGTGTTTCGTATGATGGGTGTAGAGAACGGGAGACCCATTTTACTGGAAAAGAGGCATTCCATCTTAGTTATCACGGGTGACGACGCATTTGCATTTTGAATCTAAATTGAGGATAAATGTAGATATCTATGGGTCACAGCAACCATTTACCATGAGGTGGACTGTGTACTCGTTTGTTACCCTATACTACTACTATAAAAAAAAAAACAGTTGGTGTGTGTCGTCTGCGCTGGTAAAAGTTTTAATTTTTGTAATATGTGCTATGAAAAGGGATATTCATTCATTATTGTTTATATAATATAATATATTTGTTTTATGCATTTATATAATAATAAAAATGATATGAAACAATCTATGAATGAATGAATATTGATTGCTATTAAGCAACCATTTTTGGATCCCATTTGACATATTTTGTATAAAATATGAATTTTAAATGTTTGTTGTTTTGTTTTTTCGCCAAATTTATTTTTTATTTAAGTAATAATCATAAACAAGAACTTCAATATCTTAATGATATGCCGTCCTTATCATTCATATAATAAAACGAATAAATTTCGTACGTGGTAGAGCTACGCTGCAGATAATATATTAATAGTATAGTTGTAGCACGAAGGGGTCTGAAAGATACTATTTTATCCTAATTCATTGGATGTGGGTTTTGGTTTATATTCATACAAAAAAATCTATCTAATCTCCATTTTATCTACTGTGGATATTAATTATATCCACCGGTGTACCCATGCTCGAAGGGTGGATAAAACTAAGCGAGGGGATAAAATTGTCTCCTGCCCATGCTAGCCCTGCAGGTGTGAAACCGCAGTTGCATTTTGATTCTTAACTGATGATCGGTCGAAATTTGGTTGGTACATAGCATACCCTTGCTATAAGATTAACTGTTAGGTCGTTTGTCCTCCTTTGTTATATAAAAGTGACGAGTGTAATGTTTATCAAACTGCTTGCTCAGCATTATGATTATAGGTACTTCTTTCAAAATTGATATCCATCTAGTTTAAGGCGTTTCCCTGACCAAACAACCTTGAGCATGCAGTGCACTGCCGCCCGCACTCTGCGTACGCCCATTTATCATAAAATTCACACAATTATTTGAATTAATTTTAATTAAAAAAGAAAGGCGAACTTTAAAAATTAAATAAAACGTGAATAATATAGATTTTTAAATTATCTATCCATTAGTATAATCCTCAAATGATTAGAGCATTGCCTTTAGAAACAGATGCGTGTAATCAATAATTTTAGTCATTTTTTAAAAGTAGATTTTAAATTTAAATATGACACATAAAAACAAATTAGAACGTGGAATGTGATGATAGGATATCGAACATTAATAATGTGCTTTTAGATGTAGTTTATTTCTCATAACTAATGAGACAATAGTCTCTGAATAACGAAGAAAAACGCACTATCACAAGGTTTTGGTTGGGTTATCACCTTAATATTGAAAGGGTCTATGTGCAGCTGTGTTTTACTGTACCTTTCTACACGTTTACAATTTTATTCGGTGATTAGACTCCTTACCTTCCTATGTATGGAGTCTAATCACCGAAAAAAATCTCCTGTCCATCTGGGTCAACAATTAGCAGTGCATGGACTACTATGTTCCTGCCTTAAGTATATAGAGAGCCAGTATTATAACAGGCTGTAAGGTATTCCATCTTAGCGCTAAAAGATGACAAGGCAGCCGTGTATTTGTAATGTAGTTTTCTTTGTTTGAAATTGGCTGCAGGTGCCCATTTACAGTTTTATATATAAAAAATGGTTTTGGCAATACTTTCGACAAGTTTAACCGTTGTTAAGTCTTTTCTATACAGACTCGCCTCAGTTTTGTGAACTTTGAATTTTCAAATGACCAAAGCTAGTGACAACTTTCTTTATTGGCTCCTTCATTGGTTAGCAGGTCGCACCGAATGTAAAGTAAAGTTGTCATTTGAATAAGTTGGTTTACCGGTGACGTGTGTTTCAAACCACAAATAGGTTAACTTATAAACAACCCGCTAATTTTTATAAGTAAGGTTTTATATTTAAAGTATTATTACACACGCAATTTCAATATTCCAGTCAAGTATCAGAAACCGACTAGAAAAGTAATCATCCCACCGTCCGTTGTTCGATTGTCCGCACAATATAAGGGTGTTTCTATTGGGTGTTATTCACAACATATTTGTTTTCATTAACTCTTCCTGTCTCACGACAATATTATTGAAATTATCATACTATAAATTGAAATTAGTACGTTATCAATAACACTATACTACAGGATATTTAAACACAATTTACTTTCAATGGAATAAAGAGTTTAGAGATAAATGAAACAGGAGATAGGTAGCAGCTCCTAATAACAGTAACAAGTTAAATAATAAAAACTGTGCTAGCCAACCAACTTGCCTAGGCTGGCAGCTATAGCAAATATCTCCCTATGAGGCAATCTATGGGAGAGGCTCATGTTCAGCAGTAGACTTTCGAAAGGCTGTAATAAATGAATGAATGTAACTCTGATAGAATTTTTCATTCGGATATACTTGTATGTATTAGATCAAAGAAAGAAAGATATCAAATCTTTGATCGCTATTGTACATACGAACATAGCTATCTTTAAAAAAAATTATCTCGACGCATAGGAAAACAGCGTTACTTTGGCCAAGAGTCATATATTTTATTACATTCGTGGCAGTTTTCAGTGCACGCATTTGTGTGCGCGCCAACTGAATTATGCGAAAATGTTATCTGTAGTTCACTCAGCCACTATCTGATAGGCTGTGTAATGCAACTGATAGCCTTGAGCAGCAAGGGAATTTTCATTATCAGCCACATTATGCTATCAATTTCGAAAAGTATTCGACAAGGTAACCTCAAAATTAATCTGAACAGCGAATTCGAATCCTATTTTAGTCAAGGGAATTGCATGTATGCTGAAATACTTTATACTTTGTGATAGATATCGTTCGCAAATAAATAAGGTAGATTGTCGTATCTCTAAAATTGTTGGAATTGATTACAGTGTGAGGTAGGTCAGCGTGTTGTAACAAAAATAGCCGTTATCTATAATTCTTTCACTTCGTTGTGCCAAATTTTCAAAGAGCAGTCGTCTTAATTTTATATTACGTCAAACATTTTACGCGCTACCTGTATCCTATACTCGATTGCGTAGATAATAAGTTACTTTTTAATTAAACACAATATTAAGTTTATTTTAAGATATCATTACTTTCATCATTACAGTCTACCTAAAGCTGAACATAGGCGCATATAATCGACGTATAATCAACGAATTACTATTGCCATAAAATCGTATACACCAAACAGTCTCTAAGCTATAAGTTATATAATATGATAATAAATTGATTATAGAAACAAAGATGATAATGTTGTTTATAGATTCGTATATGCATACGTGTATATAAGTGATGTAATGTTCGTGACGTGTAAATTTTTCACAATATTAAAGTGACGTACGAGCTCTTTGTCCACCTGATGTTGAGTACCTAGCCACTGCAGCCATTGGACACACCTGTAACCAACTTTAGACAATAAAGCCCGCAGATGTGTTATATCACACCTGAGGGCTGAAACGAAATACCTTAAAGCCCGTAATTTCATGCCTACCACCTTATTATTTAAGCCGGAACACGGCAGTGAGTAGGTACTGCCACTTCACGACAAAATAGAAATAGGTAAGAGACTCCTAAACATAAAGGGAGACATAGAATTAACGATTTCACTGTCCCGTGAGTTATGAACATTCCAAATGATTAACTATTGTGTCTTTTCGCACACAGTAAAGTAGTTAAAATACTAAACCCTTTGTTTTTTACATATATAAAGACTACGTGCTATATAAAATAAAGTACATAATTTTATTACATGGCAACGAAATTATCATCGTTTATATAAGTAATTTTACGTAGTTTGTCGTCATTGTTATGATGTTTTAAATGGGGCACTTTAACGAATAAATGATAATTTTTATCTAAAACTAAACACAAAACTTTTCTTTTTCTCTATCAAGTTAGGGTAAAAAATTTGTTAAGGTATAGTTCATCGCTGAGAACACAAAAGTAATGTAAGGGAAATATTCTATTAAAAAATATATTGGTATATATATAAATCGTAAAGGTGAAATTTAATGAAAAATGATAAATCAATATTTAAAATTAATATTTACATGCAAATTGCAATAATATTTATAATATTAACTTGCAAAAATTTATTAGGAGGAGATGCGGGCGATGCTTGGTTGAATATAATTTATTTTAATATTTAGCTATATATTATAGCAAGCAAGAAATCTACAAGGTTGCAAGTTTATTAATTTATATGCATATAAATTAATAAACTTTTCTTTTTCTGGTATATCATACAAAGAAGTATTTTTATAAATGCCTCACATATATCGTTGTCGTTATAATAAAATATATTTTATTCTATTTATATACTTATTGTCAATCATAAAAAAATACACAATGCAATGCTGTTTGTATGCTTTTAGATATTTTTCCTTTGAATTCCAAAACCAGGAGCAATAAATTTACGTATACAATATACACGTGTATGTTGTATGAAATGACTCATTTAAGGCGGTGTTTATTGTAAAAAATTCAATCGAACAATCAACAAATATAATTATTAACGAAAAATCTCACGTAATTTAAAAAAAAATTGTTGCTTTTAAATTCTGAGAGGGTTAAAGAAAGAGTCAGCCGTGCTGCCTCGATGCGTGTTGACGAATATCAGTTACCCGCAAAATGTTTTTAATTTTACACTCCGAGGAGGTTGACTATTTGCATACGACATTTTCCTCACAACACAGCACATGATAAAATAGTACTTAAAATTGCGATTAGTTTTTCCAGTGATGCCGGCGGGGATCGAACTCAGGTTGTTCTAGGCTATAAAAATTAACGAGCGCTTAGTCTCTGTAATATGGCTGTTTACTAAAGTGTTTTAGTAAGCAGAAGAGTTCATGAAAAGCATGTCCTTAAGATATTAAAAGAATACTAATTTTTCTTATTTTTGTGTACTTATTTTTTGTATTTTGTGTATAACTAATCTGTATATATATTACCAAATATATAATCTGTTGCAGAATTCTTATCTTGATAACTATTTAAATAGTTATAAAAATTTTCAACAAAGAATCTACAAATATTAAAAAAAATCATCATATATTTTTACGCGTTTAGAATGTGATGTCTATATAAAAAAATCGAATTTGCGTTATATTGTAAATGGAATAAATTAAGAATACCCTTAACCGATGAGCATGTATGCGTAGGTGTATAATTGACGTAAAAGAGAAGAGAGAGGTGTGAGAGAACTGTGCCAAATAGAAGAAGTCGTTTCTGCCTATCCTCTAAGTGAAATGTACCTAAGAACGTTACGTTTTCATTTTACTAGAGTTCAATTACATGCGAACATGATTATACCGTCGGATTCAAAGTTTACTGTGATGATAAATCCAAAAATTTCAAATGAAGCCATAAAAGGTCATAATGTTTTTTTTTTAAATTGTACTTATTTAAATTCATGTTTAAATATGTACACAAAAAACCGAAACTCTACTCCACAAGTGGAAGTGATCTAACTTACTCGTAATAAATATTGGCAAACTTAAAAACTATTTTGATAAAAAAAAGAAATTTAATGTTCTTTTGTAATCCCGAGAAATTTGAACACCTACTGAAAGAATCTTCAAAATATAAACAAAAGAACCTTCAAGTAGAGTCACATAGAGCTAAACACTAGCATTTGAACAGGGCAGGAGCAAGTGATGGTTAGTTTTCTTTTATTTATGTGGCATAAAATATGTCTATCCCACATAATATGTAAATTTATTACATTGTATATAATATATAAATAAAATATACATAATATGTACCGGCCGTGTGATGGTGGCATAAGAAAATCTACCACGCCATATTGTCCCTAACAAAATCCACGGGACGAAATGTGCTGATTATGGAAAAGGAAACAGGAGATAAGCAGCGTCTTCTTCCCGATAAAACCCTAAATAATTAAAAATGTGGTTGCCAATCCGACAGATAAGCGTTGCAACTCCGGCACATATTCCCTCTATGAGGCACTCTATGACGTAGGCCTATGTCTAGCAGTGAATAGGCTGCAATGAATTAATGAAAGAAATCATTTATAGATATTAACGACATGTAAGTATATTTTAGAAAATCAATTTTATAACACAATCATGCTAGATTGGATCCTTATTAATAAGAATGAGTCATTCTTTATTTGATAAATTAAGCCATCCATTACTTGATGATTAAAGTATGAACAAGTTTTTTTTTCCCGAGAGTACTTACTACGCTTTTGTGAAAGACCAGTAACTTCTCTCATTAAACAAAACATCATTTATATAAAAAAAAATAACGTCGTTTAATTACATAAATGCGTGCACCTTGTGACTTCGACTTAACGGGTCGAAGTTTCAGATTTATTTACAATGTACCTCGATGTAGAGATGAACTTCAATAAAGCAAAGTGAAACGAATAAGGCGCGAAAAAGAATGTTTTCGTCAGCAACAATGTTTACATTTAATTATATTATTACAGACTCTCTTTGGATTCTGAAAATTTGTTTGACTACCTTCATAGTATATCTATTCTTTTAATGTATTATGTATATACATCATAAGCAGGCACTTTGTATTTCTGTAGGGACGTACAAAACATTGTTTGCAAACATTAATTTGTAACCATCCAGCAAAACATACATATATTTATCAACATACATATATATATATATATATATATATTAACATATTTAAATGAAAAATAAATATATTTAAAAATACTCATAGATAATTTCCTCGTTCCTCGAACGTACCTATTGCGTTACGGCGTCTGGAAGGGTGCGCGTACGGCTGAAGTACGAGGGCGCTTTACGTCGCTCCAGTCGGACAGCGGGAGGTGCACAAACACTCACATTCAAATATTCATCTAACCTTGATGCGAATCGGCGCACTCCGGGTTCCATCCGACGACGGTCGTCAATACAGACGGGTTGAAGGGCTCGCTTCAGGTGAAATAGTGAAAGCGACACAGGTAGCTCGGATGCGGAAGGGTTAGCGGCGCGGGCGTCGGGCCGGACGGCAGGCGCATCAGCGCGCCGCCACCGGCGGTGCACCGGCGGAGTGGTCGCGAGGCTGCGGCGCGGCGGCCGCGCTACATGTCACAGTGCGGCGAGCGCGCTCCTCGCGCCGTGGTCACCGACTCACAGTGGCGTCGCCGTCCTACTGTCTGCCCGACGGCCGGGACGGCGGCGCGCGTTGCACCGCCCCGCTGCACTCCGCCTGCCCCCCTACCGCTGAGCCCCCACATCTGACCCCCTCCTCCCGCCGCGCGCCACCCGCCCCGCCTCGAAGAATTTTCCGCATCGGGCGGGAAAAATCGATTGTGCAGCGAGCCCCGAATAATTTCGGCAAGACGCACGGCGCCCTTGCCTCCACTCCGGCGGAGTTGGCGGCGGCTGAACCGGTCAAGCGCACAGCGATGCATCTTACTACTACCGCTGTAATTAATTTAGTTAATGTGAGAAACACTACTTTGTATTACCAATTATATGTTATTGCCTGTTGTTAATCGTAATTATTGTTAATATATTTTATATATATTCCGCTTCTCATTAAGGACATGACGAGAAGTCAAGACGCTTGTAATACAAAGAACTTTAATGTTAATATTTATGATAAAATTGTGTGGTTTATTTTACTGTCCATCATAATTATTAAAACTTATAGAGGACATTCTTAAACGCTAACGCCTACGCGGTAATTTTAAGACAATCCTAAACTTCTGGTTCAATTTGAAAGAGAAAGTACCTCGCCTTGAATATGACGTAACGTTACTAATTTGCGAGTATTTTGTTGTTTTAAAACTACAACATTACAAATATGGGCTAAAGTGTTAGATAAAACAATACTTTGTATTATGTGCATCAACAAAAAAAATTACTCATATTTACAACAAATTGTCTGGTCCACTGATTGCTCTCAGCCTATCTCAAGCCACGCCACTATTCGATCTTCGGAACTTCGGTTTCTGATCCACAACCCAGTTTCCGCCAGGCACTTCGTCGCTCTATTTAGGAAAGGGGACATCTCACATTAAAACTTGATCATTTCAACCAATTGCAAAGGCTTTATGTATGTAGTACTTATTTTTGTAAGCTCGGCTCTTTTATGTATGCAAAAGACTTAAGAGTTTTCTTGACTATAAATTCATTTTAAAATAAAATAATAACATAATATAATTTAAATTATAATTTTGAAATTCTTTTCTATTTAATTTTTTATGAAAATGTGAAGTAGAAAAACTTATAATATTGAAAAACGTACTACATCTCAAGATTATCGTGTACATGTATCATCATAACAAGATGTGTTCAATAAAAACTTAATAATAATTGCATTGAAACAGTTCGATTTCAGGTCATCATTAAAGTTAAGTAAGCACCACGTAGAATTACTTTTAAACGATATGAAATATGACATATTGCTCCTAAATCAGTTCGTAATATAAATGCAAGCATATTTTCAATTCTGAGAATATTACATCAATGTCTAACAGTTGGCCGGTGTTGTGTTTCCTATTTATAGGTACATAATTCATAAAGTTGCGAATGGTACTATTCCGTTACCTATTTTTTTTGGATTTGGTCTACATGAAATTAAAAAAAATACTTAAATTGAATTATATCTCATTTTTAGAATTGTTTGTTGTGCAAAGAAATCGTCAAGGATTTTAACATAAAAATGCAAAGCATTAAAATTTCTTGAAAAAATAATTTGTTTTATAGTCCTAAAACCAATGATATTGTATTGTATATGATATCGCTGCCTAAAACTTAATAAAACAGACACATTCTCCTACGTTTCCTGATCCATACTAATCGTATAAAATTCTAATATCCGTTTATAAAAAATTAAGTTTATATGCTTTCTTGTCCAAGATACAACATACCAAGATTACATTTCATATTCTAATAGCGATCCACTCCGGCTTCGCACGGGTTATTTCTGGACCTCGATAACAGCGCCACCTACTGGTTCCAACCGTGAGAACCATCTAGTTACTCACTCAAACACACACAAAAAATTTCATCAAAATCGGTCGAGTCATTTTCCAGTTCTAGCGAGACTAACGGACAGCAGTTGATTTTTACATATAGAGCCTACGATAAAGTGAGTGAACAGTACACCGGTGTTTGTGTTTTATTATATGAAGATGAACAAACGAGAATATGGCCCACTTATTCGTAAAGAATCAGTAATCACTGTCGCCATTAATAATTGCAACACAGAAATACAGAAATAACACTTGCGTGGCCGATTTTCTAAGAAAGGAGCAGGCCCTCCTCTAGGCTTCTACGTTGGTGCAGAAAAATTAAGCTTTTAATAAAAATTAAAAGTGAACTTAAAAGAACTAAGAGAAACTAAATATTTTCACATAAATGCCTTTTTTATAGGATAAGGGTGACAAACGAGCACACAGTCCACCTGATAGTAAGTGGTTGCTGTAGCCCATAGACATCTACAGCTATCCTCGCACACACGCTCTCACAGAATACCAGCGTAAAATAGCAACTTAACGCTGCTGTGTTTCGTATGGTGAGTGTAGAGAACCGGAGACCCTTTTTACTGGAAACAAGGCATTCCATCTTAGTCCTCACGGGTGAGAACGCCTCTGCATTTTGATTTGTAATAGAGGATAGATGTAGATCTCTATGGGCCGCAGCAACCACTTACCATCAGGTGGACTGCGTGCTCGTTTGTCACCCTTATCCTATAAAAAAATTTAATTAAAAAAACATTAAAAGTGGTTCACATTGGGTGAAGATATCGTGTAACATAGGTACATAAAAATGAACACAAAGCCGAATTGGGAACCTTTTCATTATTTTGAAGTCGGCTAATAATCGCCACTGACAGCAACTATTCATAGGCGGCGGTAGTCACTTACCATCAGGTGAGCCGCATGCTCTTTTGCCCCCTCTCATATATAAAAGAAAGATTACACAAAGTGGTCATACGTGGTATACAAGATTGTCCAGCGGTGGATTGCCAACCATCAAGATGATATGGATGGAGTTTGTCATTTTTATCGTAATGTATGATGGTGAAAAAATTTGGCAATTGGAATTGTTTTGAAAAATTCCTTGAAACACCTTCCGTGATAGACGCGACAGAACATACTATCATGGATTAAGTCAATCAGAAATAAATTTGTTCGTCAGCTATGCGGTTCACGTTTTGTTGGATGGATAAAGGTGGATTTGCTGCACGCCGTCCAATAGGGTACCAAACGTACTCATCTAGTTTCCTAAAAATATAAGGAGGCCAACTAAATCGTAACTGTGGCGATTAATCCAAAGTTAATTATTAGTGCTTAGTCTAGATAAGAACGAAGATATCTGTACTAAAAACAGAGTAATATAAATAGCCCGAAGGATCAGACACATTACTCAGAGAACCGAAAACAAAGAGAGAGCTAAGGAAAGAGAGGGTACCGATGGGCAATCTTATAGAAGAGTGCTGCCGATCTCGCACTGGAGTGATGATCTTATAAGATATGTGAAGAATATGAAATCAAGTTGCACAAAACCTTGTTTTGTAATAGATTTCAGAGGATGTTCAGCGATGAAATTATAATGGGCTGTCATTACAATGATCATGATATCTTAGTTACATAGTATTTCACAGACCTAAGAGATTATTGTTTTATGGAATACATAGTGATCGTTTAATTCTACAAACAAAATATTGAATATGGAGAACATATTTTAGAGGCAGTATTTTAATCGGAACAGTAAAAGCGATTTTTCAATTTAAAAAAAAATCACATTTTAGCTACATTCTTTGAAAAGTTCGGGCGTGGGAACATGTTACAGGATATTTTCAATCTTGAAGTTTGAAAACTAAGTCTATTACCGTAATAAAAAAAAAAACGAAAACTAAAAACTTAAATTATTGTAGGTAGTACCTATAACCATTATTATTATTATTAAGAAAGCGCAGAAACTGTGTTTAGCACTATACCAAGGGGAGTGGGACTATATAATAATTTAAGTTATATAGTCCCACTCCCCTTGGTATCAAGCGAGAAAAGATCCAGCCCCATTATTATCAGCGGCGATTACAGGTCACGGATACAGTTTGTTTAGGACCTTCATTGCACGTGCACCCCAACGACCTATAGTCACTACAGAATATGGCACAAATATGTAGTCATCTCTCAGACACATGCATTCGCCATTTACTTAGTTACAAAAAGTAGTATATAAAACTTCATATTTAGCCAACCTAAGGCACTATTTTAAGGTACCTTTGTAATGTTGTCAACACGATATGGATCGAATATATTGTTCATTTCCTTTGTTTACTGAAGGAACTTTATTAAACGTAAGTAATGTACAATCGTTATCTAAAGTAGAATTTAAAAAAATACTACGAAATTATAAGGATTCTTTGTATAACATCAGACACAGTTTCATAAATATAAAATACAGTTTTAGTCAAAACCAAAGCCTAAACCTAAAAGTTATTAGTCATTGCTCCCTTAAAACTAGAGCCGTTCAATGAAATGCGGCCAAAGCCCTTTCTTTATGAAATGAGGTCTATGCACTTGTGCGGGGTGTTGAACCAAAAAGTGAACTTCTTAACACCATAGTTTACCGAACCCTGGTTTAATGAAAATATTATAAATATAAATATTGGTTACTTTTGCTATTAAATTTAGCAAAAGTTTGAAGTTTAATATATAAAAATAAAATTTAATAACTACTACATTACTTTATAAAATTTTGTTAGAAATAAGTAATCTAGAAGCAATAGCTCAAAAGAAAGTCAAAGCTTGAAGATTTTGAGTAGGTAGTTATTTTTTTGTAACCGCCGACCTCAAGCATTACACGGTGAAAGGAACTCTCTCGGACGACTGTTGCTCTTGAATCAAGCCACCATTTCCTTAATATTCTAAGAGAGACTGAAGGTTCTACACATGTACATGTACAATTATAGTGGGAATATACTAAAGTTAACCGACAACGACAAATAAAAATAACCGCAAACTTTATAGAAGTTTATTTTTAAATAAAACAGCTTTAGTACGATTTCATAGCTGGTTCCCACTTTATTTATTTTTTGTCGTACAAAAATAAATTATTAATTAAAAAACCCAAAAAGTAATGAAATTTGACGTTGACAAGAAGGCTGGTTAATTAAAAGCGTTCCATCCATCCGTTACAGTCTATAAAAGTCCACTGCTGAACATAGGCCTCCTCCATTGATTGCCTCATAGTTATATCTTTATATATAAAAATTACGTGCCACGTTGTTTGTCTGCGATGTACTTCTAAACTACTAAACTGATTTCAATTAAAGTTTGCACACTCTGTACAGTTTAGTCCATCTTGAGAGATATGATAGTTTTTATCCTGATAAGTGACACTCAATATTTTCTGCTGACTTCCAAAAAGGAGACGGTACTCAATTCGACTGTATGCTTTTTTTATGTGTGTTACCTCATAACTTTGTACTGGGTGAACCGATTTCAATTATTCTTTTTTATATGAAAGCTTATAGTTCTCGTGTTGTCCCATATGAATTTGATCAATGTCAGAGCAATAGTTTTTGAGTAATTCTTAAATAACTTATATTGAAGTCGGCTGTACAAAATTTTTAATTTTTAATTATTTTATTACGAATTTAAGGATTTTTTATATGAAGGGTCGTCGAAAAGGGCAGAACAACGTCTGCCTGGCCAGCTAGTATATATATTTGATAACCTCATAATGCCATAGTTGGCATGCTTGGCGAGCGCATTGTCAATCGCAGTTTTTTTATTATTTTAAGTTGTTATCAGGTAGATGCTGCTGTCCATCACCTGTTTGAATTTCCCTCTGTAGCCTCTTAACGACACACACGGGACGATATGGGGTAGTGGATGTTCTTACACCGCCACTACACGGTTTATTTAGTAAAGGCATTGACTAGTAGAAAAAGCCATAAGACACTATGTCCGCCGTTTGTATCTTTAAAAGTAAACCACCTAAATATAAATAAAAAAAAATAAAAAAGCGATTAAAAATAGGCAAATGTAAACCGTGATTATTTTTGCAAACTTTTGGTATCTACGTGCAAACTTTTCGATCGGTGGGTGGCGAAGTGAAGGCATGCAAACCTTTTCCACTGGAAGCCGGTGCCTAGCGCAAAGTCAGCACGGTTGCTTCCAAGAACTACCGAGACGTGAGACTTGCCTGCGACTGCGGGATTTATTTAGTGTTAACAGGGCTTGTGCAACGTACATATTTAAAAACACTTTAGCAACGTGTAACGTACAATTCCTTCAACGTCATCAAAATTATTTTTAATTACGATGTTACAACGCTATAGGTAAAATATATTAACATATTAAAATAATTTTATCCTGAGTTGTTACAAAAAATATCTTATTGGGTCTTAATATCATTCTACTTCATTACTTTAAAAAAACAAAAAGATAAATTATTGTATAATTTCTTGTCTCAACTGACAAAATGAAGAACGATTTCGTAATATTGACAGCTTAACTTATTTATTATAAGGTAGGTGAGGGTAATATGGTCACCTTAAGCTTTGTCGCCCTATAAAACCAAAACTAGAAGGAGGACAGAGACAAAAACACAGTCGTTTACTATAACTAATATATTAAGAAAAAACTAGCAAACAAACTTTGGCAATAATTAGGAATACTTCGAAAAATCTTATAAAAAATATAACTAAACTACACAATACTAAAATCGACTAAAATATTTATAACAATTTCAACTGTCAAAATGGCGTCGACAAAGCAGCGCCCTTTTGACCCTTTACTTTTCTTTGATTGACTTCATGAAGAGCTATCGTATCACAAAGCCATCTATGCAAACAAGGCTGTAGTTTTTGTATTATAAGAAAGTGACCATATTAATAATATATAAAGTAAGATAGAAAATGAAATATTATTTATATAATAAAAGTGAAATATTACCTTCACGTACTACATTATGCATTTATTTATTACAGTCCATCACAAGTTCACCACAGAACATAGGCCTCCACCGTATATTGCAACATAAGGGGGATATTTACTATCGTTGTCACGCGCGTTGCAGACGGGTTGGCAACCACAGTTTATTATTATTATTGAGTTTTTATCATGAAGATGCTTCTGCCCACTCCCTAGTTCAACCATGGGGATGATATAGGTAGGGCTTACGGGTTAGTGGATTCTCTTAAGCTGTTACGGCGTATTTATGCATGTTTGTGATTTTAGAAAACTTAAGGTCAAAGTGAAAATTTGCAATATTTAAAATGCACTAACGTTTGTTAATTATTTGTAAATTAACGCAGCAGAGTTTTAATGCACAAGACTTCAAATATTGTGATTGGCAATATTTTGGCATATAACAACCTCGTTGAATGACTTTTAGTGAAAATCCCCGTGTAATGATTTAAGGTGAAGAGGAAAATATCTTTAAAATATAAAATATTATTACAAATAGCTGGTTTAATATATTCACAAACTTAAGTAATTTCTTCCTTTTCCTTTACGTCTATGCACGCAATCATTTTAAGTACAAAATACTATTTGAGAAGTTTTCAATTTAGTTATTGTATATAACCATACGTAAGACTAAAACTTTAAAATAATTATAAATGAAACAAACAAACACAAACGCACACAGACATTAATATCTACCACATGCACGATTAATAGTCCGACTAATGCTTGTCCGTAGTCCGTACGCACAAATGTGGCACACATATACAAATGTATAGCAGATGCTCACTAATTATTTTTATATAAAAAAAAACCTAGACAGTGAAAAAACAATACGTTCAGTGTGTGTGATAGTCCAGTCGCGGAATTCAAAAATAGTCGCTACAGTTCAAACGTTGCACCGCCCGCCAACCTTACGGAATTATTTTTTGTAGGCTGTCTACTTCTTAGCGTGTTAGGCACCGTTTTTTCTGCAAGCCAGTCGCTTCGTGACCTCGACTGACATTAAAAATGGTTATGCCTCATGCATTTATACAACTTTTTTGCTGAAACGAGTTAGGTATATGAGATACCTCTAAATCTCTTATATTATTGATAATTTATATCTGTAAATACAACATCCGATACGCTTTGGAATTTTATCTAATCGCATATATTTACTAATTGCGAAAATTGACAGCGAATAAGAACTTTTAAGTCGAAGTATTTGTTTTAAAATCATGTATGTATAATAATAATGCGTAAATAATACATTTTGTAGTTAAGAAAAATTAGAAAAATCTTCACAATTTTGTAACAGTTAATACCTGAGTAAATAAGTATTACCGGCGGTCGTTTCTTCAATGCGAATGGAAAATTGTTGATATGAAATAACCGATACGTCTCTGTTAAATGTTCATTAGATATCGTTAGATTTCTTTGCTTTTTGAATATAATTATTTGTAAAGTTAATATAATGTAATAAAAGTAGTAATTATAAAAAGCATGTAATTCGATAAATACTGAACACCTTTTTACCTCCAATATTTTATTTCAGTCTAGACACCTATTAAAAATTATTTAAGGAAGATGTAGTAAAAATTATATAATATCATATTTTTCTTAGGAGTTTATTTAATAAGTAAATTATCATACAACAATATTATCATTGATAATATTGTTGTATTGTTCACTTTGACAGAAATTATTTTCTGGTAAACTATTCGAATGTTAAACGTTTTAATTAAAAGCTATGTACAAATAATATTATGATCACTAAGTTTTTGGTTTTACTATGTACTTATTAATCTAAATTCAAAATATGAGAGCATTCCACTGTTGGACTTTGGGATGTTTTTATTTTTATTCGTTATTGTATAGAGGCATAAAATAAAAATTTTAGTAATTAGTAGAGAGTAAAAAGTAATTCGACTCATAGAACAAACACGACATTATAAAGATATGTAACATCAATGCAATTAACGCACCGTCTGTTATCTATTCTGTGACACCGTTCGAGTTTGTTTTCGTTGCTTTCGTTGTGAAAATGTCTGTCTACGAAATGAGCCATGGGAAGCAATTCAAGCCGATACCAAAGAAGGAATATGCGAGTGTCAGTGGAAGTAAAACCGCTTTAAACCATGCTGCAAGCTATGATTTCACAGTAGCTTATTACTTCGATCTTGGCAGCATTTGACGACAAAAACAAAACTGGTCTATTTCGGGTTTGAATCAAGTATTTGTCACGAAACAAGTATTTGTATGGCCTACAAATATTTGTTCCAGGTCTGAATGTTTGTCCTTGTAAAATTTATGTACGTGACCTGCCCCCACGATACAGGAGAAATTCCTAGTGTGGAGGAAACGTTTAAAAAAAATGAAAAAAAAAATTTTGCTCTATTCAACAAAATCCAAAAACCAGGTATATGAGGGTAAAAATGAATAACCCAAAAATAACATAACATAAACTTTCACTCCTATCACTCACAGGTGTGGGCAGAGATTACGGACACAATTCCATTTGACACGACTCTCTCTCGCTTCTTTCACATCTATTTATCTACATGCACGTCGGTCAAGGTTGGAACAAAAACAAAAAGAGCTGATGGTCTTCAAAAATATCATGAATCATACCTAAGAAGACTTTCGATCAAGTCACTTCAAACAAAAAAAAAACTAAATCAAATTGGGTTCATCTGTTTGGGAGTTATGATGCCACCAGATACACTGAGACAACCCTCTGTTTGCGTTGGGGCTTAAAAACAGAAATACTGGGACAGTAATACCTCGCAAAAACGTAAAATTTATCCATAATACATTCAACGTCCATCCAATCCGTTAAACGTAAAAAAAATAACAAGAACATAAATCGGTTTATACAAAGGAAATATGGGCTTTATATCATATAGACAAATAGCTCTATTAATAATTTTTCAGTTACAGGGATTCTTATTATATCTATTTATGTAATTTTATCTGAAAATATTGGTGTAGTTATTTAATCCCTATCTCATAATTCTAAATAAAAAATCCCCTTCAATTCAAATCTCATTTAAAACTGCAGCTCTACAATGGTAGAGCATCCCCACGAATGCTTCGACCTGTGAGGTAAGCCACTTTTAAACATTGATTATTTGGCTTAAGAATTATTTGGACATAAATTTTTGCTGTTTGGTAGCAATCTAAAAGTGTGCAATGTAATACGGCAAATAAAATATGGGTCTGAAAAGAAAAATTGCGTGATAAAAATCCTATAAAATACAGAATTAAATTTTTCAAGTTAATTACCAAGAGCAGCATCATCGCAAGACGTTTAGAAATGTAATAAATTCTATTCCTCAAATTACTTAAAAGTTTTACACAATGATGACAATTTAAACAAAAGTCTATGATATATTTTGTAGTTAGCCTCGTTGAATGTACAAAAAAAGCACATTCCATACAAATTTTATATAATACGAGTACGTATTATTATAAATGTAAACTGAAAAAAACTGGCCAAGTGCGTGTCGGGCCACGCTCAAATGTAGAGGTAGGGTTCCGTAGTTGCCCGTCATAATTGAATTTTGGTAGGAGCCTTCTTGATACTTCATGAGAAACACATCTTATCGTCAGGCATACTTCATAATTTGAAAAAAAAATATTGTACAAACAGTGCGTGTAACAGTGATGAGTAATGGATCTGAAACGTGATCCTTCACTGCTGGCCGTATGAGGAAGCTCTACGTTGCTCAGCGACCTATGGAGAGGGCTATGCTCGGGGTTTCTCTGCGTGATAGACTTAAAAATGAGGATATCCGCAGTAGAACCAGAACAACCGATATAAGCTGTGGCTTTGTGGTATTTCTTGGGGAGGCTTATGTTCAGAAGTGGACTTGTGAAGGGCTGTAATGATGATGATGATGATGAAGTGAGTTCACAGTTTGACCGCTATACCGCCTAAAAATAGGAAGATGGTAACTGAAGTATTTATTTTCCAAGCTATTACACAATTTAAACAAAAGTCTATGATATATTTTGTAGTTAGCCTCGTTGAATGTACAAAAAAAGCACATTCCATACAAATTTTATATAATACGAGTACGTATTATTATAAATGTAAACTGAAAAAAACTGGCCAAGTGCGTGTCGGGCCACGCTCAAATGTAGAGGTAGGGTTCCGTAGTTGCCCGTCATAATTGAATTTTGGTAGGAGCCTTCTTGATACTTCATGAGAAACACATCTTATCGTCAGGCATACTTCATAATTTGAAAAAAAAATATTGTACAAACAGTGCGTGTAACAGTGATGAGTAATGGATCTGAAACGTGATCCTTCACTGCTGGCCGTATGAGGAAGCTCTACGTTGCTCAGCGACCTATGGAGAGGGCTATGCTCGGGGTTTCTCTGCGTGATAGACTTAAAAATGAGGATATCCGCAGTAGAACCAGAACAACCGATATAAGCTGTGGCTTTGTGGTATTTCTTGGGGAGGCTTATGTTCAGAAGTGGACTTGTGAAGGGCTGTAATGATGATGATGATGATGAAGTGAGTTCACAGTTTGACCGCTATACCGCCTAAAAATAGGAAGATGGTAACTGAAGTATTTATTTTCCAAGCAGACTTATAGGGAGTGGTATTCAAAAAAGATTAAAAACTTTTCTATTATAAAAATAATACAATCTACATCCAATCATTAACATGCTAAGTCCATACAAAATTGGTCATAGTTCACTATTCATCTATTAGTTCCCGGCACTGGAAAGCTAAGATATACATGACCATAACAAACCTTCCCGTAAGCCATCAATGACCTAAACTGTCCTGAAGGTCGGCCGCGTAAACCAATAGTGCCACAAATGAAACTGTATGAGGCTGTATGTAACTATCAACTAAAAAATAAGCGAAAGCGGCATGTCAAGATCGGTCTCTTGACAATCTCCGATTGTCTCTGTCTAACCCGCAAAGGAATAATTTAAAATTAAAAATTTTGTACAGCGACTTCAATATAAGTTATTAAGAATAACTCAATAACTATTGGTCTGACGTGGATCAAATTAATATGGGAACACACGAAAAGTACCAGCTTTCAAATAAAAAAAAGAATCATCGAAATCGGTTCACTCAGTAAAAAGTTATGAGGTAACACACATAAAAAAAGTAGAGTCGAATTGAGTACCGTCTCCTTTTTGGAAGTCGGCAGAAAAGTAAAGCTATAGTAGTAATGCATAATTATGTCGTTTTCTTCAAAAATGTTTATTTCTTGAAGTACAATAATATCACAAAGTTGTGAATAGGTTACTTCAGTCTCATTTCAGTTTAGGTCATTCTATATGGAATTGTAACGAAATTTTTACTAATCTAAGCGCATTCATAAGATGGTCGATTGTTACTCGTTAACTTGTTATGCCTACTTAGCTGTGATAGTTTTCCTTTTAATTTAATTATATAAACTACTATTGAGCAAACTTTTAACAGTTCCAAAAATAGAGGCTTAGTTGGTAGCGGGTGGGGACACATGACTCAAATAAAAATACTTTTTTAAAAGAAAAAAATTGTTTCGCAATCCGACCTCTGAATTGAATTGTCGTTGGATATTTTCCTAGACGTATCCAACAACAACCCCATGTTCATCATTACGAGACGGGTAAAAAAATACCATCCTCCCTATACCGGGAGGTACCCAAAATAAAAAAAAACAAGATTTTATTTCATAGTTTTATAGGCGTAATTAATATCTATAAGTATGCCTAATTACAGATTTGTAGCACCTAGGGTCTCTGAGTATAACCGCGGACGGACAGACGGACGAACGTACATGGCGAAACTATAAGGGTTCCTTGTTGTTTAATTACGGAACCCTAAAAGCTAATATAAATAAATAAAATTAAAATCCTTTGAAAGGTAGAGCATTGTTATTACACATTATATTTAAATTTTTATACTCGTATTGCCAGACCAGACGCTATTAGTTTTTTTTTCTCTTTCTTATTAATGTTAGCTTTATATAATAATATCAAAATGATTACAATTATATGAAAAATATGTATAACTGTTCTAGGCATTGAATTTTAAGACACAGTTGCTACTAGACTTAAATAATTTACTACATTAATATGTAATATACTTGTGAAGAGGAAATTATTTATTAACTAATTAAAATTCACAAGATACTGCAGCGCTCCTCTGTGATCAAAATGCGTCCGATGGTGTCTGGCAATTAATCCTAGAAAGCAGACTTGTTTATTCACGAACGTTATATTTAATATGCATACATAACGCATGGAGTTTGGTAAATAACGGTTGTTTCAGTTCACTCAGTCTAGAATATTACATTTAATATTAATTTTAGGGTTCCACTGTTAAATATAGACCTTTAAAATGTAGTTCGAACTGTCTATTCTAATTTGACACAGACACGTGGCTTCTAAAGCTTTTGAGCAAACTAGATTCAAACTAGAAATATATTTTTATGATTTTAGTGTTCATTTTAAGACATTAAATATTTATAATTTCCCTATATTATTTAAACTGCAGTTAAATACTTTTGGCTGTAATCGTGAACGCACAGACAGACAGATGGACAGACAAAAATACTAAAAATGATTAATTTGGCTCTGGCGTTTATTCCAGAAAATATTAGGAATAAAGACATGACTTTTCTAAAGAATTATTATATTTATGGATAATTTGCACAGATTTCAATAAAAACGAGGAGGTTTCCAATTCGAATGTATCGTTTTTTCTATGTATGTTACGTCAATTGTGAACCAATTTTAATGAATTTTTTTTATTAAATAGGTTACTTCAGTTTCATTTCTGGGTTGTCCCATATAAAAGAGAGTGGAGTAAAATTTTCACCCCTCAGCATGCCAAAATAGGGACTCAAGTTTCTAGTGTATTTAGAATGCTGTAACTATTAATTTCAGGTTTACGTTTCTTAGATACTCAATAGTATAAAAATAACTTTTAATTGAAGGTAAAATCAGACTTTAAACAACTAAAAAGAATAAAATAATTTCATATTATGAAGGCTTTAAATTTTTATTGAAATTTGAAATTTTTCAGTAATAATATATATGAACTTTTTTTGAAATTTTAGCGCTGCTGTGTTTCGTATGGTGAGTGTAGCGAACCGGAGACCCTTTCTACTGGCAAAGAGGCATTCCATCTTAGTCCTCACGGGTGACAACGCATTTGCATCTTGAGTCTTTATGGAGGATAGATGTAGATGTCTATGGGTCACAGTAACCATTTACCATTAAGTGGACTGTGTGCTCGTTTGTCACCCTATCCTATAAAAAAATCATCAATTACTATTATTCACTGACCTCTATATATTTATATATATATATATATATATATATATATATATATATATATATATATATATATATATATATCAACTCGGCTGGGCAGCGTTCGGGAAGCTACGACACATCTTCTCGTCAGACATACCTCAAAACCTTAAAACGAAATTGTACAACCAGTGCGTGTTGCCAGTGATGACTTACGGAACTGAGACGTGGTCCTTCACTGCTGGCCGTATGAGGAAGCTCAAGGTCGCTCAGCGAGCTATGGAGAGGGCTATGCTCGGAGTTTCTCTGCGTGATAAACTTAGGAATGAGGATATCCGCAGTAGAACCAGAGTGACCGACATAGCCCAACGGATTAGTAAGCTGAAGTGGCAGTGGGCCGGCCATATAGCTCGAAGAACCGACAACCGATGGGGAAGAAAGGTTCTCGAGTGGCAGCCTCGTACCGGTAGGCGAAGTGTAGGGCGTCCCCCCACGAGATGGAGTGACGACCTGGTAAGACATGCAGGAAGTCGATGGATGCAGGTGGCTCAGGACCGTGTTTTGTGGCATTCTTTGGGGGAGGCCTATGTTCAGCAGTGGGCTTGTGAAGGGCTGTAATGAATGAAAAAATGAATGAATATATATATATATATATATACAAGTGCTATTATTTGATATATTTGGCAGGTAATTGCTTGCCATATATCAGTATTATTATAGTTAATTTTATTTGTTTCAAAGCTTTATTCTATTAACTACAAAGGTTACAATCAATGCCTGTTGGCCTTCGCTGCCAGTAATCCCATAGTGTGACGAAAAGTAGTGGCAGGTGCCTTAAATAACGAAATTCAATATAGGTACATAGATTTAACACATACTTTATTATTCTTATAAATTACTTACATACATAAGAATACTTGCAAACCACTTACAAATATAAAACAATATACCTAAATATATATAATTTTTATCTGAATAAAGAGAGCAAAAATAACATGATGATATCTGATGTTATTTATCTGGATGTTGTTGTTTTCGAAAGATGTTCCTGGATCAATTTTTCATTTTTTCTTTTTAATGGCTATATACAGGGACAGGGTTATTTTGCAATAACCGGCAAAATTTGCAGAGACGGTTCAGAATAAGTAGTATAAGCAAATGGTGACGAAAATTTAATTATTAATAATTTTAAACATTCTGTCCTTTTTATCCTTTAAATTCAAAAAGCGTGGTAATCCATTATTTTAACTGACTGTGATTAATAAATATCTAAAATCTACTATTTTACTACGCTCGCACACATTTGTATGGGTCGATCGGTCGGCAAAAACGTTGTAAATAGAATCCCACACAGAGGAACGCGCGTACGCGTAGTTGTTGCCCATAAATCACATTCAATTTGGGATAATTTCAAATAAAAGTAGACGCCTTATTTACTCGTATTATCAAAAACTGCAATAACGATATATCATAGTATGTATTTGTAATTTGGCTACTCTTTGAAAAATAACCATGTGTAGTAGAGATCTCACATTTTGACTAGACAATGTTATAACGAGTATATTACTACACAATTTTTTACATTGTAAAGTTTGTGTGTAAACTCGAGATTGTCTCTGAATACAGCCTTAAAGTCACCAAGCAAATATTGCTATCAATACAAACTTGAAATGATAATTTTGTGCTATCAATTAAATTAAAACTTACAAAATAACTTGATTGTAAGCAAAATGGCTTTAAAAATATTTATTTAAAACTATTTAATTTTATATTTATGTAAGTAAAGTTACTACTAGCTTTTTCCGCGCATTTGTTTATAGTTATTTCGGACTAAATTTGTAATATTTTAACAAAAAAATACTCTTAGAGTTTTTTTGTGATTGTTTTATTCAAAAACAATTATTATTATTATGTTTTTTTTTATAGGATAGGGCGACAAACGAGCACACAGTCCACCCGATGGCAAGTGGCTGCTGTGACCCATAGACATCCACATCTATCCTCAATCAAGAATCAAAATGCAGATGCGTTGTCACCCGTAAGGTCTAAGACGGAATGCCTCTTTTCCAGTAAAAAGGGTATTTATTTTTAATTGTAAAATTAACTATTAAAATAATAACGTAATTTATTAAAAAGATCTTATACATTACTTGAAACCCATGGCATATTTACTATCAAAGAAAGATTTTCAGGTCACACTTGTGGATATATACATTTTAATAGAAATAAATAGTACCTGTCACAAAATTAGTAAACTTATGGTACTTTTTACGGCCCAGTGTGATGATTTGAGAAGACTTGTCACGCTAAATCTGTTTTATGTGCGTATTGTTCGGTATCTTTTCCAAATAGTCCTAAGTTAAACTTGTAATCCTAGTGTATTAATTATTTAGTGTATTTTATTTATTTACAATTCTCGACTGGCAGCCTCGTACCGGTAGGTAAGCGAAGTGTAAGGCGACCCCTACTAGATGGAATGACGACTTCGTAAGAGACGCAGGAAGTCGATGTATGCAGGTGGCTCGAAATATTTATGACTAACTGTGCTTTTTTTTAAATACTAGTAATGCTATTAAACATTAATAATATTCCCTTTAACCACTTCTGGTTGGCTTAAAATGCCTGTGCTAGAAGTGGTTCACGACAGAAGTCGAAGTTTTGTAGCATTTCATCGAGGAAGCCTATGTTACGCAGTGGACTTTTGGACACTGACGGACAAAATTATGATAATGATAATTATTTAATTCTGTATGTAAAGAAAATTATAAGTGATGCCGATTTTGAAACCGTTTCGAGTTTGTTCATTTGTTAACGCTATTTTGCTATTGAGATGTCTTATAATTTAACATAAAAATTTTTGTATAACCGACTTCAATATAAACTATTAAGAATAACTCAAAAACTATTGGTCAAACCTTGATGAAATTATATGGGACCACGTGAGGAGCACCAGCTTTCAAATTAAAAAAGAATCATCGAAGTTGGTTCACCCAGAAAAAAGTTACGAGGTAACACACATAAAAAAAGGAAAAAAAACTACAGTCGAATTGAGTACCGTCTCCTTTTTGAAGTTGGTAGAAAATCTGAAATGACACGTATGGTATCAAAAGCCACGAAATTAATTGACCTTTCTTGAGAAGCAAACAAAATGAAATTAAAAAAAAAACTATCTACTTGACTGATCTGAGGACAATATTGTGCTATATAATTTAACCAATAATTTTGTTTCATCGGAGTGAGGATTATATAAAATAATGTTACAATCAGCAAATAACGTAAAAAAATTTTTACGTGGTAGAGCCATGCTGCAGCTATATTAGTAGTATAGTTGTATCACGAATGGGTCGACTCGACTTGGGAAGGACCACGCTCTCACAGAATACCAGCGTAAAATAGTATCTTAACACTGCTGTATTTCGTATGGTGAGTGTAGAGAACCGGTGACCCTTTTTACTGGAAATGACGCATTCCATCTTAGTCCTCACGGGTGACAACGCATCTGAATTTTGATTTGTAATAGAGGACAGATGTAGATATCTATGGGCCGCAGCAACCACTTACCATCAGGTGGACTGTGTGCTCGCTTGGCACCCTTATCCTATAAAAAGTAATTCCTTTAAAATATTATCTAGTGACTTAAAAGACAGTCTTGCTTTTCAATTTTATATATATGTAATCGTCGTCAAGATGTGAAGTTATTTTATGACAACGGCTCTGTTTTGTTCGTTAGATACGATTATATTTTTTGATCCTTTTCTTTGGTTAATTTCAAATTTGATTGATTTAACCTTAGCGTTGACCGTTGCTATGCTGCGAGGGACTGTGCTCCTAAAGCTAGGAATTATTTTAACTAACAAACGCTTTGTGCGAGGTTAATTCGTCAATTAATACAAAGTTATTTACGCTACGCTACAAAGATTTCTTGCAATTATTTTAAATCAACCGTTACTTAGGACCTAAGCACTATGCTCAATGACCTCGATAGTGTTTCCCAACGGATAGGTCTTAAGATGAACATGGACAAAACAAAGATCATGTTTAATGTCCATGTCACACCTATGCCGGTAGTTGTTGGGAACACTAAGCTCGAAGTTGTTGACGAGTATGTTTACCTGGGACAAATAGTCCGACTAGGTAAGTCCAACTTCGACCGAGAGGTCAATCGACGGATTCAACTCGGCTGGGCAGCGTTCGGGAAGCTACGACACATCTTCTCGTCAGACATACCTCAAAACCTGAAAACGAAATTGTACAACCAGTGCGTGTTGCCAGTAATGACTTATGGAACTGAGACGTGGTCCTTCACTGCTGGCCGTATGAGGAAGCTCAAGGTCGCTCAGCGAGCTATGGAGAGGGCTATGCTCGGAGTTTCTCTGCGTGATAAACTTAGGAATGAGGATATCCGCAGTAGAACCAGAGTAACCGACATAGCCCAACGAATTAGTAAGCTGAAGTGGCAGTGGGCCGGCCATATAGCTCGAAGAACCGACAACCGATGGGGAAGAAAGGTTCTCGAGTGGCAGCCTCGTACCGGTAGGCGAAGTGTAGGGCGCCCCCCACGAGATGGAGTGACGACCTGGTAAGACATGCAGGAAGTCGATGGATGCAGGTGGCTCAGGACCGTGCTTTGTGGCATTCTTTGGGGGAGGCCTATGTTCAGCAATGGACTTGTAAAGGGCTGTAATGATGATGATGATGAACCGTTACTTTCTTACTCATAGGCTATTTGATCGAATTTATTATGAAATCGTAACAAAATACGCGAAAAATAATATTTTTATTTGTTAATAAACAATAAACATGTCAAATCAGTACATACATTTTATATATTCTAATAAGTATATATGTTAATACCATCGGCACATATATTGGCTATACTAGAAGGCGGCTTATTACGAACATTAAATGTATAAGTATGTGTAAATAGCAAGGCTTCCTTTGACTCAAAATAATTATAATGAAGTTATGTTAATGAAATTTAATATATTATGTAGGTCTTAAAAGCGTTAAATAGATATCCGTAGCAGCACATATATTGGCTATCGTGAATAGGCGTCTTATTACGAACATTCAATATATAATGTGTAAATAGCAAGGCTTCCTTTGACTCAAAATAATTTTAATATAATGATTTTAATGAAGCATACTCTAGCATACTCCTTAAGGAACGCATGGACTCCTTAAGGAGTATGCTAGGGCTGAATCTGAATGACAGGGTGAGAAATAGTGTGATAAGAGAAAAGTGTGGTTTGCAAGATGACGTTGTGACAAGGATTAAGAAAGGAATGCTTCGGTGGTTTGGTCATGTAGAAAGAATGAACGAGGAAAGAGTGACAAAGCAAATTTATGTTGCGGAAGTGAACGGCAGGGTCGAGAAGGGATGCCCTAGACGAAGGTTTATCGACCAAATCGGCGATACATTAAAAATGGGCCAGATTAGGAGTACCCTTAACCGACGAGCGTGTATGCGTAGATATATGGATGTAAAAGAGGCGAGAGAGGTGTGTCAGGATCGCGCCAAATGGAAGTCCGTAGTCTCTGCCTACCCCTCTGGGTGACAGGCGTGAGTGTTTATGTTTTTTATGTTTTTATTATATTTTAATGAAGTTTAATATATTATGTAGTGAAATATCCGTAACGGGAATTAAAATTTTGGGAATTTACGTGCCGAGCAACAAAACCATAAATTAAGTAGTAAATAAAAATGTTTACTTCGCCCGTCTGCTTGCAATTCGTATTATATTTTTGTAGACACCTTTATTAGACAAGGCCAGACTAACTTCGCCGGTCATCGAACTAAGGTTTCAACGTCTGTGCGACACGGTAAAAAAAGTATTCGATTTGAAAGGTTCGAATTTGAACAATAGCTCAGTCGCGTCTTTTGTATTAAATGAAAGTTCTATTTATTTAACGATTATTGTAGATTAGTCGAGATTTTACGTTAGAAAGTCATAATAAAACATATAAATAGTTACGTTAGAGGAAATTGCAACAAGGCTTAAATACGTAGTACAAAATTTTTTACCGTATTTTGTATGTTTATTGTTTAATATTTTTTACTTATTACTAATTATTTTTTAGCTTTTAACTTTTTAATGAATGTTCTAAAAATTAAGCTATGATTTATGTGTGGAACGTCATAAACAAAATACAATAAAAACAGGCAAGCCAATGCGTTCGTAGACTAAATATGTAAGATGTTCGGCTAAGCCTTCGAATGTATTCAAGTGGGTCGCCAGACGCATTAGCGTGAATTCCAAAAACTGACTGAACAAGTTCATATAACTTATAGTTCCTTTTGTTAGATAATTTTTGAATATTCTTAACATATCCGCAGATATATCACTAATGAGACTGCATTAATTCTAAAATAAATTTTTTATTCAAAATTTAATTTTAACTAAGTGATTTGAAATAGTTTGCAACATTATTATATTTTGCCACAAAGACATCATAATGTTATGTTTTGGCATACCTTGGGGAGTCCTGTGTTCAGCAGTGGACTTGTGAAGGGCTGTAATGATGATGATGATGATTATATATTTTTTTTTATAGAATAAGTGTGACAAACAAATACAAAGTCCACCTGATGGTAAGTTGATGATGTGGTTCATAGACATCTACATTTAACCTTGATTAAGAATCAAAATGCTGATTGTCACCCCTGAGAACTACGCTAGAATACCGTCCGTGTCCAGTAAAAATGGTTTCCGGTTCTCTACACTCGCCATACGGAACACAGCAGCATTAGGCTACTATTTTACGCTGGTATTCTGTAAGAGCGTAGTCCTACCTCGGTCGAGCCGACACATTCGTGCTACAATCATAATATAGCTGCAACATGACTCTACCACGTTAAATTTATATAATAAAGCTGCCCAGACAGACGATGTTCTGACCCTTTTGACGATCCTTGGTCTTATAAGAAATCATATTGAGGGTTACTTATCGGGATAAAAATTATCCTATCTCTCAATTTGGACCAAACTGTACACAGTGTGCTAAAGTTCATTGCAATCAGTTCAGTAGTTTAGGAGTTCATTGCGGACAAACAATGTGACACGTAATTTTTGTATATAAAGATATATATTTTGAAGTATTTTTGCAATATTCTCTTATGTGTGCTGAATATTTGGTGAACTGGTGCATTAAAATAAAGTATAAAATTATATTTATATTCTCAAACAGTGATAAATTATCTTTTATTCTGATTTCCTCTAAAGTTTTAAATGTTATTTTGTGTTATTTACTAAGCACTGGCCTTCATAATTTTTAGTAGAAAACGGTACGAGGTTACCACCCGAGAACCATTCGTTACCATCGATTGTCGATTCTTCGAGCTATAAGTTTTTTCGTTGGGCTGGATAATCTCATTTCTAAGTCTATCCCGCAGAGAAACTCCGAGCATAGCCCTCTCCATAGCTCGCTGAGCGACCTTGAGCTAAGACGAATTTATCGATAGCCTTTAAACCGTTTAAGATATAGGTCGTACCCACGAAATAAGTAGACATATATATATTCTTATATAGACAAATACAGTGTATGTCACTTGAAAAACGTTATCTTCCTTCTGGAGCAGTCGGGTAAAATTAGTTTTTCATTCAATATTATGTGATAAAATATTGCGTAAGATTTTACGAAATGTAATTTTTTTTATTCCCATATTTTTATGTAATATATGTTAATTTATTGTCATTCAAGCAGGTATTTTTATAATTTTAGTACTGAATTGCAAAATTTTTGGATCAAGTTGTAAGCAATAAAAATAGCAATTTAGAATAACAGACTTAGTATAATATCTGCGTATGTAATACTAGCTGTTCCCCGCGACTTCATCCGCGTGTAATTTAGGATTTAGTTGTGTTGCACGGAACCTTAATTATTTTAGTAAAATATAAGTAACCTTAGTTACTCCTTATAACGTCAGCTATCTGCCAGTGAAAGTCCCGTCGAAATCAGTCCAGCCGTTTCGGAGATTATCCGGAACAGAGTGACAGACAGACAGCCAGACAAAAATTTAATAAATTGCGTTTTTGTTATAAGTACCGTATATTATACGTTCATATGCATTTAGTAAAAAGCTGTTATTTTGATATTACAAACAGACACTTCAATTTTATTTATTTGTATAGAGTATAGATAATCGAAGCAATCAATAAATTAGTATATGAATTGTAAATACATTATTTTTCAAAATTATGTCTTATTTGTTATTTTTCCTAGGAGGGATTCCTAGGAGGGGAAACTAGTGATTAATCGCCACGCTGATGTTAGAAATAGGAGAAGGACTGTGCCAGTCACCTACAGTGTAGCTTAAAAACATCTGATTACGTTTTGGATTTTGTTTAAAGTACTTTAAAGAAAATTCCCCTTGAAGTCGATAACGGAAACGGAGCTTAATGTTGCGGTAATAGGTGCTATTATCGATATTCAGCTATTTATGTGATACGATTACTGCAGATTCTCTAAGATCATTTTAGGGGTAGGGCTGTTCGCTAAAATACTTCAATACAAAAACCTCATAGAGATAAAATAAATACCTTAAACTGCTACATAATAAAACAAATAATTTCGGAAAAGCTGCTGTACCGCCGTGTAGTGATGGCGTAAGGGTTTCCTCTCGCCAGCTTAGTCGTAGTATAGTTAATGATCTTTTTATTGCAGGCTCCTATTTCTATTTAGCAATGCAAAAAACAAATATTTAGTCTAAACATAATTTTTTAAATACAGTAATTTTATGCGACTATATATATATGTGTGTGTGTGTGTGTGTAAAATACACATTCACAGTACTGTAGTGTAGCAATAAAGTCTAGCAATGTACGAGTATTGGTCACAGCGTGCGTGTCATCATGATAGTGGGAGCACGACGTGCCTCGCAAGGACAAGGTAAGCCGTTACAGAGTTGATATAATGTGTGTTTTATCCTTACAGGCATTGTATATTTTTCCGTACATTGTATAACACAGTCACATAATTGTTTCATTGTTCAAAACTAAAGTTTTAAATGTCTATATTAAATGCATTTTATACAATATTAATAATAACCTGTTTTTTATTATATGAGAAAAACGAGCATGCGGCTCACCTGATAGTAAGAACCGTTGCCTATCAACACTTGCAACACCAGAGGAATCGCAAATGCGTTGCTGGCGTTCTAAAAAAGAGTAGGCTCTTTTGTTGACGGTTTTTAAGTCGTATCGGTCTGGAAAAACCGCTGCTGGTAGTCGATTGCACTGCTGGAAGTTGTGCGATTAAGAAAACTTCTTGTGAATTACAAGAAGTTTTCTTGCACAGTGATGGACCGCCAATCATCCAGACGGCATGGAGTTTCTCGAGTTTTGTCTCAATGTGCGATGGTGAAATTTTGCAGCTGAAATTAGTCCGAACAATTGCTCTGAGAACTATATTTTTAACCTTTGTGGTGGCTTATAAGATACCTCTGTTTGTGTGTGTTTTTTTTTTTACAGGATAAGGGTGAAATAGATTTCTACATCTATCTTCGATTACGAAACAAAATGAAGATGCGTTTTCACCCGTGAGTACTAAGATGGAATGCCTCGTTTCCAGTAAAAAGGGTCTCCGATTCTTCTACACTCACCATACGAAACATAGCAGCATTAATCTACTATTTTACGCTAGTATTCTGTGGTCCTTCCCCGGTCGAGTCGACCCATTCGTGCTACAACCATATTACTATTGTTACTAATAATAATAACAATTTAGCAATTAAAGGCGCTTTATATAAAGATATTACCGTGAAACATAAATTAAAGCATTTCTAATTTTAATTTTAATCCATGTAGGCTTGAATCTTACTTATCTTGAATAAATTTCTGCACAAACTATAATATATAAGCAAGTCCTTGAATTCATCATTAGTGCGTTAATTATTATTTGTTTAAAGATATTGTTTAAAATCGCGCGATCGTGAATCACATGACGTCACAAATGGAAAAGCGGGAAACAAAATGCAAAGCTGCAAACATGTGAGCAGCTCGTATGGAAAACGAAAGTCTTTCGACGCGAAGTTTCATTCAGACCAAGTTGGCTGGTCGCGGATACACTCAGCGCAGCGATGCTGGAAACGAGTAGAAAATAACTTACTTTAGAAACTAAGCCATTGTATATAACTATGATAACTTTATTCCTTAGGCAAACATTGTAATACTATTTATAACCAATTTGAATTAATTCTAATGTTGTCATATATAGTTTCTTTAGTACTTCGAAAAATTTTATATTTTGCAAACTTTATGGCTTTACCTTAAATAAAAGTTGTATAAATTTGAATACTAGAGAACAAAAATGTACTTAAAAATCATGTCAAATATTATAATATCGTATCTTGCCTATACTGGTGCTTGGACATAACAACTGTCTAACAGTGTCCATTTGCTGCCACGCGTTAAGTGGCGGGATGAAATAACATCTTTAAATAATATGTTATGATATTATATCAGTGCTGTTTAATATCTGACGGGGCTAAAATCAATTACGTAGAACTCTGCTCTCCTGTTGGATGTAATATATCCGTATCTCAACCTTCACAACCGTATCTCAACGGTGGGTTCGTGGCGAATTTACTAAAGCTAGATGATTTCAACGAACATTCAAACTTTAATAGATAAACTTTTCATTGGTGCCAATCTTAAAATAATAAAACTTTATAATTTGCATTAAAGAAAATCTTATTAATTTAAAAGTTTAAGTAAAGTAAAGTGAAGTTGCAGCCTATTTACGTCCCACTGCTGGGCACAGGCCACCTCTCATTTCTGAGAGGGTTTTAGGGCAAGGAAATGTCCGCCGCGCTGCCCCAATGCGGGTTGGCGAACTTCAAATGTCTTCGAAATATATATATTTTTTCGTATTTCTCAGACATGTAGGTTACCTTACTTGTTTTCCTTGACCGCCGAGCACGTGGTAAATCAGCACTTAAAATTGCAATTAACAATTTCATTGGCGCCGGCGAGGATCGAACCCGGGTTGTTCGAGTACTGTGAAGCTTACAGCGAGCGCTAACCATCTGAGCTACCACGTCTCTTTAAAACTTTTTTTTTTATAGGATAAGGGTGACAAACGAACACACAGTCCACCTGATGGTAAGTGGTTGCTGCGGCTCATAGACATCTACATCTATCCTCTGTTACAAATCAAAATGTAGATGCGTTGTCACCCGTGAGGACTAAGATGGAATGCCTCATTTCCAGTAAAAAAGGCCTCCGGCCACCTGCACTCACCAAGCGAAACGCAGAGGTAAACCTCTACTTCACGCTGGTTTTCTGTGAGGTCGTGGTACTATCCCGGTTCGAGCCAGCCCATTCGTGCGACAGCAAAAGCTGCCGCGTGACTCTACCACTGTTATGAAAACTTTAATTATTATGTTATTGAAAATATTTCAATTGGTAGAGTATATTATTTAATTTGATTTTATTAATTAGCTAATGTCAAATGTAGAGATGTATATCAAAATTCTGAAAAATTGTGAATAACCCGGGTTCTATTGGTTTCAACGGTTTATTAAAAACAGCCGGCTAAAAATTCAGTACTGACAATAGTTTTCACACTATCACTTAGCGTTTTATAAAAACATGAAGGCGTGAGCAGCGTTTTATCTAATGAGACACATTAAACAGAGTAAATGCATTTCATTCCAAGTTTTAAATAATTCTATCTACGCAAGTCAACTCTGAATTACGAACACTTTAGATGAACGACGCTCAGTCTATGACGTTGCCGGCGGCGTTGTCGCCTATTGTCGAAGACGTCGTCGCTCCGTTCCGGTGGCGTCGTAACCGAATTGCGCGACGAATACCATCGCATTGTTTATTGTTCATGAGTCATCGATATCATTAAAAGCTAATAAGAACAGCATTATTTGTATTATCCTTAATTCTTCTTTTTCTCAATTGCCGTCAACGAAATAAAAAAAAGGTGAATGACGTGTAACTAAAACTAAATTATATTATCATAGAGAGAACAACACATCCAATTATATCACTTTTATCTACTTCTGAGAAAAATAAAGATGGGCTTGCTCAGTAGCGCAATGACGCTGCGAGACTTGAGTCCGATTCTCGCACGGAACAAGTGTTTGTGCGGCCTACAAATAAATGTCCCGGGTCTTGTTGTTGCCCCATATACAATCGATGTATATTCTTTATAGAAATAAAAGTGAGAAACGAGTACGCAGTCCATCTCAAGGTCAAAATCATAACTAATTACCAGTAAAAATTATCTCCGATTCTCACACTAACCATATAAATAGCAGCATTATGCTGCTGTTTTATGCTGGGATTCTGTAAGAGCACGGTTCTTCCCTATTCAAGTCGACTTATTCGTGATGCAGCCTTAATACAGCGCCAGCCTGGCTAGAAATTGTGCGGAGGTACTGTTTTTTAATAAATTTTGATTTAGTTTTTAATAAGTTAAATTAGAGTAGACATAAGCAATAATAATAATATATTTATCTCAAACCACTTTAATAAAACCGTTACTCTTACAGCTTATACACGTAAAAGTCCACTGCTGAACATAGTTTTCCCCCTAAATTTCCTCATAGGGTGAAATATTATTAAAAAGAATATTGCTTTGTTGGCATCTATCAATATATATACATGTATCTAAGAATATTATTTATAAAGCTGCCATAATTAAACAAAAAGTGATTTATCATATAAAAAATATTAACATAATATGCAAACAGATTCATAAAATAAAATAACCTCCTACGTCACAATGTAACGTTATAATGTAAATAGTTTATGCAACGCTATTTCGTTAGGATCTAGGGAGTGATAGCAAGTGCGTTTTCAATGTCAAGAATTGGGGACTAACTTTATATATGTATTATACATAGGATACATAAGTGTATATAGACAGGGTATATAGTACTATTTCTATGAGCGCACCCCACCGATTGTAATCTGGGTGAGGGGCGAGCGGTTGAAACGAGCGGACCAATCGCTGTGCTCTCGTGACCAGAAAAGTGGGAGGAGTTTCGCACCCCTAGTTTTCTAGGGGTTAGTGTGCTTCCGCGGCCAACCTAGTTTGCCGTAAGCCACCCCGCGCGTCTCGTTTACCCGCGTCAACTAATTTAGGGTTGATCAATCGGCTGCGCCGCTGCCACTTACGTAACACATCACACGAATATCTGGGGAAGAAGCGTACAACGCAGGTACCCTGCCAAGCTATCCCCCCAAATATCATGTTACATAATCTTGTTAAATTAACACAATAACATAATGGTTCACTGCGGTGTAGTCGTTTTTACATAATACCGATCTTTTAAATTTAATAAATCGAAACAAACTACTTAGGTCATGTTTTTTCTTAAACGTAATAAAAGTATAACAAATATTTTTGATTGCTTATATATATATATATATATATATATATATATATATATATATATGTATATATATATATATAGAAATATAAATATATATATATATATATATATATATATATTTTCAACTTCCTGACAGCTGTTTCTTGCCTGCTAGTGTTAGAAGCAGATAGCAAAAAGTGTTTTTAACGTATTTATTTAAAATCAGTATACCAAAGTAGTAGACTAATTAAGTATTAACGTACTAAACTAACTTACTAAAATCGTAAACTTTCCTCCTCAAAAAGTCCTCTGTTAAATAAAAAAACCTAGTTGATGTGCTCATCATAAAAAAATGCACATTGACAAACATCCAGAGATCCAGATCTCGATCAATCATTCGGCTATACAAACACTTCTTCCCTGCCAGATTTGAACCAAAGACTTAGCAGTGCTATAGAATAACGCTTAGCTTCCAACGACTTCTTACTTCTATATCATAAAAATTATTATTGATACTCGTATTATTATAATTTTTTACTCGTATAATTATTGTTTTAAGGTTTGGTCTTTATATTAAATAAAGCAAAATAAAAAATAATTAGTCAAGTAGATATATTTTACGTGTGTACAACACAGGTAAAAGGTAATAAAAATTTGTGCACCTCTTATGATAAGCATGCAACAGATGGCGCTCATTGTCGCTCTTGTTTCGCTGTATAAAATTCAGTCGCAATTTCAAAATTATGTAATAAGTGTAATTTATCAACCTAGATATCATCATGAGAATTATTATATTATTGTAGGCACTATTTAATAAATTATTAAACATTAATGTCTATCTGTATTCTGTATGTATGAATTATTATTTGTATATTTTACTTGCAACACTTTAAGTTCAATATTTTTTTGTACTTGTACGTGATAGAGCATGCTGCAGCTATTTTAGTTGTATAGTTGTAAAACGAATGGGTCGGCTCGACCGGGGAAGGACCACGCGCTCACAGAATATCAGCGTAAAATAGCAGCTTAATGCTGCTGTTTTTCGTACGGTGAGTGTAGAGAACCGGAGATCCTTTTTACTGAAAACGAGGCATTCCATCTTAGTCCTCACGAGTGACAACGCATCTGTATCTTGATTCGTAATCGAGGATAGATGTAGATGTCTATGGGCCACAGCAACCACTTACCATCAGGTGGACTGTGCGCTCGCTTGTCACCTTTATAAAAAAAAAAAACTTACCTCTTATCTCTAGTATTCAAAGTGTGTAGACGGCTCACCTTTAAATACTTAATTATTAAATAATGTTTCAACGTTAAATTTGAACTTGAATTTTATTTAAACAGGTACCTAATATTAATGCAAACTTAGTATCACATAAATTTACGAGTAAAATAAAAATATAAAAGTGCCTCCGAAACACGAGCATGTCCCTTCACAATTAAGAGAAGCCTGCTTACCCCGACTTCTACATTCCGGTATGTATCTTTCGAGTACACCGACCGCCTTCAGTTGTGCGGAGTTGAGATTTATCCGAACTTCTATAGGCGGTTTATTGAGTTCGGGTTCACGTACACAATGTTGCCGAGTTTCGTATGGTAAGTGCCGAAGAACGTAAAATCAACACAATGTGGTTACGAGAAAGGGGAACACTTTCCATCTTTGTCCTTAGGAGAATACTGCCTAAGGACCACGGCTATAGTTTCCATCAAGTGAACTGTGCGATTTCTTACCCATGATTGTATAAAAGATCGGATAAAGAATCATCATCATATTTAATTTCCGCTTTTTTGCGAGGTAACACTTATGCAACTAATGACAGATACATCAAAACAACAATTTTCATTTTCCGCGGTAGCTCCGGCTGGCCTTCGAAAGTAGAACTCGCGACTCTGTAGCCACGTCTATGATTGTTTTGATAACTAAGCAACACTGTAACGTTGAATAAGTTATTCACTTGGCAGTCTATTTCACGATAGACATATTCTTGGCGGTTTTTTAAATTATACACCTTTTGTACATTTTTTTTATTATAAAAAGATACTAGTAATGCTATTAAACGTTACTAATATTCCCTTTAACTACTTCTGGTAAGCTTAAAATGCTTGTGTTAGAAGTGGTTCACGACAGTAGTCGAATGGTGGATTCGAACCCACGACCTTTCAAGATTGCGGTCCGCGTCCTGCCATTAGACTACTGACGCTTCAATATTGTTTTGAGTATTACTACTAACTTTAAAAGAGAGTTATGTTTTCATACCTGTTATATAGTATCTATATCGTCCATATCATATTAATATTACTGACAATAAAGCTTTGCATGTAAATTATTTAATTAAGCGTACGTTTAAGTTTGTTTAAGAGCCGTGGTAGCGCAGGGGCCAGGGGCTTTGCGCTCGCTGTAAATTTTACAGTACGCGAGCAATCCGGGTTCGATCCCCGCCGGCAACAATGAAATTGTTAAATGCAATTTTAAGTGCTGATTTACCACTGCTCTTCGGTGAAGGAAAAAAAATACACATGTGAAGTCCGCCAACACGCATTGGGGCATCGCGTTGGACACTTACTTTCAGAAGTGAGAGGAGGCCTGTGCCCAGCAGTGGGACATATACGAGCTGTAGTTTTACTTTTACATTCTAAGTTTTTTATTGTATCGAGTTACCAGTTTCCCCCCAATAATATGCAAAATCGTGATTTTGCAGTGCAAGAGGCTTTTTATTGGTAACATAAAAATAGGTACAAATAATTTACAAATGTTGATTGGCTACCTGCAATAGACTCACATACATGTAATAAAATAATGTCAACTGATAGTATCACATTACACTCATAACGCAGTTACAATGTCGCACCTGAATTAAATAGGTAGGAAAATACTTGGATTTAGAAAGCATTAATATTAAAATATTAGATGTATTTTATGCAATTAAAGATCACAAGCGAGCACACAATTTAGTTGATGATAAGTGAATGCTGTGGCGCACAGATATTAAATATATCCTCGACTAAGAATTGAAATGTCTGTATTTGTCATTTGACACGTTGTCACCCATGAGGACTCAGATGGTATGGTATGGAATGGATGGTTGTTACAGTAAAAGAGATCTCCGGTTTTCGTTATTCACTACACCAAATACAGCCAGTATGATGCAATTTACGCTGGTATTCTGTAAGAGCTCGGTCCTCGGAGGGTTATTATAGTATAAATGAATACATGGTTGATAATAACCCCTGGGAATGAGGTGGTCGCTTCCAAGCAGTTTCTAAAATACATTTTGTAAATAGTTTGTAATCATTTATATGTTAAAAATTTTTTTTAAATATCCCGCTGGGTTTCTTGCTGGTTCTTCCTAGGACAGAAGTTTTTTTTTCGAACCAGTGGTAAAGTAAAAAATGACTTTCAATAAGAATTACACATGTAATGTATATTGAATAAATAATTATTATTCTATTCTATTCCTTTCCCGAGTAAGTTGACTTATTCTGCATGCAGCGGTAACATGCTGCAGGACGTCTCTACGATTTAAAATATATTTGGGATCGATTTGATAATCTTTATTTTTTTAAAAAGTAAACAGGTCAAAAATATGACCACTATTGCTTTTTGTTTTTCAGAGTATAAAAACAAGGAAGAGAGCAGAATTCCAAAAAGTGGCAGATCAGATTGTCCTAAATTTAGACGGCTCCGTAACTGAGTCGCTTGGCATTGAGTGGCGGCACCTAGGTTCGAATTCTGCTCGGAACAAGTATTTGTATATCCTACAAATAAATGTTCCGGGTCTGGATGTGTATCCTTGCTATTTATGTATGCACTTAGCCTCCACGATACATGATAAAATCCTAGTGTGGGGATAACGTTTTTCTGAAATGAAAAAAATAGACAAGTCGATATCAACTGCCCTCATATATACAAATTCCAGCAGGCGCTATGAGCTGCCAGTGCCAATGTTATCAATTTACGTGCTTTATTATAAGAAAAGATAACTAATCAATCATGTAGTCTTAGTCGATTATGACCATGGGGCTTATATTCGAATACCATCTCAAGATATATAAGAAATAATAATTTTATATGTGTGGGCCGAATAGCTCGAAGAACCGACGACCGATGAGGAAGAAAGGTTCTCGAGTGGCAGCCTCGTACCGGTAGGCGAAGTGTAGGGCGTCCCCCCACGAGATGGAGTGACGACCTGGTAAGACATGAAGGAAGTCGATGGATGCAGGTGGCTCAGGACCGTGCTTTGTGGCATTCTTTGGGGGAGGCCTATGTTCAGCAGTGGACTTGTGAAGGGCTGTAATGATGATAGTGATGATATTACCATAAAATTAACAGTTATTTATTATCGTTAATAATTATTTAAAAAAATATCATATTAGCACTGTTCCCCTTTTCTTCCGCCGGAAACAATGATATTGGTAATTTTAATTTAAATAGTGATTTGCCCTTTGATTCAAGCTAAGGAAATACATCGAAAGGAAATTGCATTTCTACCTCGAAGCTACGTAACGCTTACTACTTTTTAAACTAGAATTTTTATGACCACCTATACTGATTGCACGCAGTTAACAACCACTTACCATCAGGCATGTGGACACTGCTTAGGGTTTTCGAAGTTTCGATAGTCTTAAAGTTCCGGAACACGAGACAAACCACGATCAAAGGCCCGTAAATTTTCGCGACTTTGAGACTTCTCTGAATTAAATTATAATTAAGTTTATTTTTTCGAGTTGTATTAATAAAATAGCAATTTTAATAAAAGTCAACATTTATCTATACATCTATACAAATAAATAAAATTGAAGTGTCTGTTTGTAATGTTAAAATAACAGCTTTTTATTAAATGCATATGAAAGTATATACGGTAGATACTAATAACAAAAAAAACTGTCAGTCTCTTTGTTCCGGCTAATCTCCGAAACGGCTGGACCGATTTTAAATAAATAATAGAATCATGCGTTACTTTGCGGAAATCCATAATATTAAAGTTTTTAAAGAGTTACATCGCGTACATCACCTCGATAAAATAAAATGATGTGTCTTACCTAGTAGTGGTGCTGGGATTAGCGGTGACGGGGATAGTGCACGCAATTGAGGGTAGGTGATTTTCAAAGTAGGTAAGACACATCATTTTATTTTATCGAGTGGATGTACGCGAAGTAACTTTTTAAATACTTTAATCGACCTATTTTGACGGGACTTTCACTGGCAGATAGCTGATGTTATAAGGAGTAACTTAGGATACTTTTATTTAAGTATAATAATTAGTGTTGTCGGGTGAAGTCGCGGGAGACAGCTAGTCGAACATAAAATCAAATTCAAATCTTTAAATAAAAATAATATAACGGCGGCTCTCGCTCCTCAGTATACCTTTTGAAAATGAAATAAATACAAGGAAATTATGACATCCTCGTCTCGAGACCCAACCCATCAGTCTCGGTACCAATTTAATTTAATTTAGAAAAACTTCGAGACACGAGACGTCCCGGGACTCAAACCCTACTGCTACTGTTTATAGACATCTACATTTATTCTTGATTATGAATTAAAAAGCAGTTGTATTGTTACCCTTGAGAACTAAGATGGGATGTCTTGAGACCACTCAAAAGAGACTCCGGTACTAGTTACTAACCAAAACTACGAGTACATGTACTAAAAACTAGCAGCTTGCCACTTTCCTACGCTGGTATACTATGCGAGCGTTCCCTTTCTCGGCCGAGCTGGCTAAAATACAGCCGCAGCTTGCCCCTACCACCGAACCGCCGGTTTTTTTTTTTTTTTTTTTTTATAGGAGAGGGGGCAAACGAGCATGCGGCTCACCTGATGGTAAGTGACTACCGCCGCCCATGAACAACCGCAACACCAGGGGAATTGCAGATGCGTTGCCGGCCTTTTAAAAAGGAGTAGGCTCTTTTCTTGAAGGTCCCTAAGTCGTATCGGTCCGGAAAAATCGCTGATGGTAATCGATTCCACAAGGAAGTCGTGCGAGGAAGAAAACATCTTCTAAATCGCACAGTGGTGGACCGCCAATCATCCAGATGGTGTGGATGGTATCGGGAGTTCTGCCGCGATGTGCGTTCATGAAATTTGGCGGCTGGGATTAATCCGAACAATTCCTCAGAGCACTCCCCATGGTAGATGCGAAAGAAAATGCAAAGAGATGCAACATCTCTTCGCAGTGCCAATGAATCGAGCCGATCGGAAAGGGCTCGGTCGTCGACGATTCGAGCCGCTCTGCGCTGGATGCGGTCAAGTGGAAGGAGCTGGCACTGGGGAGCCCCTGCCCAGAGATGGGAACAGTATTCCATGTGAGGCCGAACCTGCGCCTTGTAAAGTTGCAGGCGGTGTGCCGGCATGAAATACTGTCCCGCTCTGCTGAGCACGCCAAGCTTTTTAGAGGCCAATTTGGCCTTCTCTTCCAAGTGACCACGAAACTGCACGTCACTCGATATGTCGACTCCGAGGATACCGATACTGGCTGAGGCAAGAAGGGGAGTGCCTTGAAACTGAGGAGATACGACAAAGGGGTTCTTTTTAGCGGTAAACGCGCAAACTTGTGTCTTCTGAGGATTAAACTGGACTAGATTTAGTCGCCCCCAATCCGAGACTTTGTCCAGCAAAGACTCGACTTCAGACACAAGTTTGTTCCGGTACTCGGCGACGTTTTCCCGAGAAATATTGGCCCGGCCGGTGTATAGAGCATCACCAGTGCTGTCATCCGCATAGCAATGAATGTTACCAGTTAGCAACATATCATTGATATGCAGAAGAAACAGCGTTGGTGATAGCACACAGCCTTGTGGAACACCAGCGTTAATAGGCTTGTAGTCAGAACATGCACCGTCTACAACGACCTTGATGCTCCGATCTGCAAGGAAGCTGGTGATCCAATTGCACAATTTCTCGGGAAGCCCATAGGAAGGGAGCTTCGAAAGAAGCGCTTTGTGCCAAACCCGATCGAAGGCCTTCGCAATGTCCAGACTAACGGCCAACGCCTCCCCCTTGGACTCTACTGCCTCCGCCCATCTATGAGTCAGGTAGACTAGAAGATCACCAGCTGATCGACCCCGACGAAAACCGTATTGGCGGTCACTGATCAGCTGGTGATCCTCAAGGTACCGGATGAGCTGGCAGTTAATAATGGATTCCATTATTTTGGAGAACAAGGAGGTGATCGCGATAGGCCTATAGTTGGACGGGTCTGAGCGGTCGCCTTTTTTAGGGATCGGGTGGACAAAAGCTGTCTTCCATGAGTTCGGGACAACGCCATGGGAGTAGGAGTACCGGAAAAGACGCGTTAGAACCGGTGCCAACTCCGGAGCACACGTCCTCAGCACAATTGGGGGGATTCCGTCAGGCCCACTCGACTTGTGGATGTCAAGGGAGAGGAGTGCTCTGCGAACCGAGCGCTGTGAGAATAGCACATCCGGCATAGAGCACTCACACCGCGGGATGGTCGGCGGTGTGTTACCCCCGTCATCAACAGTCGAGTTGGACGCAAAAAGGGAGCCTAAAAGGTCAGCCTTCTCTTTTGCGTCGTGGGCCAGTGAGTCGTCCTCCCTGTGCAGAGATGGTAGTGATGGCTTACAGAAATTCCCTTGGACAGCCTTGGCGAGAGACCAGAATGCACGGGTTCCCGAAGGAAGGCGAACTAGTTTCTCGCCAATTCTGCCTATGTGCTCTGACTTTGCCTTGGCAATAACTCTTTTGAAGGACCTGGAGGCGAAGTTATACTTCTTTTTAAGTGTGCTGGTGTTTACATCCCGAGTCACCGAAGCCGCAGCCCAGGCTTGATAACACTCCTGCTTTCTGCGCAATGCAGTCTTACAGGAGCGACCAAACCAAGGCTGAGATCTGCCTCCGATGGGTACCACAGATGATGGAATAAATAGTTCCATTCCCTGTAGCACCACATCAGTGACAGAGTCAGCAACAGCGCTGGGATCATCCGGCGAGAAGCAAACCCGCCCCCATGGGTAGGATGCAAAGAAAGACCGCATTCCGTCCCAATCCGCCGACCTGTAATGCCAAACACGGCGGCAACCTGCAGAACGCAACCGCGAAGGGAGCGTGAGTGGCACCATACTCCGGATCAGACAATGGTCCGAAGAGCCGAGAGGGGCATCGACGGAAACCTGATATCCGTCCGGATGAGAGGTCAGCAGAAGGTCCAACAGGGAAGGTGTATGATCCTCCACATCTGGAATCCGCGTAGGCGAAGTAACCAGTTGTGTCAGACCATATGCCAAAGCAAAGTCATAAACAGATCTCCCCGCATGATCGGTTAAACGTGAACCGAGCCATTCGGCATGGTGGGCGTTAAAATCGCCAAGGATCACGATCTCTGCGGATGGGACCTGTTGTAGCAAGGAATCTGTAGCCATTTGGACGTGGTCGATGAGTCGGTCTGTTTCGGCATTACCGCTATGGGACCTATAGAGGCACCCGTAGACGCGCGGATGGTCGTCGCTGTCTACGCGTAGCCAAAGGATGGACAGGTCCGAACCTTCAAGACTGCCGAGGCGTCGAGAACAGATGTCCTCTCTGACATACACGCAAACTCCAGCCCGAGGCACAAAGGAGTGCTCCAATTTGTACCCCGGGCAGGAGAGATACGAAATATCAGCCGGAGAGGAAACCTGCGTCTCGAGATGGTAGTGGACGGCGTTTAGGTTAGAGTGAAGTCCCCTGATGTTGCAGAAATTCACGGATAGCGTGGCAGGGGTCGCCTTGGTATTGTTGCTCAGTTTGCCCCAAGCAGTTTTGTTTTTGAGCGGAATTTTGCCCCCCCCAGAATACGCGGGGCAGCCTGAGCACCCACGCTCAGGATTGGAATAACATGGTCGTGGATGCTCAGCGAGGGATTCTCCAGTGGTACTGGTACCCTCCTGGGGTAGTCTACTTTGTAATTCCGCTACCATGTTGATGGGGGGGGGGGGGGGGGAATTGGGCCTCCGGCCACCTGCACTCACCAGACGAAACGCAGAAGCAGAGCTTCTACTTCACGCCGGTATTCTGTGAGGTCGTGGTACCAACCCGGCTCGAGCCTGCCCATACGTGCAACAGCAAAAAAAACTGCTGCGGGGCTCTACCACCGTTTAAATTGCCAAATACTTAAATACGTATTATTAATGATATTCTCAAGAAAGTCACGGCTCATGCTATCGGGTGTATAATTATACAAATAAAACTCACGAGGTGTAAACTGAATATGTAGGTATTACAATTTTATTTTACTTCGAATTAGCTCTAAAGACGGCCACAGTTTAATAACCAGGTGGCCAATGAACAGATTACCAGACTAATACGGATCCTGCAGTGCGATTGCGTAACTCTTATAGGAATTGTCTGCTGGTGGGAATCACTTTGGAATTACGTTAATGTTTCTTCATTATGATAACATTTTTTAATCTAAAATAAGCTATTAATATGAACTAGTGGTAATCTAAGTCTATGGTTTGACATTTGCAGTATGAATGTAAACATGCAATAGACTTAAATGTGTTAGACATTGGCAATATAAAGGTAAACAATTGATGTTTTTTGGCTTTCTGCACTCCTTCTGCATATTAACTTTAATTATGCCAAATCTCACACTTCGTCCGCACAATATGCTTAAAAAGGGTACAAAGTTTTCAGTTGCTATCAATTATCACATACAATTTGCAAATTTATTGTTTTAATTAATATTTAATTTTTTAATGATCAAGTTTATTGAAAAAAAAAATATTTCTTTACGTTTGAATACTGACTGATAACGGACTTAAAGGGAACCACAGAGTTTTTGTTACACGTTGTGTAGATAACAAGAGTATTAAAAACTAAAACTTCATTGATTATAAGCTGTGATGGTCTTTATAAAAATACCAGGTAATTCACGAAATTATTGAACTGTCATCGGTTCCCGATACTTGTGCTAATTTAAAATTATTCAGACATCCGAAAGTGGATGCAAAATATAATATAAAATATATATACAAATATAAAAATAAGTCAAGATAATAAAGGCGTTTATAAAGAGCATCGACTTATGATCATTCCTGACACATTATACAATACAAAGAAATCAAAATGCAAAAAGGATGTAAACCGTAATTAACACTGGAGTAACATAATCGCACTAATTTCGATTCCCATCCACAAGTCAATTTCAATTTCCGCTAAACATAAATTGTTGATTGTGTTGTGGCACGCACATATTACTATGTGGCAGTACTACTTTAGTGTCTAGGAGCACAGAATAAATACTAGTACAAGAACACGTGGTAGAACGCGTTTTACACGCGGTAGAGCCATGCTACAGTTACATTAGTAGTATAGTTGTAACACGAATGGGTCGGCTCGACCGGGGAAGGACCACGCTCTCACAGAATAGCAGCGTAAAATAGCAGCATAACCCTGCTGTGTTTCGTATGGTGAGTGTAGAGAACCGGATACCCTTTTTACTGGAAAAGAGGTATTCCATTTCCATCTTAGTCCTCACGGGTGACAACGCATCTGTATTTTGATTCTTTATCGAGGATAGATGTGGATGTCTATGGGTCACAGCAACCACTTACCATCAGGTGGACTGTGTGCTCGTTTGTCACCATATGCTATAAAAAAAAAAAACAAGGAGTCCGTCTGGGTAGGTACCACCGTTCACCTCTTTATGCTACCAAACAGTAGTGTGTGTGTGCCTGCACTGGTGTGTTCTATAGAGTTAGTCCTCAGGGGTAACAACCCAGCCTTCTTCATTTGAAGGTAGTTGCAGTTGTCCATAGGATGCAGTACTCACCATCCGATGAACTGAAAGTTAGTTTGTCATTTTAATTTTGTTAAAAAAAAAGTTGCCCCAAGGTTACTAGCCTTTTTTTTTACGGGGGGAAATCCTCATGGACTACCTCCGCCTGGGGAAAGGCGGAGGGGCGTGCCGGACTCTTACCGGCTAAAACCACCCCGTTGTCTCCTCACACGTGCGCGTGGGGCCGCGGGAATCCAAATTCTTCCGCAGCCCCACACTAGTGTTGGCCCGGTCTGTCCGGGCCTCGTCTCCTGCACGGGGTAGTGAGGTGTTCAACTACCCCGTGTATCGCCTCAGGGGCGCGCGCCGATACCCGCGCGCGCCTCCGCCTCGTGTCCATCGAGTAGGGGTGGCGGGGGCTTCCCCAAGTCCCTCGCCCCTGGACCCATTCATGGGGGTCGAAAAAGGGCGTTGTCCGCCCTTCTCCTGCGCCCGGTGCGCCTTCTGCGGGCAGGGAAGGAAGTCGAGATCTCCCTTTCCCGTTCCACAGTTTCCTTCTGCAACATCACGTCCTCGCAGAAGGACACCATCGCATCCCACGAATCTGCTCTACCGACCATCTTCCGCACTAAGGCCGGCAGCGACAAATCGCCTCCTACTTTATTTGTGAGGACACGGCGCTGCTCCTCCCAAGCTACACACTCGGCGAGCTTGTGTTGCGTCGTGTCCTCCCCGCAATGGACGCAGTGGTGGCACCGAGCGTCCGGCTCCCCGTCTATGCGGCACAGGTACTTGCCGAAGCAGCCATCCCCCGACAGCACTTGCGTCACCCTAAACGACAGGGAGCAAGGTTACTAGCCTTGGGCCATTTTTTTTTGTGTGCAGAGTGAAGTGAGACTCTGTATTATCTCAACGCTACATAACGTAAGAACGTCCACAACCCCATACCATCCCGTGGGTTTCATAAGAGACGACAAAGAGGAACTGAAACATGAGATGGGCAGCAGCATCCTCCTGATAAGAATATATCCGTGGCGCAGTGGCTTAGCAATCAGTTGTTGCGCTGTGGGCCGCGGGTTCGAATCTCGCACGGAACAAATATTTGTATGGCCTACAAATAATTGTTGTGTTTGTAAACTGCCTCCACGACACAGGAGAAAATCCTAGTGTGGGGGTAGCGTTTATTAAATGAAAAAAAAAAGAATAACAAATCTGTCGACCCAGCTCCCAAGCGTGGTGGATATGGAAAATATCCTTATGAGGACAATCTATGAGCTAAATCAAATAGTCCACTGCCTGACAGACACCGTTCAGCAGTGGACGATTTGACTTAGCTGTATGATGCCATCAAAAACATAACTTGTAAAAAAAATCAAGTCTCGCAACTCAGTTCTTCTACCGTAAAACGTTGTGAGATCCATGTAGTACCAAGTCGGTTAATTTATTCAGTCCCTACATGGATCTCACAACTTTTTACGGTAGAAGAACTGAGTTGCGAGACTTGGCTATGTTTTTGATGGCATCTCATTTCTTTTTGTAGATAGTTATATCTAGATACCTATCTACACCTATTATTCTATTATATTACACATATATAGGTACACTGTACCACATATATACGTGGTAGAGCCATGCTGCAGCTATATTAGTAGTATAGTTATAGCACGAATGGGTCGGCTCGACCGGGGAAGGACCACGCTCTCACAGAATACCAGCGAAAAATAGCAGTTTGACGCTGCTGTGTTTCGTATGGTGAGTGTAGAGAACCGGAGACGCTTTTTACTCGAAATTTCCATCTTAGTCCTCACGGGTGACAACGCATCTGCATTTTGATTCGCAAACGAAGATAGATGTAGATGTTTATGGGCCACAGCAAGCACTTACCATCGGGTGGACTGTGTGCTGCTCGTCACCCTATCCTATAAAAAAAAAAATGATTCATTCACTGCAAATGTAACTTTATAATCCTATATATTTATATGGGATTACAAAGTTTTTTATGCAGTTGGTGTATCTCGAAAACTGGAACGAAATCGCAAAATATTTTAGTTTTTCCTTGATTTATATACTAAACAATAACTATATTCCAAATTTGAAGCTTCTATGTCTGCTAGAAGCGCCTTAGAGTTTTAATGATCGGTGAGTGAGTGAGTGACAAAATTAAGAAACTTTGACTAGTTATAATTCTTAAACTACTGATTCAAATTTAATGAAATTTGAAATATATGGAGTTTATACAATGCTTATTTGGTTACTATAATAAAATTAAAATAAAATTCAGGCTTCTAGTGTTATCCACAACGAAGTTTTAGGGTTTCGAAAATGGCCTGAACTGCTTCGAGAAAAGGATGGTACATTTTAGCTCGACTTGGCAGATAAATAATTGATTTTTTTTTAGTTGTTCGTGTCCTGATTCATTTCCCTCTGTCGCCTCTAACGACACTCTGGATTCTCTTTCGCCGCCATTACATCGCGAAACAGTGTTTGATTACAGCAAAAAAAAAAACCAAGCTTCAAGCAGTGAATCTCTAAGCTTATGAGATGTATTTAATCCTACCATTATAGTCTCAATATCAGTATCGAGAGATAGCGGAGATCGTGACGCGGCGACTGCGACGCGCCTTATCGCCGCATCGGCTTCGTGGCCATCGTAAATAATGTGCAACTTTTCCCGCCACGCCCCCACCGTTGAGCGAACAAGAACGCTATGCAGTTGTCAATCTATAAGCGGGCAACACTTTATTTATGTAGACATTGACTTTGATTGTGTAAACTACGTGTATTAAAATTTACAGAAAATACTAATTACTTCATTATACATCTGGATCTGAGTCAGGGTCCTTCACTGCTGAGGCAGCTTAAGGTCAGTAAGCTATTGAAAGGGAATTTATCTCCGAGAAATCTTCATAGCCCAACGGCAATTAATAAAAGTGGCAAAGAGCCGAGTGTAAGCTCGAAGAACCGACAACCGATGGAATGGTTCACGTGAGGCAGCCTCAAACCGATAAGTGTGCAGGGCATCACACTGCTATATGGAGTAATGACCTGGTAAGCATGCACGGAGTTGATGAATGCAGATTGCTCAGAACCGGGAAATGTCAGAAAACATTTCTTAAGGGGGAGGAGGGGGAGCTATGATTAGCAGTGAACTTTTGAAGGGCTTTTAATCATGATGATGTTGATGATAATCACGTTATATGCCTATGTACTGTACCTCCCACGTGCCTAAGTGATCGGAAAGTGGTAACTATGTCGTGGTCCTGGTTTAAAACCCCAACTGGAGCCAATTTTTGTACAAAAACACAAATTGTTGATTGAATTAAACTACAAACAAATTGTTGGTTTTCGGTTCTGATGTGTTCTAGCTGTCTCCGTGTCCTACAAATCCAAATAAATCAGTAATAACTTAAAATATGTGTATCCTAGCTTACCATTGATTTATTTGCGTAAACGCAACGTAAACTAAAAAAGTCTAACGTGTAAATTAACAATATACAAAATTGTACTCAGCTACAATTTTGTATATTGTTAATTTGATATTAGTTTAATAAGAAATCATAACCACAAAATAAACATGCTCTTACAAATCATAAATCTAAATATGTTTTAATTTACACACTTCTATAATACAAATAGAAAAAAATCTCAGGCGATTCTCTTTTTTACAAAATTATTCCCAGGTGATCCTAAAGTTCATAGTATACTTTTACACTACTGAGATTTTTCACACGTGGCGGAGCCACGCTGCAGTTATATTATGGTTGTAACACGAATGGGTCGGCTCGACCGGAAAGAGACATTTATTTGGCCATTTCTTTACAAATTTTAGTGGACACTGGCAGCTCAATAAAACATTATAATTAGCATAAGTTATAACTAAAATTAATTACACACAAATAAGGAAAAATAAATCGTTTCGAATCACATCAGGTAGGTACAAAATAAATAAAAAAAAAAAGAGTAGCCAACCTGTCACAGAATAGCAGCTTAATGCTGCTGTGTTTTGTATGCTGAATGTAGGGAACCGGAGACCCTTTTTACTCGAAACAAGGCATTTCATCTTAGTCCTCTGGGCTGTAAAGTTGTTGCTGTGTAGTTCGATTAATTGAGGACAGATTTAGAATATCATTCAATTAACATCAAGTGGATTGTGTACTCGTTTGTAACCTTATTAAAAAAATGCAGACTAACAAGTTATTAAACTTTTTTCCACAATAAGCTATATATTTAGAGCCAAATTAAGTATAAAATTACATTATAGTTTTTAAAAAACATTTGTTTCATATTGTTTTACGAACTACATATATTCAAAGTTTAGAATACTGCAGTTTCTAGAGGACATTAAATTATTATACTTAAATATATTACACTTTAACATTTACAGAACCGGAATAATTAGAACCCACTCGAACGACTTGAGGCAGACATAAAACTTTCTAATACTTATTTTTTTCTAGTGTTTATATTGGGGCGCCTGCTATTCTATGTTCTCGAATCACAGTTGCAGTCTTTAGAATTTAACATAAATTAGACTAAGTATATACGTATAGTCCGTTACCGCTTAATATAACCTTAATATTGCATGATTATACACGAACCGTTAAACTAAAATCACAATGTACAAAATACAATAATACGACTTGCTTTTATGAATGTCAAAACGTTTTAACGGCGGTAGAGCCACGCGGCAGCTTTTGCTGTTGCACGTATGGGCCAGCTCGAGCCGGGTTACTACCACGACCTCACAGAATACCAGCGTGAAGTAGAAGCTCTGCTTCTGCGTTGCGTCTGGTGTCCGGAGGCACAATTCCCCTCTATTAACATGGTAGCGGAATTAAATCAAAGACTACCTCAGGAGGGTACCAGCACCCCTGGAGAATCCCTTGCTGAGCATCCACGACCATGTTACTCCACTCCTGAGCGTGGGTGCTCAGACTGCCCCGCGTATTGGGGGGGGGGGGGGGCAAAATTCAGCTCAAAACAATAACTGCTCGGGACAAACTGAGCAACAAGACCAAGGCTACAAGGCGACCCCGCCACGCTATCCGTGAATTTCTGCAATATCAGTGGACTTCACTTGAACCTAAACGCCATCCACTACCATCTCGAGACGGAGAAGCCGGCCTTGCTCTTTCTGACCGAGACGCAGGTGTCCTCTCCGGCTGATACTTCGTATCTCTTCTACCCGGGTTACAAATTGGAGCACTCCCTTGTGCCTCGGGCTGGAGTTTGCGTATACGTCGGAGAGGACATCTGTTCTCGACGCCTCGGCAGTCTTGATGGTTTGGAATTGTCCATCCTTTGGCTACGCGTAGACAGCGACGACCATCCCAGCGTCTACGGGTGCCTCTATAGGTCCCATAGTGGTAATGCCGAAACAGACTCACTCATTGACCACGTCCAAATGGCTACAGATTCCTTGCTACAACAGGTCCCATCCGCAGAGATCGTGAATCTTGGTGATTTTAACACCCATCACGCCGAATGGCTCGGTTCACGTTTAACCGATCATGCGGGGAGATCTGTTTATGACTTTGCCTTGGCATATGGTCTGACACAACTGGTTACTTCGCCTACGCGGATTCCAGATGTGGAGGATCATACACGTTCCCTGTTGGACCTTCTGCTGAACTCTCATCCGATCGGATATCAGGTTTCCGTCGATGCCCCTCACGGCTCTTCGGACCATTGTCTGATCCGGAGTGTGGTGCCCCTCACGCTCGCCTCGCGGTTGCGTTCTGCAGGTTGCCGCCGTGTTTGGCATTACAGGTCGGCGGATTGAGACGAAATGCGGTTTTTTTTTGCATCCTACCCATGGGGGCGGGTTTGCTTCTGGCCGGACGATTCCAGCGCTGTTGCTGACTCTGTCACTGATGTGGTGCTACAGGGAATGGAACTATTTATTCCTTCATCTGTGGTACCTATCGGAGGCAGATCTCGGCCTTGATTTGGTCGCTCCTGTAAGACTGTATTACGCAGTAATCAGGAGTGTTATCAGGCCTGGGTTGAGGCTTCGGCGGCTCGGGATGTAAACACCAGCATGCTAAAAAAGGAGTATAACTTCGCCTCCAGGTCCTTCAAAAAAGTTATTGCCAAGGCAAAGTCAGAGCACATAGGCAGAATTGGCGAGAAACTAATTCGTCTTCCTTCAGGAACCCGTCCATTTTGGTCTCTCGCCAAGGCTGTCCAAGGAAATTTCTGTATGCCACCACTACCATCTCTACGCAGGGAGGACGACTCACTGGCCCCCCTTTTAGGCTCCCTGTTTGCGTCCAACTCGACAACACGGAAACACACCGCCGACCATACCGCGGTGTGAGTGCTCCATGCCGGATGTGCGGTTCTCACAGCGCTCGGTTCGCAAAGAACTCCTCTCCCTGGACATCCACAAGTCGAGTGGGCCTGACGGAATTCCCCCAATTGTGCTGAGGACGTGTGCTCCGGAGTTGGCGCCGGTTCTAACGCGTGTTTTCCGGTTCTCCCACTCCCTAGGCGTAGTCCCAAAATCATGGAAGACAGCTTTTGTCCACCCGATCCCTAAAAAAGGCGACCGCTCAGACAGGCCTATCGCCATCACCTCCATGTTCTCTAAAATAATGGAATCCATTATAAACTGCCAGCTCATGCGGTACCTTGAGGATCACCAGCTGATTAGTGACCGCCAATACGGTTATCGTCGGCGTCGACCAGCTGGTGATCTTCTGGTCTACCTGACTCATAGATGGGCGGAGGCAGTAGAGTCCAAGGGGGAGGCAGTAGAGTCCAAGGAATAGTTTGGACATTGCGAAGGCCTTCGATCGGGTTTGGCACAAAGCGCTTCTTTCGAAGCTCACTTCCTATGGGCTTCCCGAGAAATTGTGGAATTGGATCACCAGCTTCCTTACAGATCGGAGTATCAAGGTCGTTGTAGATGGTGCATGCTCCGACTACAAGCCTATTAACGCTGGTGTTCCACAAGGCTGCGTGCTATCACCAACGCTATTTCTTCTGCATATCAATGATATGTTGCAAACCAGTAACATTCATTGCTATGCAGACGACAGCACTGGTGATGCTTTAAACACCGGCCGTGCCAATATTTCTCGGGAAAACGTCGTCGAGTACCGGAACGAGCTTGTGTATAAAATTGAGTCTTTGCTGAACAAAGTCTCGGATTGGGGGCGACTAAATCTAGTCCAGTTTAATCCTCAGAAGACACAAGTTTGCGCGTTTACCGCTAAATAGAGTCCCTTTGTCGTATTTTCTCAGTTTAAAGGCACTCCCCTTGTTGCCTCAGCCAGTATCGGAATTCTCGGCGTCGACATATCGAGTGACGAGCAGTTTCGTGGTCACTTGGAAAAGAAGGCCGAATTGGCCTCTAAAAAGCTTGGTGTGCTCAGCAGAGCGGGACAGTATTTCATGCCGGCACAACGCCTGCAATTTTACAAGGCCTAGATTCGGCCTCACATGGAATACTGTTCCCATCTCTGAGCTGGAGCTCACCAGTGCCAACTCCTTCCACTTGACCACATCCAGTGCAGAGCAGCTCGAATCCTCGACAACCGAGTCCTTTCCGATCGGCTCGATTCATTGGCCCTGCGAAGAGATGTTGCACCCCTTTGCATTTTCTTTCGCATCTGCAATGGGGAATGCTTTGAGGAATTGAACACATCGCGGCAAAATTCCCGATAACATCCACACCATCTGGATGCTTGGTGGTCCATCACTGTATGTTTCACTATGAGTTTTGTTCCGCGTACGATCTCTGTGTGGAATAGCTTACCACCGCCAATTTTTCCGAACCGTTACGACACAGGGACATTCAAGAAAAGAGCTTAGTCCTTTCTAAAAGGCCGGCAATGCAACTGCAATTACCCTCGTGTTGCAGTTGTTCATGGGCGGCGGTAGCACTTACCATCAAGTGAGCCGCATGCTCGATTGCCCCCTCTCCTATATAAAAAAGACATTATTAATTACATTAAGCATTATTTAATAGTAAATAAAATACTTATAAATTAAATACATAATATATTCTCTAGGTTAAATTTTGTAAAGTTTCTATAATGTATTTTCATGAATGATGATGAAAATACTTATAAATTAAATACATAATATATTCTCTAGGTTAAATTTTGTAAAGTTTCTATAATGAAGTTTCTATAACTCTAAATTTATTTTATTTATACAAAAGGCCAATTTTGATTTGAAAATTCCTCTCTACAGTTTTCTTATGCACAGCCACCTAGACGGTGCAGCGATCGGGCAAACCGCGGTAACACTCTATCGCAGTCGTGGCCGTGGCGCTGTTTTTGACTGAAAACCGTGCACGCGTTGTTCATGCTCAAAGTTGGGCCATTAAAAACGTTGTTGTTTTAAAAACAGTGCTTTTATTAATTTGATACCATAGAAATTGATATTACTTTAGTGTGATAAAGGCGTAAGAAAATCTCGCATCGCATTGTATCTTGTAATTGCTAGATGTAAATTATAATTAATAGAATCAGGCGTTACTTTGCGGAAATCCATTATATAAAAAAGCTTTTAGAAAAATTTACTTCGCAAATATCCGTGTAATAAAATAAAATGATGTGTCTTACCTAGTATGAAAAGCACCTCCCGCCCTTGCGTGCACTATCCCCGTCAAACAAACGTTTCATTTCGTTTGTTCACTGTCCCATTAAGTAAAGAAAATTATTTAAAAGAACTTAATATAATTTATCAAATAGCGGTCTCTAACGGTTCGGCAAAAAATCTCATTAACAATTTAAATTAAAAAGAAACAAAAGCATTTTGTTCGCAACTCTCTGTACGCGGTTCAACCTCAAAGTGTTCATCGATATTTGAGCAGTTTGACCTACTTAGGCCCCATATCTGAAAAAGTAGCTAATACTCTTCGACAAAACGGCGTTTATGTGGCGTTCAAAACAAACAATTCTCTTAGAAATATCTGTAATAATAAAGATAAGTTGGATATTCGTCAAAAGTCAGGTGTTGTAAAAACTTGTTTGTGACGAATGCCACGCCGTTTACGTGGGTCAGACTGGTCGCAATTTCGAGACACGTTATAAAGAGCATTTAGCCGCCTATAGGAATTGCAATCCCGATAAATCCCATTTTGCCAAACATCTTTTGGACTGAGCTAGCCAACGAGCACTCCTTTAAAGTCTTACATACGTGTAATAAAGGGCTGCGGCTGTGTGTGCTGGAACAGTTAGAGATATTAAAAAGTAATAATAATACCGTTGCATTGCTGAATTAACAAACAAATGTTACTAACTCACCTCTCTTAAATATCTTTAAGCCTGCTCTCTAATAATAGAGAGCCACGCAATATGGTCGTTTGTCACCCTCACGGTGATCGGCGATTGGTTGCGTGGTTGGAGGGTGGGCGTTGCGCGGCGGTTTGTTTTTAATTTTACAAACGGCTGCGTAAGTCCAGCGGTGATTAGTCGCATGTTGTTTTATGGCATGACGCAGTCGCTCGCTCCTTAAGTAGAGAGCGGTTGCGTCATCGGTCTATATAAAAGGCACTTGTTTTGGCTCGCTGCTCACTTAGCGGTTAGCCACTGTAGAGTCTATATCACCTGAGGATGCCTCATGTAGAGGCGAAACACGTGTCGTATTATCGTCAGTGGTGTGTCTTGCCTTGTCTAGTGGTGTTGGGAGTTGCGGTGCTGGGATTAGTGGTGACGGCGATAGTGCATGCAATTGAGGGAGGGCGGAAGGTGCTCGTCATACTAGGTAAGACACATCATTTTATTTTATAACGCGGATATTTGCGAAGTAAATTTTTCTAAAAGCTTTTATAGATGTAATTTTACACATATCAACGACAGGGTACATCGTCAAAGGTCTAAGATATTCTAGTAAAGGAATCAATAGGAATTTATTCAGTAGCGACACTGAATGCCTCAAGGCATTAAGCTCGCTCTTCGTATTATTTTATATTAAGGAATGCAATAAAGAATAAATAAATAAATAAAATGAAATGACACAACTCAACAAACAAAGAATTTCAATTGAATTTCAGCAATAATTTAAGATCAGATAATGATTTTGCAACGGCTTTTGAAAAATATTTCACTAACATACCGATTTTGACTATAGTCACCGAATTCTTCCCGTACTGTCGGCGAGCCATTATATAAATAAAATGTAAATCACTATACAAAAAAAATTGCATTGCATAAAATAAGTCAGAAGCGAAATATTTCAAAGCTATTAATTTGTAAAAAAAAAAAAGCGCATCTATGCGGGATTTCGGTTAAATTTATTGGGTTCCATATATTCCATTCCTATAACTTTAAGAAATTTATTTTAGATCAAATTATTTAATAAGTATTTTTTTAATTAGAAATTGCTTCAGAACAGTTAGTTTGGTTTTACAAGTTTTCGCTATACAACTGACGCCGGTGTTGAAATTATTAAAAATATTTTCTGTGCATAGGAAAGCTCAGAAGATGCTTTACCAGTATTTTTGACCTTTACAAGATTTATCGACGTTAATCAGCATTAGCATGATGGAAATATAAATTAATTTTTACATAATGTCGTATGGAATCTTGCTACGCGGTGATGTGACTACCATAGGAGCAATTTATAACCTTGGTATTTTACAGAAAATTAATATTATTAATATATACGAAAATTTAATGCATGTATAAAAAACTAATATAATGTAAAAAAATAGTGATGTGTAGTGTAATGATAAATACTAGGAAAAAGCATAGGCTAGTAATAACAGTTACTAGACTCTAAAGATTAAGTAATTCCTTTATGGGGCAAAGTATATGAAAAAATGCAGGACCTATCTACCAGAAAGCTTCAAAATTTAAGTAAGCAAAAATTGTTTAATAAGTGTTTTCTTCTATTAAATATATAAATGATATAATCTTTAGGAACGAGATAACCGTTAGCGTGTTGTTTCTAAATGTTTTCATATTTAATGCTACGAGTACAACATATTATAAAGTAAATCACTATTTAAAAAGTCCCGCTAGGTTTCTTGCTTAATCTTACCCGGACTACTATTTTATTCCCAACCAGTGGTAAACGTATTAGTAATTTTCAGTAAGTATTTTTGCGATCTAAATATATTGAATAAAAATTATTCCTTTATAAAAAATTCTGATCTTATTATGGCCATACTCTAACCCTTACAATACTAGCCACAGGGCTACGTAGCCCAAGCAGGGCGTCCCAACTGAATGTGGTAATGTTTACACGAGTCTCCGACCAATAGCCGCCGGCTAAGAGCAAAATAATTCTACGCGCATAGCCAATTTATAGCAACTAACATATTAGATAAATATAGTTACCAACATACTAAAGTTAATAGAGCTTTGCACAACGAGAAAATTCATATTGTCTTCATCTTAAATTATGCGACACTTAGTAATAAATAAAACCGCTCATCATCGTATTTGGCTAAAAAACAGCATAGGTAATATTAATTGAAATTTATACATGCAATTCAAAATATATGTGTATCTTAAGCCGTAAACAGTTTTCACAGTCAAGTACATAACATTATTTCTTAGTTGAGTAAGCAAATAACAAGTAACAAATGTAAATCCAATAAAAAAGATTGTTTTCAAAAATTAGTATTAGTTTTTGTCTGTAGATTAAGTTATACTTAACCTAAATGTGTAGAAAATGTTTAACTGACTATCACTCAGATTAATAATTTTTTTTTATTTTCTTTTCCCTCACGCTCATTGTCCGATGGGACGTAAATCCGACACGACCGAAGAGAAATCAGGATAAGCAACTATACGTGTTTTCCGAGGCATGGTATGAATCACTGCCAATTTTCTAACACTGGGCTTATTCTGAAAATGTCTTGACACAAAAATTCAATAACTGATTTTGGCTCGATCCAGAACTGGGACCCGGGATCACATGATCAGTAGTCGCGCTTGCGACCACTAGACTAACAAAGTGGCAGTTGACCACTTATAATATTGCATTATTAATCCTCTAATAGATTATTGACAGTTTTCCTTAGAATACAACATTAGTTTATTAATAACACTAAACAATAATGTTTTCATTTTTAAGACCATCTTGTAAATTTTTATTCATCTGGATACAAAAGTACAATAGAATATAGGAAACACTTTATCATTCACACCATCATTAATGAATAAATTAAATAACAATAAACCAAAACGAAAGCCATAAGGAACATTAGAAGAAATAGGCATGAAGGTGGATATAAAACTCTTAACAGTTACTGTCTGAGAATGGATTTGTAAATAAGACTTAACTTACCTTAGGGGATCTTCGTGTACACTCATTTGCGTATGATTATTGATTGATAAAAAATGAGAAATTTCGATAAAACCTTTTTAGTAATCTGTGTACACTACACTGCATCTACTTGAAAGCTGTTCATAGTCTGTAATGCAATATTAAGGCCTTAACAGTGGTTGCAATACCTAAACCGTGGATATTTAAGTAAAAAAATCTCAATAACTGTTCATTTAATTCACAAAGACAAAATACAGGGTAACAGAACAGGATTTAGGTTTACTAAACTAGCTAGCAAACTTAGTTCTGGAGCATATGCTGTAAAAAAGATTAGATGCCTTACATGTGTTGAAACAGCTAGATTAGCTTATTTTAGTTATTTCCATAGCGTAATGTCATTTGGAATCTTGCTATGGGGTAATGCAAAATTTACGAGAAATTAATGTATGTACTCAAAAACAAAAATAGTTTTATTAAAAATAGTAATGAGCCGCTCGCGTCTGTAGGCTTCGACCACCTAATCCTAGGCCCACCCTACACGTGTCCCCCGGGTGGTGCTGAACGAGCGACAAAGCCGACAAAGCCGATAGGATAGACTCGGCTTCTCGCCCTATAGTAGCGGCGTAAAATCTACCACCCCTTAGTTCGCACCATGAGACAAGAAATAAAAGAAATGGCCCCGAGTCCCCGACGCCCCTTTAATGGGGCTGGGGTGCGAAGAATCTCCGGGAGGAAAACCGGCGACGAGGTTCGCCACCCGTCACGTCCTGTCACCCGGAGGGGCGAAAAGTGGATTGCTGAGGCCTGTCTGGCTACGCTGAATATATGTGGAGCAATTAATGATAAGATGGATGAAATATGCGAAATGATGAATAATAGAGGAATAGATGTGTTATGTGTAAACGAGACGAAACGAAAGGGAAGAGATGTCACTACACATGGCATGTATACCGCTTACTGGTCTGGTGTAGACGAGACCGAGCGGGCATGCCAGTCGGTGTCATCCTTTCAGAAAGAATGGGTCAATGTGTGAAAGAGTATGAATGTGTAAGCCCAAGGCTGCTGTGGGTACGAATGAAAGTGGGCTTAAAGAAGTTGTTTGTGCTAGGGGTGTACGCCCCAGATATATCTAAGCCCACTTATATCCGAGAGCAGTTTTGGGACATGGTAAGGCTGGTGTTGATGAAATGTAAGGAAAATGAAAATATTATTATGTTAGGAGATTTTAATGGAAGGGTTGGTGTGAAGAGGTCTGGTTATGAAAGGATATTAGGAACGTTTGGCGATGAAAGAATAAATGAGAATGGTGAAGACCTCCTCACCGTATATGTGGAAAATAATCTTTTTGTGGCGAACACTTTCTTTCGCTATAAGAGGATTCACATGTATTAATTCATAGTTGTGGATGAAAGAATGAGGAGCGCAGTGGTAGATACAAGGGTTTACCGGGGGTCCAATGTAGGGACGGATCATTACTTGGTCTTATGCCGAATTAATGGTCTATTCAGGTGTGGGCGGCATCGGACATCTGTGTCTACCACTGCGTTACAGCGTATGAGAATAGAGAGGTTGCAAGATGAAGGTGTAAAAGAGAAGTATAAATGCAGACTGAGGGAAAATATAAGTGTGTTGAATGAATTATGTATGAATGATTTAGACTTGAAGAAACAGCCACCGAAGTATGTGGTGTAAGTAAGAGAAAGAATGAAAGGGACAGTAATACGCTGTGGTGGGATGATGAGGTACGGATGGAAGTTGAAGCAAAGAAAAAAGCATGGCTAGATTTACTAGCTGGGAATTCTGGCGGTATGAATGATGAGATTGAAAGAAAAAAGGCAGACTTTAGACGTATAAATAAGAGAGTAAAAGAAGTTGTTGAAAGGAAAAAACAAGAATGGATAGATAATACTGATAGAAGGATATCTGATAACTTCCAGGAAAATATTAAAATATTTTCTGGAAGCTCATAAGAACTGCCAGGGGAAATTCAAAACAGCCTAGAATGAATGCTATACGAGACGAGAATGGCTGCATGCTGAATAATGAAGTTTCGAATTTAAAGAGATGGAAGGAATACTTTGAAAGCGTGCTTAAGAGTGAAGAGTCGTCTGAAGTAAGTGAAATAGAAATTCCGGAAGAAGTGGAGAGAGGTAGGGAGATAAGTGTAGATGAAATAATGATAGCAATGAAAAGCATGAACGCAGGTAAGGCAGCCGGATATGATAGAATATCACTCGAAATGCTAAGGGCTGGAGAGGGTGTGGTTGCAGGCCTGCTGTGCACCTTGTGTTATTTATGTTGGGAATTAAAGCGGGTACCGGAAGACTAGTGCAAAGCCGTTATAGTCCCAATATATAAGGGATAGGGCTCGCAGCAGGACTGTAAAAACTGCCGTGGTATCAGCTTGCTTAGCATTGTGGGTAAACTGCATGCTAAGGTGTTAATTGAAAGAGTTATGGAAGAAACTGGTGGAAAAATTTGGGATGTGCAAGCTGGATTTAGAAAGGGGATGGGGTGTACGGATCAAGTATTTTCCATGCGCATGATTGTGGAGAAGTTTTGAGAGTGGACAGGAATGTGTTATGGCAAACACTGAACTCATTTGGGTTGAGCGCTGGCTTGATACAGGCATTAAGGTCTCTTTATAGGGACTCTAGTGCTTGTGTCAGGATCAACGGGGTCTACTCGGACTGGTTTGGCATCCATAAAGATGTCAGACAGGGTGTGTGTGGCTTCCCCGTGGCTGTTTAACCTATTTATGGACAGTTGTTTGCAAACTTTGAAAGTTGAAGAATGTGGGTTGAGAATGGGTGAGTTAACCGTCAAATGCCTTTTGTACGCCGATGATCAAGTCATATTTGCATCGTCGGCGGCCGAGTTGCAAATGATGGTTACTTTAATGAACTGGTCATTGAAAGAAAGGGGTATGAAAGTGAACGCAAGTAAGACGAAAGTGAAGGTTTTTGAAAGAGAAGAAAGTAAAACGTTATGTGAAATAAGAATAGAAGGGGAGTTGATTGAGCAAGTGGATGAGTTTGTATATTTGGGATGTTTATTTAGCAGGGATGGTAGATATGACAAGGATATAGAACGACGAGTGAACGCAGGAAATAGAGTGAATAGGGCTCTACACGGTATTATGAGGAGTCAGAATGTGTCAAATAAGGCACGTATGGCAATTTATAATGCTGTGTTAGTCCCTACTTTAATGTATGGTAGTGAAAGTTGGGTCTGGCAGAAGAAGCATGAGAGTAGAATAAATGCTGTAGAAAGATTAAGCCCTAGCATACTCCTTAAAGACCGCAGTCTTTAAGGAGTATGCTAGGGCTTAATCTGAATGACAGGGTGAGAAATATAAGATATAAGAGAAATATAAGAGAAAAGTGTGGTTTGCAATATGACGTTGTGACAAGGATTAAGAAAGGAATGCTTTGGTGGTTTGGTCATGTAGAAAGAATGAACGAGGAAAGAGTGACAAAGCAAATTTATGTTGCAGACGTGAACGGCAGGGTCAGGAAAGGACGCCCTAGACGAAGGTTTATCGACCAAATCGGAGATACATTAAAAATGGACCAGATTAGGAGTAGCCTTAACCGACGAGCATATATGCGTAGATATATGGATGTTAAGGTGGCGAGAGAGGTGTGTCAGGATCGCGCCAAATGGAAGTCCGTAGTCTCTGCCTACCCCTCTGGGTGACAGGCGTGAGTGTTTGCTTGTTGTTTGCTTAAAAATAGTGATGTACATTCTGTAAATACAGGAATAAGCACAAGTTAGTTATACCATTTACTCGGCTCCAATAAATATCCAATATATAAACAATAAATAATAAGAGTCAGTAACGCCTTCATGGGGCAATGTATACTCTTTTACAATAAAGTCCGAGAAAATATGCAGACCTTTTCTATCAAAAGTTTCAAATTACTTATTAAGCAAAAATTATCTAGTAAGGTCATTATCAGTCATATAAGACTAAAGAGTACATGACTTATAATGACCCCTGGAAATTAGGTGATTGCTACCAAGCTGTTTCTAAATGTTTTTTTGCAATTGTATTTAATATCTTTATATATAAAAATTACATGTCACGTTGTTTGTCCGCGATGGACTCCTAAACTACTGAACTGATTTCAATGAAATTTTGCACACTGTGTGCATTTTGGTCCAACTTGAGAGATATAATTTTTATCCCTATAAATGACCCTCAAAAATTTTTATAGCGAATTTAAGGATTTTTATAGGAAGGGTCGTTGGAAAGGGCAGAACAACGTCTGCCTGGCGAGCTAGTTATATCATAAATTGTGCTTTTTAAAAAAAAGTTTCGCTGGGTTTCTTGCTGGTTCTTCCCAGGACGGAGGTTTTTTTGCGAACCAGTGGTAAAAGTAAAAAACGACGTATTATGTATTGTAATCTATATTGAATAAAAATGATTCTATTCTATTCTATACCTGATGTACCGCGTTATTAACTTTGAGGCCGTTCCTCGTCACTGATCTGGATATGTTATATATGGCAAATATACACTGTTTACATATATTCGAGTAGCAACTTCATAATATCAAACATCCTGTCCGACGACTTCACACAAGATGGATACGAGAGGCCCAGCCATGTACTTTTTATATATGAAGCCAATGTTCAGAAGTTGACTTGAAGTTAATTGTAATGATGTGATGTAGATAGAATTCTTAAAGAAATAGTCACTAACTTCCAAATGTGATAAAAATTCTGTGTTTCGTATAGACAATGAAAAAACTATGACAAAAAGATAATTGTGGCAAGTGTTCAGTTCAAAGGTATGTTTTTTCAATGAAAATCCAATAAAAAAATTTAATATATATAATATATTAAATATATATAATTTTATATATACATATATCCTATCTATCTGCATCTTACATTTAGAAATCTGTGTGAATTTTTCACATTGTATAATATGGCACTTATTATTCTCACGGAATCATTTTGACGAAATATGCTTGGACGCACTTATAAATATTCATGGAGCTAGACTAGACGATGCTCTATTACGGCGGGTGTGTAGTGACCTTCTGCGTTGAATCAAGTCTATACCTGATTGTCCAGTGTTGAGGCGCTAGATTAGACAGTCTGAGTCTAGATGGCCTTTAAGTGTTCACACACTAAAATACTCTATTCAATATTACCTTTATACACATTTATATTTTAATAAATACATTGTATGGCGTAATAATTACTATTAAGTCTTTTTCTGCCTTGTATCCTTATTACCTCTTTGTTATGGTTTTAGATCTGGATTAAAACAAATTAGGATCTGTTTATTAGTTTTATTTTAGATATTCCGTAAATTTTAACGTTCCGACCTTGATATAAGATATTGATTTTCTTGAAAGTGAACGGTTGCTCGTTTTTTTTTTCATTTTTTAAATTCCGCCATTTTATTTTAAGTTCTGTGAGTCAAATAAGCAAAAACTACCCTTATTCATATGTATTGTACGTAAACTTTGCCTACGTTATTAGATGATAAAATAGAACGAGAATATTTACAAGCAATCAAGCAAGCAAACTGCAAATTTTGCACCCCCAAACACTCTTGATACCTTCATGAGACAATCACAACCCCCGCTTTGTATGTAACAGTTTAGACAGAATTATATGTACAAAACAGTTTATGTAATAATGAATAAAGTCTAACGATAAATAAAAATATAAATAGCTAAGTTTATAAGGTTGGTCTTTAACTTATACAAGAACGACAATTTTCTTTCTTAAAATCGACCCGGTAATTTAAAACTTCTTACACTAACTTAACTTTAAACTCTGTACATATACGTGATTTGCACACGAACATAAAGACAGACGAAGGGGCAAAGGGAAAAGAGAGCTAATTGTGCATCCTACTTATTCAAGTCTTTCAGAAAAAATCAATGTATGAAGTCATTTTATTACTGTTCACAGAAGTTCTTATTTTTACAATTACAATAAAAATAATAAAGTCTACAATTAATACATAGCATGATATTATACCGGGATCGTACTTTGTGGCAATCCTTGAGGGAGGCTTATGTTCAATAGTGGACTTGTAAAGGGCTGTAATGATCATGATGATGTTGATATAATAGTTTCGGAAATAAGCTATGCGTTAGACAATAATGTATAATTTGTTTAAGAAACTGCAGTTATTCTAATTGTTAAATTAAAATTAATTTTATTTTTAGAAGACGCCTTGAGCGTCACTTATTCAAAGCCAAGTGCATAAACTTTATGACAGCATAAACGAAGTAAAAATATTAATTTATTTCGTACTTTAAATTTAAATTTAATTTTTTGAATTGCAATTTTGAAAATGTATTGCAAGTTTGAATTAATGCTATATGGATTAATTTAAAAATATTTTATACTATTTTAGTGCTTTAATTACTTATATTATATATACTATACAAGTTAGCAACAGTAGTAAGTGGCTACAACCAACTCAAACAAGGAAGGTCGTTTCGAACTATTGCATTATTAATTTTTATATCATATAATAGTTCTTTTGACACCTAGACATAGCTTCAAAAGAAATTATCCCAACCCCAATAACCTCTATATCATCCCGTGCGTGTCACAACAGCCGACAGAGGGAAACTGAAACAAAAAATTGGCATCAGCATCTCCGTGATAATAGCTCAAATAATGAATAACTGAGGTAGCCAACGTCTACCAAACGTGTCAATTAGGGTAAACGTTTCCTAATAAGACAATCTACAGATGGTACGCCCATCTGGCCTTTTTAAGGTAAGTTTCATCAAGGTAAGCACGCGGTGGAATTTCGGAATAACGTGATTAGTGATTCACCGTATGTGTGGAAAAGAGTATTTTTGTGGCCAATACTTTTTTTCGTCATAAGAAGATTCACACGTATACATGGGAAAGAGGTGATGATAGAAGCATGATAGATTTCATTTGTTGATGAAAGAATGAGGAGCGCGGTGGTAGATACAAGGGTTTACCGGGGGTCTAACGTAGGGACGGACCATTACTTGGTCTTATGCCGAATTAATGGTCTTTTCAGACGTTGAAGGCATCGGACGTCTGTGTCTACTACTGCGTTACAGCGTATAAGAACAGAGAGGTTCCAAGATGAAAGTGTGAAAGAGAAGTTCAAATGTAGATTGAGAGAAAACATAAATGGTATGGCTGAATTGTGTATGAATAATTAAGACTTGGAGACTGTGTGGTATAACGTCAAGAATGGTTTGGTGGATGCAGCTACTGAAGTATGTGGTGTAAGTAAGAGAACGAATGAAAGGAAAAATAACACGCTATGGTGGGATGATGAGGTACAGATGGAAGTTGAAGCAAAGAAGAAAGCATGGCTAGATTTACCAGCAACCAAGGCTAGTAATTCTAGCGGTATGAATGATGATATTGAAAGGAAAAAGGCAGTGTTTAGACATCTAAATAAGAGAGTAAAAGAAGTTGTTGAAAGGAAAAAGGCAGTGTTTAGACATCTAAATAAGAGAGTAAAAGAAGTTGTTGAAAGGAAAAAGCAAGAAAGAACGGATAAGAATGATAGGAGAATATCGGATAACTTCCAGGCAAACATTAAAATGTTCTGGAAACTCGTAAGAACTGCCAGGGGACATTCAAAACAGCCTAGAATGAATGCTATACGATACCAGAATGGCTGTATTCTGAATGACGAGGTTTTGAGTTTAAGGAGATGGAAGGAATACTTTGAAAGCGTATTTATGAGAATTAAATGAAATAGAAATTCCGAAAGAAGAGGAAATAGATAGAGACATAAGTATAGATGAAATAATGAATGCAATGAAAAGTATGAAAGCAGGTAACGCAGCCGGATATGATAGAGTATCTCTCGAAATGCTAAGGGCTGGAGAAGGAGTAGTGGTAGACCTGCTGTACACTTTGTTCAATTTAAGTTGGGAACTTAAGCGGGTACCGGTAGACTGGTGCAAAGCCGTAATAGTCCCAATATATAAAGGAAAAAGATCACAGCAGGACTGTAAAAACTACCGTGGTATCAGCCTTCTTAGCATTGTGGGAAAACTGTATGCTAAGGTACTAATTGAAAGATAATTAATAGAATCAGGCGTTACTTTGCGGAAATCCATTATATAAAAGCTTTTACAAAAATTTACTTCGCAAATATCCGCGTTATAAAATAAAATGATGTGTCTTACCTAGTATGAAGAAGCACCTCCCGCCCTCCCTCAATTGCGTGCACTATCCCCGTCAACTATCCGCTAAACGCTAAACCGCTAAACGGTTAGCCACCGTAGAGTCTATATCACCTGAGGATGCCTCGTGTAGAGGCGAAACACGTGTCGTATTATCGTCAGTGGTGTGTCTTGCCTAGTGTAGTGGTGTTGGGAGTAGCGGTGCTGGGATTAGTGATGACGGGGATAGTGCACGCAATTGAGGGAGGGCGGGAGGTGCTTCTTCATACTAGGTAAGACACATCATTATATTTTATAACGCGGATATTTGCGAAGTAAATTTTTGTAAAAGCTTTTATCTAATTGAAAGAGTTATGAAAGAAACTGATGGAAAAGACAGGGGGAGGAATTGTTTGATAAGAGAAGATTGTGGTATGCAAGATGATGTTGTGACCTGGATTAAGAGAGGAATGCTTCGGTGGTTTAGTCATGTAGAAAGAATGAATGAGGAAAGAGTGACAATGCAAATTTATGTTGCAGATGTGAACGGCAGAGTCGGGAAGAGACGCCCTAGGCCTAGGCGAAAGTTTATCGACCAAATTGGCGATATATTAAAAATGGGCTAAATCAAAAGTAACGTTAACCGACGAGCGTGTATGCGTAGGTATAAGGATGTGGAGGAAGCGAGAGAGGTGTGTCAGGATCGTGCCAAATGGAAGTGAGTGTTTATGTGATCTTTAGACAATCCCCATAGGAATAATTGTTGGACAGTAAGATCGGGTGACCGAGCAGGCCAAGTGAAGTCTCCAAAACGAGATATAATACGAACATTTCGCAAAGAACGGTATTTGCGCGCGATATGGCCTGTTGTTCCACCCTTTTTAAAAATAAAAGGCCTTCCGATCCATGACAAGCCGTCAAACATGCCAAGCAAAGTTTCAACATAGTGAATATAGTGATGACAATATTCTGAATTAGAAAAAGCATTCCCTCCTCCCTTAGCCCCTCTGTCATACAAGCTACTGCGAGTGTTCAACTTTTAAGGTTAATGTGTATGTTGGTTCCACACCGTCCTGTTATTGCAAATACTTTTTAAAAAGAACGATATAAAATGTAAAATTGACTATTATAATATATATAATATTTATATAAAGGTATTTAAAAACCATAGTTATTGATTTCCTTTACCTCATCGGTGTAAAGATAATTGCAGTTTTTTTTTTAAAATAAATATCCATTTTAAAAACTATACTAGGTTCAGCTCAAGTGTCGCTTTCTTGTAAAACGCTCCCAATTTGAAAGATTTTACTATATTTTATCTTAACTCTAAATAGCAGTTTATATAGATATGCAAATACCGGTATCTTTAGATTACACACACACTAGTTCTTATACTCACAATATAATTTATATTACACTAAATAATCAACCTAATTATATAACAACAAGCCGCTGTTACCGCTTAGTGGCGATGTAAGAATATCTACTAACCCATATCATCCCGTCGTAAGAGTCACAGATGGAAACAAATCAGGAGATGGGCAGCAGCGTCTTCCCAATAAAGACTAAAAATAAATATAAACTGCGATTGCGATCCCACTTGCCAAGTTTCGCAACTATAGCAAATATCCCCCCTATGATGCAATCTATGGGTGAGCCCTATGAACAGCAGTGGACTTGATAGGCTGTAACGGTATAAATCAGTTAATAGTTACTATAAATAAAATAATCAGTAGTTTTAACCTTATACAAAAATGATGTGTATATTACAACTTAAAAGTAAAAAGTAATTAGTAAACAATTTATGCTTTTCTGACAGATGAATGGTGATTTAAATAACATTTATATCTATTCAAAATTACCGATACCGATACCAATACGATAGTATTATATCTGCGCTCACCAATCCGCTAGGTAAATCTTTAAACTTATACAGTTGAAGCATTCTTGCTTTTATATAGTGTATGTATTGCATTCATAAAAATAATAATGAAAACAGTTTAGCACAATATTAGATTTCTAGAAGGTGATTATTAATAAGACTTTGCCGTAGTAACGCATTCGTAAGTTAGAAATTCTTCAATTGGTTTATTTTAACACTTTAACACTTGATGTAAGACAAGGCACCACGCAATATTTTTTCTAGTATTATCATTACAAGCAGATGTTATTAAAGGCCACTGAACTAGTCATAACAGCATGCAACGGTTTTATGTGCGTTTTCAATGTTTCAATTATGACCCTACAGTCCATAGTAAATCCTTATAAGGTGGACGTGAGATGTTTGGTCATTAAAATACGTCAGTCCTTACAAAATTATTACATAAATGAAAAGGGCAGGATTTTACTTCTTTAACTATACTACTTACTATACGTTATAACAGTTAATTATTTAATAACTTAGTATACGAGATTTACGTTTCACATGCCCAAGCCGATAGTATTTTTTTTTATTAATTATTAGGTGTAAGAACTGCTATTCTTTCTGCCTAGGGGTTCGTCTGGGTAGGTACCATACTCTCAACTATTTTTGCCGCCAAGCGACAGTGCGTGCACTGCTGTGTTGCACTCTGAATGATTTAGAGAACCAGTATAAATACAGGATATGAGGCAATTCATCTGGGTCCTCAACTGGGTTAAAAGGGTTAACTCTTTGTTTGCGGGTGTTCATGGACTATAGTAGCCATTTAATATCAGAAGAAATGCAATTTTATGGAAAACTAGCGATCTACCCCGGCTTCGAAATGATACTGGATCTCGACAACAGCGCCACCTATCGGGTCCAAATTTAAACCATCTAGGGAAGTATCCATTTAAACACACGAAAAAAATTCATCAAAATCGGTCGAGCCGTTTTTGAGTTTTAGCGATACTAACACAATTGATTGGTATGGAACATAATATTGATGATTATGAACACATATCTGATTTTAAAAAATCTGCTTCATACTTTATCTGTAGCTGAAAATTTTCTTTATCCTGCGAATTTAGGAACTTAAAAAAATACTGTATAATATAATATTTTTTTTGCGAAATGTAATTTAATTAAAAAAATTTAAAAATAACAACATATTCGTAAGCCAAAGCTAAAATGTTTTGTAACTAAATAAAACTATAAAATAAATAATGATTTCTTGTATTTACGCGATTGTATAATTATATAATTGTATAATTACACATTGAATGAAACTACTTTTATGGATTTTATCGCGTTTAATTTAATAAATTTTAATTCCCGATGTTTCGGGGGTTTTCCAGTACCCATGGTCAGGGGGGACTGCCGTTATTGAGGTCCCGATGTCAGAATTAACCCGGAGTACCTTTAGCTTTTTTAATCGTTAGTTTTAGTTCGATCTAGAACTTACTGTGTCTTAAAGTTTGCAGTGGCATGCTTGGGTTTGGTTTTAGAGACCACATTTGTACACTCCTGCATCTTATAGCGGGATATTACACTTGACGGAAGCTAACAACTGACTAATCTTCTTCGGCAGCTTGTAGAATATAGTATAAAAGCTCGCTTCAAGATGTAGCCAATCTTGTCTGTGACACCTCTGACATATGGAAGTACAGCAAGCACACGCTCGACTGTGACCGGTTTCACTCGGTCACTGAGATGTAGGCGCGGGACCCGAAGCTTGTTGCCGTGTAGAACTAGAACCTGCTTGACGTACTAAAGCTCGGCGGCCATGTGTTTGCTGTTGTTACAGATCCCTCGTGCTCTCTGTAACAAAGATTTGCCCACGGTATCTAACTGTGAAAGATGATGGTGAAGATTCACCGTTTAAATATCGATTCGTATGGGTCTTTTGTCTATTCACAGTGTGACCTATGAGTTTGTTAGGATTTCGGATGACTAACACATCTAGGAAGGCTAAAGAGTTATTTGCTAAAAATGTAAAAATCTAAAACTGCAGTCACTTTGTCTGATGGTAAAATTGTAAAAGTATCGTCTACGTACCGCTTGCAGAACCTTGGAGTTACAAGTGCGGTAAGGAGGGCTCCTCAAAGTCCACTATGAATATATCGGAGACCATGGGAGATAAAGGTGAGCCCATCGTAACACCATTAACTTGCTAGTAAAACTCTTCCTTCCACAATAGATAGCCAGATTTAAGGCAATGTCTGAGTAATACTGCATATTCTGATTTACATGTTGTTTTCCTCTAGTTTCCTAGTTAAAATTGAGATGCAGTCTTCAACAGGTAGGTATGTTAATAGAGACTGAACATCAAAACTGACATCTAAAAGATGCAGGAGTGTACACGCTTCATTGTGAGTAAGGTCTCTCAAACATAGGGTAAACAAAAAGATCTATAAAAACCCGCGTAAAGTAACATATAGCTGACGTGAAACACTGACGCTCCGGGAAGTCTGCAGTTTGTGCTCATATCCTAGACCCCCCCCCCCCATTACATTAGATTTGATAGACCACTCAAATCCTCGCGATGTAACGTCGATTCCTGACTAGGATGATACGTGAGGTTATTGAAATTAAAATACAATTTCAATAGAAAAGGAGACTGGCACCTGTTTCGTATAGTACACAGTAAGTTCATTTTGCGTAGATCGGAACAAAAGTAACAATTACAAAAGCTGAAGTTACTCCGGGTTAATTCTGGTATCGGGACCTCAATCACCTCTGTCCCCCATCACAATGGTTGCTGGAAAGCACCCAAAATGTCGGGAATTCAAATTAAGTTAGTTCACGCGGTAAAGTCGGTAAAAGTAGTTTTATTTAATCTATAAAATAAAACTATAATTAGCCTAACTCTATTAAACTAATATGTAAAGCTGTAAAACGGGCGGTGAGATTACAGCGGTGCTTCCAACTTGCGCTTCTTGCGTCAGATCTAACTCCTAGGACAGGTGCCTCTGCAGATCTGGTTACACCTTTTGGAGTAAAATCTAGCCTTATTTTGTTTATCTTAGTTCTCAGAGGTGACTACGCATCTGCATTTTAATTCTTAAGCGAGGATAGATGTAAATGTCTATGAGCCACAGCACCCACTTACCATCAGGTGGACCTTTTATCACCCTTATTGTATAAACTTTGGTGGTAAAAAATACTTTTTTTTCAGTAAATCCAACTCGTGATAAACCAACATATAAAATACTCTTATCATTCTCTTATCAATATTCGTCCTTAGGACTTATTAATAGTCAGCGCAAACGATTTTTTCACAGTAAACGGGAGTCGCTTGAAAGATATCTGCAGGATCGTGAGAATCATTGGAATTCACGGAATTTGCGTCAGCTGGCCAGCTGCTTATCTGATAAGGATTATTGCCGCAATATTACTAGACAGGTTAGGTGGACATAAATTTCTTAAAAGTATGTTAAGCGTACCGACTTTCATTATTCAATAGTAATTAATGAGCTAAACCTCAGCTCATCCAAAGAATTAAACAGATGAATGAATAGAAGAGACAATTTGCTTTAGACTTTTAGAAAAATGTGAAACAATTTTAATTTCTAACCAGGGACCCTGTATCAAAATTTGTTGCGGGGCCCTAATAAAGGGTAAAGATTTTTCACAAAAGGAACAAAAACTCTTGCATTGAATTAAAATAATTATATATTGATTATAGGTTATTACTTACAATTAATAATCCTAGGAACTAAGCTAGCCAAACAATTCAAACCAACATCCTGTCCCATAGAAGTCCTTAGAATTTTTGCTTACATACGTTCGGGGCCTCTGTAGCCCGGGGGCCCGTATCATTACTACGGCTGATACACCTGGTTGTTAGCCAGTTGGCTTTTACAGTTTCATCGGACTGAAGGCTAATGGCAGTTAAATTTTAATAGTTGTAATGAGGCTCATTCCTCTACAAAAAATCTTAACACTGCCATTCAGAAAATGATGTCGTTCTCCTTCATAAAGTGAACGAATAGTAGAATTAAATCTCTGACTTCAGAAGCTTATATAAAAAAAGTTTTTTAATTTTTAAAGTCAAAAAGTTGTTTTTAAATATTAACTGACATCAACTGATATAGAATATTTAAACATATATTACGTCAGCTCTAACATAACTGTTATAGATTCCTGCAGCCCATTGACACCTAACTTCAAACAAAGCACGATATATGTGTTTTTTGAGTGTAATGCCTGCCTAGTTTGTACATTTATATTGACTGTTCATACCCTTTAAACCAAAAGGACATATAGGTAGAGGCTGGTAGTATTTGATCATTATCATACTCCAATCATAGCCCTCTCCATCCTCTCGCTGCGAATCCATCTATATTTGCACCACAAACATCCCCGAAGCGCTTCAGTAGCGTGGCAGCTTCATCAGTGCTCTGAAGGCGTTATTGTATAGAATGCGTAGGGCGTCGTAAGATTTTTTCGTGTACATGACCCCTGGGCTGCACGTGTAGAATGATTGGCAGAATGTTCTGAACAACGTAGCCTTTACTTCTGAGGTACAGCGCGCAAACCTACGTGCCAACATATTGGCTCGAACAGACAACGCCCTACGCTCCCTGTCTATATTAATATCGTCAGAAAGCGTGTCAGTGACCCAGTGGCCCAGATATTTGAACTTCGAGGCTTTTTTCAGGACACTGTCATTTAGCGTGACCGGTGGGACAGTGTAAGTTTTTGATCCCACCATAAACACTGTGGCGGGTGGAAGGAAAAGGGGAGATCTCCCGCCGAGCAAGGTGTTCTGCCCAGGGAGCGGCCAACGCTCCGAGTGGTAGTTCGAAGCTATTCTATATATACTGCTTTAACTTCGGAACTTTGTTAGCGCGATTTAGGCTTCGATTTGTTTCGCTTGTGGCGCGACGACAGCGCCGCCACAAACACCATCAGCTCGCTATTGATGGCGTTGTATCGGAGCCCATGTGCCTCTGTATAACGCTCGCAGATCGAAATTAGTTTTCAAAGGGCACTGGTTGATGGACTCAGCAGCATCATGTCGTCTGCATAACTGATGTTGTTGACAAGAACATCAGTTATCGTTGTCATCGTCATCGTCATAGTATCCGCGGTTTGAATATATTCGTTAATTCATTGGTAACGAAGCGTACGTAATGAAATCACGGTCAACATTGTCAGCTGTCGACCAGGCGAGAGGACTTAGGTACTTAACGGTGTAAGGGTAAATAGAAGAGATGGGCGCGGGAAGACGCGCGACAAGGTACCTTACCGAGCGACCATTACTAATGTGTGCGTGCGTAAAATAGTACGCATCAGCTATTTATGAATGACAATCGGTTAAAATAATGCATTACCACGCATTTTTGATTTAAAAGATAAAAATTATAGAATGTTTGAGATTTTTTAATTAATTTTTCTTCACCATTTGCCTATATTACTTATTCTTAACCTTCTTTGCAAATTTGGCTGGTTATTGCAAAATAACTCTGTATATTATAATATCTCACCTGACGGCACTTATAGATGCATGGTGATGAATTAGCTTAGCAATAAGCTCTTTAGTTTTACCTTGTAGACACCCATGATGTAATCAGACATATAAAATCGGAAGGTTTTTTTTATAAAATTAAGGGTAACAAACGAGCACACAGTCCACCTGATGGTAAGTGGTTGCTGTGACCCATAGACATCTACATTTATCCTCAATAAAGGATCAAAATGCAGATTCGTCGTTACCCGTGAGGACTGAGATGGAATGCCTCTTTTCCAGTAAAATGGGTGGAGGTTCTCTACACTCACCATACGAAACACAGCAGTGTCAAGCTGCCATTTTACGCTGGTATTCTGTGAGAGCGTGGCCCTTCCACGGTCGAGCCGACCCGTTCGTGCTACAACTATACTACTAATATAGCTGCAGCATGGCTCTACCACGTACAAAACATCTGAAACAAAGTAGAAGAAAACTTTTCACCATAGAACATTTAAATTGTTTAGATTATTAGCTAGGATTATATAAGTAAGGTGTGTGGACTAGTCTGTCTGACGAGCGAGCCAATTAAGGCATATATACAACAATACGAGTACAATAACATGTTTTCGTGTAAACTGACATGCGAATTAAATTATAAGTAGGCTCTATAATTAAAATTGTATGAGAATCAAACCATTAATGTCTTGCATGACAGTTAGGGACGTATCGACACGCAGCGCGTCGCTTTCAACTTGCGTGTCCCTAATGTTTGCATTTAGGTTGCAACCGGGTCAAAGATGGATATTGTGTTATTAGTAAGTAGTCTCCGCAAACCTGTTAACATTTATCTTTAATAGTATTATCAGCAATACGCAAATATTAATTGTTTATTTATATCATTCTCAACGTTAAGCGATTCTCTAGAATTATTTAAAATATTTCCAAATGTAAAATTTGTAAAACATTTCTGCCTGCGATATTATTTTATTTATAACTATATAATATTTTTGTATAATTAAAGTAAATAGTACAGTTTTAGTAGAAACGAAAAAATATTTTCAAAATGTGTATATAGGTATACTGCTCCGAATCAAGACTACAATATGTTTTGTCTATGTTGGATTCTAGATATATTAGAATACTAAAATATAACATAATATAATAATACTATACTATAATAATACTATAATATAATATAATAATTCATTTAATTTAAGCATATTTAAACGAAGTATAAATAATAAACCAGAGTGCAGAGTAAGTATGGAAATTTTGAGCGTCATTTGCTCAAAATGATGTCAGCGGTCAGCCACCGCATAGTCTACTTCATCTGACGATGCCTCGTATAGAGGCGAAACACGTGTATTGTCGACGATGGTGTGTCTTTTCATTGATTATAGGGTGTAGTGATGTTGGCAGTAGTGGTGTTGGGATTAGTGGTGTTAGGGGTTAGTGCAAGCAATTAAGAAAGGGCGGGAGGTGCTCTTCAAACTAGGTAAGACACATCATTTTTTTTTACTACGCGGATCTGAACAAATTAATTTTTAACACCTTGAATATGGGAACTTTATCAGCGTATCTCTAACAAAATTCTCGCAAAACATACATTCTGCTCTAGTATTTACTACTCTGTTCTATTTTCACAGAACACTAGCGTAAAATAACAACATAATGCGGTTGTGCTTTGTATGTTTAGAGACGAGAACCGGATATACTTTTTACTGACTTCTTTTTGATTATTGATCAAGGATAAATGAAGGTAAACCATAGCATCCACTTACCTTCTGGTAGACTGTGTGCTCGTTTATCAGCCTCACTTGTATATAAATTACTATCGAATGTTGACCGACTTGATATAATCGCTTGAGAGGCTGCACTTTACGTTAAAGTTTAATTTACTTCAACGTTGTAAAAAAATATAAACCTAGATAATTGTGGATTTAATTTATGGCTATGCAAACAGTCAAGCCAATGCGACTTTAGAATCGAAACCTAGATTATCCTCTGTAAAAGTGCATTCATCGCACGTATACTTTCCACTAGGATGCAGGTGGCTAGGGACCGTTCTTGGTGGCATTCCTTGGGTGAAGCCTATGTTCAGCTGTGGACTTGTGAAGGGCTGTAATAATAATGATGATGATATTTTCCACTATAATAGAAAAAAGTCGTACACGAAGCCGAATACCTAGCTCGCACAAATGTTTTTTTTTAAATCTCATGGTTCAGTTTTAGGCAGCTGTTGGGTCTGCTCTCGACTGTAATCCCTTTGTAGCACCATTGAGCACCATTAGCACATGCAAGCTATTTCGACCTTATTATTCAAATCGTCAACAAGTGAGCCTTATTCTTTTCTATTATATTATTATCATATCATGTAACAATCTTCTGAATCTTATAATTTACATATTCTAATTGGCATGACATAGGCAGTGGCTTTTTGAACAACGTAAATATAAAATAGATAAAAGTAATGGCTTATTTGTAAATGGCTAAATGGCTTTTGACGAAACCTTCAAAGGTTTCGTCAAAAGATGCACAGTGCGGAGAGTAACTATTGCAGTACAATGAAATGAGCCTGTTGTCCATTTAAAATTCAAGAGTTTCCTTACACACTTTTAACATATTTGTCGTAATTTTAGGAGTAAGTAAATATATTAATGAAACAAAGTTCAATAGAAATGCTAGCGGCGCATGCGGTCCATCACCTGAAAACTTTTTAAGAAAAGTTAAGTGAAGCTAAAAGTCTCAACAGTAGTAGAACCACGCTGCAACTATATTATAGTTGCAGCACGAATGGGTCGGCTCGACCGAGGTAGGACCACGCTCTCACAGAACACCTACTTAAAATAACAGCTTAATACTGCTGTGTTTCATATGGTGAGTGTAGATAACCGGAGACTTTTTTTAATGGAAAGGAGGCATTCCATATCAGTTCTCAGGGGTGACAACGCATCTGCATCTTGATATTTATTTGAGGATAATTGTAGATACCTATAGGCCACAGCAACCATTTACCATGAGGTGGACTGTGTGCTCGTTTGTCACCATTATTCTATAAAAAAAAGTCTTCCTCATCAGTCAAAAACAAAGTAATATTTCAAGTCTTAGGACAATATTATTATCAGAGCTAAATATATTTATGTCATAAGTAGAGAAAAATAGAATTATAGTTAAAAATCGCTTGAAAAAAAAAATTGTAGTGTGAACTACTAGAAAAAGTTTTCTTTCTCTTCAACCAAAAGCATACCTACCAATCACCTCAACCTTAACCAAACACAGAAACATTAACCATCTCACATACACTTATCAGTGAGTGTCCATGGTTGTATACATTGTTGTATATAAGACAATTTCAAATATTTATGCAGTAAATTCAAAATCAAACTAGTAAATAACCAGCAAATAATTATAGTTTTAATACATTTATTACCTTAAATCACAAAATGTTCTCGATCGCGATGGTGTTTTGCTAGGAGCTTTCTATATGTAGAGTTTATATTTTCTACAAATAAGTGCAATCAATTTAAGAAAAAAATATTTGACTACAAAACTAGTATTTTGTTCCCTATGAGAACGATACATACCATTGTGAATTGGAATGAATGATATTTTGAACTAAAATCCAGGATCAATAAAAATGTCACACATTTACATGAGTTGGTCACTTCTAACCTCATTAATGGACATTATTATCGTTGTAATATAGTTTAGTGATTTTTATAAATGATACCGTTAGTATTAACAACATTTATGACCATCATACTACTACTACCATTCCTGGCTCAAGTCTACTTGCCGTCAAGTGCTATTAAACAAGCTTCTATACTGCTACTAATTACGCCCCTGATCTTCTTAATGCATTCACTTCAAAATTTATTACATCACTATCCATTTTGCTTAATAATTTATCCATGACGTTAACAAATAATACTTGACTACGTAATTGATTATTTTTTAAAAAAAATTCTAATTATGTTAGTTGCATATCAAATTTAAAAATCAGTAAACGAGAACTGATTGATACTACTGATATGTTACCTTGTTATGCGTAAATCTCATATATTTACAACAGGCAGGCGTACAAAAATTTAAATGAGAGAGGTTCTCATCAAGTTCGTCAGTAATGTCGCGGGTAATTGCGCCGTTGCGCTTGCGCGTTGCCTCGTTCGCGATTCCCATGGCGCGGACCGCGCACGTTCGCGCCCATTATCAATTAGGCGGCGCGCGTGCGGCCTGTCATTACTGTCAGCTCACGACCACGCACTCGCTGCACCATGCTGAAATCTCGCCATATTATATTACGTGTTATGGACGACTTTCCGGAAGTAAATTTGATTATTTATTATCAACAGCTCCGCGACGCCGTGGCTTAGCAATGAGTTGCATCGCTAAGAGCTCGGAATCCCGCACGGGTCTGGATATTTGTCCATGTGAAATTTATGTATGTAAACTGTGCCCACGATACAGGTAGGTTTGCCAAATCGGAAGACCAAAATATCTGGACAAATTTTGAAAATGTCAAGATTCCCGTCCCGACAAGAGCCCCAAAGTCGGGAGAAATAAACATGAAAAATAAAATGTAATTTTTTTTAATTAAGAGGCCATAAAAAGTACTGTAAACAAAACTAATTTAAGTTCATATACATCAAATTTTTAGTATGCCACGTGTATTTGCCATTGGAGTTTACTATAGTCCACCAATTTGGACTCCTTAGTAGTACTCAAAAAAGTTTTAAAATTCAAAATTTACTTCATAGTTGTATGAAGATTTTGAGTTTTGTCGGGAGTCTGGAGATTATTTAAAATGTCGGGAGAATCCAGACGAATCCCGACCATCTGGCAACACTAGATACAGGAGAAAATCCTAGTGTGGAAGTAACGTTATTTTTACAGAAGAAAAAAATCAATTTATTTTCAACCAAAGTAACTTCTAAATACTTCGTGCGTTATTAAGTAAACATATTTATGTGAAAAATATTCTTTATTACACGGTTTTTATGCTTGACCTGGATCTAATGTGCATAATTGTATGTATGTTTACTGTTGGATGACTGAATTTTTTAAATTTTGCAATCTTATTAAAAACTGATGACAACTTAATCCGTGTAGTGACGGTGTAAGAATATTCACTACCCCTTATCATCCCGTGGGTGTCGTAAGAGGCGGCAGAGGGAAACAAATTAAGAGATGGGCTGCTGCGTTTTCCTAATAACGACTAAAAAAAATATCCCCCCCTAAGGGGGGAGGTCTATGGTCAGTAATGACTCATCAGACTTTAAAAGGCTGTAAGGCTAACGGTAACAACCAATGCAATAATTTTATGGCTATGGCCTATCGCCTTGTGTTCTCACTAGGATCATGACAGCTCACGATATATTTTTTTATTTCATACCAAAATTAAAAGCAGAAATGAATACGCAAAGAAATTCATCCTTTTTGCGTAGGTATGCCTTGCACGATATACCGACCAAATAAAAAATGTAAAACTTATTCGTGAATTATCCAGACAAACTTAAAGTAGTGCCGTCAGTAAATATTGCCATACCGACGCGACGCTAATGGTGGATGCAAATGACGAGATTGCATAAGATACTAAATACGTTGTGGGACCTGCGCGCAATCAGACGGGAATATGTTTAGTGGTACTTACGGTCTTTAACTGTTCTCATTAGCCATCTATAGCTACACCATTAGATTTACAAAGCCCATATTATATAAAGCTCATAGGTAATATGCTCTTGTTAAACAGCGTCAAGGTAAAATAAATTTAATTAATAAATGTTTACATAATGAATATATAGAGATAACATAAAAAAGAGTTTTAGTATTTGGTATTAATTTTATGAGTAGACTAATAATCATAATTACATATTCTATAAAATTGATAATTTTCCACTGCATCACTCTATCGACGCTTTGTATTTCTTACTTATTACCCAAGGCATCCTCACTTAATCATCAGATTTTTCGTCATCTTCTCCTCATCCTCTTTATGTGTACAAACCATATGAATGGATAAATGTTAATTTTAAAATATATAACAAACATTTCATTCCTAAGATGTTATCGCTAAATTCAAAATTAAATAGCCTATTAATTATTTATATTATTATTTAATTATTAATTAAAATTAATAAGCCTCTATACGTAGAGGCGAAACACGTGTCGTATTATCGTCAGTGGTGTGTCTTGCCTAGTGTAGTGGTGTTGGAAGTAGCGGTGCTGGGATTAGTGGTGACGGGGATAGTGCACGCAATTGAGGGAGGGCGGGAGGTGCTTCTTCATACTAGGTAAGACACATCATTTTATTTTATAACGCGGATATTTGCGAAGTAAATTTTTGTAAAAGTTTTTTTATATAATGGATTTCCGCAAAGTAACGCCTGATTCTATTAATTATATCAGATTAAAACGGTAATAAAAACTTCCGTAATGCATTGATTAATATTAATAACAACTGTTGAAACAATAGTAAAGAATTACTAATACAGTTCTCACGCTTGTCAACTTGTCGTTGAAGTTATGATGCGACTGCTTTTTTTTATTTTACGTGTTACATTTTGGGTCACACTTAGAGTTACAACAATACAACAGCTCAACGAGTTATAGAGAGGGCAATGATTGAAAATTTTCTGCATAATACATTTCGTTATAAGGATATCCACAGTAGAACCCGAGTAACCGACATAGCTCAACGTATCAGTAAGCTGAAGTGGTAATGGGCTGGCTATATAGCTCGAAGAACCGACAACCGATGGGGAAGAAAGCTTCTCGAGTGGCAGCCTCGCACCGTTAAGCGAAGTGTAGGGTGGCCCTTTCACTAGACGGCATAACGACCTGGTTAGAGATGCAGGAAGTCGATGGATGCAGGTGGCTCGAGACCTTGCTTTGTGGCATACTTTAGCGGAGGCCTATGTTCGGCAGTGGACTTGGAATGGCTTTAATGAATGAATGATAAATAAGACATATTGATGATGGTGTTTGATTAGGGTTGCAAAATATTTCAGTGTTACTGATACATAGTTTATAAAAGATAATATAAACATGAAAGGAACGAGATTTTAATTTCAGATATGTATCTAAATAGTGCATTAAATATTTTTTATAGAACAGGTGATAAACGAGTTTGAGTCCACTTTTTTCTTATAGAATAAGGATGACAAACGAGCACACATTCAGACATCTATGCGTTGTCATCCTTGAGAACTAAATGGTATCCGGTTCTCTACAGTCACCATATGAAACACAGCAGTATTAAGCTGCGCTTAATTAGCTTAATTATACGCTGGTACGAGGGCGACACTGAAAGTTTTTAGAACTGGCCACTTGTAAACGATATAATAAAAAAATAAGTTCAAATTTTGAAAATGGAACTCTTTGCCAATATTATTGTGTACGATTACGATTGTTTTTTGTGACGATTTGTTTACGATTTGGCAGCAAATTGAAAATTGTCTGTGTCACGTCAGCATGAATTTAACGCGAGAAAATTGTCGTACAATGATTTTTAATGACTTTCGATGTCATTTAGGTCAACAAGAAAGTTATGATTGACTTCGATTGGCCTTTCACGATGAAGCCCTATTTAGTGCCACTGTTTACAACTGGTTTAATGAGTTAAACGTGGTCGTACTAATCGCACCGATGATCTGCGTGAGGGACGGCCTTCTACGGCGACGACTGAAGATAACATCAGTGTTGAGCGGCGTACGATAAAGACTGAAAAAAGAGTGACTTATCAGCAGATGCGGATAAGCTTAGGCATCGGTATGAGTCAAGTGCACAAAATCCTCCGTGAACATTTAGCGGTCAGGAAGCTTTGTTCCCGGTGAATACCTCATAATTTGACAGAGTCCCAAAAACTCCGTCGTGTTGATTGGTGTCGTGAAATGGTTCAAAGATTTAACGGAGATGACTCAAATGATGTGTTTGACATACTTACGGGTGACGAAAGCTGGATTTATTGTTATGATCCTGAAACTAAGGGACAGTCTGCTGTCTGGGTGTTTCCTTCCGAGGAGTTGCCAACTAAAGTGAAGAAAGGTCGAGGTGTGGAAAAAAAAGATGGTGGTCTCATTCTTCGGAAGGACAGGTCATTACGCAACAATTGTTTTAGAGGATCGAAAAACAGTTACTGCAGTGTTGTACACTAATAATTGTTTGCCACTTGTCCTGGAAAAAGTTCGGAAGAAACAACCTCGCAGTAGGATCCTCCTTCACCACGACAACGCCTCAACGCACACCGCCAAGCAAACAATCGACTACTTGGCGACGTCAGACGTAGAATTACTGGGTCACCCGCCCTATAGCTCCGACCTCGCACATTGCGATTTTTATTTATTTCCGAAAATAAAAGAAAAATTTCGAGGAAAACGTTTTATGGACGACGAAGAAACAGTGGTTGCGTTTCAAAATGCCGTCGAAGAGACCCCTAAGGACGAGTGGACAAAGTGCTTTTCTCAGTAGTTCCATCGGATGCAGCGATGTATTGATGTAAATGGACACTATTTTGAAAAGATATAATAAAACGAATAACTTGCTACTTTGTTCAGTTTTTGATTTTCTAAAAACTTTAAGTGAAAGCGTGATCCTTTCCCGGTCGAGCCGACAGTTTCGTGCTATAACTATATAGCTGAAGCATAGCTCTAACGCGTATAAATACCTAATGGTAAGTGAATCTGTGTAGTGAATAAAGTGAAAAGAAGTGAAACTGTGGCCCATTGATATAGTCACCTATTCTTAATTAAGAATTGAAATGCAGATGCCTTGTCACCCCTGAGGACTAAGATAACATGCCTCGTTTCCAGTAAAATCGTTACCAATTATCTACACTGACCACACGAAACACAGCTCTGTTATTATACTGTTTCACGCTGGTATTCTGTTAGAACATGGTTCTACCCCGGTCAAGCCTACCTATTCCTGCTGCAACCATAATATATCTGCACCGTTGCTCTGCCTCATAAAATATCTGAACTCTTTTAAATTTATCTTATATATTTATTTATTTTTAAGTTAACATTGCTTCTTTTAATTATGTCCTCTAATACTATACACAATATTAAGTATATTCGATATTATTAAAGTCCTAATAACAAAAATGTAACCTTTTTTGTAACATTAATAGGAGAAATTCATTTATTTATTATAACAAAGAGTTGTTATCGTCAGAATGGCAACAAATAAGATATTTTACATGGTAAATAAATAGTTAGCTTGGTGACTATTGCTTACATTATATTGCATTGAACGCGTCTGCTTAACCGAATGACCTTGCGTTGTTAAGGTGGTGGACATTTAAAGAAATTTGAAACCAACATTTTTTAATTTTTTTAAAAATTACACTGCCGTTTACATTCAGGGGCTTCCCACATGATAGATGAAGGGATTAAAAAATAGATTGAGTTAAACAATTGATATTTTCAAAAGTTATCGTATTTACAAGCCTTGGAGGCATGATAAATCCACACCATAACCACCAAAACCCCTTTTTTATTTAAAATTAGCAATTAATCGATTTGAAAAAAAATAATAAGTTCAACAATCATTTATCTCTCTAACAATGTGCTTTTTATGTCATTTATATGTATAATATGATTGCTAGATACGATTTTATTCGATAAAACGTTGGAATCTTAATTTTTAGGCGATAGTAGAACATACCTTGCGCTTTCGCTTAAGGCATGCAAAATGGGCCCCTCGTATCACTAAGGCTTAATACAATTACAATAAAATTTTTACATAGATAATACATACTGTAAGCACCAATACAACTATTAATTGTAACTTTAGGTACTGATTTTCCACATGCTCGGCAGTAAAGAAAAAATACCCCATCGAAAACCTCAAAAATAGGAGGCCTATTACACCCATCCGTGGAACTAAGTATACTTAAAATTTCTTTTAAATTTAAACTTAAACTTTTAATTCATATATTTAGTATAATACTGGAATATTTATTGAACAAAATTTTCACCGTCAGTATATCAGACGTCATGCTCTGTATTTCTTCATATATTTTTATACACGGTTTTCAAAGAGAAAAGTTAAAAGTAAAGTAACGAGCCTACACGCTACACATCCTTCTGTTAAGTGCAAGCTCCTTTCCATTTTGAGTTGATAATGCATAAACCTATAGCGAAAATAAAATAGCAAAAATGTGAGGCGCAGGCAGGAGGCACCTTAACGAAAGCGGCGTCGTGCCGCGCGCTGCGTGGTCGTGAGAGCGCGCGAGATAAGTGCGAGGTCGCGCGACGTCACGACCGCAACCCTCCGACTAGCACTAACGAATGCCTGCGCCACGCACGATGCATGCATCTATTCTAATTCGAACTTTTTGTTTTCCGCATTTGACTTTTGAAATAAAATTTAAATATTATCTAATTAATCTACGTCCAATCGAATTTATGAATACCAGCGTGATTTGACACATATTAATACTGCTGTGTTTCGTATGGTGAGTGTAAAGATACAGTTTTTACTGGAAACGAGGCATTCCGTCGTAGTTCTCAGAGGGAACAACGCATTTTGCATTTTTATTTATAAACGAGGACAGATGAAGATGTACTAGGGCTACAAGATCCACTTACCATCAGGTGGAATGTGTGCTCGTTTGTCACCCTTATTCTGTAAAAATAGTTATCAGTTTAATAATGATTTCTTATTTTTACGCAAACACTACACATCTAATAAAAGTAGTTTCATCGGATTTTATCACGTTTTATTAACTTACTAGCTTTTTGTTACCCGCGGCTTCGCTCGCGTGGGCTTCAATTTAGGAACATCATTAATATTGCTCTGCTCTGTGTCAGTGTCTCTATGTCTGTTTGTTACAGAATTTTTTATTGAATCCTCAGAGACTATCGGATATTACGTTTACATCTAGCAACACCTATCACTTTTTATATCGGGCGTATTTTCCGATGTATGGGTAAATTGCCTAATGAGGGGTAAGTTGTCGTGGAATCAAAATAGTGTTATTTACATGTCTTAACATTTGTTCATAATTTAATTTAATTTAATTTCGATAGGTACGACAAAATGTTTATTTACGATATTTGATTCATATCATTGGTCGATAGACACACAATATATTTAACTAAAAAGCATCTCTCTTAATCACAATGTTGTGTACACAGTACCCAGTGTAACAGTTTATTTAGTCATTTTGCCTATCGCGGTAATTGCGGCATATAATCCCGATAATGGCCACCGGTCTGGATATTTTAAGTCTGACAATTTTTGAAACTGCATGAATATCAGTTACTTATTATTAGTTTATTACGTAGTAAGTAAATGGGGATATTATTAGATTAAAACCATGAAAGCAAAAACTGTAAAGTTGTATAAATTATGTCGTGGCTAGATCGTAGTATTGATCACAATATAACGAAGTGTATTATAAAACGATAAACATTTTATGATATAGCTAATTACTACCAACCATATCGTATAAATGCCAACGTTCGTCGATTTATCCTCTATTTACAATTTGTGCATTCACCTTATATAGCTCATATAATTTGAAAGTAACCATCCACTAATATCAGCGACAATAGGTTGAGGTGAGGCTGGGGTGGTCTTTATGCAGCGATCATTTATTTAATACTAGCTTTTTACCCGCAGCTTCGCTCGCGTTGGCTTCAATTTAGAAATATCATTAAAACTACTTCAATTAAAGTTAAAATTTCATAAATGTAGTTCTATTCACGATGAACGTGACAGGGACTATATTCATGAACGGGAGTAGAAATATAGAGAAGATAGGCAGCAGCGTCTTTCTGATTACAGCTCAATATAATAAAAAGATGCAGTTGGCAACCCGCCTGCCAAGCGTGGCAACAACGGATAATATCCAACTTATTTCGTAATCTATGGAGGGAATCGATATGATGAACGGGAGTAGAAATATATTAGCAATGTAGAGGCGGCGAAATGGAAACCAATACCTGATTTCGTCTCGTGTGTGTCGTAAGAGGCGTCAGAAGGGAAAATGAAACAGGAGATGGATGGCAGCATCTTCCTGATAACAGTGCAGAGTAAAAAAAAGCTGCGGATACCAAACCACTCACCAAGCGTGCTTACTACTGCAAATATCCGGCCTATTTGACAAACAATGGGAGAAGCCAATGATTAACAGTGGATAGGCCTATTAAAAGTAAAAAAGTGGCAGGCTACATACATCCCACTACTGGACAAAAAAGAGATTGAGTTGACTACAACGCGGGTTGACTGACTTCACATAAGTATATCTAAAAATGGTTTCCGAAATATTTTTTTAACTTCTCAAATATGTAGGTTTTCTCGCAATATTTTGCTTCACCACCGAGAACGTGGTAAATCGAAACTTTAAATTGCAATTAAAATATGATTGGTGTCGGTGCGGATCGAATTTGGATTGCTTACGATCGGTTCGATTACCGGATAACTTTCAAGATTCTATCAATGTAGTGTTACTCATAGTTAAAATAAAAATAAACATGCGTTTAAAATTTGCTGTCTTTAATATTTATAGTACTTTTTCGCAAGAGCCTGTTCATTTACTCATGTCTCTCAACATTCGATGATCGCTGCCGGTTTTCACCCTCGCGATCACTGAGACATCATTGAACAGTTTTCGTCTGGTCGACATAATGAAGTCAATTTCATTTTTGTCGAACCTTCGGGGCTCGACCAAGTCCACTTCCTGTGGGGCCGCTTCTAGGAGATAGAGTTGATCAAAAAGAGTCCCTCTTTCTCCATGAAGTCGGCCAGCTGCTGGCCCCTTGGGTTCCGTTGCCCTATTCCGAATTACCCTACTTTCAGTTTACCGTTCTCTTTCTCTTGTGCGTAGTTTTGCGTTGAAGTCTCCCATTAACACCGTATAGTGGGTTTTGGAGGAATGCATGGCTCTAGAGATATCCTCATACATTTCCTCCACCTCCTCATCGGGGTGTGCCGAGGTTGGTGCATAAACCTGTATGACCTTCAGCGAATACCTTTTGGTGATTCTGAGTATAAGGTATGCAACCCTCGTCGACACACTCCCAATCTTTACAACGTTGTTAACGAGAGACTTGTGGACGATAAATCCGACACCTTCTTGGGACAGATGGTCGCCCTCCCGGTGATAGAACAAGTTGCCGGATTCGAGGATTACCGTGTCCTCCCTCTCTCTTTGGACCTCGGATATTCCTATGATATTCCAGCGCAACTTGTCTATCTCTTCTTCCTGCTCCAGGATCTTGTCGTCAGTCCTCAGGGTGCGTGCGTTATAAGTTGTCAGGTCGATTCGTCGTAGGCGGCAACCGAACCTCCACCGGAGATTCTTAGCACACCCTGCCCCGCCGTTACCAGGGTCGCCACCGTAGCCAGGAATAGCGGGGACGTCTTTTTGTAATTTTGTAATTTTGTAATAATCATGGGGGGTATATTGCCATAGTTGTCACGCTTGGCGAGTGGATTGGCAACCGCAGTTTTTTATTGTTTTTTTTTTGCTGTGAAAGATCATAAAGATGCTGCTGCCCACCCTCTGTCGCCTCTTACGACACCCACGGGAAAATATGGGGGTAGTGAGTATTCTTACCCGCCACTATACGGGGATTTATCAGTTTATTTATAGATAGTCAAAACTTTTTTATAGATTAGAAATTAAACTTAGAAACATTTTATGAATTTCGATAGATATCACATTTATCTACTATTTAAGCAGTAATTCGTTACTATAAGCTTTATTATTTCCTACTAAAATGAAATAAGGAAAGAACTGAAAAATGAACGTTAGAATTTTCAAATAATTATGAATTAAATTATTGAACATATAAATGTAAGTTATATATTTTATTTTATTCATTAGTGACTGAAGGTAAAATGTTACTACTTTTTGGATTTCACGTTAGATTGCCCTGTTTTGATAAAGTGAAATTTAGATTGTCGGCGTAGTCAAAATTATAACGCAACGGTTAAAACTCATTTTAGGCTTTATTTATAAATATGTTATTTATTTAAAAAAAAAGACATCAATAATCATTAATATAAAATAGAAATTAACATCTTGAGGAAGGAAAATACTTTTTTTTTTTGATGATCCGTAATCTGATAAAGAGTAGCCTATAAGTTGCCCCGGGTCCCTAACAATTTACACACAAAATTTCATGGAAATCTGTCCAGTAGTTATCGCGTGAAACGGTAATACACAGACAGACAGACAGACGGACAGATAGACAGACAGACAGACAAAAATTCTAAAAACCACTAATTACCCTCAGTGCCCTTTATTTAGTCCCCTGGAATTATTTTTTCCAGAAAATATTAGAATTACTGACACGACTTTCCTACAGATTTATTATATGTATAGAAGATATAAATTAGGCATATAGTAATGTAAATTCTGTTGAAAATTCTCTTTCTGTTAAAAATGCCGACAGCGGTGAATAATGACATTATTTTACGATATGACGATATCATGACATATCAATGTTATCATTGTCATCACGGTCATTGATATCATTAAACGATCTCTACTAACTGATTTGGTCTAGCCTTTTTTTGGTCTAGTCATGATATGTCATGATATTGGCTATATCATGATATGGCTTGACAACAACAAACAGTGTTGAATTTCATGAAATGCCACCATTTCACGAAATGATGAACTACTTTATGATCATTATTTTCTATTTCTAAACCAGCACTTAACTACAATACCACCTAATGTTATATAATGGTAAGTGGTGATTGACCTATTGACTCCTAACTTGAAGACACCCACATTCTAATCGGATGGAAAGACAGATTTCTGGCAACTTATACCACTCCTTTTCTGTACACATAACGAACGATTTAGCAAACCATTTAGTTTGAATGCGTGATAAGTCAACAACGAAAGGGTGGAGACTGGCCGAACGTCTAGTTGTCCGATGGTGGAAGGGAGAGGGAGGAATTAAGTTATGCAATTCCTGCGCACGCTCTCCGAAATTTAGTTCTACGATCTGGCGACGAGATATATAAAAATATCTTTAATTATACTTTATGGATAATGAGAGTTTTGCCATAATCGCAGACAGCCCAGTTTTAATCAGTTTATTTACAGATTAGTAATTAAACTAAGAACCGTCTCAGTTTTTATATTTTTGATAGACTGATGTCGCTAGGATTACTTATTTCAATTATTACACCGTTAAAATGAAATGACGACAAAACTAAAAAACGAACGTTAGAATTTTCATCTCTACTACTAAGTTTATAAGTCAAAAATATAGATATTTGGATGCTAATAACTTATATCGTAAGCAGTATTTCTTTAAAATAAAAATGTATGCACCTAGTTTTTCATTATATCTATAACATTTCCAAAAAATACGAAGTTTAAACTGTTTAAGGGGGAGAAAAAGTTCGCTTTTTGTATGAACATTTACAGCTTCACAATCCTCTTTAGATACATTTTGGCTTTTATAATTTTTCCCCGCTGCCTATCTATAATAAAAAAACCGGGCAAGTTGGACTCGCGCATGAAGGGTTCGATACCATCGTAAAACACGTTTCTAGTAGGGGAGCCCCCTAAAATTTTGAATTTATTTTATTTTTGTTATTTGTTGTTATAAGAGAAACAGAAATACATATTCTGTGAAAATTTCAACTGTCTACCTATTACGGATCATGAGATACAGCCCGCTGACAGACAGACGGACGGACGGAAAACGGAGGCTTAGTAATAGGGTCACGTTGGTTACGATTTGTACGGTACGGAACCCTAAAAAGGCTTTAAAAAATTCAAGTCTAAAAGTCCTTGCTCGATTATACTTGGTTACATTAGTAATAAAAAATGTTGCTGTTAGTGATTACAATGTAACAATATTTTCCATCGATTGAACTAAGTTATATGTTATTTATTTTTGTTGGCGGCAAATATCTTATTTGGATTTTAAGTTTTTAAGTATATTTCATTGAATAGAACTACTTTTACGGATTTTAACGCATTTAATTTACTTAATTTAAATTCCCCGTTATCATGGGAAAGTGGTAAGTGGAAAGCAGTCGAAACGTCGGGAATTTAAATTAAGTAAATTAAACGTGATAAAATCCATAAAAATAGTTTTATTCAATGTTTTTAAATATATTTATAAACCTTTTCGATGATATTCTGCACAAACCTGTTATACAGGAATGAAAAAAAAATACAGACATCTATAATTTTTGCAACGGCTCCGAATCTTTATAATCCATTAATAGTCTGACATTAACGGTAAACATTTCTAACGTAATAAAATACTGCAAAAATAAGATAATATATTGCAATGTTTCAAATGTCAAAATACCTAATAAGTGCAAGGCTAAATAACAAATTATTTAAAAATATATGACAATAATACAGGAGTATATAACGTTTGCAATTTAATTTAATTACCAATTCAGATGAATGTATGTAACCCATGAACCTACGCAAAAATAACTAGTTCAAGATATCTTCGTGCTTTGTTGTCCAAACTACCTAACTATCGAGCGCACCAGATACGGGAATCCTTTTTACGCAAGAAACGGTGACAAGCAAACACACAGTCCAGGTGCAACCATAGACACCGGCATATTTCCTTGATTATGAATTCAAGTATGTTGTCAACTCGGAAGATAATATTGTAATGCTTTGTGCCCCGTAAAATGGGACGCAGTTCTTGTGATCACGCCATACACTTTTAACATGGTGGAGGCACACTGTAGCTATATTATGGTTGTAACACGAATGGGTCAGTTCGACCGGGGCCGGACCATGCTCTCACAGAATACCAGCGTAAAATAGCAGCCTAATGCTGCTGTGTTTCGTATGGTGAATGTAGAGGACCGAAAAACGTTTTTACTGGAAACGAGGCATTCCATCTTAGTCCCCAGGGGTGACAACGCATCTGCATTTTGATTCTTAATCGAGGATAGATGTAGATGTCCATGGGTCACAGCATCCACTTACAATTGTGTGCTTATTTGTCACCCGTTTGTCACCACTCATTGTATAAAAAACAGCACTATGTTGCTATTTCAAGCTATGTTGTGTTAAATAGTGATCCGTCCCCGGTTCTGCTGTCCCAATCGTACTTTAGCCATGTAGGTCATGTAGGTAAACATCTTTTAATATAGGAGAAGTGTAAACCAAACGACAGTGTATCATTCTGATAGACGATGATAAAGAATATATAATGCATATATTTATTATTCTTCATAAATACCAGCAACTACATATTGCTAAACAAATCTTAAAGCTACTAATTCAAACAGTTTTTTTTTAATTTAGTCAAATAACAATCAATCTAGACTAAAGAACCACCGAGGATTTACGAAAAAACCAATTTGTAACAAATTGGTTTTTACATCAGAAGTAAAAATTCAGACCAGCGAGGGCATTCAGCGTCGAAGGTTCAAGACTTCTGGTACTTAAACTGCAATTGTCAATCCCCCGGCCAAATACGACGACGATTAAGAAAGATCCTCTCTACCGGAATGGCCCATGTCCAGTAGTAAACTTTAACATGCTGGTGATGATGATGATAATCATGATTATTTTACATAATACCATATATACAATTGTAACTCTGTTATCAATCATATGTATTTATAGGTTTTGTAGATGATAAATGTTTGCCAAAAATTATAATAATATATGCGTCATAATAAACATCATAAAAATATACCTAATGATTTTTTTTTCCACTAAATCCTATGAAACTTTTTGTAAGCATCCATAGAACTTTAATGGATTTTTAATTTTTAATCATCCTTTCTAAATTTAAAAGACAAAAAATAAAAAATAATTTTAATGATAGATATGTTTATATTTAATATGAACAATAATCGGGGTGTTTGAGACCCAATGCAATGCACAAGAATGGGTGAAAAGTTAACAATGTGGTAATCCGAATCTGAGGCTTCGTCTGGATATCAATGTAACGTTATTTAGATTAAAGACAATCAAAGATCACTTATTTTATTTATTTAGGTTATTCCGATTAAATATAGACTAGATCCCTCCTGGAATTGTTCTCTATCTGATCGTAAAGTTTCATGGCAATCGGTTCAGCCATACCAAAGATTAGCCCGGACAGACAGATAGACAGACAAAAATGTCAAACAGGTATGCTTATTCATGTTGTCTTAATGGCATGCTAATAACCCCTCACGTCATAAAAGCAATTATTACAATATAGATTGAAACGAATTTCAAAATAATATACTTATAAATATTATCTAAATCAGTCGAAAAAGCGAAACCAAAAAATAAATAAACGAAATTATAAGCGTTCTTTGGAATCAAGCGGAACCCCAAAAAGAAAAGAAAAATCTAAAATTAAAATATTATTCATTTATTCGCAAGACCACGGATGTTGTCGCTCTTGAAGACAATCATTATTGAAACGCGCTCGAAAAAGTCGCGGTTTTTAGTGTAATCAACAATTACGCGTAAGTTCCACTTCATTTATATGCTCAATTAAAAGAATTAGAGCCATTAACATGTAATTCACGTGGTGAGAGAATTGTAAGGTACTATAAAATGTTTGCCTCATTTTTTTAAAGTCGCACACACATTTATATACTAATAACTAATCGGAAGAAAATGCGCCTTTTTTACTTGCACCTGTCCTGTTCAACATATAATCGGCATTGTGACATACTACAGTAGCATTGCATTCAATAAAAATACAGCGCCGCTAGTAATCAAAATTTTATGTTAGAATAGCAAACAAGTAAGTAACGCAAACGTATAATACTAAAGGTAAAGGCACTTTAATGCGAGGGTTTCTAAAATTTGCACATCAGGTCTTTTTTACTGCACGATCTCGTATTGAATTGATAATATAACTTTGCGTAGTTATATCATCAAAGATCTGGAGTAATGTGTATACGTTTTGAAATTATTGGTTAGTTTTGCGTCAGCAGCTGGTTCGAACCCACGATTCATACACATTCGGACCTACTGCACGTGAGTACCATGTTTCTCTAAATAGTGATTTTTTGGTTATTTTTGTAACGTGTGTGTAGTTATTTGAATTAATTTGAATTAATTCAAATGACTACACATCCGATTAAAGCTATAATGCATGAAATAGTTCATCGATTATATTTGTAATCGGAAACACTTAACTCTTGTATGTTTTGAATAAATCAACGTGAAAACACATCTTGAAAATACCGCGGCATTAGTGCCAAAAACTTCAGCCGGTTCCTTATTCCAATGTTTACCACGAAATGCGATTTCAGATAATTGATTTCTTTTTTTTAGTTTTCAGGAATGTTTTTTATGATTAAGCCCTTACCGTTTTGGGTTTGACAACTTAAAAATACTTTTTTTTTATAGGATAGGCAGGCAAACGACCACACAGTCCACCTTATGGTAAGTAGTTGCTGTGACATACATCTACATCTATCCTCGTTTGCGAATCAAAATGCAGATGCGTTGTCAGCCGTGATGAAACGCTATGCTGAAATGCCTCTTTTCCAGTAAAAAGGGTCTCCGGTTCTCTACACTTACCATACGAAACACAGCAGTATTCAAAGATCTTTCTAAAGGTTTAGTTTTAGGCCGTTTAATAAAATGGATGATCGTCATAGTTAGGACTCTTATATACGTTGTATTTATTTAGTAACTTAGTTCTTTTAGGTGTGTTTTGTAAGAATGAATATTGACGAGAGCAATCAAAAACTGTTGGTAGTGCCTTATAACTATTTTAAGTTAAAGAACCCCGTTTACGAAGAAAGGGCTCAAACAGGTTAAGAACTTAAAATCATCCCTATTCTACTTGTATCAGGTTCACATCGGTCAATTCCTTATAATTAATCCCTTCCCGCTTGGAAAAGACCCACAATATTTATATAAAATACCAGATACAAAGGCTCCACTCTCCCACATTTTAAAAAAAATGTGAGGGAGGCACACTGGTCCACACACGCCGTGTGTGGTGAGCGCCAACCAAAGAACGTGCTGCCCCCTAAGAGGGACGTTAAGTTGGGAAATGGACCATTGTCTACAGCAAAATAACTCTCGAACCAGCAAAAGAGGGCTTGGCCCTTTGGTAGTAAGCACAAACATCGACCGAAGTCACGCATGTCAATGCGTGTAAACACCATACAGAATACGATCAAATCCAGCCACAGTAAATGTACGTTACACGGTTTAGGTAATACGTCGAATAATAAGCACACTGGCCAAAAAAGTCCTTTAGAGCGCCACCACCTGCCAGAACGCCGCTCCTGCAGACGTGATATAAATGTAAGGCATCACCAATTGCATGATCGCCACGGCTACTAGCCGCAGAGCGTGTCATGATTCTACTGTTCACCTCAAGGGAATGGGGTCCCAGGTTGAGCGGCTTTCGGCCGTGGGGTCGACACATATGCTCCACCAGCCAATACAACGGTAGATCTAGCCAAAAGGCAGTTATAAGATAATAGTAATAATTTTGTAATCCACATATTCGCTTTATTTCATAGACCTTACTATCATAATATGTCTTTTATATATGGGACTTCAATCCACAACTCGGACTTGAGTTTAGAACCAAGTCGCCTGAATTTGAGGAGTCTGTCACTGTTAGGGGGTCAAGGGGGTTTATCTCAAGAGCCCCCATGCAATTTTAGCTGCCGTAGCTACGTCGAAATATTTAAAATTATTTTCTAAAAATATTCATAAATCACTAATCAATACCTGAAACGGCACTTTTGACATTGACAGTAACAGATATACTCGACCAAAGAGAATATCATTCTCTTTGGAGAATATAATCAATCACTACGTTTATACTCGACTCCGCGACTCACGTCATAAGCGTCATTCCGTTGCTTCCAAGTCTACGTGAATGTGATTCTTATTGTTATTATCTGCCTCCTGTTTTTCTTCCACTTTGCAACCCTTCTGGAGACGGATTGCTTGATATTTTACGACGTTTTTGGAAATGGTGGAAGCAATAAAATATGTTTACTTATTAAAGTAATCATAAAAGTTAACATTTTCCTGTTTTATTTGGTGCAAGAGCGAGCTAAGCGAGGTCGGGACTTGGGGCACCCCGACTCGGACAGGTTAGGTTAGAAGGGGTTGGCGGGGTCGGCTGAGCGAGCGAGGCGAGCGAACAAACCCCTCCATTCCCTTCGTGGTTATTTTTTTATAAACCATCCAGAAATAGGGGAAATTTGGTATTACGTCGACGGAGGAGAGACGCCCCCGCCCCCCCCCCCCCCCCCCACTCCCTATTAAAGCGATTTTTCTCAGAAATCAGTCAATAAAAATTTTAATCTTCAAAATTTAATATAAAAAATAGGCACGTCCGGCAAAGGAAAACCCCTTTCAGTCATTACAAGAACACGCTCATTAACTTTTTGACACAAACAAAAAAAATTTGATCCATTTTCCAATTATATTACAAATGTTATCTATCTTTATTATTATAGAATAGTCGACTTGCATTTCTATTATATAATACATTTCGAATATTTTAAGCAGTTTTAATAAATTTAAAGGTTTCTTTAAAGACAATATTAAGCCCTTACTATACTATAATACTTAATGTTCGAAATTAATGTATTTTAAACTCATGCTTATTAATGCATTTCAATTGTTTAAAATATTATATCTATAATATTTTTTAATTACTTTATATTGAACTTAATTATTATTTATTAATAATAATGCGCCGTCACAATACCTTTTTCCTTTGCATTTTGTACACTCGGAATTAGAAATCAAACACGTCGGAATAAGGTGCCTCCGACTTCTTTTCATATTTAATTAATTTAGAATACAAATATCAAAATACAAATGTAATAGCCAAACCTATTGTCTATTTTAAAATTAGAATCAATAATGGTTCTGATAAAAATAACCAAACCTACAAAGGGGAACAATGTGTAATTTTCGATCTCCTTTAGAGTATTAGTAAAAAACCGCGGACATCTGTCCTTAGGTTATAACGAATTTGCTTGAAATATGGTTGAAATTCGACCGTAATTCATTATATTTTTAAGATTGTATATTAAGCAATCTGTATTTCACATTCAACTGTACATTAAAATATAGATTTAACATATACAAAACGTAAAATCAACGGTTTTTGACCTTGACATACACTTCACAGATTATTGGAAAAAAAAAAACATTGGAAATCACACAAATTTCATAATTAGTTATTGGATTGGAGCATTTTGATAATAAAATTGCCGTGTAGTGCCGGTGTAAGGATATCCACTAACCTATATCATCCCGTGGATGTCGTATGACGCGACAGAGGGAAACAAATCAGGAGATAGTCAGCAGGCCCATCTCCTGATTTGTTTCCTTAAAAAACTGCAGTTACCAACTCGCTTGCCAAGCGTGGTAACTATGGCAAATATCCCCTTCATTTAGGCAATCTACGGGGGAGGCCTATGTTCAGCAGCGGACGTTAATAGGCTGTAATAGTAACGGTAAAAAAATTTATCTTTGACGACAATCTCTACTCTGATTGAGTGTTTGACCACGGACTTTCCATTTTTTTTTAATTTAATGTAATTAATGTATTTGTAACCCTTTATCAGAAATAGATTTTAGCTTTCTGCACTACTTCTCCATGCTTAAAAATGCGTACAAAATTTTCCTATCACAAAGTTCAGAACAGTGTGATAGGGATAGGGGGAAGGGTACAGTGGGACATACAGGACATAGAGAGACATATATTACAGCTCCGGGTAGCTGATTTTAGGCGGCGATATTTAAGTGGAAGAAAAATCAGCTTAAAAATCTAAAAAAAATTGGTTTTTCAGTATTATCGTTCTTACAGCCTTCAAAATTCTATCGCTAAACAGAGGTCTTCGCCATAGATTGTCTCATGGAAAGGGTGGGGACACTTGATAGGCGGGTTATCAACTGTATTGTATTATTTTACCTAAAGACAAATCCAAGAAAAGCAAACATAATTCTCTTGTAACAAATGTATACGCTCCAAATAGTACTAACGAAAATCGATTGTGCCTAATATTACGGCTTCCGATCACATGAGCAAAGGTGCAGTCGGAAGTTAGTAATAGACTGTCAAATCAAAACAGCTGTGACTCCATACTGATTTCTACGTATACACGAAAATTGGTTACATGATGCTTTTTATACGAGTGCCCCGCCGCTGATGACCTATACCATCGATTTATTACAGCACGTTTTCCATCGATAATATGTTACAATGCACACATGCATTGCTGCTTCATCGAGACTAATTAAAAAGTAACCCGACCGCAAAGGTAGTTCTATACGCAATGAATAACCCAGAAAGACTTTTGAAGTTGTAATAAATTTAAATTTACTACGTCGCATACAATTCCGCATCGGTACCGTGAATCGATTGTCCACTGCAGTTACGACCTCGACCACCTAGCGAGCACGCAATCGACTCATTGCGAACTGCCTAATAAGTATGCAAGGACGTTAGAAAAATATTTCTCTTTTTATACGATAAAATTAAGGTTTTAACGCAAAGTTTTCAAAGTTATTCCTCTGATAACGGTTAATTTGAATAAAACTATTTCGTAATAGTTTTTTTTTTACAAAAAAAAAATACATTTGCCTTACATCTGAAATATATCTGGTGTCTTTAGAATTGTATTTCTACAATGAAGTTACTAGGAATATCACGCGGCCTTCAACTGGATAACAGACACTATATTTAACAAATTATTTATTATTTATCTGAAAATGTGCTATTTAATATGCATTACTTGAAAAAACTTTTATGCTTGCACATACACTCGGGCACTGTAATACTTTCCTGTATAGAGATGGCTCGTCTCTGTTGAGACTGGTCGCCGTGTTCGAAGTTCGGTCTGTAGGACATTAATTTATTAAGCTCACATCGAAAATTATTTGGCAGTGTATGTGAAGTACGCCACGACGACGACGACGAGGCGCAAAAGAAAACCTGAGTCCAGCTGTAAGACGTATACAGGATGTACCTACACTCTTTTAATTAATATAAAACAAAAACCACCCGAGATTATTGCAAAGGTACGTTAATCGGGCCGAAAAATAAAACGTAGAAAAGTACGTTAGTTTTATTTAAGACTAGCGATGCTCCAGGTTTAACGGATTAGTAAGCTGAAGTATCAATGGGCCGGCCACATAGCTAGAAGAACCGCCAACCGATGGGGAAAAAAGGTTCTTGAGTGGCAGCCTCGTACCGGTAGGCGAAGTGAAGGGCAACCCCCGACTAGATAGAGTGACGACCTGGTAAGACATACAGGAAGTTGGTGGATGCAGGTGGTTTAGGGTCGTGCTTTGTGGCATTCTTTGGGGTAGGCTTATGTTAAGCAGTGGACTTGTGAAGAGCTGTAATGATGATGATGAATGCGCCGCGTACCAGACTCGGCGCATTGCTACCGCAGAAAAAATAATTGTGAAGATATCGTTTTAAATTTCGAAGAGTTGTATTTTTTAATCAAGAATGATAATACAATCATTGCAATTGAATGATCTATAGCTCTCAAATAGTCAATACGACACGCACGCCATCTAGTGTAAGTTAATTGTACTATGCCAATAACAATCGTGCAAGTTTAAATAATAAGTTGACAAAGTTTTATCGCAATCTGATAAACGGTATAGCAGTGCATAAAATACGAAAAAACAAACATTAATTTTTATATACTAGGTAACAATTTAGCGTCTTTATGAAGGCATTAGTATTCAACACCAAACACATAATTGCTGTTAAACTTAAGTTAAAGCCTTTTTTAGTAAACTTTATAATAACAGAGTTGTAAACGCAGTGCATGCTTACGTTTTCACGTTTATAGCTACATTGCAATTCAATATGAACATCATATGGATTCTATAAATGAAACAAGAGTATTTATTTATTTAGGCTAACCAACTAACAACGTACAAAACATTATTAATAAATATTTGCAGTTACTAACAGAATTATACCATATATAACTTAAAGGTACGAGTATACACTACATTTCAACATGAAACTCAAAACTACATAAGAAATTAACAGATAATAAAATATGATACAAACACAAAGACACTATCCTATGCAATACAGGTAAGATTTTAATTTTTGAGACTGCTCAAAATTTTATCATTTATAGTTTATCTTTTCAGTTTGAGTGTAATATAGAAATATTTTTTAAGGAACCCAGCCCTATCACTAAATATATTATTACATTTATCGAATATATCATTGTACTTTTTATCATAGAACATATAATTGCTACCAGTAATTTCTGCTATTGAAATTTACACTGAAGGGACTAAAATTACAAGTTTTATATTAAAATTACAAATGTGTGATAGGAAGGATCGATTTATTATTAAGTAGTTTATGTAAGAAACCGACAGACAGCAGATTCCTTCGCTACTCCAATGACAAATATTCGAAATGAGCTAATATTTCAGTATATCTGCGAATTGTACGACGAACGCCACTCACATGAGATGTTTCATTAAAAATCTTTTTTGGTTTCTTTCCATACGCTGAATATTATTTTGATGGAACCATACGACAGAGCAATAATAAAAATGACTGCGAACCGGTACAAATAGAGAGTTTTTATGAGACTTAAAATCTTTGATATTTCTGAAAATAAAAGCTAACATTCTCAATGATTAGTTTATGGTGTTGCTAATGTAGTTAGTGAATTGCATCTGAGAGTCAGTCCTTCACTTCATCTACTTTTGCTTAATCTAGACCATTAATATTGTGACTGCTATTAAATTTGTTAGTTTCGAGAGAATTTAAAGTGATAGCTTTTATTTGTATTGAGAGACAATTTATCGTGCCTGCACCATTCTGTGATTCTATTTATATCCTCTTGAATTTGAATTTGGTCTGTGTTATTATTTACATTTTCTGATATCTTTAGATCATCTGATCAGGAACTCCAGATGTTTGGATAATTTCTCCAGAAACTATCTGAATATATGAATCTAGTCCAGTTCAATCCCCAGAAGACACAATTTGTTGTATCTCCTCAGTTTCAAGGCTCTCCCCTTGTTGCTTCAGCCAGTATCAGAATCCTCGGCGTCGACATATCTCATGATGTGCAGTTTCGTGGTCACTTGGAAGAAAAGACTAAATTGGCCTCTAAAAATCTTGGCGTGCTCAGCCGAGCGGGACAGTATTTCATGCCGGCACACCGCTTGCAACTTTACAAGGCGCAGGTTCGGCCTCACATGGAATACTGTTCCTATCTCTGGGCAGGGGCTCCCCAGTACCAGCTCCTTCCACTTGACCGCATCCAGCGCAGAGCAACAAGAGTCGTCGACGAACGAGTTCTTTCCGATCGACTTGAGTCACTGGCACTGCGAAAAGATGTTGAATTTATTTGCGTATTTTATTGCATCTATCACGGGGAATGCTCTGAGGAATTGCTCGGACTAATTCCAGCCGCTCAATTTCGCCATCGCACATCGTAACAAAACTCACGATACCATCCATATCATCTGGATGATTGGCGGTCCACCACTGTGCGATTTAGAAGAAGTTTTCTTCCTCGCACAATTTTCTTATGGAAACGACTACCATCAGAGCTATTTCCGGACCGATACGACTTATGAACCTTCCAGAAAAGAGACTACTCTTTTTTAAAAGGCCGTCAACAATTGCAGATGCAATTCCCTTGGTGTTGCAGATGTTTATGGGCGGCGGTAGTCACTTACCATCAGGTGAGCCCCATCCTCGGTTAACCCATTCTGCGATAAAAAAAACTGTTAATGACTACTCTTTGTATTTGTACTGTGAGATATGAAGCAAACCAATCTACAAAACATCCATTTATGCCAAATAATGTGTAGTTTGTTGATTAAAACTGAACGATTTACTGTCTCAAACGCTTTACTAAAATCATTATAAATAGAATCTGCCTCATTTCCTGAGCTCTTTCTAGTAAGTATTCTGTCAACAAATGTAATAAGATGTAGTAGACCATAACATTTTTTGATTAATGTTTCAGCTCAAACTTATAAGATATCATATTCAAATGTATTTAATTAATTCCTATAACTTTTAACCTTTTGTCGAGATTTTTCCTTTTCTAGTAATAGTTTTATGAAGTTTGTTGTATACCATGGAGGATATGATTTTTTGTTTTGTTTGTGACATGGAACAAATTCAGTGATAACTTTTTTTTAAAATGGAGTAAAAGTTCGACACTACTTCATCAATAGTCGAAAAGTTTGGAATTCTGAAGTCCAGTTAAGTTCGGATAAATGGGCTCGTACACTATCATAATTCGCTAAAAAAAACTTATACTTAAGAGTTTGTCTCGCAGAGAACATTTTTGCTACTTCAATTGGGAGATGATAGTAGTCTATTCGAGAAATTATATTGTTTGAATTTTAACGAAAATATTATAGATTGTGTTAGTCAGCACCAGCGCGAATCAGGAAGTTGGTGATGTTTCACCCCTGTAGCAACCCCTCGGAAAGCATGTAAAGCGGTTGGTCCTGCGCGTGATCTCTCTCGGGTCGTGTCGGATTAGCATCCCATCGGGCTATGAGAATGAGGGAATAGAGTGCACGTGTTCTGCACATACACTTGGGCACTATAATATTGTCCTGCGCAGATGGCTGGTATCCGTTGAGACAGGCCGCCGTGACCGAAATTCGGCCTGGAAGATATTATTTATTATTACATCTCCCTTTATAAGTATATTTATGGGTTTTAAAAAAAAACTTAAACTACACGCATTGATAATAAGTTGTGATGAACCTAGTAATATTAAGTCGTAGTCATAAATTAATTGTCATTGGTTCTTAATATGTCTGTAAAATTCTAGGCCAGACTGGTAAAGGGTAAAAACTTTTTTTTATTTATTTATTATAAGCCAGTGCTTGAATCTTGCTTAAATCGCACTGTCTTATCGTAACAAAAGCCTATTCACTCTTGCCTTGAAGACGCCTAGATTGTATACGGACGGAAAGACAGACGCCGGCAAATTATTCCACTCCTTTGCTGTACGCATTACAAAAGACGAAGCATACCGTTTGGTTCTAATGCGTGGAATATCGACAACAAAGGGATAAAGACCCGCCGACCGTCTGGTTGTCCGATGGTGGAAAGGAGAGGGAGGAATTAAGGCGTGTAATTCCTGCGCACACTCACCGAAATGCATCCTATAGAATACCGAGAGACTGGCTACTCTGCGCCTGTGCTCGAGGCTGCCAAGATTGGTTTCAACCAAATCAAGGTCACCAATGAGCCTCTTAGCACGTCTCTCCACTGAGTCCAATGCTGCCAGGTGGCATTTTGCAGGACCCGCCCACATGTGACAGCAGTACTCCATGCACGACCGGACTTGCGCTTTACATAAGGTAAGAAGCTGCCCCGGCGTGATGTACCGCCGCACCCTTGCAAGGACACCAAGTTTTCTTGCGGCTGCTTTGGCTCTGGACTCAATGAACCGCCCATAGTTTAGGTTCGGAGAAAATTCAATCCATAACAAATGAAGGCGGTCAGTGTACTCCAAGGATACATTCCGGAAAGTAGGAGCCAAGGTGAGCGGAATCCTTTTAGCGGTAAAAAGACACGCTTGTGTTTTGGAGGCGTTAAATCTCACGAGATTGGCATCGCCCCATTCGGAGACTGCCTGTAGTGTGAGACTCACACGCTCAACCATAGCCTCTCTTTCTGACTGGATTTGATCCCGAATGGCCCAGGCGCTTAGTTAGTATCTCTCCACAACTGTGCTGTCGTCTGCATACCCATAGACACTGGGAATGAGCAGATTATTTATATGCAGCAGGAAGAGAGTTGCGGAGAGAAAGGACCCCTGAGGAACACCGGCGTTAGTCGCCACAGTATCGGATGAGCAGCCATCAACGACGACCCGGAGAGACCGTTCACTCAGAAAGTCCTTCACCCAGACAATTAGGCCAGGGGATAAGCTGTACGCTGAAAGTTTGCCCAATAGACTAGCGTGCCAAACCCTGTCAGAAGCCTTCGAAATCTCGAGGGAAACAGCAAGTGCTTCACCACTGTTCTCGAGGGCTTCGCCCCATATGTGAGTGGCATACGCCAGAAGGTCCGCAGTTGATCGATTTCGGCAAAACCCGTACTGGCGATCACTGAGGAGATCATTTTGCTCTAGGTATGCCATGAGGTGGGCGTTCAATATACGCTCCATAATCTTGCAGATTATGAAGGTAATTGAAATTGGCCGATAGTTGGCAGGGTCGGTACGGCTTCCTTTTTTAGGCACAGGCTACACATTGGCCAGCTTCCAAGATTTAGGCACTATTCCAGTCTTGAACAAGAGGTGGAACAAGCGTGTCAACACAGCAGACAACTCCGGTGCAGAGACCTTTAGAACTATAGCTGGTATACCATCAGGTCCACTAGCTTTGTTCACGTCCAGACTTCGCAAGGTTTTAAGAACCTCCTTGTTGGTGATACGGACTTCAGACATAGAGGTACCGCTGTGAGGTAATTGAGATGGTACGCTGTTGCTACTGTCCAGACGCGAATTGCAAGCAAAAAGAGAAGCAAATAAGTCCGATTTCTCCTTAGGCACGTGCGCCATTGAGCCATCTGATTTTACCAGCGGAGGCAGTGTAGACCGACAGAAGTTTGCCTCGACCGCTTTGGCGAGAGACCAAAAAGCTCTACTGCCAGATGGTTTGACAGAGAGCTTTATGCCGATGCGTTTAATGCGATCGAAACTGGCTTGGCGTAATGCCTTTTTGCACGACTTGGCGGCTTGGTTAAAGGTTCTCTTCTTAAGGATAATCCGGAGCTTTACGGTCTCGAGCATCGACCCAGGATAAGTACGCCATATGCTTGTGCTTTTCAGCACGAGAGCACTCGGCGTTAAACCAAGGGCGAGCTCTACCACCAATGGGCACGTCAGCAAAGGGAATGAAATACTCCATCGCTTGACGTATCACATTGGTTATGGCATCCGCGCAGCTCAACGGGTCTCCAGAGGAGAAGCAGACCTGCCGCCAAGGATAAGATGCAAAGAAATGCCGCATTTCATCCCAATCTGCTGACTTGTATCGCCACATTCGTCGCACTCCGTGGAAATCGTAGTTAGGTGGGGAATATAACGATACAGATTTCACCAGGCAGTGGTCAGAAGTTCCCAAGGGTGAGGTAACCTGAACATCGTCTGGATCGGTCATCAGTAGAAAGTTGAGGCAGTTGGCTGTGTGTCCACACGTAGTACCAGCTGGGAGAGCCCTAGCAACAAGGCAAAATTCCACGCCTCTCTCCCAGCGTGGTCGGTCTTCTGGTATAGGAACAGCCAGTCCTGATGACAGGCATTAAAGTCCCCCAGAAAAACCAACTGTGCATTAGGGTACCGATTTAGAGCCACATCAGAGGTCTCACTGAGGTGTTCAAACAACCTAGTTGTCTCCTGGTCACCGCTCTGCGATCGGTAGACACAAGAATAAATAATTTTATCCATTCCTGTGTCTATCAATACTCAGATCGTAGAGAAAGAGGGGTCTTCAAGGTGACGGAGACGTTTACAGCAGATGTTGTTGCGAACGTAAACACAGACTCCGGCGCGCTGATGGAAATTGTGCTCCAATGTGTACCCAGGGTAGCCAAGGTACGCCGCATCTAGAGGACATCTGATCTGCGTCTCAGTCAAGAAGAGTAAGTGCGGCTTGTCAGTCTCAAGGTGGTAATGGACTACATTGAGATTACAGTGAAGGCCTCGGATGTTTGTGAGGTGCACTTTAATGGAGAGGGAGTGCAACCGCTGTACAAACTTACTCTTCTTTTTCCTTTTTTCATTAATGGTGGGAGTGAATAGGTTGAGAGAATGGCAGTTGGACGAGGCGTCACACATATAACCTAGGGACGCAACAGAGTCATAGCATCGATGGTACCTAGCATGGAGATCGCGGGGACGCCCAAATCCCCATGGAAATCGCCACCAGGCCCTCTCCTCCGGTCGCCAACTGGCATGGTGGAGCCATCCCAGGATTTTTCGTAAGATGGTGGGGCAGCCTTTCATTAGTGGCTAGCTCATTAATTGGGCCCCCAACTATCTACGGTCGGCCAGCGGTGCAACCGTGCTTCGGATCCCGCTAACTTCTATAACCAGGCACCCGACACTAAGAAACGGCCGCGTTGCAACCGGTCCGCATGCGCAACGCAACTGTCCAGACCCATTCTCCCTAAGAAATGGGTTTCACCTAACATCATACCGGAACACGATTTACATCATTTGGCGGTATGTCTTGGCCAGGTGGGTGGTAACTAACCCTCGGCCGGGACTCTCACTAGTAGAGGACCAATCTACCACCAGTATGTAGTACTCCTCGTTTAGCACTACCCAGGGGATACGTGTAGGGAGTCAGGATTCAAGTAATTCCTACGGACGCGAGCAGCTTCATCCCCAAAATATAAACTTCTTAAAAACTGAATACAAACTTCCTCAAAAATTCCATTATATTTATTTATAACTTACACATTTTAAAGATAAAATACCTAACTCAAAGATGTTTTATAGGTCCAGATACCGTGTTGCTAACACACCGCAACGTTCATAGTGAAGACAGTCTTTGATTCATGTGTGCGTGAGTACCACGTGACGCGCATATCTTACGCACCATGGCTGCATTAATGTGCGTGACTTCGGTAATAACAGAGCGAATCGATTACCCAAAAAATGTGGGAGATTTTATATTTCATTCCTATTGACGCACCTATTGATTCTAAGAGTATAAAATGTGTGTGCGTGGCGTGTGCATTTGTGTGTGTGTATCTATGGGGATATGATTGCTTATGTGTGTTTTATGTAGGTACGAACATCGCACTAAAATATTGAAGATATGTAATAAAACCTATAATTAATGTAACAGTTAAAATAAATAAAAACTTAAATCTACTTTCAATAAATTAAGATATACATTAAGTATTACATTTAATGAGTTTTTAATATTATTAAATAAATATATTAAAACTATGTAAAATGTTATTAAATACTGATAAATAATACAAATTATTCAAAATTCAAAGTATTATTCACAGATATTCACGATTGCCCTTGCATTATAATAAGTACAGCTGAGCGATGCGCGCTCACAGCCAATCGAAAAAAAAATTTGTCGCAAATTTTATGTTCTACACTTTTATAACGAATGTTAACGTTATTGAAGCAATAGAAACTGAAATAATCGCGAAGAACTGTTTTTTTTTACCTTTGACCTTGAATAACTTACGACGCAGACGACATTTTATGAGATTTTTGAGACAACTTTCAGAACGCCAAAATGAAGGTATATACCAAAATTCAGCTTATTATCTCTCATTCCGAGGTTGATTGTTAATTTGACTGGACTATATGTTATAGAAGGTAAAGCCTTCGGAACGCGGAGAAACACTAATCGTAGTAAAGAAAACTATTAACATATTTCTTACAAAAATATCTCCTGCTATATATATTTTGGGAAGTAGGCGTAGAACGTCATTAAATAGTCTATGTTTTAATAATATAACCAAAATAAAATGCTTAACTTAGTCCTGCAGTTTTAAATATTTACATCAGGACTATTAACTTCCTATTTGAAGATGTTGTTAGGGCAACAATTTTTGTGGAAGTCTCTATCTAATAAACGTTATTTTATTATTTATTTATCTTAACCCTTTCGCTGTCCCGTGCACTACATACAGGCATAATTTATTATGTGATATAGGTCATTGCTATTGTCTTACTATTGTGTCTGAAAACCGGACAGTGAAAGTGTTAATATATCTCCACGTTTTGAGATTAACAAAATCCGATACCGTTTTTTAAGTGTATACCACTTTAGCATCGTTGTGATTTGAAACTCAATGAAACGAAAAATCGACACTAAAAAGAGACAAATATATAAATCTATAGGGGAGAATGAGATAGAAATACTAATATAGTAAAGAGGTTTTTTGTTTATTTAAACACGCTAATATCTAGAACTACTAGTCCGATTTGATAAATTATTTTTTTATATGATAGCTAGATTAACGAGGAATAGTTATAGACTGTGTAACATTAGGCTACACTAAGAAGTGTAGCCTAATGTTACACAGTCTAGTTAAGAAACTAGCCTTAAATATTGTTTTTGCTAAGCAAGACGGAAGAAAAAGCGCTCTCGAACAGCTTTATCCGCGTGCGTTGTCGTAATGGTTAGTAGTAGTAGATACGTTAATATTATGCTACACAAAAATATAGACCTTTCCTCTATATAAAAAAAGTCTGCAATACCATAGGCTTATTCCTTATACATAAGCCACAATAAGGTATTTTTTGACAAAAATTTTATTGAAAATTAAAGTGATTTATGAACGTTATTATTAGTCATAGCGCATTAATTCTCACGAACATAAGTTACTTCATTATGAAGACAATTTTATGAAAATAAACTTTACTCTTTATAGCATATTACTTGGACGCATAGTTTAAGACATGATGATGAAAAATAATTCAACACTCGTCATTCGCGCGCCTAGCCGCCCGATGAGAACCGAGAGCGCGGCTCAGAGCGGGATATACGTGGGTGATACCGCAGGGAACAGCTAGTTCAGTATAAATTATTTCCTACTATCTCGGTCTCCTCTGTATTAAAGATGGTTAATACAACTTTCAACTGTTAAAATAAAAATACTATATAATAAATAAAATTAATTATATTGAATAAAATCATCATAGACAAACCATTCTTAACAATCCACGATTTGACTACCTATTTATATTAAATTAGTCTTGTTTAGGCCATCTTGTGTCTATTTTGCGGACCACCTTGAGAGTCAATCAATTTTGTTCTATAAAATGATTTTACCTATAGAATGAAGTAGACGTCGCTATTACAAAGCAATTTTGCTCGAATAGAAAATATTCTTTTAATTTAATACACTAAAATTTAGGCTGTACATGTCTACCGTAACAATTTTTTTATATAATTCAACTTTTATGCCGCACATGTGGTTGAAAATTGTCAAATTGAATAAATCATTTGCTGTGAAATGTTTTTGTTTTATATTTCATTTGAAGGTTTCGCTTCTAACATGTGTGAACTGCACACATGTTTTTTTTTTAAAATGGATGGATGGATCTTGATAAAGGATGTCGGTGTCTTGTACGTACTTACGTTAGTGGACTTTTTCGTGTTGCATATCTCGAATAAAAATTATGATATGTAGGTACTCCAAATCAATTACATTTTCATAATTTACATAGTTAATACCTGATTTATTTTTCATTAAAATTGATTCTGTAGTTTTTAATTAGTAGTAGTGGTTAATTATAAAACACCGAATTTATAATTAACCACTGGATGGGATGTTGGTTGTACGAGAAGTTATTTAATAACAGATTTTGAAACATTTAAGTAAAGTGGTAATGTTACGCATATGGTAAAGCACATAGGCTTGGTGTCTACCACACCAAAGCCCATTCACTCTTGTCTCGAAGAACGACCTTGTAATTGGATAGACATATAGACGCTATCAAATTATTGAAATCACATTATTTATTACATTAACAGCACTCATTATACGTGGTAGAGCCATGCTGCAGCTATATTAGTAGTATAGTTGTAGCACGAATGGGTTAGCTCGACCGGGGAAGGAACACGCTCTCACAGAATACCAGCGTAAAATGGCAGCTTGACACTGCTGTGTTTCGTATGGTGAGTGTAACCGGAGACCCTTTTTACTGGACAGAGGCATCACGAGTGACGACGCATCTGCATTTTGATTCTTTATTGAGGATAAATGTAGATGTCTATGGGTCACAGCAACCACTTACCATCAGGTGAAATATGTGCTCGTTTGTCACCCTGTCCTATAAAAAAAAAAACTATAATCAACTACTAAAACCAATGTAATGAACAAGCTATCAAATTAGAAGAAATATTGTACTATCCAACATGAGTTACGAGATTTTTTACCATGTTTGATATATTGTGAAGATGGCTGAAATAGGATTTAATATAATATACATCCAAAATAACATATTAGACTAAGCTTCGTGCGAAACAGTGTTTTTGTAAAGGTGAGTCAACAGGCATTATGCGTCGCGTTCACATGCGAGTGTATACGGTTCTCGATACAGCGAAGCTGAGTCGATGCATTCTCGAGGCGTTCAGGAATCAAGTATCATAACACCTGCATCTGATTCATTCTTGCACAAGATCATGGGGTAGCCAACCAAAAACAATAATAAGAAGTTGTCGTATTCAATAGATTAGAGTTGTATGTTATAATTACCTATAGACATTGCGGGTATTTTTAAAACTTTAATTTATTACCAGAGAAAGCTGCATTTCATAACTATTTAGGACATAATTATAACATTTAACAAAAAATAAAAACCGACTTCAAATTGCTAAACAAGAAGTTATTTATATTCTCCAAATTTATATGGAATCATCCTTGAAGTATAATCTATTTAACTAAAAAAAACCGGCCAAGTGCGAGTTGGACTCGCGCACCGAGGGTTCCGAACAAATCCGTAGGTATATAAGTTTTAAATTATCAAAAATATTTTTATTATATGATGTAACTAAAAATTTATGTTCTCGCAATTTTTCCTTTATCTGTGCTATAATACGTTGCTTCGTACCAAATTTTAAGATTCTGAGCTCACGGGAAGTACCCTGTAAGTTTTGATTCCCTTGCGAATGTCGAAAATTTGCGGCATAAACGGCTGTATCTTGTAATTGCGCTGGCTTAGAAGTTTGATTTTTTTACAGCTCCAAGGGACAGTAGACTTGAGTTTTTGATATGAATTTGATATTGATACCTCCACGCGTTCCTGAGAAAAATGGTCTTGACAGACAGACAGATGGACAGCAAAGTGATCCTATAAGGGTTTCGTTTTTTCCTTTTGAGGTACGGAACCCTAAAAAGAATCATTAAAATCAGTTTTCATTCTGCGAACATGTATGAAATTCCTTAAACAATAGTCCAATATGAAACTTTTCCCCCCTATTATCTACTCTTGGGGGCGGAAGTTTTTCTTCAAAATTTAATAGGACCCCTCTTGAGATAAAAACAATTTAATAAGAAAAGAATCATTAAAATCGGTTCGCAATCTGCTATCGCGTAACAAACACAAAAAGAAGAAAAAAAGAACATACACTATAATTGCGAACCTCCTCCATTTTGAAATCGGTTAAAAAATAAAAGAGTACAATTGGTATGTAAGTTTTGAAGGTATACCTTTAAATTGTTTTGTATTATATTGTATATTGGGTTTTAAACATAAATGTAAAATATTGTCTGCTTACAAACAGATTATACACAAAAATTAATGTCATTAATTAAAATTGTAGCATCCTATTCTGTTCGTTTTAAGCAAATATATCTAATAAATAAAGAAAATTTAAACCCGTGTAAGGATTAATATAAATAGTTATAATATAACCAAAACCTTTATTTTTAACCTACATTCATATAGACGAAGTTGTATGCACAGCTAATTTTAAATATATACTACTTATAGGTTAATAATACTATGATTATTTATGATTTTATTATCATATCACTAATGGTGATAATGATAATAAAATCATCATTATCACCATTAGTCCGCTACTGGAGAGACATCTCCCCAATCGTGTCATGATTTAGGTTCAGGCAAATCAGGTTTTGCTGTTAAGATTATAGACAAGAAATAAGCGACACAGCTGATTTTAAAGTTCGATAGTATTTCGGCAGCGGGAAGCAGCGCCAAAGGTGCGTAACGTCTAATAATTCGATCGCCAATCTACTCGCCAAGCGTGACGATCGGCAAATCTTTACGTGTTAAAGCACCATTATGACTACACTATATCTATAACACGTATGGGTATCCTAGACCGCTGAAGAACTCTCACAAGAGCATAATATACACACATATATATATATATATATATATATCAACCTTATCAACTTATTACTTGCACCTGTGCGAAGGTTTTAACTTACAGTAGGTGGCGCGCGTATCGTACCAACAAATGTATTTGAAAGTTATACATCACTCAACTTCAATTAATGTTTTTTTTTATAACTAATTAAACAGTATAAATCTTCCAAATTTAAAATGATATTTCGACAATTATTTTTTCTGTGGCAGCAACGCATCAGGGAACAGCTACTATATATATAATAAGAACCTTTTCACTGGTTACTATAAATGCGTTTTATCCTTAAGGATAAAAACACATTTATAGTTTGATCTTAATCAGAAATGTATTTAGAAAAGTTGGGTGTGGCAGAATAAGCATGAAAGTAAAATTAATGCCGTCGAAACGCGCACAAAGAAGTATGTTAGGTGTGACTCAGAACGATAGCGTGAGAAATTGTGTGATAAGAGAAAAGTCTGGTTTACAAGATATTGTGAATATGATTAAGAAATGGAAGCTTCGGTGGTTTGGACACCTATAAAAACAAAACATTAAATGAAGGAAGGGTGAAAAAGGAAATTTATGCTGCAGAACTGAATGGCAGAGTTGGTAAGGGACGCTCTTTTTCGCACTTCGAGGTAAAGTCACGTGGGTATTGTAGGCAATAAAAATTGCCGACAAGCTCGCACGGGAGGGCTCAAAGAGTTACACAATTTGGACCTGAGCCATTTTGTGGAATCTCAAAAAGCCTCGCCCGATTGACACTGGAAACTCTTTATCACAATAAATCACTTTAGATCTGGTCTGATACACCAGATTTTAAACATTCTAAAACCTTAATCCAGGCTTTCGATCGTGAATTCGCTTAGAAAGCCTTGGGATTAGGTAAAAATAAATTGCACATTCTGGTAAGAGTTCTGACTGGACACTGTTGTCTTAAAAATCACATGTCCATCCTGGGACTAAGCAACTCAAAGATGGGCCGGTTTTGCTCTCTAGAGGAGGAAACGCCTTTATAAATCCTGACTAATTGCGGAACCTTAATGCGCAAACGTAGCACTCATCTGGGACTGGGAAACTTGTGTACTTCGCCCAAAAGAAGTAAAATTGCTCACAGCTAAGCAACTCCTTGTATTCATTGAGGGCGTAGGGCTTAGAAGTGAACTATAGACATAGCAACCATCACAATAAATCTTTTAGGTCGCAGTGATAGTGGTCTCTCTAGACCTGCATAGCTGCTCGTACATATTAAAAAAAGGGACACTTTAGACGGAAGTTTATCGACCAAACTGGCAATATATTGAAGATGACTTAAACTTACAGTACATTTAACCCGAAATCTCTTTCCCTTCTCTTATTTTCTGATAATAAACAAAAACGTGTTTAATAGTTACCTTTTATCCCCCGAATGTCACACGCTTACTTCGTGCTGGACAAATTTGCATGCAGCGGAGAAGAAAGCCCTAAAAGCGTATTAGAAACAGAAACAGCTTTTTTTAAATCAATCTAGATTGTAAATAATAGTTATTGAAAATAATTATTTTGTTTAATAGGTATTAAACAAAATAATGACTTTGACCAGTAGGTATTGGTTCGGAAAAAAACCTCTGTTCTGGGAAGAACATGCTAGAAACACTGCGGAACTTTTCAAAAAAATACCTGCTTACAATCATGCACATATGTTACACAACTAACAACACAAAACAAATCAGAAATAGCTTGGTAGCGATCACCTGATTAACGTAGGAATCATATCCTATCATTAACGTAGGAAATCCTTGCCTAGAAACATTTTTACAAGCCTTCTCTTCTTCTCATTATCGTCAGCCCACTAAGGTCTGATGCTTTGCCGACGGTCTGACTATCACATCATCAGACGCCTCGCATCCTTGGCGCTGCGGATAGGTATTATAACTGCGAGGTATTTTACGCCAGACATCAACGAGATGACATACGCCACCTACTTACTATATCTAAAGCTACAAGATTTTCTGGCATGTAACTCAATTAAGTCGAAATATAAACAATATTTGATCAACACACTTAAAATTTAGTGTTGAAGTTAATAAATCCAATCATCTTACTTACTGCCCTCAAAAAGTATTTGCCATGGCTTTAGATCATGATTACGTGTACAATTTTCATAAATTTAGTCTTCGTTCTTTAATTAGTTGTCCTTAGATTGTAAAAGGATGTCGGTCTAGATACCAAAAAGCGCCAAAAGTTCTCCAGAGTGATGAGATAGACTTAAAAGTATTCGCTTTTAATCGGAGATACGGATGCAGAGAGAGTATGTCATGCCCTCGGTTAAGCCCGTGGGGCGTATACAGACATTTTTTAATGATATTTAAAAATATTTAATTACTTATTTTTACTCCCTCTTAATCACTTTTGTTACAAAAATATAAAATGTACAGAATTCCACAATTTACATTTTTATTATATGTGTAAATAGATTTTGGACAGCATTTTATCAACGTTGATTTAGCATATAAAAATGTCTTATTTCCTTTTATAGCTAGCTGGTCACATATGCGGACTCACTTGACCGCTTGACATTTTCAAATCTGTAACTGTAACGTTTGAAATAGAGTGCGCATTCAAAAATATAATGTGAAGGCAAAATCAGTAATTCAGATTATATAGATACAAATTTTACAGAGCTTACAGCAGTCGGTACTCTCGTCGCTCGTATGCACATTTTAGTGAAATGAACACCCATTTACTTTTTACCATTAATCCAAAAGATAATTCCATATCTCAGCCTCGCAGCGACATATCCGTAATATGCTATATGTACCGAACTTCGATGGTTTGTCTTAATTAAGTAGTTATCCGTGGATTGCAGTTAAGCTAGTGCTACAAGTATTGGGCACTAGCTGAACTGCAATCCAAAAGAAAAAAAATATTGGAAAAAAACATAATTACTGTAATAGATAGTGTTTTTGGCGATACCACTTTCCTTGTGTATGTACTGTAATTGGTTTGTTCCATCAAATATGACTTGCTCTTGGATCGTTACTTACACTTGCGTGTGGCTCCAACGATGACGTGTACAGCTGCCCATAGAACCTCTCAAACTCACTCAATATCAGTTTTCCGGAAGCGATACTGCCACATTCGGTCTTCAGCTTCGGCAGTTGGCTCTTTCTTGCAGATAGGCATTGCAACTATCTAATATTAAAATCCCTATACTATGAGGCAATCTACGGAGGAGACATATATTCAGCAGTGGACTTTTAATATGTTCTAACGACAGCATTTGCACTGTAAAAGTCCGAAGTGAATTCAGTGTGAAGCTCATCGCGCCATCTATTAGAAATTCAACAACATAACAACGTCTAGCGGGCCTGCTAGTATTAACATAGAATAAAATAATATTCTTGATATAATTATCCCTACCAAAGACAAGACAGCACATAAGAATTAACTTATAGAACGTTTAAAACCCAAACAATGCGATAATTCTATTGCATTCATAAAAATAATAATCATATTAAATACCTTTGTCGCCAATGTATAAATAGACAGTAGGCGCATGACACGAATATCTATTTAATTGTTCTTAAAGGGACACGCAAAGGTTAACTTCATTATGAATACTTTGCTCGTTACTTTTTGTAATATTTCAAACAACCCGCCCTTTAAAGTATGTATTCTTATTTTTAACATACATAAGAATATACAAAATTTTTCTTCTACTAACGGTGAGTTTTTCTGAATATTTAAACAAAAAAATTATTAATCAAAGGAATGATTCTACCACGGAAAACGTAAGCAATTAAACTAAATGTCAATCAACTGTATTATATATTATGTCTATTTTTAAATTCAGTGGCAGAACACCACTGTAGCTACACTAGCTATACATACATAGCTGCGGCACGAATGGGTTGGCTCAACCGGGACAGGACCACGCTCTCACAGAATGCCTATTAGCGTGAAAAAGCAGAATAATGCAGCTGTATTTTGAATGGTAAGTGTAGAGAACCGGAGACCCTTTTTACTGGTAACGAGGCATTCCATCTTAATCCCCAGGTGTGACAACGCATCTGCATTTTGATTCTTAATCTATGATAGATGTAGATGTCTAAGGGTCGTAGAATCTACTTATCATAAAGTGGACTTTGTGCTCGTTTGTCACCAGTATTCTATAAAAAATCTTCTTACTTATTAGTATTTCATCAATACGTAATGAAAAAAAATATGAAAGCCTTTTCCCCAACGAGCATGCACATTATAGACGTGATTATGGCAGTTATGCCGCCCGTGGCCGCTAGATAGATATACTAAAATATAAATATCTTCTACAGCCTTTGTATATTATTTAAAAATGAATAACACAATATAGCCTATTTATATTTATCTTGTATGCGCAGATTATCTCTATCTTCAGAAATTTCAATGCCACAATATCCATTAGTGAAGACTTCAGGGTCTCCGATAAATGGTGTATATCATCTCGCGTATGACAGATGTAAAATACTTAAGCCGGCGACGGAAAGTAGCTCAAAGGTGCGAGACATCTGGTAATAGGATCGTACATCCGTTTGCTAAGCGCGGTGATTACGGCAGCTATGTTGTGGAAAAGTCCTTTGTTCAGTAGTTGACGGCAATGAACTGATAGAGATGACGAAGTTACATTAAAATAAAACGTCATATTATGTTTGCGTAGCGCTTTTAATTATAATTAAAAAAAAAAAAACATTTTAGTTTTCAATCAGTTTTAGTGAACCTACAACGTGGCAACTAAAAGGAAATGTACCTACGTCATGTTACATTTATACGTAGATATCTAGTTTGCCCACCTTGCCAAAATTAACCTGACTGTTAGCGAATCAATAAACAGACTCAACCGCTGACCCAGTGCAATGAAACTAGAGCATAATTCTATAAATAAAACAGACTGCATGTTTTATGGAAACGCCGATTCCAATTTTAATTTTAATTCTTACTGAACACGAAAAAGCTTTTGGATAAAACTGAACTATGGATTTTAAATGTTCTAATATTATAGGTGTTTAGTTGACTGATGTTTGAAATTATATGCAGTTTATCCGTTGATGTTTTAGCAAATGTAGAAGAAGTAAAGGTGTAATTAAGCTTAAATCCCTCACTACGGTTAGCATAAATACCAATACATTTCAAATTCTATGTTTAGATTTACAGAATGCCGCTCATAGAACATTATTTCTCATCGCTCGTTCTTTTTTTCAAGCTATATGACCTTCAACTGCTTAATGATGTTTAGGATATAACGGTTATTTTATTTCTGCTAAGGTATCTTAATTACGGATTCCGTTGCAATGAAACACTTTGAGCCTTATATATAACTCTGGGAATGACTTTGAGGTTCCTCATAGAACCTTCAGTGCATCTGGATCGCATCTGGATTTCTCAGGCTATCATTCGCAATCTCTTATAGACTGGTAGATAAAAAATAAGGGACTATGTAAAAAAAAGAAACTCAAGTACCGTTCTTTTGGTATTAGCTTGCCAACTAAATATTTCACTTACGGTGACTTGTATTCGACTTAAAACTTTTGAGTAGGGAAGTTTAAATACAGAAATGATTTTCCAAAATGAGCAAATGCAAAATTTGCTCATTTTGGAAAAAAATCATTTTTGTGAAGAAGGTATATAAATGGCTGCACAGAGAGAATATGTCCTTGATTAAGGTGATGTTCGTTTTAAATCCCACGGGAACTAACACGAATGCTTTTCGGTTTCCACACAGGCGGATCCTCAGACAGGAACTGGTGTTTATATAAATATGCTTTACCCGCGTGGTCTCCATAAAAGCAACGGCCCGGCATGCATTATTAAACACATCAAAGGAGAAAAATCTAAATGTGCACCGGTTAGTAAAGTGGTTTTCCACCCGATTAGCAACACTCGGATGTATCAATTATCATGTGCACTCGTGTCCCTACCACATCGTTGATTAATTAAGCTTTTTCAAATTCTGCTTACCTATTAGAGACAGTTATTATATTCTTCAAATTGATTTATTTCAATTAATATAGAACTATTTTATATATAAGTGGGCATGATTATTTATTAATATATATATATATATATATATATATATATATATATATATCGTGTTCTATAATTTGAGTGTAACTTTTTTCAAAATTAAATAATATATGCATGTATTACAGTGTTACAGAATAATCTTTTAGATCAATAAGCGACTAATATCCTTAATTTTTCTCATTTTTAAGAACAAAGATGCAAATGATGATCCAGTTGACTTGGACGATTTATTACCAAAAATCGGTGAATTTGGCATCTACCAAAAACTCTCCTGTGGTTCGTGTGCTTGCCTGCTTGCTTGCCGTGTGGCTTCGGTGCTTTTAATCAACTCCTTCCACTTGACCGCATCCAGCACAGAGCGGCTCGAATCGTCGACGATCGAGCCCTTTCCGATCAGCTCGACTCATTGGCACTGCGAAGAGATGTTGCATCCCTTTGCATTTTCTTTCGCATCTATCATGGGGAGTGCTCTGAGGAATTGTTCGGATTAATCCCAACCGCCAAATTTCACGAACGAACATCGCGGCAGAACTCCCGATACCATCCACACCATCTGGATGATTGGCGCTCCAGCACTGTGCGATTTAGAAGATGTTTTCTTCCTCGCACGACTTCCTTGTGGAATCAATTACCATCAGCGATTTTTCCGGACCGATACGACTTATGGACCTTCAAGAAAAGAGCGTACTCCTTTTTAAAAGGCCGGCAACGCATCTGCAATTCCCTCCCTGGTGTTGCAGTTGTTCATGGGCGGCGGTAGTCACTTACCATCAGGTGAGCCGCATGCTCGTTTGCCCCCTCTCCTATAAAAAAAAATATTAGTACCCTCACTGAAACATTGATTGAAGAATTACGGAAGTGGATATTACCTGTAGAAAATCACTGCCAGATTCGTGTCGATCTGGGTACTGAAGTAAATGAAACTTTTATTCCGCAATCTATCGAAGGTCATCGCCTCTTTTGATACCCGTGAGGTGATGAATTTTCTAATTTCAACATGATATGACTCAAAATGATCATCATCATCATCATTGCATCCCTTCAAAAGTCCAGTGCTGAACATAGTCCTTCTCCAAAAATGCCAAAAAGCACGATCCTAAGCCACCTGCATCCATCGACTTCCTCCATGTCTTAGCAGGTCGTCACTCCATCTAGTGGGGGTTCGCACTACACTTCGCCTACCTGTACGAGGCTGCCACTCGAGAACCTTTTTCCCTATCGGTTGTCGGTTCTTCGAGCTATATGGCCGGCCCATTGCCACTTCAGCTTACTAATCCGTTGGGCTATGTCGGTCACTCTGGTTCTACTGCGGATATCCTCATTTTTAATTATCGTCCTATAACTATTCTCTCCTGCCTAAATAAAATAACTGAGCGTTATTTGAGCAATTAATTAAACAATTACCTGACTACTTACAGTATAATAAATTCAAAACAATTTGGTTTTCAAAAAAAATAAAAGCACAACACAACTATTACGGCAATTTACTGATGAAATAAATAATTCTCTAGATAACGAAATGCATATTTTAGTAATATTTATTGATTTTAGTAAAGCATTCGATGTATTGAATTTTGACACATTATACAATAAGCTATCACGCTGCGGTATTCAAGGACCATTCTTAGAACTTCTTAAAAGTTATCATCATAATCGTTATACCACTGTCAAAACATATAACCAGACAGGTGATATGTTTGCGACTGACCGGGGCACAGCACAAGGTTCCATACTGGGCCCGACTGAGTACTTGCTATTTGTAAATGATATAGTTATGCAATGCAATAACTAAGCGCTCCATATATTAATTTGCCGATGACACCTGTATGTAGCAGAAACTGAAATGCAGGCAAGTTATGACATACTATGTAAGTGGGTTCACGATGTCGGCCTAGTGGTTGACGCTCAAAAAACAAAACTTGTTTACATACACTCATCTCACAACAAAATTGCCATTGCACCGACTATCATTTCCCATAACCATGAATGTCTACACGGAATGTTTCAACACTGTACTTGTCAACCCATTAAAAATATCAAAAATCACGTATATTGGTCTGATTATTGACGAACGATTTTGTTGGAGAGCGCATAGAGATCACGTGTATGCAAAACTTCGCTCTGTGTTGAGTAAACTTTATGTTTTAAAATTTAAGCTACCATACAAAATACTTAGAATACTTTACATGACTCTAGCAGATTCTGTTATAAATTATGGACTTAGGAGTTATAGAAGAATTTATGTAACGTACACGCCGGAAATTTACACATTACAACGCAAAATGTTTAGATTGATAGTACCTAAGCATATTAGAAATAAGTAAATAGATAATGACCAAATTTCTATGGAGTACGAAAGTTGGCCCATCTTGTACCTACTTTTATTAATGCCTTTCCACTAGAATTACAATACACATACGGTAAATCAAAACTGATTAAAAATAAACTTAAATCATATTTGTTAAATCAACCATACATATTATAGTAACTATTTCATACTGGAATATTGTGATTTAATATTAATACATCTTTGTTTCTATAAAACGATTCTCTAGCGTAGATAAACCCCTAGAGGTTTATATACTAGTATTGTACTGAATAATGTAACATAATTATGCTTAATATATTAAAAAAAAAAGTTTATCACACAGAAAAACCCCGAGCATAGCCCTCTTCATAGCTCTCTGAGCTACCTTGAGCGTCCTCATACGGCCAGCAGTGAAGGAACACGTTTCAGTTCCATAAGCATCACTGGCAACACGCACGGGTTATACAGTTTCGTTTTCAAGTTTTGAGGTATGTCTGACGAGATGATGTGTCGTAATTTCCCGTCATCAGCAAATAATGCTATATTATGGTTACCCCCTACTGTTTAAGGTAAGTCATTAACATAAACAAGAAACAGAAAGGGGCCGAGAATTGAGCCTTGAGGCACGCCCATTTGTACTATAGACCCGGAAGAGCTCATACTATTAATGAAAACTTTTTGCATTATGTTACTTAAATATGAAACAATTAATTTAAGAGCATTACTTCTTACACCGTATTGTTGTAGTTTCCTGATTTATGTTTCATGGTGAACACAATGGAAAGCATTGAATAGGTCATAGAGTATACCTAAAGCATCCTGTGAATTGTCCCATGCATTGAAAATATTTTTAATCAACTCAACACCACCATCAGTTGTCGAGCGACCCCTTGTGAAGCCGAATTCATTTTTATAAAGTAAATTATTTACATTAAAAAATTTGAATAGGAATAATTTTTTCAAAATTTTGTTGGTTTGTTGGTGTTGGCAGTATTGGATTTAAATAAAGGTAATACTTTACTATGCTTCATTAAAACAAGAAACACACCATATTCGATACTAGTATTAAAAATAATAGCTAGTTGAGGCGTTATTCGCGCCTCAACTAGCTATTATTATGCTATTATATGTGGACTATGAGAAAGCCTTTGATTCCGTCGAAATTTAGGCGGTGCTGTCCCTTCAGCGGTGCGAAGTTGACTGTCGGTATATCGAAGTGTTGAAGTGCTTGTACAGTAGGGCTACGATGGCTATCCGAGTACATAACCAGAGTACGAAACCTATCCAATTGCAGAGAGGTGTAAGACAGGGTGACGTCATATCCCCGAAACTCTTCACCGCTGCATTGGAAGACGTTTTCAAGCTTCTGGACTGGAAAGGATACGGTATCAATATCAATGGCGAGTACATCACTCACCTTCGATTTGCCGACGATATAGTCCTTATGGCAGAATCGCTGGAGGACCTAAGCACTATGCTCAATGACCTCAATAGTGTTTCCCAACGGATAGGTATTAAGATGAATATAAACAAAACAGAGATCATGTTTAATGTCCATGTCACACCTATGCCGGTAGTTGTTGGGAGCACTAAGCTCGAAGTTGTTGACGAATATGTTTACCTGGGATAAATAGTCCGACTAGGTAAATCCAACTTCGACCGAGAGGTCAATCGACGGATTCAACTCGGTTGGGCAGCGTTTGGGAAATTACGGCACATCTTCTCGTCAGGTATACCTCAAAACTTGAAAACGAGACTGTACACCCAGTGCGTGTTGCCAGTGATGACATAGGGAACTGAGACGTGGTCCTTCACTGCTGGCCGGATGAGGAAGCTCAAGGTCGCTCAGCGAGCTATAGAGAGGGCTATGCTTGGAGTTTCTCTGCGTGATAAACTTAGAAATGAGGATATCCGCAGTAGAACCAGAGTGACTGACATAGCCCAACGGATTAGTAAGCTGAAGTGGCAATGGGCCGGCCATATAGCTCGAAGCACCGACAACCGATGAGGAAGAAAGCTTCTTGAGTGGCAGCCTCGTACCGGCAGGCAGTGTAGGGCGTTCCTCCACTAGATGGAGTAACGACCTGGTAAGATATGCAGGAAGTCGATGAATACAGGTGGCTCAGGACCGTCCTTTGTGGCATTCCTTGGGGGAGGCCTATGTTCAGCAGTGGACTTGTGAAGGGCTGTAAAGAAAAAAAAAATGAAACCAATCGAAGTTAGTTTGCCATAAAGGAATCCCGCTTTCTCTGTCATAGACCTATTCAAAGTCTAAAGATGAACCAAAAATATTCTTGACTTTTAGCAAAAACTTCTCCTTAGAAAATACCTGATCTGTATACTCCATTTCCTTCTAAGTCCAGTTTCCACATTCCAATTTCTTATCAATTCTAATAATACTTCATTATATCCAGCTGTCTTACCTGTAGTACTGCTTTGCTTTAAAATCGAAACTTCGTCTTTCAGAATACAGACATTTTCTTACATTGACCTGGGAGTTTTAACGAGTTTCCAGTACATTTCGAAATTTGCTTAGAAATAATCACTTACTATTCTATCATTTTTTCCATTACATTTACAGAATACCTAACAGTAATAGAACAGTACAGTACAGAAAAAAATATCCCTACGTATTTACGTTTATGTTCCAATTGACTAAACCCAGCTGAAAAATGAGAACGTTTTATATTTGACGAAACGGCTGAATAAAATGAAATTATTTTTTTATACTAAATAGATTATACTCTTATAATACTTCAGGGGTGGTCCCACATGTATTTGAAAAAAAAACAATTCCTAAGGGTGAAAACTAAAGAATGAATATTTTAATTTACCTATTTAAGCGAAATTCTAGTTGTTACCTTGAACTTTTGATATTCTTTAGCGTGCGTTTGCACCAAATAGATCTTGTAACGTTTCGAAACTTGTCATATAAAATAAATCACACAACATGTTTTGTTGCTGCTTGCGTGTAAATTTAGAAACAAATTTTAAGATTTATTGATTTCCGTTTGGACTGAATAAAAACGTATATTTAAATATATAATACTTTTGTAAGTGTGTTTGTCATTGAAATCCCTGGTCGAAGACTGGACGGATTTTGATGAAATATTTTGTGAGTTTAAATGGATCCCTGGATGGTTTAGATTCTTAAATTGATCCGGTAGGTGGCATGACTACTATCGAGATCCAGAAACCACCCGTGCGAAGCCGGGGCGGATCGCTAGTAAATTGTTGTAACTTGACAATGGATCACTCAAGCTTTGAGTTCGCACTGTTGCTTGTTTCACCTCGTAGTTTGTTTTTAAACATATTTTGATGTTATTCAAATAGACAATATTATAATACTATACGCTACAAATAATCTCTTTACTTTAAAATATAAATAACGGTCTATTTAATAACATTTAATCTCATACTTTCACTTCACACATTTAAACACCAAAATACTGAAATTAATAATGAAGAGTACTAAGAGTATTTCTGCTGTCATTTTATTTTTAACAAATACTCCTGTAAAGATAGCATGTACACATATAATTACTAATTTAATAATTTGTGCAGCTTATCAATCAATTTTATTTTGTTGCTGGCTCTTTATAACTTGCTGCTTCCATTACTGACCAGAAACAAAATATCTGCCGTCTTTTTTTTAATCTCTTGTAAAAATAGCATATATAACATAGGCTAATAAGTTCTATTACCAAATAACGCTCTCGTTGGTCTTACGGACTTAAGCGCTGATCTTGTGGACGCGAACTCGATTATCGAGTTGGACAAAAACAGTTACTTATTGTGTTTTTCTGTCCAGAAACTTTCGGTAGGAGCCTGGAGTCAGAAAGTTGGTGGTGTTTCACCCCCGTGCCACGGCCAACACATAAAGCTTGATCCTACACCTGATCTGTCTTCGGTCGTGTCGCATTGCCGTCCCATCGGACAATGAGAGTGAGAGGATAGAGTGCTGTGCTTGCGCACACACACTAGTGCACTATTATAGTGCAGCTGCCTAGTATCCGTAAGACTGGCCACCGTGATCGAAATTCGGCCAGTAAGACATTATTCTTATTATAACAAATTATTTTTTCTGCCGACTTCAAAAAGGAGACGGTACTCAATTCGACAGTATGTTTTTTTTATGTGTGTTACCTCATAACTTTCTACTGGGTGAACCGATTTCGATGATTTTTTTTTATTTGAAATCTGGTGCTTCTCATGTGGTCCCATATGAATTTGATCAAGGTCAGACCAATAGTTTTCGAGTTATTATTAATAATTTATATTGAAGTCGGCTGTACAAAATTTTTAATTTTAAATTATAATTTATATTGTTCATTATTTAATCAGGCACAGCTATAAATATTACTAAGTTAACTTGAAATAAGCATAAGATGCTTGTGGTAGGAGTGATTCACGACACGATTAAAAATGCGGTCCGTATCCCTAACCATTAGGATACTTCGTTTAATATTTGTTCATAACTGCCAGCTTTGCCAACCTTACTATTCCCATTAGTTCCGTGAACGACATTCTTAGAGTTTTTCTCAAATGTAATATCAATTTATAATTTGCAATATAGCTGCTCTCCGTCTGACCTGTATGGCCTAAAAAGGACTGGTTTGGTCTAGACGAGACAGTTTTGAAAGTCTATATTAGGCGTTCATATTAATTCTATGTACTACTTTAAAAATATTGATTTCTTATTCACGTTAATTTTCTGGTGACTCAAATTCAAAGTCATTTGCAATGACTGATTACTGACTGCATTTAGTTTAACGAGCTGTGCCAGTGACTACGTTTGCATAGGTTTTTTTTTCTTTTAATGTTTTAAAGTAGACTAAATTGTTAACTTACTCGGCTTGAAGATTTTATTAGGTTGGGTTCAATTTTAATTTAATCAACCATGTCACCAAACATATCGTGAGGTAGTAAGAGGCGATAGGGGGAAGCAAACCAGGAGACGGGCAGCAGTGTCATCCTAATAATAACTAAAAATAAAAAACTAGGGAGGGCTATCTTCAGCAGTGGAGTTTAGATAAGGAAAAGGCTAGCCACCTAGCCGGTGTAACGGTAACAGTAAACCGTTTCAGTGTACAAGTGTGTAATTTCATCATAACAACGATCAAGTAAATATAAACTATTTCAGTATGGTAAATATGCACTAAGAAATTACAAAGGAACAAGTTAGAAAGAGGCTGCCAATTACTATAATTTATAAATAAAATCTAATAGATCGTACATAAATCCTAAAATTTGCGCCTAAAATTTGAATCAAATGTGTTATGTATTTTTATAGCAAGCCTTTTTAAAGATTTTTTTTTATAGGATAGGGTGACAAACGAGCACACAGTCCACCTGATGGTAAGTGGTTGCTGTGGCCTTAGACATCTACATTTATCCTCAACAAGGAATCAAAATGCAGATGCGCCGTCACCCGTGAGGACTAAGATGGAATGCCTCTTTTCCAGTAAAATGGGTCTCCGGTTCTCTAAACTCACCATACGAAACACAGCAGCGTTAATCTGCTATTTTACGCTGGTATTCTGTGAGAGCGTGTTCCTTCCCCGGTCGAGCTGACCCATTCGTGCTACAACTGTACTACTAATATAGCTGCAGCATGGCTCTACCACATAATAATTATCTGAAATATTATATAAAAAACAGTTAGTTAAGTAGTTGCCAATAAGTTACTTTTCTTTTTTTCTTTCTAACAATAGCTTCGTATTATCAACTGAACTCCTTAGTAACGTTTTTTTAAAGCCTATATATATATACCTTAATTTAAATTTAAGGATAAATATATTACATTACCCCAAATTTTTACAATACCACACTATTTTTCGTTCGATTGGTCAACATAAGTGGATAAAGCAGTCGAGTAACGCTTTTTCTTACAAATTGTGCACGCGTCAAGTGCAGCATGCCCATTTTTTTTTAAATTGACGTTTTTTTAAAATGACGTTTCTTTTTTGTTAAAGCAATTTAAATAAACACTTAATTTTAGTCCAAGTTTATGCCAATACATCACTGAAAACCATATCCAATTTGGTTCAGCTATTGTCAAGATTATCATGCACAAACGCACAAAAGAAACAGACAAAAAGTTTGTTTACATAGATTTATCCTGTCTTTATATAGATTTTTGATGCATTTTCTGTATTGTAGTACAGAGAATGCATTACAAATGAAGGGTTTTAAGGGAAACTAAAACATTTCTAAAATAGGGAAACCAGGCATCATCAGTGTTGTAGGTTTATGTTTTAGTGTACATTTTTATTTTTATAGAATAATAGATCGACAAGGTATTGTTCGAGATAAACATATTTTAATTATTTATTAACCTATCATCATTATATGTGTCATAATATGAAAACAAATGATGTACAGCAATAATCTTTTTGAAGAAGTAAATATTGGGTATATGAAAATAAGCCATGTAAACTGAATAAGACAAGATTTAAAATACTAATACTTAAAATTTCATACATCAAGACGTTTCATATTAATTAACTATTAAATAAAGTAAGCCTTCATACATCCCACTTCTAGGCACATCAGAAATGAAAGAAGGGTTTTTGGGTTAGAAACATTCAGCCATTTAGGGACTTTACAAATGTAAAATCCCGAAGTTCCTCGACTGTTGAATGAAAATATATTATCTTAAAAAATCATCACAAGAAAAATGGCAAATCAATCACAATAAAATAATCAAATTATGTCAGTACTAGAATTAAATGTAAGTGGAACATTGCTACGTTGTATATCAAAACAAATAGTGTGTACAAAGACTTTGGGGAAGCTCGATCGAGTTGATCACATGTATTATTAGATAAACTTACCTTCAATAGTTAGTTATAAGTGGTAACTTGTTTCTATGGCTCATGCACTTAGTACCGAACCTCACATGGAAGGTTGTACTAAACGATTACGAATCTAAAATTGTACCCATAAGCTCTGGTGTACCACAATGCTCAATTTTGGGGCCATTTCTGTATATATTATTTATCGATGATGTAATAGATTGCTTCAAGTTCTGCATTTTTTACTATATGAAGATGGTCTACAATTTTTTTAAATTATAGATATTACTAATGATCATGATAGTTTTAAAGTGACCTTATTCATTTTTATATTTACTCTATTAAAAAAATAAGTTTAAGTATTTATAAATGCAAACCTATTATCTTCATCTAAAATAAAAAGATAATCAAGTTTACGTATAGGTTATGTGGTACTAATTGATACTGCTGAGTCAATTAGAGATCTCAGAAAAACGTTAAACAGGAAGTTTAATATTTAACATCTCAAAGTCCAAATAGACTACATAGTAAGTAAAGCTATTAAGTATATATGGGTTTGTTATGAGGTCCACCACAAAATTTGCACTACCATCCACCTTCCTCATCTTTAGAAAACTTTAATTCGTTCTCAATGGAATACACCTTACCCATTTAGAATCCTTTTCATATTAATTATTTATTAATTGAAATATATTATTACTTATTCCTAACCACACTCAGGAAAAAAATATGTAAAGTAAGAATTACAAATGTTGTCTTAATCATTTATCCTAGAAACAACTTGATAAATATAACTTACTAACATTATAATTAGAAGAACGATGAAAAAAACTTGAAACAGTGTTGCTTCATGATTTATGGTTGTATTCCTGTAATTAATAAACTTAAAATACTCACTAGAACGTATTGCCGTATTACTTGTCAATTTTTTGCAACAACTTGGTGCCGTACAATGCCGGTAAACGTTTCCTCTGTATCAAAATGTTCAGTCTTATAAAACAAACTTTATTTTTGTAAATCACGTACGTTACGTTCTTGAGTTGTTAAAATAATTGCACCAATTTTCACGCATGTATCTATAGGTGATAAGTTGTAGTAAATGTAGTCGATGTCACTATTATTGAGATTTTTTATCATACCATAATTTTTAATCAAATTTTCTATTCTGCTATTATTCATTTACCCCAATAAATTAAAAAAAAAAACACCGCGGTGAACCACGGATTATAGAACGCACTATGCAAGTTTTACCCGAAAGAATAAAACGGAACCCTCTTAAAGTTAAGTTAACTTAATTAACTTAGCTTCACAATGACAGAGCCATCTGCTCTACTTATAAGTCACGGACGTGTAAAGCCTAAAGGGTTATCGCTTATCTCTTTTAACATTCGCGGATTACGAAATAACCTCCCAGAGCTTAAGCTCTTCCTTCGAGATCGCGCAGCTGATTTTCTCCTCTTACAGGAAACTAACCTCAAATCTAAGGACACTACAGGCCTTTCTATTAAGAATTATTCTCTTCTTCGTAATGACAGGCCCGACCGCCGAGGCGGCGGAACGGCCATTTATTACAAGAGGACATTACATTGCTCTCACATTAATACGCCTCAACTTACCAATTTGGGAGCTACGATATGCAGGTTAGCTATGACGGGACATCAGTCTTTAGTCATAGTCTCCTGTTACATTCCCCCTGGAATCGACCCCCTCAAAAAAGATTTTGAGGCTATCTTATTGCTAGGCAATTCAGTCATTATGTTTGGAGATTTTAACTCTAAACATAATGAATGGACATGCCGTGCAACTAACCGTAGTGGCAAGAAACTGCTTGAAATAATGCAGTCTCTTGACATTACAATCCACAGTCCACTCGGTGCTACTCACTATCCCGATGGCACCGATTACGCCCCCGATATACTAGATATTGCGTTACTCAAAGGAGTTTCTCTTAACCTCAGGTCAATCGAGACACTAGACGATATAGGATCCGATCACCGACCGGTCTCCCTTATTCTTGGCCATCAGCCACCCCCCATAACAACAACGAAAACTTTTACTAATTGGAAGGGTTTCAAGGATTCTCTAGCTAAAGCTATAGACTCACAGGACTCCCCCAACTACCTATCGTCGGACATAGACCTAGACAGTCCTGAAAAAATCGACACCGCGGTCGATTCACTCTCGAAACTTATTAAATCCTCCCTTAAGGAGAATGAAAGGGTCGTTCCGGTTGTTAATAATAGTGGGCTTCCCCTACATATTAGCAACCTATTAAAAGCTAAAAAAGCTGCTTTCCGGAGAGCAGCAAAATATCCTACCCCCGAATATAGGCACACGGCGAATCGTCTTCAACGACAACTCCGTTTCCGCCTCTCCGAACTTCGAGACCTCCAAAGGAGTGAACTCATGGAGAATATATCTCCCTCACATACAGCGTACTATAAGATGCGGCTTATAGCCGCCTGCGCCCTCTTTTCCCAAAAGAGGGTCGCTTTCGATACGGCATGAGAAGCTTTAAACAGCTGGTTGTCAGACCCCAAAGGCGGTTTTTAGGGGGTATCACTTAGGCTCCCCGGTTAGGCGTGAGTCCCCCATAGCCACGATGGATAGCCTATCGTGGTATGCGTAATGCATTTTCCGCCTCCCTACGTAAAGAGTAGCTCATTTCCAAATTGCTTCGGGCGCAAAAAAAAAACGTCACTCTGCTCTCTGTCTATCTGCGTGTTCAAGTCTGTCCGTCAATGTACACGTTTGTCTATCCGTATAGATATCCCGAATTTCTAGCTCGTTGATAAAATACCTTACAGACCTCAAATTTGTATATTAGTTGAAATAAATATGTTAATTACTCGTATTTTCAGAGAGAAACCCTATACATGATAAGGAGCGGAAAAATATATTTCTTACCCTAGCATAGGCATCGTCTTTGCCTAGAACTTATTGAGTTGAGTAAAATATATTTTGTGTTCATTTAATTAAAAAATAAAAGAAATGGGCCATTAAAGTTGTCAGTTTAGACAATTTTTGTTACGGGGTCGATCTGAAAAATTAAAATATTTAGGAATTTGAAATTTATATTACATCTATTGATCATGTAATTTGTCAGTTCGTAAGCTGTGGCCAAAACAAACGAACATAATATGTAATTTAGGTCTACCTAAGAACTAAGACAAAAAGCCTAATTAAATATTTAGTTTAAAAAATATGTATGGAAACTCTACTAGAACGGGGCGGTAGTAAAACGTAATTATAATAATTGGTTAAACTAATAGTAAAAGTAACAGCAAAATTGCTTACATCATTCACGGCACAGCTCGACATAAGCATCAAATATGTCCCTGCTGGTATGGAATACTCGTAAAGATGTCCTATAAACTATATTCTATTAAAAACTATGGAGGAATGCTGCTGTTCGTCAACTGTCGATGAAAGTTTGCTTCACATAGCTTGGATGGACGTTCGTCATCAATCGATCGCCTAAGTATCGTCTGTAAATCAGCGGCACAGCACATGCAAAAATGGTACATTTCGCCTTACTCTTCTTCATACCTACAATGTAACAATTTGATTGTCCAGCGGGAAAATACCGAAATAAATACTTAATTGTAGCCGTTAATTGCAAGATAAAGTTGCAGTGTAAATGCAGTACGTCGTTTTACTGGTCGCGTGCGTAGGTCGGTGCGTGCGTGCGGCGCCCGCAACTAGCTTGCCCATTCAATTACAGAAAGGTCAAGCCTTTTGTAAGCACAGACGCGCAAGATTATCGCTGTTCACCTGTCGCCGCACGAGCATTGGATTAATAGACCAAGCGCCGACGCCACATACGTTTTGTTATTGGTAATTCCTTGTTAGAAGAGGGGCAAAAATGCATTCATAATAGTTGCGTGCATGCGAACAATATCTATAGAATATATTTACTATAACCGTTTTTATTGTATTTCATTCGCTCCGCGTATTCTGTTATCAAATTAATCTACCAACGTCTAATTTCTAAGCGCACTATAAATAATGTTTGCATATTATATTCTTAACAAGCGAGGCCTATTAGGAATACCGCATGTTTTTGCTAATTACCGAGAAACTTTAACTATGGCAAACCTGTAGTATAAAAATGCAACGGAGACGTGAGGAAGTTAATGTATTACCCGTGTTTACAAAGTTCGCAGTTTGCATTCTCTGGTACAAATTTATTATTGCATCTTGACATATTCTTTAAAAGCAACATGACAATTGTTATCAATTGTAAATACTTGAGTGACATTTAGGCCGGCCACATACATACGGAATTCCGTTTCAGAATTCCGTTTCGGAATTCCGAACGGGTCGGCCACAAATATACGGAATCCCGTTTTTCCCGCAAAATTTCGAACGGAAAACTAACGTAGTTGTGTGAGGGGTCATATATTTTTATATGAAAGTCGATATAAAATCAAGGACCCGCCACAAACGTACGGTAATTTTCCCTACGGAATTTTCTCCGATTCGAGATTCCGTATGAACGCCTGTGCGTTCGGAATCCCGAACGGAAAAAAGCCACTCCGAACGCAAGTTTTTCATAGATTTTGTATGAGTCGCAACACATACGAGTATTCGTAAATTCCGTACGGAACGCACTCAGTGTTCGTCGCACGACCGAAGCGAGTAGGTGTGTTTATGTATGTTTTTACATTTTATCTTATATGTGTATAGCTTTTCGTAACCTTTCATCTTATTTTGTTTAATAATTCGTCGAAAGAGTTTACAGATATCCATATTTAAATGATATCTCTGGTTAGATTAGATAGATTTTTACATAATATAGACTATCTTGCAAGCTTTAGGTGATAAGGGGATGTACCCAGTAACAATGATACAGCAGCAATGGAATCGCAATCAGAAAATCGTCGTTGTTATTCGCTGGCAGAATATCTAGACTCAATGGTTAACGTCTCTCAACTGACCCTTCTTATTCCGAACGGAAATAAACATATGTGTAATGTATTTACGGAATCCCGAAGCGGACTTAATACCAGATCCAGACACAGACAGACACAGACACAAAAACAGACACACACACACACACACAGAGAGAGAGAGAGAGAGAGAGAGAGAGACACGCAGATACGCAGACACAGATACACAGACACACAGGCACACAGACACACAGGCACACAGACACAGAGACACACAGACACAGTCACAGATCCAGACATAGACACAGACAGACACAGGCACAAAAACAGACACACACACACACACACACGCGTGCGCGCGCGCGCACGCACTCACAGACGAGCACACACACATATGCATACTTATATGCACAGTTTAGGATTAGAACTGTGCTGTCCACTGAAACTTCAATCCTAAGACTAAAGCATACCGTCTAGTATTTTTTTCACTATATTGCTTCTAAATCTCTCTAAGCGATGTCCATTTATTGAAACAAGCCAACAGTCTATCCAACTGTCCACAGTGATCAGAACTTAAATTTTGAATAATTAGTTTGTGTAAGGGGCTCAACATCAGTAAAAATCTATACAAATTGCACAAGGCCTTTCAATTTACAACGTTGATTTGAGCAATGATCTAAACTTTCAAGGAGATGGATAGCAAAGTCTCCACAAGCTCCATATAGCAGCTTAATGCTGCTGTTTCGTATGGTGAGTGTAGAGAACCAGAGACTCTTAACAGTAAATGAGGCATTTCAACTTAGTCTTCAGGAGTGACAACGCTTCTGCATTTTAATTCTTAATCGAGAATAGATGTAGGTGTCTATGGGACACGGCATCCTCTTACCATCAGGTGGACTGTGTGGTCATTTGTCACCCTTATTCTATTAATAAAACCTGAACTTATTTTTTGCTGACAGTACAAAATTGACGGTTAGAGAATGAAGTTGTAAGTTAACCCAATAATTTACTGCTCGTAGTTATTAAGTAATGTGACACGAAGTGTGTTTATCAAAGCAATAAACCTCTGTTTCCCGGAAAACAGGTCTCATTACAAGCAACGTATACATAAGTTAATTTATTGATTTGTAAAGCCACATTTTTTTTTTTCAATTATCAATGGAATAATTTTACAATCTTTAAATATAAAAAGTACGTGTCACGTTGTTTGTCCGCGATGGACTCCTAAACTACTGAACTGATTTCAATGAAATTTTGCACACTGTGTGCATTTTGGTCCAACTTGAGAGATAGGATACGTTTTATCCCGATAAATGACCGTCAAAATTTTTTATTGCGAATTTAAGGATTTTTATAGGAAGGGTCGTCGGAAAGGGCAGAACAACGTCTGCCTGGCGAGCTAGTATTTAATAAATATATAATAAAAAATTTACATAATATTTAATAGGGATATTTAATCCTACCACTGGCTGCATGGAACGGCATCACAAAGGAGAGGATATGATTTTGCCTCTTTGCATTAATTCGGTTCTATAATAAAGACCAACGACTTTTCTTTTTTTTAATTTCTACAAGGTCGGGGGGAAAGTTTCATGGTACTTTGTTTGTATAAAACTAAAGGAACATCTCTTTGGTTGTACTGTTTGATTTGGGTAGTTTTAATATCAATTCATATAGGATAAAGAGTAAAAAACACTTTTCCGTCATTTTTCCAAAACGTGTAAATCTAACGAAGAAATTCGTTACATTCTGAAGTTTTATTACAAAAAGGGAAAAATGCAACTCAAGCCGCGAAAAAAATTTATGTCATTTAGGGTGCTATTCAACCAGAAATGTGCTATGCAGCCATGCTGCGAGGATGTGAAAGCTAAGCTATGAAAGGATGTGACCGTTTCCACTGATTATAAACTATGTAGCGGGGCGAGTAAGATGTGCTGTGAAGATGCAGCTGTGCGAGGAAGATGCGCAGCTCGAGCTATGCGATGTTTCGACAGTAGTGAAGGCACGGGGAGCTCTGCTCTGCACATAGTTACACCACTCGCTACCATCCATAGCACGCATTTTGAAATCAAAGGTGCAGCTCGCTCTGGTCGCCCTCATAAGGATAAAGTCAATGCGGAGCACGATCGATGTGGAGCAAGATCGGCATATTAGTAGTTACAACATAGCCGAGGAATTGAGGATTGACACGAAACAGTTTTGACCCATTTAAAAAAGTCTGGCTATACAAATAAACTCGATATTTTGGTACCATACGAGCTCACTGAAGGAAACCTAAAGAAAAAAACCGAACCATTTTTAAAATGATTGATCACTGGTAATGAAAATTGGATCACTTACGACAAGACGCGCGAATAAGATCATAGTAAAAGGGTAGTCAAGCTCCACAGACTGTAACGAAACCCGGACTAACACGCAATAAGGTGATCCTGCGTGAATGGTGGGATTGGATGGACATCGTTTATTGTGAGCTTTTACCGTCGGGCAAAACCATCGATTCGGATCTATAATGCCAACAACTAATGAAACTCGAGCAAGAAATTGAGAAAAAATAGCCGGAATATATAGACAGAAAGGAGTGGTCTTTCATCATGATAACGCTCTGGCGTTACATGGCCACACACTTATTTGGCCACTCAGCAAAAATTGAAAAAACTTATTTGGGAAGTGTTAATGCATTCACCACATAGTCTCTAGAAAATCTGGGATGCAAGTTCAGGTTCCCAGATTTTCACCTGTTACGGTCTCTTCAGAATTGTTTTCTTTCTTTTTGAATAAGGCTAATGAGCAAATAATACAATTTAAAACATATATTGATAATCTTAACACCTCCCAGACTCAAAGCCTGTTCTCTGAGCTTGTGCAATGTAATACTTCAAGAATTTTACAGCAATCTGCAACAATAGATTTGACTGGTGACGACTCTTCAACTTCAGGAAACTCAGTGAGGAATAATTGCAGTAAAACCAAATTGAAGAAGTATATAAAACTTAATAAATACATAAGAAAAGTACAAAAATTAATTAAAAATAAGATTAATACCAAAAATTATGTTACCTTCTCTTGTAGAGGATAATCATGATATAGTATTATTTGCTGATGATACTTCCTTGATTTTTAAACTTAAACGTCAATCATTTAAATGTGACGAAGTGAATAATGCTATATCCAAATTAGTGCATTAGTTTAACGTTAATAATCTACATTTAAACGGAAATAAAACTAAATGTATTAAATTTACAACAACGAATGTTAAAAATCTGAGAACCAATGTGTTTTTAAATGGGGAAGAACTGAGCCCTGTTGAATCTACTGTTTTTCTTGGCATCACTCTCGACGCAAAGCTTCAGTGGGGCCTCCATATATCCAAACTAGCAAGCAGACTAAGTTCTGCAGCCTATGCTGTAAAAAAGATTAGAGGTCTCACTAGTGTCGAGACAGCTAGATTAGTTTATTTCAGTTATTTCCATAGCATAATGTTTTTTTTTTATAGGATAAGGGTGACATACGAGCACACAGTCCACCTGATGGTAAGTGGTTGCTGCGGCCCATAGACATCTACATCTATCCTCTGTTACAAATCAAAATGTAGATGCGTTGTCACCCGTGAGGACTAAAATGGAATGCCTCATTTCCAGTAAAAAGGGCCTCCGGCCACCTGCACTCACCAAGCGAAACGCAGAGGTAAACCTCTACTTCACGCTGGTTTTCTGTGAGGTCGTGGTACCACCCCGGTTCGAGCCGGCCCATCCGTGCGACAGCAAAACCTGTCGCGTGGCTCTACCACTGTTAGAATCTATAATGTGTTATAATGTGATTTTGCTATGGGGAAATGCGGCTGATTCAGAAACTATTTTTGTTTTACAGAAGAGGGCCATTACAGCTATTTACAACCTAAAACCGAGAGAGTATCTTAGAGATAAATTTAAAGAAATAAATATATTAACTTTGGCCTCTCAGTATATTTACGAAAATTTAATGTATGTTCACAAAAACAAAGGTAGTTTTAGTAAAAAAAGTGATATACATTCTGTAAACACTAGGAACAAACACAAGCTAGTGATACCAGTTTCTCGACTCCACAGAGTCAGTAATTCATTCTTGGCGCAATGTATACGCTATTACAACAAGTTCCCGGAAAGTGTACAGGCACTCTCTATTACCAAGTTTAAATGTTTTGTTAAAAGTTGAAACTGTATAAAAAGGGTTATTATAGTATAAAAGAATAAATGGTTGATAATAACCCCTGGTGAGGTGATCGCTTCCAAGTTGTTTCTAAAATAAATTTTGTACTTATATAGTTTGTACAACCATTATTGTAAAATTTGCTTTAAAAAAAAAGTCCCGCTGGGTTTCTTGCTGGTTCTTCCCAGGACAGAGGTTTTTTTTCGAACCAGTGGTAAAGTAAAAAATGACTTTCAATAAGAATTACACATGTGATATATATTGAATAAAAAATTATTCTATTCTATTCTATTCCATTTTTTGGGTAGTGTTAGGCTAACATCAAGAAATGACTGTCAAAACTACTTGTCGCATTTTTTTAATCGAAAATCCCAAGATTGCTACAGCAACGGGACTATGTCACTATATACAAGATGGCAATAAGTCATCGAACAAAAAGCATATATATATATATATATATTAGAATTAAATATAACTAAACTTTGAAAATAAATATCTTAACTTTGTGTAAAAACTTTTCCCCGTCCAGGTTTCCTTATTTTTAAAACTAAAGTATGTTTTATATTGTCAACTATCTTTTACATTTACCGCTCATTTTTTTCGACTAAGCTTGTATTCCAGTAGCTTCATATCCTAATTACTATGTAAAAGGTTTTTTCACATGACCCCAATAATTTGAAATAATTCGTTCTAAATTTTAATCATTACTTAAAACGCTTAGTGTATTTTAATGTTCTAAGTTAATACGCAAAAGTGTTACTAATATTCTACTAACCATATTTCAATATGAAATGTTTCATAACTTACACACTATACCGAACTTAATTAGATCAAACCAGTTCAATAAATACTCGTAAAACTATAAGTGTTTCGAGAGCCACTCATGTATGGAATAAATACATATTATACTTTATGAATGTGCACCTATTTAAATTATAATTATTCTATTAATATATTTTATCATTCCGTGCGTGTAGGTTACAATCGAAACTTATTGGAAGTCATATACATACGATTTAACACTGGTTGTGACAATAACTGTCTTGGGAAGAATCAGCAAGAAAAACAGTAAGTTTTTCGTTTAATAATTTTTTTTTTACTTTTTTTTTACTTTTTCTTTTTTTTTTTTAAAAGTTACCCCCACACTAGGATTTTCTCCTGTATCGTGGAGGCAGTTTACAAACACAAACTGCACAAGGACAAACATCCAGACCCGGAACAATTATTTGTAGGCCATACAAATACTTGTTCCGTGCGGGATACGAACCCGCGGCCCCCAGCGCAGCAACTCATTGCTAAGCCACTGCGCCACGGAGCCGTTATAATTTACATGTTTGTTGTACAATTAAGTATACTTGTAAGTATAAATAATTAGGAACGATATAGCAGCGATTACCTCGTTACCAGGAGTTATAATTAGTTATGTTTTGATAATATAATATCATATTTTTTTATAGATTTTATTTTACAAAGTAATTACATTTTTGATAGACATCCAATTTTTTTCCATAGTTTGTTCATTTTCTGGGTCTTGAACCTAATGAAGGAGTGTTTGATATTTTGGAGTCGATTATACCCCGACAGAGAATTCTCTTTATTCTTAATTGAGTGTCAAAACGCAAATGCATTATCACCTCTCCGGACTGAAATATAATCTTCCGACTTCTGGTCTCAGCATACGAAACACACCAGCATCTGTGAGAGCTTGTTCCTACCCGACGAGCTGATCCATTGTGTGTGTGTGCAAATTGTAATACAAACTTTATAATAAAAATTAATACAAATAATACTAACAAATACAATTTTTATAACAAAAAATATTACTAGTAAGGAATACAAATTACAAATATATAAATAAAATTGAAGCGTTTGTCAGTAACATGCAAACTTTATAATAAAATGTCATAGTAATGATATTTAGGCAAAGCATATAAATTTTCTTTTTTACGGCGTCTGTACTCAGCTACTTTGGTAAATTAGTTTGATCTGGCACTGGATTATTAAAATTATTACCTAATATTAGATGAAAACTTCATTTTGCAAGACGGCTCTTGCTGCGTTTGCTAGTGTGAGGTCGGGCTCGATGACCCGAAATAAGGCTCGGGGGTGTATTGCAGCGCCCACCCCCGTATCAGTCCACCCGACGCCCCCCGCCCGCCGTGAGACCGAACGCCGACCTTTCATTCATTACGCAATAAAAGTGTGCAAGAGACTGGGCAATAATCTTTGAATTTACACACGTAGCATCACACTTGTAACCTGATATGAAATTTACAGTTTCATGTAGAAAATAATTCACATTACTTCAGTTTAATCAGTTCATGTAAGTTATAAAACATGTTTAATTTATACTGAACATATTTTTACAAAACAATAAAAAAACCGCTAGGAGTTAATAAAATAATGAAATACAACTTAATTCAAACCAACTGCAAAGTTACCACTTACAACAATTTAATACACTAACAGGGTTATTTAATATATTATGTGAAGCCTTTGAAAATTTACTTTATGCAAATATATTTATTATATGCATATTTTGCGCTCATAAAATAATTGTAATGTATTTATTAACTGTTCTTGAGCTAATTCATAACTAGAAAACATTGAGGGACTTTAGAAGAACGGGTCGGCATTCATTCAATAGGTACATCTTGTCAAAAGTCCACTGCTGCATTTGCCATAGTTACTGTGCTTGGCAAGCGAGTTGCCAATTCCAGTTTTTATAAATTACATACTAGCTAGCCAGGCAGACTTTGTTATGCCTTTTCCGAAGACCCTTTTCCTTTAATTTTTTTTTCGTAATAAAAATTTTGAGGGTCACTTATTACACATTGGAAAAATTTCATTAAAATCGGTTGAGTTGTTTCGGAGTTCATCGCGGACAAACAATGTGATACGTAATTTTAATTTTAAATATAAAATATTTTGAATTCGGCATCAGGATTATATTATAAGATTGTTTTTATAAATTTTTACGTAATTATATTTACAATGGGAATGTAAGAAAATCAAGAATGTAAGAAATATTATCTAAGAAAATAAATGTCTATAAGGGATAGAATTACCAGTAAAAATACTTAAATTTACACAAAAGAAAAAGCGTTCTCATACCAAATCAATTTTTTTCATGACAATCTATATCATAACTCTGCAATTGGTCATTTCACATAACTTGCCAAAAACATTGACTTGGTCTACCTTCATCCATTGACTTCCGGTGTGCCTTATCATGACATCTTTAAACTGCACCTGCTACATTTTTTTTAATAGGATAGGGTGATAAACGAGCACAAAGTCCACCTGATGGTAAGTGGTTGCTGTGGCCCATAGACATCTACATCTATCCTCGTTTGCGAATCAAAATGCAGATGCGTTGTTATCCGTGAGGACTAAGATGGAATGCCTCTTTTCCAGTAAAAAGGATCTCCGGTTCTCTACACTCACCATACAAAACACAGCAATGTTAAGCTGCTATTTTACGCTGGTATTCTGTCAGAACGTGATCCTTTCCCGGTCGAGCCGACCCATTCGTGCTAGAACTATACCACTAATATAGCTGCAGCATGGCTCTGCCACGTAAATCATGACCCCTTGATACTTAAAATTTCTGATTCGTTGATTACATTGGTTCTACTGTTCTTGAGTTAATTGAGGATCCGATATAGGTCTATATTAGATCGCAGAAAATTCAAATTTATTTATTATAGTATTTCTTTACCTCCTTCACCATTCACCCGTCTTATTGATGGACATAAGCGTTCAAAGTCCACTACTGCATAATATGAGCTTCCCCCGTGGCATAACATCAATTGCCGTCGTACGTGCCCCGTGGCATAGCATCAGTCGCCTTTTACGACACCCACAGACGATTAAACGGTGACATTCCAAAACCGATCCGGTTTTCCAGCTACTATGAGAATAAGTTAAAAAAAATATTCTCATTCTTCTTTAGCTCGAAATATTCCACATGATGCACATGAGCCTCTCCCATTGTAGGGAGAATCTTAATTTTTAAATTCTCCCTACAATGGGATACAATTAGATCGTCCACCTGGGTAACCAGATCGCAGGCCCAGACGTCTCGCAACTTTAAAGTTGCTCCCGTTACCGGTCTAGTTGTTTTATTCCTGGCGTAAATAGATGGTAATATCGCCATTATTCCGAAGCAATATTCAAAGCCAAATCTTTCTTCCCGTGGCCACGTAAAGACTTAGTTTTCACTTTCATGATTTAAAAATATTTCACGAGTGGGCTTATATATTGATATAAAATCTTTATTAAAAAAAATGAACGCCATATTGGACTATAGTTGGGGCACTCTTTCTTAAATGCCAATACTTTACTAAATATAGTCTATAAGAGATACTAAACGCGTTTACATTTAATAACTCATCATCATTCATTACAGCTAATTAAAAGTCTACGGCTCAACATAAGCTAAATTACAACGCTTAACAGCCATGTCGGCAAACCCATTTTTTGATTATTTTCGGTTGTTATCAGAAAAAAAATTATATCTGTTCCTGTTTTAGTTATCCTCTACCACCTTTTACGACACCAACAGGATGATAGTGGTGGATAGTGTAAATTTCAAAGTACACGAGTAACGCGAGTTTGATCCCCGCCAGCACCAATGAAGTTGTATCCGATCCGTTTTTATTACGCTTACAAAAACACCCATACGCATGAATGCACAAATGCCCTAAACTAACTTGTGGGCAAACCCCAGCTTTATTTCGAACATTTGGAAGTTCCTCATAACACTAGTGATGGAGGAACACGTCTTAGTTCTGTAGATCATTTATTTTATATCATATATAACAGTAAGGGAATAAGACTATCCTTCACTCATTTCTCTTATAATAACTATGAATACAGTAATTGAATAATAATAAAAAGTAATATTGTAATTAGACAGTCGTGTTTGTAAAACTTTACGAATATTGCTATCAATCGGCCGAGGTTAACGTTGAGGTCGATTTACGCGCATCGGACCTCTAATAACAATAAGGAAGACGAACTTCTAAGACTGCAGCCTACAATTTGCCGCGATTCAATCATGGAAATATCTGTTCTCTAAAGATATACTTCGAGTTGATCGCTTTCGCATTTACTACATTGCATTTTCTTAAATTGAGAGCAAAGTCCTATTTTAACTTGCTATGTTTGCCCCGCAGTTTTTATTTTAGATCCAATTAAATAAAAAATTGTAGCGTTGTGTTAATTAATTACGTTGCTATTTTTCTCATATACTGCCAATTTGACAATGAAAAATGCCAGAAAGATCTCATGGCTTTATAAAGGCTTCATAAAGATGGGACGATATATTCATCTCATATTTGCCAAACGGTAAATAATACCTAGGCTGATTAAATATTAAGCTGTATGTTATCAGAAGATGATGGCGCTTTTTTTTATAGGAGACGAGGCTAACGAGCATGCGGCTTACCTCATGGTAAGTGATTACCGCCGCCCATGAACAACTGCAACACCAGGGGAACTAGGGGAATTGCAGGTGCGTTGCCGGCGCTGTAAATTATGACTTTTACTTTTAATATGACTCCGGACGGATTGAGCAGTAACGGCAGTTTCGAAACATACCTCCTTTAAATCTCTAAATAAATACATAAAAAAATTAATTAATTATTTTTCCGAAGCGCTGGAAATACCAACGTGATTCCTTACTTGTTTGGGCACCGACAGAGTATTCAGGTACAGGAGGTCTACTCCTTTTGCACTACTACTTTTGCTGGCGACCCACAAGGTGGCGTGTTATCTCCTCTCCTGTTTAAAATTTTCACAAATTCTGTAAGTAATCAACTGTCTTCTTATCACTTGTACGCTGACTATCTAATATATAATCCAAATTTACACTCTATCTTCCCTGAAAGACTTACCGAAAGCTATTGATAAAACTAAAGCTAATCCGGCTTGTATTTTAGGCTGGTGTAAATCTTATGGATCATCTATTTAGTCTCACAAACACTCAAGCAATAATTATTGGTAGTTCTAGATTAGTTGCTAGGGTTGACTTGTCTCTCATACCACCTATTCTTCTCAAAGGCATTGACATAATTTTTATTGATAAAAGTAGTCTCTATAAACAGGTTAATGAAGTAAATAGGAAAATGTTTGCAGCGCTAAGTTCTCTGCGAAGAATTTTTCTCCCTACTGCCACAAAAGTTACGCTTGCTCAATCCAAACTTCTGCCTATTCTTGGCTATGCTGTTATTTCCTATCTGGGCATTACCGAAGCGCACTTAAATAAACTTGAGCGAATTCTAAACTTGTGCTTGCAATTCATATTTGGACTCCATAAATATGATCACATTCTCAAGTCTCAAGTGGCTGCCGATTCGCCTTCGTAGGAATACTCACATCCTTACTGCTTTATACTGCATACTGTTCAATCCCTCCACTCCGCGTAACCTGCAAGATCGCTTTGAATATATTTCCTCCTCTCACGATCGTCATTTACGTTCCATTAACAAGTCTTCGTATTCCAGCACATTCATCCTTCTTCTTCACTAAATCGTTCTCAATATCATTCGCAATAACCGGCCAAATTTGCAGCGAAGGTTCAGAATAGCCAAATGGTGCAGAAAAAATCTTTAACATTCGGTCCTTTTTATTTTTTAAATTCAAAATGCGTGGTAATGCATTATTTTAACTGATTTTACTAGGCATACATTTGTAAAAACGTTATTAATTCAATCGCACACAGAGGAGCGCGCCTACGCGTAGTTGTTGCCCATAAATCACAAATTCAAAACCTGCAATAACGGTATATCATTGCTTATATATTAGAACTTAAGTTTAAAATCTGGCTTATCTTTGAAAAATAACCCTCTATATTTGACGTGCTCAGTCCCTTCTTTCCTTCAAAAATCTACTCAAAGCTTAATACTTGGAGCTCTAATATTTCCCATCAATTTCCTCCTTAATTGTCTCTATCATACCTATCCTCAACTGTCATCATCTTGTGTTTATATGTTTATTTATTATTTTCTTTTACTTAATTGTCCAATTTATGTACACAACAATTCAATTAATTTGTATTCAATTGTAGTTCAATTCAACGCAATTCATCGTAAACAACAGTTCTTTGCCCAAAAAGGTTGTCTGGAAGTAATCGCTTCCAGAGCGATAAGACCGCCTATTGTACCTTCTATATAATTAATTTCATCTTGTTTCCATTTTGAGGTGTATTGGTGTACAATAAAGATATATTGATTGATTGATTGGGTGTTTTACATTTTGGCAAAGGGAAACAGCGTCAAAAGTGCGAGACATTTGTTACGTCTGCGTGGCATTGCAATGAGGACATTCACAACTTTTTCAGACACCAGGACGGCGCCACTTGAAAATGAGGTGTAGTAATATTTGGCAGATTTCACAGTGGGGAAGTCAATATGCTCAGAAAATGTAAAGGTTTTACGTGGTAGAGCCATGTTGCAGATATATTACTGGTGTTGCACGAATGGGTCGGCTCGACCGGGGAAGGCCCACGCTCTCACAGAATATCAGCGTAAAATAGCAGCTTAACGGTAACCCCTTCGAACGAGGAAACGCGGCATTTCATCTTAGTTCTCAGGGGTGACAACGCATCTGCGTTTTGATTCTTGTTCGGGGATAAATGTAGATGTCTATGGACCACAGTATTCACTTACCATCAGGTGGACTATGTGCTCGTTTGTCACCCTTATTCTATAAAAAAATGATGATATTAATGTTTTAATTAGTTTAAGTATCTGACAATTGATTTATTTGCAATAATGACCAACTACACTATAATGTTCTGTATAATATATTATATTCAAAATTCAAAACTTTCAAAGTTTTCCAAGTGCTAACCTCGATACTAAGGCAAATGTTTGCAATAATTGCTACGTTTGGCAAGCAGGTTGACAACCGCGGTTTTTTTAATTAGTTGTTATTAAAAATTTGTTACTGCCTACTGTTTCCTCGGTCACCTGTTACGACAACCACGGATCTATATGGGGTAGTGGATATTCTTACAATGTCACGTATATTTTAGAGCCTATAAAAGTCTACTGCTGAACAAATGCCTCCCTACCTAGCGAAATATCACTAGTATCACGTACTGGTGATTCGCCGTAATATTACCTTTGCAAAGTAGCATTCATGGTGAGTAATGGTTAAATCTTCAAATTAATGCGTGAAAATTTTATACCTGGTAGAGCCATGCTGCAGCTATATTATGGTTGTAGCAAGAATGGGTCAGCACGACCGGGGAAGGAACACGCTCTCACAGAATACCAGGGCAAAATAGCAGCTTAACGTTGCTGTATTTCGTTTGGTGATTGCAGAGAACCGGAGACCCTTTTTACTGGAAACGAGGCATTCCATCTTAGTCCTCACGGGTGACAAGGCATCTGCATTTTAATTCGTAATCGAGGATAGATGTAGATGTCTATGGGCAACAGCAACTACTTACCATCTGGTGGACTGTGTGCACGTTTGTCATCCTATAAAAAAATGCATACCTTCTGGCGCATTTTTAAAAATAATATTAATAATGTTAAAGGTAATTAACAGAATCAGGCGTTACTTTGCGGAAATCCATTATATAAAAGCTTTTAAAAAAATTACTTCGCAAATATCCGCGTTATAAAATAAAATGATGTCTCTTACCTAGTATGAAGAGCACCTCCCGCCCTCCCTCAATTGCGTGCACTATCCCCGTCACCACTAATCCCAGCACCGCTACTCCCAACACCACTACACTAGGCAAGACACACCACTGACGATAATACGACACGTATTTCGCCTCTACACGAGGCATCCTCAGGTGATATAGACTCTACGGTGGCTAACCGCTAAGATAACTTAGCGGTTATCCACCGTAGAGTCTTAAAAATTTTTCTAAAAGCTTTTAAATGTTAAAGGTGTTTTGTGTAAAATCAATCTTTAATTCGTTTATAGTAGACAGCACTCTGATTAGCATTTGGCTGCGAAGCCACGTGTCATAAATTTGATTCTTGCACGGGACAAGTATTTATATTTGAATCACCATTGCAACCTACCGAACCGAACACTACATCTGAACATAGGCCTCCGTCATAGAGCCTCATAGGGAGAATATTTGCCACAGTTAGCGCTCGAAAGATGGACTGGCAACCGAAGTTTTTTATTATTATTTAAAGTTGTTATCAGGAAAATGCTGCTGCCCATCCCTCTTATGACATCTACGTGCAGTCAACTTTATACAAAGGAGGCAGATATAGATAATTTGTTAAAACAAAAATTACCTTAAGTAATTAAAGTTAAAACCCATATTTACTTCCCACTGCTGGACTCAGTGTTTCTATCATTTCTCAGAGGGTTATATTGTGATAGCTCAGAGACTAAGCGCTCGATGTAAATTTCACTGTACGTGAGCCACAAAGGTTCGATCTCCGATACACCAACTAAATTGCTAAGTGAAAGGAGACGGGGATTTCTGGGCCCAATTTGTAATAAGTTGGAATATGGTTTAAAAAAGCGTTATATTTTTCTATATCAAAATATAAAAAATTAGCCCAATTCACAATCTGGAAGGCGAGAAATCTTAAAAATAAGTTTATGTCACGAACAAAATAGGAAATCGATTACTTTAAACGATTAATGTGAAAGAGTTTTAACAATTAATTATAAAAATAACTAACACTATATTACAATTAAGATAGTGTCAACAATTTAAAAAATAAAATATCAACATAATAAATCTAAAAATCGATTCTCGTTTACAGTTGGTTTTATTACGTGTGTTTTTCAACTATAGTTTTAATCTGTGTTGACAGTGACAGCTCCTGCCTGACTCAATCTATGATAACTCGTCTCGTATTGTTTAGTATAATCTCGTTTACTCGTTTGATTGTGGCTCGTTATTGTCGGATATTGACACAACGGATCGGTGTGAATTGTGGCATAGCGAGTGGTCGCTGTAATACACTAGACCGACAATCCTTCCAAAATAGCAATCACACTTAAAAAGTCAGCTGTTTAGTATAGGTTGTTGCCAACATGCGGCATACCTTACTTGTACTAAATCTCTTATAACTCTGCTCACAGATTGCCAAAATCCGCAGAATTTTTAGTCAAGTTTGGATAATATATAATCTGGGCCCAAGAATGTATGAAAGCATATCAGTCTCCTTTAAGTGCTGATTGACCACTTGCTTGGCGATGAAGAAAACATCTTGACGAAACCTTTATGTCTGCAAAATTAATATATATAAATATATATTACGAATACAAGTGAAGTCAGACTAAACGCGGCAGACTAATTGCTCCAAAAGTTGTCTATTTTCTCTAAAAGATTAACATTTCATCATAGCTAAATTTAATTCACAAAATTTATTAATAACAAAACCACTTATAAATCTTTGTCGGATCGGTCTGCTGTTAAAAAAGGGTTTTCTATAAACATTATATACATTATATATTTCTAGATTTTCTCACTCAGTATGTGAACTCATTCTTTCTCGTATCGCGTGATTAATGAGTATTAGTTTATCAACTCACGTGCTTAACAATGTCTTAGCGCAGCGTGAAACGTTGCTTAGTATCGTGCACCACATCGCTGGGAATCTTATCTCGAATTTTAATAACAGCCCTCATCGTGCATACAAAAATGCATGCAGAAGGATTTTACTGCGGAACCAGACATGAACGACGCAGATGTGTCACCTCTTTGAAATTTTATCGCGTTGCCGAATATTAATAATTTACGTATAAAATATAAAAACTAGTATAGTAAGCAATCAGCTTATATATACAAAAAAGGCTAATAGTTTGATAAAAATATACTCGTTAAATATTAACGAATTAAAAAATTCCTAACTGATTGGCTTACAAAATTACATTAAAATTAATTAATTTATTCGATGTAATCACCTAAATTATAAAATAAAAACACACAAACAACTGAACAACGAACCTATATTATCAACCGGATCGAATGTCCGGCAGTAATAGACGGCTAGTGGGATAAGAACCCGTAACCCTCTCTTTTAAAGTTAGGTTATTTTACGTGGTAGAGCCACACTGCAGCAATTGTATAATTCGAATGATTCAGCTCGACCGGGAAAAGACCACGCTCCTACAAAATACGAGCGTAAAATAGCAGCTTAATATTGCTGTGTTTCGTTTGGTGAGTGTAGAGGACCAAAGATCCTTTTTCCCAAAAACTAAGCATACCATCTTTGTTCTCAAAGGTGGCAGCACATCTGCGTATTTAATCTTAACTGAGAAGGATTGATGTCTATGGGCCTAAGCATCCACTTACTATCGGGTAGACTGTGTGCTCATTTGTCATCCTTATCCTATAAAAAAAGGTATCCATAGGCTCCAGTAGTCGTAATTTCGTTCTCAGGTGAGTCGTAATTTCGTTCATTACTTTATTAAAAAAAAAAAACATTGATATTAATTTAAAAAAATATTAATATCATAGTTATTTAAGTAAGAACACTTCTATGAGTACCGTATCTACAAGCAACGAGTTAGTTAGAACACAGGGCTGAGGTTCAGATTGGGCGCGGTCGTGCAGCAAGGTCCGCGACCCTGCGCCCTCGCTCCCGATCCAGGTTATCAACATCAGTCCCCCGCCCGCATGTGCACTCTTCAGTGCCCCCCTCTTCAAACGCTGCAGGGATTTTCTAAAACATTATACAGAAGACGCTTCCAACCTTAGTGAGTGCGTTGACTTTGGATGAGCTTCATTTAGCTACGTATTGCTCCCATTTCACTTTTCATTTTGATTTGCTTCAACTACAATTTATTATAAAAGGAAATTTAAAAATTACTGAGAACACTGTAATAATTCTAAGAAATATATACGGTTTTTAAATGATTTGTAATATTTTAAATGCCTGATAACAAAATTTCTTTCCACTTATTTCGTTAATCGCTGCAAATGTATTGATTTATTTTAAGTAGTTCTTAAACTTGTCGGTCGATGCTCTTGGTAGCGACCCGTTTAGTTTTTTTTCTTTTTCATGGAATAGAAACGTCAAAGTAAGTATCTGAGCATTCATAACTTATATTCAAGATAAAAATGAACATGTATTTTTCTTTCGGTTACTTTTATTTTTAAAAGAAATTTTATCAAGAGTAACCCTTTGACATTAGCATGAAATTTAATATTTAATTAGAATAAGCTAAATATTAAATGACTGCATGTGGTTTTTGAAGTACTACTTTTTATCACACATTCATTTAAAAATAAAAATAAAATGAAAAATAATCGACTGATGATTTTACTGGCAAATAAACATTAATGTTATAACTTGCTCCATAAACAAAATGCAATGAATTAATTAACAATTTATCTTTTGCAATTAGGACATCGTCCTTAATTAACTTGTCATAACAATGAACGTGTTGGTATATATCTACTACAAGAACGCTACACTGTTACCCATGTCGTGCGAACAGTAGCCGAATTCTTGATCATGTTTGCATTCCAATATGAATTCTGTATTTTAGTAGGTATGCTCTCTTGATTCATATATTTTTTCATTAAAATAATACATATATATATATATATATATATATATATATATATATATATATATATATATATATATATAAACACTCACGCCTGTCACCCAGAGGGGTAGGCAGAGACTATGGACTTCCTTTTGGCACGATCCTGACACACCTCTCTCGCTTCCTCCACATCCATATATCTACGCATACACGCTCGTCGGTTAAAGGTATTATTAATTTGGCCCATTTTCAATATATCGCCAACTTCGTTGATAAACTTTCGCCTAGGGCGTCCCTTCCCGACTCTGCCGTTCACCTCTGCAATATAAATTTGCTTTGTCACTCTTTTCTCATTCATTCTTTCTACATGACCAAACCACCGAAGCATTCCTTTCTTACTACTGGTCACAACATCATCTTGCAAACCACACTCTTCTCTTATCAAACAATTCCTCCCCCTGTCATTTAGATTCATCCCTAACATAAGCCTTAATGACTGCACTTCTACAGCATTTATTCTACTCTCGTGCTTCTTTCACTACCATACATTGAAGTAGAGACTAACACAGGATTGTGAATTGCCATACGTGCCTTTTGGACACATACTGACTTCCCACAATATATACAAATATATACTTGACCGTGTATAGACGGTGTAAGAATATCTACTACACCATATCGTCCCGTGAGGGTTGTAATAACCGACAGAGGGAAATTGAAACAGAAGATGGGCGACAGCATCTTTCTGATAACAATTCAAACAATAAAAAACAGCGGTTGCCAACCCGCTTGCCAAGCGTAGCAACTATGGCAAAGACTCTAATGGGAGAGGCCTATGTTCAGCAGTGGCCTTTTTTAGGCTGTAATAGAATGAATACATACCTAATCATCGCAGAATACTGATAAGATTAAGTAAATATGTATGTTCTACTTACTTATCATCATCATCGTCATCATCAGCATCAACAGCATTATAGCTAATCACAAGTCTACTGCTGAACATAGGCCTCCTCCGAGGAAATCTGTCCAGAACTCCTCTCAAAGTTTTGTTTTAGAGTACCGCGGAGAATACCTCGAGCTCTAATCAAGCCTCTAGTTTACCCATTCCGTAGGATGCTGAATTTCCCGATCTCCAGGACGAGTCATATTTACAACAAATGCTGTGACCATCACCAAATCCTTGACGTACATTGAATGACAACCACTAAGTTTAAGAAAACGATTTTAGAGGTGTAGCTTTTAGTTCATAGCCTTATTAGTTACTGTTTCATTGTGTAAGTGATGAGTGACTGTGCATTAGGTTCTAGATACTAAACTGTAGCAATAAAAATATTATTGGTGTAACAATCGTTGGTAATCTAATCTGTTGGTAAAGCATTGTGCAGACCTGAGCTACCTGCATCCATCAATACTTCCTGCATATCTTACTAGGACATAAATCTATCTAGTGGAGGGCCACCCTTCACTTCGGTTATCAGTACGAGGCTGACACTCGAGAAACTCTCTTCCCCATCGGTTGCCGGTTCTACAAACTATACGACCGACTCATTCCACCACTTCAGCTTGCTGATTCTTTTTCTCCTGTTCCTATTGGGTTTCTAAAACCAACAAAGAAAAACAAACAAAACTCTACGAACACTACAATGTACGCCGAAACTATGCCAATTTCTTGACACGCAATCACGCACACATCTTTCTTCTTTTTTTCTTTCACAGTCCACAAGTGTCTATTGCTGGATGCACACATATGCATGTAAGCCAATATGGGCTTACATGCATATGTGTGCGTTGGCGTTGGTTGCAAATTCTTTTAGATTTGTATATTTATTTATTACAGCTTATTGTAAGAAAGCGCATATTTGCGTGTTCTTGCAATAAGCTGAACATGGTTTTGGTTTGGTTACGGCGTCACTTGAAACGTACGCCGCCTTCCGTCTATCTTCCTTTATTGGTCTGAGATTTGGCTATGTCAGTTACGGGGATATCCTCATTACGAAGTCTATCACGGAGAGAATTTCCGAGCATGTCCCTCACCGTAGCTCACTGACCAACTTGGCTTACTCAATTTTTTTTATTAATTACTAGAAAAAGGAAGCGAATATCATACCTTAAGCAGCACTCGAAGCCTCCAAGTAATTGCCCTAGAGACGAAATAAGCAGAATTAAATTTAAATTAACACTGTAAGGTAAGTTTAGGTACTCATAAGAGTTAGTTTAAAATAGACCTTTCTAAATGCTACTTCTATCACGAGTTTGTGATACAAAACCGTGGACAATACCACGGTTTTGTATGAATTTTCTGGTACCAGTCAGTCACTAGATTCACGTCTGTCATTTAGGGGAGTGTGAGCGTTTATTTGAAAAAAAAAATAGCACATTCTCCCATACCCGACAATTTCAAAAATAAACATCTAGAATATCCATATGTATGTTGAGGAACAACGAGAAGATGGCTGGGTACTACCATCTGATTAGGATTCTATCTATAATTAATAAAATTAAATCCCAACCCAAGCAAAGAAGTAGATCGGAACAGAAATTTATAATTTTAATCTGGATTTAGCCGTGGTTAAATATGACATTGGGACGTTAAACACCACAGTTCTCTCCCCCCTGTGACCATGGGTGCTGTAAGTGCTCGAAACGTCGGGAATATAAAATAAGTTAATGTACGCAATATAACTTTCCCAATTCCATATTTAAATTATGGAATTGGTAAGTATTATGAAACCAATATCTAATACCTAAAATTTAAGCTAAACTTTTAACGTCACGACAAACCATATTCATTAAAGAGTTTCATCTTTGGTAAAATTAAATTCCAGGAATATATATAAACAGACAAATGATGATGTAGTTAATTATCATAATATAGAGTCACTTGTCACTCTTGCTCATTACAATCTATATTCATAACTAGCTGTTCCCCGCGACTTCGCCCGCACGTAATTTATTACAATTGGATTTTATGGGTTTTAATTTTTTTCGCGGAACCTTAATTCTTTTTCTAAAATAAAAGTAGCCTAAGTTACTTCTTACAACATCAGCTATCTGCCAGTGAAAGTCCGGTCAAAATCGGTACAGCCGTTTCGGAAATTAGCCGGAACAAACAGACAGACAGAAATGCAGACAGACAAAAATTTTAAAAACCGTGTTTTTGTTATAAGTACCGTATATACTTTCATATGCATATAGTAAAAAGCTGTTATTTCGACATTACAAACAGATACTTCAATTTTATTTTTTTGTATAGATATAGATATTTAAATTGTATAAAATATCGTACCGTATAGACGTCAATGGTTAGAGTTATTTTATAAAAGTGATTGTATATTAATACTTTGCTCGATCAATTATATCTGACTTGAAAACCTAGTTATTGTAACTGCTTAACGCACCTGCTGGAAGCCATTTAATTACCGGAACCTAATTGTAATTAAAATTACATAACATCAACTAATATGCCGTGTAGTGGCGGTCAAGAATATCCACTACCCCATATCCTCCCGTGGGTGTCGTAAAAGGCGACAAAGGGAAACAGCCAGGAGATGGGCAGCAGCATCTTCCTGATAATAGCCAAATGACAATAAAAAAAACTGCGGTTGCCAACCCGCTCGCCAAGCGTGGCAACTATGGCAAATACCCCCCAATGATGAGAGCAACAAAAAAACGGCCCCCAGTCCCCGGCGGCCCCGCTATTCCTGGCTACGGTGGCGACCATGGTAACGGCGGGGCAGGGGGTGCTAAGAATCTCCGGTGGAGGTTCGGTTGCCACCTTAGACGACTCGACCTGGCAACGTACAACGCACGCACCCTGAGGACTGACGAGAAGATCGTGGAGCTGGAAGAAGAGATAGACAAGTTGCGCTGGCATATTATAGGATTATCTGAAGTCCGAAGAGAGGGGGAGGACACGGTAATCCTCGAATCCGGCAACTTGCTCTATCACCGGGAGGGCGACCATCTGTCCCAAGGAGGTGTCGGATTTATCGTCCACAAGTCTCTCGTTAACAACGTTGTAAAAATCGGGAGTGTGTCGACGAGGGTTGCGTACCTTATACTCAGAATCACCAAACGGTATTCGCTGAAGGTCATACAGGTTTACGCACCAACCTCGGCACACCCCGATGAGGAGGTGGGGGAAATGTATGAGGATATCTCTAGAGCCATGCATTCCTCCAAAACCCAATATACGGTGTTAATGGGAGACTTCAATGCAAAACTAGGCACAAGAGAGAACGGTGAGCTGAAAGTAGGGAAATTTGGAATAGGGCAACGGAACCCAAGGGGCCAGCAGCTGGCCGACTTCATGGAGAAAGAGGGACTCTTTATGATGAACTCTTTCTTCCAGAAGCGGCCCCACAGGAAGTGGACCTGGTCGAGCCCCGACGGTTCCACAAAAAATGAGATTGACTTCATTATGACGACCAGACGACAACTGTTCAGTGATGTCTCCGTGATCGCGAGGGTGAAAACTGGTAGCGATCACCGAATGGTTAGAGGCACACTGAACCTAAACGTTAAGTTGGAGAGGTCTCGTCTAATGAAGACAACGCTCCGTCCCCCTCGTGCTCTGTTTCAAAGTCCCGAAACCTTTCAGCTCGAGTTACAAAACCGTTTTCAGTGCCTAGAAGACTGCAATGAAGTGGACGATATGAATGACAAGCTCGTGGAAACTGTCCATGCGGTTGGAGCTAAGTTCTGCAAGACCCGCCGCAGAAGAACACAAAAACTCTCCGATCACACTCTTAATCTCATGGCTGTTAGACGGGAGATGAAGCTACATTCTTCAACAGACTTGACAGCATACAGGCATCTGAACAGACAGATCTCCAAATGCATGCGGCGGGACTTACGCAACTTCAATACAGCTCGTATTGAAGAAGCGATCGAGCGGAACCAAGGCTCCAAAGTCTTTGCCAGAGATCTGTCTGCCAGAAAGAGCCAACTGTCAAAGCTGAAGACAGAGTGTGGCAGCATCGTTTCCGGGACACCTGAGATTTTGAGTGAGATTGAGAGGTTCTATGGGCAGCTGTACACATCATCGTTGGAGCCACACGCAAGTGTGAGTAACGATCCAAGAGCGAGTCTCATCCGACACTATTCCGAAGATATCCCGGATGTCAGTCTGAGCGAGATTAGGATGGCTCTCCAGCACCTTAAAAACGGTAAGGCCCCAGGCGAGAATGGAATTACAGCGGAGCTTCTGAAAGCGGGTGGAAGACCGGTACTTGAAGTCCTTCAGAAGCTCTTTAATTCCGTCCTCCATGGTGGCATTACACCGGAGGCGTGGAGCAGAAGTGCGGTGGTCTTGTTCTTCCAGAAAGGTGACAACGCTCTCTTGAAGAACTACCGACCGATTTCCCTTCTGAGCCGCGTCTACGTGCTGTTTTCGAGAGTCATTACGAATCGTCTCGCGCGCAGACTTGACGACTTCCAGCCTCCCGAACAAGCCGGTTTCCGAAAGGGCTTTAGCACCATAGACCACATACATACCCTTCGGCAAGTTGTACAGAAGTCCGAAGAGTACAATTTGCCACTATGTCTGGCGTATGTGGACTATGAGAAAGCCTTTGATTCCGTCGAAATTTGGGCGGTGCTGCAGTCCCTTCAGCGGTGCCAAGTTGACTGTCGGTATATCGAAGTCTTGAAGTGCTTGTACAGTAGGGCTACGATGGCTATCCGAGTACAGAACCAGAATACGAAACCTATCCAATTGCAGAGAGGTGTAAGACAGGGTGACGTCATATCCCCGAAACTCTTCACCGCTGCATTGGAAGACGTTTTCAAGCTTCTGGACTGGAAAGGATACGGTATCAACATCAATGGCGAGTACATCACTCACCTTCGATTTGCCGACGATATAGTCCTTATAGCAGAATCGCTGGAAGGCCTAAGCACTATGCTCAATGACCTCAATAGTGTTTCCCAACGGACAACCGATGGGGAAGAAAGGTTCTCGAGTGGCAGCCTCGTACCGGTAGGCGAAGTGTAGGGCGTCCCCCCACGAGATGGAGTGACGACCTGGTAAGACATGCAGGAAGTCGATGGATGCAGGTGGCTCAGGACCGTGTTTTGTGGCATTCTTTGGGGGAGGCCTATGTTCAGCAGTGGACTTGTGAAGGGCTGTAATGATGATGATGAATATGCAAATATGCACAGGCTGTACTGTTAGATCAAAATAAATTTCAAGGACAATGTTTGTTACTCGTGTCATAGTAAGAATTAATATTCTATTAATTTAATTCCTTAACTTATATTTTTCATTAACTACGTATGAGTTATAAATCAAAATAATAAAAGCAAGTTTGACGCCGAGCCAAAACTGAAACATCCAATCCAATATTAACCCATTCTTGCGCAGTTCGCAAAACTGCAAAATACATTTTAGAGTTCCGTACCCAAAGGGCAAAACAGAACCCTAGTAATTTCATTCTGTATGTCTGTTTGTCCATCCGTCTGTACTTAATTAAGACCTGCAATTAGTAAGTAACCATACGTTGTATACGATACAAGATGCCTTCATAGACTTTGCAGAATCCAGATCTCCAGAGTTTATCGCAAAGGCAATGGCAAACTTTCTCTTTTTCAAGGTGACAGAAACGTGTAGATAATGCGAATAAAGAGTTCGACTTAATATACATTTAGAAAAAAGAATGTTTGTATCTTTCGAAACAAAATAGCAATTGCATACTATAACACTTAATATTATGTATGAAACCCTAACAAAGCGAAGCCCGACTGGCGCTTTGTCGGTCGTTTTTTTCTATTGCAGATGCAGAGTACTACAAACGGTGGATGATATATTTGTAAGCATTTTAAACGAAAAACATGTTTAGAACTTGCCTTTTTGATGTTTAAAAAAGGAATCAATACAAAGAAATAAAGTTGATAGATACACTTCAAAGGTAAGTGGGAAAAATCAATTAACGTTTACCAATAATATTGTATTTGATAATAAATAAAAATTTTTGTATTGTATACTTTAATTGTCGGGTCTAATCGGGTGATTGTTGTTCCTTGTATTTATTAAGTGGCGAAGCTTGCGAAGTCATTGATTTCACGATGTCTGTCCGTCTGTCTGTCTGTCCGTCTGTCCGTCTGTCCCACGATTATCTCGAGAACGGTTTTGAATTTTCAAATTCTGTTTTCAGCAATCGATTACTGATCACCCAGGCATCTGAACCTCCTATTTTGAAACTGATTGCTCAACGACAACCGTTAGAAACCGCTACAAAGCTGATTGCTTCGCCACTTTGCTATGCTGTTAGCTTGCTAGGTTTATTATTGTCTCATCTGTTGCTGCACCATAGCCTACCCCGATCTCATGACATTTCTGTGTTTGCGCTTGCACGTGTAGCTCTACTACTGCTTTGCAATAGATGCAATTATGGTATTATTATAGATCCAATTTTTCTTAAGTTGTCTATGTATTTGAAAATCGGCCAGAAAAAGATAATCATCATTAATTACCATAATATTAGGTGAGCCGTATGCTCGTTTGCTCCCTTTTCTACATATATTTAAAAAAAAACTTCACAAGTCGCAACACGTCTAGCTGTTACCGCGCGCAGTGTCAACTGAAATAATTCATAATCTTTTTTTTTTTTCAAAAAACGTTACCTCCATACTAGGACTTAAGGAGTTTATACTAGGATTTTAAGAGTGGTAGAGCCACGCGGCAGCTTTTGCTGTCGCGCGGATGGGCCGGCTCGAACCGGGGTGGTACCACGACCTCACAGAAAACCAGCGTGAAGTAGAGGTTTACCTCTGCGTTTCGTATGGTGAGTGCAGGTGGCCGGAGGCCCTTTTTACTGGAAATGAGGCATTCCATCTTAGTCCTCACGGGTGACAACGCATCTGCATTTTGATTTCTAACAGAGGATAGATGTAGATGTCTATGGGCCGCAGCAACCACTTACCATCAGGTGGACTGTGTGCTCGTTTGTCACCTTTATCTTATAAAAAAAAAGGATTTTCTCCTGTATCGTGGGGGCAGTTTACATACATAGATTTCACAAGGACAAACATCCAGACCCAGAACAATTATTTGTAGTCCATACAAATACTTGTTTTGTACGGGATTCGAACCCGCAGCCCTTAGCGCTGCAACTGATTGCAAAGCCACTGCGCCACGGAGCGCTGAAATAATTCCGGTGTGTATGTGCAAATGTATAGAAAAATGCGCGTTATGAAGTCATAATATTAAATATTCCGATCCGGAATTCAGAACGCTCGTCAGTGTCATTCTTACAGATCGTTCTGAGAAAATCATAATCTGAAAAAATCAGAATGTGTGTGAACAATAGTTAAATTGTATGCAATGCAATGATTTCTTAATTAATAATATGAATTAAGAGAGGCATTCAGGATGTGTGAGTCCAGCCTAACCAGTAATAAAACTCGAAGAACGTATGTTCACTAATTAATGTAAAAAAAAATCATTACTGAATTGCGCTATTGCATGACAGAATTATGACGCCATTACATAAAATCAATGAGGCATTAAAAAAATAACACGTCAGCTACATGTACCTATGAAAAACTTTTAAAATTCAAACTGTAATTATACCATTCATGAGTAAGATCGTAACTACTTTTATTTATTCTAGAAAGGGCAACAAACGAGCAAACACGTCGCCAAACGTTAAATGTATAGTGTTGTACAATAACACTTATATGTATCCTATAATAAGTATCGATATACACACACAATACTAGAGAATCTACATATACTACATTACCCTTGAGGACTAAGATTAAATGCTTCGTTACCATTAAAAAGATCTGCATTTCCCACCATACAACATACAGTAGTAGCTGTTGCTGTTACTATGGACCCGAACTATTCAGGCTGCAACCAGAATACACACTACTCTACCCCATATAAAATATTTTCTATTATATATGAATTGTGTATATTATTCACCAATTCTTGTGTAGTTTCTACCTGCAGTACCTAGGGTACGTTTCAGTAATTTTAAAAAGTAATGTAGCAAAAATGCAAAACTTTTCCATTTCCATGAGCCCTGAAACAAACAAAGAGTCGGTGTGCTCACGCGATGACAGCGGTATTGCGTGTCGCAGTGCCCGTCTGCCTGCGTGACTTGACTGCACCAAATGCATTTAATGTACAAACACACTTTATATTGAAATAAAGTACGGCAATTTTTATATTCCCGTTATCATGCCATTAGGGGTTATATCTAGTAGAAAGAGCTTCATATTCTTACTTAATAATAACCATCCCTTCACATAGCACCTTATTTAAAAAGTCCTTACTTTGTTTTCCTCATATAGGACAGTTTTTTTCCTTTTCGGAACAATCTTTTTGAAGTTATCACGTATATAACTAAGAAATTAGGTATAATATGTGTTGGATCCATATTACGTACTTCGCCTGAATAATGTTTTTAAACAATCTATGGTAAACCGTAGAAATTTTATTGGATGTAACGATGATGTAATAATAGTGATGATTTATTATATTAACACACAATATTTATTGTAAATATAACATAGTTTTAAAAAAGCTTAAAGAATACGCTTTCTACGTGATGTAAAATCCAAATATAAATCGAAACACAGTTCGGAAGTAGGTTAGGAGCCGTCAGTATACTGTCCGAGTTTTTCAAGCGACCCTTTACCCTATGACTTAATAAGTGCCTGCATATAGTGACAGTCGGACTTAACAAGCTTTTCGAATGGAAGCCTACGAGACAAAAAGAAAACTAGATATTGTGTATATACTATGTGACGAATATTGTACATTAATTGCCTAGCACGGACAAAATATATCATTAAATTTTTAAAAATCTATACATCGGACAACCAGGCAGTCGGCGGGTCCTCACCCTTTTGTTGTCGATATTCCAGGCATTCTAACTAAACGGTTTACTTTGTCTTTCGCAATGCGTACAGCAAAAGAGTGGAACTATTTGCCGGCGTCCGCCTTTCCGTCTAATTACCTCAGACCAATAAAATGTTATATGCTAATTACAATCTGAGCGTCTTCAAGGCAAGAGTGAACAGGCTTATGTTACGCTAAGTAAAGTTTCATCACCACTTACCACTAGGTAGGAATTTAGTCTAACACTGGCTTATAATAAGTAAAAAAAAAAAACAATATTACAAATCAACCACGCAGTGTGAAATTATAATAAAGTGTAGTTCAGGTGATAAGCGCTCTCCTGTAAATTTCATAGTTCACCATCAATTAAATCAATTTCACTTTTAACTGCAGATTTACTGCATCAAGCACATAGCGAAGGAAAACATCGTGAGAAAACCTACACGTCTAATGAATCAAAAATGTTTGTTGGGCATATTAATTAAATTTTTTACGTGGTATGGCTCTACCACTGCTGTAGCTATATTAGTAGTATAGTTGTAGCACGCAGAATACCAGCGTAAAATAGCAGCTTAACGCTGCTGTGTTTCGTATGGTGAGTGTAGAGAACCGGAGACTATTTTTACTGGAAACGAGACATTCAATCTTTGTCCTCACGGGTGACAACGCATCTGCATTTTGATTCGTAATCGAGGATAGATGTGGGTGTCTATGGGCTACAGCAACCACTTACCATCAGGTGGACTGTGTGTTCGTTTGTCACCCTTATCTTAAAAGGGATAATATTAATTCCGCCAACATGCATTGGAGCAGCGCGGCGGACTTTTGCCCTGGGACATGTGTGAGGCTAACAAAAGTGTTTAGATATATAAAAAATTATATTTTATATGATATAGCTCCTTCTAAGAAAGTAGTTTTAAGTATCATTGGATACATTTCTAAAAATATTTATATCATTAGTCAGTTCCATGATAGGTATGTTAGCGTAGATCCTATAACCCAGCAATGGTTAATGCGATCACTATCCATCCATGAAATTTTATCAGTATACTAGCTCTGCCCCGCGGTTTCACCCGCGTCATCACGTGTCCGAGGTGCACGACATGACCTATTTCAAGCATTTTATAACGGCTAGGCTTTAAGTGTCGTTCGCGCGCCCAGCCCAGTACTGAATTATTTTAATTTTACATTATCTCTTAAACTATGCGTCCTAATAACATGGTATAAAGAACAAAGTTTATCTTCATAAAATTGTCTTGATGATGAAGTAACTTTCGTTCGTAAGAATAAATAGGCCATGCCTAATAATAACGCTCATAAATCACTTTTAAATTTTTAATATTTTTTGTCACAAAATACCAAATTATGGCTTATGTATAAGAAATAGACATATAGTATCGCGGACTTTTTTTTAGACGGAGTAAAGGTCTATATTTTTCTAGAACATTGTATTTACGTATCCCTAACGATAACACCAGCGTACGCGGATTAATCATTTCGGGAGTGCTTTTTCTTCTGACTTGCTTAACAAATATCCATATTTAAGGCTAGCTGAGTGATATAGCTTAATGCTAGATAGCTTATACTATTCCACATGAATCTGGCTATAATATACAAAAAGAATTTTTCAAATCGGACTAGTAGTTCCAGAGATTAGCGTGTTTAAACAAACAAAAAAACAAAAAAAACTCTTCCGCTTTATTATATTATAGTAAGTATAGATTCGTATGGATTTACAACATCATTGGAGGCCGTGGTTGCCCAGGGGCTGTAGCCAGCAGTGAAAAGTATATAGGCTGTAACATTGAAACTTTTTAACACCATGTTTACTCGCTAAAATCTAATTTGTCATTAAGCAGAATGAAATAGTAACAGTTGAGGTCATTTAAAGAAATAGTTTGGTATATAACCGCTTACATCACTAACTTATTTATCTAAGTAGATTACACTACAATTTTGTACAAAATTACCTAAATTATAAATATTTTCACTCACTTTATTGTATATAGAGAATAATATATTATTTGACCAAATATACGAGTATACTTGTATATGTATATGTATGTGAAGTGAATGCGACAACGGCGAGGTGGGTGTCGGGTGCCATGTCATGCAATAGTGTAATCATAGCGTGCTGTGGGCACACTCTCTCTCTCTAAGCCGGTGAATAGAAACAATTTCAGACAACTTGTGCTATGTACAGCTTATAAGATTTCAGACATGATAAGCCAAATTTATTTGGGCGGGGTGTGTAGCACCAGTGTTTTTCTGTTATTTTCATCTCAATTATTATAACTCTATTCGTAGTTAATAATTATACTAACATACTTTTAGCGATAATACATAATACACATTCTATTACACAAATTAATAAAAAATATTACAATATCAAAAATAAAAATTAAATAGTGACTTAATATTATAAAATTTTAAATTACATAACCAAAATTTGAAAACAAAACCAGTTTAAAAGTTGATAAATAATTAATTACTTTGTTAGTATAATTTGTTACAAACGAATATTGTCCTGCTAGTTATTTATTACTCGTAATATTGAATAATGTCTAGCTACTTCTTATTGATGAAATTTATGAATAAGTTCGAAACTTAATTTATTAAAATTACTTTTGAAAAACCCATTAAATTCCTGAATTTATAAACTTATTAAATTATTAATTTTACAAACACGTATGTGTGATATTTTTTTAACATTTAAAATTATTCAATACACTAAGTATAATATAATCTCTTTTTAAAATGAAATAATAAAAAAATTAATATAATAGAACATAACATTCTAATTTTTTTTATAGAATAAGGGTAACAAACGAGCACACAGTCCACCTGATGGTAAGTGGTTACTGTGACCCATAGACATCTACATTTATCCTCAATAAAGAATCAAAATGAAGATGCGTCGTCATCCGTGAGGACTAAGATGGAATGCCTCTTTTCCATTAAAAAGGGTCTCCGGTTCTCTACACTCACTAGTATTCTGTGAGAGCGTGGTCCTTCCTCGGTCGAGACGACCCATTCGTGCTACAACTATACAACTAATATAGCTGCAGCATGGCTCTACCACGTACAAAATTAGATTAATGAATACTATCGTTCCTACCGATTCACTTATAGACGCTTCAAAAACGTATCTAGGATAGCTTACGAGTGCCTAACGTCTGTAAAAGGTCATTAAAAATATTATATAGGCCGTCTGTTAAAAGACAAAGAAATTGTAATTTTGAATTATAAAATAAAACAAATAAATTTGAAATTATATTGAACATTTGGTACACATGTAATTTCATCATTAATTGATTCTTTTTTTAGACAAAGATAATATAGTGACACAAAGCCAATAGCCCTAGGGTAATAGCAGCCTAAATCAAGTCCCGATAACACCAAATACGCAATATATGTGTGTGCGTGTGCGTGTGCGTGTACGTGTGCACATATAAATTAAATTCAAATGTTTGTATGTAATATCTACTGTCTAATAATAACAGCTGTCTTATATTGAGCTGGTGTGTTATGTGCAAGCCATTAACCATTAAGTCATAAATAACCATTAAAAATAATAGAAATAGCTAATAGGTATTTGCTTAAACGCCATTAATAGACCCAATCGAAGTCGGTACGGTTTGCTAGTATTACAACTGATTAGCCATTACTTCCACCACTATAGCAATTCTTAGTCATTAAATTCGTCTCCGATGCGCTAAAAAGAAATACCTGAAGAATTCTGTAGATTTATACTGTACTCAGCTTAAGTAAAGAATATCATCTTTAATATCAGCTATTGGTGTTAGGAACGCTTGATGGATCTTTCTACTATGCTACCATTACGTGGTAGAGCCATGCTGCAGCTATATTACAGTTGCAGCACGAATGGGTCGGCCCGACCGGGGTAAAACCACGCTCTCACAGAATACCCGCTTAAAATAACAGCTTAATACTTCTGTTTCGTGTGGTGAGTGTAGATAACCGGAGATACTTTTTACTGGAAAGGACGCATTTTGATTTTCCATTGAGGATAAATGTATGAAAGTTTCAATTGAGGAAAAATAATGATAAGATGTCTATGAGTCACAGCATCCACTTACCATCAGGTGGACTGTGGTTCGTCTGTGACCCTATTCTATAAAGAAACATATCTAAAAATTTTAAAGAAAAATTTATTAAAAAGAAAAATGTCGTCGAAAATTAATTGTTATTCTAATTCACATGATTCTATAACCAACTAAATCCCACACGATGAAGCTTTCACGTCTAAGATTTAATTTAGCTAAGCGTCTATGTAGACGTCTAGATGACGCCACTGCACCTAACTATAACTTAAGCTGCCAGACCACAATGCTGGTGATTCAGCGAACTTAACAGCATAGTATATAACACAACATAAGCTACTTACTTACCTATCCTCTGTTTACTTCTAAGTTAACTTATATTTACTGAGAAGTAAATAATAAATATATTATATAATGTATCTTTTTTAATAAAAAATATTCAATTGAATGAAAGTCATTCCACAGAATTTGTATTATACTGGATATTTATGTCACTTATATCCATGATGGTGCCAAGCTAGAAAGGATGCAACATTGTTTCACAAACGTAGTTCAATCAATGATTACTAACTTCATATTTCTCACACTGCCATAACCTTTGCAAAATCATTGCATTACGTGTTTCGATTCCAAACGCGACCCATCCTTATTTTGATGGCAACATTGTTGTTGGTTTCTGTCAAATTCGAACTTGGGTTACTTGACTATATAAGGGTAACATTTCAATAATATATATCTGTCAAATTTTTATTAAAGTAAAGGGCATTTCATTTCAGTTTTATTTTTTAAATTGCGGTCATATTTATGTCAAAATGTTAAATATATTGGCTTAATTAGCATTTGATATTTCAGTAATAAAGTTAAGTTTCTACAATACATTAAAGAATCTAAACTTTATTGGGCCGTGGTAGCTCAGTGACATAACGCTCGCTGTAAACACAGTACGCGAGCAACCCGAGTTTGATCCCGGCCGGCACCAATGAATTGTTAATTGCAATTTTAAGTGCTGATTTATGACGTTTTCAGCGGTGAAGGAAAACATCGTGAGAAAACCTGTGTGTCTGAGAAAAAAGAAAAAAATATAATCCTACGACATGTGAAGTTCGCCAACACGCATTGGTGCAGCGTGGGGGACATTCCCTTGTCCTAAAACCCTCTCAGAAATTTGAGGAGGCCTGTGCCCAGCCGTGGGACGTATAAATAATAATAGTAATAATAATTTATTTATTTATTTCTCACGGAAGGTACATTAGTGTTATATATCTATACAGAGTTATTTTTCAAACAGTAGCCAAATTTTAAACTTAAGTGTAAATATATAAATAATGATATGCCGTTATTGCAGTTTTTAGACATATGATTAAATAAGGCTTCTACTTTTATTTGAAACTATCCCAAATTTAATGTGATTTATGGGCAACAACGTTTTTGCCTACCGATCGACCTTTACGAATGTGTGCGTGCACAGTAAACTCAGGTAAAGTGATGCATTGACAGAATATTAGAGATTTTTTAATTAAATTTTCTTCACTATTTGCCTATATTACTTTTTCTGAACCTTCTCTGCAAATTTGACCGCATATTGCAAAACAACCTTGTATTAGGATGTAACTTTAACTTTCCTTAAATACATTTAACCAAGCTTCAATAGATTTAATAACGTTATGCGATCCGCTCTGATTTTTAAATATTTAGCAAATGCATTATCATCAAATAAAAAAAAAAAACAGAATACACTGATTTAAAATTTGCAGAAATAATTATTCTTTTACTAGATAATTTTTATTCTTGCGCACGCCGTTTATAAATATAGCCACTGCAAACGCAAAAACGTAACGATCGTCACGTGCACAATTAGACAAAGTAAATTCAATTCCTCACGACCTATGAGTAAAACGACCAGTTGACTTTTTGTTACAATGTTTAAAACTCTTTCCCACCTTGTTAACTGCTATAACTAATGCGCCATCAAGTGTGTGTGAGGTGCATCACTAATCAAATAATGATTGATATATAACAGCTGGACGTTTATTCTGTCGTTGGAACAGAAAAGGCAGTGGAGTTAATGATTTTTAATTTAATTTATTTTTAAAAGACGTTACCTCCACACAAGGATTGTCTCCTGTATCGTGGGGGCAGTTTCATAGATAAATTTCACAAGGAAAAACATCCAGATTCGAAACAATTGTTTGTAGGCCATATAAATACTTGTTCCGTGCGGGATTCGAACTCGCGGCCCCTAGCGCGGCAACTCATGCGCCACGGAGCCATCAATGATGCCAATAAGAACACTAAACTATGTAATTTTTTTTATATTTACTGTCAAATCTTTATAATAAAAATCTAAAATGTTAAGTGCTGAATAACATGCTTTGTAGTGAAGTAAAATATACACAAGAAAACGGAAGGTCTGCGAAATTAAAAGTATTTGGATATCATGTGACGTCAACCAACACGCATTGAAGCAGCGCCGTGAGTTGCTCCCCGTTGCTCTAAAAACTCTCTCATAAATTAAATTGAAGACCTGTACTCCTGTACTCAACAGTAGAACGTAACATTGTCGTAGACGTCACATTTGTGCAGGCAGTAATACCAAGATATTGCAGTGACATTTAAAGTCCTTGTTGTAAACAGAAATAAAGTAATATATAAGAAAAATATACCTTGATATTCATCCAGGGTACCTCTGGACTTATTTTAAACGAAATATAATCTCTATAATATTTGAGTAGAAATTCAGATTTAACTTGGACAAATTTTACCGGTAATTAGGTATTTGCATGTAATATATGGTCAATTAGCCCCTTACGCTCCACTTATCCCCACTCTGCGTTCACTACTTGTAGTTCCAAGCGGACTATCCACAGTTAAGAGCAATTATACAGTGAGGTACGAGTTTAGGCTACCTAGCTAAGGCAAGCATACGATCCAATTTCCTCTGCGCTCAAACCTACTCTATGTTCGTAACAAAAGTTTGGTGTCGCAATGTGAACAGAGAGAATACCGTTGCATTTTACGAGCACTTGCGACTTCTAACGACATTCGTCTACCATTAAGTAGGGAAATAGGATGGATAATACCTAAAAGCGCAGCAGTTTGTGGATTTAACTTTAGGTATTAGAGACATAATTAATTACAGCTTAATGGAATGTCCAAGAATTATTTAGTCTTTGCTTCGTATTTATTTGCATGCTGATTTTAGTTAACGTTTGATAAATTCGATTGTATAACAATCTATTTATTTTACTCATACATAAAAACGCATTATACCGCGTTATTGTAAATTCTTATAAAGTACATATATGAATGTATTTTATCACTTTTTTTATTGACTTGCTTATTTAGTTTTTATTAAACTGCTTGTCTTTTCGGTGCAATTTTTATAGGCTAAAGTGACAAACGAGAACACAAGTAAGTGGTTGCTGTGGCCCATAGACATCTACATCTATCCTCGTTTGCAGATCAAAATGCAGATGCGTTGTCACCCGTGAGCACTAAGATGGAATGCCTCTTTTCCAGTAAAAAGGGTCTCCGGTTCTCTACACTCACCATACGAAACACAGCAGTGTTAAGCTGCTATTTTACGCTGGTATTCTGTGCTACAACTATACTACTAATATAGCTGCAGCATGGCATAAATGTATACGTTGTAGAGCTACGCTACAGTTATATGATGGTTGTAGCATGAATGAGGAAGCACTAACGGGAAAGAATGACGATTTCACAGAATACTAACGTAAATAGCAGTTTAATGCTGCTGTGTTTCATATGACAAGTATAGAGAACCAGACACCTTTTTACTGCAAATGAGCTATTCCATCATAGTACTCATGCGGGAAAACGCATCTGCATTTTGATTCTTAATCGAAGATAGATGTAGCTGTCCATGCAATCGATTTTAAACTAACTTTTCGAGACTTGAAACTTTAAATATTATACACAAATTGAAACCTGGTGATATATATAATCATAATAATTTACTTTGAAAAGTCATGGTGTAGCTGTATTATGGCTGTAATAACAAGTATTCTATCAATCCAGAAATAAACAGTATCTGCATTTGCTTGTTGCATTTGCAATGATTCGTTGTTCTTTAGTAAGCCTAACATGTATAAAAAATGTACGATTACAATGTTGGTCTTCAATGCAAGAGTTAAGGCTTGCTTTGTTAAGCTAACCCAGTGCGCTTTATCTCTATTTTGCTTTAGTTATAGTTTGTACGTGGTAGAGCCTAGCTCTAGCTATTTCATGGCTGCGGCACGAATGAGTCGGCTTGACCGGAGAAAGACCACGCTCTCACAGAATACCAGTTCAAAATAGCAGCTTAATGCTGCTATGTTTCGTATGGTGAGTGTAGAAACCGGAGACCCTTTTTACTGGATATGAGGCATTCCATCTTAGTCTACAGGGGTTAACGCATCTGCATTTTGATTCTCAATTGAAGAGATATAGATGTCTATGGCTACACCATCCACTTATCACCAGGTGGACTGTGTGCTCGTTTGTCAGCCTTATTCTATAAAATATCATCTTCGGCTGCATCACCACTTATCATCAGGTGAGACAGTAGTCAAGTACTGGCTTCGAATATTTTAAAAAAAAGTATATATTCTTTTCATCAAACACCTTGTAATTATAACGATTGTGAAATTCCTTACCTCTTAACGTTTATCGTCGTTTATATATAGAATTGATTTTCCATGGATGAATTTTAAGTTCGTGGAAGATCAATTCTAAAAGATCTTTATAACCGTGGCATGACATCTTAAAAATCATTCTAAAATATTTATGAAAGCACAGTGGAGCACACTCCACAGCCAAATCTTCCTAAGCAATAGAATAAACTTTGCTCCAAAAAATAATAATGTGGAGTATAATCCAGAAAAAGCCAATCAGACTCAGATTATCGTGAAAATTTATAACGAACTTACTAAATCAAATTAGGAAACTGCACAGATTTTTAAGAAATATTGTATTTACTAATGAAATTTCGGTTTTATATGGGCAAAATAAAATATTTTTTTTACAAAATATATAATAAAAATACTAGTTTATATTATTAACTAGGGACGCATCCTATACCGATACCGATGCCGATATATCGGCGATACTCGAAGTTTCGGAAGATCGGCATCGGCGATATTTTTACGGCCGACTCAACGATACTTTTCAAATTTCGCGCTTTAAAAATGTAATGTAAGCGCACGTGTTGTCTCGTCTATTTCATTGCAAACGAGGCATGAACTAATTATGCGCGGGGAAACCCCGCGCTTGCTTTATTTAGTGTCTTGTTTAGCCACATTGCTTGATCCTTGTTACAAAGCACGAATATTTCAAACGTAGTCTACTATTACTGTGGCAAAAAACGTCTTAATCAGTTACTTGATCTTAATGTAGCATTGCATTCCGAAACTATTTCAGAGACAATCACACTTACATCTAGTACTATAACTGTAAGTTCTGAGATGCCTACGAGTGAGGAGCGTTTGTGAAAATATTATTAGAGAGTCCGAGGAAGAAGGGCCCTTGTCTACTCTGAGCTGTAATTCTCTCAAAGAATAATTCGACAGATACCTAAGGTCTCATTATATTATATCGAGAGGCGCAAATCCGTTCGTTTTCTGGCGCAATGTCGCAGAAGTACTTTTAGTTTCGAAATGAGTTCTGTCGCATCTGAGAGACTCTCTACTCTCTTCTACTTTCTATTCTACTCGACTGTGACTCAGTGCAATATCTCAATGTTTCTTAAAACTTCTTCTGAAAGCTTGAATAATATATATGAGTATAATCGTGTAAAAGACAAATACATACATGAACAAGCATGTATACATAAGTACCTACTTCTGCAGTTATTTCGAATTCTGGCCAAATGGAATGATATCGGTGAAAATGATGTTCTTTTCACCATTTTAGGCCAACAGTTAAGCACACTCGTAGCTCTATAAATTTAAAAACTACTGTACCACCATTATTATTAAATCAATCAAAAAGTAACATTTGTTAACAAACCCTAAATTCAAAGCCAGTTATTACTGTCACAATACGCTGGAACTTTTCCAGGGAACATGCAACAGGTCACATTAAAATCACTAAATCCTATAGTGAAATGGAAGGCAAAGTAGGTTGTTTTAAACGAGCTCACTTTCATTCAGTTCTTAAGTTTTCTTGTAATAGTCGAGGGCGAATAATGTTCGCGCGCCAAGAATTTGCATTTGTACTAATTTCAAACTTATGATCTTAAATGCACCGTTGAGGGAAAAGTTAAGTAAGACATGCTCTTGATTCTGAACAAGTTTTAGGAGCAGGAAAGGGTCCGTGGTAATTCCAGTTCGAGTTGGTGTTCTTCACACGTCCTTGATAAATTTTAATTTCTCACATATACCCATATATGTAACCGTGTAGTGGCGATATAAGAATATCCACTACCCCATATCGTCCGTGAATGTAATAAGAATGGACAGAGCGAAACTGAGACAGGAGATGGGCAGCAGCATCTTCCTGATAACAACTCAAAATTTTGAAAAACTGCGATTGCCAACTTGAACCCAAGCGTGACAACTATTGCAAAATCCCACCTATTAGGCACTCTATGGGGAGGCCTTTTTTAGCAGTGGACTTTTACAGGCTGTAATGGATGGATGGATGGACATAATATTTAATAAAAAAAATTATAGGATAGGGTGACAAACGAGCACACAGTCCACTTGATGGTACACAGCGCTCAGTTCGCAAAGCACTTCTCTCCCTGGACATCCAGAAGTCGAGTGGGCCTGACGGAATCCCCCCAATTGTGCTGAGGACGTGTGCTCCGGAGTTGGCACCGGTCCTAACGCGTCTTTTCCGGTACTCCTACTCCCAAGGCGTAGTCCCGAATTCATGGAAGACAGCTTTTGTCCACCCGATCCCTAAAAAAGGCGACCGCTCAGACCCGTCCAACTATAGGCCTATCGCGATCACCTCCTTGTTCTCCAAAATAATGGAATCCATTATTAACTGCCAGCTCATCCGGTACCTTGAGGATCACCAGCTGATTAGTGACCGCCAATACGGTTTTCGTCGGGGTCGATCAGCTGGTGATCTTCTGGTCTACCTGACCCATAGATGGGCGAAGGCAGTAGAGTCCAAGGGGGAGGCGTTGGCCGTTAGTCTGGACATTGCGAAGGCCTTTGATCGGGTTTGGCACAAAGCGCTTCTTTCGAAGCTGCCTTCCTATGGGCTTCCCGAGAAATTGTGCAATTGGATCACCAGCTTTCTTGCAGATCGGAGCATCAAGGTCGTTGTAGACGGTGCATGTTCTGACTACAAGCCTATTAACGCTGGTGTTCCACAAGGCTGTGTGCTATCACCAACGCTGTTTCTTCTGCATATCAATGATATGTTGCTAACTGGTAACATTCATTGCTATGCGGATGACAGCACTGGTGATGCTCTATACACCGGCCGGGCCAATATTTCTCGGGAAAACGTCGCCGAGTACCGGAACAAACTTGTGTCTGAAGTCGAGTCTTTGCTGGACAAAGTCTCGGATTGGGGGCGACTAAATCTAGTCCAGTTTAATCCTCAGAAGACACAAGTTTGCGCGTTTACCGCTAAAAAGAACCCCTTTGTCGTATCTCCTCAGTTTCAAGGCACTCCCCTTCTTGCCTCAGCCAGTATCGGTATCCTCGGAGTCGACATATCGAGTGACGTGCAGTTTCGTGGTCACTTGGTAGAGAAGGCCAAATTGGCCTCTAAAAAGCTTGGCGTGCTCAGCAGAGCGGGACAGTATTTCATGCCGGCACACCGCCTGCAACTTTACAAGGCGCAGGTTCGGCCTCACATGGAATACTGTTCCCATCTCTGGGCAGGGGCTCCCCAGTGCCAGCTCCTTCCACTTGACCGCATCCAGCGCAGAGCGGCTCGAATCGTCGACGACCGAGCCCTTTCCGATCGGCTCGATTCATTGGCACTGCGAAGAGATTTTGCATCTCTTTGCATTTTCTTTCGCATCTACCATGGGGAGTGCTCTGAGGAATTGTTCGGATTAATCCCAGCCGCCAAATTTTACGAACGCACATCGCGGCAGAACCCCCGATACCATCCACACCATCTGGATGATTGGCGGTCCACCACTGTGCGATTTAGAAGATGTTTTCTTCCTCGCACAACTTCCTTGTGGAATAGTTTACCACCAGGGATTTTTCCGGACCGATACGACTTAGGGACCTTCAAGAAAAGAGCCTACTCCTTTTTAAAAGGCCGGCAACGCATCTGCAATTCCCCTGGTGTTGCGGTTGTTCATGGGCGGCGGTAGTCACTTACCATCAGGTGAGCCGCATGCTCGTTTGCCCCTCCTCTCCTATAAAAAAAAAAAAAAAAGTGGTTGCTGTGGCCCATAGACATCTACATTTATCCTCGCTTGTGAATCAAAATGCAGATGCGTTGTCACCCGTGAGGATTAAGATTAAATGCCTCTTTTCGAGTAAAAAGGGTCTCCGGTTCTCTACACTCACCATACGAAACACAGCAGTGTAAAGATGCTATTTTACGCCGGTATTGTGTGAGAGCCCTTGCCCGATCGAGCTGACCCATTCGTTCTACAACTATACTACTAATATAGCTGCAGCATGACTCTACCACGTATACAGGTTTCCTCACGGTGTTTACTTTTAGCGCTGATCACGTAGTGAATCAAGCACTTTAAAATACAAATTCAGTAGATCCAGCTAGGTTCAAACTCGGTTTGTAGATGTAGTTTGAAATTGATAGAGCGCTTACTTCTGAGTTAACGCATGTATCTGATAATATTTTTTTTCAAAATTTTAGAGCATTGATAATTAATCGTGAGCCGAGCTTAAAATTCATGATTAAATTTAAAGGGCGAAGAAACCCCATTATAGCGTGCGCGTGACGAGAGGAACACATGTGCGTTGCGATACCCATTATTATATAAGCTACATCAATCAAAGGTGAGGTGACGTCTTCCATATAGTTTCATATACAACTGATGTCGCAAGGCACACTTATTTACTGCACATGTCGCGGACATACACTTCTCGTGCTCAACGTTTACGTTGTTTTTCTATTTACAATCATATAGAGGAATTTGAAAAATTCTCATTTGGTTGCTACGGTAACGAATTCATAACATCATTATTATTATTGCTCTTTACAATTCCACGACTTAACAGACACCTTCAAGATATAATCGTAATAAATTAAATAGAACAATGCCCAAAAAGTGCAAAATCGTTTGAACCATAACTTGTTACATTTCCCAAGAACTTACACAAATTTAATGAGTAAATTTTGCATCACTCAATCCATGAAATTGCTCCAGGCAAATACTACTCGTATCTATCTAGTAGTAGCATCCGTTACGATACTCGTAACTCAAATACTTATTCATTGGCAGTCGGATAAAAGAAGCCATCGTTTGCGTATACCCGCTTCACGGAACAGCGGGTGCACTGCGTACTTTCTATAACCTTTTAATAGTTATTAAAGAACGAAATAGATAAATTATAATTATTAGAAAGCGAAATAGATAAAATAATTTTATTTTGACTACGGAAATGAGTCAGTTATTTAATGTTTGCCTAGCTGAAAAATACTGAAAAAAAACTGTTTATTTATATCTAACACGGCAATATTTTTAATTTTAATAATTTAAAAACATAACTAATACTTACATACGTATATACATATATACAATATTACAATAAAAAAGTTTTCGGTATAGTGCCACAAACGCTGGCTGCCTTTCCTCGCTTATAGCCAGACAGGGTTTTGGGGTCTTTGGGCAATAAAAGAACCAGACCTCTTTCCTCCAGTGGCGACGGCTATATTGAAATAAATAAGTAAAGTTAATTTTAAACAAATTTCAATCGTGTAATGAATATAATAAAAGTATATTATACCAATATAATTTTATATAATAATACGTGAACATCGAAACATACGCAGTGGAACCAGAGAAACTGAAGTGGCAATGGGCCGGCCATATAGCTCGAAGTACCGACAACTGATGGAGAAGCAATGTTCTCGAGTGGCAGCCTCGTACCGATTAGCGAAGTGTAGGGTGGACCCCCACTAAATGGAGAGACGAACTGGTAAGAGAAGCAGGAAGCCGATGCATGCAGGTGGCTTAGGACCATAGTTTGTGACATTCCTTGGCTAAGGCCTATGTTCAGCAGTGGAATCATGAAAACCGGTAATGATGATGATGATGGTAATAATGAACTACTTAATAATGACTAAGTACTTTTTTTAGTATTCTTTTAAAAAGGGGAATGAAGTTATATTATTCGAAATTCGAAGGTTCTATGTGTTTTTATATAAAATTAAAATGAAAAAAGCCAAGATACGACTAAAAACAAAAGTTTAAAATGGGCTTAGTTTTAAATCACAATTAAGTTATGCTTTAACCGTTTAAATATACCTAACCTATGTAATTTTTAAAATAAGAAATACATTATTGATTAGTTCCTAATCATTTTTATGTTGTCTTCTTCTCATCCTACTGATATATTACGGGTGAGTTTATCTTCGAAAGTTAGGCAATGGTGTAAAAAGCGCGCTGCGTACCTAGGTGCTCAGTGGCGCCATCTAGACGTCTACATTGGCGCCATACACTAGACTCCCGCTAAAATTAATCTCACGATGAGACTACCAACATAAGGATAGAAGTATTGCAAGATGTTTTTATCAACCTAAGACTATTTTGATGCGACGTATTCACGAACAAAACACATTAATCTGCTTTTATCCTGTCTTTTTTTTTTTTCAAATTACAAACATACTAATACATTAACATCATCGTTGAGTTTTAAAATTTACTCAACATATTTTTGTGAAGTTGTATAATTTTTAATACAAATATTTTTTCGTATATACTATATAGGCTTTGAAAATAACCTACAAAATGACATGTTATATTTTATTTACCGTTTTACGTACTGAGTTTACACACAAAAAAGTAAGGAGTTAAAGTAGATTAGGTACTTTGTGTTCAGACTACAATTAACATACTAGGCAGCGTCACGCAGTAGTTACCTTACACGTGTCTCTAATAAAAGTTTATGTTCACGCTTCTATTATATCAGAATATAACTCTTTTAAAGTAATAGGCGATTCATACGAAGATCTGCGTAACTAACATGACATCAGTGAACATGTCATTTAAAATGTTGTTGTTCTATAAACTATGTGCCATTCTTGCGGGAAAACACTTGCGTAATAAAACAATCAATGTACACTTTTATTATGTACATTACAGTTTTCTAAGCGTCGTAAGTTTAAAATAAAGGCATGTCCAACAATATACAGTACAGGTAAATTCCAGTAGAATTCGACGTCTATTAGTAGTTTTAATTACAGTCAGGTCTGGCAACTTTACCAATGGATGATAACTTTGCCATCAGGTGTGTACTGGTACAAAATTACGATTAACACTGAAAACGTAATGTTTTTCGAGATAAGCCATGTTTTGGATGAAAATACAATAACCAATTGACAGCATTGCTTTTGATATGGCAGCATGAGAGTTAATTTTGGCATTTTATTTTAACGCGGAATTGTGTCGGCGAAATAACCTCTGTTTAGTGCTTTTGTTGATTTTGTTTGAAATACTGAATGTAGGTATCTACATCTTTGAAGTAACGTAATAATAATGATTATGAAATGTAATTTATCGTTTTTAACACGTTGGTCTTAACATTTGTCTATAAAGCTAACGTGACAAAGTTACTATACTAGTGATGCCATAATGTGCCGGTTACTTGTGTTTTGTTACAACCAAGGGTTGGCACTTTCAACCTATATTTTAACCGATTACAACTTTTTAAACAAAGTGTTGCACTTGATATTCTATGTATGTATGTATGTTTGTATCGATGTTTCACCGTAACAGCCCATTAGAACGATTTTACCAAGTGAGTCGTCAATCAATTCATCTTTATTACATGAGAAGGAATAGAATAGAGAAATCTATATTATTTTTACTACGTTGTCGGGCATTAATAATATTATAACTACTCAGTATTTTTCATAATTTCAACTTAGTGTATTGATATTAAGCAAAACATTAATTATCATTAATTTTTAATGATTAATAAAGTTTTACTATTGTGGAAAAACAATATTTAGATTGATTACAATAATTATGACCAGACATCATTTTATTACGACCCGTAATAAAATGGTGATGAGGACAACAAAAAAAGGAATGCTTGAGAAAAATTATTGTAAAGAACTTTTTGTTTCATTGTATAATACAATTGATTTAAGCTTATGATTGCACCAATTTTATTTTTAATTTTAGACGAGAGTATTTTTGTTTGATATATTTTTGATTTTTTCTTAAGAAATTATTGTGACAAGATTTAAATAAAAAAATTAAGTACGTAATCAAGGATTTTTGACAACCCTGACACATATTTTCGTGTTTGTATGAAATTTTTTTAAATGGGAGGATAACTTTGCTACAAGCGTAAACTTTGCTATTTGCAACACAATTAAAGAAGCAAATTATAACTCTGTTTTGTATTATATTATGAGATAAACTTACCTTAAAACCTTGAAGTCAATATATCTTCTTATAAACCCTGATGGCAAAGTTGCCACAAAGTGAGTTTAACTTTGCCATTTTCTATTTTTGAGTATTTTATCTATTTAATCTTAGTATTTGTTTAAATCATTAATAAACACCAAATATATGAAAAATATAAAGTCACGTTTAACATTGACGCCCAGTCTGACAGTACATTTTTTGTTGGAAAATTGGTCTGAAATTTTTAAGTCCTTCTAAAAATGGCAAAGTTGCCAGAATTTTTTTTATAGAAGAGGGGGCAAACGAGCATGCGACTCACCTGATGGTAAGTGACTACCGCCGCCCATGAACAACCGCAACACTAGGGGAATTGCAGATGCATTGCCGGCCTTTTAGAAAGGTGTAAGCTCTTTTCTTGAAGGTTCCTAAGTCGTATCAGTCCGGAAAAATAGCTGATGGTAATCGATTCCACAAGGAAGTTGTGCGAGGGAGAAAACTTCTTCTAAATCGCACAGTGGTGGACCGCCAATCATCCAGATGGTATGGATGATAACGCGAGTTTTGTCGCGATGTGCGATGGTGAAATTGAGCGGCTGGAATTAATCCGAACAATTCCTCACAGCACTCCCCGTGATAGATGCAATAAAATACGCAAAGAGATGAAATATCTCTACGCAGTGCCAGTGTATCGAGACGATCAGAAAGAACTCGGTCGTCGACGATTCGAACAGCTCTGCGCTGGATGCGGTCAAGTGGAAGGAGCTGGCACTGGGGTGCCCCGGCCCAGAGATGAGAACAGTATTCCATGTGGGGCCGAATTTGGCCTTCCCTTCCAAGTGACCACGACACTGCACGCTACTCGATATGTCGACGCCAAGGATTGAAGCAGCAAGGGGAGTGCCTTGAAATTGAGGAGATACGACTAAGGGGTGCTTTTTAGCAGTAAACGCGCAAACTTGTGTCTTCTGAGGATTGAACTGGACTAGATTTCATCATCATCATTACAGCCTTCACAAGTCCACTGCTGAACATAGGCCTCCCCCAAAGAATGCCACAAAGCACGGTCCTGAGCCAACTGCATCCATCGACTTCCTGCATGTTTTACCAGGTCGTCACTCCATCTCGTGGGGGGACGCCCTACACTTCGCCTACCGGTACGAGGATGCCACTCGAGAACCTTTCTTCCCCATCGGTTGTCGGTTCTTCGAGCTATATGGCCGGCCCACTGCCACTTCAGCTTACTAATCCGTTGGGCTATGTCGGTTACTCTGGTTCTACTGCGGATATCCTCATTCCTAAGTTTATCACGCAGAGAAACTCCGAGCATAGCCCTCTCCATAGCTCGCTGAGGGACCTTGAGCTTCCTCATACGGCCAGCAGTGAAGAACCACGTCTCAGTTCCGTAAGTCATCACTGGCAACACGCACTGGTTGTACAATTTCGTTTTAAGGTTTTGAGGTATGTCTGACGAGAAGATGTGTCGTAGCTTCCCGAACGCTGCCCAGCCGAGTTGAATCCGTCGATTGACCTCTCGGTCGAAGTTGGACTTACCTAGTCGGACTATTTGTCCCAGGTAAACATACTCGTCAACAACTTCGAGATTAGTGCTCCCAAGAACTACCGGCATAGGTGTGACATGGACATTAAACATGATCTTTGTTTTGTCCATGTTCATCTTAAGACCTATCCGTTGGGAAACACTATTGAGGTCATTGAGCATAGTGCTCTCTCTCTGCAATTGGATAGGTTTCGTACTCTGGTTCTGTACTGGGATAGCCATCGTAGCCCTACTGTACAAGCACTTCAACACTTCGATATACCGACAATCCACTTGGCACCGCTGAAGGGACTGCAGCACCGCCCAAATTTCGACGGAATCAAAGGCTTTCTCATAGTCCACATACACCAGACATAGTGGCAAATTGTACTCATCGGACTTTTGTACAATTTGCCGAAGGGTATGTATGTGGTCTATGGTGCTAAAGCCCTTTCGGAAACCGGCTTATTAGGGAGGCTGGAAGTCGTCAAGTCTGCGCGCGAGACGATTCGTAATGACTCTCGAAAACAGCACGTAGACTTGGCCCAGAAGGGAAATCGGCCTGTAGTTCTTCAAGAGAGCGTTGTCACCTTTCTTGAAGAACAAGACCACCGCACTTCTGCTCCACGCCTCCGGTGTAATGCCACCATGGAGGACGGAATTAAAGAGCTTCTGAAGGACTTCAAGTACCGGTCTTCCACCCGCTTTCAGAAGCTCCGCTGTATATTCCATATATATGTATATTCCATCCTCGCCTGGGGCCTTACCGTTTTTAAGGTGCTGGAGAACCATTCTAATCTCGCTCAGACTGACGTCCGGGATATCTTCGGAATAGTGTCGGATGAGACTTGCTCTTGGATCGTTACTCACACTTGCGTATGGCTCCAACGATGATGTGTACAGCTGCCCATAGAACCTCTCAATCTCACTCAAAATCTCAGGTGTCCCGGAAACGATGCTGCCACATTTTGTCTTCAGCTTTGACAGTTGGCTCTTTCTGGCAGACAGATCTCTGGCAAAGACTTTGGAGCCTTGGTTCCGCTCGATCGCTTCTTCAATACGAGCTGTATTGAAGTTGCGCGCTATCTGTTCAGATGCATGTATGCTGTCAAGTCTGTTGAAGAATGTAGCTTCACCTCCCGTCTAACAGCCATGAGATTAAGAGTGTGATCGGAGAGTTTTTGTGTTCTTCTGCGGCGGGTCTTGCAGAACTTAGCTCCGACCGCATGAACAGTTTCCACGAGCTTGTCATTCATATCGTCCACTTCATTGCAGTTTTCCAGGCACTGAAAACGGTTTTGTAACTCGAGCTGAAAGGTTTCGGGACTTTGGAACAGAGCACGAGGGGGACGGAGCGTTAACTTCATTAGACGAGACCTCTCCAACTTAACGTTTAGGTTCAGTGTGCCTCTAACCATTCGGTGATCGCTACCAGTTTTCACCCTCGCGATCACGGAGACATCACTGAACAGTTGTCGTCTGGTCGTCATAATGAAGTCAATCTCATTTTTTGTCGAACCGTCGCGGCTCGACCAGGTCCACGTCCTGTGGGGCCGCTTCTGGAAGAAAGAGTTCATCATAAAGAGTCCCTCTTTCTCCATGAAGTCGGCCAGCTGCTGGCCCCTTGGGTTCCGTTGCCCTATTCCAAATTTCCCTACTTTCAGCTCACCGTTCTCTCTTGTGCCTAGTTTTGCATTGAAGTCTCCCATTAACACCGTATATTGGGTTTTGGAGGAATGCATGGCTCTAGAGATATCCTCATACATTTCCTCCACCTCCTCATCGGGGTGTGCCGAGGTTGGTGCGTAAACCTGTATGACCTTCAGCGAATACCGTTTGGTGATTCTGAGTATAAGGTACGCAACCCTCGTCGACAGACTCCCGATCTTTACAACGTTGTTAACGAGAGACTTGTGGACGATAAATCCGACACCTCCTTGGGACAGATGGTCGCCCTCCCGGTGATAGAGCAAGTTGCCGGATTCGAGGATTACCGTGTCCTCCCCCTCTCTTCGGACTTCGGATAATCCTATAATATGCCAGCGCAACTTGTCTATCTCTTCTTCCAGCTCCACGATCTTCTCGTCAGTCTCCCCCAATCCGAGACTTTGTTAAGCAAAGACTCGACTTCAGACACAAGTTTGCCCCGGTACTCAGCGACGTTTTCCGGAGAAATATTGATACGGCCGGTATATAAGGCATCACCAGTGCTGTCGTCCGCATAGCAATGAATGCTACCAGTTTGCAACATATCATTGATATGCAGGAGAAACAGCGTTGGTGATAGCACGCAGCCTTGTGGAACACCAGCGTTAATAGGCTTGAAATCAGAGCATGCACCGTCTACTACGACCTTGATGCTCCGATCAGCAAGGAAACTGGTGATCCATTTGCACAATTTCTCGGGAAACCCATAGGAAGGAAGCTTCGAAAGAAGCGCTTTGTGCCAGACCCGATCGAAGGCCTTCGCTATGTCCAAACTTACGGCCAATGCCTCCTCCTTGGACTTTACTGCCTCCGCCCAACTATGAGTCAGATAGACTAGAAGATCACCAGCTGATCGACCCCGACGAAAACCGTACTGGAGGTCACTAATCAGCTGGTGATCCTCAAGGTACCTCGTGAGCTGGCAGTTTATAATGGATTCCATTATTTTGGAGAACAAGGACGGTTCACGGTACTCAATTATTTTTATAGAAAAAGGTGACATACGCGCACACTCTCCCAGTAGATACTGTGGTCCATAAACATCTATATCTGTTTACGGTTAAGAATCAAAATGCAGAATGGGTTGTGACTTCTCAGGATAAAAGGCCTCGTCTCCACTAAAAAGGGTCTTCGGTTCTCTACGCTCAACATACGAAACACGGCAGCATTAAGCTATTTTACGCTGATATTTTGTGAGAGCATCGTACTTCTCCTGTCGAGCTAATCCATTCATGTTATAAGCTTAATATTACTGCAGCGTGGCTCTATCATGTATGAAATCAATTCCTAGGTAAATTTAATACTAATACATTTTAACTACAGTAGTTACAGTCAATATACGTCTCAACGCTGGGCACAGGCCTCTTCGCACTTCTGAGAGGGTTTTAGTACAAGAAAGTATCCACCGCGCTACTCAACTGCGTATTGGTGGACTTCACATGTCGTTGAAATATTTTTTTATTTTTTATTTCTCATACATGCAAGTTTCCTCACGATGTTTTCCTTCACCGCCCAGCACGTGGTAAATCAGCACTTTAAATTGCAATTAACAATTTCATTGTTGCCGTCGGGGATAGAACCCGGGGGTTGCTCGCGCACTGTGAAATTTACAGCGAGCGCTAAACCCTTGAGCTACCACGGCTCGGCTGTATTTGTGGATAATGTTTTTTCCCCTAGTCGCTTAAGCTCACGGAAGTAACTTCGCAATAGTGTAAAATAGTGTAATTTATTCATTATCTTATGTAGCATGTGGTGATGCCGTAAGAGAATCTACTGCCCCATATAATTCACTGTTAATGTTGGGATACAGGTAAAACCATCCCGTTGTGCAGATTAAATTATACATATTCTTCTATATTTTAATGGAAAATATATCAATAATATGTAAGATTTTTCTTTAATTTTTGGTTTCAATGTTTAAAAACTTATGCACATTACATATTACATTGAAGCTTAAATTTTTATTTATCAAAAGCTAAGCTTATACGAGGGTGGATTGAAAAGTACTCGGCCTAACCAAGAAAATAAACACATACTAAATCAGTTATATTTTTATTTCTCTACATAATCACCATCAAGTTCAATACACTTTTGCCACCTCCCCTTCCAAGCATTTAGACCGTTGAAAAAAAATGATTCTTCCTTAGAGTCAAAATATGCATCTACAGCTGCTTTGACCTCGTCGTTTGTCGAAAATCTTCGACCTCCCAAGTGCTTTTTTAGGTTAGGGAACAGAAAGAAGTCTGATGGTGCCAGATCAGGTGAATACGGCGGATGCGGTAACAGTTCAAAGCCACAGTTGTGAATTTCAGCCATTGACTGTACTGACGTGTGAACACGGGCGTTATCTTGATGAAACAGGACTTTTCTTCTGAGCATTCCTCGACGTTTTTCTTTTATTTCCTCTCGTAAACGACGTAGTAAGGTGCAGTAGTAATCAGAGTTTATATTCTGACCCCTTTCAAGATAATCAATCATAATCACACCTTTCGAGTCCCAGAATACTGAAGCCATCACCTTATTTGCCGACAAAATCGACTTAGCCTTTTTAGGGGGTGGTGAACCAGGTCTTCTCCACTGTTTTGATTGTTGTTTTGTTTCCGGTGTACAGTAATGAACCCATGTTTCGTCCATAGTAACAAAACGATTCAAAAAATCATCTGCATCGGCTTCAAATAACTCCAAACAGTCGCGTGAAATAGTCAATCGCGTCCTTTTTTGTTCAACTGATAGCAGTCGCGGAATCCACCTCGCAGACACCTTGTGGAAACCCAACTCGTTGACAATGATGTTTTGAGTTCGTTCATAAGAGATGCCTATAATCTCGGCTATCTCTCTAATTTTTAATCTGCGGTCTCCCATTATTAAATCAAGTACTTTTTTAATATTTTCGTCAGTAGTTGACGTCGAAGGCCTTCCAGAGCGGGGTTCATCTTTCACACTCTCTCTACCACGCTTAAATTCTGCTATTCATTTTTTGACGGATGAATATGACAGAGCACAATCGCCTAATGTACTGACCATGTCATCATGGATGGCTTTTGATGATAGCCCCTTCTTATGGAGGTACTTAATGACGGCACGCTGCTCGATTTGCTCCATTCGCGGAAATTATGTCCGATTACTTTGTTAATAAATTTATAAAATCACAACTAATTATCGCAGACGTTTCGAACTTCACACAATGAACTAGTCTGAACTGAACTAAATAATGTGGGTAGATTTGATTTTTAGAACTGAATGGATCTGTGTTAGGCCGAGTACTTTTCAATCCACCCTCGTATATAGCTTATATAGTCTTAAGATGAACACGGACAAAACAAAGATCATGTTTAATGTCCATGTCACACCTATGCCGGTAGTTGTTGGGAGCACTAAGCTCGAAGTTGTTGACGAGTATGTTTACCTGGGACAAATAGTCCGACTAGGTAAGTCCAACTTCGACCGAGAGGTCAATCGATGGATTCAACTCGGCTGGGCAGCGTTCGGGAAGCTACGACACATCTTCTCGTCAGACATACCTCAAAACCTTAAAACGAAATTGTACAAACAGTGCGTGTTGCCAGTGATAACTTACGGAACTGAGACGTGGTCCTTCACTGCTGGCCGTATGAGGAAGCTCAAGGTCGCTCAGCGAGCTATGGAGAGGGCTATGCTCGGAGTTTCTCTGCGTGACAAAATTAGGAATGAGGATATCCGCAGTAGAACCAGAGTAACCGCCATAGCCCAACGGATTAGTAAGCTGAAGTGGCAGTGGGCCGGCCATATAGCTCGAAGAACCGACAACCGATGGGAAAGAAAGGATCTCGAGTGGCAGCCTCGTACCTGTAGGCGAAGTGTAGGGCGTCCCCCCACGAGATGGAGTGACGACCTGGTAAGACATGCAGGAAGTCGATGGATGCAGGTGGCTCAGGACCGTGCTTTGTGGCATTCTTTGGGGGAGGCCTATGTTCAGCAGTGGACTTGTGAAGAGCTGTAATGATGATGAAGCTTATATAGTAGTCTGTGTGTATCGTCCGTTATGTTTTAAAGGAGAGGGGGCAAACGAGCATGCGGCTATCTGATGGTAAGTAACTACCGCCGTCCATAAACAACTACAACACCAGGGGAACCAGTGGAATTGCAGATGCGTTGCCGACCTTTTAAAAAGGTGTAGGCTCTTTTCTTGAAGGTCCCTAAATCCTATAGATCCGGAAAAATGGCTGGTGGTAATCGATTTCACAAGGAAGTTCTGCGAGGAAGAAAGCATCTTCTAATTAATCCGAACAATTCGTCAGAGCACTACCCGTGGTAAATGCGAAAGAAAATGCAAAGGGATGCAACATCTCTTCACAGTGCCAATGAATCGAGCCGATCGGAAAGGATTTGGTCGTCGACGATTCGACCCGCTCTGCGCTGGATGCGGTCAAGTGGAAGGAGCTGGCACTGGGGAGACCCAGCCTAGAGATGGGAACAGTATTCCATGTGAGGCCGACCCTGCCTTGTAAAAATTGCAGGCGTTGTGCCGGCATGAAGAACTGTCCCAGTCTGCTGAGCACACCAAGCTTTTTAGAGGCCAATTTGTGCTACAACTATACTACTGATATAACTGCAGTATGGCTCTACCACTTACAAAATTAATCATTAATCATTAAATTAATCAAAACATTAATCGTATTACTGGATAGTATACCGTATTTAAGTATCGAACAACGCGAAATTTTCTTTTTTTTATAATCGTCTTCTAGGAAACGAAATGAGATATTAGATTTAAAAAAAAATGCCTGCACAGATATGTATATATAAAGATATATGTAACATACAGGTTGGATCGAGTGAGCGAGAGTTTGCGTCCCTCTAGCGGAGCTTCATATCGATGTTAGCGAGGTTGAATTGAGGGTATTTCGAGAAACCCCCGCCCGTTTGTGCAGTATAAAGTTTAGTGTAGAAGCCGTGGGCCAGAGATTCCGCTTGCGTCAATCTACGAGTGCTAAGATAGTGTCGTGGTTCTGTTTTGGTGTAGAAATTCTTCTGATGCAGGCAAGGAAGATGGTATAGCCGAGAGGATGTGCTGTGTTACAATGAGACGTTATGATGGACGTGTAGTGTTGCTGTTGGTTTGCATACTTTGGTGTTATCATGTAATTACATCCCTCACGTTACACTGGTGTGTGAGTGTGGCGGGGACGTGTTACGGTGTGGTCGAATTGTAATTGGTCTATACTGAATGTATCTTTTTATTGATAATGATTAATTGCGTGAGCAAGTGAGCAAGTTGAACATCCGCTCTTACACTTTTACAGTTTTTTAACAATTAACGCTATCCTGATGTATTTCCGAGATCAGAAGTGGGATCTTCTGTTGAATTTCCGAGACATTTATAATAATTTCGTATAATATTGTGATTAACATTAAAAATGAATGCTAAGCGATGTGGCAAGTCAATATCGTTATTATATCTGTAATGAATTAATGAGAGAAACAAAAGCACAAAATAAATAATAGTACTACGTAGCAAAAGTATAAAAACGTTAAATGATGTTAGTGTTGTAGTTGAGCACCATGTAGTGGTGATGTAAGAATGTCCACTACCTCATAACATCCCGTGGGTGTCGTAAGAGGCGACAGAGGGAAACAAATAAGGAGATGGGCAACAGCGTCCTCCTAATAACGACTAATTAAAATGCGGTTGCCAACCCGCTTGCCAAACATGGCACCTATGGCAAATACCTCCCCCTATGATGTAATCTATAGGGGAGGCTTATGCTCAGGGTTTCAACGGTTCAAGATAAAAAAACTGTGCTAAGGGCTATAAAATGTAATCCGGTTACATTAAGTTATAAATAAATAATAATATATTTTTGACGTCCAATGATGTTTTAATTTTGATTCATAGCATTCTGGAATATTTTTCTGAACTGAAATTTATCCCCCTCGCCCTTTCACGCGATAATCTCCTCCCACTGTCCCACAGTCTGGTCTGACGTTGATTGATGCAGGTGCAGCAAGAACCTGCCTTTGCATTTTCTCACAAAGACCTAAAACCATTTTCCTAGAAACAATTTCATTTAATGCTTAAAATGTATGTAAGATTTTTTTAAAGGGCTATTTCAAATTTTCACCTTTTTTAAACTAACACTAGCGTTTTCTTCATAAATAATTTAACCAAACATAATTTTAGAAAACAATTATTTGAGTGTTAAAAAAGAAATTTTAATAAAAACAAAGTGTCTTTGCAAAATATTTTCAATTGAATACGTTACTCGTTGAATACTTAGCTTTACATCTCATAATTCGATCTATAAAAATAAATAAAAGTAGTAAACTCCTTTGATATAAACGGAGAAAAGGAGTTCAAAATGTTTTTTTTTTTTTCAAAATTATACAAGGCACTCACGCCTATTATTCCAACATAATAGTAGAAAACAATGATTTCAGTGGTAATTTTTTTTTGCGCCCATATGCAATGGAAAGAGCTACTCCGGGAAGCGAGGAAGGGAGGTGGTGAATGCTCTAAGCATACCACGACAACCGGCTGCCGTGGTTATGTGGGACTCACTGCGAAACCTAAGTGCCTACCCACTAAATACCACCTGTGAGACAAGCATTGGCTTGTGTGGCCTTTGTGCTGAATCGGAAGCGACCCTCTTTAGGGAAAAGGGGGTGCAGATAGTGGTAAATAAAAACGGGCGTTATGTTCATGTTTTTGCAAAATGCACAGTCTTCATGTTTTTGCAAAATGAAATGTAATCCAGCAGCAGAAGTAGATAATTGGTCAGCAAACCATGGAATCGATCCTGAAGAAACCGATTTTTGACGTTATGAACGGCTGTAATTTTTTTAGTACAGCATATTAATTATATAAGCTGCAATGAGTGACTTATGTTTATACAATTTTGATAAGCACTTGCTGATATTACTTAATACGTATTTCAGTATTTTTAAAAGTTAACAGTACACCTAAATTTAACCAACTACTGCTGGCCGCACCTAGTTCTAGCCGGCTAGAACTAGGTTTAACCGCACTTCAGCTTTTAGACGTAACATATTTTGTATAAATTTAACAGTACACCTAAATTTAACCAAGTACTGCTGGCCGCACCTAGTTATAGTCGGCTAGAACTAGATTTAACTGCACTTCAGCTTTTAGACGTAACATATTGTTACGAGCTTGGGGTTCGAGACAATTAAAAATTGCCGAGTGAATTACCAAAATTGACACTTAAATTACAGAGTACTAATTACAACTTAAGATCACCTAATAATAAAACACCATTGTTCTACTGATCACTTAAGTTCGCAGTTGTATCTCTTCGAAATATTCGCTTATATCGCTATTTCAATACTGTCCCGGTCGCGGTCTATACCGGCCTTATATAGGGCCTTAGGTAGTTTCCAGAACATTCTTCTATAGAAACAATTTTTTGTTGAATGATAATTTGAATGCTAACCAAATGATTTAAATGCTGTTTGGCTTATTCCAATATCATGTCCTAATACTGGTTATCACATTTTTTTTTAAATTAATGGCGTTCCGTTTTGCAAGGTATCAATGACAATATCAATTTAAAAGAATCAATTTCCCCTATTTGAATTCAAAAGGATGCAGATTTGCTGAATTATTTAAAAATGAAAGTGTTATAAGAAGTTATTATGGGAAATACTTTGCAAACAGCACAATTGCGAAAGTGTATAAAGTCCCAAGATTATTGTATAAGGTAGATAGATATATTTATTGTTACTCCATCCAATATTAATATCCGGAAATAAAAATATTTCAATTTTCCATTATCACGCTTAACTCTACTATATCGAATATTATGTATGTATATACATAATACGGAGTAAAAGGAATTATAGTGTTTCCTTGTACAACAGAAGAACCCTAAAAATTAAAAATAAATTAAAAGAATGCATAAGGTATTTTAAATGTAGTGTTGTTTTTTCTTCTGCTTAATCTCGAGCTCTCATTTCAATTATATGGCAAGATAAAACAGTCTGTGACAGCATTGAGCATGTATAAAGAAAGTAATTTGCAACCCACTTCAGTATCATAAATAAATTCGTTTCAGCGACAAGTGTATCCTTTTAGAGCGTCTACGGTACATAAAGGCGCTGCCAAACTGGACAACCCGTGAGAAATCGTTTTAATACTCAAAATCCGCTTGCAGTTTCAGCGTTTAATGAATTACGTTGGGTGCAGCCTCCGGCGCAAGACGTGCATCGATCAACGTCGGGCCCGCTTACCCCTCCACCTCCTCCACTTAGCGCCCGCCTCCCTTAGGTGGATAGGCACAGGGAGGCCACGGCGTCCCCGCACTGCCCAAATAAAATATTCGCACAGTGTCTGTGCTCACTTGCCTTGATATGACAGTTGCTACCATTCTAAAGGAAACATCAAGAAACCTCAGACGTTCTTATATCAAGTATTTAAGGCGACGTTAAGTTTCTATCTTAAGTATAATTAACATTTCAATAAGAAACAAATCGTAATTCTAACTTTAGTTTCATAACATGTTTATTGTTTAATATTGCAGTTGATATTTTAATTGTATTTTTTTGACAAAGATAAATGTACACAAGACTAAGCAAGAATCGGATATAAGCAACCGGCTTCAAACAAAGATAACTCTAAATATGCATCGAAACTAATGGAAAATGAATGCTTTGCATAAAACTGTAATTACACTGGTTCTCAATACCCATTCAAAATGAAACACAATAGTGCAGAAATACGTAACCGAGTAGTAACAATCCTGACGAACTCCTAGGGAGAAAAGTCTTATCATATATTAAAAATTAAATTTTTTTGTTATGATACTTCGAATGAAACCTCTTTAAACTTTGAATTTCATAAATTTTTTCAAATTTCTTATTTAAAGAAGATAATAATATTTTTATAGTAGATACTACAAACATAAAACTAACAAATTATTGCTTTGCAACGAACGTGATACAAACTATTAATGAATTTTTAAAGTAATTATCGTATAAAATTGAAACAAGCTTATTTCCTATTGAGAACAACAAAAAATATCACATTTCTTTTCAATCCAATTTTCTTATCCCATTTTATAGGTTGAGACATGAGATAAAAAGGGGTAACTGCAAATTCGCTTGCGTTCTTGTGTAGTTGTGGGCTTTCGCCTCTGGGGCTGGGTGCGGACTACGTGACGCCTCTGAATTATAAGAAAATGCATTTACGGAGCTGCGCCGCAGACTGAACGGCGTATTTTCGTGTCTAGTTCTACGTGAGTTGTGCAATATGGATTAGATGGATATGAGAGCTTACAGCTGAACTTTTAGACGACATTACGCTTTTACGCTGCAAACAAACAAAATTAACTCAAATACTTATTACAATTTACTGTTCTCTGTTGCTGATATTTTAGCAATTTCTCTAGAATGTGATATTATATGATATCATATTAATGGGCCTATGGTGGAGGCCTGTGTTTAGCAGTTGACTTTTAATAGGATGTAACGGTGATATTTATATATTATATACTTATAGTATGTTCTCATAAAGGATAAATAAAAAGTAATAATAATTATTATTATAATCATAATAATAATTTATATATATTATAATAATAACTATTATAATAATAAATAATTATAAATACAGTCTCGTGGATCGGAAACTGCCTTATTATAAGTATTTGACGGAGGCAGTGCTCGAAAATGACCGCGCCAGTCTCTACTGGAACCTGGCCATCATCACAAACAGGACTATTATTGCGAATAAGCCTGATATTGTGCTGATGGACCGGGCACAGTCGAGGATATTTGTGGTCGACATTACCATTCCGTATGACGAGAACCTCGTGAAAGCCGAAACAGATAAGAAAACAAAATATCTTTACCTGGCTCACGAGGTGGCCGACATGTGGGGTGATCTGCCGACCGAAATTATTCCTATAGTCGTCTCTGCGAACGGACTAATCCCGGTCATCCTCTCGGACTCAAATGCAGAAGGCGGTGCTCCTCGACACCGTACGCATCGTCCGCCGGTTTCTTTCCCTTTCCCCCTAACCCTCGGCAGGAGAGGTCTTTCTTCTTTTTCTTTCTTCTTTTCTTTCTTCTTTTTAAAAGACATTACCTCCACACTAGGATTTTCTCCTGTGTTGCGGGGGCAGTTTACATACATAGATTTGACAAGGACAAACATCCAGACCCAGAACAATTATTTGCAGGCCATACAAACACTTGTTCCGTGCGGGATTCGAACCCGCGGCCCTTAGCGCTGTAACTCATTGCTAAGCCACTGCGCCACGGAGCCGTCAGATCCAACTCCCCTACCAAGGGTTTCCATCTGGTTGGGTTTTTATTTATTTCTGGTAGTAGGATATTTAAAATATATTTATGTATATTTATTTATTATTTCTTTTTATATATTTATTCAGCCCAACTAGATGAGAATACTATTTAAATACCTCATAATAATATTTACGCGTCTTTACGTCGTTAAGGCTATATAGAAGACCCTTAAATGATAAGTGACGAAAACGGTATTCCATTTTTACTGATGACAAGACATTTTAACGGTCGAAAGCGCATCTACATTTTGATTCTTAATAAACCTAGCAAGCTAACAGCATAGCAAAGTGGCGAAGCAATCAGCTTTGTAGCGGTTTCTAACGGTTTCTTTTTTATAGGATAAGGGTGACAAACGAGCACACAGTCCACCTGATGGTAAGTGGTTGTTGCGGCCCATAGCCATCTACATCTACCTTCTATTACAAATCAAAATGTAGATGCGTTGTCACCCGTGAGGACTAAGATGGAATGCCTCATTTCCAGTAAAAAGGGCCTCCGGCCACCTGCACTTACCAAGCGAAACGCAGAGGTAAACCCCTACTTACTGGTTACGTACAAACTGGTTGCCGTTGAGCAATCAATTTCAAAATAAGAGGTTCAGATGCCTGGGTGATCAGTAATCGATTGCTGAAAACAGAATTTGAAAATTCTAAACCGTTCTCGAGATAATCGTGGGACAGACGGACAGACGGACAGATATCGTGAAATCAATAAGTAACTTCGCAAGCTTCGCCACTTAATAATTTCAAGCATCTCCTTACGTCAAGTAAATTGTATGCTAGTATATAATTTACTCTATAAAAAGAAAAATACCTGGAACCACTTTGAGCGTCTAGCGACTTTGTGCAAGCTATATCGGATAGTCAATTACACATCAACCTGACCGGTACTTTTCTTAAACGATTGCTGGTTCTACAAGCTGTATGGCATGGCCAACTATGCTAACGTCTTATGATATGAACCCATCAGTCGGAGCAATAGAAACATATGTGCAAATACGAATAGAGAGACCCCTAGTTTTCAGGTCTGCTTGTGTTGCGATTGTCGCAGTCTCTGCCACTACATCCTTGGCTTCATTGCTATAATTACGTCGACGTAATTATAGCAATGAAGCCAAGGATGTAGTGCTCGAGCATGGCTATATTGCCGAAACAAGTGAAAATCTTTATGACTCTATAGACTTATGGCACTAATAAAAATACACACTGATCAAAAACACACAGATCTATGTAATCGCGGATTTACAGATATCTCTTAACGATCTCAAGACAAATGGATATAAGCTAGAAAATTATCTTAAAAACTTTTACAAGAAATGAATGCAGCGCACTTGCATCCAAGCTTATCGCATCTATCAACGTCCGAAGGCTTTCACGGAAGGCTTTGTTCGGGCGGCTTGGGCGCCAGACGCCCACCGCACCCGCCCGCCCTCACGTTACAAACAACTTCAACTAACTCAGGCACGTGGATAACTTTCTTTGTAGCTTGATAACCATCACAATAGGATCTGATATCGTCTAAATGAAAACAAGCAGAAAAAATTAATAATAAATAAAACAAACAACATTTTATGTGGTACCGGTCTTTTATATACCCAATCTAAAAATGTATATAAATAAAGTACCCATTTCCATTGAATACGTTTCTCAAAGTTCGCATGTTGTTCAGGCTTTGAATTTATCTAAGACGCTTTATATGGCTTATTATGTAATAATGAATACAAGTCAGAAAAACTCAACACATGCTCCTAAACACAATTCTTTTATAATGGTACGAGTCATTTTTACTTTTGTACCAACCAGCCAAGTAAGCATTAAATAGCCAAATCAAATGATTTAATTCAAAGGACATGTCGATTCCCAGTAAGGTCAAATAGGTACAGTATTTCTAACACTTCCACGTATAACGTTTTAAGGTCAATGTACGCACGAATCTGAATCATTACATGACAGTAATTAACCACATTTCTTTTAGAATTTATCAATAATAGTTACAGTAGATAGGTGACAATGTAATGTAATTATTTTTAAGCATAAGATTGAATTACAATTTTTTTAAATAGGGTCACATCATCATTACAGCCTTTTACAAGTTCACTGTTGAACAAAGGCATCTGCCAAGGAATGCCACAAAACAGGATGCACAAAGTTTCACATGCAGATGTAATAAATGGTAGTAGGCAACAATCTATCGGGGAGGCCTATGTTCAGCAGGGAACGTTAATAGGCTGTAACGGTAATAATAAAAATTGTTATATCACATTAATTAAAATATACCCCCATCAATGTCCCATTAATATATTTTTTTCTACTTGCATTGAATTGAAGCAAAATATACATATACGTCCAATTTCCAATAAATAAAATGAGTTCGGTTGGATTATGCAGCAGGCACGTATTTTAGATAGTCCTTTTTATGTATTTCTAATTTACATGTATTATTCGATAATGATGATATTCACCTGTGGTGGAGGCGATAGAGAATCCACCAACTCTATATGGTTTGGTGGATTCTCTAAGCGATATATATAAGAAAATCTATGGTAGAGGCCTATATGCAGGAGTGAACTTTCTATAGGCTGTAAGAATTAATGAATGTAATGAATTCGACTGAGTTTTTTTTTTCAGTAATTATATACACAAAATTACTTGCATCCATCAATCACAATATATGTAAGCACACTGCTGATCATAGCCATAAGATAACTTATACTTATATTTTACGAAGGGGCTATTTTAGCACACTTGGCAGGCGGCTTGGAACTTCAGGTTTTGGAACGAAGTTCCTTATCGGACAGTACGGGTTTGGCGGATGAGAGCTAGGCGACAAAAATTGTAAGATTTTTTCGTCACTACCCCTTGGGTCATAGCGTCTACCAACATAGAATAACGAAGTGAGATGGAATAATATCCATCTACCTCGCACTTTTTCTTATCTTGCCATGAAAGAAATATTATTTTATTTCAAATCACGCTTCATTTTAATAGACGCTAGTAATTCGTTTATTTGTATTTGTTAATCAATAATATAATACCTACGTTTATCAATAATAATATACTACGCAAGGAACTTCGTTCCAACCGATTGTTCCACGACACTCACGCATTTTTTTATTATTATTATTTTGAGTTGGTATCAGGAAGACGCTGCTGTACGACTCTTATTTCAGTTTTCTCTGTCGCCTCTTACGACACCCACGTGACGACATGGGCTAGTAGATTTTCATATGCATATAGCTAGTAGATTTTCATATGCATATAGCTAGTAGATTTTCATATGCATATAGCTAGTAGATTTTCATATGCATATAGCTAGTAGATTTTCATATGCATATAGCTAGTAGATTTTCATATGCATATAGCTAGTAGATTTTCATATGCATATAGCTAGTAGATTTTCATATACACGGCACACAGAAATTTATACTTATACGTAAAGAAAGACCCCAAAGTTTTTATGCTGATTCCTTCAGTTTTGATAGTAGATTATTTTTCTAAAACTTATATTTGTGAAAAGATGCTGCTTGTGGAGGCTTGTCTGTTCGAGTTTGCGTAATTCGTAACGCTGTAACTCAATGTCGTTATTTTAAATAATATGCTTCCAGTAATCTATTATTATAGCTCTGCCCTTTTGATTCTTTGTAAACTACATTTTTTTACTTATTATAAACCAGTGCTTGATCACAATCGAACCTGGTGCTATGTGGTGATGAATCCCTAGATGCGTATAAAAAGCCTATTCACTCTTGCCTGGAAGACGCCCTGATTGTATTCATAACTACATTTACAGTAATTAAAAATAAAATAAAATACCTTAATTGTATATTACTAAATGAAAAATTAAACAAAATATTTAGAATAAAAAAATAAAGAAATTAGGAAACATAAAATAAAATATTAAATAAACTAATTAAATAAAAGCTAATTTGTACTCTCATTAGAAGACGCTTCTCGGGCGCAGGCCTCCCCCATGACATTTATAGTATCATTGACTTTAAAAAAAGGGTAGAAAAAGTATGGAGAGAAAACCGACAGAGTTTCTTTTGCGATTCTTTGTCCGATAAGTAGAACCGATAACAATATAAGACCTTTGATAAATGCAGTTTCACTTTCTTACGTCATAAAATAAAGAGATTTCTATTTATAAAAGCTTCTTTTTCTTCTTCGTAATCAGCCTGTAAACTAATAGATATGGTATGGTACACTACTAGATGTGGCCCCTCTTCTATGAGCGGTTAGTCAGAATGGAACAAAACCAACATACATACTATGTAAACCAAATTGTTAATATTATTTTATTTTAAGACCAGAACATAATTTGTTCTGGTATTCCTAAGTAACCTCTGATATCACCCACGTGAAAAATTAAGGTACTGAAGACATGATGCTTTTATTTACAAGTATATAAAATAAACATATATTTTAATCGATTAAACAAGTGTCTCTAAGTCAGCGGGCGTAATTTTTAGGGGATAGGGTGTGTTGGATGCATCTAGAGGGAGTCAGGCGTTGCATCGATCAAAGTCGCCGAGTGCCGACCGATACTAATGGCTTGCGACCCGACTTCACTGCGGCACGTATGTATGTACATACCTCAGTTTCGTATTGTGTAGCAGCTGGTAACATTTTAAATACATATACGCAAGGTTTAATGAAGAGGGTTTCTTATATAAGAATATATCATAAATCATAATATATGAGATCCATGTTAGAATTGATACTTCGACTCACGGAGGAAATTCCCAAGCGAAGTGGATTCGAGATGTAAAATCGAATAGAATAATTGTGTGATTAAGAATCAAAATTCAGATTCGTGGTCACCTCTGAGAACCGAGATGGAATGCCTTGTTTCACTACACTCACCATTCGAAACAAAGCAGCATTAGTAGTGTAGTATTAGGCTCTGTAGGCTGATTAATGATTGCAGTGCCATAAGTCTCGTACCCTTGATTTTGCTATTCATAACCCAGTCTGTACAATCATCTGTTGATAACCTTTGATTTTCTGATATTTCTAAATTTCCAGACTAGTGTGAGGTGATTTAAATGTGACCGAAGTACGCTGCATCGCTGTAAAGTCACCGTGTCAACACAACTGATAGCAAAATGCATGTGATTGCAGAGCAGCATAGCATATTATAAATGTCGTGACAGTAATTAAGGGATGACGTATGATTCAACAGTCATCCTGAAAACTACTAGGAAACTGTAGCCCATGGATACTTGTAAGTAACTTCAAACAAAGATAAACAACAAGAGGAAGATTTTTTCAGAAGTGTGTCTAGCGTGAGGGAAAATTAAGTAACGTTCCATTATACCTAGTCAGGTCATAAGTATTGTCACACAGTAAAAACTTTTCTTTTAGAATGCTGGCCACAAAAAAGTTTATTGAATTCGAATTTCGAATTGTTCATGAAAATAAAACTGTATACTTTTTAGAATTTACTCATTTTTAAATATGGAGTGGACGCTTAAAGAAGACCGTGTTGCAGTTATTGCGTTGCATCGTTGCGGTTACGCGCCAATTCAAATTTTTGACATACTGAAAAATTTGAATATAACCAAAATATTCGTTTATCGTACCTTCAAAGGATACAATGAAGACTCTAGTGTAGATGACAGGTCAAGAAGTGGTCGCCCTCGGTCTGTTAGGACTCCAGCAGTGATAAAAGCTGTAAAAGCGCGAATTCAAGGAAATCCCAAACGTTAGCAGAAACTGTTGGCCCTTCAGATGGGGTTAAGCAGAACCACGGTGAAAAGGGTGTTAAATGAAGACTTAGGGCTTCGGGCATATCGAAGAAAAACAGGACATCGTTTGAATGCTCGTCTAATGGACCTGAGACTGAAGAGATGCCGCGCTTTGTTGAAGTGGTACGCGGGAAAAAAATATCGGGAAATTATTTTTTCGGTTGAAAAAATTTTTACCATAGAAGAGAGCTACAACAAACAAAATGATAAGGTGTACGCACACAGTAGTGAAGAAGCGAGCAACCGTATTCCGCCTGTCCAACGAGGTCATTTTCCATCATCGCTCATGGTATGGTTGGGAGTTTCTTATTGGGGCTTAACAGAGGTACATTTTTGTGAGAAAGGTGTAAAAACGAATGCAGTTGTGTATCAAAATACAGTCCTGACGAACCTTGTGGAACCTATTTCTCATACCATGTTCAATAACAGGCACTGAGTATTCCAACAAGATTCGGCGCCAGCTCATAGAGCGAAGAACACACAAGACTGGCTGGCGGCGCGTGAAATAGACTTCATCCGGCACGAAGACTGGCCCTCCTCCAGTCCCGATTTGAATCCGTTAGATTACAAGATATGGCAACACTTGGAGTAAAAGGCGTGCTCAAAGCCTCATCCCAATTTGGAGTCACTCAAGACATCCTTGATTAAGGCAGCCGCCGATATTGACATGGACCTCGTTCGTGCTGCGATAGACGACTGGCCGCGCAGATTGAAGACCTGTATTCAAAATCACGGAGGTCATTTTGAATAAACTTTAGTGTCATAAGAATCTATGTTTTGTTAAGTTCATTTTGGTATATAAATGGTTACATAATGAATAAACTTGTTTCAATTATTTTATATTAAACATGTGACAGAATTTATGACCTGACTAGGTAATTAACTAAGTTACAACTTAGAATTACTAGGTGTGTTAGGTAAATTTAAATTTAAGCGATTTGATAAAATATGCTCTTTCTGAAATTCATTCCGCCTTGAACCACGGTCAATTTTTCTACAGTAAGATGGCTGATAGATGATGGTCATCATATCGCTTTTAACAACACCTAACCAGCTCAGTTTGGGTACAGGTTCAGAACTTTAAAGTCCAGGCTCATGTACTCAATATGTTGTTGTAGTCTGTGGCGTATGTGCCGGTACAACATTAATCACTTTCCAAATATAATATAACAACAGCTTATTCGAAATGTTGCGTATGTACTGCCATGGGTGTAAGTGTAAGTGATCACAAAGTGTAACGCCTCTCATCTAACGACACGCCTGAATTTTAGTGACGTGAAGTTACTAGACATGCCGGTTAAGGTTGGGCCACATTATACTTCTATGCTGTAGTACGGATTGGATAACAGTCTTATTTATCTGGCCTTTCAGTCTTAATGGTACTCGTTTATTGCAGGTAATACTTGTTATTAGTCGCAACTTGGACCACGCTGTGCGAAGTCGGACGCAGGGGTATCGTTATTAACTTCTCTAGGCTAATATAATAGTTATTCCATTTTCTTGTTGAGGTTAGTGATTAAATCTCTAAAATTTTTTTTTGTTATTTTAGTTTATTATTATAGTATAGTATTCGCATATTAACTTTTATTACACCTACTCCATTCTATCTCTGCATCATCCCAAGGTAGACTGGTAGAGAATGCCTTAGGCATTAAGTCCGCCTATATACCACATGTGTATATGAAGTTTAAATAAATAAATTTCATTAAATACAGTAGTTTTTTTTATATACATTTCCAAAACGGATGCGAAAAAACTTAATACCTGAATAGTCTATCTATGTTTATTTTTTTCTATTTTTTCAAGTAGTTATTTAGCATAAAAATCACAACATTTAATAAACACGTAACAAACATTTTACTACGAAATGAATTGCGGACGAACTAAGTATATTTAAGTGGCGCTAAGTACCTACAAATATTGTAAGACGTAATAATAAAATAAAATCATTAATAACAAACATGTACACCAAATTACGTATCTTGATGTCGACGTCTCTAACCTCTTTTAATTAAGGGCACAACGAGCCCTACTTCCAAACGCGGTATGAGAGGGTTTTATGGCAAGGAACTGTCCGCCGCGCTGCCCCAATGCGTGTTGACGAACTTCACATGTCTTCAAATTTTTTTTTTATTTCTCAGACATGTAGGTTTCCTCGCGATGTTTTTCTTCACCACCGAGCACGTGGTTAATCAGCACTTAAATTGCAATTAACAATTTCATTGGTGTCGACGGGGATCGAACCGGGTTCGATAAACCAAATATAAATATAGTGTGGGTAAACCAAATTGCACCTACACCCATTTTTACCTCCTGAATTTTCAGGGTTTCTAAAAATAATACATTTAAATTTAGACTACGTCAATGAATTAGTAAAATATTCCTTCTCTTATAAGTTAATAAATTAATAAATCTATTTTTATTTTACTTATAAAATTTTATTTACTGCACTATCTTCACGTCGGTTTAAAATAGAGGCTCATTACAGTAATGCTGCAAAGCGAGCCTTTGCGGATGCGGCGAGATTCAGGCAACGGCATGAAGGTGGCATCGATCTACTAAACGATAGGATCGCGCCACCCACCACCCACCAGTTAGCACACAGTCTAAATCACTTGCCAAATTATATGCATATATACCACTGCCGATCCGAAATTCTGTATGCTTTACGCAAATATAGTTCTAATATGCAATTTAATCCAATATAAAGCAATATATTACGATATTGATAAATGAATCTCCGTATCACATACTCGTACATGTAATACATAGTTTTTAAAGGCCGGCAAAGCACCTCAATGCCCCGGGTGTTGCAGTTGTTTAAAAAAAAATTGATGGCTTATGAGTCTTATTACTGTCTGTCTTATTTTATTAGCATACTAATCGAAAACATATTATTACTTAGTATTTTTTATCTCTTTTTAATATTTTATAGTAATTTCAGACTATCATTATTAATTCTGAAGTTTCAAAGACTCGGCTTTTCACCGAATAAATTTTGGAGAAAAGCGCAGGGTTGGCATGTTCATCCTTTTCTTCCATCATCAAGCAACAGACGCTCCGCGGGTCACCATACCTTTTTGTTGACGACATACCACGCATTCGAACTAAACGGTTTATCCGTCATCCGTAAAGTGTAGGTATAACAAAATAGTGGAATAATTTACAAGCTTCTACCTGACATTACACCACGAATTTTAAGGCCATCAAATCGGATCAAGGACTGGTGAAAACTATTCAATTATCAAAATTTCATATTGCACAACTCGATCAAGTGATTTGTCGGCCAGCTGTGACGCAATATCCGATCGTTTTATTGGGTCTAACATTTTTAATCTTCTAAAGTGGAAGGTTTTTATAAACTAGAAATATCTATCATTAATCCTTGATTGAGTTACTTTTATTTAAGTATAGAAAAATGCAGTTTAATTATTACTTACTGTTCCGTACATAGGTAGAATTACTGTGAATATGTGTGTTAACACGATTACAAATAATAGAAACACTTAATCAACTAAGCTATGTTACCAAAAACTTCCACGTATCTTTTGTATGTATCTCTATTGACATTTATAAATAGAATCTTTGTTCATTACGGTATATTGAAGACAATCAATGACTTTTTGGAAATTTTCCGTAGATACCATTTATGTAGATGATAACAATACCTAATAATAAAGCAAGAAGAGAAATAATTTTTTATTGTTAATATTAGGGATAAAGGTGTACCACCTTTGGATTTTTCAATTGCTTTTTGTTAGGTTTAATACATTGCCTTCAATGAGAGTATAATAAAAAATAAATGATAGTTTACTTTTCTACGACAAAATGAAGTTAACGGTGCGATAAGGACGTAGACGAATAGCGGGCGTTTCGTCAAAGGCATCACCCGTGCTATCCAAACGTTCCATCCTTCTACGTCGAACGATCGTTTAATATCCGAACTGTTGCGTCTGTCTTTTTACTACAAACCGAGCGAAAAATAATTGATCGATTTTACCAGCGGAGTTTAATGGCGGAATGACGTGAAAGGAGCAAATTACATTCTAAAACGGATACTAGGATTCTCTTTGAATCACAGCACAAAAGATCCAAAAGATTTTGCAACTTAGATTCTCAGGTTAGGTAGACGTTTCAACACGTTTTCGCTATTCAAAACAACGTTGTCACATTGCAATAAAAAGTTTTTCTTGGGTAATATTACTTGGTCTATTAATTTCCGAATCATCGAAAGCTATCAACTACCCAGGAGGTATTAAAGAGCCCCATGTATATGTATATATACAGCGACACACGATGTATGTAAATTTTTTCCATAGTGCCATTTTTTATTTTGCTTTAAGTTCTAATTTAAATTAATTTTAGCAGTAAATACTTTTTAAATTTTTACCTAATAATGATCTTATAGAATAAGCTGAAGAGTTCACTACCTTCGTCAATCATAGAAAAAGTAATAATATATAGGTACTCATTAATTTGCATTTAGTAGGTATAGTTGAAATACCAAATTATATTAAAGGATAATTTCTTATTACTTGAAACTGGCAAAAGTGCAACATATCTCTATTGTTTATAGTACAACAGTACGAGCCATTACCATATGTGTAATAAATAGTATTTATTACACATATGCCATTACCAAAGAAAGACATGTTCACATTAACCGAATGCAAACATTCCTTTCAGCGTTTCTTGTTATGATTTCATAATAAATTCGATGAAATAGCCTAGTAGTAAGAGGAAAACGGTTGATTTAAAATAATTGCTATACATCTTTGAATTTTGTCCCGTAGGGTAAATTACTGCAGTTTACTCACGGACAAAGACTTCTAGCAGGGTGATCCGTCTTTGTATTAAGTCTGGTAAATTTGCACACAATCATAAAAGGTCGGGCAAAAAGTTTCTTCGTTTTTTATATACAAAATCAAGATTTTTTTCAAAGTTTAATTACATTTAATTAAACATAATTAATTACATTTAATTAAATAAATGTGCAATTTTGTTTAAAAACTTGTTGTTAGTTAATGACATAATCCCGTTGCTGAAATCAAAAAGAAAAAAATAGAAATCTTCGGATTTATGATTAAAAAAAAATGCGACAATTAGTTTTGACAGCCCTCTCTTGATGTTAACCTAATACTACTCAAAGAATTCTGAAGAGACCAAACAAGTGAAAATCTGAGGGTGCAAGTTCAGGACTATTCGGTGGATGCTTTAACACTTCCCAACCTAACTCTGGCCAAAGATGTGTGTGGTCTGGCGATATAATGATGAAAGACCACTCCTTTTCTGTTGATCAATTCCGGCCGTTTTTTCTCAATTTCTTGCTTGAGTCTCATTAGCTGCTGGCAGTAGAGATTTGAAACGATGATTTTGCCCGGCGATAAAAGCTCATAATAAACGATGCCTTTCCAATCCCACCATACACACAGCATCACCTTATTGCGTGTTAATCCGGGTTTCGCTACAGTTTTAACTACCCTTTGGCCATGATCTTTTTCGCACGTTCTTGTCGTAGGTGAGCACTTTTTATCAACAGTGATCAATTTATTCAACAATGGTTAGGTTTCTTTACGTTTCAATGGAGAATCGCCAATGAGTACATGATTCATTAGGTTTCATTGAGTGAGCTCGTGTGATACCTAAATATCGAGCTTTTTTGTATAACCAGACTTTTTCAAATGGGTCAGAACTGTTTTCTGGTCAATCCTCAATTTCTCGGTTCTGTCGCAACTACTAATATGCCGATTATGCTCCAAGTTTTCAAAAATTGCATCGATTTTTCCATATGAGGGCGACCAGAGCGAGCTGTATCTTTGACATCAAAATTCCCGGACTGAAAATGCTTGAACCAAATTGGTGCTACTCTTACTGAAACTGCATTAAGTCCATAAACGTCACAAATTTTTTTCGTGGCTTGAGTCCCATTTTCCCTTTTTCTGCTGACTTCCAAAAAAGAGACGGTACTCAATTCGACTGTATGTTTTTTTATGTGTGTTACCTCATAACTTTTTACAGGGTGAACCTATTTCGATGATTCTATTTTTATTTTTGAAAGCTGGTACTTCTCGTGTGGTCCCATATGAATTTGATAAAGGTCAGACTAATAGTTTTTGAGTTATTCTTAATAATTTATATTGAAGTCGGCTGTACAAAATTTTTGATTTTAAACTATTGTAATAAAACTTCAGAATGTATCGAATTTCTTCCTTAGATTCATTTTGGCGCACAGTAAAGCAATCAGAAATTGGCGGGAAAGTGTTTTTTTTAATGTCCTATATGTATTGATAAAACCAGCCAGATACAAACAGTACAACCAAAGAGATATTTCTTAAATTTTATGCAAACAAAATACATACGAGTATTAATTTTAGCTATGTTAAGTTGGACGACTAAAATAAAGCGAGAAAAATATGTCACTGTTTCTTTCCTTCACATTGTTTTAGATTGTCATTTTAAAAATTAGTTATTCGTAAGAAACTATAAATGTTCATTCTGTGGTTAACTTTTCTGTTTTGCAGCTAAGATTTATTACATTCATATTACTCTGACTTTTTGCATAATTAATTGATATATTAATTGATTAATATTAAATTATTGAATGTCTACAGAATTTTATCAAAAGCAGATATGAATTAAAAAAAGAAAAAATCGAATTTGTTAGTCAACCATGTTGAAAATATATACCCTTTAATTCAAATTTATCTCGGACATTTAGATTTTCCTTCTTTTTATAGCAATGATAAATATTTTACGTACCTTTTACGTGGTTGAGCTATGCTGCAGCTATATTAATAGTACAGTTGTAGCACGAATGGGTCGGCTCGACCGGGGAAGGACCACGCTCTCACAGAATACCAGCGTAAAATAGCAGCTTAACGCTGCTGTGTTTCGTATGGTGAGTGTAGAGAACCGGAGACCCTTATTACTGAAAACAAGGCAATCCATCTTAGTCCTCACGGGTGACAACGCATCTACATTTTTATTCGTAATCGAAGATAGATGTAGATGTCTATGGGCCACAGCAACCACTTACCATCAGGTGGACTGTGTGCTCGTTTGTCACCCATATCCCGTAAAAAAAACAATACTTTGTATTTTTAAAAAAACATATAAATTAAAATTATATAGATTCTGAATCAGCATCGTTCATTATATTAATGCACACGTAAGTTGCAAAATGAAACCTATATAATAATTAATTTTTTATAACGTTTAAGTTAAACTTGAACTTATAATAATTTCAACGTCAGTCGTATTATTATACAAACTTTTGAGAAATCATAAAATTAATAAAATAAATGGTCTTTGATAATTATCATAATTCTAAATACAGTCACATTAATAGATACAGGCGAAGTTGGGACCGAAGTCTACGATATAGATATTTTATTCTGTTTGTAAAATGAATTGTCTAGCTATGCCAGTAGACTTTTCGCGTAACATTTTCATTAAATGATTTCGAATGTTATTTAATTTTTCATAGTTGTGAGAAAATGTTTATAAAATTTGTTATGGTCAGCTATTTCAAATTTGTTCATTCTTTACCTACCTCATACTCACTGGCCTGACGACTTCAAGATTTGGCGGGCACTAAGTGGATACAGAAGGGAACATGAAGGACCTCGTTTCTGGTACTTTTATTTATTTATTTGCTTTTTAATGGATACATACATTACAATAAATAATTGCATTATAAAACATTTAAAAGTGATCCTAAAACCAATAAAGTTTCCATAGATATCTAATACAAAATTAAAGCTTGCCACCACAATATATTGTATAAATATTTAGAACATGAAAATATATATTATGTAAAATGTTCTGTGCCGATACATTATATTGATGTGTGATGATGATATATTATCTTGACTTTATAATTCTTTTCTCTGCAGTGCTTATTTTAGTTTAAAAATCTTATGAAAAAAAATCAAAACTCCTTTTCAGGCCTTTAATATTGGCTGGTTGCGTCTACAGGAGGTGGGCTTGGAAGCCCGCGGCCTTTTGAGATACGCGACTATTATTGTCAGGCTATTGTCAGCGAAACAATAGCCGTTTCAACACCTCACAATAGCTTGGGTTAACGCAGTGAAAAATTTACGCGTAAAACTTACCTACTATGACATATGAAAACCTGGCACTAATTTTCGTTGATATAATCGAACCTTTTCAACTCTAAACATCCTAACTGTAGACTCTTAATGCGCAAACGTAACACTCGTCTGGGAAAATATGTATTTAGCCTAGAATAAGTGAAATTGCAACTTCTTCAATTCTTTGAAGACATAATTTTATTTCATTTCATTTCATAGGACTTAGCAGGGAACTATTGGACAGCATCACAATATATACCGGTCTTTCTAGACCTGAAAGCTGGTCTAGAAAGACCGGTATACATTGTGATCGCTAAATATCGTTATCAACAGTGCAGCTTAAATATATCCCGACCATACATACATAAATATAGGCCTCGCATTTCTGAGAGGACTACGGAGTAATTAATGAAGCCCGCTAATCCAATGCGTTAGAGCAAATTTAACGTACTTATTAATATCTTATTACTCAAATAAACATGTTTCTGCAAGATGATTTATTGATCGCGGAGCACGTAGTAAATCAGTATTTAACAATTATCGTGCACGCGGGAACTTGCCTACTACTCACCGCAACAGAATTATGATATTACTAAGATTGAATTAATATCATAATGGCTGATTTTTAGAAAATTGAAGTGTCTTAATAGGAAAGTAATTATTTCTTAATTGACACATAAAGGTCCTCTACTGTGCATATACCTTTTGAGACACTTTGTTGTGAGAATTTGCCTTTTTCGACACGCTTGGCAGGTGGATAGATGATCTTAGTGTCGGACGTCTCGCAACTTTGACGCTTTTGTCAGTCGTCGGTGTGGTTATTTTACGTCTCACAAAACTATGAAAATTTAAATAATCATATAGTACCGTATTGTATTCGGAGTTATTCTGCGTGATAGTTTTAGAAGTGAGGATATCCACAGTAGAACCAGAGTAAGCGACATAGCCCAATTAGTCATTAAGCTGAATTGGCAATAGCCCGGCCATATAGCACGAAGAACCGACAACCGGTGGGGAAGAAAGGTTCACCAGTGACAGTCAAGCGAAGTACAGGCAAGCGAAGTGTAGGGCGACCCCCCACAAGATGCAAGTGGGGACCGTGCTTTCTGGCATTGCTTGGGGGACGCCTGTGTTCAGCACTAGACTTCTGAAGGACCGTAACATGATTTTCATCGCACGTTCTTGTCGTAGGTGATCCATTTTTCTTCACCAGTGTTCAATTTATTCAACAATGGTTCGATTTCATTATGTTTCAATAGAGAATCGTAAATGAGTACACGATTCATTAGCTTCTTTCAGTGAGCCAGTGTGGTATCCAAATATCGAACTTTTTTGTATAGCCACTTTTTCAAATGTTTCAAAACTGTTTTGTAGTCAATCCTCAACTCTATGTCGTAACTAATAATATCTTGCTCCACTTTTTCAAAAATGGCATCAATTTCACCCGTATGAGGGCGACCAGAGCGAGCTGCATCTTTGACATCAAAATTCCCGCACTGAAACCACTTGAACCAACTTTGTGCTACTCTTACTGACACTGCATTAGGTCCATAAACGTCAAAATTTTTTTCGCGGCTTGAGCCACAATTTTCCCTTTTTTGTATATAACCTGTATTATCCAATGACAATTTTTTTTAATTTTGACAAAGTAAACATGAGTGTTTTATCATTTCACCATGTGATGGGGTTACGAAAGCGATATAATAACGTCACTAGCGTTTGAATTTATATTTTAGAAAAACTATTTTTAATTGTATAATTACATGAAAAATCAATTGTTAAAAAAAAATAAAAAACATGCAACTTCTCTATGGGTATAACCTTCGCGCAAGTTCAAGCATTAAGTTGGCAAATTGTTAGCACAAACTGATGAACGGTATGGCAGCGCATACGTTATTTATTATATATAAGATTATACCTATAAGGTTGCGGTATAAGTTCCGCAATAAAATATGTATACACCTTTCGGATCGGACAGGCAGTTTCTCCGTATCCTCTCCTATGGTTTTTAAATTTTTTAATAACGAAAAAGTAATTTTGATTAACGTTAATCGCAAAAAACTTGCCAGTACTTAAAAATGGCATGTTTATTAATCAATAAAGTATGAAACTCTTTGAGGCTCTCACAAGCGACTGATGACAGAAAATTCATCAAAAATTCTGAACTTACACAGACAAACACAAAGGTTATCCGCAAAGGAAAATAAAAAAATATAATTTTTAACTATTTTGCTTATTACAACACAGGTAAAATATTTATAATATAATAATAATCATAATAAAACTAATATTTATCATACAGTCCTACTCCGCGCGGTGTAGTGCTAAGAACGCTGGCTGCATTTCTTTACTGAATAGCTATACTTAGCCTTAGAGCGGAAAAAGAACCAGCTCCCTTGTTACCAGCGCAGCGGCGATGGCAAGTCGCGGATGCACTTTCTTTATGAAGTACGATTGACTCTACAGCAGATCTTAATGCTTATTATTATTCAATGTATTCTGGTACCGCCCAAAAATAATGATAATTTACTGTATTTTAAACATTTAATATAATTTGTTGCTTTTGACTCATGTAATTAGACATCAAAGAAAAAAAGCGCCACCATCGATGCGATAGGTCACCTCAGTTGCGGTCTCAATACAGCCCCAATTAGTCGGCTCAGACTTCCGCACGTTTTTGTCCGACCACTAATAGGCAAGATCAGAGCTCTGAGCGAACAGACCTTTGCAACGTCGTATAATGAGGTTCTTTCTTTATTATCATCAATACTTACACGGTACACATTAAAGTGTAAAATTTCTATTTTTAATTCTGCCTAATATTTTATATTTTTAATTCTTCTAAACTAGAACCACTCGAACCTTATTATAATACTAGCAACCCGCACCGGCTTCGACTGGATAGAATCTATTAATGTGGCGTTATTTAGATTTAAGATAGTCAAAGACCATTTATTTTATCAATTTTTCGTTTATTCAAAAAATATTCAAGTTATCGAATAAAATATAAGCTTAGAACTCTCCAATTATTGCTCTTTATCTAATTTTTTTCACAATCGGTTGCGAAGATTAGCCCGGGCAAACAGACAGAGAGACAAACAAAAAATATCGAAAAACGGTTGTTTATCAAACAATCGCAAAAAATAACTGGCTTCTATTAACAGATTTCATTATTACAGACGGACACTCCAATTTTGTAATTCGGACATGGTTACAAAATTTGTCATACGATGATACGGAAAAGTTGCTGATTGTTTTAAATTAATTAAAGTCATAAGTAAATTAATGATAATATATTTTACCAAAATAACCCTAATTAGTATGTTATTCATTTTATATAAGAAACAGAAAATATTTGTTAATAAGCACATACACCTGAGATACAGGCTTATCCTAGTTCAGGTGCCTGTTATTGTAGACTATCTTAAACTAAGACATTATTTGAATTAATTGTACATTTTCTTAAAATAAATTATTATTTTTATTATAGGGATAACATTTCTGTTTCTTAGCTCTTTGGCTAGTTTTGACTGCACATACGGGCCGAAGCCAAGTTAATGCAGCGTGGAGTGAATATTTCTGTACGTGGGGTGTTATGGGTAGCTATTTAATTTTCTTCCAATTGCATGAATTTTCTTACAATCCGATAGGTATTTAAAATTGCGGCTTTTTGGAGTATAGTGTAACATACATTTTTCAGAGTCTTTCAGGTCTATTATTTTGAGGCTATGGTGGAGATGGTTGAGTATGACACCCTTGGTGGAGACGACTATGGGTACTATATAGACTTTATTTTGTCTCCAAATTCTGGTCACTTCTTCTTTAAGGTCTGCATATTTGCTTATCTTCTCGCCTATTGTTTGTGTTGTTAAGTTGTGGTTAAGTTGTGTGTGTTGGGTAATGCAATATCTTATTATTATTATTATTTCTGGGGTATCTGTAAAGTTTTCTGTAAAATTTATAATTGTAAATGAAAATGAACATACATAAATATCAATAAAATTAAATAAATACATAAATAAATAAAAACCCAACCAGATGGAAGCCCTCGGCAGGGGAGACCAAACGGCCGAGGATTAGGGGCAAAGGGAAAGAAACCGGCGGACGATGCGGGCGGTATCGAGGAGTACCACCTTCTGCATTTGAGCTTGGAGTGGTCCGCCCCGGAATCCCAGTCGCATCAGATGACCCGAGAGGCTAACTGGGATTAACCCGTTCGCAGAAACGACCACAGGAATAATTTCGGTCGGCAGACCACCCCACATGTCGGTTACCTCGTGAGCCAGGTCCAGATATTTTGTCAGCTTATCTGTTTCGGCATTCACGAGGTTCTCGTCATAAGGAATGGTAATGTCGATCAAAAATATCCTTGACTGTGCCCGGTCCATCAGCACAATATCAGGCTTATTCGCAAAAATAGTCCTGTCTGTGATGATGGCCCGGTCCTAGTAGAGACTGGCGCGGTCATTTCCGAGCACGGCTTCCAGCAAGTACATATAATACGGCAATTTCCGATCCACGAGACCGTATTCCAGAGCGAGCTCCTGGTGTTAAATCCTGGCTACTAAGTTGTGCCTGTGCAAATACTCAGAGTTAGAAAGCGCCGAAAAACCGGAGATGACATGCCTAAGTGACTCACCGGGATGGCGACAAGCTCCACAGATGTCGACGGCGCCATCCTTTAGGATGTATTTCTGATAGTTGTTGGTCTTAATAACATGATCCTGTATCGCACAGACAGAACCCTCGGTTTCCCCAAAGAGGTCATCGAAACGTAGCCAGTGGAGGGAGGCGACTGTGTCTACGAAAGGCTCATGTAGAACTTTGTAGAACCTCCCGTGGAGCTCCTTCTACTACCATACGGTCTCCCGGTCGGAAATTCTCTGTACTGCCGGGTCTTGCCATTGCTCGTTGGCTAAGGATAGAGGGGTAAGTCCTTTATCACAAGAAATAACGCCCCTATAGAACGGATCATCCGCTCTCGTCAGAAAGTAATTACGAACGCTGCACACTTCGCGATTATGCATGGTAAGCGCGATTAAAAAGCCACCTCCACCTTGTTTCCGCGGCAAGTACAGCCTCATAATCGACGATCTCGGGTGATGCATCCTATGGGACGTCATAGTAGTGCGAACTTTTCTATCCAGGGCGTTAAGTTCACTTTGAATCCACCTAAGTATGCCAAAGGTATACATGAGAACAGGCATGACCCAACCGTTATATGCGCGTTTCTTATTTACACCGGACAAAAGGCTGTTAAGAACTTTGGTCAAGCGTGCATAAAACACATCGCAAACTGACTGTTTCATACCAGCCTCATCTATACCGATGTTCTGTGACATACCCAGGTATCGGTATATTTCAGCCTCGGAAAGGGTCCTTATATCGATGGACATAGATAAGCCTATGCCCTCAGAGTTAGCAACCCTTCCCTTTTCAACATGGAGGACCACACATTTATCCGTCCCCAACTCCATTCTAATAGAATTACTAAAATCACAAGTGATGTTTAGCAATTCCATAAGATGGGAGCGACTGGAGGCGAATAATTTGAGATCATCCATGTAGAAAAGGTGGGTCACTTTTATTCCTCCTTTCCGAAGCTGAAATCCCCTCCCGGGGTTTTTTTTTATAAGATAAGGGTGACAAACGAGCACACAGTCCACCTGATGGTAAGTGATTGCTGCGGCCCATAGACATTTACATCTATCCTCTATTAGAAATCAAAATGTAGATGCGTTGTCACCCGTGAGGACTAAGATGGAATGCCTCATTTCCAGTAAAAAGGGCCTCCGGCCACCTGCACTCACCGAGCGAAACGCAGAGGTAAACCTCTACTTCACGCTGGTTTTCTGTGAGGTCGTGGTACCACCCCGGTTCGAGCCGGCCCATCCGTGCGACAGCAAAAGCTGCCGCGTGGCTCTACCACTGTTAGTAGGGTATAGCCTCACGTCGGGGTACTCCAATAAGGTACTGAGAGGGTTCAGGGAGAGGCAAAACCAGATTTGACTCAAACAATCGCCCTGGAAGATACCCCTTCTTATACTTATGCGGCTTTCCGCATCCGCTCGCCTAGATGACAAAGGATTGTACTCCACTGCCCCATACCCTGCCCGAGGAAGTCTCTTTAGCCATGTATGGGGCACCGAGTCGAATGCCTTTCTATAGTCTATCCAGGCGGCGGAGAAGTTCCGACGGTTGCGTTTAACCACTTTGCCAATGACCGCGTCAATGAGGAGTGGTTTCTTGGTTCCACGACCACCGCCCCGGCATCCATTTTGAGCACGCGACATCATCTGATTTAAGTCTAGGTGACGAATGATTCGCATACTCAAAATGGATGTCAGTGTCTTATATATGGTGGGTAGACAGACACGTAATGGGGCGGTATTTGCTTGGGTCTGTGGAATCCTGGTCTTTAGAAACCAAATGTGTGATTCCAGTAGTGAAGAGGCTCGGAAGCGACTTTTGGTCGAGAGTCACTTGAAACTGTCGGGCGAGCACAGCGTGACACACCACGAAACCCTTCAGCCAGTAGTGATGCAGTCCGTCGAGTCCCGGACTTTTCCAGTTCGGGGCATTACGGACCGCCTCAGCTACGTCATCCGGCGCTATGATGACGGGGTCCATGGGCGTAACATTCGCACAATGACTCGCCACAACTTCCACCCAAGGGCCCTCGCTGTGGTTTACGGGCTCTGACCACAGGCCGCACCAGAATGCGACAGTGTCGACCTGATTCGGTGCTGGGCCCGTTCCACGTACCATTGGCCGCTCCAATAATTCATAGAGCCTCTTCTGATCACTCTGGAAGAGACGATTCTGGTTGAATCTTGTCGACCTCTCGGTATATTGCTGAATCCGCTTCCCACAAGCAGCGATTTTCTGCTTCAGGTCGTCTATGCGCTCCGTCAATTTTTGCGTTATATTCGGCTGGGACAAACTGATATTTGTCCCAGCAAACGCCATCCTAACGGTGCGCACTACTCTCGGCCTATTATTGCCCGACCTGAAGCTTATCAGTCTGCCGAAGAGGTCCCTTGCCTTTGCGATGCGGTCCTCAATCTTTCTTCTCTAGGCTGGGATAGCGCTACTTTGCCTAGTAGCGCGTCCAGCCGTGGGAAGTTTGGCACCAATAATACGGCAGACTGCTAGTGCGGCGCCAAAAAGAATTGAGTCCGTCTCGCAAAGGTCCCGGCTGACTTCCAAATAGGTCACCAGCATTGGGTTGAGAGCCCTCACGACAGCCCGACTCCGCTTGCTTAAGGGTATGCGGGGAAGTCGCGGCCGATTTTCGAGAGGCGTACTGCGCGTTTCCAAAATAGCCTCTTCCAATGTACTCCTCATTTGCTCTATTTCTAGTTCCTGGGCGACTGTTCCATCATCGTCTGAACCAACCATAACTGAAAGATTCACGGCGGCATCCACGTGTGCTGGTTGCTCTGCAACTTGTGGCGCCGCATCCTCAGCCGTAGCATTTTCATCCAATGAGGGTATAGCCTCACGTCGTAGCCGTTCGAGTTCAGTGCTATCAAATATGTTTGAGCGCAAGATATACCGAACTCGGTCTACCAGGTTTTGCTCGGTGACGGTTATAGATGGCTCCAGCTCAGCAAAAAGTCGATGCATCCTAGCCCGATACGCAAAACCTCCAATTTCTCCCGCTTTCGCCCCAAAATACGCCCGCAATTCATTGCTGTTCATCTGCAATCACCAACGCATGCGGCGTACTCCACCAGTGGCGGGTGCTGATTCCTGGGCCCGCGAAGACCCTACCAACACCAAGCCAGCTGGTGGGGATGATGGATGCGAGGGGCTGCTAGGTGGTTGTGCAGCTCCTCGCGCTCGGCCGGTGGTTCGCATGCTGTCGCGTCCAGAGCCAGCTCCAAACGCGCCCTGGTGACCTCCAGGCAGCGGCCCTTTGCGCAATCTTCTTAGTTCCATCATCCATTTACTAGGCGTCAGTTGACGGGAGACGCCCAAACCCGGCACCGTCTCATGGTGAGACCATGTGCACAAGTGGGCCTTTGCACCCTCAATTTCACCGAGGCACGGCGCTAACACCTCTTGGCAAGGTGCTGACTGACTGCGATGACGTAGCAGTTTTGTCACATAACCGTTACGTCAGCGGGCGATGGAGTCGTCACTTCCCTACGCCATTTTATTATATGTATTGATGTACAGATAATTTGTTATTTTTTATTAGAACCTATATGATTATTTAATTCATTTCATTAGTATGTGAGTGGTGGTACGAGGGGCTAGCTATGCATAGCTAAATTGTATTTTATTGTTTTCCGAAGGATTCTTCTCGTTCCACTTAATGCACTTTTCTATTCGTGCAAACCAATCATTAATACAGTAATTCCAGTCTGAAATTGACGTTGACAAAATAGCTGATTTGTACGCTTCCACAGCTGCTTCAGGGTGTTCAAACCGTTGACCGCGTAGTAAATCTTTCATTCTAGGGAATATAAAGAAATCGTTTGGGCTCAGGTCAGGACTGTACGGAGGATGGCTCATCAGCTCAACGTTTTCCTGCTTCAAAAAATCATTTGTCTTCCGAGCCGTATGGGAGCTCGCATTATCGTGATGTAAGATGATGCGACGTTTCGGGTTATTTGTTCGGAGTTCGGCTATCATTTCTGGCAAACAAACCGTGATATACCACTCAGCGGTAACCGTTCTGCGTTCCTGTAAAGGAATTGTAGCAACATGCCCCTTTTTCGAGACAAACGTAGCGACCATTTTCTTTGACACGCTGCGGGAGCGAACCACTTTCATTGGTTTGACCTCGTCTTCGAAGACCCAAACTGCTGACTGATGTTTTCTTTCAGGTTCGTATGAATAAATCCATGATTCGTCACCTGAGACGATATTATAAGCGACATTTGACTTCCCTCCGTTGAAGCGTTGCAGAGTATTCCGGCACCAGTTTACACGAGCCACCTTTTGCTCTTCGGAGAAATCGTGGGGAACCCAGCGGGAAACTAGCTTTCTTACACACAGCTCATTATGTAATATCGACTGAATTGCAGTCATTCCGATACTGATAACAGCCCGAATCTGCTCGTATGTCACATGACGGTCATCTAATATAATAGTTCGCACAGCTGCGATGTTTTCGCTGTTCTTGGTCGACCTGCAGAAGAAACAGTGCTGAGCGACACACGACCGCGTTCGAACTCGGCATACCAGCGGTATATTGTCGTTTGACTCGGTACTTCAACATCATAAACCGAAACAAGTTCGATGAGACATTTATCTTGAGATAAGCCGCGAAAAAAGTTGTGATAAATTATAGCACGGAAATGTTCACGCGTGAGCTCCATTTATGTTAACGACGTGTCAACTTTAAACCAACATAGTTTTCTTTTTTAAACAATTTTTTAATTGTTTGAATGTCTTTAAGATTCTAGCTGGCCAGTATTCAAATTCTAAAAAAGGTTTTATTGTAACTCAATCCGAAATATTCTATTCCCGATCATTTCAGTGTGCCCCTCGTAGTAGTGATGGTTTTCTTTAATAATTTCATTCAATGAATAAAGGAAACCATCACTAAGACTAAAATAAAATAATTCAAGAGTAAATAACCTTATGTTGCTAAGACATTACCACTAGGTGCGATTATCGTCAAGCGCTGGCTTGTAATAAGTAAAACTATAAAATACTAATACGAGAGATAATGTGAAAATAGATAAAGTGAACTTGCCGCTAAATATTTCAAAAACATTTAAGAATCTCTCGTAAGGAAATCATATTACTCTGTCAATTACTGCCTGAAACATAATGATACGTCTTCTATTTAAGTGCGGTTTTCTCTTTATAAGTACTGAAGCTCGTGTAATAATAATGACGATCAAAATAGCTTTGTAAAAAATCTGCATGGAAATAGATTTTTTACAAAGCTATTTATATATTTTGTACTACGTATATATACTTACCTATATAAATATGTATGTATATATATGTAAATATATATATATATATATATATATATATATATATAAAAATGACTGCCTCGTTGGTCTAGTGGTTGTAGTAGTGCGCCTGCTGATCATGAGGTCCCGGGTTCGAATCCCGGGTCGGGCCAAAAAAATCAATTATTGAGTTTATCCATCAAGACATTCTCAGTAGCTGCCCGGAGTCAGGAAGCTGGCGGTGTCTCATCCCCGTGCCACGGAAAGCACGTAAAGCCGTTGGTCCTGCGCCTGATCTCTCTCCGGTCGTGTCGGCTTACCGTCCCATCGGACTATGAGAGTGAGGGAATAGAGAGTGCACCTGCACTTGCGCATATACTTGGGCACTATAATCCTGTCCTGCGCCGATGGCTAGTCTCCGTTGAGGCTGGCCGCCGTGACCGAAATTCGGTCTGGAGGACATTATATAAAAATTACGTGTCACGTTGTTTGTCCGCGATGAACTCCTAAACTACTGAACTGATTTCAATGAAATTTGGCAAACTCTGTGCAGTTTCGTCTTACTTGAGAGATAGGATAGTTTTTATCCCGATAAGTGACCCTCAATTTTTTTATTGCTAATTTCAAGAGTTTTTTTTAAGGAAAGCAAATGGTCGTCGAAAAGGGCAGAACAACGTTTTCCTGGTCAGCTAGTATATATATACGGCCTTGCCCATGTATATATATACAGGGTTATTTTTCAAAGGGTAACCAAATTTTGAACTTAAGTTTAAATATATAAATAACGATATATGTACTGTTATTGCAATTTTTGAAAATACGAATAAATAAGGCTTCTACTTTTTTATATATATGTTTCATTATTTGTCCTGTATGTGTTATATAATATTCATCAGATTACGATGAAGCTTTGGTGCATTGTTGTATGCGCGATTGCAAACGGTTTTGATGAACAAGGGCATTGCAACACAAACCGACCACAGCTAGTATCTAATACCAAAATTACCTTATTTTAGCTGTAATTTTGCTCCAGCAGGAATCAGTCGGTTTGATCGGGGAACGCAACTTTCTCCCAGAATTCCAGTGTATAATAACTGTAATATTTGACGTATTATATACTATGTATTATAACTACTATATTTCTACGTAATATAAACAACTAGAATCGTCCTTAGAATTAACAACGCATTTAGATTATAAATCGGCGACAGCATCTGTGCCTATGAGTCACGACATTCACTTACCATTAGGTGTACAAGTGCTCGTTTGACAACCTCACTTGTATAGTAATATTATGGAAAATTAGGTTTTTAAGGTATTATTACATGACAAAAATTGTTTTTTATGAAATCTTTATGACTTAAGATGCAGTTAATTTAATCAAAGTATTTTTGCATCACTTATGTAATTACAGTACATGCACCCATATTATAAGATTTAGTGAAAAGACAGTAATAGATATAATATAGTATATTAATTAAAAGAAGATCAATAAATAAAACATCGCGCTTTTGATTGTCTAAGCAAAAACTAATTAGTAATTAAATGGCTTGTGAACACGTATTTGCTCGTAAAGTCGATCGTAAATTATAAAGAAGTTGTAGCTGCAGTAAGGCATTACGGACGGGGCCCACTACACAATTACGCGGGTCAAACGTGCATTCCCCGTTCTGTTACAAAGATAACACCGGCCCGCTTTATTTTATTTTATAATAACAGCTATCATATTAAATGACACCGTTTCAATGTTGTTTGTTCATCTTTTCATCGGAGATAATAAACGTCGTATTATTAAATCTTTCTGTTTTTTTCCCCGTTTTTTTTAATGTTACCTCCACACTAAGATTTTCTCCTGTATACTGTAAAGGGTCGAGACTTCAGGTCAGGTATTGCAATCGTCAATCTGCATGCGTGACGACAAAGTTTAAAGGCTCTTTAAACTGTTGTGACGTTAAGGTGGATCCAATTTAAATCGAAAAACGGCCACAGTGGACTTTGGCGATCTAATAAAGAAGTAGAAGAATGAAAACAAACGTCTGATCCCAAAGAATCTGAAAGTAGTGAGTAATAGTAGCTAATATATGAAAAGATCAATAAATCCTGCCAAATGAGCTCAGCTGAAGAAAAATATTATGAGGAAACATGCCTGAGAAATACAAAAACACACTGGATAAGTATAAAACCGTTTCAAAACCATAATAAGAGTAATCAAATCATTTTCAACAAATTAGACTGTTCAAAAAATGAAACTAACAAGAAATATTAATTAACATTAAGTTTACACATACAGAGGTAACGTGGGAATTTTAATGTGAGCGCATTAAGGCCGCTGTTAAAGTAGTAAACGCAGATTTCACTTAGCCGCGGTGCACGCATTTAGATCGTATTCTTGAAATATGCAAAGCGCACTCACGACCCGGACCAGCGTAGGTAATAGCGCGTGAGACGCTCTGAGCTAGGTAGGGAAGAATCTAGACTCTCATCGCGTTAGACACCCGCCGCCCATACATTACACACTATTCAGCTTTGATGTAATTTGCCACTTTAACGAGAATAGAGGAGATTAACAACTTTGCCTACAAACTAATACCCTCGGCTCAGTTAACTCCTGTGTAAATTCTCAACACCATTAAGCTTTTATAGCGACCATCTTGTTAATCTAAATATGAAAAAAAGTGCTTGCGATAAAATATTACCGTTTATTAATTGTATATTAAATTATACATATAAAAATTTAATCGTAACTTTAATTTATATATTCTGTAAATTTTGTTAATAAATTAATAATTTATGTTACGATTTTGCTAAAGCTGCTCAATAATTAATTTTATGTAGTACTGACTCAGCCGTGGTAGCTCAGGGGCTAGTTCCTCACCGTTAATTCCGTAATAAGAGAGTAATCTCCGCATAAAGAAAATTGTTAATTGCAAATTTAACTGCTGATTCACCACGTGCTCGCCGGTAAAGGAACAAATCGTGAGAAAACCTGCATGTTTGAGAAATAAAACAAAAATTAGAGAATTATTCCGCCAACTTCGCGCATAAAAGAAATTAAACAAGAAATAGGTAGCAGCTATAAGGAAAATTATAACTTAATAAAAAAAACTACGGTTATCAAGTACCAAGTATCGTATACTCTATGAGGTTAGGGAGGCCTTTGTGTAATATAATAAAATAGTGGACTTTTGAAATGCTGTAATCGTAATGGTATGTAGCAATTTAAATTAACTTATGATCTAAATTCGACCATATTTCAATATTTTTAGGGTTCCGTACCTCAAAAGGAAAAAACGGAACCCTTATAGGATCACTTTGTTGTCCGTATGTCTGTCTGGTCTGTCTGTCTGTCTGTCTGTCTGTCAAGAACCTTTTTCTCAGGAATGCGTGAAGGTATCAAGCTGAAATTCATATTAAATACTTAAATCTACTGTCCCTTAGAGCTGTGAAAACATCAAACTTCTAGATCAACGCAATCAAAAAATACAGCCGTTTATGCCGTAAATTTTCGACATTCGCAAGGGAATCAAAACCTACAGGGTACTTCCCGTGAACTCAGAATCTTGAAATTTGGTACAAAGCAACGTTTTATAGCACAGATAAAGGAAAAATTGCGAAAAGCATAAATTTTTAGTTACATCATATCATAAAAATATTTTTAATAATTTTAAACTTATATACCTACAGATTTGTTCGGAACCCTCGGTGCGCGAGTCCTACTCGCACTTTGCCGGTTTTTTAAGTTTCACTTCAATTGCATATTAATATATAAAACACAGATATCGCTTTTTTGCCTTAACATATACCCCACAGACTGTTCTGAAGGAGTATTTAAGCCAATATTTTAGTAATTATTTGTGGATAACATTTTAAAATTTCCAACAATCTACGCAGTATATAACCACTACGCAGTACAACCAAGAAGACTCTTGGTTGTACCAAAATCCATGCCACGAGGAAACGTTGCTAGATTTTTTTGAAGTCTTCTTTTTATGATCTTGTTCCTACCTGTTTAGTTTAATCTAATAAAGATTGAAGCGTGAAGAAGTCTTGCTTTAGCGGCATTTCTGATTACTTTTGTAATGTTAAATTATTTTCCAAAGACTGTTGGCTTCTACATCATCTACAAGATGTACATTTTCAGCGTTATCCTTAGATAATGACCCGGCATAAAATATGTTTCATTTCTTGTTCTTTTTCGTAATTTTGGCAGACACAAACGACTGAACGGCAACATCGCGTCAACTGTTAAGGAAGAGAATTCAAATGAAAACCAAATCATCAAAATGTTTGTACAATCAAAAAAGGATTGTACAAAAATGATTTAATATTAAGTTATTATAATATTAAGGAATTTATAGACGATAATAACCCCCGGGAAAGAGATTATCGCTACCAAGCTAAAGCTTAAATATAAGAATGACTTTTAATAAGAATTATTTATAATCTATACTGAATAAAAAATTTCAATCTTTTTTATTTCAATAGCATAAGCCGGCATTCTTCAAAAAAAATATTACAATAATATTATTTTAAGTATGTATATTAATCTGATGTGAAAACGTGATGCCAAAAGACAAGATAGTGGCAGCGTGCGTAATTTTGTGTGGATATCATAAGCCATTTAATAAAAACCTTGTTTTTAATTTTTTTCACTTGTCCATTTTTTAATAGAAGAGACAAACGAATTTACACATGCATGGACTGCAGTAGCAAAGTGGGTCAAACGAACTATGTGTATATTGAACTAAATTTCAATCAAAAAATAGCTGCAGATACGCCATCGTCTATAAGTCTAAGGAATAAGATGGAATGCTTAATTACTAGAATAAATGGGCTATGTCAGTAGTCTTCGTTGGTCTTTACTCACCAAATGATACACAACAGTATTACTACTAATTTGCGCTGATATTCTGTGAGTGTGATCCTTACCCGGTCACATTTTTTTTATAGCATAGGGTGACAAACGAGCGCACAGTCCACCTGATGGTAAGTGGTATCTGTGGCCCATAGACATCTACATCTATCCTCGTTTACGAATCAAAATGCAGATGCGTTGTCACCCGTGAGGACTAAGATGGGATGCCTGTTTTCCAGTAAAAAGGGTCTCCGGTTCTCTACACTCACTTCGTATGGTACACAGCACACATATAGTACACAGCAGCATTAAGCTGCTATTTTACGCTGGTATTCTGTGAGAGCGTGGTCCTTCCCCGGTCGATCAGACCCATTCGTGCTACAACTATACCCGAAATATAGCTGCAGCATGGCTCTACCAAGTCATTGACCCACTCAAGCTACAACCATAATACAGCTGTAGCATGACTACCCACGTTATGTTTCAAGATATGTGCTATTAGTCATGGGAAAGAAACGAACATAAATATTGCATTACGAAAAACCTTACGACTTCTTCTTCCAAAAATCGGAAAATAATGTTAGCAATGACAAGATCATTTTGACAAAAGTCAATGCACGTAAAAGGAATAATTTATCCATGAACAATGGCCACCGTAGAATGCTTCAAACTGAGTAAAAGTACAAAGGAATAGCAGCCCTGGACCCATATAAAACAAATAGCGCAGCGTGAGTCGTGACAGGCCCGCACACTCTGCGCAGGATTAGATTCACATACACGGGGAAACTCAGATAGTAAAGAGCACATTAAACTGCGCTCTCGGGATATATATCTTACAATTCTCAATATTACGTTTTAGATCTTTATTGACATAAGTATCATTATATTACATAACCAAAATTTAAGATAATGCAACAATTAAATACAAATATTTTGCAATGAATAATGATTTTTTTTTTGTTAATTTCTGTGGAATACAAGGCATTTAATCCTCGTTTATTATTTTATGGGATATTATTTTATGCCCCAATATTATTTTATAGGAATGCAATGAGGACTCAAGAAGAAGTGATTATATTGTCTTCAAATCAATTTTATTCGAGTTCTAATAATTTTAAACATTGAATGCTTATCAGATTAAGCTTTCATTTACTTCAATTTTGTAGTTTTTAAGCAAAATAACTACCAAACTCGGAATTCAATAGAGAAGACAGGCTAAATCGCATCCAAATCTTCTTTTTATTTTTCAGAAATAAAATTATCAATGCGATAAGTCAGAAAAAACATTAATCATAGAACAAAACTATTTTTTTTTCAAATTTTGTAAGCCAAAAACCACGAAAAAATCTTTTGAGAGTTGTAAATAAAATAAATTTTAAGACTCGGTAGTTACAGCATCTTATCAACAGCCATCTAGCGATGCAGCCTGTGTGTGCATGCATCGTAAGTTATGACCGCGTTAAAGGCCCCAAGCTAAAATTTAATCACAAATATTTACACAACAACATGTTATTAAATATGTTTTGAATCTAGGCAATGGTACAATAAAAAGTTGGTGGTCTGTTTAACTTGCAGCGACAGGTTTTTGTTCAGTCCAGATTTACGACAATAAAGTATGTTAGTCGTTTTTTTCATCGCAAAAAACATCGCTAGACTAATTCAATCTCTGTTTTTAAGCCATAGTAACAAGTGTACCAATCACACAATTATGTTATGATTTCGTGTTATGAAAAGGTGTATAAAATCCTACCGTGAGCTGGACCGGGCACTTGTTTTACTTTGGAAGTACGCGAGCAATTTAAACTTGAGTCCCACCGTGTATCACTTAAATACTTACTTCTTCTTTGAAAGAAATCTTTCTGTCAAGACTTTTCTTCTGTAGTATATTTTCGAAAATAGGAACTATGATTTGATCAATAATGTAAAAAAATCATATAAAAGTTACAGCTTACATAGTGTCGTAGGACTTATTGCTAGGCACACTTATATTTCAGATATGCAGAGTTTTTTACGATATTTCCTTCACCACTGAGCATGAAGTAAAATCGCAATAATTTTCAATTTGGGGTAGTACTTTAATAATATTAGGCTCTTGTTTCGTAGCGTCGTTGAAGACGGGCCAAAATGTTGAATAATTTTAATATAAGAGTTCGAGGAAAAAGTTTCTTCGTATTTTATATACAAATCCAAGACATATTTTCTTCAAAGGTTAATTATATTTAATTATATATGTGCCATTTTATAGGGATATTTTGTACATAATCCCGTCGCTGTGCGATAAAAATGCAACAAGTGGTTTTGACAGTCCTCTCTTGATTTTACCTAACACTACCCAAAGAATTCCGATGAGACCGAAACAGGTCGAAATCTAAGGGTGCAAATTCAGGATATGGTGAATGCATTAACACTTTCCAACCAAGCCCTCTCAATTTTTGCTGAGTGGCCAAAATGTGTGTAGTCTGGCGTTATCATGATAAAAGACCACTCCTTTTCTGTTGATCAATTCCGGACGATTTTTCTCAATTTCTTGCTTGAGTCTCATTACTTTCTGGCAGTAGAGATCTGAATCAATAGTTTTGCCCGGCTGTAAAATCTCATAATAAACGATGCCCTTCCAATCTCACTATTGGATTACCGTATTGTTTGTTAATTCGGGTTTTGCTATAGTTTGTGGAACTTGACTATCCTTTTACTATGATCTTTTTCGCACGTTCTTGTCTTAGGTGATCCACTTTACATCTCTAGTGATCAATCTTTTCAAAAATGGTTCGGTTTCATTACGTTTCAATGGAGAATCGCAAATGAATATACGATTCATTAGGTTTCTTTCAGTGAGCTCGTGTGGTACCCAAATATCGAGCTTTTTTGTATAGCCAGACTTTTTCAAATGGGTCAAAACTGTTTTATTGTCAATCCTTCATTCCTCGGCTATGTCGAAACTGTCGATATTGCTCCACTTTTTCAAAAATGACATCGACTTTATCCGTATGAGGGCAACCAAAGCGTGCTGCGTCTTTGACATCAAAATTCCCGCACTGAAAACGCTTGAACCAACTTTTTGTTACTCTTACTGACACAAATTCACAAATCTTTTTCGCGGCTTTAGTCGCATTTTCCTTTAGTCTCGCTAAAACTCGAAAACGTCTGGATCGATTTTGATAAACTTTTTTGTGTGTTTGAGGGGATGACCTAAACGATTCACAATTGGAACCGGTAGGTGGCGCTGTTGTAGAGATCCTAAAATTACCCGTGCGAAGCCGGGGCGGATTGCTAGTTTCATTATATATAACCTATATTATTTTATTTCTTTAGAATTTTATAATTCATTGGAGTATCAAACGAGCTTACAATTCATCTAAGTAAAGCAGTCTACGAACATTCGAAACTAACATCAAACAAAAAAAAAATCACAAATGCATTGTTACCTCTGAATATTACGAAAAAGGCCTGCTCAGATTAGAACAAGGGTAATTAAATAGCTCCTTAGAAATATAGACCAGTATATTTCTTGATACAATAATTACGGTTGTGGTATAATTAGATTATGTGCCCATTAAAATATTTAACTATTTTGAACTTGTAAAGAACGTACAGCACTTATATTTGAATTGCACCGGAAGTACAGACCATACATTTATTATAAACCAATTAGGCATCTATGCATTTTAATGTTATAGATTTATATATAATTTATAATGCAGACACTATAAATATATTCGTATGAATTAAAGTTTATAACTATCTGCGGCGCAGACAAGCTTTACAGTGTATAACTCTTATGAGTTCTTACTCTTCAAACTGGAACAGAGTACTTACTGTCGCTTGGTAGAAATACGTATAAAAGGTCAACCCAGAAAGACTCCTCGACAGAAAGAAAATCTTAACATCTAATCACTAAACACTAACACTATTTATATTATTATTGTGTATTATTTATTTTTATTCTAGTTTTCTTCTCCGACGTCGTAAGTTAATTGATAAAATATCCATCAACAATTCTGTGGAACTTTAGTGGTTAGCCACTAAGCGTTGACGCCATGACTTATTAATATTAAAATTAATATTTTTTATAAAATTACTTTGCCTCTATTTTTTATTTAAGGAATTATAAAACTACGACTGTTACTGCATTTAATAACCATTGAAGGTTGATAATGACGTTAAATTCGACTTCATGTTACGAATTATAGTTATAGTAAGATGATTGGTGCCTTTCATTTTACCCCGGTTTTCAACATCGTCTGTATAGCCCATGGGATTGTATACCCATAAGGGATATCCAGCCGTTTATTTTGAGCGCATATGTATAAGTATACTACGGTGGTATCATTACCTAATAAACTTTTTAAGCCTGCAGAGGATTCTATAATGATATTTCTTTATATACGCAAACAAAATAATGTCTTGTAATAAAACCTTTTATCATTTTCAATCTATGATGCTCCCCTTACGATGTAAAAATGCACTAGAAAGCTAAACATCACATGTTCATCTAAAATTTTTAAAAACGTAGCAGACAATACTCATGCAAAATAAATAAACAATCTGACGACTCGTTAACTTAACGAGCAGTGACCCTCGCGGTGACTTTTCGTCCGAAAATTTCAGCAAATACGGACATGAATATGCATATGGGTGATAATGCTAACATTGCATGAAAATGACGAAAAGCCTCTCGTTTCAAAATGTGCCTCTTGTCTTGTCTGCTCATCCTGCCAGTCTCTAAGATAAGCAGTAAAAATTTAAAGAAAATTTCTTGTAACTTTATCATTATTAAAGTCCTTCACAAGTCTACTGTAATATTTAGGCCATATTACAGTGGACGAAATGCCACAATCCTAAGCCACCTGCATCCATCTACTTCCTGCATGTCTTACCAGGTCATCGCCCTATCTAGTTGTGGACTACCTCACACTTTGCTTACCGGTACGAAGCTGCTACTCGAGAACCTTTCTTCCGGGAGGTTCCGGTTTTTTGGGCTATATCGAATGCCTTTCGGCACTTCAGCTTACAGATTTGTTGGAATATACCGGTTACTCTGATTATACTGCGGTATCCTCATTTCGAATTCTTGCACGCAGAGAAACTAAGAAGACGTTTAAATGTTTCCTAATATTTACAACGACTGTCTCGTTGGTCTAGTAGTTAAAAACCCGACTGCTGATCATGAGTTGCTGAGTTCGAATCCCGATTCGGGCAAAAAAATGGATGTTAAGTTTTTGTGTTAAAAATTTCTCAGCAGCTGCCCGGAGTCAGGAAGTTGGCGTTGTCTCATCCCGTGCCTCGGCAAGCACGTAAATCAGTTGGTACTGCGCCTGATCTCTCTCCGGTTGTGTCGGTTTACCATCCCATCGGACTATGAGAGTAAGAGAATAATGAATGTACCTGCGCTTGTGCATACACTTGGGCACTATAATCCTGTCCTGCGCTAGTCTCCGTTAAGGCTGGCCGCCGTGACCGAAATTTGGTCTGGAGGACATTATTGTTATTAATATTTACAGTTGCACAGAGAAGTTAAAGAGCCATAAGCGCAGGAGCATCTATACAAAAGGTAACTTGTAACAGTAACAAATAATATAATTTGTTACTGTTAAAAGCGCTGGGGAAAGTGCTGTTCGACCAAGTGTGTGTCTAGAATATACGATAGACCCACGCTGCAGCTATTATGGTTGTAGCACGAATAGATCGGCTTAACTGGGGAAGGACCACGCTCTGACAGAATACCAACGAGAAATAGCTTCTTAATGCTGCTGTGTTTCGTATATTGAGTGTAGAGAACCGAAGACACTCATTACTGAAAATGAGGCATTTCATCTTAGCCCTTAAGGGTAACAACGCATATGCAATTCTATTATTAATTAAAGATAGATATAGCTGCCTATTGGCCACAGCATCCACTTACCATCAGGTGAACTGTGTGCCCGTATATTAGCTTTATTCTATAAAAAAAATATGGGCTCCCTACTAGAACATTCCATACCATTACCGTTACCGTACCATTGTTATAAAATATTTTTGTTCTTACGACATTTGTAAGCACGTGAGGGTAATATGGTCATTCGGTTAATATAGTATAGTATAGTATATTATCTTTAAAGTTGACTTTCTTATAACTCAAAAACTACAGCCTTGTTTGCATAGATGGCTCTGTGATACGATAGCTTTTCATTAAGCTAATTAGTCAATTAAATAATAAAATCTCAAAAAAGCGACATTAAAGTAAAAAAAAAAGAAGTGATCCTGATTATTGTTTGTTTGCTATTTTTTTTTCTTAATATATTAGTTATAGTATACGAGTTTATGTTTTGTCTCTGTACTCCTCCTAGTTTTGGTCTTAAAGTGCTCACATACCTTAACAGTTTAATGTACTGATTTATCGCGTACCTACTGAATTTAAAGGAAAAAATGTGAGGAAACCAGAATGTCTGAGAAATATAAAATATTTTTATATAAAAATAAAGTGACAAGCGAGCAGTACAATTAATACAGACCACCTAATAGTGGTCACTGCAGCCCATGGACACCTACAACCAACCTCAAACAAAGAAGGCCACAGAGGCGTTGTTACGTATGAAGACTAAGAGGATTTCAAGGTCATATTTCTACCAGCACACATCCGACATCGCGGCGAACTCTTGTTTATCCTAAAACCCTGTCAGGAATGAATGTACCCAAAAAGGATATATATATATATATATATATATATATATTCTTAGATTTTTCTCTTTTTGCTTCACTTGAAACATATACCTAGTCAGGTTATAAATTCTGTCACATGTTTAATATAAAATAATTGAAACAAGTTTATTCATTATGTAACCATTTATATACCAAAATGAACTTAACAAAACATAGATTCTTATGGCACTAAAGTTTATTCAAAATGACCTCCGTGATTTTGAATACAGGCCTTCAATCTGCGCGGCCAGTCGTCTATCGCAGCACGAACGAGGTCCATATCAATATCGGCGGCTGCCTTAATCAAGGATGTCTTGAGTGACCCCAAATTGGGATGACGTTTTGGGCACGCCTTTTCCTCCAAGTGTTGCCATATCTTGTAATCTAACGGATTCAAATCTGGACTGGAGGAGGGCCAGTCTTCGTGCCGGACGAAGTCCATTTCACGCGCCGCCAGCCAGTCTTGTGTGCTCTTCGCTCTATGAGCTGGCGCCGAATCTTGTTGGAATATCCAGTGCCTGTTATTGAACACGGTATGAGAAACAGGTTCCACGAGGTTCGTCAGGACTGTATTTTGATACACAACTGCATTCGTTTTTACACCATTCTCACAAAAATGTACCTCTATTAAGCCTCAATAAGAAACTCCCAACCATACCATGAGCGAAGATGGAAAATGACCTCGTTGGACATGCGAAATACGGTTGCTCGCTTCTTCACTAATGTGTGCGTACACCTTATCATTTTGTTTGTTGTAGCTCTCTTCTACGGTAAAAAAATTTTCATCCGAAAAATGAATTACCCGATAATTTTTTCCCGCGTACCACTTCAACAAAGCGCGGCATCTCTTCAGTCTCAGGTCCATTAGACGAGCATTCAAACGATGCCCTGTTTTTCTTCGATATGCCTGAAGCCCTAAGTCTTCATTTAACACCATTTTCACCGTGGTTCTGCTTAACCCCATCTGAAGGGCCAACAGTTTCTGCTTACGTTTGGGATTTCTTTGAATTCGCGCCTTCACAGCTTTTATCACTGCTAGAGTCCTAACAGACCGAGAGCGACCACTTCTTGACCTGTCATCTACACTAGAGTCTTCATTGTACCGTTTGATGGTACGATAAACGAATCTTTTGGTTATATTCAAATTTTTCAGTATGTCAAAAATTTGAATTGGCGCGTAACCGCAACGATGCAACGCAATAACTGCAACGAGGTCTTTTTTAAGCGTCCACTCCATATTTAAAAATGAGTAAAATTCTAAAAAGTATACAGTTTTATTTTCATGAACAATTCGAAATTCCAATTCAATAAACTTTTTTGTGGCCAGCATTCTAAAAGAAAAGTTTTTACTGTGTGACAATACTTATGACCTGACTAGGTATATATAATAAAAATGAGATAATCACAAGCTCACATAACCATTTGTATTAAATATAGTTAAGTTGCAACATTAACTAACTTAGAAAGTGGCACTAACTATCCTTTTCATGGTATATACGAGTATGTAAAATAACTATTTCATATCTAGTACAAATAGACAAGAAACTTAGGAAGTCGTTAAGGGTATAGAGTGGACATTAAAGATGCTAATGTATTATCATCCGGACAGCAAACTTTGCGTGCCCTAGATTATCCTCGTTTAAAATATAGGTACTAGTATTGTTGTACCTAAATAACTGTATTTAATAGTTAGAGTTTAAACATTATTCTTTTGACAATATTAAAATATTGTGTCTGCTATCTACGAAAACTGTATTTTATACTGATTATGTTAAAACTATATTATTTAATAAAAGAACCCTTTTTTATAGGATAAGGGTGATAAACGAGCACACAGTCCACTTGATGGTAAGTGGTTGCTGCGGCCCATAGACATCTACATCTATCCTCCATTCAACACAAATCCACAAATCAAAATGTAGATGCGTTGTCACCCGTGAGGACCAAGATGGAATGCCTCATTTCCAATAAAAATGGCCACCTGCACTCACCAAGCGAAACGCAGAGGTAAACCTCTACTTCACGCTGGTTTTCTGTGAGGTCGTGGTACCACCCCGGTTCGAGCCGGCCCAACCGTGCGACAGCAAAAGCTGCCGCGTGGCTCTACCACTGTGAGAAGACTACCCTAGTGTGGGACGCTGCATGCGTAGATCCTGCAACCTATCAAATCAGGGGTAGTTCGCTTAGAACGTTGGCGACATCAAAGGCGTCTAAAATGTACTACTGTAAAGAGTATCGGTCCGTGAGGTCCACGTGTGGTGCAGTTCGTAAAAGAACTGTATCTGCGACTTCTCGTCGCCGATACAGTTTTTCTCACTCAAAGGCTAATCCATCGGCGGACTTAATAAAGGGTATTTATGTTGTGCGATGTGTGACTATGACATAAGTGTTATATGATGCAAGAATTACAAAACTAAACAAAAAGCTCGCACTTTTCACACGTATGTATAAATAAAACTATGAACAATATGGCGAGTAGAAAATTCTGTAAGTTAAAAAAATTTAAATGCATGTCAGGCCGAGTAATAGATACTTGGAGAAGATCACAAAGGACAATGTAAATCTCACTTCGACCAACCAACCAACGAATCCAACTCGACATACCGTATAAAATTGCGATAAATTTTCTCGTCTGGTAATACTTTAAAATCTTAAAACAAAAGTGTACACACTACAAACATCAATGCGTACTGCCAGTCATGAATTAAATCGTTCGTTACTGGCCGTATGAAGAAAGTTTGTCTAGTGGTCGGAAACGTGGCTGGTGATCTTGTGGTCTCGGGTTCGAATCCAGCGTAGGGTCAAATTCAGTTAAAGGGTTTTTCTACCAAGAAATTCTCAGTAGCTGCTCGGAGTTAGGAAGTTGGAGTGAGGTGTTACACCCTCGTGCCTCGGAAAGCACGTAAAACCGTTGATTCTGCATCTGATCTCTCTCCGGTCGTGATACATTACCTTCATACCGGATTATGAGAGTGAGGAAGTAGAGAGTGCACCTGTGCTTGCGTATACACTAGGGCACTATAATCCTGGCAGAAGGCTAGGCTCCGTTGAGACTGGCCTCCGTGATCGAAATTTGATCTAGAAGGCTTTAAATATTATTAATGTTTAAGTTACAGTGGCCAACGGCCTTAGGTAGAATACTTAATAACTTAAGGATTCTTAAAGTTAGGGACATAGGAGTTTTATACATTAAGAGATTTGATAGCTACTTCTTTTATTTACTTATAGAAAGAAGATCTTATCAGCCCGTTAAAATCCACTCTTAGACATGAGCTTAGTCCGTTAGAAATTTTTATTTTATTGGTACGCTTGAAGAGCGAATTAATAATTGCATTGCCAGATGTTCTTGCACCTTTGATGTTGCCGCCCGTCACCGGTGTGAGTATTTTTATTTTCCATCCGGCGTAAACGAAATGGAACCAAATCATAAGCTGGATAAAACGGGGTGATGAATTTTCTTTTTTTTACTTTTAATAAAAGGAAGTTGTGAAACTTTTCCTCATCCGTTTAATAAATATTGTTATTGGAATAAAAGATTTTTTTATTCATCATGAAATACCCCTTAAAAGCAACTATTTGTAATTTTAACAAATTTGATTCGTAGGTACTCAGGATCCGATGCGCAGTTTTAAGTAGGGTAAGATGTTAGACAACCCATTTTTATCGTGGTAATCATACACTTTACTGAAAGCTTATTAACGGATCCCGAGGAAAATAGACGATTATAGTGGCTATAATTTCCAGCCTATTATCAGTGCCCTTCATGGTCGGTATTAAATCATAGTGCATTAAAAGAGGTGGCTGAGACCCCGTTACGTCAGGTACAGACAACATTTATTGATAGTATCCCGGGAAAAAAAAGTTTGACGAAGAGGTAGGAAACTTTTTGTGCCTAATATACACATATCATGTTCTAACCGATATCCACTGATACCATCAAATGATTTGTTCCATTTTAAAAGGTATGAAGAGCCACTAAACTAGTATTAACAGGTCATGAGGCGTTTTACTTCATTGCTAGTAGCAGCAGACGAGGATTAATCACTCGATTTTCTTCCATAGGCAGTGTTAAAGAAATCTATGGAAAATACCAGAAAGATTTCATGGCTTCTGATAGAGGGCGGTATAAATATTTTATTTACGCCAGACGTTAAAATCCAACAATACGATCATATTTAGGTGAGTGCGGTTGGTAGAGCCACGCTACAACTATATGAGTTGTTGTTGTTGGTCTACTTAACCGGGGGAAGACCACGCTCTCAGAGAATACCAACGTAAAATAGCAGCTTAAGGCTGCTGTGTTTTTTATGGTGAGTGTAGAGAACCGGAGACCGCTTTTATTGAAAACGGGGCATTCTATCTTAGGGGTGGCGACGCATCTGCATTTTGATTCTTAATCGACGATAAACGATGATATCTATGGGCCACAGTATCCTTTTACCATCGTGTGTAATAGGTGGATGCTGTAAAAAAAGGTAACAATTCTGAGAAATCCTCCCTACAAAGGGAGAGACCCATGTCTTTTAGGCCCGAAAAAGGGAAGAAGTCTATGGGGTGAGAAACGCCGTAGCGTACACGTAAACAAACATTTTTAAGAAAATCTTATTGGATAATAATCTTATGAGTAAATAAAAAAGGCAGGCAGTATTTCAACCGGCTTCAAAAAAAGGAGGAGGTACTCAATTCGACTGTATTTTTTTATGTATGTTACCTCAGAACTTTTTTTAGGGGAATCGAATCTTCAGAAGCACCATCTTTCATATATGAAAGATGGTGCTTCTCATGTGGCCCCATATAATCTATGATCTAATCAGTAGTTTTTGAGTTATTCTTACTAATGCGTAATTAATTGACTTCGACTACATTGACGATGTTCTCATTTTATTTATATTGAAGTCGGTTGTACAAAATGTTTAATTTTACCACTCGTTTAGTTCGCAGTTTACAGATGACGATATAATATTCTCATATATTATTACAAAACACATTAAATAACCTATTAATACCATTAATACTACCTATAACAAATTTAATGAAACATGCGATGATATAGACTCTGTTAGTACCACAGTAGACCTAGACCGGGGACTAAGCCTTTTTTTCCTGGAAACGTGTCTATTCATTCCATTCTAAGTTCTCAGTGGTAATAACATGTATTTTGATTTTTAATCCAGGATTAAAATAAAATTCTCTGGAGCACAGCATCCATTGTCAGCCTTACTTCAAGAATAAATAAATCAATCAATTAGCATTACCTTTACTTTTTTATAAGATAACGGCGACAAACGTGTGGTGGGAACGGTTGCTGTGCCCCATATACATCTACATCTATCATCTATTACAAATCAAAATGCAGATGCGTTGTCACCCGTGAGGACTAAGATGGAATGCCTCATTTCCAGTGAAAAGGGTCTCCGGTTCTCTACACTCACCATACGAAACACAGCAACGTTAAGCTGCTATATTACGCTGGTATTATGTGAAAACGTGGTCCTTCCCCGGTCGAGCCAACCCACACAACTACACACATAGCTACAGCATGGCTCTACCACGTAAACTGGCATTAGTTGCTCATTTAATATTTATATCACTCTCCTAAAATGTTTGTGTGTAAATGAATGTTGTATTGTATACCTTCTAGTACCAGTGTAAGAATATCCACTACATCATATGATCCCGTGAATATCATATCATAAGGTGCGACAAAAAAATAAACTAGGACACAGGTAGAAACGTCTTCCTAATATCAAATTAAATAAAACTGCGGTTACTAACTCGTCTGCCAAGCGTGGCAACTATGGCAAGTTTCCCTTTTACGAAACAGTCTAAGGAAGCTCCTTTATTCATCCAATTTATTAAAGTTCAAATCCTGAACATATGCCATATTCAGCAGTTGAACTTTAATGAGTTAATGAAATAAATGTTGATAATATTGGATACGAGTTTTTTATTAAATATTAATCTAATTCGTTTCTAAGATATTATGTTCTAACCTAATCTAACATAACCGTGACAATTTGTTTTTGGTATGTTATCCTTCTAAATTTCAGTGTATGTGAGCACTGAGGGACCATTCTGGAAATTCGCAAAATGAATTGCTAAGGATTTAGTAGTAGCCCTAAAACAATTGTAGAACGAATCCTGGAATTTGTAAAAGAATATATAAAAATTACAGCCCTTATAGTGTGGTCCCTCAGTTAACACAGTCTATCAGTCAGATCTCGAAAAGTATCTTAAAAATGAAGTTAATGTGATAACAGGTATTTAGTGAAGAATTTGTAAAGCTTATTTTACTACGTAACGAGATATAAAGTGAGAAAGATAAAGGAAACAAATATCTAAACTGTGGTCCCTCAATCCACACAAAACTTTTATACATTAGTGTAAATTTCTCAATTAACATATTTTTCTCGTACTTTTTTCTAGTTAAGGTTTTAGTAGAAGTTAAGGTTTTACAAAATGCTTTAAGATTTTGTAAAAATTACATAGTGCTAAATATCGATGCAATTTTAAGATAGCTACTTTTAAAACTAGTCCTCATTCTACACGTCTCCAGACACCGTGTGCTAACCGTTGGACTAAAGGAATATAAGAAGGTGTATTATTCTTAACTTTTAATAAAAGGTTTTTACCAAATAATAGAAAAGTTTGAATGTATATTGATCACCAATCAACTAAGATATCACATTTTTTACGTGGTAGAGCCACGCTGCAGCTATGATATGGTTATAGCATGAATGGGTTGGCTCCGCCGGGGTAGAATCACGCTCTCACAGAATATAAAATAGCAGCTTAATGCTGCTATATTTCGTATGATGAGTGTAGAGAACGGGAGACCCCTTTTTACTGGAAACGGGGCCCTACCCCATATCATCGCGTGGGTGCCGTCAGAGGTGAAACAGGGAAACAAATCAGGAGATGGGCAGCAATGTCCTAATAACAACTACAAATAGAAAACTGTGGTTGCAAACCCGCTTACCTAGCGTGGCAACTATGGCAAATATCCCCTTATGAGGTAATCTATGGAGGAGGCACATGTTCAGCAGTGGACTTTTTTTAAACGTTACCGACACACTAAGATTTTCTCCTGTATCGTGGGGACAGCTTACAAAGATAGATTGCACGAGGACAAACATCCAGACCCGGAACAATTATTTGTAGACCATAAAAATACTTGTTCCATGGATTCAAACCCGCGGCCCCCAGCGCAACAACTCATTGCTAAGCCACTGCGCCACGGAGCCGAAATAGGCTTCAATAGGCTGTACCGGTAACGGTATTCTTAAGCCAATTAAATCTTATGCATAATGCTGTTAAGCCAAATCTGTGCGAATATATGTATAATATGACAATGTTAAGCTATGTATAGGTAATAGTTTTTAAGTACCAGTGTAAAAATTCACAGTGTGGAAAGGATATAAAATAAAAATGTTTAAAACCCCTACACAATGTAAAAGATTGCTGTCATCAAAGAACTATCCGCTGTTCATCTTTTGAGCGACTGAACTGCTTTCTCAAATTAATTGCATCTTGTTTCGTTAATTTCCGATTGGAGAAAAATTATTAATTGCAATCCATACTTTTTTTTTATAGGATAAGGGTGACAAACGAGTACACATTCCACCTGATGCTAAGTGGTTGCTGTGGCCCATAGACATCTACATCTATCCTCGATTACGAATCAAAATGCAGACGCGTTGTCACCCCTGAGAACCGAGATGGAATGCCTCGTTTCCAATAAAAAGGGTCTCCGGTTCTCTACACCCACCATACGAAACACAGCGGCGTTAGGCTGCTATTTTACGCTGGTATTCTATAAGAGCGTGGTCCTTCCTTGGTCAAGGCGACCCATTTGTGCTACAACTATATACTAATATAGCTGCAGCAAGGCTCTACCATGTAAAAAAAGTTCAAACTATTTTCTTTCATGTAATAAATCGCCGACACGTTCTGGCCTAAATATTTATTAAATTCGCGTAGTTTTGTTACATAACACTATTTTATTTATATATATATACTTACTTTATATTAGTTTAATAATTTCTTATCGATATAAATATAGTTTCTTAGAGAGTAAGCTTCTCTTGATGTACATTACCGGTTAAAAATTGCTTCAATCAAAGATATTGGATTATTAGAAGTGGAACTTTTTAATAACTGATATGTGTCCTCAATAGACGGATGGTATAAATTACTTAAAAAATATTCACTCTGGTTTTTCTTGAAAAACGACAGGGGTTAGAAAAAGAGAATGCGACAGCAATAGATATTATATTAATACAAACTTGAATGACAACAAAACTAACTCTATACATAATTATATTTCCATCTTTGTCCTCAGAGGTGACAACGCATCTGCATTTCGATTCTTAATGATTTCTTAATGAACGATTAATGCAGATGTCTATGGGCTACAGTATCCACTTACTATCAGATGCACTGTGTGCTCGTTTGTCATCTTTATTCCTAAAAAAACTTTTTATTTTCAAGACTTTTCATATATTCTTGAAAAATTTTGCTTGAAGAATACTCTAATAGAGTTGTACCGAACTGAGAATACACCGTAGTCGTGCTAAAACAAACTCGGCCTGAAGTCGTGGGCGTACCCGGGCGATGGTAAGGCACGCGCCCGCATCTCTATCTGTTGATTATTAGCTTTCTCGACCAGCCAATATTACATCAACCTACAATATTAAATAACGAATAGTGGTTTTACGCGGCAGTATTATAACGGAACAACCTTTTACATTTAGCTTTAAGAGTTGAAGTTATCTTTAATAACGTATGTAGTAAAATAAAGTTTTCTACATTTCTGTATCGTTGAAGTCCAGTTAAAAAAAAGTTTATTTCTTTAACAAAGTTTGTCTTAAATCTAGAACATAGGTTGACTCATTCTTTTAAGTGCATTTGCACCTGTGTCAGAAGGAGCCACTCTTCCATATCACATTTGAACAGCATTGACCGTTTTATCAACATGTATCCTAAACCTAAACCTTCTTAAATTTAAAAAATAAAACCGGTGTAAGATGTTATCAAATTCTCATAGCATGCAATAGTAGCCTTTATTGCATTTTGTGTCGTGTAAATAAAAATAAAGCGGTTTAATAATTAAGCATTTTAATGTAAAATAATGTATTACGATCTCATTAAATATAGGTTGAAGCTGCTGGCCGGGCAGTTACCGGAACGATTTACATGAAACATGTTCCTTTAATAAGACATCCTTCGCTAATACGTGACACAATTATTTACCCAAAAGGGCAGCAAAAGTGTTCACAGTTATTTGCAGTCATTTAATTTGAATAATTGGTCAGAGTAATCTAATCAACGCAGATCAGCAAATTATAGGTAACATAAAAAATGGGTTCAAAAAAAACGTTCGATAACGGGTATCGATATAATTACGAAATGGCGTTATTATGTAACGATATAGATAATAATATTAATATTTTCAAAAATTATGCAGCGCAACTGTTAATCGTTTTTGAATTTAATTTTATTGACTTTCTTACACTAGGATTTTTTATATAGTAAAGGCATTATTATATTATTACCGTTATATATTACCGTGTAGTGACGGTGTAAAAAAGAATACCTCATATCGTCCCGTGGGTCTTGCTAACCCGCCCGCCAAGCGTTGCAACTATGGCTAAATTCTCCCTATAAGGCAATCTGTAAGACAGTCCCATGTTTAGCAGTGGACATTTATAGGCTGTGTGTGATTTATAGGCATTTACAAACATGATTGCACAAACATCAATAAACCTACTTCGAAAAATGAAATGCACAGTTATGCAAATAAATGTTAGTGTTAAGGTTTAGGGGATAACAATGTTGTACACCTTAATTCTACAAGATTCCAAAAGGATAATAAATAATAATTCTGTTTAACCTTTGTGCTTTACGGTAATAAATTATAGATTTTTGAACAAAACTTTATTGTGAATAATTCGTAGTTTATTTCTCATCTAATTAATTATTTGCGGAAATCCATTATATAATATTAAAGTTATAAAAAAATAATTTGTTTATATCCGCGTACTCAAATGAAATGATGTGTGCTAGTTTGAAGAGCACCTTTCGCCCTCGTCTGCGGTGGCTGACCGCTAAGTGCACTTAGTCTATTTCACCTGAGGATGCCTCGTGTAAAGGCGAAACACGTGTCGTTTTATCGACGGTGATGTGTCTTTCCTAGTGTAATGTTGAGAGTAGAGGTGCTGGGAGTAGTGGTGCTGGGATTAGTTGTGACGGGGATAGTGCACGCAATTGAGTACGGGCGGGAGGTGCTCTTCAAACTAGGTAAGGGTGTTAACACACCAACCGATTGATCGTTGATCGATGCCATTGATCGACGTTGATCGATTTATGTGGTAGCTTTAGCTGATCGACGCATACTGGTCGATAAAATGTTCAATCATCGATCAAGATTTATTCAGAAGAGGACAATAGAGAGCGGTCGGTGGAGCGGGGCGATCTCTCAAATAATCAGGCAGCTCGATCGACGTTGACTAATCCATTCTACCATCGATCGATACCATCGATCGATCTGTGTGGTAGAAACTATCGATCGACGTCGACTAATCCATTCCATAATCTCGATTGGTGTGATAACACCCTAAGACACATTATTTATTTCATTACGATATAAGCAAATTCTTTTTTTTACAACTTTAATATTTGTATATTAGAAATCGCAATTTAACGTTTAAAAGGTGTAATATTCCTGTCGTTTGATTTTTTTTATAGGATAAGGGTGACAAACGAGCACACAGTCCATGTGATGGTAATAGGTTGCTGCGGCCCATAGACATCTACATTTATCCTCATTTGAAAATTAAAATGCAGATGCGTTGTCACCCGTGAGGACTAAGATGGAATGCCTCGTTTCCAGTAAAAAGGGTCTCCGGTTCTCTACACTCACCATACGAAACACAGCAACATTAAGCTGCTATTTTACGCTGGTATTCTGTGAGAGCGTGGTCCTTCCCCGGTCGAGCCGACCCATTCGTGTTACAACTATACCAGAAATATAGCTGCAGCATGGCTCTAACACGTATAATATATATATCAGCAGATATAAGTTTAAATGCAACTATGATATTTTCGAATGCATCGTTTAGTAAAGATGTAACATATCACCAAAGCTGTCACGTAATCTCTATCAATGACCGTTAGATATATTTTTCTCTTTATACGCCACCAGCTAGTCTAATTAATTAAAACTTATATTTACTGATGTCCAGTTATTAATCCCGTGTCAGGAGAAAGAATACGAGTGCAATCACTAATCATGATGCAGGTGCGTACCACCTGCACATACAATACTCTATGGCAGTATAATATTCATCTATTATGTTATTGCTTTTAACACTTAAGTTAGCTGCGCTTTAATACAATTCTAAAACATATTATAGATTTTTATTAGTAAAGTAAAACAAAATATTCTTTAAATTAAAATATTAATTTACCACGTTTTAAAAATTAAGTATGAAATAAGTTCTTAATCGGTATGGGGCTAGGAGATAATAATAATAACAATGTCCTCCATACCGATTTAGGTGACGGCGGCCAGCCTCAACAAAAACTAGCCATCGGCGCGGGACAGGATTATACGAGCAGAGCACTCTGTATTCCCTCACTTTTATAGTAAATTGGGACGGTAAACCGATACAACTGGAGAGAGATCAGGCGCAGAACCGGCTTTACGTGCTTTCCCAGGCACGGAGATGAGGCACCGCTAACTTTTTGACTCCGGGCAGCTACTGAGAAATTCTTGATGGAAAAGCTCAACTGATTGGTCCGACCCGGGATTCGAACCCGGGACCTCATGATCAGCAGTCGCACTGTTACAACCACTGCATTGGATCAACGAGGCAGTCAAGCTAGGAGATAAATATATTGATATTGATAAAACGAAAAACGTGGGCTCGCGTGCCACTCCTAAACTTCAAGAAATATCGCTTCTACAGAACATGTATTAAATAATATATATGAAGCAGTTCCTTTATATGTGTCTAAGATATTGAGCGCTTTTCGTATGGCTAGGATGGTGCAATGAATGTGGTCTATATCAACAGACTTCAGAGTCACGTCGGTACTTTTGGAAAATATCAAATTAGCCTACATGATCAATGTATACTCGTGGCAATTTATCTTTTTGTCTACGATATAGAATAAATTCAATATTACACCAATTTATTTACTTTAAACAATATTTAAAACTACAATTAAAAAAAAACTAAAACTAGTAACGGAATGATGACATAGTCCTACTTCGCGCTGTATCATGCCAAGAACGCTGACTGTGTTTTTTTTTAAATTACTGAAAAAATAAGGCACCTATTCTAAATCTAAATATTCGTAGTCGAGCTTCGATTTTCACAGAGCAAGGAATCGCCGCGTCGCTGGGGCTCCAGATTTCATTAGATCTACTTCCTACAAAAATGTTCTAACTTCAGTTACAATCCACAGTTAGTACCTCACAATATCCTTCTGCTGGATATGAGCAGAATGGTTGGAGGATTTACGAAATCCTTACGCTTTTATTTGGATTAGTGTTTGTAATACACGAGATGTTTGAGTTTTTACTATCGTCATCATTTTAATTCATTACAAATCCACTGATGAACATCTAAATTACCACAAGAACCACCTGCATCTTACGATTCACTACCTGCACCATCATTACATTTTATACAGTGCATTACATTAATTAAAAAATTATAATAATTCAAATTAGAGCTTAAAAACGTCCCATGATAAACACAGACCTGCTTACGTGTCACGCTGGTCCAGCGCATGTTAGCTGTCTTTCCCTTGTTCTTTTTTTTAAACGAAATAATTTTTTTGTGTGACTAACTCGGGCTCTTATAATATGAAATTTACTGCAAAAGCTTATCCTCTGAGCTACAACAGCAAAATATTATAAATTATCATATTATAATAATTAATTAAAAATAAAGTGTTTAAGTTAAATGATGAAGACATTCCATAAAACATTAACCGTCAGTCTTGAGCAAATCGAATTAAATCAGTCACTGGCTGAAGAGAATCGTTCCTTAGCACGAATGGACAACAATGCCTGTTATTAAAAAAAAAGAACCGTGATAAAGAACGTATAATTTGTTTCGTAATTAATGCGAGCCGGTGTGACGGGGCGTGAGTAAAGCTTTTCAATTCGCATGTAGAAAGCCGTGTTTACAGATATTATTCCTCGGAAGTACACCGATGGCGGAAAGATAATCAAGTGAATGTTACTATAATTATTATTGAATGAAACTAATTTTATAGTTTATAAACGCACACGAAATGTGTGCATTTATGTTATCAAATGATTACAGGCATACAAAGTTTGCAAAGAATATAATCAAACGTCCAGAAATGCAAAATTCAATCTCGGTGGTAGCCGCAAACTGACAGGTGAAATGAATTGCATTGTCATAACTGACGTTCTTCACCCTCGGCCACAGTAGAGCCTCTATAAAACCTCTAAACGGAGTTGACACAATTTATCTGTCACTTTAAAATTTTATTCTGCTCTTTTATACTTTTGTCAAAAGTGGTTTAGAAAGCTGATGCATTATGTGTTCAAATCAAATAGCACTTTGTTATTTATTTATTTATCTGTATTTTTTACCTTGCAAGTCATTTTAAGAAGATTAATGAAATTTATACCTTTTATCGTGTAAATATACTCGAGATAATAATTTATTTTTATATATAAAAATTACGTGTCACGTTGTTTGTCCGCGATAGACTCCTAAACTATTGAACCAATTTCAATGAAATTTTGTACACTGTTTGCAGTTTGGTCCAAATTGAGAGATAGGATACTTTTTATCCCAATAAGTGACCTTCAATATTATTTTATTGCAAATTTAAGGATTTTTTTCATAGGAAGGGTCATCGGAAAGGGCAGAACAACGTCTGCCTGGCCAGCTAGTATGTATATATAATGCTCGCTATCTACAAAAACAGTTATATTAGTAGTTAAAGTTAAAAAGTTACAGCCTATATACGTTCCACTGCTGGGCATAGGCCTCTACTTATTTCCGAGAGGATTTTAGGGCAAGAAAATGTCCGCCGCGCTGTCCCAATGCGTGTTGGGAAACTTCACGTGTCTTCGAAATATTTTTTTTATTATATCTTAGAGTTACAGGTTTCCTCGCGATGTTTTCCTTCACCGCTGAGCACGTGGTAAATCAGCACTTAATATGGCAATTAACAACGTCATTAGTGCCGACGGGGATAGAACCCGGGTTGCTCGCGTACTGTGAAATTCACAGCGAGTGCTTAGCCCCGGCTCAATATTAGTAGTAATTAGAGAAAATCCTGACTGGAGCTAAGATCGTAATTTTTAGTTCACTAAGTAGCTGTCTTTCTGTTTCATTCCCAACAAAAAAAATTGTCATTTCTCATTCGACTACGACAGTGCACCAATTAGAATAACTGCTGACTTTAATAAATTATACAAAAACTATTTCGTTATGTTCCGTTCATTACATAATTTATAATTAAGCTAGTACTGAAAATAACCACTAACCACCTCATAACCTGACGTAGTCACAGTTTTAACACATGGCTTATGTTATCGGAAACACGAATTTTAATGTAATTACTCAAAGTGATCTGCACAGCATTTGATTGCAGTTTAAAGCGTTGAACTTGCCTGGCCACGAAAGTAATGATTGTGAAAAGTTGCTTATCTCAGGATATCATTTTAAAAGGCCATGTGAAATTCGCTAAGTTGTACTGGAGCAGCATAATGCATCATAATCGTCTCAAAAATAAAAAGAGACTGTCTGCCTTAAATTAAATGCCTTATTATGTAAGGCTATAGGCATATAGCCTATAGACGGCTATGGTGGCACTACTAAATTTTATTAACACAAACTAACTTTACAATCAACAATCAATAACAAAGTTTTTTGATATATTTACATTATTGCCAAATATCTGTAATAGATTGTTATAACATGTCAAAAGTACCTCAACTGTGCCAACCTTATTTCTAACATTACCTGATTTTTCTTAAAAAGCACATGTCCATCCTGGGACTAAGCAACTCAAGGATGTGCCGGTTTTGCTCCCTAGAGGAGGAAACGCCTTTACACATCCTGACAAATTGCGGACTTAAGGTGCGCAAACGCAGCACTCATCTGGGAAACTATATACTTCATCCAGAAGAAGTGAAATTACTCACAGCTAAGTAATTCCTTCTATTCATTGGGGACGTAGGGCTTAGCAGTGAACTGTAGACATAGCAGCGATCACAATAGATCTTTTAGATCGCAGTGATACTGGTCTCTCTAGACCTGCACAGCTGCTCGTACATAGTAAAAATTAAAAAAAAAATCATACCTGATAAGAATTGTTAATTACCTAAAGACCGATGTGACATTAACACCAGGGCCGGTCAACTTCCTAATAGCAGATTGGCACCGGGAGATGACCTTGGGGGGCTTTAAAGAAGCGAGATGGAATAATATCTATCTCCCTCGCACGTTATGTTATATTGCCATGAAAGAAATATTATTTTAAATGACACATCATTTTAATCATTTTTTATTTAATAATTATAATACTTTATTATATAATATATTTCGTTAAACATATATTTATTACGTCTTTATTGAAGTAACAAAATGTATAAATATGAAACTGAATACTATAATAAAAAGGCAAGTTATGGCAACGGCAAATAAACAAAATTACAAAATACAAATGGCAGATCCTTTGCGCTTGCTGTTGCGTTCTTGTTTATTTGTGTTGCAAATTAAGTTTATATTTCGATATAAACTTATTTCTTACATTACTAACGTTGAGTTGAACATCCCGTTCCTCCGTTTTAGTGTTTACAGTGAGAAAGAGACTCAAAAACAAGTGCTGTGCATTGTGCTAAAGAGACAGAGACTCAATTTTATCTTTCATCATGAAAGAAAACGAAAGGAATTGTTACAAGTGTGGATGTTCTCCTGCTCATGATCGTAACATCACCATGCATCGTTTTCCTAAGCCTGGGAGAACAAATAGCGTACGGTACGTATGCTAAATAGCTTTTTGATTACTGATTAAAACAGTTTTAAAATGTTTAAATTTGAACCACTGAATTAATAAAGTAGCAGAAATAAAAATTATTATGGGCCGCATCGGCTAATAAAACCTAAGATACATATTAAGCGATTTAAAAACGTGTGCAAATAAATCTGAAAATTAGAGAAATTATGCAGAACAGCGTGAGGTTTATCACATAGAAATCATAACATAATAAAAAGTTCTAGATGTATTGGTACACATAGAAATAACTTGTGGAATAATATTTATATATGTATACAATACAATCACATTGTTTGAAAGGAACAATCTTCTTGTATTGCACTCTTCTTCCAAGCACGTTTTTAGCATCTCAGTAGTATATTACTATCTAATTGTATTTTTTCAGATGTGAATTATGGGCGAAGTACTGTTTTCCTCATGAATCTTGGTGGTCACCAGAATTTCAAAACAATCTTCATTCTAGGCATTTAATGTTGTGTACTAAACATTTTAAGAAATCATCATTCATTGATAATTTTGGAAAGAGGCTAGTCAAATCTGCAGTACCTGATGAGGAATGTGATAAGGTTAGTTAATCTTTCTTTTGTTACTATCTACATTTTTTAATTTTGTGTGGCTTTTCTCATACTACAGTGAAAATATTATCTAGTTAACAAAAGGTGGTAGCAGATTGAGTGGTGATTTATAAGGGTATGCGACGTAACCTACCATTACTTCTCAACCATAAAAAAACAAAAGATATAAACTTTAAAAAAAAGTTATCGTTTATTTTAAAAAAAAAACCTTATCCATACTAGGATTTTCTCCTCTTTGTGGAGGCAGTTAACAAACATAAATTGGATGAGGACAAACAACCCCCGGCACAATTATTTATAGGCCTTGGGTCAATTTAAAATTGGTGGCAGAAAATGTGACTGTAAATTTCGAAAACAAAAGAAAATAAAATTCTGTTTAACTTAGTTGTATAGGTATTTATGCTATTTAGATGTCATTGTTAAATGCAATATCGTGGTTGGGCGCGATGTCTTGCCACTATTTTTAGATTTTCAAGGAATTTACTAGTGCAGGGTAAAAAAAATTACAACTCTGTTACCATCATATATTTATTCATATTTAAACAACAAACAATTATTTTTAGAAACATTCTTTGTTATGAACATTAATTAAGTCTTTACTCTCATGTTCAACATGCAAAATTACACAATAGTTCTTCTTAAGTAGGAACAGTAATGGAAGTTAAATATACTCTGTTACTTCCTTTGTTTTAATGATCAAATTTTCACTATAAACTATGTAAATTGAATTAAATTATTAAAATATAATGATGATGTTGTGTATAAATGAGAATATTAAATAATTAATAAACAATGCATAGAGTCAGGTGTCAGCTTTTCATAAAATTCGAGACATTACTCTTATATATTTAGGGACACAAAAGTAACAAAGTTGTAGGAAGAATAACATAGTTGTACTATTTGCAACAAATTTATGAACTACTATCACAAAAAGCAATATTTTTGGCTATGAATTGTTTTAAGAAGTTTAGAAACTTAACTAGATTATAAAACTTAAGGGGAAAAAGCTAAAAAATCTTATTGAGATCAAATTAAACCTAAGCTGATAACTTATTTTTCAAATATCTCTAGTGGAGTATGGAACTGGTAATATACCCTTTTGCCTTTATTTACTTTTTAGGTACTGAAACAACTCTTATGAAACTCTCATATTGTTCATATGATATATCATTTTAAACTAATTTGTATGTTTTTCTAGTATCGTCAACAGAATTTAAAAAGACAATTTTTACTTCACCATCATCGTCTACTTCGCTTAATGCTTTGCCTAGATAAACACTTACTTTCAGAATTGTAAACTTTAACTAAGACCTAGACTCCTTCTTTGATTTTACTTGGATGAATATTTTCTTTATGAATCAAGTGATTCTCATCATTTTTTTCTTTAGACAAGCAGGGTTGATCTGATGCCTTATCTTTTAATCGTAGCAAAGGATTATCATCATCTGATTCCGAACTCGAACTGTAAATTACATTGTAAAAAGATTTCCTTTTCTGTTCAATCAAATTACTTATATCCGCTAGATTAGTAGAATTACTCCTTTGATTCTTCGACTGTATCCTTTAGTGGACAATAGTTTTTTGGATTCATTCATGAGGAGAAACCAAGCTAGCAGAAACAGCTCAACTCTCTATATTTCAGCGCTCCCACTTCTTCTGTAATACACTAGTAGTACACTTGATGTACTTTCATTATACCATAGAAAGGAACAATTTCTGCTGGAATTTCATTCGCGATTCTTTCAATATCATAATCAGTTCAAGATTGACCTTAACTCTACTACTATCTTTCAGAGACTGATAGAACGAAGACGCTATCAGAATGTCTTTCTTAACAGCAACAAGCTGGTCAGCAGTCCGTTTTAGAAAGCCACCAACACCAACAGCTGCTCCTTTGCCGTGTCCCGACTCGAAAAAATTCCATCTAGGCTTGGTGAGGTTGTACTTTGAGAAAAGTTTTGTCCATATTAAGCAGAAGTTTTGATTCTGGCGGTACTGAGTAGCGGGTCATCTGAAAATATGTGTATCACTTTTATCTTAGGGGATTGGTCTTGAATTGAGGAAAGTATAGGATGAAGTTGACTCCAGCTTGCCGAAGGGCCGTGAGAGAGGTTACCTGATACTGTACAAAAAGACTTCACCTCTATGTTTCGATTTTCCAAGCTTCACTTATACAATAGGCCAGTATGTAAGGATACCTGGTTACGAGTATCACGAAAGTGGTGTGATTGTATCACTTCATGGAACTTGCAATTGTAATTTTCGCTGAAATCTACGTGTAACGCTATTTTTTCTTCTGTCAATCCATCTATACAAGATCTGTAGTTTCTATACTGAGTTGAGTCATGTCTTTTATTAAGCGTTTCTTTTTATGATATCTCTCTAAATCCTTCTTCTTAGTTTCCGCTACCTCTTCAGGGTTTTATTTGCACTTTTCTTTATAGCGCCGCTGCTCTTCAGCAGCGGTGAGAGCCATAGCGAAGTACTATGTATTATCTAGAACAAATGATGTAATTTATTAGATAGCTATTATATAATATTGATTCCTACTAACATAGAAGCAGAGATACGGATATACAGACGCCAACGATGGCTTGTAACAGCTTAATAATAACAACTCTGTTACCTCTCTACAACTCTGTTACCAGTAGCTAGTAACATAGTTGTGCAGTAACAGAATGGTAAATTTAACTTTAGTGACATTTTTTTTAGAAATGAAAGTTTATTATGTACAAAGAAAAGCACATTCGATATATCTTACACTAGAGCTACTTCAATAATATAAAACTATATGCATATATCTGAATACTTACGCGAAAACACCGGTAACAGAGTACACACAGAATAAAACCACGAGCCTCACACCGCAGCCATCGGATAAATGAATCGTGTACCCGCGCCTCAACCGCCGCAAACCGTACGGATAGAACAGTAGATATTTATGATGAAACAATTGCCAAAGAATGGATAGCGCCAACTCTTGGTATTTATCCGGTTTACCATAGTAACAGAATGTAGCTCTAATATTTTGAAGACCTTGGGACAAAATTTAAAATAATCATACAAGCTTCAATTAATTTATTTAATATGGATGAAGTATGTTTTTAAATGTGTTATGATTGCTTTATTACACTAGCTTTCAAACATAACAATTACATTGAATTGATAAAAAGATATTATGATTTTCGCATGATGCACTGCATATGGGACAGAATTTTTTTGTATGGAAAACAACTATGTTACCAAGAATGACCACTCTGTTACTTGATAAAAGTGGTGATAAATCAATAATAAAATTCATTTTTCTTGAGAATAAGCTTAGTAATTCGCCCCATATTTGACAAATTCAATAACATTATAACAATTTAATTAATATCACCGAGAAGAAAATATTTTTGCTCAGGGACGACTTTATCTGCAACCAATTTTAAATTGACCCCCTTACAAGTACTTATTCCGTGCAGCATTCGAACCTGTGACCTTTAGTGCCGCAACTCAATGCTAGCCACTGCTCCGCGAGCTGTCAATGTTCTTTAAATGACATGATTATAATTTAGTTACTTACAGAATATATTTACAAATAAAAGAAATTGTTAAAATAGTGTCTTAAAAATAGGATGGTGGTGGTAATGGTATTAAAGCAACATTCATTAAAAAAACAAGTTGTATTTAATGTTTATAAATTTATAAGGCTGTTTGAAATTTAGAGATTGGTTGACCAATGCTGGGATACATGATATAAATAATGATTTGATAATCTCTAATTTTCAGATCACATTAGCTGACCTTAATTTGGAACAAAGGAATGTCATTCAACATATTGCAGGTCCATCAACTAATAAACAACCACTGTCTGAAAATATTCAGAAGACTATAACTGTTTCAAATGTATTTGAGCCTGTTGCGGGTCCGTCAAAATTTATACAACCCTTGTGTGAGAATGTAAATTATAAAACCATTCCTGACATAACTAGTGATATTCCTCAAGTAACTGAGAATATCAACCCTGTTGCTGCTGCAAATCCATCCACGAAAAACAAATAGGATAAAGATATGTTGATAAAAATGAAATATCATCTGAGAAAAATTAACAGGCTTCAAAAAACTGTAAAGCATCTAAAGAATGAAACATTTCTCAAAGTATTGAGCAAAAATGATTCCGTAAATGAAATATTAAAATGTAAAATATCCCCCTCTTTTGCATTATTTTTGCAAGGAGAATTGCAAAACTATAAAAAAAAATCATAAGGTCGAAGATGGAACATGGACTCCAAAATAATAGCACTAAGACTGTATAAAAGGTCACCTAGGTGTTACAAATTATTAAGAAGGATGATTTGCCTGCCAACACCTAGTTCATTAAAAGGGTTATTAAGCAAGTTTCACATGAAAGTTGGTTTTAATGACCAAATTTTTAATGTTTTGAAAAAAAAAACAATAAAGCAACAGACTCCCTCAGACAATGAGTATATCCTTATGTTTGATGAGATGTCAATAAAAAAGAATTTGTTTTACAACAAAAAGGAGGACATAATTGAGGGTTATCAAGACCATGCATTGCAGGGCAGTTCACCACAAATGGCAACACATGCCCTCGTGTTCATGATTGGCGGAATCCGTAAAAAGCTGAAACAACCAATTGCTTATTATTATTCTAAGGAGGTGAGCATTATGGTCTTTTATTTGGTATTATGTCAATATATGTAGTAGTACTTTTTTACCATATTAATTTACCCTTTTATCATTCTAGGTCCTGCAACATTGTTTTGATGCTGGAATTAATATTTCAGCTACAGTGTGTGATATGGATGGTGTGAATAAGAGAGCTTTAAGTATCTTGGGAGCATCTGTAGAACAGCCATATATTCTGCTAAATAATCGAGAAGTGGTTAACATTTTTGATACTCCGCATTTGCTCAAATGCTTTAGAAATATGTTTTTAAAATATGGCATTAAATGTCCAACAAATATAACATCAAATGATCAAATTGGATTTGGTAAGATATTTTGTTTTATTACAATCATAATATTATACATATTTCCAATTTACTGGATATTCACACAAATTTTTTTTACAGGTGTTGCTAAATGGAGCCATATAAAGGAGTTTTATGAAACAGATAACACCAATCCCAATTTTGTGTTTGCACCTTGCTTAAAACAAGAACATTTAAATCCAAATACGAAGCAGAAGATGAAGGTGAAGCTAGCTGCACAAGTGTTAAGCCACTCAGTTGCTGCAGGAATGTATGCTAAAATTTCACAAGGTAAATTAAATTTATAATTTAAAGTATAATATTTAAACATATGTCCACCCATTAAAATAATTATTAACTTAAAAAGGAACTAGGCTCTCCCAAGTACAAATTATTGTTTATTGTGTGATACTGATATGTGATATTATTTTTGAGTTGTCTTGTAACATACTTTAAATCATGTTTCTTTAATCCTAATAGTAAGATCTTAAATTATGTGTTGTTTACAGAGGAACTCTCTTCAGAGGCTGTCACTACAGCTAATGTTATTGCAAATATGGACAAGCTGTTTGATTGTGTCAACGCATGCACACCAGACCTAAGAAGGGGGAAACCATATTCGACAAACATGACAAATAATACACCACATCTCACACATTTCACTTTAATGAAGATTTTTTTTAAAGAAATGACGTTTTTGGGATGCAAACAAGCTCCTCCATCCCAAGAAGGTTGGATATGGTCCATCAATGGAATAGAACGAATTTGGAGAAATCTCAGTTCTAAACATAAATCAATAAAAAGTTTGGAAACAAGAAGGCTCTAGCAGGACCCGTTAGAAAATCTTTTTGGATGCATTCGGGCCAATTGCGGCTGCAATTCAAATCCCACTGCTGGGCAGTTTGTTGCGGGTCTTAAAACGGCTGTCCTTAGCAACTTATCTTTTATTGGGACAGGAAATTGTGAAGAAGACCAAAATCAAGTTATATTGACAAATTTTAAATCTTTATTGTCTCCACCCGCAGACACACACACTGCTTATGCCACAATTTTAACCGATGAGTTAGAAGAAAGTGTAAATTCTACATTTGAATGTAGCTTGGAAGAAAGCAGTGGCGAAATACAAGCATGTGCCTATGTCTGTGGGTTTATAGTAAAAAATAATCTCAACAAATGTGAAATTTGTAAAAAAATTTTTGTATCTGAGACACAAGAGAGATCACATACTTTTATTGACTTTAAAGAATATAGTGATCTAAAAAAGTCCCTTAAATACGCCTCTAAAAACCTCATTAACTGTATTGAAAGTAGTGCTACGATGATTTATGATTTTTAGAGGCAGAAGCATATAAAAAAAAATGAAAAGGGACAATTAAAGTTTTGTTCAAAAACTCAATAAATTGGGAGTTTCTCGATGAATGTCCAGAACATAAAGATATGAATATAGATTACTTATTTAATAGCGTATTTCACATTTGTATGAAGAGATTTTGTATTTTGAAAAATCGGCAATTTGCAGAAGAGTACTCAGCATCTGCTCTTAAAAGAACAATTGATATCCTGCAGAATAAATAAGATATTACATGGAACTACTTTTTCTGTATGTACAGTCATAATCACTTCAGTGGTGACATTATATAAGGAGATAAAAGGAGAGGGAGGATTTGTCCTCTCTCGAGAGAGGCTGCCAAGGAGTGACTAGCGCTGATGAGGCTACGGATGTGTGTAAAAGTGTACCCGTAGTCCTGCCGATAAGTGGTGAAGATGAAACATCTGAGAGTTTTAGTCGGAGTGGGTCAGATATTCCTTGCTTCCGCGAGGCAGGTAGGATTTAAATATAAGTTTTTTTTTAAAATATTTGCCATATAGAGCCACTTTTGGATTTCGAATATAGTATTTTCGAAACTATCACTTTACTGGTGCGAATCATACCTTACAGTCTTTTTATCGTTTAATGTCGGATAGTTTATTAGTCACCCTACAAACAATCGTATTGCTATGCAACTAACTTTTAAGTTTACTGTGGGATATGGATAACACATACATTTGTATTTTTTATAGAATTAGCAAGTAAATGCTGTGACACTTAGACATCTACCTGTATGATCGAAAAATAATAATAACTACTTAACTATTAAATCGATATTTAGTTAAGAGCTGTTCAGAACTGTTTACATGCATAAAGTTAAAAATTAGTTAATTACGTATATATCCATGTAACATCTTATTTATTCTGCAGGATATCAGTTTTTCTTTGAAGAGCAGTTTGCAAAAGAGGGGGATATTTTACATTTTAATATTTCATTTACGGAATTATTTTTGCTCAATACTTTGAGAAATGCTTCATTCTTTAGATGCTTTACAGTTTTTTGAAGCCTGTTAATTTTTCTCAGATGATATTTCATTTTTATCAACATATCTTTATCCTTTTTGTTTTTCGTGGATGGATTTGCAGCAGGTAGTGCTAATTAATGACATGAAAATGTTGACTTATTAGTTTTTAATGCAGTCAATAACAATAACATAACGAAAATAATTTCTACAAATGTAATATTATTGGTGGCATCTATAATATAATCAGGTTATTGGAGTTTAGACATAATATTGCAAAGCTATTGCCTTGTTTGTAGAATGTGAAGGTAAATAATGTTTTCTTGTTAGAAAAAAGTGTTTATATTAGATTGTCTAATCTTTTTTATATAAAACCAATGTACCTTTACTTTCCATTTTGCTTAAATGTCATGTTACATATGCCATGTTAAAAATTAGTTAATTACTCCGTCACTTACGTCCATCAATGTACCAACGGTTTTTCTATGTACCAATGTAGACAAGTATGTAATGTAAATAAAAATTATGTATTTCAAAAACCACTTTTATTTGAAAAATAGTTCCTTTTTTATATTAAAATGATTGCTACTCGTTTCAAAAGTGGTTTATGAATGTAAAGTACCATAATTTACAAATAACTTTGTGCTTTTGTTTTCGTTTTAATTTAGCAATATATATCATTGAAACGAAAAACTACAAGCTATATCTATCTATATGGTATTTTACATTCTTAAGCCATTTTTGAAACGAAACAACCAAGACGACAACTAGAAAAAAATCACGTGTCAAAATTCCCGCGCAAAAAGTTTTAGGGGGCACGACAGAGATGGCGTGCATTATGTGTGCCATTTTCTTTGTTTGAAGTTGACATTCTTCCCGCCTAAGGGTATTAGTGTTCTGTGCATTAACACTGGTTAACAAGCATTGTTAAAAAAACATCTTTTAACATTTGACATTTCATTTCGATTTGTATTCCCTCAATTAAATACTCCTTCGAAGCGTACCAGGCACACGTCCTTTACTTCGTGTTCCGTTAATTCGCTCTACATATTATGCTCATTGTTCAGTCATTAGCCGTACATTTAACTGCTATAACAAAAACTTTTCATCTATCTATTGATATTTTCTACACCTCTTCACATCCCTCCCTACGCTACCTATATTTCACAAAAAATCATACACACTTAACCAAATATTTACAAAAACAAAATATGTGTATACGCACTGTGTTTTGTGGAATACGTAGCTATAAATATCTTCAAATATAATTAATGTTATTTATTACATATTATATTCAAACAGTTCCAAATTCCAAATGCGAAATAAAAATTATTCGAAATTGGGTCTCGATTAGCGATGATACAGTCGAAATGTGTGCTTCCTCCTTTTTAGGGTTCCGTAGCCAAATGGCAAAAAATTTTTTCATCAAACCCATACGTGTGGGGTATCATCTATGGATAAGTCTTCAAAATGATATTGAGGTTTCTTATATCATTTTTTTCTAAACTGAATAGTTTGCGCGAGAGAACCCCCCCCCCCCCGCCCCTACCCTGTAACTTCTAAAATAAGAGAATGACAAAACTAAAAAAAATATATGATGTACATTACCATGTAAACTTCCACCGAAAATTAGTTTGGACGAGATCTTTTTTTTTAATACGTCATAAATCGTATATTATGTTTCTTGCTGCTACGGAACCCTTCATGGTCGAGTCCGGCTCGCACTTGGCCGCTTTTTTATTTGAATTCGGCTAATTACACAATCGAAGGAGCCTGAACCTCTTCCCGAAATCACACTTAAGTACGTTGCGCATGAGGCGGTGGTAACTCAAGGGCTAAGCACTCGCTGTACACTGCACAGTACGCGTACAACCGGGGTTCAATCCCCGCCGGCACCGATGAAACACTGGATCAACTGGGCGGACTGATTGCTCCATAATCATTTAAGAAATTAAGGAAGTTGTGTACGAAGGAGTTAAAAATGGAGTCATAATTAAGGCCTTCTTAGACAATACAATAGCCTTAGCCGGCACCCAAAGTTTGAGGCCTTAAAAAAGTATAAAAGGGAACACAAAATCTCTTAATGTACTTTTATTTGATGACAAATGGTTAGTGTAGCGATAGCAATATGCAAGTGACAAATGTGTTTTATTAAAAATATACACATTTAATAAACTCTTTATCATCCCCGTGATTGTTATAAGAGGCGACAAAGAGATACTGAAAAAGGAGATAAGCAGTAACGTCTTCCTAATAACAACACAATAACAACAAAAAAGCCAGCAGTTGTCGACCCACTTGGTGGCAACTTTGATAAATATGGGGCATATTTTTGTTATTAGGCAATGTTTTGTTGATATTGTGATGATGATGATGATAATAAAGATACACGTTTCAATATTTCAAAAGACCTTAGGCTCATGCCCATGGGCATGAGCATCTCTATGTAAAGCAAGGTTGAATTAACTGTGCCACCAGTTTTTACCAATACAGAACAAGACGTTCTAATTTATCACGCTGTGATAAAAACACTAATTTAAAATATATTACTTTAAAAAATAACTATTTTTTTAAAATAAGTGTGACAAACGAGTACTAAGTCCAACTGATGGTAAGTGGATGCTGTGGCGGATAGATATCTACATCAGTCTTCGATTAAGAATTAATATGCGGATGCGTTGTCACCCCTAAGGACTAAGATGGAAAACCTCATTTCGAGTGAAGAGGGTGTCCGATTCTCTACATTCAACATACGATACACGGCAGCATTTTACACTGATGTTCTGTGAGAACGTGGTCAATCCTCGGTTCGAGTTGTAGCATAGCTCTACCACGTACAAATACGTAATTTTATAAGATACGTATTGGCTTGAGACTTATTGAAGTCTCTGTATATAAAATAAATAAAAACGTATTTTGAGATTTTTCAAAACAACCACTTACGAGGAGCCCATATGCTGTTCAAATTTGTAATGAGAAAAAATAATTAGGGTATTTTTTCAATTTTAAAATTGATGTTTTCAAATTGATGACTTTTGAAATATTTTTTATAATAAAAATATTTTTTTAAATTTTAAATGAAACGATTTTTTGCGGATTTTATCACGTTTAATTTTATTTTTTTAATTCCCGACGTTTTGGATGCTTTACAGCATCCATGGTCACGGGTCCCCCACCCCCCGTGACCCATGATGATGTGTAGTGTTCGCACAAATATAAGAAATCACTATTTTTTTTTTTCAAAATTTACCCTGTTTTAAAACGAGGGTGCGAGCATTAATTTGCGACAACCTTCCTTTTATTACGTAGGCATTAACTATGACAGGATTTTGAAAAATTTAAGACCTCAAAGGGTGAATTAAGGTTGTAAGCGGGTGGAAGGAAAAGGGGAGATCTCCCGCCGGGCAAGGTGTTCTGCCCGGGGAGCGGCCAACGCTCCGATTGGTAGTTCGGAGCTATTCTATATATATTGCTTTAATTTCGGAACTTTGTTAGCGCGATTCAGGCTTCGATGTGTTTCGCTTGTGGCGCGACGACAGCGCCGCCACAAGGTGTTACAGTTTGTACGACACTTTTTATTTTACGGTGCGATTGCATATTTGTATGGTGAAAAATTATTAAATGATCATTGTAACTTGAAAATTGGTACAATTACTTTTAGATTAAAATAATAAAAAACAATATTTTTTTTTGAAAATGTAACGATGAAGTGTATATATGATAATGTGTGCATGAGAAAAAATGTCTTACTAACTTGCATGGTGGTGAGGATGAACTTAAAACAAAGTTATGGTACGAGTAGTAACAAGTAATTTCTGGTGTCAAGCATCAATGCACCGGCCGCTGTGTTACGGTAGCTCTGTATTGTGTTATTTATTAGGACTAGATTTGCCCGACATACGTTGCAATAATGTTGCAATACCTTTTTTGTCAGAAACGTTCGCGGGCGCGTGCATAAAACCTCAGCAAATTTTCGTTGTAATTGGATGAATGGATTAGGAACGCATTTGAAACAAACAAAGAAACGGTTTGATAAAAAAAATCTATATATTCTTTCAAAATATATGTATACACTTTTTTATGTAACCACCAATTTTTACGTGGATGCCATGCTGTAACTATATTAATTAGTAGTTTAGTTGTAGCACGAATGGGTCGCGTCGGAAGGATCACGCTCTCACAAAATATCAGCGTAAAATATCAGCATGACACTGCTATGTTTCGTATGGTGAATGTAGAGAACCGGAGACCCTCTTACCTGGAAAAGAGGCACTCCATCTTAGTCCTCACGGGTGACAATGCATCTGAATTTCGATTCTTTATTTAGGATAGATGTAGATGTCTATGGTTCACAGCAACCACTTACCATCAGGTGGACTGTGTGCTCGTTTATCACCCTAACCTATAAAAAAAAAACAACCAATCAACACTCAATGTGTAAAAAACATTGATAACTCTTTTATTTTTACACATACATTCAGTTTTAATTTTACAGCAACAAAAACAAATTTAAATTATACTCTTATAATTGTTTTGTAAAGGTTCTGCTTTTACATGGTAAGTTTAAGATAATTTTAGTAAACATGAATCACAAAATACCTTCGCGCGTATAGGATGGCTAGCCGGGGCAGTGTCCTGATTTAATAAAATAGGAGCGCATAGACGACGCGACGTAGGGTCAGTCGCTCAACTGTGCTTATATTATTTTCTTGATTTTCTTTTAGACTTTGCTTTACATTAACGCGTTAAATGTGTTATTATTTATAATCGTTTGTTTATGTATAAATCTATTATAGGGAGTTGGATTTTAAATTTCATTCACGCCGCGTTTGTGATCAGTTCCGTCTTCATCCTAAGAACACATAGATCACAAGCCCAGGACCCCCGAAATGTTGAAACGCATATCTAAACCATTATCATGATTACAGCGTATCAAAAGTCCACTAGTGATTTTTTTATATAGTACAAGGGTGGTAAGCGGACACACAGTCCACCTGATGGTAAATGGTTGCTGTGGCCCATAGATATCTACATCTATTCTCAAATATGGATCAAAATGCAGATGCGATGTCACCACCAAAGGATAAGATGGTATGGCGGTGCTGTCGTCGCGCCACAAGCGAAACACATCGAAGCTGTGCGATCTGCTACTGCAGACTATTAGGTGACTCGCATGCTCGTTTGCCCCCTTTTCTACCGACTTCAATAAGGAGACGGTACTCAATTTGACTATAAGTTTTTTTTTTCTTTTTTTATGTATGGTACCTCATAAGTTTTTTCTGGATGAACCGCTTTCGATGATTCTTTTTGTTTGAAAGCTGGTGCTTCTCATGTGGTCCCGTATAAATTTGAACAAGATTTGACCAATAGTTTTTGAGTTATCCTTAATAATTTATATTGAATTCGGTTGTACAAAATTTTTAATTTTAAATTAACTATAATATAAGACTACGGATATCTGCAAATAACTTTAATTTGTTATTAATTTAATTGTCATACACGTGGACTGAGATGAGATGTCTCGGACTGGAGTCATTATATTGCTCTCATGCCCTACAAACCTGAAACAGCAGTGGGTATACTAGTGTTTAGCGAGTAATATTTTTCTTATTTTATTTTGTATAATAAAGCTGATAACAAAGCACACCGTCCATCTGATCCTAAGCGGATGCTGTGGCCCATAGATAACTGCAATCCTCAATTAAAAATCAACACGTACATGCGTTGTCGCCCCAGAGGAGTAAGATAGAATGCCTCGTTACAAGTAAAAAGGGTCTCCAGTTCGATTCTCTACGTTTACTTTACGAAATACAGTAGTATGAAACTGCTATTTTACGCTGGTATTCTGTGAGAACGTGGTCCGTCCCAGGTCAAGCGGACCCAACCGGGCTCATATAGCAGCAGCGTGGCCCTACCACATTAGATAGTGTTAGCATAATAAGATAGTGGTTTCACATCTAGAGAGACTTAGGCAGAAAAGAAATCCTACCATTTACCACGCCAACGTTGAGGGAACCATCGAGGAGTCTTATCTTATACGGTAGAGGTCTGAAATGACGTGCCTGCCTCTCCTAATACCAACGCTAGATGGTATTCTCGGGGATTTACTAACGTTAAAAAACACCCGGATTAACTTTGACAATGTCAAGCACCTCAGTCTTCTCGTGACTTCGTAGAGAGTTTAAAAAAAGTTTTTTTTACGTAGTGCGGTTAATACGGTATTAAAATCATAAGCCCGATTTAATGTGGGCGAGTCGCGTGTCCTTGTCAAGTCGAAGATAAAGCCCAACCATTCTGCATCGCGTTTGAGGTGTGCAGTAATTTAAATAAAATCTGTAATATTTTGGCTTAAACAAAGAATAGCATTCGGGTAATAATAATAAATCCTAATCTTACGGTGCGTACACATTATATAACATAACATGTTATAAAACATGTTTCAGTAATGTGGAGGCTGAATGTTACTAAACGTGTTATATAATCTGAAACAAATGTTATATAACTCGAACGGCAGAACGACAAACGAAAATGTCATACCACAATATCATATAACATTGTTATATGGCATTGTTATTCTAATGTGTACAGTATTGTTATATGTTGCAATGTTGTAAAAAAAAGTTACATAATGTGGACGTGTTATAAAACAAAAGTTATACAACATGTTACTTAATCTGTACGCACCCTTAAAGATACATCTATTACAGCATATAAATGTCCACTGCTGAACATAAGTTTTCCTCACAGATTGCCTCATAGGGGAATTTTGCCTTAGTTGCAACGATTTGCAAGCGGGTTGGCAACCGCAGTTTTTTATTATTTTGAGTTATTATCAGGAAGATGCTGATGCCCATCTTCTGTATCATTTTCCCACTGTCGTCTCTTACGACACCCTAGGGACGATATGGGGTAGTGGATATTCTTACACCGCCACTACACGGTTATTAAAACATTGTATTATTCAACATTATATTTAAGAAGAAATGTAGCGCTAGCAAGCGATGCGAGTGAAGCGCCCCTGTCAGTGGAGCGCGGGTAGAGGTCGCGCGTGGCCTCTCTGCTCGTTTTGTGCGCGCATGCGTCGTGACCGCGCGCGCGCGCTCGTCACGCGCCCGCGCGGCCGTACTATTTTATCGCATTAATTATTTGAAAAAGGATTCCCGTACAGTCAACATTCTTGAACTTCGAACATGCTTGTCAGCTGTGGGAACTTTCCGAGCTACGTTGTTATTAAAAGCATTACTAAGTAATGATTATTTATATTGTGTTAAAGTTTTATCGCTTGCAACTATAATTAATATCTAATTGACGATTAATTGGATTATCGACATGCGGCCTAAAGGACATTGTTCTGCGTACATACAATGTTCGCCTAAGAACCAAGAGTGAAAAAAAAACCTTTTTAAGTGCGAAATTACACATAATTGTATATAAGAACAATAACTCCTGACGGACACTTCTGAAAACATAGATATTAGCAGTTATCATAGAGATTTTGAGGTTATGTTTTATTTTTATGAAACATTACTATGTTATTGCTAATGTAAGCAGTTCAAAAGAGATATAATCATGCACCTATGTGATGTAACAAAAATACATAATAATTAACAACCCCACCGGCACGAATGAGATTGTTAATTATAATTTGAATTTCTGATTTACCTCGTGTAAAAATTTATTTGTAAGAAATATACAAAATTATATATCATATTAAAATAATAAATACGAAAGTATTACAAATATATCTATGAGATATCACAAAATTTAAACGCTATTACCATTTCACCATTAGCCTTATCGCCATATAATGTATTTACACTACATTTTATAACTCATTTACATCAACAGACCGTATCGCTCTCATCTACATTGTACGCGTTTAACGCATGTTACGCGTTAAATGCTTTAAAAGCACACCTATCTCGAGTTAATTGAATAAAGTGCTTACGAATAAATTAAGACCGTTTATGAAGAATAACTAGAAGGAGTTGGAAACGAAAGGAGTGACTTACCTATGTAATGTCATCTTATACGTGGTAGAGCCATGCTGCAGCTATATCAGTAGTATAGTTGTAGCACGAATGGGTCCGCTCGACCGGGGAAGGACCACGCTCTCACAGAATACCAGCGTAAAATGGCAGCTTGAAACTGCTGTGTTTCGTATGGTAATTGTAGAGAACGGGAGACCCATTTTACTAGAAAAGAGGCATTCCGTCTTAGTCCTCACGGGTGACGACGCATCTGCATTTTGATTCTTTATTGAGAATAAATGTATGTGTATGGGTCACAGCAATCACTTACCATCAGGTGGACTGTAATACGCTCGTTTGTCACCCTATCCTATAAAAAATGTAAGTACGTGATTGGTGTCTCATACTCATTAACAGTTTCCCTGTCCGCTTTATAGACACAATAGTTAAACAATCAAGATGTTCATATATTATTCATGGGACGGAAAAAGGGTTAAGGTGCAGTGTTGTGATAATACCGCAAATGAAAATTTAAAGAAATAAACTAAACCAACATAATAAGCATTGGATCTCCTTCCTCGTTTTATATCAACCGAAGATTTCTTTGTAACGGCAGATGAGAAAGCATTTAATGCCCAATAATTAATAATTATTCTAAAAGGTACTATATAACTGAAATATTTATTGAGTAAAGCGTAATTTCAAGCTTTAATAAATGTTTATCGAACAGTGGTGCTTAATAGCACACACTACCCCCATCACCACTCATTCCAACACTTATACATAGGTCGGACTCACAACCGTTGATAATATGACACGAGTTTTGCCTTAAGACGTGGACCATCATCATCATCATCATTACATCCCTTCACAAGTCCACTGCTGAACATGGCCTCCCCCAAGGAATGTCACAAAGCACGGTCCTGAGCAACCTGCATTCATCGACTTCCTGCATGTCTTACCAGATTGTCACTCCGTCTAGTGGGAAGGTCGCCCTACACTTCGCCTGCCGCCTACACGAGGCTGCCACTCGAGAACCTATTTTCGCCATCTGTTGTCCGTTCTTCGAGCTATATGGCCGGCCCATTGCCACTTCAGTTTACTAATTCATTGGACTATGTCGGTTACTCTGGTTCTACTGCGGATATCCTCTTTTCTAAGTTTATCACGCAGAGAAACCCCAAGCATAGCCGTCTTCATTGGTCGCTGAGCGACCTTGAGCGTCCTCGTACGGCCAGCAGTGAAGGACCACGTCTCAGATCCGTAAGTCATCACTGGCAACACGCACTGGTTGTACAATCTCGTTTTTAGGGTTTGAGCTACACATGACGAAAAGATGTGTCGTAATTTTCCGAACGCTGCCCAGCCGAGTTGAACTTGAATCCGTCGATTGAGCTCTCGGTCGAAGTTGGACTAACCTGGTCGGACTATTTGTCCCAGGTAAACATACTCGTCAATAACTTCGAGCTTAGTGCTCCCAACAACTACCGGCATAGGTGTGACATGGACATTAAACATGATCTTTGTTTTGTCCATGTTCATCCTAAGACCTATTCGTTGGGAGACACTATTGAGGTCATTGAGCATGGTGCTTAGGTCCTCCAGCGATTCTGCCATAAGGACTATATCATCGGCAAATCAAAGGTGAGTGATTTACTCGCCATTGATGTTAATACCGTATCCTTTCCAGTCCAGAAGCTTGAAAACGTCTTCCAATGCAGCGGTGAAGAGTTTCGAGGATGTAACGTCACCCTGTCTTACACCTCCCTGCAATTGGATAGGTTTCGTATTCTGGTTCTGTATTCGGATAGCCATCGTAGCTCTACTGTACAAACATTTCAGCACTTCGATATACCGACAGTCAACTTGGCACCGCTGAAGGGACTGCAGCACCGCCCAATTTCGACGGAATCAAAGGCTTTATCATACATAGACATAGTGGCAAATTGTACTTTTCGGACTTCTGTACAATTTGCCGAAGAGTATGTATGTGGTCTATGGTGCTAAAGCCTTTTCGGAAACCGGCTTGTTCGGGAGGCTGGAAGTCGTCAAGTCTGCGCGCGAGACGATTCGTAATGACTCTCGAAAACAGCACGTAGACGCGGCTCAGAAGGGAAATCGGTCTGTAGTTCTTCAAGAGAGCGTTGTCACCTCTCTTGAAGAACAAGACCACCGCACTTCTGCTCCACGCCTCCGGTGTAATGCCACCATGGAGGACGGAATTAAAGAGATTCTGAATTACTTCAAGTACCGGTCTTCGACCCGCTTTCAGAAGCTCCGCTGTAATTCCATCCTCACCTGGGGCCTTGCCGTTTTTAAGGTGTTGGAGAGCCATTCTAATCTCGCTCAGACTGACGTCCCGGATATCTTCGGAATAGTGTCGGATAAGACTCGCTCTTGGATCGTTACTCACACTTGCGTGTGGCTCCAACGATGACGTGTGCAGCTGCCCATAGTACCTCTCAATCTCACTCAAAATCTCAGGTGCCCCGGAAACGATGCTGCCACACTCGGTCTTCAGCTTCGACAGTTGGTTCTTTCTGGCAGACAGATCTCTGGCAAAGACTTTGGAGCCTTGGTTCCGCTCGATCGCTTCTTCAATACGAGCTGTATTGAAGTTGCGTAAGTCCCGCCGCATACATTTGGAGATCTGTCTGTTCAGTTGCCTGTATACTGTCAAATCGGTTGAAGAATGTAGCTTCATCTCCCGTCTAACAGCCATTAGGTTGAGAGTGTGATCGGAGAGTTTTTGTGTTCTTCTGCGGCGGGTCTTGCAGAACTTAGCTCCGACCGCATGGACAGTTTCCACGAGCTTGTCATTCATATCGTCCATTTCATTGCAGTCTTCTAGGCACTGAAAACAGTTTTGTAACTCGAGCTGAAAGGTTTCGGGACTTTGGAACAGAGCACGAAGGGGAGGAGCGTTGACTTCATCAGACGAGACCTCTCCAATTTAACGTTTAGGTTCAATGTGCCTTTAACCATTCGGTGATCGCTACCAGTTTTCACCCTCGCGATCACGGAGACATCACTGAACAGTTGTCGTCTGGTCGTTATAATAAAGTCAATCTCATTTTTTGTGGCGCCGTCGGGGCTCGACCAGGTCCACATCCTGTGGGGCCGCTTCTGGAAGAAAGAGTTCATCATAAAGAGTCCCTCTTTCTCCATGAAGTCGGCCAGCTGCTGGCCCCTTGGGTTCCGTTGCCCTATTCCAAATTTCCCTACTTTCAGCTCACCGTTCGCTCTTGTGCCTAGTTTTGCATTGAAGTCTCCCATTAACACTGTATATTGGGTTTTGGAGGAATACATGGCTCTAGAGATATCCTCATACATTTCCTCCACCTCCTCATCGGGGTCTGCCGAGGTTGGTGCGTAAACCTGTATGACCTTCAGCGAATACCGTTTGGTGATTCTGAGTATAAGGTACGCAACCCTCGTCGACACACTCTCAATCTTTACAACGTTGTTAACGAGAGACTTGTGGACGATAAATCCGACACCTCCTTGGGACGGATGGTCATCCTCCCGGTGATAGAGCAAGTTGCCGGATTCGAGGATAACCGTGTCCTCTCCCTCTCTACGGACTTCGGATAATCCTATAATATGCCAGCATAACTTGTCTATCTCTTCTTCCAGCTCCACGATATTCTCGTCAGTCCTCAGGGTGCGTGCGTTGTATGTTGCCAGGGCGAGTCGTGCTAGGTGGCAACCGAACCTCCACCGGAGATTCTTAGCACCTTAGCTTCTTAGCACCCTGCCCCGCCGTTACCATGGTCGCCACCGTAGCCAGGAATAGCGGGGCCGCCGCGGACTGGGGGCCGTTTCTTTGTTACTGTCATTCATAAGGGGGTATTTGCCATAGTTGCCACGCTTGGCGAGCGGGTTGGCAACCGCAGTTTTTTTTTATTGTAAGTTTGTTGTTATCAGGAAGACGCTGCTGCCCATCTCCTGCCTGTTTCCCTTTGTCGCCTTTTACGACACCCACGGGAAGATATGGGGTAGTGAACATTCTTAACCGCCACTACACGGCATATAAAATATAATATATATAATTAATATAATTATAATCTAATAGAATATAACAATATAATTAACATAATATAACAATATAATATAAAAATTAAGGGTGGAAAATTTTCTTTATCCTCATCAGTTACTGTCTCATGTTGATTTTATGTTTAGTACTCGTCAGCAACTTCGAGTTTAGTGCTCCCAACAACTACCGGCATAGGTGTGACATAGACATTAAGCATGATCTTTGTTTTGTCCATGTTCATCTTAAGACCTATCCGTTGGGAGACACTATTGAGGTCGTTGAGCATACTGCTTAGGTCCTCCAGCGATTCTACCATAAGAACTATATGGTCGGCAAATCGAAGGTGAGTGATGTACTCGCTATTGATGTTAATACCGTATCCTTTCCAGTTCAGTAGCTTGAAAACGTCTTCCAATGCAGCGGTGAAGAGTTTCGGGGATATAACGTCACCCTGTCTTATACCTCTCTGCAGTTGGATAAGTTTCGTACACTGATTCTGTACTCGGATAGCCATCGCAACCTTACTGTACAAATACTTCAGCACTTTTATCAATTTGGCACCGCTGAAAGGACTGTAGCAAAGCCCAAATTTCGACGGAATCAAAGGCCTCTGAGAATGCCGTTGATTCCGTCCACAAGGCAAAGTGACAGATTGTACTCTTCTGTCTTCTGTACAATTTGCCGAAGGGTGTGCATGTGATCTGTGGTACTAAAGCGTCTTCGGAAACCGGCTTGTTCGGGAAGCTGGAAGTCGTTGAGTCTGCGTGCGAGACGATTCATAATGACTCTCGAAAACAGCACGTAAACGCGACTCAGTTAGTTAAATTAGCCGTCTCAAATCCGACTTTGTCAACAAAATCTCAACTACAAATTTAACGGATTTACCCGTGAACGGATACCGTATGATGCTATATTCACACTCTGGGCTTTGTCTTTCCTTATCCAGAATCCACTGAATGCAACCTTCTTTCTCATTATAGACCAATTTCTATTTTAATTTTCTGTATAACAAGGGTGACAAACGAGCACACAGTCCATTTAATCGTATGTCTATGAAAATAAAATCAACATGAGACAGTAACTGATGAGGATAAAGAAAATGTTCCACCCATAATTTTTATATTATATTGTTATACAGCTGAAAGATAGGCAAAGAAATGAACATATTCGTAAGAAAACAAATGTTGTAGATGCCCTTGAACATACCCAGCGCTTGAAATGGAAATGGGCAGGTCATGTTGCACGCTTATTAGATAATAGGTGGACTCAAAGAGTTACGGCATGGTCAGGACCGACCGGAATAAGACCAAGAGGTCGCCCAGTTGAACGCTGGGCCGATGAAATACAAAAAATTGCAGGGAATAATTGGCTAAACAAGGCCAAAAACCGAAAAATCTGGCATAAACTGGAGGAGGCCTATACCCGAAAAGGGGCCTTAACAACATAAATAAATAAAACAAAAATCTGTCATTTTGTGAATGTAAATATGGATTTGTTAAGGAAATAAAAATGGCTTAGATCTAAAAGAATATAACAAAATAATTAATATTATATTAATTATTTTGTTATATTCTTTTAGATTATAATTATATTAATTATATATATATATATATATATATATATATATATATATATATATATATATATATATATATATATATATTTTATATGCCGTGTATTGGCGGTTAAGAATGTTCACTACCCCATATCTTCCCGTGGGTGTCGTAAAAGGCGACAAAGGGAAACAGGCAGGAGATGGGCAGCAGCGTCTTCCTGATAACAACAAACTTACAATAAAAAAAAACTGCGGTTGCCAACCCGCTCGCCAAGCGTGGCAACTATGGCAAATACCCCCTTATGAATGACAGTAACAAAGAAACGGCCCCCAGTCCGCGGTGGCCCCGCTATTCCTGGCTACGGTGGCGACCATGGTAACGGCGGGGCAGGGGGTGCTAAAAATCTCCGGTGGAGGTTCGGTTGCCACCTAACACGACTCGTCCTGGCAACATACAACTCACGCACCCTGAGGACTAACGAGAAGATCGTGGAGCTGGAAGAAGAGATAGACAAGTTACACTGGCATATTATAGGATTATCCGAAGTCCGAAGAGAGGGGGAGGACATGGTACTCCTCGAATCCGGCAACTTGCTCTATCACCGGTAGGGTGACCATCCATCCCAAGGAGGTGTCGGATTTATCGTCCACAAGTCTCTCGTTAACAACGTTGTAAAGATTGAGTGTGTCGACGAGGCTTGCGTACCTTATACTCAGAATCACCAAACGGTATTCGCTGAAGGTCATACAGGTTTACGCACCAACCTCGGCACAACCCGATGAGGAGGTGGAGGAAATGTATGAGGATATCTCTAGAGCCATGTATTCATCCAAAACCCAATATACAGTGTTAATGGGAGACTTCAATGTAAAACTAGGCACAAGAGCGAACGGTGAGCTGAAAGTAGGAAATTTGGAATAGGGCAACGGAACCCAAGGGGCCAGCAGCTGGCCGACTTCATGGAGAAAGAGGGACTCTTTATGATGAACTCTTTCTTCCAGAAGAGGCCCCACAGGAAGTGGACCTGATCGAGCCCCGACGGTTCCACAAAAAATGAGATTGACATTATTATGACGACCAGACGACAACTGTTCAGTGATGTCTCCGTGGTCGCGAGGGTGAAAACTGGCAGCGATCACCGAATGGTTAGAGGCAAACTGAACCTAAACGTTAAGTTGGAGAGGTCTCGTCTGATGAAGTCAACGCTCCGTCCTCCTCGTGCTCTGTTCCAAAGTCCCGAAACCTTTCAGCTCGAGTTACAAGACCGTTTTCAGTGCCTAGAAGACTGCAATGAAGTGGACGATTTGAATGACAAGCTCGTGGAAACTGTCCATGCGGTCGGAGCTAAGTTCTGAAAGACCCGCCGCAGAAGAACACAAAAACTCTCCGATCACACTCTCAATCTCATGGCTGTTAGACGGGAGATGAAGCTACATTCTTCAACAGATTTGACAGCATACAGGCAACTGAACCGACAGATCTCCAAATGCATGCGGCGGGACTTACGCAACTTCAATACAGCTCGTATTGAAGAAGCGATCGAGCGGAACCAAGGCTCCAAAGTATTTGCCAGAGATCTGTCTGCCAGAAAGAACCAACTGTCGAAGCTGAAGACCGAGTGTGGCAGCATCGTTTCCGGGGCACCTGAGATTTTGAGTGAGATTGAGAGGTTCTATGGGCAGCAGTACACGTCATCGTTGGAGCCACACGCAAGTGTAGGTAACGATCCATGAGCGAGTCTTATCCGACACTATTCCGAAGATATCCGGAACGTCAGTCTGAGCGAGATTAGAATGGCTCTTCAGCACCTTAAAAACGGCAAGGCCCCAGGCGAGGATGGAATTACAGCGGAGCTTCTGAAAGCGGGTGGAAGACCGGTACTTGAAGTCCTTCAGAAGCTCTTTAATTCCGTCCTCCATGGTGGCATTACACCGGAGGCGTGGAGCAGAAGTGCGGTGGTCTTGTTCTTCAAGAGAGGTGACAACGCTCTCTTGAAGAACTACAGACCGATTTCCCTTCTGAGCCGCGTCTACGTGCTGTTTTCGAGAGTCATTACGAATCGTCTCGCGCGCAGACTTGACGACTTCCGGCCTCCCGAACAAGCCGGTTTCTGAAAGGGCTTTAGCACCATAGACCACATACATATCCTTCGGCAAATTGTACAGAAGCCCGAAGAGTACAATTTGCCACTATGTCTGTCGTGTGTGGAGTATGATAAAGCCTTTGATTCCGTCGAAATTTGTGCGGTGCTGCAGTCCCTTCAGCGGTGCCAAGTTGACTGTCGATATATCGAAGTGCTGAAGTGTTTGTACAGTAGATCTACGATTGCTATCCGAGTACAGAACCAGAGTACGAAACCTATCCAAGGATACGGTATTAACATCAATGGCGAGCAAATCACTCACTTTCGATTTGCGATATAGTCCTTATGGCTGAATCGCTGGAGGACCTAAGCACCATGCTCAATGACCTCAATACTGTCTATCAAGGAAAAGGTCTTAGGATGAACATGGACAAAAGAAAGATCATGTTTAATGTCCATGTCACACCTATGCCAGTAGTTGTTGGGAGCACTAAGCTCGAAGTTGTTGACGAGTATGTTTACCTGCGACAAATAGTTCGACTAGGTAAGTCCAACTTCGACCGAGAGGTCAATCGACGGATTTAACTCGGCTGGGCAGCGTTCGGGAAACTACGACACATCTCGTCAGACATACCTCAAAAACTTAAAACGAAATTGTACAACCAGTGCGTGTTGCTAGTGTTGACTTACGGATCTGAGACGTGGTCCTTCACTGCTGGCCGTATGAGGAAGCTCAAGGTCGCTCAGCGAGCTATGGAGAGGGCTATGCTCGGGGTTTCTCTGCGTGATAAACTTAGAAATGAGTATATCCGCAGTAGAACCAGAGTAACCGACATAGCCCAACGGATTAGTAAGCTGAAGTGGCAATGGGCCGGCTATATAGCTCGAAGAACGGACAACAGATGGCGAAAATAGGTTCTCGAGTGGCAGCCTCGTACCGGTAGGCGAAGTGTAGGGCGACCCTCTCACTAGATGGAGTTACAACCTGGTAAGACATGCAGGAAATCGATGAATGCAGGTGGCTCAGGACCGTGCTTTGTGACATAACTTGGGGGAGGCCTACGTTCAGCAGTGGACTTGTGAAGGGCTGTAATGATGATGATTTTATAATATATATTGGTCCAAAAAATTATAACAAGAGTTGTAGCAGCAACCAATCCATAAATCCAGCAAATGAAAGATTATGCGTGCACTCTTCTGCATATACAGCAGGATACATATGCAGGAGAGTGCCAAAAAAATTATTGTAAGAAATGCTCTGACACATACATTGTAAAAGAAAAACAAGTAATCCATAAATAAATCGAGAAACGAGAGTAGAATCTTTTAAAAAATGGTAATTTAAAATATCCATCAAAAAAGTTTCTGATTTTGTATAGAGATATCTCTGGCCTTATACATGATTATTTAAATAACAAAGCTCACAAAAGATGTTAGAAAAGCTTTTAACAAGATTAATAATTCAAAAATATGATTTTAGTTAGTTAGGGTGTGAAATTGACAAAGATATCGTAACAAAAAAAAATCTTAAATTTGATTTTACGAATGTATATCAACAATTGGTGCAATTATTTTGAATAAAATTTTGAGAGGGGATGTGCAAGAAAAACTTGTAAAACTTATGTGCACCTCAACAAATAGCTTTTAATACATTTAAATCCCAAAGGTTGAAAAGAAATAAAAAATTATAAAATTTGAGATGTCGTTTTATTCTAATCTAAGACTGAATACATACAGATATGTATTCGCTGAACTTTGCATATAAGTATTTTAAAATAAGAAAATATACTATCGATGTACATACATGAATATTAGACCTAGTTTTCATCACTATACGACACTAGCGCTTTGCGAATTCATTGGAACTAACCCTATAATATGTATTTATGTAGCTATATATATAAAGATATATATGTATATATTTGTGAATTTCTCAGAAAACATCCCATAGAAAGGGAGCTTTGTGCAACCCGAGCAACCCTGACGGAAACTACAGGTGGCCCGTAATTGGCTGGTATTCTCAAGATCTTTCATAAGGTGGTAGTTAATAATGGATCTCATTATTTGGAGTACCAGGAGGTGATTGTTGATAGGCCTGATGTTAGACGAATTTAAATGGTCGTCTTTTTATGGATTTGGATGCACAAAAGCTGTTTTTCAGAAATTCAGGGTTACGTAAGCACCAGAAAAAGCGAGTCAGATCCGCTGCCATCTTCAGAGTACCTCTGTTGTATAATTGGGGAGACGTCCAAAGAGAGGAATGCCATAAACTAACATTCAGAATGGAACACTCACATTGCGGGATGGCAAACGGTGAGTTTTCTCTAGCATCGAACTTGATTAGGATGAAATCCGATTTGCGGGCAGCATGAGCCCGTGAGTTATAATATTTCTTGTTGAAAAATAGAATTGCAGGCTATCAATTCCAATGTGGCTTAATCAGAGACCGAAATGTACGGGTTTCTCAAAAAAGACGAAATGGTTTCTGGTTAATGGTGATGTATATTCAAAATCTACTATGCATTCCAAAACTAAGACCTTTACAGCAGCTAAGAGCTGATAAAATATCCGTGGCGTTGTCATCATTTTAAATAGCAGGCTGCTGCTGCCAGAGAAAAAAAAATCTAAATCAATCCTTATTCGTCAAGAAAAAGTATTTGTATGTTAGCGGTTTCTTCGCTGGTTTCATTAATATTTTATCTTGTAGGCTGCACACCTACATGTCTCTTCACTGATTTTGTAATAAAACTTTTGTTCTTCCACATTCTCTCAGTAGTACTACAAATATTAATTTTTGCGTAATTGTAAGTCACCACTTCGACAAGGCATTCCATCTCAGTCCTCAGGGGTGACAACGCATCTGCATTTTGATCCTTAATTGAGGATAAATGTCTGTCTATGGGCCACAGCACCCACAGGTGGACTGTGTGCTCGTTTGTCACCCTTATTCTATAAAAAAAAAACTTTATTGTAAGTAATACGATAAATAACTAGCTTCCATTGCTTAAGATCTATCAAAATCAATTCTTTACACAATATCATAACATAAACCATTGATCGTAGCGTCCTTGGGTATTTAAACAGGTATTTACTATTATTAATGATAACAAAATACATAGAACTTTCAATCGTTTATTTGATATTATCGAAAATCCACGCCTGAACCTACGCTAAATCTATGGTGGAAACATAGCTAGTTCTCTTCCATTGTGGTGTAGTGACGGCCTAAGAGAATTCTCTACCCTATATCATACCGTGGGTTTAACAAGAGATCTTCTTTAAAACAAATCAAAATAATAAAAAAACTTAACTTGTCAACACACCCGCCAAAGCGTGGTAGCTTTGGCAAATACCTCCTTATGAGGCTTATCAAAGTCCACTGCTAGACAATGGCCTCCATTACAGCACCCATGAGATAATATAGGGTAGTGGATTCTCTCAATCCGCCATTACACAGTATATACGTATACGCAGAACGGTATCAGTATCAGAAAATCTATTATTAAAAACTTGCCTTTTTATCGCCTAAAATTAACTAAAAGTGTTATTTTGATAACCCTATTTTTAACTATGCAAAATTTCATTTATCCACGTCAAAAACTCTCAGTGAAATATCTGTGTGACAGATAGAGACAAAAATATCTATGCAGAGGTGATTCTATAAGTGTACCGTTTTGCTAATTTGACATGGAACACTAAAAAGAACATACTATGGTAACATATTTAATATCATATACTTTAACTATATACCTATTTTACCATCATTTTACCTTTTATCTTTATATCATCTACATCTGTATATAAGTAGTATAATCATATACATCTGTATAAGTGTCGTAAACGTTATATGATGACAAATAAATCGCCGAAGTGTTTCTATCGGAAAGTCACTTTCAGTGAAAAATAACGTTTACGTCACAAAAGACGTGCAGTTGGTCTTATCTATAGCGCCGCAAGGGAGTAGTCGCCACTTCTCTTTATCTGACGTCGGTCTCCCTACGTTTTCAAGGAATTGTACTTCGCGGCGCTTTTCGTCAAAATTCTCAAACTACGCAGATTATAAAACATTTTTTATATCTTTATCGGCAAGATTGATCAAAGTACATTTTACAAGCTTATAAGTATTTTATATTTTATTCGTTTTATATTTTTATATAATTTTATTTTTTTGAAATTTATTTTTATAAAATACTAGCTGACCCGGCGAACTTCGTACCGCCTAACAGTCGATTCTTTAATTTTTTTTAATACTTATTCTGCTTATTGGGACACCGGGTCAGCTAGTAAGATAAAAAAGAAAAAGAAAGTTGATAAGTCAACAATTACATTATGTCAAAAAATAAAAATTATAAAACACTTAAAATTCTTTTAATAGTCACTGAAAATCACAATGAAAATTACGATTTCTGATTTCTTATTATGATACCTACTTATTTTATTTCATTTTATTTTACTTATTATAAATTAAATTTTCTAACTTAAATAGTATAAATATTGACAAATTTTATATATTATATAAATATTGACAAATATATATACGATACGATACGATATAATATTTATACGATACTAACGTCACTCAATTGTTTTGCCTTCGCGGAACCCCTCCACTAACGCTTAAACTTTATGGTATGGTATTAAAGTTCAAATTGACTTTTAAGTGTTATTACGAATCTTTTGTATGGGAATATAGAAAAGTGTTGTTTTTAGACTTTTTCAGGCAATTTTTTAATTTTTTCTCTCCGTAAGAACCATCTTCGTACTTCAAGGAATATTATAAAAGAATTAGCGAAATCAGTTCAGCTGCTCTCGAGATTTGTGCTTAGCAACACATTCAGCGATTCATTTTTATATATAAAGTAGATTTAAGACGCTCAATCAGTCTTTTAAGGTGTATAACACCCATACAAATACAAATACAAATATTTGCTCGTAATACAGTCTGAATATTTTGTCACATGAGTTAATTCCTAATTTTAGAGTATTTTTTTCTATAAAAAAAGAAATATTAAAATATGTTAGTAGACAAAGAGGGATAATATTAAATGGACTTTCCCAAAAGGGCGATATTGCCATATGAGTAGATAAAATATTGCTTCAAGTTCCTTCCTCCACATAACAAAGGGCGGTTTTTATGTTACCGGCGGCCTCGAAAGTGAACGTCGCTTACTTCTTGACCTGCCTCAATAGAAACGCTCTTGTGCCGCGTGACGCAATGTGCTCAGTTTGTAGTTACCGCATTTGGCTGCCAATGTTCAACATTGGACTTATGAAGGGCTGTAATAATGATAATGATTCTCCATAATACCGTTAACGAAAATTTTAAGAAATAATACATTTCCACTATGCTCTTTATGCGCACTTAAAATTTATTATTTCTTCCAAAAGTCTCTTTAATCTCTCAAAAAATGAATCAATATAATTTGATAAGAAATTACTTTCAACTCTTAAATAACTGCTTTTCAACAATTTAACTACGAAGCACAGCAAAAACAGCAACTTATCGCCATTTTAAGGATTAGATTGCCAAATTTTCAATAATGTTTTGATGATAAAATGTACATCATAGTTTCTAACCTTAGACGCTGACCTAGATTCCACATTTTTAATTTCATTACAGCCTATCAAATTCCATATAGGCCTCCTCTATAAATTGCCTCATAATAGGGATATTTTTCATAGCTGTTGCAACGCTTTGCAGATGGGTTGGCAAGTTAGAAGATACACGGCACATTCTTTTCTTAATTTACGAATTTATTAATTATAATTTTTAAGTGCTTATGCATTTGTAATTTTATTAACATTTATAATCACAATGCTATGAACAGTAGACAAAACAACATTAAGAAATAATATATAACATTACTTAAAACACAACTTCCGTAAACGATCATAACAGAATGCCGGTATGTAAAACACTTGAATTATTCTTGATCTCAACAACTACGTCGATTCCCCAACCATAATCATAAAGAATACGGGGAAACAAACAGTCGTATGAATAACCTACGATTTTGTTCGCCGACTTCCGTAAGAAAGGGACATTTATAATAGCAGTAACGAGCGAGATATGGGTTCTGCGTGAATGATCTTTCCAACAATAAGAATTTGTCAGCATTTGTATTTTCTGGTTTACGACTTGAAGTCAATTTTATTTTACGCTTCTCGTAATTGTTGCTACTTATATTAGATGTTTCGAAATTTATGAAGATTAATTTTAGATTACAGTTTAAACATAAAACGGTAAAATGTACGAAGCAACCCGTAGACAATAATTTACGCATCAACATGAAGCAACTTTATGTTTCAAGAATTACATGGTACAGACTCTGCAATATACACTTACAATTAGTATTGCAAACATTAAACAGTTTGCCTTGCTTACTTTAAAAAATAAAACCTAAAAACATTAGAATTTCTTGCATATTATTCATTTATGATCTATTATAATAATGAGCCATTTTCTACTGACTTCCAAAAAGGAGACGGTACTCAATTCGACTGTATGTTTTTTTTTTTATGTGTATTACTTCATAACTTTTTACTGGGTGAACCGATTTCAATGATTCTTTTTTTGTTTGAAAGCTGATACTTCTCGTGTGGTTTGATCAAGGTCCGACCAATTAGTTTTTGAGTCATTCTTAATAACTTATACTGAAGTCGGCTGTACAAAATTTTTAATTTTAAATTATTACGAAGTTAAAAAAAATGCCAAAATAGCAATATGTACCGGAGGATCTTTTTACTTGAAACGAGGCATTCCGTCTTAGTCCCCAGAGGTGATCTGCAATTTAATTCTTAAATGAGGGTAAATGTATGGGCCACTGCATCCACTTACCATCAAGTGGACTGTGTGCTCGTTTGTCACCCTATTTTATAAAAAAAAATATGTAAGATGGCCCACTTGTAATCTCATTCATCCTTTCATTACAGGCTACCAAAGTCCAATGCTGATCATTTTATATTTGCGTTGGCAGGTGGGTTGGCAAGCTGCCTGTCTCCTGGTTTGTTTCCGTCTGTCACCTCTTACGACACCCACGGGACGATATGAGGTAGGGATATTCTTACACCGCCACTTCATAGTCAAATCTCTAACAAACAACAAAGAAACAATCTCGAAATGTAATAATTCATAAAACAGTTCTGTAAAATATCTTATAGGTACATCAAGCATATCCCGTATTTTTACTTTACTGCTCTAATAACATTCCGTTTCGTAAGTTGGTGAATAAGGTTGCCATTTTAAGTTAAAACTTATACATATATAATTAAAAATTTAAGCTGTAAGACTTTTATCATTTTATTAATAAAAAATACCACTCATGTGGGACTTTCAAAAAAATGAAACTAATAACTACTTGGGTTCGGATCGGGTGGAAAGCAAGTGTATTTACAGGCAGTAAAGCATTCATTGTTAAAAGTTGGCTGTAAGTGTTCTTGGGATGCAAAAGTAGCATAATATCAAAATATGATTATATTATCAATATATATATATATATATATATATATATATATATATATATATATATATATACATATATACATATTATATTTTGTACGTGGTTGAGCCTTGCTGCAGCTATATTAGTAGGATATTTGTAGCACGAATAGGTCGGCCCACGACTGGATTGGACCACGCTATCGAATCAAAATGTAGATGCGTTGTCACCCACTCATCTACATTTTGATTCTTAATTGAGGATAAATGTTGATGTCAATGGGCAACAGTATCCACTTATTATCAGGTGGACTGTATGCTCGTTTGTCACCCTATTCTGTAAAAAAAACTTTTGTCAATTTCATGTTGATATATTCAATAGCATTGAAAACAAAATTAAGCCCTTATACAATCGGAGAGACTTTTTTAATATTAAATTAGTTAAGAATAAAACACACAATAAACAGAAAAACCATTTGGAATAGTTGAGTTTCAGCCACCTAAGGGGCTTCTACCCCAATCATGTCGTTGATATTGCGTGCCGTCTGCGCGCCATTAATGAAACGACTGAACATATGCTTATATTCAAAAATATAGAGAATTTAATATGAAAATAAAATCAAACGCCGGGAACACAAAAGATCAAATGATTTTTATAGAGTACAGTTGTACCTTAGTCGTTGTGTTTTATCGATGTTATCTGACATTAATCTCATTTGGAATTCTAAATTGAATTCAAGATGTCAACCTTAAACTAACCAATATTAAAAAATGAGAATTTGGATAAGACCTAAGCAATATTTGAGGTGAAAGCGTCATGTTTTGCTTTTATTTCCTTAATTTCGATTATCACCTTCGTTTCAATTTTCTTTCTTATTTTGTTTAGACCGACCACAACTCCTTTTTATGGTAACCAACGGGACCCTATTACTAAGCCTACGCTGTCCGTCCGTCCGTCCGTCCATCTCTCTGTCAGCGGGATGTATCTCATGACCCGTAATGGGCGACAATTAAAGGGGGCTACCCTACTAGAAACTTGTAGTACGTACAACGGTACGAAATCCTTCATGGGCGAGTCCGGCTCGCACTTAGCCGGTTATTATCATTATCGATCTATTGCAGATAATAAACGTAAACGTAATTTCCTCCTTCTTACTGTTTCGACAGGAAGTGACAACAAAAATACTAAAATATATAAATCATTCTAAGAATATATTCTCTGTCACTTTGTTGATTTCACGGCCTCGCCTTTACCAATCGTTATTCTCTAATAATGGTCTACGGCGTAGCTACGTAGCGCGTAGGTCTACGCCCGGCCATTGAACTGCATTTGCTGCTGCCGAATTCATGTACCCGTCTGAACTTAGAACACCCGCTCCCGACCCCTTGAAAGAGTAATGCACCTGGACTATGACCTATTAGATAAACAACGTCTGCAGATGAGCTATTATGTTTGGACGTATTGATTTTAATTTTAAGTCCTTCTCACGCCTAAATATATAATTTATTTATTCATTCTTTATTGTCCATAGAAGTAGAAAACGAGTATGGTACAGTTTAAAGTATATGTACAATAGGCGGTCATAACTACATATATATAATGGTTTTAAAAAAAAGTCCCGCCGGGTTTCTTGCTGGTTCTTCCCAGGACAGAGGTTTTTCCGAACCAGTGGTAAAAGTAAAAAACGACTTTCAGCAAGAATTACATCTAATCTATATTGAATAAAAATAATTCTGTTCTTTTTATTCTATTCTATCCTTCTGAAAGTTATCTCTACCAGACAGCCTTTGGGTAGAGGACTGCCAACAATGGTTTAACACACAAATGATATCGGTCAAAGTAATGCAATTATAATCATGCTTTATACAATAAAAAAATGTATATGTATAATGTATATAAATAAAATTAATAATTATTGATATCACCCGATATTTTCGTCAATAATTATAAACCAATTTCAATGATTATTTTTACTACATATGTTCTCCTATTACATACATCACTGATCTCATATAAATTTGTAGAAAAAATTCCAACCCTACGTTTGGAAAAATAGAGAATGAGGTTTTTAATCTATTTAGACGACATTCGAGATTGTATTTTTCTTTACTCCATTCAAAAGGGATAAATAGACTTTTAATAAAAAGTAAAAGAATTAAAAAGAATAAAATAATATCTACGTAATAGCTTCAGAAGTAGGGGCTTTAACTCATGACACTAAGTCTCAGTACTACTTCTGAAGCTTATATGTAGAAATTATTTTATTATTGGAACGAAGTTCCTTATCGGACGGTACGGATTTGGCGAATAGGGAGTAGGCGCCAAAAAGTGTAAGATTTTTCCGTCACGACCCCCTCTGACGTAGTGTAGACGGCCTTGGCGGCTATAAGGAAGATAGATGAAATAATATCCATCTCCCTCGCACTGTTTCTTCTCTTGCCATGAAAGAAATATTATTTTATTTTAAATGACGCTTCATTTTAATAGACGCTAGTAATTCATTTATTTGTATTTTTAATCAATAATATATTACGTTTAACGTTTACGTTTTATAAGAAACTTCGTTCCAACCGAGTGTTCCACGACACTCACGCATGTGCTTTTTTTAGATCTTTTACTTTTTATTAAAGGATGTCGTAAAAGATATCTATAGGAAATATTTTCGATAAATGGCCGTATGTAACCTTCTCTGCAATATCAGAGGTAAAATACGAAAAATAATGGTCTTCATATTTTACGGGTGCATCAGAATGTACAAGACATCAAATAATTACTATAGCTTCCTATATCAATATTCTCATATATTCATATCTCTCATGAAGCACATGTTAAGTTTAATTGCTATTTGAATACCTAAAAACTGTAATATTAAGATATACAAACAAGACAGAGAACATAAAATTTTACTATAGATACTTAAGTGTACAAACCGTTATCGTAAGTTATTTTTCTTTTTTGCCGATCCAACCAAAGTCTGCAAATGCAATCACAATTCCAAACAGTGGATATATCGCTTCAAAACACCACTGAAATCATCGATTGTATGGTCTAATCGTCGATTTTTATCAACCAGGGCCTCGGGCGTGATAGATTATCCTTTAGCTTCCTTTTTCGTTTTAGAGAGCGTCGACCGTCGGGTACAAGGGAGCTGGGGGTGCGCCGTGCTGCAGGGTTGAGAGGGCGGGAAGGGAGCGACACGAACCACTGCACTGAACCAACGTCATTGCCCTGTCAACTGAACAATACTAAGCAGGCGACGTTACGTTACCAACCGATACAGAATAGATGCCAAATAAAGGAGTGCTTCGTCGCGTCGCCTGAAAATTTGTTAAGCCTTCGTTTATATCAGAAGCATAAACGCAATTTGGGTACAAAATGATAATAATCTTTCGTTACATTTTCATTAGTAAATTTGATACAAAACATATTAAAATTTAATGTAAAACAATAAAAAAGCTTTTATATCTATAATTCGTTCGTTCGTGTATTATAAACGTACTTTGTTTTAAATCAAAATCAGTGTGAATAACATACAAAAAAAAACGATTTAAGATAACATACCTGTATTCTTTTTAAGAAATTTCAGAAGTACTAAAGTATCTACGACATAAAACATACAAAAGACAAAATTTTCGCGAATCTTTAATTAGTTACTTTGCCTATAATGATGGAACAATAATTATAATATCGCTTTATTTAAAAAAAAAAGTAGTACTACACTGTTAAGCTATGGCAGTGACGCAGGCACTGACCCCTTTTATTTAAATAAGTATACAAACCACAATCCGCCACGTAGCGTCATTGTAGATTACAGATTATCTTAAAGGTCACCATAAGCCTATGATCATGACATTTTCCCTTACAGATCATACGGTTGCGTTGTAGGTACCTCAGTGAAATTGAAGTAACGCAGTAAACGCATTATTTATCAATAGTTAGAATATAAAGAACAGCTACCGAGTAATAATTAGAAATAATAGTTAATGGTTATTCTTACAATCAAAGGTTGGGGCCAAATCTTTTATGTATTATTTACACTTGTGCTTGGAAGTCACGATCTTCGATATCTCGTAGCTAATTTTACATTAAAGTAGTCGCGAGGACGCAAAAAACGATAATGCTAATCGTGAAACAATAAAGCACTTAGTGATGAGCAATTAATTAAAGCTTTATGATAATGTGGTTAACACGTAATGGCTGCAGGGTGCAATGAGGCGGCGCGAGGCGAGCACTAGTAATAATGTCTAGACTGCATGCGTCACCCTCGCGTTCTCACGCAACTCGCTTTGAAAACAACCGCACTTTATTTATTCGCTACCTCAAAATTTACATAAAATAACTTTATTGAAGTATGGGGTACTTACCTGAAATATCTAAAATACACTACTGTTTCGTATAATATATTTAATCATCATCATCATCATTACAGCCCTTCACAAGTCCACTGCTGAACATAGGCCTCCCCCAAAGAATGCCACAAAACACGGTCCTGAGCCACCTGCATCCATCGACTTCCTGCATGTCTTACCAGGTCGTCACTCCATCTCGTGGGGGGACGCCCTACACTTCGCCTACCGGTACGAGGCTGCCACTCGAGAACCTTTCTTCCCCATCGGTTGTCGGTTCTTCGAGCTATATGGCCGGCCCACTGCCACTTCAGCTTACTAATCCGTTGGGCTATGTCGGTCACTCTGGTTCTACTGCGGATATCCTCATTCCTAAGTTTATCACGCAGAGAAACTCCGAGCATAGCCCTAATATATTTAATAATACATGTAATTCAAAACTATACATCTCTAGTGTTACATTTATATAATGTAGTAGCGATCCACCCCGACTTTGCACGGGTGATTTCTTGATCTCGACAACTGCTCCACCTACCGGGTCCAATTGTGGATCTAAATCATATACAAAAAAATATCTGCCTCGGTAGAGCCAGTTTCGAGTTTTAGCGTGTACTGTATACTGTCAAATATATGACGTAATATACATAGATACATTTTATATATATTATATACTTCATTTAAGTTTCTTTTCTTATAATATAAAGATTCGTAAACATGATTTATTTGTGTTATAAACTTGCTTATCCTAGGCGAAATTTTCTAATTATATTAAAATCTTTATTAACCTTTTATTATATCACAGAAATGTTAATTAAGTATTAATTTCAATGTAAAAATTATATTTTCTTAAACAATTTTTATTTTAACAAATGAGTTAAATGCTGCATTTTATGAAATACATAAAACTATCACGTTTACAATATATGTCTCTCATCCGTTATTGCCACGAAAACTGGAGACAAAACCTTGTGCGTCATAACAAATTTCTAGAGCTCGAGCTTACTTCGTACAAACCCAGGAGACCAATGGCAGGGGGGTGGAAACACGCCCGCACCACCCCCTATTTCCCACGCAACGACCTTTGTGCCTCAGCGATGCACTTTGACAGACTTTACTAATTCAATAGATGGACGCTGTGTGGCTTGAGTATTTCCTTTGTGTTAGAATATATTTTAATTACGTTTAATATATCTACAGTGCACGCGACAAAATTAATTTTCTGAAAATTCTTCGAGAAAAGTTATCACAGTTACTCTGTACAATATATTTTGTGTACTTATATTAGGCTTCAAAAGTAAAACAAATATTTAATTACATTTCTTTAGTATATATATATATAAATTTATTCATTAATTACTTAAGATTTTACATTTTAATATTTTAAACTCTATTCTATTTGGACTATTTATCATTCATATTATCACTCATACGTGGTAGAGCCACGCTGCAGCTATATTAGTAGTATAGTTGTAGCACGAATGGGTCGGCTGGACCGGGGAAGGACCGCGCTCTCACAGAATACCAGCGTAATATAGCAGCTTAACACTGTTGTGTTTCGTATGGTGAGTGTAGAGAACCGGAGACCCTTTTTACTAGAAATAAGGCATTCCATCTTAGTCCTCGCGGGTGACAACGCATCTGCGTTTTGATTCTTTATTGAGGATAAATGTAGATGTCTATGGGTCACAGCAACGACTTACCATCAGGTGGACTGTGTGCTCTTTTGTCACCCAATCCTGTAAAAAAATATTTATCGTGATATACAATATAATTTCGATACTGTATTCTTTTTTTAAGTAAGAAACATTAAGTTATCGTTATTTTATTTTTAACTATAATAAATAATGTCTTGTAATATTACTTCAAGAAACAAAAGCCGTTTCCGAGAAACCAATCTCTCGCTTAAAGTATTAAGATATTCTACGCGCTATAAAAGAATTTCACGACGTAGTATTCTCCATTTTCAAAAATTTTACATCGTAGTTAGACAACGCCGTTGCAGTCTCAGGTTTGTGATAACAGAAACCCTAAAATGAAGGCTTGAATAAGGTAACGACGTGGGGGCGAACGTGGCAGTGGGCCGTGGCGGGGGGATTACTTGTTTTGGTCTGTTTGGCCCTAGAGCGGCTCCACAAAGACGACGGGCGATCCGCACACTAATTCAACGAAGATCGATAGTGCACCCAGCCGAAGCGCCCTTTTATGCCCACGTTATAATGAAGCTATAATTAAATTGCGTTGCTGGTCAAATTTGAAATTTCAATTATGAAAGAGTTAAAAATCGATATCTACCTATTATATCATTCATTTAGAAATGTCACACGTTCATTATTTAAAACTTGATTTAAAAAGTAAAGGAAAATAGGATGTATTGGAAATCGGGTGACCACCAAGAAACTACTCTTTATTAGTTTGTGAAAGTCCAGCCATCAGTTGCTACAAATGCGTGGTATTTTTATAGTATATTAAAACATTGTATAGTAGTAGGTATTTTTATAGTTACATTAGAGCCGTGGTAGCTCAGATGGTTAACGCACGCTGTAAGTTTCACAGTACGCGAGTAATCCGAGTTCGATCCCCGCCTGCACCAATGAAATTGTTAATTGCTATCTGATTTACCATGTGCTCAACGGTGAAGGAAAACATTGTGAGGAAACCTGCATATCCGAGAAATAAGAAAAAAATAATATTTCGGAGACATGTGAAGTTCGCCAACATGCATCGGCAGCGCGGCGGACATTTACTTGTCCTAAAACCCTCTCAGAAATGAGAGGAGGCCTGTGCCCAGCAGTGGGACATATTTTTTTATAGAATAAGGGTGACAAACGAGCACGCAGTCCACCTGATGGTAAGTGGTTGCTGTGGCCCATAGACATCTACATCTATCTTCGTTTGCGAATTAAAATGCAGATACGTTGTCAGCCGTGAGGACTAAGATAGAATGCCTCTTTTCCAGTAATATGGGTCTCCGGTTCTCTACACTCGCCATACGAAACAAATGTATATAGGCTGTAACTATACTTGATGTACTTGAGTTTAATTGCGTAAATAAGTTCTTGTAAAAAATGAAGGATGGACCAAATTTATGTTGTCCTATTATAATATAATAGGATAAAAGCTTTAAGTAAGATTAAATATAGGTCGAAATATTTTAGAAGAATAACAGAGATAAAGATTACGAATAAATATTTTGACTGTGTCTAGTGGTCATGAGGTCCCGGGTTCGAATCCCGGGTCGGGCACGTATAAATGTTGGTGCCTGATCTCTCTCCGGTCGTGTTGGGTTATCTCCCATCGGACTGTGAAAGTGAGAGAATAGAGATTCGACTGTTCTTGCACACACCAGCACTATAATCCTATCCTGCACAGATGGCTAGTCTCAGCTGAGGCTGGATGCCGTGATCGAAATTCGGTCTGAAGAACATTATTTACTATGTTCTAGTATAAAGAATATCTCCCCATTTCGTAAAAGCCGATGGAGCCGAGGATATATTAGGCTGTAACTTTTCTAATTTTTCTTTCGTATACATGTGGTGTAAGTGGGATGTAACAACTTTGTCTCCAAATGCCAAACTCACCTGAACGTGGTGCACCCTGCCCAATAACGAACTATTAATGACAGTTATTCGAAAACCCCAAATCATACATATTATTTATGTTGATCATCATCACCTATGCTTTGGTATCGGTGCTGCGCTCACCGATTCGTGTGGGTTGGTTCAAGTTATATAAGCCAGTCGGCGCATTCTCGAAACGATCAGCAGTTAATTAAATAAAACTGTTAAAGAAGAAGATAGGTACTTAAAAATACCTTTATAGACTTCATTAATGTCATAAAATAGAATTGACGATTCCCCGTCGTAGTAAACGTTGGACGTTTGTGTCAATAACTTTGCTAATTCTCATCCCTCTCTATTACTGTATCCGAAATCTCCTACGATCGTATTGATTAGTGACTGCAACGGATACATGAAAATGTAGATTCAGACGATTGAATGTTGCAGATTGTTGAATACAAAAACAGACATTCTACCCAGATGAAGCCTTCTATAAGGTTCTAAAACAAATACTAAATGATTTTCACTTAGGAATATTTACAAGTTGTATACCATTTTATAGTTAGAAAATTATATAAAACTAAATACATCTTAGGTAACAACACAAAACACATTGCTGACTGCACTGTGTTTTGTGTTACAATCAAAATATCAAATTTCTATCTATTACTGCTTGCATAATTATATATATATATATATATTATGCTTAAAATATCGTAGAAAGTTCTTTCGAGAAACTTCGCAGCGATCTACAAAGGTTACGCTGCTGGGACGAGCACCTATATACTTAGTTATATTCAATACGAGTCACTGACATAGTGTCAGCAGTGCTAATTAGTTTTCAGATAAAATCACCTTTTATCTAAAGTATTTGTTTGTTTTTCAACCTAAATGTGTAGGTATGTATTGTAATTCCATGTTCCAATACGAAAACTTGCTAAATATGAATAAAATTTATTTAGCTTTTAAAATAACATTAACTTTAAATCCATACCAATTTCATTTATAAAATCATGTAAATAATTTAAAATGAAATAAAAGAAAATCCTATACATTAGTAAACTAATCCGAAACCAATATTGGTGGTGCATCATCGTTCCGAAATTGGAATCCACAACAAAGGGACGTCAAAGAAACTAGCAAGTGCACGCGTGCTCGCCGGCATAAAGAGCGACGGTGCGCGGCTTAGGAGCCTCGTGCGTCCATTACTCCCACCCAAAAGGGGGGGCCGATGCCGAAAGTACGGGGTGGCGGCCACCCCCTCACACCCAAAGATGCATCGAGTTCTGGACGAAACCGCACTGCCGCTTGCACAAAATGGTAATGAGTTTGAACACTTATTTATTCGGCTGATAGTTATTGATTACTTTTGCATATCTTCATTTATTTATGGCTTTTAACATTTAGTTTTTAATTTAATATACCTATTAAAGCAGAAATAAATAGCTTACATATCAACTTAGCTACAAGCTATACCGCTGGGTTTAGAAAGATTAAATTTTGCACAAATGTTCTTCATAGAATCATTAATTTTAAAAAGTACATAGTATGTATGTAGTCAAACACTAAGCAGGTGTTTTTAGAAATAAATAGTTAAAAACGGGTATCATGGTTAGTTTGCAAAAAATAACAATTGCTTTAAATAGACTGTAACTGTGTCAATTGAAATATTCTTTAAAAGTTGTCACAATAAACATTATTGTCGTCACAACAGAAATTGTATTAGAATATGGTGTAATAACGTCATATTTTTTTTATAATCTCATTATCACATTTAATATGTATTTTTGTTGGTGTCATAAGCAGCGACAAAGGGAAACTAAATCAGGCAATAAACAGCAGCATCTTTCTGATGAAAGGAATTAGTGAGTTGAAAAACTGCGGTTGCCATCCCGATAGACAAGCCTGGCATTTATGGCAAATCACACCCATATAAGGCAATCTATGCGGAAGGCCTATGAATAGTAGTAAACATTGATAGGCTGTTAAGCTGTTATGATGATGATTGTATAGTTAAAAATACATTCATAAAATATGGTAATGGCTCAGTCAAAGAACAATTCTTGTACCAAAAAAAATTGCAAAGTTAACAAGATTTTGAAAGAGTATTTATCAGTAGGTATATAGGGTCATGAATACAGGATAAAGCAATACACTACATTTTTTTATAGAAGAGAGAGCAAACAAGTATGCGGCTCACCTATTGGTACGTAACTAGCGCCGGTCATGAGCAATTGCAACACCAGGGGTATTTCAGGTGCGTTGCCGGCTTTTTAGAATGGAGTAAGCTCTTTTCTTAAAGGTCCCTAAGTGGTATCGGTCTGGAAAAATCACCGGTTGTATACGATTCCACAGAGAGTTCGTACGAGAAGGATAACTCCTAGCAAAACGCACAGTGGTGGACCGCCAAGCGTCCAGATGGAGTGGATGGTATCGTGAGTATTGTCGCGATGTGCGTTCATGTAATTATATTATTACATATCTTTAGAGTTTCTGAATTCTAGAGTTGTCAGGTCTTGTGCACTTACATATACTTCAATTGATATATAATAGTGATGCAACGGAAGTTTTTTTTGGTTTTTTTTTTTTAAATAACAGTAATGTCATTAAACATTACTAATATTCCCTTTAACCACTTCTGGTAAGCTTAAAATGCTTGTGTTAGAAGTGGTTCACGACAGTAGTCGAATGGCGGATGCGAACCCACGACCTTTCGAGTTCGCGGTCCGCGCCCTGCCATTAGGCTACTGACGCTTCAAGTGTCATAACAGAATCAGAAAAGGAAACAGAAGTCAAAAGTATATTTTAGAGAAAATGGAAACGGATGCGGAAGCGAAAGTGTAAATACTATTAAAAAGTACATTTTTTACAAATATAATTTTTTATTAAATTAATATTCAAAATTAAGTAGCGGTAAGTTAGCAATTCGAGTATTCTTCATATGTAAGACCAACAAAATATTACGATGTTTGTGTCATTTCCATTTCAATTCCACCACATAAGTACTTCTGAAGGTGTGAATTTGTCTCCAAAATTAGATTGTCATTCTCGTTATTTGTAGTCGAGTCTCGCTTGTCTTAATTCATATTCATAACATGGATTCCAACATTTGTAAGATGAATTCATCATTGATGATGACGTAGGTTGGACTTCATTCTCAATTTAAGCACGCAACTTATTGAGGGAAGGTCGAAGGCCGAATGCCGTCATCAAAGTTCATCAGTTGCGGAATCAGTAGCAAAAGTCATAAGATTATGATGAGACAAAACGAGGATCGGTGACACACAAGTTTTTTTTTAATAGGAGTGGGGGCAAACGAGCATGCGGCTCACCTGATGATAAGTGACTACCGCCACCCATGAACAACTGCAACACCAGGGGAATTGCAGGTGGGTTGCCAATAGAAGATAATTGATACCCGATAACCCAAAACCCTAATCCTGGATGCTGCAGAAGCTCTCAGTTAATGATATTAGTTCAAAAGAATTCCTAATGAAAGTAATTAGTATAATCATATTTAAAAGACCTAATTTTATAAGACTTAAAGATACAATTTAACTCCTAAAAGTAAAGGCAAAGAACTTATATGTAACTTTATAATATAATATGAAGTATATTGAACCCAACTTGATGTAGAAGTCTACGTTCAATAATATGCCTCCCCCGTCCTCCCATTTGTCATTGTTGCGTTTCATTTTACGATAGAAACGCTTCAATGCTAATATTCTGAAAGAAATGGAAAGGGCCAAAATGTTATAATCATATGCATCCCAAAAGTCTGTTTTCCATTAAAACCACAAAATAAAATAATAGTACAAGTTGAAACTCAGTTTTGCTGCTAATATCAACGAAACTCAAAATCTCAGTAATGCTTGTATTTTCAACTTGTATGAAAACCTTCATGTTTTGGCGCCAGATGAAAACACATGCAACATCATCTATCTAAAAGAGTGTTTGATCTGATTTAATGAAAGAGAAATTGTATAAAAGCTAGTGCTACTGATCTCTGATATTGGGACATTTATTGTTCTTCACTTTTGATTAAACTTAGAGCGTAGAGATTAAATCGGATTATTCAAGTCAACAAATTGTGTTCATGTATATAATACCGGTGATTCACTTTACACGAGCAGACGAACACCAAGGATGTATTATTTTCGATGTAAGCACATACTTGTATGTTACAGTCACGACATGCTTCTGCACCGATAAATCGCATTAAGGTCCACGTGCGGAGAATACATTTTTAATCTTGTTTCCTTTATATTATCCGCTTCAGAAAGCTTCAATGTGCTTTAAACGTATTAACAAAGAAAACAATCGGAAAAAATGTCTGCATTCGTAGTTTAATACTTTAATTGATACTGACGTTAATCTCTAAGTTTCAATGAGTAATATTTAAGTACGTGAGAATCCTTTAAAATGTAGAGAAGTGCAATAAGAACGAAATCTCTTTGTAGATGTATATAAAAAGAAATCAACACGACAGTAAGGTGGCGCGTAGGATAAAAGGAAAGAGGTAACATGATGTTACAAAAACAAACAGAGCGTTTCGCGGAAAACGTTAATAACGCTCACGTTGGCATCCATAGCTCTTTTCATTCGGTATGAGCCGTGCAGGCTGTGTCAAAGCACGTAATTAGTATTTAGGAAGGTGGTAAGAAAGGCGAGGTCGTGGGCCAGACGTCGGGTATCGATCCAGCGACCTGCCCCACGCTCTGCCACCCCAAGGGTGGGAAGTAGGGGGCCACGCACATCAAGCCACCAATTGACACACTTAAGGTAATACTTTGCACTTACGATGTCGCCGTTGCTCTTGCCCAATAAAGTTTTTGTTGCGCAAAAGCTTAAAAACAAACAAGCGACGCCATGTTTTTATAAATTTAAACATGTTATTTAACTTTTATATTATTTATACTTTTAGATTATCATTTATAGTACGTAAAAAGTTGCGCTTAGTTACTTTCATACCACTGTTACTTTCGTTAAGTAATTCCCGACAAAAATAATCGCTAATTTTAAATGGACTAACTTTTGTATGGCAGGTATAAAGCTGGCAGAAAAAGCTGAAAGTTACAGAAAGCTCGACCCAGTTGGCTTTGAGCCCGTCTGTAGGTCGTAGCAACACATGTGTGTGAGTGGCATTATTTAACCTTGAGCTTAGCAAATGTATTTTATGCTTTTATTGTTACGTAAATCAACGTATAATTTATAATTTATTTTTATAATATATTATATTGTTGAAATTATATAATATATATACAGGGTTATTTTTCAAAGAGTAGCCAAATTTTAAACGTATGTTCAAATATATAAACAATGATCTACCGTTATTGCAGTTTTTGAAAATACGAGTAAATAAAATTATACCAAATTCAACATGATTTATGGGCAACAACGTTTTTGCCTACCGATCGACCTTTTCGAATGTGCACAGTAACATCAGTTAAAATAATGCATTAACACGCATTTTTAATTAAAAAAAAATTTAATTAATTTTATCTTCGCCATTTGCCTATTATATTACTTATTCTGAACATTTGCTGCAATTTTTTTTAAATACTAGTAATGCTGTTCAACATTACTAATATTCCCTTTAACTACTTCTGGTAAGCTTAAAATGCTTGTTTCGCGGTCCACGCTCTGCCATTACGCTACTGACGCTTAGTCATTATTGTCCACATACTCGTATTGTACATAATTTGTCCGGTTATTGCGAAATAACCCTGTATATATATATTTAATAAGTCCCACAGCTGGGCACAGGCCTCATTTTTCATTTCAGTTATCAAATCCGTACAGCCTTAATGCGAGTTTACTTTACAATAGGAGAGATGGATGTGATTTTAACTTTCACACTCGCTGGTTTAATTTTGATTATGATAGCATGCTCTCCAAAACTAAATTCCACGTTCTTTATAAAGGCAATTTCCGGCAAAGAAATTATGGGTGAAAATGAGCAGAGCACGCAGATTGTCCGGAGCGACGTCGCGTCGGCGGTGCAGTTCGGGGGGCTTCGGTGCGGGTTAGACACTGGAAAGGAGGCGGGGTGGTGTAAAATCACCCACAATCATTTATACCCAAACTACGTACCTACCTACAAAATTAGAACTTGTCACTAAAACTATTATGGCTTTATATAACTTATATCTTCCAAAGTTTTAATTGTATATAATAATTATTAAAGCCAATATTATATTCACTATTTTTTAGATTTCTAAAAACAATTAACTCGTCAGTAAATAGATTTAAACATCATCTTCATTTCTCTAATACGTGTAGCTATATAACAGATTGTAAATTAAATATATAATTTATTGGGCAATCATTTCTTGCTATTTTTTTTACAACAGCAAAAATAAACCACACTACATAACGCACAGGAATCAAATGTTCTTATATATAAATTTTTATACTATATTTGGCTAATCTTAAATATAAACACTTATAATTTATAAGGAAGTACGTAATTTGGAAGAGTCAGCAGAAACTAGCTCAATTGAAGCTGCGACACGAGGCCACGTGGTGAGATGCTACGTCGTAGCTATTTGTGTCAGGAGCTTGCATCCGTGACCCACTTTACAAACACCCCTTCTTCCCGGGCCCCGTCGACACTGCCGTATATTTTGGTCTAGGTTGTGTCAAGTCTTGTTATATAGCCAATAGTGTTTTATTTATGTATTTTTCTGATGTATTTAAACTTTTCTATAGTTTCATATTAAACAACCAATGTTCGTTTTCTTCGACATTCAAAAATTTAGTTTTTTAAAACGAAAAAAACGGTAAAAAAAATAATTTCATAATATTCTGAAGTCGGGGCTTTAATTTTTCTATAATGTCTTAGCACCGACTTCTTTTTTAGCTTTTAGTAAATGGGCTAAAAATCGAACCTATAGTAATGACTAATTTTCTTAGTATATTGTACTTAGCTATATTTTCTTATATTTTTACTAGGGATTCATCGGATGAAGATACCGATCCCGATATCGGCGATACTCAAAGTTCCCCGATATATCGGCATCGGCGATATTTTTGTGGCCGATTCAAGGATACTTTTCAAATTTCGCGCTTTAAAAATGTAATTTAAACGCACGTGTTGTCTCGTCTATTTTGTTGCAAACGAGGCATGAACTAATTATGCTCGGGGAAACCCCGCGCTTGCTTTATTCAGTGTCTTGTTTAGCCACAGTGCTTGATCCTAATTACAAAGTACGAATATTTCAATCAAAGTCTATCACTATGGCAAAAAAAGTCTTGTTCAGTTACTTGATCTTAATGTAGCACTGCATTCCAAAACTATTTCAGACAAGGTCACACTTACATCTAGTACTGTAACTGTAAGTTCTGAGACGCCTACGAGTGGCAGGCTTTGGGGTGTTTGTGTAAATATTATTAGAGAGTCCTAAGAAGATGCACCCCCGTCTACTCTGAGCTGTAATTCTCTCAAAGAAGAAGTCGAAAGATACCTAAGGTCTCCTAATATATCGAGATGCCAATAAAAAAAAATACATCTTATAGCCAAACTTGAAAATAATGGCGCAAAAGTACTTTAGTTTCCAAATGAGTTCTGTCGCAACTGAGAGACTATTTTCCACCGCAGGTTTTATTTAAACAGATTTGCGAAATCACCTTTCACCGCAAAACTTAAGAATACTTTAACTATTAAATAATCTCAACCTGTCTATAGTTTTAAACGGTTTTATGTAGTTTGTACTTTTATTTGTTATTTTTATATTAATTAAAAAATAACCTGACTTGTGTTCTATTCATTTTACCTTCATTTTTTAATTGAATAAGCGTATCGGTATCGCCGATATTTTTCGGTATCGGTATCGTGTCGGCAAAAAGGCGTATCGAGGGATTCATAATTATTACAATTTTAAATTTTTTGGGAAAAGGAAAAGTTAATTTAAATGTTTTAGCAGAATGAATAGGTACTTCTACACTTAGAGGTACAAACTAATAACTTAACAATAGACTAACATTTGTTCCATGCCGGAGAGTGATAAAACTGATCGATGACTGACTGACTGACTGATAAATTTTATTTCAGCCGTATCATCAATTACTTGATAATTACGCGTTACAAGGGCCGTATAGTGTAGTATAGTATAGTAGTATAGTAACAGCTTCGCATCTCATGTCTTCCATTATTCTCACACTACCTATATATATATATATATATATATATATATATATATATATATATATAGAATAGAATAGAATAGAATAGAATATATTTTTATTCAATATACATTACATGTGTAATTCTTATTGAAAGTCATTTTTTACTTTACCACTGGTTCGAAAAAAACCTCTGTCCTGGGAAGAACCAGCAAGAAACCCAGCGGGACTTTTTTTTTTAAATAAATTTTACAATATAAATGATTAGGAACTATTTACAAAATTTATTTTAGAAACTGCTTGGAAGCGATCACCTCATTCCCAGGGGTTATTATCAACCATTATATATATATTTCATCCACCAACGAACATTTCGCTTCGATCTCTTGTGAATAATATGATAAATAATTACAAAAGCAGCCGCTGCCCTTCGCCGACGTACAACGTCCATGGTTGTCGCGGCACAAAATGAACGTTCGTTGGCGGATCGGATGCCACGCGCGACATTCTGCCTCGCTGTAGTTAAGTTGTGCGCTAAAATTGTCTCGCGAATCAAAACACAGGTTTGCCGCGGGCGAACAATGCTCGCTCGGCAGCCGCGCGAAGTCGATACGCAGCTTAAGACAACGGAGGGAAACAAATTAGGAGATTGGCAGCAGCGTCTTCCTAATGACGACTAAAAATAAAAATAAACTGCGGTTGCCAACCCGCTTGCCAAGTGTGGCAACTATGGTAAATATCCCCCCTATGGGGCAATCTATGGGGGAGGCCTATGTTCAACAGTGGACTTTAATAGGCTATAACGGTAACGGTACCTATTACAAAAATAATGAATAAAAAATAGGTGATTTTGCACCAATATTACATCATATTTTATATCTTCTTATGAAATAACTGTTAGCGACAGCAGAAAATTTAACATAATTTAAATGTCTTGACGGCTCTTAATACAGCTGTATCAAAAGGACTAAGTTTCGGTCAGCCCAAACGTTTAATGTTATACATCATCATCAGCCTGTGGATGTCCACTGCCAGACACAGGCCTCTCCCAAGGAGCGCCACCTAATCCGAACGCCGACTACACGCATCCAGTTTCTACCAGCTACCTTGCCCTGATTGTCACTCAGGCGTCACCACTCCATAATAGGTCTACTTCACCGGTTAATATTATACGCGTCATTGTGATTCGACTAAGAAGCATTAGTTAGATTTAGCTTTCGCCAGGCATTTAGCTGAATGCCGGCATTTAACTAACTGCCTAGCCGTTTTACCTATCCAGGTTTCTTATAAGATGTACATGATGACAAACAATCCACTATTTGACACGGGCCTTTTTTTAAATACATTCCCCCCCCCCCATACACACACAGACACACACCAGTATTTTCTCTGCTGCTTAGCGACAGAAATAAGATTGTAGGAGATCCGACTGTAGTACCAGCTCAGTTATAGCCCTTGGTGGAAAAGGAGCCCATCAACCAAAAATATTCTAACACCTTCACAATTTTCTTAAAATATCACATGCTGACAGGATGGGTGGTTGAATAGATGGTTGTTGCGCATTTATTACTGTCGAAAACGGACTTTAAGGATGGCGTTATTGACTATGAGCCTGAACTAAAATATCAAAATCTAAGTTATATCATAAAAAAACGAATCAAATTGAATTAGTGATACAGAGGGGGTTTTATAATTTGTGTTTAAAAGTGTCTATTTATATTTGAACGAAGTTGTGCATGGAAAACAGTCTAAAGAAGTAAGTAAATAAGAAGAGGGAAGAAGTGAAGAAGTGCATAAGATGTGCAACTTTTCATAAAAGTTTAATTTCATTCCTCGTAAGACCAAATAGTAGATACCTATATACCCCGGGACTTCCTGAGAATATATTTATTTTTATTTATTTAAAAATCTTTATCAAAAATATAAAAATGAATCGCTGAATGTTTTGCTAAGCTCAAATCTCGAGAGCAGCTGAACCGATTTCGCTAATTCTTTTTTTATAATATTCCTTGAAGTACGAAGATGGTTCTTACGGAGAGAAAAAATTAAAAAATTGCCTGAAAAAGTCTAAAAACAACACTTTTCTATATTCCCATACAAAAGATTCGAAATAATACTTAAAAGTCAATTTGAATTTTAACTTTACATTACGCAGTAAGCAGGAGTGTTATCAAGCCTGGGCTGCGGCTTCGGCGACTCGGGATGTAAACACCAGCACACTTAAAAAGAAGTATAACTTTGCCTCCAGCTCCTTCAAAAGAGTTATTGCCAAGGCAAAGTCAGAGCACATAGGCAGAATTGGCGAGAAACTAGTTCGCCTTCCTTCGGGAACCCGTGCATTCTGGTCTCTCGCCAAGGCTGTCCAAGGGAATTTCTGTAAGCCATCACTACCATCTCTGCACAGGGAGGACGACTCACTGGCCCAAGACGCAAAAGACAAAGCTGACCCTTTAGGCTCCCTTTTTGCGTCCAACTCGACTCTTGATGACGGGAGGAAAACACCGCCGACCATCCAGCGGTGTGAGTGCTCCATGCCGGATGTGCTGTTCTCACAGCGCTCGGTTCGCAAAGCACTTCTCTCCCTTGACATCCAGAAGTCGAGTGGGCCCGACGGTATCCCCCCAATTGTGCTGAGGACGTGTGCTCCGGAGTTGGCACCGGTCCTAGCGCGACTTTTCCGATACTCCTACTCCCAAGGCGTAGTCCCGAATTCATGGAAGACAGCTTTTGTCCACCCGATCCCTAAAACAGGCGACCGCTCAGACCTGTCCAACTATAGGCCTATCGCGATCACCTCCTTGTTCTCCAAAATAATGGAATCCATTATTAACTACCAGCTCATCCGGTACCTTGAGGATCATCAGCTGATTAGTGACCGCCAATACGGTTTTCGTCGGGGTCGATCAGCTGGTGATCTTCTGGTCTACCTGACCCATAGATGGGCGGAGGCAGTAGAGTCCAAGAGGGAGGCGTTGGCCGTTAGTCTGGACATTGCGAAGGCCTTCGATCGGGTTTGGCACAAAGCGCTTCTTTCGAAGCTCCCTTCCTATGGGCTTCCCGAGAAATTGTGCAATTGGATCACCAGCTTCCTTGCAGATCGGAGCATCAAGGTCGTTGTAGACGGTGCATGTTCTGACTACAAGCCTATTAACGCTGGTGTTCCACAAGGCTGTGTGCTATAACCAACGCTGTTTCTTCTGCATATCAATGATATGTTGCTAACTGGTAACATTCATTGCTATGCGGATGACAGCACTGGTGATGCTCTATACACCGGCCGTGCCAATATTTCTCGGGAAAACGTCACCGAGTACCGGAACAAACTTGTGTCTGAAGTCGAGTCTTTGCTGGAAAAAGTCTCGGATTGGGGGCGACTAAATCTAGTCCAGTTTAATCCTCAGAAGACACAAGTTTGCGCGTTTACCGCTAAAAAGAACCCCTTTGTCGTATCTCCTCAGTTTCAAGGCACTCCCCTTCTTGCCTCAGCCAGTATCGGTATCCTCGGAGTCGACATATCGAGTGACGTGCAGTTTCGTGGTCACTTGGAAGAGAAGGCCAAATTGGCCTCTAAAAAGCTTGGCGTGCTCAGCAGAGCGGGACAGTATTTCATGCCGGCACACCGCCTGCAACTTTACAAGGCGCAGGTTCGACCTCACATGGAATACTGTTCCCATCTCTGGGCAGGGGCTCCCCAGTGCCAGCTCCTTCCACTTGACCGCATCCAGCGCAGAGCGGCTCGAATCGTCGACGACCGAGCCCTTTTCGATCGGCTCGATACATTGGCACTGCGAAGAGATGTTGCATCCCTTTGCATTTTCTTTCGCATCTACCATGGAGAGTGCTCTGAGGAATTGTTCGGATTAATCCCAGCCGCCAAATTTCACGAACGCACATCGCGGCAGAACTCCCGATACCATCCACACTATCTGGATGATTGGCGGTCCACCACTGTGCGATTTAGAAGATGTTTTCTTCCTCGCACGACTTCCTTGTGGAATCGATTACCATCAGCGATTTTTCCGGACCGATACGACTTAGGGACCTTCAAGAAAAGAGCGTACTCCTTTTTAAAAGGCCGGCAACGCATCTGCAATTCCCTCCCTGGTGTTGCAGTTGTTCATGGGCGGCGGTAGTCACTTACCATCAGGTGAGCCGCATGCTCGTTTGCCCCCTCTCCTATAAAAAGAAAAAAAACTATACCATAAAGTTTAAGTGTTAGTGGAGGGGTTCTGGGAAGGCAAAACAATTGAGTGACGTTATCGTATAAATATTAATGCCAATATTTGTCAATAGTGTTTTATAATTTTTATTTTTTGACATAATGTAATTGTCGACTTATCTACTTTCTATTTTCTTTTTTTATCTTACTAGCTGACTCGGTGTCCCGAATAGCAGAATAAGTATTAAAAAAAATTAAAAAATTAAAGAACCGACTGTTAGGCGGTACGAAGTTCGCCGGTTCAGCTAGTTGTATATAAAGTGGCGGACTATTGCCTTTAGGCATTCTCTACCAGTCAAACACGAGCTAAGCAGAAGAACATAAGCAGGTGTCATTAAAGCATGAAAATATGTATACGTGAATATAAATATAAAAGCGTACATAGATACCATACGTAAATATACTTATAAATATACATATATAACTACAAATTATCTAAATAATATACTGTACTCTAAACCTGATACATAGCGTACGCAATATTTAAATAATACATAATACACAGTGGCGGCGACTAGCGAGTCTAACGGATTTTTATATACCTATAGATAATAATATAGTTTCTTTGCAAAATAAGTAGTATGGCCACCAGAGGAGCGCCGATAAGGTGCTAGCCTAGGGCTCTGTTGACATTTAATCCGCCTCTGATAATTCACACATTAGCATACTTACATACGAACTTATACAAAATCTATGAAAGGGTAATATATGAATATAACATAGCTGTCAATTCAAACCACTTAGGTAGGAGCAAAACAGATATTTTATTGAAATAATATTTATTTACAAAAGAACTATGAACGAAAAAGTATTAATCTGAATCTAGCATATCAATTTCGTTCATCTCTGCATCTCTAACAGCTAAGACTGGTACAAACCAGTCTCCCGATACTTCGTTTATTTTCCAACATAAATTAAATAAATTACTCCTCCTTGACCTTAGTTTTGTTTCCTAACTTCATCACGAAGCACGGCAAATATCATTCATACCTAATATTTCTATTCTATAACACCCGATCTCCCAAATTTAAGTTAAAATTACTGCAGAGTAATAATGGTGACATGGATAATGACAGTCTACGCAAGGATACATTGCTTTGGGACTGGTCAAATATTAGTGCAGATACTTTAGATAATATGGTCTCAATTTTTACTTCTGCACTTATACAAATCATTGACGGGCATGCTCCTGTGAGCACAGTTAGAATTATACTCAGCGCCTATCATATCTTACTGATGATATTAAATCTATCATTAATAGAAAAGCTGTAGCAAAAGCCAAGTATAAACGTAAGCCGAATGCGTTTAATAGGGACAAGTATATTAACATTCTAAATCACTGTAATAAGGTGTGTAGGGATACCCAACACCTTCATATTCATAAATAGGGATGTTCCGATACCATCAAAGTATCGATACCTACTCATATCAGTAGTACTCAAATCATTTTTCGATACTACTCATACAAATACTCCTAATGTATCGATACTAACTGATATCGAGACTTTTAGATTTTTTTTTAATGAAATTAACGTACCATATCGTCCCTTAGCTTCAACACCGCTCAAGTCGAAAATTGGCGGTTATCATATTTGAATGCCTTTAGATGGAGCTGCTCATTGCGCGTTTAACCATTGGCCATATGATATAGATTTCGGCCAATTAGAAGTCGTAATTCGAAAAGTAGTGACACCGCACAAGTCGTTAATCTGTCATACTTTCCTTATATAAAAGCTTTTAGAAAAATTTACTTCGCAAGTATCCGCGTTATAAAATAAAATTATGTGTCTTACCTAGTATGAAGAGCACCTCCCGCCCTCCCTCAATTGCGTGCACTATCCCCGTCACCACTAATCCCAGCACCACTACTTCCAACACCACTACACTAGGTAAGGCACACCACTGACGACAATACGACACGTGTTTCGCCTCTACACGAGGCATCCTCAGGTGATATAGACTCTACGGTGGCTAACCGCTAAGTGAGCGGCGAGCCAAAACAACTGCCTTTTATACAGACCTATGACGCAACCGCTCTCTACATAAGAAGCGAGCGACCGCGTCATGCGATAAAACATGTGACCAATCACCGCCGGACTTACGCAGCCGTTTGTAAAATTAAAACAAACCGCCGCGCAACGCCCGCCTATCCTCCAACCACGCAACCAATCGTCGATCACCGTGAGGGTTACAAACGACCATATTGCGAGGCTCTCTATTATTAGAGAGCAGGCTTAAAGATACTTAAGAGAGGTAAGTTAGTAACATTTGTTTGTTCATTCAGCAGTGCAACGGTACTATTATTACTTTTTAATATCTCTAACTGTTCCAGCACACACAGTCGCAGCCCTTTCTTACACGTATGTAAAACTTTAAAGGAGTGGTCGTTGGCTAGGTTGTGTCCAGTGTCCAAGAGATGTCTGGCAAAATGGGATTTATCGGGATTGCAATTCCTGTACGCGGCTAAATGCTCTTTATAACGTGTCTCGAAATTGCGACCAGTCTGACCCACGTAAACGGCGTGGCATTCGTCACAAACAAGTTTATAAACACCTGACTTTTGACGAATATCCAACTTATCTTTATTATTACAGATATTTCTAAGAGAATTGTTTGTTTTGAACGCCACATAAACGCCGTTTTGTCGAAGAGTATTAGCTACTTTTTCAGATATGGGGTCTAAGTAGGTCAAATATATTTAAGCCTGCTCTCTAATAATAGAGAGCCTCGCAATATGGTCGTTAGTCACCCTCACGGTGATCGGCGATTGGTTGCGTGGTTGGAGGGTAGGCGGGCTTTGCGCGGCGGTTTGTTTTAATTTTAAAAACGGCTGCGTAAGTCCGGCGGTGATTGGTCGCATGTTTTATCGCATGACGCGGTCGCTCGCTCCTTAAGTAGAGAGCGGTTGCGTCATCGGTCTGTATAAAAGGTAGTTGTTTTGGCTCGCCGCTCACTTAGCGGTTAGCCGCCGTAGTGTCTATATCACCTGAGGATGCCTCGTGTAGAGACGAAACACGTGTCGTATTGTCATCAGTGGTGTGTCTTGCCTAGTGTAGTGGTGTTGGCAGTAGTGGTGTTGGGATTAGTGGTGACGGGGATAGTGCACGCAATTGAGGGAGAGCGGGAGGTGCTCTTCATACTAGGTAAGACACATCATTTTATTTTATAACGCGGATATTTGCGAAGTAAATTTTTCTAAAAGCTTTTATATAATGGATTTCCGCAAAGTAACGCCTGATTCTATTAATTATATACTTTCCTTAGTCAAGTACTTCGCGCTCCGTGATTACTTATACATTATACAATTTAGCAACTAAGGAAGTAATGTATTATTGGCAGGGGAGTAGCGTGCCTTAGAGGGGCCCTGTATCAAAAATTGTCGGGGGGCCCAAATGAAGGGTAAATATTTTTCACAAAAGGAACAAAAACTCTCGCATTGAATTAAAATAATTATATATTGACTCTAAGTCTTTACTTACAATTAATACTCCAAGGAACTAAGCTAGCCAAACAATTCAAACCAACATTCTGTCCCATAGAAGTCCTTAGAATTTTTGCTTACATACGTTCGGGGCCTCTGTAGCCCTGGTGACCCGTATCATTGATACAGCTGATACGGCGGTAGCTACGCCCCTGGTTATTGGTTCGATGAGTCAAATAGCACGCTTGAAGCCTCTGTTTTTGCCTCATAGTAGACCATTTAGAGAAGGTTTTGAGTCAGAAATTACTGCCTATGATTTTTTTATTCCGATGGCTGTTGTGCTCAAAATCGCAATGTTATATTATGGGAAAGTTAATGCTTTATTACGTTTAGCGTCTGAAAAAATATTGTGATTACTCAAAAGTACCTGGAAAAAGGCCATACCCACATGGAATGTGATTCCGTACACAGTGCAATAGAGTGTAAAATAAAAGGTAAAGAAATTTACCTTCCACAATACATGGCTATAACTAAAACAGCTAGGAGTGATCCTATGCCTTACGAAGCTCGTTATTTGGACTATATCTTTTTTACCGACTTTTCGAAAGAATTAATTTATAAATCTATACGACCTGGTAAAAAGACAGGTGACCCAGTCGTCACAGATGTACGTATGCTAGAACACAGACCAAATGGCACAATTTGGTATATAATTGATTTTCATGACGAGCTTCATCCGTTACCACATCGTCCCACGTCAATTACCAGCTTTAAACAAATAAATCACCTGCAGAAATTGTATGCAGCTAGAATACTATATTTTATACGTGGTAGAGACATGCTGAAGCTATATTTCTGGTATAGTTGTAACACGAATGGGTCGGCTCGACCGGGGAAGGACCAACCTCTCACAGAATACCAGCCTAAAATAGCAGCTTAATGCTGCTGTGTTTCATATGGTGAGTGTAGAGAACCGGAGACCATTTTTACTGGAAATGAGCCATTCCATCTTGGTCCTCACGGGTGACAACGCATCTACATTTTGATTCGTAATCGAGGATAAATGAAGATATCCATGGACCACAGCAACCACTTACCATCAGGTGGACTTTGTGCTCGTTTGTCACCCTTATCCTTTTAAAAAAAATACCAATTACAAAGCGGAAGTATGAAGATTTGCATGATCTAAAAAGTGTATTACCATCTAGTTGCCACTCTTTTTATGATGATCTTCCGCTCAACAATCGCAAAAGACTGCAACTAACTATTAGACTAGAGATTTCGAGTATTATTTTTTATTTTTATAACTTTATTACTATTTATTACTATTTTGTTTCGTTGGAATTTATTAAAGACTGTTTTAAATATTTACCTATTAAAATGAAAAATTGCACTTATGCTCTAAAGGTTCGTGTGTCACCAAATAACTTTGAGCAATTGATGTCAACAATGTGATTCTTAAGATTTAGGTTATAGACACCTATGTTATAACGATTGTTAATTATTGTCGAAACATTTCTTAATAAAAACTTTTCTTAGTAAATCATCTATTAATACCTTATTCCCTAACATTTCCGCCAACAACACCGCCTTAATCTAATAAAATATCAGTCAACACAGCTCAAGTCATAAAATAAAAGTTAAAATAAAGTAAAATAGTCAAAATAAGTATAAATAATTATTTCTAAACCGCTAACTAGGGTATTTATTAAGTAACAACAGAAAAATTCCGCCGATTTTTTAAAATAGACAGTTTTTTTTTTGTCTCCTGTAAAGTTGGTAAAAATGAATTACGCGGTGTTGTTAGCTAAGGGACGATTATGTTTCAAACCCTGCAACGATCTATTCTGCCCTGCCACTTTAGATAACATCGCATAGTTCCAACCAATGACATAACGATCTATTATGAACCTAACCTAAGTACCAAACCTAACGAAATTAATTAGTGAAAAGTTTAAGACCCTAACTTTCGTTTGTCCCTTTATCTGCTTTTTTCTGTAATTTGCCTTTATCCACATTAATTCCATGAGTTTTGGAATGCTTGAATAATTTAGACGTATTGCCACAATATTTCACCGACTTAAAACATTGTTTACATTTTGCAGTTCTTTCGTTTGTTTTGGTAAAATATGTCCATATTAATGATTTTGGTGGTGCCATGATAACATTAGATCAATAAACTGATGACTACAATAACTTAAATTACTCGTACTACTTGCGGCGGGACTTGCGCAACTTCAATACAGCTCGTATTGAAGAAGCGATTGAGCGGAACCAGGGCTCCAGTCTTTGCCCAGAGAGCTGTCTGCCAGAAAGAGCCAACTGTCGAAGCTGAAGACCGAATGTAGCAACATCGTTTCTGGGACACCTCAATATTTTTAGTGAAATTGAAGAGGTTCTCTGGGCAACTGTACACGTCATCATTGGAGCCGCACGCAAGTGTGAGTAACGATCCAAGAGCAAGTCTTATCCTACACTATTCCAATGATATTTCGGACGTCAGTCTGAGCGAGATTAGAATGGCTCTCCAGCACCTTAAAAACGGGAAGTCCCCGGGCGAAGATGGAATTACAGCGCAGCTTCTGAAAGCGGGTTGAAAACCGGTACTTGAAGTCCTGCAAAAGCTCTTTAATTCCGTCCTCTATGGTGGCACTACTCTGGAGGCGTGGAGCAGAAGTGCGGTGGTCTTGTTCTTCAAGAAAGGCGACAACGCTCTCTTGAAAAACTACAGACCGATTTCCCTTGTGAGCAGCGTCTACGTTCTGTTTTCGAGAATCATTATGCAGACTCGACGAATTCCAGCCTCCCGAACAAGCCAGTTTCCGAAAAAGCTTTAGCACCATAGACCACATACAAACCCTTCGGCAATTTGTCCAGAAGACCGAGGAGTACAATCTACCACTTTGTCTTGTGTATGTGGACTATGAGCCTTTGATTCCGTCGAAATTTGGCCCGTGATGTAGTCCCTTCAGCGGTGCCTAGTGGACTGTCGGTATATCGAAGTGCTGAAGTGTTTCTACAGTAGGGCTACGATGGCTATCCAAGTACATAACCAGAGTACGAAACCTATCCAACTGCAGAGAGGTGTAAGAAGGTTCCGCTGCATTGGAAGAAGTTTTCAAGCTACTGGACTGCAAAGGATACGGTATTAACGTCAATGGCGAGTTCATCACTCACCTTCGATTTGCCGACGATATAGTCCTTATGGCAGAATCGCTGGAGGACCTTTGCTTAATGACCCCAATAGTGTCTCCCAACGGATAGGTCTTAAGATGAACATTGACAAAACAAAAATCATGTTTAACGTCCATGTCACACCTATGCCGGTAGTTGTTGGGAGCACTAAGCTCGAAGTTGTTGACGAATATGTTTACCTGGGACAACTTCGACCGAGGTCAATCGACGGATTCAACTCGGCTGGGCAGCGTTCGGGAGATTACGCCCCTTCATGTCGTCAGGCATAAAGCACAAATCCTCAAAACTAGATTGTACAACCAGTACGTGTTGCCAGTGATAACCTATGGATCTGAGACGTGGTCCTTCACTGCTGGCCGTATGAGGAAGCCTATGGTCGCTCAGCGAGCGATGGGGAGAGCTATGCTCGGGGTTTCTCTGCGTGATAAACTTAGAAATGAGGATATCCGCAGTGGAACCAGAGTAACCGACATAGCCCAAGGGATTAGTAAACTGAAGTGGCAATGGGTCGGCCATATAATACGAAGAAACAATTGGAAGACAGACAACCGATGGGAAAGAAAGGTTAAGCTCGAGTGGCAGCCTCGTACCGGCATGCGAAGTGTAGGGCGGCCCCCCACGAGATGGAGTGGTAAGACATGCAGGAAGTCAATGGATGCAGGTGGCTCGGGACCGTGCTTTGTGTTCTATGTGACCGAGGCCTATGGTCAGCAGTGAGCATGTGAAAGTCTGTAATGATAATGAATCTACAGTTATACTTTTCTTTTAGTTTCTTCTTGTAACTTTTTTACTGTAGGTACGTTTTTTGTACGGTAGTAATAGACACAGATGTCCGATGCCGCCAACGTGTGATTAAACTATATTGATTCGGCATACGACCTATTTGGTCTTATGCCGATTTAATATGGATAATCCGTCCCTACGTTGAATACCTGGTAAACCCTTGTACCTGTCATTGCGCTCCTAATACTTCTATCCACAATTATGAAATCTATCGTGCTTCTATGATTTCCTCTTTCCCATGTATCTACATACATGTGATATTTTTATGACGAAAGAAATAGATCTTTACATATCAAATTGCCGTTCTGCATTACTGGCCATTTCAAATCAAAATCTAAGAATTCTAATATCAAAATTAATTTTTTTCAAAATTAGTAATTTGTTTACTGATTAGCGTTAAGTTTTCATCGCATTCGAATCTATTTCGTCATCATGGATACATTACAAATTCGAGTTATTATGGAATATGAGTACGGTCGTCGCAGCAACGCGGTACAAACGGTACGCATCATCAACGACGTTTACGGAGCGAATACTATTAACGAACGCACCACCTGTTATTGGTTTGCCCGCTTCCGTTTTTTTAAAACGACCTGAAAAATGAACGCCGTGATCGTCCAAAAACTTTGGTCGACAATGACGAATTAAAGGCGATTGTGGAAGCTGATGTTACTCAATCTATGGCTGTTTTAGCAGCAGCTTTCGACGTTAGCATCAGAACAATATTGGACCATTTGCGTCATATTGGAAAGGTAAAAAAGCTTGACAAATGGGTGCGCCAAAACTCAATGATCACCAGCGTGAAGTACACGTTGAGACGTGCCATGCGCTGCTCAACAGGCACACAAACGAAGGAATTTTGAACCGCATTGTTACCTACGACGAAAAATGTTTGACAATCGCAAATGGTCAGCAAGTTGGTTGGATCCTGGTTCAGCACCTAAAAAATGCCTGAAACGAAAACATGCAGCTGGAAAAGTGATGGTCACTGTTGGGTGGTCAAGCGCCGGTGTGATTCATCACTGCTTCTTACCAAAAGGGATGAGCATTACTGCAATGTATACACAGATTGACCAAAGCTCTAAGCGTATGTCTCCAACCAGCTTTGGTCAATCGCTCGTCCCCGCTGCTCCAGCGCGACAACGCGGGACCTCATACCGCACTACAGACGGACTCAAAGTAACAAGAGCTAGGGTTGAAAGCTCTCAGTCATCCGCCGTACTCACCAGACCTTGCGTATACAGACTTCTAATTTGGCCAGAATTTGGATAACTTTTATCGAGAAAAAAATTCAATATCAAAAAAATGCCTTTGAAGAATGTGTTGCCTTACGTCCAATTGATTTCTTCAAAAAGGGCGACAATTAACTTTCGCTGCGTTGGCAAAGATGCATCGATTGCATGGGTGATTATTTAGATTAATAGAAAAAAATATATAGAAAAGAAGACGTTAACTTATTTCATTATTAAATGTTGATTTCATAGGTTAGTCAAGACCTAATATTCGTCACAAGATTTTTTCTACACATGAAATGAGAAAGCTTTCACCATTCTCATCGATATTTTCATCACCAAACGTTCCCAATATCCTTTAATAACCAGACCTCTTCACCCCAACCATCCTATTAAAATATCCTTACATTATAATATTTTAATTTCCCTAATATTTAATTCTAACAATCCTTACCATCTCCCAAAACTTCTCACGGATGTAGGTGGGCTAGACATGTCTGGGGCTGCAATCCTAGAACATACAACTTCTTTAGGCCTACTTTCATCCGTTTCCATAGCAGCCTCCGGCTTACAAATACATATTCTTTCACACCCATTCTTTCTGAAGGACGATACAGACTCCCTGGCATGCCCGCTCGGTCTCGCCTGCACCAGACCAGCAAACGTTATACATGTCATATGCAGTAACATCCTTTCCCTTCCGTTTCGTCTAATTTACACATACGAGGGCGGCACTGAAAATTTCGGGAATCAAGGAAGTGACACAACATTACTATTTAAAAATGTATTTATTGCTTTTCGAAGTATTCTCCGCGAAATTTGACACATTTTTCCATACGATGGAACCAATCATTGAAGCAACCATTACATTCGGAAGTTGGGGTCCCCAAAATGGCCGTTTTGTAGGCGTCCACAGCTTTTTCATGTGATGAAAATCTCTGTCCACGCAATTTATTCTTTATTTTAGGGAATGTATAGAAATCATTAGGGCTTAGGTCGGGGCTGTACGGCGGATGGTCTAATAATTCTATGTTTTCTTGCTCTAAAAACTCTTTTGTTCTGTGTGCGGTGTGAGAACTCGCATTGTCGTGATGGAGGATGATGCGGCGGTTGCAGTTCTCTTTACGGAGTTCAGAAACGACCTGTGGCAAACAAATGCTAGCATACCATTCTGCATTAACCGTTCTTTGTCCCTCAAGAGGAACATGGGCGGTTTTGGAGACAAACGTGGCCACCATTTTTTTTTTTGCAACACTCCGTGAACGAACAATTTTTGTTGGCTTTAACTCATTTTCGAACACCCAAACTCGTGACTTGTTTTTTGTTTCGGGTTCATACGCGTATATCCAGGATTCGTCACCTGATACGATGTTGTATACAGCATTTGAGGATCCTGCGTGGAATCTTTCGAGAGTTCTGACGCACCAAGTAACACGAGCCGCTTTTTGCTCTTCTCAGAGCGAATGCGGTGTCCATCGGGAAAACAACTTTTTTACACCTAATTGTTCATGCAAGATTATTTGTATTTGACTCGTGCCAATGTCTAAAGTTGCCTGAATTTCGCGGTATGTCACATGTCGATCTTCCTCAATCAGCTTACGCACAGCATCAACGTTTTCTTGAGTGACTGCAGTTTTTGGACGACCTTGACGGGGATCATCACTGAGCTTGACATGTCCACGTTGAAATTCAGCAAACCAGCGATAAATTGTGGTTTTGGATGGGGCTTCATCACCAAATGCAGAAATCATCCAGTCAACACACTGTTTTTGTGTTAAACCACTTCGAAAGTCATAATAAATCATCGCTCTTGAATTTTCTCGAGTCAATTCCATTTTCTCAACGACTAAATAAGTTTGTGGCAACCACCAGACACAAACAAACCAGACAAAAAACAAACAGAGACAAACCTTGTGGCAAGACCGAGAATCTTTTTTTAAATAAATAAATGGTATTCGATTTTTAAAACCAAGGACTTTTCAATTAAAAAGATTTTAATATGACAGGAACAGTGGAAATATTCTATTCCCGATACTTTTAGTGCAGCCCTCGTAACACATTTATTCCTCTTTCATACATAATTTCGCATACTTAATCCATCTTATCATTCATTGCTCCTTATACATTCAGCGTAGCCAGACGGGTTCCGCAATTCACTTCTCGCCCCTTCGGGAGACAGAACATATAATACAATGTAATATACAAAATTAGGAACCAGTTTTCAAACCCAGTTTTTTGCACTTCAGTACGGGCCGAAAAAAAACATGAATTAAATATAGAAACCGTAGAATACTTATAGCAAAGCTGTCTCAGATCCACCGACCTCACAGACCGTGCTTCAGAGTGAGCTCCTAATACGCTAAAAAGGTACACAAAGGTTTACAAGGAATTATATATTTCCAATGCCAGATATTATAATTTTAAGCTCTGGCAGAGAATAAATAATAGTACAAGAACAGAAAAATCACTTGTTGATAGCAAACTTGCGAGTTTAAACCTAGTTACAACGTAGCTAATGTTCATAATACTTTGCACACGTTGTATGCGCTCTACGTTAAATTAGCCTACCGATTGTCTCGGCGCGCGTATTAATTCAAAATGCACCTCACGTCCGCGGCGAGTCTGTATTACTTAGCCCGTTACGCGCCTTTACTGTAAGGTCGCCCCTAGTATAGTGTTAGGTCACAAGAAAACAAATTAAATCCTTTGATATTAGTTGGCAGTAGAATAAACCGAGGTTATGCAATGTATTACTAATTTACTGAAAATAAGAACATTATTGTTCAATGTATTGTGAGAGCGTGGTCCTTCCCCGGTCGAGCCGACCCATTCGTGCTACAACTATACTATTAATACAGCTACAGCATGGCTCTACCACGTATAAAAGTATTGCTAATCAAATAATGAATCTGTAACTATGGAGTCAGTAACTAGGTACCTAATTATCAAAAAATAAGACCTAGACCCAGAAATCAATATCGAATTTAACTGTTACTGAAGTACTTAAATTCAGGGGCGAAAACTCGGCGGGCAGGTATCCTAATGCTCTATTCGAGGACCTCGCGGTCATCATTAAAATGTCGTTACGCGATCGGCATCATTATGGCACAAAATAAAGAAGATTAGGCAAATTTTATTTCTTAATGGCTGTATTGTTTCTAAGTAAGAGATGAATTATTTCGAAAAGGTCTTCATTAAATTATGGATGTTAATTAGGATGTTGCGTGCGCATAGTGTCACAATGAAGTTGGTTCACTTGTCACAATTTATACTGTAGGACGGCATGTGGTTGCACGCAGTGGTTATCTAGCTTAGCAGCGACACTGTGGCGCCAAAGTTTCGAATCCCGCACGGACCAAAAGTGTTTGTGTGGCCTACAAATAAACAAATAGATAATTGTTCCATTTCAGGATACAAATAAATTAAAACAATACCCCTATAACTACCTATAAAAAATAATATTTTACCTTTCGGTATCCTTAGGAACAGCTATTGTACTATTATTTATTCCGTAGGAACAGTAAAGAATGATAAGTCGACATTCCTATTGTTATTTAAGCACCCGTATGGTATGCAGTACCTTTTGGCTTTTTGAGAGGTCATACTTGAATAAAAACTCAAAAATAAATATTAAGTGACTAAATACTCCTAAGAGAAAAATACCTTATTGTTAACATAAGGCGCGTGTCAGCTCGAGAGCGCGCGTAATTAGCCGTAATCAGCCCCTTGTAGGGGATCGCGCAGCGTAGCTATATTTTCATGCCTAAAGCGCGGAGTGAGTCAGGCCTGGCTCTGGCGACTATGGATGCGCCATGGAACATTATCACATATTTACATGAAACATATTAACAGACATTCTATGATATGCTCGAACTAAGATCAACCACGGCGAAAATTATTCCAAAAACTGTCATAAACTATGAACTCCGCATTAAATATTAAAGTGTCACCAGTATGCGCACTAGCTTACAGACATTCCTCCTAACCTACCATTGCCCGATGTAATCCTTATACAAGCTCGAAACTAAGTCAGGAGAAGACACCAGAGATACGAGGGCGATTACAACACAAACAGTACCCGAAAACCAAAACAGGATTAATTCTGCGCCATAATTCAATATTTGACGAAAATATAAGCCTAAATCGATGCAATAAAACTAGAACAATAAAATACATTTTTAATGCCAATGTGTACAACACATTCCATGAATGAAATACGTAATACATCGATAGTTATTGAACCGTACAAATCAACCACAATCATTTAATGCAATAATAATAATTATAATGTGTCTTACACATACTACAGTAACATATTATGTATTTCTTGATTTTAGTGTTTAAACATAACATGAAATCTTAATGATAATAGCTTAAAAATAACGTCTATTCCTATGTACATAAATATTCATATGTTCAACATAATGAGCAGAAATAAAATGAAACAGAGATTCTCATGGGCCATGTAACTTACTTAAAACGGATTCTATATCTATATTTTGTATATTTGCCGTATTAAGTAAGTAGCTTGTATCCGATTTCGCTTTTTTACTGTTATTTGTTGACTCGTCTAAAGAGGTTCCGCTTTGCAATCGTTTCCTCTTTTTTACTTCAATTTTTTCTTTGTACTCCACCTGTTCAACCTCAACCGCCACTTCGGTTACTACTGACTCACACTCCTGCATTCTCGGACTGTTTAACTTCAAAGGTGTGTCTAAACTAGTCAATGTAGAGTCAAATATTTCATAAACTTGTGCTTTAGGATCTTTCATTGGTGTGTACAATTTGTCAATATTCGATATCGAACTAACAGCTATTTCAGTCTCCTTAACATAATCATTCGTGACCATATCTTGCGGATCTTGGTCAAGCAATACACTAAATGGTGTAGCTCTCAACCGTACAGTAACACCATCTTCTATACAAACTTCCATAGAAAATTTATCCTTCAGCTTTGCTGCCTGCTCTTGCACACTTATGCAGTTTGAATAGTCATACTGAAGTTTAATATAATTTGTAGTATCTTCATTACATTCATGTACAGATAGTTCTATTTCCTCATTATCATCGTCGTTTTCAATTATTTCGAGATTGACTGAGGTACTACTTAAAGTTCTAGCACTATCTTCTAATGAAATGCGATTCTTAAGTTCCGAGTTTTCTGAAACAAGTGAGTGTGAGTTTGTTTCTTGATTTTGGCGAGGTGAATCAAGCAAATCTCGTTCAATGATTTTTGCTGTTTCAGCATCAAAACCTCTTTTAATTAAATCAATATGCCAGCTGCCTTCGCAATCTTTGGTCACAGATGTTTCTATGTACTCTTTTATTTTTGATATATCATCACTATCGTTTACGGATTCTAATTTTACAAGATTTTCCTTCGACTTTCCATCTTGAGAACCATCATCTGACCAACGAAGAGGTAACTGTTCAACATCAGAATCTTGTGAACAGGCTCGAATGTCTTGAGTCATTTGTTTTGATTTAGTAATCTCCTGTGGAGAATTATTGCCAGAACTTTCAGAATTGAAAGTTTCTGTACAATGAACTTTTCTGGGCGTTGATGATTTTCTTCGCGATTTCGTAGGGACTGAAGCAGTTACAGGAGTTAAATCGGTGTTTTTAAACTTATTATTTAATTTTTTTTGCTGTTTATTTAGAGAAGAGTCAAATATTTTTCTAGATTTGCCTCCTGTCTCTTTGATTGGTGTAGATCGTCTCGGTTTTATTTTCATAAAACTTTTTGATGCTTCTCTTTTTATGGGTGATTTATTCTTTTTGGATAAACTTATTTTTTTATTTGTTTCTGGTTTTCTTTTAGACTTAGTTACGCGCTCTGTGGAATTCTTAGAAAAGAGTTGTTTATCTGATTTATTATCAAAAGAACTATTAATTGTAGTTGCATCACTGTTTTCAGAATGTTCTTCAGTTTCTTTAACTTTGTTTGCATTTTGATTTTTAAAATAAGAAACATTTTTGGTGCATTGTCTAACTGGTCGAGTGGACTTCGATTCATTGTTTTTAATATCACTATGTAAGATCTGTTTTTTAAATTTTTGTCCATCATGCTGTGATGTTTTAGATTTTTCTTCTATACTGATTGGACACTCTAAAACTTCTGTAGAAAGAACATAATCTTGATCATCCGGTTTATAATAAGATCCACCACTAGAATAGTCAGTAGGTCTTGAAGAATAGGAAGATGGTGTAGCTTGTGTACCTTTAGGGCTACAGAGAAATCGTGGTGTAGGTATATTCATAATTTTAACTTCTGAAATTGGTTCATCGGGTAAATCAGGACCTAAAAACTTTGGAGTTTCCATTTGTATGTCATAAAGCGCTTGCTTGTAAGGAGTTTCTAAAAGATCTGATATATTAAGTTTGGCTCCAATTACATTCTGCAACGCAATTCTATCATTTTCTGGAGTATCTATTCGCTCATTGCTGGTGTTAGTTTTGCTTTGATTTTTTTCACTTTCGTGGTTATTTATACTCCATTCATTACTAGTTATAATATTAATGGTTGGTTTGATAGCAATGGGCACCTTTTCATCGCTTTTGCATAAAATCTCTGCAGCCTCTTCATCATCTTTTGGTTTAGATTTATTTTTATTGCCCTTTAGTTTAGACAAACCCTTTCTTGACTTCTTGTCGACTTTTTCATTTGCTGTTATGGCTTTGTTTGAATTATTTTCATTTGAATTTTTCTTTTTGGTATTTTTAACTTTTGGTTTATGTTTCGACTTCGACGGTGGTCTCATTGAATTATCAATTTCGCCAACATTTACTAAAGCCCGTAAATCAGCATCCCAATTACCTTTTTTACTGAAAACAACTTTATTTTCCTTTGCCGAACAACTGCCTATATTACTACAAGCCACAGTATCAATATCTGAAACCTTTTCGATGACAACAGGTTTATCATCTTCACTGGATTCTTTACATGGTACATTAGGCGTTCCGATGTGCTCGATTTCGACAGCACAAATCTTATTAGAACTTTGCTCATTTATTGTCTCATGTAATATCCTCCTAGGTGTGGTAAAATCTAAAACTCTTACATGGGAAGTTCTCCGAGGAGTTGATGAAGACTTCCTTTTAGGAGGCATGCCCTGCGGCGTGCTTGTTTTTCCTGTTGTTGAATGTGTATCTTTGGGGACAGAAACATGACCAGTCAACTCAACTGTTTTGACGAGACTTTGTTCGCTTACATGGTTTGGTTCGTTATTTTGTTGTTCATTATTTTGTTTATTTGTAGGATCTTTATTACAATTGAGATTCAGAGCAGTGATATTAGATGAAACATCAATCGTAAGTGGTCTAAGTATATTCTGGGCGGAGTTTGTTGAAGCTGTAATACTACTGCTTGTGGACATTTCCATTATGGGTTGTGATTCTGTTGTATTTTGTGCATTTCCTAAAACAAAGAATCAACGTAAACTATTAAAGGTAATTTTAAAAAAACCTGGTTAATCATTATATAATATGTCTATATCTACAATCCTAATAATATGAAATGGACTTAAATCATTCACAGGACTTATTTAAGATAACCTTGATCTACAAAGAGCAGACGTAATGCCTTATAACCACTGACCTCTATAAATACAAGTACGCTGAACTGGCTATACTATACACAATACTTCTGCCGATTAGAAGCGCCCTCATTGTTCGTACCGGGAACTAAAATTGACATATGCCTAAGTTTGTTGTGTTATTTAAATCGTATATCTGTATTTTGAACTTTTAAACTAAAAAATTGAAGTATTTTATGTGGTTTAATAATATTTGATTTTAGTTACATAATAAGAATTATTTTTAGTAATAATGAGTGTGCGTAATTTGTAAAACTTATTACCAAAAGGAAAGTGGGATAACAATCCATAAGTAAGTGAATTTACAGATAATATTAAACAAATTACAACTATTTAATAATATAGGTACTTAAAAATTTGTTACTAATCTTAATATCGTAATTACCAACATGTTTGGCTTTATATTATTGACCTTTGATAAACAATAAAATTAAATAGGGTTGTCGATGTTCTTTTCTACCCATATCTGTTAACAACCAAAATGGCCGACAACAGATAATTATCAAATATTTCAAACTGATCCTAGACTAAAATTATGGATAAAAAGTATAAAATTGTGAATTGGTGTCCCAAACAAGATCTTTGTTCTAAACACTTTACACACGACTATTTTAATAGACACGAGAAACGCACCACTTTGAAAAAGTGCAGTATACCCACAATACTTTCTGGTAGTACCGGTATTCAGTACCAGTAAGTATAAAAGTATTAGATTATTATCTCGAAAGTTTTTTTTTTATTTCTTTTCTCCTTATTTTCCCCCAGATTCAAAGGCCATAGCTAAGTGTAGAAAAGTCGCCTAATGATAATTTTGTGTTTACTAGACGTAAATTTGTTAAATCTGTTTAGATATGACCAATTTATTATATCAAGGGAACAAGTTTATATTGGGACTGCATTGAAACTGCGTGAGTTTAGGTGCAAAATAGCTCCTCGGAAGAACGGGTTTCCGCCTTGTCGTGGGGGGAGGGGGTTACTAGCCGTGGCTTGGTAACCTATGGTACAATTCAGGCCAGCCATGTGTAGGTGAAGGGCTAGTCCAAGGTTGCCACTATGAGTGGGCTTGTCGATTCCTTGGATGTGTGTTAGTGGGCTGCGGCTAGAGGAGAGTCCTGTCTTTGTATCGCTGCAGCCGAGGTAGAGTCGCAAGGGAAGAGGACTGTTGGTATGGCGATGTGCCGAAGTCAGGAGGGGTCCTCGCTGATGGCGTCGCGGATGTGTTTGAAAGCTTTCCGTGGCCCTGCCAATGTGTGGCGAAGGTAGAACACCATGGGGTTTTAGTAGGTGCGAGTCCGACAATCCGTTCTTGCCCCCGCGAAGCGGGTATGCGTAGGCATTTCCTCATTTGAAACCCCGAACAAAATCTGTTCTGTGGTTATTAATGAAAACGTAGATAGACCAACGCAGCGTCGATCTTGGTTTTCTACCGACTTGAAAAAGCAGCCGGTACCCAATTCAACTGTATGTTTTTTTTTATGTGTGTACCTCATAACTTGTTACTGGGTGAACCAATTTCGATGATGCTTTCCATGTGGTCCCATATAAATTTGATTGACCAATAGTTTTTGAGTTATTCTTAATAATGTATATTGAAACGGGTTGTACAAAATTTTTAATTTTTAATTATATATGAGGTATTAAGCTTGCGTCTAAGGCCTATGTATTAATTGATAGATTTATTAATTGTATCGCATTATATTAATATGATACATAAATAGAATGGACGTTACGAGTAGACCTGAGTATAGAATTTTTATCGATATATTTTGTCATAGTCTTATCTCTATTATTAGCCCCTTGGACGTTCACTTCTGCTGTCAGTGCCATAATGGCGAATATCAAATCGCCTCATTATGTCACGGTGTATAGCCAGTCCATGTATAGAGGTCAGTGCTTATGACAACAGTAAATATCCCGCTACGCTTTCGAATGTGGCAAGAGACTACGTTAGAATAACAACAACTGAATTACGTTTAATATGGTTACTAATTATACAAAGCAACTCAGATCCATTTCAAAAAGGGTTAAGATTGCAATTTTTAAAAAATAAGTTAACTTTCACGTTCCTGGTTTTGAATGCTGAACGATGTTATGAATCATTTTTGTTTTTATCATCCGCCCAATGGGACATTGGTCATGCCTCAACATCAGCTCGTCCAAATCTGCTGCTGGACATAGGCCCTTGTGGGAAGGATTTGCCTTGTCTCTGGCAAATGGATTGTAGTTTGCAGTACCAGACGTCTCGCACCTTCAACGCTGCTGTCCATCGTCGGTCTGGGTATTTTACGTCCGGCGTAAACAACATGGTTACACCGCTATCTAGCTTTATTTGCAGTCTAGGCTTGGCAAAAAATATCAATATATCGAAATATATCGTCGATATTTTAAAACGCGATATATGGATCTAATTCGTATCAATTTCGATATATTTTATAATTTTGTATTAATAATCAAAACATAAAAAGCACAAAGCAGCTACAAAAGCACTCATGTGCGGTTGTCGTTTTTGTTTTCGTCGTCCAACAGTCAGTAATTAAATTTTGGGCCTAATCCTAGTACATCATGCAAATGATGACGATATATCGATATTTATCACGCGATATATATAGATACTGTTTAAAAATATCGATACGATACGGATCTTTGTGAAACACTCCCGAAAACGAAGACAGACGATAGTACTAACGATACCTTTGATGATGGGTCAGAAAGAAAATCGATCCCGAGGAAAAAAAAATGATCTTTTCGCAACGGTTTATTAGCTTTATTCACACTCACGCATCACGTTGGTACTTTGGTACAGCTAAATAAAACGATAATGTCATTAAAAAATATCATCAAAATACTTTTAACACCAGCAGTGGAGTTTAAAATTAATAAATCAGCTGATTAGGGTCAACATTCGCGCGGATGCCGAACTCTTATCTAGCTCGGTACGAAACAATGCATTAGGTATTACTACTCACTCTACCCTTCCCTTTCACACACGCGCTGCCGCCGCCCAGCCGACTCATGTCGCCTCGCTTCAGCGTTGCCAACATATGGGGAATTCCCCAAATTGCAGAGAATTTAAAGTTGGTTGGGGATTTTATGGGTATTGGTATTATGCGGTGAAAATGCGGGCATTTTAAAAATCGATAGGCCGGGACAAGTCAGAACTTTTTTCAAGAAATCTAAATACTTATTTTAACATTTTTGTTAGGTTACTCATGAATATCGAATGACTCCCTTTTTTTAATTATCTTCATTGCACTACATTTAATTTTCGGCAAATTTGTGTATCATTTAATGCTTTTCATTTCTTTATTTTTTAATGTTAAAGCAGATAACCGCATGCATATAAATGCAGATACTGTGGTACTTCTTAGGTAAGGTAGGTTAGACATGATTAGAGTGAAATAATTCTTTTCCTGTTTCATCGTTCTGGCCACGTAAAATATTATTGACAACTGATTGAAATCCGTATTTTATTATTTTTTCCATTTTTTATAAATATTGCAGGTTGTTTTGATGAATGTTTTGATCCAACTAACTTCGGCAAAAGAACGGTAAAGTGGAAACGAACAAAGTGCTTACCGCAAGGACGTAAGGACGCAAGCACTTAGCGGTAGGCATTAGTTTTGGGGGGAAACATTATTTTTTTAGTTTTTGAGACAATTCCGTGTTGACTATCACGTGCGCGTGAGCGACAGTTCAATCGTGTTGTTTATTAAATTCTTGTTGTTATTACTTGTTGTTATGTTACGTTTTGTGTTTCTTGTTTTGTTTTAATAATGCCTAACGCGTACATTTATAGTGCTTGTGAATATGGCAACATGTTAATATGCCTTGGAGAATCTCTTAAGGCCACGGAGAATTCAGACCGGTAAGCTGTTTCATAGCTATTTTTTTTTAATAACTTAGTACTGAGCTGATCTGAATAGGTACGTAACTGAATACATCAGAATAATAAACATACAGGGATAAAAAAGCTATTGATAAAAATGGATATGATGGATAAAATACTCTATTGTTGTTAAAATTTCATTTAAGTAAATATTTCATTAGCGGAGAATCGAACCAGGTATTTGGTTTATTTAACCTGTGAATTCGAATTAAAGTGGCTAGATGGAGACTAGCACAGTGGCAAAATAGTGAGTTAAGTAGATAAGTTAGGTATTTAGACAAGTGTTGTAAATAATTAGGTATTGATACGATTGCTAGCAGCAGGCCACGCTGATTCGACGTCAATTCTGCGCGAATATTGACCCTATTGGCAGCTGATTTTATTTTAAGTTCCACTGCTGGTTTTATGTTTAAGTATTTTCATGATTTTTTTTTTATGAAATTATCGTTTCATTTACCTGTACTAACATGATGGAGCATGAATAAAGCTAATAAATCGTTGTGCTAGGCCGATTTTTTTTCCTCAGGATCGATTTTTTTTCTGACTCATCATCAAAGGTCTATCATCTACATCTACATATCTATCTTTAGTACTATTGACTGTTTTCGTTTTAGGGAGCGTTTCACAAACAGCCTGTATATTGATATATTTTTCCCTTGGCCATCCCTATCATAGTCGCTTATTACGGCACCCACGGGAAGGATTGAGGTGATCGATATTCTTACCCACCACACGGCCGATGCCTATAGGCATGAAGTCCGCCCTTTGTATCCTTTCTTAAAAAGAATGAAATAAATAAATAAATAATAAAAAAGATTTTCTGTAATCGCCACTCTTGGCAGGTGAAATGGCGATCGTACCAGATGTCTCGCATCATTAATGCTGCTTTCCGTCACCAGCCTTCAAAACTGTTACACCGTCATCCATCAGGAGGCACCATAGTTACCCCCGGAACGAAATATTGTGAGCCATCACACGATACGATAAAATCCATCCACCATGCGGCGTAACGTATATCAACATATTAATAAATATTTAAGAAAAACCCACCCGATGTTGCAGGCAAGAGAATTAATGTAGGCATGGCCATTATTTCATCCTTTGTATAATTATAGTTCAACGCACATTGTGGTTTGCTTTTATATGCTTTGGTCCCGTTTATCAGAATTGTTTCAACTAACGGCGTTGAGGTAGCGTTACTTAAAACGGGAGGCATTTTTGGTCTACCGATACTGTTGTATGCGTTATCAACTTTAACATCAGACAATATTTTTATTTTTTGCTCTTCACGTTTTTGTGTATTCACTTGCTTTACTTTACTGTTATGTGTAAATGTAGATGTCAAATTCATTTGTACTGGGAACCCTTGATGGTTTTGCGTAGGCTCAACTTTTAATATTAAATGGTTTTTAGATTTCAAATCTGATCCATTTATTGAGCCAATATTTACGTAAGTATTGTTGTTTCTTTTGCTTAATGGCGCCCTGAAATAAACATATTTCATAAGTAATTATATGTATTTAGTTTTATACGGTATATAAATTTTACTCACAATTAAGTGATTGTTCAATACACAATATATTATATTGCTTTGGAGCCAAAAATAAAATCACAAAGAAGGCCTTGTCATGAAGCAAAAACAAAGTGTTGTAATTAGATTTCACTATGTAATAACGCGTGACAATTTGCGGGGTGAGGGGATGTTAATCTCCGCCCACTTTACACTATCTATATCTACCGATAAATAGTAAAACTACTCGAATCGTTCCATATCGATGTTGCAATGTAGTAGTTTAGCTACCTTGACGATAGATGGCGGCCTGTTCACAAAATGATTATAAACTATAAAAATAATATTTTGGCGATTCAAATTTCTTTATGTCTGAATGCAAAACAAATTTCAGCACCTTCGTATGATTATTTTACCAATAATGAGCTCTACATACCTTTATACTTTTAGTTCACTTGACACATAGTGTCGCCATCTAGTGTCGAATATATTTAATTATATTTGAAAGCCGACGCAAAGAGATTTTTCTAGAACTATATTAATAAATTAGGTGTAAAATTACTTACAAATGAAATGTGATGCCATCCAGAGCGTCTATCTGATTAGTTTTTACACGATAAAACACAACACTTCATCCTTTTCTTCTTAATAATACGAAAATATACCGATTTGAGATTTTCAACACAAGCGCACAGGACGAATGCTGACAGTATACTAACTAAAGCCACGCCCACTATAATGACGTCAGGACCTACTTAGAATCACAGTGCACAGTTGCTTATGCCGTCTCCTCTTTGTATTTGCTTCATGGGCCTTGTGGTAAGGTATTAATACATTTTATAGTTTAAGTAAATTCATAGTGAAACTAATTTCGCCAACTACCAGAAAAGATAGAACAGTGTCTGCAGAGCTAACTAGTTATGTGTTTGTTATTGGTTTCTCGAAAAAATGGGTAACAATTATGTATAACATTCTGTATATAGTTATTAGAATGTTTATCCACTGCTGAAGATGGATCACTCTCATTGTAGGGAAGATTCACACAAATAATTAACATAAATTTTGATAAAGCTCAGTCGCCCAGGTACTACGTGGTAGAGCCATACTGCAGCTATATTATAGTTGTAGCACGAATGGGTCGGCTCGACTGGGAAAGGACCACGCTCTCACAGAAAACCAGCGTAAAATAGCAGCTTAACGCTGCTGAGTTTCGTATGGTGAGTGTAGAGAACCGGAGACCCTTTTTACTGGAATAGAGGCATTCCATCTTAGTCCTCACGGGTGACAACGCATCTACATCTTGAGTCTTTATTGAGGATAGATGTAGATGTCTATGGGTCACAGTAACCACTTACCATCAGGTGGACTGTGTGCTCGATTGTCACCCGATCCTATAAAAAAAAATACTAATATTATTGTTGTATATATATCTGTGCAATTTATGCCAAATATATTTACTCTTGTAGTTTTTATGGATACATGTAGGAACAATATGGTCTGGGCCTTTAGAATAGTGGTATATGTGTATATATTATCTATATTTTCTCTGTTACTTATGCATGAAAGCCATACTGCAAATATATTTTAGTTGTAGCACAAATGGGTCGACTTGACCGTTGATTGTCTACACAGCTTAATGCTGCTGTGTTTCGTATGGTGAGTGAATGGAATCCCTTTTCACTGGAATCAAGACATTTCACCTTGGGGTCACAACGCAATTACATGTTGATTCTTAATGAAGGTATAGATGTCTATGGGGCCACACACCCCCTTACCATCAGTTGGACTGTGTGCTCATTTGTTAATCATATTCAATAAAAAAGTAATGTCGATTACGACATTGCTATAAAGGTTTTATTAACCTTTATAATTAGTATTGTGAAATGTGAAACAATTTGAAACAATGTGAATATTTCTATCTAAAAAAAAACAACATTTTGAGAGTGACAATAACAAGCAAGTTCATCAGATCAGCAAAAAGCAAAAAGAGCCCAACCACCTTGAAAATGTTCATACTCAAAAATCAGTTTGAGATATGTAGAAATAGTGTCTGTACTAGGAGTTAATGATATAATTCTTTGGAACCGTTGTACGGTCTATGTTGAATAGGTTCACGTTTAAAAAATATACATAACTTTAAAAACCCTTTCATTTATTCACTGTCAAAAATCCACAGCTGAACATAGTCCTCCCCCATAAATTGCCCCATGGAGGACGGAAGATATTTGCCAGTTGTCTAGCTTGACAGAATAGCAATTTATTCTGCCCATATTCTGTTTGTTCTCTCTGTCGTCTCTTACGACACCCAAGGGATGATATGAGGTATAGTTATTTTATTTCACGACTAAGTTTTGACTTTGGTTGTTGTTAGCCGTGCACATACACATTGTGTTAGTGTGCGTAGGCTGCAGGCGCTCGGGGCGTTCGAGAGTAGCGCTCCCGAGGCCGGTGTGCATGGCTGCAACAACAACCAAAGTCAAAATTTCATCGTGAAATAGAATAACAATCGTGGATTCTCTAACGCCGCCATTACACAGCTTTCACTGTTCCAAAAAAAAATTAAACAATGTTTATGTACTCACAGCGCTTTATTAACTTCAGCAGGATTGGTAACAGGTATATTGACTTTATCGCCATCTTCAAAAAAAAAGTTAAAATTAAATCATGAGAGAGAAGTAAAAAAGGAAGTAAATTATTTATTCATGACTCAACAAGCTGCAATTTTTTTTTTCATAAGCAAAACTGAAAAATACACAACTGAAACTTTTTAAAACAATTATGGTGTTTTAAAAAGTTTCAATTGTGTATTTTTAAATATGAACAAAAAGTAAAAAATGATAATGATAACCAATTATTAACAATAACAGCAAATACATACTGAACAAACAACTAAAGAAAAATCAATAATGTGTTAATAAATGAAGTTTATTTTATTTATTTTTTAATAGAAGACGGGGCAAACGAGCATGCGGCTCACCTGATGGTGACTACCGCCGCCCATGAACAACCGCAACACCAGGGGAATTGCAGATGCGTTGCCGACCTTTTAGAAAGGTGTAAGTAAGCTCTTTTCTTGAAGGTTCCTAAGTCGTATCGGTCCGGAAAATTCGCTGGTGGTAATTGATTCCACAAGGAAGTTGTGCGAGGGAGCAAACTTCTAAATCGCACAGTGGTGGACCGCCAATCAACCCGATGGTATGGATGGTAACGCGAGTTTTGTCGCGATGTGCGATGGTGAAATTGAGCGGCTGGAATTAGTCCGAACAATTCCTCAGAGCACTCCCCGTGATAGATGCGATAAAATACGCAAAGAGATACAACATCTCTACGCAGTGCCAGTGTATCGAGCCGATCAGAAAGAACTCGGTCGTCGACGATTCGAACCGCTTTGCGCTGGATGCGGTCAAGTGGAAGGAGCTGGCACTGGGGTGCCCCGGCCCAGAGATGAGAACAATATTCCATGTGGGGCCGAACTTGCGCTTTGTAAAGTTGCAAGCGATGTGCCGGCATGAAATACTGTCTCGCTCTGCTGAGCACGCCAAGCTTTTTAGAGGCCAATTTGGCCTTCCCTACCAAGTGACCACAGGATTCCGATACTAGCTGAGGCAGCAAGGGGAGTGCCTTGAAATTTAGAAGATACGACAAAGGGGTTCTTTTTAGCGGTAAACGCGCAAACTTGTGTCTTCTGGGGATTGAACTGGACTAGATTTAGTCGGCCCCAATCCGAGACTTTGTTAAGCAAAGACTCGACTTCAGACACAAGTTTGTCCCGGTACTCAGCGACGTTTTCCCGAGAAATATTGGCACGGCCGGTATATAAGGCATCACCAGTGCTGTCGTATGCATAACAATGAATGCTACCAGTTAGCAACATATCATTGATATGCAGGATAAACAGCGTTGGTGATAGCACGCAGCCTTGTGGAACACCAGCGTTGATAGGCTTGAAATCAGAGCATGCACCGTCTACTACGACCTTGATGCTCCGATCAGCAAGGAAACTGGTGATCCATTTGCACAATTCCTCGGGAAGCCCATAGGAAGGAATCTTCGAAAGAAGCGCTTTGTGCCGGACCCGATCGAAGGCCTTCGCTATGTCCAAATTAACGGCCCCCTTGGACTCTACTGCCTCCGCCCATCTATGAGTCAGATAGACTAGAAGATCACCAGCTGATCGACCTCGACGAAAACCGTACTGGCGGTCACTAATCAGCTGGTGATCCTGAAGGTACCGCATGAGCTGGCAGTTTATAATGGATTCCATTATTTTGGAGAACAAGGAGGTGATGGCAATAGGCCTGTAGTTGGACGGGTCTGAGTGGTCGCCTTTTTTAGGGATCGGGTGGATCAAAGCTGTCTTCCATGAATTCGGGACTACGCCTTGGGAGTAGATCTACCGGAAAAGACGCGTTAAAACCGGTGCCAACTCCGGAGCACACGTCTTCAGCACAATGGGAGGGACTCCATCGGGCCCACTCGACTTGCTGACGTCCAGGGAGAAGAGTGCTTTGCGAACCGAGCGCTGTGTAAACCGCACATCCGGCATGGAGCACTCACATCGCGGGATGGTCGACGGTGTGTTCCCCCCGTCATCTAGAGTCGAGTTGGACGCAAAAAGAGAGCTCAACAGATCGGCTTTCTCCTTTGTGGCATGGGCCAGTGAGTCGTCCTCTCTGTGTAGAGATGGAAGAGATGACTGACAGAAGTTCCCTTGGACAGCCTTGACGAGAGACCAGAATGCACGGGGTTCCCGAAGGAAGGCGAACTAGCTTCTCGCCAATTCTGCCGATGTGCTCAGACCTTGCCTTGGCAATGACGCTTTTGAAGTACCTGGAGGCGGAGTTATACTTCTTTTTAAGTGCGCTGGTGTTTACATCCCGAGACGTTGATGCGTCAGCCCAGGCCCGGTAGCACTCCTGCTTATAGCGTGATGCTATTTTACAGGAGCGACCAAACCATGGCTGGGATCTGCCACCGATGGGCACCACAGAGGATGGAATAAAAAGTTCCATACCTTGAAGTACCACATCAGCAACAGAATCGGCAGCAACGCTGGGATCTTCCGGCGAGAAGCAAACCCGCCCCCAAGGGTAGGATGCAAAAAAGACCGCATCCCGTCCCAATCAGCTGACCTACAGTGCCAAACACGGCGGCAAGCTGCAGATCGCAACTGCGATTGGAGCGTGAGTGGCACCGTACTCCGGATCAGACAATGGTCCGAAGAGCCCAGAGGGGCATCGACGGAGACCTGATATCCGTCCGGATGAGAGGTCAGCAGAAGGCCCAACAGGGAGGGTACATGGTCTTCCACATCTGGGATCCGCGTAGGCGAAGTAACCACTTGTGTTAGACCATATGCCAAAGCAAAGTCATAGACAGATATACCCGCATGATCGGTTAAACGAGAACAAAGCCATTCAGCGTGGTGGGCGTTAAAATCACCGAATATCACGATCTCTGCGGATGGGACCTGTTGTAGCACGGAGTCTCCAGCCATTTGGACGTGGTCAATGAGTCGATCTGTGTCGGCATTACCGCTATGGGACCTATAAAGGCACCCGTAGACGCGGGGATGGTCGTCGCTGTCTACGCGCAGCCATAGGATGGACAGGTCCGTACCTTCAAGACTGCCGAGGCGGTGAAAAAAGATGTCGTCTCTGGCGTATACGCAAACTCCAGCCCGGGGCACAAAGGAGTGTTCCAATTTGTACCCCGGGTAGGAGAGATATGAAGTATCAGCCGGAGATACTTCGCCGTCTCTAAATGGTATAGCATGACAGGGGTTGCCATGGTTGTATTGCTCCGCTTGCTCCGAGCAGCATTAGTCGCGAGCGGAATTTTGCTCCCCCCCCCCCCCCCCCCAGAATACGCGGGGCAGCCTGAGCACCCACGCTCAGGAGTGAAGTAGTTTGGTCGTGGATGCTCAGCGAGGGATTCTCCAGGGGTGCTGGTATCCTCCTGGGGTAGTCTTTTATTTAATTCCACTACCATTGGGGGGGATTGGGCCTCCGGCCTCCTGCACTCACCAAGCGCAACGCAGAGGTAAACCTCTACTTCACGCTGGTATTCTGTGAGGTCGTGGTACCACCCCGGTTCGAGATGGCCCATCCGGGCGACAGCAAAAGCTACCGCTTAGCTCTACCACAAGTTTATGAGATTATTTTATTGCCCTAATAGTTAAATAAAATTTTAATAAATACACATCATAGAAGATTAATATATAATGGTTTTCCATAGGTACATCATTATCTCCATGTTCAAGCCTTAAATCAACAAAAAAAAAGACAGTGCTTTGTACATTCCTAGTGATGCGTGATGCAGTGTTACTTACTATAAATGCCAGTACTAAATTCTTGAAAAGTCCCTGCTGTTGAAATCCTATTTTGCTGGCTGCTAACATTATCAGGTATTGAATAATTTCTACTGTGTGTAGCACTTCCATTTTTACACACAAGTTCCAAAATATTGTTAAATTCTTCAATTTTCTGAACGGATTCACACTTTTTACTATTAGCCTAAAATTATACAACAAAATTATTGGTAAATCCAATTGAGCATGCATTCGCATTAAAAAAAATATGTATAGCATGATTATACGGATTTTTTTAAAGTAGTTTAAAAACACACAAGTTTTCACTAATAACAATAATATTTATACTTCCAATTTTCTGATAATTTTATGTCAAACTTCAATTTGAAAAAGTTGGGTAAATCCAAAGTGCACGACTCATAATGCTCATATGATCATCACATCATATTTCATGTCACTCCAAAATGTCCAAGACGTATTCAAGTATAAATATTACATCCTACTTACTTTTAGTATGTACTCTTATTATTTATTCTGTGCTTTTAAAATATTGTAATAAAAATCTCTGATTATTATAATAATCAAGTATGTATGAAATTTGTTTTTCGAATATTTTGTATTTATTTGTACAGCGACCTTTTTGAGCCGCTGCAAACAACCGATACAGTATCCACTCACAACGGCGGTTGACGCCGAACTAAGCGAGTGAGTCACAGGCAGTCTCTATTTACTGAAATAAATTCTAACACAAGGCTACCAAATCAACGAAAATTTCGCCATTTTGGAGCTGAAAAAAAATAATTATAGCTAAACAAAACAAAATTACACTGCCATTTACATTCAGTGGCTTCCCACATGATAGATGAAGAAATTAAAAAATAGATTGCATTAAACAATTGATATTTTCAAAAGTTAGAGTGTTTACAAGCCTTGTGGACTTGATAAATCCACACCATAAGCTACTAAAACCCCTTTTTTATGTAAAAATAGCAATTAATCGATTTAAAAAAAAATATTAATAAGTTCAACAATCATTTATCATTCTGACAATGTGCTTTTTATATTATTTATATGTATAATATGATTGCTAGATACGATTTCATGCGACAAAACGTTGGAATCTTGATTTTTAGGCACTAGTAGAACATACCTATGCGCTTTGCGCTCGCCATGCAATATATTTTATTTAAAATAACTATTTTTAAAAACATTTTGTTAAGAAATAATAAAGAAATAAAAGTGCACATGTTACTACCTAACTTGACAACTTGACATACAATATTTAAAAACAGATTCATGAAGATGGTTACAATCACATTGTTCTACACAAAATAAATAAAACGCTTGAAATAAAATAAAATAAATAATGGCACATGTAACAAAAAACTAACTCGATTTGAAATAGAAAATGAAATGAAAATTTGAGCTTTATACAGTGTCATGTAGGACTCATTTTCCTTCTCGTTATAATTATAAATAATGTAGGAGTTTACTGACCAATGTCTATACATCTTACTTCAGACCACTCATATCTTGCTGAAGGCTCGGTTACTACACACACGTTTTCCCACACGTCTCACTTAAGAGATGACAATGCAATTACGACTCGTGGTCAATGAATTGCCACCAAACCGTGATTATAATAAGTTCGTGGTTATAATAACTGCCTTGTGGGTCTAGTCAGTGTACGCGTAACCGTGTGTTGATCATGTGGTCTCGGGTCCGAAACCCGGGTCTGCTCAACATCATTTACTGGGTTTTCAAATAGGGCGTAAGGGAGTCAGAAGAAGGCAGCATTTCAACGGCATATCAAACGATTGTTCCTGAGCCTGATCTCTCTCCGATTGTGTCGGATCGCCGTCCCATCGGACTACGAAAAGAAGGAATAGAGAGTGCGTGTATGCTTGCCCACATTCTCATGTATTAAAATCCTGTCCTACACAAATGGAAGATGTAACTGCTCATTTACTAGTTTGTTTCTTTCAGTCTTCTCTTACAACAACCATGAGATAATATGGAGTAGTGGATATTGTTACACCCTCACTACATTTTTAATGAACGTGACCATAGACCACTATGGTCACTCTCATTAAAAAATTAGTTGTTTTTTATTAACAATATGACTTTTTATTAATTTCACTCAGTCTACACTTTAAAACTATGATAGCATTATATTTTTTTATTGCAAATAGGCAATAATTATACTACTATTAAACTATTTATTTATATATCATCATACATACCAAATCATCTGTATGATTATTAACTGGATGCTCACTAACAGTGACTGGACCTTTGTTATCAACAGGTAAGTTTGTTTTCTTTGTAGCACTAAGAGTTTCAGGACAATCCTTTTGTCCTACTTCACTATCAAACTCATTGTCTGAAAGAATTGTTTGAGAATTCCTAGACTCTCTATCTAGTACTTTCATTGATTTTCTCTTTGAAGTCACATTTCCTGTAAATAATTAGAATATTCTTTTTCTTTAAACTAGCTATGATATTTAGTACAATGAATACAAATTTAAAAAAGCTTAATCATAACCACATGGCATACATACAATAGTCAAATGGTTGTATATGAAATATTGTATTGTTTAATGTTGCAGTTGTTAGAGAGCTGCAGAATTCGAATTTCACATGGAACAAGTATTTGTATAACTCAAAAAGAATTTTTCTGTAAACTGCCTTAGTGATACAGGAGAAAATCCAGTGTTTGAGAAATAAATGTTTTTTTTTAATTAAAAATATAGCGTTTCAGTATCTTCGTTTTTGTTAATTATAATTACAACAAAAAGATTTATTCTTAGTTATTAAGAAATGACAAGTTTGTGTGTGAATGTGTGTGGCTAGTAAACCATGACCAAACCAAGCATTTTAAAGAGCTTTATATTCCCTTAATTAAGATTCAGAAGTTGTGCTCCATCCATCTCAGTACTAAAATACTGTACATTTATAAGGTAATTAATTGGAAACAAAATTAAGGAAACTATAACAGTAATAAGGAGACCGCCTTTACTTGTCACAAAATACAATTTTACAACGTGTTACCTTACAAATGTGTTGTGAATTTTGAGGTTAAATCCTAACCATTGTGTTTGACAAAGACAAATGGATAACCTCAGAACTTAAATAATTGTAACAGTGCTGAACATGAGTCTCTCCTACTTTAGGGAGAATTGTAGAAAACGGTAAAATGAGCATGACTGATGTGGGCATGTACACCCACACCATCAATCCTGAAATTAATTTCCAGTAAAAAGTCTCCACTTCTCGCCACTTCCCACACTAATAGCGTAAAATCATTTTTTTCTTTATAGAACATAGGTGACAAACAAGCACACTAACCACCTGATGGTAAGTAGATGCTATGGCCCATAGAGATCTAAATCTATCCTCGATTAAGAATGAAATGCAGATATCACCCCTGAGGCCTGAGATGAAATGCTTTGTTTCCAGTAAAAAGGATGTCCAGTTTTCTACACTAAGCATATAAAACATTATGCTACTATGTAAAGCTGGTATTCTGTGCGAGCATGTTCTTTTTCAATACCAAACTATTCATGGTAAAAATTAATATATTAAGCTAAGTAATTTTTGTTCATCTAGTCAGCATTTATTTTTCATCTTTTTTCTATCTTGTATAATGTAATTCGCGACTACATCAATGGCCTAGTGGTTGTAAGCGTGACTACTTGTCACGTGTAGTTCATGGTTCGAATCCCAGGTCGGCCAAATAGTTATTGGGTTTCTCCATCAAGAAATTTTCAGTAGCAGCTCAGAGTCAGGAAGATGGTTTGTTGAAACTGACCGAAATTCGGTTTGGAGTACATTATTGTTATAATGAAATTATGTTTTATTTCTTAGCAAACAATTTCAAGAGTAATAATTTGCAAATAAATTCATTCATTTTACTAGAAGTGTAGTTACATTTTATATATTTCATACCTGGCAGATCTGCTAAAGATGTAGTCTCAACAGAACTTTCCAGGGTAGTAGCTTCTATTTGACTTTTAGACTGTGCACTAGGTTGGGACACATAACTGGGTGTTACAGCATTAACATTTTTAATTGAACTAAAATTAAAGAAAGAATATAATATGTTATTTAGTAGATTTTTGTTGTTTGTTAACCAACGATGACCAACCATGAATGAAACATAGTAGTGTAATTCAAACACTCAAAATTAAATTTCAATGAAAACTTATACATATTATATATACAAGATTCATTGAATTCATCACAATCACAAATGAACCCAGTAGGTGGCACTGTAGTTGAGATCAAGATTTCTTGATCTCAACTACAGTGCCACCTACTGGGTTCATTTGTGAATCTGAATTATCTAAGGACTCACTCAAACACAATACTTGCATCAAAATCAGCCCAGCCGTTCTCAAGTGATGATGATCTTTCATACATACAGCAATTGATTTTTATTTAGATGATATAACTTTTTAAATTAAGCAATTAGGTATCAAGTGAATTTGATTTGGAGACATTCTTATTCTTTCTGAAAATATGCAAGATACAAAGTCTATAAACATACAAACACACACCCTCGCAAGGAGAACCATTTAAAAACAGCAAAATTGGATTCTATGGACCACAAAACATGGAAGTATGTTGAACTGGTAAAGCTGCTGCCAAACACCAGTCTGAGGGTCTTGGATTCTACATTTCAGATCAGTCACCATAGCCTTTTTTGTTAGCTATAAAGGTGCATCAGTGCAGGACATTGGAGGAAAAGTTGGGATATCCACAACGAATTTATTCCTAATTATAAATGCCATGATGATGAAGGATTTTAGAATTGTTTCAAGATCAAAATAATGTAGCACAACACATAAAGATGTGACAATGTAGTGAGTTATTATAATTATTAGGTAGCAGTAGCTACTTAGTTATCTTATTTATATATATATATATATATATATATATATATATATATATATATATATATATATATAAAAATGAATCACTGAATGTGTTGCTAAGCACAAATCTCGAGAGCAGCTGAACCGATTTCGCTAATTCTTTTTTTATAATATTCCTTAAAGTACGAAGATGGTTCTTACGGAGAGAAAAATTTAAAAAATTGCCTGAAAAAGCTAAAAACAGCACTTTTCTATATTCCCATACAAAAGATTCGTAATAATACTTAAAAGTCAATTTGAACCTTAATACCAAACCATAAAGTTTAAATGTTAGTGGAGGGGTTCCGGGAAGGCAAAACCATTGAGTGACGTTTCCATCGTATAAATAATGACAAATGATGGAAACTTAATTTAGAATAAGTGAAAATAAAATGAAATATAATTAGTAGGTATCATAATAAGAAATCAGAAATTGTAATTTTCATTGTGATTTTTAGTGACAATTAAAAGAATTTTAAGTGTTTTATAATTTTTATTTTTTGCCATAATGTTTGCATTAATTGTTGACTTATCAACTTTCTTTTTCTTTTTTTATCTTACTAGCTGACCCAGTGTCCCGAATAGCAGAATAAGTATTAAAAAAAAAATTAAAGAATCGACTGTTAGGCGGTACGAAGTTCGCCGGGTCAGCTAGTTTCATGATAAAGTTTTGACTTTGGTTATTATTAGCCATGCACATACACATTGTGTTAGTGTGCATAGGCTGCGGGCACTCGGCAGTAGCGCTCCTAAGGCCTACGCACACTAACACAATGTGTATGTGCACGGCTAACAACAACTAAAGTCAACAGTTCATCGTGAAATAGAATATCTATATCCTCAGATGGACTGTAAGTTCTTTTGCCACTTCAATTTTATAAAATGGCATCATATATTGTAATTGACAATGTTCCTGTCAAGCATGACAATTAAAGGCAAATCCTGCCTACTATAGGATAGGCCCATGTGCATAGTGAACTTTTATAGGCCAATAAAGAAGAGGAAAAATGCTCAATGACAATGCTCAAACATAGCCTCTGAGAACAGCCAGTCTCAAATACTGGTGATTGTAGAGCAACTAGCTTTGATGTTAGTAAATATGCATATCTAGGACAAATGTTACAATTCGTTGAAGCTAAAGCTAACATCATACTTATTATGGCAGATGTACATACAATAATAAAAACTTACCCTGTTCTATCAAAACTATGCTCCTGCATACTTATTTTATTTGTGTCTACATTTTGTATCAAAAATTTAACAATTTCCAACAAATTGCTACATTGAATTAGTTTTTTCCTAAGTATAAAAGGTTTGCAAGATTCCACTGAAAAAAAAAAAGAAATTGCTTTATACATTCAGCATGCAGTAAAAATTCTGTGATATTCACTTCATCACTTATTTGTTTTGTAAAGTACTAATACTCTATTATTACTTTCATAGTTGTTCAGGGATTGAACCCAACCAGCAACAATGAAATTATTAATTGCAATGTAAATGCTGATTTACCACATATTTGGACAGAGAAGGGAAACATTCTGAGCAACCGCTCCTCTACCCACTGATGCTGATATTACTTGATTGAAAATTGATAAAAGTTATAGTTATTTCATATTATTCTGTCTTTAGTAACTGGCTAGAACTACTATTGGCTATAAATAAATAAAATACACCTAAATTCAACCAATCGCAATTACCTTCACCTATATTTTGTAGCTAGTTAAACCCTAACAGCTGGATAAAAAAATATAATTATTATTTGTCCTGTTAATCCAAAAGAGAAATATTGATTATAATGTACACAGGAGATTACTGAAAAACTACTTATTACACTTTCATAAATTTTTAGCTCTTAGTCTTCTTCGGCAGACTACATATGGAGAAAAAATAATTAGCTAGCCTTTGTTATAATTGATTTTAAACACCCTTGCACCTATCCCTATCCTATGAAAAAAATCCAACAAAAAGCTGTTGCACCATATTTGTTTTTATAATTTTTACTTACATTTACACAAATTCTACACATTTTAATTAAAGTAATTTATGCATTTTATCATGTTTACAAGTGTGTTTAGCAACTAACCACTCAACTGCCCGCCCCATGCCAGTGATTCTCGCCTGACCTGTCCGCGAATTAAACATCACTATTTTTTACGACCGCGTGAGACAGTCTTAACAATAACGGTTACTACTGAAAAACTACTATAGCTACATTCAAATAAAAAATATTCTCAAAAGACTCAAAGAATTCAAATTTTATTTTGTTAAAAGAAAATTAATCAAATTAAAAATAAAGTCTGAAAATAAAGCTTAAAAATGGGAATATCAATAAAATTGTATTTATTTTTTATTTCGAATTGTACAAGAAAAGTGTAATACTTACTGGAGACAATTATTTTATATTATTATAGTACGATATTCCCTTTAAAATGACACCAATATCAATAACATCTTGTATACTCAATATACATAAGTATATAATGTTTACCCAATATAAATTTGAGTAAAATAAGTAAATAAATGAAAAAATAGGTTTTAATAATTTCTAGATACATCTCAACAGATATTTTGTTTATAAATTGAAAATTTTGTAATAGTGAATCATTATTTTATATTTTGCATTTATTTAACACAAAAAACTGATTAGAATACATTTTAAATAACATATAATCAATAAACGATGATCACATAGTGATTAAAATTTAGAGCTAAATTATTATATGTAAACGTTTTGGAATTATCGTAATGATACATATTTACTAAAGAAAATATCTTCACAATTAGTTTGATGTATAATAACATTAGAAATAACGTATAAAAACAGAAAAGTTATCACATTTGTTGATCGAAATTCTCACACGTTAACATTCCACAAACAAAAATGGTGAAATTTTATTTTAACTTTTTTTTTTCTAAATATTTTATTAATATTATACAGATAAACTTTCACAGATAACAAATTTCATATAGCACCATCTATAAAAAATTTCTGTCTTAATTACAGCTATCTTTTACACTGTAAGCGTTTAAACCAAAAGATGTCGTTTGGTGCCTAGACAGGTGAGGCAATAATGGTTTTTGGGGACTGTAGTCACCGTGGACAATTGAGTAGCTAAAAATGACATTTCATAATTATGTAAGAAAAAAACTGGTTGTAAACTAAAAAACTAAACTAAGTACTCTAGTTCAGCCTGAATATATATAATATAATAAGATAATAAAAACACCCATAATGCATTTAAAAACCAAAAAATTTACAAATTTTGTTTTTTACCATTTTTTCCTGGACCTAATAAGTTAATTTAGAAAATAAATATCTCAACAACAGTGCGTTTCCTAAATATGATAATTCAGGATGAACCAAACAAAAAGCATCATCTATCTATCACACTTAGACTTCTGAAATATTAGGTCATAGGCATTATACAGTTGAGTTTTTCCTATTGAACTAGTTCAACAACATAAAAATTCAAATTCAGTATATTAAGCATAACTCCCATGACTGAGAATTCTATCAAGAGGAGCCACAAAATAAAAAAGAATTACAAACCATAAATCTTTACTGCTCTGTACTCGGCTAGAATATTTTTGAGGGAAGTCATAAAAAGTCTGTCATATTCATTTCCGAGCGCGTCTAAATACGGGCTAGCTTGTAAAAATTCATCATAAGCTGTCATTAGCTGCTCCTCCGCTAGATATCCTAAAATCAAAAGACAAATTAATATAATGCCTAAGAATCCGTTGAAAATGCATTGACCACAGCTCCCGCCAAATGACAAAACATACCAAGTACAAGCTTAGCCAAATCTTGTGATGGAAACGGTGGAATAGCCATGTTAAATTCTATTTGATTTTGAAACCAAATTTAAGGATAAAATTCATAACATTTACACTTCAACTTCGTTTAAATCCATTCAAATTTTCAAATAAACAGCAGTGAATAGCATACAACAACAACGTATTAAAATGACATTATGACACAACACAAGCACACTAAGCACAGCACAGACCATAGACATTTTTTTTGGAGTTTATGGCCTGGTATCTAGACCTTTAGGCCAAGTCTTAAGTATTTTTATTCGGTTTATTGTAATTTTCCCACTCCTTCATAGTATACTGCTTCACAATATGTTGATGCGTCACATTGTGCAGTTCTTGGGAGATTTTGGCGGCAACTTGATCCAGCAGACAACTGATAGTTGGCGATGGTATCTAAAGGTGCCTACGCAAACAAACAGCTTATCTTGAGAATCCATCACCATCAGAGCACTTGTTTCACTGTTTCCACTAATAGTTCACATGCGTAGACACTTAATACACAAAATCGCAACACTTTTACATATCAAAGTCCACTTCAAACCATTATTTAAACAATAATACAGGAGCAGCAAACCGCCGCCGGTCAATTTCCCGCCAAAACTCCCAGACCATAGACAAATAAATATTAGCGTTGCCAGTACCAATTTTTCAAATTCCTAATTTAGGGACAAACCTCAACAGATGCCACACATATTCCTTTCAAATTAATTTTAAGAAATGAAATAATTTTCAACTACTTTTATAAGATTTATTTTCAACTAACACTTTTTTGTATTTTTCATTGAAAATTTTTCTGTGCGAAACAAGCACAGATAGCTGCCACCATGCAGTACTAAAACACAAATAGTTACATACATTTTTTTTTTACCAATACCAATGCTTTACAACAATACGAGCTGCTGATAAGTGGTAATGCAGACTTAGATGATTAATAGTAATGTCTTAGCGTAACACAGACTTGAAGACGCCCAGATTGTATTCGGACGGAAAGATAGACGACGGCACTTTATTTCACTCCTTTGCTGTACGCATTATAAAATACGAAGCAAACCGTTTGGTTCTAATACGTGGAATATCGACAATAATATAAATATTATAATAATATTATACTAGTGTGACCGCGAAGCTGTGCGGTTGGTTAAGTAAGGTTATATATTTATTTTGGTTGATAAATAGATATTTAGTTGGGTTCATAATGTCTTAAAGAGGATAATTAATTGAATCAGGCGTTACTTTGAGGAAATCCATTATATGAAAGTTGGTAAAAAATTAACTCGCCTACATGCGCTTGATAATATAAAATGATGTGTCTTATCTAGTTTCAAGAACACCTCCCGCCCTCCCTCAATTGCGTGCCCTATCCCCGTCACCACTAATCCCAGCACCACTACTCCCAACACTACTACACTAGGAAAGACACGCCACTGATGACAATACGACACGTGTTTCGCCTTTACACGAGGCATCTTCAGGCGATGTAGACTCTGCGGTGGCTGACAGCTAAGTGAGTGGCGCGCCAAAACAACTGCTATTCATACAGACCGCTGACGCAACCGCTCCCTACTTAAAGAGCGAGCGACCGCGTCATGCGATAAAACATGCGACCAATCAACGCCGGACTTACGCAGCCGTTTGTAAAATAAAAAACTAAACGCCGTGCACCACGCAACTACACATCCAATCGCCGATCACCGTGAGGGTGACAAACGACCACATTGCGAGGCTGTCTGTTATTAGAGAGCAGGCTTAAAGATATTTAGGATAGGTGAGTTAGAAACATTTGTTTGTTCATTCAGTAGTGCAATGTTACTATTTTTTTTAATATCTCTAACTGTTAACAGCACACACAGTCGCAGCTCTTTAATACATGTATGCACAAACTAGTAAGAAGTGCACGTATGTAAGATGTTAAAGGAGTGGTCGTTGGCTAGGTTGTGTCCAGTGTCCAAAAGATGTTTAGCAAAATGAGATTTATCGGGATTACATTTCCTATACGCGGCTAAATGCTCTTTATAACGTGTTTCAAAGTTGCGACCAGTCTGAGCCACGTAAACGGCGTGGCATTCATCATAAGCAAGTTTGTAATCACACGACTTTTGAGGAACATCCAACCTATCTTTATTATTACAGATATTTCTAAGAGAATTGTTTGTTTTGAACGCCACATAAACGCCGTTTTGTCGAAGAGTATTAGCTACTTTTACAGATATGGAGCCTAAGTAGTTCAAACTGCTCCCATATCGATGAACACTTTGAGGTGTTTGAGGCGTACACAGAGTTGCGAACAAAATGCTTTTGTTTCTTTTTAATTAAATTGTTAATGACATTTTTTGATAAACCGTTAGAGACCACTATTTGATAAATTACATTAAGCTCTTTTAATCCGTGGCAACATAAATTAGCCGCCTTTTATTATTACATTTATCATTTCTTCACTGTCCCATTAAATAAATAAAATTATTTAAAAGAGCTTAATGTACAATTTTTCACTAATAACCTTATTATTATACTTCCAATTTTCCAATAATTTGTCAAAATTCAATTTAAAAAAAAAGTTTGGAAAATCCAAAAGTGCACGACTCATGATACTCAAATGATCATCATATTATCATCATCCAGATCACTCCATAAATTCCAACACATATTTAAGTATAAATGTACTTAAATAATTATATCAAACTTCAATTAAAAAAAAGTTTAGAAAATCCAAAAGTTAACGACTCATAATGCTCATATGATCATCATATTATCATCATCGAGGTCACTCCATAAAGTCCAAGACATGTTGAAACATAAATATACTTAAATATAAACAACCTACTTGCTTTTAGTGAAGAAAGAAATAACGAAATAAGTTTATTTGGCACATGGAGTATATGTATATATTATAAATTATAGTATACGTAGCACTATAATTTATTCCGTGCTTTTAAAATATTGTATTAAAAATCTCTGATTATTATAATAATCAAGTATGTATGAAATTTGGTTTTTCGAATATTTTGTATTTGTACAGCTATCTTTTTAAGCCGTTGCAAGCAACTGATACAGCCGGCCGATACAACCACGGAATATAAAAAACAAGAGGAAGCCCAAAGTGGGCGGGGCAGACGTGTCACAATTAGTGACAGTAGAGCGTAATAGACCGTCAGTATAGGACAGTTACTATACTCTTTGACCGTCAGTCGCAGACTCAATTGTTGCGAGCTGACGGGTCGTTGCTTGAGTGATATATGCGAAAATATGCTGTTTAGTGCAATTTGGGAGTGTAAAAACGAAAGTAAAAAATAAAAATATTTCGAATAGAGGTGTTTTCTAACAAAGGCACGTGTAATTTTTTAATTTTTTGGATAGAATCTTAACTAAACATGGACAAAATGTCAAATTGGCTTTATTACAAGCAATATTCATCCTTATTTCGTTAAGATAAGGTTCAGCTGTAAACACGTTTTGAATAAAATAGCTGCGATAGTGTTGTAACAACGCCGACATTAAAGTTTTCGATAAAATGTTATCATCAATCCTGTTAATTTACTCACATATTAATGTAAATTTGCAAATGCTGGAAGTCTTTGAAAATATACGAAATTGTAGGGTGAAGGCTACGAATGAACATTTGTTTAGGGTTGCTAAGCCAGAGAAATAAGTAAGTAGTTTAGTAGTTCTCATGACTTTTGGAAAAAAACTAAAATAAAAGTGATCTTAATATCATGATCTACATTGGTAACCGAATTCATTATCATCTAAAATTTTATATTAAAGTGTGGACATGACAATTTTTAAACAAATATGTGTTATTTCTATGACAATAAACAATTGCTAAATTATTGTTTTTTTATTATTCTCCTTGTTTCCATTTCAAAATTGATAATTTAGCTTATTGTAAATAAATTTCCATTAAATACAATTAATTATATGTCGGCTATATGAATTTCAGGGATATACGTGGTACATTATGGTAATTTCCATTAAATTTTGCTATTTTACTCATTTTATCATATATATTTTTTTTAAATTTAGTTTCTACAGTCAATTCATATACATGATAATAATCATCATTATACTGAATATCGATATAAGCCAGATCATGTTCAGGCAGAGTAACTACATCACTAACATCATTCACGTGGCAGTACAGGTTAGTTAGGGCATGAGTAGGGCAATGTCAACGTTATATCTATTGTCATTATGTCTCAAATAGCGTGAATTTATTATTGCGATATCTAACGTTAAAAAGCTAAGTTTGCTCACTAATTATAGAAACTTCGTTGATGAAAAGGAATATAATCTTTATTCTTAAGGACTTATTGTTCATACTCAAATGAATGGTGAGTAACATAATGCCTTTCTCTTTTATTTTAAAATAACCAATCACGTGAAAATTATTGAAATGGTACACAATTGTTGATACACATTTCTTTCTTGTGCATGTGTGAGTTTAGCGACAGTGGTTTCGCTACGAATTATGCGTTTTGCTACTTCCTCTTGTTTTTTATATTCCGTGGATACAACCGATACTCACGACGGCAGTTGACGCCGAAGTGACAGTGAGTGCGTGAGGCAGTCTATTTAGTAAAATAAATTATTACAAGACTGCTAAAACTTCGAAAATTTCCTGATTTCTACGCCGATAAAAATTAATTATAACTAAATAATATAAAATTAAACTGCCATTTATATTCCATGGCTTCTCATATAATAGCTGAAGATATTAAAAAATAGATTGAGTTAAAAAATTGATGTTTTCAAAAGTTATCGTGTTTATCATTCCATGCGGACTTGATAAATCTACACCATAAGACACTGAAACTGCTTTTTTATACAGGGTATTTTTGGAACGCTCCCGAAAACAAAAACAGGCGACAGCACCAAGTATACCTTTGATCATGGGTCACAAATAAATTTGATCCTGATGAAAAAAAAATCATATTTTTACAACATTTTATTAGCTTTATTCACTTGTCATCATGTTAGTACAGCTAAATGAAACGATAATTTCATTAAAAAATTTATGAAAATACTGAAACATAAAACCAGCAGTGGAAACTGAATTGATATCACCTGACTAATGGAGGTTAATGTACGCGCGAACGGTGAAAAAAGAACGCTGGCCTTGAACTTGGGCACTGAGCGATTTATCACATATTGGTACGAAGGGGGCGCGACGGGGGAACAATCCGCCAGTATTACTGTGCCTGCATGCTATTGATTCCCGCGCTTTGTTCGCTTCGAAAATACAGTCGTATACACAGCTTACTTTGCGACTCGCGACGATGTTTTAAAAAGGAAGGAAAGAAAAATTATTTATATCTATTGTTTTATGACTAAACTAGTGAACGAAAAGGTAAATATGATAGGAGAAGGTGAATGGGGAAAATTGTGCAGTAAAATTAAAAGTGTTGAGGAAGAATACCGAAAAAATTACCATGTGATCGACCTGATGACGGAAGCTCAAGCGAAGATGAAAGTGATGATGAAGTAGCATTCAGTAACACCAACACACCATCAACATCTGGCTTCCATGTGGCCCAAGACGTCATAATGGACGGCGTGTCACCCTTAGCTTAAGTTTTCTTGTTACAAACTACTTCGTATTTTACGATAGAAATTACAAATAATGCTCAAGTAAACATTAACCATTTTTAATTCCCACCTCTTCCAAAGTTCTAAGTAGCTAGTAAAACACCTAGTATGATTCTACAATAAAACAATGAATTACTATAATATTATAAAAGAAGAGCCCAATACCATGTAGTACTTTAGAACGCGACTGTACCCACATTTCCTCCGCTGTCGACCTGTATCTAGCTCGGTACGAAACAATGCTGCGGTCATAAGAAAAAAGGGCGCATCTAACAATTTTTGAATAAATGAGTTAAATATACCATTCGACTCATGATAAGAAGGCGCATCTACTAATTTTTTTTAAAATTATTAAATATCAATATTTTAGAAATTATCGTAAGAATTTTAGACGTAACTGTTGATCACAGATGACATTTTTTTAGTAGAAAGGACTTATACAAATTCAACATAAAAGAAAAGACTTATTTAACCAGTTGCTACGTCATCTTTAACAATATTTGCATCGATTACTTAAATTTCAATTATTCTTTTCTTATTATTCTATATCTTATTATTAAGAGCTTATATCTTATTATTAAGAGCTGGTGTTTCACATGTGGTCCCATATAAATTTGATCGAGGTCAGACCAATAGTTTTTGAGTTATCCTTAATTATTTATATTAAAGTCGGTTGTACAAAATTTTAAATTTTTAATTATTATCGTAGTAAGTCTTGTATGATATCCCCTTTAAAATCATTACTCAAGAGTTGCGGGTTGTTATTTTTTGTGTCTCACTACCAATGCTTTTCTAATATTTACTAAGAAAAAAGTAGTATATTACTATTAGCGTCCTTTCAACTTCAAATGACCTTTCCAAAATATGTAAAAATGTTAAATGAATGGCAGTTTTTTTTATTTATTAGATTTGGAAGACGCAAATAGTTATATGCGTCTTTCCTTCGATGTTTTTGTGTTGCCAGGTGTATTTTTTAAGCTAAGATGAAAAGGAAAATTCGTTTTATTTAAATAAATTAACAAATTATCAAAAAAATAAGTTCGTCCTTAAAATCTTCATGTCTCTACGTATATATTTCAATTTTCATATAGATACCTTTTAAAATACTTTAGACACAGGGTCTGAAAGAAAAATTCATCAATTTATTTTTTATTTCCATTTTACGTTTTTGTTAGTTGCGTCCTTCTTTATTATGACGGCAGAATGTAACCCGGCCGGCTCGTGTCGCCTTACGCTGTGACGCAGTAGGTTTCAGTTTTTTCGGGGTTCGTTATTAATTGTAGTTTTTGAAACAGTTCCGTGTTGATTTTGTACACGCGTGCGCGAGCGAATCGTTTTGTTTATTAAATTGTTATAACTTGTGATAACGTGTTGGTATTATTCTTGTTGTTACGTTTTTTGTTTTAATAAAGCTTAACGCGTACGTTTATAGTGATTGTGAATACGGCAACATGTTAGGTATCCGAACCTAGGTACACGAAGTATCGCTAAATAAATTGTTAAGACGTCGGGATGGAACAAGTGTATTATACTGTGCAGTGCACAAAGTGTTGAAGCGTAACCGAATGCGCCCATACAAATTGCACAAAGTGCAAGCTTTAGTTCCCGGCGATCACGACCGCCGACGAGTTTTCTGCCGTTGGTTATTATACCAGCAACAACGTGTGCCTAGTTCCATTGAGCACATTATCTGGACGGATGAGTCGACATTTACCAGAAACGGCCTGTGGAACCGAAGAAATACACACGTGTATTCAGAGGTTAAGCCGCACGCTGTTCGACAAACCGGGCACCAAACCCGATGGTCGGTTAACGTATGGGCAGGTTTATTTAAGGATCGCATACTGGGACCAGTGTTTCTGCCACAGCGACTGAACGGACAGCGATACCTAAACTTTATAAATGAACAGTTGGTTGACATTTTAAACGACCTATCGTTGGCTGAATATCGCCGCACATAGTTCCAGCATGATGGTACCCCTCCACATTTCGTGAGGTTCGTCCGTGAGCGCCTCAATGAACTATTTGATGATCGCTAGATCGGCAGAATAGGACCACACGCTTGGCCACCTCGCTCACCAGATCTGACCCCGTTAGACTTCTTTTTGTGGGGTATGTGAAAGAAAGGGTTTTTAATCGTGAGTGTGATAGTGCTGACGAAATGCGCCAAAGGATCGTGGATGCTTTCGAGAAACTACGTTCGGACTGTGTCGAAGACCACACGATGATGCCCCGCCTGCACCCAAATCTACCTTGAAATGAATGGAGCACAATTTGAGCCGCATCTCATAAGACCACGGAGGATTTAGAGCGGTAAGCTGTTTCATAACTATTTTTTTAAATAACTTAGTACTAGACTAATCTGAATAGGTACATAACTGAATAAATGAGAATAATAAACATACCTACACGATGAATAAAAACGCATGACTCCAACCTTGGTTACATTTCATTTAAGTATTTTTTCATTAGCGGGGAATCGAACCAGAATACAAAATAGTAGGTTAAGTAGATAAGTTAGGTATTTAGACAAGTGTTGTAGATTATTAGGTATTGTGGTATGGCCCGCTAGTTGCGGGCCGCGCGAATTTGTGTTCGCGCGTACATTGACCTTTGATCAGGTGATATCAATTCAGTAATTCCACTGCTGGTTTTATGTTTCAGTATTTTCATGATATTTTTTATGAAATTATCGTTTCATTTAGCTGTACTAACATGATGGCGCGTGAATAAAGCTAATAAAACGTTGTAAAAAGATGATTTTTTTTCATCAGGATCGAATTTATTTGTGACCCATGATCAAAGGTATACTTGGTGTTGTCGCCTGTCTTAGTTTTCGGGAGCGTTACAAAAATACCCTGTATAAAAATAACAATTAATTGAATTTAAAAAAAAATAAGTTTTACAATTATTTATCTTTATGACAATGTGCTTTTTATAATATTTATATGTTCAATCTGATTGTTAGATACGATTTTATGCGACAAAACGTTGGAATCTTGATTTTCAGGCGCTAGTAGAACATACCTACGCGCTTTGTGCTTAAGTCATGTAATACTTTTTCTAAATATTTTATTTTTATATTTTTTGTTCTTCAACAATTTAGTGGGTCTATTTATTAAATGGTAAATTACAATCTAGTGTCAAGTTTTTTTTTAAATAATTTATTACAAACCACTCACATGGCATAACAAATATACAATATTGCACGCGTTTTATAATATTTCAATACCAATATTTACAATATTTCTTTCGAGATTAAAATATTCGTGAAAGTTTTGTTCAAGCAATTCATAAATTAATTTCAGATACATTCATTATACGTGGTAGAGCCATGCTGCAGCTATATTATGGTTGTAGCACGAATGGGTCGGCTCGACTGGGGAAGGACTACACTCTCACAGAATACCAGCGTAAAATAGCAGCTTAACACTGCTGTGTTTCGTATGGTGAGTGTAGAGAACCGGAGACCCTTTTTACTGGAAACGAGGCATTCCATCTTAGTCCTCAGGGGTGACAACGCATCTGCATTTTGATCCTTAATCGAAGATAGATGTAGATGTCTATGGGCCACAGCACTTACCATCAGGTGGACTGTGTGCTCGTTTGTCACTCTTATCCTATAAAAAAGATCTCACATTGGATGGAACTCGAATAAGCGCCGTCGTTTTTTGGCAAGTTGAGTATTGGGAAAACATTTCCAAATAAACTTTATTAATAATATTACAGTTTTTTTTAGAAATATTAATACAGGATTTTTTCAAGGTAATCTTTACAGATTATATGTTGTTGCCTTTTTTTATAATCAAAAAGTTTTAAAAGGAGATCTTCTCTTCCGACAGCTTTTTACCACTCTTGTCGTCTGAAATTATAATTAAAAACATGAATTTATGTTTTTAATTTATAAACTTAATTATTTAATTATAAACATTTTAAAAGTAACTGTTGAATCACTTATAACCGATATTTAAACGGTGAACCCCACCATTATCCTTCACAGTTAGCTACCGTGGGCAAATCTTTGTTACAGAGAGCACGAGGGATCTGTGACAGCAAACACCTGGCCGCCGAGCTTCAGCACGTTAAGCAAGTTCTACATGACAACAAGCTTCAGGTCCCGCGCCTACATCTCAGTGACCAAGTGAAGCCGGTCACAGTCCAGCGCGTTCCTGCTGTACTTTCATATGTCAGAGGTGTCACAGACAGGATTGGCTACATCTTGAAACGAGCTTCTATTAGAACATTCTTCAAGCCACCGAAGAAGATTAGTCAGTTCTTACCATCCGTTAAGTGCAATATTCCTCTACAAGATGCAGGAGTGTACAAGCTTGATTGTGAATGTGGTCTCTCAAAATTAGTGCAAACAAAACGATCAATAAAAACCCGCGTAAAAGAACACGTAGCTGACGTGAAGCACCAACGTTGCGGGAAGTCTGCAGTTTGCGATTATATCCTAGACGGCCCCCGTCATTAAATTAAATTTGATAAACCAAAATTCTCGCGAAAGAACATCGATTTCTGCCAAGGATGATACGTGAGGCTATTGAAATTAAAAAACATCCTAATTTAAATAAGAAAAATGAGGACATTAATAAAAATAAGAAAAATAAGTTAATTAAACGCGATAAAATCCGTAAAAGTAGTGTTATTCTTCTTTCTTTTCTTTTTTTTTAAAAAACGTTACCCCCACACTAGGATTTTTTCCTGTGTCGTGGAGGCAGTTTACAAACATAAATTGCACAAGGACAAACATCCAGACCCGGAACAATTATTTGTAGGCCATACAAATACTTGTTCCGTGCGGGATTCGAACCCGCGGCCCCCAGCGCAACAACTGATTGCTAAGCCACTGCGCCACGGAGCCGTCAATGTGTAGTGTTCACGTAAATATAAGAAATCATTACGGGGATATACGTAATACATCAAGGCAATTTCCAATAAATTTTGCTATTTTACTCATTTTATAATTTTTTTTTCAACTCAGTTTCTTCAGTCATATACATGATAATAATCATATAAAGAATATCGATATAAGCCAGATCACATTCAGGGAGAGTAACAACCTCACTAATATCATTCACGTAGCAATACAGGTTAGGTAGGGCAATGTCAACGTTATATCTATTATCATTGTGTCTATAATAGTGTGAATGTATTATTGCGACATCTAGCGTTAAGCAGCTAAATTTGCTCAATAATTCTAGAAACCTCCTTGATGAAAAGTAATATGATCTCTATTTTCAAGGATTTATGGTTCGTACTCAAGTGAATGGTGAGTAACATAATGCCTTTCTCTTTTAGTTTTTAACAGCCAATCACGCGAAAATTATTGAAATGGTTATCAATTGTCGGTACACATTTCTTTCTTGCGTATGTGTGAGTTTGGCGACAAATGATGCGTTTTGCTACTTCCTCTTGTTTTTTTATATTCCGTGGTGGAAATAGAAATGTCAAGTGATCTTCTTTGGTCTCTTTGTTTTATGCCAACTATGAGAGTAAGTACACTCGTGTCTTCCGATTTACTGGAAAAATGACATCCCTATTGTAGTAGTATTATATGTGACGTTACTGACGTCTTTAATCTATAGTGATTTCGTTTGCAATATTAGCAACAATTGACATCAATATACTCGTTTATGTTTAGTTATTTATTTTTAATACTTTATTATAAGTCTAAAAATATTACACTATTTGATTACGATCAAGTAAATTGTTTTCTAAATCAAGTGATGAGGATTATTATATTACATAGCAAACATTCCTTTCGCAAACTTTAAAAAGTAATAGTTAGGGAGGTATGAACACTAAGTCTTGACAAACAAGTTACATAAGCGAATGAGATCCCGTTTGTAACCCATTTTAAACGCTGACTAACGATCAGCCCCAGCTTCGCACGACTGCTTTCTAGATCTCGACAACAGCGCTACTTACCGAAACCAATTTTGAGTGTGAGTGTTTATCAGAATCGGTCAAATTGTTCTCAAGTGATGATCTTTCATACTTGAGAACAGCTCTACTGGTTGGATTTTAATTTATATTGATTTATCACTTGTTAAGCGGAAAACCATCGACTATATTCAACAAAGCTTTATCTGCTTGGATGAAAATATTTCGAAATCATTATCTTAAGTCAGGATCTTGATAATACCGTATAGTAGCGGCGTTATATAAACTACTACCTCCTACCAAATAATATATATTATTACTTAGAAGCTCTGAGACCCTATACCATCCCATAAAGTATCGTAAAAGACGACATATGGAAATGAAACAGGAGGTAGTAGAGGAACAGTAACTACCTGATAAGAACTCAAAATAATAAAAAAATTGCGGCTGCCAAACTACTTGCTAAGAGAGGGAATTTTGGCAAACATTCCCCCTAAGTTCAGCAGTGGACTTTTGATAAGCTGGAAATAATTAAATAATGATGGTTAATATCTTGAGGGAGCAGAGAGGAAAACGGGTAATACGTTCGTAATCGATTTATTAGTAGTTGTGATCTAGCGACAAAACAAGAGGCAGACCGCCTTCGTGCCGCTGTTATTGTAATATCGTAGCAATGCCCTCTGTGTACGTTCCGTGAAGCAAATCCAGTGTCGATTTTTTTATAGGATGACGTGGCAAACGAGCACACAGTCCACCTGATGGTAAGTGGTTGCTGTGACCCATAGACATCTACATTTATCCTCAATAAAGAATCAAAATGTAGATGCGTTGTCAACCGTGAGGACTAATATGTAATGCCTCTTTTACAGTAAAATGGGTCTTCGATTCTCTACACTCACCATACGAAACACAGCAGTGTCAAGCTGCCATTTTACGCTGGTAGTCTGTGAGAGCGTGGTTCTTCCCCGTTCGAGTCGACTCGTTCGTGCTACAACTATACTATCAATATAGCTGCAGCATGGCTCGACCATGTATAAAAATTATTTATTAAACAAACAGTTATTATTCCCCGTGAAACCCATAATAAGTCTAAGGATAATTTTAAGTAGATTTAAGAATTTAAGTAGATTTCATAGGGATCTTTTGACGAAATATAGTACGAAATTCCGCATTATTCGACTACGTTTTTGTTGTAAGATCTCAGATGAATCTTCCATAAACTTTCATTCATTTAAATAAGTATTACGAACCGGCCTAATAAAAATTCCTAATTTTACTAAGTCATAGACTAAATTTATCGACAACGTTTTTTGTTTCGCTAATGGTAATGGCATTTCAATAGAGGTGTCTATGGAATGGAAAAACGGCAACAACCTTGTAAAAGAAAGAAGGTAAGAATAATATAGATACCTATCTTATTTTGTACCATGTTAAACGTCATATGTACCTAGTCAGGTCATAAGTATTGTCACACAGTAAAAACTTTTCTTTTAGAATGCTGGCCACAAAAAAGTTTATTGAATTCGAATTTCGAATTGTTCATGAAAATAAAACTGTATACTTTTTAGAATTTTACTCATTTTTAAATATGGAGTGGACGCGTAAAGGAGACCGTGTTGCAGTTATTGCGTTGCATCGTTGCGGTTACGCGCCAATTCAAATTTTTGACATACTGAAAAATTTGAATATAACCAAAAGATTCGTTTATCGTACCATCAAGCGATACAATGAAGACTCTAGTATAGATGACAGGTCAAGAAGTGGTCGCCCTCGGTCTGTTAGGACTCCAGCAGTTATAAAAGCTGTGAAGGCGCGAATTCAAAGAAATCCCAAACGTAAGCAGAAACTGTTGGCCCTTCAGATGGGGTTAAGCAGAACCACGGTGAAAAGGGTGTTAAATGAAGACTTATGGCTTCGGGCATATCGAAGAAAAACAGGACATCGTTTGAATGCTCGTCTAATGGACCTGAGACTGAACAGATGCCGCGCTTTATTGAAGCGGTACGCGGGAATAATATATCGGGAAATTCTTTTTTCGGATGAAAAAATTTTTACCGTAGAGGAGAGCTAAAACAAACAAAATGATAAGGTGTACGCACACAGTGGTGAAGAAGCGACAACATGTCCCATTTACAACAGGTCCCATCCGCAGAGATCGTGATCCTTGGCGATTTTAACGCCCACCATGCCGAATGGCTCGGTTCACGTTTAACCGATCATGCGGGGAGATCTGTTTATGACTTTGCCTTGGCATATGGTCTGACACAACTGGTTACTTCGCCTACGCGGATTCCAGATGTGGAGGATCATACACCTTCCCTGTTGGACCTTCTGCTGACCTCTCATCCGGACGGATATCAGGTTTCCGTCGATGCCCCTCTCGGCTCTTCGGGCCATTGTCCGATCCGGAGTATGGTGCCACTCACGCTCCCTTCGCGGTTGCGTTCTGCAGGTTGCCGCCGTGTTTGGCATTACAGGTCGGCGGATTGGGACGGAATGCGGTCTTTCTTTGCATCCTACCCATGGGGGCGGGTTTGCTTCTCGCCGGATGATCCCAGCGCTGTTGCTGACTCTGTCACTGATGTGGTGCTACAGGGAATGGAACTATTTATTCCATCATCTGTGGTACCCATCGGAGGCAGATCTCAGCCTTGGTTTGGTCGCTCCTGTAAGACTGCATTGCGCAGTAAGCAGGAGTGTTATCAAGCCTGGGCTGCGGCTTCGGTGACTCGGGATGTAAACACCAGCACACTTAAAAAGAAGTATAACTTCGCCTCCAGGTCCTTCAAAAGAGTTATTGCCAAGGCAAAGTCAGAGCACATAGGCAGAATTGGCGAGAAACTAGTTCGCCTTCCTTCGGGAACCCGTGCATTCTGGTCTCTCGCCAAGGCTGTCCAAGGGAATTTCTGTAAGCCATCACTACCATCTCTGTACAGGGAGGACGACTCACTGGCCCAAGACGCAAAAGACAAAGCCGACCTTTTAGGCTCCCTTTTTGCGTCCAACTCGACTCTTGATGACGGGGGGAAAATACCGCCGACCATCCCGCGGTGTGAGTGCTCCATGCCGGATGTGCTATTCTCACAGCGCTCAGTTCGCAAAGCACTTCTCTCCCTGGACATCCAGAAGTCGAGTGGGCCTGACGGAATCCCCCCAATTGTGCTGAGGACGTGTGCTCCGGAGTTGGCACCGGTCCTAACGCGTCTTTTCCGGTACTCCTACTCCCAAGGCGTAGTCCCGAATTCATGGAAGACAGCTTTTGTCCACCCGATCCCTAAAAAAGGCGACCGCTCAGACCCGTCCAACTATAGGCCTATCGCGATCACCTCCTTGTTCTCCAAAATAATGGAATCCATTATTAACTGCCAGCTCATCCGGTACCTTGAGGATCACCAGCTGATTAGTGACCGCCAATACGGTTTTCGTCGGTGTCGATCAGCTGGTGATCTTCTGGTCTACCTGACCCATAGATGGGCGGAGGCAGTAGAGTCCCTTGGACTCTACTGCCTGCTAAGGCGTTGGCCGTTAGTCTGGACATTGCGAAGGCCTTCGATCGGGTTTGGCACAAAGCGCTTCTTTCGAAGCTGCCTTCCTATGGGCTTCCCGAGAAATTGTGCAATTGGATCACCAGCTTTCTTGCAGATCGGAGCATCAAGGTCGTTGTAGACGGTGCATGTTCTGACTACAAGCCTATTAACGCTGGTGTTCCACAAGGCTGTGTGCTATCACCAACGCTGTTTCTACTGCATATCAATGATATGTTGCTAACTGGTAACATTCATTGCTATGCGGATGACAGCACTGGTGATGCTCTATACACCGGCCGGGCCAATATTTCTCGGGAAAACGTCGCCGAGTACCGGAACAAACTTGTGTCTGAAGTCGAGTCTTTGCTGGACAAAGTCTCGGATTGGGGGCGACTAAATCTAGTCCAGTTTAATCCTCAGAAGACACAAGTTTGCGCGTTTACCGCTAAAAAGAACCCCTTTGTCGTATCTCCTCATTTTCAAGGCACTCCCCTTCTTGCCTCAGCCAGTATCGGTATCCTCGGAGTCGACATATCGAGTGACGTGCAGTTTCGTGGTCACTTGGAAGAGAAGGCCAAATTGGCCTCTAAAAAGCTTGGCGTGCTCAACAGAGCGGGACAGTATTTCATGCCGGCACACCGCCTGCAACTTTACAAGGCGCAGGTTCGGCCTCACATGGAATACTGTTCCCATCTCTGGGCAGGGGCTCCCCAGTGCCAGCTCCTTCCACTTGACCGCATCCAACGCAGAGCGGCTCGAATCGTCGACGACCGAGCCCTTTCCGATCGGCTCGATTCATTGACACTGCGAAGAGATGTTGCATCTCTTTGCATTTTCTTTCGCATCTACCATGGGGAGTGCTCTGAGGAATTGTTCGGATTAATCCCAGCCGCCAAATTTCATGAACGCACATCGCGGCAGAACTCCCGATACCATCCACATCATCTGGATGATTGGCGGTCCACCACTGTGCGATTTAGAAGATGTTTTCTTCCTCGCACGACTTCCTTGTGGAATCGATTACCATCAGCGATTTTTCCGGACCGATACGACTTAGGGACCTTCAAGAAAAGAGCCTACTCCTTTTTAAAAGGCCGGCAACGCATCTGCAATTCTCCTGGTGTTGCGGTTGTTCATGGGCGGCGGTAGTCACTTACCATCAGGTGAGCCGCATGCTCGTTTGCCCCCTCTCCTATAAAAAAAAAGCGAGCAACCGTATTCCGCGTGTCCAACGAGGTCATTTTCCATCCTCGCTCATGGTATGGTTGGGAGTTTCTTATTGGGGCTTAACAGAGGTACATTTTTGTGAGAAAGGTGTAAAAACGAATGCAGTTGTGTATCAAAATACAGTCCTGACGAACCTTGTGGAACCTGTTTCTCATACCATGTTCAATAACAGGCACCAGGCCAGCTCATAGAGCGAAAAGCACACAAGACTGGCTGGCGGCGCGTGAAATCGACTTCATCCGGCACGAAGACTGGCCCTCCTCCAGTCCCGATTTGAATCCGTTAGATTACAAGACATGGCAACACTTGGAGGAAAAGGCGTGCTCAAAGCCTCATCCCAATTTGGAGTCACTCAAGACATCCTTGATTAAGGCAGCCGCCGATATTGACATGGACCTCGTTCGTGCTAGGATAGACGACTGGCCTTGCAGATTGAATGCCTGTATTCAAAATCACGGAGGTCATTTTGAATAAACTTTAGTGTCATAAGAATCTATGTTTTGTTAAGTTCATTTTGGTATATAAATGGTTACATAATGAATAAACTTGTTTCAATTATTTTATATTAAACACGTGACAGAATTTAAGACCTGACTAGGTATATAGAGTTCAGCTATAAGAATTTTGCTCTTATTGTAGGACTCTCTCTATGCTAGTAGGTTAATTACTCCGAGGGCTATCAGGAAAGATGTTGGAGCGACTAATTACAATAGGCAACTGGTCGTAATTTAGGCTACTTCGATAGAAAGTGAAGGCAATTTATACATATGCTAAGTTAATCTGTCTCTTTAAATATGTAATAAAAATGCGTGTAATGAAACGTATGTTTTTATAACAGAGAAATATCAAAGAAAACTAGATATAAAGGTTATCAAAAATGTACTTTATGACCAAGGTAATTAGGTATATTTTGCATTGTTAGCCATCGCCGCCGCCACCACGCCGGGTATTCCTCTCCTCTTCTCTGTACTCTACATAATGCCTCCTCTACACTACTCGCGAAGTAACTTTGACGAAGTGCTCGTCGAAGTCGATCGCAGTCCGAAGAACGTGACCACCTAATTGTGTGAACATTACTACGTCAATGCGTTAACTAAATAAATAATTATGTAGAAAGCTACATATATAATATTTATATTAAAAAAAATATTCGTATCTGGCGTAAGCCGAGTAGTGTAGTGAGACGCTTTGTGTAACTTCAGGGTACTTCGCGAAGTCCTTTGACTGTGGTGCAAAAAACCGATAGCGATCGGAAGTCGCCCGAGGCGAAGCGAGATTGCACGAAGCGAATCGAAGTACCTCTCTACACTATTCGCCTCGTCCAACTTCAATCTACTTCGCGAGTAGTGTAGAGGAGGCATAACAGATTGTTGGTTGATTGTGTTTTACAGATTGTAGGCTGCAACATATTTATTTATTTATAACAGTTTGCGCAACAAGTTGCAGTTGCAATAACGTAGCAGAGTTTTCTTGATTGTCAAGTGTTGCAACAATTTCACACCTACAGAAGATATGATTAAACTGCATAATTTCCATTGTGTATATGTAGAAAGGGTAATTGAGTATAGTACAGAGACTAATTTTGTAGTTAGGAATAATAATTAATTCGTTTACATGAATTAATTATCCAACTGGTCGAGGATAGACTAGTAACGGAATACGACAAGCGTACTGTTCCACGTCAGAGCCAAGACTGCCTTAACGGCGGCATCTCCGAACATTTTATACAAGCAAAACGGGCGCCACCGCAGGTGTAATGGTGCAGGTGTGCGGAACACGTGTTATTATAAGAATTCTGTCTAGCTACACCAACGGCGCCGCACATGGAATGGTGCTGGTGCCGTCACGGCCATACTGACATGCGTGCGTCCTCGCACGCGCTCCATCACAATTTTAGTTATCTGTAGACAAAAAAACATCGTTTGACTAACCTGACATAACAGCGTCTGGTCCGGTCTATATTGACCCTTCAGACTTGGGTGACAATCAGTTTTGTTCCTGCAGTAAGCCCTACAAAACTTTAATCAACTTTATGCTAGATCGGAATGATTAGTCTGTAGCTTTTTCTATTTTCTCTTTATTTTTTCAAGTACTGTTTTCGCTAGTCCGGAATAACTATTCCCTATAGCCATATCATTGGACCGGCACAAAGCCCTGCAATGATAGTAAGAACTATTTTTTTTCTTACGCTTTTTTTTTCAAGTACTATTTATGCTAGTCCGGAATCCCTATTCCCTGTAGCTATATCATTGGACCGGCAAAGGCCCTGCAATGATAGTAAGAACCACATTTTTTGTCTTACTCTCTCTTTTTTTTCAATTCAGTATAGAACAATTACAGACTAGCCATACCGTAAACATGTCCCTGTCACAATCACACAAAAGTGTATCGTGAGGGACGTAGTGACATGATAACACCTAAGTATGCAAACCAACAGCAACACAACACATCCCAGTGCAGCACAAACCAGCCTCCCTGCAACTCCACCTTCCTTTCCTGTACTAGAATAATTACTTCGCTAGAGTGTTGCAACGTCTCTGTATTTTATAGACGCACAGACCAGGCTACCTCTGACTGTCGCACGTCCTCGTGCGGTTGACAGTGAACAGTATACGGTCTATCAGTTATCACCACCTGCTAACAGATATTAACTCCTGTTAAATATTACAACGGTCGACCATCCCAGACTTCGTTTCAGTCATGAACGCGCCGATATAGCTACCTCCAGGCAAACGCACTCCAGCTTTCCGTTCTGCTGCGTCCGTGCTACATTCGCGCCAGTGCGTCGTCGCGCAGTACTAGCGCTAGCGAATCGTCGTACTGCTTTGCAAAATTAAAAGAAATCGAGATAAATGTATTGCGTACCATGGAATTCCGAGCTTCCAAAATTCATCATATATTCTCTTAAGAAACGGCAACTGTATGACATTTGAAAACATTGCAAAAAACGGAAACTATGTGTAGAGACGGATACCATCACATATTTCAAAGTGAAGGAGGCAACTGCGCAAAATCTACGAAAGCCGACCAAGCCTCAGACGTTCATTTACAGCACCAAAGGACCATGTGTTCGGCGGCCGCTTGAATTGCCTTGCCGTAAGATCTGCCGATAAGTTACAGTCTGTAGCGGTGTAGGCTCAATCTTACTAGCGCTCGGCCGTACCTGACCATGTTCGATTAGCAGTCACAAAATCTTCCTCATTGATTATTGTTGTAGAGACTTCTACGAATCTCTCGACATCAAACCCCAATCATGTTGACCACACAGTATTCGGAGCAAACTGCAACACTGATCAACATATTAGAACACAAAAATGTCACTTATTATTTTCAATTCCTGGCATGTTAAAGTTAATCCTTTATTTTGGTACATCGCTTAAACGTTTTGAATTTCAAAATATAACAAATGATAATCATGTTTCGCATGAACTATCAAATTACAACAAAACTTGAACAAGTTAAATTAACAAGTAAAATAATTAATAGAATCAGGCGTTACTTTGCGGAAATCCATTATATAAAAGCTTTTACAAAAATTTACTTCGCAAATATCCGCGTTATAAAATAAAATGATGTGTCTTACCTAGTATGAAGACCTAGCCAACGACCACTCCTTTAAAGTCTTACATACGTGTAATAAAGGGCTGCGGCTGTGTGTGCTGGAACAGTTAGAGATATTAAAAAGTAATAATAATACCGTTGCATTGCTGAATGAACAAACAAATGTTACTAGCTCACCTCTCTTAAATATCTTCAAGCCTGCACTCTAATAATGTGGGGGTTGCGCGGCGGTTTGTTTTTAATTTTACAAACGGCTGCGTAAGTCCAGCGGTGATTGGTCATTGCATGTTTTTCCGCATGACGCGGTTGCATCATCGGTTTGTATAAAAGGCACTTGTTTTGGCTCGCCGCTCACTTAGCGGTTAGCCACCGTAGAGTCTATATCACCTGAGGATGCCTCGTGTAGAGGCGAAACACGTGTCGTATTATCGTCAGTGGTGTGTCTTGCCTAGTGTAGTGGTGTTGGAAGTAGCGGTGCTGGGATTAGTGGTGACGGGGATAGTGCACGCAATTGAGGGAGGGCGGGAGGTGCTTCTTCATACTAGGTAAGACACATCATTTTATTTTATAACGCGGATATTTGCGAAGTAAATTTTTGTAAAAGCTTTTAACAAGTAAAATTAATTCAATGCAAACGATGACTCGTCTAGAAAGCCTCCAACATTTCTTCCATTTGTTAACATATTTAGGTACGTCAGAAATAATGAAAATATTTGAGGGTACTTTTAATACAAATCGAACAAAAGGATTTATCTTTTAGCTTAAATAATTTCACTTTATCTTTTCTCTACACTTTAATGATACGACAATATCGTAAGTAGGACAGCAAATTTCATTACGGTATTTAACATAAAAAGATATCCATCAATGCGAAATGCATTATAGCCTTTACCAATGTAATAATTATCATTAGCAGAGCAGAAAGGATTACAAGCAGTAGAAGGAAATTAAAAAAATATATAAAAATTAATAAATATATTAGGAAAGTGCAAAAATTAGTTAAAACTAAAATTAATATTAAAAATTATACAAATGTATGTAAGGAAAAGCAAGAGTTAATTAGTAAAATTAAATTATATTCAATTGAGGTGGAAAACATGAAAAATTGTTATGAGACTGAAATAAGACACTCTATTTATTTTTTAATTCAGAAATTTTATCACTTCAAACCTCATTACAAATTATGTCAAATAAATATAAATCTGCAGGGAATGAGATAAAAGAACACATACTGGCCATGGATAATCTGGTAAAGTCCTGCAAATATAACGAGGAACGTTTTGACTCCTTATTAAAATATCAAAATGAATATCAGCGCTCACTGCCAGGTTCTTTAGGGACAGTGTGTGTTAATAATATGACAAGCAGTAATACTTCATTTTCTTTACCTACACTCTATGATAGTACCATAACAAAGCAGATAAATTTAAAAAGTAATCTATATAAATAAAAAAATAATATAATTGTGTATAGTGATGACATAGGCAAAAACTTGGGTATATCATTGAATAACTGTTTAAAAAGGCAACAGATAAGTAATTACTGCATGCCTGGAGCATCATTCAGTGATATTATGAATAAAATTTTAACTAGTAAATTTAACCCTAATAGTATATTAATAATTTTTGTTGGGAGAAGAGGCAATATGAACAAGAATCAATTATTAAAATATATTGAATATCTCAATAACATAAATGTGGTTAAAGTTATCTTGTTTACATTGCCTTACATAGAGGGGTGGCCACAGGAAAATAAACTAAGACATAATTTAAATTTAATGATGCATAACTTGACATGTAACAATAACTTAAATTTGACATTTAATTGTAAGAATAATAATGATAAATTTCATTTAATTGATATTAATAATTTAACTAAGAAGTTTTTGACAAGAGATAGGTATTACCTATCAAAGTATAGTTTAAGACTGGTAGCAAATACGCTATCTTATTATTTATATTTTAACTCAGCCAATGATTTGGCTACCTTGACACCTGCTTCTTTTGAGCAACAAAATAATTTTATATTTGATTTGGAACCAGTTCCAAGTAATTTAAATTAGATAATAAGACAATAGAGGTAATCTCTAGCAAAGATAATTTAAATAGCTTAGAATGCAACTTACCAATACATAATTATGCAATTTTACAAAATAACAATAATAAAAACTGTATCAACCTGGTGCATCAAAATATACAAGGTATGTTAGGCAAAGAATTAGAAATTGATTTATTTTTAAATAGTAACAGTATAAATATTTTATGTATTACAGAACATTGGTTGAAAGAATACAACTCCATATTTAATTTCAGTAATCACCAGGTGGTCAGTTCGTTCAATAGAGATACTAAATTACGTGGTGGCTCCTTAATATTAGCTAATAAGTCCTTATCATGTAAAGAACGTAAAGACATTGTGAGCCTCTCTGTTGAGCGTACTGTAGAAATGGCATGTGTTGAGCTTGAGCACCTTATTGTTGTCAGTGTTTACAGACCCCCATGTTCAAGTTATGATACTTTTGAAAAAATTATGGAAGAAGTTTTAGTTAAGCTTAATAAACAGAATAAATCTCTTGTAGTGTGTGGAGACTTTAATATCAATCTCCTGGAAACTTCTTCCATCAGTATTAAATTCTGTTCTTTGTTCAAATCCTATAATCTTAATAATTTATTCTTTGAAGCTACACGTATTGCAGGGTGTAGTGCAACTTGTATTGATAATATTTTTACAGGTGTTGTACCAATCAACAAATCAATAATACAAAAACTTAGTTCAGATCACTGTGGACAACTGGTTTCGTTACCTTATATGCACAAAAAACAGGTAAATGAGAAAATTGTGTTTGTTCCTATTAATGCAAAACGCCTGGAGAGATTTAGAAGTAATATGTTAAAAATCCTTCCATCCCTTTCTTATAAGAACAATGCAGACTATTTATATAGAGAATTATTTACCTTTATAAACAATGAATTTAATAAAACATTCACTTCTAAAACATTCTCCAGAAACAGTCGCAAGGCATTTAATGAGTGGGCGACAGTAGGAATTCATAAAAGCAGACGAAGGTTATATGACCTTTACCATGAAAGATCGTATAATCTTTCCGATGCTTTTAAAGAATATGTAAAAAATTATTCTAAAATGTTTAAAAGAGTTTGCTCCACAGCCAAATCATTACATATTAGTAACAAAATTAAGACAGCTAAGAATAAAATTAAAATGACGTGGAGTATAATTAACAGCGAAACCGGTAAAGAGAAACCTCGTAATTCAAACTATCAATTAAAAATTAATAATGAATTGACTAAATCAAATCAAGAAGTTGCAGCGGTGTTTGAGAAATATTTCACTGATGTTCCTATCTTGACAACAGAGTCATTGAATGCTTCTCCAACTGTCGCCGAATCATTACTTAAACAGAATGTTAATACCTGTTTAAAAGAATTTAGATTTGAAAAAGTATTACCGCATAATATTGTAAAATACTTCAAAACCATTGATGTAAAGAAAACCGCAGATTTGTGGGGGATTTCCGTTACAGTGATTGCGTCCATAATAGATTTAATTGCACCTCATCTTGCTATTATTTTTAATACTTGTATCGATTCTGGTGTATTTCCTGATTTAATGAAGTATAGTAAAGTAATACCTTTATTTAAATCTGGTAGTAATAATGTACTCTCCAGACCGAATTTCGGTCACGGCGGCCAGTCTCAACGGAGACTAACCAACGGCGCAGAACAGGATTATAGTGCCCAAGTGTATGCGCAAGCACAGGTGCACTCTCTATTCCCTCACTCTCATAGCCCGATGGGACGGTAAACCGACACGACCGGAGAGAGATCAGGCGCAGGACCAACGGCTTAACGTGCTTTCCGAGGCACGGGGGTGAGACACCGCCAACTTCCTGACTCCGGGCAGGTACTGAGAATTTCTTGATAGAAAAACTCAATAACTGATTTTTTTTGGCCCGACCCGGGATTCGAACCCGGGACCTCATGATCAGCAGTCGCACTACTACAACCACTAGACCAACGAGGCAGTCAAATTAAAAATCTGGTAGTACATTGGACCCCGCTAATTATAGACCTATTTCTGTACTACCAACTCTCAGTAAAATTTTTGAAAAAATAATTTTGGATCAATTGTTAATTTTTTTTTAATACAAATAAATTACTTCATAAAAATCAATTTGGTTTTACAAGGGGTCGCTCGACGTCTGACGCCGGTGTTGAGCTTATGAAATATATTTTTAATGCCTGGAAGAATTCACAAGATGCCTTAGGTATTTTCTGTGACCTTTCCAAGGCTTTCGATTGTGTTCATCATGATACATTAATCAGGAAACTACAACATTACGGTGTAAAAAATTTGGCGCTTAAACTTATTACTTCATATTTAAGTAACAGAACTCAAAAAGTCGTCATTAATGGTAAATGTTCCTCCGGATCAGTAGTATCAATGGGCGTTTCTCAGGGCTCGATTCTTGGCCCATTCCTGTTCTTAATCTATATTAATGACTTACCTTATCTTGTAGGGGACAATCACGATATAGTATTATTTGCTGACGATACCTCTTTAATTTTCAAACTGAAACGGCAGTCAATTAAATATGACGATGTAAATAATGCTCTATCGAAACTAGTACATTGGTTTAACGCCAACAATTTGCTCTTAAACGGCAATAAGACAAAATGTATTAAATTTACAATACCTAATGTAAAACATTCGAAAACCAATGTGCTCTTAAATGGGGACGAGTTGAGTCTTGTGGATACCACTGTTTTTCTCGGTATTACTATTGACGCGAAACTTCAATGGGGCCCCCATATATCTAAATTAGCAAGCAGACTTAGTTCTGCAGCATATGCTGTAAGAAAGATTAGAAGTCTCACAGATGTTGAGACAGCTAGGTTAGTGTATTTTAGTTACTTTCATAGCGTAATGTCTTATGGAATTTTACTATGGGGTAATGCGACTGATATTGAAGCTATATTTGTTTTGCAAAAGAGAGCCGTACGGGCGATTTATAATCTAAATTGTAAAGAGTCCCTTAGAGAAAAATTTAAAGAAATAAACATATTAACTTTGGCATCGCAATATATTTATGAAAATGTAATGTATGTACATAAAAACATAAATAGCTTTAATAAGAATAAGGATGTTCATACCTTAAACACTAGGAACAAACATAAGCTTGTAATGCCACTTACAAGACTCCACAGAATTAGTAATTCATTTATGGGGCAATGTATACGCTTTTACAACAGAATCCCAGAACATGTTCAAAGTTTGTCAATAAACAAGTTTAAAAGTTTTATTAAAGAAAAACTGTACAAAAAGGGTTATTATAATATCAAGGAATACATGAATGAAAATAACCCCTGGGAATAAGGTGATCGCCACCATGCTGGTTCTATGAAAATTCATTTAAAATTGTATAAACAAAATTATTGTTAAGTGAAATTATGTTTAAAAAAAAAGTCCCGCTGGGTTTCTTGCTGGTTCTTCCCAGGACAGAGGTATTTTCCGAACCAGTGGTAAATAAAATAATGACTTTCAATAAGTATTATGTAATAATCCATATTGAATAAAAATCATTCTATTCTATTCTATTCTATTCATACTATTCGAAGGTTATAAGGGGGCAATAAGGGGGACTTTATCCCACTTCTGATGTAGAAAGGGTAATTGAGTATAGTACAGAGACTAATTTTGTAGTTAGGAATAATAATTAATTCGTTTACACGAATTAATTATCCAACGGGTCGAGGACAAACTAGTAACGGAATACGACAAGCGTACTGTTCCACGTCAGAGCCAAGACTGCTTTAACGGCGGCCGCTCCGTTCATTTTATACAAGCAAAACGGGCGCCACCGCAGGTGTAATGGTGCAGGTGTGCGGAACACGTGTTATTATAAGAATTCTGTCTAGCTACACCAACGGCGCCGCACGTGCAATGGTGCTGGTGCCGTCATATATTCCAAACACTTCAGACTTGACGCTTAATCTGATTCTTCCACGACTGTTACTGGTCCCTCTAGCTCATCATTAAAAGATGATGATGATGATGATGCATGATGATGAAGAACCTCTTCTATAGTGCCTTCATAGACATTTAGAAGATATTTTTTATTGACGAATGATGAATAAATTATGTTCTTCTACTTCGTTGATCAATATAGTTGTTAGTCAAATATTTCGTTTTAATTTGTGAAATATTAATAAAAATAAACAGACATAATACATCTTTTTCTTAGACCATTTAAACCAATGTCTAAAAACTAAGATTTTTTTAAATTTGATCTTTTCTGCATTTACTTACAAGAAACTGCTTTAAATTTTATACTGTTAAAATTAAATTTTTTTAGGTTGATTAAGGTTTAAAAAAAGCCTTTATAGGCTACCTGATATTACAGTAGGCGATTTTAGGCTACTTTACAAAAAAAGTAGGCGAAGTTAGGCTACTTGGCGTCAAATTTTTGGCGACTTGGAGCGGTCTAGTTGTTAGTAATATATAATGTACTCTGTGGTCTGTGGGTCTAGTCTTGGCCTTGGGGAGTTTTGGCAGGAACTTGACCGGCGGCGGTTTGCTGCTGTTTTATTGTTTAAATAATGGTTTGAAGTGGACTTTGATATGTAAAAGTGGTGCGATTTTGTGTATTAAGTGTCTGCGCATGTGAACTATTAGTGGAAACTGTGAAACAAGTGTTCTGATAGTGATGTTTCTCAAAATAAGGTGCCTGTCTGCTTAGGCGCCTTGAGATACTATCGCCAACCGTCAGCTGTCTGCTGGCTCAAGTTACCGTCAAAATCCCTCAAGGGCTGCACAATGTGATGCATCAACATATTGTGAAGCAGTATACTATGAAGAATAATGATTATAATATAATATTGTAACTTAAGGCTCAGAAGGGCTAGATCCCAGAGCCATAAAGCCAGTTAAGAAGAAGAAGAATCTTGGCCTTGGCAATGGCAACACTGCTAATCAACTGGAGTTTTCGGTTTTCAACTTGCTACATATTTATTTATCTATGGTTTTCAATGGTGGATTAAACCAAATCACTACTTGTGTTTTAGTTAAAAAAATTAATTAATTACAATTAATATACACAATATTTCCACTTTTACTTTGTTAAACATTATTGTGCTATCATATATTACACTAAGAAAATGAGTACTGCCACCGCAACACCACTTTTCGCTTGCTCTCGTTGTTTCTCAAGACATCCTTTTGAAGAATTATCTCCAGGCGAACAACTATGTAAAGTAGGTATTATGTATGTAGCTAGCAAAGCTGCATTAAAAAACGTTAAACCCATGTTATTTGTTGCATAAAGTACGTTTACTGTTATTTGACGTCATAACATGACGCAGACATCTCTTGATTTTTCAGGAATGTCGCGGATCTTTTCCTGTTGTCAAGTGTACCTATTGTCGTTCCGAATTTCAACAAACAAGGTCAGTGCCAACCGTTTAGCCAAGGAAAGAATATATTACTTATTTAGCATCTTATACAAGCTTTCCTTTGCCTCAAACATAGTCTTAAAATAATTTCGCAACCAAATACTTCTTGTATGTGTAGCTTAGCGTTCCTGCTGGTGTAGTTTATTCAATATTTGGCTCTAAAGTTAACAAACAAGATAAAAATATATTGGCAACTGTTTTTTTTTTATGGAATCTATAATGAATTATGAACTGTGGCTATAATGAACTATGCAACTGTTTGTGAGGAGAATTGGGAACAGTTACACAAAGAATTTACCAATGTTTTTAGTATTTGTAATACAAAATGTACCGTGTAACTAGGGACTACATCATAAGATACATTTTTTTTATATAAAACCTATGTGCTTTTTTAATTTTAATAAATTATTTCAATTGGCTTAATTTGGATGAACTGTTTACATGACTAAAAATTGATTATTTAGGCTCCAGCCTTAGTTTTTAAGAAATAGCAATTATCCTCAATTTTATGAATGAAACAGACCTGGTTTTTTATGAAGTGTAACTAACCATTTTACCCTTCTATGACAGCACAATCACCTGAATGCTTTAATCTGATTGTTTATTATTAAGACTACTTCAGGAGTAAGTTAATTCGACAACAAAACCTATAATATTATTACACATTTATTTAATGTTTAATAAACTACAGCAAATGGTACGACTTTCCATTGATTCCCATCGAGTTGGGGGTTGATACGTATTTTTACAGAAAAGTTACACTATTATAAGCACACACACAAAGTTACATTATGCGGAAGCGCGTAATTTTTGAGAAAAAAGTTATTGAAAATCAGTTATTCTTGCATTGTTTATGTATTATCCTACAATAAAACTCACACCATTTTTTTATTGTTATTGTCAGTAGGGATGTCGATTCTTTCCGAAAAAGATCGTTTTTTTAAATAGATTCGAAAAGCTGATGTATCGATTCCCAAAAAATCGATTTCTAAAATATCTATATTTTTTTCATGTTTATATTTATAATGTAAATATAAATCCATTTTATGAGAAAGAAAATCCCCTTCATCATAAAATATAGGGGGACTGATTCAGAAGGATTTCTGTATCTATTTTGAGACTGCTACGTCTCCAGCGCTGCGGGAAGAGCAGCCTCTACTCCCCCTACGCGCCTCCGGCTCTTTAAAACCATTCTAGGGGTAGGACAGACTCGTACCAGGTGGAGTCGGGGTCGATCAATTCGGTTCTTTGACATAAGTTGAACCTAACCTATTTTATTTGTTATCTGCCCTAATTGGTACTGTTAAAATAAAACAAAATTCAATAAGAGATCATTTATTAAGATATCTTTCTTGTTTTTCATAAAATGGAATTATATTTACATTATAAATGCAAACATAAAAAAATATAGATATTTTAGAAATCAATTTTTTATGAATCGATACATCAGCTTACGATTTGAATCGATTTAAAAATCTACCCTTTTCGGAAAGAATCAACATCCCTACTGACGACAATGACATTACAAAATGGTGTCAGTTTTATGGTAGGATTAGATATAAACAATGCAAGAATAATTGATTTTCAATAACTTTTTTCTCAAAAATTACGCATTTCCGCATGTTGTAACTTTGTGTGTGTGCTTATAATAGTGTAACTTTTCTGTAAAAATACGTATCAACCCCCAACTCGACGGGAGTCAATGGAAAGCTAAGCCCAGCAAATTATTTTTTAAACATTTAGGCACCATAATTTTCTATCACATGTAGCCAACAACAGTGACAAAAGGGCTTCCATGTATTTTTAAGCTTTTGTTAAAAAAGGTGGATAGATCACTTTTAGGTTATTCTTTATTTATTGTTTTTAATTTTTTAAATAATGAGCTAGAGAGAATTTAATTGGTGATAGTCTGAGGACACACTATGTGGAAAATACAGTGGGGGAATGACAGCTTAGCTAAGTGAAAGTATTTTTATGAGTTGCTTTTGTTGGGCTGTATTGCTGCTGTATGGCTGCTCGTTTCGTTAGTTTTAAATCTAAACTGCTGATGCTTATGTGAAAAACGAATGTACATAACTCAATTTACATTCCTCCTGATATAATCCTGCAGCCATCTTTAGTAATTTTTTTTAAACTAAAGTGACAAATGAACATTACAGTTTTATAGTTCACCTGATGGTAAATGGTTACTGTAGCCCATGGACACATGGACAGATGGCTGTAGATGTGTTATAACTTCTAAGGACTAAGATGGACTGCCTCACAGCCTGTAACTCTACTTGCTATTTATATCCTTCAGTGTAAGCACTGCTATTTGGCAACAAAAATAGGCAGAGGGACCTATCCTAGGTGTCCTTCTGTATAGGTCAGAACTCCTGTTCTACCACACAGTAAAACAAAGGATGAAAAGTGAGGTTGTAGATGGCAGATAATCCATGCACACATTCGCTCTTTTGTGAAGTTGACATGATGTTAGATCATATAGGAACCTGACTGAATATTTCTACGATTGACTTTCCTAAAATGTGAAGTTATTTTCTATTGCCACATGAGAGCACTGTAGTTGCTCAGCCAAAGTAAAGCAAATCTGGTATCTATATGAGCCTTTTTATTTCTTCCATGTTTATTGCAGGATGTGTAGGAGGTAAAAAATTAACTGCTTAAGAAATATTATTTTAATGTTTTTGTTTTATGTATTAACAAGCCCAAATTATTCAATTCAATCTGTTTGTGAACTAGTTTCATGTAAAAATGAAGAATTTATTAGCTGCTAATCTAATGTTTAATTGAATGTTATTGTTCTAAGATCAAATTTTTTTTTGTTATGTTATATATAATGTCATAATATATAATGAATTGAAATAAGCTGAGTTACTTGTAAATAAAAAAATACCTTTATTTTCTATAATTAATCATAATGTACAATTAATGTCATCATTTTAGTACATAAAAATAATAATATGTAATTTTCATTATTGATAATGCTATTAGATAAATATCTCAGCATAATTAAACCTTTGGCTCCAGTCAAAAACTATTATTCGATCAGGCACTAATACTTACCGTTACCGCATATTAAAGTTGGCAACTGCACATTTTTATTTTTAGTAGTTATTTGGAAGATGCTTCTGCCCATCTCCTAGTTTGTTTCCCTCTGTCGCCTCTTACGAGACCCACGGAATGATATTAGGCAGTGGATATTCTTAAACTTACTTTAATAGTATTTGTTCTAAATTTTATTAACATTTATGACTATAGCTAGAAATCATGATATATAATGTCATAATATATATATACCAATATGGTCAAAAAGATGCAAATAAAAAGAGGAGTTTCAGAACTGTCCCTTAATTATGAATTCATATTGTACGAATTTTCATTATTTACGCCAAATTGAAAATTTGATGGTGTCTTTGCATGTATACTGGCACAATAATATTCCCTGTGCATTTTATTGTTTTATTGCCATCTATTTTACTGTTATTTATTGTGTTTTTTCTTCCTTTAATTGTTAAATATCTTACAGCAAGTCAAACACATCATCCATTTGTAAAAAATGTGAGGCTAATGTAAAAGCATATGGGAAACCTACAGCATGTGAATACTGTAACATTATTGCAGCATTTATTGGTAAGTATTATGTATCCCCACCCTGCCCCAATATAATTAAATAAACATAAGCATAACAGATGAATGAAAGAGATGCTTCCAAACAGTCTTATGAAGACTATATTGGAGCCGCTATTTGGATTCCTAAGTTCAAAATCATTCTTAACTTTAAATGTCCCTCACTATCCCCCACTTTCACTGGTGAAGCAACTGCAATCAGTGAAGCTCTGTTACATGTTGCGTCACATAATCTTAATAAAACAGTTATTTTCACAGATTTTATCCAATCAATTCCATAACAAACATAAATTTCCACTAATTCTTAAAATTAAAAATACCCTATTCAGGTGCTATCTTAAAGGAATCCATGTTTCAGTAGCCTGGATCCCTGGCCTCAGTGGTATCTATGGAAATGAAACAGCTGATGTACTCGCTAAAAATGCAATTGCTAAGGGTATTCTACAAAATTTAATTTACTCACATGACTTAATTTTGCTAGCTAAAAAGATACTAAATGAAAATTGGAATAAACTGTGGGAAGTATCCAAAAATATTAAGGGTAAGCACTATGCTGCCATCCAAGAGGTTATTCCTCCCAAGCCTTGGTTTTAACAAAGCAAATATACATGCAACTTCAATCATCTGTAGATTGAAAATTGGACATGCTTGTACACATTTACATCTGGCCAAAATCAGAGTTAGGGATAGCTCATTGTGTGAATGTGGCTTAGATGAAGGTTCCACAAACCATATTTTTTTCAACTATCCCAAACTATCCTCCTCCCTTTATGATTACCTTCCTCCTTATATTCCTCGACCTATAGATTTTAATTCTCTTTTAACATATACAAGTACTCCTTTTGTGTATATTTTATGTGATTTTATTAATACTAATAACATGAAACTTTAAATCCTTGTCACTTTTAACATTCTAATAAGATTCTAATACATGTGTTTGTCATTTGGTCTAGGTAATTCAACAGATAGATTTGTCAAAATTCTAGGAGGAAAACTAGATCATTGTATTATCACAGACTCTTATTTTAATTAAACTCATAAGCTTTCATATTCCACTCAATACGTCATTGGCGAATTTTAGCAAACCGCCACAAAAGTAAAGGAAAGGAAACATAAGCATAATCCTATGGAGGAAGTGAGTGGAGTGAGAGTGAGAGAAGAATGCATAAAATCTCTTGTTCTCTACAGCCCTTTGAAATTTCACTACTGAACTAGGAACTCTTTTGTAGGAAGATTGGCGAGCGCAGTAATAAGCGTATCGCACCTCAACTTGGGCGTTTTCTTGAATCCAATGCCAACAGCCTCAAAGTAACTTACCCTATGAATGTGCTTCATGCTTGAATACCTTCTTATCTATATACAAATAAATAAAATTGAAGTGTCTGTTTGTAATGTCAATATAACAGCTTTTTACTAAATGCATATGAAACTACATACGGTACTTATAACAAAAACACAATTTTTAAAATTTTTGTTTGTCTGTCCGTTTGTTCTGGCTAATCTCTGAAACGGCTGGACTAATTTTGACGTGACTTTCACTGGCAGATAGCTAATGTTATAAGGAGTAACTTAGGCTACTTTTATATTAGAAAAAAATTTTTTTTTTTTTTTTTTTTTTTTTTATAGAATAGGGGGCAAACGAGCATGCGGCTCACCTGATGTTAAGTGACTACCGCCGCCCATGAACAACCGCAACACCAGGGGAATTGCAGATGCGTTGCCGGCCTTTTAGAAAGGTGTAAGCTCTTTTCTTGAAGGTTCCTAAGTCGTATCGGTTCGGAAAATTCGCTGGTGGTAATTGATTCCACAAAGAAGTTGTGCGAGGGAGAAAACTAAAATTTAGGGTTCCGCGCAAAAAAAATAAAAGCAAAGTATACGCGAGCGAAGTCGCGAGGTACAGCTAGTCGTCTATAAAGCTCAAGTATGGAATTACATAGAGTGCTGCTGTCACATATGAGCTGGTACTGCCAAATGCCACTTAGCAACATTGAATTCTGTGGAAAATCAGGCTAAGAGACTTTTTGGTGAACTTGATTTAGTTGATGTAGAGAGTTTCAAACACTGGTGCAGAGTAAACAACCTGTCAGACATAGAAATAGGATGTATTCCGGTGTGCACAGGAAGTACATCATTTAATTCATACTCCTCCTCCTTTCCACCATTGGACAACTAGACGGTTAGTGGGTCTTGTTTTTTAGGGTTCCGTACCTCAAAAGAAAAAAACGGAACCCTTATGGGATCACTTTGTTGTCCATCTTGTCCATCTGTCTGTCTGTTTGTCAAGACCCTTTTTCTCAGGAACGTGTGAAGGTATCAAGCTGAAATTCATATCAAATACTCAAGTCTACTGTCTCTTGGAGCTGTGATAAAATCAAACTTCTAGGCCAACGTAATCAAAAGATACAGCCGTTTATGCCGTAAATTTTCGACATTCGCAAGGGAATCAAAACCTACAGGGTACTTCCCGTGAACTCAGAATCTTAAAATTTGGTACGAAGCAATGTATTATAGCACAGATAAAGGAAAAATTGCAAAAAGCATAACTTACCACCAGGTGAGCTGGTGGTTCAAGCACTAACTTTGATGCTGCTCCCCATCATCAGTCTAGTTATTTTATGTTTGGCGTAAATCAAATTTCTGATAAAACATCATAGTCATAGCAATAGTAAATAGTGATAAATTTAAATTGGTTTTTCTATTAACTTGTTTATGTATTTTTAGGAAATAAATGCCAACGTTGCGCTAATTCTGAACGCAAGTATGGACCAGCAGTAACATGTGAGCAGTGTAAGCAGCGTTGCGCATTTGATCGCCATGATGATAGTAAAAAGGTATGTTTGTATAATGCAGGTTTCTGGTTCGAAAAGAGAAGCACTTTTGCTATATGAATTTTACACTATTTATAATGTACATTAAAAAAAAACAGTTAAAGAATACGTATCGAAATTTTTCTGTTTTATTAATGGCCATAAAAAAATGACTAGCTTGCAACAATGCGGAGCGTGCGGCGGAGAAAACCACACGTGTTTGTATTACAGAGTACTGAGTGGCTCTCAAAATGTAAATCGAACTCGCCGCATGCCCCGCTGAACCCTCTCCAATCAGGCCATTGTACCCTCAAATTCATCAACTCTCCTTTTGAACGGACTATTTTACCCTACCTATTTTACCATTATCCTATAAAAAAAAAATCTGCCGACTTCCAAAAAGGAGACGGTACTCAATTCAACTGTATGTTTTTTTTTATGTGTGTTACTTCGATAACTTTTTACTGGGTTAATCGATTTCGATAATTCTCGTGTGGTCCCATATGAATTTTGATCAAGGTCAGACCAATAGTTTTTGAGTTATTCTTAATAACTTATATTGAAGTCGGCTGTACAAAATTTTTAATTTTAAATGATTGAAAATTGTTTGATATTAACACTTGAATTTATTTTTTCATTAATTAAACTTAGCCGTGGTAGCTCAGGAGCTAAGCACTTAACTGTAAGTTTAACAGTATGCGACCAACCCGGGATCGGTCCTCACCGGCACCAATTAAATAGTTCATTTCAATTTTAAGTGCTGATTTAACACATGCTGTTTCACATTCTAAGATAGATTGGTTCTAACTCGGTTAAGCTAAATTATTCGGCTACCACTATAATATAAGTGTAGCGTAGCTCTACTAACCGTAAATAAAGGTCCGTTTGATCTTATGTATCACATTATGTAATACTAAAGTATTATTTTCTTTATTGGATTACAGGTTGACGGGAAGTTACTCTGTTGGTTATGCACTCAGTCATTAAAGCGAGCTCTAGCCCGGACAAAACAGCACATGTCTTCTGTTGATAAACATAAACATCGCGCACACAAGTCAGTTGTCGTCAATTTGTTTTTTACATTATATGCAATAAATAATTGCTTGACGTTTTATACATTTTCTTACTAATTTAAAACTGTTTCGTATTAGTATTTTAATTGCATTGTAGTAGCATAGTTGCTTATATTTTAAAATGGATAAGTTTGCTTGCAACTCACAGGTCAAAGAGCAGTCATAAAGAAAAACGGAAGTCTGACATGATGAAATCCATCAATGCTAGTGATTCCTCGTTAAATGAGTCTCAGCCTTTAGAGAAGAAGTCAAAGTTAAATCCATTGCAGGGTTAGTATAGTTAATAATAGATTTTAACCCTTTTTATTTTAATAATTGCATAATATGATAACTGCCTTTTTTGATAGGTGAACTAGATCCGAACAGCTCAGACCACGTAGTTGCGATGACTCAACTAAAAGAGACAATTGCTAGTTTGCAAAAGAAAGTACAACAAAAGGAAATGGAATTATTGTCTAAAGACAAATTGGTAAATATAAATAATTTTTTTTATAATAATATTAAATAAAAACATGAATTTTCTTCCAGCGTGAGTCCATTATATTTCTCCCATAATTGCAATGTTTGGCAACCATATTGGTAAATGCAGTTTTTTATTATTTTAAGTTGTCAGGAAGGTTTCAGTTGCTCGCAGTCACCTCTTAAAACACCTACGGGATAATATGGATATTAAAAGGCATGGAAAAAGAAAATACATGCTCTAAATATAAAATTTATTGGAATTTAGAATTTCAAACCAATAGCTGTGAAAAGTGACCAGTTCAACAAAATGGAAATTTCATAGGTAAATAGTAAGCACCTTATGTGTGTTAGTTTAGTGCCAAAAACAATCAAAAAAATCTGGAACCAATAGCTAGCATTTTTTTTGAGTCATTAATAAATTTTATATTTACACTACAAAAAGTCCAGAGTGAATTCCGGATGAAATATGTTATCCCACCTACCGGAAAGGGCAGAATAATATATACCGGACTGGCTAGTATCTATATAGTAATTAAATTATTAATAGTCTGAAGAAGAACAACAAATGAATGTTGGATTTTTGTTTGATATTGAATACAGTTATTTAACCTATTGAGATGTCGGGGTTAGTGACTGTCGATTTATAGTGTTAACTAGCTGTTCCCCGCGACTTCGCCCGCGTGGAATTATTTTTCGCGGAACTCTAAAATAAAAGGAGCCCAAGTTACTCCTTATAACATCAGCTATCTGCCAGTGTGTATAAATATTGACAAATATTGACATTAATATTTACACGATACTAACGTCAAATTGTTTTGCCTTCCTGGAACCCTTCCACTAACACTTAAACTTTATGGTATGGTATTAAAGTTCAAATTGACTTTTAAGTGTTATTACGAATCTTTTGTATGGGAATATAGAAAAGTGTTGTTTTTAGACTTTTTCAGGCAATTATTTAAAATTTTCTCTCCGTAAGAACCATACACCGTATTTTAAGGAATATTATAAAAAATAATTAACGAAATCGGTTCAGCTGCTCTCAAGATTTGCGCTTAGCAACACATTCAGCGATTCATTTTTATATTATAGATGTGCGGATTGAATATTTTTGAATATATATTTTAAACATAAATGCGCACATATTATCCACACATTACATTCACTACACATAAATGGAATGAATGTACTCTAAATTTTGTATTAAATTCGGTAAAAATCTTTTGATATATACTTAAAGTGGGACTTCTCAAATACATTTTGAAAAAAAAAAGCGATCGAATGATATCTAGAATGTGATTTTGGGCGAGGTTAAAATAATTTCAGCATTTGAAAAATAGAGGAATTACAAGGAATTTGTGAAAACTGTTAAAGAACTTGTATTTAAAGTCCATCTAGAAGCTGCTTAACTCCGTCCTTTAAGTCGCGAAATTGTATAGCAGGAACGTGTTGATCTTGTGTTCTCTTTGGGATTCTTCAAGCAGATGCTTTTGATTAAGTCGAAGTTTTGGTGGTCTCATTTTTCCTTCACAGTCTTGAGTTAGTTGATATATTTAAATGCTAAAGTACGGGTGCTAAGTAAGACGCAGAGTATTAACGTCCGCTGGAACGAATTTCGGGCACGGCGGCCAGTCGTAACGGAAAATAGCTATCTGCATAGGACAGGATTATATTGCTTGAGGGGGTGCTCTCTCTACTTCTTCACTCTGATGTCTTCTCAGTCCGATGGGACGGCAATATGCCAGGTTTACCGTCCCATCGGACTATGCGAGTGAGGGAATAGAGAGTGCATCTGTACTTGCGCATACAAACACAGATGAAATCCAATTTATATTAATTATTTTAGATTACGGAGTTGAAAGCTCAGCATCACAACAACACAACGGAACTACGTAACGAAATGAAGAACAAAGAACGAATGAATGAGACAAAATTCACTTTGATGAACACAAAGATACAGAATTTACTAAAAGAAGTGGCAACACTCAGCAAATCGGCAAAGAAAAACAACAAGAACCCAAAATCTGTGCTAGCGAACGCGGAGAACAGCGGTAGTGGAACAGACAGCCCTAGCACTAACTAGAACAATTTCATGATTACTTATTAGTTTAGTCTCATCGTTTCTCAGACTAAAGACTCGATCCCCCATTCGCTCCAGTTATAGTACAATACTGTAACAGAACCTTGTATTATTATAATAATATTATGAGGGATTATTAACATTGTGTAATATTTGAATCAACTGAAACTTTAACTATATTTCTATGACATTATAATGTGCATAGACAGTTATAATCTATTCATTTACATATGTGTTCTCATTTTTTTAATAGTAATTAAAAAAGAGACTAAGCAAATGCATGTTTTTTAAATCGATTTTTCTTTTAAAAGAAATGCTTTGTTTGTTAATGAGTTGTTAAAGAGTAGAAATTATCAAATTTGAAATTTGTATTAATCTGTGTTCATGTAGGTACTTATCTAAGTTAAAGTTTTCTGTATTTTTTTGGGGTTCGCACGGTATGAAGTTTGAGAAACGATTGTTTTAGTGATATCAAACAGTGGAAAATATTTTCCCCTTATTTTTTTATTCTACAAATGGTTTCATTTGTAGACGTTTATTAAATTTAATCGTAAGTAGATTGCAATTTGATGATGACATTTTATGTTTGATTGAGAGCAGTGTTTTTGAATTAGGTGCTGAATAATTTATTCAGTAGGAAAGTTACAGCCTAGTTTTCATAAGATGGAAACTCATGCGACTTGAAGGTATTAGATCAAAAATCAATTTTCACTAAAATCATTCTGAGATTACAATTTCTTGTTCTTATATTATATTATTTTCTAATCTTAATTTGAATTCAATATTGATATGCATCTGATTCGTACTTATTTTCTTTGAAATTTATAAGAGAGAGAGAGAGAGAGAACACGTAAAAATGTTTCAAGTGGTGCATAAATACTTAATCTGGAGATTTTTTATAATAACAATTTGTGCCTGGCTTGCGTTGCAATAGACCATTGGTATAACGCATAGAGGACGAACAAACAAATCAATTTTAATTTTTTTTGGTCAAACTTTTGGGGCGTGCACGCAACAACTCACACACACTTTCATCGTAGTTAGATAATGGCATAGAAGATCAACAAAGAAACAAAAATATTCATTTTATATATTTTATCGCAACAAGACGAGAAGTTACCGAGTATTTACATTAAATAATTTAATGTAAGTAGTTGGTAACTTCTCGTATCCCGTTGATTCAATTATTGAATCAACTCAATGGCTTTACACGATTTTGATTTCGAGTTTTGCGAATCATTTTTTTTATTTCTTTTCAATCATTACAAAATAAAGGTTTCAAATGTCTGTAAGCCATATTGGTTATTATGTTATACTAGAGCAAAAAGTAGTATGTGGTGAGTTTAGCATATCAATGTAATATTCTTTTTTAATTAACTTTAGTATGTATGGAAGCGTACGGAATAATCAATAAACCAAATAAAATAAGTTTGTGTATTATTTTTAAGTGACTATATAATTTATTCGATAAATAGATACAAAACTCGAAAGTTATTAAAAAATGTAGAAAATATAACACTTTGATTACAAAGAATGTAACATCGCTTGCTTTCATTAATAGGAATGACCTGATTAATCGGTTGCGAAGTATAAGCATTGAGAACAATCTAAAGGGCATGTCGTCATCCCAATCAGGAACACGCTACATAACTTGAATATTTTTTATTATCCAGGTAATTTGTAATAATCTGGCCCTCGTATAATATTAGATTTGAGAAACATTTGCTGTCATCAAAAATTTCATCAGAGACCTGAAGGTTAGTCACATTTGTTACAGTAATCGTTTTCAAGGTTGTTATTATTTTTTCATTTTGCTAAAGGAGTAAGTATGCTGTTTGTGTGCATATAAAGTCTCAATTTAAAATCTTCGAATTTGTTACCTTTTAACATACTCTGTGCAAAGTGAAATTTTAGCTTTTTACCGCCAAATATCTAGACGTCTTTATGTATAATTTAATTCATATAAAACAAATACACGATCTTTCAACCATACGCTGTATGTCAATGTCGTACAAAACATGTTCCGTTAGAGGCCACAGGTCAGTGATGACAACGCGTCACGATTCATACAGTTTCTGCGAACACCGATTGCGAAGATTTTGTATGACATTGCTGTGGTTTCCGTATGATATTTAAATTGGTGTATTTGTTATATTTTGTTAGATAAATATTGATGCAAAAAGTGCAACATTACTTTGGCATTTATATGATTTATTTCAACAAAATTAACAATGCCAGAGCTAAACTAAACAATGTAACGGCCCTAAGTTGATTTTTATGATAGTCTCTTATTTAAAAAAGAAATTTAAAATTGTTATTTCGGTAAAATGTTGAAATATGACAATGAATCAAAACATTACTTATCTTATTCCATTATGTTGATGAGAGTAATTTTAGTGGAAGTGTAAAGAAAGTGTAATAAATACTGTGAAAGACAACATTTTTAATTTATTGAAAATCCAAGAAATTACCTAAATATTCCTATTTGACAATAATAGCAGATTCACGTTTTGTAAGCAATTTATCGCTTTAAAGTAAGGTGCTTAGCGGTAAAATAGATTATTTCAGAGTAACAAAAAATACTTTAATTGGTTAAGTTGTACGTGATTATTTGAATCATGTAGAGCTCGAACGATGGAAATCCCAAATAAAGTCGAATTACGAAGTAACGTTTAACCACGCAGCAGCTATATTAGGACTGCAGAACGAATGGGTCGCCTCTCCTTGGGAAGGACCATGGTCTCACAAAATCCTAGTGTCAAATAGCTGCTGCTGTGTTTCGTATGGTGAGTGAGAATAATCTGATGTGCTACCCCTGACGATTAAGATAGAATGCCTCGTTACCATTAAAATGATCTCAGATTATTCTTACTCACGTAACCTGCCCGTTTAGTGGCGGGACAGAATACTCACTACCCCATGTCTTCCCGTGGGTGTCGTAAGAGGCGACAGAGGGAAACTGAGGCAGAGGATAGGCAGCAGCATCTTTCTTATAATAACAAAACAGCAATAAAAAAACTGTGGTTGCCAACCCGCTTGCCAAGCGTGGCAACTATGGCAATATACCCCTCATGAGAGTAACGAAGATACGGCCCCCAGTCCCCGGCGGCCCCGCTATTCCTGGCTACGGTGGCGACCATGGTAACGGCGGGGCAGGGGATGTTAAGAATCTCCGGTGGAGGTTCGGTTGCCACCTATGACGACTCGACCTGGCAACTTATAACGCACGCACCCTGAGGACTGACGAGAAGATCCTGGAGCTGGAAGGAGAGATAGACAAGTTGCGCTGGAATATCATAGGATTATCCGAGATCCGAAGAAAGGGGGAGAACACGGTAATACTCGAATCCGGCAACTAGTTCTATCTCCGGGAGGGCGACCATCTGTCCTAAGGAGGTGTCGGATTTATCGTCCACAAGTCTCGTTAACAACGTTGTTAGATTGGGAGTGTGTCGACTCCGGTATTCGCTGAAGGTCATACAGGTTTACGCACCAACCTCGGCACACGCCGATGAGGAGGTGGAGAAAATGTATGAGGATATGTCTAGAGCCATGCATTCCTCCAAAACCCACTATACGGTGTTAATGGGAGACTTCAATGCAAAACTAGGCACAAGCGAGAACGGTGAGCTGAAAGTAGGAAAATTCGGAATAGGGCAACGGAACCCAAGGGGCCAGCAGCTGGCCGACTTCATGGAGAAAGAGGGACTCTTTATGATGAACTCTTTCTTCCAGAAGCGGCCCCACAGGAAGTGGACCTGGTCGAGCCCCGACGGTTCGACAAAAAATGAGATTGACTTCATTATACCGACCAGATGACAACTGTTCAGTGATGTCTCAGTGATCGCGAGGATGAAAACCGGCAGCGATCACCGAATGGTGAGAGGCACACTGAACCTAAACGTTACGTTGGAGAGGTCACATCTAATGAAGTCAACGCTTCGTCCCCCTCGTGCTCTAATCCAAAGTCCCGAAACCTTTAAGCTCGAGCTACGAAACCGTTTTCAATGCAGTGGACGATATGGATGACAAGCTCGTGGAAATGCGTGGAAATCGTCCATGCGGTCGGAGCTAAGTTTTGTAAGACCCGCCGGAGAAGAACACAAAAACTCTCCGATCACACTCTTAATCTCATGGCTGTTAGACGGGATATGAAGCTGCAGTCTTCAGTAGATTTGACACCATACAGGCAACTGAACAGACAGATCTCCAAATGCATGCGGCAGGACTTACGCAACTTTAATACTGCTCGTATTGAAGAAGCAATCGAGCGGAACCAGGGCTCTAAAGTCTGCTAGAGATCTGTCTGCCAGAAAGAGCCAGCAGTGGCAGCGTCATTTCCGGGACACCTGAGATTTTGAGAGAGATTAGAGGTTCTATGGGCTGCTGTACACATCATCGTTGGAGCCACACGCAAGTGTGAGTCGATCCAAGAGCGAGTGCTATCCCGGACGTCAGTCTGAGCGAGATTAGAATGGCTCTCCAGCACCTTAAAAACGGCAAGGCCCCAGGTGAGGATGGAATTACTGAATATGGAATGTTGGAAAACCGGTACTTGAAGTCCTTCAGAAGCTCTTTAATTCCGTCCTCCATGGTGGCATTACACCGGAAGTGTGAAGCAGAAGTGCGGTGGTCTTGTTCTTCAAGAAAGGCGACAACGCTCTCTTGAAAAACTACAGACCGATTTCTCTTCTGAGCCGCGTCTACGTGCTGTTTTCGAGAGTCATTACGAATCGTCTCGCACGCAGACTTGACGACTTCCAGCCTCCCGAACAAGCCGGACTACATACATACCCTTCGGCAAATTGTACAGAAGTCCGAGGAGTACAATTTGCCACTATGTCTGGCGTATGTGGACTATGAGAAAGCCTTTGATTCCATCGAAATTTGGGCGGTGCTGCAGTCCCTTCAGCGGTGCCAAGTTGTGTAGTATATCGAAGTGTTGAAGTGCTTGTACAGTAGGGCTACGATGGCTATCCGAGTACAGAACCAGAGTACGAAACCTATCCAATTGCAGAGAGGTGTAAGACAGGGTGACGTCATATCCCCGAAACTCTTCACTGCTGCATTGGAAGACGTTTTCAAGCCTCTGGACTGGAAAGGATACGGTATCAACATCAATGGCGAGTACATCACTCACCTTTGATTTGCCAACGATATAATCCTTATGGCAGAACCGCTGGAGGACCTAAGCACTATGGTCAATGGCCTCAATAGTGTCTCCCAACGGATAGGTCTTAAGATGAACATGGACAAAACAAAGATCGTGTTTAATGTCCATGTCACACCTATGCCGGTAGTTGTTGGAAGCACTAAGCTCGAAGTTGTTGACGAGTATTTTTACCTAGGACAAATAGTCCCGCTAGGTAAGTAAGTTCAACTTCGACCGAGAGGTCAATAGACATATTCAACTCGGGTGGGCAGCGTTCGGAAAATTACGGCACATCTTCTCGTCAGATATACCTCAAAACTTGAAAACTAGACTGTACAACCAGTGCGTGTTGCCAGTGATGACCTATGGAACTGAGACGTGGCCCTTCACTGCTGGCCGGATTAGAAAGCTCAAGGTCGCTCAGCGAGCTATGGAGAGGGCTATTCTCGGAGTTTCGGAGTGGCGGCCTCGTACCGGTGGACGAAGTGTAGGGCGTCCCCCCACTAAATGGAGTGACGACCTGGTAAGACATGCAGGAAGTCAATGGATGCAGGTGGCTCAGGATCATGCTTTGTGGCATTCCTTGGGGGAGGCCTATGTTCAGCAGTGGACTTTAGGGCTGTAATGATGAATGATGAACAACTGCAAGCATTGATTGTGACATCTGTAGTCTTATATATAACCGAGCAAAATATGGTTATACGATTTTATATGTTTTCTTTCTTTGATTGTATTTTTTACGTGGTAGAGCCATGCTGCAGCTATATTAGTAGTATAGTTGTAGTACGAATGGGTCGGCTCGACCGGGGAAGGACCACGCTCTCACAGAATACCAGCGTAAAATAGCAGCTTAAGGCTGGCTGCTGTGTTTCGTATGGTGAGTGCAGAGAACCCTTTTTAACTGGAAATGAGGTATTCCATCTTAGTCCTCACGGGTGACAACGCATCTGCATTTTGATTTGTAATAGAGGATAGATGTAAATCTCTAAGGGTCGCAGCAACCACTTACCATCAGGTGGACTGTATGCTCGTTTGTCACCCTTATCCTATAAAAAAAAAACGCACAGGACCTCATGGAGCTTGAGTTATACTTTGCCAGAGGGAAACGCCTGCGTATGTATAATATATACATTCTGTAAACACTAGGAACAAACACAAGCTAGTGATACCAGTTTCTCGACTCCACAGAGTCAGTGATTCATTCTTGGGGCAATGTATTATACGCTATTACAACAAGGTCCCGGAAAGTGTACAGGCCCTCTCTATTAGCAAGTTTAAATAATGTTTTGTTAAGTTGAAACTGTATAAAAAGTGTTATTATAGTATAAATGAATACATGGTTGATAATAACCCATGGGAATGAGGTGATCGCTTCCAAGCTGTTTCTAAAATAAATTTTGTACTTATATAGTTTGTACAACCATTAATGTAAAATTTGCTTTAAAAAAAGTCCCGCTGGGTTTCTTGCTGGTTCTTCCCAGGACAGAGGTTTTTTCTCGAACCAGTGGTAAAGTAAAAAATAACTTTCAATAAGAATTACACATGTGATCTATATTGAATAAAAAATTATTCTATTCTATTCTATTCTATGGCTACTCCCCTCCGGTCCGTAGCGCCGGTGGACCATGTTCTATGAATTCACTAATAACCACTTTTTAATAATTTAATATTAGGTACTTAAATAATTACCAAAAATAAGTTTTAATGGCTAAATTATTGATACAGAGCAAAATTTTTTCCATTTTGAATTATGTTTCACAATAAATTAAATCTAAATGCATTTAGTGCATTTGTAATAGCGAGAGATTCATTTATATTTTGAGTAGTAACATGCATTTTTTTTCTATATTAAAACATAATCTTAAGTCAGAAGTTTAATAACCGATGACATCTCAGCAGTGATGTCCACAGGTCAGTCCACATCTCAGCAGTTTAGGATGCCTTATTATAAATCCATCACTGCCCTGAGTTTGATTATTTTGTCTTAAAGTCTGTTATGCCCACGCTTACAGGCCGTCTGTTAAGCCAAGACAAGAATATCGAACTTTGTATTTGAACGAAGTACTTACACCATGTTCAAATACAGTCTGATATTTTAATAATTTAAAATTAAACATTTTGTACAGCCGACTTCAATATAAGTTATTAAGAATAACTCAAAAACTATTGGTCTGACCTTGATCAAATTCATATGGGACCACACGAGAAGTATCAGCTTTCATATAAAAAAAGAATCATCGAAATCGGTCCACCCAATAAAAAGTTATGAGGTAACACACATAAAAAAAACATACGAGTCGAATTGAGTACCGTCTCCTTTTTGGAAGTCGGTAGAAAAGATGATTGTTTGCGAATTCTGTTGGATGGATGGATGTTTCCGGCATCTTTCTCGTCAGGTCATATTAAATGTTCTGCTAGACTGTCATTGTTCTTCTACCACCGTCCCACAAATTGCAGATGACTATACTTTGTTACCTCGAAAGTATAGTAACTGTCTATATGTATACGGCCCAACGGGCACAGGCTGCCGCTCATTCCTGAGAAGATTGTGGATTTGCCACACTGTCAAATGCGTATTGATGAACTTTACGTGTTCTAGAATTTCTAAGGCATACAGATTTTTCACGATCTCTTTCTTCACCGCAGAGCCCGAGAAAAATCTGAACTTGAAATTGCAATTAGCGATTTCTGAAGCGGCACATTAATAACACAGTCCGATGAAGCTCAAAAAGCCAACTGACTATCCGCAATAACATCACAGAAAACAGAATAGAGTAGTGTAGGCGGGATGGAACTCTCATTTTTAAGAAGAATTTTTTTTATAGGATAAGGGTGACAAACGAGCACAGTCCACCCGATGGCAAGTGACTACTATGGCCCATAGACATTTACATCTATCCTCGATTACGAATCAAAATGCAGATGCGTTGTCACTCGTTTCCAGTAAAAAGGGTCTCCGGTTCTCTACACTCACCATACGAAACACAGCAGCATTAAGCTGCTATTTTATACTGGTATCCTGTGGGAGCGTGGTCCTTCCCTGGTCGAGCCGACCCATTCGTGCTACAACCATAAACAGCTGCAGCATGGCTCTACGACGTAAGATATAGATAGTATCAAGGTAATATTAGGTACCGACGCAATTATTATAAGTTTGCGTTTTTCATAATGATTTCTTATATTTACGCGAACACTACACATTGAATAAAATTACTCTTACAGATTTTATCGCGTTTAATTAACTTATTTTATATTCCCGACGTTTCGGTTGCTTTCCAGCAACCGTGGTCACGGGGGACTGAGGTGATTGACGTCTCGATGTCAAAGTTAACCCGGAGTACCTTCAGCTTTGTAATTATTAATTTTGGTCCGATCTACGCAGAATGAACTAACTGTGTCTTGAAGTCTTGCAGTGGTATGCTTGGGTTTAGTTTTAATTTTATGAATTACAGGATCCCAAGCAGGTGGTAGTACCCAGCCTCCCTCTCTATTGAAATTAGGATGTTTTTTAATTTCAATAGCCTCACGTATCATCCTTGGCAGGAATCGATGTTCTTTCGCGAGAACTTGTGGTTTATCAAATCTAATGTAATGGCGGGGGCCGTCTAGGATATGATCACAAACTGCAGACTTCCCGGAACGTTGGTGCTACACGTCAGCTATGTGTTCTTTTACGCGGGTTTTTATTGATCGTTTTGTTTGCCCTATATGAGAGACCACACTCACAATCAAGCTTGTATACTCCTGCATCTTGTAGAGGAATATTGCACTTGACGGATGGTAAGAACTGACTAATCTTCTTCGGCGGCTTGAAGAATGTTCTAATAGAAGCTCGCTTCAAGATGTAGCCAATCTTGTCTGTGACACCTCTGACATATGGTGGTACAGCAGGCACACGCTCGACTGTGGCCGGCTTCACTCGGTCACTGTGACGTAGGCGCGGAACCCGAAGCTTGTTGTCGTGCAGAACCTGCTTGACGTGCTAAAGCACGGTGGCCAGGTGTTTGCTGTCACAGATCCCTCGTGCTCTCTGCAACAAAGATTTGCCCACGGTAGCTAACTGTGAATGGTGATGGTGGGATTCACCGATTAAGTATCGATTTGTATGGGTCTTTTTTCTATACACAGTGTGACCTACGGTGTTATTAGGATTTCGAATGACTAATACATCTAGGAAAGCTAAAGAATTATTTGCCTCTAACTCCATAGTAAATTGAATTTTAGAGTTTATGGAATTAAGATGTTCTAAAAATGCAGTTACATTGTCTGATGGTAAAATTGTGAAAGTATCATCTACGTACCGCTTGTAGAAACTTGGAGTTACTGGTGCAGTAAGCAGGGCTTTCTCCTCAAAGTCCTCCATGAAAATATCGGCGACAATGGGAGATACCGGTGAGCCCATGGCAACACCATCTACTTGCTTTTAAAACTGTTCCTTCCACAATAGATAGCCAGATGTAAGGCAATGTCTGAGTAATTCTGCATATTCTGCTGGCATGTTGTTATCCTCTAGTTTCCTAGTACAATTGAGATGCAGTCTTCAACAGGTAGGCATGTAAATAGAGACTGAACATCAAAACTGACCATAGTTCCACTGTCAGTAAGACATAGGTCTTTTATCTCACTGACAAAATGGCATGAATCCTTAGTGTGTGCTCTTGTATGTCCTCTGAGTGGTGATAGTACTTTTGCTAAGTGTTGAGCCAATCTGTAAGTTGGCGAATCGATCTGATTCACTATAGGACGTAATGGAGCGTTCGGTTTGTGTATTTTTGGTAACCCATACAACTGCGGCGGTTTGGCACACGCAGGTATTATCGAATTAACGTCTAGATTCAGTTTCTCAGAGTATTTCTTTATTAGATCGCTAGTTGTTATAAGCGTATTAGTTGTAGGGTCTGTTTTGACCTTTACGTACGTACTTTCATCCGATAAAAGTTGTTGTATTTTAAAATTGTAATCCGATTATTTCAAGTTTGCGTTTTTGATGGCAGGTACTACAATGTGCAAAAATAGGCCAATCCGGCATAACAAGTATTTGTTAGGCCTACAAATAATTGTTTCGGGTCTGAATATCCTTGTCAAATTTATGTATGTAAACTGCCTCTACGATACAAGAGAAAATCACAGGTAACGTTTTTTTAACTAAAAATAAATAAAATATAGGATTAAATACAATGTTATGTTACAAATACTTTGCGGTAAAATCTATGTGACTTGGAAACATTATTTTCTTTGTCATGTGCACCCTATGCTTGAATGTGGTTTTTGTCGGCATGCTATTGTTTTATTCTACCTATACTGCCATATCTGTGATTCAATTAAAACGCTGGTATTTATGATTTGCCAGACACGTTGCTAGTTATGTGTGCGGTCGGCTACTACATTGCAGATCATGGGTTCGAATCCCAGTCAAAAACAATGTATCTAAAGGAACAATTTGTCAACGGTTACATTGGGATTGTACCAAATCTCTGTATACTGCATGCTACCTGCCTCAGATCTAATCGCATCAGGATTATATTGGAAATTGGTAGTTGATGACAAACAATTGACTTTGTATTTACGACCACACTTGCTGCCATGTACCTACCTTTTTTTTATAGGATAGGGTGACAAACGAGCACACAGTCCACCTGATGGTAAGTGGTTGCTGTGGCCCATAAACATCTACATTTATCCTCGTTTGTGAATCAAAATGCAGATGCGTTGTCACCCGTGAGGACTAAGATGGAATGCCTCTTTTCCAGTAAAAAGGATCTCCGGTTCTCTACACTCACCATACGAAACACAGCAGCATTAAGCTGCTATTTTACGCTGGTATTCTGTGAGAGCGTGGTCCTTACCCGGTCGAGCCGACCCATTCGTGCTACAACAATACTACAAATATAGCTGCAGCATGGCTCTACCACGTGTAATATCTTTTGTCCAGTTGAAATCTTCCTAAACTATTCGTACATAGTAACCGTGGTCGAAAATTGTTCAGAAGATCATGATCAACATTTATACAAAGTTTTTCATATAAATACATATAATTTTAAAATTATTAGTTTAATATTTCGATTTTTATATATATATATATATATATATATATAATTAAAAAAATATATAAATAACCTATTTAAGAAGTATACCATAATATTGTTACTTTTAATATTATAAAAACCATTCCAACTTTGAGGCTTTGTACAATTAGTCATCTTACTTTGTTCAGAACATTGTCTGCTTACTCATCACTATTCTGTCATATACAATATGGGTATTCCGCGGTTTATATCGAAAACCACTAGATCATTCAGGCATTCCTTTTATGCTAGGTTTTTATATTTAAAAATGTTCCGTTTTCACCAGTTTTACAGTGCAGAAACTGCTTAAAGAAAACACTTATAAAACAGAAAACTGGTCCCAAAAGAACATCGGTCATATACGACCTGACCAAAATATAAAACGACCACCAATGATTGATACGTCAAAAAATAGTGACTTAGGTGTATATTAAGTTACGGGGTCCAACTTATTTTATTGAAGCCGGTAAAATAATTTAGCTTTGTAATGACAAACCTCATTTCCTTACTACTTTTTATAGGTTTTTAACGCATCTAAACCCGTCCCGTTTTTATTTGTGGTATACGTTTCATCCTAACACTAAAGTAATACTACCATTATGCATTTACTTTTTTAAATACTAGATTTTATTGTATATTTTGTATTTATTTTTGTAGTGTATTATCAATAACATCATTTTTAGATGGGGATATGGAATGTATTCCGAAATAAGTTGCAAATGATAGGTTTACAGTAAATATAGAATGCACTAATACTTAGAACGGAACGAGTTATGAGTGTCTCTAAGCAGTCTGTGTTATTATGACACGAGAGCTGCCAAAGCGTGAGCAAAAGTCAAAGCATCTGTATCTCAGTCTCAGATACTTAGCAGTGAAAAGATTAGAAAGTTTATTAATCCATTTTTGTGGTTTTAGCCATTGACTTGACTTATTTAGTTAAGTATATATTACTGCAGTGTTTTCATATCAAATATTTTAGCTCAGGTTGTAGTAATAGCTGCAGTCTTGGCTACATCACAACCCTAAAAGTGACGAACACATATGTGTAATGTTCTATGATCCTCGGCTTTTAAATAATATATTTTCCGTTCAGGACTTAGGTTGTGCCCAAGGGAAATAGATTAATCCATACATTAGTCATGTTCGCGATATTTTATAGCCAGGTCACAGCATGTATGGGCCGTGACCGATGTTCTTTACCACAGCTTTAAGTCTTAAGATGTCAAACGAGTAGTTTTAATAAAAAACATGCGTGAGTGTTGTGGAACACTCGGTTGGAACTTGGAACGAAGTTCTTTATTATTGATAAACGTATTATACGATTGATTAACAAATACAAGTAAATGTATTACTAGCGTCTATTAAAAATGAAGCGTCATTTAAAATAAAATCCACTATGACACAAGGGGTAGTGACGAAAAAAATCTTACACTTTTTGTCGCCTAGCTCCCATCCGCCAAACCCGTACCGTCCGATAAGGAACTTCGTTCCAAAAGTTCACGTTAATATAACAATGAAGAATGCGATGGTGGGTGTTGCAGTGATAGATATTATTAGGACATGTTTTTTATAAATTTCTTCTATTTCATTATTCTTCTATTTACATAAATAACTACTATACATTTAAAATTATGACGTGGTAGAAACACGCTGGATTTATATTAGGACTGTAGCACGAATGGGTCAGCTGAGGTAGGACCATGCTCTTACGGTATACCGGAGTAAAATAGCAGCTTTTGCTACTGTGTTTCGTATCGTGAGTGTAAAGAAGAGACCCTTTTTACAGGTGACGAGACAACGCATAGCTACATTTTGATTATAATTCGAGAATAATGTAACGATCAGGTGGACTGTTTGTTTATTTGTCACACTTATTCTTTATTACGTTTCTAGTTTTTAATTTTCAACATTTCGAGCGCTCTACAGCGCCCATGGTTATGGGGGACTGAGGGGCTTACTTATTTCAAAACTTTTCAGTCCCCCCTTGACCATATGACATTATATATTTAAAAGCTTAAAATAAACGCGACTAAATCCGTAAAATATTTTTCTCTTACAACCCGCTCGACAGTTCATACTAGACAGACAACTTACGACAAAACGAACAGATATGTTATAAAAACAGTTTAAAGATGCACTTCGAATATTGTAAGGCGGATTGTAACGGAGAATAAAACGTTATTTGATTAAGGAATCTGGCATTAGTCACGCAGGCAATTTGTTGAGATGTTTTTACTATCATTGTAAGCAATTTCCTCTTTCATTAATTATTATTGTAGGCCATTCGTAATTACGACATAAGTAATTTCGATTTATGGTATTGACGCCGTTTGTAATACATATACATACATAAACACTCACGCCTGTCACCCAGAGGGGTAGGCAGAGACTACGGACTTCCATTTGGCACGATCCTGACACACCTTTCTCGCTACCTTTAGATCAATATAGATATATGGATCTAAAAGATCCATACAAATGACTTCCTTCCCTCCCAAAAGCATTTTGAAAACTAGCAGTGCAATCTTGCGGAGAGTGACCTTTTACCATCATAAAAAATCATCACTAAAATATTTTTGCGTCAATTCTATTTTTGCTACGGGTGACGAACTTCAACTTGCGATAAAAACAATTGACATGCGATTTCCAAAAAATATCTATTTTAATAAATAAGGGCTTTTAATATTTATTATCTTCCCGCGCTATGAAATCTGTCAATATATTTCACCTCATTTCTAAGTGGAAGTGGTGCCACCCTAGTGGCAGTAAAAGGCGTGGATGTCTCCATTAAGTACATTTGAATACATACTCGTACGGGATTCAAACGCGCGGACCTACAACCCCGCGACCGGACGCTTAGCTACTGCACTACAGAGTCATCAAATAATTTATAAACAATTCAAGATTTAAATGTCATTTCTTTTCTGTTACCTTATTCATCACTATCTTAGAAATGAAAAATTCGTCACCGTGCCACTTAAGTCATATTTAAAATCATCCGATAAAACAAAACAAGAAAAACATGTTTTAAAGATACAACTATTTTACAATGAGCACGTTCAAGTCATTAAAACAATTTCCATTCCGTCTATCACCAGACGGTTAATACTCAAAATATTTATAAACAAAACAGTTAATAGGAAAAACCTACCATAAAATATGTTGAACGCTTGACGATTGCGTTTCAAACATTTACTAAATGATATAAGTAGAGATTTTTTTTTACATCGAAAGTATAATGACCTTATTGAAAAACAACAACATGTTATAATAATTTGTTATAATTATTGTTATAAAATAAAAAAATAAACTCTATATGATTTTAGTAAATGTTAAATATAATTTGCCAAAAATGCAAAATTTATGTTTTATTTCAGAATTGTATGATAAAAATGAACATCTATTAAAAAGTAAAAAACAAATTCAAAGAACTAAAATAAGTAAAATAATTTTACATTCTGAAGTCAGGACATTAATAATTCTTATATAAACTATATTTTAGCATCGATTGTTTACGCTTTTGAGTGGATTATGGAATATTAGAATTTCAATGACATGTAAACAGTTACCTGAATTAATGACTACATCCTTTATTTTCTATTAAAAAAAAAGAACATCATCAGAATCGGTTCACAATTAACGAAGTTATCGTATAACATACGAGTACATATAAAACACAGTACAACTGTAAACCTTCTTTTTTAAATCGTCCACCCCACTAACCTGTGTTTTGAAAATAATAATATAATAAATTAAATTGATTAGTTCCGTTATATTAATTATGATTTAAATTAATTGGTTACGTTATAATTATAAGAATTTTTTTTGTAAAATAATGAAAAAAGTAACGGTCTACTTATATTTTGTCAGAATGTTAGACACGGGCTTCCTCTTAGGCATAGAGCTAATGTTAACGTTTAGGTTAGGCTTAAGTTTCTCGAAAACTCAACATGGAACTTAATATAAACGTACCTCATATATACATATAAATTTCCTCTTTCTTTTTTAATGTCGACACCTCTCCTCCCGCAATCTACAAACTTGCATTCTGGGTGGGTTCACCAAAGCCTTTAAGAGTAGCTACTTGTTTCATAGTAGAGGCACATCCTAAGAAGAACATACAGTCAGTCATCGCGTTTCATGTTGTCGAAAGAGCCGACATGAACAACGAATTTCTAGGGTTGTCAGAACAGGAAGTAAAATATAAATAAAAAAAATTATTTCACGTTTAAACAAATTAAATTACTTAAACAGACAATTAATGTTCAGAAATAATAATTATGCTGATGAAACAGTAATTCCTTATCTTCAAATGAGGTCGACCCACAATTTTTTACCGCACATGTAGTGTGAACCATTTTAATTTATTTGCGTGACAGCCCTACCGGACAACTTTCGAACGACTGATAACCGTTCGGGAGCGCATCACCCGCGTCTCGCCTCGCACCGCACCGCACAATTGCCCCGTCTAGACGCTTTCGATGACCGACAGTTAGCGGTAGAAGAGAATAGCCGTAATCGTCATGCATATGTTTGCCCGGCAGATTGACTAACTACATTTTTTGCGTAGGTATATACGCGACACTATGATATACTTCTGTCTGATGAAACCCATGAGATCATTTTGACATATACTAGTCGTATTTTTTCATAAATACGTTTGTTAAAAATGTTGAAATTACGAGTATATAATAATATTAATAACATAACTCCTGTTCTTTGTAGTAGGAGTCCTTTTCTGCTTAGCAGTCCGTCTGTGTAGATACCCGAGTTATTTTTTACGCCAAATAGCCATTGCTTCCACTGCTGTGTTCCGATCTGAATGGTATATCGGGCTCTCCAGTATAATTATTTATTATTTTTATTATTCCATGGACTGCAATAGCCACTTACCATCTGATGGACTGCAAGTTCTTTTGTCACATCAGTTTTATAAAACATATGAGCTGGGGAAGATATTTCCGTTTGAATACAGCGTGGGTGTTTTTAAGAGAATGTAAAGAGACTTTTTATTACGTTAGTGCATTAGCACTCAAGACTTCATCACCATTTACTAACAAGTGAGATCACAGTAAAGCACGAGCTTATAATTATGACGTACAGCGCTACTAAGCTAACGCATAAAGCTATATAATTCGTGCTGTTACAGCAAAGACTGCGATCTCTTGGAATATATGTTTTATTGTTGTGCAATCGATCAAAATGGACGAGCCTTGGCAAGGTTCTTCATATTTATAGTCTCGTACAGCGCCCTCAGCGGTATTACAATGGAACTAATTGCTTAGGTTCTATAACTAACACACTCTGTGATCGATACAATGGTTAGGTTACTTCCTAGTTACAGTACGGGCGATCTAGATGTCGCTAGTTTGTTGTACATGGTATGAGATAGATGGCGCTGTCATCTGAACATGCTCCGGCCTTGAAATGGTAATTTCAAATTGAAGAAAGTAAATAGGTAAACTAATATTACCATTTCAAAACCAAATTACAAATTTAAATTACTCTTTGGTAATTTACCTACCTAAATATTTACCCTGTCACAAAGAAACTGCCGAGCTTTCTAAACAGTTTGTCCATGACCTGGGCACATCTAAATGAATGAAAATTGAATAAATCAAATGAGTGAAACACCCCTAAGCTAAGTTTGAACAATAGGAAAGGCTTCATTTTATTACCTACCTAAACTTGATCCCTACTTTGAAACCAATATTTATTTGCAAGAAATGTAAAGTAAACTTATGTACTTAAATAACATATTGAAACTTAATTAGGATATGCTTAATGATGACTACCTATATACTAGTATTAGGTACCTATAAACTAGACACTAATTACAGTCCGTTGGTAAAGGACAAATCGAGTTGAAACTACGCTTGATGATGGCTCCCTTTGACGTCTTCATCGTTGCGACACGAACAGTGTTGTCAGGGCCCGGGTGTACTGCGATGATCCTCGCCAGCGCCCAAAGACAGGGAGGGAGGCGATCGTCTTTGACTAGGACGATCGTGCCGACAGCCAGACTGGGTCCTTTGGAGCTTCGCCATTTGCTTCGCTGCTGAAGGAGCCCCACGTAGTCACGTGACCATCTTCTCCAGAATCCCTGGTACATCTGTTGGAGTTGTTGAAAGTGTTTCAATCTCGTCATTGGTATGTCTTTGTATTCGAAGTCTGGCAGAGAAGTAATCGGTCTTCCAATGAGGAAGTGAGCAGGGGTAAGGACTTGGATTATGTCTGTGTCGGAAGTAGGGAGGGGGCAGAGGGGTCGACTGTTTAGTATTCCCTCAATTTCTATTAAAAGAGTTGAGAACTCCTCATACGTTAACAAACTTTGATTTAATGTCCTTTTTAAGTGAAACTTAACACTTTTGACGGCTGCTTCCCAAATACCACCCATATGGGGTGAATAAACAGGAATAAATTTCCACTCAATACCTTGTGATGAACAGGAAGCCGCCAGATCACTCGAATTATGTTTGACAAAATTTCGTAAAATAAAAGAAAAAGAATTCGTAAAGTGTGACGTTTATTTTTATTGTTAAGAACATAGACACGAGCGGTGGAGAGAAAAATAGTTTTGTTGTGTACGACATGTGAAGTCACCGTATTCGTAAGTGTCGCTGGTCCGGTAGCAATAAACCGCGCACTGTTTGATGTGCTTGTACTCGGTTGTGCCGATCGCTGCGTTTTGTTCTCGGTATGATTAGTTTGTTGGTTTGTATGCGCCAAATGCGAGTTTAGTAGCGTTGTTGGATGTGATTGAAATGTTTGCTGGTGTTGTGTACCTTCGGTAGGTATGTGGAGAAGTGTATTATGCTTACCTTGACATTGCCTACACGTTGATGAGCGACAGTTTATCACTGCATGGTTAGGGCTCAGGCAGTTGAGGCAGAGCTTTGACCTTTTGACGGCGCGGATGCGCATCACTGGACTCAGGCTTAAAAATCCTGGGCACTGATTAATATAATGCTTACCCTTGCACTGTGGACATTGATGTAAATTTTGCTTATCTGGTCTCGGAGTGACGGAGGAGGACGTGGCCACCAAAGACCCTTTGTTGCGACTGTCAGAACTTACTTCGTCTGAGTGTGACACTTCTAGCAGGTCAGCTCGAGAGCGGAGAAAATCCTTAAATTCCTGCAACGAAGGCAATTCCTTCGAGCTAATCCGCTCTTCCCACTTTCTTTGTATGGAAAGTGGTAATTTGGAACTAATAAAATGTATAATTACTAGGTCCCATTCACTAACAGGTACCGAAAGTGACTTTAGAGATCGTAAATGTTTGGATATATTATCTATGACAGACCTCAAAGAGCTAGCTTGAAATGAAATTGTTTCCATATTGAATAGCCCTTTCAGATGCTTATTTATTAATAAACGTGGGTTGTTGTACCTCTCACAGAGTAGATTCCAAGCCAAGGAGTAATTCTCGCTTGTGAATTTGAGTGAGCTGACTACCTCCAGAGCGCCACCTTGTAAGCAGCTTCGTAGATATTTGTATTTTTGAATACTATTCATTTGACTTTGGTTAATTAGTGAATCAAAGGTTTCTCTAAATTCCAACCAATCGTTCATTCCTCCGCTAAATGATGGTAATGAAATTTCAGGATATCTAATTATGTCCTGTGTCTCTGGTTTATTTTGAACATTTACAACTTGTACTTGGTTGGGGGCATGTCCGGATTGCTTGGAATTTATCATTAATTTAGCATGAGCTACATTTTCAAAATAGGCATCATCATATTTTTGACGGTCTGCTAATTGCTCGTCTATATCGGTACACAATACATCGATCCTTTCTTGTATAGTATCTAAAATATTGTATATAGACCCTACAGCTTCGGTTCTTAGTTGTAAATCTAATATTTGAGAGGCAGATAATTTTTCTACGTTAATTTCTCTAAATTTCTTTACAAAATTGCAGTACATAGTAAGTTTTCCTCTATAGGATTTTCGCTTCTTTTTTAACTCCCTTAGTTCTTGACTCTCTAAAGGAGTTGGCTTTTCGTTAGCCTCATCACTAGACATTTTTACTAGTAAATTAATGGGAATACTAAACCAGAAAAAATACGGAAAGGAAGGAATAAGAAAGGATGCTCACTTTTCTCTGTTTCCTCTTGTCCGCTGGCTTCGTATTCGCCTTGGTTGGTTGGTTGGCCGGCACACCACGTGCCGCCACGTGCCACGTGCTACTCGAACGACACGCGCAGTTGAGGGAATTGATACACAGCGACGCCGAATTGCAGTCCTGTGAGGGAGATCGCAGCTCTTTTCTTGTAAAAGAAGAAAGGAAAGGTCTCACCAGGCAATTGAAGTCTTGTGGTACCCGATTTCCTCTTCAACGATGCACGGCACTCGGTTCCCGTGCTCGTTTTTTTGTGTCCAGGGCAGCCTCGAAGTTTTGTAGCCTCGCGGCCTCGCACCTCGCGGCCACGCGCCTCGCACGATGCTTCACCACCGCGCCACGTGCCACGCGCCACGTTGTCGGAGTTGCTGGTCGGGCGGGCGATTAGTCAGCCGTTCAACGATGTCCGCTTTACGTCGCTCTTCTTCTTGTGGATATCTGCTTGGCCTCTGCGTTTTTTTGCCCTTCTTGCAGTAGGGGTCACCAAAAAATATGTTACAGCAAAGACTGCGATCTCTTGGAATATATGTTTTATTGTTGTGCAATCGATCAAAATGGACGAGCCTTGGCAAGGCTCTTCATATTTATAGTCTCGTACAGCGCCCTCAGCGGTATTACAATGGAACTAATTGCTTAGGTTCTATAACTAACACACTCTGTGATCGATACAATGGTTAGGTTACTTCCTAGTTACAGTACGGGCGATCTAGATGTCGCTAGTTTGTTGTACATGGTATGAGATAGATGGCGCTGTCATCTGAACACGTGCCAATTTTTAACTTATAAGAACTGTATAAGCGCTTATACAGACTTTATAAGTTTATACAGTCAGGTAATATAACCTCCAGTAAACGAACTTCAATACAGCTCGTATACTGCTTGCACGCTGCTTGGTTATTGGTAAAAACTAACATGCATAATGATCGCAGAGCCGAGACGAACGTCTATTTAAATGTGTTTTTTTTTTATTAATATTTAATGGTATAAAAAAATCACCCCTAAGGATGGGAAATATTACTAGAGGACATTCTAGTTGTTACCTTTCCTTGAACTTATAACATTGCTTAGTCCACCATAAAGGAATGAAAGTGTAATATTTTAATACTACATATAATTTGACTGTTTGTCTGTCTTTGTAAATCTTTGGAATGGCAAAACTGATTGTAATGAAACTTCACAATCACATAGAGAGCAATGTAAGCTTTATTTTAGTCGAGAACCTCGTGTTATTTTAGTAAACGAATAATTGATAAAATAAGTGGTCTTCGACTATCTTAGATCTAAATATAGATCCTAGTAAACACTATACATAGACTTCAAAAATTAAAAATATAAAATAATTTCCACATAATACCTTTTGTAATCGGTGCTAAGACACAGTGTATCGACGAATAAAACCCGTTTTTTCTAAGTATTTTGTATGTCAAGGTAAAATATAATTTAATAAATAAAACAGAGTAATATCTGTTCTACTGAATCTATTGAGATCTGTACTACTTTTTTTAAATTGTATAGAGCTGTAGAATATTTTGATCTTTTGATTTACTTCTAGATAATTCTGCCCAAATTTTAGTCGCATTCACTAAAGCGGCACTTTAATAATTTGGTAATTTTCCGTTCACCAGATGTCGCTAGCTAGGACTTAGGGGAAATTAGAAACAGAAACAGAAACTTTTTATTCAATATAGACTATAAATAATACTTATTGAAAGTCACTCTTATCTTCAATTACCACTGGTTAAAAAAAAAACAACACAAACACAACAGATTAGAAATAGCTTGGTAGCGATCACCTCATTCCCAGGGGTTATTATCTTCCATAAATTCCTTAATATTTTAATATACCTTTTTATACAAACTTAGTTTAATAAAGTTTTTGAACTTTGAGCAGGTCAAATTTTGTATATTTTCTGGAATTTTGTTGTAAAAGCGTACATCACCCCAAGAATGAATTATTGACTCGGTGGAGTCGAGTAACTGGTACTACTAGCTAGTGTCTGTTCCTAGTATTTGCAGAATGAATATCACTTATTTTTGTAAAACTACTTTCATTTTTGTGTACGTACATGACATTTTCATAAAGAGAAGCCAAAGTTAAACTTTTAAAGTTCTGTTTGTTTCATAAATTGCTCTTATGGCCCTCTTCTGTAAAACAAACATAATTTCAGTGTCAGCTGCTGTCCCCATAGCAAAATACCATACGACATTATGCAATGGAAATAGCTAAAGTAAACTAGGATAACTGTTTCAACTTAAAGCTCCATTAAAGCTTCGCGCCTAGTCTGATTCCAAGAAAACCCTCGCAATTCAAACAACGAGTTAAGTATTAACAACAAATTAACAATAAAAAAAACTAAAACTAGTAACTTAATTATCATATAGTCCTACTCCCCGCGGTATCGTGCCAAGAACGCTCGCTGCGTTTCCCCGCTGAATGCCTATACTTTGCCTTTGAGCGAGAAAAGAACCAGCCCTCTTATCACCAGCAGCAACGACCAGCCGTGGATGGAGTTCCTTTAAGAACTTCACTGCACGTGGACCCCACGGACCGATAGTCTCTACAGCAAATGGCACAAATATGTAGTCATCTCTCAGAGACTCATACTTGCGCCACTTACTCAGTTCAGCTGCCTCTGATGCCGCCCCGGATCTGAACGAGGTACCCCTGAAAAGAGAGGCCGCCAGAGTGTCTACGCAAGTAGCATCCCACACTAGGGCTTTACTTCTCTCCCAAGGGACCAATGTCATACCGTCGGGTGTCCTGCCATCGTCTCTAAATATTCCACAAGGTTCTAAAACCGAGGGAACATTTATAGAGACAAGAGCCCTTCGGATGACATCGTTCAAAGAACTGTGTGGTGAAAACCTACCAGCGCTTTTCTTACATGAAAGTCCGTGGAGCCCAAACTTGTCGACGCTGCTACCACAGGGGCACTCATGGGGTTGATAAAGCGCCGCACCTAGTCGGATTCCTACGGCAATACGCAATCTTTCCCCATCAAGTAATGTGCCGAGATTACGTGATGGTAAAGCGTGTAACCAGTGACTAGATTCCTTAGTCGAAACAGCTATTTTGATCACTATGGAAATTATGAAACAAATTTCCAAAGTGACCCTTTCTGCACGCCCCGTACCAACGGAAAATCCTACTGTTTTTGTTGGTTAACTTCCAGTGGAACATTTTCACCGGGACAGAGCGTTTGCCATGTCTGCCCTGCCTCCGTAGCAAAGCATAGGTCTACTTTATTATTTAAAATTATGTTACATAAGTCACTGACACTATGCACGGAAGCAAGGAAAGCAGGCAATGCAACGCTAGAAAGATTTCTCACACCAATGCCACCAAATTTTATAGGTTGAGTAGCTTGAATCCAGGCTGTTGTATTTAAAGTTAAATTTAGAATTTTTTCTATAGCTATTTTAAGATTATTATCAATATCTTTTAAAATATCCGAACATTTCCAGACTGGACTCGAGTATGTAAATCTAGGTACAAGGAGACAATATTTTAAAATAGTAAGAGCTATGTGGGGGTTTAATTTATACAATTTATCAACGTGGTTTAAAAACTAAACAAATTTTGTTTTTAAAACAGGTTTAATACTATCGAAAAACAACGGGGCACCTAGCAAGTATAGTGATTCCGTACTGACAGTTTTTATTCCTCGACAAAAATGATTGAAATTTTGAAAAAAAAATTTCGTGCGTGCGTGCGTGCGTGCATGCGTGCGTGCGTGAGTGCGTGCGTGAGTGCGTGCGTGCGTGAGTGCGTGCGTGCGTGCGTGCGTGCGTGCGTGCGAGCGTGCGTGCGTGCGTGCGTGCGTGTGTGCGTGCGTGCGTGTGTGCGTGCGTGCATGCGTGTTGCGTGAATGCGTGCGTGCGTGCGTGCGTGCGTGCATGCGTGCGTGCGTGAGTGCGTGCGTTCGTGCGTGCGTTCGTGCGTGCGTGCGTGCGTGCGTGCTTGCGAGCATGCGTGCGTGAGTGCGTGCGTGCGTGCGAGCATGCCTGCGTGCGTGCTTGTGTGCGTGCGTGTGTGCGTGCGTGTGTGTGTGTGTGTGTGTGTGTGTGTGTGTGTGTGTGTGTGTGTATGTGTGAAGAAAAGCGTATGAGAATATTTACCATTTAACATTTTTATGCATTTAATAATTTTAACATTTTTTAGATGATAGTTTGTCTAACATAAAAAAAAAACCATAAACCCAAGAATGTCTTTATATAGTTATTTAAACTTAGGGAAGCACCATTTTTTATTTATTTAAATTGATTGATTTAATTTGATAACAGTGTTAGGTACACTGTTATCATGTAAGTATCTGTACCTATATTGGGGAATATTTGCAAGTATAAAATGGCTGGCAAAGTAGCAAAAGGTTGGCAGTCGCAGTTTTTTATTTTTTAATTGTTACTAGCTGTTCCCCGCGACTTCGCCCACGTGTTTTTTGGGGTTTTCATTTTTTGCGCGGAACCCTAATTCTTTTTCTATAATAAAAGTAGCCTAAGTTACTCCTTGTGACATTAGCTATCTGCCAGTGAAAATCCCGTCAAAATCGATGCAGCCGTTTCGGATATTAGTTGGAACAAACAGATAGACAGACGGACAGACAGACAGACAAAAACTTTAAAAATACTGTAATTTAACTTAATTAACTTTAAGTTAATAATACTTTCATATGCATTTAGTAAAAAGCTGTAATTTTGACATTACAAACGGACAATTCACCGATCGGTCACTTGCTTAAACAAAACAAAGCAATCTTTTGTAACTTTGAATTTAAGGCTGGCTGCGCATTATAAGAAATGTTCTGTCAAAAAATTGCACGTACATTTTGTGCTAGACCCCGCAAGTTTGTTTTGCCAGAATGTCGGAAGGCGCGCTCTACATTTTGTACTAGACGCAGCACATCGTCACAAATTCCGAGAGTGTAGCCCTGTGATGCAGACGTATTGGGAGAAACACTGTCGAATTATTATTTGAACTAAGGAGGTGAAAAAATATAAATGTCTATGGAATATCGGTGATATATAGGATTGCCGGAACAAAATATCTAATATTGTTTGGGGTGTGTATTGTCTGACAAAATCTAGACAAAATTTTTGTCTGTCTGTCTGCCTGCCTGTCTGTCTGTTTGTTCCGGCTAATCTCCGTAATGGCAGGAATGATTTTGACGGGAGTTTCACTGACAGATAGCTGATATTATAAGGAGTAACTTAGGATACTTTTATTTTAGAAAATGAATTAGGGTCCCGCGCAAAACATTAAGCCCATGAAATCGTAGTAAATTCCACGCGCGCAAAGTCGCGAGAGACGCTAGTCTTTTATAAAATGTGCGGTTGGCTAAATGAGATTCAGGTTTCTTTTTAAAACACGAAATTCTTGAGTTCAGTTTCTTGATCATGTGGTTTATTCCAAAACATATGGTAAACGTTTTTTAATGTTACACTTATTTTATTTTAATGCTTATGTAATTTACTTTAATCTAAAATTAATGTCTTTTGCCTAAATTATTTAAGATTTTTGTTCTTCTATTTAAAAGATAATTAACAGAAATGCTAAGACAATACTTTTATAATGATTTATTTAATTTACGCTAATACTACACATTAAATGAAACTAATTTTTATGGATTTTATCGCGTTTAATTTAACTTTTTATTTCTGAAGGTGGCCGGGCTAACTAAGACATCGGGACGTCAAACACCTCAGTCCCCCCCGTGACCATGGGTGCTGTAAAGTACCCGAAACTTCGTGAATGAAAAAGTTAAATTAAACGCGATAAAATCCGTAAAAACCTATTTTCATTTAAATACTTTTATTTTTCAAAAGATCGCAAAAAATATGCCATTAACTGCTCTACATTACACTATTTTTCAGAAACCCCATATCTATGAGAGGAGTTTATTGAGTTTTCTCCATCCCGCACGCTGTGTAGATTATGGAACTTTTGTCTGTAGTCAAAAATGTATATTTTGAACGTAATATTATCAAAAAGTATTGTGATCATAAGGCGCTGTATATAATTCTCCAGCATTAGATTTGATTGAGAGCCGACTGACAGATAATCAATTAACAATATAAATAAATAAATACTCCCACAAACAGCGGAAAGAAGTGCATCATAATCTGTCTGTAAACTAGATAAAATGACTTACTAGAACAATAAGCGCCAATGAATGTTATATGAGTATTGAATGTTAAAACGAAGAATATCTACGTTAATATCTAAACGATTCTCTCGTTCATTAGCCCTTCCTTTAAGCTAGACATGCGCCTCTTCTGTTGTTTGATTTGATTTGATAGAAGTATCTTAAGCTTCACGTTCGATGGGTGATTAATAAACGTAGTAGACGTTTCGCACATATAATGCTGTGCTGAGTTGCCCATCGCCAGTTTCAGTATTTCACGTTTGACATAAATGAAATAGCTATACCGCAATCTATCGGATGCGAAGAGATCATTCTGGCATTTGCCATAGGATACCCCCGGGACCAATGGGCTCATGTATTTGTCTTATGCCGCCGCCACAAGGCTACTAAAAGATCTACTTGAAAGTTAATGATACTTCACGCAATAATGTCGACAATGCCGCAGTGACACTAAATATTCGAAAAAAAAAGTCAAAAATCAAAAAGCTTTATTTTGACAAAAAATATTACAATAAATGTTTCATCGAATCTATAGGCACGCAAAGTAGCCTACCTAGATAAAAACGAGCTAGACGGGTTACTCTTTTGGCATGAGGCTCGAAAGTGAGCCTCGTGTCAAGGGTGACACCTAAATATTTAGCAGACGTATGCTAGGGGACAGGGGTCCCTAACATACGTATTGGTGGCATATTATTGATACGGCGTCGTTTATAATCGAAGTGAACTGCGGAGCTCTTCTCCGGGTTCACATCGATGCGCCATTTTTAGACTGTAAAACCGTGTTTCAGGAGCCAATGGCTTCTATTTGGTATATATTATACAAGTATAATTTTTTACGAAACATTAATCACAATTTATTTTCGGCGGAAACTACATAGGCGAGACGCCGTATAAAATCGGCCGAAATACGAGTAATTTCCTCAAATGTGGCACCGAAGACTGCAGTCGTCCTTACGGGGACGAATGTTGATATTTACCATCGCTACATTCCATGTTTAATGTTTATTGTTTTACATAACTAAGTATTTATTAAATATTGTTATTTTACTGACTGTTGTTACTTGATGTTTCTTGTGTTTGTCATATCTATTTTATCTTCGTTTGTAAGTACATATTGTTAATATAGCTAACGTAACCAAAAATTAGAACACTCCTGTGGGTCTCGGGCTGGAGTTTGCGTATACGTCAGAAAGGACATCTGTTCTCGACGCATCGGCAGTCTTAAAGGTTCGGACCTGTCTATCCTCTGGCTACGCGTAGACAGTGACGACCATCCACGCGTCTCCGGGTGCCTCCATAGGTCCCATAACGGTAATGCCGAAACAGACCGACTCATCGACCACGTCCAAATGGCTACAGATTCCTTGCAACAACAGGTCCCATCCGCAGAGATCGTGATCCTTGGCGATTAACGCCCACCATACCGAATGGCTCGGTTTTTTTTAATAGGATAAGGGTGGCAAACGAGCACACAGTCCACCTGATGGTAAGTGGTTGCTATGGCCCATAGACATCTACATCTATCTTCGATTAAGTATCAAAATGCAGATGCGTTGTCACCCGTGAGGACTAAGATGGAATGCCTCGTTTCCAGTAAAAAGGGTCTCCGGTTCTCTACACTCACCATACGAAACACAGCAGCGTTAAGTTGCTATTTTACGCTGGTATTCTGTGAGAGCGTGGTCCTTCCCCGGTCGAGCCATAATATAGCTGCAGCATGGCTCTACCACGTATCATTTCGGTTCGCGTTTAACCGATCTTGCAGGGAGATCTGTTTATGATTTTGCCTTTTCAAATGGACTGACACAACTGTTTACTACCCCTACGCGGTTCCCGATGTGGAAGATCGTGCACCTTCCATGTTGGAACTTCTGTTGACATCTTATCCGGACAGATATCAGGTCTCCGTCAACGCCGCTCTTGGCTCCTCGGACCATTGTCTAGTCCGGAGTGTGGTGCCACTCACGCTGAAATCGCGCTTGCTTTCTGCACCCTTGTGGGCGGGTTAGTTTCTCGTCGAACGATACCAACGTTGTTACTAATTCTGTTGCTGATGTGGTACTTCAGGGTATGGAACGTTTTCACCTTTTTGTTCTTCAAAGTAATGGAAACTATTATTATCTGCCAGCTCATGCGGTACCTTGAGGATACCCAGCTGATTAGAGATCGCCAGTACGGTTTCCGTCGAGGTCGTTCAGCTGGTGATCTTCTAGGTTACCTTACTCATAGATGGGTGGAGTCAGTGGAGTCCAAGGGGGAGGCGTTAGCCGTTAGTTTGGACATAGCGAAGGCCTTCGATCGGGTTTGGCACAAAGCACGAAATTGTGCAATTGGATAACCAGTTTTCTTGCAGATCGGAGCATCAAGGTCGTAGTAGACAGTGCATGCTCCAATCTTCTTCTGCATATCAATGATATGTTGCAAACTGGTAACATACTTTGCTATGCAGACGACAGCACTTGTGATGCTTTATACACCGGCCGTGCCGATATTTCTAGGGAAAATGTCACCGAGTACCGGAACAATCTTGTGTCTGAAGTCAACATTTTACTGAACAAAGTCTCGGATTGGGAGAGACTAAATCTAGTCCAGTTTAATCTTCAGAAGACACAAGTTTGCGCGATTACCGCTAAAAATATCCCCTTTTTCGTATCGCCTCAGTTTCAAGGCACTCCCTTTGTTGCATCAGCCAGTATCGGAATCCTCGGCGTCGATATATCGAGTGACGTGCAGTTTCGTGGTCACTTAGAAGAGAAGGCCAAATAGGCCTTTAAAAAGCTTGGTGTGCTAAGCTGAGCGGGACAGTATTTCATGCCGGCACACCGCCTGCAACTTTACAAGGCGCAGGTTCGGCCTCACATGGAATACTGCTCCCATCTCTGGGCTGGAGCTCCCCAGTGCCAGCTCCTTTCACTTGACCTCATCCAGCGCAGAGCGGCTCGAATCTTCAGTGACCGAGTCCTTTCCGATCGGCTCGATTCACTGGCACTGCGAAGAGATGTTGCATCCCTTTTCAGTTTCTTTCGCATTTATCACGGGGAGTGCTCTAAGAAATTGTTCGGATTAACCCAGTAGCCAAATTTCACGAACACACATCGCAGCAAAACTCCCGATACCATCCACACCATCTGGATGATTAGCGGTCCACCACCATTACGTTTCAATAGGAGTTTTCTTCCGCGTACGACCTCTCTGTGGAATAGCTTACCACCGGCAATTTTTCCGGACCGATACTACTTGGGGAACTTCAAGAAAAGAGTATACTCCATTTTAAAAGGCTGGCAACGTATCTAGAATTCCCCTGGTTCCCCTGGTGTTGCAGTTGTTCATGGGCGGCGGTAGTCACTGACTATTAGGTAAGCGGCATGCTCGTTTGCCCCCTCTCCTATAAAAAAAAGGTTAAGGTTAAAAAGGTTAGGTTTTTTTGTGTGCTTCTAAAGAAAATTATATGTTATGTTGAAAATTATATATTATATGTTATGTTGAGAATACTGCTGTACAACGTAAGTAATAAAAATATTATATTATACAAGTGATTAAAAACAAATGGCTGTATAATAAAATATGATAAAATCCATAACATACACATATAGTCTTAGTAACCGTACTAAGACTATAAGATCCTCGAAATACCGTTTAGGCAGTTTAGCAAATTGGCGGCATTTTAGGATCCATAACAACAAAATTTAAAATATAATTTTAGGAATATTAGACATTAGTAGCCTATACCATTATTCTCAGTTTGACTAATGATCACTATGCCCCAATGGATAATGGATATGAAGGCATCATATCCATTTCTTTTAATTCGCACCGAGATTTAGTGTTTTGTCATTATATTATTTTGGTTATCTTGCTGGCGCGGCAATTTCTTGATAGAAAACATATACAGGTTTACCATAAATCTAATATTGCACTTTCAATTCACCAATTATCACCGTCAAAAATCAATTCCAATCCGCGTAAGTATAATATTAATATGTTAAATACATTTTTTTACTCTGACATTAAATGTCGGCATCATTCAATAAAGTACATAAATATAATCTAGTCATCGAAAATAAAGTTATTTTTGTTTTATATTCATTTGTAATTCCATTCAAAGCCCAATTTAGAACGTTTATCTTTAAAAGTTACTTATAAGACAATATCTGTAGTGTTAGTTCTCTTACACACCAAATAACAGCTGTAATACATCCTCTTTTATGCGTGTATAGCTACCGTACAGCGCTACTAACGCAGAAAGCTATATAAGTTTTAACTTATAAGAACAATATAAGCGCTTATACAGACTTTATAAGTTTATACAGTCAGGTAAATAAAAACGAACTTCAATACAGCTCGTATATAGCCTGCATACTGCTTGGGAAAATACAGTATACAAGTACAATTGCAGTGCAGGACGTGGCAAAAAAAGCGGGACAAATCCGTAAAAGTATGTAGTGGCGAAAAATTTTATCAGAAATACATTTTTCGTTCCTATTTCAAACAGTTTTTTCCGATTGAAATAAAGGTGGTTACTCGACGGGTATGTTTTTTTAATATTTGTTCACCGATTTTTCGAAAATGTCTATTTAAATGTGTTTTTTATTAATATTTAATGGTGTTCCCATATAAATAAGAAAAAAAATCACCCCTAAGGATGGGAAATATTATTCGAGAACATTCTAGTTGTTATCTTTTCTTGAACTTGTAATATTGCCTAGTCCACTTAAAACTAAGGAAAGTGTAATATTTTAATACTAAAAATAATTTGACTGTTTGTCTGTCTTTGTGAATCTTTGGAATGGCAGAAATGATTGTAATGAAACTTCACAATCACATACAGAGCAATGTAAGCTATATTTTAATCGAGAACCTAGGTGTTTTTTTAATAAAGGAATAATTGATAAAATAAGTGGTCTTCGACTATCTTAAATCTAAATATAGATCCTAGTAAACACAATACATATACTTCAAAAATTAAAAATATGAAATAATTTCCACATAATACCTTCTGTAACCTGTATTGTAACCTACCTTTTGAATGAGTATTCATAAAGGTAATTTTTATATTTCTTTTATTATGACATATCTTAGCTTAAGAGTGTGTACAATACGCGTAAACCTAAGGGTAAGTTCCTGTATAGGATAGTTACTATACTCTTTCGGGTAAGGGTATTAGTGTTCTGTGTTCGTAAATATGTAACATGTTATGAAAATTCTCTTTCTGCACTAATTTTATAAGAAAAATAGAGGTATCAGTGAAATAAAACGTATCCATGCTTTTGTATGGCCTGGTAAGAGTGTAAATTATAAAAATGGAAGCCGCGGGTCGACAAGAAAGTGATTACAGTCAGGTAATTGAGACTCTTATTGAAACCTTTGGAGAAATGGTAAGCGAAGATGTGGTACACGCAGTTGTCGAAAATTGTGGTGGTAATTTGAATGAATCTGCCAACGCAATTATGAGTTTGACACATGATAGTAAAACCCATGTATTATCAAGCAACGCAAAACATAATAGCAATATTGAACAGCACCCAAATTTGAATATGGATGGTAATAGTATGAATATGAATATGGGAGAAATTTCGGAAAAGAAATGTTATAGTGAAACTATAAATAAATATGAGGTTGCTGATAAACAGAACAGAATTAAGAAATCATCAAATTTAACGACTGAAGCTGATGTTCAACCTTCAATAAGTTATGCTAGAGCATCACAAGATGAGGCTCTACAAACAGAAAAACGTAAACAATAGCGAAGCACAGGTTTCTACCGTCTGGAGTCGCTAGAGCTAAAAATTGCCCCATATTTTCGCAAGTACCGACAAGTTCCGGCAATAAGACGTTCAACGCGTATTTTCAAATTGTAGCAGCTGATTTCCCAATATGATGCCTCCTGAAATGTCCTGCCCAATAATCTCCCCAATAACAACTCTCTCCCACCACTTGCATCGCCACTGAGTGTGCACTTTTGTTCACAGAATGAATATATAAGATTGTGATAAAAGAGGAACGGCGATAAGTAATGATGAAGTCAGCTACACTTTACACAATGGTTAAAAAATTGATTTGTTCGCTTTATTTCCTGAGCATGAATTACGCATATATAAAGTTATTATGAATGGTTTTGCTTGATTATAGTTCGTCGTATTTTTAAATAAATATTTCTTTTTATATTCGAGCTATGGCTTGAATTTGAAATTATTAAAAAAAATATATTAAGGCGCTGCACAAACGTGGACACTTTTTGCTATCGACACGGCACACCATCACAGGAAACCGTAGTTGCTGACGGCTTAAACTTTCCAGTTACTACACCGAACTCTTTTTGATTGGCGGTCGGTATGTGTTAGGTGAAAGCAACTGAATACAAAAAGTATCTGCGTCTGCGCAAAGAATGGCTAATTTCATATTGATTACATGAAAATAAAATATTCATTGGTAGCTTGTGTCCCACACAAGACACAAAAGTGTCTAGGTTAGCGCAGCGCCTGAGGTAAACTGTTTGAGGTAGTATTTTCTTGTATTTGTTTTTTTATAGGATAAGGGTGACAAACGAGCACACAGCCCTACATCTACATCTGTCTTCGATTAAGAGTTAAAATGCAGATGCGTTGTCACCCGTGAGGACTAAGATGGAATGCCTCGTTTCCAGTAAAAAAGGTCTCCGGTTCTCTACACTCACCATACGAAACAGCAGCGTTAAGCTGCTATTTTACGCTGGTATTCTATGAGAGCGTGGTCCTTCCCCGGTCGAGCCGACCCATTAGTGCTACATCCGTAATATAGATGCAGCATGGCTCTGCCACGTATAAATATTTATTTTTGAAATCTAATTACTGTTTTTTTTAAGGAGGGATGACATCCTCAGTTTTTTTTTTAATTTGTGTTGATATCAGGAAGATGCAGCTGCTCATATCCTGTTTTAGTTTTCCTCTGCCAACTCTTACGATTACAACACGGCAAACGTATTGTTTATAAGCTTGTAATAATTGTATATCACCTCGTTGTCACTAACCGTAAATACCTACGGCGATGGCTTGATACTCATCAGCGCACAAGTCAATATAGGTAGTTCTTTTTAAAACCAGATCTAATAAAACGTAAGTATTTAATTGCGAGCACTGCACGTACAAATCTCAGTCACCGTTTTACTGGCGTTCATTAGACATCGTTTGACAATAAATAACAATGAGTCTTAAACTGCTCTTTCTATTCGTTTTTTGCGGCGTATCGCAGTCCAAATGTAAGAAACAGTTCACACTATCGTTGTGTTCTTAACGAAATGTTTTTGTTTCAATTATTTTGTTGTTTTTGACGTTTCAGTGATAAATTTGTCGTGTAACCAAATTCGTGCCTTTGTTGATGGACATAACTCTCGAAGACTACAGTTAGCAAAAGGAGAAGTGTCTGGGCAACCCGCTGCTTCGGATATGAAATTTATGGTCAGTCTGTTTTCTGCCGACTTCCAAAAAGGAGACGGTACTCAATTCGACTGTATGTTTTTTTATGTGTGTTACCTCATAACTTTTTACTGGGTGAACCGTTTCGATGATTCTTTTTTTATTTGAATGCTGATACTTGATCAAGGTCAAACCAATAGTTTTTGAGTTATTGTTAATAACTTATATTGAAGTCGGCTGTACAAAATTTTTAAATTTAAATTATCATTTTAATGTTTTTATCATACATTTTTAAATTGATTTTGATCATTTTGTAAAGATTGATATCCATCATTTTCTTTTGATGATAATAAAATATAGCTTACTTGTAATTTCGAAGCTACTGGAGGTAAAAATAATTAATTTCTATATATTATCTTGAATGTTTCAATTAACTCTTAAATGTTTCAGCTAAGATAATTATATTACGTGGTAGAGCCACGTTGCACCATGCTAGTTATATGTAGCTGCAGCACGAATGGGTTGGCTCAAACGGGGCAGCACCACGCCCTCACAGAATACCAGCGTGATACAGCAGAATAAAGCTGTTGTTTCATATAATTAGTGGAGAGAACCGGAGCCTCTTTAGAATAGAATAGAATAGAATAGAATAGAATAGAATAGAATAGAATAGAATATTTTTTATTCAATATACATTACATGTGTAATTCTTATTGAAAGTCATTTTTACTTTACCACTGGTTCGAAAAAACCCTCTGTCCTGGGAAGAACCAGCAAGAAACCCAGCGGGACTTTTTTTTTAAATAAATTTTACAATATAAATGATTACGAACTATTTACAAAATTTATTTTAGAAACTGCTTGGAAGCGATCACCTCATTCCCAGGGGTTATTATCAACCATGTATTCATTTATACTATAATAACCCTTTTTATACAGTTTCAGCTTAATAAAACATTTAAACTTGGTAATAGAGAGAACCTGTACACTTTCCGGGACCTTGTTGTAATAGCGTATACATTGCCCCAATAATGAATTACTGACTCTGTGGAGTCGAGAAACTGGTATCACTAGCTTGTGTTTGTTCCTAGTGTTTACAGAATGTATATCACTTCTTTTACTAAAACTATCTTTGTTTTTGTGAACATACATTAAATTTTCGTAAATATACTGAGAGGCCAAAGTTAATATATTAATTTCTTTGAATTTATCTCTAAGAGACTCTCTCGGTTTTAGATTGTAAATAGCTCTAATGGCCCTCTTCTGTAAAACAAAGTTTTTATTGCTAAACAAAACTTTTTATTGCTAACGAGGCATTCCATCTTAGTCCTTAGGTCTGAATGTGATGTATGTGTAGATATCTATGGGCCATATCATCCACTTACCATCAGGTGGACTATGTGCTCGTTCGTGTCCGTTATTCTTTAAAAATAATTAAAACACTGATTTCTATTAAATATCTAGTAATACTTATTAGATATATTATCTCCGTATCTATATAAGCGACAGTAGCGTAAACTTAAAAATCAATCTTGAAACCCCTCCTGTAATCCTATATTACCGCCACTTGACTACTGTAGTAAAGTATTTCTAACACACGCATTTTTAGTTTACTTGAAACATTAAGTAAATAATTACATTATTAGATATAATTTGTACTTTTGATTGTTGTCACTTGGGAAAACTACAGTTTATTTTTTGTGATTTAGATAAACACTTGTACAAGTTTCACAATATTTCTTTTAATTTATTTTTATATTAATTATCAGGGTGATATATGATACCATGAGGTGAAACCTGTCGGTTTTTATAATTAGCATAATAATAATATTTTATAATAATAATTTAAAATAAATATTGTGAAACTAGTACACGTGTTTATACAAATAGCAAAAACGTTATTAGAATTTAAAACAAGTCGTAAAATTAAAAATGTTGTACAACCGACTTCAATATAAATAAAATGAGAACATTATCAATGTAGTCGAAGTCAATTAAACACGCATTATTAAGAATAGCTCAAGAACTACTGGTCAGATCTTGATCAATAGATATATAGTAGATGGTGTTCTCTGATTACTAAGATAAACGTATAATTCCCAGTTCAGCAATTCGAAACTCTTCTACGACAACAAAACGCTAAATATGTGATACGGTGATGATGATCATCGTCATCATTACAGCCCTTCACCACCCACGAGTCCACTGCTAAACATATACCTCCCCGAAAGAATGCCACAAAGCACGGTCCTGAGCCACCTGCATCCATTGATTTCCTACATTTCTTGCCAGGTCGTCACTCCATGTAGTGAAGGTCACCCTACACTTCACCTACCGGTACGAGGCTGCCACTCGAGAACCTTTCTTCCCCATCGATTGTCGGTTCTTCGAGCTAATGGCCGGCCCGTTGCCACTTTAGCTTGCGGATATCCTCATTTTCAAGTCTATCACGCAGAGAAAGCCCAAGCATAGCCCTCTCCATAACTCTCTGAGCGACCTTGAGCTTCCTCACACGGCCAGCAATGAAGATTATTATTATTATACATTTTAATATATTAGATAGTTTGCTTGTTTCAATATGTCCTACGGGTATAGCAATGGCCTCAACTCCTTTCAATTTTCGGAATTATCTGCTCACCACTTCTCCTGCACATTCTTAGAATCAATTGTAAATGCTTCTTTCAAAAAGCTGTCCAAGTCGATAATGTTATTATTATATTAATTATGGTTTTAAAACAAATAACTTAACTGTTACTTATTTTTAGGTTTGGGACAACGAACTAGCGACAAAAGCGGCGAAATGGGCGTCCAGAGAACAATTTTTACATAATCCAGATAAAAATATAGGTAACCAATGTCATAATATAAGTACATACGTAGAGCGGAGAACGCACAAATTTCGTTACTCATTTTAAAATATACTAAAATCGTACTTATGTAGTTATTTAAGATAACCTATACTATAAAAAGAAACACTGAGCAAGTATGACTTCAAGGTTCGAATCACGCACAGAAAAGTATTTAAATTTCTAGGCACCGCATTTCTGAGAAATTAGAAAATTTAGCATTAGGCATTAGTAATGCGGCGGACTTACAGCCTCAATACTCTCCCAAATATTAAAAGAAGTCTGTATCAAGCTGTGGGACCTATATAGGCTGTATCTTTGCATAATATTTATTTTGGCGTAAACTTTTTATTAAATGGTCATGCCATCCTTCTTCAGTCAAAGGAAAAACAGTGTTATTGGTTTAATAAATTAACAAAATGTTAAAAACATTTATCAATAATAAATAACTTTGCTGGAATTGTCCACGACGACGATTATTAGCATACAACATCATTTATTCACAACTTTTTGTAATATTATTAATTATAGCACAGTAACATAATATGATATTTAAGTATCATTACCTACCTACTATTTACCATTAACATCTACAGCGTTCATTTAAGCACTCTAAAAATAAATTAGCGCTTGGAAAAGGTTTACGACAGTACAGAAATAGCAACTAGAAATAGCATTAAGAAAAAGCCACATTATCTTGTATTGACGCTACAACTACAAAGTATATATATATAAAAAAAAAAACTATTTAATGTGGTCAATCGCCCCTGTTTTTAAGAGATGGATGGCACTTTTAAATAAAATATTGATACTAGAATTATATATTTCGAAAATTTTAAAATATGCACATCCTGTTATTAAGAATAATATAGGATTCAATATCAGAAACACAGAAAATATAGTTGTCCTCGTGCCTTTAGTACTGTATCACTACCATGCGACAGTCTTACTGGTCTTACTAATGGTTCCAATAGATAACGTAGGTAAGTTAAACTGTCGGATGTACCTGTGTCAAGACCAGATAATCAATCATTTATATCACTGGCATCGTTTTCAGTCCACAGCTAGATCTTTCAAGAATGCGTAAACATATAATGGAGTTGAATTTCGCCATTTGATAAAATTTCTCACATATCATGCACATGTCTTTCAGGGCATGTACCATTATATTCAGGCCAAAATGCAGATTTTAACGATAGGTATAAAGTGTTTTAAATTTTTTTTAGGCTCAGGCAGATTTGAAACAGGTGAAAACCTCTATTCGTACGGCACAACTGATAGTAAACACAAAATTGATATAGATGACAGCCTTAAATCGTGGTTCGACGAACATCAACACTATACTTATGGGCCACTAAGTATAAGCGATTTTGACGGCTCGTCGAAATATCAAATTGGTCACTACACTCAGGTGGGTATTTTTTTTGTCAAGGAATATAACTTCCAGTCGTGAAATATGTTTTTTTAAACAACACAACGTAAAAACAAAGCTGGAAAAAGGTTTATATTTACATGAAGTTCTTTTTGGAATAACGGTGACAAACAAGCACACAGTCCTTTTGATGTTAAGTGGATGCTGTGGTCCGTAGACATCCACACTTATCCTCGAATAATAAGCAAAATATAGATGCGTTGTCAACCCTGAGGACTATGAGATGAAATGCCTCGTTTCCATTCACCATACGAAACACAGCAGCATTCAGCTGATATTTTACGCTGGCATTCCGTGAGGGCGTAGTCCTTTCCTAGTTGAGCCGGCTCATTCGTGTTCAGCCATAATATCTTCACCTGTACCCATCATCTTCATTATCATAATTATCGTATATTAGTATTTATACTTACTTAAATTGATAATTGTATACTTTTAAGAGGATAGAATCTACGTTGCTCGTTATTTATGGAATTTTAAAGTGAGCACCATACCCTTGGCTCTTGGCAGAATATAATTTAAAATATATTCAAGTTTATGTGAATGAATTATTATCATTAAATCAATGAAAACAGACAATTTGAAACAAATGCCCTAAGATAAATGACGATGTTTGTTTATGTTGTTCTATTTGCTCTCATTTAAAAATGCTCGTTTGCCCCCTCTCCTATAAAAAAAAACATCGTCTATATGATTATCTTGATATTTTATATGATTATTATGATATTTTATATTATTAAATAAGTTGTTGGAAAATGAGTATTATGAACTTATGACAGGAGAGGCAAGTATGAGAACAAAATACGGAATATTACATTACCATATAAAAGTGCTGGATGTCCATGGATTTAGGTGGCTTAGAACCGTGTTTTGGCATAACTTGGGGCGGGACCAAGTTCAACAGTTGACTTGTCTTGGACTGTAGTGATGATGATGATGATGATGATCAGTCCCTTTACAATAATAATATATTAAAAACGCATCACACTTTGTATCTATTTTGTATTGTTAGGATGTTGAGAGACAATTGCTAACTTTTCGCCTCGCGCCTTTGTACTTTTACCTACATATATACGAGTATCGACTACAGCATGTTCACCTTTAATTAATTAACTGCGCTAAACGAATTATTTTTGTGTTTAATAATAATATGTTATAATATTATATTGTATCTTATATTGAAATTATAGCTGATTATTATTTTCAGATGGTATGGGCTGATACAACGTACATTGGGTGTGCGATATCACAGTACTGGCAGGCAAACTTAAAAAAGTTTCTCATAGTTTGCAATTATGGTCCTAGGTGCGTATCTTTTAGTAATAGTGATTGCAAGCCCCTCCTTTATTTTGGATCCTTGCGATATTCTTCGATATCCATATCTCAATCAAAGCCTATAAAATACTGTCTTAATAAGAACGATCACCGAAATTCGAAAATCATCGTCATCAGGCCATGAACGTAGGCTTCCCCCAAAGACTTATTGGTCTACAAGTATAAAAAGGCTGGCAAAGTAGCAAAAGGTTGGCATTTTTTATTTGTTACTAGCTGTTCCCCGCGACTTAGCCCGCGTGTTTTTTGGGGTTTTCATTTTTTGCGCGGAACCCTAATTCTTTTTCTATAATAAAAGTAGCCTAAGTTACTCCTTGTGACATTAGCTATCTGCCAGTGAAAATCCTGTCAAAATCAATCTAGCCGTTTCGGAGATTAGTTGGAACAAACAGACAGACAGACGGACAGACAGACAGACAAAAACTTTAAAAATACGGTAATTTAACTTAATCAACTTTAACTTAATAATACTTTCATATGCATTTAGTAAAAAGCTGTAATTTTGATATTACAAACGGACACTTCACCGATCGATCACTTGCTTAAACAAAACAAAGCAATCTTTTGTAACTTTGAATTTAAGGTTGGCTGCGCATTATAAGAAATTTTCTGTCAAAAAATTGCACGTACATTTGTGCTAGACCCCGCAAGTTTAATTTGCCAGAATGTCGGAAGGCGCGCTCTACATTTTGTACTAGACGCAGCACACCGTCACAAATTCCGAGAGTGTAGCCCTGTGATGCAGACGTATTGGGAGGATAAGATTGACAAACATTGTCGAATTATTATTTGAACTAAGGAGGTGAAAAAATATAAATGACTATGGAATATCGGTGATATATAGGATTGCCGGAACAAAATATCTAATATTGTTTGGGGTGTGTATTGTCTGACAAAATCTAGACAAAAATTTTGTCTGTCTGTCTGCCTGCCTGTCTGTCTGTTTGTTCCGGCTAATCTCCGTAATGGCAGGAATGATTTTGACGGGAGTTTCACTGACAGATAGCTGATATTATAAGGAGTAACTTAGGATACTTTTATTTTAGAAATTGAATTAGGGTCCCGCGTAAAAAATTAAGCCCATGAAATCGTAGTAAATTCCACGCGCGCAAAGTCGCGAGAGACGCTAGTCTTTTATAAAATGTGCGGTTGGCTAAATGAGATTCAGGTTTCTTTTTAAAATACGAAATTCTTGAGTTCAGTTTCTTGATCATGTGGTTTATTCCAAAACATATGGTAAACGTTTTTTAATGTTACACTTATTTTATTTTAATGCTTATGTAATTTACTTTAATCTAAAATTAATGTCTTTTGCCTAAATTATTTAAGATTTTTGTTCTTCTATTTAAAAGATAATTAACAGAAATGCTAAGATAATACTTTTATAATGATTTTTTCAATTTACACTAATACTACACATTAAATGAAACTAATTTTAATGGATTTTATCGCGTTTAATTTAACTTTTTAATTCTGAAGGTGGCCGGGTTAACTAAGACATCGGGACGTCAAACACCTCAGTCCCCCCCCGTGACCATGGGTGCTGTAAAGTACCCGAAACGTCGTGAATGAAAAAGTTAAATTAAACGCGATAAAATCCGTAAAAACCTGTTTTCATTGAAATACTTTTATTTTTCAAAAAATCGCAGAAAAATATGCCATTAATTGCTCTACATTACACTATTTTTCAGAAACCCTATATCTATGAGAGGAGTTTATTGAGTTTTCTCCATACCGCACGCTGTGTAGATTATGGAACTTTTGTCTGTAGTCAAAAATGTATATTTTGAACGTCATATTATAAAAAAGTATTGTTATCATAAGGGCCCTATACGATTCTCCAGCATTAGATTTGATTGAGAGCCGACTGACAGATAATCAATTAACAATATAAATAAATAAATACTCCCACAAATAGCGGAAAGAAGTGCATCATAATCTGTCTGTAAACTAGATAAAATGACTTACTAGAACAATAAGTGCCAATGAATGTTATATGAGTATTGAATGTTAAAACGAAGAATATCTACGTTAATATCTAAAAGATTCTCTCGTTCATTAGCCCTTCCTTTAAGCTAGACATGCGCCTCTTCTGTTGTTTGATAGAAGTATCTTAAGCTTCACGTTCGATGGGTGATTAATAAACGTAGTAGACGTTTCGCACATATAATGCTGTGCTAAGTTGCCCATCGCTAGTTTCAGTATTTCACGTTTGACATAAATGAAATAGCTATACCGCAATCTATCGGATGCGAAGAGATCATTCTGGCATTTGCCATAGGATACCCCCGGGACCAATGGGCTCATGTATTTGTTTTATGCCGCCGCCACACGGCTACTAAAAGATCTACTTGAAAGTTAATGATACTTCACGCAATAATGTCGACAATGCCGCAGTGACACTAAATATTCGAAAAAAAAAATCAAAATTCAAAAAACTTTATTTCTACAAAAAATATTACAATAAATGTTTCATCGAATCCATAGGCACGCAAAGTACTGTAAACCGTGTTTCAGGAGCCAGTGGCTTCTAATTGGTATATATTATACAAATATAATTTTTTACGAAACATTAATCACAATTTATTTTCAGCGGAAACTACATAGGCGAGACGCCGTATAAAATCGGCCGAAATACGAGTAATTTCCTCAAATGTGGCACCAAAGACTGCAGTCGTCCTTACGGCGACAAATGTTGATATTTACCATCGCTACATTCCATGTTTAATGTTTATTGTTTTACATAACTAAGTATTTATCAAATATTGTAATTTTACTGACTGCGTATGTTTTTTGTGTTTGTCATAACTATTTTATCTTCGTTGGTTAGTACATGTTGTTAATATAAATAGCTACAATAACAAGCCATTAATTAAAACAGTAATTAAAAAACCCGACTGCGTTAAATACTTTACTGAAAAAAACCTTTCCATCCCTTTTTCTTGTATTTGTGCTACGCGGCAGCTTTTGCTATTGCACGTATGGGCCGGCTCAAGCCGGGTTGGTACCACGACCTCTGGTGGTCTGGTGAGTGCAGGTGGTCGGCGGCCCAATTCACCACCCCCATCAATATGGTAGCGGAGTTAAATGCAAGACTACCCCAGGAGGGTACCAGCACACCTGGAGAACCTCCCGCTGAGCATTCACAACCAAGCTACTCCACTCCACCATCCACGCGGTGCAGGTGTCCTCTCCTGCTGATATTTCGTATCTCTCCTACCCGGGGTATAAATTTGAACACTCCTGTGGGCCTCGGGCTGGAGTTTGCGTATACGTCAGAGAGGACATCTGTTCTCGACGCATCTGCAGTCTTAAAGGTTCGAACCTGTCTATCCTCTGGCTACGCGTAGACAGCGACGACCATCCACGCGTCTCCGGGTGCCTCCATAGGTCCCATAACGGTAATGCCGAAACAGACCAACTCATCGACCACGTCCAAATGGCTACAGATTCCTTGCAACATAAGGTCCCATCCGCAGAGATCGTGATCCTTGGCGATTAACGCCCATCATACCGAATGGCTCGGTTTTCTTTAATAGGATAAGGGTGGCAAACGAGCACACAGTCCACCTGATGGTAAGTGGTTGCTGTGGCCCATAGACATCTACATTTATCTTCGATTAAGTATCAAAATGCAGATGCGTTGTCACCCGTGAGGACTAAGATGGAATGCCTCGTTTCCAGTAAAAAGGTTCTCCTGTTCACTACACTCACCATACGAAACACAGCAGCGTTAAGCTGCTATTTTACGCTGGTATTCTGTGAGAGCGTGGTCCTTCCCCGGTCGAGCCGACCCATTCGTGCTACAACCATAATATAGCTGCAGCATGGCTCTACCACGTGTCATTAGGGTTCACGTTTAACCGATCATGCAGGGAGATCTGTTTATGATTTTGCCTTTGCATATGGTCTGACACAACTGTTTACTACCCCTACGCGGTTCTCGATGTGGAAGATCGTGCACCTTCCATGTTGGAACTTCTGCTGACATCTTATCCGGACAGATATCAGGTCTCCGTCAACGCCACTCTCACTCTTGATTAGTGATCGCCAGTACGGTTTCCGTCGAGGTCGCTCAGCTGGTGATCTTCTAGGTTACCTAACTCATAGATGGGCGGAGTCAGTGGAGTCCAAGGGGGAGGCGTTAGCCGTTAGTTTGGACATAGCGAAGGCCTTCGATCGGGTTTGGCACAAAGCGCGAAATTGTGCATTTGGATCACCAGTTTTCTTGCAGAGCGGAGCATCAAGGTCGTAGTAGACGGTGCATGCTCCGATTACAAGCCCATTAACGCTGGTGTTTCACAAGGCTGCGCATTATCACTAACGCTGTTTCTTCTGCATATCAATGATATGTTGCAAACTGGTAACATACTTTGCTATGCAGACGACAGCACTTGTGATGCTTTATACACCGGCCGTGCCGATATTTCTAGGGAAATTGTTGCCGAGTACCGGAACAATCTTGTGTCTGAAGTCAACTCTTTACTGAACAAAGTCTCGGATTGGGAGAGACAGTTTTATCTTCAGAAGACACAAGTTTGCGCGATTACCGCTAAAAAGATCCACTTTGTCGTATCGCCTCAGTTTCAAGGCACTCCCTTTGTTGCATCAGCCAGTATCGGAATCCTCGGCGTCAATATATCGAGTGACGTGCAGTTTCGTGGTCACTTAGAAGAGAAGGCCAAATAGGCCTTTAAAAAGCTTGGTGTGCTCAGCTGAGCGGGACAGTATTTCATGCCGGCACACCGCCTGCAACTTTACAAGGCGCAGGTTCGGCCTCACATGGAATACTGCTCCCATCTCTGGGCTGGAGCTCCCCAGTGCCAGCTCCTTTCACTTGACCTCATCCAGCGCAGAGCGGCTCGAATCTTCAGTGACCGAGTCCTTTCCGATCGGCTCGATTCACTGGCACTGCGAAGAGATGTTGCATCCCTTTTCAGTTTCTTTCGCATTTATCACGGGGAGTGCTCTAAGAAATTGTTCGGATTAACCCAGTAGCCAAATTTCACGAACACACATCGCAGCAAAACTCCCGATACCATCCACACCATCTGGATTATTAGCGGTCCACCACCATTACGTTTCAATAGGAGTTTTCTTCCGCGTACGACCTCTCTGTGGAAATAGCTTACCACCGGCAATTTTTCCGGACCGATACTACTTGGGGAACTTCAAGAAAAGAGTTTACTCCATTTTAAAAGGCTGGCAACGTATCTAGAATTCCCCTGGTTCCCCTGGTGTTGCAGTTGTTCATGGGCGGCGGTAGTCACTGACTATTAGGTAAGCGGCATGCTCGTTTGCCCCCTCTCCTATAAAAAAAGGTTAAGGTTAAAAAGGTTAGGTTTTTTTGTGTGCTTCTAAAGAAAATTATATGTTATGTTGAAAATTATATATTATATGTTATGTTGAGAATACTGCTGTACAACGTAAGTTATAAAAATATTATATTATACAAGTGATTAAAAACACATGGCTGTATGATAAAATATGATAAAATCCATAACATACACATATAGTCTTAGTAACCGTACTAAGACTATAAGATCCTCGAAATACCGTTTAGGCAGTTTAGCAAATTGGCGGCATTTTAGGATCCATAACAACAAAATTTAAAATATAATTTTAGGAATATTAGACATTAGTAGCCTATACCATTATTCTCAGTTTGACTAATGATCACTATGCCCCAATGGATAATGGATATGAAGGCATCATATCCATTTCTTTTAATTCGCACCGAGATTTAGTGTTTTGTCATTATATTATTTTGGTTATCTTGCTGGCGCGGCAATTTTTTGATAGAAAACATATACAGGTTTACCATAAATCTAATATTGCACTTTCAATTCACCAATTATCACCGTCAAAAATCAATTCCAATCCGCGTAAGTATAATACTCGTATTAATATGTTAAATACATTTTTTTACTCTGACATTAAATGTCGGCATCATTCAATAAAGTATATAAATATAATCTAGTCATCGAAAATAAAGTTATTTTTGTTTTATATTCATTTGTAATTCCATTCAAAGCCCAATTTAGAACGTTTATCTTTAAAAGTTACTTATAAGACAATATCTGTAGTGTTAGTTCTCTTACACACCAAATAACAGCTGTAATACATCCTCTTTTATGCGTGTATAGCTACCGTACAGCGCTACTAACGCAGAAAGCTATATAATTTTTAACTTATAAGAACAATATAAGCGCTTATACAGACTTTATAAGTTTATACAGTCAGGTAAATAAAAACGAACTTCAATACAGCTCGTATATAGCCTGCATACTGCTTGGGAAAATACAGTATACAAGTACAATTGCAGTGCAGGACGTGGCAAAAAAGCGGGACAAATCTGTAAAAGTATGTAGTGGCGAAAAATTTTATCAGAAATACATTTTTCGTTCCTATTTCAAAGAGTTTTTTCCGATTGAAATAAAGGTGGTTACTCGACGGGTATGTTTTTTTAATATTTGTTCACCGATTTTTCGAAAATGTCTATTTAAATGTGTTTTTTTATTAATATTTAATGGTGTTCCCATATAAATTAGAAAAAAAATCACCCCTAAGGATGGGAAATATTATTCGAGAACATTCTAGTTGTTATCTTTTCTTGAACTTGTAATATTGCTTAGTCCACTTAAAAGGAAGGAAAGTGTAATATTTTAATACTAAAAATAATTTGACTGTTTGTCTGTCTTTGTGAATCTTTGGAATGGCAGAAATGATTGTAATGAAACTTCGCAATCACATAGAGAGCAATGTAAGCTATATTTTAATCGAGATCCTAGGTGTTTTTTTTAAAAAACGAATAATTGATAAAATAAGTGGTCTTCGACTATCTTAAATCTAAATATAGATCCTAGTAAACGCAATACATAGACTTCAAAAATTAAAAATATGAAATAATTTCCACATAATACCTTCTGTAACCTGTATTGTAACCTACCTTTTGAATGAGTATTCATAAAGGTAATTTTTATATTTCTTTTATTATGACATATCTTATCTTAAGAGTGTGTACAATACGCGTAAACCTAAGGGTAAGTTCCTGTATAGGATAGTTACTATACTCTTTCGGGTAAGGGTATTAGTGTTCTGTGTTCGTAAATATGTAACATGTTATGAAAATTCTCTTTCTGCACTAATTTTATAAGAAAAATAGAGGTATCAGTGAAATAAAACGTATCCATGCTTTTGTATGGCCTGGTAAGAGTGTAAATTATAAAAATGGAAGCCGCGGGTCGACAAGAAAGTGATTACAGTCAGGTAATTGAGACTCTTATTGAAACCTTTGGAGAAATGGTAAGCGAAGATGTGGTACACGCAGTTGTCGAAAATTGTGGTGGTAATTTGAATGAATCTACCAACGCAATTATGAGTTTGACACATGATAGTAAAACCCATGTATTATCAAGCAACGCAAAACATAATAGCAATATTGAACAGCACCCAAATTTGAATATGGATGGTAATAGTATGAATATGAATATGGGAGAAATTTCGGAAAAGCAATGTTATAGTGAAACTATAAATAAATATGAGGTTGCTGATAAACAGAACAGAATTAAGAAATCATCAAATTTAACGACTGAAGCTGATGTTCAACCTTCAATAAGTTATGCTAGAGCATCACAAGATGAGGCTCTACAAGCAGAAAAACGTAAACAATCGCGAAGCACGGGTTTCTACCGTCTGGAGTCGCTAGAGCTAAAAATTGCCCCATATTTTCGCAAGTACCGACAAGTTCCGGCAATAAGACGTTCAACGCGTATTTTCAAATTGTAGCAGCTGATTTCCCAATATGATGCCTCCTGAAATGTCCTGTCCAATAATCTCCCCAATAACAACTCTCTTCCACCACTTGCTACGCCACTGAGTGTGCACTTTTGTTTATAGAATGAATATATAAGATTGTGATAAAAGAGGAATGGCGATAAGTAATGATGAAGTCAGCTACACTTTAAACAATGGTTAAAAAATTGATTTGTTCGCTTTATTTCCTGAGCATGAATTACGCATATATAAAGTTATTATGAATGGTTTTGCTTGATTATAGTTCGTCGTATTTTTAAATAAATATTTCTTTTTATATTAGAGCTATGGCTTGAATTTGAAATTATTAAAAAAATATATTAAGGCGCTGCACAAACGTGGACACTTTTTGCTATCGACACGGCACACCATCACAGGAAACCGTAGTTGCTGACGGCTTAAACTTTCCAGTTACTACACCGAACTCTTTTTGATTGGCGGTCGGTATGTGTTAGGTGAAAGCAACTGAATACAAAAAGTATCTGCGTCTGCGCAAAGAATGGCTGATTTCATATTGATTACATGAAAATAAAATATTCATTGGTAGCTTGTGTCCCACACAAGACACAGAAGTGTCTAGGTTAGTGCAGCGCCTGAGGTAAACTGGTTGAGATAGTATTTTCTTGTATTTATTTATGAAATCAAATTACTGTTTTTTTTTAAAGATGCAATTGGGAGGATATTTGCCATAGTAGTCACGTTTGACGGGCGGGATGACATCCTCAGTTTTTTTTAATTTGTGTTGATATCAGGAAGATGCAGCTGCTCATATCCTGTTTTAGTTTTTCTCTGCCAACTCTTACGATTACAACACGGCGAACGTATTGTTTATAAGCTTGTAATAATTGTATGTCACCTCGTTGTCACTAACCCTAAATACCTACGGCGATGGCTTGATACTCATCAGCGCACAAGTCAATATAGGTAGTTCTTTTTAAAACCAGATCTAATAAAACGTAAGTATTTAATTGCGAGCACTGCACGTACAAATCTCAGTCACCGTTTTACTGGCGTTCATTAGACATCGTTTGACAATAAATAACAATGAGTCTTAAACTGCTCTTTCTATTCGTTTTTTGCGGCGTATCGCAGTCCAAATGTAAGAAACAGTTCACACTATCGTTGTGTTCTTAACGAAATGTTTTTGTTTCAATTATTTTGTTGTTTTTGACGTTTCAGTGATAAATTTGTCGTGTAACCAAATTCGTGCCTTTGTTGATGGACATAACTCTCGAAGACTACAGTTAGCAAAAGGAGAAGTGTCTGGGCAACCCGCTGCTTCGGATATGAAATTTATGGTCAGTCTGTTTTCTGCCGACTTCCAAAAAGGAGACGGTACTCAATTCGACTGTATGTTTTTTTATGTGTGTTACCTCATAACTTTTTACTGGGTGAACCGTTTCGATGATTCTTTTTTTATTTGAATGCTGATACTTGATCAAGGTCAAACCAATAGTTTTTGAGTTATTGTTAATAACTTATATTGAAGTCGGCTGTACAAAATTTTTAAATTTAAATTATCATTTTAATGTTTTTATCATACATTTTTAAATTGATTTTGATCATTTTGTAAAGATTGATATCCATCATTTTCTTTTGATGATAATAAAATATAGCTTACTTGTAATTTCGAAGCTACTGGAGGTAAAAATAATTAATTTCTATATATTATCTTGAATGTTTCAATTAACTCTTAAATGTTTCAGCTAAGATAATTATATTACGTGGTAGAGCCACGTTGCACCATGCTAGTTATATGTAGCTGCAGCACGAATGGGTTGGCTCAAACGGGGCAGCACCACGCCCTCACAGAATACCAGCGTGATACAGCAGAATAAAGCTGTTGTTTCATATAATTAGTGGAGAGAACCGGAGCCTCTTTTTATTGCTAACGAGGCATTCCATCTTAGTCCTTAGGTCTGAATGTGATGTATGTGTAGATGTCTATGGGCCATATCATCCACTTACCATCAGGCGGACTATGTGCTCGTTCGTGTCCGTTATTCTTTAAAAATAATTAAAACACTGATTTCTATTAAATATCTAGTAATACTTATTAGATATATTATCTCCGTATCTATATAAGCGACAGTAGCGTAAACTTAAAAATCAATCTTGAAACCCCTCCTGTAATCCTATATTACCGCCACTTGACTACTGTAGTGAAGTATTTCTAACACACGCATTTTTAGTTTACTTGAAACATTAAGTAAATAATTACATTATTAGATATAATTTGTACTTTTGATTGTTGTCACTTGGGAAAACTACAGTTTATTTTTTGTGATTTAGATAAACACTTGTACAAGTTTCACAATATTTCTTTTAATTTATTTTTATATTAATTATCAGGGTGATATATGATACCATGAGGTGAAACCTGTCGGTTTTTATAATTAGCATAATAATAATATTTTTTAATAATAATTTAAAATAAATATTGTGAAACTAGTACACATGTTACACATGTCACAAAAACGTTATTAGAATTTAAAACAAGTCGTAAAATTAAAAATGTTGTACAACCGACTTCAATATAAATAAAATGAGAACATTATCAATGTAGTCGGAATCAATTAAACACGCATTATTAAGAATAGCTCAAGAACTACTGGTCAGATCTTGATCAATAGATATATAGTAGATGGTGTTCTCTGATTACTAAGATAAACGTATAATTCCCAGTTCAGCAATTCGAAACTCTTCTACGACAACAAAACGCTAAATATGTGATACGGTGATGATGATCATCGTCATCATTACAGCCCTTCACCACCCACGAGTCCACCGCTAAACATAGACCTCCCCGAAAGAATGCCACAAAGCACGGTCCTGAGCCACCTGCATCCATTGATTTCCTACATTTCTTGCCAGGTCGTCACTCCATGTAGTGAGGGTCACCCTACACTTCACCTACCGGTACGAGGCTGCCACTCGAGAACCTTTCTTCCCCATCGATTGTCGGTTCTTCGAGCTAATGGCCGGCCCGTTGCCACTTTAGCTTGCGGATATCCTCATTTTCAAGTCTATCACGCAGAGAAAGCCCAAGCATAGCCCTCTCCATAACTCTCTGAGCGACCTTGAGCTTCCTCACACGGCCAGCAATGAAGATTATTATTATTATACATTTTAATATATTAGATAGTTTGCTTGTTTCAATATGTCCTACGGGTATAGCAATGGCCTCAACTCCTTTCAATTTTCGGAATTATCTGCTCACCACTTCTCCTGCACATTCTTAGAATCAATTGTAAATGCTTCTTTCAAAAAGCTGTCCAAGTCGATAATGTTATTATTATATTAATTATGGTTTTAAAGCAAATAACTTAACTGTTACTTATTTTTAGGTTTGGGACAACGAACTAGCGACAAAAGCGGCGAAATGGGCGTCCAGAGAACAGTTCTTACATAATCCAGATAAAAATATAGGTAACCAATGTCATAATATAAGTACATACGTAGAGCGGAGAACGCACAAATTTCGTTACTCATTTTAAAATATACTAAAATCGTACTTATGTAGTTATTTAAGATAACCTATACTATAAAAAGAAACACTGAGCAAGTATGACTTCAAGGTTCGAATCACGCACAGAAAAGTATTTAAATTTCTAGGCACCGCATTTCTGAGAAATTAGAAAATTTAGCATTAGGCATTAGTAATGCGGCGGACTTACAGCCTCATTACTCTCCCAAATATTAAAAGAAGTCTGTATCAAGCTGTGGGACCTATATAGGCTGTATCTTTGCATAATATTTATTTTGGCGTAAACTTTTTATTCAATGGTCATGCCATCCTTCTTCAGTCAAAGGAAAAACAGTGTTATTGGTTTAATAAATTAACAAAATGTTAAAAACATTTATCAATAATAAATAACTTTGCTGGAATTGTCCACGACGACGATTATTAGCATACAACATCGTTTATTCACAACTTTTTGTAATATTATTAATTATAGCACAGTAACATAATATGATATTTAAGTATCATTACCTACCTACTATTTACCATTAACATCTACAGCGTTCATTTAAGCACTCTAAAAATAAATTAGCGCTTGGAAAAGGTTTACGACAGTACAGAAATAGCAACTAGAAATAGCATTAAGAAAAGGCCACATTATCTTGTATTGACGCTACAACTACAAAGTAAATATATTAAAAAAAAACTATTTAATGTGGTCAATCGCCCCTGTTTTTAAGAGATGGATGGCACTTTTAAATAAAATATTGATACTAGAATTATATATTTCGAAAATTTTAAAATATGCACATCCTGTTATTAAGAATAATATAGGATTCAATATCAGAAACACAGAAAATATAGTTGTCCTCGTGCCTTTAGTACTGTATCACTACCATGCGACAGTCTTACTGGTCTTACTAATGGTTCCAATAGATAACGTAGGTAAGTTAAACTGTCGGATGTACCTGTGTCAAGACCAGATAATCAATCATTTATATCACTGGCATCGTTTTCAGTCCACAGCTAGATCTTTCAAGAATGCGTAAACATATAATGGAGTTGAATTTCGCCATTTGATAAAATTTCTCACATATCATGCACATGTCTTTCAGGGCATGTACCATTACATTCAGGCCAAAATGCAGATTTTAACGATAGGTATAAAGTGTTTTAAATTTTTTTTAGGCTCAGGCAGATTTGAAACAGGTGAAAACCTCTATTCGTACGGCACAACTGATAGTAAACACAAAATTGATATAGATGACAGCCTTAAATCGTGGTTCGACGAACATCAACACTATACTTATGGGCCACTAAGTATAAGCGATTTTGACGGCTCGTCGAAATATCAAATTGGTCACTACACTCAGGTGGGTGTTTTTTTTGTCAAGGAATATAACTTTCAGTCGTGAAATATGTTTTTTTAAACAACACAACGTAAAAACAAAGCTGGAAAAAGGTTTATATTTACATGAAGTTCTTTTTGGAATAACGGTGACAAACAAGCACACAGTCCTTTTGATGTTAAGTGGATGCTGTGGTCCGTAGACATCCACACTTATCCTCGAATAATAAGCAAAATATAGATGCGTTGTCAACCCTGAGGACTATGAGATGAAATGCCTCGTTTCCATTCACCATACGAAACACAGCAGCATTCAGCTGATATTTTACGCTGGCATTCCGTGAGGGCGTAGTCCTTTCCTAGTTGAGCCGGCTCATTCGTGTTCAGCCATAATATCTTCACCGGTACCCATCATCTTCATTATCATAATTATCGTATATTAGTATTTATACTTACTTAAATTGATAATTGTATACTTTTAAGAGGATAGAATCTACGTTGCTCGTTATTTATGGAATTTTAAAGTGAGCACCATACCCTTGGCTCTTGGCAGAATATAATTAAAAATATATTCAAGTTTATGTGAATGAATTATTATCATTAAATCAATGAAAACAGACAATTTGAAACAAATGCCCTAAGATAAATGACGATGTTTGTTTATGTTGTTCTATTTGTTCTCATTTAAAAATGCTCGTTTGCCCCCTCTCCTATAAAAAAAACATCGTCTATATGATTATCTTGATATTTTATATGATTATTATGATATTTTATATTATTAAATAAGTTGTTGGAAAATGAGTATTATGAACTTATGACAGGAGAGGCAAGTATGAGAACAAAATACGGAATATTACATTACCATATAAAAGTGCTGGATGTCCATGGATTTAGGTGGCTTAGAACCGTGTTTTGGCATAACTTGGGGTGGGACCAAGTTCAACAGTTGACTTGTCTTGGACTGTAGTGATGATGATGATCAGTCCCTTTACAATAATAATATATTAAAAACGCATCACACTTTGTATCTATTTTGTATTGTTAGGATGTTGAGAGACAATTGCTAACTTTTCGCCTCGCGCCTTTGTACTTTTACCTACATATATACGAGTATCGACTACAGCATGTTCACCTTTAATTAATTAACTGCGCTAAACGAATTATTATTTGTGTTTAATAATAATATGTTATAATATTATATTGTATCTTATATTGAAATTATAGCTGATTATTATTTTCAGATGGTATGGGCTGATACAACGTACATTGGGTGTGCGATATCACAGTACTGGCAGGCAAACTTAAAAAAGTTTCTCATAGTTTGCAATTATGGTCCTAGGTGCGTATCTTTTAGTAATAGTGATTGCAAGCCCCTCCTTTATTTTGGATCCTTGCGATATTCTTCGATATCCATATCTCAATCAAAGCCTATAAAATACTGTCTTAATAAGAACGATCACCGAAATTCGAAAATCATCGTCATCAGGCCATGAACGTAGGCCTCCCCCAAAGACTTATTGGTCTACAAGTATAAAAAGGCTGGCAAAGTAGCAAAAGGTTGGCATTTTTTATTTGTTACTAGCTGTTCCCCGCGACTTAGCCCGCGTGTTTTTTGGGGTTTTCATTTTTTGCGCGGAACCCTAATTCTTTTTCTATAATAAAAGTAGCCTAAGTTACTCCTTGTGACATTAGCTATCTGCCAGTGAAAATTCTGTCAAAATCAATCTAGCCGTTTCGGAGATTAGTTGGAACAAACAGACAGACAGACGGACAGACAGACAGACAAAAACTTTAAAAATACGGTAATTTAACTTAATCAACTTTAACTTAATAATACTTTCATATGCATTTAGTAAAAAGCTGTAATTTTGATATTACAAACGGACACTTCACCGATCGATCACTTGCTTAAACAAAACAAAGCAATCTTTTGTAACTTTGAATTTAAGGTTGGCTGCGCATTATAAGAAATTTTCTGTCAAAAAATTGCACGTACATTTGTGCTAGACCCCGCAAGTTTAATTTGCCAGAATGTCGGAAGGCGCGCTCTACATTTTGTACTAGACGCAGCACACCGTCACAAATTCCGAGAGTGTAGCCCTGTGATGCAGACGTATTGGGAGGATAAGATTGACAAACATTGTCGAATTATTATTTGAACTAAGGAGGTGAAAAAATATAAATGACTATGGAATATCGGTGATATATAGGATTGCCGGAACAAAATATCTAATATTGTTTGGGGTGTGTATTGTCTGACAAAATCTAGACAAAAATTTTGTCTGTCTGTCTGCCTGCCTGTCTGTCTGTTTGTTCCGGCTAATCTCCGTAATGGCAGGAATGATTTTGACGGGAGTTTCACTGACAGATAGCTGATATTATAAGGAGTAACTTAGGATACTTTTATTTTAGAAATTGAATTAGGGTCCCGCGTAAAAAATTAAGCCCATGAAATCGTAGTAAATTCCACGCGCGCAAAGTCGCGAGAGACGCTAGTCTTTTATAAAATGTGCGGTTGGCTAAATGAGATTCAGGTTTCTTTTTAAAATACGAAATTCTTGAGTTCAGTTTCTTGATCATGTGGTTTATTCCAAAACATATGGTAAACGTTTTTTAATGTTACACTTATTTTATTTTAATGCTTATGTAATTTACTTTAATCTAAAATTAATGTCTTTTGCCTAAATTATTTAAGATTTTTGTTCTTCTATTTAAAAGATAATTAACAGAAATGCTAAGATAATACTTTTATAATGATTTTTTCAATTTACACTAATACTACACATTAAATGAAACTAATTTTAATGGATTTTATCGCGTTTAATTTAAATTTTTAATTCTGAAGGTGGCCGGGTTAACTAAGACATCGGGACGTCAAACACCTCAGTCCCCCCCCGTGACCATGGGTGCTGTAAAGTACCCGAAACGTCGTGAATGAAAAAGTTAAATTAAACGCGATAAAATCCGTTAAAACCTGTTTTCATTGAAATACTTTTATTTTTCAAAAAATCGCAGAAAAATATGCCATTAATTGCTCTACATTACACTATTTTTCAGAAACCCTATATCTATGAGAGGAGTTTATTGAGTTTTCTCCATACCGCACGCTGTGTAGATTATGGAACTTTTGTCTGTAGTCAAAAATGTATATTTTGAACGTCATATTATAAAAAAGTATTGTTATCATAAGGGCCCTATACGATTCTCCAGCATTAGATTTGATTGAGAGCCGACTGACAGATAATCAATTAACAATATAAATAAATAAATACTCCCACAAATAGCGGAAAGAAGTGCATCATAATCTGTCTGTAAACTAGATAAAATGACTTACTAGAACAATAAGTGCCAATGAATGTTATATGAGTATTGAATGTTAAAACGAAGAATATCTACGTTAATATCTAAAAGATTCTCTCGTTCATTAGCCCTTCCTTTAAGCTAGACATGCGCCTCTTCTGTTGTTTGATAGAAGTATCTTAAGCTTCACGTTCGATGGGTGATTAATAAACGTAGTAGACGTTTCGCACATATAATGCTGTGCTAAGTTGCCCATCGCTAGTTTCAGTATTTCACGTTTGACATAAATGAAATAGCTATACCGCAATCTATCGGATGCGAAGAGATCATTCTGGCATTTGCCATAGGATACCCCCGGGACCAATGGGCTCATGTATTTGTTTTATGCCGCCGCCACACGGCTACTAAAAGATCTACTTGAAAGTTAATGATACTTCACGCAATAATGTCGACAATGCCGCAGTGACACTAAATATTCGAAAAAAAAAATCAAAATTCAAAAAACTTTATTTCTACAAAAAATATTACAATAAATGTTTCATCGAATCCATAGGCACGCAAAGTACTGTAAACCGTGTTTCAGGAGCCAGTGGCTTCTAATTGGTATATATTATACAAATATAATATTTTACGAAACATTAATCACAATTTATTTTCAGCGGAAACTACATAGGCGAGACGCCGTATAAAATCGGCCGAAATACGAGTAATTTCCTCAAATGTGGCACCGAAGACTGCAGTCGTCCTTACGGCGACAAATGTTGATATTTACCATCGCTACATTCCATGTTTAATGTTTATTGTTTTACATAACTAAGTATTTATCAAATATTGTAATTTTACTGACTGCGTATGTTTTTTGTGTTTGTCATAACTATTTTATCTTCGTTGGTTAGTACATGTTGTTAATATAAATAGCTACAATAACAAGCCATTAATTAAAACAGTAATTAAAAAACCCGACTGCGTTAAATACTTTACTGAAAAAAACCTTTCCATCCCTTTTTCTTGTATTTGTGCTACGCGGCAGCTTTTGCTATTGCACGTATGGGCCGGCTCAAGCCGGGTTGGTACCACGACCTCTGGTGGTCTGGTGAGTGCAGGTGGTCGGCGGCCCAAATCACCCCCCCCCCCATCAATATGGTAGCGGAGTTAAATGCAAGACTACCCCAGGAGGGTACCAGCACACCTGGAGAACCTCCCGCTGAGCATTCACAACCAAGCTATTCCACTTCACCATCCACGCGGTGCAGGTGTCCTCTCCTGCTGATATTTCGTATCTTTCCTACCCGGGGTATAAATTAGAACACTCCTGTGGGCCTTGGGCTGGAGTTTGCGTATACGTCAGAAAGGACATCTGTTCTAGACGCATCGGCAGTCTTAAAGGTTCGGACCTGCCTATCCTCTGGCTACGCGTAGACAGTGACGACCATCCACGCGTCTCCGGGTGCCTCCATAGGTCCCATAACGGTAATGCCGAAACAGACCGACTCATCGACCACGTCCAAATGGCTACAGATTCCTTGCAACAACAGGTCCCATCCGCAGAGATCGTGATCCTTGGCGATTAACGCCCACCATACCGAGTGGCTCGGTTTTTTTTAATAGGATAAGGGTGGCAAACGAGCACACAGTCCACCTGATGGTAAGTGTTTGCTGTGGCCCATAGACATCTACATCTATCTTCGATTAAGTATCAAAATGCAGATGCGTTGTCACCCGTGAGGACTAAGATGGAATGCCTCGTTTCCAGTAAAAGGGTCTCCGGTTCTCTACACTCATCATACGAAACACAGCAGAAATATGTAACATGTCATGAAAATTCTCTTTCTGCACTAATTTTATAAGAAAAATAGAGGTATCAGTGAAATAAAACGTATCCATGCTTTTGTATGGCCTGGTAAGAGTGTAAATTATAAAAATGGAAGCCGCGGGTCGACAAGAAAGTGATTACAGTCAGGTAATTGAGACTCTTATTGAAACCTTTGGAGAAATGGTAAGCGAAGATGTGGTACACGCAGTTGTCGAAAATTGTGGTGGTAATTTGAATGAATCTACCAACGCAATTATGAGTTTGACACATGATAGTAAAACCCATGTATTATCAAGCAACACAAAACATAATAGCAATATTGAACAGCACCCAAATTTGAATATGGATGGTAATAGTATGAAGGATATGGGAGAAATTTCGGAAATGAAATGTTATAGTGAAACTATAAATAAATATGAGGTTGCTGATAAACAGAACAGAATTAAGAAATCATCAAATTTAACGACTGAAGCTGATGTTCAACCTTCAATAAGTTATGCTAGAGCATCACAAGATGAGGCTCTACAAGCAGAAAAACGTAAACAATCGCGAAGCACGGGTTTCTACCGTCTGGAGTCGCTAGAGCTAAAAATTGCCCCATATTTTCGCAAGTACCGACAAGTTCCGGCAATAAGACGTTCAACGCGTATTTTCAAATTGTAGCAGCTGATTTCCCAATATGATGCCTCCTGAAATGTCCTGTCCAATAATCTCCCCAATAACAACTCTCTTCCACCACTTGCTACGCCACTGAGTGTGCACTTTTGTTTATAGAATGAATATATAAGATTGTGATAAAAGAGGAATGGCGATAAGTAATGATGAAGTCAGCTACACTTTAAACAATGGTTAAAAAATTGATTTGTTCGCTTTATTTCCTGAGCATGAATTACGCATATATAAAGTTATTATGAATGGTTTTGCTTGATTATAGTTCGTCGTATTTTTAAATAAATATTTCTTTTTATATTCGAGCTATGGCTTGAATTTGAAATTATTAAAAAAAAATATATTAAGGGCTGCACAAACGTGGACACTTTTTGCTATCGACACGGCACACCATCACAGGAAACCGTAGTTGCTGACGGCTTAAACTTTCCAGTTACTACACCGAACTCTTTTTGATTGGCGGTCGGTATGTGTTAGGTGAAAGCAACTGAATACAAAAAGTATCTGCGTCTGCGCAAAGAATGGCTGATTTCATATTGATTACATGAAAATAAAATATTCATTGGTAGCTTGTGTCCCACACAAGACACAGAAGTGTCTAGGTTAGTGCAGCGCCTGAGGTAAACTGGTTGAGGTAGTATTTTCTTGTATTTATTTATGAAATCAAATTACTGTTTTTTTTAAAGATGCAATTGGGAGGATATTTGCCATAGTAGTCACGTTTGACGGGCGGGATGACATCCTCAGTTTTTTTTAATTTGTGTTGATATCAGGAAGATGCAGCTGCTCATATCCTGTTTTAGTTTTTCTCTGCCAACTCTTACGATTACAACACGGCGAACGTATTGTTTATAAGCTTGTAATAATTGTATGTCACCTCGTTGTCACTAACCCTAAATACCTACGGCGATGGCTTGATACTCATCAGCGCACAAGTCAATATAGGTAGTTCTTTTTAAAACCAGATCTAATAAAACGTAAGTATTTAATTGCGAGCACTGCACGTACAAATCTCAGTCACCGTTTTACTGGCGTTCATTAGACATCGTTTGACAATAAATAACAATGAGTCTTAAACTGCTCTTTCTATTCGTTTTTTGCGGCGTATCGCAGTCCAAATGTAAGAAACAGTTCACACTATCGTTGTGTTCTTAACGAAATGTTTTTGTTTCAATTATTTTGTTGTTTTTGACGTTTCAGTGATAAATTTGTCGTGTAACCAAATTCGTGCCTTTGTTGATGGACATAACTCTCGAAGACTACAGTTAGCAAAAGGAGAAGTGTCTGGGCAACCCGCTGCTTCGGATATGAAATTTATGGTCAGTCTGTTTTCTGCCGACTTCCAAAAAGGAGACGGTACTCAATTCGACTGTATGTTTTTTTATGTGTGTTACCTCATAACTTTTTACTGGGTGAACCGTTTCGATGATTCTTTTTTTATTTGAATGCTGATACTTGATCAAGGTCAAACCAATAGTTTTTGAGTTATTGTTAATAACTTATATTGAAGTCGGCTGTACAAAATTTTTAAATTTAAATTATCATTTTAATGTTTTTATCATACATTTTTAAATTGATTTTGATCATTTTGTAAAGATTGATATCCATCATTTTCTTTTGATGATAATAAAATATAGCTTACTTGTAATTTCGAAGCTACTGGAGGTAAAAATAATTAATTTCTATATATTATCTTGAATGTTTCAATTAACTCTTAAATGTTTCAGCTAAGATAATTATATTACGTGGTAGAGCCACGTTGCACCATGCTAGTTATATGTAGCTGCAGCACGAATGGGTTGGCTCAAACGGGGCAGCACCACGCCCTCACAGAATACCAGCGTGATACAGCAGAATAAAGCTGTTGTTTCATATAATTAGTGGAGAGAACCGGAGCCTCTTTTTATTGCTAACGAGGCATTCCATCTTAATCCTTAGGTCTGAATGTGATGTATGTGTAGATGTCTATGGGCCATATCATCCACTTACCATCAGGCGGACTATGTGCTCGTTCGTGTCCGTTATTCTTTAAAAATAATTAAAACACTGATTTCTATTAAATATCTAGTAATACTTATTAGATATATTATCTCCGTATCTATATAAGCGACAGTAGCGTAAACTTAAAAATCAATCTTGAAACCCCTCCTGTAATCCTATATTACCGCCACTTGACTACTGTAGTGAAGTATTTCTAACACACGCATTTTTAGTTTACTTGAAACATTAAGTAAATAATTACATTATTAGATATAATTTGTACTTTTGATTGTTGTCACTTGGGAAAACTACAGTTTATTTTTTGTGATTTAGATAAACACTTCTACAAGTTTCACAATATTTCTTTTAATTTATTTTTATATTAATTATCAGGGTGATATATGATACCATGAGGTGAAACCTGTCGGTTTTTATAATTAGCATAATAATAATATTTTTTAATAATAATTTAAAATAAATATTGTGAAACTAGTACACATGTTACACATGTCACAAAAACGTTATTAGAATTTAAAACAAGTCGTAAAATTAAAAATGTTGTACAACCGACTTCAATATAAATAAAATGAGAACATTATCAATGTAGTCGGAATCAATTAAACACGCATTATTAAGAATAGCTCAAGAACTACTGGTCAGATCTTGATCAATAGATATATAGTAGATGGTGTTCTCTGATTACTAAGATAAACGTATAATTCCCAGTTCAGCAATTCTAAACTCTTCTACGACAACAAAACGCTAAATATGTGATACGGTGATGATGATCATCGTCATCATTACAGCCCTTCACCACCCACGAGTCCACCGCTAAACATAGACCTCCCCGAAAGAATGCCACAAAGCACGGTCCTGAGCCACCTGCATCCATTGATTTCCTACATTTCTTGCCAGGTCGTCACTCCATGTAGTGAGGGTCACCCTACACTTCACCTACCGGTACGAGGCTGCCACTCGAGAACCTTTCTTCCCCATCGATTGTCGGTTCTTCGAGCTAATGGCCGGCCCGTTGCCACTTTAGCTTGCGGATATCCTCATTTTCAAGTCTATCACGCAGAGAAAGCCCAAGCATAGCCCTCTCCATAACTCTCTGAGCGACCTTGAGCTTCCTCACACGGCCAGCAATGAAGATTATTATTATTATACATTTTAATATATTAGATAGTTTGCTTGTTTCAATATGTCCTACGGGTATAGCAATGGCCTCAACTCCTTTCAATTTTCGGAATTATCTGCTCACCACTTCTCCTGCACATTCTTAGAATCAATTGTAAATGCTTCTTTCAAAAAGCTGTCCAAGTCGATAATGTTATTATTATATTAATTATGGTTTTAAAACAAATAACTTAACTGTTACTTATTTTTAGGTTTGGGACAACGAACTAGCGACAAAAGCGGCGAAATGGGCGTCCAGAGAACAGTTTTTACATAATCCAGATAAAAATATAGGTAACCAATGTCATAATATAAGTACATACGTAGAGCGGAGAACGCACAAATTTCGTTACTCATTTTAAAATATACTAAAATCGTACTTATGTAGTTATTTAAGATAACCTATACTATAAAAAGAAACACTGAGCAAGTATGACTTCAAGGTTCGAATCACGCACAGAAAAGTATTTAAATTTCTAGGCACCGCATTTCTGAGAAATTAGAAAATTTAGCATTAGGCATTAGTAATGCGGCGGACTTACAGCCTCATTACTCTCCCAAATATTAAAAGAAGTCTGTATCAAGCTGTGGGACCTATATAGGCTGTATCTTTGCATAATATTTATTTTGGCGTAAACTTTTTATTCAATGGTCATGCCATCCTTCTTCAGTCAAAGGAAAAACAGTGTTATTGGTTTAATAAATTAACAAAATGTTAAAAACATTTATCAATAATAAATAACTTTGCTGGAATTGTCCACGACGACGATTATTAGCATACAACATCGTTTATTCACAACTTTTTGTAATATTATTAATTATAGCACAGTAACATAATATGATATTTAAGTATCATTACCTACCTACTATTTACCATTAACATCTACAGCGTTCATTTAAGCACTCTAAAAATAAATTAGCGCTTGGAAAAGGTTTACGACAGTACAGAAATAGCAACTAGAAATAGCATTAAGAAAAAGCCACATTATCTTGTATTGACGCTACAACTACAAAGTAAATATATTAAAAAAAAAACTATTTAATGTGGTCAATCGCCCCTGTTTTTAAGAGATGGATGGCACTTTTAAATAAAATATTGATACTAGAATTATATATTTCGAAAATTTTAAAATATGCACATCCTGTTATTAAGAATAATATAGGATTCAATATCAGAAACACAGAAAATATAGTTGTCCTCGTGCCTTTAGTACTGTATCACTACCATGCGACAGTCTTACTGGTCTTACTAATGGTTCCAATAGATAACGTAGGTAAGTTAAACTGTCGGATGTACCTGTGTCAAGACCAGATAATCAATCATTTATATCACTGGCATCGTTTTCAGTCCACAGCTAGATCTTTCAAGAATGCGTAAACATATAATGGAGTTGAATTTCGCCATTTGATAAAATTTCTCACATATCATGCACATGTCTTTCAGGGCATGTACCATTATATTCAGGCCAAAATGCAGATTTTAACGATAGGTATAAAGTGTTTTAAATTTTTTTTAGGCTCAGGCAGATTTGAAACAGGTGAAAACCTCTATTCGTACGGCACAACTGATAGTAAACACAAAATTGATATAGATGACAGCCTTAAATCGTGGTTCGACGAACATCAACACTATACTTATGGGCCACTAAGTATAAGCGATTTTGACGGCTCGTCGAAATATCAAATTGGTCACTACACTCAGGTGGGTATTTTTTTTGTCAAGGAATATAACTTCCAGTCGTGAAATATGTTTTTTTAAACAACACAACGTAAAAACAAAGCTGGAAAAAGGTTTATATTTACATGAAGTTCTTTTTGGAATAACGGTGACAAACAAGCACACAGTCCTTTTGATGTTAAGTGGATGCTGTGGTCCGTAGACATCCACACTTATCCTCGAATAATAAGCAAAATATAGATGCGTTTGCCGTGTAGTGGCGGTCAAGAATATCCACTACCCCATATCCTCCCGTGGGTGTCGTAAAAGGCGACAAAGGGAAACAGCCAGGAGATGGGCAGCAGCATCTTCCTGATAATAGCCAAATGACAATAAAAAAACTGCGGTTGCCAACCCGCTCGCCAAGCGTGGCAACTATGGCAAATACCCCCCTATGAAGAGAGTAACAAAGAGACGGCCCCCAGTCCCCGGCGGCCCCGCTATTCCTGGCTACGGTGGCGACCATGGTAACGGCGGGGCAGGGGGTGCTAAGAATCTCCGGTGGAGGTTCGGTTGCCACCTTAGACGACTCGACCTGGCAACGTACAACGCACGCACCCTGAGGACTGACGAGAAGATCGTGGAGCTGGAAGAAGAGATAGACAAGTTGCGCTGGCATATTATAGGATTATCTGAAGTCCGAAGAGAGGGGGAGGACACGGTAATCCTCGAATCCGGCAACTTGCTCTATCACCGGGAGGGCGACCATCTGTCCCAAGGAGGTGTCGGATTTATCGTCCACAAGTCTCTTGTTAACAACGTTGTAAAAATCGGGAGTGTGTCGACGAGGGTTGCGTACCTTATACTCAGAATCACCAAACGGTATTCGCTGAAGGTCATACAGGTTTACGCACCAACCTCGGCACACCCCGATGAGGAGGTGGAGGAAATGTATGAGGATATCTCTAGAGCCATGCATTCCTCCAAAACCCAATATACGGTGTTAATGGGAGACTTCAATGCAAAACTAGGCACAAGAGAGAACGGTGAGCTGAAAGTAGGGAAATTTGGAATAGGGCAACGGAACCCAAGGGGCCAGCAGCTGGCCGACTTCATGGAGAAAGAGGGACTCTTTATGATGAACTCTTTCTTCCAGAAGCGGCCCCACAGGAAGTGGACCTGGTCGAGCCCCGACGGTTCCACAAAAAATGAGATTGACTTCATTATGACGACCAGACGACAACTGTTCAGTGATGTCTCCGTGATCGCGAGGGTGAAAACTGGTAGCGATCACCGAATGGTTAGAGGCACACTGAACCTAAACGTTAAGTTGGAGAGGTCTCGTCTAATGAAGTCAACGCTCCGTCCCCCTCGTGCTCTGTTTCAAAGTCCCGAAACCTTTCAGCTCGAGTTACAAAACCGTTTTCAGTGCCTAGAAGACTGCAATGAAGTGGACGATATGAATGACAAGCTCGTGGAAACTGTCCATGCGGTTGGAGCTAAGTTCTGCAAGACCCGCCGCAGAAGAACACAAAAACTCTCCGATCACACTCTTAATCTCATGGCTGTTAGACGGGAGATGAAGCTACATTCTTCAACAGACTTGACAGCATACAGGCATCTGAACAGACAGATCTCCAAATGCATGCGGCGGGACTTACGCAACTTCAATACAGCTCGTATTGAAGACGCGATCGAGCGGAACCAAGGCTCCAAAGTCTTTGCCAGAGATCTGTCTGCCAGAAAGAGCCAACTGTCAAAGCTGAAGACAGAATGTGGCAGCATCGTTTCCGGGACACCTGAGATTTTGAGTGAGATTGAGAGGTTCTATGGGCAGCTGTACACATCATCGTTGGAGCCACACGCAAGTGTGAGTAACGATCCAAGAGCGAGTCTCATCCGACACTATTCCGAAGATATCCCGGATGTCAGTCTGAGCGAGATTAGGATGGCTCTCCAGCACCTTAAAAACGGTAAGGCCCCAGGCGAGGATGGAATTACAGCGGAGCTTCTGAAAGCGGGTGGAAGACCGGTACTTGAAGTCCTTCAGAAGCTCTTTAATTCCGTCCTCCATGGTGGCATTACACCGGAGGCGTGGAGCAGAAGTGCGGTGGTCTTGTTCTTCAAGAAAGGTGACAACGCTCTCTTGAAGAACTACAGACCGATTTCCCTTCTGAGCCGCGTCTACGTGCTGTTTTCGAGAGTTATTACGAATCGTCTCGCGCGCAGACTTGACGACTTCCAGCCTCCCGAACAAGCCGGTTTCCGAAAAGGCTTTAGCACCATAGACCACATACATACCCTTCGGCAAGTTGTACAGAAGTCCGAAGAGTACAATTTGCCACTATGTCTGGCGTATGTGGACTATGAGAAAGCCTTTGATTCCGTCGAAATTTGGGCAGTGCTGCAGTCCCTTCAGCGGTGCCAAGTTGACTGTCGGTATATCGAAGTGTTGAAGTGCTTGTACAGTAGGGCTACGATGGCTATCCGAGTACAGAACCAGAGTACGAAACCTATCCAATTGCAGAGAGGTGTAAGACAGGGTGACGTCATATCCCCGAAACTCTTCACCGCTGCATTGGAAGACGTTTTCAAGCTTCTGGACTGGAAAGGATACGGTATCAACATCAATGGCGAGTACATCACTCACCTTCGATTTGCCGACGATATAGTCCTTATGGCAGAATCGCTGGAGGACCTAAGCACTATGCTCAATGACCTCAATAGTGTTTCCCAACGGATAGGTCTTAAGATGAACATGGACAAAACTAAGATCATGTTTAATGTCCATGTCACACCTATGCCGATAGTTGTTGGGAACACTAAGCTCGAAGTTGTTGACGAGTATGTTTACCTGGGACAAATAGTCCGACTGGGTAAGTCCAACTTCGACCGAGAGGTCAATCGACGGATTCAACTCGGCTGGGCAGCGTTCGGGAAGCTACGACACATCTTCTCGTCAGACATACCTCAAAACCTTAAAACGAAATTGTACAACCAGTGCGTGTTGCCAGTGATGACTTACGGAACTGAGACGTGGTCCTTCACTGCTGGCCGTATGAGGAAGCTCAAGGTCGCTCAGCGAGCTATGGAGAGGGCTATGCTCGGAGTTTCTCTGCGTGATAAACTTAGGAATGAGGATATCCGCAGTAGAACCAGAGTGACCGACATAGCCCAACGGATTAGTAAGCTGAAGTGGCAGTGGGCCGGCCATATAGCTCGAAGAACCGACAACCGATGGGGAAGAAAGGTTCTCGAGTGGCAGCCTCGTACCGGTAGGCGAAGTGTAGGGCGTCCCCCCACGAGATGGAGTGACGACCTGGTAAGACATGCAGGAAGTCGATGGATGCAGGTGGCTCAGGACCGTGTTTTGTGGCATTCTTTGGAGGAGGCCTATGTTCAGCAGTGGACTTGTGAAGGGCTGTAATGATGAATGATGATGATGATGTCAACCCTGAGGACTATGAGATGAAATGCCTCGTTTCCATTCACCATACGAAACACAGCAGCATTCAGCTGATATTTTACGCTGGCATTCCGTGAGGGCGTAGTCCTTTCCTAGTTGAGCCGGCTCATTCGTGTTCAGCCATAATATCTTCACCGGTACCCATCATCTTCATTATCATAATTATCGTATATTAGTATTTATACTTACTTAAATTGATAATTGTATACTTTTAAGAGGATAGAATCTACGTTGCTCGTTATTTATGGAATTTTAAAGTGAGCACCATACCCTTGGCTCTTGGCAGAATATAATTAAAAATATATTCAAGTTTATGTGAATGAATTATTATCATTAAATCAATGAAAACAGACAATTTGAAACAAATGCCCTAAGATAAATGACGATGTTTGTTTATGTTGTTCTATTTGTTCTCATTTAAAAATGCTCGTTTGCCCCCTCTCCTATAAAAAAAACATCGTCTATATGATTATCTTGATATTTTATATGATTATTATGATATTTTATATTATTAAATAAGTTGTTGGAAAATGAGTATTATGAACTTATGACAGGAGAGGCAAGTATGAGAACAAAATACGGAATATTACATTACCATATAAAAGTGCTGGATGTCCATGGATTTAGGTGGCTTAGAACTGTGTTTTGGCATAACTTGGGGTGGGACCAAGTTCAACAGTTGACTTGTCTTGGACTGTAGTGATGATGATGATGATGATGATCAGTCCCTTTACAATAATAATATATTAAAAACGCATCACACTTTGTATCTATTTTGTATTGTTAGGATGTTGAGAGACAATTGCTAACTTTTCGCCTCGCGCCTTTGTACTTTTACCTACATATATACGAGTATCGACTACAGCATGTTCACCTTTAATTAATTAACTGCGCTAAACGAATTATTATTTGTGTTTAATAATAATATGTTATAATATTATATTGTATCTTATATTGAAATTATAGCTGATTATTATTTTCAGATGGTATGGGCTGATACAACGTACATTGGGTGTGCGATATCACAGTACTGGCAGGCAAACTTAAAAAAGTTTCTCATAGTTTGCAATTATGGTCCTAGGTGCGTATCTTTTAGTAATAGTGATTGCAAGCCCCTCCTTTATTTTGGATCCTTGCGATATTCTTCGATATCCATATCTCAATCAAAGCCTATAAAATACTGTCTTAATAAGAACGATCACCGAAATTCGAAAATCATCGTCATCAGGCCATGAACGTAGGCCTCCCCCAAAGACTTATTGGTCTACAAGTATAAAAAGGCTGGCAAAGTAGCAAAAGGTTGGCATTTTTTATTTGTTACTAGCTGTTCCCCGCGACTTAGCCCGCGTGTTTTTTGGGGTTTTCATTTTTTGCGCGGAACCCTAATTCTTTTTCTATAATAAAAGTAGCCTAAGTTACTCCTTGTGACATTAGCTATCTGCCAGTGAAAATTCTGTCAAAATCAATCTAGCCGTTTCGGAGATTAGTTGGAACAAACAGACAGACAGACGGACAGACAGACAGACAAAAACTTTAAAAATACGGTAATTTAACTTAATCAACTTTAACTTAATAATACTTTCATATGCATTTAGTAAAAAGCTGTAATTTTGATATTACAAACGGACACTTCACCGATCGATCACTTGCTTAAACAAAACAAAGCAATCTTTTGTAACTTTGAATTTAAGGTTGGCTGCGCATTATAAGAAATTTTCTGTCAAAAAATTGCACGTACATTTGTGCTAGACCCCGCAAGTTTAATTTGCCAGAATGTCGGAAGGCGCGCTCTACATTTTGTACTAGACGCAGCACACCGTCACAAATTCCGAGAGTGTAGCCCTGTGATGCAGACGTATTGGGAGGATAAGATTGACAAACATTGTCGAATTATTATTTGAACTAAGGAGGTGAAAAAATATAAATGACTATGGAATATCGGTGATATATAGGATTGCCGGAACAAAATATCTAATATTGTTTGGGGTGTGTATTGTCTGACAAAATCTAGACAAAAATTTTGTCTGTCTGTCTGCCTGCCTGTCTGTCTGTTTGTTCCGGCTAATCTCCGTAATGGCAGGAATGATTTTGACGGGAGTTTCACTGACAGATAGCTGATATTATAAGGAGTAACTTAGGATACTTTTATTTTAGAAATTGAATTAGGGTCCCGCGTAAAAAATTAAGCCCATGAAATCGTAGTAAATTCCACGCGCGCAAAGTCGCGAGAGACGCTAGTCTTTTATAAAATGTGCGGTTGGCTAAATGAGATTCAGGTTTCTTTTTAAAATACGAAATTCTTGAGTTCAGTTTCTTGATCATGTGGTTTATTCCAAAACATATGGTAAACGTTTTTTAATGTTACACTTATTTTATTTTAATGCTTATGTAATTTACTTTAATCTAAAATTAATGTCTTTTGCCTAAATTATTTAAGATTTTTGTTCTTCTATTTAAAAGATAATTAACAGAAATGCTAAGATAATACTTTTATAATGATTTTTTCAATTTACACTAATACTACACATTAAATGAAACTAATTTTAATGGATTTTATCGCGTTTAATTTAACTTTTTAATTCTGAAGGTGGCCGGGTTAACTAAGACATCGGGACGTCAAACACCTCAGTCCCCCCCCGTGACCATGGGTGCTGTAAAGTACCCGAAACGTCGTGAATGAAAAAGTTAAATTAAACGCGATAAAATCCGTTAAAACCTGTTTTCATTGAAATACTTTTATTTTTCAAAAAATCGCAGAAAAATATGCCATTAATTGCTCTACATTACACTATTTTTCAGAAACCCTATATCTATGAGAGGAGTTTATTGAGTTTTCTCCATCCCGCACGCTGTGTAGATTATGGAACTTTTGTCTGTAGTCAAAAATGTATATTTTGAACGTCATATTATAAAAAAGTATTGTTATCATAAGGGCCCTATACGATTCTCCAGCATTAGATTTGATTGAGAGCCGACTGACAGATAATCAATTAACAATATAAATAAATAAATACTCCCACAAATAGCGGAAAGAAGTGCATCATAATCTGTCTGTAAACTAGATAAAATGACTTACTAGAACAATAAGTGCCAATGAATGTTATATGAGTATTGAATGTTAAAACGAAGAATATCTACGTTAATATCTAAAAGATTCTCTCGTTCATTAGCCCTTCCTTTAAGCTAGACATGCGCCTCTTCTGTTGTTTGATAGAAGTATCTTAAGCTTCACGTTCGATGGGTGATTAATAAACGTAGTAGACGTTTCGCACATATAATGCTGTGCTAAGTTGCCCATCGCTAGTTTCAGTATTTCACGTTTGACATAAATGAAATAGCTATACCGCAATCTATCGGATGCGAAGAGATCATTCTGGCATTTGCCATAGGATACCCCCGGGACCAATGGGCTCATGTATTTGTTTTATGCCGCCGCCACACGGCTACTAAAAGATCTACTTGAAAGTTAATGATACTTCACGCAATAATGTCGACAATGCCGCAGTGACACTAAATATTCGAAAAAAAAAATCAAAATTCAAAAAACTTTATTTCTACAAAAAATATTACAATAAATGTTTCATCGAATCCATAGGCACGCAAAGTACTGTAAACCGTGTTTCAGGAGCCAGTGGCTTCTAATTGGTATATATTATACAAATATAATATTTTACGAAACATTAATCACAATTTATTTTCAGCGGAAACTACATAGGCGAGACGCCGTATAAAATCGGCCGAAATACGAGTAATTTCCTCAAATGTGGCACCGAAGACTGCAGTCGTCCTTACGGCGACAAATGTTGATATTTACCATCGCTACATTCCATGTTTAATGTTTATTGTTTTACATAACTAAGTATTTATCAAATATTGTAATTTTACTGACTGCGTATGTTTTTTGTGTTTGTCATAACTATTTTATCTTCGTTGGTTAGTACATGTTGTTAATATAAATAGCTACAATAACAAGCCATTAATTAAAACAGTAATTAAAAAACCCGACTGCGTTAAATACTTTACTGAAAAAAACCTTTCCATCCCTTTTTCTTGTATTTGTGCTACGCGGCAGCTTTTGCTATTGCACGTATGGGCCGGCTCAAGCCGGGTTGGTACCACGACCTCTGGTGGTCTGGTGAGTGCAGGTGGTCGGCGGCCCAAATCACCCCCCCCCCATCAATATGGTAGCGGAGTTAAATGCAAGACTACCCCAGGAGGGTACCAGCACACCTGGAGAACCTCCCGCTGAGCATTCACAACCAAGCTATTCCACTTCACCATCCACGCGGTGCAGGTGTCCTCTCCTGCTGATATTTCGTATCTTTCCTACCCGGGGTATAAATTAGAACACTCCTGTGGGCCTTGGGCTGGAGTTTGCGTATACGTCAGAAAGGACATCTGTTCTAGACGCATCGGCAGTTTTAAAGGTTCGGACCTGCCTATCCTCTGGCTACGCGTAGACAGTGACGACCATCCACGCGTCTCCGGGTGCCTCCATAGGTCCCATAACGGTAATGCCGAAACAGACCGACTCATCGACCACGTCCAAATGGCTACAGATTCCTTGCAACAACAGGTCCCATCCGCAGAGATCGTGATCCTTGGCGATTAACGCCCACCATACCGAGTGGCTCGGTTTTTTTTAATAGGATAAGGGTGGCAAACGAGCACACAGTCCACCTGATGGTAAGTGTTTGCTGTGGCCCATAGACATCTACATCTATCTTCGATTAAGTATCAAAATGCAGATGCGTTGTCACCCGTGAGGACTAAGATGGAATGCCTCGTTTCCAGTAAAAGGGTCTCCGGTTCTCTACACTCATCATACGAAACACAGCAGAAATATGTAACATGTCATGAAAATTCTCTTTCTGCACTAATTTTATAAGAAAAATAGAGGTATCAGTGAAATAAAACGTATCCATGCTTTTGTATGGCCTGGTAAGAGTGTAAATTATAAAAATGGAAGCCGCGGGTCGACAAGAAAGTGATTACAGTCAGGTAATTGAGACTCTTATTGAAACCTTTGGAGAAATGGTAAGCGAAGATGTGGTACACGCAGTTGTCGAAAATTGTGGTGGTAATTTGAATGAATCTACCAACACAATTATGAGTTTGACACATGATAGTAAAACCCATGTATTATCAAGCAACACAAAACATAATAGCAATATTGAACAGCACCCAAATTTGAATATGGATGGTAATAGTATGAAGGATATGGGAGAAATTTCGGAAATGAAATGTTATAGTGAAACTATAAATAAATATGAGGTTGCTGATAAACAGAACAGAATTAAGAAATCATCAAATTTAACGACTGAAGCTGATGTTCAACCTTCAATAAGTTATGCTAGAGCATCACAAGATGAGGCTCTACAAGCAGAAAAACGTAAACAATCGCGAAGCACGGGTTTCTACCGTCTGGAGTCGCTAGAGCTAAAAATTGCCCCATATTTTCGCAAGTACCGACAAGTTCCGGCAATAAGACGTTCAACGCGTATTTTCAAATTGTAGCAGCTGATTTCCCAATATGATGCCTCCTGAAATGTCCTGTCCAATAATCTCCCCAATAACAACTCTCTTCCACCACTTGCTACGCCACTGAGTGTGCACTTTTGTTTATAGAATGAATATATAAGATTGTGATAAAAGAGGAATGGCGATAAGTAATGATGAAGTCAGCTACACTTTAAACAATGGTTAAAAAATTGATTTGTTCGCTTTATTTCCTGAGCATGAATTACGCATATATAAAGTTATTATGAATGGTTTTGCTTGATTATAGTTCGTCGTATTTTTAAATAAATATTTCTTTTTATATTCGAGCTATGGCTTGAATTTGAAATTATGAAAAAAATATATATTAAGGGCTGCACAAACGTGGACACTTTTTGCTATCGACACGGCACACCATCACAGGAAACCGTAGTTGCTGACGGCTTAAACTTTCCAGTTACTACACCGAACTCTTTTTGATTGGCGGTCGGTATGTGTTAGGTGAAAGCAACTGAATACAAAAAGTATCTGCGTCTGCGCAAAGAATGGCTGATTTCATATTGATTACATGAAAATAAAATATTCATTGGTAGCTTGTGTCCCACACAAGACACAGAAGTGTCTAGGTTAGCGCAGCGCCTGAGGTAAACTGGTTGAGGTAGTATTTTCTTGTATTTATTTATGAAATCAAATTACTGTTTTTTTTAAAGATGCAATTGGGAGGATATTTGCCATAGTAGTCACGTTTGACGGGCGGGATGACATCCTCAGTTTTTTTTAATTTGTGTTGATATCAGGAAGATGCAGCTGCTCATATCCTGTTTTAGTTTTTCTCTGCCAACTCTTACGATTACAACACGGCAAACGTATTGTTTATAAGCTTGTAATAATTGTATATCACCTCGTTGTCACTAACCCTAAATACCTACGGCGATGGCTTGATACTCATCAGCGCACAAGTCAATATAGGTAGTTCTTTTTAAAACCAGATCTAATAAAACGTAAGTATTTAATTGCGAGCACTGCACGTACAAATCTCAGTCACCGTTTTACTGGCGTTCATTAGACATCGTTTGACAATAAATAACAATGAGTCTTAAACTGCTCTTTCTATTCGTTTTTTGCGGCGTATCGCAGTCCAAATGTAAGAAACAGTTCACACTATCGTTGTGTTCTTAACGAAATGTTTTTGTTTCAATTATTTTGTTGTTTTTGACGTTTCAGTGATAAATTTGTCGTGTAACCAAATTCGTGCCTTTGTTGATGGACATAACTCTCGAAGACTACAGTTAGCAAAAGGAGAAGTGTCTGGGCAACCCGCTGCTTCGGATATGAAATTTATGGTCAGTCTGTTTTCTGCCGACTTCCAAAAAGGAGACGGTACTCAATTCGACTGTATGTTTTTTTATGTGTGTTACCTCATAACTTTTTACTGGGTGAACCGTTTCGATGATTCTTTTTTTATTTGAATGCTGATACTTGATCAAGGTCAAACCAATAGTTTTTGAGTTATTGTTAATAACTTATATTGAAGTCGGCTGTACAAAATTTTTAAATTTAAATTATCATTTTAATGTTTTTATCATACATTTTTAAATTGATTTTGATCATTTTGTAAAGATTGATATCCATCATTTTCTTTTGATGATAATAAAATATAGCTTACTTGTAATTTCGAAGCTACTGGAGGTAAAAATAATTAATTTCTATATATTATCTTGAATGTTTCAATTAACTCTTAAATGTTTCAGCTAAGATAATTATATTACGTGGTAGAGCCACGTTGCACCATGCTAGTTATATGTAGCTGCAGCACGAATGGGTTGGCTCAAACGGGGCAGCACCACGCCCTCACAGAATACCAGCGTGATACAGCAGAATAAAGCTGTTGTTTCATATAATTAGTGGAGAGAACCGGAGCCTCTTTTTATTGCTAACGAGGCATTCCATCTTAGTCCTTAGGTCTGAATGTGATGTATGTGTAGATGTCTATGGGCCATATCATCCACTTACCATCAGGCGGACTATGTGCTCGTTCGTGTCCGTTATTCTTTAAAAATAATTAAAACACTGATTTCTATTAAATATCTAGTAATACTTATTAGATATATTATCTCCGTATCTATATAAGCGACAGTAGCGTAAACTTAAAAATCAATCTTGAAACCCTCCTGTAATCCTATATTACCGCCACTTGACTACTGTAGTGAAGTATTTCTAACACACGCATTTTTAGTTTACTTGAAACATTAAGTAAATAATTACATTATTAGATATAATTTGTACTTTTGATTGTTGTCACTTGGGAAAACTACAGTTTATTTTTTGTGATTTAGATAAACACTTCTACAAGTTTCACAATATTTCTTTTAATTTATTTTTATATTAATTATCAGGGTGATATATGATACCATGAGGTGAAACCTGTCGGTTTTTATAATTAGCATAATAATAATATTTTTAATAATAATTTAAAATAAATATTGTGAAACTAGTACACATGTTACACATGTCACAAAAACGTTATTAGAATTTAAAACAAGTCGTAAAATTAAAAATGTTGTACAACCGACTTCAATATAAATAAAATGAGAACATTATCAATGTAGTCGGAATCAATTAAACACGCATTATTAAGAATAGCTCAAGAACTACTGGTCAGATCTTGATCAATAGATATATAGGAGATGGTGTTCTCTGATTACTAAGATAAACGTATAATTCCCAGTTCAGCAATTCGAAACTCTTCTACGACAACAAAACGCTAAATATGTGATACGGTGATGATGATCATCGTCATCATTACAGCCCTTCACCACCCACGAGTCCACCGCTAAACATAGACCTCCCCGAAAGAATGCCACAAAGCACGGTCCTGAGCCACCTGCATCCATTGATTTCCTACATTTCTTGCCAGGTCGTCACTCCATGTAGTGAGGGTCACCCTACACTTCACCTACCGGTACGAGGCTGCCACTCGAGAACCTTTCTTCCCCATCGATTGTCGGTTCTTCGAGCTAATGGCCGGCCCGTTGCCACTTTAGCTTGCGGATATCCTCATTTTCAAGTCTATCACGCAGAGAAAGCCCAAGCATAGCCCTCTCCATAACTCTCTGAGCGACCTTGAGCTTCCTCACACGGCCAGCAATGAAGATTATTATTATTATACATTTTAATATATTAGATAGTTTGCTTGTTTCAATATGTCCTACGGGTATAGCAATGGCCTCAACTCCTTTCAATTTTCGGAATTATCTGCTCACCACTTCTCCTGCACATTCTTAGAATCAATTGTAAATGCTTCTTTCAAAAAGCTGTCCAAGTCGATAATGTTATTATTATATTAATTATGGTTTTAAAACAAATAACTTAACTGTTACTTATTTTTAGGTTTGGGACAACGAACTAGCGACAAAAGCGGCGAAATGGGCGTCCAGAGAACAGTTTTTACATAATCCAGATAAAAATATAGGTAACCAATGTCATAATATAAGTACATACGTAGAGCGGAGAACGCACAAATTTCGTTACTCATTTTAAAATATACTAAAATCGTACTTATGTAGTTATTTAAGATAACCTATACTATAAAAAGAAACACTGAGCAAGTATGACTTCAAGGTTCGAATCACGCACAGAAAAGTATTTAAATTTCTAGGCACCGCATTTCTGAGAAATTAGAAAATTTAGCATTAGGCATTAGTAATGCGGCGGACTTACAGCCTCATTACTCTCCCAAATATTAAAAGAAGTCTGTATGAAGCTGTGGGACCTATATAGGCTGTATCTTTGCATAATATTTATTTTGGCGTAAACTTTTTATTCAATGGTCATGCCATCCTTCTTCAGTCAAAGGAAAAACAGTGTTATTGGTTTAATAAATTAACAAAATGTTAAAAACATTTATCAATAATAAATAACTTTGCTGGAATTGTCCACGACGACGATTATTAGCATACAACATCGTTTATTCACAACTTTTTGTAATATTATTAATTATAGCACAGTAACATAATATGATATTTAAGTATCATTACCTACCTACTATTTACCATTAACATCTACAGCGTTCATTTAAGCACTCTAAAAATAAATTAGCGCTTGGAAAAGGTTTACGACAGTACAGAAATAGCAACTAGAAATAGCATTAAGAAAAAGCCACATTATCTTGTATTGACGCTACAACTACAAAGTAAATATATTAAAAAAAAAACTATTTAATGTGGTCAATCGCCCCTGTTTTTAAGAGATGGATGGCACTTTTAAATAAAATATTGATACTAGAATTATATATTTCGAAAATTTTAAAATATGCACATCCTGTTATTAAGAATAATATAGGATTCAATATCAGAAACACAGAAAATATAGTTGTCCTCGTGCCTTTAGTACTGTATCACTACCATGCGACAGTCTTACTGGTCTTACTAATGGTTCCAATAGATAACGTAGGTAAGTTAAACTGTCGGATGTACCTGTGTCAAGACCAGATAATCAATCATTTATATCACTGGCATCGTTTTCAGTCCACAGCTAGATCTTTCAAGAATGCGTAAACATATAATGGAGTTGAATTTCGCCATTTGATAAAATTTCTCACATATCATGCACATGTCTTTCAGGGCATGTACCATTATATTCAGGCCAAAATGCAGATTTTAACGATAGGTATAAAGTGTTTTAAATTTTTTTTAGGCTCAGGCAGATTTGAAACAGGTGAAAACCTCTATTCGTACGGCACAACTGATAGTAAACACAAAATTGATATAGATGACAGCCTTAAATCGTGGTTCGACGAACATCAACACTATACTTATGGGCCACTAAGTATAAGCGATTTTGACGGCTCGTCGAAATATCAAATTGGTCACTACACTCAGGTGGGTATTTTTTTTGTCAAGGAATATAACTTCCAGTCGTGAAATATGTTTTTTTAAACAACACAACGTAAAAACAAAGCTGGAAAAAGGTTTATATTTACATGAAGTTCTTTTTGGAATAACGGTGACAAACAAGCACACAGTCCTTTTGATGTTAAGTGGATGCCGTGGTCCGTAGACATCCACACTTATCCTCGAATAATAAGCAAAATATAGATGCGTTGTCAACCCTGAGGACTATGAGATGAAATGCCTCGTTTCCATTCACCATACGAAACACAGCAGCATTCAGCTGATATTTTACGCTGGCATTCCGTGAGGGCGTAGTCCTTTCCTAGTTGAGCCGGCTCATTCGTGTTCAGCCATAATATCTTCACCGGTACCCATCATCTTCATTATCATAATTATCGTATATTAGTATTTATACTTACTTAAATTGATAATTGTATACTTTTAAGAGGATAGAATCTACGTTGCTCGTTATTTATGGAATTTTAAAGTGAGCACCATACCCTTGGCTCTTGGCAGAATATAATTAAAAATATATTCAAGTTTATGTGAATGAATTATTATCATTAAATCAATGAAAACAGACAATTTGAAACAAATGCCCTAAGATAAATGACGATGTTTGTTTATGTTGTTCTATTTGTTCTCATTTAAAAATGCTCGTTTGCCCCCTCTCCTATAAAAAAAAACATCGTCTATATGATTATCTTGATATTTTATATGATTATTATGATATTTTATATTATTAAATAAGTTGTTGGAAAATGAGTATTATGAACTTATGACAGGAGAGGCAAGTATGAGAACAAAATACGGAATATTACATTACCATATAAAAGTGCTGGATGTCCATGGATTTAGGTGGCTTAGAACTGTGTTTTGGCATAACTTGGGGTGGGACCAAGTTCAACAGTTGACTTGTCTTGGACTGTAGTGATGATGATGATGATGATGATCAGTCCCTTTACAATAATAATATATTAAAAACGCATCACACTTTGTATCTATTTTGTATTGTTAGGATGTTGAGAGACAATTGCTAACTTTTCGCCTCGCGCCTTTGTACTTTTACCTACATATATACGAGTATCGACTACAGCATGTTCACCTTTAATTAATTAACTGCGCTAAACGAATTATTATTTGTGTTTAATAATAATATGTTATAATATTATATTGTATCTTATATTGAAATTATAGCTGATTATTATTTTCAGGTGGTATGGGCTGATACAACGTACATTGGGTGTGCGATATCACAGTACTGGCAGGCAAACTTAAAAACGTTTCTCATAGTTTGCAATTATGGTCCTAGGTGCGTATCTTTTAGTAATAGTGATTGCAAGCCCCTCCTTTATTTTGGATCCTTGCGATATTCTTCGATATCCATATCTCAATCAAAGCCTATAAAATACTGTCTTAATAAGAACGATCACCGAAATTCGAAAATCATCGTCATCAGGCCATGAACGTAGGCCTCCCCCAAAGACTTATTGGTCTACAAGTATAAAAAGGCTGGCAAAGTAGCAAAAGGTTGGCATTTTTTATTTGTTACTAGCTGTTCCCCGCGACTTAGCCCGCGTGTTTTTTGGGGTTTTCATTTTTTGCGCGGAACCCTAATTCTTTTTCTATAATAAAAGTAGCCTAAGTTACTCCTTGTGACATTAGCTATTTGCCAGTGAAAATTCTGTCAAAATCAATCTAGCCGTTTCGGAGATTAGTTGGAACAAACAGACAGACAGACGGACAGACAGACAGACAAAAACTTTAAAAATACGGTAATTTAACTTAATCAACTTTAACTTAATAATACTTTCATATGCATTTAGTAAAAAGCTGTAATTTTGATATTACAAACGGACACTTCACCGATCGATCACTTGCTTAAACAAAACAAAGCAATCTTTTGTAACTTTGAATTTAAGGTTGGCTGCGCATTATAAGAAATTTTCTGTCAAAAAATTGCACGTACATTTGTGCTAGACCCCGCAAGTTTAATTTGCCAGAATGTCGGAAGGCGCGCTCTACATTTTGTACTAGACGCAGCACACCGTCACAAATTCCGAGAGTGTAGCCCTGTGATGCAGACGTATTGGGAGGATAAGATTGACAAACATTGTCGAATTATTATTTGAACTAAGGAGGTGAAAAAATATAAATGACTATGGAATATCGGTGATATATAGGATTGCCGGAACAAAATATCTAATATTGTTTGGGGTGTGTATTGTCTGACAAAATCTAGACAAAAATTTTGTCTGTCTGTCTGCCTGCCTGTCTGTCTGTTTGTTCCGGCTAATCTCCGTAATGGCAGGAATGATTTTGACGGGAGTTTCACTGACAGATAGCTGATATTATAAGGAGTAACTTAGGATACTTTTATTTTAGAAATTGAATTAGGGTCCCGCGTAAAAAATTAAGCCCATGAAATCGTAGTAAATTCCACGCGCGCAAAGTCGCGAGAGACGCTAGTCTTTTATAAAATGTGCGGTTGGCTAAATGAGATTCAGGTTTCTTTTTAAAATACGAAATTCTTGAGTTCAGTTTCTTGATCATGTGGTTTATTCCAAAACATATGGTAAACGTTTTTTAATGTTACACTTATTTTATTTTAATGCTTATGTAATTTACTTTAATCTAAAATTAATGTCTTTTGCCTAAATTATTTAAGATTTTTGTTCTTCTATTTAAAAGATAATTAACAGAAATGCTAAGATAATACTTTTATAATGATTTTTTCAATTTACACTAATACTACACATTAAATGAAACTAATTTTAATGGATTTTATCGCGTTTAATTTAACTTTTTAATTCTGAAGGTGGCCGGGTTAACTAAGACATCGGGACGTCAAACACCTCAGTGACCATGGGTGCTGTAAAGTACCCGAAACGTCGTGAATGAAAAAGTTAAATTAAACGCGATAAAATCCGTTAAAACCTGTTTTCATTGAAATACTTTTATTTTTCAAAAAATCGCAGAAAAATATGCCATTAATTGCTCTACATTACACTATTTTTCAGAAACCCTATATCTATGAGAGGAGTTTATTGAGTTTTCTCCATACCGCACGCTGTGTAGATTATGGAACTTTTGTCTGTAGTCAAAAATGTATATTTTGAACGTCATATTATAAAAAAGTATTGTTATCATAAGGGCCCTATACGATTCTCCAGCATTAGATTTGATTGAGAGCCGACTGACAGATAATCAATTAACAATATAAATAAATAAATACTCCCACAAATAGCGGAAAGAAGTGCATCATAATCTGTCTGTAAACTAGATAAAATGACTTACTAGAACAATAAGTGCCAATGAATGTTATATGAGTATTGAATGTTAAAACGAAGAATATCTACGTTAATATCTAAAAGATTCTCTCGTTCATTAGCCCTTCCTTTAAGCTAGACATGCGCCTCTTCTGTTGTTTGATAGAAGTATCTTAAGCTTCACGTTCGATGGGTGATTAATAAACGTAGTAGACGTTTCGCACATATAATGCTGTGCTAAGTTGCCCATCGCTAGTTTCAGTATTTCACGTTTGACATAAATGAAATAGCTATACCGCAATCTATCGGATGCGAAGAGATCATTCTGGCATTTGCCATAGGATACCCCCGGGACCAATGGGCTCATGTATTTGTTTTATGCCGCCGCCACACGGCTACTAAAAGATCTACTTGAAAGTTAATGATACTTCACGCAATAATGTCGACAATGCCGCAGTGACACTAAATATTCGAAAAAAAAAATCAAAATTCAAAAAACTTTATTTCTACAAAAAATATTACAATAAATGTTTCATCGAATCCATAGGCACGCAAAGTACTGTAAACCGTGTTTCAGGAGCCAGTGGCTTCTAATTGGTATATATTATACAAATATAATATTTTACGAAACATTAATCACAATTTATTTTCAGCGGAAACTACATAGGCGAGACGCCGTATAAAATCGGCCGAAATACGAGTAATTTCCTCAAATGTGGCACCGAAGACTGCAGTCGTCCTTACGGCGACAAATGTTGATATTTACCATCGCTACATTCCATGTTTAATGTTTATTGTTTTACATAACTAAGTATTTATCAAATATTGTAATTTTACTGACTGCGTATGTTTTTTGTGTTTGTCATAACTATTTTATCTTCGTTGGTTAGTACATGTTGTTAATATAAATAGCTACAATAACAAGCCATTAATTAAAACAGTAATTAAAAAACCCGACTGCGTTAAATACTTTACTGAAAAAAAACCTTTCCATCCCTTTTTCTTGTATTTGTGCTACGCGGCAGCTTTTGCTATTGCACGTATGGGCCGGCTCAAGCCGGGTTGGTACCACGACCTCTGGTGGTCTGGTGAGTGCAGGTGGTCGGCGGCCCAAATCACCCCCCCCCCCATCAATATGGTAGCGGAGTTAAATGCAAGACTACCCCAGGAGGGTACCAGCACACCTGGAGAACCTCCCGCTGAGCATTCACAACCAAGCTATTCCACTTCACCATCCACGCGGTGCAGGTGTCCTCTCCTGCTGATATTTCGTATCTTTCCTACCCGGGGTATAAATTAGAACACTCCTGTGGGCCTTGGGCTGGAGTTTGCGTATACGTCAGAAAGGACATCTGTTCTAGACGCATCGGCAGTCTTAAAGGTTCGGACCTGCCTATCCTCTGGCTACGCGTAGACAGTGACGACCATCCACGCGTCTCCGGGTGCCTCCATAGGTCCCATAACGGTAATGCCGAAACAGACCGACTCATCGACCACGTCCAAATGGCTACAGATTCCTTGCAACAACAGGTCCCATCCGCAGAGATCGTGATCCTTGGCGATTAACGCCCACCATACCGAGTGGCTCGGTTTTTTTAATAGGATAAGGGTGGCAAACGAGCACACAGTCCACCTGATGGTAAGTGTTTGCTGTGGCCCATAGACATCTACATCTATCTTCGATTAAGTATCAAAATGCAGATGCGTTGTCACCCGTGAGGACTAAGATGGAATGCCTCGTTTCCAGTAAAAGGGTCTCCGGTTCTCTACACTCATCATACGAAACACAGCAGAAATATGTAACATGTCATGAAAATTCTCTTTCTGCACTAATTTTATAAGAAAAATAGAGGTATCAGTGAAATAAAACGTATCCATGCTTTTGTATGGCCTGGTAAGAGTGTAAATTATAAAAATGGAAGCCGCGGGTCGACAAGAAAGTGATTACAGTCAGGTAATTGAGACTCTTATTGAAACCTTTGGAGAAATGGTAAGCGAAGATGTGGTACACGCAGTTGTCGAAAATTGTGGTGGTAATTTGAATGAATCTACCAACGCAATTATGAGTTTGACACATGATAGTAAAACCCATGTATTATCAAGCAACACAAAACATAATAGCAATATTGAACAGCACCCAAATTTGAATATGGATGGTAATAGTATGAAGGATATGGGAGAAATTTCGGAAATGAAATGTTATAGTGAAACTATAAATAAATATGAGGTTGCTGATAAACAGAACAGAATTAAGAAATCATCAAATTTAACGACTGAAGCTGATGTTCAACCTTCAATAAGTTATGCTAGAGCATCACAAGATGAGGCTCTACAAGCAGAAAAACGTAAACAATCGCGAAGCACGGGTTTCTACCGTCTGGAGTCGCTAGAGCTAAAAATTGCCCCATATTTTCGCAAGTACCGACAAGTTCCGGCAATAAGACGTTCAACGCGTATTTTCAAATTGTAGCAGCTGATTTCCCAATATGATGCCTCCTGAAATGTCCTGTCCAATAATCTCCCCAATAACAACTCTCTTCCACCACTTGCTACGCCACTGAGTGTGCACTTTTGTTTATAGAATGAATATATAAGATTGTGATAAAAGAGGAATGGCGATAAGTAATGATGAAGTCAGCTACACTTTAAACAATGGTTAAAAAATTGATTTGTTCGCTTTATTCCCTGAGCATGAATTACGCATATATAAAGTTATTATGAATGGTTTTGCTTGATTATAGTTCGTCGTATTTTTAAATAAATATTTCTTTTTATATTCGAGCTATGGCTTGAATTTGAAATTATTAAAAAAATATATATTAAGGGCTGCACAAACGTGGACACTTTTTGCTATCGACACGGCACACCATCACAGGAAACCGTAGTTGCTGACGGCTTAAACTTTCCAGTTACTACACCGAACTCTTTTTGATTGGCGGTCGGTATGTGTTAGGTGAAAGCAACTGAATACAAAAAGTATCTGCGTCTGCGCAAAGAATGGCTGATTTCATATTGATTACATGAAAATAAAATATTCATTGGTAGCTTGTGTCCCACACAAGACACAGAAGTGTCTAGGTTAGCGCAGCGCCTGAGGTAAACTGGTTGAGGTAGTATTTTCTTGTATTTATTTATGAAATCAAATTACTGTTTTTTTTAAAGATGCAATTGGGAGGATATTTGCCATAGTAGTCACGTTTGACGGGCGGGATGACATCCTCAGTTTTTTTTAATTTGTGTTGATATCAGGAAGATGCAGCTGCTCATATCCTGTTTTAGTTTTTCTCTGCCAACTCTTACGATTACAACACGGCAAACGTATTGTTTATAAGCTTGTAATAATTGTATATCACCTCGTTGTCACTAACCCTAAATACCTACGGCGATGGCTTGATACTCATCAGCGCACAAGTCAATATAGGTAGTTCTTTTTAAAACCAGATCTAATAAAAAGTAAGTATTTAATTGCGAGCACTGCACGTACAAATCTCAGTCACCGTTTTACTGGCGTTCATTAGACATCGTTTGACAATAAATAACAATGAGTCTTAAACTGCTCTTTCTATTCGTTTTTTGCGGCGTATCGCAGTCCAAATGTAAGAAACAGTTCACACTATCGTTGTGTTCTTAACGAAATGTTTTTGTTTCAATTATTTTGTTGTTTTTGACGTTTCAGTGATAAATTTGTCGTGTAACCAAATTCGTGCCTTTGTTGATGGACATAACTCTCGAAGACTACAGTTAGCAAAAGGAGAAGTGTCTGGGCAACCCGCTGCTTCGGATATGAAATTTATGGTCAGTCTGTTTTCTGCCGACTTCCAAAAAGGAGACGGTACTCAATTCGACTGTATGTTTTTTTATGTGTGTTACCTCATAACTTTTTACTGGGTGAACCGTTTCGATGATTCTTTTTTTATTTGAATGCTGATACTTGATCAAGGTCAAACCAATAGTTTTTGAGTTATTGTTAATAACTTATATTGAAGTCGGCTGTACAAAATTTTTAAATTTAAATTATGATTTTAATGTTTTTATCATACATTTTTAAATTGATTTTGATCATTTTGTAAAGATTGATATCCATCATTTTCTTTTGATGATAATAAAATATAGCTTACTTGTAATTTCGAAGCTACTGGAGGTAAAAATAATTAATTTCTATATATTATCTTGAATGTTTCAATTAACTCTTAAATGTTTCAGCTAAGATAATTATATTACGTGGTAGAGCCACGTTGCACCATGCTAGTTATATGTAGCTGCAGCACGAATGGGTTGGCTCAAACGGGGCAGCACCACGCCCTCACAGAATACCAGCGTGATACAGCAGAATAAAGCTGTTGTTTCATATAATTAGTGGAGAGAACCGGAGCCTCTTTTTATTGCTAACGAGGCATTCCATCTTAGTCCTTAGGTCTGAATGTGATGTATGTGTAGATGTCTATGGGCCATATCATCCACTTACCATCAGGCGGACTATGTGCTCGTTCGTGTCCGTTATTCTTTAAAAATAATTAAAACACTGATTTCTATTAAATATCTAGTAATACTTATTAGATATATTATCTCCGTATCTATATAAGCGACAGTAGCGTAAACTTAAAAATCAATCTTGAAACCCCTCCTGTAATACTATATTACCGCCACTTGACTACTGTAGTGAAGTATTTCTAACACACCCATTTTTGGTTTACTTGAAACATTAAGTAAATAATTACATTATTAGATATAATTTGTACTTTTGATTGTTGTCACTTGGGAAAACTACAGTTTATTTTTTGTGATTTAGATAAACACTTGTACAAGTTTCACAATATTTCTTTTAATTTATTTTTATATTAATTATCAGGGTGATATATGATACCATGAGGTGAAACCTGTCGGTTTTTATAATTAGCATAATAATAATATTTTTTAATAATAATTTAAAATAAATATTGTGAAACTAGTACACGTGTTTATACAAATCACAAAAACGTTATTAGAATTTAAAACAAGTCGTAAAATTAAAAATGTTGTACAACCGACTTCAATATAAATAAAATGAGAACATTATCAATGTAGTCGGAATCAATTAAACACGCATTATTAAGAATAGCTCAAGAACTACTGGTCAGATCTTGATCAATAGATATATAGTAGATGGTGTTCTCTGATTACTAAGATAAACGTATAATTCCCAGTTCAGCAATTCGAAACTCTTCTACGACAACAAAACGCTAAATATGTGATACGGTGATGATGATCATCGCCATCATTACAGCCCTTCACCACCCACGAGTCCACCGCTAAATATAGACCTCCCCGAAAGAATGCCACAAAGCAGGGTCCTGAGCCACCTGCATCCATCGATTTCCTACATGTCTTGCCAGGTCGTCACTCCATGTAGTGAGGGTCACCCTACACTTCACCTACCGGTACGAGGCTGCCACTCGAGAACCTTTCTTCCCCATCGATTGTCGGTTCTTCGAGCTAATGGCCGGCCCGTTGCCACTTTAGCTTGCGGATATCCTCATTTTCAAGTCTATCAGGCAGAGAAAGCCCAAGCATAGCCCTCTCCATAACTCTCTTAGCGACCTTGAGCTTCCTCACACGGCCAGCAATGAAGATTATTATTATTATACATTTTAATATATTAGATAGTTTGCTTGTTTCAATATGTCCTACGGGTATAGCAATGGCCTCAACTCCTTTCAATTTTCGGAATTATCTGCTCACCACTTCTCCTGCACATTCTTAGAATCAATTGTAAATGCTTCTTTCAAAAAGCTGTCCAAGTCGATAATGTTATTATTATATTAATTATGGTTTTAAAACAAATAACTTAACTGTTACTTATTTTTAGGTTTGGGACAACGAACTAGCGACAAAAGCGGCGAAATGGGCGTCCAGAGAACAGTTTTTACATAATCCAGATAAAAATATAGGTAACCAATGTCATAATATAAGTACATACGTAGAGCGGAGAACGCACAAATTTCGTTACTCATTTTAAAATATACTAAAATCGTACTTATGTAGTTATTTAAGATAACCTATACTATAAAAAGAAACACTGAGCAAGTATGACTTCAAGGTTCGAATCACGCACAGAAAAGTATTTAAATTTCTAGGCACCGCATTTCTGAGAAATTAGAAAATTTAGCATTAGGCATTAGTAATGCGGCGGACTTACAGCCTCATTACTCTCCCAAATATTAAAAGAAGTCTGTATCAAGCTGTGGGACCTATATAGGCTGTATCTTTGCATAATATTTATTTTGGCGTAAACTTTTTATTCAATGGTCATGCCATCCTTCTTCAGTCAAAGGAAAAACAGTGTTATTGGTTTAATAAATTAACAAAATGTTAAAAACATTTATCAATAATAAATAACTTTGCTGGAATTGTCCACGACGACGATTATTAGCATACAACATCATTTATTCACAAATTTTTGTAATATTATTAATTACAGCACAGTAACATAATATGATATTTAAGTATCATTACCTACCTACTATTTACCATTAACATCTACAGCGTTCATTTAAGCACTCTAAAAATAAATTAGCGCTTGGAAAAGGTTTACGACAGTACAGAAATAGCAACTAGAAATAGCATTAAGAAAAAGCCACATTATCTTGTATTGACGCTACAACTACAAAGTATATATATATATAAAAAAACTATTTAGTGTGGTCAATCGCCCCTGTTTTTAAGAGATGGATGACACTTTTAAATAAAATATTGATACTAGAATTATATATTTCGAAAATTTTAAAATATGCACATCCTGTTATTGAGAATAATATAGGATTCAATATCAGAAACACAGAAAATATAGTTGTCCTCGTGCCTTTAGTACTGTATCACTACCATGCGACAGTCTTACTGGTCTTACTAATGGTTCCAATAGATAACGTAGGTAAGTTAAAGTGTTCTTGTCGTAAAGAAATTACGACAAGAACATATATATTAATATTGTTAGCGCTAAAAGGAAGGCAAACAATCTCAACACTAAGTACCCGTGTTTGTATGTAAAGAAAGCTGTCTTTAAACTGTCGGATGTACCTGTGTCAAGACCAGATAATCAATCATTTATATCACTGGCATCGTTTTCAGTCCACAGCTAGATCTTTCAAGAATGCGTAAACATATAATGGAGTTGAATTTCGCCATTTGATAAAATTTCTCACATATCATGCACATGTCTTTCAGGGCATGTACCATTATATTCAGGCCAAAATGCAGATTTTAACGATAGGTATAAAGTGTTTTAAATTTTTTTTAGGCTCAGGCAGATTTGAAACAGGTGAAAACCTCTATTCGTACGGCACAACTGATAGTAAACACAAAATTGATATAGATGACAGCCTTAAATCGTGGTTCGACGAACATCAACACTATACTTATGGGCCACTAAGTATAAGCGATTTTGACGGCTCGTCGAAATATCAAATTGGTCACTACACTCAGGTGGGTATTTTTTTTGTCAAGGAATATAACTTCCAGTCGTGAAATATGTTTTTTTAAACAACACAACGTAAAAACAAAGCTGGAAAGAGGTTTAAATTTACATGAAGTTCTTTTTGGAATAACGGTGACAAACAAGCACACAGCCCTTTTGATGTTAAGTGGATGCTGTGGTCCGTAGACATCCACACTTATCCTCGAATAATAAGCAAAATATAGATGCGTTGTCAACCCTGAGGACTATGAGATGAAATGCCTCGTTTCCATACACCATACGAAACACAGCAGCATTCAGCTGATATTTTACGCTGGCATTCCGTGAGGGCGTAGTCCTTTCCTAGTTGAGCCGGCTCATTCGTGTTCAGCCATATCTTCACCTGTACCCATCATCTTCATTATCATAATTATCGTATATTAGTATTTATACTTACTTAAATTGATAATTGTATACTTTTAAGAGGATAGAATCTACGTTGCTCGTTATTTATGGAATTTTAAAGTGAGCACCATACCCTTGGCTCTTGGCAGAATATAATTTAAAATATATTCAAGTTTATGTGAATGAATTATTATCATTAAATCAATGAAAACAGACAATTTGAAACAAATGCCCTAAGATAAATGACGATGTTTGTTTATGTTGTTCCATTTGTTCTCATTTAAAAATGCTCGTTTGCCCCCTCTCCTATAAAAAAAAAACATCGTCTATATGATTATCTTGATATTTTATATGATTATTATGATATTTTATATTATTAAATAAGTTGTTGGAAAATGAGTATTATGAACTTATGACAGGAGAGGCAAGTATGAGAACAAAATACGGAATATTACATTACCATATAAAAGTGCTGGATGTCCATGGATTTAGGTGGCTTAGAACCGTGTTTTGGCATAACTTGGGGTGGGACCAAGTTCAACAGTTGACTTGTCTTGGACTGTAGTGATGATGATGATGATGATGATCAGTCCCTTTACAATAATAATATATTAAAAACGCATCACACTTTGTATCTATTTTGTATTGTTAGGATGTTGAGAGACAATTGCTAACTTTTCGCCTCGCGCCTTTGTACTTTTACCTACATATATACGAGTATCGACTACAGCATGTTCACCTTTAATTAATTAACTGCGCTAAACGAATTATTTTTTGTGTTTAATAATAATATGTTATAATATTATATTGTATCTTATATTGAAATTATAGCTGATTATTATTTTCAGATGGTATGGGCTGATACAACGTACATTGGGTGTGCGATATCACAGTACTGGCAGGCAAACTTAAAAAAGTTTCTCATAGTTTGCAATTATGGTCCTAGGTGCGTATCTTTTAGTAATAGTGATTGCAAGCCCCTCCTTTATTTTGGATCCTTGCGATATTCTTCGATATCCATATCTCAATCAAAGCCTATAAAATACTGTCTTAATAAGAACGATCACCGAAATTCGAAAATCATCGTCATCAGGCCATGAACGTAGGCCTCCCCCAAAGACTTATTGGTCTACAAGTATAAAAAGGCTGGCAAAGTAGCAAAAGGTTGGCATTTTTTATTTGTTACTAGCTGTTCCCCGCGACTTAGCCCGCGTGTTTTTTGGGGTTTTCATTTTTTGCGCGGAACCCTAATTCTTTTTCTATAATAAAAGTAGCCTAAGTTACTCCTTGTGACATTAGCTATCTGCCAGTGAAAATCCTGTCAAAATCAATCTAGCCGTTTCGGAGATTAGTTGGAACAAACAGACAGACAGACGGACAGACAGACAGACAAAAACTTTAAAAATACGGTAATTTAACTTAATCAACTTTAACTTAATAATACTTTCATATGCATTTAGTAAAAAGCTGTAATTTTGATATTACAAACGGACACTTCACCGATCGATCACTTGCTTAAACAAAACAAAGCAATCTTTTGTAACTTTGAATTTAAGGTTGGCTGCGCATTATAAGAAATTTTCTGTCAAAAAATTGCACGTACATTTGTGCTAGACCCCGCAAGTTTAATTTGCCAGAATGTCGGAAGGCGCGCTCTACATTTTGTACTAGACGCAGCACACCGTCACAAATTCCGAGAGTGTAGCCCTGTGATGCAGACGTATTGGGAGGATAAGATTGACAAACATTGTCGAATTATTATTTGAACTAAGGAGGTGAAAAAATATAAATGGCTATGGAATATCGGTAATGTATAGGATTGCCGGAACAAAATATCTAATATTGTTTGGGGTGTGTATTGTCTGACAAAATCTAGACAACATTTTTTTCTGTCTGTCTGCCCGCCTGTCTGTCTGTTTGTTCCGGCTAATCTCCGTAATGGCAGGAATGATTTTGACGGGAGTTTCACTGACAGATAGCTGATATTATAAGGAGTAACTTAGGATACTTTTATTTTAGAAAATGAATTAGGGTCCCGCGTAAAAAATTAAACCCATGAAATCGTAGTAAATTCCACGCGCGCAAAGTCGCGAGAGACGCTAGTCTTTTATAAAATGTGCGTTGGCTAAATGAGATTCAGGTTTCTTTTTAAAATACGAAATTCTTGAGTTCAGTTTCTTGATCATGTGGTTTATTCCAAAACATATGGTAAACGTTTTTTAATGTTACACTTATTTTATTTTAATGCTTATGTAATTTACTTTAATCTAAAATTAATGTCTTTTGCCTAAATTATTTAAGATTTTTGTTCTTCTATTTAAAAGATAATTAACAGAAATGCTAAGATAATACTTTTATAATGATTTTTTCAATTTACACTAATACTACACATTAAATGAAACTAATTTTAATGGATTTTATCGCGTTTAATTTAAATTTTTAATTCTGAAGGTGGCCGGGTTAACTAAGACATCGGGACGTCAAACACCTCAGTCCCCCCCCGTGACCATGGGTGCTGTAAAGTACCCGAAACGTCGTGAATGAAAAAGTTAAATTAAACGCGATAAAATCCGTTAAAACCTGTTTTCATTGAAATACTTTTATTTTTCAAAAAATCGCAGAAAAATATGCCATTAATTGCTCTACATTACACTATTTTTCAGAAACCCTATATCTATGAGAGGAGTTTATTGAGTTTTCTCCATACCGCACGCTGTGTAGATTATGGAACTTTTGTCTGTAGTCAAAAATGTATATTTTGAACGTCATATTATAAAAAAGTATTGTTATCATAAGGGCCCTATACGATTCTCCAGCATTAGATTTGATTGAGAGCCGACTGACAGATAATCAATTAACAATATAAATAAATAAATACTCCCACAAATAGCGGAAAGAAGTGCATCATAATCTGTCTGTAAACTAGATAAAATGACTTACTAGAACAATAAGTGCCAATGAATGTTATATGAGTATTGAATGTTAAAACGAAGAATATCTACGTTAATATCTAAAAGATTCTCTCGTTCATTAGCCCTTCCTTTAAGCTAGACATGCGCCTCTTCTGTTGTTTGATAGAAGTATCTTAAGCTTCACGTTCGATGGGTGATTAATAAACGTAGTAGACGTTTCGCACATATAATGCTGTGCTAAGTTGCCCATCGCTAGTTTCAGTATTTCACGTTTGACATAAATGAAATAGCTATACCGCAATCTATCGGATGCGAAGAGATCATTCTGGCATTTGCCATAGGATACCCCCGGGACCAATGGGCTCATGTATTTGTCTTATGCCGCCGCCACACGGCTACTAAAAGATCTACTTGAAAGTTAATGATACTTCACGCAATAATGTCGACAATGCCGCAGTGACACTAAATATTCGAAAAAAAAAATCAAAATTCAAAAAACTTTATTTCTACAAAAAATATTACAATAAATGTTTCATCGAATCCATAGGCACGCAAAGTACTGTAAACCGTGTTTCAGGAGCCAGTGGCTTCTAATTGGTATATATTATACAAATATAATTTTTTACGAAACATTAATCACAATTTATTTTCAGCGGAAACTACATAGGCGAGACGCCGTATAAAATCGGCCGAAATACGAGTAATTTCCTCAAATGTGGCACCGAAGACTGCAGTCGTCCTTACGGCGACAAATGTTGATATTTACCATCGCTACATTCCATGTTTAATGTTTATTGTTTTACATAACTAAGTATTTATCAAATATTGTAATTTTACTGACTGCGTATGTTTTTTGTGTTTGTCATAACTATTTTGTCTTCGTTGGTTAGTACATGTTGTTAATATAAATAGCTACAATAACAAGCCATTAATTAAAACAGTAATTAAAAAACCCGACTGCGTTAAATACTTTACTGAAAAAAACCTTTCCATCCCTTTTTCTTGTATTTGTGCTACGCGGCAGCTTTTGCTATTGCACGTATGGGCCGGCTCAAGCCGGGTTGGTACCACGACCTCTGGTGGTCTGGTGAGTGCAGGTGGTCGGCGGCCCAAATCACCCCCCCCCCCCCCATCAATATGGTAGCGGAGTTAAATGCAAGACTACCCCAGGAGGGTACCAGCACACCTGGAGAACCTCCCGCTGAGCATTCACAACCAAGCTACTCCACTCCACCATCCACGCGGTGCAGGTGTCCTCTCCTGCTGATATTTCGTATCTCTCCTACCCGGGGTATAAATTTGAACACTCCTGTGGGCCTCGGGCTGGAGTTTGCGTATACGTCAGAGAGGACATCTGTTCTCGACGCATCTGCAGTCTTAAAGGTTCGAACCTGTCTATCCTCTGGCTACGCGTAGACAGCGACGACCATGCACGCGTCTCCGGGTGCCTCCATAGGTCCCATAACGGTAATGCCGAAACAGACCAACTCATCGACCACGTCCAAATGGCTACAGATTCCTTGCAACATAAGGTCCCATCCGCAGAGATCGTGATCCTTGGCGATTAACGCCCATCATACCGAACGGCTCGGTTTTTTTTAATAGGATAAGGGTGGCAAACGAGCACACAGTCCACCTGATGGTAAGTGGTTGCTGTGGCCCATAGACATCTACATCTATCTTCGATTAAGTATCAAAATGCAGATGCGTTGTCACCCGTGAGGACTAAGATGGAATGCCTCGTTTCCAGTAAAAAGGTTCTCCTGTTCACTACACTCACCATACGAAACACAGCAGCGTTAAGCTGCTATTTTACGCTGGTATTCTGTGAGAGCGTGGTCCTTCCCCGGTCGAGCCGACCCATTCGTGCTACAACCATAATATAGCTGCAGCATGGCTCTACCACGTATCATTACGGTTCACGTTTAACCGATCATGCAGGGAGATCTGACACAACTGTTTACTACCCCTACGCGGTTCGCGATGTGGAAGATCGTGCACCTTCCATGTTGGAACTTCTGCTGACATCTTATCCGGACAGATATCAGGTCTCAGTCAACGCCCCTCTTGGCTCCTCGGACCATTGTCTAGTCCGGAGTGTGGTGCCACTCACGCTGAAATCGTGCTTGCTTTCTGCACCCTTGTGGGCGGGTTAGTTTCTCGTCGAACGATACCAACGTTGTTACTAATTCTGATGCTGATGTGGTACTTCAGGGTATGGAACTTTTTCACCTTTTTGTTCTTCAAAGTAATGGAAACTATTATTAACTGCAAGCTCATGCGGTACCTTGAGGATCACCAGCTGATTAGTGATCGCCAGTACGGTTTCCGTCGAGGTCGCTCAGCTGGTGATCTTCTAGGTTACCTAACTCATAGATGGGCGGAGTCAGTGGAGTCCAAGGGGGAGGCGTTAGCCGTTAGTTTGGACATAGCGAAGGCCTTCGATCGGGTTTGGCACAAAGCGCGAAATTGTGCATTTGGATCACCAGTTTTCTTGCAGAGCGGAGCATCAAGTTCGTAGTAGACGGTGCATGCTCCGATTACAAGCCCATTAACGCTGGTGATTCACAAGGCTGCGCATTATCACTAACGCTGTTTCTTCTGCATATCAATGATATGTTGCAAACTGGTTACATACTTTGCTATGCAGACGACAGCACTTGTGATGCTTTATACACCGGCCGTGCCGATATTTCTAGGGAAATTGTCGCCGAGTACCGGAACAATCTTGTGTCTGAAGTCAACTCTTTACTGAACAAAGTCTCGGATTGGGAGAGACAGTTTTATCTTCAGAAGACACAAGTTTGCGCGATTACTGCTAAAAAGAGCCACTTTGTCGTATCGCCTCAGTTTCAAGGCACTCCCTTTGTTGCATCAGCCAGTATCGGAATCCTCGGCGTCGATATATCGAGTGACGTGCAGTTTCGTGGTCACTTAGAAGAGAAGGCCAAATAGGCCTTTAAAAAGCTTGGTGTGCTCAGCTGAGCGGGACAGTATTTCATGCCGGCACACCGCCTGCAACTTTACAAGGCGCAGGTTCGGCCTCACATGGAATACTGCTCCCATCTCTGGGCTGGAGCTCCCCAGTGCCAGCTCTTTTCACTTGACCTCATCCAGCGCAGAGCGGCTCGAATCTTCAGTGACCGAGTCCTTTCCGATCGGCTCGATTCACTGGCACTGCGAAGAGATGTTGCATCCCTTTGCAGTTTCTTTCGCATTTATCACGGGGAGTGCTCTAAGAAATTGTTCGGATTAACCCAGTAGCCAAATTTCACGAACACACATCGCAGCAAAACTCCCGATACCATCCACACCATCTGGATGATTAGCAGTCCACCACCATTACGTTGCAATGGGAGTTTTCTTCCGCGTACGACCTCTCTGTGGAATAGCTTACCACCGGCAATTTTTCCGGACCGATACTACTTGGGGAACTTCAAGAAAAGAGTTTACTCCATTTTAAAAGGCTGGCAACGTATCTAGAATTCCCCTGGTTCCCCTGGTGTTGCAGTTGTTCATGGGCGGCGGTAGTCACTGACTATTAGGTAAGCGGCATGCTCGTTTGCCCCCTCTCCTATAAAAAAAGGTTAAGGTTAAAAAGATTAGGTTTTTTTGTGTGCTTCTAAAGAAAATTATATGTTATGTTGAAAATTATATATTATATGTTATGTTGAGAATACTGGTGTACAACGTAAGTTATAAAAATATTATATTATACAAGTGATTAAAAACAAATGGCTGTATGATAAAATATGATTAAATCCATAACATACACATATAGTCTTAGTAACCGTACTAAGACTATAAGATCCTCGAAATACCGTTTAGGCAGTTTAGCAAATTGGCGGCATTTTAGGATCCATAACAACAAAATTTAAAATATAATTTTAGGAATATTAGACATTAGTAGCCTATACCATTATTCTCAGTTTGACTAATGATCACTATGCCCCAATGGATAATGGATATGAAGGCATCATATCCATTTCTTTTAATTCGCACCGAGATTTAGTGTTTTGTCATTATATTATTTTGGTTATCTTGCTGGCGCGGCAATTTTTTGATAGAAAACATATACAGGTTTACCATAAATCTAATATTGCACTTTCAATTCACCAATTATCACCGTCAAAAATCAATTCCAATCCGCGTAAGTATAATATTAATATGTTAAATACATTTTTTTACTCTGACATTAAATGTAGGCATCATTCAATAAAGTATATAAATATAATCTAGTCATCGAAAATAAAGTTATTTTTGTTTTATATTCATTTGTAATTCCATTCAAAGCCCAATTTAGAACGTTTATCTTTAAAAGTTACTTATAAGACAATATCTGTAGTGTTAGTTCTCTTACACACCAAATAACAGCTGTAATACATCCTCTTTTATGCGTGTATAGCTACCGTACAGCGCTACTAACGCAGAAAGCTATATAATTTTTAACTTATAAGAACAATATAAGCGCTTATACAGACTTTATAAGTTTATACAGTCAGGTAAATAAAAACGAACTTCAATACAGCTCGTATATAGCCTGCATACTGCTTGGGAAAATACAGTATACAAGTACAATTGCAGTGCAGGACGTGGCAAAAAAAGCGGGACAAATCTGTAAAAGTATGTAGTGGCGAAAAATTTTATCAGAAATACATTTTTCGTTCCTATTTCAAAGAGTTTTTTCCGATTGAAATAAAGGTGGTTACTCGACGGGTATGTTTTTTTAATATTTGTTCACCGATTTTTCGAAAATGTCTATTTAAATGTGTTTTTATATTAATATTTAATGGTGTTCCCATATAAATAAGAAAAAAAATCACGCCTAAGGATGGGAAATATTATTCGAGAACATTCTAGTTGTTATCTTTTCTTGAACCTGTAATATTGCTTAGTCCACTTAAAAGGAAGGAAAGTGTAATATTTTAATACTAAAAATAATTTGACTGTTTGTCTGTCTTTGTGAATCTTTGGAATGGCAGAAATGATTGTAATGAAACTTCACAATCACATAGAGAGCAATGTAAGCTATATTTTAATCGAGAACCTAGGTGTTTTTTTAATAAACGAATAATTGATAAAATAAGTGGTCTTCGACTATCTTAAATCTAAATATAGATCCTAGTAAACACAATACATAGACTTCAAAAATTAAAAATATAAAATAATTTCCACATAATACCTTCTGTAACCTGTATTGTAACCTACCTTTTGAATGAGTATTCATAAAGGTAATTTTTATATTTCTTTTATTATGACATATCTTAGCTTAAGAGTGTGTACAATACGCGTAAACCTAAGGGTAAGTTCCTGTATAGGATAGTTACTATACTCTTTCGGGTAAGGGTATTAGTGTTCTGTGTTCGTAAATATGTAACATGTTATGAAAATTCTCTTTCTGCAATAATTTTATAAGAAAAATAGAGGTATCAGTGAAATAAAACGTATCCATGCTTTTGTATCGCTTGGTAAGAGTGTAAATTATAAAAATGGAAGCCGCGGGTTGACAAGAAAGTGATTACAGTCAGGTAATTGAGACTCTTATTGAAACCTTTGGAGAAATGGTAAGCGAAGATGTGGTACACGCAGTTGTCGAAAATTGTGGTGGTAATTTGAATGAATCTGCCAACGCAATTATGAGTTTGACACATGATAGTAAAACCCATGTATTATCAAGCAACGCAAAACATAATAGCAATATTGAACAGCACCCAAATTTGAATATGGATGGTAATAGTATGAAGGATATGAGAGAAATTTCGGAAAAGAAATGTTATAGTGAAACTATAAATAAATATGAGGTTGCTGATAAACAGAACAGAATTAAGAAATCATCAAATTTAACGACTGAAGCTGATGTTCAACCTTCAATAAGTTATGCTAGAGCATCACAAGATGAGGCTCTACAAACAGAAAAACGTAAACAATAGCGAAGCACGGGTTTCTACCGTCTGGAGTCGCTAGAGCTAAAAATTGCCCCATATTTTCGCAAGTACCGACAAGTTCCGGCAATAAGACGTTCAACGCGTATTTTCAAATTGTAGCAGCTGATTTCCCAATATGATGCCTCCTGAAATGTCCTGCCCAATAATCTCCCCAATAACAACTCTCTCCCACCACTTGCATCGCCACTGAGTGTGCACTTTTTTGTTCACAGAATGAATATATAAGATTGTGATAAAAGAGGAACGGCGATAAGTAATGATGAAGTCAGCTACACTTTAAACAATGGTTAAAAAATTGATTTGTTCGCTTTATTTCCTGAGCATGAATTACGCATATATAAAGTTATTATGAATGGTTTTGCTTGATTATAGTTCGTCGTATTTTTAAATAAATATTTCTTTTTATATTCGAGCTATGGCTTGAATTTGAAATTATTAAAAAAATATATTAAGGCGCTGCACAAACGTGGACACTTTTTGCTATCGACACGGCACACCATCACAGGAAACCGTAGTTGCTGACGGCTTAAACTTTCCAGTTACTACACCGAACTCTTTTTGATTGGCGGTCGGTATGTGTTAGGTGAAAGCAACTGAATACAAAAAGTATCTGCGTCTGCGCAAAGAATGGCTGATTTCATATTGATAGATAGATAGATAGATAATTCTTTATTGTACACCAAATCAATACATAAACGAAAGAAAAAGAAAAAAAAATAGTGACACAATGGGCGGTCTTATCGCTAAAAGCGATTTCTTCCAGACAACCTTTGGATGGACAGGATTTTAAAAAGCAGAAAATTGTGTGGTTTTGTGATGCAGAGACAATATTTATAAAGATTTAATTATAATATATAGAAATAAATAACAAGTAAAGACATAAAATACGAATGCATACATATATAGATGGCACGAATTCAAAGGTTAAGATAGTGGTTGTATACAAGCTTCTGAAAAACAGATAAAGATTGGGCGCGTCTCACTGACAGAGGTAGGGCATTCCATAGACGGACTGCTTGGATAGTAAACGACCTGTCCAAAAATTTGGTATTATGGGCAGGCATTTTTAATGTAAAATTTTCTGATGATCTCAAAACCTTCGAATGGGAATAGTGAAGGAATTCAAAGCGATCCTTAAGATAAGAAGGATAGGAAGGATTAAATAGAACATTGTAAAGAAGTGACAGAATATGAGCATTCCGGCGAAGACGAATAGGAAGCCACTTGAGCTTATTACGAAAACAAGAAACATGATCATACTTGCGCAAACCAAATATGAATCTTATACAAAAATTTTGAAGACGCTCAAGTTTATCAAGTTGCTTTTCGGTGAGATCAAGATAGCTGACATCTGCATAGTCCAGAATCGGGAGAAGCAGAGATTGTGCAAGCGCAATTTTAGTGGCAGTAGGCAGAAAGTTCCTTAATCTGATCGAGCAGCTGCAAAGAGTTTACGACTAACTTCCTGTATTTGAGGACCCCATGATAGGTTACTGTCAATATAAATTCCCAAGTCTTTGACTTTTTCACTAAGAGGAATAAAATTTCCATCAAAAACAACTTGAGGTGCTAGAGAAAGGTTTGATTTCCCAATCATATTCGAACTTCCGATTACAATTACCTGAGTCTTTAGAGGGTTAATCTTTAAGCCATATGTTTTTGCCCAATCTGATATTTGCTCAAGGTCACTATTTATAGTACTAATAGCTACATGTAGTTCACTAGGAGAAACATGAGTATATATTTGAAGATCATCTAAAATATTCATTGGTAGCTTGTGTCCCACACAAGGCACAAAAGTGTCTAGGTTAGCGCAGCGCCTGAGGTAAACTGTTTGAGGTAGTATTTTCTTGTATTTGTTTTTTTATAGGATAAGGGTGACAAACGAGCACACAGCCCACCTGATGGTAAGTGGTCGCTGTGGCCCATAGACATCTACATCTATCTTCGATTAAGAGTCAAAATGCAGATGCGTTGTCACCCGTGAGGACTAAGATGGAATGCCTCGTTTCCAGTAAAAAGGGTCTCGGGTTCTCTACACTCACCATACGAAACAGCAGCGTTCAGCTGCTATTTTACGCTGGTATTCTATGAGAGCGTGGTCCTTCCCCGGTCGAGCCGACCCATTAGTGCTACATCCGTAATATAGATGCAGCATGGCTCTGCCACGTATAAATATTTATTTTTGAAATCTAATTACTGTTTTTTTTTAAGATGAAGTTTTGAGGATATTTGTCATAGTTGTCACGCTTGGCGAGAGGGATGACATCCTCAGTTTTTTTTTAATTTGTGTTGATATCAGGAAGATGCAGCTGCTCATATCCTGTTTTAGTTTTTCTCTGCCAACTCTTACGATTACAACACGGCAAACGTATTGTTTATAAGCTTGTAATAATTGTATATCACCTCGTTGTCACTAACCCTAAATACCTACGGCGATGGCTTGATACTCATCAGCGCACAAGTCAATATAGGTAGTTCTTTTTAAAACCAGATCTAATAAAACGTAAGTATTTAATTGCGAGCACTGCACGTACAAATCTCAGTCACCGTTTTACTGGCGTTCATTAGACATCGTTTGACAATAAATAACAATGAGTCTTAAACTGCTCTTTCTATTCGTTTTTTGCGGCGTATCGCAGTCCAAATGTAAGAAACAGTTCACACTATCGTTGTGTTCTTAACGAAATGTTTTTGTTTCAATTATTTTGTTGTTTTTGACGTTTCAGTGATAAATTTGTCGTGTAACCAAATTCGTGCCTTTGTTGATGGACATAACTCTCGAAGACTACAGTTAGCAAAAGGAGAAGTGTCTGGGCAACCCGCTGCTTCGGATATGAAATTTATGGTCAGTCTGTTTTCTGCCGACTTCCAAAAAGGAGACGGTACTCAATTCGACTGTATGTTTTTTTATGTGTGTTACCTCATAACTTTTTACTGGGTGAACCGTTTCGATGATTCTTTTTTTATTTGAATGCTGATACTTGATCAAGGTCAAACCAATAGTTTTTGAGTTATTGTTAATAACTTATATTGAAGTCGGCTGTACAAAATTTTTAAATTTAAATTATGATTTTAATGTTTTTATCATACATTTTTAAATTGATTTTGATCATTTTGTAAAGATTGATATCCATCATTTTCTTTTGATGATAATAAAATATAGCTTACTTGTAATTTCGAAGCTACTGGAGGTAAAAATAATTAATTTCTATATATTATCTTGAATGTTTCAATTAACTCTTAAATGTTTCAGCTAAGATAATTATATTACGTGGTAGAGCCACGTTGCACCATGCTAGTTATATGTAGCTGCAGCACGAATGGGTTGGCTCAAACGGGGCAGCACCACGCCCTCACAGAATACCAGCGTGATACAGCAGAATAAAGCTGTTGTTTCATATAATTAGTGGAGAGAACCGGAGCCTCTTTTTATTGCTAACGAGGCATTCCATCTTAGTCCTTAGGTCTGAATGTGATGTATGTGTAGATGTCTATGGGCCATATCATCCACTTACCATCAGGCGGACTATGTGCTCGTTCGTGTCCGTTATTCTTTAAAAATAATTAAAACACTGATTTCTATTAAATATCTAGTAATACTTATTAGATATATTATCTCCGTATCTATATAAGCGACAGTAGCGTAAACTTAAAAATCAATCTTGAAACCCCTCCTGTAATACTATATTACCGCCACTTGACTACTGTAGTGAAGTATTTCTAACACACCCATTTTTGGTTTACTTGAAACATTAAGTAAATAATTACATTATTAGATATAATTTGTACTTTTGATTGTTGTCACTTGGGAAAACTACAGTTTATTTTTTGTGATTTAGATAAACACTTGTACAAGTTTCACAATATTTCTTTTAATTTATTTTTATATTAATTATCAGGGTGATATATGATACCATGAGGTGAAACCTGTCGGTTTTTATAATTAGCATAATAATAATATTTTTTAATAATAATTTAAAATAAATATTGTGAAACTAGTACACGTGTTTATACAAATCACAAAAACGTTATTAGAATTTAAAACAAGTCGTAAAATTAAAAATGTTGTACAACCGACTTCAATATAAATAAAATGAGAACATTATCAATGTAGTCGGAATCAATTAAACACGCATTATTAAGAATAGCTCAAGAACTACTGGTCAGATCTTGATCAATAGATATATAGTAGATGGTGTTCTCTGATTACTAAGATAAACGTATAATTCCCAGTTCAGCAATTCGAAACTCTTCTACGACAACAAAACGCTAAATATGTGATACGGTGATGATGATCATCGCCATCATTACAGCCCTTCACCACCCACGAGTCCACCGCTAAATATAGACCTCCCCGAAAGAATGCCACAAAGCAGGGTCCTGAGCCACCTGCATCCATCGATTTCCTACATGTCTTGCCAGGTCGTCACTCCATGTAGTGAGGGTCACCCTACACTTCACCTACCGGTACGAGGCTGCCACTCGAGAACCTTTCTTCCCCATCGATTGTCGGTTCTTCGAGCTAATGGCCGGCCCGTTGCCACTTTAGCTTGCGGATATCCTCATTTTCAAGTCTATCAGGCAGAGAAAGCCCAAGCATAGCCCTCTCCATAACTCTCTTAGCGACCTTGAGCTTCCTCACACGGCCAGCAATGAAGATTATTATTATTATACATTTTAATATATTAGATAGTTTGCTTGTCTCAATATGTCCTACGGGTATAGCAATGGCCTCAACTCCTTTCAATTTTCGGAATTATCTGCTCACCACTTCTCCTGCACATTCTTAGAATCAATTGTAAATGCTTCTTTCAAAAAGCTGTCCAAGTCGATAATGTTATTATTATATTAATTATGGTTTTAAAACAAATAACTTAACTGTTACTTATTTTTAGGTTTGGGACAACGAACTAGCGACAAAAGCGGCGAAATGGGCGTCCAGAGAACAGTTTTTACATAATCCAGATAAAAATATAGGTAACCAATGTCATAATATAAGTACATACGTAGAGCGGAGAACGCACAAATTTCGTTACTCATTTTAAAATATACTAAAATCGTACTTATGTAGTTATTTAAGATAACCTATACTATAAAAAGAAACACTGAGCAAGTATGACTTCAAGGTTCGAATCACGCACAGAAAAGTATTTAAATTTCTAGGCACCGCATTTCTGAGAAATTAGAAAATTTAGCATTAGGCATTAGTAATGCGGCGGACTTACAGCCTCATTACTCTCCCAAATATTAAAAGAAGTCTGTATCAAGCTGTGGGACCTATATAGGCTGTATCTTTGCATAATATTTATTTTGGCGTAAACTTTTTATTCAATGGTCATGCCATCCTTCTTCAGTCAAAGGAAAAACAGTGTTATTGGTTTAATAAATTAACAAAATGTTAAAAACATTTATCAATAATAAATAACTTTGCTGGAATTGTCCACGACGACGATTATTAGCATACAACATCATTTATTCACAAATTTTTGTAATATTATTAATTACAGCACAGTAACATAATATGATATTTAAGTATCATTACCTACCTACTATTTACCATTAACATCTACAGCGTTCATTTAAGCACTCTAAAAATAAATTAGCGCTTGGAAAAGGTTTACGACAGTACAGAAATAGCAACTAGAAATAGCATTAAGAAAAAGCCACATTATCTTGTATTGACGCTACAACTACAAAGTATATATATATATAAAAAAACTATTTAGTGTGGTCAATCGCCCCTGTTTTTAAGAGATGGATGACACTTTTAAATAAAATATTGATACTAGAATTATATATTTCGAAAATTTTAAAATATGCACATCCTGTTATTGAGAATAATATAGGATTCAATATCAGAAACACAGAAAATATAGTTGTCCTCGTGCCTTTAGTACTGTATCACTACCATGCGACAGTCTTACTGGTCTTACTAATGGTTCCAATAGATAACGTAGGTAAGTTAAAGTGTTCTTGTCGTAAAGAAATTACGACAAGAACATATATATTAATATTGTTAGCGCTAAAAGGAAGGCAAACAATCTCAACACTAAGTACCCGTGTTTGTATGTAAAGAAAGCTGTCTTTAAACTGTCGGATGTACCTGTGTCAAGACCAGATAATCAATCATTTATATCACTGGCATCGTTTTCAGTCCACAGCTAGATCTTTCAAGAATGCGTAAACATATAATGGAGTTGAATTTCGCCATTTGATAAAATTTCTCACATATCATGCACATGTCTTTCAGGGCATGTACCATTATATTCAGGCCAAAATGCAGATTTTAACGATAGGTATAAAGTGTTTTAAATTTTTTTTAGGCTCAGGCAGATTTGAAACAGGTGAAAACCTCTATTCGTACGGCACAACTGATAGTAAACACAAAATTGATATAGATGACAGCCTTAAATCGTGGTTCGACGAACATCAACACTATACTTATGGGCCACTAAGTATAAGCGATTTTGACGGCTCGTCGAAATATCAAATTGGTCACTACACTCAGGTGGGTATTTTTTTTGTCAAGGAATATAACTTCCAGTCGTGAAATATGTTTTTTTAAACAACACAACGTAAAAACAAAGCTGGAAAGAGGTTTAAATTTACATGAAGTTCTTTTTGGAATAACGGTGACAAACAAGCACACAGCCCTTTTGATGTTAAGTGGATGCTGTGGTCCGTAGACATCCACACTTATCCTCGAATAATAAGCAAAATATAGATGCGTTGTCAACCCTGAGGACTATGAGATGAAATGCCTCGTTTCCATACACCATACGAAACACAGCAGCATTCAGCTGATATTTTACGCTGGCATTCCGTGAGGGCGTAGTCCTTTCCTAGTTGAGCCGGCTCATTCGTGTTCAGCCATAATATCTTCACCTGTACCCATCATCTTCATTATCATAATTATCGTATATTAGTATTTATACTTACTTAAATTGATAATTGTATACTTTTAAGAGGATAGAATCTACGTTGCTCGTTATTTATGGAATTTTAAAGTGAGCACCATACCCTTGGCTCTTGGCAGAATATAATTTAAAATATATTCAAGTTTATGTGAATGAATTATTATCATTAAATCAATGAAAACAGACAATTTGAAACAAATGCCCTAAGATAAATGACGATGTTTGTTTATGTTGTTCCATTTGTTCTCATTTAAAAATGCTCGTTTGCCCCCTCTCCTATAAAAAAAAAAACATCGTCTATATGATTATCTTGATATTTTATATGATTATTATGATATTTTATATTATTAAATAAGTTGTTGGAAAATGAGTATTATGAACTTATGACAGGAGAGGCAAGTATGAGAACAAAATACGGAATATTACATTACCATATAAAAGTGCTGGATGTCCATGGATTTAGGTGGCTTAGAACCGTGTTTTGGCATAACTTGGGGTGGGACCAAGTTCAACAGTTGACTTGTCTTGGACTGTAGTGATGATGATCAGTCCCTTTACAATAATAATATATTAAAAACGCATCACACTTTGTATCTATTTTGTATTGTTAGGATGTTGAGAGACAATTGCTAACTTTTCGCCTCGCGCCTTTGTACTTTTACCTACATATATACGAGTATCGACTACAGCATGTTCACCTTTAATTAATTAACTGCGCTAAACGAATTATTTTTTGTGTTTAATAATAATATGTTATAATATTATATTGTATCTTATATTGAAATTATAGCTGATTATTATTTTCAGATGGTATGGGCTGATACAACGTACATTGGGTGTGCGATATCACAGTACTGGCAGGCAAACTTAAAAAAGTTTCTCATAGTTTGCAATTATGGTCCTAGGTGCGTATCTTTTAGTAATAGTGATTGCAAGCCCCTCCTTTATTTTGGATCCTTGCGATATTCTTCGATATCCATATCTCAATCAAAGCCTATAAAATACTGTCTTAATAAGAACGATCACCGAAATTCGAAAATCATCGTCATCAGGCCATGAACGTAGGCCTCCCCCAAAGACTTATTGGTCTACAAGTATAAAAAGGCTGGCAAAGTAGCAAAAGGTTGGCATTTTTTATTTGTTACTAGCTGTTCCCCGGGACTTAGCCCGCGTGTTTTTTGGGGTTTTCATTTTTTGCGCGGAACCCCAATTTTTCTATAATAAAAGTAGCCTAAGTTACTCCTTGTGACATTAGCTATCTGCCAGTGAAAATTCTGTCAAAATCAATCTAGCCGTTTCGGAGATTAGTTGGAACAAACAGACAGACAGACGGACAGACAGACAGACAAAAACTTTAAAAATACGGTAATTTAACTTAATCAACTTTAACTTAATAATACTTTCATATGCATTTAGTAAAAAGCTGTAATTTTGATATTACAAACGGACACTTCACCGATCGATCACTTGCTTAAACAAAACAAAGCAATCTTTTGTAACTTTGAATTTAAGGTTGGCTGCGCATTATAAGAAATTTTCTGTCAAAAAATTGCACGTACATTTGTGCTAGACCCCGCAAGTTTAATTTGCCAGAATGTCGGAAGGCGCGCTCTACATTTTGTACTAGACGCAGCACACCGTCACAAATTCCGAGAGTGTAGCCCTGTGATGCAGACGTATTGGGAGGATAAGATTGACAAACATTGTCGAATTATTATTTGAACTAAGGAGGTGAAAAAATATAAATGGCTATGGAATATCGGTAATGTATAGGATTGCCGGAACAAAATATCTAATATTGTTTGGGGTGTGTATTGTCTGACAAAATCTAGACAACATTTTTTTCTGTCTGTCTGCCCGCCTGTCTGTCTGTTTGTTCCGGCTAATCTCCGTAATGGCAGGAATGATTTTGACGGGAGTTTCACTGACAGATAGCTGATATTATAAGGAGTAACTTAGGATACTTTTATTTTAGAAATTGAATTAGGGTCCCGCGTAAAAAATTAAGCCCATGAAATCGTAGTAAATTCCACGCGCGCAAAGTCGCGAGAGACGCTAGTCTTTTATAAAATGTGCGGTTGGCTAAATGAGATTCAGGTTTCTTTTTAAAATACGAAATTCTTGAGTTCAGTTTCTTGATCATGTGGTTTATTCCAAAACATATGGTAAACGTTTTTTAATGTTACACTTATTTTATTTTAATGCTTATGTAATTTACTTTAATCTAAAATTAATGTCTTTTGCCTAAATTATTTAAGATTTTTGTTCTTCTATTTAAAAGATAATTAACAGAAATGCTAAGATAATACTTTTATAATGATTTTTTCAATTTACACTAATACTACACATTAAATGAAACTAATTTTAATGGATTTTATCGCGTTTAATTTAAATTTTTAATTCTGAAGGTGGCCGGGTTAACTAAGACATCGGGACGTCAAACACCTCAGTCCCCCCCCGTGACCATGGGTGCTGTAAAGTACCCGAAACGTCGTGAATGAAAAAGTTAAATTAAACGCGATAAAATCCGTTAAAACCTGTTTTCATTGAAATACTTTTATTTTTCAAAAAATCGCAGAAAAATATGCCATTAATTGCTCTACATTACACTATTTTTCAGAAACCCTATATCTATGAGAGGAGTTTATTGAGTTTTCTCCATACCGCACGCTGTGTAGATTATGGAACTTTTGTCTGTAGTCAAAAATGTATATTTTGAACGTCATATTATAAAAAAGTATTGTTATCATAAGGGCCCTATACGATTCTCCAGCATTAGATTTGATTGAGAGCCGACTGACAGATAATCAATTAACAATATAAATAAATAAATACTCCCACAAATAGCGGAAAGAAGTGCATCATAATCTGTCTGTAAACTAGATAAAATGACTTACTAGAACAATAAGTGCCAATGAATGTTATATGAGTATTGAATGTTAAAACGAAGAATATCTACGTTAATATCTAAAAGATTCTCTCGTTCATTAGCCCTTCCTTTAAGCTAGACATGCGCCTCTTCTGTTGTTTGATAGAAGTATCTTAAGCTTCACGTTCGATGGGTGATTAATAAACGTAGTAGACGTTTCGCACATATAATGCTGTGCTAAGTTGCCCATCGCTAGTTTCAGTATTTCACGTTTGACATAAATGAAATAGCTATACCGCAATCTATCGGATGCGAAGAGATCATTCTGGCATTTGCCATAGGATACCCCCGGGACCAATGGGCTCATGTATTTGTTTTATGCCGCCGCCACACGGCTACTAAAAGATCTACTTGAAAGTTAATGATACTTCACGCAATAATGTCGACAATGCCGCAGTGACACTAAATATTCGAAAAAAAAAATCAAAATTCAAAAAACTTTATTTCTACAAAAAATATTACAATAAATGTTTCATCGAATCCATAGGCACGCAAAGTACTGTAAACCGTGTTTCAGGAGCCAGTGGCTTCTAATTGGTATATATTATACAAATATAATATTTTACGAAACATTAATCACAATTTATTTTCAGCGGAAACTACATAGGCGAGACGCCGTATAAAATCGGCCGAAATACGAGTAATTTCCTCAAATGTGGCACCGAAGACTGCAGTCGTCCTTACGGCGACAAATGTTGATATTTACCATCGCTACATTCCATGTTTAATGTTTATTGTTTTACATAACTAAGTATTTATCAAATATTGTAATTTTACTGACTGCGTATGTTTTTTGTGTTTGTCATAACTATTTTATCTTCGTTGGTTAGTACATGTTGTTAATATAAATAGCTACAATAACAAGCCATTAATTAAAACAGTAATTAAAAAACCCGACTGCGTTAAATACTTTACTGAAAAAAACCTTTCCATCCCTTTTTCTTGTATTTGTGCTACGCGGCAGCTTTTGCTATTGCACGTATGGGCCGGCTCAAGCCGGGTTGGTACCACGACCTCTGGTGGTCTGGTGAGTGCAGGTGGTCGGCGGCCCAAATCACCCCCCCCCCATCAATATGGTAGCGGAGTTAAATGCAAGACTACCCCAGGAGGGTACCAGCACACCTGGAGAACCTCCCGCTGAGCATTCACAACCAAGCTATTCCACTTCACCATCCACGCGGTGCAGGTGTCCTCTCCTGCTGATATTTCGTATCTTTCCTACCCGGGGTATAAATTAGAACACTCCTGTGGGCCTTGGGCTGGAGTTTGCGTATACGTCAGAAAGGACATCTGTTCTAGACGCATCGGCAGTCTTAAAGGTTCGGACCTGCCTATCCTCTGGCTACGCGTAGACAGTGACGACCATCCACGCGTCTCCGGGTGCCTCCATAGGTCCCATAACGGTAATGCCGAAACAGACCGACTCATCGACCACGTCCAAATGGCTACAGATTCCTTGCAACAACAGGTCCCATCCGCAGAGATCGTGATCCTTGGCGATTAACGCCCACCATACCGAGTGGCTCGGTTTTTTTTAATAGGATAAGGGTGGCAAACGAGCACACAGTCCACCTGATGGTAAGTGTTTGCTGTGGCCCATAGACATCTACATCTATCTTCGATTAAGTATCAAAATGCAGATGCGTTGTCACCCGTGAGGACTAAGATGGAATGCCTCGTTTCCAGTAAAAGGGTCTCCGGTTCTCTACACTCATCATACGAAACACAGCAGAAATATGTAACATGTCATGAAAATTCTCTTTCTGCACTAATTTTATAAGAAAAATAGAGGTATCAGTGAAATAAAACGTATCCATGCTTTTGTATGGCCTGGTAAGAGTGTAAATTATAAAAATGGAAGCCGCGGGTCGACAAGAAAGTGATTACAGTCAGGTAATTGAGACTCTTATTGAAACCTTTGGAGAAATGGTAAGCGAAGATGTGGTACACGCAGTTGTCGAAAATTGTGGTGGTAATTTGAATGAATCTACCAACGCAATTATGAGTTTGACACATGATAGTAAAACCCATGTATTATCAAGCAACACAAAACATAATAGCAATATTGAACAGCACCCAAATTTGAATATGGATGGTAATAGTATGAAGGATATGGGAGAAATTTCGGAAATGAAATGTTATAGTGAAACTATAAATAAATATGAGGTTGCTGATAAACAGAACAGAATTAAGAAATCATCAAATTTAACGACTGAAGCTGATGTTCAACCTTCAATAAGTTATGCTAGAGCATCACAAGATGAGGCTCTACAAGCAGAAAAACGTAAACAATCGCGAAGCACGGGTTTCTACCGTCTGGAGTCGCTAGAGCTAAAAATTGCCCCATATTTTCGCAAGTACCGACAAGTTCCGGCAATAAGACGTTCAACGCGTATTTTCAAATTGTAGCAGCTGATTTCCCAATATGATGCCTCCTGAAATGTCCTGTCCAATAATCTCCCCAATAACAACTCTCTTCCACCACTTGCTACGCCACTGAGTGTGCACTTTTGTTTATAGAATGAATATATAAGATTGTGATAAAAGAGGAATGGCGATAAGTAATGATGAAGTCAGCTACACTTTAAACAATGGTTAAAAAATTGATTTGTTCGCTTTATTTCCTGAGCATGAATTACGCATATATAAAGTTATTATGAATGGTTTTGCTTGATTATAGTTCGTCGTATTTTTAAATAAATATTTCTTTTTATATTCGAGCTATGGCTTGAATTTGAAATTATTAAAAAAAAATATATTAAGGGCTGCACAAACGTGGACACTTTTTGCTATCGACACGGCACACCATCACAGGAAACCGTAGTTGCTGACGGCTTAAACTTTCCAGTTACTACACCGAACTCTTTTTGATTGGCGGTCGGTATGTGTTAGGTGAAAGCAACTGAATACAAAAAGTATCTGCGTCTGCGCAAAGAATGGCTGATTTCATATTGATTACATGAAAATAAAATATTCATTGGTAGCTTGTGTCCCACACAAGACACAGAAGTGTCTAGGTTAGTGCAGCGCCTGAGGTAAACTGGTTGAGGTAGTATTTTCTTGTATTTATTTATGAAATCAAATTACTGTTTTTTTTAAAGATGCAATTGGGAGGATATTTGCCATAGTAGTCACGTTTGACGGGCGGGATGACATCCTCAGTTTTTTTTAATTTGTGTTGATATCAGGAAGATGCAGCTGCTCATATCCTGTTTTAGTTTTTCTCTGCCAACTCTTACGATTACAACACGGCGAACGTATTGTTTATAAGCTTGTAATAATTGTATGTCACCTCGTTGTCACTAACCCTAAATACCTACGGCGATGGCTTGATACTCATCAGCGCACAAGTCAATATAGGTAGTTCTTTTTAAAACCAGATCTAATAAAACGTAAGTATTTAATTGCGAGCACTGCACGTACAAATCTCAGTCACCGTTTTACTGGCGTTCATTAGACATCGTTTGACAATAAATAACAATGAGTCTTAAACTGCTCTTTCTATTCGTTTTTTGCGGCGTATCGCAGTCCAAATGTAAGAAACAGTTCACACTATCGTTGTGTTCTTAACGAAATGTTTTTGTTTCAATTATTTTGTTGTTTTTGACGTTTCAGTGATAAATTTGTCGTGTAACCAAATTCGTGCCTTTGTTGATGGACATAACTCTCGAAGACTACAGTTAGCAAAAGGAGAAGTGTCTGGGCAACCCGCTGCTTCGGATATGAAATTTATGGTCAGTCTGTTTTCTGCCGACTTCCAAAAAGGAGACGGTACTCAATTCGACTGTATGTTTTTTTATGTGTGTTACCTCATAACTTTTTACTGGGTGAACCGTTTCGATGATTCTTTTTTTATTTGAATGCTGATACTTGATCAAGGTCAAACCAATAGTTTTTGAGTTATTGTTAATAACTTATATTGAAGTCGGCTGTACAAAATTTTTAAATTTAAATTATCATTTTAATGTTTTTATCATACATTTTTAAATTGATTTTGATCATTTTGTAAAGATTGATATCCATCATTTTCTTTTGATGATAATAAAATATAGCTTACTTGTAATTTCGAAGCTACTGGAGGTAAAAATAATTAATTTCTATATATTATCTTGAATGTTTCAATTAACTCTTAAATGTTTCAGCTAAGATAATTATATTACGTGGTAGAGCCACGTTGCACCATGCTAGTTATATGTAGCTGCAGCACGAATGGGTTGGCTCAAACGGGGCAGCACCACGCCCTCACAGAATACCAGCGTGATACAGCAGAATAAAGCTGTTGTTTCATATAATTAGTGGAGAGAACCGGAGCCTCTTTTTATTGCTAACGAGGCATTCCATCTTAATCCTTAGGTCTGAATGTGATGTATGTGTAGATGTCTATGGGCCATATCATCCACTTACCATCAGGCGGACTATGTGCTCGTTCGTGTCCGTTATTCTTTAAAAATAATTAAAACACTGATTTCTATTAAATATCTAGTAATACTTATTAGATATATTATCTCCGTATCTATATAAGCGACAGTAGCGTAAACTTAAAAATCAATCTTGAAACCCCTCCTGTAATCCTATATTACCGCCACTTGACTACTGTAGTGAAGTATTTCTAACACACGCATTTTTAGTTTACTTGAAACATTAAGTAAATAATTACATTATTAGATATAATTTGTACTTTTGATTGTTGTCACTTGGGAAAACTACAGTTTATTTTTTGTGATTTAGATAAACACTTCTACAAGTTTCACAATATTTCTTTTAATTTATTTTTATATTAATTATCAGGGTGATATATGATACCATGAGGTGAAACCTGTCGGTTTTTATAATTAGCATAATAATAATATTTTTTAATAATAATTTAAAATAAATATTGTGAAACTAGTACACATGTTACACATGTCACAAAAACGTTATTAGAATTTAAAACAAGTCGTAAAATTAAAAATGTTGTACAACCGACTTCAATATAAATAAAATGAGAACATTATCAATGTAGTCGGAATCAATTAAACACGCATTATTAAGAATAGCTCAAGAACTACTGGTCAGATCTTGATCAATAGATATATAGTAGATGGTGTTCTCTGATTACTAAGATAAACGTATAATTCCCAGTTCAGCAATTCGAAACTCTTCTACGACAACAAAACGCTAAATATGTGATACGGTGATGATGATCATCGTCATCATTACAGCCCTTCACCACCCACGAGTCCACCGCTAAACATAGACCTCCCCGAAAGAATGCCACAAAGCACGGTCCTGAGCCACCTGCATCCATTGATTTCCTACATTTCTTGCCAGGTCGTCACTCCATGTAGTGAGGGTCACCCTACACTTCACCTACCGGTACGAGGCTGCCACTCGAGAACCTTTCTTCCCCATCGATTGTCGGTTCTTCGAGCTAATGGCCGGCCCGTTGCCACTTTAGCTTGCGAATATCCTCATTTTCAAGTCTATCACGCAGAGAAAGCCCAAGCATAGCCCTCTCCATAACTCTCTGAGCGACCTTGAGCTTCCTCACACGGCCAGCAATGAAGATTATTATTATTATACATTTTAATATATTAGATAGTTTGCTTGTTTCAATATGTCCTACGGGTATAGCAATGGCCTCAACTCCTTTCAATTTTCGGAATTATCTGCTCACCACTTCTCCTGCACATTCTTAGAATCAATTGTAAATGCTTCTTTCAAAAAGCTGTCCAAGTCGATAATGTTATTATTATATTAATTATGGTTTTAAAACAAATAACTTAACTGTTACTTATTTTTAGGTTTGGGACAACGAACTAGCGACAAAAGCGGCGAAATGGGCGTCCAGAGAACAGTTTTTACATAATCCAGATAAAAATATAGGTAACCAATGTCATAATATAAGTACATACGTAGAGCGGAGAACGCACAAATTTCGTTACTCATTTTAAAATATACTAAAATCGTACTTATGTAGTTATTTAAGATAACCTATACTATAAAAAGAAACACTGAGCAAGTATGACTTCAAGGTTCGAATCACGCACAGAAAAGTATTTAAATTTCTAGGCACCGCATTTCTGAGAAATTAGAAAATTTAGCATTAGGCATTAGTAATGCGGCGGACTTACAGCCTCATTACTCTCCCAAATATTAAAAGAAGTCTGTATCAAGCTGTGGGACCTATATAGGCTGTATCTTTGCATAATATTTATTTTGGCGTAAACTTTTTATTCAATGGTCATGCCATCCTTCTTCAGTCAAAGGAAAAACAGTGTTATTGGTTTAATAAATTAACAAAATGTTAAAAACATTTATCAATAATAAATAACTTTGCTGGAATTGTCCACGACGACGATTATTAGCATACAACATCGTTTATTCACAACTTTTTGTAATATTATTAATTATAGCACAGTAACATAATATGATATTTAAGTATCATTACCTACCTACTATTTACCATTAACATCTACAGCGTTCATTTAAGCACTCTAAAAATAAATTAGCGCTTGGAAAAGGTTTACGACAGTACAGAAATAGCAACTAGAAATAGCATTAAGAAAAAGCCACATTATCTTGTATTGACGCTACAACTACAAAGTAAATATATTAAAAAAAAAACTATTTAATGTGGTCAATCGCCCCTGTTTTTAAGAGATGGATGGCACTTTTAAATAAAATATTGATACTAGAATTATATATTTCGAAAATTTTAAAATATGCACATCCTGTTATTAAGAATAATATAGGATTCAATATCAGAAACACAGAAAATATAGTTGTCCTCGTGCCTTTAGTACTGTATCACTACCATGCGACAGTCTTACTGGTCTTACTAATGGTTCCAATAGATAACGTAGGTAAGTTAAACTGTCGGATGTACCTGTGTCAAGACCAGATAATCAATCATTTATATCACTGGCATCGTTTTCAGTCCACAGCTAGATCTTTCAAGAATGCGTAAACATATAATGGAGTTGAATTTCGCCATTTGATAAAATTTCTCACATATCATGCACATGTCTTTCAGGGCATGTACCATTATATTCAGGCCAAAATGCAGATTTTAACGATAGGTATAAAGTGTTTTAAATTTTTTTTAGGCTCAGGCAGATTTGAAACAGGTGAAAACCTCTATTCGTACGGCACAACTGATAGTAAACACAAAATTGATATAGATGACAGCCTTAAATCGTGGTTCGACGAACATCAACACTATACTTATGGGCCACTAAGTATAAGCGATTTTGACGGCTCGTCGAAATATCAAATTGGTCACTACACTCAGGTGGGTATTTTTTTTGTCAAGGAATATAACTTCCAGTCGTGAAATATGTTTTTTTAAACAACACAACGTAAAAACAAAGCTGGAAAAAGGTTTATATTTACATGAAGTTCTTTTTGGAATAACGGTGACAAACAAGCACACAGTCCTTTTGATGTTAAGTGGATGCTGTGGTCCGTAGACATCCACACTTATCCTCGAATAATAAGCAAAATATAGATGCGTTTGCCGTGTAGTGGCGGTCAAGAATATCCACTACCCCATATCCTCCCGTGGGTGTCGTAAAAGGCGACAAAGGGAAACAGCCAGGAGATGGGCAGCAGCATCTTCCTGATAATAGCCAAATGACAATAAAAAAACTGCGGTTGCCAACCCGCTCGCCAAGCGTGGCAACTATGGCAAATACCCCCCTATGAAGAGAGTAACAAAGAGACGGCCCCCAGTCCCCGGCGGCCCCGCTATTCCTGGCTACGGTGGCGACCATGGTAACGGCGGGGCAGGGGGTGCTAAGAATCTCCGGTGGAGGTTCGGTTGCCACCTTAGACGACTCGACCTGGCAACGTACAACGCACGCACCCTGAGGACTGACGAGAAGATCGTGGAGCTGGAAGAAGAGATAGACAAGTTGCGCTGGCATATTATAGGATTATCTGAAGTCCGAAGAGAGGGGGAGGACACGGTAATCCTCGAATCCGGCAACTTGCTCTATCACCGGGAGGGCGACCATCTGTCCCAAGGAGGTGTCGGATTTATCGTCCACAAGTCTCTTGTTAACAACGTTGTAAAAATCGGGAGTGTGTCGACGAGGGTTGCGTACCTTATACTCAGAATCACCAAACGGTATTCGCTGAAGGTCATACAGGTTTACGCACCAACCTCGGCACACCCCGATGAGGAGGTGGAGGAAATGTATGAGGATATCTCTAGAGCCATGCATTCCTCCAAAACCCAATATACGGTGTTAATGGGAGACTTCAATGCAAAACTAGGCACAAGAGAGAACGGTGAGCTGAAAGTAGGGAAATTTGGAATAGGGCAACGGAACCCAAGGGGCCAGCAGCTGGCCGACTTCATGGAGAAAGAGGGACTCTTTATGATGAACTCTTTCTTCCAGAAGCGGCCCCACAGGAAGTGGACCTGGTCGAGCCCCGACGGTTCCACAAAAAATGAGATTGACTTCATTATGACGACCAGACGACAACTGTTCAGTGATGTCTCCGTGATCGCGAGGGTGAAAACTGGTAGCGATCACCGAATGGTTAGAGGCACACTGAACCTAAACGTTAAGTTGGAGAGGTCTCGTCTAATGAAGTCAACGCTCCGTCCCCCTCGTGCTCTGTTTCAAAGTCCCGAAACCTTTCAGCTCGAGTTACAAAACCGTTTTCAGTGCCTAGAAGACTGCAATGAAGTGGACGATATGAATGACAAGCTCGTGGAAACTGTCCATGCGGTTGGAGCTAAGTTCTGCAAGACCCGCCGCAGAAGAACACAAAAACTCTCCGATCACACTCTTAATCTCATGGCTGTTAGACGGGAGATGAAGCTACATTCTTCAACAGACTTGACAGCATACAGGCATCTGAACAGACAGATCTCCAAATGCATGCGGCGGGACTTACGCAACTTCAATACAGCTCGTATTGAAGACGCGATCGAGCGGAACCAAGGCTCCAAAGTCTTTGCCAGAGATCTGTCTGCCAGAAAGAGCCAACTGTCAAAGCTGAAGACAGAATGTGGCAGCATCGTTTCCGGGACACCTGAGATTTTGAGTGAGATTGAGAGGTTCTATGGGCAGCTGTACACATCATCGTTGGAGCCACACGCAAGTGTGAGTAACGATCCAAGAGCGAGTCTCATCCGACACTATTCCGAAGATATCCCGGATGTCAGTCTGAGCGAGATTAGGATGGCTCTCCAGCACCTTAAAAACGGTAAGGCCCCAGGCGAGGATGGAATTACAGCGGAGCTTCTGAAAGCGGGTGGAAGACCGGTACTTGAAGTCCTTCAGAAGCTCTTTAATTCCGTCCTCCATGGTGGCATTACACCGGAGGCGTGGAGCAGAAGTGCGGTGGTCTTGTTCTTCAAGAAAGGTGACAACGCTCTCTTGAAGAACTACAGACCGATTTCCCTTCTGAGCCGCGTCTACGTGCTGTTTTCGAGAGTTATTACGAATCGTCTCGCGCGCAGACTTGACGACTTCCAGCCTCCCGAACAAGCCGGTTTCCGAAAAGGCTTTAGCACCATAGACCACATACATACCCTTCGGCAAGTTGTACAGAAGTCCGAAGAGTACAATTTGCCACTATGTCTGGCGTATGTGGACTATGAGAAAGCCTTTGATTCCGTCGAAATTTGGGCAGTGCTGCAGTCCCTTCAGCGGTGCCAAGTTGACTGTCGGTATATCGAAGTGTTGAAGTGCTTGTACAGTAGGGCTACGATGGCTATCCGAGTACAGAACCAGAGTACGAAACCTATCCAATTGCAGAGAGGTGTAAGACAGGGTGACGTCATATCCCCGAAACTCTTCACCGCTGCATTGGAAGACGTTTTCAAGCTTCTGGACTGGAAAGGATACGGTATCAACATCAATGGCGAGTACATCACTCACCTTCGATTTGCCGACGATATAGTCCTTATGGCAGAGTCGCTGGAGGACCTAAGCACTATGCTCAATGACCTCAATAGTGTTTCCCAACGGATAGGTCTTAAGATGAACATGGACAAAACTAAGATCATGTTTAATGTCCATGTCACACCTATGCCGATAGTTGTTGGGAACACTAAGCTCGAAGTTGTTGACGAGTATGTTTACCTGGGACAAATAGTCCGACTGGGTAAGTCCAACTTCGACCGAGAGGTCAATCGACGGATTCAACTCGGCTGGGCAGCGTTCGGGAAGCTACGACACATCTTCTCGTCAGACATACCTCAAAACCTTAAAACGAAATTGTACAACCAGTGCGTGTTGCCAGTGATGACTTACGGAACTGAGACGTGGTCCTTCACTGCTGGCCGTATGAGGAAGCTCAAGGTCGCTCAGCGAGCTATGGAGAGGGCTATGCTCGGAGTTTCTCTGCGTGATAAACTTAGGAATGAGGATATCCGCAGTAGAACCAGAGTGACCGACATAGCCCAACGGATTAGTAAGCTGAAGTGGCAGTGGGCCGGCCATATAGCTCGAAGAACCGACAACCGATGGGGAAGAAAGGTTCTCGAGTGGCAGCCTCGTACCGGTAGGCGAAGTGTAGGGCGTCCCCCCACGAGATGGAGTGACGACCTGGTAAGACATGCAGGAAGTCGATGGATGCAGGTGGCTCAGGACCGTGTTTTGTGGCATTCTTTGGAGGAGGCCTATGTTCAGCAGTGGACTTGTGAAGGGCTGTAATGATGAATGATGATGATGATGTCAACCCTGAGGACTATGAGATGAAATGCCTCGTTTCCATTCACCATACGAAACACAGCAGCATTCAGCTGATATTTTACGCTGGCATTCCGTGAGGGCGTAGTCCTTTCCTAGTTGAGCCGGCTCATTCGTGTTCAGCCATAATATCTTCACCGGTACCCATCATCTTCATTATCATAATTATCGTATATTAGTATTTATACTTACTTAAATTGATAATTGTATACTTTTAAGAGGATAGAATCTACGTTGCTCGTTATTTATGGAATTTTAAAGTGAGCACCATACCCTTGGCTCTTGGCAGAATATAATTAAAAATATATTCAAGTTTATGTGAATGAATTATTATCATTAAATCAATGAAAACAGACAATTTGAAACAAATGCCCTAAGATAAATGACGATGTTTGTTTATGTTGTTCTATTTGTTCTCATTTAAAAATGCTCGTTTGCCCCCTCTCCTATAAAAAAAACATCGTCTATATGATTATCTTGATATTTTATATGATTATTATGATATTTTATATTATTAAATAAGTTGTTGGAAAATGAGTATTATGAACTTATGACAGGAGAGGCAAGTATGAGAACAAAATACGGAATATTACATTACCATATAAAAGTGCTGGATGTCCATGGATTTAGGTGGCTTAGAACTGTGTTTTGGCATAACTTGGGGTGGGACCAAGTTCAACAGTTGACTTGTCTTGGACTGTAGTGATGATGATGATGATGATGATCAGTCCCTTTACAATAATAATATATTAAAAACGCATCACACTTTGTATCTATTTTGTATTGTTAGGATGTTGAGAGACAATTGCTAACTTTTCGCCTCGCGCCTTTGTACTTTTACCTACATATATACGAGTATCGACTACAGCATGTTCACCTTTAATTAATTAACTGCGCTAAACGAATTATTATTTGTGTTTAATAATAATATGTTATAATATTATATTGTATCTTATATTGAAATTATAGCTGATTATTATTTTCAGATGGTATGGGCTGATACAACGTACATTGGGTGTGCGATATCACAGTACTGGCAGGCAAACTTAAAAAAGTTTCTCATAGTTTGCAATTATGGTCCTAGGTGCGTATCTTTTAGTAATAGTGATTGCAAGCCCCTCCTTTATTTTGGATCCTTGCGATATTCTTCGATATCCATATCTCAATCAAAGCCTATAAAATACTGTCTTAATAAGAACGATCACCGAAATTCGAAAATCATCGTCATCAGGCCATGAACGTAGGCCTCCCCCAAAGACTTATTGGTCTACAAGTATAAAAAGGCTGGCAAAGTAGCAAAAGGTTGGCATTTTTTATTTGTTACTAGCTGTTCCCCGCGACTTAGCCCGCGTGTTTTTTGGGGTTTTCATTTTTTGCGCGGAACCCTAATTCTTTTTCTATAATAAAAGTAGCCTAAGTTACTCCTTGTGACATTAGCTATCTGCCAGTGAAAATTCTGTCAAAATCAATCTAGCCGTTTCGGAGATTAGTTGGAACAAACAGACAGACAGACGGACAGACAGACAGACAAAAACTTTAAAAATACGGTAATTTAACTTAATCAACTTTAACTTAATAATACTTTCATATGCATTTAGTAAAAAGCTGTAATTTTGATATTACAAACGGACACTTCACACACAAAACAAAGCAATCTTTTGTAACTTTGAATTTAAGGTTGGCTGCGCATTATAAGAAATTTTCTGTCAAAAAATTGCACGTACATTTGTGCTAGACCCCGCAAGTTTAATTTGCCAGAATGTCGGAAGGCGCGCTCTACATTTTGTACTAGACGCAGCACACCGTCACAAATTCCGAGAGTGTAGCCCTGTGATGCAGACGTATTGGGAGGATAAGATTGACAAACATTTGAATTGAATTATTATTTGAACTAAGGAGGTGAAAAAATATAAATGACTATGGAATATCGGTGATATATAGGATTGCCGGAACAAAATATCTAATATTGTTTGAGGTGTGTATTGTCTGACAAAATCTAGACAAAAATTTTGTCTGTCTGTCTGCCTGCCTGTCTGTCTGTTTGTTCCGGCTAATCTCCGTAATAGCAGGAATGATTTTGACGGGAGTTTCACTGACAGATAGCTGATATTATAAGGAGTAACTTAGGATACTTTTATTTTAGAAATTGAATTAGGGTCCCGCGTAAAAAAATTAAGCCCATGAAATCGTAGTAAATTCCACGCGCGCAAAGTCGCGAGAGACGCTAGTCTTTTATAAAATGTGCGGTTGGCTAAATGAGATTCAGGTTTCTTTTTAAAATACGAAATTCTTGAGTTCAGTTTCTTGATCATGTGGTTTATTCCAAAACATATGGTAAACGTTTTTTAATGTTACACTTATTTTATTTTAATGCTTATGTAATTTACTTTAATCTAAAATTAATGTCTTTTGCCTAAATTATTTAAGATTTTTGTTCTTCTATTTAAAAGATAATTAACAGAAATGCTAAGATAATACTTTTATAATGATTTTTTCAATTTACACTAATACTACACATTAAATGAAACTAATTTTAATGGATTTTATCGCGTTTAATTTAAATTTTTAATTCTGAAGGTGGCCGGGTTAACTAAGACATCGGGACGTCAAACACCTCAGTCCCCCCCCGTGACCATGGGTGCTGTAAAGTACCCGAAACGTCGTGAATGAAAAAGTTAAATTAAACGCGATAAAATCCGTTAAAACCTGTTTTCATTGAAATACTTTTATTTTTCAAAAAATCGCAGAAAAATATGCCATTAATTGCTCTACATTACACTATTTTTCAGAAACCCTATATCTATGAGAGGAGTTTATTGAGTTTTCTCCATCCCGCACGCTGTGTAGATTATGGAACTTTTGTCTGTAGTCAAAAATGTATATTTTGAACGTCATATTATAAAAAAGTATTGTTATCATAAGGGCCCTATACGATTCTCCAGCATTAGATTTGATTGAGAGCCGACTGACAGATAATCAATTAACAATATAAATAAATAAATACTCCCACAAATAGCGGAAAGAAGTGCATCATAATCTGTCTGTAAACTAGATAAAATGACTTACTAGAACAATAAGTGCCAATGAATGTTATATGAGTATTGAATGTTAAAACGAAGAATATCTACGTTAATATCTAAAAGATTCTCTCGTTCATTAGCCCTTCCTTTAAGCTAGACATGCGCCTCTTCTGTTGTTTGATAGAAGTATCTTAAGCTTCACGTTCGATGGGTGATTAATAAACGTAGTAGACGTTTCGCACATATAATGCTGTGCTAAGTTGCCCATCGCTAGTTTCAGTATTTCACGTTTGACATAAATGAAATAGCTATACCGCAATCTATCGGATGCGAAGAGATCATTCTGGCATTTGCCATAGGATACCCCCGGGACCAATGGGCTCATGTATTTGTTTTATGCCGCCGCCACACGGCTACTAAAAGATCTACTTGAAAGTTAATGATACTTCACGCAATAATGTCGACAATGCCGCAGTGACACTAAATATTCGAAAAAAAAAATCAAAATTCAAAAAACTTTATTTCTACAAAAAATATTACAATAAATGTTTCATCGAATCCATAGGCACGCAAAGTACTGTAAACCGTGTTTCAGGAGCCAGTGGCTTCTAATTGGTATATATTATACAAATATAATATTTTACGAAACATTAATCACAATTTATTTTCAGCGGAAACTACATAGGCGAGACGCCGTATAAAATCGGCCGAAATACGAGTAATTTCCTCAAATGTGGCACCGAAGACTGCAGTCGTCCTTACGGCGACAAATGTTGATATTTACCATCGCTACATTCCATGTTTAATGTTTATTGTTTTACATAACTAAGTATTTATCAAATATTGTAATTTTACTGACTGCGTATGTTTTTTGTGTTTGTCATAACTATTTTATCTTCGTTGGTTAGTACATGTTGTTAATATAAATAGCTACAATAACAAGCCATTAATTAAAACAGTAATTAAAAAACCCGACTGCGTTAAATACTTTACTGAAAAAAACCTTTCCATCCCTTTTTCTTGTATTTGTGCTACGCGGCAGCTTTTGCTATTGCACGTATGGGCCGGCTCAAGCCGGGTTGGTACCACGACCTCTGGTGGTCTGGTGAGTGCAGGTGGTCGGCGGCCCAAATCACCCCCCCCCCATCAATATGGTAGCGGAGTTAAATGCAAGACTACCCCAGGAGGGTACCAGCACACCTGGAGAACCTCCCGCTGAGCATTCACAACCAAGCTATTCCACTTCACCATCCACGCGGTGCAGGTGTCCTCTCCTGCTGATATTTCGTATCTTTCCTACCCGGGGTATAAATTAGAACACTCCTGTGGGCCTTGGGCTGGAGTTTGCGTATACGTCAGAAAGGACATCTGTTCTAGACGCATCGGCAGTCTTAAAGGTTCGGACCTGCCTATCCTCTGGCTACGCGTAGACAGTGACGACCATCCACGCGTCTCCGGGTGCCTCCATAGGTCCCATAACGGTAATGCCGAAACAGACCGACTCATCGACCACGTCCAAATGGCTACAGATTCCTTGCAACAACAGGTCCCATCCGCAGAGATCGTGATCCTTGGCGATTAACGCCCACCATACCGAGTGGCTCGGTTTTTTTTAATAGGATAAGGGTGGCAAACGAGCACACAGTCCACCTGATGGTAAGTGTTTGCTGTGGCCCATAGACATCTACATCTATCTTCGATTAAGTATCAAAATGCAGATGCGTTGTCACCCGTGAGGACTAAGATGGAATGCCTCGTTTCCAGTAAAAGGGTCTCCGGTTCTCTACACTCATCATACGAAACACAGCAGAAATATGTAACATGTCATGAAAATTCTCTTTCTGCACTAATTTTATAAGAAAAATAGAGGTATCAGTGAAATAAAACGTATCCATGCTTTTGTATGGCCTGGTAAGAGTGTAAATTATAAAAATGGAAGCCGCGGGTCGACAAGAAAGTGATTACAGTCAGGTAATTGAGACTCTTATTGAAACCTTTGGAGAAATGGTAAGCGAAGATGTGGTACACGCAGTTGTCGAAAATTGTGGTGGTAATTTGAATGAATCTACCAACGCAATTATGAGTTTGACACATGATAGTAAAACCCATGTATTATCAAGCAACACAAAACATAATAGCAATATTGAACAGCACCCAAATTTGAATATGGATGGTAATAGTATGAAGGATATGGGAGAAATTTCGGAAATGAAATGTTATAGTGAAACTATAAATAAATATGAGGTTGCTGATAAACAGAACAGAATTAAGAAATCATCAAATTTAACGACTGAAGCTGATGTTCAACCTTCAATAAGTTATGCTAGAGCATCACAAGATGAGGCTCTACAAGCAGAAAAACGTAAACAATCGCGAAGCACGGGTTTCTACCGTCTGGAGTCGCTAGAGCTAAAAATTGCCCCATATTTTCGCAAGTACCGACAAGTTCCGGCAATAAGACGTTCAACGCGTATTTTCAAATTGTAGCAGCTGATTTCCCAATATGATGCCTCCTGAAATGTCCTGTCCAATAATCTCCCCAATAACAACTCTCTTCCACCACTTGCTACGCCACTGAGTGTGCACTTTTGTTTATAGAATGAATATATAAGATTGTGATAAAAGAGGAATGGCGATAAGTAATGATGAAGTCAGCTACACTTTAAACAATGGTTAAAAAATTGATTTGTTCGCTTTATTTCCTGAGCATGAATTACGCATATATAAAGTTATTATGAATGGTTTTGCTTGATTATAGTTCGTCGTATTTTTAAATAAATATTTCTTTTTATATTCGAGCTATGGCTTGAATTTGAAATTATTAAAAAAATATATATTAAGGGCTGCACAAACGTGGACACTTTTTGCTATCGACACGGCACACCATCACAGGAAACCGTAGTTGCTGACGGCTTAAACTTTCCAGTTACTACACCGAACTCTTTTTGATTGGCGGTCGGTATGTGTTAGGTGAAAGCAACTGAATACAAAAAGTATCTGCGTCTGCGCAAAGAATGGCTGATTTCATATTGATTACATGAAAATAAAATATTCATTGGTAGCTTGTGTCCCACACAAGACACAGAAGTGTCTAGGTTAGCGCAGCGCCTGAGGTAAACTGGTTGAGGTAGTATTTTCTTGTATTTATTTATGAAATCAAATTACTGTTTTTTTTAAAGATGCAATTGGGAGGATATTTGCCATAGTAGTCACGTTTGACGGGCGGGATGACATCCTCAGTTTTTGTTAATTTGTGTTGATATCAGGAAGATGCAGCTGCTCATATCCTGTTTTAGTTTTTCTCTGCCAACTCTTACGATTACAACACGGCAAACGTATTGTTTATAAGCTTGTAATAATTGTATATCACCTCGTTGTCACTAACCCTAAATACCTACGGCGATGGCTTGATACTCATCAGCGCACAAGTCAATATAGGTAGTTCTTTTTAAAACCAGATCTAATAAAACGTAAGTATTTAATTGCGAGCACTGCACGTACAAATCTCAGTCACCGTTTTACTGGCGTTCATTAGACATCGTTTGACAATAAATAACAATGAGTCTTAAACTGCTCTTTCTATTCGTTTTTTGCGGCGTATCGCAGTCCAAATGTAAGAAACAGTTCACACTATCGTTGTGTTCTTAACGAAATGTTTTTGTTTCAATTATTTTGTTGTTTTTGACGTTTCAGTGATAAATTTGTCGTGTAACCAAATTCGTGCCTTTGTTGATGGACATAACTCTCGAAGACTACAGTTAGCAAAAGGAGAAGTGTCTGGGCAACCCGCTGCTTCGGATATGAAATTTATGGTCAGTCTGTTTTCTGCCGACTTCCAAAAAGGAGACGGTACTCAATTCGACTGTATGTTTTTTTATGTGTGTTACCTCATAACTTTTTACTGGGTGAACCGTTTCGATGATTCTTTTTTTATTTGAATGCTGATACTTGATCAAGGTCAAACCAATAGTTTTTGAGTTATTGTTAATAACTTATATTGAAGTCGGCTGTACAAAATTTTTAAATTTAAATTATCATTTTAATGTTTTTATCATACATTTTTAAATTGATTTTGATCATTTTGTAAAGATTGATATCCATCATTTTCTTTTGATGATAATAAAATATAGCTTACTTGTAATTTCGAAGCTACTGGAGGTAAAAATAATTAATTTCTATATATTATCTTGAATGTTTCAATTAACTCTTAAATGTTTCAGCTAAGATAATTATATTACGTGGTAGAGCCACGTTGCACCATGCTAGTTATATGTAGCTGCAGCACGAATGGGTTGGCTCAAACGGGGCAGCACCACGCCCTCACAGAATACCAGCGTGATACAGCAGAATAAAGCTGTTGTTTCATATAATTAGTGGAGAGAACCGGAGCCTCTTTTTATTGCTAACGAGGCATTCCATCTTAGTCCTTAGGTCTGAATGTGATGTATGTGTAGATGTCAATGAGCCATATCATCCACTTACCATCAGGCGGACTATGTGCTCGTTCGTGTCCGTTATTCTTTAAAAATAATTGAAACACTGATTTCTATTAAATATCTAGTAATACTTATTAGATATATTATCTCCGTATCTATATAAGCGACAGTAGCGTAAACTTAAAAATCAATCTTGAAACCCCTCCTGTAATCCTATATTACCGCCACTTGACTACTGTAGTGAAGTATTTCTAACACACGCATTTTTAGTTTACTTGAAACATTAAGTAAATAATTACATTATTAGATATAATTTGTACTTTTGATTGTTGTCACTTGGGAAAACTACAGTTTATTTTTTGTGATTTAGATAAACACTTCTACAAGTTTCACAATATTTCTTTTAATTTATTTTTATATTAATTATCAGGGTGATATATGATACCATGAGGTGAAACCTGTCGGTTTTTATAATTAGCATAATAATAATATTTTTTAATAATAATTTAAAATAAATATTGTGAAACTAGTACACATGTTACACATGTCACAAAAACGTTATTAGAATTTAAAACAAGTCGTAAAATTAAAAATGTTGTACAACCGACTTCAATATAAATAAAATGAGAACATTATCAATGTAGTCGGAATCAATTAAACACGCATTATTAAGAATAGCTCAAGAACTACTGGTCAGATCTTGATCAATAGATATATAGGAGATGGTGTTCTCTGATTACTAAGATAAACGTATAATTCCCAGTTCAGCAATTCGAAACTCTTCTACGACAACAAAACGCTAAATATGTGATACGGTGATGATGATCATCGTCATCATTACAGCCCTTCACCACCCACGAGTCCACCGCTAAACATAGACCTCCCCGAAAGAATGCCACAAAGCACGGTCCTGAGCCACCTGCATCCATTGATTTCCTACATTTCTTGCCAGGTCGTCACTCCATGTAGTGAGGGTCACCCTACACTTCACCTACCGGTACGAGGCTGCCACTCGAGAACCTTTCTTCCCCATCGATTGTCGGTTCTTCGAGCTAATGGCCGGCCCGTTGCCACTTTAGCTTGCGGATATCCTCATTTTCAAGTCTATCACGCAGAGAAAGCCCAAGCATAGCCCTCTCCATAACTCTCTGAGCGACCTTGAGCTTCCTCACACGGCCAGCAATGAAGATTATTATTATTATACATTTTAATATATTAGATAGTTTGCTTGTTTCAATATGTCCTACGGGTATAGCAATGGCCTCAACTCCTTTCAATTTTCGGAATTATCTGCTCACCACTTCTCCTGCACATTCTTAGAATCAATTGTAAATGCTTCTTTCAAAAAGCTGTCCAAGTCGATAATGTTATTATTATATTAATTATGGTTTTAAAACAAATAACTTAACTGTTACTTATTTTTAGGTTTGGGACAACGAACTAGCGACAAAAGCGGCGAAATGGGCGTCCAGAGAACAGTTTTTACATAATCCAGATAAAAATATAGGTAACCAATGTCATAATATAAGTACATACGTAGAGCGGAGAACGCACAAATTTCGTTACTCATTTTAAAATATACTAAAATCGTACTTATGTAGTTATTTAAGATAACCTATACTATAAAAAGAAACACTGAGCAAGTATGACTTCAAGGTTCGAATCACGCACAGAAAAGTATTTAAATTTCTAGGCACCGCATTTCTGAGAAATTAGAAAATTTAGCATTAGGCATTAGTAATGCGGCGGACTTACAGCCTCATTACTCTCCCAAATATTAAAAGAAGTCTGTATCAAGCTGTGGGACCTATATAGGCTGTATCTTTGCATAATATTTATTTTGGCGTAAACTTTTTATTCAATGGTCATGCCATCCTTCTTCAGTCAAAGGAAAAACAGTGTTATTGGTTTAATAAATTAACAAAATGTTAAAAACATTTATCAATAATAAATAACTTTGCTGGAATTGTCCACGACGACGATTATTAGCATACAACATCGTTTATTCACAACTTTTTGTAATATTATTAATTATAGCACAGTAACATAATATGATATTTAAGTATCATTACCTACCTACTATTTACCATTAACATCTACAGCGTTCATTTAAGCACTCTAAAAATAAATTAGCGCTTGGAAAAGGTTTACGACAGTACAGAAATAGCAACTAGAAATAGCATTAAGAAAAAGCCACATTATCTTGTATTGACGCTACAACTACAAAGTAAATATATTAAAAAAAAAACTATTTAATGTGGTCAATCGCCCCTGTTTTTAAGAGATGGATGGCACTTTTAAATAAAATATTGATACTAGAATTATATATTTCGAAAATTTTAAAATATGCACATCCTGTTATTAAGAATAATATAGGATTCAATATCAGAAACACAGAAAATATAGTTGTCCTCGTGCCTTTAGTACTGTATCACTACCATGCGACAGTCTTACTGGTCTTACTAATGGTTCCAATAGATAACGTAGGTAAGTTAAACTGTCGGATGTACCTGTGTCAAGACCAGATAATCAATCATTTATATCACTGGCATCGTTTTCAGTCCACAGCTAGATCTTTCAAGAATGCGTAAACATATAATGGAGTTGAATTTCGCCATTTGATAAAATTTCTCACATATCATGCACATGTCTTTCAGGGCATGTACCATTATATTCAGGCCAAAATGCAGATTTTAACGATAGGTATAAAGTGTTTTAAATTTTTTTTAGGCTCAGGCAGATTTGAAACAGGTGAAAACCTCTATTCGTACGGCACAACTGATAGTAAACACAAAATTGATATAGATGACAGCCTTAAATCGTGGTTCGACGAACATCAACACTATACTTATGGGCCACTAAGTATAAGCGATTTTGACGGCTCGTCGAAATATCAAATTGGTCACTACACTCAGGTGGGTATTTTTTTTGTCAAGGAATATAACTTCCAGTCGTGAAATATGTTTTTTTAAACAACACAACGTAAAAACAAAGCTGGAAAAAGGTTTATATTTACATGAAGTTCTTTTTGGAATAACGGTGACAAACAAGCACACAGTCCTTTTGATGTTAAGTGGATGCCGTGGTCCGTAGACATCCACACTTATCCTCGAATAATAAGCAAAATATAGATGCGTTGTCAACCCTGAGGACTATGAGATGAAATGCCTCGTTTCCATTCACCATACGAAACACAGCAGCATTCAGCTGATATTTTACGCTGGCATTCCGTGAGGGCGTAGTCCTTTCCTAGTTGAGCCGGCTCATTCGTGTTCAGCCATAATATCTTCACCGGTACCCATCATCTTCATTATCATAATTATCGTATATTAGTATTTATACTTACTTAAATTGATAATTGTATACTTTTAAGAGGATAGAATCTACGTTGCTCGTTATTTATGGAATTTTAAAGTGAGCACCATACCCTTGGCTCTTGGCAGAATATAATTAAAAATATATTCAAGTTTATGTGAATGAATTATTATCATTAAATCAATGAAAACAGACAATTTGAAACAAATGCCCTAAGATAAATGACGATGTTTGTTTATGTTGTTCTATTTGTTCTCATTTAAAAATGCTCGTTTGCCCCCTCTCCTATAAAAAAAAACATCGTCTATATGATTATCTTGATATTTTATATGATTATTATGATATTTTATATTATTAAATAAGTTGTTGGAAAATGAGTATTATGAACTTATGACAGGAGAGGCAAGTATGAGAACAAAATACGGAATATTACATTACCATATAAAAGTGCTGGATGTCCATGGATTTAGGTGGCTTAGAACTGTGTTTTGGCATAACTTGGGGTGGGACCAAGTTCAACAGTTGACTTGTCTTGGACTGTAGTGATGATGATGATGATGATGATCAGTCCCTTTACAATAATAATATATTAAAAACGCATCACACTTTGTATCTATTTTGTATTGTTAGGATGTTGAGAGACAATTGCTAACTTTTCGCCTCGCGCCTTTGTACTTTTACCTACATATATACGAGTATCGACTACAGCATGTTCACCTTTAATTAATTAACTGCGCTAAACGAATTATTATTTGTGTTTAATAATAATATGTTATAATATTATATTGTATCTTATATTGAAATTATAGCTGATTATTATTTTCAGGTGGTATGGGCTGATACAACGTACATTGGGTGTGCGATATCACAGTACTGGCAGGCAAACTTAAAAACGTTTCTCATAGTTTGCAATTATGGTCCTAGGTGCGTATCTTTTAGTAATAGTGATTGCAAGCCCCTCCTTTATTTTGGATCCTTGCGATATTCTTCGATATCCATATCTCAATCAAAGCCTATAAAATACTGTCTTAATAAGAACGATCACCGAAATTCGAAAATCATCGTCATCAGGCCATGAACGTAGGCCTCCCCCAAAGACTTATTGGTCTACAAGTATAAAAAGGCTGGCAAAGTAGCAAAAGGTTGGCATTTTTTATTTGTTACTAGCTGTTCCCCGCGACTTAGCCCGCGTGTTTTTTGGGGTTTTCATTTTTTGCGCGGAACCCTAATTCTTTTTCTATAATAAAAGTAGCCTAAGTTACTCCTTGTGACATTAGCTATTTGCCAGTGAAAATTCTGTCAAAATCAATCTAGCCGTTTCGGAGATTAGTTGGAACAAACAGACAGACAGACGGACAGACAGACAGACAAAAACTTTAAAAATACGGTAATTTAACTTAATCAACTTTAACTTAATAATACTTTCATATGCATTTAGTAAAAAGCTGTAATTTTGATATTACAAACGGACACTTCACCGATCGATCACTTGCTTAAACAAAACAAAGCAATCTTTTGTAACTTTGAATTTAAGGTTGGCTGCGCATTATAAGAAATTTTCTGTCAAAAAATTGCACGTACATTTGTGCTAGACCCCGCAAGTTTAATTTGCCAGAATGTCGGAAGGCGCGCTCTACATTTTGTACTAGACGCAGCACACCGTCACAAATTCCGAGAGTGTAGCCCTGTGATGCAGACGTATTGGGAGGATAAGATTGACAAACATTGTCGAATTATTATTTGAACTAAGGAGGTGAAAAAATATAAATGACTATGGAATATCGGTGATATATAGGATTGCCGGAACAAAATATCTAATATTGTTTGGGGTGTGTATTGTCTGACAAAATCTAGACAAAAATTTTGTCTGTCTGTCTGCCTGCCTGTCTGTCTGTTTGTTCCGGCTAATCTCCGTAATGGCAGGAATGATTTTGACGGGAGTTTCACTGACAGATAGCTGATATTATAAGGAGTAACTTAGGATACTTTTATTTTAGAAATTGAATTAGGGTCCCGCGTAAAAAATTAAGCCCATGAAATCGTAGTAAATTCCACGCGCGCAAAGTCGCGAGAGACGCTAGTCTTTTATAAAATGTGCGGTTGGCTAAATGAGATTCAGGTTTCTTTTTAAAATACGAAATTCTTGAGTTCAGTTTCTTGATCATGTGGTTTATTCCAAAACATATGGTAAACGTTTTTTAATGTTACACTTATTTTATTTTAATGCTTATGTAATTTACTTTAATCTAAAATTAATGTCTTTTGCCTAAATTATTTAAGATTTTTGTTCTTCTATTTAAAAGATAATTAACAGAAATGCTAAGATAATACTTTTATAATGATTTTTTCAATTTACACTAATACTACACATTAAATGAAACTAATTTTAATGGATTTTATCGCGTTTAATTTAAATTTTTAATTCTGAAGGTGGCCGGGTTAACTAAGACATCGGGACGTCAAACACCTCAGTCCCCCCCCGTGACCATGGGTGCTGTAAAGTACCCGAAACGTCGTGAATGAAAAAGTTAAATTAAACGCGATAAAATCCGTTAAAACCTGTTTTCATTGAAATACTTTTATTTTTCAAAAAATCGCAGAAAAATATGCCATTAATTGCTCTACATTACACTATTTTTCAGAAACCCTATATCTATGAGAGGAGTTTATTGAGTTTTCTCCATACCGCACGCTGTGTAGATTATGGAACTTTTGTCTGTAGTCAAAAATGTATATTTTGAACGTCATATTATAAAAAAGTATTGTTATCATAAGGGCCCTATACGATTCTCCAGCATTAGATTTGATTGAGAGCCGACTGACAGATAATCAATTAACAATATAAATAAATAAATACTCCCACAAATAGCGGAAAGAAGTGCATCATAATCTGTCTGTAAACTAGATAAAATGACTTACTAGAACAATAAGTGCCAATGAATGTTATATGAGTATTGAATGTTAAAACGAAGAATATCTACGTTAATATCTAAAAGATTCTCTCGTTCATTAGCCCTTCCTTTAAGCTAGACATGCGCCTCTTCTGTTGTTTGATAGAAGTATCTTAAGCTTCACGTTCGATGGGTGATTAATAAACGTAGTAGACGTTTCGCACATATAATGCTGTGCTAAGTTGCCCATCGCTAGTTTCAGTATTTCACGTTTGACATAAATGAAATAGCTATACCGCAATCTATCGGATGCGAAGAGATCATTCTGGCATTTGCCATAGGATACCCCCGGGACCAATGGGCTCATGTATTTGTTTTATGCCGCCGCCACACGGCTACTAAAAGATCTACTTGAAAGTTAATGATACTTCACGCAATAATGTCGACAATGCCGCAGTGACACTAAATATTCGAAAAAAAAAATCAAAATTCAAAAAACTTTATTTCTACAAAAAATATTACAATAAATGTTTCATCGAATCCATAGGCACGCAAAGTACTGTAAACCGTGTTTCAGGAGCCAGTGGCTTCTAATTGGTATATATTATACAAATATAATATTTTACGAAACATTAATCACAATTTATTTTCAGCGGAAACTACATAGGCGAGACGCCGTATAAAATCGGCCGAAATACGAGTAATTTCCTCAAATGTGGCACCGAAGACTGCAGTCGTCCTTACGGCGACAAATGTTGATATTTACCATCGCTACATTCCATGTTTAATGTTTATTGTTTTACATAACTAAGTATTTATCAAATATTGTAATTTTACTGACTGCGTATGTTTTTTGTGTTTGTCATAACTATTTTATCTTCGTTGGTTAGTACATGTTGTTAATATAAATAGCTACAATAACAAGCCATTAATTAAAACAGTAATTAAAAAACCCGACTGCGTTAAATACTTTACTGAAAAAAACCTTTCCATCCCTTTTTCTTGTATTTGTGCTACGCGGCAGCTTTTGCTATTGCACGTATGGGCCGGCTCAAGCCGGGTTGGTACCACGACCTCTGGTGGTCTGGTGAGTGCAGGTGGTCGGCGGCCCAAATCACCCCCCCCCCCCCCATCAATATGGTAGCGGAGTTAAATGCAAGACTACCCCAGGAGGGTACCAGCACACCTGGAGAACCTCCCGCTGAGCATTCACAACCAAGCTATTCCACTTCACCATCCACGCGGTGCAGGTGTCCTCTCCTGCTGATATTTCGTATCTTTCCTACCCGGGGTATAAATTAGAACACTCCTGTGGGCCTTGGGCTGGAGTTTGCGTATACGTCAGAAAGGACATCTGTTCTAGACGCATCGGCAGTTTTAAAGGTTCGGACCTGCCTATCCTCTGGCTACGCGTAGACAGTGACGACCATCCACGCGTCTCCGGGTGCCTCCATAGGTCCCATAACGGTAATGCCGAAACAGACCGACTCATCGACCACGTCCAAATGGCTACAGATTCCTTGCAACAACCGGTCCCATCCGCAGAGATCGTGATCCTTGGCGATTAACGCCCACCATACCGAGTGGCTCGGTTTTTTTTAATAGGATAAGGGTGGCAAACGAGCACACAGTCCACCTGATGGTAAGTGTTTGCTGTGGCCCATAGACATCTACATCTATCTTCGATTAAGTATCAAAATGCAGATGCGTTGTCACCCGTGAGGACTAAGATGGAATGCCTCGTTTCCAGTAAAAGGGTCTCCGGTTCTCTACACTCATCATACGAAACACAGCAGAAATATGTAACATGTCATGAAAATTCTCTTTCTGCACTAATTTTATAAGAAAAATAGAGGTATCAGTGAAATAAAACGTATCCATGCTTTTGTATGGCCTGGTAAGAGTGTAAATTATAAAAATGGAAGCCGCGGGTCGACAAGAAAGTGATTACAGTCAGGTAATTGAGACTCTTATTGAAACCTTTGGAGAAATGGTAAGCGAAGATGTGGTACACGCAGTTGTCGAAAATTGTGGTGGTAATTTGAATGAATCTACCAACGCAATTATGAGTTTGACACATGATAGTAAAACCCATGTATTATCAAGCAACACAAAACATAATAGCAATATTGAACAGCACCCAAATTTGAATATGGATGGTAATAGTATGAAGGATATGGGAGAAATTTCGGAAATGAAATGTTATAGTGAAACTATAAATAAATATGAGGTTGCTGATAAACAGAACAGAATTAAGAAATCATCAAATTTAACGACTGAAGCTGATGTTCAACCTTCAATAAGTTATGCTAGAGCATCACAAGATGAGGCTCTACAAGCAGAAAAACGTAAACAATCGCGAAGCACGGGTTTCTACCGTCTGGAGTCGCTAGAGCTAAAAATTGCCCCATATTTTCGCAAGTACCGACAAGTTCCGGCAATAAGACGTTCAACGCGTATTTTCAAATTGTAGCAGCTGATTTCCCAATATGATGCCTCCTGAAATGTCCTGTCCAATAATCTCCCCAATAACAACTCTCTTCCACCACTTGCTACGCCACTGAGTGTGCACTTTTGTTTATAGAATGAATATATAAGATTGTGATAAAAGAGGAATGGCGATAAGTAATGATGAAGTCAGCTACACTTTAAACAATGGTTAAAAAATTGATTTGTTCGCTTTATTTCCTGAGCATGAATTACGCATATATAAAGTTATTATGAATGGTTTTGCTTGATTATAGTTCGTCGTATTTTTAAATAAATATTTCTTTTTATATTCGAGCTATGGCTTGAATTTGAAATTATTAAAAAAATATATATTAAGGGCTGCACAAACGTGGACACTTTTTGCTATCGACACGGCACACCATCACAGGAAACCGTAGTTGCTGACGGCTTAAACTTTCCAGTTACTACACCGAACTCTTTTTGATTGGCGGTCGGTATGTGTTAGGTGAAAGCAACTGAATACAAAAAGTATCTGCGTCTGCGCAAAGAATGGCTGATTTCATATTGATTACATGAAAATAAAATATTCATTGGTAGCTTGTGTCCCACACAAGACACAGAAGTGTCTAGGTTAGCGCAGCGCCTGAGGTAAACTGGTTGAGGTAGTATTTTCTTGTATTTATTTATGAAATCAAATTACTGTTTTTTTTAAAGATGCAATTGGGAGGATATTTGCCATAGTAGTCACGTTTGACGGGCGGGATGACATCCTCAGTTTTTTTTAATTTGTGTTGATATCAGGAAGATGCAGCTGCTCATATCCTGTTTTAGTTTTTCTCTGCCAACTCTTACGATTACAACACGGCAAACGTATTGTTTATAAGCTTGTAATAATTGTATATCACCTCGTTGTCACTAACCCTAAATACCTACGGCGATGGCTTGATACTCATCAGCGCACAAGTCAATATAGGTAGTTCTTTTTAAAACCAGATCTAATAAAAAGTAAGTATTTAATTGCGAGCACTGCACGTACAAATCTCAGTCACCGTTTTACTGGCGTTCATTAGACATCGTTTGACAATAAATAACAATGAGTCTTAAACTGCTCTTTCTATTCGTTTTTTGCGGCGTATCGCAGTCCAAATGTAAGAAACAGTTCACACTATCGTTGTGTTCTTAACGAAATGTTTTTGTTTCAATTATTTTGTTGTTTTTGACGTTTCAGTGATAAATTTGTCGTGTAACCAAATTCGTGCCTTTGTTGATGGACATAACTCTCGAAGACTACAGTTAGCAAAAGGAGAAGTGTCTGGGCAACCCGCTGCTTCGGATATGAAATTTATGGTCAGTCTGTTTTCTGCCGACTTCCAAAAAGGAGACGGTACTCAATTCGACTGTATGTTTTTTTATGTGTGTTACCTCATAACTTTTTACTGGGTGAACCGTTTCGATGATTCTTTTTTTATTTGAATGCTGATACTTGATCAAGGTCAAACCAATAGTTTTTGAGTTATTGTTAATAACTTATATTGAAGTCGGCTGTACAAAATTTTTAAATTTAAATTATCATTTTAATGTTTTTATCATACATTTTTAAATTGATTTTGATCATTTTGTAAAGAGTGATATCCATCATTTTCTTTTGATGATAATAAAATATAGCTTACTTGTAATTTCGAAGCTACTGGAGGTAAAAATAATTAATTTCTATATATTATCTTGAATGTTTCAATTAACTCTTAAATGTTTCAGCTAAGATAATTATATTACGTGGTAGAGCCACGTTGCACCATGCTAGTTATATGTAGCTGCAGCACGAATGGGTTGGCTCAAACGGGGCAGCACCACGCCCTCACAGAATACCAGCGTGATACAGCAGAATAAAGCTGTTGTTTCATATAATTAGTGGAGAGAACCGGAGCCTCTTTTTATTGCTAACGAGGCATTCCATCTTAGTCCTTAGGTCTGAATGTGATGTATGTGTAGATGTCTATGGGCCATATCATCCACTTACCATCAGGCGGACTATGTGCTCGTTCGTGTCCGTTATTCTTTAAAAATAATTAAAACACTGATTTCTATTAAATATCTAGTAATACTTATTAGATATATTATCTCCGTATCTATATAAGCGACAGTAGCGTAAACTTAAAAATCAATCTTGAAACCCCTCCTGTAATCCTATATTACCGCCACTTGACTACTGTAGTGAAGTATTTCTAACACACGCATTTTTAGTTTACTTGAAACATTAAGTAAATAATTACATTATTAGATATAATTTGTACTTTTGATTGTTGTCACTTGGGAAAACTACAGTTTATTTTTTGTGATTTAGATAAACACTTCTACAAGTTTCACAATATTTCTTTTAATTTATTTTTATATTAATTATCAGGGTGATATATGATACCATGAGGTGAAACCTGTCGGTTTTTATAATTAGCATAATAATAATATTTTTTAATAATAATTTAAAATAAATATTGTGAAACTAGTACACATGTTACACATGTCACAAAAACGTTATTAGAATTTAAAACAAGTCGTAAAATTAAAAATGTTGTACAACCGACTTCAATATAAATAAAATGAGAACATTATCAATGTAGTCGGAATCAATTAAACACGCATTATTAAGAATAGCTCAAGAACTACTGGTCAGATCTTGATCAATAGATATATAGTAGATGGTGTTCTCTGATTACTAAGATAAACGTATAATTCCCAGTTCAGCAATTCGAAACTCTTCTACGACAACAAAACGCTAAATATGTGATACGGTGATGATGATCATCGTCATCATTACAGCCCTTCACCACCCACGAGTCCACCGCTAAACATAGACCTCCCCGAAAGAATGCCACAAAGCACGGTCCTGAGCCACCTGCATCCATTGATTTCCTACATTTCTTGCCAGGTCGTCACTCCATGTAGTGAGGGTCACCCTACACTTCACCTACCGGTACGAGGCTGCCACTCGAGAACCTTTCTTCCCCATCGATTGTCGGTTCTTCGAGCTAATGGCCGGCCCGTTGCCACTTTAGCTTGCGGATATCCTCATTTTCAAGTCTATCACGCAGAGAAAGCCCAAGCATAGCCCTCTCCATAACTCTCTGAGCGACCTTGAGCTTCCTCACACGGCCAGCAATGAAGATTATTATTATTATACATTTTAATATATTAGATAGTTTGCTTGTTTCAATATGTCCTACGGGTATAGCAATGGCCTCAACTCCTTTCAATTTTCGGAATTATCTGCTCACCACTTCTCCTGCACATTCTTAGAATCAATTGTAAATGCTTCTTTCAAAAAGCTGTCCAAGTCGATAATGTTATTATTATATTAATTATGGTTTTAAAACAAATAACTTAACTGTTACTTATTTTTAGGTTTGGGACAACGAACTAGCGACAAAAGCGGCGAAATGGGCGTCCAGAGAACAGTTTTTACATAATCCAGATAAAAATATAGGTAACCAATGTCATAATATAAGTACATACGTAGAGCGGAGAACGCACAAATTTCGTTACTCATTTTAAAATATACTAAAATCGTACTTATGTAGTTATTTAAGATAACCTATACTATAAAAAGAAACACTGAGCAAGTATGACTTCAAGGTTCGAATCACGCACAGAAAAGTATTTAAATTTCTAGGCACCGCATTTCTGAGAAATTAGAAAATTTAGCATTAGGCATTAGTAATGCGGCGGACTTACAGCCTCATTACTCTCCCAAATATTAAAAGAAGTCTGTATCAAGCTGTGGGACCTATATAGGCTGTATCTTTGCATAATATTTATTTTGGCGTAAACTTTTTATTCAATGGTCATGCCATCCTTCTTCAGTCAAAGGAAAAACAGTGTTATTGGTTTAATAAATTAACAAAATGTTAAAAACATTTATCAATAATAAATAACTTTGCTGGAATTGTCCACGACGACGATTATTAGCATACAACATCGTTTATTCACAACTTTTTGTAATATTATTAATTATAGCACAGTAACATAATATGATATTTAAGTATCATTACCTACCTACTATTTACCATTAACATCTACAGCGTTCATTTAAGCACTCTAAAAATAAATTAGCGCTTGGAAAAGGTTTACGACAGTACAGAAATAGCAACTAGAAATAGCATTAAGAAAAAGCCACATTATCTTGTATTGACGCTACAACTACAAAGTAAATATATTAAAAAAAAAACTATTTAATGTGGTCAATCGCCCCTGTTTTTAAGAGATGGATGGCACTTTTAAATAAAATATTGATACTAGAATTATATATTTCGAAAATTTTAAAATATGCACATCCTGTTATTAAGAATAATATAGGATTCAATATCAGAAACACAGAAAATATAGTTGTCCTCGTGCCTTTAGTACTGTATCACTACCATGCGACAGTCTTACTGGTCTTACTAATGGTTCCAATAGATAACGTAGGTAAGTTAAACTGTCGGATGTACCTGTGTCAAGACCAGATAATCAATCATTTATATCACTGGCATCGTTTTCAGTCCACAGCTAGATCTTTCAAGAATGCGTAAACATATAATGGAGTTGAATTTCGCCATTTGATAAAATTTCTCACATATCATGCACATGTCTTTCAGGGCATGTACCATTATATTCAGGCCAAAATGCAGATTTTAACGATAGGTATAAAGTGTTTTAAATTTTTTTTAGGCTCAGGCAGATTTGAAACAGGTGAAAACCTCTATTCGTACGGCACAACTGATAGTAAACACAAAATTGATATAGATGACAGCCTTAAATCGTGGTTCGACGAACATCAACACTATACTTATGGGCCACTAAGTATAAGCGATTTTGACGGCTCGTCGAAATATCAAATTGGTCACTACACTCAGGTGGGTATTTTTTTTGTCAAGGAATATAACTTCCAGTCGTGAAATATGTTTTTTTAAACAACACAACGTAAAAACAAAGCTGGAAAAAGGTTTATATTTACATGAAGTTCTTTTTGGAATAACGGTGACAAACAAGCACACAGTCCTTTTGATGTTAAGTGGATGCTGTGGTCCGTAGACATCCACACTTATCCTCGAATAATAAGCAAAATATAGATGCGTTGTCAACCCTGAGGACTATGAGATGAAATGCCTCGTTTCCATTCACCATACGAAACACAGCAGCATTCAGCTGATATTTTACGCTGGCATTCCGTGAGGGCGTAGTCCTTTCCTAGTTGAGCCGGCTCATTCGTGTTCAGCCATAATATCTTCACCGGTACCCATCATCTTCATTATCATAATTATCGTATATTAGTATTTATACTTACTTAAATTGATAATTGTATACTTTTAAGAGGATAGAATCTACGTTGCTCGTTATTTATGGAATTTTAAAGTGAGCACCATACCCTTGGCTCTTGGCAGAATATAATTAAAAATATATTCAAGTTTATGTGAATGAATTATTATCATTAAATCAATGAAAACAGATAATTTGAAACAAATGCCCTAAGATAAATGACGATGTTTGTTTATGTTGTTCTATTTGTTCTCATTTAAAAATGCTCGTTTGCCCCCTCTCCTATAAAAAAAACATCGTCTATATGATTATCTTGATATTTTATATGATTATTATGATATTTTATATTATTAAATAAGTTGTTGGAAAATGAGTATTATGAACTTATGACAGGAGAGGCAAGTATGAGAACAAAATACGGAATATTACATTACCATATAAAAGTGCTGGATGTCCATGGATTTAGGTGGCTTAGAACTGTGTTTTGGCATAACTTGGGGTGGGACCAAGTTCAACAGTTGACTTGTCTTGGACTGTAGTGATGATGATGATGATGATTATCAGTCCCTTTACAATAATAATATATTAAAAACGCATCACACTTTGTATCTATTTTGTATTGTTAGGATGTTGAGAGACAATTGCTAACTTTTCGCCTCGCGCCTTTGTACTTTTACCTACATATATACGAGTATCGACTACAGCATGTTCACCTTTAATTAATTAACTGCGCTAAACGAATTATTATTTGTGTTTAATAATAATATGTTATAATATTATATTGTATCTTATATTGAAATTATAGCTGATTATTATTTTCAGATGGTATGGGCTGATACAACGTACATTGGGTGTGCGATATCACAGTACTGGCAGGCAAACTTAAAAAAGTTTCTCATAGTTTGCAATTATGGTCCTAGGTGCGTATCTTTTAGTAATAGTGATTGCAAGCCCCTCCTTTATTTTGGATCCTTGCGATATTCTTCGATATCCATATCTCAATCAAAGCCTATAAAATACTGTCTTAATAAGAACGATCACCGAAATTCGAAAATCATCGTCATCAGGCCATGAACGTAGGCCTCCCCCAAAGACTTATTGGTCTACAAGTATAAAAAGGCTGGCAAAGTAGCAAAAGGTTGGCATTTTTTATTTGTTACTAGCTGTTCCCCGCGACTTAGCCCGCGTGTTTTTTGGGGTTTTCATTTTTTGCGCGGAACCCTAATTCTTTTTCTATAATAAAAGTAGCCTAAGTTACTCCTTGTGACATTAGCTATCTGCCAGTGAAAATTCTGTCAAAATCAATCTAGCCGTTTCGGAGATTAGTTGGAACAAACAGACAGACAGACGGACAGACAGACAGACAAAAACTTTAAAAATACGGTAATTTAACTTAATCAACTTTAACTTAATAATACTTTCATATGCATTTAGTAAAAAGCTGTAATTTTGATATTACAAACGGACACTTCACCGATCGATCACTTGCTTAAACAAAACAAAGCAATCTTTTGTAACTTTGAATTTAAGGTTGGCTGCGCATTATAAGAAATTTTCTGTCAAAAAATTGCACGTACATTTGTGCTAGACCCCGCAAGTTTAATTTGCCAGAATGTCGGAAGGCGCGCTCTACATTTTGTACTAGACGCAGCACACCGTCACAAATTCCGAGAGTGTAGCCCTGTGATGCAGACGTATTGGGAGGATAAGATTGACAAACATTGTCGAATTATTATTTGAACTAAGGAGGTGAAAAAATATAAATGACTATGGAATATCGGTGATATATAGGATTGCCGGAACAAAATATCTAATATTGTTTGGGGTGTGTATTGTCTGACAAAATCTAGACAAAAATTTTGTCTGTCTGTCTGCCTGCCTGTCTGTCTGTTTGTTCCGGCTAATCTCCGTAATAGCAGGAATGATTTTGACGGGAGTTTCACTGACAGATAGCTGATATTATAAGGAGTAACTTAGGATACTTTTATTTTAGAAATTGAATTAGGGTCCCGCGTAAAAAAATTAAGCCCATGAAATCGTAGTAAATTCCACGCGCGCAAAGTCGCGAGAGACGCTAGTCTTTTATAAAATGTGCGGTTGGCTAAATGAGATTCAGGTTTCTTTTTAAAATACGAAATTCTTGAGTTCAGTTTCTTGATCATGTGGTTTATTCCAAAACATATGGTAAACGTTTTTTAATGTTACACTTATTTTATTTTAATGCTAATGTAATTTACTTTAATCTAAAATTAATGTCTTTTGCCTAAATTATTTAAGATTTTTGTTCTTCTATTTAAAAGATAATTAACAGAAATGCTAAGATAATACTTTTATAATGATTTTTTCAATTTACACTAATACTACACATTAAATGAAACTAATTTTAATGGATTTTATCGCGTTTAATTTAAATTTTTAATTCTGAAGGTGGCCGGGTTAACTAAGACATCGGGACGTCAAACACCTCAGTCCCCCCCCGTGACCATGGGTGCTGTAAAGTACCCGAAACGTCGTGAATGAAAAAGTTAAATTAAACGCGATAAAATCCGTTAAAACCTGTTTTCATTGAAATACTTTTATTTTTCAAAAAATCGCAGAAAAATATGCCATTAATTGCTCTACATTACACTATTTTTCAGAAACCCTATATCTATGAGAGGAGTTTATTGAGTTTTCTCCATACCGCACGCTGTGTAGATTATGGAACTTTTGTCTGTAGTCAAAAATGTATATTTTGAACGTCATATTATAAAAAAGTATTGTTATCATAAGGGCCCTATACGATTCTCCAGCATTAGATTTGATTGAGAGCCGACTGACAGATAATCAATTAACAATATAAATAAATAAATACTCCCACAAATAGCGGAAAGAAGTGCATCATAATCTGTCTGTAAACTAGATAAAATGACTTACTAGAACAATAAGTGCCAATGAATGTTATATGAGTATTGAATGTTAAAACGAAGAATATCTACGTTAATATCTAAAAGATTCTCTCGTTCATTAGCCCTTCCTTTAAGCTAGACATGCGCCTCTTCTGTTGTTTGATAGAAGTATCTTAAGCTTCACGTTCGATGGGTGATTAATAAACGTAGTAGACGTTTCGCACATATAATGCTGTGCTAAGTTGCCCATCGCTAGTTTCAGTATTTCACGTTTGACATAAATGAAATAGCTATACCGCAATCTATCGGATGCGAAGAGATCATTCTGGCATTTGCCATAGGATACCCCCGGGACCAATGGGCTCATGTATTTGTTTTATGCCGCCGCCACACGGCTACTAAAAGATCTACTTGAAAGTTAATGATACTTCACGCAATAATGTCGACAATGCCGCAGTGACACTAAATATTCGAAAAAAAAAATCAAAATTCAAAAAACTTTATTTCTACAAAAAATATTACAATAAATGTTTCATCGAATCCATAGGCACGCAAAGTACTGTAAACCGTGTTTCAGGAGCCAGTGGCTTCTAATTGGTATATATTATACAAATATAATATTTTACGAAACATTAATCACAATTTATTTTCAGCGGAAACTACATAGGCGAGACGCCGTATAAAATCGGCCGAAATACGAGTAATTTCCTCAAATGTGGCACCGAAGACTGCAGTCGTCCTTACGGCGACAAATGTTGATATTTACCATCGCTACATTCCATGTTTAATGTTTATTGTTTTACATAACTAAGTATTTATCAAATATTGTAATTTTACTGACTGCGTATGTTTTTTGTGTTTGTCATAACTATTTTATCTTCGTTGGTTAGTACATGTTGTTAATATAAATAGCTACAATAACAAGCCATTAATTAAAACAGTAATTAAAAAACCCGACTGCGTTAAATACTTTACTGAAAAAAACCTTTCCATCCCTTTTTCTTGTATTTGTGCTACGCGGCAGCTTTTGCTATTGCACGTATGGGCCGGCTCAAGCCGGGTTGGTACCACGACCTCTGGTGGTCTGGTGAGTGCAGGTGGTCGGCGGCCCAAATCACCCCCCCCCCATCAATATGGTAGCGGAGTTAAATGCAAGACTACCCCAGGAGGGTACCAGCACACCTGGAGAACCTCCCGCTGAGCATTCACAACCAAGCTATTCCACTTCACCATCCACGCGGTGCAGGTGTCCTCTCCTGCTGATATTTCGTATCTTTCCTACCCGGGGTATAAATTAGAACACTCCTGTGGGCCTTGGGCTGGAGTTTGCGTATACGTCAGAAAGGACATCTGTTCTAGACGCATCGGCAGTCTTAAAGGTTCGGACCTGCCTATCCTCTGGCTACGCGTAGACAGTGACGACCATCCACGCGTCTCCGGGTGCCTCCATAGGTCCCATAACGGTAATGCCGAAACAGACCGACTCATCGACCACGTCCAAATGGCTACAGATTCCTTGCAACAACAGGTCCCATCCGCAGAGATCGTGATCCTTGGCGATTAACGCCCACCATACCGAGTGGCTCGGTTTTTTTTAATAGGATAAGGGTGGCAAACGAGCACACAGTCCACCTGATGGTAAGTGTTTGCTGTGGCCCATAGACATCTACATCTATCTTCGATTAAGTATCAAAATGCAGATGCGTTGTCACCCGTGAGGACTAAGATGGAATGCCTCGTTTCCAGTAAAAGGGTCTCCGGTTCTCTACACTCATCATACGAAACACAGCAGAAATATGTAACATGTCATGAAAATTCTCTTTCTGCACTAATTTTATAAGAAAAATAGAGGTATCAGTGAAATAAAACGTATCCATGCTTTTGTATGGCCTGGTAAGAGTGTAAATTATAAAAATGGAAGCCGCGGGTCGACAAGAAAGTGATTACAGTCAGGTAATTGAGACTCTTATTGAAACCTTTGGAGAAATGGTAAGCGAAGATGTGGTACACGCAGTTGTCGAAAATTGTGGTGGTAATTTGAATGAATCTACCAACGCAATTATGAGTTTGACACATGATAGTAAAACCCATGTATTATCAAGCAACACAAAACATAATAGCAATATTGAACAGCACCCAAATTTGAATATGGATGGTAATAGTATGAAGGATATGGGAGAAATTTCGGAAATGAAATGTTATAGTGAAACTATAAATAAATATGAGGTTGCTGATAAACAGAACAGAATTAAGAAATCATCAAATTTAACGACTGAAGCTGATGTTCAACCTTCAATAAGTTATGCTAGAGCATCACAAGATGAGGCTCTACAAGCAGAAAAACGTAAACAATCGCGAAGCACGGGTTTCTACCGTCTGGAGTCGCTAGAGCTAAAAATTGCCCCATATTTTCGCAAGTACCGACAAGTTCCGGCAATAAGACGTTCAACGCGTATTTTCAAATTGTAGCAGCTGATTTCCCAATATGATGCCTCCTGAAATGTCCTGTCCAATAATCTCCCCAATAACAACTCTCTTCCACCACTTGCTACGCCACTGAGTGTGCACTTTTGTTTATAGAATGAATATATAAGATTGTGATAAAAGAGGAATGGCGATAAGTAATGATGAAGTCAGCTACACTTTAAACAATGGTTAAAAAATTGATTTGTTCGCTTTATTTCCTGAGCATGAATTACGCATATATAAAGTTATTATGAATGGTTTTGCTTGATTATAGTTCGTCGTATTTTTAAATAAATATTTCTTTTTATATTCGAGCTATGGCTTGAATTTGAAATTATTAAAAAAATATATATTAAGGGCTGCACAAACGTGGACACTTTTTGCTATCGACACGGCACACCATCACAGGAAACCGTAGTTGCTGACGGCTTAAACTTTCCAGTTACTACACCGAACTCTTTTTGATTGGCGGTCGGTATGTGTTAGGTGAAAGCAACTGAATACAAAAAGTATCTGCGTCTGCGCAAAGAATGGCTGATTTCATATTGATTACATGAAAATAAAATATTCATTGGTAGCTTGTGTCCCACACAAGACACAGAAGTGTCTAGGTTAGCGCAGCGCCTGAGGTAAACTGGTTGAGGTAGTATTTTCTTGTATTTATTTATGAAATCAAATTACTGTTTTTTTTAAAGATGCAATTGGGAGGATATTTGCCATAGTAGTCACGTTTGACGGGCGGGATGACATCCTCAGTTTTTGTTAATTTGTGTTGATATCAGGAAGATGCAGCTGCTCATATCCTGTTTTAGTTTTTCTCTGCCAACTCTTACGATTACAACACGGCAAACGTATTGTTTATAAGCTTGTAATAATTGTATATCACCTCGTTGTCACTAACCCTAAATACCTACGGCGATGGCTTGATACTCATCAGCGCACAAGTCAATATAGGTAGTTCTTTTTAAAACCAGATCTAATAAAACGTAAGTATTTAATTGCGAGCACTGCACGTACAAATCTCAGTCACCGTTTTACTGGCGTTCATTAGACATCGTTTGACAATAAATAACAATGAGTCTTAAACTGCTCTTTCTATTCGTTTTTTGCGGCGTATCGCAGTCCAAATGTAAGAAACAGTTCACACTATCGTTGTGTTCTTAACGAAATGTTTTTGTTTCAATTATTTTGTTGTTTTTGACGTTTCAGTGATAAATTTGTCGTGTAACCAAATTCGTGCCTTTGTTGATGGACATAACTCTCGAAGACTACAGTTAGCAAAAGGAGAAGTGTCTGGGCAACCCGCTGCTTCGGATATGAAATTTATGGTCAGTCTGTTTTCTGCCGACTTCCAAAAAGGAGACGGTACTCAATTCGACTGTATGTTTTTTTATGTGTGTTACCTCATAACTTTTTACTGGGTGAACCGTTTCGATGATTCTTTTTTTATTTGAATGCTGATACTTGATCAAGGTCAAACCAATAGTTTTTGAGTTATTGTTAATAACTTATATTGAAGTCGGCTGTACAAAATTTTTAAATTTAAATTATCATTTTAATGTTTTTATCATACATTTTTAAATTGATTTTGATCATTTTGTAAAGATTGTCATCATTTTCTTTTGATGATAATAAAATATAGCTTACTTGTAATTTCGAAGCTACTGGAGGTAAAAATAATTAATTTCTATATATTATCTTGAATGTTTCAATTAACTCTTAAATGTTTCAGCTAAGATAATTATATTACGTGGTAGAGCCACGTTGCACCATGCTAGTTATATGTAGCTGCAGCACGAATGGGTTGGCTCAAACGGGGCAGCACCACGCCCTCACAGAATACCAGCGTGATACAGCAGAATAAAGCTGTTGTTTCATATAATTAGTGGAGAGAACCGGAGCCTCTTTTTATTGCTAACGAGGCATTCCATCTTAGTCCTTAGGTCTGAATGTGATGTATGTGTAGATGTCTATGGGCCATATCATCCACTTACCATCAGGCGGACTATGTGCTCGTTCGTGTCCGTTATTCTTTAAAAATAATTAAAACACTGATTTCTATTAAATATCTAGTAATACTTATTAGATATATTATCTCCGTATCTATATAAGCGACAGTAGCGTAAACTTAAAAATCAATCTTGAAACCCCTCCTGTAATCCTATATTACCGCCACTTGACTACTGTAGTGAAGTATTTCTAACACACGCATTTTTAGTTTACTTGAAACATTAAGTAAATAATTACATTATTAGATATAATTTGTACTTTTGATTGTTGTCACTTGGGAAAACTACAGTTTATTTTTTGTGATTTAGATAAACACTTCTACAAGTTTCACAATATTTCTTTTAATTTATTTTTATATTAATTATCAGGGTGATATATGATACCATGAGGTGAAACCTGTCGGTTTTTATAATTAGCATAATAATAATATTTTTTAATAATAATTTAAAATAAATATTGTGAAACTAGTACACATGTTACACATGTCACAAAAACGTTATTAGAATTTAAAACAAGTCGTAAAATTAAAAATGTTGTACAACCGACTTCAATATAAATAAAATGAGAACATTATCAATGTAGTCGGAATCAATTAAACACGCATTATTAAGAATAGCTCAAGAACTACTGGTCAGATCTTAATCAATAGATATATAGTAGATGGTGTTCTCTGATTACTAAGATAAACGTATAATTCCCAGTTCAGCAATTCGAAACTCTTCTACGACAACAAAACGCTAAATATGTGATACGGTGATGATGATCATCGTCATCATTACAGCCCTTCACCACCCACGAGTCCACCGCTAAACATAGACCTCCCCGAAAGAATGCCACAAAGCACGGTCCTGAGCCACCTGCATCCATTGATTTCCTACATTTCTTGCCAGGTCGTCACTCCATGTAGTGAGGGTCACCCTACACTTCACCTACCGGTACGAGGCTGCCACTCGAGAACCTTTCTTCCCCATCGATTGTCGGTTCTTCGAGCTAATGGCCGGCCCGTTGCCACTTTAGCTTGCGGATATCCTCATTTTCAAGTCTATCACGCAGAGAAAGCCCAAGCATAGCCCTCTCCATAACTCTCTGAGCGACCTTGAGCTTCCTCACACGGCCAGCAATGAAGATTATTATTATTATACATTTTAATATATTAGATAGTTTGCTTGTTTCAATATGTCCTACGGGTATAGCAATGGCCTCAACTCCTTTCAATTTTCGGAATTATCTGCTCACCACTTCTCCTGCACATTCTTAGAATCAATTGTAAATGCTTCTTTCAAAAAGCTGTCCAAGTCGATAATGTTATTATTATATTAATTATGGTTTTAAAACAAATAACTTAACTGTTACTTATTTTTAGGTTTGGGACAACGAACTAGCGACAAAAGCGGCGAAATGGGCGTCCAGAGAACAGTTTTTACATAATCCAGATAAAAATATAGGTAACCAATGTCACAATATAAGTACATACGTAGAGCGGAGAACGCACAAATTTCGTTACTCATTTTAAAATATACTAAAATCGTACTTATGTAGTTATTTAAGATAACCTATACTATAAAAAGAAACACTGAGCAAGTATGACTTCAAGGTTCGAATCACGCACAGAAAAGTATTTAAATTTTTAGGCACCGCATTTCTGAGAAATTAGAAAATTTAGCATTAGGCATTAGTAATGCGGCGGACTTACAGCCTCATTACTCTCCCAAATATTAAAAGAAGTCTGTATCAAGCTGTGGGACCTATATAGGCTGTATCTTTGCATAATATTTATTTTGGCGTAAACTTTTTATTCAATGGTCATGCCATCCTTCTTCAGTCAAAGGAAAAACAGTGTTATTGGTTTAATAAATTAACAAAATGTTAAAAACATTTATCAATAATAAATAACTTTGCTGGAATTGTCCACGACGACGATTATTAGCATACAACATCGTTTATTCACAACTTTTTGTAATATTATTAATTATAGCACAGTAACATAATATGATATTTAAGTATCATTACCTACCTACTATTTACCATTAACATCTACAGCGTTCATTTAAGCACTCTAAAAATAAATTAGCGCTTGGAAAAGGTTTACGACAGTACAGAAATAGCAACTAGAAATAGCATTAAGAAAAAGCCACATTATCTTGTATTGACGCTACAACTACAAAGTAAATATATTAAAAAAAAAACTATTTAATGTGGTCAATCGCCCCTGTTTTTAAGAGATGGATGGCACTTTTAAATAAAATATTGATACTAGAATTATATATTTCGAAAATTTTAAAATATGCACATCCTGTTATTAAGAATAATATAGGATTCAATATCAGAAACACAGAAAATATAGTTGTCCTCGTGCCTTTAGTACTGTATCACTACCATGCGACAGTCTTACTGGTCTTACTAATGGTTCCAATAGATAACGTAGGTAAGTTAAACTGTCGGATGTACCTGTGTCAAGACCAGATAATCAATCATTTATATCACTGGCATCGTTTTCAGTCCACAGCTAGATCTTTCAAGAATGCGTAAACATATAATGGAGTTGAATTTCGCCATTTGATAAAATTTCTCACATATCATGCACATGTCTTTCAGGGCATGTACCATTATATTCAGGCCAAAATGCAGATTTTAACGATAGGTATAAAGTGTTTTAAATTTTTTTTAGGCTCAGGCAGATTTGAAACAGGTGAAAACCTCTATTCGTACGGCACAACTGATAGTAAACACAAAATTGATATAGATGACAGCCTTAAATCGTGGTTCGACGAACATCAACACTATACTTATGGGCCACTAAGTATAAGCGATTTTGACGGCTCGTCGAAATATCAAATTGGTCACTACACTCAGGTGGGTATTTTTTTTGTCAAGGAATATAACTTCCAGTCGTGAAATATGTTTTTTTAAACAACACAACGTAAAAACAAAGCTGGAAAAAGGTTTATATTTACATGAAGTTCTTTTTGGAATAACGGTGACAAACAAGCACACAGTCCTTTTGATGTTAAGTGGATGCTGTGGTCCGTAGACATCCACACTTATCCTCGAATAATAAGCAAAATATAGATGCGTTGTCAACCCTGAGGACTATGAGATGAAATGCCTCGTTTCCATTCACCATACGAAACACAGCAGCATTCAGCTGATATTTTACGCTGGCATTCCGTGAGGGCGTAGTCCTTTCCTAGTTGAGCCGGCTCATTCGTGTTCAGCCATAATATCTTCACCGGTACCCATCATCTTCATTATCATAATTATCGTATATTAGTATTTATACTTACTTAAATTGATAATTGTATACTTTTAAGAGGATAGAATCTACGTTGCTCGTTATTTATGGAATTTTAAAGTGAGCACCATACCCTTGGCTCTTGACAGAATATAATTAAAAATATATTCAAGTTTATGTGAATGAATTATTATCATTAAATCAATGAAAACAGACAATTTGAAACAAATGCCCTAAGATAAATGACGATGTTTGTTTATGTTGTTCTATTTGTTCTCATTTAAAAATGCTCGTTTGCCCCCTCTCCTATAAAAAAAAACATCGTCTATATGATTATCTTGATATTTTATATGATTATTATGATATTTTATATTATTAAATAAGTTGTTGGAAAATGAGTATTATGAACTTATGACAGGAGAGGCAAGTATGAGAACAAAATACGGAATATTACATTACCATATAAAAGTGCTGGATGTCCATGGATTTAGGTGGCTTAGAACTGTGTTTTGGCATAACTTGGGGTGGGACCAAGTTCAACAGTTGACTTGTCTTGGACTGTAGTGATGATGATGATGATGATGATCAGTCCCTTTACAATAATAATATATTAAAAACGCATCACACTTTGTATCTATTTTGTATTGTTAGGATGTTGAGAGACAATTGCTAACTTTTCGCCTCGCGCCTTTGTACTTTTACCTACATATATACGAGTATCGACTACAGCATGTTCACCTTTAATTAATTAACTGCGCTAAACGAATTATTATTTGTGTTTAATAATAATATGTTATAATATTATATTGTATCTTATATTGAAATTATAGCTGATTATTATTTTCAGATGGTATGGGCTGATACAACGTACATTGGGTGTGCGATATCACAGTACTGGCAGGCAAACTTAAAAAAGTTTCTCATAGTTTGCAATTATGGTCCTAGGTGCGTATCTTTTAGTAATAGTGATTGCAAGCCCCTCCTTTATTTTGCATCCTTGCGATATTCTTCGATATCCATATCTCAATCAAAGCCTATAAAATACTGTCTTAATAAGAACGATCACCGAAATTCGTAAATCATCGTCATCAGGCCATGAACGTAGGCCTCCCCCAAAGACTTATTGGTCTACAAGTATAAAAAGGCTGGCAAAGTAGCAAAAGGTTGGCATTTTTTATTTGTTACTAGCTGTTCCCCGCGACTTAGCCCGCGTGTTTTTTGGGGTTTTCATTTTTTGCGCGGAACCCTAATTCTTTTTCTATAATAAAAGTAGCCTAAGTTACTCCTTGTGACATTAGCTATCTGCCAGTGAAAATTCTGTCAAAATCAATCTAGCCGTTTCGGAGATTAGTTGGAACAAACATACAGACAGACGGACAGACAGACAGACAAAAACTTTAAAAATACGGTAATTTAACTTAATCAACTTTAACTTAATAATACTTTCATATGCATTTAGTAAAAAGCTGTAATTTTGATATTACAAACGGACACTTCACCGATCGATCACTTGCTTAAACAAAACAAAGCAATCTTTTGTAACTTTGAATTTAAGGTTGGCTGCGCATTATAAGAAATTTTCTGTCAAAAAATTGCACGTACATTTGTGCTAGACCCCGCAAGTTTAATTTGCCAGAATGTCGGAAGGCGCGCTCTACATTTTGTACTAGACGCAGCACACCGTCACAAATTCCGAGAGTGTAGCCCTGTGATGCAGACGTATTGGGAGGATAAGATTGACAAACATTTGAATTGAATTATTATTTGAACTAAGGAGGTGAAAAAATATAAATGACTATGGAATATCGGTGATATATAGGATTGCCGGAACAAAATATCTAATATTGTTTGGGGTGTGTATTGTCTGACAAAATCTAGACAAAAATTTTGTCTGTCTGTCTGCCTGCCTGTCTGTCTGTTTGTTCCGGCTAATCTCCGTAATGGCAGGAATGATTTTGACGGGAGTTTCACTGACAGATAGCTGATATTATAAGGAGTAACTTAGGATACTTTTATTTTAGAAATTGAATTAGGGTCCCGCGTAAAAAAATTAAGCCCATGAAATCGTAGTAAATTCCACGCGCGCAAAGTCGCGAGAGACGCTAGTCTTTTATAAAATGTGCGGTTGGCTAAATGAGATTCAGGTTTCTTTTTAAAATACGAAATTCTTGAGTTCAGTTTCTTGATCATGTGGTTTATTCCAAAACATATGGTAAACGTTTTTTAATGTTACACTTATTTTATTTTAATGCTTATGTAATTTACTTTAATCTAAAATTAATGTCTTTTGCCTAAATTATTTAAGATTTTTGTTCTTCTATTTAAAAGATAATTAACAGAAATGCTAAGATAATACTTTTATAATGATTTTTTCAATTTACACTAATACTACACATTAAATGAAACTAATTTTAATGGATTTTATCGCGTTTAATTTAAATTTTTAATTCTGAAGGTGGCCGGGTTAACTAAGACATCGGCACGTCAAACACCTCAGCCCCCCCCCGTGACCATGGGTGCTGTAAAGTACCCGAAACGTCGTGAATGAAAAAGTTAAATTAAACGCGATAAAATCCGTTAAAACCTGTTTTCATTGAAATACTTTTATTTTTCAAAAAATCGCAGAAAAATATGCCATTAATTGCTCTACATTACACTATTTTTCAGAAACCCTATATCTATGAGAGGAGTTTATTGAGTTTTCTCCATACCGCACGCTGTGTAGATTATGGAACTTTTGTCTGTAGTCAAAAATGTATATTTTGAACGTCATATTATAAAAAAGTATTGTTATCATAAGGGCCCTATACGATTCTCCAGCATTAGATTTGATTGAGAGCCGACTGACAGATAATCAATTAACAATATAAATAAATAAATACTCCCACAAATAGCGGAAAGAAGTGCATCATAATCTGTCTGTAAACTAGATAAAATGACTTACTAGAACAATAAGTGCCAATGAATGTTATATGAGTATTGAATGTTAAAACGAAGAATATCTACGTTAATATCTAAAAGATTCTCTCGTTCATTAGCCCTTCCTTTAAGCTAGACATGCGCCTCTTCTGTTGTTTGATAGAAGTATCTTAAGCTTCACGTTCGATGGGTGATTAATAAACGTAGTAGACGTTTCGCACATATAATGCTGTGCTAAGTTGCCCATCGCTAGTTTCAGTATTTCACGTTTGACATAAATGAAATAGCTATACCGCAATCTATCGGATGCGAAGAGATCATTCTGGCATTTGCCATAGGATACCCCCGGGACCAATGGGCTCATGTATTTGTTTTATGCCGCCGCCACACGGCTACTAAAAGATCTACTTGAAAGTTAATGATACTTCACGCAATAATGTCGACAATGCCGCAGTGACACTAAATATTCGAAAAACAAATCAAAATTCAAAAAACTTTATTTCTACAAAAAATATTACAATAAATGTTTCATCGAATCCATAGGCACGCAAAGTACTGTAAACCGTGTTTCAGGAGCCAGTGGCTTCTAATTGGTATATATTATACAAATATAATATTTTACGAAACATTAATCACAATTTATTTTCAGCGGAAACTACATAGGCGAGACGCCGTATAAAATCGGCCGAAATACGAGTAATTTCCTCAAATGTGGCACCGAAGACTGCAGTCGTCCTTACGGCGACAAATGTTGATATTTACCATCGCTACATTCCATGTTTAATGTTTATTGTTTTACATAACTAAGTATTTATCAAATATTGTAATTTTACTGACTGCGTATGTTTTTTGTGTTTGTCATAACTATTTTATCTTCGTTGGTTAGTACATGTTGTTAATATAAATAGCTACAATAACAAGCCATTAATTAAAACAGTAATTAAAAAACCCGACTGCGTTAAATACTTTACTGAAAAAAACCTTTCCATCCCTTTTTCTTGTATTTGTGCTACGCGGCAGCTTTTGCTATTGCACGTATGGGCCGGCTCAAGCCGGGTTGGTACCACGACCTCTGGTGGTCTGGTGAGTGCAGGTGGTCGGCGGCCCAAATCACCCCCCCCCATCAATATGGTAGCGGAGTTAAATGCAAGACTACCCCAGGAGGGTACCAGCACACCTGGAGAACCTCCCGCTGAGCATTCACAACCAAGCTATTCCACTTCACCATCCACGCGGTGCAGGTGTCCTCTCCTGCTGATATTTCGTATCTTTCCTACCCGGGGTATAAATTAGAACACTCCTGTGGGCCTTGGGCTGGAGTTTGCGTATACGTCAGAAAGGACATCTGTTCTAGACGCATCGGCAGTCTTAAAGGTTCGGACCTGCCTATCCTCTGGCTACGAGTAGACAGTGACGACCATCCACGCGTCTCCGGGTGCCTCCATAGGTCCCATAACGGTAATGCCGAAACAGACCGACTCATCGACCACGTCCAAATGGCTACAGATTCCTTGCAACAACAGGTCCCATCCGCAGAGATCGTGATCCTTGGCGATTAACGCCCACCATACCGAGTGGCTCGGTTTTTTTTAATAGGATAAGGGTGGCAAACGAGCACACAGTCCACCTGATGGTAAGTGTTTGCTGTGGCCCATAGACATCTACATCTATCTTCGATTAAGTATCAAAATGCAGATGCGTTGTCACCCGTGAGGACTAAGATGGAATGCCTCGTTTCCAGTAAAAGGGTCTCCGGTTCTCTACACTCATCATACGAAACACAGCAGAAATATGTAACATGTCATGAAAATTCTCTTTCTGCACTAATTTTATAAGAAAAATAGAGGTATCAGTGAAATAAAACGTATCCATGCTTTTGTATGGCCTGGTAAGAGTGTAAATTATAAAAATGGAAGCCGCGGGTCGACAAGAAAGTGATTACAGTCAGGTAATTGAGACTCTTATTGAAACCTTTGGAGAAATGGTAAGCGAAGATGTGGTACACGCAGTTGTCGAAAATTGTGGTGGTAATTTGAATGAATCTACCAACGCAATTATGAGTTTGACACATGATAGTAAAACCCATGTATTATCAAGCAACACAAAACATAATAGCAATATTGAACAGCACCCAAATTTGAATATGGATGGTAATAGTATGAAGGATATGGGAGAAATTTCGGAAATGAAATGTTATAGTGAAACTATAAATAAATATGAGGTTGCTGATAAACAGAACAGAATTAAGAAATCATCAAATTTAACGACTGAAGCTGATGTTCAACCTTCAATAAGTTATGCTAGAGCATCACAAGATGAGGCTCTACAAGCAGAAAAACGTAAACAATCGCGAAGCACGGGTTTCTACCGTCTGGAGTCGCTAGAGCTAAAAATTGCCCCATATTTTCGCAAGTACCGACAAGTTCCGGCAATAAGACGTTCAACGCGTATTTTCAAATTGTAGCAGCTGATTTCCCAATATGATGCCTCCTGAAATGTCCTGTCCAATAATCTCCCCAATAACAACTCTCTTCCACCACTTGCTACGCCACTGAGTGTGCACTTTTGTTTATAGAATGAATATATAAGATTGTGATAAAAGAGGAATGGCGATAAGTAATGATGAAGTCAGCTACACTTTAAACAATGGTTAAAAAATTGATTTGTTCGCTTTATTTCCTGAGCATGAATTACGCATATATAAAGTTATTATGAATGGTTTTGCTTGATTATAGTTCGTCGTATTTTTAAATAAATATTTCTTTTTATATTCGAGCTATGGCTTGAATTTGAAATTATTAAAAAAATATATATTAAGGGCTGCACAAACGTGGACACTTTTTGCTATCGACACGGCACACCATCACAGGAAACCGTAGTTGCTGACGGCTTAAACTTTCCAGTTACTACACCGAACTCTTTTTGATTGGCGGTCGGTATGTGTTAGGTGAAAGCAACTGAATACAAAAAGTATCTGCGTCTGCGCAAAGAATGGCTGATTTCATATTGATTACATGAAAATAAAATATTCATTGGTAGCTTGTGTCCCACACAAGACACAGAAGTGTCTAGGTTAGCGCAGCGCCTGAGGTAAACTGGTTGAGGTAGTATTTTCTTGTATTTATTTATGAAATCAAATTACTGTTTTTTTTAAAGATGCAATTGGGAGGATATTTGCCATAGTAGTCACGTTTGACGGGCGGGATGACATCCTCAGTTTTTTTTAATTTGTGTTGATATCAGGAAGATGCAGCTGCTCATATCCTGTTTTAGTTTTTCTCTGCCAACTCTTACGATTACAACACGGCAAACGTATTGTTTATAAGCTTGTAATAATTGTATATCACCTCGTTGTCACTAACCCTAAATACCTACGGCGATGGCTTGATACTCATCAGCGCACAAGTCAATATAGGTAGTTCTTTTTAAAACCAGATCTAATAAAAAGTAAGTATTTAATTGCGAGCACTGCACGTACAAATCTCAGTCACCGTTTTACTGGCGTTCATTAGACATCGTTTGACAATAAATAACAATGAGTCTTAAACTGCTCTTTCTATTCGTTTTTTGCGGCGTATCGCAGTCCAAATGTAAGAAACAGTTCACACTATCGTTGTGTTCTTAACGAAATGTTTTTGTTTCAATTATTTTGTTGTTTTTGACGTTTCAGTGATAAATTTGTCGTGTAACCAAATTCGTGCCTTTGTTGATGGACATAACTCTCGAAGACTACAGTTAGCAAAAGGAAAAGTGTCTGGGCAACCCGCTGCTTCGGATATGAAATTTATGGTCAGTCTGTTTTCTGCCGACTTCCAAAAAGGAGACGGTACTCAATTCGACTGTATGTTTTTTTATGTGTGTTACCTCATAACTTTTTACTGGGTGAACCGTTTCGATGATTCTTTTTTTATTTGAATGCTGATACTTGATCAAGGTCAAACCAATAGTTTTTGAGTTATTGTTAATAACTTATATTGAAGTCGGCTGTACAAAATTTTTAAATTTAAATTATCATTTTAATGTTTTTATCATACATTTTTAAATTGATTTTGATCATTTTGTAAAGATTGATATCCATCATTTTCTTTTGATGATAATAAAATATAGCTTACTTGTAATTTCGAAGCTACTGGAGGTAAAAATAATTAATTTCTATATATTATCTTGAATGTTTCAATTAACTCTTAAATGTTTCAGCTAAGATAATTATATTACGTGGTAGAGCCACGTTGCACCATGCTAGTTATATGTAGCTGCAGCACGAATGGGTTGGCTCAAACGGGGCAGCACCACGCCCTCACAGAATACCAGCGTGATACAGCAGAATAAAGCTGTTGTTTCATATAATTAGTGGAGAGAACCGGAGCCTCTTTTTATTGCTAACGAGGCATTGCATCTTAGTCCTTAGGTCTGAATGTGATGTATGTGTAGATGTCTATGGGCCATATCATCCACTTACCATCAGGCGGACTATGTGCTCGTTCGTGTCCGTTATTCTTTAAAAATAATTAAAACACTGATTTCTATTAAATATCTGGTAATACTTATTAGATATATTATCTCCGTATCTATATAAGCGACAGTAGCGTAAACTTAAAAATCAATCTTGAAACCCCTCCTGTAATCCTATATTACCGCCACTTGACTACTGTAGTGAAGTATTTCTAACACACGCATTTTTAGTTTACTTGAAACATTAAGTAAATAATTACATTATTAGATATAATTTGTACTTTTGATTGTTGTCACTTGGGAAAACTACAGTTTAGTTTTTGTGATTTAGATAAACACTTCTACAAGTTTCACAATATTTCTTTTAATTTATTTTTATATTAATTATCAGGGTGATATATGATACCATGAGGTGAAACCTGTCGGTTTTTATAATTAGCATAATAATAATATTTTTTAATAATAATTTAAAATAAATATTGTGAAACTAGTACACATGTTACACATGTCACAAAAACGTTATTAGAATTTAAAACAAGTCGTAAAATTAAAAATGTTGTACAACCGACTTCAATATAAATAAAATGAGAACATTATCAATGTAGTCGGAATCAATTAAACACGCATTATTAAGAATAGCTCAAGAACTACTGGTCAGATCTTGATCAATAGATATATAGTAGATGGTGTTCTCTGATTACTAAGATAAACGTATAATTCCCAGTTCAGCAATTCGAAACTCTTCTACGACAACAAAACGCTAAATATGTGATACGGTGATGATGATCATCGTCATCATTACAGCCCTTCACCACCCACGAGTCCACCGCTAAACATAGACCTCCCCGAAAGAATGCCACAAAGCACGGTCCTGAGCCACCTGCATCCATTGATTTCCTACATTTCTTGCCAGGTCGTCACTCCATGTAGTGAGGGTCACCCTACACTTCACCTACCGGTACGAGGCTGCCACTCGAGAACCTTTCTTCCCCATCGATTGTCGGTTCTTCGAGCTAATGGCCGGCCCGTTGCCACTTTAGCTTGCGGATATCCTCATTTTCAAGTCTATCACGCAGAGAAAGCCCAAGCATAGCCCTCTCCATAACTCTCTGAGCGACCTTGAGCTTCCTCACACGGCCAGCAATGAAGATTATTATTATTATACATTTTAATATATTAGATAGTTTGCTTGTTTCAATATGTCCTACGGGTATAGCAATGGCCTCAACTCCTTTCAATTTTCGGAATTATCTGCTCACCACTTCTCCTGCACATTCTTAGAATCAATTGTAAATGCTTCTTTCAAAAAGCTGTCCAAGTCGATAATGTTATTATTATATTAATTATGGTTTTAAAACAAATAACTTAACTGTTACTTATTTTTAGGTTTGGGACAACGAACTAGCGACAAAAGCTGCGAAATGGGCGTCCAGAGAACAGTTTTTACATAATCCAGATAAAAATATAGGTAACCAATGTCATAATATAAGTACATACGTAGAGCGGAGAACGCACAAATTTCGTTACTCATTTTAAAATATACTAAAATCGTACTTATGTAGTTATTTAAGATAACCTATACTATAAAAAGAAACACTGAGCAAGTATGACTTCAAGGTTCGAATCACGCACAGAAAAGTATTTAAATTTCTAGGCACCGCATTTCTGAGAAATTAGAAAATTTAGCATTAGGCATTAGTAATGCGGCGGACTTACAGCCTCATTACTCTCCAAAATATTAAAAGAAGTCTGTATCAAGCTGTGGGACCTATATAGGCTGTATCTTTGCATAATATTTATTTTGGCGTAAACTTTTTATTCAATGGTCATGCCATCCTTCTTCAGTCAAAGGAAAAACAGTTTTATTGGTTTAATAAATTAACAAAATGTTAAAAACATTTATCAATAATAAATAACTTTGCTGGAATTGTCCACGACGACGATTATTAGCATACAACATCGTTTATTCACAACTTTTTGTAATATTATTAATTATAGCACAGTAACATAATATGATATTTAAGTATCATTACCTACCTACTATTTACCATTAACATCTACAGCGTTCATTTAAGCACTCTAAAAATAAATTAGCGCTTGGAAAAGGTTTACGACAGTACAGAAATAGCAACTAGAAATAGCATTAAGAAAAAGCCACATTATCTTGTATTGACGCTACAACTACAAAGTAAATATATTTAAAAAAAAAACTATTTAATGTGGTCAATCGCCCCTGTTTTTAAGAGATGGATGGCACTTTTAAATAAAATATTGATACTAGAATTATATATTTCGAAAATTTTAAAATATGCACATCCTGTTATTAAGAATAATATAGGATTCAATATCAGAAACACAGAAAATATAGTTGTCCTCGTGCTTTTAGTACTGTATCACTACCATGCGACAGTCTTACTGGTCTTACTAATGGTTCCAATAGATAACGTAGGTAAGTTAAACTGTCGGATGTACCTGTGTCAAGACCAGATAATCAATCATTTATATCACTGGCATCGTTTTCAGTCCACAGCTAGATCTTTCAAGAATGCGTAAACATATAATGGAGTTGAATTTCGCCATTTGATAAAATTTCTCACATATCATGCACATGTCTTTCAGGGCATGTACCATTATATTCAGGCCAAAATGCAGATTTTAACGATAGGTATAAAGTGTTTTAAATTTTTTTTAGGCTCAGGCAGATTTGAAACAGGTGAAAACCTCTATTCGTACGGCACAACTGATAGTAAACACAAAATTGATATAGATGACAGCCTTAAATCGTGGTTCGACGAACATCAACACTATACTTATGGGCCACTAAGTATAAGCGATTTTGACGGCTCGTCGAAATATCAAATTGGTCACTACACTCAGGTGGGTATTTTTTTTGTCAAGGAATATAACTTCCAGTCGTGAAATATGTTTTTTTAAACAACACAACGTAAAAACAAAGCTGGAAAAAGGTTTATATTTACATGAAGTTCTTTTTGGAATAACGGTGACAAACAAGCACACAGTCCTTTTGATGTTAAGTGGATGCTGTGGTCCGTAGACATCCACACTTATCCTCGAATAATAAGCAAAATATAGATGCGTTGTCAACCCTGAGGACTATGAGATGAAATGCCTCGTTTCCATTCACCATACGAAACACAGCAGCATTCAGCTGATATTTTACGCTGGCATTCCGTGAGGGCGTAGTCCTTTCCTAGTTGAGCCGGCTCATTCGTGTTCAGCCATAATATCTTCACCGGTACCCATCATCTTCATTATCATAATTATCGTATATTAGTATTTATACTTACTTAAATTGATAATTGTATACTTTTAAGAGGATAGAATCTACGTTGCTCGTTATTTATGGAATTTTAAAGTGAGCACCATACCCTTGGCTCTTGGCAGAATATAATTAAAATTATATTCAAGTTTATGTGAATGAATTATTATCATTAAATCAATGAAAACAGACAATTTGAAACAAATGCCCTAAGATAAATGACGATGTTTGTTTATGTTGTTCTATTTGTTCTCATTTAAAAATGCTCGTTTGCCCCCTCTCCTATAAAAAAAACATCGTCTATATGATTATCTTGATATTTTATATGATTATTATGATATTTTATATTATTAAATAAGTTGTTGGAAAATGAGTATTATGAACTTATGACAGGAGAGGCAAGTATGAGAACAAAATACGGAATATTACATTACCATATAAAAGTGCTGGATGTCCATGGATTTAGGTGGCTTAGAACTGTGTTTTGGCATAACTTGGGGTGGGACCAAGTTCAACAGTTGACTTGTCTTGGACTGTAGTGATGATGATGATGATGATGATCAGTCCCTTTACAATAATAATATATTAAAAACGCATCACACTTTGTATCTATTTTGTATTGTTAGGATGTTGAGAGACAATTGCTAACTTTTCGCCTCGCGCCTTTGTACTTTTACCTACATATATACGAGTATCGACTACAGCATGTTCACCTTTAATTAATTAACTGCGCTAAACGAATTATTATTTGTGTTTAATAATAATATGTTATAATATTATATTGTATCTTATATTGAAATTATAGCTGATTATTATTTTCAGATGGTATGGGCTGATACAACGTACATTGGGTGTGCGATATCACAGTACTGGCAGGCAAACTTAAAAAAGTTTCTCATAGTTTGCAATTATGGTCCTAGGTGCGTATCTTTTAGTAATAGTGATTGCAAGCCCCTCCTTTATTTTGGATCCTTGCGATATTCTTCGATATCCATATCTCAATCAAAGCCTATAAAATACTGTCTTAATAAGAACGATCACCGAAATTCGTAAATCATCGTCATCAGGCCATGAACGTAGGCCTCCCCCAAAGACTTATTGGTCTACAAGTATAAAAAGGCTGGCAAAGTAGCAAAAGGTTGGCATTTTTTATTTGTTACTAGCTGTTCCCCGCGACTTAGCCCGCGTGTTTTTTGGGGTTTTCATTTTTTGCGCGGAACCCTAATTCTTTTTCTATAATAAAAGTAGCCTAAGTTACTCCTTGTGACATTAGCTATCTGCCAGTGAAAATTCTGTCAAAATCAATCTAGCCGTTTCGGAGATTAGTTGGAACAAACAGACAGACAGACGGACAGACAGACAGACAAAAACTTTAAAAATACGGTAATTTAACTTAATCAACTTTAACTTAATAATACTTTCATATGCATTTAGTAAAAAGCTGTAATTTTGATATTACAAACGGACACTTCACACACAAAACAAAGCAATCTTTTGTAACTTTGAATTTAAGGTTGGCTGCGCATTATAAGAAATTTTCTGTCAAAAAATTGCACGTACATTTGTGCTAGACCCCGCAAGTTTAATTTGCCAGAATGTCGGAAGGCGCGCTCTACATTTTGTACTAGACGCAGCACACCGTCACAAATTCCGAGAGTGTAGCCCTGTGATGCAGACGTATTGGGAGGATAAGATTGACAAACATTTGAATTGAATTATTATTTGAACTAAGGAGGTGAAAAAATATAAATGACTATGGAATATCGGTGATATATAGGATTGCCGGAACAAAATATCTAATATTGTTTGGGGTGTGTATTGTCTGACAAAATCTAGACAAAAATTTTGTCTGTCTGTCTGCCTGCCTGTCTGTATTTATAATGATTTTTTCAATTTACACTAATACTGCACATTAAATGAAACTAATTTTAATGGATTTTATCGCGTTTAATTTAAATTTTTAATTCTGAAGGTGGCCGGGTTAACTAAGACATCGGGACGTCAAACACCTCAGTCCCCCCCCGTGACCATGGGTGCTGTAAAGTACCCGAAACGTCGTGAATGAAAAAGTTAAATTAAACGCGATAAAATCCGTTAAAACCTGTTTTCATTGAAATACTTTTATTTTTCAAAAAATCGCAGAAAAATATGCCATTAATTGCTCTACATTACACTATTTTTCAGAAACCCTATATCTATGAGAGGAGTTTATTGAGTTTTCTCCATACCGCACGCTGTGTAGATTATGGAACTTTTGTCTGTAGTCAAAAATGTATATTTTGAACGTCATATTATAAAAAAGTATTGTTATCATAAGGGCCCTATACGATTCTCCAGCATTAGATTTGATTGAGAGCCGACTGACAGATAATCAATTAACAATATAAATAAATAAATACTCCCACAAATAGCGGAAAGAAGTGCATCATAATCTGTCTGTAAACTAGATAAAATGACTTACTAGAACAATAAGTGCCAATGAATGTTATATGAGTATTGAATGTTAAAACGAAGAATATCTACGTTAATATCTAAAAGATTCTCTCGTTCATTAGCCCTTCCTTTAAGCTAGACATGCGCCTCTTCTGTTGTTTGATAGAAGTATCTTAAGCTTCACGTTCGATGGGTGATTAATAAACGTAGTAGACGTTTCGCACATATAATGCTGTGCTAAGTTGCCCATCGCTAGTTTCAGTATTTCACGTTTGACATAAATGAAATAGCTATACCGCAATCTATCGGATGCGAAGAGATCATTCTGGCATTTGCCATAGGATACCCCCGGGACCAATGGGCTCATGTATTTGTTTTATGCCGCCGCCACACGGCTACTAAAAGATCTACTTGAAAGTTAATGATACTTCACGCAATAATGTCGACAATGCCGCAGTGACACTAAATATTCGAAAAAAAAATCAAAATTCAAAAAACTTTATTTCTACAAAAAATATTACAATAAATGTTTCATCGAATCCATAGGCACGCAAAGTACTGTAAACCGTGTTTCAGGAGCCAGTGGCTTCTAATTGGTATATATTATACAAATATAATATTTTACGAAACATTAATCACAATTTATTTTCAGCGGAAACTACATAGGCGAGACGCCGTATAAAATCGGCCGAAATACGAGTAATTTCCTCAAATGTGGCACCGAAGACTGCAGTCGTCCTTACGGCGACAAATGTTGATATTTACCATCGCTACATTCCATGTTTAATGTTTATTGTTTTACATAACTAAGTATTTATCAAATATTGTAATTTTACTGACTGCGTATGTTTTTTGTGTTTGTCATAACTATTTTATCTTCGTTGGTTAGTACATGTTGTTAATATAAATAGCTACAATAACAAGCCATTAATTAAAACAGTAATTAAAAAACCCGACTGCGTTAAATACTTTACTGAAAAAAACCTTTCCATCCCTTTTTCTTGTATTTGTGCTACGCGGCAGCTTTTGCTATTGCACGTATGGGCCGGCTCAAGCCGGGTTGGTACCACGACCTCTGGTGGTCTGGTGAGTGCAGGTGGTCGGCGGCCCAAATCACCCCCCCCCCCATCAATATGGTAGCGGAGTTAAATGCAAGACTACCCCAGGAGGGTACCAGCACACCTGGAGAACCTCCCGCTGAGCATTCACAACCAAGCTATTCCACTTCACCATCCACGCGGTGCAGGTGTCCTCTCCTGCTGATATTTCGTATCTTTCCTACCCGGGGTATAAATTAGAACACTCCTGTGGGCCTTGGGCTGGAGTTTGCGTATACGTCAGAAAGGACATCTGTTCTAGACGCATCGGCAGTCTTAAAGGTTCGGACCTGCCTATCCTCTGGCTACGCGTAGACAGTGACGACCATCCACGCGTCTCCGGGTGCCTCCATAGGTCCCATAACGGTAATGCCGAAACAGACCGACTCATCGACCACGTCCTAATGGCTACAGATTCCTTGCAACAACAGGTCCCATCCGCAGAGATCGTGATCCTTGGCGATTAACGCCCACCATACCGAGTGGCTCGGTTTTTTTTAATAGGATAAGGGTGGCAAACGAGCACACAGTCCACCTGATGGTAAGTGTTTGCTGTGGCCCATAGACATCTACATCTATCTTCGATTAAGTATCAAAATGCAGATGCGTTGTCACCCGTGAGGACTAAGATGGAATGCCTCGTTTCCAGTAAAAGGGTCTCCGGTTCTCTACACTCATCATACGATACACAGCAGAAATATGTAACATGTCATGAAAATTCTCTTTCTGCACTAATTTTATAAGAAAAATAGAGGTATCAGTGAAATAAAACGTATCCATGCTTTTGTATGGCCTGGTAAGAGTGTAAATTATAAAAATGGAAGCCGCGGGTCGACAAGAAAGTGATTACAGTCAGGTAATTGAGACTCTTATTGAAACCTTTGGAGAAATGGTAAGCGAAGATGTGGTACACGCAGTTGTCGAAAATTGTGGTGGTAATTTGAATGAATCTACCAACGCAATTATGAGTTTGACACATGATAGTAAAACCCATGTATTATCAAGCAACACAAAACATAATAGCAATATTGAACAGCACCCAAATTTGAATATGGATGGTAATAGTATGAAGGATATGGGAAAAATTTCGGAAATGAAATGTTATAGTGAAACTATAAATAAATATGAGGTTGCTGATAAACAGAACAGAATTAAGAAATCATCAAATTTAACGACTGAAGCTGATGTTCAACCTTCAATAAGTTATGCTAGAGCATCACAAGATGAGGCTCTACAAGCAGAAAAACGTAAACAATCGCGAAGCACGGGTTTCTACCGTCTGGAGTCGCTAGAGCTAAAAATTGCCCCATATTTTCGCAAGTACCGACAAGTTCCGGCAATAAGACGTTCAACGCGTATTTTCAAATTGAAGCAGCTGATTTCCCAATATGATGCCTCCTGAAATGTCCTGTCCAATAATCTCCCCAATAACAACTCTCTTCCACCACTTGCTACGCCACTGAGTGTGCACTTTTGTTTATAGAATGAATATATAAGATTGTGATAAAAGAGGAATGGCGATAAGTAATGATGAAGTCAGCTACACTTTAAACAATGGTTAAAAAATTGATTTGTTCGCTTTATTTCCTGAGCATGAATTACGCATATATAAAGTTATTATGAATGGTTTTGCTTGATTATAGTTCGTCGTATTTTTAAATAAATATTTCTTTTTATATTCGAGCTATGGCTTGAATTTGAAATTATTAAAAAAATATATATTAAGGGCTGCACAAACGTGGACACTTTTTGCTATCAACACGGCACACCATCACAGGAAACCGTAGTTGCTGACGGCTTAAACTTTCCAGTTACTACACCGAACTCTTTTTGATTGGCGGTCGGTATGTGTTAGGTGAAAGCAACTGAATACAAAAAGTATCTGCGTCTGCGCAAAGAATGGCTGATTTCATATTGATTACATGAAAATAAAATATTCATTGGTAGCTTGTGTCCCACACAAGACACAGAAGTGTCTAGGTTAGCGCAGCGCCTGAGGTAAACTGGTTGAGGTAGTATTTTCTTGTATTTATTTATGAAATCAAATTACTGTTTTTTTAAAGATGCAATTGGGAGGATATTTGCCATAGTAGTCACGTTTGACGGGCGGGATGACATCCTCAGTTTTTTTTAATTTGTGTTGATATCAGGAAGATGCAGCTGCTCATATCCTGTTTTAGTTTTTCTCTGCCAACTCTTACGATTACAACACGGCAAACGTATTGTTTATAAGCTTGTAATAATTGTATATCACCTCGTTGTCACTAACCCTAAATACCTACGGCGATGGCTTGATACTCATCAGCGCACAAGTCAATATAGGTAGTTCTTTTTAAAACCAGATCTAATAAAAAGTAAGTATTTAATTGCGAGCACTGCACGTACAAATCTCAGTCACCGTTTTACTGGCGTTCATTAGACATCGTTTGACAATAAATAACAATGAGTCTTAAACTGCTCTTTCTATTCGTTTTTTGCGGCGTATCGCAGTCCAAATGTAAGAAACAGTTCACACTATCGTTGTGTTCTTAACGAAATGTTTTTGTTTCAATTATTTTGTTGTTTTTGACGTTTCAGTGATAAATTTGTCGTGTAACCAAATTCGTGCCTTTGTTGATGGACATAACTCTCGAAGACTACAGTTAGCAAAAGGAGAAGTGTCTGGGCAACCCGCTGCTTCGGATATGAAATTTATGGTCAGTCTGTTTTCTGCCGACTTCCAAAAAGGAGACGGTACTCAATTCGACTGTATGTTTTTTTATGTGTGTTACCTCATAACTTTTTACTGGGTGAACCGTTTCGATGATTCTTTTTTTATTTGAATGCTGATACTTGATCAAGGTCAAACCAATAGTTTTTGAGTTATTGTTAATAACTTATATTGAAGTCGGCTGTACAAAATTTTTAAATTTAAATTATCATTTTAATGTTTTTATCATACATTTTTAAATTGATTTTGATCATTTTGTAAAGATTGATATCCATCATTTTCTTTTGATGATAATAAAATATAGCTTACTTGTAATTTCGAAGCTACTGGAGGTAAAAATAATTAATTTCTATATATTATCTTGAATGTTTCAATTAACTCTTAAATGTTTCAGCTAAGATAATTATATTACGTGGTAGAGCCACGTTGCACCATGCTAGTTATATGTAGCTGCAGCACGAATGGGTTGGCTCAAACGGGGCAGCACCACGCCCTCACAGAATACCAGCGTGATACAGCAGAATAAAGCTGTTGTTTCATATAATTAGTGGAGAGAACCGGAGCCTCTTTTTATTGCTAACGAGGCATTCCATCTTAGTCCTTAGGTCTGAATGTGATGTATGTGTAGATGTCTATGGGCCATATCATCCACTTACCATCAGGCGGACTATGTGCTCGTTCGTGTCCGTTATTCTTTAAAAATAATTAAAACACTGATTTCTATTAAATATCTAGTAATACTTATTAGATATATTATCTCCGTATCTATATAAGCGACAGTAGCGTAAACTTAAAAATCAATCTTGAAACCCTCCTGTAATCCTATATTACCGCCACTTGACTACTGTAGTGAAGTATTTCTAACACACGCATTTTTAGTTTACTTGAAACATTAAGTAAATAATTACATCATTAGATATAATTTGTACTTTTGATTGTTGTCACTTGGGAAAACTACAGTTTATTTTTTGTGATTTAGATAAACACTTCTACAAGTTTCACAATATTTCTTTTAATTTATTTTTATATTAATTATCAGGGTGATATATGATACCATGAGGTGAAACCTGTCGGTTTTTATAATTAGCATAATAATAATATTTTTTAATAATAATTTAAAATAAATATTGTGAAACTAGTACACATGTTACACATGTCACAAAAACGTTATTAGAATTTAAAACAAGTCGTAAAATTAAAAATGTTGTACAACCGACTTCAATATAAATAAAATGAGAACATTATCAATGTAGTCGGAATCAATTAAACACGCATTATTAAGAATAGCTCAAGAACTACTGGTCAGATCTTGATCAATAGATATATAGTAGATGGTGTTCTCTGATTACTAAGATAAACGTATAATTCCCAGTTCAGCAATTCGAAACTCTTCTACGACAACAAAACGCTAAATATGTGATACGGTGATGATGATCATCGTCATCATTACAGCCCTTCACCACCCACGAGTCCACCGCTAAACATAGACCTCCCCGAAAGAATGCCACAAAGCACGGTCCTGAGCCACCTGCATCCATTGATTTCCTACATTTCTTGCCAGGTCGTCACTCCATGTAGTGAGGGTCACCCTACACTTCACCTACCGGTACGAGGCTGCCACTCGAGAACCTTTCTTCCCCATCGATTGTCGGTTCTTCGAGCTAATGGCCGGCCCGTTGCCACTTTAGCTTGCGGATATCCTCATTTTCAAGTCTATCACGCAGAGAAAGCCCAAGCATAGCCCTCTCCATAACTCTCTGAGCGACCTTGAGCTTCCTCACACGGCCAGCAATGAAGATTATTATTATTATACATTTTAATATATTAGATAGTTTGCTTGTTTCAATATGTCCTACGGGTATAGCAATGGCCTCAACTCCTTTCAATTTTCGGAATTATCTGCTCACCACTTCTCCTGCACATTCTTAGAATCAATTGTAAATGCTTCTTTCAAAAAGCTGTCCAAGTCGATAATGTTATTATTATATTAATTATGGTTTTAAAACAAATAACTTAACTGTTACTTATTTTTAGGTTTGGGACAACGAACTAGCGACAAAAGCGGCGAAATGGGCGTCCAGAGAACAGTTTTTACATAATCCAGATAAAAATATAGGTAACCAATGTCATAATATAAGTACATACGTAGAGCGGAGAACGCACAAATTTCGTTACTCATTTTAAAATATACTAAAATCGTACTTATGTAGTTATTTAAGATAACCTATACTATAAAAAGAAACACTGAGCAAGTATGACTTCAAGGTTCGAATCACGCACAGAAAAGTATTTAAATTTCTAGGCACCGCATTTCTGAGAAATTAGAAAATTTAGCATTAGGCATTAGTAATGCGGCGGACTTACAGCCTCATTACTCTCCCAAATATTAAAAGAAGTCTGTATCAAGCTGTGGGACCTATATAGGCTGTATCTTTGCATAATATTTATTTTGGCGTAAACTTTTTATTCAATGGTCATGCCATCCTTCTTCAGTCAAAGGAAAAACAGTTTTATTGGTTTAATAAATTAACAAAATGTTAAAAACATTTATCAATAATAAATAACTTTGCTGGAATTGTCCACGACGACGATTATTAGCATACAACATCGTTTATTCACAACTTTTTGTAATATTATTAATTATAGCACAGTAACATAATATGATATTTAAGTATCATTACCTACCTACTATTTACCATTAACATCTACAGCGTTCATTTAAGCACTCTAAAAATAAATTAGCGCTTGGAAAAGGTTTACGACAGTACAGAAATAGCAACTAGAAATAGCATTAAGAAAAAGCCACATTATCTTGTATTGACGCTACAACTACAAAGTAAATATATTTAAAAAAAAACTATTTAATGTGGTCAATCGCCCCTGTTTTTAAGAGATGGATGGCACTTTTAAATAAAATATTGATACTAGAATTATATATTTCGAAAATTTTAAAATATGCACATCCTGTTATTAAGAATAATATAGGATTCAATATCAGAAACACAGAAAATATAGTTGTCCTCGTGCTTTTAGTACTGTATCACTACCATGCGACAGTCTTACTGGTCTTACTAATGGTTCCAATAGATAACGTAGGTAAGTTAAACTGTCGGATGTACCTGTGTCAAGACCAGATAATCAATCATTTATATCACTGGCATCGTTTTCAGTCCACAGCTAGATCTTTCAAGAATGCGTAAACATATAATGGAGTTGAATTTCGCCATTTGATAAAATTTCTCACATATCATGCACATGTCTTTCAGGGCATGTACCATTATATTCAGGCCAAAATGCAGATTTTAACGATAGGTATAAAGTGTTTTAAATTTTTTTTAGGCTCAGGCAGATTTGAAACAGGTGAAAACCTCTATTCGTACGGCACAACTGATAGTAAACACAAAATTGATATAGATGACAGCCTTAAATCGTGGTTCGACGAACATCAACACTATACTTATGGGCCACTAAGTATAAGCGATTTTGACGGCTCGTCGAAATATCAAATTGGTCACTACACTCAGGTGGGTATTTTTTTTGTCAAGGAATATAACTTCCAGTCGTGAAATATGTTTTTTTAAACAACACAACGTAAAAACAAAGCTGGAAAAAGGTTTATATTTACATGAAGTTCTTTTTGGAATAACGGTGACAAACAAGCACACAGTCCTTTTGATGTTAAGTGGATGCTGTGGTCCGTAGACATCCACACTTATCCTCGAATAATAAGCAAAATATAGATGCGTTGTCAACCCTGAGGACTATGAGATGAAATGCCTCGTTTCCATTCACCATACGAAACACAGCAGCATTCAGCTGATATTTTACGCTGGCATTCCGTGAGGGCGTAGTCCTTTCCTAGTTGAGCCGGCTCATTCGTGTTCAGCCATAATATCTTCACCGGTAACCATCATCTTCATTATCATAATTATCGTATATTAGTATTTATACTTACTTAAATTGATAATTGTATACTTTTAAGAGGATAGAATCTACGTTGCTCGTTATTTATGGAATTTTAAAGTGAGCACCATACCCTTGGCTCTTGGCAGAATATAATTAAAAATATATTCAAGTTTATGTGAATGAATTATTATCATTAAATCAATGAAAACAGACAATTTGAAACAAATGCCCTAAGATAAATGACGATGTTTGTTTATGTTGTTCTATTTGTTCTCATTTAAAAATGCTCGTTTGCCCCCTCTCCTATAAAAAAAACATCGTCTATATGATTATCTTGATATTTTATATGATTATTATGATATTTTATATTATTAAATAAGTTGTTGGAAAATGAGTATTATGAACTTATGACAGGAGAGGCAAGTATGAGAACAAAATACGGAATATTACATTACCATATAATAGTGCTGGATGTCCATGGATTTAGGTGGCTTAGAACTGTGTTTTGGCATAACTTGGGGTGGGACCAAGTTCAACAGTTGACTTGTCTTGGACTGTAGTGATGATGATGATGATGATGATCAGTCCCTTTACAATAATAATATATTAAAAACGCATCACACTTTGTATCTATTTTGTATTGTTAGGATGTTGAGAGACAATTGCTAACTTTTCGCCTCGCGCCTTTGTACTTTTACCTACATATATACGAGTATCGACTACAGCATGTTCACCTTTAATTAATTAACTGCGCTAAACGAATTATTATTTGTGTTTAATAATAATATGTTATAATATTATATTGTATCTTATATTGAAATTATAGCTGATTATTATTTTCAGATGGTATGGGCTGATACAACGTACATTGGGTGTGCGATATCACAGTACTGGCAGGCAAACTTAAAAAAGTTTCTCATAGTTTGCAATTATGGTCCTAGGTGCGTATCTTTTAGTAATAGTGATTGCAAGCCCCTCCTTTATTTTGGATCCTTGCGATATTCTTCGATATCCATATCTCAATCAAAGCCTATAAAATACTGTCTTAATAAGAACGATCACCGAAATTCGTAAATCATCGTCATCAGGCCATGAACGTAGGCCTCCCCCAAAGACTTATTGGTCTACAAGTATAAAAAGGCTGGCAAAGTAGCAAAAGGTTGGCATTTTTTATTTGTTACTAGCTGTTCCCCGCGACTTAGCCCGCGTGTTTTTTGGGGTTTTCATTTTTTGCGCGGAACCCTAATTCTTTTTCTATAATAAAAGTAGCCTAAGTTACTCCTTGTGACATTAGCTATCTGCCAGTGAAAATTCTGTCAAAATCAATCTAGCCGTTTCGGAGATTAGTTGGAACAAACAGACAGACAGACGGACAGACAGACAGACAAAAACTTTAAAAATACGGTAATTTAACTTAATCAACTTTAACTTAATAATACTTTCATATGCATTTAGTAAAAAGCTGTAATTTTGATATTACAAACGGACACTTCACACACAAAACAAAGCAATCTTTTGTAACTTTGAATTTAAGGTTGGCTGCGCATTATAAGAAATTTTCTGTCAAAAAATTGCACGTACATTTGTGCTAGACCCCGCAAGTTTAATTTGCCAGAATGTCGGAAGGCGCGCTCTACATTTTGTACTAGACGCAGCACACCGTCACAAATTCCGAGAGTGTAGCCCTGTGATGCAGACGTATTGGGAGGATAAGATTGACAAACATTTGAATTGAATTATTATTTGAACTAAGGAGGTGAAAAAATATAAATGACTATGGAATATCGGTGATATATAGGATTGCCGGAACAAAATATCTAATATTGTTTGAGGTGTGTATTGTCTGACAAAATCTAGACAAAAATTTTGTCTGTCTGTCTGCCTGCCTGTCTGTCTGTTTGTTCCGGCTAATCTCCGTAATAGCAGGAATGATTTTGACGGGAGTTTCACTGACAGATAGCTGATATTATAAGGAGTAACTTAGGATACTTTTATTTTAGAAATTGAATTAGGGTCCCGCGTAAAAAAATTAAGCCCATGAAATCGTAGTAAATTCCACGCGCGCAAAGTCGCGAGAGACGCTAGTCTTTTATAAAATGTGCGGTTGGCTAAATGAGATTCAGGTTTCTTTTTAAAATACGAAATTCTTGAGTTCAGTTTCTTGATCATGTGGTTTATTCCAAAACATATGGTAAACGTTTTTTAATGTTACACTTATTTTATTTTAATGCTTATGTAATTTACTTTAATCTAAAATTAATGTCTTTTGCCTAAATTATTTAAGATTTTTGTTCTTCTATTTAAAAGATAATTAACAGAAATGCTAAGATAATACTTTTATAATGATTTTTTCAATTTACACTAATACTACACATTAAATGAAACTAATTTTAATGGATTTTATCGCGTTTAATTTAAATTTTTAATTCTGAAGGTGGCCGGGTTAACTAAGACATCGGGACGTCAAACACCTCAGTCCCCCCCCGTGACCATGGGTGCTGTAAAGTACCCGAAACGTCGTGAATGAAAAAGTTAAATTAAACGCGATAAAATCCGTTAAAACCTGTTTTCATTGAAATACTTTTATTTTTCAAAAAATCGCAGAAAAATATGCCATTAATTGCTCTACATTACACTATTTTTCAGAAACCCTATATCTATGAGAGGAGTTTATTGAGTTTTCTCCATACCGCACGCTGTGTAGATTATGGAACTTTTGTCTGTAGTCAAAAATGTATATTTTGAACGTCATATTATAAAAAAGTATTGTTATCATAAGGGCCCTATACGATTCTCCAGCATTAGATTTGATTGAGAGCCGACTGACAGATAATCAATTAACAATATAAATAAATAAATACTCCCACAAATAGCGGAAAGAAGTGCATCATAATCTGTCTGTAAACTAGATAAAATGACTTACTAGAACAATAAGTGCCAATGAATGTTATATGAGTATTGAATGTTAAAACGAAGAATATCTACGTTAATATCTAAAAGATTCTCTCGTTCATTAGCCCTTCCTTTAAGCTAGACATGCGCCTCTTCTGTTGTTTGATAGAAGTATCTTAAGCTTCACGTTCGATGGGTGATTAATAAACGTAGTAGACGTTTCGCACATATAATGCTGTGCTAAGTTGCCCATCGCTAGTTTCAGTATTTCACGTTTGACATAAATGAAATAGCTATACCGCAATCTATCGGATGCGAAGAGATCATTCTGGCATTTGCCATAGGATACCCCCGGGACCAATGGGCTCATGTATTTGTTTTATGCCGCCGCCACACGGCTACTAAAAGATCTACTTGAAAGTTAATGATACTTCACGCAATAATGTCGACAATGCCGCAGTGACACTAAATATTCGAAAAAAAAAATCAAAATTCAAAAAACTTTATTTCTACAAAAAATATTACAATAAATGTTTCATCGAATCCATAGGCACGCAAAGTACTGTAAACCGTGTTTCAGGAGCCAGTGGCTTCTAATTGGTATATATTATACAAATATAATATTTTACGAAACATTAATCACAATTTATTTTCAGCGGAAACTACATAGGCGAGACGCCGTATAAAATCGGCCGAAATACGAGTAATTTCCTCAAATGTGGCACCGAAGACTGCAGTCGTCCTTACGGCGACAAATGTTGATATTTACCATCGCTACATTCCATGTTTAATGTTTATTGTTTTACATAACTAAGTATTTATCAAATATTGTAATTTTACTGACTGCGTATGTTTTTTGTGTTTGTCATAACTATTTTATCTTCGTTGGTTAGTACATGTTGTTAATATAAATAGCTACAATAACAAGCCATTAATTAAAACAGTAATTAAAAAACCCGACTGCGTTAAATACTTTACTGAAAAAAACCTTTCCATCCCTTTTTCTTGTATTTGTGCTACGCGGCAGCTTTTGCTATTGCACGTATGGGCCGGCTCAAGCCGGGTTGGTACCACGACCTCTGGTGGTCTGGTGAGTGCAGGTGGTCGGCGGCCCAAATCACCCCCCCCCCCCATCAATATGGTAGCGGAGTTAAATGCAAGACTACCCCAGGAGGGTACCAGCACACCTGGAGAACCTCCCGCTGAGCATTCACAACCAAGCTATTCCACTTCACCATCCACGCGGTGCAGGTGTCCTCTCCTGCTGATATTTCGTATCTTTCCTACCCGGGGTATAAATTAGAACACTCCTGTGGGCCTTGGGCTGGAGTTTGCGTATACGTCAGAAAGGACATCTGTTCTAGACGCATCGGCAGTCTTAAAGGTTCGGACCTGCCTATCCTCTGGCTACGCGTAGACAGTGACGACCATCCACGCGTCTCCGGGTGCCTCCATAGGTCCCATAACGGTAATGCCGAAACAGACCGACTCATCGACCACGTCCAAATGGCTACAGATTCCTTGCAACAACAGGTCCCATCCGCAGAGATCGTGATCCTTGGCGATTAACGCCCACCATACCGAGTGGCTCGGTTTTTTTTAATAGGATAAGGGTGGCAAACGAGCACACAGTCCACCTGATGGTAAGTGTTTGCTGTGGCCCATAGACATCTACATCTATCTTCGATTAAGTATCAAAATGCAGATGCGTTGTCACCCGTGAGGACTAAGATGGAATGCCTCGTTTCCAGTAAAAGGGTCTCCGGTTCTCTACACTCATCATACGAAACACAGCAGAAATATGTAACATGTCATGAAAATTCTCTTTCTGCACTAATTTTATAAGAAAAATAGAGGTATCAGTGAAATAAAACGTATCCATGCTTTTGTATGGCCTGGTAAGAGTGTAAATTATAAAAATGGAAGCCGCGGGTCGACAAGAAAGTGATTACAGTCAGGTAATTGAGACGCTTATTGAAACCTTTGGAGAAATGGTAAGCGAAGATGTGGTACACGCAGTTGTCGAAAATTGTGGTGGTAATTTGAATGAATCTACCAACGCAATTATGAGTTTGACACATGATAGTAAAACCCATGTATTATCAAGCAACACAAAACATAATAGCAATATTGAACAGCACCCAAATTTGAATATGGATGGTAATAGTATGAAGGATATGGGAGAAATTTCGGAAATGAAATGTTATAGTGAAACTATAAATAAATATGAGGTTGCTGATAAACAGAACAGAATTAAGAAATCATCAAATTTAACGACTGAAGCTGATGTTCAACCTTCAATAAGTTATGCTAGAGCATCACAAGATGAGGCTCTACAAGCAGAAAAACGTAAACAATCGCGAAGCACGGGTTTCTACCGTCTGGAGTCGCTAGAGCTAAAAATTGCCCCATATTTTCGCAAGTACCGACAAGTTCCGGCAATAAGACGTTCAACGCGTATTTTCAAATTGTAGCAGCTGATTTCCCAATATGATGCCTCCTGAAATGTCCTGTCCAATAATCTCCCCAATAACAACTCTCTTCCACCACTTGCTACGCCACTGAGTGTGCACTTTTGTTTATAGAATGAATATATAAGATTGTGATAAAAGAGGAATGGCGATAAGTAATGATGAAGTCAGCTACACTTTAAACAATGGTTAAAAAATTGATTTGTTCGCTTTATTTCCTGAGCATGAATTACGCATATATAAAGTTATTATGAATGGTTTTGCTTGATTATAGTTCGTCGTATTTTTAAATAAATATTTCTTTTTATATTCTAGCTATGGTTTGAATTTGAAATTATTAAAAAAATATATATTAAGGGCTGCACAAACGTGGACACTTTTTGCTATCGACACGGCACACCATCACAGGAAACCGTAGTTGCTGACGGCTTAAACTTTCCAGTTACTACACCGAACTCTTTTTGATTGGCGGTCGGTATGTGTTAGGTGAAAGCAACTGAATACAAAAAGTATCTGCGTCTGCGCAAAGAATGGCTGATTTCATATTGATTACATGAAAATAAAATATTCATTGGTAGCTTGTGTCCCACACAAGACACAGAAGTGTCTAGGTTAGCGCAGCGCCTGAGGTAAACTGGTTGAGGTAGTATTTTCTTGTATTTATTTATGAAATCAAATTACTGTTTTTTTTAAAGATGCAATTGGGAGGATATTTGCCATAGTAGTCACGTTTGACGGGCGGGATGACATCCTCAGTTTTTTTTAATTTGTGTTGATATCAGGAAGATGCAGCTGCTCATATCCTGTTTTAGTTTTTCTCTGCCAACTCTTACGATTACAACACGGCAAACGTATTGTTTATAAGCTTGTAATAATTGTATATCACCTCGTTGTCACTAACCCTAAATACCTACGGCGATGGCTTGATACTCATCAGCGCACAAGTCAATATAGGTAGTTCTTTTTAAAACCAGATCTAATAAAAAGTAAGTATTTAATTGCGAGCACTGCACGTACAAATCTCAGTCACCGTTTTACTGGCGTTCATTAGACATCGTTTGACAATAAATAACAATGAGTCTTAAACTGCTCTTTCTATTCGTTTTTTGCGGCGTATCGCAGTCCAAATGTAAGAAACAGTTCACACTATCGTTGTGTTCTTAACGAAATGTTTTTGTTTCAATTATTTTGTTGTTTTTGACGTTTCAGTGATAAATTTGTCGTGTAACCAAATTCGTGCCTTTGTTGATGGACATAACTCTCGAAGACTACAGTTAGCAAAAGGAGAAGTGTCTGGGCAACCCGCTGCTTCGGATATGAAATTTATGGTCAGTCTGTTTTCTGCCGACTTCCAAAAAGGAGACGGTACTCAATTCGACTGTATGTTTTTTTATGTGTGTTACCTCATAACTTTTTACTGGGTGAACCGTTTCGATGATTCTTTTTTTATTTGAATGCTGATACTTGATCAAGGTCAAACCAATAGTTTTTGAGTTATTGTTAATAACTTATATTGAAGTCGGCTGTACAAAATTTTTAAATTTAAATTATCATTTTAATGTTTTTATCATACATTTTTAAATTGATTTTGATCATTTTGTAAAGATTGATATCCATCATTTTCTTTTGATGATAATAAAATATAGCTTACTTGTAATTTCGAAGCTACTGGAGGTAAAAATAATTAATTTCTATATATTATCTTGAATGTTTCAATTAACTCTTAAATGTTTCAGCTAAGATAATTATATTACGTGGTAGAGCCACGTTGCACCATGCTAGTTATATGTAGCTGCAGCACGAATGGGTTGGCTCAAACGGGGCAGCACCACGCCCTCACAGAATACCAGCGTGATACAGCAGAATAAAGCTGTTGTTTCATATAATTAGTGGAGAGAACCGGAGCCTCTTTTTATTGCTAACGAGGCATTCCATCTTAGTCCTTAGGTCTGAATGTGATGTATGTGTAGATGTCTATGGGCCATATCATCCACTTACCATCAGGCGGACTATGTGCTCGTTCGTGTCCGTTATTCTTTAAAAATAATTAAAACACTGATTTCTGTTAAATATCTAGTAATACTTATTAGATATATTATCTCCGTATCTATATAAGCGACAGTAGCGTAAACTTAAAAATCAATCTTGAAACCCCTCCTGTAATCCTATATTACCGCCACTTGACTACTGTAGTGAAGTATTTCTAACACACGCATTTTTAGTTTACTTGAAACATTAAGTAAATAATTACATTATTAGATATAATTTGTACTTTTGATTGTTGTCACTTGGAAAAACTACAGTTTATTTTTTGTGATTTAGATAAACACTTCTACAAGTTTCACAATATTTCTTTTAATTTATTTTTATATTAATTATCAGGGTGATATATGATACCATGAGGTGAAACCTGTCGGTTTTTATAATTAGCATAATAATAATATTTTTTAATAATAATTTAAAATAAATATTGTGAAACTAGTACACATGTTACACATGTCACAAAAACGTTATTAGAATTTAAAACAAGTCGTAAAATTAAAAATGTTGTACAACCGACTTCAATATAAATAAAATGAGAACATTATCAATGTAGTCGGAATCAATTAAACACGCATTATTAAGAATAGCTCAAGAACTACTGGTCATATCTTGATCAATAGATATATAGTAGATGGTGTTCTCTGATTACTAAGATAAACGTATAATTCCCAGTTCAGCAATTCGAAACTCTTCTACGACAACAAAACGCTAAATATGTGATACGGTGATGATGATCATCGTCATCATTACAGCCCTTCACCACCCACGAGTCCACCGCTAAACATAGACCTCCCCGAAAGAATGCCACAAAGCACGGTCCTGAGCCACCTGCATCCATTGATTTCCTACATTTCTTGCCAGGTCGTCACTCCATGTAGTGAGGGTCACCCTACACTTCACCTACCGGTACGAGGCTGCCACTCGAGAACCTTTCTTCCCCATCGATTGTCGGTTCTTCGAGCTAATGGCCGGCCCGTTGCCACTTTAGCTTGCGGATATCCTCATTTTCAAGTCTATCACGCAGAGAAAGCCCAAGCATAGCCCTCTCCATAACTCTCTGAGCGACCTTGAGCTTCCTCACACGGCCAGCAATGAAGATTATTATTATTATACATTTTAATATATTAGATAGTTTGCTTGTTTCAATATGTCCTACGGGTATAGCAATGGCCTCAACTCCTTTCAATTTTCGGAATTATCTGCTCACCACTTCTCCTGCACATTCTTAGAATCAATTGTAAATGCTTCTTTCAAAAAGCTGTCCAAGTCGATAATGTTATTATTATATTAATTATGGTTTTAAAACAAATAACTTAACTGTTACTTATTTTTAGGTTTGGGACAACGAACTAGCGACAAAAGCGGCGAAATGGGCGTCCAGAGAACAGTTTTTACATAATCCAGATAAAAATATAGGTAACCAATGTCATAATATAAGTACATACGTAGAGCGGAGAACGCACAAATTTCGTTACTCATTTTAAAATATACTAAAATCGTACTTATGTAGTTATTTAAGATAACCTATACTATAAAAAGAAACACTGAGCAAGTATGACTTCAAGGTTCGAATCACGCACAGAAAAGTATTTAAATTTCTAGGCACCGCATTTCTGAGAAATTAGAAAATTTAGCATTAGGCATTAGTAATGCGGCGGACTTACAGCCTCATTACTCTCCCAAATATTAAAAGAAGTCTGTATCAAGCTGTGGGACCTATATAGGCTGTATCTTTGCATAATATTTATTTTGGCGTAAACTTTTTATTCAATGGTCATGCCATCCTTCTTCAGTCAAAGGAAAAACAGTGTTATTGGTTTAATAAATTAACAAAATGTTAAAAACATTTATCAATAATAAATAACTTTGCTGGAATTGTCCACGACGACGATTATTAGCATACAACATCGTTTATTCACAACTTTTTGTAATATTATTAATTATAGCACAGTAACATAATATGATATTTAAGTATCATTACCTACCTACTATTTACCATTAACATCTACAGCGTTCATTTAAGCACTCTAAAAATAAATTAGCGCTTGGAAAAGGTTTACGACAGTACAGAAATAGCAACTAGAAATAGCATTAAGAAAAAGCCACATTATCTTGTATTGACGCTACAACTACAAAGTAAATATATTAAAAAAAAAACTATTTAATGTGGTCAATCGCCCCTGTTTTTAAGAGATGGATGGCACTTTTAAATAAAATATTGATACTAGAATTATATATTTCGAAAATTTTAAAATATGCACATCCTGTTATTAAGAATAATATAGGATTCAATATCAGAAACACAGAAAATATAGTTGTCCTCGTGCCTTTAGTACTGTATCACTACCATGCGACAGTCTTACTGGTCTTACTAATGGTTCCAATAGATAACGTAGGTAAGTTAAACTGTCGGATGTACCTGTGTCAAGACCAGATAATCAATCATTTATATCACTGGCATCGTTTTCAGTCCACAGCTAGATCTTTCAAGAATGCGTAAACATATAATGGAGTTGAATTTCGCCATTTGATAAAATTTCTCACATATCATGCACATGTCTTTCAGGGCATGTACCATTATATTCAGGCCAAAATGCAGATTTTAACGATAGGTATAAAGTGTTTTAAATTTTTTTTAGGCTCAGGCAGATTTGAAACAGGTGAAAACCTCTATTCGTACGGCACAACTGATAGTAAACACAAAATTGATATAGATGACAGCCTTAAATCGTGGTTCGACGAACATCAACACTATACTTATGGGCCACTAAGTATAAGCGATTTTGACGGCTCGTCGAAATATCAAATTGGTCACTACACTCAGGTGGGTATTTTTTTTGTCAAGGAATATAACTTCCAGTCGTGAAATATGTTTTTTTAAACAACACAACGTAAAAACAAAGCTGGAAAAAGGTTTATATTTACATGAAGTTCTTTTTGGAATAACGGTGACAAACAAGCACACAGTCCTTTTGATGTTAAGTGGATGCTGTGGTCCGTAGACATCCACACTTATCCTCGAATAATAAGCAAAATATAGATGCGTTGTCAACCCTGAGGACTATGAGATGAAATGCCTCGTTTCCATTCACCATACGAAACACAGCAGCATTCAGCTGATATTTTACGCTGGCATTCCGTGAGGGCGTAGTCCTTTCCTAGTTGAGCCGGCTCATTCGTGTTCAGCCATAATATCTTCACCGGTACCCATCATCTTCATTATCATAATTATCGTATATTAGTATTTATACTTACTTAAATTGATAATTGTATACTTTTAAGAGGATAGAATCTACGTTGCTCTTTATTTATGGAATTTTAAAGTGAGCACCATACCCTTGGCTCTTGGCAGAATATAATTAAAAATATATTCAAGTTTATGTGAATGAATTATTATCATTAAATCAATGAAAACAGACAATTTGAAACAAATGCCCTAAGATAAATGACGATGTTTGTTTATGTTGTTCTATTTGTTCTCATTTAAAAATGCTCGTTTGCCCCCTCTCCTATAAAAAAAACATCGTCTATATGATTATCTTGATATTTTATATGATTATTATGATATTTTATATTATTAAATAAGTTGTTGGAAAATGAGTATTATGAACTTATGACAGGAGAGGCAAGTATGAGAACAAAATACGGAATATTACATTACCATATAAAAGTGCTGGATGTCCATGGATTTAGGTGGCTTAGAACTGTGTTTTGGCATAACTTGGGGTGGGACCAAGTTCAACAGTTGACTTGTCTTGGACTGTAGTGATGATGATGATGATGATGATCAGTCCCTTTACAATAATAATATATTAAAAACGCATCACACTTTGTATCTATTTTGTATTGTTAGGATGTTGAGAGACAATTGCTAACTTTTCGCCTCGCGCCTTTGTACTTTTACCTACATATATACGAGTATCGACTACAGCATGTTCACCTTTAATTAATTAACTGCGCTAATCGAATTATTATTTGTGTTTAATAATAATATGTTATAATATTATATTGTATCTTATATTGAAATTATAGCTGATTATTATTTTCAGATGGTATGGGCTGATACAACGTACATTGGGTGTGCGATATCACAGTACTGGCAGGCAAACTTAAAAAAGTTTCTCATAGTTTGCAATTATGGTCCTAGGTGCGTATCTTTTAGTAATAGTGATTGCAAGCCCCTCCTTTATTTTGGATCCTTGCGATATTCTTCGATATCCATATCTCAATCAAAGCCTATAAAATACTGTCTTAATAAGAACGATCACCGAAATTCGAAAATCATCGTCATCAGGCCATGAACGTAGGCCTCCCCCAAAGACTTATTGGTCTACAAGTATAAAAAGGCTGGCAAAGTAGCAAAAGGTTGGCATTTTTTATTTGTTACTAGCTGTTCCCCGCGACTTAGCCCGCGTGTTTTTTGGGGTTTTCATTTTTTGCGCGGAACCCTAATTCTTTTTCTATAATAAAAGTAGCCTAAGTTACTCCTTGTGACATTAGCTATCTGCCAGTGAAAATTCTGTCAAAATCAATCTAGCCGTTTCGGAGATTAGTTGGAACAAACAGACAGACAGACGGACAGACAGACAGACAAAAACTTTAAAAATACGGTAATTTAACTTAATCAACTTTAACTTAATAATACTTTCATATGCATTTAGTAAAAAGCTGTAATTTTGATATTACAAACGGACACTTCACCGATCGATCACTTGCTTAAACAAAACAAAGCAATCTTTTGTAACTTTGAATTTAAGGTTGGCTGCGCATTATAAGAAATTTTCTGTCAAAAAATTGCACGTACATTTGTGCTAGACCCCGCAAGTTTAATTTGCCAGAATGTCGGAAGGCGCGCTCTACATTTTGTACTAGACGCAGCACACCGTCACAAATTCCGAGAGTGTAGCCCTGTGATGCAGACGTATTGGGAGGATAAGATTGACAAACATTTGAATTGAATTATTATTTGAACTAAGGAGGTGAAAAAATATAAATGACTATGGAATATCGGTGATATATAGGATTGCCGGAACAAAATATCTAATATTGTTTGGGGTGTGTATTGTCTGACAAAATCTAGACAAAAATTTTGTCTGTCTGTCTGCCTGCCTGTCTGTCTGTTTGTTCCGGCTAATCTCCGTAATGGCAGGAATGATTTTGACGGGAGTTTCACTGACAGATAGCTGATATTATAAGGAGTAACTTAGGATACTTTTATTTTAGAAATTGAATTAGGGTCCCGCGTAAAAAAATTAAGCCCATGAAATCGTAGTAAATTCCACGCGCGCAAAGTCGCGAGAGACGCTAGTCTTTTATAAAATGTGCGGTTGGCTAAATGAGATTCAGGTTTCTTTTTAAAATACGAAATTCTTGAGTTCAGTTTCTTGATCATGTGGTTTATTCCAAAACATATGGTAAACGTTTTTTAATGTTACACTTATTTTATTTTAATGCTTATGTAATTTACTTTAATCTAAAATTAATGTCTTTTGCCTAAATTATTTAAGATTTTTGTTCTTCTATTTAAAAGATAATTAACAGAAATGCTAAGATAATACTTTTATAATGATTTTTTCAATTTACACTAATACTACACATTAAATGAAACTAATTTTAATGGATTTTATCGCGTTTAATTTAAATTTTTAATTCTGAAGGTGGCCGGGTTAACTAAGACATCGGGACGTCAAACACCTCAGTCCCCCCCCGTGACCATGGGTGCTGTAAAGTACCCGAAACGTCGTGAATGAAAAAGTTAAATTAAACGCGATAAAATCCGTTAAAACCTGTTTTCATTGAAATACTTTTATTTTTCAAAAAATCGCAGAAAAATATGCCATTAATTGCTCTACATTACACTATTTTTCAGAAACCCTATATCTATGAGAGGAGTTTATTGAGTTTTCTCCATACCGCACGCTGTGTAGATTATGGAACTTTTGTCTGTAGTCAAAAATGTATATTTTGAACGTCATATTATAAAAAAGTATTGTTATCATAAGGGCCCTATACGATTCTCCAGCATTAGATTTGATTGAGAGCCGACTGACAGATAATCAATTAACAATATAAATAAATAAATACTCCCACAAATAGCGGAAAGAAGTGCATCATAATCTGTCTGTAAACTAGATAAAATGACTTACTAGAACAATAAGTGCCAATGAATGTTATATGAGTATTGAATGTTAAAACGAAGAATATCTACGTTAATATCTAAAAGATTCTCTCGTTCATTAGCCCTTCCTTTAAGCTAGACATGCGCCTCTTCTGTTGTTTGATAGAAGTATCTTAAGCTTCACGTTCGATGGGTGATTAATAAACGTAGTAGACGTTTCGCACATATAATGCTGTGCTAAGTTGCCCATCGCTAGTTTCAGTATTTCACGTTTGACATAAATGAAATAGCTATACCGCAATCTATCGGATGCGAAGAGATCATTCTGGCATTTGCCATAGGATACCCCCGGGACCAATGGGCTCATGTATTTGTTTTATGCCGCCGCCACACGGCTACTAAAAGATCTACTTGAAAGTTAATGATACTTCACGCAATAATGTCGACAATGCCGCAGTGACACTAAATATTCGAAAAACAAATCAAAATTCAAAAAACTTTATTTCTACAAAAAATATTACAATAAATGTTTCATCGAATCCATAGGCACGCAAAGTACTGTAAACCGTGTTTCAGGAGCCAGTGGCTTCTAATTGGTATATATTATACAAATATAATATTTTACGAAACATTAATCACAATTTATTTTCAGCGGAAACTACATAGGCGAGACGCCGTATAAAATCGGCCGAAATACGAGTAATTTCCTCAAATGTGGCACCGAAGACTGCAGTCGTCCTTACGGCGACAAATGTTGATATTTACCATCGCTACATTCCATGTTTAATGTTTATTGTTTTACATAACTAAGTATTTATCAAATATTGTAATTTTACTGACTGCGTATGTTTTTTGTGTTTGTCATAACTATTTTATCTTCGTTGGTTAGTACATGTTGTTAATATAAATAGCTACAATAACAAGCCATTAATTAAAACAGTAATTAAAAAACCCGACTGCGTTAAATACTTTACTGAAAAAAACCTTTCCATCCCTTTTTCTTGTATTTGTGCTACGCGGCAGCTTTTGCTATTGCACGTATGGGCCGGCTCAAGCCGGGTTGGTACCACGACCTCTGGTGGTCTGGTGAGTGCAGGTGGTCGGCGGCCCAAATCACCCCCCCCCCATCAATATGGTAGCGGAGTTAAATGCAAGACTACCCCAGGAGGGTACCAGCACACCTGGAGAACCTCCCGCTGAGCATTCACAACCAAGCTATTCCACTTCACCATCCACGCGGTGCAGGTGTCCTCTCCTGCTGATATTTCGTATCTTTCCTACCCGGGGTATAAATTAGAACACTCCTGTGGGCCTTGGGCTGGAGTTTGCGTATACGTCAGAAAGGACATCTGTTCTAGACGCATCGGCAGTCTTAAAGGTTCGGACCTGCCTATCCTCTGGCTACGAGTAGACAGTGACGACCATCCACGCGTCTCCGGGTGCCTCCATAGGTCCCATAACGGTAATGCCGAAACAGACCGACTCATCGACCACGTCCAAATGGCTACAGATTCCTTGCAACAACAGGTCCCATCCGCAGAGATCGTGATCCTTGGCGATTAACGCCCACCATACCGAGTGGCTCGGTTTTTTTTAATAGGATAAGGGTGGCAAACGAGCACACAGTCCACCTGATGGTAAGTGTTTGCTGTGGCCCATAGACATCTACATCTATCTTCGATTAAGTATCAAAATGCAGATGCGTTGTCACCCGTGAGGACTAAGATGGAATGCCTCGTTTCCAGTAAAAGGGTCTCCGGTTCTCTACACTCATCATACGAAACACAGCAGAAATATGTAACATGTCATGAAAATTCTCTTTCTGCACTAATTTTATAAGAAAAATAGAGGTATCAGTGAAATAAAACGTATCCATGCTTTTGTATGGCCTGGTAAGAGTGTAAATTATAAAAATGGAAGCCGCGGGTCGACAAGAAAGTGATTACAGTCAGGTAATTGAGACTCTTATTGAAACCTTTGGAGAAATGGTAAGCGAAGATGTGGTACACGCAGTTGTCGAAAATTGTGGTGGTAATTTGAATGAATCTACCAACGCAATTATGAGTTTGACACATGATAGTAAAACCCATGTATTATCAAGCAACACAAAACATAATAGCAATATTGAACAGCACCCAAATTTGAATATGGATGGTAATAGTATGAAGGATATGGGAGAAATTTCGGAAATGAAATGTTATAGTGAAACTATAAATAAATATGAGGTTGCTGATAAACAGAACAGAATTAAGAAATCATCAAATTTAACGACTGAAGCTGATGTTCAACCTTCAATAAGTTATGCTAGAGCATCACAAGATGAGGCTCTACAAGCAGAAAAACGTAAACAATCGCGAAGCACGGGTTTCTACCGTCTGGAGTCGCTAGAGCTAAAAATTGCCCCATATTTTCGCAAGTACCGACAAGTTCCGGCAATAAGACGTTCAACGCGTATTTTCAAATTGTAGCAGCTGATTTCCCAATATGATGCCTCCTGAAATGTCCTGTCCAATAATCTCCCCAATAACAACTCTCTTCCACCACTTGCTACGCCACTGAGTGTGCACTTTTGTTTATAGAATGAATATATAAGATTGTGATAAAAGAGGAATGGCGATAAGTAATGATGAAGTCAGCTACACTTTAAACAATGGTTAAAAAATTGATTTGTTCGCTTTATTTCCTGAGCATGAATTACGCATATATAAAGTTATTATGAATGGTTTTGCTTGATTATAGTTCGTCGTATTTTTAAATAAATATTTCTTTTTATATTCGAGCTATGGCTTGAATTTGAAATTATTAAAAAAATATATATTAAGGGCTGCACAAACGTGGACACTTTTTGCTATCAACACGGCACACCATCACAGGAAACCGTAGTTGCTGACGGCTTAAACTTTCCAGTTACTACACCGAACTCTTTTTGATTGGCGGTCGGTATGTGTTAGGTGAAAGCAACTGAATACAAAAAGTATCTGCGTCTGCGCAAAGAATGGCTGATTTCATATTGATTACATGAAAATAAAATATTCATTGGTAGCTTGTGTCCCACACAAGACACAGAAGTGTCTAGGTTAGCGCAGCGCCTGAGGTAAACTGGTTGAGGTAGTATTTTCTTGTATTTATTTATGAAATCAAATTACTGTTTTTTTTAAAGATGCAATTGGGAGGATATTTGCCATAGTAGTCACGTTTGACGGGCGGGATGACATCCTCAGTTTTTTTTAATTTGTGTTGATATCAGGAAGATGCAGCTGCTCATATCCTGTTTTAGTTTTTCTCTGCCAACTCTTACGATTACAACACGGCAAACGTATTGTTTATAAGCTTGTAATAATTGTATATCACCTCGTTGTCACTAACCCTAAATACCTACGGCGATGGCTTGATACTCATCAGCGCACAAGTCAATATAGGTAGTTCTTTTTAAAACCAGATCTAATAAAAAGTAAGTATTTAATTGCAAGCACTGCACGTACAAATCTCAGTCACCGTTTTACTGGCGTTCATTAGACATCGTTTGACAATAAATAACAATGAGTCTTAAACTGCTCTTTGTATTCGTTTTTTGCGGCGTATCGCAGTCCAAATGTAAGAAACAGTTCACACTATCGTTGTGTTCTTAACGAAATGTTTTTGTTTCAATTATTTTGTTGTTTTTGACGTTTCAGTGATAAATTTGTCGTGTAACCAAATTCGTGCCTTTGTTGATGGACATAACTCTCGAAGACTACAGTTAGCAAAAGGAGAAGTGTCTGGGCAACCCGCTGCTTCGGATATGAAATTTATGGTCAGTCTGTTTTCTGCCGACTTCCAAAAAGGAGACGGTACTCAATTCGACTGTATGTTTTTTTATGTGTGTTACCTCATAACTTTTTACTGGGTGAACCGTTTCGATGATTCTTTTTTTATTTGAATGCTGATACTTGATCAAGGTCAAACCAATAGTTTTTGAGTTATTGTTAATAACTTATATTGAAGTCGGCTGTACAAAATTTTTAAATTTAAATTATCATTTTAATGTTTTTATCATACATTTTTAAATTGATTTTGATCATTTTGTAAAGATTGATATCCATCATTTTCTTTTGATGATAATAAAATATAGCTTACTTGTAATTTCGAAGCTACTGGAGGTAAAAATAATTAATTTCTATATATTATCTTGAATGTTTCAATTAACTCTTAAATGTTTCAGCTAAGATAATTATATTACGTGGTAGAGCCACGTTGCACCATGCTAGTTATATGTAGCTGCAGCACGAATGGGTTGGCTCAAACGGGGCAGCACCACGCCCTCACAGAATACCAGCGTGATACAGCAGAATAAAGCTGTTGCTTCATATAATTAGTGGAGAGAACCGGAGCCTCTTTTTATTGCTAACGAGGCATTCCATCTTAGTCCTTAGGTCTGAATGTGATGTATGTGTAGATGTCTATGGGCCATATCATCCACTTACCATCAGGCGGACTATGTGCTCGTTCGTGTCCGTTATTCTTTAAAAATAATTAAAACACTGATTTCTATTAAATATCTAGTAATACTTATTAGATATATTATCTCCGTATCTATATAAGCGACAGTAGCGTAAACTTAAAAATCAATCTTGAAACCCCTCCTGTAATCCTATATTACCGCCACTTGACTACTGTAGTGAAGTATTTCTAACACACGCATTTTTAGTTTACTTGAAACATTAAGTAAATAATTACATTATTAGATATAATTTGTACTTTTGATTGTTGTCACTTGGGAAAACTACAGTTTATTTTTTATGATTTAGATAAACACTTCTACAAGTTTCACAATATTTCTTTTAATTTATTTTTATATTAATTATCAGGGTGATATATGATACCATGAGGTGAAACCTGTCGGTTTTTATAATTAGCATAATAATAATATTTTTTAATAATAATTTAAAATAAATATTGTGAAACTAGTACACATGTTACACATGTCACAAAAACGTTATTAGAATTTAAAACAAGTCGTAAAATTAAAAATGTTGTACAACCGACTTCAATATAAATAAAATGAGAACATTATCAATGTAGTCGGAATCAATTAAACACGCATTATTAAGAATAGCTCAAGAACTACTGGTCAGATCTTGATCAATAGATATATAGTAGATGGTGTTCTCTGATTACTAAGATAAACGTATAATTCCCAGTTCAGCAATTCGAAACTCTTCTACGACAACAAAACGCTAAATATGTGATACGGTGATGATGATCATCGTCATCATTACAGCCCTTCACCACCCACGAGTCCACCGCTAAACATAGACCTCCCCGAAAGAATGCCACAAAGCACGGTCCTGAGCCACCTGCATCCATTGATTTCCTACATTTCTTGCCAGGTCGTCACTCCATGTAGTGAGGGTCACCCTACACTTCACCTACCGGTACGAGGCTGCCACTCGAGAACCTTTCTTCCCCATCGATTGTCGGTTCTTCGAGCTAATGGCCGGCCCGTTGCCACTTTAGCTTGCGGATATCCTCATTTTCAAGTCTATCACGCAGAGAAAGCCCAAGCATAGCCCTCTCCATAACTCTCTGAGCGACCTTGAGCTTCCTCACACGGCCAGCAATGAAGATTATTATTATTATACATTTTAATATATTAGATAGTTTGCTTGTTTCAATATGCCCTACGGGTATAGCAATGGCCTCAACTCCTTTCAATTTTCGGAATTATCTGCTCACCACTTCTCCTGCACATTCTTAGAATCAATTGTAAATGCTTCTTTCAAAAAGCTGTCCAAGTCGATAATGTTATTATTATATTAATTATGGTTTTAAAACAAATAACTTAACTGTTACTTATTTTTAGGTTTGGGACAACGAACTAGCGACAAAAGCGGCGAAATGGGCGTCCAGAGAACAGTTTTTACATAATCCAGATAAAAATATAGGTAACCAATGTCATAATATAAGTACATACGTAGAGCGGAGAACGCACAAATTTCGTTACTCATTTTAAAATATACTAAAATCGTACTTATGTAGTTATTTAAGATAACCTATACTATAAAAAGAAACACTGAGCAAGTATGACTTCAAGGTTCGAATCACGCACAGAAAAGTATTTAAATTTCTAGGCACCGCATTTCTGAGAAATTAGAAAATTTAGCATTAGGCATTAGTAATGCGGCGGACTTACAGCCTCATTACTCTCCCAAATATTAAAAGAAGTCTGTATCAAGCTGTGGGACCTATATAGGCTGTATCTTTGCATAATATTTATTTTGGCGTAAACTTTTTATTCAATGGTCATGCCATCCTTCTTCATTCAAAGGAAAAACAGTGTTATTGGTTTAATAAATTAACAAAATGTTAAAAACATTTATCAATAATAAATAACTTTGCTGGAATTGTCCACGACGACGATTATTAGCATACAACATCGTTTATTCACAACTTTTTGTAATATTATTAATTATAGCACAGTAACATAATATGATATTTAAGTATCATTACCTACCTACTATTTACCATTAACATCTACAGCGTTCATTTAAGCACTCTAAAAATAAATTAGCGCTTGGAAAAGGTTTACGACAGTACAGAAATAGCAACTAGAAATAGCATTAAGAAAAAGCCACATTATCTTGTATTGACGCTACAACTACAAAGTAAATATATTAAAAAAAAAAACTATTTAATGTGGTCAATCGCCCCTGTTTTTAAGAGATGGATGGCACTTTTAAATAAAATATTGATACTAGAATTATATATTTCGAAAATTTTAAAATATGCACATCCTGTTATTAAGAATAATATAGGATTCAATATCAGAAACACAGAAAATATAGTTGTCCTCGTGCTTTTAGTACTGTATCACTACCATGCGACAGTCTTACTGGTCTTACTAATGGTTCCAATAGATAACGTAGGTAAGTTAAACTGTCGGATGTACCTGTGTCAAGACCAGATAATCAATCATTTATATCACTGGCATCGTTTTCAGTCCACAGCTAGATCTTTCAAGAATGCGTAAACATATAATGGAGTTGAATTTCGCCATTTGATAAAATTTCTCACATATCATGCACATGTCTTTCAGGGCATGTACCATTATATTCAGGCCAAAATGCAGATTTTAACGAAAGGTATAAAGTGTTTTAAATTTTTTTTAGGCTCAGGCAGATTTGAAACAGGTGAAAACCTCTATTCGTACGGCACAACTGATAGTAAACACAAAATTGATATAGATGACAGCCTTAAATCGTGGTTCGACGAACATCAACACTATACTTATGGGCCACTAAGTATAAGCGATTTTGACGGCTCGTCGAAATATCAAATTGGTCACTACACTCAGGTGGGTATTTTTTTTGTCAAGGAATATAACTTCCAGTCGTGAAATATGTTTTTTTAAACAACACAACGTAAAAACAAAGCTGGAAAAAGGTTTATATTTACATGAAGTTCTTTTTGGAATAACGGTGACAAACAAGCACACAGTCCTTTTGATGTTAAGTGGATGCTGTGGTCCGTAGACATCCACACTTATCCTCGAATAATAAGCAAAATATAGATGCGTTGTCAACCCTGAGGACTATGAGATGAAATGCCTCGTTTCCATTCACCATACGAAACACAGCAGCATTCAGCTGATATTTTACGCTGGCATTCCGTGAGGGCGTAGTCCTTTCCTAGTTGAGCCGGCTCATTCGTGTTCAGCCATAATATCTTCACCGGTACCCATCATCTTCATTATCATAATTATCGTATATTAGTATTTATACTTACTTAAATTGATAATTGTATACTTTTAAGAGGATAGAATCTACGTTGCTCGTTATTTATGGAATTTTAAAGTGAGCACCATACCCTTGGCTCTTGGCAGAATATAATTAAAAATATATTCAAGTTTATGTGAATGAATTATTATCATTAAATCAATGAAAACAGACAATTTGAAACAAATGCCCTAAGATAAATGACGATGTTTGTTTATGTTGTTCTATTTGTTCTCATTTAAAAATGCTCGTTTGCCCCCTCTCCTATAAAAAAAACATCGTCTATATGATTATCTTGATATTTTATATGATTATTATGATATTTTATATTATTAAATAAGTTGTTGGAAAATGAGTATTATGAACTTATGACAGGAGAGGCAAGTATGAGAACAAAATACGGAATATTACATTACCATATAAAAGTGCTGGATGTCCATGGATTTAGGTGGCTTAGAACTGTGTTTTGGCATAACTTGGGGTGGGACCAAGTTCAACAGTTGACTTGTCTTGGACTGTAGTGATGATGATGATGATGATGATCAGTCCCTTTACAATAATAATATATTAAAAACGCATCACACTTTGTATCTATTTTGTATTGTTAGGATGTTGAGAGACAATTGCTAACTTTTCGCCTCGCGCCTTTGTACTTTTACCTACATATATACGAGTATCGACTACAGCATGTTCACCTTTAATTAATTAACTGCGCTAAACGAATTATTATTTGTGTTTAATAATAATATGTTATAATATTATATTGTATCTTATATTGAAATTATAGCTGATTATTATTTTCAGATGGTATGGGCTGATACAACGTACATTGGGTGTGCGATATCACAGTACTGGCAGGCAAACTTAAAAAAGTTTCTCATAGTTTGCAATTATGGTCCTAGGTGCGTATCTTTTAGTAATAGTGATTGCAAGCCCCTCCTTTATTTTGGATCCTTGCGATATTCTTCGATATCCATATCTCAATCAAAGCCTATAAAATACTGTCTTAATAAGAACGATCACCGAAATTCGAAAATCATCGTCATCAGGCCATGAACGTAGGCCTCCCCCAAAGACTTATTGGTCTACAAGTATAAAAAGGCTGGCAAAGTAGCAAAAGGTTGGCATTTTTTATTTGTTACTAGCTGTTCCCCGCGACTTAGCCCGCGTGTTTTTTGGGGTTTTCATTTTTTGCGCGGAACCCTAATTCTTTTTCTATAATAAAAGTAGCCTAAGTTACTCCTTGTGACATTAGCTATCTGCCAGTGAAAATTCTGTCAAAATCAATCTAGCCGTTTCGGAGATTAGTTGGAACAAACAGACAGACAGACGGACAGACAGACAGACAAAAACTTTAAAAATACGGTAATTTAACTTAATCAACTTTAACTTAATAATACTTTCATATGCATTTAGTAAAAAGCTGTAATTTTGATATTACAAACGGACACTTCACCGATCGATCACTTGCTTAAACAAAACAAAGCAATCTTTTGTAACTTTGAATTTAAGGTTGGCTGCGCATTATAAGAAATTTTCTGTCAAAAAATTGCACGTACATTTGTGCTAGACCCCGCAAGTTTAATTTGCCAGAATGTCGCAAGGCGCGCTCTACATTTTGTACTAGACGCAGCACACCGTCACAAATTCCGAGAGTGTAGCCCTGTGATGCAGACGTATTGGGAGGATAAGATTGACAAACATTGTCGAATTATTATTTGAACTAAGGAGGTGAAGAAATATAAATGACTATGGAATATCGGTGATATATAGGATTGCCGGAACAAAATATCTAATATTGTTTGGGGTGTGTATTGTCTGACAAAATCTAGACAAAAATTTTGTCTGTCTGTCTGCCTGCCTGTCTGTCTGTTTGTTCCGGCTAATCTCCGTAATGGCAGGAATGATTTTGACGGGAGTTTCACTGACAGATAGCTGATATTATAAGGAGTAACTTAGGATACTTTTATTTTAGAAATTGAATTAGGGTCCCGCGTAAAAAAATTAAGCCCATGAAATCGTAGTAAATTCCACGCGCGCAAAGTCGCGAGAGACGCTAGTCTTTTATAAAATGTGCGGTTGGCTAAATGAGATTCAGGTTTCTTTTTAAAATACGAAATTCTTGAGTTCAGTTTCTTGATCATGTGGTTTATTCCAAAACATATGGTAAACGTTTTTTAATGTTACACTAATTTTATTTTAATGCTTATGTAATTTACTTTAATCTAAAATTAATGTCTTTTGCCTAAATTATTTAAGATTTTTGTTCTTCATTAATATTTTATAATTATATAGATTAATAAACGTAGTAGACGTTTCGCACATATAATGCTGTGCTAAGTTGCCCATCGCTAGTTTCAGTATTTCACGTTTGACATAAATGAAATAGCTATACCGCAATCTATCGGATGCGAAGAGATCATTCTGGCGTTTCCCATAGGATACCCCCGGGACCAATGGGCTCATGTATTTGTCTTATGCCGCCGCCACACGGCTACTAAAAGATCTACTTGAAAGTTAATGATACTTCACGCAATAATGTCGACAATGCCGCAGTGATACTAAATATTCGAAAAAAAAAATCAAAATTCAAAAATCTTTATTTCTACAAAAAATATTACAATAAATGTTTCATCGAATCCATAGGCACGCAAAGTACTGTAAACCGTGTTTCAGGAGCCAGTGGCTTCTAATTGTTATATATTATACAAATATAATTTTTTACGAAACATTAATCACAATTTATTTTCAGCGGAAACTACATAGGCGAGACGCCGTATAAAATCGGCCGAAATACGAGTAATTTCCTCAAATGTGGCACCGAAGACTGCAGTCGTCCTTACGGCGACAAATGTTGATATTTACCATCGCTACATTCCATGTTTAATGTTTATTGTTTTACATAACTAAGTATTTATCAAATATTGTAATTTTACTGACTGCGTATGTTTTTTGTGTTTGTCATAACTATTTTATCTTCGTTGGTTAGTACATGTTGTTAATATAAATAGCTACAATAACAAGCCATTAATTAAAACAGTAATTAAAAAACCCGACTGCGTTAAATACTTTACTGAAAAAAACCTTTCCATCCCTTTTTCTTGTATTTGTGCTACGCGGCAGCTTTTGCTATTGCACGTATGGGCCGGCTCAAGCCGGGTTGGTACCACGACCTCTGGTGGTCTGGTGAGTGCAGGTGGTCGGCGGCCCAAATCACCCCCCCCCCATCAATATGGTAGCGGAGTTAAATGCAAGACTACCCCAGGAGGGTACCAGCACACCTGGAGAACCTCCCGCTGAGCATTCACAACCAAGCTATTCCACTTCACCATCCACGCGGTGCAGGTGTCCTCTCCTGCTGATATTTCGTATCTTTCCTACCCGGGGTATAAATTAGAACACTCCTGTGGGCCTTGGGCTGGAGTTTGCGTATACGTCAGAAAGGACATCTGTTCTAGACGCATCGGCAGTCTTAAAGGTTCGGACCTGCCTATCCTCTGGCTACGCGTAGACAGTGACGACCATCCACGCGTCTCCGGGTGCCTCCATAGGTCCCATAACGGTAATGCCGAAACAGACCGACTCATCGACCACGTCCAAATGGCTACAGATTCCTTGCAACAACAGGTCCCATCCGCAGAGATCGTGATCCTTGGCGATTAACGCCCACCATACCGAGTGGCTCGGTTTTTTTTAATAGGATAAGGGTGGCAAACGAGCACACAGTCCACCTGATGGTAAGTGTTTGCTGTGGCCCATAGACATCTACATCTATCTTCGATTAAGTATCAAAATGCAGATGCGTTGTCACCCGTGAGGACTAAGATGGAATGCCTCGTTTCCAGTAAAAGGGTCTCCGGTTCTCTACACTCATCATACGAAACACAGCAGAAATATGTAACATGTCATGAAAATTCTCTTTCTGCACTAATTTTATAAGAAAAATAGAGGTATCAGTGAAATAAAACGTATCCATGCTTTTGTATGGCCTGGTAAGAGTGTAAATTATAAAAATGGAAGCCGCGGGTCGACAAGAAAGTGATTACAGTCAGGTAATTGAGACTCTTATTGAAACCTTTGGAGAAATGGTAAGCGAAGATGTGGTACACGCAGTTGTCGAAAATTGTGGTGGTAATTTGAATGAATCTACCAACGCAATTATGAGTTTGACACATGATAGTAAAACCCATGTATTATCAAGCAACACAAAACATAATAGCAATATTGAACAGCACCCAAATTTGAATATGGATGGTAATAGTATGAAGGATATGGGAGAAATTTCGGAAATGAAATGTTATAGTGAAACTATAAATAAATATGAGGTTGCTGATAAACAGAACAGAATTAAGAAATCATCAAATTTAACGACTGAAGCTGATGTTCAACCTTCAATAAGTTATGCTAGAGCATCACAAGATGAGGCTCTACAAGCAGAAAAACGTAAACAATCGCGAAGCACGGGTTTCTACCGTCTGGAGTCGCTAGAGCTAAAAATTGCCCCATATTTTCGCAAGTACCGACAAGTTCCGGCAATAAGACGTTCAACGCGTATTTTCAAATTGAAGCAGCTGATTTCCCAATATGATGCCTCCTGAAATGTCCTGTCCAATAATCTCCCCAATAACAACTCTCTTCCACCACTTGCTACGCCACTGAGTGTGCACTTTTGTTTATAGAATGAATATATAAGATTGTGATAAAAGAGGAATGGCGATAAGTAATGATGAAGTCAGCTACACTTTAAACAATGGTTAAAAAATTGATTTGTTCGCTTTATTTCCTGAGCATGAATTACGCATATATAAAGTTATTATGAATGGTTTTGCTTGATTATAGTTCGTCGTATTTTTAAATAAATATTTCTTTTTATATTCGAGCTATGGCTTGAATTTGAAATTATTAAAAAAATATATATTAAGGGCTGCACAAACGTGGACACTTTTTGCTATCAACACGGCACACCATCACAGGAAACCGTAGTTGCTGACGGCTTAAACTTTCCAGTTACTACACCGAACTCTTTTTGATTGGCGGTCGGTATGTGTTAGGTGAAAGCAACTGAATACAAAAAGTATCTGCGTCTGCGCAAAGAATGGCTGATTTCATATTGATTACATGAAAATAAAATATTCATTGGTAGCTTGTGTCCCACACAAGACACAGAAGTGTCTAGGTTAGCGCAGCGCCTGAGGTAAACTGGTTGAGGTAGTATTTTCTTGTATTTATTTATGAAATCAAATTACTGTTTTTTTTAAAGATGCAATTGGGAGGATATTTGCCATAGTAGTCACGTTTGACGGGCGGGATGACATCCTCAGTTTTTTTTAATTTGTGTTGATATCAGGAAGATGCAGCTGCTCATATCCTGTTTTAGTTTTTCTCTGCCAACTCTTACGATTACAACACGGCAAACGTATTGTTTATAAGCTTGTAATAATTGTATATCACCTCGTTGTCACTAACCCTAAATACCTACGGCGATGGCTTGATACTCATCAGCGCACAAGTCAATATAGGTAGTTCTTTTTAAAACCAGATCTAATAAAAAGTAAGTATTTAATTGCGAGCACTGCACGTACAAATCTCAGTCACCGTTTTACTGGCGTTCATTAGACATCGTTTGACAATAAATAACAATGAGTCTTAAACTGCTCTTTCTATTCGTTTTTTGCGGCGTATCGCAGTCCAAATGTAAGAAACAGTTCACACTATCGTTGTGTTCTTAACGAAATGTTTTTGTTTCAATTATTTTGTTGTTTTTGACGTTTCAGTGATAAATTTGTCGTGTAACCAAATTCGTGCCTTTGTTGATGGACATAACTCTCGAAGACTACAGTTAGCAAAAGGAGAAGTGTCTGGGCAACCCGCTGCTTCGGATATGAAATTTATGGTCAGTCTGTTTTCTGCCGACTTCCAAAAAGGAGACGGTACTCAATTCGACTGTATGTTTTTTTATGTGTGTTACCTCATAACTTTTTACTGGGTGAACCGTTTCGATGATTCTTTTTTTATTTGAATGCTGATACTTGATCAAGGTCAAACCAATAGTTTTTGAGTTATTGTTAATAACTTATATTGAAGTCGGCTGTACAAAATTTTTAAATTTAAATTATCATTTTAATGTTTTTATCATACATTTTTAAATTGATTTTGATCATTTTGTAAAGATTGATATCCATCATTTTCTTTTGATGATAATAAAATATAGCTTACTTGTAATTTCGAAGCTACTGGAGGTAAAAATAATTAATTTCTATATATTATCTTGAATGTTTCAATTAACTCTTAAATGTTTCAGCTAAGATAATTATATTACGTGGTAGAGCCACGTTGCACCATGCTAGTTATATGTAGCTGCAGCACGAATGGGTTGGCTCAAACGGGGCAGCACCACGCCCTCACAGAATACCAGCGTGATACAGCAGAATAAAGCTGTTGTTTCATATAATTAGTGGAGAGAACCGGAGCCTCTTTTTATTGCTAACGAGGCATTCCATCTTAGTCCTTAGGTCTGAATGTGATGTATGTGTAGATGTCAATGAGCCATATCATCCACTTACCATCAGGCGGACTATGTGCTCGTTCGTGTCCGTTATTCTTTAAAAATAATTGAAACACTGATTTCTATTAAATATCTAGTAATACTTATTAGATATATTATCTCCGTATCTATATAAGCGACAGTAGCGTAAACTTAAAAATCAATCTTGAAACCCCTCCTGTAATCCTATATTACCGCCACTTGACTACTGTAGTGAAGTATTTCTAACACACGCATTTTTAGTTTACTTGAAACATTAAGTAAATAATTACATTATTAGATATAATTTGTACTTTTGATTGTTGTCACTTGGGAAAACTACAGTTTATTTTTTGTGATTTAGATAAACACTTCTACAAGTTTCACAATATTTCTTTTAATTTATTTTTATATTAATTATCAGGGTGATATATGATACCATGAGGTGAAACCTGTCGGTTTTTATAATTAGCATAATAATAATATTTTTTAATAATAATTTAAAATAAATATTGTGAAACTAGTACACATGTTACACATGTCACAAAAACGTTATTAGAATTTAAAACAAGTCGTAAAATTAAAAATGTTGTACAACCGACTTCAATATAAATAAAATGAGAACATTATCAATGTAGTCGGAATCAATTAAACACGCATTATTAAGAATAGCTCAAGAACTACTGGTCAGATCTTGATCAATAGATATATAGTAGATGGTGTTCTCTGATTACTAAGATAAACGTATAATTCCCAGTTCAGCAATTCGAAACTCTTCTACGACAACAAAACGCTAAATATGTGATACGGTGATGATGATCATCGTCATCATTACAGCCCTTCACCACCCACGAGTCCACCGCTAAACATAGACCTCCCCGAAAGAATGCCACAAAGCACGGTCCTGAGCCACCTGCATCCATTGATTTCCTACATTTCTTGCCAGGTCGTCACTCCATGTAGTGAGGGTCACCCTACACTTCACCTACCGGTACGAGGCTGCCACTCGAGAACCTTTCTTCCCCATCGATTGTCGGTTCTTCGAGCTAATGGCCGGCCCGTTGCCACTTTAGCTTGCGGATATCCTCATTTTCAAGTCTATCACGCAGAGAAAGCCCAAGCATAGCCCTCTCCATAACTCTCTGAGCGACCTTGAGCTTCCTCACACGGCCAGCAATGAAGATTATTATTATTATACATTTTAATATATTAGATAGTTTGCTTGTTTCAATATGTCCTACGGGTATAGCAATGGCCTCAACTCCTTTCAATTTTCGGAATTATCTGCTCACCACTTCTCCTGCACATTCTTAGAATCAATTGTAAATGCTTCTTTCAAAAAGCTGTCCAAGTCGATAATGTTATTATTATATTAATTATGGTTTTAAAACAAATAACTTAACTGTTACTTATTTTTAGGTTTGGGACAACGAACTAGCGACAAAAGCGGCGAAATGGGCGTCCAGAGAACAGTTTTTACATAATCCAGATAAAAATATAGGTAACCAATGTCATAATATAAGTACATACGTAGAGCGGAGAACGCACAAATTTCGTTACTCATTTTAAAATATACTAAAATCGTACTTATGTAGTTATTTAAGATAACCTATACTATAAAAAGAAACACTGAGCAAGTATGACTTCAAGGTTCGAATCACGCACAGAAAAGTATTTAAATTTCTAGGCACCGCATTTCTGAGAAATTAGAAAATTTAGCATTAGGCATTAGTAATGCGGCGGACTTACAGCCTCATTACTCTCCCAAATATTAAAAGAAGTCTGTATCAAGCTGTGGGACCTATATAGGCTGTATCTTTGCATAATATTTATTTTGGCGTAAACTTTTTATTCAATGGTCATGCCATCCTTCTTCAGTCAAAGGAAAAACAGTGTTATTGGTTTAATAAATTAACAAAATGTTAAAAACATTTATCAATAATAAATAACTTTGCTGGAATTGTCCACGACGACGATTATTAGCATACAACATCGTTTATTCACAACTTTTTGTAATATTATTAATTATAGCACAGTAACATAATATGATATTTAAGTATCATTACCTACCTACTATTTACCATTAACATCTACAGCGTTCATTTAAGCACTCTAAAAATAAATTAGCGCTTGGAAAAGGTTTACGACAGTACAGAAATAGCAACTAGAAATAGCATTAAGAAAAAGCCACATTATCTTGTATTGACGCTACAACTACAAAGTAAATATATTAAAAAAAAAACTATTTAATGTGGTCAATCGCCCCTGTTTTTAAGAGATGGATGGCACTTTTAAATAAAATATTGATACTAGAATTATATATTTCGAAAATTTTAAAATATGCACATCCTGTTATTAAGAATAATATAGGATTCAATATCAGAAACACAGAAAATATAGTTGTCCTCGTGCCTTTAGTACTGTATCACTACCATGCGACAGTCTTACTGGTCTTACTAATGGTTCCAATAGATAACGTAGGTAAGTTAAACTGTCGGATGTACCTGTGTCAAGACCAGATAATCAATCATTTATATCACTGGCATCGTTTTCAGTCCACAGCTAGATCTTTCAAGAATGCGTAAACATATAATGGAGTTGAATTTCGCCATTTGATAAAATTTCTCACATATCATGCACATGTCTTTCAGGGCATGTACCATTATATTCAGGCCAAAATGCAGATTTTAACGATAGGTATAAAGTGTTTTAAATTTTTTTTAGGCTCAGGCAGATTTGAAACAGGTGAAAACCTCTATTCGTACGGCACAACTGATAGTAAACACAAAATTGATATAGATGACAGCCTTAAATCGTGGTTCGACGAACATCAACACTATACTTATGGGCCACTAAGTATAAGCGATTTTGACGGCTCGTCGAAATATCAAATTGGTCACTACACTCAGGTGGGTATTTTTTTTGTCAAGGAATATAACTTCCAGTCGTGAAATATGTTTTTTTAAACAACACAACGTAAAAACAAAGCTGGAAAAAGGTTTATATTTACATGAAGTTCTTTTTGGAATAACGGTGACAAACAAGCACACAGTCCTTTTGATGTTAAGTGGATGCTGTGGTCCGTAGACATCCACACTTATCCTCGAATAATAAGCAAAATATAGATGCGTTGTCAACCCTGAGGACTATGAGATGAAATGCCTCGTTTCCATTCACCATACGAAACACAGCAGCATTCAGCTGATATTTTACGCTGGCATTCCGTGAGGGCGTAGTCCTTTCCTAGTTGAGCCGGCTCATTCGTGTTCAGCCATAATATCTTCACCGGTACCCATCATCTTCATTATCATAATTATCGTATATTAGTATTTATACTTACTTAAATTGATAATTGTATACTTTTAAGAGGATAGAATCTACGTTGCTCGTTATTTATGGAATTTTAAAGTGAGCACCATACCCTTGGCTCTTGACAGAATATAATTAAAAATATATTCAAGTTTATGTGAATGAATTATTATCATTAAATCAATGAAAACAGACAATTTGAAACAAATGCCCTAAGATAAATGACGATGTTTGTTTATGTTGTTCTATTTGTTCTCATTTAAAAATGCTCGTTTGCCCCCTCTCCTATAAAAAAAAAAACATCGTCTATATGATTATCTTGATATTTTATATGATTATTATGATATTTTATATTATTAAATAAGTTGTTGGAAAATGAGTATTATGAACTTATGACAGGAGAGGCAAGTATGAGAACAAAATACGGAATATTACATTACCATATAAAAGTGCTGGATGTCCATGGATTTAGGTGGCTTAGAACTGTGTTTTGGCATAACTTGGGGTGGGACCAAGTTCAACAGTTGACTTGTCTTGGACTGTAGTGATGATGATGATGATGATGATCAGTCCCTTTACAATAATAATATATTAAAAACGCATCACACTTTGTATCTATTTTGTATTGTTAGGATGTTGAGAGACAATTGCTAACTTTTCGCCTCGCGCCTTTGTACTTTTACCTACATATATACGAGTATCGACTACAGCATGTTCACCTTTAATTAATTAACTGCGCTAAACGAATTATTATTTGTGTTTAATAATAATATGTTATAATATTATATTGTATCTTATATTGAAATTATAGCTGATTATTATTTTCAGATGGTATGGGCTGATACAACGTACATTGGGTGTGCGATATCACAGTACTGGCAGGCAAACTTAAAAATGTTTCTCATAGTTTGCAATTATGGTCCTAGGTGCGTATCTTTTAGTAATAGTGATTGCAAGCCCCTCCTTTATTTTGGATCCTTGCGATATTCTTCGATATCCATATCTCAATCAAAGCCTATAAAATACTGTCTTAATAAGAACGATCACCGAAATTCGAAAATCATCGTCATCAGGCCATGAACGTAGGCCTCCCCCAAAGACTTATTGGTCTACAAGTATAAAAAGGCTGGCAAAGTAGCAAAAGGTTGGCATTTTTTATTTGTTACTAGCTGTTCCCCGCGACTTAGCCCGCGTGTTTTTTGGGGTTTTCATTTTTTGCGCGGAACCCTAATTCTTTTTCTATAATAAAAGTAGCCTAAGTTACTCCTTGTGACATTAGCTATCTGCCAGTGAAAATTCTGTCAAAATCAATCTAGCCGTTTCGGAGATTAGTTGGAACAAACAGACAGACAGACGGACAGACAGACAGACAAAAACTTTAAAAATACGGTAATTTAACTTAATCAACTTTAACTTAATAATACTTTCATATGCATTTAGTAAAAAGCTGTAATTTTGATATTACAAACGGACACTTCACCGATCGATCACTTGCTTAAACAAAACAAAGCAATCTTTTGTAACTTTGAATTTAAGGTTGGCTGCGCATTATAAGAAATTTTCTGTCAAAAAATTGCACGTACATTTGTGCTAGACCCCGCAAGTTTAATTTGCCAGAATGTCGGAAGGCGCGCTCTACATTTTGTACTAGACGCAGCACACCGTCACAAATTCCGAGAGTGTAGCCCTGTGATGCAGACGTATTGGGAGGATAAGATTGACAAACATTGTCGAATTATTATTTGAACTAAGGAGGTGAAAAAATATAAATGACTATGGAATATCGGTGATATATAGGATTGCCGGAACAAAATATCTAATATTGTTTGGGGTGTGTATTGTCTGACAAAATCTAGACAAAAATTTTGTCTGTCTGTCTGCCTGCCTGTCTGTCTGTTTGTTCCGGCTAATCTCCGTAATGGCAGGAATGATTTTGACGGGAGTTTCACTGACAGATAGCTGATATTATAAGGAGTAACTTAGGATACTTTTATTTTAGAAATTGAATTAGGGTCCCGCGTAAAAAAATTAAGCCCATGAAATCGTAGTAAATTCCACGCGCGCAAAGTCGCGAGAGACGCTAGTCTTTTATAAAATGTGCGGTTGGCTAAATGAGATTCAGGTTTCTTTTTAAAATACGAAATTCTTGAGTTCAGTTTCTTGATCATGTGGTTTATTCCAAAACATATGGTAAACGTTTTTTAATGTTACACTTATTTTATTTTAATGCTTATGTAATTTACTTTAATCTAAAATTAATGTCTTTTGCCTAAATTATTTAAGATTTTTGTTCTTCATTAATATTTTATAATTATATAGATTAATAAACGTAGTAGACGTTTCGCACATATAATGCTGTGCTAAGTTGCCCATCGCTAGTTTCAGTATTTCACGTTTGACATAAATGAAATAGCTATACCGCAATCTATCGGATGCGAAGAGATCATTCTGGCGTTTCCCATAGGATACCCCCGGGACCAATGGGCTCATGTATTTGTCTTATGCCGCCGCCACACGGCTACTAAAAGATCTACTTGAAAGTTAATGATACTTCACGCAATAATGTCGACAATGCCGCAGTGATACTAAATATTCGAAAAAAAAATCAAAATTCAAAAATCTTTATTTCTACAAAAAATATTACAATAAATGTTTCATCGAATCCATAGGTACGCAAAGTACTGTAAACCGTGTTTCAGGAGCCAGTGGCTTCTAATTGTTATATATTATACAAATATAATTTTTTACGAAACATTAATCACAATTTATTTTCAGCGGAAACTACATAGGCGAGACGCCGTATAAAATCGGCCGAAATACGAGTAATTTCCTCAAATGTGGCACCGAAGACTGCAGTCGTCCTTACGGCGACAAATGTTGATATTTACCATCGCTACATTCCATGTTTAATGTTTATTGTTTTACATAACTAAGTATTTATCAAATATTGTAATTTTACTGACTGCGTATGTTTTTTGTGTTTGTCATAACTATTTTATCTTCGTTGGTTAGTACATGTTGTTAATATAAATAGCTACAATAACAAGCCATTAATTAAAACAGTAATTAAAAAACCCGACTGCGTTAAATACTTTACTGAAAACAACATTTCCATCCCTTTTTCTTGTATTTGTGCTACGCGGCAGCTTTTGCTATTGCACGTATGGGCCGGCTCAAGCCGGGTTGGTACCACGACCTCTGGTGGTCTGGTGACTGCAGGTGGTCGGCAGCCCAATTCAACCCGCCCCCCCATCAATATGGTAGCGGAGTTAACGACCACGACCACGACCAAACTACTTCACTCCTGAGCGTGGGTGCTCAGGCTGCCCCGCGTATTCTGGGGGGGGCAAAATTCCGCTCGTGACTAATGCTGCTCGGGGCAAGCGGAGCATTACAACCAAGGCGACCCCTGTCACGCTATCCGTGATTTTTTGCAACATCAGGGGACTTCATTCCAACCTTAACGCTGTCCATTACCATCTAGAGACGGCGAAGCCGGTCTTGCTCTTTTTAACCGAGACTCAGGTGTCCTCTCCGGCTGATACTTCATATCTCTCCTACCCGGGATACAAATTGGAACACTCCTTTGTGCCCCGGGCTGGAGTTTGTGTATACGTCAGAGAGGACATCTGTTTTCGACGCCTCGGCAGCCTTGAAGGTACGGACCTGTCCATCCTATGGCTGCGCGTAGACAGCGACGACCATCCCCGCGTCTACGGGTGCCTCTATAGGTTCCATAGCAGTGCCGACACAGACCGACTCATCGACCACGTCCAAATGGCTGCAGACTCCGTGCTACAACAGGTCCCATCCGCAGAGATCGTGATACTCGGTGATTTCAACGCCCACCACGCTGAATGGCTTGGTTCTCGTTTAACCGATCATGCGGGTAGATCTGTGTACGACTTTGCTTTGGCATATGGTCTAACACAACTGGTTACTTCGCCTACGCGGATCCCAGATGTGGAAGACCATGTACCTTCCCTGTTGGACCTTCTGCTGACCTCTCATCCGGACGGATATCAGGTCTCCGTCGATGCCCCTCTGGGCTCTTCGGACCATTGTCTGATCCGGAGCACGGTGCCACTCACGCTCCAATCGCAGTTGCGATCTGCAGCTTGCCGCCGTGTTTGGCACTATAGGTCAGCTGATTGGGACGGGATGCGGTCTTTTTTTGCATCCTACCCTTGGGGGCGGGTTTGCTTCTCGCCGGAAGATCCCAGCGTTGTTGCCGATTCTGTTGCTGATGTGGTACTTCAGGGTATGGAACTTTTTATTCCATCCTCTGTGGTGCCCATCGGAGGCAGATCCCAGCCATGGTTTGGTCGCTCCTGTAAAATAGCATCACGCTATAAGCAAGAGTGCTACCGGGCCTGGGCTGATGCATCAACGTCTCGGGATTTAAACACCAGCGCACTTAAAAAGAAGTATAATTCCGCCTCCAGGTACTTCAAAAGCGTCATTGCCAAGGCAAGGTCTGAGCACATCGGCAGAATTGGCGAGAAGCTAGTTCGCCTTCCTTCGGGAACCCGTGCATTCTGGTCTCTCGCCAAGGCTGTCCAAGGGAACTTCTGTCAGCCATCCCTTCCATCTCTGCACAGAGAGGACGACTCACTGGCCCATGCCGCAAAAGAGAAAGCCGATCTGTTGTGCTCTCTTTTTGCGTCTAACTCGACTCTAGATGACGGGGGAAACACACCGCCGACCATCCCGCGATGTGAGTGCTCCATGCCGGATGTGCGATTTACACAGCGCTCGGTTCGCAAAGCACTCTTCTCCCTGGACGTCAGCAAGTCGAGTGGGCCCGATGGAGTCCCTCCTATTGTGCTGAAGACGTGTGCTCCGGAGTTGGCACCGGTTTTAACGCGTCTTTTCCGGTACTCCTACTCCCAAGGCGTAGTCCCGAATTCATGGAAGACAGCTTTGGTCCACCCGATCCCTAAAAATGGCGACCGCTCAGACCCGTCCAACTACAGGCCTATCGCTATCACCTCCTTGTTCTCCAAAATAATGGAATCCATTATAAGCTGCCAGCTCATGAGGTACCTTGAAGATCACCAGCTGATTAGTGACCATCAGTACGGTTTTCGTCGGGGTCGATCAGCGGGTGATCTTCTAGTTTACTTAACTCATAGATGGGCGGAGGCAGTAGAGTCCAAGGGGGAGGCATTGGCCGTTAGTTTGGACATAGCGAAGGCCTTCGATCGGGTCTGGCACAAGGCGCTTCTTTCGAAGCTTCCTTCCTATGGGCTTCCCGAGAAATTGTGCAAATGGATCACCAGTTTCCTTGCTGATCGGAGCATCAAGGTCGTAGTAGACGGTGCATGCTCTGATTACAAGCCTATCAACGCTGGTGTTCCACAAGGCTGCGTGCTATCACCAACGCTGTTTCTCCTGCTTATCAATGATATGTTGCTAACTGGTAGCATTCATTGCTATGCAGACGACAGCACTGGGGATGCCTTATATACCGGCCGTGCCAATATTTCTCGGGAAAACGTCGCCGAGTACCGGGACAAACTTGTGTCTGAAGTCGAGTCTTTGCTTAACAAAGTCTCGGATTGGGGCCGACTAAATCTTGTCCAGTTCAATCCCCAGAAGACACAAGTTTGCGCGTTTACCGCTAAAAAGAACCCTTTTGTCGTATCTCCTCAGTTTCAAGGCACTCCCCTTGCTGCCTCAGCCAGTATCGGAATCCTTGGCGTCGACATCGAATAGCGTGCAGTTTCGTGGTCACTTAGAAGAGAAGGCCAAATTGGCCTTTAAAAAGCTTGGTGTGCTCAGCTGAGCGGGACAGTATTTCATGCCGGCGCACCGCCTGCAACTTTACAAGGCGCAGGTTCGGCCCTCACATGGAATACTGTTCCCATCTCTGGGCTAGAGCTCCCCAGTGCCAGCTCCTTTCACTTGACCTCATCCAGCGCAGAGCGGCTCGAATCTTCAGCGACCGAGTCCTTTCCGATCGGCTCGATTCACTGGCACTGCGAAAAGATGTTGCATCCCTTTGCAGTTTCTTTCGCATTTATCACGGGGAATGCTCTAAGGAATTGTTCGGATTAACCCAGTAGCCAAATTTTACGAACACACATCGCAGCAAAACTCCCGATACCATCCACACCATCTGGATGATTAGCGGTCCACCACCATCACGTTTCACTAGGAGTTTTCTTCCGCGTACGACCTCTTTGTGGAATAGCTTACCACCGGCGATTTTTCCGGACCGATACTTATTGGGGAACTTCAAGAAAAGAGCTTACTCCATTTTAAAAGGCTGGCAACGTATTTACAATTCCCCTGGTTCCCTGGTGTTGCAGTTGTTCATGGGCGGCGGTAGTCACTGACTATCAGGTAAGCGGCATGCTCGTTTGCCCCCTCTCCTATAAAAAAGGTTAAGGTTAAAAAGGTTAGGTTTTTTTGTGTGCTTCTAAAGAAAATTATATGTTATGTTGAAAGTTATATATTATATGTTATGTTGAGAATACTGCTGTACAACGTAAGTAATAAAAATATTATATTATACAAGTGATTAAAAACCAATGGCTGTATGATAAAATATGATAAAATCCATAACATACACAGTACGGTTACTAACACTATAAGATCCTCGAAATACCGTTTAGGCTGTTTAGCAAATTGTCGGCATTTTAGGATCCATAACAACAAAATTTAAAATATAATTTTAGGAATATTAGACATTAGTTATAGCCTATACCATTATTTTCAGTTTGACTAATGATCACTGTGCCCCAATGGATAATGGATATGAAGGCATCATATCCATTACTTTTAATTCGCACCGATTTTTAGTGTTTTGTTATTATATTATTTTGGTTATCTTGCTGGCGCGGCAATTTTTTGATAGAAAACATATACAGGTTTACTAAATAAATCTAATTTTGCACTTTCAATTCACCAATTATCACCGTCAAAAATCAATTCCAATCCGCGTAAGTATAATATTAATATGTTACATATATTTTTTTACTCTGACATTAAATGTGGGCATCATTCAACAAAGTATATAAATATAATCTAGTCATCGAAAATAAAGTTATTTTTGTTTTATATTCATTTGTAATTCCATTCAAAGCCCGATTTAGAACGTTTATCTTTAAAAGTTACTTATAAGACAATATCTGTAGTGTTAGAGTTCTCTTAGACACCAAATAACAGCTGTAATACATCCTCTTTTATGCGTGTTTAGCTACCGTACAGCGCTACTAACGCAGAAAGCTATATAATTTTTAACTTATAAGAACAATATAAGCGCTTATACAGACTTTATAAGTTTATACAGTCAGGTAAATAAAAACGAACTTCAATACAGCTCGTATACAGCCTGCATACTGCTTGGTTATTGGAAAAAACTGGCATAATGAGCGCAGAGCCGACATCCTCCCACTAGTATTATGCGTATGCTATTACTTCCTATGACCAATCAGTTACTAGAAGTTTTTTTATGTCTTATAATATCAGGATTAAATTTTTTACTAGCGCGATCAATAATTATTAGGAGAAAAGATAAGCGATTTAATCGTTATTATATTTTTTCCGATATTTCATTTTTCGTAAGTTATTTTGCCGTATGATGCATAAATAAAAAGTTTCACGCTATAAGTTAAAACAGATCTAAATCGCAAATCTGCAATAATTGCTTTGTCGTTAATAAAAAATGACGACAGTTACAGTACAGCCTGGCCAACTTTAGTGTACGGAATTACGGGGAAAATACAGTATACAAGTACAATTGCAGTGCGGGACGTGGCAAAAAAGCGGGACAAATCTGTAAAAGTATGTAGTGGCGAAAAATTTTATCAGAAATACATTTTTCGTTCCTATTTCAAAGAGTTTTTTCCGATTGAAATAAAGGTGGTTACTCGACGGGTATGTTTTTTTAATATTTGTTCACCGATTTTTCGAAAATGTCTATTTAAATGTGTTTTTTTATTAATATTTAATGGTGTTCCCATATAAATAAGAAAAAAAAATCACCCCTAAGGATGGGAAATATTATTAGACGACATTCTAGTTGTTACCTTTTCTTGAACTTGTAATATTGCTTAGTCAACTTAAAAGGAAGGAAAGTGTAATATTTTAATACTACATATAATTTGACTGTTTGTCTGTCTTTGTGAATCTTTGGAATGGCAGAAATGATTGTAATGAAATTTCACAATCACATAGAGAGCAATGTAAGCTATATTTTAATCGAGTACCTAGGTGTTTTTTTAATTAACGAATAATTGATAAAATAAGTGGTCTTCGACTATCTTAAATCTAAATATAGATCCTAGTAAACACTATACATAGACTTCAAAAATTAAAAATATAAAATAATTTCCACATAATACCTTCTGTAACCTGTATTGTAACCTACCTTTTGAATGAGTATTCATAAAGGTAATTTTTATATTTATTTTATTATGACATATCTTAGCTTAAGAGTATGTACAATACGCGTAAACCTAAGGGTAAGTTCCTGTATAGGATAGTTACTATACTCTTTGGGGTAAGGGTATTAGTGTTCTGTGTTCGTAAATATGTAACATGTTATGAAAATTCTCTTTCTGCACTAATTTTATAAGAAAAATAGAGGTATCAGTGAAATAAAACGTATCCATGCTTTTGTATGGCCTGGTAAGAGTGTAAATTATAAAAATGGAAGCCGCGGGTCGACAAGAAAGTGATTACAGTCAGGTAATTGAGACTCTTATTGAAACCTTTGGAGAAATGGTAAGCGAAGATGTGGTACACGCAGTTGTCGAAAATTGTGGTGGTAATTTGAATGAATCTACCAACGCAATTATGAGTTTGACACATGATAGTAAAACCCATGTATTATCAAGCAACACAAAACATAATAGCAATATTGAACAGCACCCAAATTTGAATATGGATGGTAATAGTATGAAGGATATGGGAGAAATTTCGAAAAAGAAATGTTATAGTGAAACTATAAATAAATATAAGGTTGCTGATAAACAGAACAGAATTAAGAAATCATCAAAGGAGACGGGGATTTCTGGGCCCAATTGTAATAAGTTGAAATTTGGTTTAAAAAAAAGCGTTATATTTTTCTATTTCAAAATATTAAAAAATTAACCCAATTCACAATCTGAAAGATGAGAAATCTTGAAAATAAGTTTAAGTCACGAATAAAATAGGAATTCGATTACTTAAATCGATTAATGTGAATTAGTTTTAACAATTAATCATAAAAACGACTTACATCAGATAATTGATTCAATGAAATGAAATAGATATATTACAATATATTAACATAGTGTATTAACAGTTTAAAAAATAAAATATCAACATAATAAAAATAAAATTTAAAATCGACTCACGTTTACAGTTCCATTTATTACTTGTGTTTGTCAACTGTATTTTTAATCTGTGCTGATAGTGATAGCTCCTGCCTGACTCAACTCAATCTAATCTATGATCAGTCGTTGCGTATCGTTTAGTACGTTTGTGTTTTAAGTGTTTCCCGTTGATTTATTGATTTAAATTTCTTGACCACTGCTTTCTTTCTATGGACTTCTGATCTTACTTGTATGACCCTTGCTAACATAACGAACACCAATAATCTTATTTACGCGTTTGACTTTGATTCGTTATTGTGGATTTTACGGCCTGGATTTTATCTACTACATATTGATTCAATGGATAGCAATTAGTCGCTGTAATACACTAGGCCCACGATCTATCCAAACTAGCAATCGCACTTCAAAAAATCAGCTGTTTAGTATTGGTTTTTGCCAACTTGTTGTATAACCTCACTTTTACTAAATCTCTTATAATTCTGCTCTCAGATTGCGAAAGTCCCCAAAATTGATTAGTGATTTTTTGATAATATATAAGCTATTAATTGGCGTCACTTTCATCTTTTTACAATCTGGGCCCAAGAATGTATGAAAGCGTATCAGTCTCCTTTAACGACTGAAGCTGATGTTCAACTTTCAATAAGTTATGCTAGAGCATCACAAGGTGAGGCTCTACAAACAGAAAAACGTAAACAATAGCGAAGCACGGGTTTCTACCGTGTGGAGTCGCTAGAGCTAAAAATTGCCCCATATTTTCGCAAGTACCGACAAGTTCCGGCAATAAGACGTTCAACGAGTATTTTCAAATTGTAGCAGCTGATTTCCCAATATGATGCCTCCTGAAATGTCCTGTCCAATAATCTCCCCAATAACAACTCTTTCCCACCACTTGCTACGCCCCTGAGTGTGCACTTTTGTTTACAGAATGAATATATAAGATTGTGATAAAAGAGGAACGGCGATAAGTAATGATGAAGTCAGCTACACTTTAAACAATGGTTAAAAAATTGATTTGTTCGCTTTATTTCCTGAGCATGAATTACGCATATATAAAGTTATTATGAATGGTTTTGCTTGATTATAGTTCGTCGTATTTTTAAATAAATATTTCTTTTTATATTCGAGCTATGGCTTGAATTTGAAATTATTAAAAAAATATATATTAAGGGCTGCACAAACGTGGACACTTTTTGCTATCAACACGGCACACCATCACAGGAAACCGTAGTTGCTGACGGCTTAAACTTTCCAGTTACTACACCGAACTCTTTTTGATTGGCGGTCGGTATGTGTTAGGTGAAAGCAACTGAATACAAAAAGTATCTGCGTCTGCGCAAAGAATGGCTGATTTCATATTGATTACATGAAAATAAAATATTCATTGGTAGCTTGTGTCCCACACAAGACACAGAAGTGTCTAGGTTAGCGCAGCGCCTGAGGTAAACTGGTTGAGGTAGTATTTTCTTGTATTTATTTATGAAATCAAATTACTGTTTTTTTTAAAGATGCAATTGGGAGGATATTTGCCATAGTAGTCACGTTTGACGGGCGGGATGACATCCTCAGTTTTTTTTAATTTGTGTTGATATCAGGAAGATGCAGCTGCTCATATCCTGTTTTAGTTTTTCTCTGCCAACTCTTACGATTACAACACGGCAAACGTATTGTTTATAAGCTTGTAATAATTGTATATCACCTCGTTGTCACTAACCCTAAATACCTACGGCGATGGCTTGATACTCATCAGCGCACAAGTCAATATAGGTAGTTCTTTTTAAAACCAGATCTAATAAAAAGTAAGTATTTAATTGCGAGCACTGCACGTACAAATCTCAGTCACCGTTTTACTGGCGTTCATTAGACATCGTTTGACAATAAATAACAATGAGTCTTAAACTGCTCTTTCTATTCGTTTTTTGCGGCGTATCGCAGTCCAAATGTAAGAAACAGTTCACACTATCGTTGTGTTCTTAACGAAATGTTTTTGTTTCAATTATTTTGTTGTTTTTGACGTTTCAGTGATAAATTTGTCGTGTAACCAAATTCGTGCCTTTGTTGATGGACATAACTCTCGAAGACTACAGTTAGCAAAAGGAGAAGTGTCTGGGCAACCCGCTGCTTCGGATATGAAATTTATGGTCAGTCTGTTTTCTGCCGACTTCCAAAAAGGAGACGGTACTCAATTCGACTGTATGTTTTTTTATGTGTGTTACCTCATAACTTTTTACTGGGTGAACCGTTTCGATGATTCTTTTTTTATTTGAATGCTGATACTTGATCAAGGTCAAACCAATAGTTTTTGAGTTATTGTTAATAACTTATATTGAAGTCGGCTGTACAAAATTTTTAAATTTAAATTATCATTTTAATGTTTTTATCATACATTTTTAAATTGATTTTGATCATTTTGTAAAGATTGATATCCATCATTTTCTTTTGATGATAATAAAATATAGCTTACTTGTAATTTCGAAGCTACTGGAGGTAAAAATAATTAATTTCTATATATTATCTTGAATGTTTCAATTAACTCTTAAATGTTTCAGCTAAGATAATTATATTACGTGGTAGAGCCACGTTGCACCATGCTAGTTATATGTAGCTGCAGCACGAATGGGTTGGCTCAAACGGGGCAGCACCACGCCCTCACAGAATACCAGCGTGATACAGCAGAATAAAGCTGTTGTTTCATATAATTAGTGGAGAGAACCGGAGCCTCTTTTTATTGCTAACGAGGCATTCCATCTTAGTCCTTAGGTCTGAATGTGATGTATGTGTAGATGTCTATGGGCCATATCATCCACTTACCATCAGGCGGACTATGTGCTCGTTCGTGTCCGTTATTCTTTAAAAATAATTAAAACACTGATTTCTATTAAATATCTAGTAATACTTATTAGATATATTATCTCCGTATCTATATAAGCGACAGTAGTGTAAACTTAAAAATCAATCTTGAAACCCCTCCTGTAATCCTATATTACCGCCACTTGACTACTGTAGTGACGTATTTCTAACACACGCATTTTTAGTTTACTTGAAGCATTAATTAAATAATTACATTATTAGATATAATTTGTGCTTTTGATTGTTGTCACTTGGGAAAACTACAGTTTATTTTTTGTGATTTGGATAAACACTTGTACAAGTTTCACAATATTTCTTTTAAATTATCCACGAGTCCACCGCTTAACATAGACCTCCCCGAAAGAATGCCACAAAGCACGGTCCTGAGCCACCTGCATCCATCGATTTCCTACATGTCTTGCCTTGCTAGGTCGTCACTCCATGTAGTGAGGGTCACCCTACACTTCACCTACCGGTACCAGGCTGCCACTCGAGAACCTTTCTTCCCCATCGATTGTCGGTTCTTCGAGCTAATGGTCGGCCCGTTGCCACTTTAGCTTGCGGATATCCTCATATTTAAGTCTATCACGCAGAGAAACCCCAAGCATAACCCTCTCCATAACACTCTGAGCGACATGGAGCTTCCTCACATGGCCAGCAGTGAAGATTATTATTATTATATCTTATAGATAGTTTGCTTGTTTTAATATGTCTTACTGGTAGGCAATGGCCTCAACTTCTTTCAATTTTTCAATCATTTGTAATCAATTGTAAATGCTTCTTTCAAAAAGCTGTCCAAGTCGATAATGTTATTATTATATTAATTATTGTTTTAAAACAAATAACTTAACTGTTACTTATTTTTAGGTTTGGGACAACGAACTAGCGACAAAAGCGGCGAAATGGGCGTCCAGAGAACAGTTTTTACATAATCCAGATAAAAATATAGGTAACCAATGTCATAATATAAGTACATACGTAGAGCAAATTTCGTTACTCATTTTAAAATATACTAAAATCGTACTTATGTAGTTATTTAATATAACCTATACTATAAAAAGAAACACTGAGCAAGTATGACTTCAAGGTTCGAATCACGCACAGAAAAGTATTTAAATTTCTAGGCACCGCATTTCTGAGGAATTAGAAAATTTAGCATTAGGCATTAGTAATGCGGCGGACTTACAGCCTCATTACTATCCCAAATATGAAAAGAAGTCTGTATCAAGCTGTGGGACCTATATAGGTTGTATCTTTGCATAACTTTTATTTTGGCGTAAACTTTTATTCAATGGTCATGCCATCCTTCTTCAGTCAAAGGAAAAACAGTGTTATTGGTTTAATAAATTAACAAAATGTTAAAAACATTTATCAATAATAAATAACTTTGCTGGAATTGTCCACGACGACGATTATTAGCATACAACATCATTTATTCACAACTTTTTGTAATATTATTAATTATAGCACAGTAACATAATATGATATTTAAGTATCATTACCTACCTACTATTTACCATTAACATCTACAGCGTTCATTTAAGCACTCTAAAAATAAATTAGCGCTTGGAAAAGGTTTACGACAGTACAGAAATAGCAACTAGAAATAGCATTAAGAAAAAGCCACATTATCTTGTATTGACGCTTCAACTACAAAGTATATATATATAAAAAAAAAAACTATTTAGTGTGGTCAATCGCCCTTGTTTTTAAGAGATGGATGGCACTTTTAAATAAAATATTGATACTAGAATTATATATTTCGAAAATTTTAAAATATGCACATCCTGTTATTGAGAATAATATAGGATTCAATATCAGAAACACAGAAAATATAGTTGTCCTCGTGCCTTTAGTACTGTATCACTACCATGCGACAGTCTTACTGGTCTTACTAATGTTTCCAATAGATAACGTAGGTAAGTTAAAGTGTTCTTGTCGTAAAGAAATTACGACAAGAACATATATATTAATATTGTTAGCGCTAAAAGGAAGGCAAACAATCTCAACACTAAGTACCCGTGTTTGTATGTAAAGAAAGCTGTCTTTAAACTGTCGGATGTACCTGTGTCAAGACCAGATAATCAATCATTTATATCACTGGCATCGTTTTCAGTCCACAGCTAGATCTTTCAAGAATGCGTAAACATATAATGGAGTTGAATATCGCCATTTGATAAAATTTCTCACATATCATGCACATGTCTTTCAGGGCATGTACCATTATATTCAGGCCAAAATGCAGATTTTAACGATAGGTATAAAGTGTTTTAAATTTTTTTTAGGCTCAGGCAGATTTGAAACAGGTGAAAACCTCTATTCGTACGGCACAACTGATAGTAAACACAAAATTGATATAGATGACAGCCTTAAATCGTGGTTCGACGAACATCAACACTATACTTATGGGCCACTAAGTATAAGCGATTTTGACGGCTCGTCGAAATATCAAATTGGTCACTACACTCAGGTGGGTATTTTTTTTGTCAAGGAATATAACTTCCAGTCGTGAAATATGTTTTTTTAAACAACACAACGTAAAAACAAAGCTGGAAAAAGGTTTATATTTACATGAAGTTCTTTTTGGAATAACGGTGACAAACAAGCACACAGTCCTTTTGATGTTAAGTGGATGCTGTGGTCCGTAGACATCCACACTTATCCTCGAATAATAAGCAAAATATAGATGCGTTGTCAACCCTGAGGACTATGAGATGAAATGCCTCGTTTCCATTCACCATACGAAACACAGCAGCATTCAGCTGATATTTTACGCTGGCATTCCGTGAGGGCGTAGTCCTTTCCTAGTTGAGCCGGCTCATTCGTGTTCAGCCATAATATCTTCACCTGTACCCATCATCTTCATTATCATAATTATCGTATATTAGTATTTATACTTACTTAAATTGATAATTGTATACTTTTAAGAGGATAGAATCTACGTTGCTCGTTATTTATGGAATTTTAAAGTGAGCACCATACCCTTGCCTCTTGGCAGAATATAATTTAAAATATATTCAAGTTTATGTGAATGAATTATTATCATTAAATCAATGAAAACAGACAATTTGAAACAAATGCCCTAAGATAAATGACGATGTTTGTTTATGTTGTTCTATTTGTTCTCATTTAAAAATGCTCGTTTGCCCCCTCTCCTATAAAAAAAAAAAACATCGTCTATATGATTATCTTGATATTTTATATGATTATTATGATATTTTATATTATTAAATAAGTTGTTGGAAAATGAGTATTATGAACTTATGACAGGAGAGGCAAGTATGAGAACAAAATACGGAATATTACATTACCATATAAAAGTGCTGGATGTCCATGGATTTAGGTGGCTTAGAATCGTGTTTTGGCATAACTTGGGGTGGGACCAAGTTCAACAGTTGACTTGTCTTGGACTGTAGTGATGATGATGATGATGATGATCAGTCCCTTTACAATAATAATATATTAAAAACGCATCACACTTTGTATCTATTTTGTATTGTTAGGATGTTGAGAGACAATTGCTAACTTTTCGCCTCGCGCCTTTGTACTTTTACCTACATATATATCGACTACAGCAAGTTCACCTTTAATTAATTAACTACGCTAAACGAATTATTTTTTGTGTTTAATAATAATATGTTATAATATTATATTGTATCTTATATTGAAATTATAGCTGATTATTATTTTCAGATGGTATGGGCTGATACAACGTACATTGGGTGTGCGATATCACAGTACTGGCAGGCAAACTTAAAAAAGTTTCTCATAGTTTGCAATTATGGTCCTAGGTGCGTATCTTTTAGTAATAGTGATTGCAAGCCCCTCCTTTATTTTGGATCCTTGCGATATTCTTCGATATCCATATCTCAATCAAAGCCTATAAAATACTGTCTTAATAAGAACGATCACCGAAATTCGAAAATCATCGTCATCAGGCCATGAACGTAGGCCTCCCCCAAAGACTTATTGGTCTACAAGTATAAAAAGGCTGGCAAAGTAGCAAAAGGTTGGCATTTTTTATTTGTTACTAGCTGTTCCCCGCGACTTAGCCCGCGTGTTTTTTGGGGTTTTCATTTTTTGCGCGGAACCCTAATTCTTTTTCTATAATAAAAGTAGCCTAAGTTACTCCTTGTGACATTAGCTATCTGCCAGTGAAAATCCTGTCAAAATCAATCTAGCCGTTTCGGAGATTAGTTGGAACAAACAGACAGACAGACGGACAGACAGACAGACAAAAACTTTAAAAATACGGTAATTTAACTTAATCAACTTTAACTTAATAATACTTTCATATGCATTTAGTAAAAAGCTGTAATTTTGATATTACAAACGGACACTTCACCGATCGATCACTTGCTTAAACAAAACAAAGCAATCTTTTGTAACTTTGAATTTAAGGTTGGCTGCGCATTATAAGAAATTTTCTGTCAAAAAATTGCACGTACATTTGTGCTAGACCCCGCAAGTTTAATTTGCCAGAATGTCGGAAGGCGCGCTCTACATTTTGTACTAGACGCAGCACACCGTCACAAATTCCGAGAGTGTAGCCCTGTGATGCAGACGTATTGGGAGGATAAGATTGACAAACATTTGAATTGAATTATTATTTGAACTAAGGAGGTGAAAAAATATAAATGACTATGGAATATCGGTGATATATAGGATTGCCGGAACAAAATATCTAATATTGTTTGGGGTGTGTATTGTCTGACAAAATCTAGACAAAAATTTTGTCTGTCTGTCTGCCTGCCTGTCTGTCTGTTTGTTCCGGCTAATCTCCGTAATGGCAGGAATGATTTTGACGGGAGTTTCACTGACAGATAGCTGATATTATAAGGAGTAACTTAGGATACTTTTATTTTAGAAAAAGAATTAGAGTCCCGCGCAAAAAAATTAAACCCATGAAATCGTAGTAAATTCCACGCGCGCAAAGTCGCGAGAGACAGCTAGTCTTTTATAGAAACAGAAACAGAAACAGAAACTTTTTTATTCAATATAGATCATAAATAATACTTATTCAAATTCACTCTTTTGTATGATTACCTCTGGTTCGAAAAAAAAACCTCTGTCCTGGGAAGAAGCAGCAAGAAACCCAGCGGGACTTTTTTTAAAATAACAGCTTACAATCATGTATGTTACACAAATTAACAACACAACAAATTAGAAATAGCTTGATAGCGATCACCTCATTTCCAGGGGTTATTATCATCTATAAATTCATTAATATTATAATAACCCTTTTTATACAAACTTAGTTTAATAAAGTTTTTGAACTTTGAGCAGGTCAAATTTTGTATATTTTCTGGAATTTTGTTGTAAAAGCGTATACATCGCCCCAAGAATGAATTACTGACTCGATGGAGTCGAGTAACTGGTACTACTAGCTTGTGTCTGTTCCTAGTATTTACAGAATGAATATCACTTATTTTTGTAAATCTACTTTTATTTTCGTGTACGTACATTACATTTTCATAAATGTATTGAGAGGCCAAAGTTAATATATTAATTTCCTTAAATTTTTGTCGCAGCGACTCTTTAGGTTTTAAATCATAAATTGCTCTTAGGGCCCTCTTCTGTAAAACAAATATAATTTCAGTGTCAGCTGCGTGTCCCCATAGCAAAATACCATACGACATTATGCTATGGAAATAGCTAAAGTAAACTAGTCTAGCTATTTCAACACTAGTTAGACTTCTAATCTTTTTTACGGCATATGTTGCAGAACTAAGTCTGCTTGCTAGTTTTGAGATATGGGGGCTCCATTGAAGCTTCGCGTCTAGTGTGATTCCAAGAAAAATGGTGGTATCTACAAGACTCAGTTTCTCCCCATTTAAAATTACATTAGTATTTAATTGTTTGATATTTGGAGTCATAAATTTCATACATTTCATTTTAGTGCCATTTAAATGCAAATTATTAACATTGAACCAATTTACTAATTTAGATATAGCATTATTTCCTTCGTCATATTTTGGCAATCGCGACTTAATTTGAAAATTAAAGAAGTGTCATCTGCAAATAATACTATATCATGGTTATCCCCTACTATGTAAGGTAAGTCATTAATGTATACAAGAAACAGAAAGGGGCCGAGAATTGAGCCTTGAGGCCATTTGTACCATCGACCCGGAAGAACTCATACCGTTAATGACGACTTTTTGCGTTCTCTTACTTAAATATGAAATAATTAATTTAAGAGCATCACTTCTTACACCATAGTGTTTAAGTGTCCTGATTAATGTTTCATGGTGAACACAATCGAAGGCTTTGGATAGGTCACAAAATATACCCAAAGCATCCTGTGAATTCTCCTATGCATTAAATATACTCGTATATTTAATCAGCTCAACACCGGCATCAGTTGTCGAGCGACCCCTTGTGAAACCAAATTGATTTTTATTAAGTAAGTTATTTATATTAAAGAAATTTAACATTTGATCAAGAATATTTTTTTCAAAAATCTTACTAAGTGTTGGTAGTACAGAAATTCGTCTAAAATTGGCGGGGTCTAATGTACTACCAGATTTAAATAAAGGTATTACTTTACTATGCTTCTTTAAATCAGGAAACACACCAGATTCGATACTAGTATTAAAAATAATAGCTAAACGAGGCGCGATTGTATCTATTATAGACGCAATTACTTTAACGGAAATCGCCCACAGATCCGCAGTTTTCTTAACATCAATAGTTTTAAAATATTTTACAATATCTTTTGATGACACTTTATGAAATTCAAAATTCTTTGTACACGCATTTACATTTTGTTTAAGTAATGATTCGGCGACAGTAGGAGAAGAATTCAGTGACTTAGTGGTTAATATCGGAATATCAGTAAAATATTTCTCGAAAACCATTGCAACGTCCTGATCTGATTCAGTTAATTTGTTACTAACACTTAACTGGTAGTTTGAATTGCGAGAGTTGATCTTACCAGTTTCGCTATTAATTATACTCCATGTCATTTTAATTTTATTAGAAGCCGTCTTAATTTTGTTACTCAAATGCAAAGACTTGGCTGTGGAGCACACTCTTTTAAATATTTTTGAATATTTTTTCACATATTCCCTAAATTCGACGCTATGATTATATGACTTTTCATGGTAAAGATCATATAAACTATGGACTCCTACTGTCGCCCATTCATTAAATGACTTCCGACTGTTCAAGGAGAATATTTTAAAAGTAAAAGTATTATTAAATTCATTGCAAATAAGCTTAAATAATGTTCCATACAAAAAATTTGGATCATTTTGGTATGAAAGTGATGGAAGTTTTTTCACTATGTTACTTCTAAATTTCTCCAAGCGACGTACATTTACTGGAACAAACACAACTTTCTCATCTACTTGCTTTTTGTGAACATAAGGTAACGAAACTACCTGTCCACAGTGATCAGAACTTAATTTTTGAATTATACATTTATGCAACGGCTTCACGTTTGTAAAAATGTTATCTATACATGTTGCACTAGATTGAGCAATACGCGTTGGCTCTAAAAATAAATTAAAAAGACCATATGATACAATGTTCTAAATATATGAAGACAATGTTCTAAATTTAATATTGATTGAGTAAGCTTCTAGGAGATTGATATTAAAGTCTCCACATATTACAACAGATTTATTCTGTTTATTAAGCTTAGCAAAAACTTCCTCCATAATTTTTTCAAAAGTATCGTATATTATTTCGTTATTATGTTCTAACATGGGGGTCTGTAGATGCTCACAACAATGAGGTGCTCAAACTCAACACATGCCATTTCTACAGTTCGCTCAACGGAGAGGCTCACAATATCTTTACGTTCTTTACATGACAATAATTTACTAGCTAATATTAAGGAGCCACCTCTTAAAACCGTTTCTCTATTGAAAGAACTGACCACCTGGTGATCACTGAAGTTGAACATTAAGTTATAAGCTTTTAACCAATGTTCAGTAATACATTAAATATGAATATTGTTGCTATTTAAGAACAACTCAATTTCTAGCTCTTTGCCTATCATGCCTTGTATATTTTGATGCACCAGGTGTAAACAATTTTCATTATTACTCTGTGGAGTCATACAATTAAAGATTTGTAAGCTACATTCTAAATTATTTAAATTATTACAACTGCTAGAGATTACCTCTATTGTCTCATTTTCTAATTTAAATTACTTGGAACTGATTCCAAATTACATATTAAGTCATTATACTGCTCAAAAGGAGCAGATATCTGTGTAGCCAAGTCCTTGGCTGAGTTAATATATAAACAATAAGATAGCACATTTGCTATCTGTCTTAAAATATATTTAGATAGGTAATACCTATCTCTAGTCAAAAATTTCTTAATTAAATTATTTATGTCTATTAAATTAAATTTATTATTATAATTATAATATTAAATTATAAAATGTGCGGTTGGCTAAATGAGATTCAGATTCCTTTGGAAAACATGAAATTCTTGAGTTCAGTTTCTTGGTCATGCGGTTTATTCCAAAAAATATGGTAAACGTTTTTCAATGTTACACTTATTTTATTTTAATGCTTATGTAATTTACTTTAATCTAAAATTAATGTCTTTTGCCTAAATTATTTAAGATTTTTGTTCTTCTATTTAAAAGATAATTAACAGAAATGCTAAGATAATACTTTTATAATGATTTTTTCAATTTACACTAATACTACACATTAAATGAAACTAATTTTAATGGATTTTATCGCGTTTAATTTAAATTTTTAATTCTGAAGGTGGCCGGGTTAACTAAGACATCGGGACGTCAAACACCTCAGTCCCCCCCCCGTGACCATGGGTGCTGTAAAGTACCCGAAACGTCGTGAATGAAAAAGTTAAATTAAACGCGATAAAATCCGTTAAAACCTGTTTTCATTGAAATACTTTTATTTTTCAAAAGATCGCAGCAAATATGCCATTAATTGCTCCACATTACACTATTTTTCAGAAACCCCATATCTATGAGAGGAGTTTATTGAGTTTTCTCCATCTCGCACGCTGTGTAGATTATGGAACATTTGTCTGTAGTCAAAAATGTATATTTTGAACTTAATATTATCAAGAAGTATTGTCATCATAAGGCCCTGTATATAATTCTCCAGCATTAGATTTGATTGAGAGCCGACTAACAGATAATCAATTAACAATATAAATAAATAAATACTCCCACAAATAGCGGAAAGAAGTGGATCATAATCTGTCTGTAAACTAGATAAAATGACTTACTAGAACAATAAGCGCCAATGAATGTTATATGAGTATTGAATGTTAAAACGTAGAATATCTACATTAATATCTAAACGATTCTCTCGTTCATTAGCCCTTCCTTTAAGCTAGACATGCGCCTCTTCTGTTGTTTGATTTGATTTGATAGAAGTATCTTAAGCTTCATGTTCGATGGGTGATTAATAAACGTAGTAGACGTTTCGCACATATAATGCTGTGCTAAGTTGCCCATCGCTAGTTTCAGTATTTCACGATTGACATAAATGAAATAGCTATACCGAAATCTATCGGATGCGAAGAGATCATTCTGGCAAGTATTTGTCTTATGCCGCCGCCACACGGCTACTAAAAGTTCTACTTGAAAGTTAATGATACTTCACGCAATAATGTCAACAATGCCGCAGTGACTCTAAATATTCGAAATAAAAGTCAAAAATCAAAAAACTTTATTTTGACATAAAATATTACAATAAATGTTTCATCGAATCCATAGGCACGCAAAGTAGCCTACCTAGATAAAAACGAGCTAGACGGGTTACTCTTTTGACATGAGGCTCGAAAGTGAGCCTCGTGTCAAGGGTGACACCTAAATATTTATTAGACGAATGCTAGAGGACAGGGGTCCCTAACATACGTATTGGTGGGGTATTATTGATACGGCGTCGTTTATAATCGAAGTGAACTGCGGAGCTCTTCTCCGGGTTCACATCGATGCGCCATTTTTGGACTGTAAAACCGTGTTTCAGGAGCCAGTGGCTTCTAATTGGTATATATTATACAAATATAATTTTTTACGAAACATTAATCACAATTTATTTTCAGCGGAAACTACATAGGCGAGACGCCGTATAAAATCGGCCGAAATACGAATAATTTCCTCAAATGTGGCACCGAAGACTGCAGTCGTCCTTACGGGGACGAATGTTGATATTTACCATCGCTACATTCCATGTTTAATGTTTATTGTTTTACATAACTAAGTATTTATTAAATATTGTTATTTTACTGACTGTTGTTACTTGATGTTTCTTGTGTTTGTCATATCTATTTTATCTTCGTTTGTAAGTACATATTGTTAATATAACTAACGTAACCAATAGTTACTATAACAAGCCATCAATTAAAACAGTAATTAAAAAACCCGACTGCGTTAAATACTTTACTGAAAACAACCTTCCCATCCCTTTTTCTTGTATTTGTGCTACGCAACAGCTTTTGCTGTTGCACGTATGGGCCGGCTCGAGCCGGGTTGGTACCACGACTTCACAGAATACCAGCGTGAAGTTGAAGTTGTTGCTGCTTCTGCATTTCGGTGAGTGCACCCTCCCCCCCCCCCATCAACATGGTAGCGGAATTAAATGAAAGACTACCCCAGGAGGGTACCACCACCCCTGGAGAATCCCTCGCTGAGCATCCACGACCAAGCTACTCTACTCCTGAGAGTGGGTGCTCAGGCTGCTATATTCTGGGAGGGGGGGGGGCAACATTCCGCACAAAACAATAACTGCTCGCGGCAAACTGAGCAACAAGACCAAGGCGACCCCTGCCACGCTATCCGGGGACTTCACGACGGCGAAGCTGGCCTTGCTCTTTCTGACCGAGACGCAGGTATCTTCTGCGGCTGACTAACTTCGTATCTCTCCTACCCGGGGTACAAATTGAAACACTCTTTTGTGCCTCGGGCTGGAGTTTGCGTATACGTCAGAGAGGACATCTCTTCTCGGCACCTCGGCAGTCTTGAAGGTTCGGACCTGTCCATCCTTTGGCTACGCGTGGACAGCGACGACTATTCCCGCGTCTACGGGTGCCTCTATAGGTCCCATAGCGGTAATGCCGACACAGACCGACTCATCGACCACGTCCAATTGGCTACAGATTCCTTGCTACAACAGGTCCCATCCGCAGAGATCGTGATCCTTGGCGATTTTAACGCTCACCACGCCGAATGGCTCGGTTCACGTTTAACCGATCTGTTCATGATTTTGCCTTGGCATATGGTCTGACACAACTGATTACGACGCCTACACGGATTCCAGATGTGGAGGATCATGCACCTTTCCTGTTGGACCTTCTGTTGACCTCTCATCCGGACAGATATCAGGTCTCCGTCGACACCCCTCTTGGCTCCTCGGACCATTGTCTAGTCCGAAGTGTGGTGCCACTCACGCTGAAATCGCGCTTGCTTTCTGCAGGCTGCCGCCGTGTTTGGCTGGCACATTAGGTCGGCCGATTGGGACGAGATGCGGTCTTTCTTTGCATCCTACCCTTGGGTTCGGGTTTGCTTCTCGCCGGACGATCCGAACGTTGTTGCTAATTCTACTAAATTATACTTCAGGGTATGGATTTTTATCCCTTCCTCTGTGGTGCCCATTGGAGGCAGATCTCAGCCATGGTTTAGTCGCTCCTGTAAAATAGCATAACGCTACAAGCAGGAGTGCTGCCGGGCCTGGGCTGATACATCAACGTCCCGGGACGTAAACACCAGCGCTCACAAAAAGAAGTATAATTCCGCCTCCAGCTCCTTTAAAAGAGTCATTGCCAAGGCAAAGTCAGAGCACAATGGCAGAATTGGCGAGAAACTAGTTCGCTTTCCTACGGGAACCCGTACATTCTGGTCTCTCGCCAAGGCTGTCGTAGGGAACTTCTGTCAGCCATCTCTTCCATCTCTGCACAGGGAGGAAGACTCATTGGCCCATGCCGCAAAGGAGATCGCCGATCCGATCTCCCAATCACCGATCTGCTAAGCTCTTTCTTTGCATCCAGCTCAACTTTCGATGACGGGGGGAACACACCGCCGACCATCCCACGGAGTAAGTGTTCCATGCCGGATGTGTGGTTCTCATAGCGCTCGGTTCGCAAAACACTCCTCTCCCTGAAAATCCACAAGTTGAGTGGGCCTGACGGAATGCCCCCAATTGTGTTGAGGAAGTGGGCTCCGGAGTTGACACCGATTCTAACGCATCTTTTCCGTTACCCTTTCTCCCTAGGCGTAGTCCCGAAATCATGGAAAACAGTTTTGATGCACCCGATCCCCAAAAAAGGCGACCGCTCAAATCCGTCCAACTACAGGCCTATCGCTATCACCTCCTTGTTCTTCAAAGTAATGGAAACTATTATTAACTGCCAGCTCATGCGGTACCTTGCGGATCACCAGCTGATTAGTGACCGATAGTACGGTTTCCGTCGAAGACGCTCAGCTGGTGATCTTCTAGGTTACCTAACTCATAGACGGGCAAAGTCAATGAGTCCAAGGGAGAGGCGGCTGTTAGTTTGGACATAGCGGAGGCCTTCGAGCGGGTTCGGCACAAAACGCTTCTTTCAAAGCTTACTTCCTAGGAGCTTCCCGAAAAATTGTGCAATTGGATCACCAGTTTTCTTGCAGATCGAAGCGTCAAGGTCGTAGTAGACGGTACATGCTCCGATTATAAGCCTATTAAGGCTGGTGTTCCACGAGGCTGCGTTCACCAACGCTGTTTCTTCTGCATATCAATGATATGTTGCAAACTGGTAACATACGAGTACATTGCTATGCAGACGACAGCACTTGTGATGCTTTATACACCAGCCGTGCCGATATTTCTCGGAAAAATGTCGCCGAGTACCGGAATAAAATTGTGTCTGAAGTCAAGTCTTTACTGAACAAAGTCTCGTATTGAGGATGACTAAATCTAGTCCAGTTTAATCCTCAGAATACACAAGTTTGCGCATTTACCGCTAAAAAGAATAACTTTGTCGTATCTCCTCAGTTTTAAGGTACTCCCCTTGTGGCCTCAGTCAGTATCAGAATTCTCGGCGTCGACATATCGAGTGACGTGCAGTTTCGTGGTCACTTGGAAGAGAAGGCTAAATTGGCCTCTAAATAGCTTGGTGTGCTCAGCAGATCGGGACAGCACTTCATGCCGGCACACCGCCTGCAACTTTATAAGGCGCAGGATCGGCTTCAAATGGAATACTGTTCCCATATCTGGGCTAGGGCTTCCCAGTGCTAGCTCCTTCCACTTGACCGCACCCAGCGCAGAGCGGCTCGAATGGTCGGCGACCAAGTCCTTTCCGATCGGCGATCACTGGCGCTGCGAAGAGATGTTGCATCCCTTTGCATTTTCTTTCGCATTTACCACCGGGAGTGCTCTGAAGAATTGTTCGGATTAATCCCAACCGCCAAATTTCAAAAACTCCCGATACCATCCACACCATCTGGATGCTTGGCGGTCCACCACTGTACGTTTGATTAGGAGTTTTCTTCCGCGTACGACCTCTCTATGGAATAGCTTACCACCGGCGATTTTTCCGGACCGATACGACTTAGGGACCTTTAAGAAAAGAGCTTACTCCTTTTAAAAAGGCCGGCAACGCACCTGCAATTCCCTTGGTTGCTGCTTGGTCACTTACCATCAGATGAGCCTTATGCTCGTTTGCCCCCTCTCCTATAAAAATAATTTGCAGATGCAATATATAAATATTATATTTTTTTTTATATAGCATATGTCACTCCCACAATTAATATGAATCTAACGACATCCCATAATATGTTAAAATCCATCATGGCGTTTAGGCTACAGAGCGTGCCAAAGAAATAGACATATATACATACATACATACTCTCCAAAAAATTACCCTTCTTCTGGGATAGTCGGGTAAAAATATCTACATATGGGATATTATATCATATATATTGATACACATTTATATACTTTAGCATTAGCTTATAAATAGGCTTATACTTGACCCAAGTTTAAACTGAGTAGAGAAGATTGGTAGTTATCGTCAGATTAAGTAGATGGATAGTTCTCAGTTTTAGCACAGAATAAATAATTGGTTTTAGTATAAAATGGCACCCGATGCGGTACTGCGTTCCGTTACCTAGCTTGATTTTATACCGTCGGCAAGCCAAGAGTCTGTCTCAGAGTGGACTCCCACTAGTAGAAGTGACGACCCGATGAAACACGCAGCTACGAGTACAGGAAGCTTAGGATGTTGCTTTGTGGCAGTCTATGGGGAAGAACTATTTTCAGCAGAGGACTTGTGGGCTGTAGTGATAGTGATCTCCGAGTGCAAACCTCATCTGAATCCTATAATTAATAAAATTAAATCCAAACTCAAGTATAGATCGGACCAAAAATTAATATTCAAAAACTGAAGGTAGCCGGGCTAACAATGACATCGGGACGTCAAACACCTCAATCCCCCCGTGAAAAGTTAAATTAAACGCAATAGAATCCGTAACAATTAGTTTCATTTAATATCGATATACGCAGATCCGATCGTTCTTTTTTAAAGCAATGGCACAAAAATATTTTAGAGTCCAGACTATTTCCACCGCAGGTCTCATTCAAACAGGCTCGCAAAATCGCCTTTTTCGGCACAATTAGGGGATACTTTTCTTTTTATACAAAAATCTTATAAATGATAATTTTAATTATTAACACTATTGACCTTAATTATTAATCTTTATTACTAATAATCTCATCTTAAGTCTGTAACTATTTAAATTAATCAAAAAATAAATATTTAACGCATCTTGTGCTTTGAAGGTAATTTACTTTCATTTAAATTCGGTTACGGTTCAGTTCCGATATCGGTATTGCCAATATTTTTATGAGAGTAATCGGTTTAGTGTCGTCAAAAAAACATATCGATGCATTCCTACATTACAACCGTTTGAGTTTATTATCATAGAAAAAAATTATTACCTACGTTTATTTCCGAAAATATCGTAGAAAATAATATGTCTATGGGAACTCTGAACGCGGAATCGTTGACAGAAACTCAGTTATGCATAATATGTTAACAATTAACATTACTGGCATGCAGTGGGACGCTGATCTGACGATTGATAACGACGCACGAAAATTACCAAATGCAATAAATATGTACTTACAAAGAATTAAATTGTTTATTCTTTTCGATATAACGGAGGTACAATTTTAGTATAAAGTCGATCGATAGATGCAGATGGCTCATTGTGTTGCAAATATTTTTAAATCACCTGTTAATTATTACACAAATTGGAATTTTATATTTTTTTATCAATTACGACTACAATTTTTATATAGGATAAGGCTAACAAACTAGCACACAGTCCACCTGATGATAAGTGGTTGCTGCGGCCCTAGAAATCTAAATGCAGAATCGTTGTCACCCGTGAGGACTAAGATATATAGATAGAAGAGAGAGGAATACCTCGTTTCCAGTAAATTGGGTCTCCGGTTATCGACGAAATACAGCAGCGTTAAGCTACTATTTTATGATGATATTCTATAAGAGCGTGGCCCTTCCTCGTTCCCTGGTCGAGCCGACCCATTCGTGCTACAACTATATTAATAATAAGCTGCAATATGGCTCTATCACGTAATAAAACAAAGTAAGTTGCTTTGTTTATTACGTGGTAGTGTAAGTTGAAATAAAAAAATCTTACCTATATAAAACATTGGAAGAATTTAATAATGGCAAAAATCTGAAAAATTGACATAGAGTACAAGTGCACGAACATTAGTTTACTTTATTGATTGTATAGTAACTTATTAGGTACTTTTTACTTGAAAATTTCACTCAAAAATATAATTATTTATAAAAAATAGGGTCAGTCGAATTTATAACGAAATAAAATTAACCTGCTTTGTGGTAAGTCACTGACCTAGTCCGGTTTTCTGTGTGCGTGTAGTTCCAGGAAATGTAAGTTACTTAATTATAATAAACAATCATCCATTATAACAAAAAATAAGGTCAGATCTGTCAATGAATTTAAAACTAAAATTTCACGAAAAGAGCATATAGGTATAAACAATTAAATAATCACGCATTTTATAATAAAAAAATCGAATCATTCAAAGAAAAGGTAAGTAAGGTAAATATTTAAAGGTAAGTAAATAGTCGTCTAAACTACGTCTAAGGGACTTCTATCGTCAGAAAGACTCTACTTAAATCATGGCTTAGTAAAAATTATTTATCAATGCATTTAATGATTAATTAATTATTTAGTAAAAAGTAGAATTTTATAAACCACGTTTTGTAAAAAGACGGAAGAGGCTCATCTTACAGGAACAAATTTTTATACAAAGAAATCTGAAAACTTTGTCTACGTGGTAGAGCCACGCTACAGCAGTATTAGTAGTATAGTTGTAGCACGAATGGATCGGCTCGGCCGGGGAAGGTCCACGCTCTCACATAATACCAGCGTAACATAGCAGCTTAACACTGCTGCGTTTCGTATGTTGAGTGTAGAGAACCGGAGACCCTTTTTACTGGAAAAGAGGCATTCCATCTTAGTCCCCACGGGTGACAACGCATCTGCATTTTAATTCGCAAACGAGGATAGATGTAGATGTCTATGGGTCACAGCACTTAACATCAGGTGGACTGTGTGCTCATTTGTCATCCTATCCTATAAAAAAAAACACTGAAATATACCCTGCGCAGTCATTTGCACACATTAATCAGTGGTTGCCAACGTTTGTTATCGGCCTATTTTTTCATCATAGTAATAAAGCAATGTCATGCGTCGTGTATAGTTTTAAATAAATTTATTATAACATTTGGTTCTAGTTTAACATTTACCGACAGGTGACATAGTTCACTAGTAATTCTTTAAAAAAATATCCTGTAAATCTTTATATTGGTATTCGACTCAAATTAATAGATTCTTTAAAGGACATGGTAGACGTAGAGCTCGCCACTGGTTATGATGCGTGTCCCTTGCACCCGTATTATTTTCCACAATCGATTGTTTTATTTCATAAATATACCTAATGAATCAAATAATTGATGAATCTTTCCTTTATTATGACCTAAACAAAGCTGCTTTTGATGGGTTCAAATGTCCGTGACGCTGCACCGTGTTACAGCGATCCTGCCTTTTTTTAGCACCACAAAACAAAATATCCATCATTGCTAATAAAGAGGCTCTTTGATAAAATAATATGATCCGTCTTATTACAAAAAATTAAAATTACAGCCTATATACGTCCCACAGCCGGGCACAGGCCTCTTCTCGTTTCTGAGAGGGTTTTAGGGCAAGGAAATGTCAACCGCGCTGCCCAAATGCGTGTAGGCGAACTACACACGCCTTCGAAATATTTATTTTTTTCTTATTTATCAGACATGTAAGTTTCCTCACGATGTTTTTCTTCGCCGTCGAGTACTTGGTAAATCAGCACTAAAAATTGCAATTTATATACAGTGTTATTTTTCATACAGTAAATCTTAAACTTAAGTTCAAATATATAAATAATGATATACCGTTATTGCAGTTTTTGAAAATACGAGTAAATAAGGTTTCTACTTTTATTTGAAATTATCCCAAATTGAATGTGATTTATGGGCAACAAAGTTTTTGCCTATTGATCGACCCTTACGAATGTGTGCGCAGTAAAATCAGTTAAAACATCACGCATTTTGAATTTAAAAGATAGAAAGGACAGAATGTTTGAGATTTTTTTAAATTAATTTGCTTCATAATTTTTTCATTCACGGGTAAGTGAATTCTTTCTTGATAATGACTCTTCTTAAACTATAGTTTTAATGCGAAACTATCCCCACATAAACCACGTAGACTGCCTCGTTGGTCTCGTGATCGTAAACGCAACTGCTGATTATGAGGTCTCGGGTTTGAATCCCAGAGCGGGCCAAGAAATGAGTTATTTATTTTTTCTATCAAGAAATTTTTAGTAGCAGTCCGGAATTAGCGTGTTTCACTCTCGTGCTTTGGAAGGCATGTAAAGATTATGAGACTGAAGGAATATAGAGTGCAACTATGCTTGCGCATACTTTCGGGCACTGCAATCCTGTGGCTAGTCTCCGTTGAAACGTACCGCCGTGAACGATATTCGGCCTGGAGGACATTATTATAGTGAGTTACAAGTACTGAATATCTTTTTTACTGATAAAGAGGCATTACATCTTAGTGCTCAGGAGTGACAACGTATATTTTTTTATAGGATAGGGTGACAAACTAGCACACAGTCCACTTGCTGGTAATTAGTTGCTGTGACCCATAGACATCTACAGCTATCCTCAATAAAGAATCAAAATGCAGATGCGTGGTCACCGTGAGGACTAAGATGGAATGCCTCTTTTCCAGTAAAATGGGTCTCCGGTTCTCTACACTCAACATACGAAACGCAGCAGTGTTAAGCTGCTATTTTACACTGATATTCTGTGAGAGCGTGTTCCTCCCCCGGTCGAGCCGACCCATTCGTGCTACAACTATACTAGTAATATAGCTGCAGCATGTCTCTACCACGTATAAAAGGTATATGCAGGTATAAGGTATATGCATTTTGATTCTGACTGATGAATATAGATGACTATAGGTCACAGCAATAATCATCAGGTGAACAGTGTGCGCGTTTGTCACTCTTACTGCTGTAAAAAACATAATTAATGGAAATGTCAATATTATCAGTCTTTCTTTTTCTAATTCTAACTTACATTTTAAAGTTACTGCTTCAGCTAAGCTCGGTAATGAATCAGCCTATTAGTCAGTATATAAGGAAATGTTACTGTAGGTACCCAGTAATGGTGCGATAGTATTCTTAGTGTTTCTCATTTTACAAATTAGAAACACCGGCTTAATCATCATCATTTATAAAATTTTTGTCCGTCTATCTGTCTGTCTAAGCTAATCTTCTGAATGGCTAAACTAATTGTGATGAATCTTCATGAACAAAGAGAAATATTCGGAGTTATCAAAGCTATATTTTATCCGAAAAACTTTGACTTTATAAAATAAATAGTCATTGATGATTATTTAAAAAAATTATGACACTACATTAAAAGATCCTACCCAGCCGAAGCCGGGGCGAGTCGCTAGTCATCCGATAAAATTAGACCGATTTTCTAAGACTAAAAAAATTTTAAATTAACTAAATTTCACGCACTTTTAACTGACCTGAGTCTTTTTCAAACTTCTTTGTCTTATTTTACAGTGTAATTAAGAAGTTTCCAAAAAAGCTATGCAAATAAAAGTCAACCTGTGTGGCAACTATGGCATACCCTCCTATGGGATAATGTAAGGGGAAGGCCTATTTCCGGCAATGGGCTTTTGATAGGCTGCAATGAATGAATAAATGAACTACAACAACAATGTACATACTATCCTATACAAACTTTCTTCAAACAACCTTAATAAAATTCTTCTTTCCCAATAGCGTCCTTCAATGCATGTTTTATGTTCCTGTTTTCTGTAGTTTCAGCTTCATGGTGAGTCATACGCGTAATCAGTGCCGTTCTAGTCTACTTACATATGGCCCTCACCATCAAGCCATCATGATTTCTTCAAATGTTTGCCATAAATCCTTAAAAACAAGTGGATAACATAAGAGAAATGCGTTCATCCTTAGCCTTAGTATTAATTTCTTTACGGTTTTCGTTTAGTTATTAGCGATCAGACGCTTTGCCTAATAAATACTCCTTAAGAACTGGTTCAACAAAAATATCATAGAACAATAAAAATAGTTTTTATTCTTCTGTGGTGAACGTTTATTGAAGAATTATTTATTTTGTAGAAATTAATATATCTCTAGATATACATATATAAAATTAACTGCTGCCCGTTACTGCCGCAAAATCTAAAAAACGGCTGTACCGATTTGGATGAAATTTCCTGTGTGTGTTTGAGTGGGTCCCTGGATGATCTAAACGATTCACAATTGGACCCGGTAGGTGGTGCTGTTGTCGCGATCCAGAAATAAGCCGTGCGAAGCCGGGGCCGATTGCTGGTTTATAGATAAATTTATGTGTGCTTATGTGTAATATTTTTTAAAGTTTTTTTTTAATTTCCTACACTTATGCCGTATTCTCATTCTCAAAACTGCGTGGTTTAGAGTGGAGAGATTGAGAATAGAACAAAACATGCCAATAGGATTTGCGTCTGCCATTTGTATCCTTTCATATAGGGGACGAGTTAAAGATTAAAAATAAAACAAGTGAATAGCTTTTTTAACGTCCTTACTGTAGCCCTGTAGCCCTGTGCGATAGTCCAATACATCCAAAACGACCACAACGGGCAACTGAACACTTATTAGTCACAAACCTTTTTCTTTGATTTGAAAAAGTACGCGTCGCTGTTCATATTCTCATACTGTCAGTTATAATTTAAAGGCTAGCAAATCAACTTAAGAAAAGATCTCTGATGATTGCACCAGTAATAAAGTTAATCTAGTTTTATGTCCAGAAGTCCGTCCAGGAAGGTAGGTACTTAACCTATGCGATACTAAATAAATGCTTGTAGTTCATAGTCGCACGAGTGTCGTTTAATAAATTAATAATTTTTAATTTTATTTGTAAACAAATTGATAGGTAATTATTATTCAAAAATAGTTGTCTAAAACTGAAAAAATAATCTAAATAGTATGTCCAATACATTTACCGGTGTGCCAACCTGTTGAGTGTTTACTTAGAGTGAAAGCGATCGATATCTAAGAATTTGCCTCTTCATGTACTCCATAGAGAGTAGGTAGTCATGTTGAATTCATAATAAAAATGATATGATGCTTTTATTTAAAATTGACCTATAAAATTGCACTACGGACATTTCTATTGAAATCAATTTGTACCACTTTCACCGGAATGACAACCCTAAGTGGCCTGAGGCGCTCACAATTAGCGAGTCATAGGTGCGAACTTCAATATTATTTTTTTCTTCAAACGATGGTTTACTATAAAACGTAGAGCTACTACTTAATTGCAAGCGCTGTGCGTACAAATTGCAGTTACTGTTTTGCTTTGCCGGCGTTCATATGCGTTACAATGAAACTTATTATCATCTTTGTAATTACTCTGTGCGGTTTAGCGCAATCTAAATGTATGTAGTTTTCCTCCGTTAAATTTGGTACATGCCATTCATCACGCTTAATATTTATTTTAAAGTATTATTTAATTAATGTGCGTGTTACAGTGATAAATCTGTCGTGCAAGCAAGTTCGTGCATTTGTCGATGGACACAACTCTCGAAGACTTCAATTAGCAAAAGGGCAGATTCCTGGACAACCCCCGGCCTCTGTAATGAAGCTTATGGTGCGTCTATTTAATTTTAACTTATTCAAATATTTGATTGAATTGCCCTTATTTTAAGCCTTGAGATGCGTACAAAAATAGCCGAATTTGAAAACTAATTATTTAAGAAATAAATATTAGTTTAAATAAATTTAAAACCACGCTATTGTAGATAACCTAACTAAAAAGTAGAAAACAATTTTCAATAAGTTTAAAATAAGAAAATAGTGATTAAGATAAAAATTCATTTTATTGTAAAAAAGCCTGGGGTGCTTTTTCAGAATATTTTTATGATGACGCTAATATCTACAAACATATTTATAACAAATGAAATCAAGCACACCACGCTTTTTTTTTACAATAAAATTAATTTTTATGACATTCACTATTTTCTTATTTTAAAGTTATTGAAAATTAGTTTCTACTTTTTAGTTCGGTTATCTACAAAAGCCAGTTTTTTTGTTTTTTTTTTAAATCATTATTATTTTATATTTTTTGTGCTTCTAAATACAAAAGCATGTTGTTTTTTTTTTAGATTCGATATAACTTGTTAAAAACTACAGTACACAATATTTATTTTATTCAAAGTCGGTAACTTATGTGGGAGATGGGAAATTTGCGCGCCTGCTGTCTTTCTTGGATGTAGTAGGCGTTTCTCAGGCACCCTCTCCGAAAAGTTTTATTCTATACGTGCACTTAGCACAAAGACACTACCGGGTATCAGGGATGGAAAATTCCCTATTTCGTCCCATTATCTTGGCAAGGATAATGGGACAAAGTATTTAAATTATTGCATTGTCATCGATTCCTGATAAGTGTGCGAAGTTTCAAATGAATCCGACGTTTTGAAGGGGATGAAAATCACATTCAAAATTTCCGTTACATAATACATAGATATATAGATACATACCAAGATATTAAGAGCGTATTATAAAACATACGAGTTCGACGACATAAATTGTTATTGTAATTTTCTGATGTATTAAAATTCAGAGTACCTTTCCTTGTAAATGTTATAATTCGAAATGTCTATATTGTGTAACGAACTCAGAAGCCTTACGAGTACTTAGAAATTATTTTATTCAAGAATAATATATACCTAAGTTATAGGTAGCACATACCAGTGTGTAACTTATGATTATTTACGGATTAAGTCACGGTTACTATAAACATTGATAATGATGTTCTCCAGACCGAATTTCAATCACAGGCAGAATTACTATAATTCTTCTTCACGAGTGTGTGCGCAAGCATAGGTGCACTATTTTTGCCCGCTCTCATAGTCCGCAATTTAACACGACCAGCAAAGATCTGGCGCACGACCAACAGCTTTACGCTTTTTGAAAATTGATTTTTGGCCTGGGAATGAACCCAGAATTTAAACCTAGGACACGTGATCAGCAGTCGCGCCTACGACCACTAAACCAACTGGGTATTCAAAGGTTAATAGCTAACCATAGTGTTTTAAAATACAAACTTCATTCGTGAAGTTTTCCTGTACTGTATTATATTCAAATATTTAAGAATCACGAACAATAATTTATTTAATAATTATTATTGAGTAGTTGACAGCACCATAATAACACTAATCACTACATCACATATATTCTGAATTTGCTACATTTCTAAATGTTATATTATGATGATAATTGGTCGACTTAGACTTTTCATAATTACAAACATACAAATAAGATGTGTACCATAAGAACCTATGGCAATGATTAATTGGTATTCTCCTCAGTATTCTCATACAATAATTTCTATAGACGTTTTGTCAGAACAACTCGTAAAAAGTGTTTGAATTAACAGGTATGTATTCCATACTACCTGTATGGTACACACTTAATACACAAAATAAGTTCAAGAGTATTTATGTTTCGTACGTTTCGTGCGGTAATCGAATCCCGAAACCCTATTTTTTTATAGGATAGTGTGACAAACGAGCACACAGTCCACATGATGGTAAGTGGTTGCTGTGACCCATAGACATCCACATCTATCCTCAATAAAGAATCAAAATGCAGATTCATTGTCACCCGTGAGGACTAAGATAGAATGCCTCTTTTCCAGTAAAAAGGGTATCCGGTTCTCTACACTCACCATACAAAACACAGCAGTGTTAAGCTGCTATTTTACGCTGGTATTCTGTGAGAGCGTGGTCCTTCCCCGGTCGAGCCGACCCATTCGTGTTACAACTATACTACTAATATAGCTGCAGCACGGCTCTGCCACGTAAACCTATGGTTAATAATATCTAATATCCTTATGTGAGATTATATTTTAATTAAAAGGTCATCATCATCATCATTACAGTTCATCACAAGTTCACTGCTAAATTCTTATTCAGGCCCTTGCCTTCCCCAAGGAATGCTACATAGCACGGGCACCGGAGCTACCTGCATGCTAAGACTATTTTTAAAGTTATTACCGTTTAAATTATCAATGATCAGGCATAGGTTTCAGTTTCAAAACTTGTCATGCAATATTTGTTTACTTTTTTTTAGATTTGGGACGAAGAATTAGCAACAAAAGCGGCAAAATGGGCATCTAGAAATCAATTCCGACACAACCCGGAAAAAAGCATTGGTAAAGTACACTATACATTTTCAAAGGAGAAGAATTAATAACATTCTTAAATCTTTTATAATAGAGGTACTAAATATTTAGGTAGTTAAAGTATTTATTCCTTTGAACTTGATTTGTTCGGTTTTTATTCTAAACATGCGTCGCAGTGTAAACGCGAACTGCTTGTTCATTCAAACCTGTCCGTACGCGATAAGATCGAAGGTGTATTGCAGGAGGATGGTGCAGTGTCAGTGACACGAGGAAATTGTTTTGTTATCGCACAAATTAAATTTCCGTACTCCTCTGTATTCCATTCCTACTCTAATTTTGGCACATAAACATAATTAAATCTGATACAACATAGATGCATAGATCGATTCTTATAGGAATTCGTCAAAGCTCGCTGCTCTCTTTCGAAATCTCGAAATCGGTAAAACACAAGTCGGGTCGGTTCTCGGTAATATCTGCGGGCGGGTGTTCCTCAGGGCTCAATCCTTGGCCCCTTCCTGTTTTTAGCTTATATTAATAACGTACAATACGGGAATTGCCAAGATATAGATTTAAAATTGGTGACGATACTATGTTGATTTTAGACCTTAACGGCAATCATTAAAATTTGAACAAGTAAATAATGCTACATATATCAAAACTAGTTCACAGGTTTAACGTCAATAATCGACTTGTAAACTGACAACAAAATGATTTTTTTTTTTCTAAAAATGTGGGTTTTTTTTAAAACCAGCGGTAAAAGCATAAAATAATTCAAAAACATGTTTGGTGGATTATTTATATTATTATCATCAAAAATAACCTATGTACGAGATTCCTTTTAAATATTGATTTTCAGGTTCCCGTAGATTTAACACAGGAGAGAACCTCTACTGGTACGCCACAACGGATCCTAATCATAAATTAGACATTGACGGCAGTCTTAAATCATGGTTCGACGAACATTATTACTTTACTCACAGACCATTGAAAATGAAAGATTTGGATGGTTCATCAAAACATCAAATCGGACATTATACTCAGGTACGATCTAATTCTTTAGTTTTTGTTTATTAGTAAATACATCCTAATCTTCCAAAATCCACTCCAAATCCTCAAAATATTTAAAGAATGTTTTTTATAACTGCAAACCTTCAAGGTTAAATCATGTATTTAAGTGCCTCCTGCATAGTGATTATATTAGATCGGTGAAAAAGTTGCTTCGATGTTAATATACAAATTCAAGCCATTTTTTACTTTTTTATTTTCTTTTTCTTAATGTCCTATATGTATTGATGTTAAAACCAGCCAGATACAAACAATACAAACAAAGATATGTTTCTTCAATTTTATACAAACAAAATACGAAGAAACTTTTTCCCCGACCTATTATAACGAAATGATATTTCCTTCACATACTGTAAATTCAACTGGCGTGAAAATTCTTCGTTAAGCGTTCCGCCACATATTAGTTAGTAGATTGGCACACAATAAATTAATCACTTTTTTAGATGGCGTGGGCCAACACGATGTACGTCGGATGTGCAATTTCACAGTATTGGAGAAACAATTTCAAAGAATACCTTGTCGTTTGCAATTACGGTCCAGGGTGAGTATTGTGAACAAAACCATACTTATTAGAATAACAAGTATTTTAAGTTTTTAAAAGTTTAGGAATACCTACGTAAAGAAAAACAGCAGAAAGCGAAGCCTATTTTTTATACAAAGAAAATACTACCAATGCTATAGACATTACTTATATTCCCGTTAATCACTTAACGTGACCTAATATAGCTTGTGCTAGGAGTCGTTCACGTCAGTAGTCGAATGGCAGATTCGAACTCATGACTTTTAAGTTCGCTGTCCGCGATGTACCATTTAGACCACACTGTAGATTTTATCACTTTGTTTTTACAACACTTTCTAACTATATATGTCTCATTTTTCCTTCGTTACATAACGACCTTTTTGTTTTTTTTTTGTATAAGAACTATTTTTAATTTCTCAACACGTGTTAAATTTGGCAGCGTCATTTCCGGGACACCTGAGATTTTGAGTGAGATTGAAAGGTTCTATGAGCAGCTGTACACATCATCGTTGGAGCCACACGCAAGTGTGAGTAACGATCCAAGAGCGAGTCTTATCTGACATTATTCCGATGATATCCCGGACGTCAGTCTGAGTGAGATTAGAATGGCTCTCCAGCACCTTAAAAACGGCAAGGCCCCAGGCGAGGATGGAATTACAGCGAAGCTTCTGAAAGCGGGTGGAAAACCGGTACTTGAAGTCCTTCAGAAGCTCTTTAATTCTGTCCTCCATGGTGGCATTACACCGGAGGCATGGAGCAGAAGTGCGGTGGTCTTATTCTCAAGAAAGGCTACAACGCTCTCTTGAAGACCTACAGACCGATTTCCCTTTTGAGCCGCGTCTACGTGCTGTTCTCGAGAATCATTACGAATCATCTCGCGCGCAGACTTGACGACAGGCGAAGTGTAGGGTGTCCCACCACTAGATGGAGCGACGACCTAGTAAGATATGCAGGAAGTCGATGGATGCAGGTGGCTCAGGACCGTGCTTTGTGACATTCGTTGGGGGAGGCCTATGTTCAGCAGTGGACTTGTGAAGGGCTGTAATGATGATGGTGATGATGATGATGTCAAATTTAAACTTAAAATTGCTAATAATACTAATTTACATCGAACCGGCGTGACACGGCATGAATCAAACTAGTTACTCGGGTAGGGTAGGTGCTGTGAAGTTTTAAGTGAGCGCTTGGGTCCTGGGTTACCAGCTCTTCAGAATTGAAATGAATAATGCATAAGGCATAAGAAATTATTGTATAATTACTTTTCTGTCCGACATTTTCGATAGTAAAAACACTTCTCACTTAATACATCTTACCACAGTTCAACCATATGACGTCTAGAGGGATAAATTGTCGTTATAGTGATATTACTGTATAGCACTTACTGTATATTTTTAACAGTGGTAGAGCCACGCGGCAGCTTTTGCTGTCGCACGGATGGGCCGGCTCGAACCGGGGTGGTACCTCGACCTCACAGAAAACCAGCGTGAAGTAGAGGTTTACCTCTGCGTTTCGCTTGGTGAGTGCAGGTACTGGAAATGAGGCATTCCATCTTAGTCCTCACGGGTGACAACGCATCTACATTTTGATTTGTAATAGAGGATAGGTGTAGATGTCTATGGGCCGCAGCAACCACTTACCATCAGGTGGACTGTGTGCTCGTTTGTCACCCTAATCCTATAAAAAAATAGCAACATATTCTGAACACCATTTATGTTCAGAATATTATGTCCCCGTTGTTGTGATATGGCAGCATAAGAGAAAGAACCTCATCCATGTTGTCGTAAAAAATCTAATTGATTTCCTCTGTCGCCTCTTACGACACCCACGGGATGATAGGTAGTGGATATTCTTAAATCACTACACGGCTAATGAAACGGCTAGTAAAACTAAAATGCTTATTTTTATTTACGTTAATTTTATTTATTTTCCTAATTTTGTAGTATTAAAAAGTGGATAAGCGGCTGCAGTAGCAAAAGATTAACTGAAAACAGACACAAAATAATTACAACAAAAGGACGAATATGGAATGCCACACAGTCTATTATTGTTCTGGCTCTTACTCTTCAAGTCGGTATAATAATTTGATGGAACTATGTGCTCAGTACGTAGGAACTGAGTGCGCCTTGTGGTGGCGGCATAAAAGAGAACTGGTTAAAACCAATCTCACCAGTCTCGAACACAGGCGCAAAGTAAGGCCTGTAGGTTTTCTACAGAATACATTTCGGAGAGTGTGTCGACAGCAAAGGAGTGGAATAAGTTTCCTGCATATGTTTTTCCATCCGATTACAATTTGGGTGTTTTAAATACAAGAGTCAATAGGCTTTTGTTAAGTCATAGCACTTTGCCATCTTCGGATGGATGACCACTTACCATCAGGTGGGGTAGTTGTCATGCACTGGCTAAGAATAGTAAAGATCCTATCGTTATGGCTAAGGGAAAAGCCAGAAAAAATATAGACTTAGGCTTCCATTAAAGTTACAGCCTATATACGTCCCACTGCTGGGCATAGGCTTTCTCTCATTTCTGAGAGGGTTCCATTAGATGGTAGTAAAAGCGACGGATCAACAAGGGTCAAAGATGCAACACGTCTGGTACTGCAATCGTCAATCTGTGGCGATTAAGTCAAATCTTTCCTACTTTGGGGGAGGCCCATGTCAAGCAGCGATCTACAACGGGCTGATAAAGAAGAAGAAATTCGATAATATATTTTTAATAAAAACTTTGCTGATGTTAAAGTATTACTGAACCGAAACTTATTTTAACATCGTTTTTTTCCAGTGGAAATTACATAGGCCAAGTGCCTTATGAAACAAAGAGAGGGGCTAGCAATACTTTAACATGTGATACCAAAGACTGCAGGCAGCTGTACGGAGACAAATGTTGAAAGGCTGACGAAATTTTCATTTTGTGACAGCAATATAAAACGGCCGACAATAACGAGCTTCATAAACATTTCTGCTAATTTGTAATTAAAAATGTTAATTAGTGGCCTCTTACGTTCCATTGTAGGGCACAGGTCTACTATACATTCAACCTTCTTTACTTGCCTCCATAAATTCAGCCCTGTAAGATTGTACATAAATTATCATCATATTAAGAGAGAGTAAGTCTGTTTATTTGTGTTACGGTAATCCACTGTATAAAAACAACTACTTTCACTTTACGGAATAACTTACGATCCGGTGTGATGTGTACGATATACTTACTATATTCAGTGATAAGGAAATAGTATCTAACCTAAGGTAACATACTCGTATTATTCGGTTGTGTTTCTAGTTTCGGAGTTTCGGTCAAAACCTGAACCGAAAATTATGTTGTTAAGTTAAAATTTACGCTATTCCTTAAAATATATTGTTTTATTCTAGTTAAAAGAAAAATTACTTAATTTTTTAAGTAAATTATTGTTTTTTTGTAACGCAATGTAGGTACAAAACTCTACTCTCTATCATTTTATTTATATAGATATTTATATAGATTAAGGTTCATCAAGTGAAGTTAGGTGTTATCGATATTAATATATAATGTAAATATTTGTAAGTAACTACTGTAAGATTATATTTCATTAAGCATACGTTGTACTTGAATAAAATATATTAAACATTTAGTCAATTATCGTATTGTTTTGTTACTGTTGTGGTTACAACATCTGCTAAAATCCAACTTGAAATTTGAAATCCAACCCTTTACCTGTTCCCGTCACGTTGCATGAAGGACGACTTATTTTAATGCTTTGATGCTACTCTCCGTCACCAGTCTGGGTATTTCATATCTGGCATAATAAACGAGATGGTGGTTATACCACTAAGCTATCGAAAGCCTATAGGATTTTTATACAATTTTTTTAGACTTTAATTATAATATGTTTTTATTAATAGGGTTTTTATAGACGCCCTAGACCAGGGGTCGGCAACCTTTTGAGTCGAAAGAGTCAAAAATTACAATTTACAAAATTTCAAAGTTTTAAAGAGCCACAATTTTTTTTCTTTCAACCACAAATAGTACTTGCATAATAAAGCTTTTTGATAAAAAAAAAACTAATCGATTTATTCATATATAAATAGTGTTTTTCACAAGAAATTTTAATTCTTTCTATATATATATATGGTATAATTTAGCAATCAATAGTTTGTTTTTATTGTTTCTTGTAGAATATTGATTGGTTTATTGAGCTGAAAATAAAGTTGTAAGATGTCAGTTTAAAAAAATGTCATTGTAATCATGTTGTAATCAATCTATAAGAAGATGTAATGTGTTTTTGGGATTCGTAATAAAAGAAGCAGTATAAAAGTGAGTATTTCGTCTCAAATTCTTCAAATATCCCCACAACTTTGGGGCTCGTCCAGGATGGCCAAAAATTTGAGGCGAGACGAAGACTAAAGATTCGAAGATTTATTACAAGTCATTCAACAGAAAGTACCGCTTTAGAATTTGGGTATGAAGATTTATTGTAAAGACTGAAGACTATTGACTTCAAATAAGTTATCATTTTGCACGACTAGAAAAACATGTAATACTAGTTTGACAACCACAATGCCGCCGAAGAAAGATGTAAAAGAAAATGAAGATGAAGAGCAGGAGTAATATATACAAATTTCATTTAAAGACTTGGAGTAGTCAGTGAACCTTTTTACCATCAAATGAGAAGATCATCAATCGCCCACCTTATTATTAAAGTAAAAACTTAAAACAATTATTTCCATTGTAAGTTTTACAACACTAACTTGTACTTCAATAAAATACATTTAAGCAAACAAATTCAATGGGAACGTTGGTTTTCCATGGTTTTAGAAAGTTTGGATAAATTTGGCTCATAACTTGTTGTTTTAAGTTTCAAACACGACTGTGAATTTTCATTTATTAGTTGGCTTCTTACTTTACTTTTAATTATATTCATGCAAGAGAAAGCTTGCTCGCACGAATATGTCGATCCGAAGATAGTTTGCACTCCAAATGCCAACTTCTTCACCTCACTGTAGCAATCTGGAAGACTACTCCATGCGTCGAATATAAGTGCCTCTACTCACGGCATTTCTTTTAAAGCTGTTCATTTATGTTGCGTTACGTACATACATTTCTGGACCTCTAACTCTTTCAACTTGCTTTTCAACTCTGTAAAATTTCAACTCCAAAAAGCTTTACTTTTTAAATCGATCAATTGCATTTCTAGAGATCCAGTATCAACTCCAAATGGCTCAGTGTGGATGGATTTTTTTTAATAAAATAAATAATATTTGCGTATGAAACTAAAGAGCCGCAGCTTCATATCCAAAGAGCCGCATGTGGCTCGCGAGCCGCAGGTTGCCGACCCCTGCCCTAGACGAAAGTTTATCGACCAAATTGGCGATATATTCAAGATGGGCGAGATTTAACCGAAGAGCATTTATGCGTAGGTATATGGATTTAAAAGACGCGAGAGCGGTGTGTCTGGATCGCGCCAAATGGAAGTCCGTAGTCTCTGCATGTAAGGTAGGCAGAAGGCAAGAATTTTTAGTTAAAAGGCGTTTAGCGCTCCCTTCTCCGCTGCATATATATTTGTCCAGTACGAAGTACGCGTGCAATATTCAGCGGACAAAAAGTTACTTTATTGAAGAGAAGACCTTATTGTTTATTATCACGAATTAAAGGATCTAAATAAAAATGTAGTCAATTAAGAATTGCAGTCAATAATATACCTTTCATATTATCGACAAATAATATATGGTTAAAAACGAGAACTCGAATGTTAAAGATTTCCCCGCGATAAAATTGTTATTTTTTAATATTGATTGATATAAAGTATGATGAAAGGGCTTTCGATTATGAATTTAGCCGAGCATTTCATGAATGCGAATATTTTTTTCGAACATATACTTTTTCAAGAAGTATCAATCGAGCGTTAAAAATCGTTTCTAAAATACGACATTTTTGTTCGCCTTTACTTGAATTTTGTATAAACACGAATGTTGTTTTACACAATCACCTCATACCGTTCCGTAGGTGTCGTAAGGGGCCACAGGGATAAACCTAAACAAACCAGGAGAAGCGGCGTGATCCTAATAACAACTAGAAAATAAAAAAATGCAGTTGCCAACCCACCCGCCAAGCGTGGCAACTATGGCAAATACCCCCCTATAAGGCAATCTATTTGGGGAAGTGCTATATTCAGCAGTGGACTTTGTTGTATTGAATGAATAGTGATCATACACACGAGCTCATCGGTAAAGTAAACTTGTAAATCTTATTTAAATGTGTATTAAACATCGTCTTTCAATACAATAAATTAACTAGAACCTTTAAACGTACTCGTAAATACCATAATGAGAACTTTATTTATTCTTACTTAACATGAATAATATCTTGTAATACATCGGCAAAAAGTCGTGCTAACGGAGCAGGAACTACAATTCAAAATGTTTTTATATAAATGATGATATTACATATTATGTAATATCATCATTTATATAAAAACTGTAATGTCAATTTCCTAAGGTTAATTTATTAGTACAAACAAGACCATATGTACTCTTTGTTATTGTTATTTTGTGGGAATTTTGTTTTAAGCTACTGTTTTAAGTAGACATTTACAGATAAGTATTTAATTGCATTATTAAAAAAACAAATAAAGTGGAGTAATATATTGCAGCTTAATATTTTGAAAATATATGATATATGGTTAAGCTACATACAGATTATACTAAAGATTTCATTGAAAGAGATTAGCTAAAGGTAATGGTGAATGAGTTTGACCAGTGCAGCAAGGAATATGAGAAAATCCTCAGATTTATTGCTGCTTTGAAGTTAGAGCTGAATGAGACTTATGAGCAAATAGCAACCTTGAAAACATACATAGACAACCTAAAAGTCTCCCAGACTCAGAGCTTCTGAGCCCGGGAGACTAGTGTCCTCTAAGCTTGTGCAATGTAATACTTCTAATCAAATATTACAACCCTCAGCGACAATAGATCTCCCTAGTGATGATCCTATCACTTCAAGGAAAACGTTAAGAATTACTTGTAGTAAAAGCATATTAAAGAAATATATAAAAGTTACTAATAATATTATGTATAAAGGTTTATTAATCTTCAATCCAGAATCTTTCCTAACTTATAGCTCCACATAACACACCCTAATCCTTCCTATATTCGTTTTTCCTATTAGAGAATGGTTTTAAAGTATCTATTTCGCACTGTATAGGCCACCCATCTCTTATATATTGTAATACCTTCGAAAGTACTATATCTCTATATTTTTCTGATTTAATTACCTTATAATCCTGATGTAATTCTTGTTGAATAATATGAAGGTAAGTCTGCTCTAATAATTTGAAAAAAAAAATTCGCTTAAGACATGAATAACTCCGGTTCCGTTGGAGCAATATGTTTTAATTTCGGTATATAAAAGTCACCAATCAGTCACTAAAAAATCTTAAAATAGGAATCACATCTCAGACGCAAACAATACTGGTGTTTTTGAGGGCAGACTGCTAGCTTGAATTCAGTCTAGAAACCATCCAAAAAAAGGGCAAAGATATCTCTTTACGTATCAAGATACAATTTTTTTTTCTGAAGTCACTAATTGTCTTTAATTTCTCACTAAATCGTGACATAATAAAATTCAAAATTTCGTTGAAGAGATTTCCAGCTTGAATAAAAACTTGCTTGCCTAGAGAGAATTCTTATTCTACGTAAATTTTGTTCTAACTGTGCAATAATCATTCTCATTGGTAGAAGAGGCGGTGTAAACAGGACAATATATTACTATTAACCTAAATGTATACAAATAGTATTTTTCACAGTGCCTCAGATTCAGGGATTGCCACAGGAAAATAAGCTAAGACACTATTTAAATTTACAAATGAATAATTTAATATGTAATAATAATTTAGACATATAATTATTATAATTATAATAATGACAAATTCTTATGGTTCGTTAAATTATTGCGTCCATAATAGATAGAAACAGTTGCTCCTTAAGTAGCTACTATTTAAATATATCGTTGAATCTGGTGTGTCTCCTGATTTAATGAAACATAATAAAGTCATACCTTTATTTCAATATATTAGACCCCGCCCATATAGACCAATTTCTGAATTACCAACCAACATTTAGTAAAATTGTTGAAAACTCATTTTAGGTCAGATTTTGTTTTTTTTTTTTTTAATATAAATAATTTGCTTCATAAAAATTACTTTAGATTTACAAGGGACGTTTGACAACTATCGCCGCTGTTAAGCTTACCAAACATTATTTTATGCGTGGAAGAATTCAGAGAATGCTTTGCGTATATTTTGTGACCTTTACAAGGCCTCACTTCGACTGTGTTCACCGTGAGACATTAATCAGGAAGCGACTTAATTGAATTAATGTTATTATTTCATACTTGGATAAAAGAACGTAGAAAGTTATGTCAATGGGAAAAGTTCTCCGGATCACCTGTACTAATGAGTGTTCCGCAAGGCTCAACTCTAGGCCCATTTCTATTTTTCAACCGACTTCAAAAAGAAGAAAGTTCTCAATTCGTCGTAATCTTTCTTTAATGTATGTTCACCGATTACTCGAAGACGCCACAACCGATTTCAATGATTCTTTTTTATTTGATAGCTGGTGCTTTTCATGTGGTCCCATATAAATTTTATTAAAGCCTGACCAGAAGTTTTTGAGCTATCCTTAATAATTTATATTGAAGTGGGGGTTGTACTAAACTTTTAATTTTACCACTTGTAGTCTATATTAATTACTTACCTTCCCTTGTAGTGTATATTCATGATATTATTTGCTGATGTTACTTCCTTGATTTTCATACTAAAACTTTCATTTCAAAGTGGCGAAGTGAAGAATGCTATAATATCAAAATCAGTGCATTGGCTTAACGTTAATAACTTTCATTAAATGGCAATAAAACTAAACGTAAAAAAAATTACAACATTGAATGTTAAAAATCTGAATAGCAATATGTTTTTAAATGGGGAAGAACTGAGCCCTGTTGAATCCACTGTTTTCCCTGGCATCACTTACGACACAAAGCTTCAGGGGAGCCCCCATAGAGTAGTAGGGCCCTCATATATCCAAACTAGCAAGCAGACTAAGCTCTGCAGCTTATGCTGTAAAAAAGATTAGAAGACTCACATGTGTCGAGACTAGATTAATTTATTTCAGTTATTTCCATAGCATATGTCTTATGCATAGGCATATTTTGCTGTGGGGAAATGCGGCTGATTAAGAAACTATTTTCGTAGAAGAGAACCATAGTAGCTTTAACTACCAAATTTTTATATAAAAAAGAGATGTACACTCTGTAAGCACTAGGAACAAACGAGCTAAAATTGATTAAAAACTTTCCGTTAACAACTGTAACTAAGCAGATGGTTTACTACGGTAAATAAATGATTTGAACCTTCGGACCCTCGCCTTCTAGTTTTGCGGTATAATAGTTATTTAGGTATACCTGTAACTAAATAACTATTATGCTATTACGCTACCTGAAAATAAAAAAAATTGTTATTTTTACACAAGGAAAAAGTTTGAAATTCGTGTAGATGCGCGGAACCGTTCAAGAGATTGCATGTGTCATTAATATGGACCCGTTAAAATTTCTTGTAATCGAACAATTCGTTTCGGACCGCTACAAAAAAAAAACGAGTGCAGTGGCCGTTTTACACAGAATACAAAGTGACTCATGTGCAATAAACATAGTGACCATAATGTTGACCCAATTATTTTTTTATCGTACTCTTTGGTGCACATCGTACGATTCGATTTCGTAGTGGATGAGAAAGTGTATGTGGATCTTTGCTTGAGATGAAATTTGTATAAATTGAAGAGTCTGTGTGTAATATTGAAATAACGGCATTTATTGAGCTGTTATTTGCATGGTAATAAGACATGAATAACCATTTTTTAAATATTTGTCCGTCTATCGGTCTGTCTGTCTGTCTGTCTGTTCGGGCTTCTTCTTCTTTTTTGGGGAAGTCTGACTTTCAACATATGAAGGTATGTAATTAGAGTATGCCAAAGAATTATCATCATCAGTCTCTTACTGTTTTAGGTAATGTTTTATTATTTGTATTTGATGTAGTGGCTGGTGTTTCTAATATGCTAGGTCTTAACAATGCCAGCACAGAAGTATGTGTGCAGCCATTGTTCAGACCAGCCAGACCAGTTGATGTAGAAAGTGGTATAAATAGTCCACTCTGAATTGAAGAAGCTCTTCAATTAGTATTTTGGTAGTTATTTCATACTGAAATTGTTGCCAAATGTGAGGCTAATGATACATCTTTCTTACTATTTGAATAGAATATTTTTTATTCAATTTAGATTGCAAGTAATTCTTATTAAGTCATTTTTTATTTTTATCACTGATTCGGAAAAAGCCTCTGTCCTAAGAAGAACCAGCAAGAAACCCAGCGGGACTTTGTTTCTGAATCTTCGGAATTGCTGAACCGATTGTAATGAAACTTCACGAAACACAAAACTCTTGTACCTACACTTTCCCATCTTCTATATATCAACTTGTCCCCCCCCCCCCAGCCATCAGGTGGCGACGCCCTTGATCTAGGCTAATATTATCCGAAAAACTTTGAAGCTTTTATTGTAAGAAATAAATAGTATTTGTTTTATCTAAAACTATTTATCTAAATAACGCCACATTAATAGATCCTACCCAGGCGAATCCGGGGCGGTTCGCCAGTTATTAATAAAATGTTTACGTGGTAGAGCCATGATGCAGCTATATTAATAGTATAGTTGTAACACGAATGGGTCGGCTCGACAGGGGTGGGACCACGCTCTCATAGAATACCAGCGTAAAATATCAGCTTAATGCTGCTGTGTTTCTTATGGTGAGTATAGAGAACCGGAGACCCTTTTTACTGGAAAAGAGGCATTCTATCCTAGTTCTCACGGCTTACAACGCATCTGCATTTTAACTCGCAAACGAAGATAGATGTAGATGTCTATGGGCCACAGCAACCACTTACCATCAGGTGGACTGTGTGCTCGTTTGTCACCCTTATTCTATTAAAAAAAAATTAACTAAATAATAAAGTAATAAAGATGGAAATTAGTAAAATAAGTATCGAGTCTCAGAGATAGATGTTTAAGGTTTCACATGGTGGAGGCGCAAGGAAGTCTATCAATCCATTTCAACCCGTCGGAGTTGTAAAGTAGTTACTAGGAGAAATACCATAAAGTTCTCATGGCTTTCCATCTATGCCGGTTTAACCATTTCGTTTACAATAGACGTAAAATACCGATTTTAACGAGTGTGAACATCATGTGTTACAGATGCGAAATATCTGGTACTGTGAACGATAGTTCGCCTATTAAGAAAATACTAATTGCATTATCATCAGTCAAATCCTATTTACAAGGGGAGATTCCCTTGTCCAGATGTAGACTTTTACAGGCTGATAAAAAGAAGACTTTCAAGGCGAGTATTCAAAATTGAAAACAAAATAGTAATCGTAGTCGTATTTGAGAAATGTTAGGTATATTTGGGTGGCTGGTTAATACAATTACAACTTAGGTAATTGAATAGAATAATAAGAAATTTATGCAAACGATTTCAAAAGTTATTCTTTTAAGAGTATCATTACTTACCTACCTTTTATTTCTTTAAAACACAGAAAACATCCACAATTTAAATATTCTTAGATTGTTGGTTCGCACTAATGCGATATATGAAGCCGAAAAATCTGTTTTCTGCACACGTTTTATAAGCTGGCGTAGTAGACGCCCTTTGTGTAGCTTACAATGACTATCTACATTTATATAAATACAGAAGTATGGGTACATATATTGTGTTATATGGACGGTACAACTAATTAATAATTATTAATGTGAGTGATGGAGCCACATGATGGAGACGGGTCGTTAACCAGAGACACATTTTACTGGCAACGAGGCAAACCATCTTAGTCCTCAAGGGTGTAAAGTGACAAAACATCTGCATTTTCGTTCTTCCACATCCACTTGTGTGTAATATTTAAAAAAAAGTGTTTAAAGTACGTAAAAAAAAGTTCGTCCCACCGGCGAACACTTGGAATTGGCACACATTCCTATCGAGTCTGAGAGTGTTTGTGAGCAGCAAAGAGTTCGCCGCGCTGTCTCAATATAATTTATACATATTGCGTATAAGCGAGCTTTGTATCCACTCCAGATTTGAAATATCTGACATATCTATGTATTTATCCTAATTGTTTTACTTTGCTATCGAATATAAAAATGTATATGTTCTTCTTCTCCAGCCCGTAAAAATTTACTGCTGTACATGGGTCTTTGTAGTAAGAACAGAAGGCGGACTGACGATCGCAGTACAACAGATGTTTCGCATGTTTGACGCGGTGTTTCTACATCGGTCTGGTTATCTGCCGACTTCAAAAAGGAGACGGTACTCAATTCGACTGTAGGTATGTTTTTTTATGTGTGTTACCTCATAAATTAATTATATGTATATATATAATTTTAGTCGATAGATTGTTAGATTGTAACGATTTTAAATAAATCAATATGAAACGAATAGTCTGCCATACTTTGACCTTCACGTGTTCTTAATACAAATGTGCTATATAATAAATAATGAGAGGTTTCTATGCAAAAAAGGTAATTTATTTGCAATGTAAGTTATTTCTATATAATAATGTGGCACAAGAATTTGCAGGCGTCCTTTTTAATCTGATTTTGCGATAACAATGATACGCTGTTAGAATTATGCCGTTTTCATAAAGAAGGTAGGTATCTGGAAGATAGTTCTATCGACGAGTCGATACATCGTAATGAAGGAAGTGTTTATTGGTAGCATGACTAAACCAAATATTTACTATGCTTCTACTAGATATCAATAATGTGAAAGAACCATTTTATTAAATGAATAAACCAAATGAGTAAAATAAAATTAACATTCTTAAAATTAGGTTGTGATAAGATTAGATAAATAATATTTATAATCAGTACCTATTCAAATTTATAATAATTGATAATTGTAATATAAACGTGTAGTGGCGGTGTAAGAATATCCACTACCGAATATCATCCCAAGGGTGACGTAAGACTTTTTTTATGGAATAGGGTGGCAAATGAGCACCCGGTCCACCTGATGGTAAGTGGATACTGTGGCCCATAGGACGTCTATACATTTATCCCCCATTAAGAATCAAAATGCTGATGCGTTGTCATCCCTGAGGACTAAGATGGAATGCCTCGTTTCCAGTAAAAAGGGTCTCCGGTACTCTACAGTCTACACTCACCATACAAAACACAGCAACATTAAGCTGCTATTTTACGCTAGTATTTTGTGAGAGCGTAGACCTACCCCGGTCGAGCCAACCCATTCGTGCTACAACAACGATATTGCTGCAGCGTGGATCTAGCACGTAAAAACGTGACAGAGGGAAAATGAAACGGCATCTTCCTAATAACAAGTTAAAATAATAAAAACTGCGGTTGCCTACCCGCTTGCTACGCGTGGCAACTATGGCAAAACCCCCATGAGGCAATCCATTAGGGAGGCCTATGTAATGCAGTGGACTTTTATAGGTTAATAGCTCATTCATTCATTACAGCCTTTCACAAGTCCACTGCTGAACATAGGCCTCCCCCGAGGTATGCCACAAAGCACGGCCCTGAGCCACCTGCATCCTTCGACTTCCTACATGTGTTCCAATAATTCATTAATTTCAAAAACAAAATTGAGTAACTCAATACTACGAGTATAACACAACATGCTTATAACTCTATCCACAGCGAAAAATCCTAAAAGGAGTTTGCTAAATACCGCCTCGAAAATCTCAGATTTCAAGCATGTTCTTCCGCTAACTATCATTATCAAATTACGCTAATTTTCATTATCAAAAACAAAATGTGGAACCCAATACTATAATGCCGGGTTTCCACGCTTGCCAAGTCTCGGCAAGCATCCACAAGCACAAGTGTGTAAAGAGGGCGTTTGGCTTGGCTTGCGTGAGCTTGTGGACGCTTGTCCCCGATCCGGGCTAGTGTCGGTTTTTGGACACAGATCAAAGGGCGCTTGCGGCAAGCGCTTGCAACGCACCAACGACAACGTGTGAATGCGTTGCAAGTTGCAACGCATTCACACGTTGTCGTTGGTGCGCGTTTAGTAGAAATTGTGATTTCGCGACGAGCGTATGTTTAGTTCTTTGTTTAAAATGAGTGACTGGTCGAACGAAGAGAGTTTATCGTTTCTGGAATATTACCAGACCGAATCGTCTATCTGGAACCCCATAGACGTTAATCATAAAAATAAAAAGAAAGTTGCAAATGCTTGGAGTCGTCTTGCCGAGTTAACAGGAAAGCCAGTAAAAGAATTAAAAGCCAAAAACTCCTTGTTTTTGTATTACTTTGCTTGTATTTCAAATAAAAGTAGGTATGTTAAACCAAACGCAATAGCCGACACAAGTTCGGTGTCCGCCATGCTTGGATATACGTAGCACACTGACGGTGACGCATTCACAAGTGTGTAAACAACTTCCAAACGCCAAACGAGATTTGTGGACGCTTGGGGCTAGGAGACGTTTGCCGAGGCTTGGCAAGCGTGGAAAGGCACCATAACACAACATGCTCATAAATCTATCCACAGCGAAAAATCCTAAAAGGAGTTTGCTAAATCCGCCTCGAAAATTTCAGATTTCAAGCAGGTTCTTCCGATAACTATCATTATTAAATTCCGATAATTTTCATTATCAAAAAAAATGTGGAACTAAATACTATAACACAACATGCTCAAACTCTATACACAGCGAAAAATCCTAAAAGGAGTTTGCTAAATCCGCCTCGAAAATCTCCGATTTCTAGCAGGTTCTTCCGCTAATTATCATTATTAGGTTTATGGGGAATCCCCTAGTCAAAATTCTACCATGGGAAAACTTTTAAATACTGTCAAAGGTTTACAGATGATTATTTCAGTGCTTTTAATCAATCAAAATAGTTGCAAACCCGTAAAAATTAAAAATTAATATTTAACATATCATTACTGTTAAAGTTATCTTGGTTGCGTTTATTTATCTATTTTAATCGAGATGATAAACAATCGGCTTATTATTTTAGTGAATAGCCAAACGCGAGGCCAATTTGAAACTTGTAGTTTGTGATCAAAGATATTTTATAGGTTATTATTTGAAATGGTAAGTGTATTTTTTATTAATTTAATAAACTTAATTTTATACAACATGGATCGGTACTATACTGTATATACTTGGGTTATAATAAGATATGCTTAATACTTACTTAATGTTTTGGACGATATGTAAATGAGATATATTTTTTAAATATTTTGTTTTATGAACACAGGAGATAATTTGTTCAAAACTACCAAAAGTCAGTGATTTCAATTATATTGAGGGTTTCTTGGGTTTGTATATGTTGTGATGATAACGGATACCGAACCCCACTTAACTCTCTCCATCTTATTACAAAAAGTAGTCTTATTACCTTCTGGTTTAAAGTAGATTCCTATTTACTAAAGAAATCCCGAGGAAAATATGCGGAAAATGTAAAATATGGAATTTAGTAGCTACTGTCTAATTTCGATTTTCGAATTCGTTTGTATTTGATTTTAGTAATCGTTATCTAATATCAGTTCCACAAATTATCTGCATGGCATCTACCACTACTCACGGGAAGTGCACACACATACCAACCCTCGGGAGACCCTAGAATTTATTTCCGTGATCCTGTGTGGATGTGTGGTGTATTAATCGATTATTTACAATACATATATATATAATATATGTATATCATATAAAATTACTAAAAAAAGAATGTTTATTGAAGAACAAGTATTTTCAGAAATTTCACTCATTGTCGCTAGAAAAAAAAACGTCTCCCACTGTTGCGAGAATTTGTCATTTCGTACTCTTTGGCTAAAATCGCTACGCTTGACAGGCAAATTGCTGATCGGATGCTCAGACGTTTCGCATCTTCGATGTTGCTCTTTGTTAACGGTCTGAATAGTCTGGTACATAAATTTATAGTCCGTTTCCGCAGTTTCCGCATTATAAAGCCAGCAAAGAGTACATAAATCACTAAAAGGCAGCGAATGACAAGCATTTCGTGACTGTAATATGTGTAATATACATGCCGGAAGAAGAGGCACATTAAAATTATATTTTTACCGTTGTCCATCTTACTAGGCTAAAAGTCGAGTCGATTAACAGAAACTTAATTTTTGACATAAGAAAATAAAATTCCGTTTTCAAAAGTCAAAATCTTTTTAACCTACTTCAGTTTCAAAATGGTATATAGTACCTTAAAAAGGTATATACATAGTATCTTTTTGGGTTTCTCTGCAAAATACCGGCTAAAGAAACTCCGTTAACATCCCTCCTCTTTTATGTTGTCTTTTTAAAAAGCCAATTATATAATATCAAAAATAATACTTTATCAAAAATGAAAAGAAATAGACTCATAGGTATAATCGAAACGTGTTTTATTATAAAATTACATAAACATTTTTTTTTATAGGATAGGGTGACAAACGAGCACACAGTCCACCTGATGGTACGTGGTTGCGTGGCCCATAGACATCTACATTTATCTTCGTTTGTGAATCAAAACGCAGATGCGTTGTCACTCGTGAGGACTAAGATGGAATGCCTCTTTTCCAGTAAAAATAGTCTCCGGTTCTCTACACTCACCATACGAAACACAGCAGTGTTAAACTGCTATTTGACGCTGGTATTCTGTGAGAGCGTGGTCCTTCCCCGGTCGAGCCAACCCATTCGTGCTACAACTATACTACTAATATAGCTGCAGCGTGGCTCTACCACGTAACATATAAATTATAAAGCTATTATATGTTTTTGTTAAGTGTAGTATAGAAATTAATCCATCAAAAACGTAGGTATATGTGAAAAGGGGCCAAATTCCGTTTAGAAGACGTCTGGGGTTTTGCGAGATATGTATAGTCGCCAAACCCCAAACAGTTGCCTAAATAATAGGTTCTATAGGAATATACATCTTAGTTCTTGGAACTGCTGCAAATACAGTACCAGGAACTAAGGGCACCAATAACTATGTCGACACTTTTTCGACATCGAATATTGATTATTTCAAGTATTAAGATTTTCGCCCAATGATCAATATGATGTTAAATCTTAAGTTGCTAAATAATCAGAAGTGGCATAGGTTTTGGCACTATTTAGACCATAATAAATCAATAACTATAAGTAACAGGTTTATTCAAAAAAAGATTCTAGGTATTTAAGGAGTCTTAATGAGGTATGCAGAATAATGAGTATAGGTACCTATAATGCCCGCTCCATTGTAAGATACCGTTAAATCTCATGCTGTCTCTATCACTTTAAGTCAAAGTGACTGTGACACCACGAGACTTAGCGACGTCCTAAAATTGAGCATGCTTTGAGTATTTGGCCATAGATCTATTAGTTTTTAAGTTATGGGGGGCTCGAAATTAACTCGAAATTATTCGTGTAAATATGCCGGTGCGTCGCAATTTTCCTTTCCTGGCTGACATACTGCCGTGTGTCTTGAAATCATCCATTTAAAGCCCAGTACATATTAAATAAGTTTATTCTAAGTTTCAGATATTTTTATTGGTGTTTGGGTGGGTATTGACGCCATCATGGGGAGAACCACGTGTTGTTGAGCCACCGATAAGAATCGATTTACAGCCGCCGGAGTCAACACGCAACCTGACTGCCCGGAATGTGTTTCAAAGCTGGGTGACAATGCCCATCGATCACTTTGATCCGCAGAACCGTGATACTTTTCAAATGGTTCGTTTATAATGATAGCCTTACTCGATAATTCTTAATATTTAATTATAAATTATAGTGTTTAACGTGCTAACAATTCTGACGGTAACCGGCTATTGAAGCCCTCGGACATTTGTAAGCAATTCAGATAATTTACAGATGCGGAATACAACAGCAGATTCAATAAATTAGCAAGTGTGGTATTTATCTATCTAGTAAGAAAGCCGTGATTGATTAATTTATAAAACAAACAGTCCACTGCCGAACATTTCCCTCTCCCAATTGCCTCATAGGGGAAATTTTTTCTGTAGTTGCCATATCGCAGTTTTTTACTATTTTGATTTTTTTCTGCATATGCTGGCGCCCATCATTTCAATTTTCATTTCCCTTTTATGACACCCACTGCATGATAGCGTCATCTGTACATTAATACGTGAAGTAGAGTTTATATGAGAGAATATGTGATTATTTATTGTAAAGATTAGTTTTACAAATAAATTAAATAAAACGTTTACGTACATAGTTGTCTATGGTATAACATTCGAACAGAGTAGAAATTGTCACCAAAGTATTTTAAAATGTTTTCTTAATGATTTCTTCACTACACATTGAATAAAACTACTTTTATGGGTTTTATCGCGTTTTATTATCTTGTTTTTTATTGATTCCCGACGTTTCGAGTACCTACTTTACAGGACCCATGGTCACGGGGGGACTGAGGTGATTGACGTCCCGATGTCAGAGTTAACCCAGAGTACCTTCGGCTTTTTAATGGGTGCTGTAAAGTACCCGAAACGTCGGGAATCAATAAAAAACAAGATAATTAAACGCGATAAATCCGTAAAAGTAGTTTTATTCAATGTTGTTTTCTCTTGAAGAACAAGATCGTGAGTAATATAGTAGGTATATATCTACTTTTATACATTTCATTTCACCCGATTTAAGTTCGAAGGCAAAAAAACTAATGGAAATTTAAGAGTAGGGTAAGTACTTACACTCAATAGCGCCTTGAGCAATGTTGTCCTAAATCATTGATACAATTTTATTGCTTAATTGTTTCAGCGATTTATGTTCAACGAACAGTTCTTCGGTGGTGATGGCTACCCTATTTTTATAATGGTAGGCGGAGAATGGACCATTGCAGCGGGCTGGCTGCTAGCTGGTAATATGTACCTAATGGCTGAAGAAAACCGCGGATACATGATCTATACCGAACATCGCTACTATGGAGAAACACTACCGTATCAGTAAGTTAATATATATTTTTTATAAATCTGAAGTGACAAACGATCTTACAGTCCACCTGAGGTTTTTTTAACAGATTAAGGGTGACAAACGAACACGCAGTCCACCTCATGGTAAGAGGATGCTGTAGCCCATAAACATCTAAATGTGGTCATTAACTGTAACATATTGTAAACAATCCTTTTAACGGTGGTAGAGCCACGCAGCAGTTTTTGCTGTTGCACGTATGGGCCTGCTCGAGCCGGGTTGGTACCACGACCTCAAAGAATACCGGCGTGAAGTAGAAGCTCTGCTTCTGCCCTTCCCTTCGTCTGGTGAGTGCAGGTGGCCGGAGGCCCAATTCCCCCCCCCCCCCCCCCCCCATCAACAAGGTAGCGGAATTACACGTTAGACGACCCCAGGAGGGTACCAGCACCCCTGGAGAATCGCTCGCTGAGCATCCACAACCATGTTATTCCACTCCTGAGCGTGGGTGCTCAGGAGTGGAATAACTCCTAAACGCCGTCCACTACCATCTTGGGACGGCGAAGCCGACCTTGCTCTTTCTGACCGAGACGCAGGTTTCCTCTCCGGCTGATATTTCGTACCCAGGGTACAAATTGGAGCACTCCTTTGTGCCTCGGGCTGGAGTTTGCGTGTATGTCAGAGAGGACATCTGTTCTCGACGCCTGGGCAGTCTATGGCTACGCGTAGACAGCGATGACCATCCGCGCGTCTACGGGTGCCTCTATAGGTCCCATAGCGGTAATGCCGAAACAGACCGACTCATTGACCACGTCCAAATGGCTACAGATTCTACAACAGGTCCCATCCGCAGAGATCGTGATCCTTGGCGATTTTAACGCCCACCACGCCGAATGGCTCGGTTCACGTTTAACCGATCATGCGGGGAGATCTGTTTATGACTTTGCTTTGGCATATGGTCTGACACAACTGGTTACTTCGCCTACGCGGATTCCAGATGTGGAGGATCATACACCTTCCCTGTTGGACCTTCTGCTGACCTGTCATCCGGACGGATATCAGGTTTTCGTCGATACCCCTCTCGACTCTTCGGACCATTGTCTGATCCGGAGTGTGGTGCCACTCACGCTCCCCTCGCGGTTGCGTTCTGCAGGTTGCCGCCGTGTTTGGCATTACAGGTCGGCGGATTGGGACGGAATGCGGTCTTTCTTTGCATCCTACCCATGGGGGCGGGTTTGCTTCTCACCGGATGATCCCAGCGCTGTTGCTGACTCTGTCACTGATGTGGTGCTACAGGGAATGGAACTATTTATTCCATCATCTGTGGTACCCATCGGAGGCAGATCTCAGCCTTGGTTTGGTCGCTCCCCTAAGACTGCATTACGCAGTAAGCAGGAGTGTTATCAAGCCTGGGCTGCGGCTTCGGCGACTCGGGATGTAAACACCAGCACACTTAAAAAGAAGTATAACTTCGCCTCCAGGTCCTTCAAAAGAGTTATTGCCAAGGCAAAGTCAGAGCACATAGGCAGAATTGGCGAGAAACTAGTTCGCCTTCCTCCGGGAACCCGTGCATTCTGGTTTCTCGCCAAGGCTGTCCAAGGAAATTTCTGTAAGCCATCACTACCATCTCTGCACAGGGAGGACGACTCACTGGCCCAAGACGCAAAAGACAAAGCCGACCTTTTAGGCTCCCTTTTTGCGTCCAACTCGACTCTTGATGACGGGAGGAAAACACCGCCGACCATCCCGCGGTGTGAGTGCTCCATGCCGTATGTGCTGTTCTCACAGCGCTCGGTTCGCAAAGCACTCCTCTCTCTGGACATCCAGGAGTCGAGTGGGCCTGACTGAATCTGCCCAATTGTGCTGAGGACGTGTGCTCCGGAGTTGGCACCGGTCCTAACGCGTCTTTTCCGGTACTCTTACTCCCAAGGCGTAGTCCCGAATTCATGGAAGACAGCTTTTGTCCACCCAATCCTAAAAAAGGCGACCTATCGCGATCACCTCCTTGTTCTCCAAAATAATGGAATCAATTATTAACTGCCAGCTCATGCGGTACCTTGAGGATCACCAGCTGATTAGTGACCGCCAATACGGTTTTCGTCGGGGTCGATCAGCTGGTGATCTTCTGGTCTACCTGACCCATAGATGGGCAGAGGCAATAGAGTCCAAGGGGGAGGCGTTGGCCGTTAGTTTAGACATTGCGAAGGCCTTCGATCGGGTCTGGCACAAAGCGCTTCTTTCGAAGCTTCCTTCCTATGGGCTTCTCGAGAAATTGTGCGATTGGATCACCAGCTTCCTTGCAGATCGGAGCATCAAGGTCGTTGTAGACGGTGCATGCTCCGACTACAAGCCTATTAACGCTGGTGTTCCACAAGGCTGTGTGCTATCATAACGCTGTTTCTTCTGCATATCAATGATATGTTGCTAACTAGTAACATTCATTGCTATGCGGATGACAGCACTGGTGATGCTCTATACACAGGCCGTGCCAATATTTCTCGGGAAAACTTGTGTCTGAAGTCGAGTCTTTGCTGAACAAAGTCTCGGATTGGGGGCGACTAAATCTAGTCCAGATTAATCCTCAGAAGACACAAGTTTGCGCGTTTACCGCTATCTACCCTTTGTCGTATCTCCTCAGTTTCAAGGCACTCCCCGGTTTCTTGCCTCAGCCAGTATCGGAATCCTCGGAGTCGATATATCGAGTGACGTGCAGTTTCGTGGTCAAATTGGCCTCTAAAAAGCTTGGCGTGGTCAGCAGAGCGGGACAGTATTTCATGCCGGTACATCGCCTGCAACTTTACAAGGCGCAGGTTCAGCCTCACGTGGAATACTGTTCCCATCTCTGGGCAGTGCCATCTCCTTCCACTTGACCGCATCCAGCGCAGAGCGGCTCGAATCGTCGACGACCGAGTCCTTTCCGATCGGCTCGATTCATTGGCACTGCGAAGAGATGTTGCATCCCTTTGCATTTTCTTTCGGATCTACCACGAGGAGTGCTCTGAGGAATTATACGGATTAATCCCAGCCGCCAAATTTCTCGAACGCACATCGCGGCAGAACTCCCGATACCATCCACACCATCTGGATGATTGGCGGTCCACCACTGTGCGATTTAGAAGATGTTTTCTTCCTGACACGACTTCCTTGTGGAATCGATTACCATCAGCGATTTTTCCGGACCGATACGACTTAGGGACCTTCAAGAAAAGAGCGTACTCCTTATTAAAAGGCCGGCAACGCATCTGCGATTCACTCCCTGGTGTTGCAGCTGTTCATGGGCGGCGGTAGTCACTTACCATCAGGTGAGCCGTTTGCCCCCTCTCCTATAAAAAAAAATCCTATCCTCGTAAATTCACTCAAGGTGCAATAGAATAGGTCAATGCCTTCAGCCATTCTATTAAGAATCGAGTAAATTGGTACGGGCTCGCGGCACAGACAGCAGCCGCGGCCGCCGCCGTTTCCATACGTACCCGTCTGGAACACACAGCCCAATTCGTCCCAATATGTCACTATTTTATATAAATAAGAATCAAAGAATCTGAGGACTACGATGGAATGCCTACTTTCCAGTAAAAAGTGTTTCCGGTTCTCTACAACCATACGAAACACAGCAGCATTAAGCTGCTATTTTACGGTGGTATTCTGGTAGAGCGTGGTCTTTCCTGGTCGAGCCGACCCATTCGTGCTACTACCATAACATACTTAGTTGCAGCGTGGCTCTACCACCTGAGGGTAAATGGATACTGCAGTACGTGAAAGCAACGGTGCGTGGTTACCTCTGAGGACTAAGATCCTCACAACCTGTAATTATACTGGCGGACTCCTAGGCAGACGGACTCATATGCATAAGAACTCCTAGGCAGACGGACTCCTAGGCAGACGGACTCATAGGCAGACGGACTCCGAGGCAGACGGACTCCTAGGCAGACAAACTCCTAGGCAGACGGACTCCTAGGCAGACGGACTCCTAGGCAGACGGACTCCTAGGCAGACGGCCTCATAGGCAGACGGATTCCTAGGCAGACGGACTCCTAGGCAGATGGACTCCTAGGCAGACGGATTCCTAGGCAGACGGACTCCTAGGCAGATGGACTCCTAGGTGGACGGACTCCTAGGCAGACGAACTCCTAGGCAGACGGACTCCTAGGCAGACGGACTCATAGGCAGACGGACTCCTAGGCAGACGGACTTCTAGGCAGACGGACTCCTAGGCAGACGGACTCCTAGACAGACGGACTCCTAGGCAGACGGACTCCTAGGCGGACGCACTCCTTGGCAGACGGACTCCTAGGCAGACGGATTTCTAGGCAGACGGACTCCTAGGCAGACGGACTCCAAGGCAGACGGACTCCTAGGCAAACAGACTTCTATGCAGACGGAATCCTATGCAGACGGTCTCCTAGGCAGACAGACTCCTAGGCAGAAATAGTCCTATCACCTAGTAAAATGGTGAATTTAAACTTGGTAGAGCAACGTTGCAGCTTTATTTTGTCTGTAGAATGAATGGCTTGGCTTGAACAGGAAAGAACCGCGCACACAGAACCTAATGCTACTGTTTTGTATGGTGGGTGAGAAGAACTGGTGACTATACTGGTATCTACATTTTATTCTTAAGCTATGATAACTAATGGCGCCTAACCTTAGCACTGAATTAAGCTACCAAACATAAGTTTTATAATATAAATAATTGATAATAGGACTAAAAAACTTATACATTAAAATTAAAATACCGAAATACAATTTTATTTATTTATTAATTATTAATAATTTAAACTTTATAAGAATATATTAAATTTTTAATTTAATTTTAGGGAGTTCACAGCTCAAAACCTACGATTCTTGAATGTGGACCAGGCCCTGGCAGATCTAGCGTATTTCATTCTCGAACTGAAAAAACAGTCACGATTTACCAATAGCAAAATCATCCTTTACGGTGGGTCCTACGCGGCCAATATGGCGCTATGGTTTAAACAGCGGTACCCTCACTTGGTTGAGGGAGTTGTAGCTTCCAGCGGACCTATTAAAGGAAAAGTAGACTTTGCAGGTAAGTTATATAAAATTAAAAATTATCTCAGGTTCGAACATATTTTAATTAGAATTATAACTAATATTGGAATTGCGCGAAGACAATTTTCTATACTCGCCTTGCTCAAAAGCAGGGTGGAGTCAGCGAACGATGCGTATTAAAAAAAAATCTATTTCTGTTACGAATTTATAATACTATAAAGTCGTAGAAGATTTTATAAAATTATAGGCCATCATAGGCGAATTTATTGTATGGTTTAAAAAAAAGAAAATCGGCGTGCGGTGACAGGAGGTGCTATGGGTGTATAATTGACAACTACGGTAAATGATAAATATATCGAATGGTGTCCATTACATTGTCAGTTGTAATAGTCAAACCGGTGACTGTGAGAGGCGTCAAAGATGAGCGATACCACCTGATGGTGAAATACCAGGCGTACGGCAATTTTCAATCAGTGCATAAAAGTCGTGACAATTTAAGCAAATCCGCTGTATAATAAAAGAGTATCTATGTACACGATAAAAAAATCATTATGTAGAAGGAAGAGATTCAAATTTTACGCGGTAGAGCCATGCTGCAGCTATATTAGTAGTATAGTTGTAGCACGAATATGTCGGCTCAACCGGGGTAGAAACACACTCTCACAGAATAGCAGCTTAAACTGCTGTATTTCGTATGGTGTGTGATGTGTGTAGAGAACCGGAGACCCTTTTTACTGATAGACACTTTTCCTTAGTCCTCACTGCATTTTGATTCGTAATCGAGGATAGATGTAGATGTCTTTGGGCCACACAAACCACACTTACCATCAGGTGGACTGAGTGCTCGTTTGTCACCCTTATTTTATAAAAGAAGATTACTTTTAAATTGATTTATTTTTATGTAGTTTTTTTTTCACTTTTTATATAGGATATTTGGAGGTAGTTCATCAAGCATTATTATCAGAAGGAGGCGAGCAATGCATATCAACTATAAGGCAGGGTATAGCGGACACAATCGCGGCTATGCAGACAGAATTAGGGCGGAGATCATTAGAAGAAGCTTACAGGTGGAATGGTTACAATTAAATTAAGATTAAAATGAGTGAGAGTGCGACCGTCGTGGAGTGCCAGCGTAAAAATAATCACTATTCCATATCATGTCGTGAGGGTCAAAAGAGGCGACAGAGGAAATACAAAGCGTAGATAAGCAGCAGTGTCTTCTTGATAAGAAACTAAAATATTAAAAACTGCGTAGTTAACCCGTCTGTCAAACTTTCAACTATGGCAAAATCTCTCTTATAAGGCAATCTATGGGGGAGGCCTATGTTCTACAGTGGCCTTTTGACAGTTTGTTCTAATGAATGAAATAAATGAATGATGGGTGCAATTAGGTCTACTTTCATAACAAGTTTCAATTTAGTGCTTCATTAATAGTAAATTCAATATTTTATTAATGTAAACAAATATACACTAAACACACTACCTAACACTTATTTAATTTTCGCTTTGCTTATAAATTATATTAATAACTTATTGTTCAATTATGTAGGCTATGTTCACCGTTGAACTACGACAATGATTTCGATCTGGGCTATTTGTCCGGTCTCATCACCTGGACATTCTCCACGTCAGTGCAGCAAGCGCGCCCAGGCACTCTGCTGAGCATCTGTAACAACTTCGCCACTAATGCTTACGGTAAGAAAAAGCACTAAAGTACCCAGAAACTACCCATTTTTGTTAGTTACCCTATAGTTTTGCCATGTCCGTCCGTCCGTCCATCCGTCCGCGGTTTTCCTAAGAGACCCTAGGTGCTACAAATCTGTAATTTGGCATAATAATCGTCATTAATCATTACAGCCTTTCATAAGTCCACTGTTGAACATAGGCCTCCCCCAAGGAATGCCACAAAGCACGGTCCGGAGCCACCTGCATCCATCGACTTCCTGCATGTCTTACCAGGTCGTCACTCCATCTAGTGGGGGGTCGCCTTACACTTAGCCTACCGGTAGGAGGCTGCCACTCGAGAACCTTTCTTCCCCATCGGTTGTCGGTTCTTCGAGCTATATGGCCGGCCCACTGCCACTTCAGCTTACTAATCCGTTGGGCTATGTCGGTTACTCTGGTTCTACTGCGGATCATTTCAAAGTTTATCACGCAGAGAAACCCCGAGCATAGCCCTCTCCATAGCTCGCTGAGCGACCTTGAGCTTCCTCATACGGCCAGCAGTGAAGGACCACGTCTCAGATCCGTAAGTCATCACTGGCAACACGCACTGGTTGTACAATTTCGTTTTCAGGTTTTGAGGTATGTCTAACGAGAAGATGTGTCGTAGTTTCCCGAACGCTGCCCAGCCGAGTTGAATCCGTCGATTGACCTCTCGGTCGAAGTTGGACTTACCTAGTCGGACTATTTGTCCCAGGTAAACATACTCGTCAACAACTTCGAGCTTAGTGCTCCCAACAACTACCGGCATAGGTGTAACATGGACGTTAAACATGATTTTTGTTTTGTCCATGTTCATCTTAAGACCTATCCGTTGGGAGACACTATTGAGGTCATTGAGCATAGTGCTTAGGTCCTCCAACAACTCTGTCATAAAGACTATATCGTCGGCAAATCGTAGGTGAGTGATGTACTCGCCATTGATGTTAATACCGCATCCTTTCCAGTCCACTAGCTTGAAAACGTCTTCCGATGCAGCGGTGAAGAGTTTCGGGGATATAACGTCACCCTGTTTTACACCTCTCTGCAGTTGGATAGGTTTCGTACTTTGATTCTGTACTCGGATAGCCATCGTAGCTCTACTATATAAACACTTCAGCACTTCGATATACCGACAATCAACTTGGCACCGCTGAAGGGACTGCAGCACCGCCCAAATTTCGACGGGATCAAAGGCTTTCTCATAGTCCACATACGCAAGGCAAAGTGGCAGATTATACTCCTCTGTCTTCTGTACAATCTGCCACAGGGTATGTATGTGGTCTATGGTACTAAAGTCTTTTAGGAAACCGGCTTGTTCGGGAGGCTGGAAGTCGTCAAGTCTGCGTGCAAGACGATTCGTAATGACTCTCGAAAACAGCACGTAGACGCGGCTCAGAGGGGAAATCGGTCTATAGTTCTTCAAGAGAGCGTTGTCGCCTTTCTTGAAGAACAAGACCACCGCACGTCTGCTCCACGCCTCCGGAGTAGTGTCACCATGGAGGACGGAATTAAAGAGCTTCTGAAGGACTTCAAGTACCGGTTTTCCACCCGCTTTCAAAACCTCCGCTGTAATTCCATCCTCGCCTGGGGACTTGCCGTTTTTAAGGTGCTGGAGAGCCATTCTAATCTCGCTCAGACTGATGTCCGGGATATCTTCGGAATAGTGTCAGATAAGACTCGCTCTTGAATTGTTACTCACACTTGCGTGTGGCTCCAACTATGACGTGTAACAGTTGCCCATAGAACCTCTCAATCTCACTCAAAATCTCAGGTGTCCCGGAAACGATGCTGCCACACTCGGTCTTCAGCTTTGACAGTTGGCTCGTTCTAGCAGACAGATCTCTGGCAAAGACTCTGGAGCCTTGGTTCCGCTCGATCGCTTCTTCAATACAAGCTGTATTGAAGTTGCATAAGTCCTGCCGCATGCATTTGGAGATCTGTCTGTTGAGTTGCCTGTGTGCTGTCAAATCTGTTGAAGAATGTAGCTTCATCTCCCGTCTAACAGCCATGAGATTAAGAGCGTGATCGGAGAGTTTTGTGTTCTTCTGCGGCGAGTCTTGCAGAACTTAGCTCCGACCGCATGGACAGTTTCCACGAGCTTGTCATTCATATCGTCCACTTCATTGCGGTCTTCTAGGCATTGAAAACGGTTTTGTAACTCGAGCTGAAAGGTTTCGGGACTTTGGAACAGAGCACGAGGGGGACGGAGCGTTGACTTCATTAGACGAGACCTCTCCAACTTAACGTTTAGGTTCAGTGTGCCTCTAACCATTCGGTGATCGCTACTAGTTTTCACCCTCGCGATCACGGAGACATCACTGAACAGTTGTCGTCTGGTCGTCATAATGAAGTCAATCTCATTTTTTGTCGAACCGTCGGGGCTCGACCAGGTCCACTTCCTGTGGGGCCGCTTCTGGAAGAAAGACTTCATCATAAAGAGTCCCTCTTTCTCCTTGAAGTCGGCCAGCTGCTGGCTCCTTAGGTTCCGTTTCCCTATTCCAAATTTCCCTACTTTCAGCTCACCGTTCTCTCTTGTGCCTAGTTTTGCGTTGAAGTCTCCCATTAACACCGTATAGTGGGTTTTAGAGGAATGCATGGCTCTAGAGATATCCTCATACATTTCCTCCACCTCCTGATCGGGGTGTGCCGAGGTTGGTGCGTAAACCTGTATGACCTTCAGACCTTCTTTGGTGATTCTGAGTATAAGGTACGCAACCCTCGTCGACACACTCTCAATCTTTACAACGTTGTTAACGAGAGACTTGTGGACGATAAATCCGACACCTCCTTGAGACAGATGGTCGCCCTCCCGGTAATAGAGCAAGTTGCCGGATTCGAGGATTACCGTGTCCTCCCCCTCTCTTCGGACTTCGGATAATCCTATAATATGCCAGCGTAACTTGTCTATCTCTTCCTCTAGCTCCACAATCTTCTCGTTAGTCCTCAGGATGCGTGCGTTGTATGTTGCCAGGTCGAGTCGTCGTAGGTGGCAACCGAACCTCCACCGGAGATTCTTAGCACCCCCTGCCCCGCCGTTACCATGGTCGCCACCGTAGCACCGCACCGCACTTAACCAGTTTATTAATTTTATAAAAGTTGCCAACATTTTTAGTCCCAGTAGTCCTCATGCATAGAAGTCGCACAATGTACCTTAATTTAAAGTAGGTACTAAGATTTAACTTTTTTAAAACTATTAATTTACTTATATAATAATTAGGAACACTTCGATAAATTAACTTAAAAAAAATTAACAACTTTACACTATATTAAAATCGACTAAAATACTATAATACTACTACTTTACACTATATTAAAATCGACTAAAATACTACTAAAATCTCAACTGTCAAAATGGCGTCGATAAAGTTTTGACCCTTTGTTATTTGATTGACTGATGAAGAACTACCGTATCACAGAGCCATCCATACAAACAAGGCTGTAGTTTTTGAGTTATAAGAAAGTGACCGTATTAACCGGATGACTATATTACCGTCACGTACTACTCGTATACACAAAATATCACCACTTTTACGTATCAAAATCCACTTTAAATCATTATTTAACGGCGCTTGAGTGGTTAAACAATAATACAGGAGCAGCAATCCAACGGCGGTCAAGTTACCGTTAAAACTCCGGGTTTATATTATCAACCATGTATTCCTTAATAATTACGAGTGTGCCGACAAACTACATAGGTCAGACTTAAAATATTCAGAATGGCGGCGACGGGCAGAGCTGCGTCGAAGATGGGAGACGTCTGATATTGCGATCGTCAATCCGTTTGCAAAGCGTGACGATTAAAGTGTAGGTACCTATATCCTCCTTAGAAAGGGAAAGTCCAGCCCATATCCAGTAATGGACTTTTACAGGCTTATAAAAAAAGACCAAAGAAGATATGGTTTGATGACATTGACGACCGCTCTAATGAATAATGGTATAGTATTACAGAAAATTGCGACAGGTTGAGTAGAAGACGGAAGGGGAGGCCTTTATTGCGCAGTGCAACACATATAGGCTGAATAAAATAATGTAACGTGTCACCCATATCATCCATTGTAATTAACCACTACTTGCATCATATGGAAAAGACCACTTGGGGAAACGCATAAAGGTATTGTGGCCTCCGATCATCATTATTACAGCTTATAAATATCCGCAGCTGAATATAGGCCTCCCCTAACTTCCGATAGAAGGTAACATTTCTTGTATTTATAGAAAATGTAGGTTGGTAAAATATCCAGACCGGCAACGGGATGCAGTCTGGTAAGACGATCGCTATTAACCAACCAAACTTGACGATTACGGTGACTCCTCTCTACTGTTGTGAGACCCAAGTACAGCTGTTCACTCTTGAGCTTTTGAGGAAGAGTAGCTACACTTATTAGAGTTAGCGTAGTTATAGCTTAAATTTATGACTTTATTGGAGCTATTTATTTAACAGATAAAAAATTGGCTGTAGTTACATAACTTCAAAGTATTTATATTTTCATCAAATTACATACCTTTTTTATTATTTTTACGTTATTTTATATCATACTAGCCGTTCCCCGCGACTTCGTCCGCGTTGAATTTATTAGGTACTCTACGGTTTTGATTTTTTTGTCCGGAACCCTAATTCTTTTCCTAAAATAAAAGTAGCCTAAGTTACTCCTTATAACATCAGCTATCTTCCCGATGAAAGTTCCGTCAATATCAAACAAACAGGGAACAAACAAACAGATAGACAGACGAAATTTTTAATAATTGTGTTTTTGTTATCAGTACTCTATATACATTTTTATGCATTTAGTACAAAGCTGTTATTTTGACCTTACCGACAGACACTTTATTTGTATCGATAAACCTATAATAAGAATAATTGTCTTTGGTACAAGATAGAATCATGGTTTGACTGGCGAATGGACTAGCGAGTGCATATGCATAGACAATAATACGTACCTAATGGTACTTACCTACTTTAGCTTTACTACTTTATCCTTAAATGTTGAGCATGAATTGAACAGAGATATCTGTTCAGTTCATGCTCAACATTTAAGGATGGATTTTCCGCCATAAGTCGATCGTCACAGACACGACAGGCAGCTGATGTCCAACACCACTTGCATAAGGTGCTTGGTATGCAAGTGAGGTTGGCCTTTGGAGAAAAAGGTGACCTTTGTAACATATGCTACGTATATACTCATATGTACATAAAACCCATGTTAAAAGTCGAGACAACTTGCGTTTACCATTTTTCGCAGGAGTGACTCCAATGCAGAAAATCGGCGGTTACATCGCAGCAATCCGTAACTTGGGAAATTCATGTTGGTCGGCGAGTTACGAAGCTTTTCTCAACACTTACAATGCTACAAGATCAAATTGTAAGTCAAACTGCCCTATAAGTTATTGAATAAACAACCGTGTAACGGTGCTGTAGAAGACAAATTTAAACATTTCCTGGCGAAGATCAACTGAGAAGTTCTAAGATATGAAAAGCGTGTTTCTTTTAATTGTTTTGTTTCAGAGGTTTGCAAAGTCAGACCTCGTATCCAAGTTGCCAAAAGTTTATAAATTAGTGGTTGAAGTCAACAGACTCGTACTGAGGCGGCGTAAGGACGTCAAGAGCAATACAGATTGTATTGCGCTTGACGTCCTTACGCCGCCTCTCTCGTTTTAACAGAAATAAACTTATACCAATAGTTTAATTTTTATAAGACTGTTATTTATTATACTTGGTAGAGCCACGCATCAGCTTTATGCATGTAGCACGAATAACTCGGCTCGACCGGGGTAGGACCACACTCTCACAGAATACCAGCGTAAAATAGCAGTTTAATTCAGCTGTGTTCCGTATGGTGTGGGTAGAGAACCGGAGATTCTTTTCACTGGAATCGAGTCATTCCACCTTTGTCCTCAGTTAATTAGTTAAGTTGATGTTTATGGGCCACAGCATCCACTCACTATCAGGCGGACTGTGTGCTCGTTTTTCACCCTTATTATATAAAAAAAAATTAAATGTGGCGTAAAACCATTTTGCACCTGTATTGTGGCTGCAGCACGGCTTAAATGAGAAATTATCAAACTCTCACAGAATACTAGTGTAAAACAGCCGCATGACGCTGCCTGTACGTGTTTCGTATGGTTAAAGGGTTATTAATCAGAGAGGAAGCGCTAAAGAATCCATCACCTCGCCTCGTCTACGGGCTTCGGAAATCTTTTTTTACAAAAGTAAGGATGACAAATGAGCTCACAGACCACCTGATAATGAGTGAATGCTGTAGCTCATAGACACATTAATCCTTGATATCCTAAGAATAACAAAGTAGATGCATTATCACCCTGAAGGGCTTAGATGGAATGTCTCGTTACCTGTAAAAGGGGTCGCCGATTCTTGTCACTCATCGTACGAAACATAAAAATAAGCTAGCTAATTCAGTGCGAATTTAGTCCTTCCACGGTCGCAGCGCGCCATACGTGATGTTATCATCATTATTTAGTTTGTGGCAGTCCATTTCTGAATATAGACCTCCACTTATCGCTATACGGCAGTCTTCGACTTCATGAATCCAATTACTACCAGACAACTTGCACAAATCGTTGCATTTTAATTTATGCCGTAAGTATGTAAACTATCTAGAGATATGGAGCACCATTAATAGTGCGAGAGTTCTGGTGCTGTGATGGTCAATCCGTGGAACAAGTGTAGTGGTTCCTGCTTTTGGAACCTTCCTACTAAAGGCAGTAGCAGGTTGTCTACCGTTTGATGATGAACTAATATTAATATTTTACTTCAGAGCATTAAGAGCTTTTAAACACATTCATTGTCAATCATGCAACATTGCGTTTCCACCTTGCTAATCAATTTGGCTCGTTACGACGACAAAGACTTTCGTACTTACGACGAATTTTTACATACCTTTGAGAAAAAAATCATATCACAAATAAAAGCATTTTTTTATTCCAGCTCGAGCATGGTATTACCAGACGTGTACGGAATACGGGTACTATCAGATTGCACCAAGCTCCGGCACGGTATTCGATCAATTGAAATGGTTGGATGTAGCTTTTTATGTCAATGTTTGCAAGCAAGTTTTTGACCAGAGGTAATTATTATTATTATAGACTAGCTTTTTACCCGCGGCTTCGCTCGCGTGCGCTTGAATTTAGGGACATCATTAAATGCTGTTCCGTGTCAAATTTAGAAATATTCGATCACTTTTAGAGTCACCTTGGTGTCTATGTCTCTATGTCTGTCAGAGATTTTTTTTTCATTCTAAAATACTATTAGACGTAGATGATTGGTAACATGCTACAGAAACACGTGAATATACTTATAATACGTCTAGAAACTCCTACTATTATTTATATATGGCGTGTCTTCCGAATCCGATGTATCCATAAGAAAGGTAAATAGTCTTGAAATCAAAATGTATTATTATTATTTACATTTTACTCTTTATATATATAGATATAGATATAGATATAGATATAAATAGATAATTTAACAAAGTCATATAATGTTTATTTGAGACATTTTATTCATATCATTGGTCCTATTTAATATTGACTGGCACCATATAAAGATATAGATATTTTTATTTACTTCGAGTAGACTTGAAAATTTCATAAATACAGTTCTATAATAATGAATACCACACATGGATTAAAACTAATGTTACGGGTTTTTTACGCATCTTGACTCCTCACCGAATGAAAGCACCGAAGCTCCGAGAAGCCTAAAGTATGTAAACATGTTTAGTATCGTCCCAACCATTATAATACAACAAATCCTTGCAATAGAACACCGAATCCTACCAATGATGATTCGCGAGGCTATTGAAATTAAAAATATCTTAATTTTAATAGGGAAGATGGCTGAGTGTTATCATCTGCTAAGGACTCCATGATTAATTAAATTAAATTCAAACTACTACTGCATTTCAACTATTCTATTTTAACTATGACATCAGGTCGTCAAACACCTCAGTTCTGCCACCCCTCCCGTGACCATGGGTGCTGTAAATTGCCCAAACCATCGGGAATTTAAATAGTTAAAATTAAACGCGATAAAATCCTTAAAATTACTTTTATTCCTTATAAATTTTATACACACGGGAATAGAAAAATGTTCGGACTGTTGTGGCGGTGAAAGAAAATCCAACACATCATATCGTCCCGTCGTAAGAGGCGACATAGGAAAAAAATAGTAGATGGCATGATCTGCATCATCTTCTTGACAACAGATCAAAATATTAATAGCTGCGGTTGCCATCCCGCCACTATAGCAAATATCCAGCTACTTGACAATTTATGAGGGAGGCCAATGTTCATTTCAGTGGACTTTTGATAGGCTGACGATAATGAGTTCTACTCATCTTTGCAAGCCTTAATATTTACGGTAGAGTGAAAACATAAATTATCATACCCGAAAACACGAATGAAATAAAAACTGCATATATTGCCCCATGAAAAGTAAAAAAACAGCTTACATATATGCTACTACTGGGCACAGGCTGTAGAGTTTTTGACCAAAAAAGGGTTCGCTGCACTGATTCCAACGCGGGATGAACGTAATGTAAATGATTCAATTATTTACATCGTATATTCAGTAGCATTGTATTATTTCATTTTATGTCTTGCCGTTTTAATTTATTTAGAAGTAAGTAGGTGGCGCTGATATTACATGAAATAATGAAAGCCAAAACTATACCATCTGGTAATATCAGCAATAGAAACGAACATTTATTTATTATATCAATAAGGGATAAAGTGATGTCAATTCTCTTAAAAGTTCTGTTTCTGTTAAAAATAAGCTATCAGCGCCGCTAGCGGTGAAAAACGATAATGATATCGTCATATGACCATATTATGAAATAGCAACGTTGTGTTTAGTTACTAATAACTTCAAAAGATTTCTATTCATTGATTTGGTCAAGCTATATAATGACACAGTGATCAAATAGTATTAAATACACATTCATTTCAGTCCTTTTTTCAGTGTTTTCACGAAATGATAGACTACTTTATGATATATGATCAATTCTACGATCTATCCACGACTTACATAAAAATCTCTTTAATAAAACTATGATGATAATGAAAATTTTGCAACAATTGCAGACAGACCAATTTTTATCACTTTACATATATATTAGTGATTGAAATAAATACCTTATCAATTTTCATATTTTTGATAGACGTCACTATTATCTATTGAAATTATTACACTTTATTAACAAAAATACTAAAAAACTGAACGTTACAATTTTTTAATAATTTTAAAAATCTAATAATTTAATCATATAAATGTAAGTTATTTATATTATTTCATTTATTACTAACTGAAGGCAAAATATACATTTTTTCCATTTGATGATAGATGGCGCTGTTTTGAATACGAAATCGGTGTAGTTTCAAATTATTTTACCAAGATTATAACTATATTTTAAACTTTATTTACAAATGTGGTAATATGGTATTTATTTCAAAAACACCCGTCATTACGCCTATAACTAAGATACATCAGAAAATTAACATCTAAAGGAAAATAATATACTTAACCATCCTTTTTTGAAGTTCCGTAATCGGATAAAAAATAGCCTATAAGTTGCCCTGGGTTACTGACTACCTACATACAAAATTTCATGTAAATCGGTTCAGTAGTTTTTGCGTGAATCCGGAATACACAGACAGACAGACAGACAGACAGACAGATAGAAAGACAGACAGACAGACAGATAAAAATTCTAAAAACCACTAATTTGGCTTCAGAACCCTTTATTTAATCCCCTGGACTTGTTTTTTCAAGAATATATTAGAATTATTACAGACACGACTTTTCTACAGATTTATTATATGTATAGACAAGTCAGAAACTTATTACCTCTTTGGATGACCTACACTAAAATTTTCACCGCAACGAAATGTTAAAATTTGCGTTGCTAGCAAAACGTATCGCTAGCAACGCAATGAAGTTATTTCTATAATATAAAAATGAATCGCTGAATGTGTTGCTAAGCGCAAATCTCGAGAGCAGCTGAACCGATTTCACTAATTCTTTTTTTATAATATTTCTTGAAGTACGAAGATGGTTCCCACAGAGAGAAAAATTTAAAAAATTGCCTGAAAAAGTCTAAAAACAAAACTTTTCTATATTCCCATACAAAAGATTCGTAATAATACTTAAAAGTCAATTTGAACTTTAATACCATACCATAAAGTTTAAGTGTTAGTGGAGGTTCCGGGAAGGTAAAACGATTGAGTGACGTTAGTATCGTATAAATATCATATCGTATCGTATGGTATCGTATAAATATTCGTCAATATTTATACGATGGAAACTTAATATAGAATAAGTAAAAATTAAATGAAATATAATAAGTAGGTATCATAATAAGAAATCAGAAATTGTAATTTTCATTGTGATTTTTAGTGACTATTAAAAGAATTTTAAGTGTTTTATAATTTTTATTTTTTGACATAATGTAATTGTTGACTTATCAACTTTCTTTTTCTTTTTTATCTTACTAGCTGACCCGGTGCCCCGAATAGCGGAATAAGTATTTAAAAAAAAAATTAAAGAATCGACTGTTAGGCGGTACAAAGTTCGCCGGATCAACTAGTTAGATATAAATATTAATAGCAAGGAATTAAATGCTAATTAGGTGCAAAAAACCCGGTTCGGCCCAAACGCAGCTATTGGGTTTTTACTTTTTATTTATTTATTTGCTTTTACAGAAAAATTCTTGGTAGCAGCCCGGATTCAGAAAGTTGGCGGTTTTATTTTTGTCGTCAACGAGATGGGTATATTATAAAACCATCTACGGAACCTTTAGGACTTTATATAGGTACTTACTATTAGGCACTATTAAGCCATCTCTAACGACATCCATGGGACAAAATGGTGAGATGGATTCTCTTACTACGGCACCACAAGGCAAATATATTTATATTTTATGCTATAGGTACAAGTTTTTGATTATTGATGATCACCCGACTTTGATATATTGCGGATAGTTAGAATGTGCTGTTGTCAGCTTGTTGACGATTTTGTGAAAGTAATGATATAGGTATAATTTGTATTTCTTCTCTTAGCATAGTTTATTTTCAAGTGTCTTTCGAAATTTTTAATTACTGTAATTGGATTAAAACCCGTTGTGATTAAATAAATAAATAGTCATTAGTATTAGAGCATTTTCTTTAAATGGACTTTTCGATACTCCAACGCTTCATGATTGTAGGTAGGTCGGACGCACTTTGACGGCATCACCTTTAAAATATGGTCTCAAAATTATGTATTAATAGGGTGTTTTAGTCACATTATGTACGAGAACCTTATGTGGTTTTTATTTTTTAGGTTTGATGAAAAATTTGTATACGACGCTGTGGATCGCGTAAACCTGATATTTGGCGGTTTAAAGCCCGATGTGAACAACACTATTAATATCCATGGAATGATCGATCCGTGGCACGCACTTGGTGTTTATGATGAGGATTTGAAAGAAGGCTCTCCCACTTACACCATTCCTAGGTAAATTTGTCGATTAATCTATAATTTTTCAATTACATAATAATGGAATCGAAAACGTTATCTTACTGTATTTTTGGTAACTAAAAGCTATGAGTATGAGCTGGTGACTAGATACTTGAAGTGGCGTTATTTCATTTTCAAAATGCCGGACACAAATACCACAAGCCACGAAGAGATAGAGAACTGCATTAGATACCTACCAACTAAAAGCTATGAGTATGAGTTGGATACCTACCTGAAATAGAAGTATTTCCTTTTGAAAATGCCGAAAATACCACAAACCATAAGACACGAAGAGGTTATGCAATTTACATTACTAATTTAAGGTATCAACACCACCATCAATTCGCCTGCCAAGCGTGTAAGCAAATAGTTCGAAGTTGAAAGAAGCCTGAATTTTTGAGAATTTTTAAGTTATAATCTAGTCTCAAAACTTTAGATTCTTATTGAGTGGAATATTTTTAACAGTGCACAAATCATACTCTATTTTAGAGATTATTTAGCATTCTTCTACAAAGGCCTTTCTAACTTCGTTGCAGAGTTTAGATATAGGCCTTTTCATGAATGCTCTGGGAAATAGGTTGAGTGCAGCACCGATACGTATCACCGTATTCGGATTTTTAACTCAATTTAATTTATTACAAATAACGTTGTAACTACATTCTCAACAGAATAGATTGTTTATATCATATGTATTAGTGCAGAGTAAAATGCCATTTTTAAAAAGCATAACATTATCAATCTTGTACCTATATTAAAAAAAAAACTGAAACAAAGAGCTGATGATCTTCAAACGGCTGAACAGATTTTCTTGAAACAGCTAAGAACACTTTCGATTAAGACACTTTTCAAACGATAATAATTAAAATCAGGTCATCAGTTCTGGAGCTATGATGCCACAGACAGACACACACTACAAACTAATAACACTCTCTTTTCGTCGGGGCTTAATAAAGATTAGATACATAAAGTAACTGAGTTAGAATTGGTTTATTTTTTATTGTTTTTAGGGCATCACATTGCTTCGACTTGCAGGGCTGGTTAAGCACAGATACCATTAGGATGACTCGCGCCCAACAAGCAGCAAGAAGACTGGTCTCTAGGTGGCTATCGTCATAAATTTTATATTTCTGTTATCATAAATTTCCATAAGTGCTCATATTTGCCTGGCCTTTTTAGTTAAAGTCATGTTAATTGTGAATTGAAAAAAAATAAATGTAAATTTTATCATACAAAATTGAGTTTCAATGTTTTGCCAACGCTGAAAGCTGTCTTCTTCTCTCCCGGCTACTGCCAGTCTGCCTTCGCTTTTCCTTTTACAACAACGGTATCAAGGTAACTCATTCCCACATACTCTCTACCACCTTACGTAGGACCCGTCCGTACCACCTGAGACATTTCTGAAATTTCTTGGCCACGTAACGTACTCCAATACTGCCCTGGATGTATTCGTTACGTATAGTCTCGTCTCAGAACGTCACACATCTAACGCATTTTCATTTCAAGCATAATGCGGAACTTGTGAACAAGTCCGCGGCCCAAGATCGGTCCCGTCTCTATTTCTTTTATATACCTGAATAGACAAACTTATAGTATATCTAATGTTAAATGGCTACTGCCAACATCAAGATGCATTGTCACCTCTAAGGGCTAAGATGGAATGACTTACAAGCTATAATTATACTGGCAATTCAGACCGGAACATAAATGGTTAAGAGAGTGGTACCTACTCAGATGGACTCCTACGCAGAAAATGAGACTTATCTTCCGGCAAATTCTAGCATAAATCACTAAAGAGCGGAGATCCGCCATGTGTAAAAGTAATGTTCTTTTTTATGCTTTTTTTACTTGTTTAGACCTAATTAAGTTTATTTGACATCAAACATAAGATACAAATGGAAGGATACTTGTTTTTAGTGGGTAACTACGTGTTTTTTTACACATTTTCCTTGAAATTGAGAGTAAGTGACTTTTTTTATGAAGAGATTACAAACATTTTGTACTATTTTTTGTTGTTATAAAAAATCATTTATATAAGTAGGTACAGCTAACTAGCTAAGCTATTAAATTAAATTTTCACCTAATAATAACATTTGTATATATTAAACAATGAAGAACCTTAATTAATTTGAAAAAAAAATAAGGTATATCATTCATTGATATTTACAAATGTTAAATATTATTTAATGTTATACAAATGTAAACGTAAAGTCGATCTGGAAAAACGTCTAATTAGTAAGAATAGCAAAACAAGTGTTTTCAAAAGGAAAAAAACGCCGGCGCTATACGGCGGCGGATTGACAAAAGACTATTTATTAGCGAACTTTTTTTATGCATGAACGGTTTCGAACTGTTTCAAGCAAAAATAAACCTTATACCATATCACAAGAGCACATGGTACTTCGTAGGTCTATTCGGCCATATGATAGTAATAAGACGGCAGTTCAACCATTTTAAGCAAAATTAAACAATAAGACAAACGCATTGTTTTTTTTAACAGGAGACTTGTTTTCCAGAAATTTATTTACAACTTGAGTTTGTGAGCGATTGCAATGAGTGCTATTATTTGTTACTTATTGGACAATTTTTCCATAACATGATTTATAACCCACAAGTAAAAATAGTACCGTGTACACGTTAAAAAAAGGTTGTCAACCCCTAAAAATTTAAAATTTTCAAAATATCCAGAAACGAAGATGAACTACTCGCAAAATAATGAATATTTTGTTCTGGATAAATTTTCCAAAAAAGCAATTTGAGCGAGTTAAAACGATTTTTAAAAAGATACGACACACAAAAGTCGATCGATCTTCGATGATGGCACGCCTGGCGTGTCACCCGCCCTGAACCGGTTAATTGTGTAACATACATGATTGTAAGCTGTTATTTAAAAATAAAGTATTATTCAATATAGATTATAAAAAAGTATTGTTTATAATCTATATTGAATAAAAAAGTTTCTGTTTCTATTATCATATATTAGGATGAGTATATACGCTATACTAAACAGTGAATCGGCGACTATTTAGTTGTAACAGCTCCGATGAAACGTCATACCTTTAAAGCAAAGCATACGAATATTTTTCTTTCCAAATTCATACTATGAGACCATCCCTGATGTATAAACCATTTAATAAAAATAAACATCAAAATTGGTTCACAATCGGTAAGGAGTCGCATAAATTTGTCGAATTCTATTTTTTTAGTGTGGGCTAGTAAAATGAAATAATTTATCATAAAGCATTGCCATACCACGTAAAAAAAATATTCTTACGTAGTAGATCCACACTGCAGCTATATCAGTAGTATAGTTGTAGCACGAATGGGTCGGCTCCACCGGGGGAGGAACACGCTCTTATAAAATAGCAGCTTAGTGCTGCTGTGTTTCGTATGGTGAGTGTAGAGAACCGGAGACTCGTGAGAGAGATAGGTGAGGAGAATAGATGTAGATGTCTATGGGCCACAGCAACCACTTACCATCATGTAGACCGTGTCAGGCCTCTCTGTCACTCTTGCTACCTGCGTGAAATAATTACCTACAATCGCGAGGCGCCCCGAGCCTATATTCACAGTCGAGGCTATCGCATTCTAGGCGATTGAATGTTAGTTTTTTAACGCTGTTTACTTAAATAGTAGGTATTTTGTAAATACTTGTTGAAATACTCGTCGAAATAGTTTTTGTTTCGTGTTAAGTTTTTTTTATAGGATAAGGTGACAAACGAGTACACAGTCCACCTGATGGTAAGTGGCTGCTGTGGCCCATAGACATCTACATTTATCCTCGTCTGCGAAACAAAATGCAGATGCGTTGTCACCCGTGAGAACTAAGATGGAATGCCTCTTTTCCAGTAAAAAGTGTCTCCGGTTCTCTACACTCATCATACGTAACACAGCAGTGTTAAGCTGCTACTTTACGCTGGTATTCTGTGAGAGCATGGTCCTTCCCCGGTCGAGCCGACCCATTCGTGCTACAACTATACTACTAATTTATATAGCTGCAGCATGGCTCTACCACGTATAAATTTAGTAGTATATTTAATTCAAGAATAAAATAGCTTTAATGTAATTTAAGAATAATATATGTATATTACCTAGGTATCCATTTGATAAATTATATTGGCAAAACGTCGTTCGTACTATAATTGTTGCGGGGATGGATGCTTACTTGTCTTTTGTAATTAAAATATTTTAAGTTATAATTTCGGGTTTATTTGTTGTTTACACTATCTACCTATTTCTTCAGAGCCAAGCACCGCGATTCCCAACGAATGGCCTTGTAAGTTGCAAGTTGAATGCGTTGCGCATCACAGAACTCTTATAGTAGCGAAAATATGGTCAGTCGATCATAGGCAGAATAGGTACTTTACCTAAGTTCCTTAAACCAATTCGTTGCGGCATCGATTTTCGACAACTTTTAGCTGTGGCGGCGAACAAATATTTCGTGACACGCCTGGCGTGTCAAGCGCCACAGACGTTTGTGTATGACGTATTGTGCCATCAGCCATGTGTAAAAGTAATGTTCTTTTTTATGCTTTTTTTCACTTGTATAGACCTAATTAAGTTTAGTTGACATCAAACAACAGTTACAAACGGAAGGATACTTGTTTTTAGTGGGTAACTACGTGTTTTTCTACGTATTTTCTTTGAAATTGAGGGTAAGTGACTTTTTTAATGCAGAGATTACAAACCTTTTGTACTATTTTTGTTTTATAAAAAAAACATTTATGTAAGTAGATACAGCTAAATCTCCCTGTAACACCTTGGTTTTTATTAAATTAAATTTTTCACCTAATAATAACATTTGTAAATATAAACAATCAAGTACCTTAATTTGGGAAAAAATAAGGTTTTTCATTAATATTTTGCATTTTTTATGCATGAACGGTTTCGAACTGTTTCAAGCAAAATTAAACCTTACACCATATCACAAGAGCACATGGTACTTTGTAGATCTATTCGGCCATATGATAGTAATAAGACGGCAGTTCGACCATTTTAAGCAAAATTAAACAATAAGACAAACGTATTGTTTTTTTTTTACAGGAGACTTGTTTTCCAGAAATTTATTTACAACTTGAGTTTATGGGCGATTGCAATGAGTTCTATTATTTGTTACTTATTAGACTATTTTTCCACAATATGATTTGAAATCCACAAAGTAAAAAGAGTACCATGTACAAGTTAAAAAAAGGTTGTCAACCCCTAAAAATTTCATATTTTCAAAATATCCAGAAACGAAGCTGTAGGCATGAACTACTTGCAAAATAATGAATATTTTGTTCTGGATAAATCTTCCAAAAACGCAAACTTGAGCGAGTTATAACGATTTTTAAAAAGATACGAATCGCGTGTCATACGCCACACACAAAAGGATGGCACGCCTGGCGTGCCATCCGCACTGAACCGGTTAAAAACATTACGCAATAAATTTTTTTTACTCTTTATTGACAGCCCTTGTAACCACGGAGTCCGCCGTGACATAGAAAGGGGAAAAGATGCTCTGTAACACAGGGTACTCACCTAGCCGTGTAGCATGTAATGTATCTGATAAAGAAGTTCAGTAATGAGCGTGCAGCATAGCGGTGCATTTGGCGTGCAGCTGCAAATACATACTCTTTATTAGTGTCCTAAAGTTGTATATTAAGGATGTATTTATAATAAGGAGGTCTAATGGTGATCACTACCAAACTATTTTGAATTTGGTTTTTGTATACTACAACCAATGCCTGCCAGTGATGAGTTACGGAACTGAAACGTGGTCTACCACTGCTGGCCGTATGACGTAGCTGACAGTCACTCTTTTACGTCGCCACTAGTTTTCTAATTCTGCAATGTTTCGTTTGGTGAGTGTAGAGAACAGGAGAATCTTTACTGGATACAAGGCATTCACAGTAGTAGCCACAGTATCCACTTAAAATCCGGTGGACTGTGTGCTCGTTTATATCCATAATCTATAAAAAAAAAACATAACATCCGCATCAATAACGGTGGTAATAATTTATAAGTAAGAAGTTTTTGATACATCAAGTGAGTACGTAGACACAAGCCCCCTGCGACCTGCGAGCCGCTCGGGCGTGGAGCGCAGTAAGCTCGCAGTCACCCGCCGAGTGGCGTTGTCACTGCGAACACAAAGGCGGCTCGTAGTGTGCACGTAGCTGGATACGCGGTGACCGTGGACGAGCTGTACCCACTTGCAGGTTGATACAGTATCAGATACGTTACATGCTACACGGCTAGGTGAGTACCCTGCTTAATACGGACACTATCCCGCAGTGGTAGTTTTATTAAGCTTGCGTACGCGATTTGTCTAATTAATAATAATTATGTTGGCTATTAAAACGTCGGCAAGCAGTCAACATCAAAGGAGTGCAACTTCTGTAGGTACGTAGTACTATTATTTATTCTGTGACTGTGTGGTCGTTTGTAACCCTTATCCTATAAAAAAAGCACGAGGTAATAATATGCTCTGCGTAATTGCTCTATAATAGTTTCTGAAGGCACGGCCTTAATACTGTGGCAATTATTTTGTTCTTTATGTCTAGTTTTGACGTAAGGAAAAATCATAGTATTTTTTTACTGATACCAAACATCTGTCACTCTTGCTACCTGCGTGAAATAATTACCTACAATCGCGAGCTGCCCAGGCGTGTCACTTTGTAAAAATCTTAGGTATGGAAAATCGCTGTGATAAAGTTAAACGCGAAATCTCAATCCCCAATACCCCACGTCTTACAGTTTAATAAACAAATCGAGTAAGTAACCCATAATTGTTAAAGCCCCACGTACAAAAAAGTAAACTTTTGCAACTTCATCTCCAATATTATAGTCAAATTAATAAATACTTAATAAAACCGCGAACTCGTAAACCTTAATACCCCACATATATTCAATAAATAAATTTTTATAGAGAAGTATGTATCGTATATAATAATTAGACGTTTTATGAATTAGATTTATTTATATGGGGTATTTAGTTTTCCTAATTTCAGCTATGGAATTCCTTACCTTGAAAAACTTGAGTTATGGAGTGCTCCATACCTTCCATAGTGGAAGTGACACCCCTGGAGCTGCCCCAGGGGTATATCGCAGTCGGGGTTAGCGCGCTCTAGGCGATTGAACGTAAATTTTTTTTAACGCTGTTTACGTAAATAATTTTTTGTAAATACTTGTTGAAATACTCGTCGTAATAATTTTTGTTTAGTGTTTAGTATATTTAATTGTAGGATAAAACAGTTGAAAAAGTTTTAATGTAATTTAAGAATATATACCTATCTATTTGATAAATGATAATAAAAACCGTCGTTCCTACTATAATTGTTGCAGGGGTGGATGCTTAATGAGCAATTAAAAGTATTCAGATATATCATTTTTTGAGTTACCAAAGGATAATGAAAGGTAAATTTATTTCATTTTTTTTTTACATAAAGCGAAAAAATAATTAAGTTATAAATTAACTATAGAAGTAATACCTAAGTACTTCATTACAAAACTTGGTTGATATTTACTTACTTCACTATCAAAGTTCCTACTTACATACCTATAAGTACACGTCTTTGTAATTAAAATATTTTAAGTTATAATAGCACAAAATACTGAAATTAAAACTTGTTTCAACTAAGTAGATTACGATCATATTTCTGTTAGGAATCAAATTTCGGGTTTATTTGTTGTTTACGCTATCTACCTATACTAACCAAGCAAAAGCGATTCCCGACGAATGACCATGCAAGTTGCAAGCGTTGGTTGTTGCAGAACTCACATAGTAGAAAATATGGTCGATTATAGTCAGCATAGGTACTTTACCTAAGTAACTTACCATTTCAAGATTTATTTTTTTACTCTTTATTAAAAGCCCTTAGCAACCACGGAAAGTCCGTTGTGACGTAGTAAGGAGAAAAGATGCAAAGCAATACGACGAACAGTCACGCGCAGAGATAAAGTTTTATTTAGCTTGCGTGCGCGATTTATCTGATTAATAATAACTGTGTAGGCTATTAAAACGTCGGCAAGCAGTCAACATCAAAAGAGTGCAACTTCTGTACGTAGTAGATATGAGCGCCGCGCCGGCGCGCCGCCGTCGCCGTGAGTTCATGTCGGCGCGTCGCCGCCGCGTGAAGCACGCGGCGCGCCGTCGCGACCAGTCGCAACTTCCTTTCCCGCTCACACGCGCAGCCCGACCTTATTTGTTCGCCTTATCGCCTCGCCACGCTCGTCGCTCGCTCAGTCGAGTCGAATATTTCACCGAGTGATTGTGTATTGTTGTGTGGTGTTAACAATGCAGCAACAAGCCGGGGTGTTAACGGAATTAAATGTAATACAATCCCAGGAGAGTACCAGCACCCCGGTAATGGAGAATCCCTTGCCGAGCATCCGCGATCAAGCTACTCCACTCCTGAGGAGGGACTTACCTACCACTCCTGGGTGCTCAGAATTCCACGTATTCTGGGTTGGGGGCAAAATTCCGCTCAAGATAATAACTGCTCGGGGCAAGCTGAACAACAAGGCCAAGGCGACCCCTGCCACGTGACTTTCTGTAATCATCAGGGGACTTCGCTCGAACCTAAACGCCGTCCACTAACATCTCGAGACGGGGAAGCCAGCCTTGCTCTTTCTGACTGAGACGCAGGTGTCCTCTCTGGCTGATACTTTGTATCTCTCCTACCTGGGGTACAAATTGGAACACTCCTTGTACCTCGGGCTCGAGTTTGCGTATACATCAGAGAGGACATCTGTTCTCGATGCCTCGGCAGTCTTGAAGAACCTGTCTATCCTTTGGCTACGCGTAGACAGCGAGGATCATCCGCATGTTTACGGGTGCCTCTACAGGTCCAATAGCGGTAATGCCGAAACAGACCGATTCATCGCCCACGTCCATATGGCTACAGATTCCTTGCTACAGTAGATCCCATCCACAGAGATTGTGATCCTCGGCGATTGTAACGCCCACAACGCCGAATGGCTCGGTTCATGTTTAACCGATCATGCGGGGAGATCTGTTCATGATTTTGCCTTGGCATATGGTCTGACACAACTGGTAACTTCGCGTACGCCGATGCCAAATGTGGAAGATCATGCACCTTCCCTGTTGGACCTTCTGCTGACCTCTCATTCAGATAGATATCAGGTCTCCGTCCACTCCCCTCTTAGCTCATCAGATCATTGTCTAGTCCGGAGTGTGGTGCCACTCACACAAACATCTCGATTGCATTCTGCATTTCTGCAGGCTGGCTAAAAAAGGCGACCGCTCAGACCCGTCTAGCTATGCTTATCGTCATCACCTTGTTCTACAAAATAATGGAATTCATTATAAACTGCCAGCTCATGCGATATCTTGAGGACCACCAGCTAATTAGTGACCGCCAATACGGTTTTCGTCGGGGTCGGTCAGCTGGTGATCTTCTGGTCTACCTAACTCATAGATGGGCGGAGGCATATGAGTCCCAAGGGGAGATATTGGCCTTAGCTTGGACATTGCGAAGGCCTTCGATCGGGTTTGGCACAAAGCGCTTCTACCGATGCTCCCTTTCCATGAGCTTCCCGAGAAATTGTGCAATTAAATCACCAGCTTTCTTGCAGATCGGAGCATCTCTTCAGTTTCAAGGTACTCCCCGTGTTGTCTCAGCCAATATCGGAATCCTCGGCGTCGACATATCAAGTGACGTGCAAGTGCCAAGAAGAGAAGGCCAAATTGGCTTCTAAAACGCTTTGCGTGCTCAGCAGAGCGGTACAGTATTTCATGCAGGCACACCTCCTGCAACAACAAGGCGCAGGTTCGGCCTCACATGGAATACTTTTCCCATCACTGGGCTGGGGCTCCTCAAGGCTTTATTGAAAATATAAAGCTGTTTTTGGTACCAACAATATGGTTTTCTTTAATTTTTTTTAGAAATCTCTTCCTGATAAAACAACATCTCAGGTCTATGGCCAGCCACGCCACACCGCCGTGACGCCGCCGCCGCCGAGGAAATTTTCAGGCCACGCCGCCGCCGTGGAATTGGCCTTCGGCGCTCATATCTAGTACTTAGTACTATTATTTATACTGTGCTAATACCTAATGTTATCCAGTTGCATACCAAATTCAGGTTTTTGAGTATACTATAGAAACTCAAAATTTATGATAAACATCAATCATAATAAAATCAAAAACTGCATAGTAATTTTCATCCATACGACATAAATGAACAATTGGATTATTTAACTAGTGTGTCTTATTTCGCGGACAAAGAAACTGTTAAGATTGGCCGTTCTAATAAATAACATATCCCAAATAAAATGGAAATTATGTAGATCAGAATCATAATTTTTAAATATAAATATTTAAAATTTAAATATATAAATTTTGGAATAGCTTCGGGAAAGTAGGTTTTCAAGCTACTATAAGCAGGAAACGACATGTTACATTTTATTGCATTTTTTGTATACACAGGTTTCATTTAATTTTATACCCAATATAATTATAATGATACTTGAAGAAGGATTACAAAAAAAAAACATTTAATCCCCGATGGGACGGGAATGCAATTTTATTTATAAGTCGAAATTTCACATTTTGACAAATTCAAAATCCACAGCAAGTTAATTAGAAATTTATAACGGGTCGAATCGAAACAGATCAAAAAATATAATCACAAGTACTCGCTACCCGCCCTACGAATAGTCAAATTTCTAAGTTGTTCTAATGTCAAAAAATGTCTAGTATGGCTGATTATAGTCACGCTTGTGGGCACGCGTGCGATAAGCAACGCGGGCGTAAATATCTATAGAATCTACTCTCTTCATATTGTTACGAGTCTGACCCGCTAACGACTGTCGACATGTCACGTGCGAGTCGCCAGCGATTCTTTACTTCGGGCTGAAGATGCGTCGCGGCACTTCTCCCTTTAGACATTGACATTGTCACACTGATCGGACACGTCAAATTCAGGACAAATGATATATAAAGTTTGCTGAATTATTAACTTTCATATTGACAAATATACAAGACTGCGCGATACGACTGTTATACAGTCTTAATTATCAGCGGTCAGTCAGATATCAGCGGGTTTTAAGCCGCGCTTACTATTACACACGCGGGCCGTAAGCGTTACTATAGAACCAGCCAATCCACTGAGCCTGTGACGGCATCGTTAAATGCACAGTGCACTACTGCCCTGGCCGAATCGGTGTGCTTTCAAAATGGCTCTTTTCCACTACGATCCTTTTCAGAAACACAACACAAAATGTAACTGCACGGGAGGCGACGCCTAAAATTGGCTAACATTTCTTTATTATAGGGCAAATCCACTGACACTTATCTAAAAACTTAATAAACTTATAAGGAGAATGCCTCACCATGCAGCACTATGTTTGCAGTGGAACGAGTAGTATCGAGAAACTGTTTCTTTATCGCACTCGTTCCACTGTGATGCGACCAGGGAAGTAGTCTACTCTACCGGTACATTATATTATATTATAGCACTTATTATAAAGCTCACAGTGAAGAACATTCGAGATAATTGGCAGTTCATCATTCAAGTCGCCAACTTCATTTGCCAAAAAGGCAGAGTTAAGTATATAACATTAGTGAATTCATACATTAAATGTTAAAATCACCCATGATTTGATATAAAACAAAACGAGCTTACCAATCAACCGACAACCCGTGTCTTAAATGATTGAACTGCCCGTTGGAACCCCTGAACTAACTCAAATTCAGAAATGACGGCACCTGTTACGCCTATGCATCTAAACTAACGAATACTTAACAATTACATACACTGAATCACGCAAATGCAACCGTCGGCCCAACCACTCAACAACTGGCAGTTTCATTCGCGAGATTACGTCGCATTATTAATAATAGCCTATAGAGAGACACCAGCGATAATATCTCCGTGCTCTCGCTACAAAACACACGTAGATTAAGTGTTTAAAATATACTGATGGAATATTTACAATAATTCTAGGGTTTGCTTCTGAAGTCAATCTACAATAAGTGGTTTCGGGTTCTCCCATGGGAATCCCTCTCGACCGAAGTGCCCATAAGTACTGGTTCTTTGATATATCGGCGCTTTAAGATTGAGCTCTCTGAAAGTAGACAATTATTTGTTATTATTATATATTATAAATTATTTGTTTGTTATTATAAAACTGATTACTAAAACTCTATATTATACAAATATCAATTGCTGTCCGTTAGTATCACTAAAACTAAAAAACGACTCAACTGATTTTGATGAAATTTTTTGTGTGGTTAAATAGGTCCCTCCTAGATGGTTTAGATTAACATTTGAAACCGGTAGGTGGAGCTCTTGTAGAGATTCAGAAATTACCCGTGCGAACTGGACAAACGCATCAGGCATGCAAAACTGCATGCCTGATGCATTTGTCCAGACCGTGGCAGCAATTTAGGCTTCTAATATGGTGCGCTTAAGTTATATTTTAAATGTTACTGAGTTTCCTAAGCTTTTATGCAATAAATAAAATAATTTTGGATTTGTTAGGTTTTTAATGTAATTTAATAGAATAAAAATATTTATTTAAGTAAATATATTTATTGTAGGACTCCTTTTCTGCCTAGGATTCTGTCTTTCTGCCTAGGATTCTGTCTAAGTTAGGGCTCTTACCATCTGATGGACTATTTGCCACAGTGATGTTTGAAAAAAGCACTTTTTAAGAATTTTCGGAACAATAAATTATACAAAACATACTTACTTAACAATTTTCCCAGGCCGGAGATCGAAATTCTTCTGTACAATAGCCAGAAGTTCTTGTTGGGTCTTGTTAGATGTACCATAATCGAAAACCGTGATTGACAATGGCTCAGCCACACCAATTGCGTAAGCAACCTGAATATAGCAAAAAAAATGTATAAAAAATGGGAGACATCAAAATGGCAAAAACATCTAGGAATGATTTAAGATGGCTGATGATGGTATTAAAGGCAATAAAGATAATTAAAAACAATAAATTTCAATTTTTTACCACTGGCTTGGAACATTTTATTTTGAAAGCACAATCAAGAATCCTTGAAAAAAAATTTTTTTTGCAAATAGTTTGCAATTACATAAATCTATTACGGTGTAGGAATATCCACTACCCCGAAACGTCCCGTGGGTGTCGTGGGAGGCGACAGAGGAAAACTGAAACGGGCGATGGGCGGCAGCCTTTCTGATAACAACTTAAAATAATAAAAACTATGGTTGCCAACCCGCTTGCTAAGCGTGGCAACTATGGCAAAACTTCTGTTATGAATGAATGAATAAACATATTATGTTGTATGAATTTATTCATATGTACAAATGAAAACAGCAAGGTAGTAATTAACGAACTAAGAACAAAGTTTTATTTAATAATTGTATCGCAATACGCATTTTATGCAATTTTTGTTTAAAATCAATATGACCGTTTTTTTTTTTCATTAATTAAATACGTTAATTTTCGTAAATATATTGCGAAGTCAAAGTTTTGTAAACTCGCCTATCAAGTGAAGCAAATATATTATGGCAAATATCATCACTGTGAAGCAATTAATGGGGGGACACCTTCACTTTTCATGTTGTAAAAAATATTCGTAGTGAATAATTAAATTTGAAAAAGTAAAACATACATTTTGTCGTGTCTTAGAAGTCTGGTTTTATTTTTTCCCTTATTAGTGGACGAAGAAATATCACAAACTCGAATGTTGTATATATAGTTACATTAATTTTCCACACTTAGGGATAGTACAATCTATATATTACTTTTTTATCTATGTATTATTTTTATTATTATCTTGGTTAATAGGTTATGTTTATTGCAAAATAATCATAAAAAATCGGTCCAGTCGTTTACGAGAACGCGGTAGAAGTGAAATCTAATGAAATATAAAACAAAAACATTTCACAGCAAATGATTTATTTAATTTGAAAATTTTCAACCACATGTGCGGCATAAAATATAAGATAAAAAATTAATTTTATAGCAATTTACAATTTCACGTTACAATCCTTATTTTTAGACATGTAAAGAGCCTCCTAAATTTTAGTGTATTAAATCAAAATAACATTTTTTTTTCTAAAATTTTTGTGGATTAATATGTCATGCCTATTAACGCTCATAAATCAATTCTTAATTTTCAATATTTTATTGTGGCTGATGTATAATAAATAGGCTTATGGTATCGCTGACTTTTTTTAGATGGAGGAAAGATCTATATTTTTGTAGAACATAGTATTTACGTATCACTGTGTTGCGTGTGAAGCGGGTTTTGCGTGTGTTGCGAGTGGTACGTGTGGTACGTGTGGTGCGTGTGTTGCGTGTGGTGCGGGTGCTGCGTGTGGTGCGCGGTGCGTGTGGTGCGGGTTTTGCGTGTGTTGCGTGTGGTGCGTGTGATGCGAGTGTTGCGTGTGGTGCGCTTGTGGTGTGCAGTGTGCCTGTTGCGCGTGGTGTGCGTGTGGAGCGTGTGGAGCGCGTGGTGCGCGGCGGCTCACCTGCACCATGCAGCGGCGGCAGAGGCCGGCGCGCACGAGCGACTTGGCGACCCAGCGCGCGGCGTAGGCGGCCGAGCGGTCCACCTTGGTGAAGTCCTTGCCTGAGAACGCGCCGCCGCCGTGCGCGCCCCATCCGCCGTACGTGTCCACGATGATTTTGCGCCCCGTCAGCCCCGCGTCCGACTGCCGACAACCACGTCCGTTCCATATACAAATTACTAAAATATATGCTTACGAACTATGACCTAAGAATCATGTAGTACGCCACTACGCCAAAAGGCAACAGATTTAAACAAATGGGCAGCAGCGTCATTCTAATAACTAAAAATAAATATGAAGCAATTTATGGAGGAGATTGAGCTATAATAATAAAGGTATGCCTATCATTGTGTATTTTATTATTTAGTTAACAATAATTTTCGAGTAGTTTTTACATTTTTTATCTTATTTGTCACCTATCTGATACTCATGGGTTCAAACTACGAAGCAAATACCAAGAGGAATTGGCATAAGCAACTGTGCACTGTGATTCTAACTAGGTCCTGACGTCATCACAGTGGGCGTGGCTTTACTTAGTATACCGTCAGCGTTCGTCCTGTGAGTTTGTTTATGTGTCGAAAATCGCAGATCGGTGCATTTTCGTAGTATTAAGAAGAAAAGGATGAAGTGTTGTGTTTCATCGTATAAAAACTACTCAAATAGACGCTTTAATGCTATGGACGGCATCACATTTCATTTGTAAGTAATTTTATACCTAATTTATTAAAAAGGTTTTAGAAAAATCTCTGCGTCGGCTTTCAAATGTAATAAAATATATTCGACGCTAGATGGTGACACTTTGTGTCATAGAAACTAAAAATATAAAGTTACGTAGAACTCAGTATTGGTAAAATAATCTTGCATTCAGTCCTAAAGAATTTTTAATCGCCATAATATTATTTTTATAGGTTTTAGAATCATTTTGTGAACAGGACGCCATCTTTCGTCAAGGTAGCTAAACTACATTGCAACATCGATATGGAACGATTTTACTATTTATCGGTAGATGTAGATAGTTAAGTTGGCGGGGCTTAACATCCCCTCACCCCGCAAATTGTCACGCGTTGTTACATAGTGAAATCTTATTACAACACCTCCTCTTTGTATTTACTATGTGGTTCAAACTATTGTTTAACTCCAATTCGTGAACTAAAGCTGGTTTATGATTTTGGTGCCTATTAAAAAAAAAAACTTATTTTAACCAATAACTTCTGTAAAAGCAGTCCTATCTAACTCCGTGCTTTAGGCATGAGAAAATACAACTACGCTGCGTGACCGCCTTACATGATGCTAATTCCGTGAGGTTGTCGCGCGCCTTACGTAAACGAAAAAGTATTTTTCTTTTATAAGTATTTAGGCACTTTTATATTTATTTTTGAGATTTTATTCAAGTATTGCCTCTCAAAAAAGCCAAAAGGTACAGCATAACATGCGGGTGCTTAAATAACAATAGGAATGTCATTCTTACTGTTCCTAAGGATACGGAAAAGTAAGATATTATTATTTATAGGTAGATCTAGATAATTAGGTAGGTACCTAGTTACTGACGCCATAGTTACAGATTTATTATTTGATTAACGACCTGATCACAACCTTCGCAGTTTTCGATTTTTTCGCGTATAATGCCAATGACCTTAAAACATGTTCAGTTTAAGTAGATCTGCCAGTATATGCTGGTTAATAGTTTAACACTTGGTCGATAAAAGAAAGAGATTGAAAATAGCAGCACTTATCATTGCCACTCTTTCATTAATAATGCCGACGCGTGTCGTATGTTTGTAAATAGCAAAAAATGTGAAACAGACAAGTGACGGCTCCATGACGCATGACGCATGTGGCTTAGCAATGAGTTGCAGCGCTAAGGGCGCGGGTTCAAATCCCGCACGAAACAAGTATTTGTATGTCCTACAAATAATTTTTCTGGGTCTGGATGTTTGTCCTTGCGAAATCTATGTATGTAAACTGCCCCCACGATACAGGAGAAAAACCTAGTGTGAAGTAAGGTTTTTTTAAAAGAGAGTGAAGAGAGATTGAATGAAATTAAAGATTTTATACAACCGACTTCAATACTAAAAACCATTATTGAGGAGAACTCTAAAACTACCGGTTAGATCTTGATCAAATTTAAGTGGGATATATAAGATATAAGCACCAGCATTCGAATTCTGAGGTAACACATAAAAAATACAGTCGAATTGAGTACCCCATCCTTTTTTTGAAGACAGTTAAAATGGTAAGTAGGTAAATTATCCGAGTTTCAGAGACGTTCTTCTTCTTCTTCGTTCGTTAATCTTAATTTTTCTCCATGTTGCATATTAACCTTCCTCACATTGAACAATAATGTTCTTATTAGCAAATTACTAATACATTGCATAACACCTCGGGTGTATTCTACTACCAACTAATATCAGAGGATTCAATTTGTTTTCTCACAACACCTAATGTTCTTCTTAGGTTGTGACCTTACCCTACAGTAGGAGCGGCCTTAGCAAAGGCGCGTAACGGGCTAAGTGATACACTCTCGCACGCGGACGTAAGGTACGCTGTAAGATGGCTATTTTAACCAAGGTCGTATGTATGGTAACTATGTTTTAAAGAATAATCCTTCTGTTCTTGTAATATTATTTATTCTATGGTAAAAGTATGGTTCTGTTTCATTTATTTTTTATTGTTATATCGTTTAATAAGCGTATTTTTTTTTAGTAGTAAACCATTATAACAAATAAATATTGCACGTTATCGTATGAAACTTATAGAGTACTATGTTATTCGCATGTGATGATTTAAATATAAAGTTAAGTTAGTCTATATATACCCCTCAGATAAGCACTGGCCTCCTCTTATTTCTGAGAGGGTTATTGAGCTAGCACTTGACCACGTTGCTCTAGTGCGTGCGTGCTGGCGAACTTCACTTGCAGCACTTAAAATATTTTATCCCTCAGACATACAGGTTTCTACACGATGTTTTCCTTTAGCATTTCAAAATGTAATTGAGAACGAAATTGGGATCGTTAAGCCCCTGAACTATTACGGTTGTAAATATAGCACGCTATTTATAGCGCGACGACGCCGAATACCTCGATGCAGGCCAGCGCGTTAGGCAAATGCAACGCAGAGCTAGTCCTTGACCACTAGCATGACATACAGTTAACAACTATTAACGTTGTATCGAGCAAACCACACGAAACATGATATGTTTCAGGAATTTTCAACAATTACGTTATAATATAGCATATAAAATACCACGATATAATAATGTATTTTCAAATCTTAAGCGTGCTAACAATATACAGCTGTTTAGAATAGAACAACACCTTTTATATATTATGTTAGAGAATTTGTGTGTGATACATATTTACAAGACTGCTTCGAAAGATATATCTTATACCTATACCTTTGAAATTGCAAATAATTTTTCAATTCAAATTAAAATTATTTATGCAACATTAGTTTTTAAGAAAATGTATGTTTTTTTTAATAGGATAAGGGTGACAAACGAGCACACAGTCCACCTGATGGTAAGTGGTTGTTGCGGCCCATAGACATCTACATCTATCCTCTGTAACAAATCAAAATGTAGATGCGTTGTCACCCGTGAGGACTAAGATGGAATGCCTCATTTTCAGTAAAAAGGGCCTCCGGCCACCTGCACTCACTAAGCGAAACGCAGAGGTAAACCTCTACTTCACGCTGGTATTCTGTGAGGTCGTGGTACCACCCCGGTTCGAGCCGGCACATCCGTGCGATAGCAAAAGCTGCCGCGTGGCTCTACCACTGTTAAAATTAAATAATGTATTCACCGCCGTTAGTTATTCTACTTAATATATGTTGAGTTTTTGGTTTCCATAAGAGAATATATATTAGTAAATAGCACAGCGAATTTTTGCAAGACCACAATAAGAAGTTGATTAAATGCGTACTTAAAATATACAACATTATATTAAAAAAAACCTGTGTAGTCCATTAAAGTAGAAAGATTCGGTGCTTTTGGGTCTCTAGAGATGATTCTGTTCATTTATTCTTTTTCAAAGAACAAATAAAAACATATCCCGGAAAAAATATATATTTAATATGGCAACAATACGGCACGAGCGTCCGTCGAGTAACAATATCTAGTGATCACAACATTGATCTCTGTTGACCCTAGTTGTAGTTTATCGTTAGTTCTTTAGAAACAGTGATAAAAACACGCAATCACTTAAAATACAGACGACGGCGTTATATATTTTAAAAATTTGCTGAATTTTAAGAAAATTAAAGTAAAAATTAAATTAAAATAACATTATTATATCCTTTAATATCATGATGTTTTGATGCGTAAACTTTGAGTACTTATAGTGATAATACTTTGCTAGTAGAAACTTAAATTTATAGATAGAAGTGGAGAAATATGTAATACAAATAAAATTTAAAATTTGATATTTTATTTAATACTAGCTAGTACCCAGTGCGTTCCTGCCACAAAAGAAATAATTGTGGAATAAAGAAATAATTGACGAAAAATATCGTTATAAATTTGTAACAGTTATATTGTTTAATTAGGAATGATATTTACATTAATTTAAGTTGCATGATAAATAACTTTGAAATAAATTTGTCGAGATGCGCCACCTACTGTAAGTCAACTATACTATGCCCACAAACTTCGCACAAGTGCAAACAATAAGTTGACAAAGTTTTAACGCAATCTGATGAAAGGTATGACAGCTCATAAAATACGAACAAGCAAATATTAATTTTCATATATTAGATAACAAATATATTATATAGGAGCATTTGCTTTAAGTCACGCTTAGCAGGCGGATTCACCACCTTTAATCGTCGCAGGTCTGGGTATTTTGTCTGGAGCAAACGAGAAAATTATTAAACTTTGGAAGACTTAAGACTTTTCTAGCATTTCTCATGGACGAAGAAGAGGCAACTCTTACGACACTCACGGCACGAAATGGAATAACGAATTTGCTTACGCCGCTGCCACCCGGGGTGATAATACAGATTAATACATACACACACATATATGTTGTAGAGCCATGCCACAGCTATATTGTGGTTATGGCACAAATGGGTCGGCTCGACCGGGAAGGAACACGCGCTCTCAAATCATACCAGAACTAAATAGCAGCTTAATGCTGCTGTGTTTCATATTGTCAGTGTGGAGAACTGCAAACTCATTTTCCGGAAATGAGGCATTTCATCTTATTCCTCAGGGGCTACAATACATCTGCAATTTATTTACTAAAAATTGTTAAAAAAAAAAAGGTGAAGCGCTTGCTTTATATTTCACAGCATGCAACAGAACCTGGGTTCAATTCTCATTGACACCAAAAAAAATTGTTATTTTTGCTGATTTACCACATCCTCGGTGGAAGAAGAAACCTTCATGACTAAGGATAAAATATTTTGAGCACATGAAACTACCACAAACATGCAACTTGGTTACTTGTTTGGCTTAGCTTGGTTACTAACTTGATTATTTGTTTTATAGCCATATTTTTCCTGCTTGAGCAAACACAGCACCAGGTAATGATCATGTACTAAATACATATGGTCTATTAGAATTTAAAAAACTATGATATCTTAATTAAAATCATCTATGAGAAACAACACCATTTTAACACCAATATAAATTAAAAATGTATTGTAATCTAATCTTCATTACAGTCAATTTCAATAATATTCCAAAACAAAACTCGTCATAGAATATCTCTAGTTACACATTAACCTGTGTTGCCACCTTAGTAATTTTGTCGCTATATCTGGGAAAGTCCTTTGGGGATATGTTTGTATTGTGTAGCATAGTGGTCGTGTTTTTTATCAAATTTTATATCTATTTTCTTTAAAATATAAACACCTAAATTGCTTACTTTTATGTTACTTATATTGTGCCTTTGAAACACAAAGAAGATAGATTATAGAGAATTTAGAAAACCTTGTGAAAGTGGCCTATTAGGTTCTTATGTATTATTATTTTTTACAAATTGGATGTCAAAGAAATCGGTATAATAAATTTAAATAAAATTATTGCAAATTAGCTTGACGGATTTTGGACCGACCTAGTGACTTACGGGAATTAGTCTAGCGAGTTTATTTTTATCATGTGGCAACAATTACATGCGTGAAAGTTCAGAGAGCCTGTATTCAGGCAAACACAAGTTAAAATGGCTGTACTGTATCATGTACCATTTTATAATTAATTTTATTTTTACTGTAGGTAATGGTGCATTGCATAATAATGTAGTTTTAGCAACTTCTGTAATAATGAACCAACTTTGTTTGAATGTATAAGATAAAATAAATGTTCCAAAGCTCACCTGAGGTCCACCAATGATGAAAAGTCCAGAAGGATTGATATGAACAATTGTTCTGTCATCAAAGTACTGTGCAGGAATCACTTCCTTAATCACTTTATCTCTTATTTCTTCACGAAGTGTCTCCAAGGTTACCTGGACAAGATTTAATTACCAATTTGATGAAAAATAATGAATATGTCTCATAAAATAAAAAAGTTGAGAAATTTCTTAATATGCAATTTTTTTTTAAATATATTGAAAACATGTATAATGGAATTGGATACAGCTAATATTAATATAAATAATATTATAACAAAATTTTTATTTAAAATCTGGTAATAACTTCATTATTCATAGGTAATATAATAATAATTTTATGCAATTTTCATACTATTTGTAGAAATAATATATGTATAATAAAAATATATATTTAAGTATATTACCTTCTCAGAATGTTGCAGAGAAACAACAACTGTGTGCACTCTTTGTGGCACCGTTGCACCACCAGCAAATACATATTCACAAGTAACCTGAAACCAAAAAAATACTTCCAACTCAAAATCTATTATCATATATGTTACTGTCACAAGAATTTTTGGTATTGTATATTATAGAATATTTTCAATTAATTTAATCAAATAGGCATCTTCAATTCTTTGTGACAAATTAAATTTATATAATTATGTAGTGACTTGTTTGTTTCTTTTACAATTTTGCAAAATATTATAGCAATATTAAATTGTAACAATAATTTAAAATACTGACAATATTTAGAAATATGCATAAATAATATAAATTAAAATTATTGTTTCTTTAGCTTTATGATTACCTGTGACTTAGAATCTGGTCGAGCCCACCAAAATTCACCATTTCGCCTAAGTTCTGCAATTTTTTGATTGAGTTTATGGGCAAGCACTACTGTAAGAGGCATACATTCTTCTGTTTCATCAGTAGCATATCCAAACATCAATCCCTACAAAATAAAACTATTATTATTAATTATTTAGTAAATTCGAAAATAAGACCTATTAACAACACTTAATAATGTAATACTGACTAGCAACTAATAATTAATGAAGCAGTAATGCACTAATGGAATTGAATTAAATATTAGCCCAATGCTTTCTGTGAATGTCATGAAATGAATAACATACATGTAAGTATGTAACATACATGTACATTCTATCAAAAGTCCAATGCTGAACATAGGTCTCCCTCATAGATAGAGCTAGCCTCATTATTTGCCATAGTTGCCAGGTGAGGCAGGCGAGTTAGCAACCACATTTTTTTATAAATTGTTATCAGGAGGATGCTGAATGATATGGGTAGTGAATATTCTTATGCCTCCACTACCTGGCAATTGAAAATAAATTAACCTAAAAATTATTCGATTTTAATTAAAAATGTATTGCTTCTAAAACATTCTAAATATATTTACAAGTCTAATAATAATTTTTATGTACTATCAAAACTACTAAGTTAAAAAATAAATAAAAATGTTAATAGGAAAATAGTACTAGTATTTAAGGTAATTTTTATATCTGTACCATAAACTTCATGACAATTCATATTATTTTTGAATATAAGTTCCAACATGGAAATAGTGTCTGAAACTGCATGCATTATCAATGACATATATGAATCTCAAACTAGTACAGTGTAGTAGTAGCAGTAGCAGTAGTGTAACTGTGTATTATAGGTTCGCTTTTGTTTGGCTTGAAAATCGGTTATATAAAGAAGCTTGAGAAATGGGTACCTATTACCTAATGAACAGTGATGCATGCAAGTGGTCCACATCAAAATTTACATCATATTGCAGAATTGCAATACAAAGGAGAAAATTTTGAGTCGTATTTGTTACCTGTGATGAGAAGTGGAACCTATATGACAACCACAAGAGCTCATCTTGGTGATATTCCAAATGCCCAGACCAAATAGTTTCCAACACACAAGGTTAGCCTTATGGTGGCAGTTTCTTGGTCTACTGTTAGTGTTATTCTCCATGGCTACTTGACATCTGGTGGCACTAGTCCTGATGACCGTTATTGTCATGAATTGCAAATGATGGTAGAGTAGCTGGCACTCAAACAACTCAGATTGGTGAACTGCTCTTTGCCATTGCTTTTTCATGACAAAGCAGGCCACATACAACACAACAGATGTTGACAAAATTAGCAGAACTTTAGCTAGAGAACCTTCTTCAACCACTATATTCTCCGGACCTTGCTCCAGCAGACTGCCACTTTTTTCGAAGATTAGTAACTTTTTTATAGGCAACAAATTCAATTCCAAAGAAGCAGTAAATAATTTAGGTAAATACTTTGGTTTATTAAAGTTTTTACTTTTGTAAACAAAAACCACTTGCATTTTCCCATAAAAAAGGCCATTTCATAAATAAAGACTTAATGGAAAAAGTTTGGCAAATTGATTTTATAACCAAGCCTACCTGATCACCAGCCCCAACATCCTCCTCGCTTCTGTTCTCATGTACTCCAGCTGCAATGTTTGGCGACTGCTGATCCAGAGCAAGCATCACACTGCAAGTCTTGTAGTCAAAGCCTGGTCCCAACATGCTTGTTATTGTTATGTTTCTGAACAACCTTATTACTAGACAACTAATTAGCCTTACACTAAGCATATTGACCATTTATAGTAGACTGAGAAATTTGTATTATTTTGGTCTCCACAACGGCTCATATATCACCCAAAGAATGAAAATGTATATAATTTTAAAACCAAATATGACCATGCAAAATATGATATCCCAGAATAAAAATGAATTTTGACCCTTGGTGTACCCAGATAATTTTTGAAGTTTAAACCCATTTCTTCGTGCAGCAGGCTCTAATAGAAGTTTGTACCTGATCGCCAGCCCCAAAATCTATTTCCTCTCTGTTTCGATAGACCCCATCTGCTATGTCTGGGCTCTGCTCCTCAATAGCCACTAATAAGTTTAGTGTACGCCAATCAAAACCTTGTTCACAAAACAATTACTAAGTGTGTAATCCCATGGAGGCCAAAGTATTTTATAAGTATACAATATAAAATCTCAAATGAGTATCTGGCAAACAGCCAATGAACAAATTGTGTTTTTATCACTAACTAATGGCATGTCTATCATAAAAATATATTTTTCTTACCTTTAGAAGAATCATCATAACCAATATGCTTCACTGTTTCTCTTACAACCTTTTGATAGTCAACATTAGCTTTCGATGTAATTTCACCACACAGAAGGACCATCCCCGTCTTAGTGACAGTTTCTGTTAATGTTTACAAAATTTTTAAGTATCATAAGGTAAGTAACAGGTATACTCTTGATTACTGTGTGGTATTCACACTCACCACATGCCACTTTTGCATCAGGATCTTGTCTTAAATGCGCATCGAGAACTGCGTCACTTATTTGATCACACATTTTATCTGAAAGAATAATATCACTAACTTAATCATTATCATATGATGTTATTCAGAATTCTTAGAAAAAAATAAATATCCTCTTCACAACACGTGGTCACGTTTTTATTGACAATTCATATCAATTGCTAAAACCTGAATTTCTTATTACAATGATGTAACATAATATTGACATTGCGGTTATACATTAGCCGTATTTTACTCTAGCGTGATGTAAATACTATGAATAATTTCTGTTCTCTTATACATATGAGACATTAAAACAAAAACAAAGCCTACCATCCAAATTATATTTGCGCACATGTTTGAGGCGGCCATCTTTCGTTTTGATATCTCGCACAAGTCCTGAAGTATCTAATGAAAAACTAACCTGGATGTCCCTCGCCAACAGATTCTGATGTAAATAAAAAGACTGATCCATCTTCCATATCATAACTGTGACCGTTTGTTTTTGCATATCCATTCATTTTTGAAGTCTCCGGCATTCTGAATTTAGAGTTAGCTCACAAAAATAACCCGATAAAATCCCCTCGAATTAATACTGTGGAAAAGAGGTCTGGTGCGTGTTCGCACTGTTATTTATAAGGTCGGAGAGGCGCCACAGCGCTCTTTACAATAACCAATCAGCAACAATCTCTCACTGTGCTGTCAAGCATTTACGGTATTTCTATTGGTCGGAATATGTTGTTTTGATTCTGTATAACCTATAAAATAAAGTAATAAAATATGTCAAAAGTCAATGTAATAAAATCTATGGTAAATTGTGTGCCTAAACAAAATTGATAAATAATATTATATTTTTTTGTAATTGGTGGGTACTTGACCGCCGGCAAAGAGTATATAATTATATCACTATGTTTTAACCACCGACGGATTGCTCATTTTAAATAATGGTATGTGGTGGATTTTGATACATACGTAAAAGTGTGCGTACTTCAAACTGGAAACCTCGCCAACTAACTATATTCTAAATTTTATTATGTTAAAATTTAGTGAGGAATTGGTGACAATTAAAAACGAAAGAAAAAAATTTTGTTACTAAATGCTTCAGGAGACATAGCCCTTTTTTGGGAAGATTCTTGCCTAAATTCAAGCTAGCAGCATCTCCTCGAAAACACAATTATTGGCTATTGAGATGTGATTTCTATTTTAAGATTTTGGTGACTTTCATTTACCGGGATTGAAAGATATTGTTCCATTGGAAACGGAGTTTTCATATGTCTATGGGAGGATTCTAGCTTGAAGAGTATATACCTATCATAGAACAACTCCAGGGCGCCTATATCTTTGGCTGGCAAATATGTGTCAAGATTTAGTGAGTAATTGGTGACTGTTAGTTTTAAAAGTCAATTTGATTTATCAGGGAGAACTGAGTGGAAAAGTTACATAAAGTGCTACGCATAAAATTTTTTAGTGATATTCAGTTGTAGCATTTAACTACTAACGAGAAATTAATAAAAAGCAAAAGATAATCACGTAGCATTTATTTCCCTCTAAATGTTATATACTCATAATCCTATCACAAAGTAGCACGGGATTTAATAAAGTTACCATCGGATTGGTGTAAATTAGCTGGTTTTTAGACTTAGTTTGCTAAACATTAGAATTACTTTACTTGACGGCTCCGTGGCGCAGTGGCTTAGCAATTGAGTTGCAGCGCTAAGGGCCGCGGGTTCGAATCCCGCACGGAACAAGTATTTGTATGGCCTACAAATAATTGTTCCGGGTCTGGATGTTTGTCCTTGTGCAATTTATGTTTGTAAACTGCCCCCACGATACAGGAGAAAATACTAGTATGGAGGTTACGTTTTTTTTTAATTGCCGTTTATATGACATGCCTTTTAGTAATAATAAAATCTAGATCATAACATTGAAGTGATAAAAGTATGTAGATTTATAAGATTAAACATTATAAATAATAGGGTGGCTTGGTTTATTATGCCGTGTCGCGGCGTAAGAGAATCTAATCTATGATCCTATTTCTTAGCATAGGATTAGTATGAAATTCGTATAGTAAGCAATAAAGGTATGATTCTGAACTCCGTTGCACGCAGCAGTGCTGTCGTGGTCGTATATTCTTTATAGGTTTATATGAGATTACATTCGGAGCTGCGATTCCGCGGCAGCAATGCAGCGGCAGCACTGCTGCGCGGCAGTGTTGCCCTGTCGCCGCGACAGACCAATAGTGATGCGTCCGCCGCTATAGCGATAGTACCTACGTGAATGTTGACAAGTAAATTTGCAACAAAAAGATCTATCTTTCAGAAGAGGAACAATTAATTAACTAGGTGACGGCTCACAAGGTGACCGACATGTGGGGTAGTCTGCCGACCGAAATAATTCTTGTGGTCGTTTCTGCGAACGGGCTAATCCCAGTCAGCCTGTCAGGTCAACTGAAGTGACTGGGACTCCGTGACGGACCGCTCCGGACACAGATGCAGAAGGCGGTGCTCCTCGATAGCGCATGCGTCGTCCTCCGGTTTCTTTCCTTTTCTTCCTAACCCTCGGCCGTTTGGTCTCCCCTGCCGAGGGCTTCCATCTGGTTGGATTTTTATTTATCTGGTTGGATATTTATGTAATTTTATATATTTATTTTATTTTATTGCTATTTATGTATATTTTATCATTTTCATTTACATTTATATATATTTAAATAGGGCAACCAGATTAGAAAACTTAGAGATACCCCACATAATAATAATAATATTTATTGATTCCAACTTTCCAACAAAAAATTTTATATGTTCCACATAAAACAAAACCTTATAAAATTTATATTGACAAGATTTAATCCAACTGAATACTATAATTAGGGTATCTTTAGGGACCGTGCTAGGTCCAGTGCGCGATTAAGCAAGCGCGGGGCCCGTAGGTAATTCTATCGAGGAGCCCTTGATCTGCTATAGGTTCATAAGTAATAATTTTAAATAAAAAAATTTGTACAACCGACTTCAATATAAATTAAATTATTAAGAATAACTCAAAAACTATTGGTCAGACCTTGATCAAATTTATATGGGACTATATGAGTAGCACCAGCTTTCAAGTAAAAAAAGAATCATTGAAATCGGTTCACCCAAAAAAAGTTATGAGGTAACGCACATAAAAAAACATCAGTCGAATTGAGTACCTTTTTGAAGTCAGTAGAAAAGTGGTAAAAAAAACCAATTCAATACTCAATACGTTTATTTGCCATCTATAGGTTACAATTTTGTTGGTGTTTAATAGTAGATTAGTATAGGCCCTATTAGAATGTGACAAGTCAAAAAGCCAGAGATGAGATTGTCCCGGCTATTTAGAATAATTTTGATAAGAAATAACAATTTAAAACTGACGATACTACACAAATAATTGTAAATCTTTTTAGCACATATTTTAAAATTTCGTACTGTCCATCGCACCAGCCACATCGCCGTCTAGGATGTCTTCCAAATAATTTACATAAGCACTGAACTTAATTAAAGTTTTTTTCATAACCCCTACTGCTAATGTCTTAATTGTCAAAATATTTCAAAAACACTAGTTAATTAATTTTTTTTTCCTTTTTTTTAAATTTGATTTTTCCTCTGCCAAAATTGCTCAGGCATTTATCAATGTCGTTGGAGTATATTGGAACGAAGTTCCTTATCGGACGGTACGAATTTGGCCGATAGGGGCTAGGTGAGAAAAAATGTAAGATTTTTCCGTCATGACCCCTTCTGACGTAGTGTAGACGGCCTTGACGGCTATAAGGAAGCGAGATCTAATAATATCCATCTCCCTCACATTTTGTCTTGAAAGAAATATTATTTTATTTTAAATGACGCTTCATTTTAATAGACACTGGTAATTCATTTATTTGTATTTGTTAATCAAAAATATAACACGTTTATCAATAATAATATGCTACGAAAGGAACTTCATTCGAACCGAGTGTTCCACGACACTGACGAATGTCGTGTTCACGTACACTCAGTTCGAACGCATGTTTTTTTTTTACTTTAATTTTGTTTTTTATTAGAAGAAACGGTAGCAGTTAAATCATGTAATATATCAATATACCATCACAGTTTAAAGCTTTCTTTAAACTGTGATACCGTAGACTTCCATTTCGCTCAAGTAAAACAGCTATGGGTCGAGTGAATTTGCTGGATTTTCAATTAGGAGAACTTTCTGTCTCTTCGATTTCAGTATCACTATAAAGTGCCTGCTGAGGTCAAAGTTTTAGTTTCACTTTTATAGTTATATGTACAATGAGATGCAGCTTCTGTATTTTCTGCTTTCATGGATTCAGCAACAAACTTGAACAGATTACGTGTTTTATTCTTTTTATCATTTCACTTAATTTTGGTACCTAAACCTCTCTCCCGTGACGCGAGCTATATATATTTGTATAATGGAATGTCAAAACAAAAACCTTAACAAATTCCGCAAAATCAATAAGTATACTATCACTGATGAGACACAATAGTCTCTCCCCTATACTTTTCAAAAATATTTATCATTATTTCATTCTATTTCATATCAATATTTTCCGAGTATTAATTCATTGTATTGAAATGTAATACCACTGACGAAATGGAGATATATCAGACATTTTGCTCAAAATTCACAATTAGTTTTAATAATTATCACCTGAAAGCTGAAAGCGTGACGGTTCCTTTGAATAAACACGAATTAATAACTTGATAAGTATACAAGTTTGATAGTGAAATTAGTTTTTTCCATAATCAAAAATCGAATAAAAAAGAACTTTATTAGCATATACGATCGAGTTGCAAAAAAAACTAGGGATTCGAAACATGAAAAAAAAAAACACATAATTGCAGCTACTTTATAATCAGTTCAGATTTGTTTTCGATTACTGAACGGAGAGAAGAGTATAGTTCTAATCACAATATAAAATGGTAATCATTGCTATGTTACGTGGTAACGACGACGTTTTAGCGATGGGAGGCACGAGTAATCTAGTCAAGAAGGGAGTGAAAGATTTCCTGTGAAAAATCGTTTGAATTGTGACAAAAATATGAGCGATTGCTCATTCGACACGGAATCAAAATTTTGAGAAAGACGTTTTTTTTTCTGGAGTTGATCAAAATTTTTGAAATTCAGTTTGTTATTAACAAAAAACATGAATTACGTAGCATTTATTTCCTTACACAAGTTTTTGTTAATAACTCAATAACTAAAGGGTTCTCGAAAATCGGAAAAATATCCTTAAAAGAGGAGGAAATTTCTTAAAAAATAGTCTTGATTCCGGGAACTGTAGCTCCATAAGCAACAATTTTTATTTAATGTTGAAGACGGGATTCCGCGTGTCTGCTGTCACACGGGCGCGTCTACGCTTATTACTATTAAAAAATTCGTGCTGATCTCCATAATGAAATTCTAAAAATAACGTATAAAAGATATCGAAATTACCAAATGCTTGCACACGTCAGACTTTTTATAGAGCCGGTTATCGGGCCGATTCAAATTCTATACAAGAATTTTCTTTTCAAATTCTATATAAGCGACCTGAAGTACCTAAGTAGAACCTGTGTGAAATAATCGGTTACCGACTGTCTGACGTGGATTGTCTTAGTCGGAAGGTGTAACGTTTCACTTTTTTTTATAGGATAGGGTGACAAACGTCCACCTGATGATAAGTGGTTGCTGTCACCCATAGACATCCACATCTATCCTCAATAAAGAATCAAAATGCAGATGCGTTGTCACCCGTGAGGACTAAGATGGAATGCCTCTTTTCTACAATCACCATACGAAACACAGCAGTGTTAAGCTGCTATTTTACGCTGGTATTCTGTGAGAGCGTGGTCCTTCCCTACCGAGCCTACCCATTCGTGCTATAACTATACTATTAATATAGCTGCAGCATGGCTCTACTACGTACAAAACGTTTTTGTGACATCAAGTAAATTACCAGAATACCACGTCTTAATAAATTTCACTCAAAAAATTACGCTCATGCGGAGTTGGGCGGGTTTGTATACGCGGGCCCTCTTTTGCGCAGGGCCCGAAGCGATTGCTATTCTTGCTACGTGGTTAATCCGGCACTGGCTAGGACACAGACCTGTGTTACAGCTGCTAAGTTCTCCCCATTTAATACATTCCAAATAGAATAACAACATCATAAAAAACATATTTTTTTTTATAGAAGAGGGGGAAACGAGCATGCGGCTCACCTGATGGTAAGTGACTACCGCCGCCCATGAACAACCGCAACACCAGGGGAATTGCAGATGCGTTGCCGGCCTTTTAGAAAGGTGTAAGCTATTTTCTTGAAGGTCCCTAAGTCGTATCGGTCCGGAAAAATCACCGGTGGTAAACAATTCCACAGAGAAGTTTTACGAGGAAGAAAACTCCCAGTAAAACTTGCAGTCGTGAAATGAATGAAACCTAGGTGAAACCGCACTTCGACTATTAGCCATAACATAAATTAAAATAATATTATGTACCGACCTTTACCTTTTACTTTTACATTCAAAATATATTTTAACAAATGCCTAAGCCCGCAAATATTTGATGTTTTACTATTTGCTTATTGGTCAGGTAGCTAAATTTGAAGAATGCGAAATGCTCAGTCAAACTGTAAGAAATAGAAAGACAGACTGTGGATTTATTCATACGCCTGTGAAATTCTCATAGATAACCTCATGCATGATGTGTTTTTGTCATATGGTTAGGTAGAACCGTATTTAATATGGGTATATAATGGTTAGGTAGATAATCATGATATAGTATTATTTGCTGATGATACTTCCTTGATTTTTAAACTAAAACGTCAATCATTTAAATGTGACGAAGTGAATAATGCTATATCAAAATTAGTGCATTGGTTTAACGTTGATAATCTACATTTAAACGTAAATAAAACTAAATGTATTAAATATACAACAACGAATGTTAAAAAATCTGAGTACCAATGTGTTTTTAAATGGGGAAGAACTGAGCCCTGTTGAATCCACTGTTTTTCTTGGCATAACTCTCGACGCAAAGCTTCAGTGGGGCGCCCATATATCCAAACTAAGTTTAAAAGCAAGCAGACTAAGTTCTGCAGCCTATGCTGTAAAAAAGATTAGAGGTCTCACTAGTGTCGAGACAGCTAGATTAGTTTAATTCAGTTATTTCCATAGCATAATGTCTTATGGGATTTTGCTATGGGGAAATGCGGCTGATTCAGAAACTATTTTTGTTTTACAGAAGAGGGCCATTAGAGCTATTTACAACCTAAAACTGAGAGAGTCTCTTAGAGATAAGTTTAAAGAAATAAATATATTAACTTTGGCCTCTCACTGTATTTACGAAAAATTAATGTATGTTCACAAAAACAAAGGTAGTTTTAGTAAAAAAAGTGATATACATTCTGTAAACACTAGGAACAAACACAAGCTAGTGATACCAGTTTCTCGACTCCACAGAGTCAGTAATTCATTCTTGGGGCAATGTATACGCTATTACAACAAGGTCCCAGAAAGTGTACAGGCTCTCTCTATTAGCAAGTTTAAATGTTTTGTTAAGTTGATACTGTATAAAAAGGGTTATTATAGTATAAATGAATACATGGTTGATAATAACCCCTGGGAATGAGGAGATCGCTTCCAAGCTGTTTCTAAAATAAATTTTGTACTTATATAGTTTGTACAACCATTATTGTAAAATTTGCTTTTAAAAAAAGTCCCGCTGGGTTTCTTGCTGGTTCTTCCCAGGACAGATGTTTTTTTCGAACCAGTGGTAAAATAAAAATGACTTTCAATAAGAATTACACATGTGATCTATATTGAATAAAAAATTATTCTATTCTATTCTAATCCTGGGGATTTTGTGAGCTTAGTAGTAAGTACTAATTTGTAGGTATATCCAACCATTTATTTTTTGTTTGTTTACCGTTAACGTATTTATTTTTAAATAATATGACATTTAAGGTTAGTAAGGGTAATATGGTCACCTTAAACTTTGCATCCCATTATAACCAAAACTAGGAGGCTGGACACAGAAACACAAAATCGTATACTATAAATAATAATTAAGAAAAATATAGCAAACAAGTTTTTGCAATAATTAGAAACATTTCGAAAAATCAACTTTAAAAAAAAAACAGTTGACCATATTTACTGAACTGTCATCTATCAAAATGGCGTTCATATATCAGCGCCCTTTTGGACCTTTTATGACCTTTTATCATTTGATTGACTGAAGAAGAGATCACAGAGCCATTTACGCATACAAGGCTGCAGTTTTTGACTTATAAGAAAGTGACCATAATACCATATTATCCTCACGTATGCTACGTTAAAATATATCTACGCAAGATTATTTATCCTAAGAGTATACTTTCATGACAAACAAACTTAGTTTTACACAAAAATACTTTTAATGCAATGTTTTTGAAATTTGATCGATGAAAAAATAAAATTATATAGTACAATGAACATAGACTTTTAATATAAGTCAATTATTTTACTATATTGTTACAGAGATGTAGGCAACAGTGCCTTTAAATACTAACCGCAACCTATATTTGAAAAGAGAATGAAAAAATGTAAAATAAAACTTATTGTGGATATTGTGGATAAACATCCCGGATACTGCGCTACGAGACAATTCCACAATAAGAATTGTAATACTATCCCTCATAATTTCTAATTAGGTACCTAATATAGATAGATACTATGACACTAGTCTAATGCGTTTGCGTAATAGGTGTTATGTAAGTATTGTATAACTACTATAATATACTTACCTAGAAACATTACTTAATCTGTGACTATACTATGACGCAAGGAAGAAATATTAGATATACGAAATCATAGATATACCTAGTATCAGTTTATAATAAATATATGTACGAAATAAATGCCCTGCCATTGATTACCTAATGTGATATGGACTTATTACTACTAATATTTACTTATTTATTCTGTGCTAATATTTATTCGTGTAAAAGACAAATGATTATCTTATGCGGGCAAAATGCTGTCGCTGTTCGTATGTGTAGGTACTTAGCATTTTAAATTAATAGTGCTGAATACACTCACATAATAAGGAAAAATATTGCGTATAAAGGATGGATGGCCCTAATACTAGCCCTGCCCCTAATATCTGCTTTTTACTTCATAAATAAGGTTTCTGGTGGTCTTAACTATAATTATCTATTATCAATTTAAAATTCTTCATAATTAGAGATAAGTATATTTCAAATATTACCAAGCAGTTATAATGTCATCAGTGTTAAATTTAAAATCATAAATGTACCTACGCAACGAACAACGCTCATTTTCCTAATTTTTTGAAGAGTTATAGTTCCTATTTATATTTATAGTTCATATTTTAGATCACATCACCTTTAGCCTTTCTGATTTTCATGAATATGATTATAAACATTTTGGTGCAGTTATTTTTGTATAAATTTATAAGTACTTTATATCTTCCAGTAGGAATTAATAGGGCTGTAATTAGACACCTATACGATATGTATGGGGTGCATAATGTCAGGCTGTTATTTGGTTTGACGTACCTAATAGGAAGTATCTAATTTCAGCTATACTGGCTATAGTTGAATGAATATCATTAATTATGACATAACCTATTTTAAAACTTTAGATGACAGCGCTGAGGAAGTTATTAAATTGGTTTTTACACCTTATGTTTTCATTAATTTTTGAGAAAGACCAAAACAAGCAAAAATAATTATAACTTAGCACATAAACGAAAAGCCCGTAAAAATTAAGTGGCTTATGCTCAGAACCGTACTTCGCAGCAGTCTATAGAGGAAGCCATATTTAGCGGTGGATTTGTGATGGGCAATAATGATTATGGTTGGACCAATTGGAACATCGTGTTTCTCGAAATAGCAAAATAAAAAAATAAAAAGCACTCTCTCTTTAAATGCATTCCAATTAATTATTGTAATATTCTTTATTAAAGCTTTTTTAAAGCTAAACAAAATTTATGTAATTTCAATATTCATTCATTCATTACAGCCATTCACAAGTCCGCTGCTGAACATAGGCCTATCCCAAGGAATGCCACAAAGCACGGTCCTGAGCCACCTGCATCATGTCTTACCAAGTCGTCACTCCATCTAGTTTAATTTAGTACTATAATATATTGAAATTGAAATTACTATACTCCATCTAGTGTAGTAATTTCAATATATTACATGAAATTATGTATTAGATACATAGCTACTACCTACCTTTTATAGAATAACTTTATTATTAACTTCAATATAAATCAATTTAGACGTAACACACTTTAAAAGAATGCAGTTTTAACAATTACCACTATATTATAATATAGACTAATCACTGATTAGTTGTATCAAAATTCACGGGTGCCACTATCCAGAATGTATGATCAACGAAGAGTTACTGAGATTAATTCTGTCGATTCTGTTCACTTAAAGATAACGCTCGTTAACTTTAAACATAATATATTTATATGATTACTCTGAAAACATCGTTCAGGAGCCTGTATATTAACTGAACCTGATAACGATTAATGCATGCTTTTTATATTTATATTATTTTTATATACGGTAACTAGCTTTCTAGCCGTATGGTGGTGGTTGCGGTGTAAGACAATCCATCACCTTATTCCTTTTCATGGGTGTGGTAAGAGGCGACTTTGGAAAATGACAAAAAATTGTTACCTAATAATAGTTTACGCTGAGCGCAATATATCCTGAACAGACACGGGGAGCAGTGCCACAAGTACAATCCAGTCCATATGGACTTCTGACGTCCTGATGTTATGTTAACCCGGGCTACCTTCAGCTTTTTAATATATATATTAAAAAGCTAAAAAATCAAATATATATATACATTTGGTAGATCGATTTTTCTGCGTAGATCGGACGAAACATTAATATTCAAGAGCTGAGGGTAGCCCGTTTTAACTTAACATGAGATAAAATCCGTGAAATTAATTTTAGTTATAATTGTTCAATGTACTCGTGTAAATATAAGAAACCATCAGGGTAAATTAATATTCTTACCTAAATGAGTATTTATTTATATTTTATATAATATGTACGCAGTATGAGCTAATAGTATCTTGAAGTCTTGCAGTGCTATGCTTGGGTTTGGATTTAATTTTATTTATTATAGGATCCCAAGCACGTGGCAGCACCCATCCATCTCCTCTATTGAAATTAGGGTGTTTTATTAATTTCAATAGCCTCTCGAATCGTCCTTGGTAGGAATCGGTGTTCTCTTGCGAGGATTTGTGGGCTATCAAATCTAATGTAATAGCAGGGACGATCTTGAACATGTTCACAGACTGCAGCATTTCCGGGACCACAGAATAAATAATAGTACTACCGGGACGGCGGTGCTGCAACTCAGCTATATGTTCTTTTACGCGGGTTTTTATAGATATTTTTGTTTGTCCTATGTAAGAGAGACTACATTCACAACCCAACTTGTACACTCCTGCAACTTGTAGAGGAATATGACACTTGATGGATGGTAAAAATTGAGTAATCTTCTTAAACGGCTTGAAGTATTTTATAATGGAAGCTCGCTTCAAGATGTAGCCAACCTTATCTGTGACTCCTCTGACATAGGGTAGTACAGCAGGCACACGCTCGACTGTGACCGGCTTCACTCGGTCACTTTGACGTAGGCGCTGGACGCGAAACTTTTTAACTTGCAATACTTGCTCGATGTGCTGAAGCTCGGCGGCCATATGTTTTCTGTCACAGATCGCTCGTGCTCTCTGACACGAAGATTTTCCCACGGTAGCTAACTGTGATGGATGTTTGTAAGATTCACCATTTACATATCGGTTGGTATGGGTTGTTTTCCTATTAATATTCAAAAACTGAAGGTAGCCAGGCTATTTATGACATCAGGATGTCAAACACCTCAGTACCCCCCCCCCCTACCCCTTCCCGTGACTATAAGTGCTATAAAGTACCCGAAACGTCGGAAATTAAAATAAGTAAATTAAACACGATAAAATCCGTAAATATAGTTTTATTCAATGAAAAGTATCTATTCTGAGCTATTGTACTCTAGGAGCACATAATTGATGATGCATCAATCGAAAAGTTAGAATAAATTAGGTTCTTTTTTATATAATGAAATTAAAGTGGCAATCGATAATAGTTCACCTGATTCTATCTGGCCACTGCAGCCCGTGGACAATAAACTAATTTCAAACAAACAAGGCTAGTAATGCGTTGTCGTCAATAATGCCTCAGCCTATAATTTTACGGGTTCTCTATATCCTTCAGACTGGAATACAGCAAAGCGCGCTTTGCTGCTGCTTGTTGGCATACATAGTTAAAAGCACAGTCACAAGCTAGTGATGCCAGTTTCTCGACTCCACAGAGTCAGTAATTCATTCTTGGGGTAATGTATACGCTATTACAACAAGGTCCCGGAAAGTGTACAGGTTCTCTCTATTAGCAAGTTTAAATGTTTTATTAAGCTGAAACTGTATAAAAAGGGTTACTGTAGTATAAATGAATACATGGTTGATAATAACCCCTGGGAATAAGATGGTCGCTTCCAAGCTGTTTCTAAAATAAATTTTGTCTCTTTAATCAATTAGGGGTGCGTACTACAGCGTAAGGAAGTTCTGTGGTGAAAGAGTGACTAAGTTGCAAAAGTTTGTGCCAAACGACGCCTTAAGCGAAAGTTTATCGACTAAGTTATAAATAGGTGATAATATATTTGGTACCAAATATATCACCACCTATTTACCCAAATTAAGAGTAGGTACGCTTAAGCGACGAGCATGTAGACATGAAGGGGCTGGGGCGGAGTGCGCTGCTGAACTTTAAAGGACTCATAATGATGACAAACTTAAGCTATCAAGTGATTCAAATATATAAATAACGATATACTATTATTGCAGTTTTTGAAAATACGACTAAATAAGGCTTCTACTTTTATTTGAAATTATCCCAAATGGACTGTTATTTATGGACAACAACCTTTTTGCCTACCGATCAACCCTTACGAATGTGTGCGTGCGCAGTAAAATCAGTTAAAATAATGCATTACCACGCATTTTGAATTTTATATAATTATTTATTTTGAACCTTCTTTGCAAATTTGGCCGGTTATTGCAAAATACATATAAATGACAATGTTCGTTTGTTAAAAATCTTAAATCTCCCAAAATTTTTTGAAATTTTGACTCAACGTTGTACTTTTTGAGAAAAAGCGCTATATGTTGGAGCCACAGAAACGTGTGGCCGGGCAAAAGATTGAAATAAAATATTCAGTTATTAAAGTTCGTTAGAATTTGTTACTAACTCTTAGCCTCACTTTTATTATTGAAAAGTCATATGTTAGAGCAAAGTTCAAAGATAATGATGGTCTTTAAAAGTCATTTCATTTTTACATTTGTTAACAAATAGCATCATGTTGTTTAGAAAATAACTGTGTACAAATATTAAAAACGTATTATTGTCTCTTCGGTAATACTATCCGGTAGTAATATCTGGAGAATAATATTTTCATAAATTTTATCCTCCAGACTGTTCCAACTGTTATATTTTTATATATTTATGATACTAATAATTTTGTAATGATGTATTTAATTGTAAGTAAATATCTTTATTTATTTGATCTTGCGTAATGAATTCATTCTTTACATGAAGTTATAATATTTACAATTGTTAATATAGGGAATAAGCTAGAACAAAATAATATTGTATTACGATATCCATCACTTAAATAACAACGTAAACTTTGTTTCTATAAGAATTTCGATAATATATCAACGTTACGTTTACATTTATTTTACAGAAAATTTTATTTCATAACATTTAATCACAATTCTTGGAATACTCAGGTTTTGTTTTTTTATGTTCATATCAAAAATTATTATTAATTCTCATGCGTGGAACACATTTCAATTTCGTGATCTAATAGGAAGTTAAAACTGTCTTATCAATTACTGTTAAATAAGAGAAAACGAAATGAGGTTGATAAACTTTAAACTTTTAAACAACGCAATGTTGATAATAGAAATTCGTATCTCTTCTCTTGGTTATCAATCTGACGCAACATCTTGGCAATTCTCACGCGCTTTTATCAACTTGTTTTTATTATGTAAATGCAATAAGTTGAACATTTTGATAAAAATATTTACGCTTGTTGCCTGTTCTATGATTCTCTGTAGGACATATATAAAATCTAAATTGATTTTCAAGGATCTCGCTTGGACCTAGGATCAGCCTCTATAGAACAGAGTACGGTTGAGGTACTCGCTATAAAAACACTCAAATTCAATGTCAGGATAAACATTAAGGTGTTTGTACAATTAAGTTGCCAAAAGTATGATCTGCATTATCAGAACTCCAACAGCAAAGCGGGGTAAATTAAGCTACGCACCCAAAGCCTCATAATATTACTAAGAATGACATACCTGCATACACAACCAGGCATCTCATTAGAAGAATAAAAGTCTGCGTATACACTCAAAACTGTCGATGTATTGTGAAGGACAAATACAGAAAGAGAAGATCTACCATTTAGTAGTAAACATGAAAGTATTGTCAGGATTTTGGAGGGAAGAGGCAGCTGACGGATCGCAAAAGTCCGAATCAAAGGAACTCGTAATCGAACCAAATCAGTCTTGATCATATAACATATAAGGAGAGCAAATAGTAGTAAGTAGGTAAATAAGTATAATATGTTTTATGCTAGGGAATTCAAGGGCTGATTTCCTATGTGCTAATCAATGAAGGAAAACATTGGGAGGAAACCTGCATCTTGCATGTGTCTATTAACTAATGTACAGTGTACCACGGCCACGGGAGTCAGTCTGTTTTTTAATAAACATTTACATTTAATAAGCTTACGTGTGCTAAAACATGGTTAAAACATATAAAAAACAAATTAATGACATTAACTTGACTGTATTTTAAAGAACGTTATATGTCTAGAAAGATATTGATAGACCCTTACCTTATATGAAATGGAATAAAGGAGTTATACAATTTATACAATCTACCATTTATTTAAATAAAAAATAAAATACAATACAAATTAAATTACATAACATACACAATAGCTTTGACATTACTGTTACATTATATAAATTTTTTTGACCAAGAATTAATATAAAATACCATCTAACTCATCACTTGACCTATTTCTATGTTTTGTAATTACCAATGATGCTTTAGAAAATAATCTCTGTAAGTATCTTCCAAGGCGATCGTTTGAGTCTAATATGGTTCTGCCTCTCTCTGAACCCTCTCAGTACCTTACTGGAGGGTACCGGGTGGGGATTTCGGCTTCGGAAAAGAGGTACAAAAGTGATCCACCTTTTCTATATGGATGATCTCAAATTATTCGCCTCCAGTGGCTTCCATAATATGGAAATGCTAAACATCACTTGTGATTTTAGCAATTCTATAGAATGGAGCTGGGGACGGATAAGTGTGCGGTCTTCCATGTCGAAAGGGGTAGGGTTTCTAACCCTGAGGGCATAGACTTATCTATGCCCATCACCATTAAGACCCTATCCGAAGCAGAAACATGCCGAAACACACCTTGGTATGTCACAGAACATAGGTATCGATGACACAGACATGAAGCAGTCATTTTGCGATGTGTTTTATGCACGCTTGACAAGTGCTTAACAGTCTTCTGTCGGGCGTTAATATGACACACGCATATAATGGTTGGATCGTGCCTGTTCTGATGTATACTTTTGGCATACTCAGGTGGACTCAGACCGAACTGAACGCTCTGGATAGAATAGTCCACACTGTTATGACATCCCACAGGATGCATCATCCGAGATCGTCAGTAATGAGGCTGTACTTGCCGAGGAAACATGGTGGGCGGGACTTTTTGAGCGCTCTCACCATGTATAATCGCGAAGTGTGCTGCCTTCGTAATTACTTGCTGACAAAATCGGATGATCCATTCTACAGGGACGTCATTTCGTGTGATAAAGGGCTAACCCCTCTATCCTTAGCCAACGAGCAATGGCAAGACCCAGCAGTACAGTGCATGTCCGACCGGGCGACCGTATGGAAGGAGAAAGAGCTCCAGGGGAGGTTCTACAAGGCTCTTCATGAGCCTTTCGTAGACACAGTTGCCTCTCTCCAGTGAAACTTCTACTGAATCCGTGGGTTTTGTCTGTGCAGTACAGGATCAGGTTATTAAAACCCACTATCGGAGATACATCCTAAAGGATGGGACTATCGACATCTGTTGAGCTTGTCGCCATCCCGATGAGTCACTTAGGCATGTCATCTCCGGTTGTTCGGCGCTTTCTAATTCTTAGTTACAGACACAACTTAGTAGCCAGGATTCTGCACCAGGAGCTCGCTCTGAAATACGGTCTCGTGGATCGGAAACTGCCTTATTATAAGTACTTGCCGGAAGCCGTGCTCGAAAATGACCACACAAGGCTCTACTGGGACCGGGCCATCATCACAGACAGGACTATTCTTGCGAATAAGCCTGATATTGTGCTGATGGACCGGGCACAGTCAAGGATATTTTTGGTCGACATTACCATTCCGTATGACCAGAACCCCGTGAAAGCCGAAGCAGAAAAGAAAACAGAATATCTGGACCTGGCTCACGAGGTGACCGACATGTGGGGTGGTTTGCCGACCGAAATTATTCCTGTAGTCGTCTCTGCAAACGGGTTAATCCCGGTCAGCCTTTAGGGCCATCTGAGGCGACTGGGACTCCGTGACGGACTACTCCGGGCTCAAATGTAGATGGCGGTGCTCCTTGATACCGCCCGCATCGTCCGCCGGTTTCTTTCCCTTTCCTCCTAATCCTCGGCCGTTTGGTCTCCCCTGCCGAGGGCTTCCATATGGTTTATTTATTTATTTATGTGTTATTTATTTATGTTTATTTATTGATTCCTTTAATATATTTATTCAGCCCAACCAGATGAGAATACTCTATAAATACCCCAAAATAATAATAGTAAGTAATTATTATAAACCCATATAGTTAGTATTATAAAAATTACTTAGTAGAATAAATTATTATGATATCTACCTATCCTTACCATTATCTAATTACAATATTCCTTCCGAGATCTGCATAATGTATTCGTGTCCATTCTGAGCACCCGGAAACTTATTTTATCCTTTGGAAGATGATGTACTCTGTGCTAGCAATCAAACAGTGTCAAATGTTGTGCGTGCGGCGCGGCGGCGACGATTGTATGCGATATCAATAGACGCCGCCGGCGCGTGTATATTGACCTTGTACCTCTGAGTAGTTGCAAAATTTCTTTGACAGGTGACAGGTCAGTATCCGACCTTTGATGATGCCGACAACAAGTCGTCGCGCACTATCATAGTGCCGATGGTCAAAACTAGGGATGCACTCTTTTTTCTTTTAATGATGTTTATGGTACTGTTCGTAATGCGCAAAAGTACAATTTTCCTAATTTTTTAAATATGTTTTTTGCATCTCATAGAGTCTATATACTCCCTGAAACGACACTCAGTCCTAATTACAAGACGCAAGAGTCTCGCTGGCTTAGTTTTGTTCTTGATCATATCTTGCTCTGTCAGTCTTAGTCTTGGTCTTGCTAAAATTAGGTGGTCTTGGTCTAGGTCTTGGTCTTGCAAAAATGCAAGAACAAGACCAAGGCTGCATGGCCAAGACTGATTTTGGGCAACACTATGTAGGATTTGCTTTCACGGCATCCTACTCTTGTTACGGGGAGGGACCGAGCATTGATATTGATCAGAGAGAAAAAGGAAACTTTAGACTTTCACCGTGATTATAATTATGATTATGTTATAAGTACTACTCTAAATTAATTGTCAAAAGTCAAACCTACCGAATCATTATTAATTAAAATTTTTCGTAATTTATAATTTTTACGCGTTTTTTCACACAATCGATAAATTTTTTTTTAGTTATGATGTAAACGTAAAACCATTATTGTCACGTCAGACGTTTATCAATTAAAAGTAATTACATCAGGCATGAATATCACGTAAAGCACTACGGTGACGCAGTTACATAAATCGTTTCAAAAGATTTAAATTGTTAAATAATATAACGATTTTAATTTATAATAAAACAGATAAGGAACTCAGTCAGCAGTTAGAAGAATACAAGATATCACCGAAATATATGAAGTAATGCCAGACCAACAGCGGGTCAGCCTCTCCGCAAATTAACGTCATTTTCTTGTAGGTAAGGTACTAACTACTTTTTAGGTGTAGATGAGATCTACCTCCGAGCGGTCCACCCTGGGCAACGGCATCACTGGCTTCTTTAGCGTGTAGTGACGACTGAAGATCCGATTATGCGGTGGTAGTAATCGCAAGGTGCCGCCTGGCTTGCTACAACCCTCCGTCGGAGTCAGGCGCAAAGCAGCTCACTGCGTTCCGTCTGTGAGCGGGGGAACCAGTGCTTCGGGGAGCAGAAGGGCCATCAGCTAGTACCTAATGAGCCGAGCGCAGGTGGTTGGGGGCCCAAGTAGCGCGCCAGCCACGTGCCGTAGGCTGCTCGCGAAAAGTCCACCGTGCCAGTTGGCGACTGGATGGTAGCCAGAGATGGGACCATCCAGGTTGGATGGGGGGGGGGGGGGTAGCTCGGGCGTTCCCGCGGTCTCCAGTTGGTGGTTGGTCGATTTCTCAACTGTTTCACCACCAAAAACACACAACAAAAATGAAAAAATTTAAAAAGAAGAATACGGTAAAACAACGGCGGCACTTTCTCCCGCTTGAATTACACCTCACGAACATATGAGGGTTACATATTGACCTCAATTCGGTCCACCACCACCTCGAGACCAAGAATCCGCACCTATTCTTCTAACGGAAACCCAGATAGCAAATTCATCTTATGTGACGTACCTCAATTATCTTGCCGGAAGCCGTGCTCGAAAATGACCACACAAGGCTCTACTGGGAACGGGCCATCATCACAGACAGGACTATTCTTGCGAATAAGCCTGATATTGTGCTGATGGACCGGGCACAGTCAAGGATATTTTTGGTCGACATTACCATTCCGTATGACCAGAACCCCGTGAAAGCCGAAGCAGAAAAGAAAACAGAATATCTGGACCTGGCTCACGAGGTGACCGACATGTGGGGTGGTTTGCCGACCGAAATTATTCCTGTAGTCGTCTCTGCAAACGGGTTAATCCCGGTCAGCCTTTAGGTCCATCTGAGGCGACTGGGACTCCGTGACGGACTACTCCGGGCTCAAATGTAGATGGCGGTGCTCCTTCTAACGGAAACCCAGATAGCAAATTCATCTTATGTGACGTACCTCAATTATCCAGGTTACACGCAAGAACATAAGTTCAGTAAGCTGCTGACATACCTTGAAAGAAATTATCTCCTCAGTGACCATCAATATGGCTTCCGCCAGGCTCAATCCACTGAGGATCTTCTTGTGTATGTCAAGCACTTCTGTGGCAAGGCCATCGAGAAGAACGGTGAAGCTCTAGCAGTATCATTCGATATCTTGACGGCTTTTGACAGGGTTTGGCACGCAAGTCTGCTGAGTAAGCTTCTTGCTTACGGCATCCCCGCCGAATTTTGCAACTGTATAACTGCAGTAAAATATCAACTTGCCGCACTCGAATCAGTGGAACGCAGAGCAAAGAGGCTTATCGGTCACAAAAAGCTGGTGGAAACTAAGACCTAGAGATCGTACTTTGACTTTGCTCAGACTTAGCTTACGAAAAACTTAGCTGAGTATATGCTTAGCATAATCTTTGATTCTAAATTTATAGTTATATCGGGCTAAGTTTAAGCTTAGCTTATGCTAAGGCCCAGACAGTCCAAATATTGATGGATGCCTCAGTCCACGCATTATGTTTTTGACTTTAATGTATAAATTTAAAAAATTAATATATATGTTTAAAATCGAAAACAGTAAATTGTATTTCATAAATAAGTTATTATTACATGAAATAGAAAACGGGCGTATGAGAACGGGAATGGATGAGATGAGTGCAAAATCAGAACAAATAAGATTTTTAGAAATCTATAAAAATAAATCAAACTGAAGTGTTTGTTTGTAATGTCAAAATAACGTTTTTTTTACTAAATGCATATGAAAGTATATACGGTACTTACAACAAAAACACAATTTTTAAAATTTTTGTCTGTCTATCTGTCCGTCTGTCTGTCTGTCTGTCTGTCTGTCTGTTTGTTCCGGTTAATCTCCGAAACGGCTGGACCGATTTTGACGGGACTTTCACTGGCAGATAGCTAATGTTATAAGCAGTAACTAAGGCTACTTTTATTTAAGAATAAGATTTAGGGTTCCGCGTAAAAAAAAATTTAAACCAAAGTACACGCGAGCGAAGTCGAGGGGTACAGCTAGTTCAAAATAAGTTTGAAATTACGTAAATAGAAAATGGATTAATGCTATTTAAAACTAGAAGACGGCCTAAAAGTACCTATTTATTGTTATAATTAATTAGAGTAACATGAAAACAACTGTGGTTTTGAATAATATCCTGAGTTTTACGTAAGTCGTCGGTTTCGTTGAAGGCTTTGCTAAGCGCGCACTCAGCACGACTTCGAATTTAGCTGTATAAATACCGACATTGTCAGCCTAAGCATCACAGCTTAGCTCACCGCCACCAAGTTGCTTGTTTGTCGGTCTTCTACAGATTGTAACTTCGGAGAGTGTGCCTATGAACTTCATAAGCTTATACCGCCATCTCCATTCTCCCATCGGAGTACGAGACGTACTGCAGGTTACCATCCACACTTGATTGACATTCCGAATATTCGCACTAAGCGCTATAAATCATCTTTTATAATGGGCACAGCCAAGGAGTGGAATGCCCCGCTAGCGTTTGTTTTTCCGAGTGCGTATAACCTGAACCTCTTTAAGGTGGGTGATGAGTGATGACATGCTTCTCCTGGGCAAATTCTCTCCATAGTAGACCTCATTTTTGCCCTTGGGTCAGACGTAGGTCAAGAGTGACATAATTTTTAATAAAAGAAAAGAATAATAAAATTTTGGCATTATGGAGTTTAAACTTGAGATTGACTCTGAATAGTCTGAGCTAGCAGTGTATAAATCCAATAAATTCGTGGGGAAGTCATATTAATACCAAGAGCCTGGGCGACCGAGCTCTGCTCAGGAAAGAAGTAAAACGTCTAATTATTTTCTATCTATTAATGTTGCTACATATTATGTAAAAGTTATTTCTCTTTGTTATGTAATGTCCCTTTAAATTTTGCTCGTTTAATATTGTAGGAAAACGCTTGCGGCAATATTCAATATAAAGTTCTTTTTGCGGCTGTAATAGTAAGTATATAAAGTTATATATTCAAGTAATATTTAACCTACTTATATAAAATTAAAGATGTATGATATATCGTAAAGAAGTTTAGGACACACATGTGTTACAGCTGCTAAGTTCTCCCCATTTAATACATTCCAAAAAGAATAACAACATCATAAAAACATATTTTTTATAGAAGAGGGGCAAACGAGCATGCGGCTCACCTGATGGTAAGTGACTACCGCCGCCCATGAACAACCGCAACACCAGGGGAATTGCAGATCCGTTGCCGGCCTTTTAGAAAGGTGTAAGCTATTTTCTTGAAGGTCCCTAAGTCGTATCGGTCCGGAAAAATCGCCGGTGGTAAACAATTCCACAGAGAAGTGGTACGAGGAAGAAAACTCCTAGTAAACCGCACAATCGTGGACCGCCAAACATCCAGATGGTGAGGATGGTATTGTGGATTTTGACACGATGTGCGTTCGTGAAATTTGGCGGCTGGAATTAATCCGAACAATTCCTCAGAGTACTCCCCGCAGTAGATTCGAAAGAAAATGCAAATGGATGCAACATCCCGCGCACGCAGCGCCAGTGTATCGAGTCGATCAGAAAGAACTCCGTCGTCGAAGATTTGAACTGCTTTGCGCTGGATGCTGTCAAGTAGAAGGAGCTGACACTGGGGTGCCCCGGCCCAGAGATGAGAACAGTATTCCATGTGAGGCCGGACTTGCGCTTTGTAAAGTTGCAAGCGATGTGCCGGCATGAAATACTGTCTCGCTCTGCTGAGCACGCAAAGCATTTTAGAGGCCAATTTGGCCTTCCCTTCCAGGTGACCACGAAACTGCACACTATTCGATATGTCGATGCCGAGGATTCCGATGCTAGCTGAAACTGAGGAGATACGACAAAGGGGTTCTTTTTAGCGGTAAACGCGCAAACTTGTGTCTTCTGGGGATTGAACTGGACTAGATTTAGTCGCCCCCAATCCGAGACTTTGTTCAGCAAAGACTCGACCTAAAATTATAAGAAGTTGAAGAAAAGTCCAGTGGTATAGCGTGAGATGCTGCTGCCCAGGCCGGCTAGAGCCAAAAATACAATAGATATTTTCGAAATATGTAAACAAAATATGTAAAATTACTACTTCTATGGTCCATGTACTCGTATATTGCTTTAAAATTAATAGAATAATAAACGGGTTGATTACCTCCAATTGTTTTTCACTTGAGTAGGTACATAATTTATCTTAGTCCCAGATTATTATATATAATATTATAATCTATGGTCGTAGGTCATATCCCGATAAGTAATTAATAACAAGTTATTACGTATAAAATTATACAAACACATTTTGAAGGTCGTTTAAGTTAGAAAAAATATTTTTATTTTATCTTTAAAGTTTTTAGGTAAAAGAAGTGAACCGTTATAAAATAATACTTATGCAAAAAGCAAAATATTATCTGGCTTATTGTAACTTTTAATGGTAACGTGAGCTTGTGTGGTTTTAGTCTAAGGCTTAGTACATAGCCGGCAGTAACATAAAGTAACGGAAGTCGTATTAAGTTTCACACATTGTTACGAGTATCAAACCGTGAGGCTATCGAAAACATCAAAAAATTAAAGTGCAAGTGAATCGATGACGGTGACCTATGAAATCGCCGTAATGGGATGAACGATGAATGGGAAAATTTAATTACAAAAAAAAAAAACATTTTATGGGTAGTTAGTTGATGCTCTTGCTATAGAAGTTTGCTGCATGAGAATCGATGATTTCTTTAAAGGCGTTCATTAGTGCTTCTTTGGAATTGAAATTATTGTCTATGAAAACGTTATCTAAGCTTCGAAAAATATGGAAGTCTGTTGGGGCGAAGTCTGGAGAATATGGTAGATAAGGAAGCTAGCTTTAGCTCAGCTAACTTTGCCAACGCCTGTTGTGCAGTATGTTGCCGGACATTGACATGAAGAAACAATGGCGAAGGAAGGTGGATTGTTTGCTTGCCAGCTTCTCCACCATCATTTGCAAATTTTAACAAAACTATCAGCAGTAAATGTATCATCAAATGATAAGAAGCTATAGTGAATGAATGATACGAAATCTTTCGTTTCGGACACAATTTAGCTTGGGCACCTATATCTAACCTCTGAACGCTTACAATTGAATAGGATGCTCTTCTCATCGCAAGTAACAATTGGACTGAAAGTATCATCGAGCATATCGAGCATCTTGCTGTAAGTCACTCACAAGAGGTACCCACTTTTCAAGCTTCTTTATTTTACTGACTTTCCGAATATGCTATAATATTTAGTGATAGTTTGAGACTGAACCGCTTCCACTATTGCCTTCAATTCGTCATTAATAAAATTCTTCTCTGGGCGGCTACGAGATTAATGTGTAAGGGCAAAATATCCTAAACGAAAGCTAATCCAAAACAGCACGGTTCGTTCGTTAGTAGTATTAGGCTAGTGCATTTTTTCCACATCACAAGTCATTTATCTATATACAAAAATAACTTTGAGTTATAACATTGCCATTTTAGCGTACTGACTGATTCGCCGGGCTGTTTCAGTAACTATTGTTCTTTGTGAATATACCCGCTCCGTTTTATAGCGCGAAGTGATAGCTCTTTCAGTAGCTCGGTGAGTGACATTGAGCTTTCTCATATGGCCAGCAGTGAAGGATCACGTTTCAGATCCGTGTTAAATAAGTTTTACGAATTTTATGGCCTTTAATTTTTTTTTTATTCCTCTCGTTTCAGATGCTTTACTGCACCCATGGCCACGGGGGAGACAATTAATCACGGCTACTTCCAGATTAAAATCATTAATGAATAAATCGAATAATTAATTTTTGGTGCGATCTACGCAGTATGAACTTATAGTATCTTGAAGTCTTACGTTGTATGCTTGGGTTGGAGTTTAATTTTATTAATTATAGGATCCCAAGCAGATGGTAGCACCCAGCCATTTTCCCTATTAAAATTAGAATGTGTTTTGATTTCAATAGCCTCGCGAATCATCCTTGGAAGGAATCGGTGTTTTTAACGAGGATTTGTGGTCTATCAAATCGGATGTAGTGACGGGGGCGATCCTGTACGTGTTCACAGGCTGCAGACTTCCCAGATCGTCGATTCTTCACATCAGCTATGTTTTCTTTAACGCAGGTTTTATTGGTTTTTTAGTTTGTCCTATGTAAAAGAGATCACATTCACAATGAAGCTTGTACACTCCTGCATATTGCAGAGGGATATTACACTTGACGGATAGTAAAAACTGACTAATTTTCTTCAGCGGCTTGAAGTATGTATTAATGGAAGCACGCTTCAAGATGTAGCCAACCTTGTCAGTGACACCTCTGAATTACTGCAGTACAGCAGGCACACGCTCGGCTGTGGTCGGCTGCATAATCTGATTAATTTTGGCTTTCTTATATCGCGTAAACGTAAAAATTTGCTTTTACGCTATATAAGAAAGCCAATTTTTTTCGTTTTCAATCCGTCGCCTAACTAAAATTGCTTTTGGAAAAGAAGAAGGTAGTATCAATAATTCTGAAGAGTCAGAGGGTGAAGATATTGAATAAGCTATTAGGACTGAAGAGTCGGACTTTCAAAACGTAGAGACGATTTACAATTGTTCTATTTAATCTGAAAAACCAGTTCTTTGTGTTGATAACTGTTTCAACAATTAAGGTTATTTTCATGTTGTTACTTAAAAAAATATATTTTACTGTCTATAACGATTCAAGTAGATAGTTTTCTTTTTATTTTAAGTTACAGAGAATCCTTTCTCGCCCTCCTTTCATCGCTAACGTTTTTAACTTATTATGTAATTTCACCTAAAATTTTACGACTATAATCATACCTATCTAATATTGAGCGCGAAAATCACTACTACGAACAAATTAATTGGCAGACAACGTGTTAAAAAGTATAAACTTTAAGAACAATCAAATTTAGCAAAAGTATTTTGGGAACAGTTTATTTTCGAAATTTGTTAGATGTGCAAGATGAACAATACCTAATCACAATTACCTAGCAAGATTGCATTCTCAATTTGTCATAAACCTTAAAGTAATTACATACATATGTTAAAACAGTATATAGAGGTTATATATCCCTACATTAATATTCTTTATACAATATTTCGATGCATCTGTTAAAATAAAATTTTCGGGTAGCGGTAACCAGATAATTTTTATCAGAGGTGAGGTTCGACAGGTTAAATTCATTTGCTTAAACGATTGTTTGTTTCGAATAATTATTGTGACATTCGATAAGATTTATCTTATTATATAGGTATTGCCGCGTGGTAGCAGCATATGAGAATCCATCACCCCATTACGTCCCGTGGGTGTCATAAAGTAAATGCCAGAAAAATCTTATGGCTTTTTCTATGGATAAGTGGAGGTATGACCATCTCGTTTGCGGTAGACGTAAAATACCAGCAACGAGCGGTTATTCCTTTACCCATTCTAAAACATCCACCCCAGGGTGGATACTCGATAACGCGTGTTCATATATCTAATCGGAATTCGTATATTATATTTTTTTCCTATTTTCCTCCTTAGCTGTGTACAGTCATTTATAAAAACATGATAACAATTGACCCAAGATACTTTAGTAGACACTAGCTGTGCCCCGCGGTTTCTCCCGCGTATATCACGCGTCTGCGCCTTACGACATGCGAACTTTGAGAGAGACATCACGATGGACGGTTGCTGAATTAACAAAGATTTAAAAAGTGAAATATGTTACTAAAATTACATGGTTAACGTAATTGGTGGTTATGCATGATACAGGTACTGATACGAATAATGTGGCCTATTTTGTACCGGCGTTACTATTTCACATTTTAACATGAAAAAGTACTCGTAGTTATTGTGACATGGTATGGTATCGCAGACTTTTTTGTAGATATTGATAACTTATATAAAGCTGAAGTACATTACTTTGCTCTATTATCAATAGTTTCCGCAGCGGACGCGATATAAGGATTCTTTTTGGTATTTTTTTACACCTTGGGTTACATTAACGAAGTTTTCATACGGATCCCTAACTTTTTTGAAAATATTATATAGCCTATGTTCATCAGGGATAATGTAGGATTCTAATGGTGAAAAAATTTATCAAATCAGTCCAGTAGTTTCGGAGCCTATTCAATTCAAACAAACAAACAAATCTTTCCTCTTTATAATAGTAGTGTAGATGTAGAAGTGTAGATTAACATACCTATAAACATACTTATATACATACTTCTAGTTTGAAAGGTCAAACCTGAAACAAAGGAGTGCCTCACAGGGCTATTAATTCATTGGAATCTCGGCATAAAACAATTTCAAATTAAGTTAAAGACAAAAAATGTTTTTGGTATGTTGGCAATAAAAACGCCCCGTTTTCGCTAACACATCTGTTGTAAGTTGTTTCGCTAGCAACGCAGTCAGGAATTTGCATTTGGAAAAACTTCTGTTGTAGCATAGAAATTTAGATAACGATTGCAAATGTATATGAAAAGACTCGAATTTATCCAGGATATAAAATTACGTCTACTCAATAATAAAATTAGTGTTGATAATTTTCTGGACGTATTGCAAAATTTATAAATTACATAATAATGTTATTTGAAACGAGGAAATTTAATTTGATTTAAATGCAATATACTTAATATGATTTATGTTTACGTTTTTGGTTATTAAAATAATTAATAATTAAAATGTATGAGCTTATATTTATTTTTGAGCTGTACTTGGGGTAAAAATTCGGAAGAATAATCAAAAGTGAATTCCTACTATCCACCCCGTCTGGGGTGTATAAACACGCGTTTCTGAGTATCCACTCTAGGGTGGATTTTTTAGAGTCAAACGGGATGACAACGGCAGTGTCAAAGATGCAAAACGCATTGTACTGCGACCGTCAATCCGCCCGTCAAGCGTCACGATCAAGACAAATCCTCATTCGGAAGGCCCATATCTAGAAGTGGACTTTTACTCCCTACAACGAAAGAGACCCATGTTCCCCATGTCCAGCCATGGACTTTTACTGGCTAACGATTATTGTTTAGTTACCGACTTTTAATTGCGGCTATCAGTTGTAATGTTTACATTAACGACATCGAACCGTATAATAGCTCTGCACTCAGGCGTAGTGTATATATTCTTTGACTCATGCGCTGGGGCATGCGCTCGCTATAAAATTTTACAGTACGCGAGCAACGGGTTTGAAACTAGCCGGAATCGAATAAATTGTTAACTGCTACCTATTTTAAGTGCTGAGTGGTGCTGATTTACTACGTGCGGTAAAGGAAACTAGGAATAAAACCTAACCTTCAAGCGTTGTTAAAGTAAAACTTGTTAATATTAATAAACATTAATTTATTTCTGTTACGTATTTATTTAATTACCATTACAGACAGTTGAAAGTTAGCCTACCACAGTTTTTTATTCTTTTGAGTTGTTATCAGGAAGATACGCTGTTGCCAAAGTCCTGTTTCAGTTTCTCTCTGTCGCCTTCTGTACCCTCTCATAAGAGAAATAGAAAACTAAGAATCCACTACCCAATATTAACCTTATTACTAATTGATTAATTAATTTAAATGAGTATGAGATGCTAATAAATGAGGTCAACGAGATACGGCTACACGTGTTTCTCTCCTATCTTAAAGATCAAAGTGTAAAGATCACTTTCTCTGAGTAAAGGAATCCGTCCGTATCACTAGAAAATATAATCTATAAAAGGAACAAAATTCCAAGAGTATGGGTTATTTCTTTTCCCATGTCATTACAATTTAACGGGCAGATTAAATCCACTGCATTGGAGATTAAAGGTCGTTTCTATAGATTGTCAAAAAGCTACTGGGGCTAGCCGCATTCATCGATTTCTGGTGCACTGCTTACATTAAAGATTTATTTTAGAGCCCTTACACAAAGGACGAAAATTTAGACTCGGTACAAAATCTCAATTTATGTGTATCGTCATTTGAGGAGATTATACCCAAGATCTAAATATGTGAATAATAGAGAGATAGTAATAGTTGAACTGTGGCAGTGTCATATCCGGAACACCTGAGATTTTGAGTGTGATTAATGAGGTTCTACGGACAGCACGTTGTGCACGTTGGAGCTATACGTAAAAGTGTGAATAACAATCCAAGAGCTAGTCTTATCCGACACCATTCCGATGCAGGACTCCGTGCAGGATTCGAGCCCGCGCTCCTAGTGTGTGCGCGCGCGTGTGTGTGTGAGTATGTGTGCGTGTGTGCGTGTGTGTGTGCGTATGTGTATTTGTGTGTGTACGTGCGTGCGTACGTGCGTGCGTACGTGCTTGCGTGCTTGCGTGCGTGCATGCGTGCGTGTGTACTATAACTTCAACTTACTTAATTTCTTATAACTTTTGAACGGCTTGACCGATCGAAACGCGTTTCAGGGCATTCGAAAGAGTTCTATTGCCATTAAATTTAATGTGAATTTGAATCAATTCGCCTCAGTAGATTTTGAAAAATTACAAAAATTAAATTTTCAAAAAAAAGTGTTTTAGATATAACTTGTAATTTAATGTATCGATCTTAATAAAAAACGACATCAATTGCCACAAGCCGCATCAAAATCGGTTCATTCGTTTGAATTTCTCTTGGAAATTTTATACACTAGATACAAAATAAGTATAACTTTATTTATTACACAAAAAGATACACATTTTATTAAGATAATTAGAAGTCATAATAAGTGGATTTTGGAGCGCTTTGGATTTGAAATTAGCGGGAAATTGCAGGGATGGCCTGTAGGGTCAACGGTATTTTTTACTATTGTAAGCCAGCACTATACTACAATCCTACCTGATGGTAAGTGTTGATGCTCCTAAGATAGTAAAGCGCACTGACTTAACAAAAGCCTATTTGCCTTGGAGACTGCTGGCTACTTATGCCACTCCTTTGCTGTACGTATGACGAACGATGTAGCAAACCGTTTGATTCGAATGCGTAGTAAAGTCAACAGCGAAAGAGTGGAGACTGACTAACGTCTGGTTGTCCAATGGTGGAAGAGAGAGAAAGGAATTAAATTATGCAATTCCTGCGCACACTCTCCTAAATGCATCATGTAGAAAACCGAAAGGTGGCTACTTTGCGCCTGTGTTAGAGACTGGTAAGACTGATTTTAACCAGATTCGGATCACCAATAAACCTCTTAGCACGCCTTTCGATTGAATCAAATGCTGCTAGGTGACAGTAATACTCCTTGCACTACCGGACTTGCGCTTTATATAAACTACCTAAGCAGTTGTCCTAGCGTAAAGTACCGTCGCACCTTTGCAAGGACTCCTAGCTTCCTTGCAGCTGCTTTGGCCTTGGACTCAATGAACCACCCTAAGTTTAGGTTTGAGGATATCTCAACCCCCAACAACTGAAGGCGGTCGGTATATTCTAGTGATACATTTCGGAAAGAAGGAGCCAAGGTGAGCTAGCTATTTTTTGCAGTAAAGAAACACGCTAGTGTTTTGGAGGCGTTGAATTTCACAAGATTAGCATCGCCCCAAGGCTAGCGTGCCAAACTCTGTCAAAGGCCTTCGAGACATCAAGGGAAACATCAGATGCTTCCACATTGTACTCGAGTGCCTGGCCCCATATGTGCATACCATACGCTAGAAGATCCCCAGCTGATCGATTTTGGCGAAACACGTACTGGCGATCAGTGAGGAGGTCATTCTGTTCTAGGTATTCCATAATCTTACAGAGTATAGAGGTAATTGAGATTGGCCAATTATTGGCAGGTTGGGAGAACTACCTTTTTTTGGAACAGGCTGCACGTTGGCCAGCTTATAGGATTTTGGAACTATTCCAGTCCTAAGTGAGTGGTGAAACAAGCGTGTTGCACAGAAGACAACTCAGGTGCACAAGCCTTTAGAACTATAGCTGGTATATGATCTGGTCCACTAGCTTTATTATTATTATTATGCCGTGTTGTGGCGGTCAAGAATATCCACTACCCCATACCTTCCCGTGGGTGTCGTAAAAGGCGACAAAGGGAAACAGGCAGGAGATGGGCAGCAGCATCTTCCTGATAATGGCCAAAATTACAATAAAAAACTGCGGTTGCCAACCCGCTCGCCAAGCGTGACAACTATGGCAAATACCCCCCTATGAAGAGAGTAACAAGGAGACGGCCCCTTGTCCCCGGTGGCCCCGCTATTCCTGGCTACGGTGGCGACCATGGTAACGGCGGGGCAGGGGTGCTAAGAATCTCCGGTGGAGGTTCGGTTGCCACCTTAAACGACTCGACCTGGAAACGTACAACGCACGCACCCTGAGGACTGACGAGAAGATCGTGGAGCTGGAAGAAGAGATAGACAAGTTACACTGGCATATTATAGGATTATCCGAAGTCTGAAGAGAGGGGGAGGACACGGTAATCTATCACCGCGAGGGCGACCACCTGTCCCAAGGAGGTGTCGGATTTATCGTCCACAAGTCTCTCGTTAACAACGTTGTAAAGATCGGGAGTGTGTCGACGAGGGCTGCGTACCTTATACTCAGAATCACCAAACGGTATTCGCTGAAGGTCATACAGGTTTACACACCAACCTCGGCACACCCCGATGAGGAGGTGGAGGAAATGTATGAGGATATCTCTAGAGCCATGCATTCCTCCAAAACCCAATATACGGTGTTAATGGGAGACTTCAATGCAAAACTAGGCACAAGAGAGAACGGTGAGCTGAAAGTAGGGAAATTTGGAATAGGGCAACGGATCCCAAGGGGCCAGAAGCTGGCTGACTTCATGGAGAAAGAGGGACTCTTTATGATGAACTCTTTCTTCCAGAAGCGGCCCCACAGGAAGTGGACCTGGTCGAGCCCCGATGGTTCGACATACAATGAGATTGACTTCATTATGACGACCAGACGACAACTGTTCAGTGATGTCTCCGTGATCGCGAGGGTGAAAACTGGTAGCGATCACCGAATGGTTAGAGGCACACTGAACCTAAACGTTAAGTTGGAGAGGTCTCATCTAATGAAGTCAACGCTCCGGCCCCCTCGTGCTCTGTTCCAAAGTCCTAAAACCTTTCAGCTCAAGTTACAAAACCGTTTTCAGTGCCTAAAAAACTGCAATGAAGTGGACGATATGAATGACAAGCTCGTGGAAACTGTCCATGTGGTCGGAGCTAAGTTCTGCAAGACCCGCCGCAGAAGAACACAAAAACTCTCCGATCACACTCTTAATCTCATGGCTGTTAGACGGGAGATGAAGCTACATTCTTCAACAGATTTGACAGCATACAGGCAACTGATCAAACAGATCTCTAAATGCATGCGGCGGGACTTTCGCAACTTCAATACAGCTTGTATTGAAGAAGCGATCGAGCGGAACCAAGGCTCCAAAGTCTTTGCCAGAGATCTGTCTGCCAGAAAGAGCCAACTGTCAAAGCTGAAGACCGAGTGTGGCAGCATCGTTTCCGGGGAACCTGAGATTTTGAGTGAGATTGAGAGGTTCTATGGACAGCTATACACGTCATCGTTGGAGCCACATGCAAGTGTGAGTAACGATCTAAGAGCGAGTCTTATCCGACACTATTCCGAAGATATTCCGGACGTCAGTCTGAGCGAGATTAGAATGGCTCTCCAGCATCTTAAAAACGGCAAGGCCCAAGGCGAGGATGGAATTACAGCGGAGCTTCTGAAAGCGGGTGGAAAACTGGTACTGGAAGTCCTTCAGAGGCTCTTTAATTCCGTCCTCCATGGTGACATTACACCGGAGGCGTGGAGCAGAAGTGCGGTGGTCTTGTTCTTCAAGAAAGGTGACAATGCTCTCTTGAAGAACTACAGACTGATTTCCCTTCTGAGCTGCGTCTACGTGCTGTTTTCGAGAGTCATTACGAATCGTCTCGCACACAGACTTGATGACTTCCAGCCTCCCGAACAAGCCGGTTTCAGAAAGGGCTTTAGCACCATAAACCACATACATACCCTTCGGCAAGTTGTACAGTAGTCCGAGGAGTAGAATTTGCCATTATGCCTGGCGTATGTGGACTATGAAAAAGCCTTTGATTCCGTCGAAATTTGGGCGGTGCTGCAGTCCCTTCAGCGGTGCCAAGTTGACTGTCGGTATATCGAAGTGCTGAAGTGCTTGTACAGTAGGGCTACGATGGCTATCCGAGTACAGAACCAGAGTGCGAAACCTATCCAATTGCAGAGAGGTGTAAGACAGGGTACCGTTATATCCCCTAAACTCTTCACCGCTGCATTGGAAGATGTATTCAAGCTTCTGGACTGGAAAGGATGCGGTATTAACATCAATGGCGAGTACATCTCACCTTCGATTTGCCGACGATGTAGTCCTTATGGCAGAATCGCTGGAGGACCTAAGCAATATGCTCAATGACCTCAATAGTGTCTCCCAACGGATAGGTCTTAAGATGAACATGGACAAAACAAAGATTATGTTTAATGTCCATGTCACACCTATGCCGGTAGTTGTTGGGAGAACTAAGCTCGAAATTGTTGACGAGTATGTTTACCTGGGATAAATAGTCCGACTAGGTAAGTCCAACTTCGACCGAGAGGTCAATCGACGGATTCAACTCGGCTGGGCAGCGTTCGGGAAGCTACGACACATCTTCACGTCAGACATACCTCAAAACCTTAAAACGAAATTGTACAACCAGTGCGTGTTGCCAGTGATGACTTACGGATCTGAAACGTGGTCCTTTACTGCTAGCCGTATGAGGAAGCTCAAGGTCGCTCAGCGAGCTATGGAGAGGGCTATGCTCTGGGTTTCTCTGCGTGATAAACTTAGGAATGAGGATATCCGCAGTAGAACCAGAATAACCGACATAGCCCAACGGATTAGTAAGCTGAAGTGGCAGTGGGCCGGCCATATAGCTCGAAGAACCGATAACCGATGGGGAAGAAAGGTTCTTGAGTGGCAGCTTCGTACCGGTAGGCGAAGTGTAGGGCGACCCCCCACGAGATGGAGTGACGACCTGGTAAGATATGCAGGAAGTCGATGGATGCAGGTGGCTCAGGACTATGCTTTGTGGCATTCCTTGGGGGAGGCCTATGTTCAGCAGTGGATTTATGAAAGGTTGTAATGATGATGACTAGCTTTATTCACGTCTAGATACCGCAAGGTATTAATAACTTCCTTATTTGTGTGTGCGTTTTCCATATTATTTTTCAAGAAAGGTGATAACGCTATTGAAGTACGACAGCCCCATTTCCTTTTTGTGCCGCGTTTACGTGCTGGTTTCGAGACTCATCGCACGCAGTCTTGACAACTTCCAGCATACGGAACAAGTCGGCTTTCGCTATCGGAAAAGTTTTAGTACCATTTTAGACCACATATATACCCTTGCGCAAATTGTATTAAAGACCGAAACGTTACATAACGCCAGTAATTCCCACTTGATATTCCATTAGACACCTTTCATGACATGATAGGCAAGTAACACAGTTATCCCAAGGCATATTCTTTTTTATTATCTGTGTCACATAAACATGGGGTTTATAATTTCCAAACTAACATGGAATAGACCGAAATTGTTGGCAAGTACAATTACCTGTAACAATTTGTCCGAGAGAATTATTCCAACTTCGATCGACGGATCTAACTCAACTGTGTAGCATACGGAAAACTATCAGTTCACACCGAGATATAACGCAACTCGACACGGCGCGCAGATAGTGATACAAAATATAACTTTATACACTACATAAAAAGATAGACATTTTATTGAGATAATTCGCGCTACGTTGCGCTGCGCTTCGAGATGTCTCGCGGCGTAGCGCGACGCAACACGACGCAGCGGTACTTCGTCGGTAGGCGCAGCGTGCAAGAGCGTCGCTGCGCCTCGCGAAGCCGCCTGACACAGCGCGACACCACAAGGTGCAGCTTGAAGTCGTGGTGATTTGTCTTGTCTCTTCTTATTTTCACACTGCGAGCGCAGTGAAGAGCCGCGCAGCGACTAGCTGCGCCCCACGGTGTCTTCGCGATGCGTCTAGCGACGTCGCGATGCGTCTCGCGGTACGGCAGTGCGCTGCGCGGTGGACAACCTCTGGCCTCTTCAAGTAACTAGCGTCGCGTGTGTGTAAACTGACCCTAATCCTCTTGTCATGTATTTCAAAACTTTAAAACAAGAGTGCAGAACAACTGAGTGTTACCAGTGATGACATTTGGATTTGAGACTAGTCCTTCACTGTGTGAAAGTATTTTATATGGGAATATCTGCAGTCGAAGGAGAGTAACCAACATAGCCCAACGGACCAGTTAGCAGAAGTGGCAATGGGCCGGCCATATACTAGCTCGAAGAAGCGACAATCGATGAAATAACCGACTGGAGAAAGGTTGTCAGGAGTTTCAGTGTCAGTTGGTGATTATTTGAAAACCTGTTAAGACAAAACATGCAGAAAAATCGATGTTCGATGATGTTTCAAGTCAGGACCGTGCTTTGTGGCATTCCTTGAGGGAGGCCTAAATTTTATTTTTATAGAAATAGGATGACAAACGAGCACACATTCCACCTGATGGTAAGTGGTTGCTGTGGCCCATAGACATCTACATCTATCCTCGTTTGCGAATCAAAATGCAGATGCATTGTCAGCCTTGAGGACTAAGATGGAATGCCTCGTTTCCAGTAAAAAGGGTATCCGGTTCTCTGTACTTAGCATACGAAACACAACTCATGTTATACTTAAAATTTAAAAAAAGTTCACAAATAATGGAAGAATTTTTAGCAGTTGAATACAAAATTAATTCATTGCTGTAATAAAAATACTTATGGAAGATAAGGCAGCGTTGATATATAAAAAAGTTGTAAAAACAATTACGAAGTTTATTCACTAAAAAGTGTTGATGGTATCAAAGGTATTCGATATAAGAAAGACCACACTAAAACTATTTATTTACCCGGGTTTGAATTCGGATTTCGGACCCATAGGTGTTGTAAGAGAGAGTTTTTAAAATGTCAGAATGTCAGATTAATACTAATTTACAATGTAAAAAGCCCGGTGTGAATTCTGAATGCAACTCATCACGCCACCTACCGGAAAACGCAGAACAACGTTTGCCGGGCTAGCTAGTCTAATCTATACCATCTATACATATAATAAATCTGTAGAAAAGTCGTGTCTGCAATTCTAATATTTTCTGGAAAAAACAACTCCAGGGGACTAAATAGTGGGCACTGAAGCCAAATTAGTGGTTTTAAGAATTTCTGTCTGTCTATCGGTCTGTCTGTCTGTGTATTCCCGATACACGCTAAAACTACTGGACAGATTTCTATCAAATTTTGTGTGTAGGTAGTTAGGGATCGGAGGCAATTTATAGGCTACTTTTTATCTGATCGTGGAACTTCAAAAAAGGAGGGTTAAGTATTTTCCTTCCTCAGGACGTTAATTTCTATTTTATATTATTGATTATTGATGTGTTTTTTTTTTAAAATAACATATTTATAAATAGAGTCTAAAATTAGTTTTAACCGTTGCTTAACTGTACGTGTACACCAAAACCGATTTTGTCGGCCGATGGCGGACAGAACTACCCGGACGACTAACTCGGAGATGTATGTGCTTACACTGCAACACATACACCACACGCCGACATTGGACGTTGCCGTTGCCGGTATTCTGTAGTTAACTGTGTTGCTTAACAGAGTAAAAACGCATTTTTTTAAATCTCTGGAACCGCTATATCCATTTCCGATCCAACTTCAGTCCATAACCGTTTCGAAATCTCTCGATTATTGTAATTGTCCATTATATTGTCTATTATAAACATAACTAATTAATTTTTCAATATCCATAGTCGTTTAGGTAGATAACAATACTGACAGAAACAACAGAATAAAGACAGAATGATTAAATTAAACTATAAATAAACTCAATTTGCGCTGTAGTTGCCGACAATCTGGCGAGCAATCCCAACAAGTACGGATTCAACGGTTGATGAGTTTGATTTAATCCAAAAAAATTTCGACACACACGGTCAGTTCAACTGATCATTCCAACTGATCAGTTCAAACTAGGGCTGTTGATATTTTTAAAATATCGGATTTTCGATATATCTTTAATTATAAATATATCAATATCGGAGTTTTATATATGGGAAACATAAACGATATATTGATGCTTATTGCTTAAAAATGATTCACACAGTTTATAATTTAGTATATTTATTAAACAAATTAAATTATAAATGTATGCAAATTTTAGGTTATAATTATTAGTAATTATTTTATTAAGAACATTAACCAAATTATTAAAGAGCCATGGTAGCTCAGATGGTTAGCGCTCGCTGTAAATTTCACAGTACGCGAGCAACCCCGCCGGCACCAATGAAATTGTTAGTTGAAATTTTAAGTGCTGATTTACCACGTGCTCGGCGATGAAGGAAAACATCGTGAGAAAACCGGCATGTCTGAGAAATAAAATAAAAATTTCAGAAAACGTGAAGTTCGCCAACACGCATTGGGGCAGCGCGGCGGACGTTGCCCTAAAACCCTCTCTGAAGTTAGGAGAGGCCTGCCCAGCTGAGGAGTGCCCAGAATTAGGACGTGTATAGGCTGTAACTTTAACTTGAATTATTGTTTAATTTAAATAAGATGTTTACCAATATTTGTCAGTAAGAGTTTTCAAAAATACTCGTTGTTTTATACGTTCAGCTGTTTCAATACTCCAATTATTGGGCACTAAAAGATTGATTGTAGAAGTAATTCGTTCAGATGCTTTGGATGCAGCTGAAGAAATCAAGTATTTAACAGCTATTTTTGATAGCACGGGAGTAAATCATAAGACGCCTAAGCGATTAAAATAACTTGAGGCTTATACCAACATCGAAGCACTTATTTCGATGTTTTCTCTAATAGCTCATATGTGCAGACACTTAATACACATAATCGCATCACTTTGATAAAAATGCACTTCAAATGATTATTTAAACGATATTACAAGAGCAACCATCCGTCAATGGTCAAGCTCCTGCCAAAACTCACAGTAAGTAAAGTAGTACTAAGTTTCATAAATTATAGTGATTTTAATATCACAGAGATATACTTTACAAAATTACATTACTTTTTAAGATAATATACAAATAAATGAACTGGGGAAAAATGAAAACCATAATATAGTGTAAATAAAGTATAGTAGATTGGGTCCACCAAGAATCAGGATTTAAGTTTACGATGGTGTTGTAGATTAAATAATTTACGTGAAAAAATAAAAAAAAAATTATTTAAAAAAATATATCGACTGTCGTATACCTATTGTTCGCGCCAAACGCTAATTTCAGGGACTAACGCGAGAGGGCGCGCGGCTCGGTGCCATACCGGTTTTGACGTCGGCCGTGCGGTGGGTAACACGTCGGGGGGTAATTTCCCCAGGGGCGGGGTGTCATCAACCCCCCTCAGCGTGTGCAGAGGAATTTCACGGCCTCTCAATCGGTCCGCTGGACCCTTCTCACTCCCGTTAGCTGAGTGGCCGCGACTGGTGTACCACCGTTCCCCATTTGATGGAGGCAGTCCTGGCTAGCTGCCGCCTTAGCTCCCACCACGGCCGCCTCCACTGAGCCTTAAGCCGTCAACAGTCCACTTGTCAAAATGTTCTGTTGCCGACGGCCTCAGTGAAGGCGTACAACCCGAGTGGCGACTGTTAGCGGTCCGCGCTCTATTGGTCTTGGGTTCACGCCGTGTGGCCTCCACTTGGTGGTGGGAAGATTAGGGCCCCCCTGGAGCGTTGAATCACGCTGTCAAGGGGTATTAGATTTGGTTTGGTCGACTTCGGTTTGGACTTAGTTAAAAATTCTTTAAATTAAAATTAAAAATGCTTTTGGGCTTTCCGCGAAATTTTCATATTTGTAGCGGTTGTGATTAAAAGAATTGAATTTAATCTACTCCTTTAAATGCTGCTGCATATGTTTTGTAAATATATTTAATCACTGCATTTGATTGTTGCGCCTGGTTGCTGAAAATAAAATTTGAATTCATTTAAAATTGAATGTCGCGCTATTTGGAAAATTATGTATATGTTTTGTGATAGTGTTTAATCATTTTGCTTTGTGAAAAGGAAGGCTGAATATAGATAACCCTATTTGTGCCGAAGTAAATAAAGGTCAAATCTCCTTTGGTTTACATTTTGTTGGCACTGTCTAAGTTATGTAAATGAGAAATAGGGCTGTCTCTTGCGTTTATTGTTTTGTTTAATTTGTCAAGTTGACCTATGTGCATCGGTGATTAATTTGGTTGAATTGATTCTGTAGTTGAACATTGATGCTTTGAAAAATTAGTTGAAATATGAGCATAGGACTACTTGCCTAACAGGCTGGCTAGTTGTAGATTATCATATGGAAATCAGCTGTCGCACCATTTGGTAAATGATTATATGGTGGATGGCCTGGCTAGGCCTACTTGTTGAAAATTCATACTAGGGACTATGGGTACCAGCACACCTGGAGAACCTCGCACTGAGCATTCACAACCAAGCTACTCCACTCCACCATCCACGCGGTGCAGGTGTCCTCTCCTGCTGATATTTAGTATCTCTCCTACCCGGGGTATAAATTAGAACACTCCTGTGGGCCTCGGGCTGGAGTTTGCGTATACGTCAGAAAGGACATCTGTTCTCGACGCATCGGCAGTCTTAAATGTTCGGACCTGTCTATCCTCTGGCTACGCGTAGACAGTGACGACCATCCACGCGTCTCCGGGTGCCTCCATAGGTCCCATAACGGTAATGCCGAAACATACCGACTCATCGACCACGTCCAAATGGCTACAGATTCCTTGCAACAACAGGTCCCATCCGCAGAGATCGTGATCCTTGGCGATTAACGCCCACCATACCGAATGGCTCGGTTTTTTTAATAGGATAAGGGTGGCAAACGAGCACACAGTCCACCTGATGGTAAGTGGTTGCTGTGACCCATAGACATCTACATCTACTTATCCTCTATTACAAATCAAAATGTAGATGCGTTATCACCCGTGAGGACCAAGATGGAATGCCTTATTTCCAGTAAAAAGGGCCTCCAGCCACCTGCACTCACCAAGCGAAACGCAGAGGTAAACCTCTACTTCACGCTGGTTTCCTGTGAGGTCGTGGTACCACCTCGGTTCGAGCCGGCCCATCCGTGCCACAGCAAAAGCTGCCGCGTGGCTCTACCACTGTTAAAATTTACTGTATAATAACCCATTTATTTATTTAATAAATGTGTTATTTATATCTGTATATTAAATTACCTATCTGTAGAGCGGGCGACACTCCACTGATACTAACTTGCACTCCGGTTACGGTGAATCCAAAAAAATCCGTGGGCATGGGCACATTCTGAAGGTCTTATGATGACCAGATAATGCTTATCGGTTTTTAGTAACGGAAATAGTTAGGATGGCCTAGTTTTCTGTGTTTATCTAATTGAGCTTTCGACGTGTTACATACTAAAATAAAGTTGAAGCACCCAAACGTCACGAATTAAAATAAGTTAAACAAAATAAAATCCGTAAAGTTTGTTTTATTAAATGTGTAGTATTCGTGTAATAAATCAGTCAAAAATCATTGAATTCTAAATACTGCGTACAAGTAACTTGGTCATTTATAGGAGTTAATGGTGCTTGTAGGTTTTCTTGAAGTACGCAGATATTTTCGTCTTCTGGTTGTAGTTGGTTAAGCTTTTTCCGTTCTGCCTTTTTTATTGCCTGTAAAATATATGGTCGATTTCTAATTTTGTACCTACTTAGGAGTTTTGCTGCTTTTTAATTGCATGAAAACATTATAAAGTGAGTAATAATACTGTTTGTACTATTTATTATATTTATATTATTTGTGTAGTTACTTCTTGAGACCTTCCAAATGAGCCCAAACACGATGGTGTTTCGTAGTGGCATAACTGAGATCTTTTACCCCACCTTCTTTGTTCACCATCATGAAGGTAATATAATCACATTAAACTAGGTCTTTATAAACCCTTTCAAATGAGTTCAAACACGATCGTTCTACCTAGTGCCGTCACTGAGATCCTATACCCACCTTCAGATTGCACCATCAGAAAGGTGAGGTCATAACAGTCACCTAAGTCTTTATGAGCCCTTTAAAATGAGTTCAAACACGACCGTTCTATCTAGTACCGCCACTGAGATCCTATACCCACCTTCGGATTACACCATCAGAAAGGTGAGGTCATAACAGTCATCTAGGTCTTAATGAGCCCTTTCAAATGAGTTCAAACACGACCGTTCTATCTAGTTCCGCCACTGAGACCCTATATTCACCTTCGGATTGCACCATCAGAAAGGTGAGGTCACAGCAGTCACCTAGGTCTTTATGAGCCCTTTCAAATGAGCTCAAACACGATCGTTCTATCTAGTGCCGCCACTGAGATCCAATATCCACCTTCGGATTACACCATCAGAAAGGTGAGGTCATAACAGTTACCTAGGTCTTTGTGAGCCCATTCAAATGAGTTCAAACGCGGTCTTTCTATCTAGTGTCATCACTGAGATCCTATACCCACCTTCGGATATCACCAACATAAAGGTGATCACAGTCATCTAGGTCTCCATTTACCTATTTGAAAATGAGTCCAAACACGATGGTTCTACGTAGTAGCATCACTGAGATCCTTTACCCACCTTCTGAGTCCACCATAAGGAAGGTGACATCATTACCATCACCTTGGTCTCCATCCTCTGTCAAACCAACTCCTCTAAATATATATGACGGCTCCGTGGCGCAGTGGCTTAGCAATGAATTGCGGCGCGGGTTCGAATCCCGCACGGAACAAGTATTTGTATGGCCTACAAATGATTGTTCCGGGTCTGGATGTTTGTCCTTGTGCAATTTGTGTTTGTAAGCTGCCCCCACGATACAGGAGAAAATCCTAGTGTGGGGGTAACGTTTTTTTTTAATAAAAAATATATAAAATAATATAAAATCTTAAAACATGTTATAAAAAATTATAAAATATTTATAAAAGCTACTAAAAAAGTATGTACTTACCAATAATGGGAAGTGGGAACGAACTGAAGCCAGCGGATTACGGTGCGCCCGGAAAAATACGTGGGTTGCCGTCAGTTAAAAATTTTAACTTAAGATTTCACATTCACGGTCAGTATTTGGATGTACGTCAGTTAAACTGATCAGTTTAACTGACCGTGAGTGGGGACCATTACTTTTACAAGTGTTTGATTCGATCCTCTGAGTTCGACCGTCATCGCCCGAGAAAACTTCGGCCGATGACGGATTAGGTGTATGCGTACCCTAATAATTTCAACTACGCCGACAATCCACGTTTCACTTTATCAAAATAGTAAGTAGTAGTCTAAAAAATAAAATAAAGACAAATAACTTACATTTACCTATATATTTTCAGTTCTGACTGTAAGATTTGCATCTCTAAATGATGGAATAGTTTGAATGAGTAATTACAAGGTAGATGGGGTTCACAATATTGCAAAAGCTTCTTTTCAATTTTAATGACATTTATTTAAGCAAATACGAGAGTGTAACATGAGAGTGTAATAAGTGAAATGCGAGAGTGTAGCTTGCCGTAAGATTTCAAAGCACACGAACAAAAGTGTTCAATTCCCGTGAGGAACAATGAAACTGGTAAGGAAATTTTATTTGCTTATTTTTCACATGCTCAGTGAAGTGGTAAAGAATATCTTGCCGGCGAAACTTTCATGTCTAAGTATTTATTTATTTATTTATTTAGAAAACCAACAGCTCTTATGAATATACAACGTTAATAATTTATAAATGATTATAACAGCCAATTATAGGTTTCCCTGTATAAATCTTAAATGGTATCTCCTACTCTTAATACATATCAAATAAGAACAAGGTGAAACTAGTAAACTATGACTAAGAGGTATGCGCGTGCGCACGCGCGCGCACGCACGCATGTATGTGCGTGTGTGTGAGTGTGTGTGTGTGCGTGTGTGTGAGTGAGTGTGTGTGTGTGTGTGTGTGTGTGTGTGTGTGTGTGTGTGTGTGTGTGTGTGTGTGTGTATGTGTGTGTGTTCGTGTAGGTATGGGTCTATAGATATATAAATAAATGTTTTATCATACGTATTATTTATAATATATCAATATAAAAAAAATAAACAACATATGAAATGATATACTTTAATGTTATAATAATAGGTATGCAAATAGATAAGTTATTTACCGTAAAAGCTTGAGAACTTCTTGTTTGAATTTATCTTTGGACATGTAAAATATATCTAAGTTCGAGAATTTTTTATTGTATATTGAGCAAATCCGAGTCAAGGGTGAGTTTCTTCCATAGTTAGTATTTCGAGCGTTGGGAGCGAATAAAGGGGTGTGTCTTGTACGCTTCTTGGGTACATTTACATTTATAGCAGATAGCAAAACCGGGGAATCCAGGTAGCCATTAGCTATATTAAACAAAAACATCATATCTAAGAGAGTACGTCTATTTTCTAAGGACATTACTTTATGATTTCGGCAGCCTGTAACATAATCAGAATAAGTGTGAGTTCTATAATTCAGGTGCCTTATGAGCTTTGCCTGAACACTTTCAATTTGTTGTTTGTGGGTAATATAATAGGGAGACCAAATACTGCTTGCGTATTCTAAAACGCTTCGAACGTGCGCGTAGTAAATACTTTTAATACAGTTTATGTCTGAAAAAGGTTTGCAAATACGTAGAACAAATCCTAGATTTTTGTAAGCTTTTTGTACTATAGTATCCACGTGTTTTGTCATTGTCAGTTTCTTGTCAAGTATAATGCCTAAATCACGAACTTCATCTACTTCTTCAACTGGGATGTTATTTATACTATATGTAAATTTTATAGGTTTATTTTTGCGTGTAAATGATATTTTTTGACATTTAAGTACATTTACAGTTATATTATTAACAGAGTAATAATACGACAGTTTGTTTAAAGTGCTTTGAAGGGTATGGCAGTCTTGAATATTATTAATTTTATAAAAGATCTTCTTATCATCCGCATATAAAAGATAGTTTGTGGAGTCAAAACAGGTGAATATGTCATATATATATGCATTGTATAATAATGGACCTAGATGAGACCCTGTGGAATCCCGGAAGGAATATTGATGAAGTTAGACCTGTAAGAACCAACTACTACGGCCTGAGATCTGTTCGAAAGATAGGATTTTACCCAACGTAACAAGTCTCCATGTATTCCCAATCTTTCTAGTTTGGCGAGCAAGATAATGTGATTCACGCGATCAAAGGCTTTTTCGAAGTCTGTATACACAACGTCAACTTGCCCCCCACGTTCCATATTATTAAGAACGAACTCAAAAAACTCCGCAAGATTAGTCACAGACGAGCGCCGCATCAAGAAACCATGCTGAGCTTAACTTACGCCTTTCGCTATTGTGCTGTAGATTTGGTCATAAACGATTTTTTCAAATATTTTACTGAAAGTATTTAAAATGGAAATTGGCCTATAATTTTCGATTTTGGATTTAGATGATTTTTATGAATTGGTATGATATTGGCCTCTTTCCATTTAGTAGGAAAAAAGGTTCGGACAAAGATCTTTCAAAAATTATTTTTAGGGTACAAACCAGAGCTTCAGCACAGTTACGTATAAATATAGGGGGGATATTATCCGTACCAGCCGATTTATTGGGGTCAGTTGATTTTAGAAGTTTAAGTAAGTAGTTTTCATTTATATTAATTTTACTAATAACACTAGACTCACTACTTGTGGGTAAATTAAGGGTTGATAAATCTATACTTGTTTGGGATTTAGCAAACCCACTTTCAAAGAACTTATTAAATCCGTTGCATATTTCTGTTCCATTATTATAAACATCCTAACTATAGGTTAGCGTTTTAGGATTAGGATTTTTTTAGATTTTACGTATTGCCACATTTTTTTGGGACAAACTTTAATTTGATTTTGAACATGAGTTATAAATTGGTTGTAAAGATCATGTTCAACTTGTTTTGCTCTTGTTCTTAATACGGAAAACTCCCGATAATCCAGCTCATTCCCAAAACGTTTCCATTTCTTATGCATTTTTGACTTTTCTTTTAGAATTCTAATTAGGCTATTATTATACCACAAAGGATAACTTTTGTTACTTATATTAACCTTACGTTCGGGAACATATAAGTTTATACACTTAAGTAGTTCTGAGGTAAAACAATTAACAGCGCAGTCTACTGATTCGCAAGAGTTAAATAGCTCGCACCAATTAAACTTTTTTAAATATTTTATCATGTTTTCAAAATTACATTTATGAAAATTACGCTTAAATATATACTTTTGTTCTATAAGAGGGCGTACTGATATGTTCGAGGCTTCAATTAAGAGGCAAGGATGGGCGCGATCTTCGTTTACTAATGAGATACAGGAGAGGTTACATGATGCCGAAAAGTTACTAAATACCAGGTCAAGGGTATTACCATAGTGTTTTTTTGTATAATTACATTGTTCTAATCCCAACAGATTAAACTCTTCCAAAAGTAATTTACCTGCATTTTGAATTGCTAACCAGCACCTGTTAGTATGTATTGGCCCTAGTTGAGAAGTCCATTGGATAGATGGTAAATTGAAATCACCTACTATTACCTACATTATCAGTAATAAAAGTAACTGATTATTAGGCGGTACATAGATAGCAGCTATATGTAAATTAGAGCCCACGACTGAATTAAAAGACTTAGCATGTATGGTAACCCAAATCATTTCCGTCGGTGGTACAACCCCATTATCATTTATGATAAATGCTTCGAGATAAAGATGAGACGTATTTACGCTACCAGGTTTTAAAACCAGGTATTCACTTCAAAGTACGGCGCCCTGGTACGAGCAAAAAATACTTGCAAGTATGAAAATACTTGCATAGGAAAATCATCCATATCTCAATAGTAGTAAGGAACTCAATCGTATTTGTTAACGAAAAATACTTAGTACTTCAAAGTATTTATTTTTATTTATACGACTTTGCTCCTTATTCATAGTAGGATAACATGGAATACGGGTGAAATTCCTATGCAAGTATTTTCAAATTTTGACACCACGGCTGGACACGTCCCTCGCGTCGCAATGAGACGTATTTACGCTACCAGGTTTTAACTTTAAAGTACGGCGCCCTTTTATGCCCGGGCTACACTAACGAGAAATGCCGTTGATTATCGCGTTGATGGGCGTTGAATGTAGGTGTGGCCACCACTTAACGCGATAATTCTACAACGGCAAGAACAATGCCGTTTCCCGTTGTACGATAACTCGAGTGTCGGTACATCAAAGAGATTAACGCACGAATTAACGCGTTGAAGCGGCCACACTACGTTTGTCTCATTGTGCACGGTGAGCGCAACGGAGTCGCACGTATAGCTACGATAGAGTGGAATAAAGAAAAAGTTATTACGTTTCTTGAGATTCTGCAAACAGAGCCATGCTTAGGCAATGGTAAAATATATTCATATAATAAAAATTTACACTCATCAAACATAGTGTAGCAGTGTCAACGTTCATCTTGCTTGAAATTCAAGGAATATAAACGTAAAGTGACCATACGTCCCGTATTGAACGGGACTGTCCCTTTTCTCGGTCACCTGTCCCGTTGTCCCCAAACAAATCTCCGGGACGTAAAATAGTCCCGTTGTCCTAAACTGCGAGATAATTTAAAACTATGAAGTTCGTCAGACACGAACTGTGCGAGAGTATATTTTATGTATACCTGGTACAAATGCTCCAGTAGAAAAAGTATTTTTCTATAATGAATAAATTGTGGACGTCTGAAAAAAAAATCACTTACAGGTTCCAGTTTTAAAGGCGATGTTGATAACAAAAATCAATGTAAAAAAACTTGCCCTTATTTAAATACATCACCAACTTTATTAAAGCAAATTTATTCCACTGACAAATATAAATACAATTAAAAAATATGTGGCATTTAATAATTACTCTCTGAGGAACTTTGCTTTAAGGAAGCTGGTGAACTGGTGATTAATTTTATTTTTCACAATTTGTTAAAATAAAAATAATTATAATTACTGCGATTATAATTATAGTGAACACCAATTGTATAAAGTTACAGTTATTAAATAAATAACAATTTTTTTTTTATTATTAACCTGCTAACTGGGGAGTATAAATAAACCCATGTCCCGTTTTGAGTTAATAAATAAATGGTCAGTTTACTTTAACGCCGTTCAACGGCATTAAAGTTGAAATGACGTTGACCGAACCAAGTGTGGCCACTCAGTTTATCGCGTTAAAATTAAGGAAATAATTGTTGCGTTTTTGGGCATTGACGTTTCTCGTTACTGTGGCCCCAGACGACCAAAAATACTTGCAAGTATGAGGAGAATACTTGCATAGGAAAATGATCCATATCTCAATAGTAATAAGAAACTCAATCGTATTTGTGAATTAAAAATACTTTGAACTTGAAAGTATTTTTTTTATTTATACGAATTTGCTCCTTAGTCATAATAGCCTAACATGGAAAGCGGGTCGAATTCCTATGCAAGTATTCTTCCTTATATATTACTATACTCTTTGCAAGTATTTTCAAACTGACACCGCGGCTGGACACGTCGCGTAAGTAGCTAGTAAGTAATAAGAATTATGTTTATATTCGGGGAAGTAAAAGTTTTGTTTCGATTTCTTGTAAATTCAATTATTATTGTGAACTGATTACGTAACCTACTGACCGTGACCTAATTTTTAAATAGTTATTTCGCGTGTATATTGAATTTAGAGACAGTTTTAAAACTTTTATTTATTAAAGCCGAAAAGTAGGAAAGAAAGATTTCATTTCGTTACCAAAAAAAATTTAAAAAGGTACAGTATAAATTTTGGCCCGAATCAAATTAGGCATTCATATATATATTGACATTAACAAATACTTTCCAGTATTTATAAAACCTGGTTTTCGACCCTGGTATTTTTCCATACTCGTACTTAGAAGCCCTGGTATGAAATTTTGCGAGTATGTCTCATCTCTACTTCGAGATCCCTTCGCACCAGTATCATGACCCCCCCACCCCGGGATGTGTTTGTGGAGGTTAGATCACGGTCCAACCGAAAAATATCATATCCAGAGTCACTGAGTTCACCATCCAAAATACCATCGTGAAGCCAGGTCTCCGTAATAATGACTATGTCAAAATTATTTATATTTAAATTCCTATAAAATTCTAAGGTTTTGGTACGGAGACCTCTTGTATTCTGGTAAAATATAATAAGGCATGTATTATTCATTATGATCAATTAATAACATATATGTTAGTGTAATTTGAGATGGATATAAACTCGTTTTTAATATTAATATATAAAGAATTATCGCTCGTAAGTGATCCCGTAAATATTGCTTACTTTTGACGGTACTTATAGAAATAATTTGTCTCGAACAAAACAAATTATAAAAGTAATGGTCTATAATAGTTTGGGAATGTGGGTTATGAACATGATTAGAGCAATAAAGAGTTATCTGAGTAACATTTAGTAATAAACGGGGTACACAAATATTTCTGACAGATGTAATAATAACTAAAATTACTGTCATACATAGTCGTACTATGAAATAATGTATATAATTTAGAAAAATAATTTCATTTAGGAAAAGTGTATGGATATTATACATAATGTTAAAAAATTCTATATATTTTGTATATAAAGCATTAATTTTCAGCCAATACTGGGAAATATGAATCGTTTCTTTTAAACTTGAGCGTAGGATTTTAACCAAACAGAACGTTTGTTTTTGTTTAACGCGCTTTACTTCAAAACATGTATTAAAAGAAAGCACTTGAGCATATACAATATTAAAAGAATATGACCTTCGCATATAAGATGATAATTGTGTACGAATACAGAAGAGTATAAAAAGTATTTCACTCAAACTTGAAGTTATAATTTTAATCGTGCAGATCGATTTTAGTACAACAGACTGTGTTCGAACACATATAACATAATGCATTTCAGACTTACGTAAATAGCGCCAATATCTTAAATTATCACATGTTTTAAGTAGATATCCATTTGAACTCAAACGTTGAATGCACCATAAATAATTGGTGAACAACATTTGTCGTAATTGAATAAATAATATAATGGTGTTGTTATTATTAATTTTTTGTAAGTAGTAACGTAATTTTATTAGAATATTCACTGATATAGTATATAATTCGAACGAATACACAATCATTATCCATCTTATTCGTAAGGGAACGAATGAATAGGTTTTATTTAATTTCAATAATATCATAATAATTTTCAAACTAAAAAATGATCGCAGACACATTATATTTTTACGGATATGTAACTCATATAAAAGATGACATAAGTGTAAGATAATGTTGAAAATACAAAAGTATATTAAATCGGTAATTAGTTGCAAACTTAAGCCCACAATATTTAGATTATAAAGCTTGAACTGTATTAAAGTAACTATCTTTATTTTTAAATAAAAATTCCTATTAGCATAATTAGAAAGACTTGAGGTAGTAAATATTATGATAATGAAATTTAGAAATATTTTTTGTGTTTAATGCAATAGTTATGGCGTTTAGTAGAATTGATGATTAGCAAAGAGGTCATAAGTAAACCAAATAGAAATATTTTTTTTGTGTATATTATGGTGTTATTGTTTAGTGTGAGCGTGGAGAGTGTTTTATTAAACGTTAATATTAATATAAAATGGAATATATAATATAACAATACTAGTTTTTTGTATCTAATGCAATAATTATGATGCTTAGTGTGATTGATAAATAGTAAATAATTTATTATAAGTAAACAGGAATAATAAAATAATATTTTTGTGTGTATAATGTGGTTGTTTAGTATAGGTGTGGAAAGTGTTATATAAATCATTAATATTAAAGTAAAACAAAGTAAATGAAATAACAATACGTTAAACCAAGGGCCGCAGAATCATAGAGAGATGAGCAGTCACTTAATTCTTGGAAGATCTTCTTCTTTGTTCACCACAATCTTCGGCGACTTGTCGTTTTTTCGTACAAAAATTTTACAGTTTCTTATCCATATGTATTTGTAAGAACTTGTTTTCACCAATTCACGGCACTTATTATATAATATTTTATTTTCAATCGTTAGATGTTCATTTACATATATTCTTTGATTACCCTGCATGCCTATATTGTTGCGGGTGATACCACGAACGCTTCGAATACCAGCTAGTATATTGTCTTTCGCTGATTTGGTTTTCATTTTTGCAATTATTGCTCGTGTAATTCCAGGTCTTGTAATTTTTGCTTGCACTCTATTAGCGAATTCAATGTCGCATGACGTGATGACCACACCCGCATCTTTTGCTACAGCAATGACAATATCGACGGTGTTCTCGTTGCATGTCTCCGGTACCCCCACGATTTCAAGATTATACAGGCTTTCCCATTGTTGACATTTCTTAAGGTCCAAAGTAAGATTGGTGTATTTAAGTTTAAGCTCACTGAGTTCCATCCCATATTGTTTATTCTTTTGAAATTGTTGGTCTATACTTAATAATTTGGCATCCACGTTATCTTGGCGGTTACTCGAGTAATTGACTGAACTTTCAATGTCATTGAGTTTTTTTCTGATTTCCGATATCGATTCCGTATTAGAGGCACTTTTATTGGATATGGTATTTATATTAGTTTTTAAATTTTGCAGATCCGAAGATAATTTACTGAGTTTTTCGGAAAATACAGAATTAACTGTGGTAACTATAGTTTGTGTAACGTTTTCCATCATTTCTTTTTGCCATTTCTGAAAAAACATCAAGGTCTGAGACTGTTACGCTGTTCTCCAGAGACGTTCCCTCGATTTCATGCTGTCTTCTTTTTCGGACGATTGACGGATCGAAATATTCAAAACTTGACATATCAGGAACTGAACTGGATGTAGAAGAATGTGGAGGAGTTCTCTGCATTTCAATGCAAAGTAGTTTTAAAAGAAATCGTGGACATGTGTAACCACTATTTTACACATGGATAATTAGCAGTCCTGTGCACAGTTGTCGTATGTAAGCTGCTTCTTTACTTTTTACTTTTAATAAGACTTATAAAACAGTTTGTCATATATTAGGTAGCTTTCATATTTTCAGACATACTTACCTATTGAGATTTTTGTAACAGTTCCGATTTCATAGCTGACATGAGTAAATGAACAGGTTATTACGAAAAAGTACTATAAATATAAAAGACAGCAAATTTTAAACGCATGTTTATTTATTTTATCTATGAGTTGCATTGATAGAATCTTGAAAGTTATCTGGTAATCAAGCCGATCTAAACGTAAATTTCATAGTACGTGAGCAACCCAAATTCGATCCGCACCGACACCACTCATATTTTAATTGCAATTTGAAGTTTCGATTTACCACGTTCTCGGTGGTGAAGGAAAATATCGCGAGAAAACCTGCATATTTGAAAAGTTAAAAAATATTTCGGAAATCATTTTTGGGTATACCTACTTATGTGAAGTCTCTCAATCCGCGTTGGAGTCAACTCAACCAAGTCTTTTTTATAAAACTCGCTGCGGCCTGTCCCCAGTAGTGGGATGTATGTAGGCTGCTACTTTTTTACTTTTAATAGGCATACCCACTGCTGATCACAGGCTTCACCCATTGTTTGTCAAATAGGCCGAATATTTGCATTAGTATCCACGCTTGGCATGTGGGCTGGCAACCGCAGCATTTTATTACTCTGAACTATTATCAGGAAGATGCTGCCACCCATCTTCTGTTTCAGTTTCCCTTCTGCCGCCTCTTACGATACCCACGAGACGAAATTACATTGGTAATATATGTATTTCTATTCCCGTTCATCAATTCGATTCCCTCCATAGATTACGAAATAAGTTGGATATTATCCGTTGTTGCCACGCTTGGCAGGCGGGTTGCCAACCGCATCTTTTTATTATTTTGAGCTGTAATCAGAAAGACGCTGCTGCCCATCTTCTCTATATTTCTACTCCCCTTCATGAATATAGATCCTCTCACACGTTCATCGTGAATAGAACTACATTTATGAAATTTGAACTTTAATTGAAGTAGTATTAATGATATTTCTAAATTGAAGGTAACGCGAGCGAAACCACGGGTAAAAAGCTAGTTTAAAATAAACTGTTATACTGTTAATTAGAATGCTCTTTTTTATGCGCCTTAAAAGTAATTTTACATGAAACCTTGTCATATTTTTTTTAGTTATAAATAGTTATACATACATCTTTCCAAAAATGAGCCACAAATTTTTTGAATCCTGTACGTTGGAACAGCAAGTTTTGATTCATCACGCATCATTACCTACATACGCAACGGTTTAACACGCTTGTTTTTCCTCAATTTTTTTTTTATAGGATAATGGTGACAAACGACCACACAGTCCACCTGATGGTAAGTGGTTGCTGCGGCCCATAGACAACTACATCTATCCTCTATTACAAATCAAAATGTAGATGCGTTGTCACCCGTGAGGACTAAGATGGAATGCCTCATTTCCAGTAAAAAGGGCCTCCGGCCACCTGCACTCACCAAGCGAAACGCAGAGGTAAACCTCTACTTCACGCTGGTTTTCTGTGAGGTCGTGGTACCACCCCGGTTCGAGCCGGCCCATCCGTGCGACAGCTAAAGCTGCCGCGTGGCTCTACCACTGTTGTTTTTTCTCTATCTTATGTAAAAAGTTTGTAAGGGTTGTTATTAGGGGGTTAGTTTTAACAATTTAACATGGAAGTCGGCTATAAAAAAGGTCAGTCTCGTTTAAAGTCATCGTTCATTTTATGGAAATTTTTAAAATAGTTTATTACATCATCATCATCATTCATCATTACAGCCCTTTACAAGTCTACTGCTAAATATAGGCCTCCCCCAAAGAATGCCACAAATGTCTTATCAGGTCGTCACTCCATCTAGTGGGGGACGCCATACACTTCTTCTACCGGTACGAGGCCGCCAATCGAGAACCTTTTTCCCCCAACGGTTGTTGGTTCTTCGAGCTATATGGCCGGCCCATTGTTACTTCAGCTTACCAAATACATTGAGCTATGTCGGTCACTCTAGTTCTACTACGGATATCCTCATTTCTAAGTTTATCACGCAGAGAAAGTCCAAGCATAGCCTGCTCTATAACTCGCCGAGCGACCTTGAGCCTCCTTATACGGCCGGCAGTGAAGAACCACGTCTCAGATTCATAAGTTGTCACTGGCAACACGAACTGGTTGTACAATCTTGTTTTCAGGTTTTGAGGTATACCTGACGAGAAGATGTGTCGTACTTTCAGGTAAACATACTCGTCAACAACTTCGAGCTTAGTGCTCCCAACAACTACCGGCATAGTTGTCACATGGACATTAAACATGATCTTTGTTTTGTCCATGATCATCTTAAGACCTATCCGTTGGGAGACACCATTGAGGTCATTGAGCATAGAGCTTATATCCTCCAGCGATTCTGCCATAAAGACTATATCGTCGGTAAATCGAAGGTTAGTGATCGCCATTGATATTGATACCGTATCCTGTCCAGTCCAGTAGCTTGAATATGTCTTCCAATGCAGCGGTGAACAGTTTCGGGGATATAACGTCACTCTTTCTTACACCTCTCTGCAGTTGAATAGGTTTCATACTCTGATTCTGTACTCGGATAGCCATCGTAGCCCTACTGTACAAATACTTCAGCACTTCGGTATAACAACAGTCAACTTGGCACCGCTGAAGGGACTTTAGCACGGCCCGAATTTCGGAACGGAATCAAAGGCTTTCTCATAGTCCACATACGCAAGGCAAAGTGGAAGATTGTACTCTTCAGTCTTCTGTACAATTTGCCGAAGGATAATTTGGTCTATGGTACTAAAACCCTTTCGGAAACCGACTTGTTAGGGAAGCTGGAAGTCGTCAAGTCTGTGTGCGAGATGATTCGTAATGACTCCCGAAAACAGCACGTAGACACGGCTCAGAAGGGAAATCGGTCTTTAGTTCTTCAAAAAAGCGTTGTCGCCTTTCTTGAAGAACAAGATCGCCGCACTTCTGTTCAACGCCTCCTGAGTAAACCCACCATGGAGGACGGAAATAAAGAGCTTCTGAAAAACTTCAAGTACCGGTATTCCACCCGCTTTCAGAAGCACTGCTGTAATTCGATCCTCGCCTGGGGCCTTGCCGTTTTTAAGGTGCTGGAGAGCCATTCTAATCTCGCTTAGACTGACGTCCGGGATATCATCGGAATAGTGTCGAATAAGACTTGCACTTAGATCGATACTCTCACTTGCGTGTGGCTCCAACGATGATGTGTACAGCTTCCCATAGAACCTCTCAATCTCACTCAAAATCTCAGGTGTACCGGAAATGATGCTGCCACACTCGGTCTTCAAACTTGACAGTTGGATTTTTCTGGCAGACAGATCTCTGGCAAAGACTTTGGAGCCTTGATTCCGCTCCATCGCTTCTTCAATACAAGCTGTATTGAAGTTGCGTAAGTCCTGCCGCATGCATTTGGAGATCTGTCTGTTCAGTTGCCTGTGTGCTTTCAAACCTGTTGGAGACTGTAGTCTCATTCCCGTCTAACAGCCATGAGAATAAGAGTGTGGTCGGAGAGTTTTTGCGTTATTCTGCGACGGGTTTTGCTTAGCTCTGACCGCATGGACAGTTTCCACGTGCTTGTCATTCATATCGTCCACTGCATCACAATCTTCTAGGCACTGAAAACGGTTTCGTAGCTCGTGCAGAAAGGTTTCGGAACTTTGGATTAGAGCACGAGGGGGACGGAGCGTTGACTTCATTAGACGAGACCTCTCCAACTTTTTTAAGTTTAGTGTGCCTCTAACCATTCAGTGATAGCTGCCGGTTTTCACCCTCGCGATCACGGAGACATCACTGAACAGTTGTCGTCTGGTCGTCATAATAAAGTCAATCTCATTTTTGTCAAACCGTCGAAGCTCGACTAGGTTCACTTCCTGTGAGGTCGCTTCTGGAAGAAAAAGTTCATCATAAAGAGTCCCTCTTTCTCCATGAAGTCGGCCAGCTGTTGGCCCCTTGGGTTCCGTTGCTCTATTCCAAATTTCTCTACTTTCAGCTCACCATTCTCTCTTGTGCCTAGTTTTGCATTGAAGTCTCCCATTAACACCGTGTAGTAGGTTTTCGAGGAATGCATTGCTTTAGAGATATTCTCATACATTTCCTCCACCTCCTCATCGGGATGTGCCGAGGTTGGTGCATAGACATTTATGACCTTCAACGAATACAGTTTGGTGATTCTGAGTATAAGGTACACAACCTTCCTCGATACACTCAATCTTTTGAGATTTCTCAACGTTGTTAACGAGATACTTGTGGACGATAAATCCTACACCTCCTTGGGACAGATGGTTGCCCTCCCGGTGATAGAACAAGCTGCTGGATTCGAGGATTACTGTGTCCACCCCCTCTCTTCCGACCTCGGATAATCCTATAATATGCCAGCGTAAATTGTCTATCTCTTCTTCCAGCTCCAGGATCTTCTCGTCAGTCCTCAGGGAGCGTGCGTTGTATGTTGCCAGGTTGAGTCGTCTTAGGTAGCAACCGAACCTCCATCGGAGATTCTTAGCGCCCCCTGCCCCGCCGTTACTATGGTCGCCACTATATCCAGGAATAGTGGGGCCGCCTTGGACTAGAGGCTGTCTTTTCGTAACTTTAATTTCATATATTTGCCATAGTTGCGACGCTTGGCGAACGGGTTGGCAATCGCAGTTTTTTTTTATTGTAATTTTGCTGTTATCAGGAAGATGTGCCCATCTCCTGTCTATTTCCCACTGTCGCCTTTTGCGACACCCACAGGAAGATATGGGGTAGTGGATATTCTTAACCGCCACTACACGGCATTTAATACATAAACAATATTCTTCAGTACGAACTCAAACGAAGATACTAATTTGTTTAAAAAGATCTCTGAATTGTGCTTTTCTATAGTATAAATATATTTTCAACATCATCTGCCAACTTCGACAAATATAATCCACAGGACATCACACTGTGAAAATAGCTAGCTTAAACCAATCTATCTGTATCTGTTAAAATAGGCATATTTTTGCATGCCTTAAGCGCGAAGCGCGCAGATTTTACTAGGGCCTAAAAATTAAGATTCCAACGTTTCCTCGCATGAAATCGTATCTAGCAATCATATCTATACAAATAAATAAAATTGAAGTGTCTGTTTGTAATGTCAAAATAACAGCTTTTTACTAAATGTATATGAAAGTATATATGGTACTTATAACAAAAACACAATTCTTTAGGGTACCGCGTAACATAATTAAAACCCTAAATTACACGCGGGCGAAGTCGCGGGGAACAGCTAGTTATACATATAAATGATATAAAAACACATTATCATAAAGATAAATGATTGTTGAACTTATTTTAACTGCATACAGAGTTAAACCGAATCACATTGAAATGGCTCAAATATAAAGGTGTCATTGAAGACAAGAGGTGTTCATATAACCATTTAGAATAATAAGACAGGCATAAAAACAGCGCATCACAACAGTCCAAGAAGGTGTGAATCATGTGGTAGGTATATTATTTTTTCAAATCTGCTACGCAAGCGCGTCGACTAAGGTTAATAAAGTTTAACATAACCTCATATTTCTCTTGTTGAACATTGCATAAGTATTTGAAGGTGTTAGCTAGAGTAATTTAGTAACATAAACATAAATATAATATAAACTCTCACAGCTGTTACCGAAAGGGGAGGCAGAGTACGGACTTCCATTTGGCACGATCCTGACACACCTCTCTCGTTTCTTGCACATTCATATACCTAGACATACGATTGCATGCTCGTTTATTAAAGGTACACTTAATTTTCCCATCTTTAATATATCAGGAATTTGGTCGGTAAACTCCCGTCTCTTTAGCGCGTCCATTGCCTTCTCTGCCACTTACTCTTCTGCAGCATAAATTTGATTTGTCACTCTCTTCCTCATTCATTATTTTCTACGTGTCCAAATCACCGAAGTACTCCTTTCTTAATCCTAGTCAAATCGTATTACAAACTACCTGCACTTTTCTCTAATCACAAAATTTCCCATTCTATCATTCCGAGACTTCCGAGTCAGCGCTAACATACTTCTTAATGACCGCATTTCTACAGCGTTAATTTTAATTTCATGCTTCTTGTGCCTCGCCCAAGTTCCACCATACATTAATGTAGGGACTACAAAGAATTGTAAATTGGAATACGTGCCTTTTGTGACACATTCTGACTTCCCACAATACAGTAAAGAGTTCCATTTACTAGTATCGTATTCATGTACTCGTATTCATTCGTCATTCTGTATCTTTATGATGTCTACCATCCCTGCTAAATAATAAATACGCTAAATAATTTAATAACTTATATCATAAATATTAATTTCAACACGGCTAATGCTAAATATGCGTAACAATACAAATATATTATAACTTATTTAGCGGAAGTTTTTGCAACATAGTCAGCAAAGCAAAGATGACTAAATTATATATGTCAGAGCACACAAAAGAAATACAATGTTATTAAAAGACACTTTAATGTATTAGCTACAATTGTTATGTATCTTCACGATCAGTAGGTCGAAGATTGATGTCGATGTGTGTCGTAGATATTTTCTTTTTAGTTATACAAAATATGTTTTTAAGCATTTTATATCGATCCTATTGCACAACATTGTGCAAATGTTTAAGGTCATTGAGCCTAGAGCTTAGGTCATCCAGCGATTCTACCATAATGACTATCGTCATTATTGCAGTATCGCTGGCTACCATATACTGAGTCTGTAAGAATATCCACTACTCCATATTGTCCCGTGGGCGTTGTACGTAAGAGGCAGTAGAACAAACAAACCAGGAGATGGGCCGCAGCCGCAGCGCCTACCTAATAACTACTAGAAACTAAAACAAAACTGCGGTTACCAACCCGCCTGCCAAGCGTGGCAATTACGAACTCTGCCATGACATGTGCAACAACATAAAAAAAAACGATTCCGAGTACTTAGCGTTCTCGCTATTTCTCGCTACAGTGGCGACTATGGGAACGGCGAGTTGGGGTGCTATTTAAACACACACCCTGAGGACAGACGATCTTGTGAATCGATGAGCAGATCCTGGAGCTAGAAGAAGATATAGAGAAAATGCTCTGGGATATTATAAAATTATCTGAGATCTAAAGAGAAGGATAGGACATGGTAATCCACCGCAACTAGGATTACGTCGGCTTGTTGAAGACTGGGCAAGAGTTGGGTACCTTATACTCAAAACCACCAAAGGGAAATGCATGGAAAGTCATATAGGTTTGCGCAACCTGGGCACATCCCGACAAGGAGATGGAGAAGATGTATAGGGCTGTTCATGAAAGTCTTCAAAATGCAAAAGTAAGTTTCTATTTTTCGTGTTCTAATCCATAAACCCGAAAACTATCAGCTTGTATAACAAAAATCATTTTTAGTGCCCAAAACATTGCAAAACAGCGGACGATATAAATTACAAGCCCGTAAATACTGTCCATAGGGTCGAAGCTAAGTTCTGGAAGACCCATCTCGCAATAACTCTTTGATCGAATTTTAATCTCATGGCTGTTGGACGAGAAATGAATACTTCAGCAGATATGACAGTATACGGGCCAGTGAACAGATGGGACTCTATGTGATGAGACACTTCAATACAGCTCACATTAAAGAAACGAATGAGGAGAACCAAGTATTCAAAGTCTTCGCTAGAGTTCTGCTAGTAAGAGCCAATTAATGTTAACACTGACTGTACCAAAATTCCTGTAATCGTCAGGCTTTATAGGATAATACAATCGTAATATCAGACGTATCTTGGGTGCCACCGGTACGTGGTATATTTATATTAATTTATTAAAGTTTTGTTTCAAGACAAAAGATTATTACTTGCATTAAAGGTGTTTCTTTTTTCATCGAATTCCAGATAAGGAAATTTTATATTATATACCAATGGCAGCGATTATTTTAGCAGATAACAATTAACGATAATTTGTAAACAAGGATGTTAGTACAATTAGTGGATTCGTGGTCGTGAAAGAAACTACCCGTTGCGTTGTTGAAGACAATCAACAAAGCTGTTATGGTTTTGGCTCGAGTTGGAATGTGTTATAGTGGCTTGTTATCAAATAGCGCGTTAGCGAATGTGATGCTGTACAGTTTGATGTGTGACGACTTCGTTCAATTCTAATTGTAATTATTGACCGACTTCCTATATTATTGTAAACTTCAGTATGGTTCAGTGTGGGGAAAGTTTTTTAACATCATGTACGGATTCAGAGTGTTGACTGTGATTGTTTATTTGCCTTGGATTATACCGATTGCGGTGCTGCATGGTGCACAGGTAATTTATAAATATCTTAAATACACAAGGCGTGTTTTAATGCTGTAGTAGCGGTTTAAGAATATCCACTGCCCCATAATTGTTTTGGGCGGGTGTCAAGAGGTGACAGAAAGCAACAAACCAGGAGATTGGCCCCAGAGTCTACCTGATAATAAATAAAAAATAAAAAACTGCGGTTGCCAACCGGCCTACCAAGCGTGAAAACTACTTATGGAAAATTAAATTAAACTAAGTTTACGGATTTTATCGCGTTCAGTTACATTTAATGTATTTGTGTTCGCGTAAATATAAGAAATCATAACTATGGCAAAATAAATATTTCCCTATGAGGCAATCTATGGATAGGTCTAATTTTGGCAGTGGACTTTCGATAGATTATAATGAATGAAATAATTACGATTTCTTTTGCAAATAAATGCCAATGTTTTGCTTAGGTACTTTCGAAAAAAAAAACTAAAAACTTATTTCTCCTGATAGCGACACTGCATTTCACGCGGGCAATACGGTAGATACACAATTTTATATTTATCATACAACTTTAATTAACTAATAGAAATGTGCATTAATAACCAAACATTTGTAGATATAAGAACCCGATAATATAGTATCTAACTTTATTCACAGTTCTCTCATATAGTTCAATCGTTTTAGCTAAAAATTTGGCAAATTTAATAGAGTACAGTTACTCACATAGTTATAGAGCAAAATAAAATATACCTCTTTTATAAAGAGCATATTCTATTCTTTACTTTAGTCATCAAAAAATCGACAAATGTTCATATTTCGTGGTATATTGCGCCGAAACTATAGGTGATAACGCTTTTGTATGTAGAAGAGGTATGTAGAAAATTTATTGTGTATGGTTTTCTTTAAAAGTGGATTACGCGCTTTGAGACATTTTCTTGGGCGGAAGGGAGGGGGGGGGGGACGCTTAACCGGGACAGGGTGGGTGAGTTTAAATTCGTTTTATAAAAAGTGCATAACGTACAAAAGTACATATGCCGGTGAATAAAAGTACTCCATTAATTTTGCCAGATTTTTCCATACACTGATATTATCTAGAATGTTTGAACCAATAGAAGCGTCCACTGCTGGTGCTAATTTTTCGTCACAAAATACCCTATTGTGGCTTATGTATAAAAATAGTCATATGATATTGCGGGTATTTTTTTAAAATGGAGTTAAGATCTATATCTTTGTAGAAAATTGTATTTACCTATCACTTACCAATACGCCAGCGCATGCGGATAAATAATTTTGGTAGCGTTTTTTATTCTGACTTGCTTAACAAAAATCAATTTTGATTTTTAAGGCTAAGAGTTTTAGCTAGATAAGAGGTGTAGCTTACTACTAGATAACCTATACTATTCTTCATGAATATGGCAAATTTAATGCAGAAGAAATGGAGAAATTTAATATACAAAAATAACTTTTCAATTCGGACTGGTAGTTCTAGAGATTAGCGTGTTTAAAAAAACAAAAAAACACTTCCGCTTTATTCATATATGTAGGTACTTAATTGGTTAAGTGGTCGCAAACGCGATTCCTGATTATGAGTTTCCGGGATTCGAACCCGGGATCTCATATCCAGTCACAACTGATTTTGAGGTAAAACGTCATTACGTTTCACCTCAAAATCAGTTATTGGGGTTTACTATCAAGAAATTCTTAATGGCAGCACGCAGTCAGGAAGTTGGCGGTGCTTCATCAGCGTGCCTCTGAAATTACGTAAAGCCGTTGGTCCTGCGCCTGAACTCTTTCCGATTTCCGATTACTGTTCCATCGAACTATGAGAGTGAGGGAATATATGTAGAGTGCACCTGTGTTTACTCATACACTCAGGCACTACACACGACACATTGAGAATGGCCTTGACCTCCCGTTTTTTGAATTCGGCTGAAAAATAATCACATTACTTTAATTTCTTGTATATTATACGTCACTTTTTAGGGTTCCGTAGCCAAGTGGCAAAAAACGGAACCCTTATGGATTCGTCATGTCTGTCTGTCTGTCCGTGCGTATGTTACAGCCACTTTTTTCCGAAACTATAAGAACTATGCTGTTAAAACTTGGTAAGTAGATGTATTCTGTGTACCGCATTAAGATTTTCACACAAAAATAGAAAAAAAAACCAATAAATTTTGGGGGTTCCCCATACTTAGCACTGAAACTCAAAAACTTTTTTTCCATCAAACCCATACATGTGGGGTATCTAACGGGATAGATTTTCAAAAATTATATTGAGGTTTCTTATATAATTTTTTTTCTAAACTGAATAGTTTGCGCGAGAGACACTTCCAAAGTGCTAAAATGTGTCCCCCCCCGTAACTTCTAAAATAAGAGAATGATAAAACTAAAAAAAATAAGTGATGTACATTACCATGTAAACTTTCACCGAAAATTGGTTTGAACGAGATCTAGTTAGTAGTTTTTTTTAAACGTCATAAATCGTAAATTATGTTACTTGCTGCTACGGAACCCTTCATGGGCGAGACCGACTCGCACTTGGCCGCTTATTATTAAGTATTTTGGTCGTTGTATATTATACGTCCTAAGCTGCGCATTGACCTTTTCTCAATTCTAAGAGAGCGAACTGCTCTATGGCATTTTTTCCGCCACGTTGCTTGAAGTATTGACAGATTACACGTTTCTTCAAAATATATATTTTATTTCCTAGACATGTAAGTTTTTTTTTATAGAAAATGTGTGACACACGAGCACAGTTCACCCGATGGTAAGTGGATGCTGTGGCCCATAGACATCGACATCTAATCTAGATTAAAAATCAAAATGCAAATGCGTTATCACTCTAGAGGACTAAGATGGAATACCTCGTTTCAATTATAAATAGTCTTCAGCTCTCTACAGTCACCATACGAAACACAACTGCATTAGGCTGCTATTTAACGCTGGTCCATCCGACTCATTTGTGCTACGACCATAATATAAACCAGCAGTGGTAAATCAGCACTCAAAACTGCACGCGTAAAAAATGAACGATTGGAAAAATAAATGTAATGTTTCTTTTTTAGGACGCCGCGTATTTAAAAGAGATTCTTGACCCTGCGAAAGAAGAACTGAGCATTTGGTACACGCGTCAACCCAGAATTGCCCAGAGAACTAACGACCAGCTGACCTGCGAAAAACCAAACGTTTACATTTGCGAGGCAAGTGTTCTTAACTAATATGGTTTATATAATCTATTTTCTTAGAATTAGAACATAAAAAACTATTGTAAAAGAACAAAATAAATTGTATCCGATTATTTTTGGGTTACCTACTTCAAACTACGTCTATCAAATATCCCTTCTAAAGCATTAATATATTAATAATAAGCATATTTACCGTGTAGTGGCGGTGCAAAGAATGTCCACTTTCCAATATCATCCCGTGGGTGTCGTAAGACAGAGGGAAACAAATCTGGAGATGGGCAGCAGCGTATTCCTAATAAATATTAAAAATAAAAAAAAACTGCGAGGAACTCGCTTACCAAGCGTGGTAACTATGGCAAATATCTCCCCTATGAGGAAACCCATGGAGGAGTCCTATGTTCAGCAATGGAATTTTAATAGACTGTAACGGTAATGGTAATAAGCATATTATTTCAAGTAACATTATAAGTTTCATAAAAAATTCATTTAATCTCTTAGGAACCTCCCCAAATAGTCGCTGCAGATGAAGGCAAGTTTTGCAACTATCGCAACGTGTGGTACCATGAGCAGGTGTACCGCTGGGTGGCTGGCAGAGGATGTCTGGTTTACACGCCAGATTTTCTTTACGTCGAAGGCCGTAACACCATTAACTTGACTGCTGGCTGCTTTTACGGGCCTTGGTTGGCACCTTGCCTGGAAATCGTTAGTAGACTTAAATATTACTACATGAATAAATTAAATTTTATATTTTTATGTCTTCTACAAAATGTTGTTAGGAGAAAATATACAAATATAACAGTTATTATAACAAACTAGCTGGTACGCAGCGCGTTGCTGCCGCAGATGAAATAATTGTAAAAATATCGTTATAAATTTGGAAGAGTTATATTGTTTTATTATGAATGATAATACATTCTTTGAAATTTGTCGGTACAATACGCGCGCCACCTACTGAAAGTTAATTGTAGTAGGCCTATAACCGTCGCGCAAGTGCAAGCAATAAGTTGCAAAGCAAAGTCAATTTTAAAACAAACATTAATTTTTATATATTAGATGATAATAATAAAAATGTATAATTTGATATTAATATGTTAATAATTAATAATAAAAAAACGGCAAGGCCCCAGGAAAACGGCAAGGCCCCAGGCGAGGATGGAATTACAGCGGAGCTTCTGAAAGCGGGTGGAAAACCGGTACTTAAAGTCCTTCAGAGGCTCTTTAATTCCGTCCTCCATGGTGGCATTACACCGGAGGCGTGGAGCAGAAGTGCGGTGGTCTTGTTCTTCAAGAAAGGTGACAATGCTCTCTTGAAGAACTACAGACCGATTTCCCTTCTGAGCCGCGTCTACGTGCTGTTTTCAAGGCCAGAGTAACCGACATAGCCCAACGGATTAGTAAGCTGAAGTGGCCGTGGGTCGGCCATATAGCTCGAAGAACCGACAACCGATTGGGAAGAAAGGTTCTTGAGTGGCAGCCTCGTACCAGTAGGCGAAGTGTAGGGTGATCCCCCACGAGATGGAGTGATGACCAGGTAAGACATGCAGGAAGTCGATGAATGCAGGTGGCTCAGGACCGTGCTTTGTGGCATTCCTTGGGGGAGGCCTATGTTCAGCAGTGGACTTATGAAAGGCTGTAAAAATGATGATGTTAATAATAAAATTATTTATTTTAGAAAGCAAACACGTTCCGCAGAATAATTTTAAGCTTATTGCAGGCTAAAGAAGATGGCACATGTGGCTGTTACCCTTTTGACCCTAGTTTTGAGGAAGTGGCTAACACAGTACGTGATGCATTGATACCTTCAGCGCATGGACGGTGGGAAAAATGTTTTTACACGGCAAGCGATTGCTGCAGCCACGTAATGGCAGGAAACAGGAGTACAGGTGATTAGTGAAGCGCTGACACAAAGATTATCATATTTACAAGCGGAGTCAGAATCCTAAAGTGCATAAAAGTTAAATCGGGTAGGCAAAGGTGAGGATGACTGACTGATGACTGCCGCTGTGTTAGTACTATTTTCAACACAAAGTAGTATGAACAATTAAATAATTTTGGCTGAATTATTGTAGTCATTAAGTTATAATATATAATAACTAGCGATCCGCCTCGGCTTCTCACGGATGATTTCTAGACCCCAACAATAGCGCCACCTATCGGGCCCCAACAATAGGTCCAACTACGGCTAAGAACCACCCACTTAACCCCATAAAATTTCATTACAATCGGTCGAGCCGTTTAGGAGGAATTGAATAACAAACAAAGGCTGCGTGCTATCACCAACGCTGTTTCTTCTGCATATCAATGATATGTTGCAAACCGGTAACATTCATTGCTATGCGGATGACAGCACTGGTGATGCTCTATACACCGGCCGTGCCAATATTTCTCGGGAAAACGTCGCCGAGTACCGGAACAAACTTGTGTCTGAAGTCGAGTCTTTGCTGAACAAAGTCTCGGATTGGGGGCGACTAAATCTAGTCCAGTTTAATCCTCAGAAGACAAAAGTTTGCGCGTTTACCGCTAAAAAGAACCCCTTTATCGTATCTCCTCACTTTCAAGGCACTCCCCTTGTTGCCTCAGCCAGTATCGGAATCCTCGGCGTCGACATATCGAGTGATGTGCAGTTTCGTTGTCACTTTATGGAAAAGAGGCATTCCATCTTAGTCCTCACGAGTGACAACGCATCTGCATTTTATTCTTTATTGAGGATAGATGTAGATGTCTATGGGCCACAGCAACCACTTACCATCAGGACTTACCATCAGGTGGACTGTGCGCTCGTTTGTCACTCGATGCTATAAAAAAAAAACACTTGGAAGAGAAGGCCAAATTGGCCTCTAAAATGCTTGGCGTGCTCAGCAGAGCGAGACAGTATTTCATGCCGGCACAACGCCTTCAACTTTACAAGGCGCAGGTTCGGCCTAACAGGGAATATTGTTCCCATCTCTGGGCTGGGGCTCCCCAGTGCCAGCTCCTTCCACTTGACCGCATCCAGGGCAGAGCGGCTCGAATCGACAACAACGGAGTCCTTTCTGATCGGCTCGATTCATTGGCACTGCGAAGAGATGTTGCATCCCTTTGCATTTTCTTTCGCATGTATCACGGGGAGTGCTCTGAGGAATTGTTCGGATTAATCCCAGCTGATAAATTTCACAAACGCACTTTGCGGCAGAACTCCCTATACCATCCACACCATCTGGATGATTGGCGGTCCACCGCTGTGCGATTTAGAAGATGTTTTCTTCCTCGTACAACTTCCCTGTGGAATCGATTATCACCAGCAATTTTTCCGGTCCGATACGACTTAGGGACCTTCAAGAAAAGAGCTTACTCCTTTTTAAAAGGCCGGCAACAATTCCAATGACTGGCCGGCAATTCCCCTGGTTCCCCTGGTGTTACAGTTGTTCATGGGCGGTGGTAGTCACTTACCATCAGGAGAGCCGCGTGCTCATATGTCCCCTCTCATAAAAAAAAGCAGACACACATCGGAATTTAATATATAAAGACTTACTATTCTGTCATCAGATTATAAGCGTAAATTAGATTTAAATTTCTAAAGTATTGGAATTAACTATAGATTTATATGTGTGTATTCTATAGACATTGATAAATATAGATTAATGTGTATTCCAAAGTATATCTCGACATTATCTGACAAATGATAATGACCAGCGTAAATTTTTTATTTCATTATCATTTTCAAATGGTAGTTGCTTTTTCACAAAGATTAGACTCTTTGTCATAAACGACTTTATAAAGATCGATAAAAACATTGGTTTTGTTTAAAGTTCATTGATTAAAAGGGGAAATTCCAGTAACCGAGACAATAAAACCACCTTCCATTATTTCATAGGCAATGTTTTCAAATGCCACATTTGTTAGAACGAAATGTCTTATCAAATATTATCTAAGTTATTTGTGATAGAAAAATTATTGAACACTTAAATATAAAATGGTCAGGTGCAATGTAATTTATATTTCTCAAACAGCTTTATGACATTTTGATGCGTTTGGTTAATTACTACTCAGGTACCTCAAAACATTGTTTGACAAAACGAAAAAGGAAACCCAATAATGGACAAACATTGTCGTGTTGTGAGGTTGAAAGATAATTTATCGTTCCATTTCGTGCCGTGAGTATCGTAAGAGGCGATAATGGGGAAGGTCAGAAAGACCTCGTGGTTTCCAATAATTAGTGGTTAACATTTCATATGTTATGACATAGGTAAATACTCATACCGGAGACAGGAAGTAGCATCATAGTGTGCGAGATTAGTATCTGCAACAAAAACGTGCGTGGCGTTAAAACAATTCGTACCTACAATGAGAAAGGCCCATGACTAGTTATGGACACTTTCGGATTGATATATTCTTTGGATTTGCGATGACACTCTTTTTGTTCGAAAATAGGAAACTGTATGAAATCAACCAACTTCCTAGACCTATAATTCTCTGAAAAAAAAGGGAACAATTTGCGGGCATCTATCCTTCATACGAGTACCTTTTCTTCCAATTACAATTTAGATGTCGGCAAGACAAAAATGAATTTATCATCTTCTGCTACAACTCTACTTACCATCGGGTGGGATATTAGTCATTTATTGGCATATAATAACTATAAAAACTTCAGCTTAAAATTAGTTACTTTTTTGACTACTATATCTACTTATAAGCCTTTCTTATTCACAACTTTACATACATTTAATAAACACAATATTTATCTATATCAAATTACATGCTTTTAGATCAAAACCAATGTGAAGCGACCTTCGACGGCTGGACTTGTTGGGAGCCCGCGGAATCTGATACCGTCGCTAGCGCCGTTTGTTCAGAATTCGCATATTCTAATGTAGGGCCTGCTTGTCATCGTAAGTTACATAATATTTATTACTACAGAAAATTTATAATTGTAGTTTTTTCACTTCCATCACCAGCATCAGCCTTCTCAAGACTTCTATTGGAGATTCGTAGGGTTTTCCAGGAATACTTTAGTTATTTTCTTCTAAAAAATTCGTAACAACCACAGAATAAATAATATTATAATTACGAATTTTTTGGTGAGCGCAGTGCTGATACGTTAGTTAGCAGTGGTATTACTGCACCCCATTACCAATTTCTGTGACTTAGACTCGATCGTCAGACACCACACGAACACAGCAGCATCACGCGACTATTTCAAACTGGTACAGTCCGCCAGCGTTTATTATTTCGTTATTCAGCACGCAATTATGGCTCATCGTCTAAATATAGTCTGTTTTTTGTAATCCCAAGCCTTGTCTGGAAATAACGTCTTGACATAAAAAAAATACGCACCATCCGCCAGCTTTCAATAACACAGTTTAAGTGGATCATGCTATAGACATGAACGCAATTAGCATTGGTGTATGCTCAATTGTTATTAATTAAAAATATCACTGTGTAATGAACTTTTGATCTTCAATTGTTCAAGACGTGCTTAAATTTTCAGATTATAGCAACAAACAGTGTTTCTCGAATGGCACCTGGGAGCTGCAAACCGATTACAGCACGTGCAGCATAACGCCGCGACTGCTGCGTCGCTACCGCTTGCACATCATCGTGCTGGCTCTCTCCATCGCTTCCTGCCTGCCCGCCGTGTTCGTCTTTTTCTTCTATAAGCGACTGAGAGTGACACGTGTAGCGCTGCATAGAAACTTACTCATTGCTATTATTATGAGGAATATCCTCGTTATTATTAGTAGAAGCGAGGTAAGCTTAATGTTAACATTTTCTACACAAAAAACTATTGGACTATTACTTTCTAGGAAGGACAAACCATATCAATGCATTATTTGAAATACATAACTCCAAAGGTTAGTGTGTTAGATCCGTAGATCAAATTCAATTAACTTAAATATTACACTAGCGATTCGCCCCGGCTTCGCACGGGTGATTTCTGGATCATGACAACAGCGCTACCTACCGGGTCCAATTGTGAATCTAAACCATCCATCTTAACTCAAACACAACAAAATTCATCAAAAAAGGTCCAGCCGTTTAGGAGGTGTTCAGTGACAAACACACGTATAGAAGAATTTTATAAAGATAATAGATTTATTATGCAAAGATACTGGGATATTTACAATACTTCCCTGGGAAAACAATTTGTTTCTTTATTCCATTTGGTTCCAGCTAAAAAGTAAACTCCAAGTTTAGTAGCAAGACCCGGTCCAAAACCAAATAACGTCACCAAAACCGACTCGGGTTTTGGTGACGTTATTTGAAATTTATTTGTCGTCTGAGATATCACAAAGGAGATGAATTAAGGTACTTACTAACTGCTGGATATAGTTTTAAAAATATTTCCCCGGAATCAGCAATTCATAATCTTAACCACATTAACAATTTTTTGAAGAATCTAATCTGAATGATAATGATGATTGATGTCCAAGTCTCGACGCATAGAATTATAATGACTCTATACCTTCCAAACTGTAACACATTAGTGAATGTTGTAAGCAAACAGCCTTACAATGTTTTTAATAAATGTGAAAATTCGTGAATGTAAATGGCTTCAGACAAATATTTTTTTTATAGAATAAGGGTAACTAAAGAGCTCACAGTCCATCTGATAGTGTGCTGTTGCCCATAGACTTCAACATTTATCCTAGATAAAGAATCAAAATGCAAATGCGTTGTCACCCCTGAGGACTAATATGGAATGCCTCGTTTACAGTAAAAGGTTCCTCTACATACACTACCGTTTCTCTACACTCACCATACAAACAGCAATATTTTACACTGGTATTCTGTGAGAGCGTGGTCTTACCCCGGTTGAGCCGACCCAGTCGTGCTACAATTGTAAATATAGCTGCAGCATGGCTCTACCACGTATAGAATTTTGTGTAATAAGTATATTTTAATATTTTTAGTTACCTCTTAACTGGCGTTAATTTCGTAATAGATAATAAATGTTTGTGGCGTGTTTGTGCAATAAATGTCTCTTTCTTTCTTTGTTTCTTTTCCCAGATTTATATTGACGAGCTCACGAACTCGGGTGACACCGTGATGTACAAGCACGGGGTCGCGTGCCGCCTGCTTGCGGTCGCCGAGCGCGTCGCCGCCAACTGCGTGTTCGTGTGCATGCTGGTGGAGGGCGTGTACCTGCACAGGCTCATCGTTGTAGTATTCCGGAAGAAGCTCCAAGTAAGGTGGTTGTACGGAGCTGGAATCGGTAAGTTTATAATTCGATAAGCCTTTACGCAAGCATACGAACGCGCACACACACACATACACACACACACACACACACACACACACATACACAAACACAAACACACGCACGCACGCACGCACGCACGCTCGCTCGCACGCAAGTATATACAAGCATATATGCAAAAATGCACAAGCGTATACGCAGGCACAGAAAACACACGCACACACATACACACCCCCGCTCGCACTCACGTACCTACAAGCAGTAAATACTGCTAGATATGATAGATATCTTAAGATAGAGGAACAAGTTGATATAGCATGCATCATGTATCGTTGGGGAATGAAAGACTGTATGTGTTCAGCTGTAAACTATAACGATGGGCTCTAATAATAATGATACTTATTATATATTGCTAACCTCCTACTAGAGAATAAACGGCACTCGTAATACCAACAACAGCAAGGATTTTGGTATTGAAAACAAAAGCAAAGTACAATTTGAATACGGTTACAGTTGGGCACAGACTTCCTCTTCTCTCATTCCTGAGAGGGTCATGGGACACTTAACCGTGCTGAGCCCATGATGTTGTCGGCTATATAATATGTCTTCGAAATATTTTATTTTTCGGACGTGCAGGTTTCCATTACGTTATTTTTTTTTCAAATCATATTGTATGCGTCTGTTCGTAGGTAATTAATGTTTTAGTTTTCAAGAATTCTTTTAAAATTATCTTCGTAGATTTGATTAGATTAGATGTAAAAAGTGATAACAATAAAACTGATTATGTTTAAAAAAAACTTGCTTCCGATTCGTGATACATCAAAGTGAAAATGTTTTACATTATCTTCAGCCTATAAAAGTTCACAACTGGACATTGGCCTCTTGGGTACGCAAGCTTGACAAGCGGATCGGATTGACCATTGCATTGTCATATTGCACCTTTGACGCTGTCACACGAGTAAATTTACTTATGTGACGTTGCTGTCCGTCACCGGTTTGGATATCTTACATCTGAGGTAAACGAAATGGTGTATCGCCACTTATTGGAAGCCATAAGATTTTTCTGGCATTTCCCATAGCCGACTCTTACGACACCTACGGGATAAAATGAGTGATGGATTCTGTCACGCCGCCACACAATGGCAATATATTGATAAACTCCTGCTTTTTATTTGTAGGAATTATATAAAAAAAATGTCAAAAACTAAATTCTAAATAAATGGTAGTAGCACAAATGGGTCGACTCGACCGGGGAATACCAGCGTAAATAGCTTCATGTTACTGTGTTTCGTATGGTGAATGTAGAGACTCGGAGGCACTTTTTACTGGAAACGAGGCATTTCATCTTAGTCCTCAGGGGTGACAACACATCTGCATTTGATCCTTAATCGAGGATAAATATAGATGTCTATGGGCCACAGCATACACTTACCATAAGGCTGTGTGCTTGCCTTGTAAGGGTGACCCTTATTCTATAAAAATAAAAACTCAAAAAAATTACACAAGAAAGAATACACAACATGGTCTAAATTTATATACTCTTTGGTCTCAATTTATATATCGTGACGGGATGTTTGAAGTACGTGCATCATTTTTACTTTTACTTTTATAAAAACTGTAGAGTTTCTTACTCATTGGGTGGAAGTAATAATGAGTCTTTACCTATGAAATTGCCGTTCTACAGGACTGGCCATTTCAAATCAAAATAATTTATGTTTGGTTAAGAGTTCTAATTTCAAATTATTTTTATTTAAAAACATGGAATTCTTTTTCAAAATTAGTCCTTTGTTTATTGATTAGTGAATTTTCATCGCATTTGAATCTTTTTCGTCATCATGGATACGTTAAAAATTCGGGTAATTATGGAATATGAGTACTGTCGTGGCAGCAACGCGGCACAAGCGATACGCAACATCAACGACGTTTACGGAGCGAATACTACAAACGAACGCACCACCTGTTATTGGTTTGCCCGCTTCCGTTCAGCAAATATGGACCTAAAAATTAACCCCGTAGTCGTCCGAAAACTTTGATCGACAATGACGAATTAAAAGCGATTGTGGAAGCTACTCAATCTACCGCTGAATTAGCAGCAGTTTTCGACGTTAGCATCAAAACAATATTGGTAAACCAATTGGTAAGTTAAAAAAGCTGGACAAATGGGTGCTCCATGAACTCAATGATCGCCATTGCGAAGTACGCGTCGAGACGTGCCTTGCACTGCTCAACTGGCATACAAACGAAGAAATTTTGAACGGCATTGTTACCTGCGACAAAAAATAAATTCTGTTTGAAAATCGCAAGTGCTCAACTAGTTGGTTGAGCACTTGCGATAAGCAATGCCCTAAACGAAAACTTACCCCTAGAAAAATGATGATCACAGTTTGGTGGTCTAGCGCCGGTATGATTCATCACAGCTTCTTAGCAAACGGGGTAAGCATTACTGCAGATGTGTACTGTGAAGAACTAATCACAATGTTTTTAACGGTAGTAGAGCCACGCGGCAGATTTTGCTGTTGCACGCCAGGCCGGATCGAGCCGGGTTGGTACCACGACCGCACCGGCGTGAAGCTCTGCTTCTGCGTTTCGTCTGGTGAGTGCAGGTGGCCGGAGGCCCAATTCCCCCCCCCCCTCCATCAACAACCAAAGACTACCCCAGGAGGGTACCAGCACCCCTGGAGAATCCCTCGCTGAGAATCCACGACCATGTAATTCCACACCTGCGCGTGGGTGCACAGGCTGCCCCGCGTAATCTGGGAGGGGGGGGGGGGGGCAAAATTCCGCTCAAAGACATAACTGCTCGGGGCAAACTGAGCAACAATACCAAGGCGATCCCTGCCACGCTATCCGTGAATTTCTGCAACATCAGGAGACTTCACTCGACCCTAAATGCCGTCCATTACCATCTCAAGACGGCGAAGCTGGACTTGCTCTTTCTGACCAAGACGCAGGTGTCCTCTCCGGCTGATGCTTCGTATCTCTCCTACCCGGGGTACAAATTGGAGCACTCCTTTGTGCCTCGACCTAGAGTTTGCGTCTATGTCAGAGAGGACATCTGTTCTCGACGCTTTGGTAGTCTTGAACGTTCGGACCTGTCCATCCTTTGGCTACGCGTAGACAGCGACGACCATCTGCGCGTCTACGGGTGCCTCTATAGATCCCATAGCGGTAATGCCGAAACAGACCGACTCATCGACCACGTCCAAATTGCTACAGATTCCTTGCTACAACAGCTCCCACCCGCAGAGATCGTGATCCTTGGCGATTTTAACGCCCACCACGCCGAATAGCTCGGTTCACGTTTAACCGATCATGCGGGGAGATCTGTGTATGACTTTGCCTTGGCATATGGTCTAACACAACTGGTTACTTCGCCTACGCGGATCCCAGATGTGGAGGATCATGTACCTTCCCTGTTGGACCTTCTGCTGACCTCTCATCCGGACGGATATCAGGTCTCCGTCGATGCCCATCTGGGCTCTTCGGACCATTGTCTGATCCGGAGTACGGTGCCTCCCATCGCAGTTGCGATCTGCAGCTTGCCGCCGTGTTTGGCACTATAGGTCGGCCGATTGGGACGGGATGCGGTCTTTTTTTGCATCCTGCCCTTGGGGGCGGATTTGCTTCTCGCCGGAAGATCCCAGCGTTGTTGCCGATTCTGTTACTGATGTGGTACTTCAGGGTATGGAACTTTTTATTCCATCCTCTGTGGTGCCCATCGGAGGCAGATCCCAGGCATGGTTTGGTCGCTCCTGTAAAATAGCATCACGCTATAAGCAGGAGTGCTACCAGGCCTGGGCTGACGCATCAACGTCCCGGGATGTAAACACCAGCGCTCTTAGTATAATTCCGCCTCCAGATCCTTCAAAAGTGTCTTTGCCAAGGCAAAGTCAGAGCACATAGGCAGAATTGGCGAGAAACTAGTTCGCCTGCCTTCGGGAACGCGTGCATTCAGGTCTCTCGCTAAGGCTGTCCAAGGGAATTTCTGTAAGCCATCACTACCATCTCTGCACAGGGAGGACGACTCACTGGCCCAAGCCGCAAAACAGAAAGCCGACCTTTTAGGCTCCCTTTTTGCGTCCAACTCGACTCTTGATGACGGGGGGAAAATACCGCCGACCATCCCGCGGTGTGAGTGCTCCATGCCGGATGTGCTGTTCTTACAGCGCTCGGTTGGCAAAGCACTCTTCTCCCTGGATATCCAGAAGTCCAGTGGGCCTGACGGAATCCCCCCAATTGTGCTGAGGACGTGTGCTTCGGAGTTGGCACCGGTCCTAACGCGTCTTTTCCGGTACTCCAACTCCCAAGGCGTAGTCCAGAATTCATGGAAGACAGCTTTTGTCCACCCGATCCCTAAAAAAGGCGACCGCCCAGACCCGTCCAACTACAGGCCTATCGCCATCACCTCCTTGTTCTCCAAAATAATGGAATCTATTATTAACTGACAGCTCATGCGGTACCTTGAGGATCACCAGCTGATTAGTGACCGCTGGTACGGTTTTCGTCGGGGTCGATCAGCTGGTGATCTTCTGGTCTACCTGACCCATAGATGGGCGGAGGCAGTAGAGTCCAAGGGGGAGGCGTTGGCTGTTAGTTTGGACATTGCGAAGGGTTTGGCACAAAGCGCTTCTTTCGAAGCTCCCTCTTCCGAGTCCCGAGAAATTGTGCAATTGGATCACCAGCTTCCTTGCAGATCGGAGCATCAAGGTCATTGGAGACGGTGCATGCTCAGACTACAAGCCTATATCTATATCGCCAACGCTGTTTCTTCTGCATATCAATAATATGTTGCTAACTGGTGCACTGGTGATGCTCTATACACCGGCCGTGCCAATATTGCTCGGGAAAACGTTGCCGAGTACCTGTTGTGTCTGAAGTTAAGTATTTGCTGAACAATGTCTCGGATTGGGGGCGACTAAATCTAGTCCAGTTTAATCCTCAGAAGACACAAGTTTGCGCGTTTACCGCCAAATAGAACCTCTTTGTCGTATCTTCTCAGTTTCAAGGCGCTCCCCTTCTTGCCTTAGCCAGTATCGGAATCCTCGGAGTCGACATATCGAGTGACGTGCACTTTAGTGGTTACTTGGAAGAGAAGGCCAAATTGACCTCTAAAAAGCTTGCGTGCTCAGCAGAGCGGGACAGTATTTCATGCCGGCACACCGCCTGCAACTTTACAAGGCGCAGGTTCAGCCTCACATGGAATACTGTTCTCATCTCTGGGCAGGGGCTCCCCAGTGCCAGCTCCTTCCACTTGACCGCATCCAGCGCAGAGCGGCTCGAATCGTCGACGACCGAGTCCTTTCCGATCGGCTCGATTCATTGGCACTGCGAAGAGATGTTGCATCCCTTTGCATTTTCTTTCGCATTTACCACGGGGAGTGCTCTGAGGAATTGTTCGGATTAATCCTAGCCGCCAAATTTCACGAACGCACATCGGGCAGAACTCCCGATACCATCCACACCATCTGGATGATTGGCGGTCCACCACTGTGCGATTTAGAAGATGTTTTCTTCCTCGCACGACTTCCTTGTGGAATCGATTACCATCAGCGATTTGTCCGGACCGATATGACTTAAGGACCTTCAAGAAAAGAGCCTACTCCTTTTTAAAAGGCCGGCAACGCATCTGCAATTCTCCTGGTTCTCCTGGTGTTGCAGTTGTTCATGGGTGGCGGTAGTCACTTACCATCAGGTGAGCCGCATGCTCGTTTGCCCCCTCTCCTATATAAAAAAACAATGATGGAGAAGCTGGCACGTCTCCAACTAGCTTTGGTCGTGCACGACAAGGAGAGACCTCATACTGCACAACAGATGGTCTCCAAGTTATAAGAGCTGGGGTTGGAAGCTCTCAGTCATCCGCCATACTCATCAGACCTTGCGCCTACATACTTCTACTTTTTCCAGAATTTGGATTACTTTTTGGCGGGAAAAAAGTTCAATGCCCGGGAGGCAGTACAAAATGCCTTCAAAGAATTTGTAGCCTCCCGTCCAGGAGATTTCTTCACGAAGAGCATCAATAATCTGCCACTGCGTTGGCACAGATCATCAAAGAAGCCTCACTTATATGATGGTGATGATATGGGTGATTACTTTTATTAATAAAAATAAAAAATATAGACAAAAAATTATGTTAACTTATTTCATAAAAAACGGCAATTTCATGGGGAAAGACCTAATATCTTAAATTTGTCACAAAAGTCAAACCCGAACCCAGTGATAAGATCGGAAAGAATCTAAGATGCATGCAGACAACTAAAACACGGGGACAAGCACGTAGTTACGCCATAAGGACAATCCACAAAAGCTTCTTCAAGTATCAAGTTGTTGCAGTTCTTTTTAACCGACTTCACAAAGAAGCTGGTTTCAATTCGAGTGTATGTTTTTTATTGTATGTCACGCGTTATCCTCGCAGATTGTGAACCAATTTTGATGATTCTTTTTTTATTAAATACTCGTAGGTTATACTTAAAAATTTGTTCTTTGAATAAATTTCACCCTTAAGAGTAGCAAATAAATAACTTCTGTTTTAGCAACTTAAGGTCAGTTTTTAGTTTTTTTTAAAAGATATAATTATGTAATTTTAACTTGTTATTCACTGAAATTATTTCTTAAATTGCCTTCACTATACGAGGACACTGAGCATTATTTTGGAATTCCTTTTGGATCCATGTACCTTAAATCCTTTTCGCATAATAAAATCATTTCGAATGTAGTCCAATAACACAGCTAGACCTGAAAACGAAGCATTTGTGTTTTTGCACAAAAGTTAGGTCCAGCTAGGATTCAAATCTAGATCCGTCGGATAGTAGTCTACCTGATACAATTTAATATAAACCTCAAGAAATTTAATAAAACTCTAGTTTTGTTTCAGTGATCGCATTAGTTCCTGCATTTGCATGGGCGATAGTTATGGGTTTGATGAACGACCACTCATGCTGGATTGTGTACACGGTAGAGCACGTGCAGTGGATCCTGGACGCACCGAGGATCGCTATATTACTTATCAACACCGTCCTTTTCGTCGATATCTTGAGAGTATTACTTACGAAATTAAGAAACACCGAGAACTCATATCAGCTGTAAGTGTAAATTTAAAATAATAAAGTTACGAAGTACGAGTACCTACGAACAATTTCCTTGACGTCGGAGGGGTTCGAACCATGCTGCAGCTATGTTATGGTTGTAGCGCAAATGGGACGGCTCGACTAGGGAAGGACCACGCTTTCACAGAATAGAATACCTGCGTAAAATACCAGCTTAACACTGCTGTGCTTCGTATGGTGAGTGTAGAGAACCGGAGACCGTTTTTACTGGAAACGAGGCATTCCATCTTAGTCCTCACGGGTGACAACGCATCTGCATTTTGATTCGTAGTCGAAGATAGATGTAGATGTCTATGGGCCACAGCAACCACTTACCACTGTGTGCTCGTTTGTCATCCTTATCCTATGAAAAAAACTCGGTTGCGTGCACACTATGAAATTTTACGGCGAGTGCTTACGCCCTCAACTACCAAGTGTATTGGTAAAAAAATTGCAATGTAACCTAAGTAAACGACAGGGTCGGGAAGGGACGCCCTAGACGAAGGTTTACCGACCAAATCGGCGATACATTAAAAATGGGCCAGATTAGGAGTACCCTTAACCGACGAGCGTCTATGCGTAGATATATGGATGTAAAGGAGGCGAGAGAGGTGTGTCAGGGTCGCGCCAAATGGAAGTCCGTAGTCTCTGGCCAGCCAGCCTACCCCTCTGGGTGACAGGCGTGAGTGTTTGTGTGTTTGTGTCTATAACCTACTCCTCCTAAACGACTGGACCAATTTTGATGAAATTTTGTGTGTGTGATTAAGTTGATTAGAGAATGGTTTTTGATTTATAATTGGACCCGGTAGATGGCGTTGTTATCGAGATCTATAAATCAACCATGTGAAGACGGGACGGATCGCTAGTTGCCTACATTTCCTTTTGAAATATTGTTTCGGGCGATAACCTTTTCACCCCCCTTAAACCTTCACGAAATGAGACAATTTTGGGCTCATTAGATTCATCAACTAAGTCACGAATTTTAAATTTTGAATTTTTAATTCAGTTTAGTTTAATTTTAAAATATTAAAACGCTCGAGGAAGTTTTTAAGTTAAAAATATAGATATTTAGATGCTAATTACTTATATCGTACGCAGTATTTCTTTAAAATAAAAAATCGTCCGGACCTAGTTTTTTCATTATGTCTACAACATTTCCAAAAATTATGAAAATTAGACTATGTTTACGGGGGAAAAACGTTACCACTTTTTGTATAAAAATTTACAGCTTCACAATCCTCTTAAAAAGCTAATTTCTGAAATATTCAATTTTTTTTATAGGATAGGGTGACAAACGAGCACACAGACCACCTGATGGTAAGTGGTTGCTGTGGCCCATAAACATCTACATTTATCCTCGTTTGCGAATCAAAATGCAGATGCGTTGTTACCCGTGAGGACTAAGATGGAATGCCTCTTTTCCAGTAAAAAGGGTCTCCTGTTCTCTACACTCACCATACGAAACACAGCAGTGTTAAGCTGCTATTTTACGCTGGTATTCTGTGAGAGCGTGGTCCTTCCCCGACCGAGCCGACCCATTTGTGCTACAACTATACTACTAATATAGCTGCAGCATGGCTCTACTGTGTGTAAAATTATTCATTACTACTTCTTTATTCCTCCATCACTGAGCAAGGGTTGTTAAATCAGCAATTATTATTATAATAATTTATATTAATTTATTTAATCGACTCTTGCGACATGGATTGAGGCGAGGTGATGCATTCTATTGCGCCGCCATAATACGGCCATCTGTACTGATTGCAACATTCCGTTAATTATTATTACTGATAATGTTAATCACGATTACTCCTAACAGCTTTCTCATTTTTCAGAAGTACAGCAAAGGCGACCTTATTTTTGATGCCGTTGTTCGGAACCCAGTTCCTGTTAACGGCGTTTAGACCAACTACAAGCAATTGTACTTGGGAACAGGTGTACTATTACGTTTCTTACACCTTAGAAGGCCTGCAAGGATTTATCGTGGCCTTGCTTTACTGCTATGTGAATAAGGAGGTAAACAATCTTTGGCATCGTATAAAATGAATTACATATGTAATGTAAGAGAGATAAAGCAAATTAGATTTCATACAATAGATATTCATTTTATTAAACATTATATAAGGTTTTGTAGTAATTAGATTTATACAAATATATTTTAATCACAAAACATAGATTTTATATGTAATGTTTACTAGTATAGCTCCTTGTGAACAATTTTTAATAGTATCTATAGTTTTCGAGATTCAACACTAACTCGAAGACTCTGTCCGATTTAGTTTTGACTACTAAATCTACTAACATCACATCAAAAAGAACGAGTATAAAAATCTTAAAATATTTTGTCTTTTCTTCCTTGTTCTTGTTAATGGCTATTTTTAATATGGATAGTCGTGATAGTTCAGGGGCTAAACTCTCGCCGTAAATTTCAAAGTACGTGAGCAACCTGAGTTCGTTCGATCCCCGCCATAATCAATAGAATTGTTAATTGCAATTTTATGTGCTAATTTGCTTCGGTGAACGAAAAACATTGCGAGGTAATTGCATTCTATCCGAGGAATAAGATAATCTGTCGAGGACGTGAAGTCCGTCAACACGCATTGGAGCGGCACGGTGGAATAATCCCTCCATGACCCCCTTAGAAATAAAGGGCCCAGTGTCTAGCTGTGTGACATATTAGCTATAAATTACGTAAACTTTGACAACTAGGTTAGAAGCCCACGTTTCGCAACTGTTATAATTAGGCCAATGAAATGTTATTGGCATGAGATGGTATGGAACGAGAGGGGTGCACTCACTTATTTTTAGCTTTTAGCTTTAGTTTTCTGCGTTACTCTAGAAATTGTTGACCAACGAATATATTACAACATGTCAGCGCATATAATTAAAATAGTTATTGAAAGTATCATCATCACCAGTCCGTAAAAATCCACTAATGACATGTACCTTGTCAATTGCACGCCTCTCTCACCTTTGACGCTGTTCCCCGTGGCCGGTCTGAGTATATTTTACATCTGAAGAAAGCTTGATGATTATACCGCCATCTGTCGGAAGACATTAAATATTTCTCGCACTCCCATATTCGTCTTTTACACAACCCGCGGGACGAAAATGGAGAATTCCCGATCACACATACAACAGCCGGCATTTATTGTACCTATATACATTTATCTGTGTCACACATATCGGAATATTATTTGGTTAAATAGCTTACACCCTTTTCCCATTTGTTATTGTTGCCAGACATCGGCCTTGGTGTTTCTAGAACACGGACAGTTAAGTTAGTAGCCTGCTCTAGCGCTGGGTTAACGGACTTTATATGCCCTTGAATATTTTTTCTCAAGCACGCTGATTACTTCACGATGATGTTCACCTTCACCGAACGTGCGATGGTTAAAATATAACACTATTGCGCAATAACATCTGTGGCGAGAACATTTTCCGATAATATTTTATGTGGCCGAATCACAAAGTATTTAAGACCTTCTGGTGTTCTCATAATTATGTCGCAATAGATGGGAAGCTGATATCAAGCGTAAAATAATCACGTTTTTCGAATGATAATAAAATATCATTACAATATTTAATGAGTATAATATTGGTGATAAATGGTCAATTTTTTATAGAAGTGTATGAAACAAGCACATAGAACGCTGTAGCTCATAGCACAGCACATAGACCCATACATTTATCATCAATCAATGCCCAAAATGCAGATGTGTTGTCACGCCTGAATAAAATGAAATTCCTCGTTGGAATGGGTTAATTTGTGCTAAATCCACATTGGAGTAGCAGCGTGGCTCTACCGCGTAGGAATATAGCTAAAATAAGTGACACATATTTACACAACCACCACAACAACAAATAAAAAGAATAATATTTATTCTAAATCAATTTAATATGCTCTTAGTAATTCAATAAAGAACTCAAGTTTAATTTTATCTTTTTATGTTAACTTAGACCTTCAGATCTTACGCACCTTAAGATCACACGCATTCATAATAAAAATGATATGCCCATTTAAGAGGTGATCTATACATGCTCACATTATAGAGTAATTATCAAAAAACTTTCAAAATATAAGTTTTTTTCACCAATGAACTGTAATTATTAATAGGAAATGCATATTATATATTTTATTAATTTCAATATTCGTAACTGTATTTGCAGGTGCATGCCCTAGTTAAGGCGACATACAAAAAAACAGAGAACGCAGTAAGCTCACGAGTTCGTGGCTCCAGTAATCCTCGTATGAGCTTCGATCCGAATTCTAACAGAAGAATCACCTACAGCACTAATTTACAATCACAAAACATTGACGACCCAAAAGACCAATACACGTCGATGACACCGAAACTTCACGTTGCTGAAATAATATCAATACAAGCCAGCGAGAGACTTGCTGAAATATTAGATCCAGTTTATGAAACTATTGATAACGGTTTAACAAATGGAGGTTACGATTATCTTAGTAGATCAGATCCAGATAATGATTCGGGGATCATTGCTAATAGGGATTCTAATGCAAACGACGATTACAGATTCCCTAAAGGTTCAAATGTTTCTATGGGATGCCCAGATTGGATAAAACTTTCGTCACCTTGTATCGTTAATTCTTTAAGTAAGCAAGATACGGAACACTTATCTAAATCTAACAACACAAAAGATGACATTACAAAAAATCAGAATGACGAAACAATTTCGGTAGCTACGTCAAAAAATGAAAGCAATCAAATTCATATAAGAGCTAATGAAAACGACTTTGTTAAAGACGGTGGTAGTGGAATCGAGTCAGAATATGAAGACTGTGAAAATATGTTTAGTGATATAATGCATTACATTGAAAACATCGATAAAAGTGATGTAGTGCTAGACCCAGAAATTCTTAGTCCCAACAGAAACGACGAAAATAAAATTGTTTTTGTTGATGAATAAAACAGCAATGAATTGCAGCAATTGAATTTTTATTGTTTTATTGTATACTAGCTGTTCCCCGCGACTTCGCCCGTGTGTAATTTAGGGTTCTAATTTTGTAGAATGGAATCCTAAATATTTTTCTAAAATATAAGTAGCTTAAGTTACTCCTTCTAACATGAGCTATCTGCCAGTGAAAATCGCGTCAAAATCGGTCAAGCCGTTTTGGAGATTAGCCGGAACAAACAGACAGACAGACAGACAGATAGACAGACAGACAAAAATATTAAAAATTGTGTTTTTGTTATAAGTATCGTACATACTTTCATATGCAATTAGTAAAAAGCTTATTAAGCATTACAAACAGACACTTCAATTTTATTTATTTGTATAGACTAACTGCGCCTGCGACTTCGTTCACGTGTAATTAATACTTTTGTTTTGTTGCTATAAGTGATGATGATTTATTTTTACTTTTAATCGCTAAGACCCTATTCTTGATAAAAACGAATTCAATTACTCAGTCAATCAGACAAACTAATGAAGGAACTAACAGCCAGCCCACAAACGAACTAACGGACGGACCCATAAACGAACCAAGAAACGAATTCGGCATACTATACGATTGTGTTTCATATTGTAAATAAGAATCAAAATGATCACTAGAGAGGTTATCTACTGTAAAACCTCGTTTACCGACGGGATTACCTTCTACGCCAACAGTTACGTAAAGTTCACGATTGCGACCCACCTATTTCAAACTAGCTAGCCCGCGACTTCGTCCGCATTGTTTGATATATTAACAAAATTATCGCATGTGCGAAGGTAAAAAAGATCAAAAAGAGAAAATTTCTTTGTAAACAATGTTATTCGTTGCTCTGTTTGTAGCTAAAATATATAAATTATCTGGGTTAGTAACACGAGAGCAAGTGACGTACAAGTTGCCCGTATGAAAAACCCCGTATAAAAATAGTTGTTTCTTAAAACTTTAATAACTTTCTATTAAATGAAGATAACACAATATTTTTTTTAGATAAGGGCCAAGTGTCTAAGAAATAAAACTTAGAAAACCTAATTGAAATCTATGCAGTAGTTCTTTCGTGATGCGCGCACAACTGCAACCCTATATCATTTTATTTATATAGATAGATATAGATAGTCTGTTCTCTGACCGATGTGTCTGTTTGTCCTTGTGAAATTTATGTATGTCAACTGTCCCCACGATACTGGAGAAAATCCTAGTGTGGAGGTAACGTTTAAAAAAAAATAAAAATAATGAAGATAGATATGTGACTGAAAATTTATGCGGCCGCTAACAGTTTCTAAAGAACCACCAATGATGGGATTGAGACATGTCGGTGTAGCTTCAGCGCTTGCGTAAGCGTCACAATTCTGGGTGTAGGTCAGGAGTAATAGTGTTCTATCGGCCTTGGTTCTAACGTCATCCATTATCTCTCGATTTTTTTAATATAGAATCGGGGTGACAAACGAACACATAGTCCACCAGGTGGAAAGTGGATGCTGTTGCCCATAGACATCTACATCTATCCTCGATTAAGAATCAAAATGCAGATGCGTTCTCCCCTCTTAGGACTAAGATGGAACGTCTTGTTTATAGTAAGAAGGGTATCCGGTACTCTTTTATGCTGCTATTTTACGCTGGTATTCTGTGAAAGCGTGATCCCACCCTGGACGAGCCGACCCATTCGTGCTATAATGATAATATAGTTGCAACGCGTCTCTACCACGTAAAAAATGTTCTTTAGTTCCCATACAACAGAGAAATGGCTCAAAATAAGCAAGCCCTTTTATCAATTATTTATATAACACTATGAGGCACCATATTAGCATTCATATTAAAATTTTCTATAATGCCTTTATGTACGGGCCCGAAAAAATTTATATGGTTTTCTGTCACGTTGGTGGTGTCTCACCCCTATGTCTCAGAAAGCACATAAAGCCATTGCTCCTGGGTTTGATTCCCCTCCATTTGCATCGGTTTTCCGTCGCATCGGACTATCACAATAGAGAGTGCATTTGTACTTGCACAAACATTCGTGCACTATAATTCTGTCGTGCACCAACAAAATATAATGCACTTACTTGGTATTTACGTATGTATCACACAACACTAGTACTCTTTACCTAAAGGTACGTTCATACGTATAATAGCTCAATAACCTGCACAGATGGCTGATCTCCGTTGAGACTGGGCGCCATGACCGAAAAGAACATTATTAGTGCGTATGTTAGAAACAATAAAAGTATTAAAATTTAAAATCGAAGCATTCACTGCTCAAATGATTTAACATTATCAATATAACGCATAGAAACATTTAAGAAAACTATATTACTTAAAACGTTATTTATCATAAGTTTGAATGGTAACACAGCCATATTACCTTGCAAGTTAAAAAAAATACAAACAAACTTTATACCCTCGTCTTAACACTAAGGTAAGATTTTTGGAAAAATTAAAAAATACGTACCTTATTATTTTAATCTAAAAGTATTTGTGCCAATTTAAAAGTTACAAAAATGAATAATTTTTCTCAATACAAATATGAAAAAAATGTCGTACAAACTATACCCTATTTCACCCTCTAAGGGTTTGTATTTTCTAAAATCCTTTCTTAGTGGATGCCTACGTCATAAAAGGCAGTTACTGACCAATTACACGCATCTACATCCAGTGGTTTGGGCAGTACGTCTAAATAAAATATTATTATACCTACACACGTTTTAAAAAAAATAAAAAATAAAAAATGGATATATTGTTACTTTTATTCAATTGTATTTACACAATATTTTTATCAAAATATTTCTCCGTACAAATTGGAACACCACTGGCCCCCCGTAAGGGGTTGCTAAGAAAAATCGCAAAATACGTACTTACTTTAGTAAGTTTGTGTCAGTCTCCCCGTAAAATAAAAGTTTCATATAAACTATAACACACTATTTCAGGGTTTAAAATTTCCAAAATCCTTTCTTAGTGGGGCCTACGTAATAAAAGGAAGCTATTGTCCCAATTGTACGCTTTTACGTCCAACGGTTTAGGCTGTGCGTCATAAAATAATATTTTTCATACGAACTTTACACCCTCGTTTTAAAATCATTAGGGTGACTTTTTTAAAAAAAGAAAGAAAAAAAGTAAATATTTTATTGTTTTTATTTCAGAGTATATTCACCAGTTTATACTTGAATAAAAAAACATTAATTATATTTTCTTTTTACATATTTGAACAGTCTTTAGAGAGAGATGAAAGAGAAGAGAAAGAAGTGAACTAACTAGGTAATGTTTAACTTGACGAGTTATTATAAAACAAAAAGTTTTTACGCAAACTGTGCCTATTTATGTGTCTACTGCTGTACATTAATCAGAATATGAGTTTGTTGTACAAAATAAGACTAATAGCTAGGAGTTCAACAAGACGCGTACAGTTTGGCTAGACGAGTCACAGTTAATCGTTGGTAAAAATCGTTTGCTTGTCGACTAAATTCTAGACCCTTTCGAATATAGCTTACAAAAGTGAGCGTAACAGCGATCGCGTTCGCAGTCGCACGCCGGATTTTTGCCCGACGCTCTCAAATTTATTTCAATCTCATCATGATATCGACAATATTAGTAGCGCTAGTTTGCCTTATGGTAGGCGCTGACTGTTTTCCCGACGGGGCTCCTATCGACGCGTGTGTGAAAAATCGTCCCAACCAACCGAATCACGGTCAACACAGGACACAGCCATTGTCAACTCTACCCTATAGAGTGGAAGCTTCTTCATCTCACTACACACCAAATTCACGCATAACAGGTTTGTAATATTATATTATTTAATATTGATAAAAAAAAATCCCAGAGCAGAAAAGTTATATATTCCTAATTATAAGTAATTGTACTCGTGGAGTATCAGTTACATACAAATTTTCGTAACTGATACTCCACGAAGATACATAACAAGTCAGCCTGACCCAAATTATCTTATTTTACGTTATTAAAATAATAAAACTGATAAGATTTTATGATATAAAAAAGCGAAAATTCTGCTGTGTTTCGTATGATGAGTGTAGAGAAGCGGAGATCCTTTTTACTTTTAACGAGACGTTTATTTTGATAGAGAATAGATATAGATGTCTATGGGCCACAGCGTTCACTTACTATCAGATAGACTGTGTGCTCGTTTGTCACCCTTCAATAAAAATTCCATTCAGTACTTCCAGCGTATGCATAACGTCGCTCTTTCAAAGATATAATCTTCATCCCTTATATAGCACAAGAACCCTCTTTTGTAAAAGGGCTAAAAAAAAGTAACTTGAATGTAAATTTACACTATCATATATATTCATTGTAATTTGCACTCATAGCTATCTAGTATTTTCAACATGACGCTCTTTTAATGATATTGTGGCCTGGGTACTGATCATTGAGGACAAAATAGAAACGTTGATACAGAGCTCTTTTTAGGAAGAGTAAAGTAGACGTACAGCGCTAATCCAGAGTGAATTAGCATAGCATGTAGAAAGAACAGTATCACTGAGACTGAAAAGATCTATTGTGATTGCCGCTATGGCCTATGTCTTCAATGAAACCTAGCTTACGATTCAGAACTATAAGATTGGTTTTATGTTCTAGTCTCTTTTTATCAATGATTAAATTTAGAAAGCGTAGGATCAGTCTTTATATTAAATGTAAAACTTAATCATCACTACAGAATACAAGCATTTTATACACACAAAATCACTTTATAACTTATTAATAATTGATTAAAAAATAGATAAAAGTTAAAAAGTTAAAGTTACCGCCTATATACGTCCCACTGCTGGCACAGGCCTCTCCTCATTTCTGAGAGTGTTTAGGGCAAGGAAATATCCGCCATGCTGTCCCAATGCATGTTGGCGAACTTCACATGTCTTCGAATTTTTTTCTTATTTCTCAGACATGCAGGTTTCCTCACAATGTTTTCCTTCACCGCCGAGCATGTGGTAAATCAGCACTTAAAATTGCAATTAACAATTTCATTGGGGCCGGCGGGGATCGAACCTGGGTTGCTCGCGTACTGTGAAATTTAAAGCGAGCGCTAACCATCTGAGCTACCACGGCTCTTAAAAAAATAGATAACTAAATTACAATACCTTTACTTTTAATCTTTAATTAATTAATTAAACAAGGTTTTTACTAGGTGATAGGATTCATCACGTGGGTAGGTCACCGTCTGGGTAGGTACCACCCCGCCTAAGGGTATTAGTGTTCTATGAGTACACCCCTATTTTAACCGACTTCAAAAAGGAGGAGGTACTCAATTCGAATGTATTTTTTTATGTGTGTTACCTCATAAATTTTTCGAGGTGAACCGATTTTGATGACTCTTTTTTTTATTTGAAATCTGGTGCTTCTCATGTGGTCCCATATAATAAATCCCAGTTTTTCAGTTATCTTTAGTTATCCTTGAAGTCGGTTGTACAAAATCAGGTGGACTGTAAATTCGTTAATCACTTTAGTTTTATTAAAAAAAAATACAAGAAACTTATGATGAAACGATTATAACTTCACATCCGAGCTATTGCTATTTTAAAGTAAGAAATTAATTTAGCGTTTATTGTTGGTTGGTAAATATTTATTACCACCAAACTTATTATACTTTACTGAACGCGAATGTGCGTCCACGGCACCCAGGTATATAATAAGAATTTTAGTATTTTTATTAAGAAAATGTCTGCAGGCTGAATTGTATTTAGATTATGTTACATAAATTATGTTAAATGATACAATAAATATTAATAATACCTATAAATTTGATAATTTGTTTGTGTTTACATTTGATTTATGCCTGTATCGTGAAGGCAACTTACATACATAAATTGCACAACGACAAACATCTAGACCCGAAACAATTATTTCTAGGCCATACAAATACTTAATAAAAATTATAATGGTTGGGTTTAAAACTTAGTATCTATTATTTATTTACTTGTTTAGAACCTTATTTCAATAATTAACTTTTAAAAGTCAAATAAGTTGCTTGGTCATCACTTACTCTCACTCTCAAACAAATATATTATTGTCACTATCGTTCCGCAACGCAGAATGAAAAACAGATTAGTTACAAGTTTGTGATAGTAAATAGCATAATTATTAATATGGTAAACTAAAATGACACGGATTATATATATCCAAGAGTTTTGGGAAACCCCTTAAGATATTTAATCAATAATAAAGATTTATTAAAGGATATTAAATCTTTATTAGCGCGGTCCGAAGGGGGGAGGGGGTCACAGGGGACATGACCGCCCCCCCCCAAATCGTACACGCCAAATTGAAAAATCTTCTAAAATTACTAACATACTCTTCGCGATAATTATCAAGGAAATGACGAGGAATATTTTCGGAGGACTGTTTATATTGCACTGACAGATAGCGTAATGACTGACCTACAGGACCGACTTTCTGCGGATACGATGAACCTGTTCGGATTAGGCATTTTTATGCGAAAATCTGAATATAAAGAAGATCTTCTTAATGTGAAGAAAGTATCAGAACGTTATGATTTCTTATATTTACGCGAACACTACACACTGAATGAAACTACTTTTACGGGTTCTATTGCGTTTAATTATTCTTATTTTTAAATTCCCGAAGTTGTTGACAGAAAGTTATTCGCATTCCTCGAGTGTTCCTGCTGCCACTCTCTTTACAGAGTACCAGCTATGGATTTGAAAGTATAAACGGGAGTTCAAACAAAATACTGATACAAAATTTCCTAAGTGTGTGGTTTCACAGTCGAAGTTTGCGACGATGATCTCTACCCAAATATAAAGACTGCTGAAAATTATAGCAACTCTTCCTATAAGCGGTGCGACGTCAGAGAGATCATTTTCTACGCTAAGGCGTGTAAAAACTTGGTTAAGAGCAAACATGTTAGAAGAGAGACTGACAGGTTTAACTCTTCTAAATATTCATCCAGAGATAGCTCCACACGTTTTAAATATTATCAACTGATTTGTCAATAAAAATAGAAGATTTCTATTTGTTTTATAATGTGTGTAATAAAATTAAGTATTGTGCAATAAAGTCTAATTTACTCGACATATTTTATTATTAGTGACCCTCTCCAAAATTTCAGGTTGCAACGGCGCTTGCACATAATACGATCCGAAGATTAGTGTAGCTCACTGTTATTGAAATAACGTTGTAAATCTCACAACGTCTGTTGCATAATTGCAAAACCATTAAACACATCACGGCTTCGCGAGTATATCGTAATTTCCATTTAAAATGACTAAAGTATTTTCAGTGGAAGAGTTCCTTTGACTTTAATTAACTAACTTTAAAATAAAATAATTTCTAATGGAAACTTAGTTATGGCAAATTCATATGTAATTAGCTGTAAATGTAAAAATATCAGGAATATATCTATTGGCTTGATCGGTTGTCCTTTCTCATGGAATCGAAAGAATTTTCTACGTGGTAGAGTCAAGCTGCAGCTATATTAGTGGTATAGTTGTAACACGAATGGGTCGACTCGACCGGGGAAGGACCACGATTTCACAGAATACCAGCGTAAAATGGCAGCTTAACATTGCTGTGTTTCGTATGGTGAGTGTAGAGAACCGGATACCCTTTTTACTGGAAAAGAGGTATTCCATCTTAGTCCTCACGGGTGACAACGCATCTGCATTTTGATTTGTAATCGAGGAAAGTTGTAGATGTCTATGGGCCACAGTAACCACTTACCATGAGGTGGACTGTGTGCTCGTTTGTCACCCTTATCATATAAAAAAAGTATAATACATCATACTTAATACACGTATAATTTTTAAACTTATGTTACTGAATTAACATTTTTTATTTTTTTGTATCCTATGAAGAAATGTTCGGTCGTGGACTTTAGGATGCTATGGTAAAATAACTATTAAATTAGAAAGTAAATAAATAAAATATGTAGCAATAGCAGGTAATGAGCAGCCTTAATTAAAAAATCATATTAAATATTGGTTTACCATGATGACATGCAATACATTCACATTCATTGATAAAATCTTTACCAATCGTGAACTGGGCAGTTATGTATCTACGTATCGCGCGCCGGCCTTACCGGAGCGAGTTCGATTGAGCAAGATCCTCTGATGGTATTGTAGGTCAGGCAACCTATGGCAATCCGTTTTCTATATCGATTGACTGATCTAGATCTGTGAGCATTTTATTCAAACAATTAAATTACGAATTTTAGTTAAAAATATATATAATTTCGATAAAACAAATCTTACTCATACATAAAGTGTATGAGTAAGATTAGTTTTATCATAAAAATACAAAATATACGTGGTAGAGCCATGCTACAGCTATATTAGTAGTATAGTTGTAGCACCAATGGGTCGACTCGACCGGGGTAGGACCACGCTCTCACAGAATACCAGCGTAAAATAGCAGCTTAACACTGCTGTGTTTCGTATGGTGAGTGTAGAGAACCGGAATACTGGAAAAGAGGCATTCCATCTCAGTCTTCACGGGTAAGAACGCATCTGCATTTTGATTCGCAAACGAGGATAGATGTAGATGTCTATGGGCCACAGCAATCACTTACCATCAGGTGGGCTGTGTGCTCGTTTGTCACCCAATCCTATAAAAAAAAAGTAAAAACACACGTAAAAAAGTTTTGTTTTATCTTCATTATCATCAGCCCGTAAAATTCCACTGCTGAACATGGACTCCCAGCGGACTGGCGATCGCAATCGCACTACCAGACATCTTGAACCTTTGACCCAATATCGGCTATTAAAAGCCTTAAGATTTTTCTGACATTTGCCATTGTCACTTCTTACTACACTCACGAGACGAAATGGTAGTTTTGTGTAAAGCACTAAATACCTATTTTGTTAAGTAAAACTGTAAAACATAGATAAAATGAATTTAAATGTGATTTATTCAATCAACATCCGATTTGGGGACTGATTGAACTTGATTGTAGGTCGATTTTGTTTACGGTTCTTTAAAACGGTTTAAGGTTAGATTAGTCTCTAAGGCTAGTTCTATCACGAATTTGAAAATATGACCTATTACAACAAATGTCCTATTATTATGGTAAGATAAAAAGAACTTATTTGATTCCTTATTTCATGAGAAATCTAGTTGTGGTTTGTACCTCCATGCAGGGATTATTATATTAATGATGGTTATTATTATTTACCTAATTGAATATTATTTGCTTTCTCTCTACCCTCTCTTTCTTTTCTACTCGACAGCACAGGGCCTGGTAAGCATTTATTTACTCGTTCGTTTCCCACACATCATGTATTTGTGTGATCTAAAATGAATTAGTTGACGTGGGTTTTAAACGTGTAGTGGCGGTGTAAGTATATCCACTGTCCTATATCGTCTCTTGGGTGTCGTAAGGGGCTACTTTTTATCCCGAAAATATATACGACTCTGGTGAGACAGATTTGAAATAATTCTGTAATTACATATTATATAAGACATACGTATTGGAATAATACATTGGCTGTGATTTTCCACTGTGATGTAGTTTTCCGACCTCCACGCGAGCGAAACCGCGGATAAAAGTTAAAGGTTTTTTTTTTATAGAATAAGGATGACAAACGAGCACACAGTCCATAATGGTAATTGGATGGTGTGACTCATAGAGATAGAGATCTACACTTATTCCTGATTAAGAATCAAAGTGCAGATGCGTTGTCACCTCTTAACTAAGATGGAATGCCATGTTCGTTAAAAACGGTCTCTGGTGCTCTACACACGCCATACGAAACACAGCAGCATTATAGCTGCTATTTGACGCTGGTATTCTGTGAGAGCGTAAGCGTGGTTCTTCCCCGATCGAGCCAACCCATTCGTGCTACAATTAAAATATAGCTGCTGAATAGCACTATCTCATAAATTTATAGAACATAGAGATGAAGTTTTCATAGTAATTTGTCATACCAAAAATATTACCTATGTTACGTGTCTGATCTATGCATAACTCAGTCCTTGTACGATTATGAGTAAGTAAGTTTTTATACTTTCGATGAAGAACAAGTGCAAACGTAGTTATACAGGCTGTCCCAGTAATGGTGGATAATCTGGTACGTACGTGTTCGGGCGGGGGGAGGTGGCCTCGGTTTCCTAAAAGAAAATTGTACCCCAAACGGTTCGCCCATTCTCCCACATTCGCCATGTTGCAAGCCATGTGGAACACATTAAAAGAAAAAAATCCGATCTAGGCATTAAACTGCGGAGAAATACGAATTTTCGGAATTTTATAAAACATGGCGTAGACCGCGAACCGTTCGGGATAGAATTTTTGTTAGGAAATCTAGGCCACCTCCCCCCGCCCAAATACGTACGTACCAGATTATCTACCATTACTGGAACAACCTGTATATGTATTTCAGCTCTGATGTAAGGCAAGCCCAAGATTGCTTAACTTAACATGCGAACACATTTCACCCTGAACTGACATGGTGATGACGATTTTAGTCTATTACAAGAGTATATAGTAAATATTGTATTTCTTCTATAAGTAAATAAAATAAAATTGTTTGTTTATAATATAGAAATAACTGTCTTCGAGCTTTGCATGCTATTAAAACATTACATAATAACCAATTTAAAATTTCTTGTCTGTCTGTCTGTCCGGGATGATATACTTGAACTTGAAGAATTTTTGTGAAATTAAAAAATGATAAAATATATGATATTTGATGATTATCTTAAACTTAAATGTCGCCACACTAATACAGGCGGAGCCGGGGCGGGTTGTTGATATGATAAGTGTCTTTAGGGCTTCGATTCTTCGCTTTCTTACATGACTACGTTTCTTTTTTTTTTATAGAAGAGGGGGCAAACGAGTAATATTTTTGGTATGACAAACACCTGATAGTAAGTGACTATCGCCGCCCATGAACAACTGCAACACCAGGGGAATTGCAGATGCGTTGCCGGCCTTTTAGAAAGGTGTAAGCTCTTTTCTTGAAGGTCCCTAAGTCATATCGGTCCGGAAAAATCGCCTGTAGTAAACAGTTCCACAGAGAAGTTGTACAAGGAAGAAAACTCCTAGTAAAACGCACAGTCGTGTACCGCCAAGCATCTAGATGGTGAAGATGTTATCGTAAATTTTGACGCGATGTGCGTTCGTGAAATTTTAATTTAGTTGAATTAATCCGAACAATTCCTCAGAGCACTCCCCGTTGTAAATGAAAGAAAAATAAATAAATAATAGAAAGTGTAAGCTCTTCTTTTCCATTTAGTATTAAAGCACATTGGAAAGAAAATACATATGGTAGCAAACTTGCCGTGAGAAGATAGCATTGCCAGTAGGTGATGGTGGATTATAGAAAATCCATCATGCCATTTACGTTCTCGTCGGTGTTGTAAGTTGCAGCTATGGGAAATTCCCGAAAGATCTTATTACCTGCTGAGGGGGTATAATCGGTACGCTTGACAGAGGGATTGAAGAGCGCAGAGCAAGACGTTGCGCACCTTTGACTTATACATCTGGCGTGAACAAGGTAATACCACAACCTATTGGATGTAGAATAAGGGTGCCAAACGCGCACAGTCCATCTGATGTTAAGTGAATGCAGTGCCCATAGACATCTACATCTAATCTCGATTAAGAATCGAAATACAGATGCGTTGTCAAACCTGAGGACTAAGATGGAATGCCTCGTTGCTAGTGAAAAGAGCCACCGGTTCTCTACACTCAACATACGAAACACAGCAGTGTTAAGCTGCTATTTTACGCTGTTATTCTGTGAGAGCATGGTTCTTCCCCGGTCGAGCCGACCAATTCGTTCTACATCCATAATATAGCTGCAGTGCGGCTCTATCACGTAAAAATATAGTTACACATATGCCTATACATTTCTTTGCAATTTTTCTTTTCTTATTTCAGTTACTATAGAAGGTGTTGAACCATTTAAGGGATTCTTCATACAAGCACGTTCTGTAGAAAGTAATGAATGGTTAGGCTCGTGGGAGGAAGCACCCAATACTACCATACACCCGGAATGCTCAGCCATCACCCATGCAGATCCTCGGGAGAAGACCAGAGCCACATTTGTATGGAGAGCTCCCTCAGATTCACAAGGAAGAGTTTACTTCACGTAAGTACACAATACAGACTATAATATTATGTGATATTAACAATTTTTTTTTATATAGGATAGGGTGACAAACGAGCACACAGTCCACCTGATGGTAAGTGGTTGCTGGGCCCATAGACATCTACCTCTATCTTCGATTACAAATCAAAATGCAGGTGAATTGTCACCCGTGAGGACTACGATGGAATGCCGAACACGTAGGAAACTCCACTTGGTTTGCTTAGTCCACAAAATTATTAGTAACAAAAGTCCACTGTATTTATACAATAAATTAGATTGGAGTAAAAATGCTCATGAAGTAAATACACGTAAAAGACTCTCAAACATGCTGAATATTCCATGCCATAAGACTAAAAACTTTAGGGGATGTTTTAAATATTCGGCCGCAAAAATATGGAATGATTTGCCACCACCCTTAAAAGAAAATTTTAATATTACATTTGCAACATTTAAAAAAAAGGTTAAAAAGGAGTTATTACATAAACAGAAGTCTTTTTAGGCCGAATAACTGTATGTTTATTCTGTAATAAAGTTTTTTTTTTTCATCTAACACATATTGACTGTAAAGAGGTTTACCAACAATACATAATTAAATAAGATGTGCGTGCGACCAAAATATACCCACAACAGCAGGGACTGGCTGAAAAACAGTGCTGAGCATAATGCCCAGCGAATACTGAGCCTGTGCCCGTTGCCTCACATTATAATCGTAAACTGAGTAATATTGTGAATGTTCATTTTTTTATAAAAATTTTAAGTCTAATTATTTTTATGTGTATACTTACTTTGTAAACTTTTCATTTGTAAACTTATTATTGTGTGGCAATAAATATTTATTATTATTATTATAAACAAAATTATTGTTAAGTGAAATTATGTTTAAAAAACAAAGTCCCGCTGGGTTTCTTGCTGGTTCTTCCCAGGAGTGAGGTATTTTCCGAACCAGTGGTAAATAAAAATGACTTTCAATAAGTATTATGTAATAATCAATATTGAATAAAAAATTATTTTATTCTATTCATTATAGAGGCCCCTGTTGTACGTATACGCCCCCATATATAGTTTTACGCGTTTAGTGGGCACGCTTTGCATGCAGGTTGGCAACCGCACTTTTTATTGAGTGGTTATCAGGAACATGCTGCTGCCCATTCCTAGTTTCAGTTTCTCTCTGTTAGGCGACAGATACGACACCCACGGGACGATATGTAGTGGGTATTCTTATACCGCCAATATACGGTTAATTTTGTTAAATTTACTATATTATTAAGGCTAAAATAAATTCTTTATTTATTTATTATTTAGCCACGAACAAGATATAAGCTTTAACTATTTATGATCTTAGTACAGATCTAATGGGGCCGTTGACCGATACCCTTATGCTAGACTCCTTTCACTCCGTTTGATGTATGTTGTGAAACACTGAATATATAATGACCGCTCATAAAAGTGCTTCACACTACTCGACCTCAAGATATTAATGTATCAATTAAGTATACATAAATACATATATACCTTTAAATTATGAAATCGTTTCAAATCTGACATTTCTTCAGTATCTAGAAGGTTACTGTGATGTTAAGTTATAGCCTTCATACCACTGTTACCCACACGCAATACGTTTCACTGGTGGGCACAGTTCTCCTCAGATTTCAGAAAGGGTTTGGAGCAGGGAGGAATCCGTTTTTGAAATCAGAACCCAAAATATTTCTTATTTTTCATACAGGGTTATTTTTTAAAGAGTAGCCAAATTTTAAACTTAAGTATAAATATATAAATAATGATATACCGCTATTGCAGTTTTTAAAAATACGAGTAAATAAGGTTTCTACTTTTATTTGAAATTACAAATTGAATGTGATTTATGGACGAGAACATTTTTGCCTGCCGATCGACCCTTACGAATATGAGCGTGCGCAGTAAAATCAATTAAAATAATGCATTATCACGCATTTATAATTTAAAATATAAAAAATAAACAGAATGTATGAGATTTTTTTATTTTTATTATCTTCATGCACAATCCCTGACGGGGTAGCCAGAGAGAACAGATCGCTAAGTGTCACGATCCTTACATACCTCTTTCGCTCCTTTAGATTTTTTTAAATAAATTTTTCTTCACCGTTTGCCTATATTGACCGGTTATTGCAAAACAACCCTGTATATATGCAGGTTTCCTTGTGTTATTTTCTATCAACCCCAAACACGCGGAAAATTTGAAATATAAATTGCGATTCACAATTTCAGTAGTATACCCGCTGGAATTAAAGTGGGATAACTATCAAAAACGGAAAAAAAATGAAGGCCTTTGAATATTTCAAATTAAAATTTTATAGTTCGCGGTACTTTATTGAAACAGGCTCTAATTTAGACCTGAGACTAACTATAAACTTCTTTTTAAGATGGCATGTATTCACATCTCATAAAATAATGTTTAATATGTCAAAACATTTATAGTTTTTTTTTTCTTTTCTTACAGGGGCACAGTCTTAAAGAATTACGGCACATTTTGGGCAAACGTAGTTGCACACACTCCAGAGGATCTTGGACAGCTTCAGATTTTTGGTTAAAAAATATCATATATTATGATGATATTGGTTCATGTTACTATCATGAATTATACTAACGTTAAACACTCGCTACCAACGGTGCCATAAATTATCGGTGCGCCAGGCATAGATATTCTTTACTTTTTTATAATATTTCGACAAGACAGTGGTGCGCGTCTCTACTGCCGTAAGGCACATAAGTGCGACAGAGAGCGCAATAGGCGGCATCCTGTTTCCCCATTTTATTGCACCGCGGGCAGCGATTGTTTAACATTAGTATAGTGTTTGTTTTTGCTGGGCAATATTAATTTTACAAGTTCATACATCATCAATCATCATATATTTTAAGATGGCAATGTATTGATTTGAAGTTAGCCATTAGAAAGTAGAGGGTTCACGTCGTGACTCATTTGAGGTTAATGTCCCAGGTTGTAGCTCATAGCCATTAGTGTATACCATCTTAAATTAAATAAAGATTATAAAACAGTTTTTGAGAAATAACAAATATCTATGAAACTAAAATGGTGCAGGTCATATCCCATTTTTCATACTTCGGTTTTGCACCATGAACTGTAGAACTAAGCTGATTGGTCTTACTAAACTATGTAAAACTTCATGATTTAAGCCAAGTGAACTCTATCGCCCTCCTGGCTCCCTCTATCCCAGAGCGTGTCAATATATTGAGATTTGAAAGTTTGCGATGTGGCATGCGTTTTTCAGATGCGTTATCCTCCGCTGAAATCTTGAACAATAATGTTGTAATGTACTAATCAATAATAATATTAGAAGCTATAACTTGACCACGAGTGCTGTGCTTCAGCGCATCAGTCATAGAGCGCGGCGGAAAAAGAGTTTACATGAGGTTGAGATTCAATTATAGTTATACTGGTTCAATATTTTAACCATTATAGTGTGTACTTCAATAGATATTATTTTTTAAATAACCTCGCGAGTCTGTACAGAGCATGTGGTCAAGTAAGCGGTGTTGAAAATCTATTTTATGATTTATTGATATTATGTTTAAAAATATTATATATAGATAATGAGTGTAGGTACATACCTGTATTTTACTTATAACGTCAGCTGTTTGATACATACGTAATCAAACTGCTATTTAAGGATAAGGTGCTGGACGTTATAAGTAAAATACAGGTACATACCTGTATTTTACTTATAACGTCAGCTGTTTGATACATACGTAATCAAACTGCTATTTAAGGATAAGGTGCTGGACGTTATAAGTAAAATACAGGTACATACCTGTATTTTACTTATAACGTCAGCTGTTTGATACATACGTAATCAAACTGCTATTTAAGGATAAGGTGCTGGTATTCTCGAATTTAATTGTAAATTATTGTAGGAACCATTGTAATATGTAAGAACAAATAAAAGAAAAACTAAGTATAAAAGTATATATTTTTATTTCATAGCAGGTTTAGTGATGGAGTAATATGAATGCAAGTCAAGACACATTTTTCTAAATAATTTTTGTTAATTGTTGTTATTAATTACATTGCATACATACGATCAATTTCTGTCAATAGTTCTCAATACCAGGTATATTAAAAATTATTAAGGCACTATGCAACAAAATTCTCTTGACAAATAAATATTATCACTCTGTGATGCTTGCAACATAGTGCTAAAAAGCAGAAAGCGCACATTACAATGTGCTATTAAGCGAGATCAGTTTTTTTAATCAATTATTTCCGCCTAAGGGGTCTTTTGTTTCAAAACAGGTCGCTTTATGTTCATCAGATCGCACAGCTCGTTCCTTATGGGCCTCAATTCAGCAACGTCTTTTTCCCAATCTGTTTCGGCGAGTATAGTCATTACCTGGGAAGAAATATAAGATCGTTTCAGGTGAGGTTAGTATTCCGCGGCGCAGATTCAGTCACTTTTCACGACTTTTTCTGCCACCAGGGCGCCGCCACTTAAAAATGAGGCGTAATATTTGACGAATTTTATAGAGGGGAAGTTAATTTGTTCGGAAAATGTAACGGTTAATGTTTCTTTCTGTACTTATTAGTCATATTTTATATTAGGTTAAAAATAAATAAATAAACATTATTTATTTTTAATCTAATAGTAGAAGTAATAAAATAAAAAAAGAGATATAAAGGTGCAAAAAATTAAAGGGCAAACCACTGCGGCATTGTTTTGTGACGTTGTGTAACAAAAAAATTTACCTCAGAGTCAACTAACGACATCTGCACAACGGAAGATTATTAGTCCCCATTCAAATGATTGGAAGCTATATTGGCAAGGATTTAAGTTTAAAGTGCAGTATTTAAATTATAAGTAACCTGTTCGACGTTGTCGTGGGGCGCGGCGCAGGCGTCGCCGTAGAGCGTGAGCGCCTCGTAGAGGCGCGCCGCCGCGCAGCGCCGCACGTAGCGGTCCGCGTAGCACAGGTACAGCACCAGCTGCCCCAGCGCCTTGCCGCACACCGCGCCACCCACCTGCTCAACATGCACACTATTCACACCTCACATTCATGCCTTCGTCACAGCCTAAGAAGAACAAACAGTCAGTGATCGCGTTTGATGTTGTCGGAAAAGCCGACATAAACAATAAATTACTAGGGTTGTCAGAACATTTGAATTTGTTTGTTTTTACCGTACATGTAGTGTGAACCATTTAAATTTATTTGCGTCCCAGGACAACCCTAGCGGACAGCTCTCGACAAGCGGAAGTTAGTCGAAGTAACGACCGCTCGGGAGCGCTCAGCCCGCGTCTAGCTCCGCACCGCATGATTGCCCCGTCGTATAAACGCATTTCATAGCCGACTGTTAGTAGCAGCAGGCCTGTCTCATTCCGTGCTTTGGCATAAAAATACACCTACGCTGCGCGGCCGCCTAAAAGAGGCAAATTCAGTGAGGTTGTTTATTTTTGGGTTTTTATTCAAGTTTGGCCACTCAAAAAGCCAAAAGGTACATAGCATACGGGCGCTTAAATAACAATAGGAATGTCGACTTTTAATTCTTTACTATTCCTAAGAATACCGTAAAGTAAGATATTATTATTTATCTAGATAATTAGGTACCTATTTACTGACTCCATAGTTATTATTATTGGGGTTATCTATAAAGTTTTTTCATCTGGTTGGGCTGTTTAAATATATAATTATAAACGAAATATATAAACATACATAAATATCAATAAAATAGTATAAATACATAAAAAATACATAAATATATAAAAAAACCCAACCAGATGGAAGCCCTCGGCAGGGGAGACCAAACGGCCGAGGGTTAGGGGGAAAGGGAAAGAAACCGGCGGACGATATCGAGGAGCACCGCCTTCTGCATTTGAGCTTGGAGCGGTCCGTCACGGAGTCCCAGTCGCCTCAGATGACCCGAGAGGCTAACTGGGATTAACCCGTTCGCAGAAACGACCACAGGAATAATTTCGGCTGGCAGACCACCCCACATGTCGGTCACCTCGTGAGCCAGGTCCAGATATTTTGTCAGCTTATCTGTTTCGGCTTTCACGAGGTTCTCGTCATAGGGAATGGTAATGTCGACCAAAAATATCCTTGACTGTGCCCGGTCCATCAGCACAATATCAGGCTTATTCGCAAGAATAGTTCTATCTGTGATGATGGCCCGGTCCCAGTAGAGCCTGGCGCGGTCATTTTCGTGCACGGATTCCGGCAAGTACTTATAATATGGCAGTTTCCGATCCACGAGACCGTATTTCAGAGCGAGCTCCTGGTGTAGAATCCTGGCTACTAGGTTGTGTCTGTGCAAATACTCAGAGTTAGAAAGCGCCGAACAACCGGAGATGACATGCCTAAGTGACTCACCGGGATGGCGACAAGCTCGACAGATGTCGACGATGCCATCCTTTAGGATGTATCTCCGATAAATGTTGGTCTTAATAACCTGATCCTGTATTGCACAGACAAAACCCTCAGTTTCCCCAAAGAGGTCACTGAAACGTAGCCAGTGGAGGGAGGCGACTGTGTCTACGAAAGGCTCATGAAGGGCCTTGTAGGACCTCCCGTGGAGCTCCTTCTCCTTCCATACGGTCTCCCGGTCGGAAATGCTCTGTACTGCCGGGTCTTGCCATTGCTCGTTGGCTAAGGATAGAGGGGTTAGCCCTTTATCACAAGAAATAACGTCCCTATAGTATGGATCATCCGCTCTCGTCAGAAAGTAATTACGGAGGCTGCACACTTCGCGATTATGCATGATAAGCGCGCTTAAAAAGCCGCGCCCACCATGCTTTCGCGGCAAGTACAGCCTCATCACTGACGATCTCGGATGATGCATCCTGTGGGACGTCATTATAGTGCGGACTTTTCTGTCCAGAGCGTTCAGTTCGGTCTGAGTCCCCCTGAGTATGCCAAAGGTATACATGAGAACAGGCATGATCCAACCGTTATATGCGTGCGTCTTATTCACACCGGACAAAAGGCTATTAAGCACTTTGGTCAAGCGTGCATAAAACACATCGCAAACTGACCGTTTCATACCCGACTCATCTACACCGATGTTCTGTGACATACCCAGGTATCGGTATGTTTCAGCCTCGGAAAGGGTCCTTATGCTGATGGGCATAGATAAGTCTATGCCCTCAGAGTTAGCAACCCTTCCCCTTTCGACATGGAGGATCGCACACTTATCCGTCCCCAGCTCCATTCTAATAGAATTGCTAAAATCACAAGTGATGTTTAGCAATTCCATAAGATGAGAGCGACTGGAGGCGAATAATTTGAGATCATCCATATAGAAAAGGTGGGTCACTTTTGTACCTCCTCTCCGAAGCTGAAATCCCCTCCCGGAGCCCTCCAGTAAGGTACTGAGAGGGTTCAGAGAGAGGCAGAACCAGGTTGGACTCAAACAATCGCCCTGGAATATTAATAAATTATGTGGTAATAGACGAGCAGCTTATAGCTGATATACCTATATCTGTGTTGGTGTTTTATATTAGTCCAAGTTCACACTAAAAATACACTAAATTGAATTGTCTTAACACCATTTGTCCAGTTTGTTTTTAAAACTAATCACAGAGGGAACATCAACCACGTCTTGAGGCAAATTGTTCCATATATTTATGATTCTGTAATTTAATGTATGATGTCCCACATTAGTGTATGAGCGGGTGTGGGCGAATCTCATATAGTTAGGATGTCTAGGTCGAGGGATACTGCTGATATTAAAAATATGTGGCAGCTCTTTGCAATTATATTTATGTGTCAATATTTTGTAGGTCTCAATAAGGTCTCTGATACGGCGAGATTTCAGGGTTGTTAGATTCAATATTTTTAATCTCTCTTCGTATGGCTTTATGTATGTATTCGTAGGCATAACGGAATCTTTGTGGCTTTTCTTTGTACAATCTCCAGCAAATCTACATCCTTAAGAAAATAGGGGTTCCAAAATTGAAGTCCATACTCTATACTATACTATCTAAACAGAAATCCTATACTAATCAGCGGTCGGAAGTATGACCGCTGATATAGTATAGGATTTCTGTATGAAATTATTTGTGTATGTGAGTATGGAGTTAGAGATTTAATATTTGATTAGCGACCCGAGCACAGTTTCATAGTTTTCGATTTTTTTCAAGTATTAGGTCAATGACCTTAAATACTTGTTCAGTGTAAATAGACCTCCAGCAGTACTAGTTATTGCCTAGAAATGCAAGGTCAGGATGTAGTGGTTAAAAACTTGGTCGATGAAAGAGATTATAAATAGCAGCACTTCTCATTGCCACTCTTTCATTAATAATGCCGTCGCATGTTAGTAAATAGCTAATCTACAACCAACAACTACACACCCTACAGTAGGATCGGCCTTATAAAATGCGCGTAACGGGCTAAGTGATAAAGATTCTCGCACACGGACGTAAGGTGCATTTTGATTTAACACGTGCGCCGCAACAATCTGTAGGCTATTTTAACAAAGGTCGAAACCTAGGCGTGCAAAGTATTATGAACATTAACGACGTTTTAATTATTTATTAAGATTTTTGTCTTGGATGCTTTGATGCCTTTAAGCAATGTCTTCATTTATCTCAGTATTAAGTGATAATAATCCTTTAAACTACACTGCTTCATAATATGTTGGTGCGTCATATTGCATAGTTTTTGAGATTTTGACGACAACTTGAGCCAGCAGACAGTTTACGATAGTATCTCAAGGCGCCTAACACCTTATCTTGAGATTCACATCACCATCGGATCACTTGTTTTACAGTTTCCACTAATAGTTCACATGCGCAGACATTTAATACTCAAAATCGCATCACTTTTACATATCAAAATCCACTTTACACCATTATTTAAACAATAATACAGGAGCAGCAATACGCCACCAGTCAAGTACCCGCCAAAACTCTCATTAACGAAGTTGTAACGAGATTTAAGCTTGCAAGTTTGCTATCAGAGAATGATTCTTCTGTTCTTGTACTATTATTTATGGTAGCAGTTAGACTGTGCCTTCGTATAAGCTGTACTGTCACGTAATAAACAAGCACATTCTTACACATTAATACCTTCATCAAGCTGTACGGCCACCTTATTCACGAGCACATTCTTAGCTCATATTCATGCCTACACCTAAGCTGTACTGCCACCTGATCAACACACACAATTTTACATCACATTCATGCCTTCGTCTAAGCTGTACTGCCCACAAAGGCAGTCGTAGAGCCAATTTTCAAAAAGTGCGCCATCTATGTTGACGTGAATTTGATAAACGTTTACATTTCGTTCGGAGCCATTCCAGATAAATAACGATACAAAAGACGTGATTTTCGGGAGCTTCGTACGCTTAAAGTTTAAATGCGTAAAAAATAAAAAATAAATAATAAGCCCATATTTTGCGATGATAGACGGATTGGCAACCACCCATCTCTTGTTTCAGTTTCCCTCTGTAGCCTCTTACGACCCCTACGGGACGATATGGGGTAGTGGATATACTTACACCGCTACTGCCTGGTTATAAATTATAATATCTAACTGTATATAATATCGTCTCACTCGTAATCATGAATGTTAAATAGTTATGACCTTGAAGACCTCCGAGTTATACAAGTTTAAAATCACACAAGTTAATTTATCAGTTGCAATAAACATACCTGTATTAATTGACACAGAACATTGATGGAGTCCAAAAGTTTGTAAATATTTTTTCCTCCGCGAAGCTCCAATTGTAAATATTTCAATATATTTGCAGCAAACGTTGACTCCGGATCATCTAAAATTGGTGATATAGAACCTAAAACAAAAAAATAATAATATTAAGACCTAACCTTTCGGAATAAGGTACAAATTAAACTATGTTCTTCAATTAGTTGCATGTAGCTCTAAGATCTATGTTTCTGCCTAGTCATGGGAGTTTAGTAGCCGTGGCTTGGTCATCCACGGTGAAAAAAGATAACCAGTGACCATAACCAGGAGTGATGGGCCAGCCTAAAGACTCGCCACGAGTGGAGTATTCTCCCACATTTATAAACGTAAATTACTAGTAATCTCAATTTATGTGCTAGAACCGTACTTGAAAATGAGGGCTATTAATTTTCTGCTCACTAGATGTCGCTAGTTGACACTGACGTAAAGTTTTTGTTACACAGTGTAATTTAATGGAGAAGTTGGTTTTAATAAAAGTTTATCAGTTTATAGAGTATTAAATTAATACACAAAACATTGCGTCAGTGGTTTGCTCTTTCATTTTTTTGCACATTTTTAACATTTTTTTTTAAATTTTTCTACTTTTATGAATATCTGTGGTTTTGTTTATTTATTTTGAATGTTATTAATATAAAATATAGTTATTAGTGCAGAGAGCAACAATAACCTTTACAATTTCCGAACAAATTAACTTCCCCGCTATGAAATCTGTCAAATGTTATATCTAGTGGCGCCGCCCCGGTGGCAAAATTATTCATTATTCAATTTTAAGATTCATCGAAAACAGTGCAAATTGTAGTAGAGCCATGCTGCATCTATATTATGGTTGTAGCACAAATGACTCGACTCGACCAGGGAAGGACTACACAGAATACAAATATAATGCTTAATGTTGCTGTGTTTCAAATAGTGTTAAAAACCTAGAATAAATAATCCCATTAAATACTCAGAGTGACAACATATCTGCACTTTGGTTTTTCAATAGAGGACAGGAGTAGGTGTTTATGGGCCACATCATCCATTTACCATCAGGTGGACTATGTGCTCGTTTGTTACATATACTTGTATAAAAAAAATTGAAGGCGGAGACTTAGACCGTTGCTGAGGCTGGGAAGGCTGATGCTTACGGGTGCACGTTTTATACTGGCCCCATGACCACAGCGTGACGGATTTAGAGAATTTGTGGCGCAGACAGAGATCGAAACCACGTAGGATAGCGCGTCTGTGTTGCGGCGCGACTAGCGTGAAGAGAAAAATAGGGGGAGCTGTTCTCTCACGCGCAGGTGCCTCTGAGGGGCGGCTGCAGCTGGTGGGGCGCGGAGGTGCGCAAAAGCGTTTATGTGACCCTGCTGACATGCGGCGAACACTATAGGGTTTTAGTCGGTGCGAGGCGGGTAAGACAACTCATTCATTCATACCAACCCATTAAAGTCCACTGCACTGAACATAGAACTGTCTTGAATGCCTCCTTAGGGGCTCCCCTTGAATGCCTCGTATAGTTGTCACGCTTGGCAGGCGGGTTTGCAACCGCAACTTTTGTTTTCTAGTTGTTTTTAGGAAGGTGCTGCTGCCCATCTTCTGGTTTCCGTCGCTTCTTATGAAACCCACAGGAATGATATAGAGAAGTGGATATTCGTCCACCGCCACTACACGATTAAATCAACGAAGGATAACCCCGGTGTCGGGCACTAGCCATTAATTTATGGAATACGTTTAAACACATCAACCTCTGGTTACTTTTAGGCCAAGTGGCTAGCTGAGAGCAGGTGGCGTTAGAAATTCAGTATTATGTGTTGTAAGGCTAAGGAAAATGCTAAGAAGACTTCAATAGATTAAAGGTTTAACAATCTCATATACACCAGACGTAAAATACACACAGCGGCAACTGTAAGCAACGTCAAAGGTGCAAGACGACTCGTACTGCACTCACTAATCCGCCTGTTTATTGGGGCGATGATGACAAATTCTCCCTAAAACTGGAGAGGCCTACAAGTATGTACAACAGTAGACTTTTACAGGTTAAAGAAAAAAGTACAAGTGATGTATTTGAAAGGATATGTTACCTGAACTAAGCAGTCTGTCTAAAAAGTTGAACATAGGACCGGTGATTCGCTTCACGTGTAGATTATCCGCGAACACCTGGATGATTGTATCACAGATAGATTTTAACGTATCCTTATCGTCATGTAGCGTATTTAAATATGCGTACAGAGACTGCGTAGTATGTTTCACCTGGAGAAGACACATTATGGATTAATATTCCACCAATGATTATCTTATCTTTATGGAGTTTTTAATTATTTTTTACCAAAGTGATTATAACGTAGATGCACAGACCGCGGCCCGTGGGCCGCAAGCGGCCCGCCGGTCGAATACTGGTGGCCCGCCGACAGCAAAAATAATACTCTCGTACATTCGAAAAATATTGAATTATATTCCAGAATAAAAACAAAAAAAAATTTGTTCGAAAAGTAATTTGAATCTCGCGCGCGCGCTCTTAAGTGCGCTTATCGGTGCGCCGTGCATGCGTCGGTAACAGCGGTCGGTAATGTTCGTGCTGATCTCGGTTAAATTCGTTTTCTTGAGGAACCGCCGCGGCCCGCGGCGCGGCGACGACGGCAGCGCGGTGGCGACTTATCCACGGGTTATATTGTTAGAGCAAGCGAGATAGCAATAGTCCCGAATTCCCGATTGCTCGCGTAGGTAGATACACGAAGCTTCCAGAGTAGGTTTCGTGATTTCTCCAGACAGTTTTCGACTCTATACGCGCGGTATTAAAGTCACGCTAACTGCAGCGACCGACAGTTCGGTTTTAATTTGAGTGAAGTGTCAATAGTTCTAGTGTAGATTTTAACTCGACTAGCCGGTGTCATATATTTGATCCACATTCAACGTAGATTTCCCGTCAAGTGCCGTGTATAATTGTGTTGTGAAATCGTAAGTAAAACTCTGTTATTAATAAGTGTTTCCCTAACTATTTAATCAATTATTTTTGGTAATTAAAAAAGGATGGGTAATTTAAGTAGGTACTGTAATTGTTTTTAGGTGCTGTGTTAATCCTAGCCAGGATTATAACGCAACATAGACAAGCCAGGGCCTAGTAAAAAACGTAAGGTTAAAGATGAAAATCGGCAGTTTCAAGAAATTTGGACTGAGAAATACTTTTTTGTATGGTCGCATAACAAAGTCGTTTGTTTAATTTGCAAGAATTCTGTTGCGATTGCAAAAGAATATAATGTAAAATGGCACTATGAAACGCAGCATCCTACTTTTACTAAGTTTACAGGCGAATTAAGAAAGCAAAAAATGTTGTCTTTAAAACGGGAGCTTATTGGTCAGCAAGCTATGTTTACAAAACCCATTCAAGATTCAGAAACAGCTACAGAAGTTAGTTATGAAATTTCTCGAATGATAGCAAAGCGAAGTCGCCCCTTCAATGATGGGGATTTTGTAAAAGAATGCATAGAAATTGCCGCTAAGAAAATGTGTCCAGAAGCAGCAAAAAAGTTTGAGAAAATTCAACTGAATCGTATGACTATCCAAAGACGAATTATGTCTTTGTCAGGTAATATTGCGGAACAATTAAATGAAAAAACTAAGATCATTGAATTTTTTTCAATTAGCACTAGACGAATCTACTGATATTAATTCCACAGCTCAACTTCTGATATTCATACAAGGTGTTACTCAAGATTTTGAAGTCTTAGAAGAGTTATTAGAAATGTGTTCATTGAAAGGTCAAACCAGAGGAGTTGATATACTCAATGTACTTTTGGATGAGTGTTCAAAAACTGATTTGGACTTATCAAAATTATCGGGAGTTGCGACTGACGGTGCTCCTTCGATGATTGGTGTCAATTCTGGGCTAGTTACTTTGCTGAAAAAGCATCTGCAAGAAAAAGACATAAACGCTGAAGATCTCATGCAGTTTCACTGCATTATACACCAAGAAGCCCTCTGTTCTAAAAAAATTGAATTTCAAAATGTCATGAAAGTGGTAGTTTCGACTGTAAATTTCATAAAATCACGAGGACTTAATCACAGGCAATTCAAACAATTCCTTGATGACATCGAAAGCGAATATGGAGATTTACTGTATTATACAGAAGTAAGGTAGCTAATTCGTGGATTGACAGTGGAACGATTTCTAAGTTGAATAGAAGAAATTGGAATATTTCTGGCGGAAAAGCAAAGGGATGTCCCGGAACTTAAAAATCCTGATTGGTTGTGTGATTTGGCTTTTTTGATATTACAAATCATTTGAATGTCTTGAACACACGGCTTCAAGGCAAAAATCAACTGATATCCCAGCTCTACGCTCATGTATCATCCTTTCAACGCAAGCTGACACTTTTCAGATCGCAATTAAATTCTGGAAATTACAATCCTTTTCCGAATTATAAGAAAATGGCTGAAAATTTCAAAAATACTGCGATTAATTTCAGTTATGTAGAAAAGCTAGATATTTTGATTCAATCTTTTCAAGACAGATTTTCGGAATTTAAAAAAGAGAAACCTCTGTTGGACATATTCAGCAATCCTTTCACGATTTCAGTTGAAAATGCGCCAGAGTCAATGCAGTTAGAAATTATCGACATTCAAAAGGACCAAGATTTACGCAACAAATTCAACGAAGGAGACTTGCTGAACTTTTACTGCTGCATTGACAAAAATACGTACAAAGAGTTGCGCATAAACGCTCTGAAATGTGCCAGCTTATTTGGTGTTACCTTTGAACAAACCTTTTCAATACTAAATAATAATAAAACAAAAAATCGAAACCGCCTTGCAAATGAAAGTTTGGAAGCAGTTTTACGTGTTGCTACAAGTAAATTTGAGCCAAATATAAAAAAGATTGTAAGCACTATGCAGTGCCACGCTTCAAATTAATAAATTCTTTTTCAATTTTAATACATTATTATCAATTCTTTATTGTCTTTAATTACCTATACTTCTGGCGGCCCGCCATCAGTTCATAATTTGCCCGAGTGGCCCCTAGTCTTAATAAGTCTGTGCATCACTGCTTTATAAGTACTAAAACATATTCCCTTATAGTTAGCTACCGTTAGTGCTCATTGATTATTGTTAATGGTTAAATTTTATATTGTTATTATGAAATTAATATAATAACTGTCAATGCAAGCAAGTGCGAATGTATTAGTTTTACACGGAAATCTAAGCCAATTCTAAATAAATATCACTTTGACGGATTAGAAATCAGCCGAAAAGTAAGTGTTAGGGATTTAGGCGTAATTTTTGATCATAAAATGATACTATCCGAACACATTGATTACGTTATCAGTAAAGCCTATAAAAATCTTGGTTTTGTTCTTCGCATCTGTAAACCATTCTCGAATATTAATACAATTAAAATGGTTTATTTTGCATATGTCAGAAGTGTTTTGGAATATGCTAGTTCAATATGGTCTCCACAGTACAATGTCTACAAAAGCCGCCTTGAGCGTATTCAAAAAATATTTGTTAATCACCTTAACTTTCGCTGTCGGAATAAAATCGATACTTACACAGACAGTTGCACTGAGCACGATCTCTTATCTCTGGAACACAGGCGCATTTTGCTTGACATGGCTTTGTTATATGATATAATAAACAGTAATATTGACTGTCCATATCTTGTCTCAAGAATCACCTTTCGTACTCCAAAATTCCGTACCCGTAATACTACATTGTTACAAACTCCCTGGCATCATTCAAACTACTGTCGAAACACTGTTCTTTCGCGGCTTGCTCGTACATATAATGAACAATTTGGACACATTGACCTCTTTGCGAAATCTAAACTTACGTTTAAAGATTACATCAAGAAAACTATTACGAAATAGAGCAGTTGAAGTTAAAATCACATACAATCATATATTCTCTCATCTATTTCTTCTATATGTATTTTTGAGGCTAATAATATAAATATAAGTACTTAAGTTATTTTATTTAATATATATTATAATTAATTATTTGTATTATGTTTATATATTTAAACATTTAATATGTATATATACATAAGTAAATATATATGTATGTATATATATATATATCTTATATGTTTATATATATATATATATATATATATATATATATATATATATATATATATACACATATATAAAGGTAATGTAATATATCATTCTACCTGACTATCTCTCCTGATCTGTAAACTTATGACCACCTTCATTACATTGAATTGCTTATAATTTTGCTTATAATTTATCTATTAGATTGTTCTTTTTCCTTTTCTTCTAACAACAATACACCTACCATCAAACAATATAAGGGAAACCTGTTATTGGCCATACTTTTAGTTTGTTACATTAATGTTAATATTTTCTATATACGCTGTTGGTTTTCTAAATAAATAAATAAATAAATAAATAAATGTTAGTTTACAAGTTTTATAGTAACATTTTGGCATAGGCTCTTGTTTTCCTAAAATTTCACGAATTATAAAAATATTGTTAAGAGGATTTGCGGGCAGCAAGACAAAGAATGGTTACTAAAGTAGCCAACAGAGAGAGACAAATGCAACTCGAACTCTATTTCCCCGCTTCCTACTCCGAAACTAGACCGATTATAATATTCTTTTATGAAAACAATATAAGAAAGATGTCTGACAACGTCGGTATAACTAGGCAATTTCAGTAATTTTAGGAGGCTCGTAGTTTTTAAAGCAATTAATTTATAAAAAATATAACGTAGGAACATGGAATGGGTAGATATAGATTAAATCGTAAAAAATATTTGCTATAGTGTCATTATCCAGGAATAAACAGAGAAATACGTTTGTATGGACTAAACGCCGCCCGCATATCCTCTCATGGTGCAAAAAATTTGGTACTGCCGATAACTATGTGCAAAATATGTATGAAGATCACATTTATTATTAACTTACTAAACTTTCAGTCAGCTCCCCGCCACTAACGATCAATCCCTTAATCACGCTGTACCTATAGGTAGGAAAGCTGAGCAGCTGTACAAATCGTGGCATTGTGTGACCGGGGAACAACCACAGCACCACGTTAGAGTTCTCGCTGACAGTTGTCTGCTCCAAGTCTTCCACAACATCCTTCGATTGTCTAAGTTCTACTTCATCGTAGGGAAAGATGCGTTTTAGGGCATCATGGTGGGGAATGTTCATTATAACGGGGTCACTGCAAAATAAGATTTACATTTAATAGTAGTTTTTCGTTCTATTCACGTTTAGTTACTGATGATACTTTTGATTATTTAAAAAAATATTAAAGATTAAACTAATTATTTTGAAACCACCTCAACACCGCAATTACCTCGATCGTTCATTTTTAATATTAGTAGTTCAATATTAAGAGAAAAACAAGAGTAATTCACAAATTATTTGTTTTTATAATTGTTTGTATAATAAGCAAGCTCTATTTCACTTTAATATTATAGCACATATATAACTGCACATTAATATTATAGCTACAGTATCTAATATACAAAATATAAAGTATTTCTTTGACATACACTCAAACAATTTTCACAGCTCGTTCAGTCAATCTGTCAGTAATTATTTGTCGGCAACATTTTGAACTTATTTAATGACAATCTCTACCCTGTGCGTCTGTTTGGCCACAGACTATTAAGTGTTTGATATTGGCCTTAGACCGTAGGAGTAATAACATACATATGCTTGTAGCTACTCTGAGACATTAGCAGTATGAACGTAAACAATGCATATTTTATTTTATTTGATGTATTTGTATGTAACACATACAATATATAAATTTTAGCTTTCTGCACTTCTGCATATAAATTTTAACTATACCAAATCTCACAGTCCTATGAACAAATTAATATTTACTCTGGTAAATGTGATTGTTCCTAGCATTTATACAACATAAATTATTCCACTTTAAAAATTATATATATATATATATTTAAGTTGGAGGCCGCGGAGGTAAGCGCGCCATGTGTTCTGGTGGTGCACCTTTACCTGAGAAGGAGCTGGGGGGAGGGGGCAATAGTTCTCTCCCGAGGCAGGGCCGCCAAAGGGCGGCGGTCGCTGGTAGGCCACGGATGTGTGCGAAAGCGTTCCCGTTGCCCTGCTAATATGCGACAAAAGTGAAACACCATGGGGTTTTAGTCGGTGCGAGTCCGACATAACCTATCTTTGCCCCGCGAGGCAGATATGCGAAGACATTTCCCTATAAAAAGAAAAAAAAGGTGCCGTGCGCAAGACATGATACCTATGTCAGTCAAGACTCGTAGAATGACAGTATCGTGGTTCTGTTCGTTGTAATAATTCTTAATGATTTCTTGTGTTTACACGAACACAACACATTTAAATAAAACAAGTTTTTACGAATCACTATTCGACGGCCTGCTGCGCCGCAGGAGCAGTAGCGAGACTTACGTGCAGCAGTAGCGAGACTAACGTGCAGCAGTAGCGAGACTAACGTGCAGCAGTAGAGAGAATCACTTGTATATGAAGGGGGTGAACACGCGGCCGGCGTGCGCGCGCGTGCGGTCGATCTTCTCGACGGCCTGCTGCGCCGCAGGAGCAGTAGCGAGACTAACGTGCAGCAGTAGAGAGAATCACTTGTATATGAAGGCGGTGAACGCGCGGCCGGCGTGCGCGCGCGTGCAGTCGATCTTCTCGACGGCCTGCTGCGCCGCAGGAGCAGTAGCGAGACTAACGTGGAGCAGTAGCGAGACTAACGTGCAGCAGTAGAGAGACTCACTTGTATATGAAGGCGGTGAACACGCGGCCGGCGTGCGCGCGCGTGCGGTCGATCTTCTCGACGGCCTGCTGCGCCGCAGGAGCAGTAGCGAGACTAACGTGGAGCAGTAGCGAGACTAACGTGCAGCAGTAGAGAGACTCACTTGTATATGAAGGCGGTGAACACGCGGCCGGCGTGCGCGCGCGTGCGGTCGATCTTCTCGACGGCCTGCTGCGCCGCAGGAGCAGTAGCGAGACTAACGTGGAGCAGTAGCGAGACTAACGTGCAGCAGTAGAGAGACTCACTTGTATATGAAGGCGGTGAACACGCGGCCGGCATGCGCGCGCGTGCGGTCGATCTTCTCGACGGCCTGCTGCGCCGCAGGAGCAGTAGCGAGACTAACGTGCAGCAGTAGAGAGAATCACTTGTATATGAAGGCGGTGAACGCGCGGCCGGCGTGCGCGCGCGTGCAGTCGATCTTCTCGACGGCCTGCTGCGCCGCAGGAGCAGTAGCGAGACTAACGTGGAGCAGTAGCGAGACTAACGTGCAGCAGTAGAGAGACTCACTTGTATATGAAGGCGGTGAACACGCGGCCGGCGTGCGCGCGCGTGCGGTCGATCTTCTCGACGGCCTGCTGCGCCGCAGGAGCAGTAGCGAGACTAACGTGGAGCAGTAGCGAGACTAACGTGCAGCAGTAGAGAGACTCACTTGTATATGAAGGCGGTGAACACGCAGCCGGCGTGCGCGCGCGTGCGGTCGATCTTCTCGACGGCCTGCTGCGCCGCAGGAGCAGTAGCGAGACTAACGTGCAGCAGTAACAAGACTAACGTGCAGCAGTAAAGGGACTCACTTGTATATGAAGGCGGTGAACACGCGGCCGGCGTGCGCGCGCGTGTGTTCGATCTTCTCGACGGCCTGCTGCGCCGCAGGAGCAGTAGCGAGACTAACGTGCAGCAGTAGCGAGACTAACGTGCAGCAGAAGCGAGACTAACGTGCAGCAGTAGAAAGACTCACTTGTATATGAAGGCGGTGAACACGCGGTCGGCGTGCGCGCGCGTGCGGTCGATCTTCTCGACGGCCTGCTGCGCCGCAGGAGCAGTAGCGAGACTAACGTGGAGCAGTAGCGAGACTAACGTGCAGCAGTAGAAGAGACTCACTTGTATATGAAGGCGGTGAACACGTGGCCGGCGTTCGCGCGCGTGCGGTCGATCTTCTCGACGGCCTGCTGCGCCGCAGGAGCAGTAGCGAGACTAACGTGGAGCAGTAGCGAGACTAACGTGCAGCAGTAGAGAGACTCACTTGTATATGAAGGCGGTGAACACGCGGCCGGCGTGCGCGCGCGTGCGGTCGATCTTCTCGACGGCCTGCTGCGCCGCAGGAGCAGTAGCGAGACTAACGTGGAGCAGTAGCGAGACTAACGTGCAGCAGTAGAGAGACTCACTTGTATATGAAGGCGGTGAACACGCGGCCGGCGTGCGCGCGCGTGCGGTCGATCTTCTCAACGGCCTGCTGCGCCGCAGGAGCAGTAGCGAGACTAACGTGCAGCAGTAGCGAGACTAACGTGCAGCAGAAGCGAGACTAACGTGCAGCAGTAGAGAGACTCACTTGTATATGAAGGCGGTGAACACGCGGCCGGCGTGCGCGCGCGTGCGGTCGATCTTCTCGACGGCCTGCTGCGCCGCAGGAGCAGTAGCGAGACTAACGTGCAGCAGTAACAAGACTAACGTGCAGCAGTAAAGGGACTCACTTGTATATGAAGGCGGTGAACACGCGGCCGGCGTGCGCGCGCGTGTGTTCGATCTTCTCGACGGCCTGCTGCGCCGCAGGAGCAGTAGCGAGACTAACGTGCAGCAGTAGCGAGACTAACGTGCAGCAGAAGCGAGACTAACGTGCAGCAGTAGAAAGACTCACTTGTATATGAAGGCGGTGAACACGCGGTCGGCGTGCGCGCGCGTGCGGTCGATCTTCTCGACGGCCTGTTGCGCCGCAGGAGCAGTAGCGAGACTAACGTGGAGCAGTAGCGAGACTAACGTGCAGCAGTAGAAGAGACTCACTTGTATATGAAGGCGGTGAACACGCGGCCGGCGTTCGCGCGCGTGCGGTCGATCTTCTCGACGGCCTGCTGCGCCGCAGGAGCAGTAGCGAGACTAACGTGGAGCAGTAGCGAGACTAACGTGCAGCAGTAGAGAGACTCACTTGTATATGAAGGCGGTGAACACGCGGCCGGCGTGCGCGCGCGTGCGGTCGATCTTCTCGACGGCCTGCTGCGCCGCAGGAGCAGTAGCGAGACTAACGTGGAGCAGTAGCGAGACTAACGTGCAGCAGTAGAGAGACTCACTTGTATATGAAGGCGGTGAACACGCGGCCGGCGTGCGCGCGCGTGCGGTCGATCTTCTCGACGGCCTGCTGCGCCGCAGGAGCAGTAGCGAGACTAACGTGCAGCAGTAGCGAGACTAACGTGCAGCAGAAGCGAGACTAACGTGCAGCAGTAGAGAGACTCACTTGTATATGAAGGCGGTGAACACGCGGCCGGCGTGCGCGCGCGTGCGGTCGATCTTCTCGACGGCCTGCTGCGCCGCAGGAGCAGTAGCGAGACTAACGTGGAGCAGTAGCGAGACTAACGTGCAGCAGTAGAGAGATTCACTTGTATATGAAGGCGGTGAACACGCGGCCGGCGTGCGCGCGCGTGCGGTCGATCTTCTCGACGGCCTGCTGCGCCGCAGGAGCAGTAGCGAGACTAACGTGCAGCAGTAGCGAGACTAACGTGGAGCAGTAGCGAGACTAACGTGCAGCAGTAGAGAGACTCACTTGTATATGAAGGCGGTGAACACGCGGCCGGCGTGCGCGCGCGTGCGGTCGATCTTCTCGACGGCCTGCTGCGCCGCAGGAGCAGTAGCGAGACTAACGTGGAGCAGTAGCGAGACTAACGTGCAGCAGTAGAGAGACTCACTTGTATATGAAGGCGGTGAACACGCGGCCGGCGTGCGCGCGCGTGCGGTCGATCTTCTCGACGGCCTGCTGCGCCGCAGGAGCAGTAGCGAGACTAACGTGCAGCAGTAACAAGACTAACGTGCAGCAGTAAAGGGACTCACTTGTATATGAAGGCGGTGAACACGCGGCCGGCGTGCGCGCGCGTGTGTTCGATCTTCTCGACGGCCTGCTGCGCCGCAGGAGCAGTAGCGAGACTAACGTGCAGCAGTAGCGAGACTAACGTGCAGCAGTAGAGAGACTCACTTGTATATGAAGGCGGTGAACACGCGGCCGGCGTGCGCGCGCGTGCGGTCGATGTTCTCGACGGCCTGCTGCGCCGCAGGAGCAGTAGCGAGACTAACGTGGAGCAGTAGCGAGACTAACGTGCAGCAGTAGAGAGACTCACTTGTATATGAAGGCGGTGAACACGCGGCCGGCGATCGCGCGCGTGCGGTCGATCTTCTCGACGGCCTGCTGCGCCGCAGGAGCAGTAGCGAGACTAACGTGGAGCAGTAGCGAGACTAACGTGCAGCAGTAGAGAGACTCACTTGTATATGAAGGCGGTGAACACGCGGCCGGCGTGCGCGCGCGTGCGGTCGATCTTCTCGACGGCCTGCTGCGCCGCAGGAGCAGTAGCGAGACTAACGTGGAGCAGTAGCGAGACTAACGTGCAGCAGTAGAGAGACTCACTTGTATATGAAGGCGGTGAACACGCGGCCGGCGTGCGCGCGTGCGGTCGATCTTCTCGACGGCCTGCTGCGCCGCAGGAGCAGTAGCGCGACTAACGGGGAGCAGTAGCGAGACTAACGTGCAGCAGTAGAGAGACTCACTTGTATATGAAGGCGGTGAACACGCGGCCGGCGTGCGCGCGCGTGCGGTCGATCTTCTCGACGGCCTGCTGCGCCGCAGGAGCAGTAGCGAGACTAACGTGGAGCAGTAGCGAGACTAACGTGCAGCAGTAGAGAGACTCACTTGTATATGAAGGCGGTGAACACGCGGCCGGCGTGCGCGCGCGTGCGGTCGATCTTCTCGACGGCCTGCTGCGCCGCAGGAGCAGTAGCGAGACTAACGTGGAGCAGTAGCGAGACTAACGTGCAGCAGTAGAGAGACTCACTTGTATATGAAGGCGGTGAACACGCGGCCGGCGTGCGCGCGCGTGCGGTCGATCTTCTCGACGGCCTGCTGCGCCGCAGGAGCAGTAGCGAGACTAACGTGGAGCAGTAGCGAGACTAACGTGCAGCAGTAGAGAGACTCACTTGTATATGAAGGCGGTGAACACGCGGCCGGCGTGCGCGCGCGTGCGGTCGATCTTCTCGACGGCCTGCTGCGCCGCAGGAGCAGTAGCGAGACTAACGTGGAGCAGTAGCGAGACTAACGTGCAGCAGTAGAGAGACTCACTTGTATATGAAGGCGGTGAACACGCGGCCGGCGTGCGCGCGCGTGCGGTCGATCTTCTCGACGGCCTGCTGCGCCGCAGGAGCAGTAGCGAGACTAACGTGGAGCAGTAGCGAGACTAACGTGCAGCAGTAGAGAGACTCACTTGTATATGAAGGCGGTGAACACGCGGCCGGCGTGCGCGCGCGTGCGGTCGATCTTCTCGACGGCCTGCTGCGCCGCAGGAGCAGTAGCGAGACTAACGTGGAGCAGTAGCGAGACTAACGTGCAGCAGTAGAGAGACTCACTTGTATATGAAGGCGGTGAACACGCGGCCGGCGTGCGCGCGCGTGCGGTCGATCTTCTCGACGGCCTGCTGCGCCGCGCCGCACATGGCGCCGCGCACCGCGCGCTCACAGTTCAGCTGCGGCGCCTCCGCCGCGCACTGACGGCACACGCACAGCAAACCTACCAACAGACACAACAACACTCCTATCATCATTTTCATACAACTCTTTATGTTAACAATGGAGATTATGGTTTTGGCGGGAACTTGACCGCCGATGAATAACTGCTCCTCTTCATTCGTTTGAATAATGATATCAAGTGAATTTTGATAGGTAAAAGTGGTGCGAATTAGTGTATGAAATATCAAATACTATCGTCAGAAGAATATAAAACCCAGCAGAATGAAAGGTCCCTAAATGAGTTCAAAATTCTTACCTATTTTCATAGGCCTGTCACTCGGTTATCGAAAACAAAAAACTGGGCAAGGGCGAGTCGGGATTCAGCAATGAGCATAGACGGATGGCCAGACAGACAGGCACTGTAACTGAGGTGTCCCATAAGTTTCCGTTTTAGAATTATGGTACGGAACTTTAAAAAATAGTGTAGGTAGCTTTGAAAGACGAAATGGTTGTGTACACGCCCCTAGCTGTCCCGACAAAGGTCAAATATCCCGGGGCCCATCAGCGGTAGATTCGACGAACAACTAAGGGTGGAGCCCAACGGCCTATGGAGACTTATTATTCTACACAATAGATATAAGGCTAGGCAGTTAATAAGAACTTACCTGGTTCCGAACCGAGAGCCGACCCCAAGGCGCGGTCAGGCGTTAAGTATGTGCATGTGAGTTGTGTGGAGTAGTGTTTATATATGTGACCTGACGGCCCGATTTAATCGGACAGAAAATCCACCGGAGCTGATGTTCTCCCAATGCGCGCTCCCTGAAGTCGTGGATCACCCATGGAAAATTTCTGCCTTAATTTCACTATTTCAGTTTATCAACTTTATTGTACACTATTTCAATCCATCAAATTTATTGTACATTTAACTAACTTCAAACTCAACTAAATTCTACGTTCATCGAAATCAAACACGGACACCCGACACAAGTAAAGAACAGTCGCTCAAAGTTCAATATTCAAGGTTCCGGGTTCATTTAGCACCAAATTACAAACAGGGAACGAACGCGATCTCTTCTCTTCACACAACAGTCGACAAACTAATTCGAGGCGGTCTACACGAAACCCAAATTCAATAGTTAAATTAAACGCGCACAAATAATCAAATTCAAGACCATCAAAACCAAAAACCTGGCCGCGCGAAACCGATGCAGTGGTCACAAAAATTCGCTAATCGGCAGCGCCGCTGCTGTCAAGCTACTGTTCAGACCGCCGGCCGGAATAACGGGGAGCCGGCACACGCCCCCCCCCCCCCCCGGCGGCGTTTACCTCACCTCGACACCACCGGGCGATGCACTGAGTCAAACACGATCGGATGACGTTTCAAATGCCCATGTTTGGGCCTAAACAGGTTGTGTTATTATGTTTTTAGCAGTTTGTTTAAAAATAAGTAGGTAGGTACCCACATTTCATTGTTAGATATGAAAAAAAATCTAATAGAAAAAGTCAACCGGAATCTTGCTAAAACAGCCTACAAACACACTTTAGTATCTACTAAAACAAAAATAAGTACGAAAGAAATAGGAGACGATCAATAATACTTACGCAAATATAGGCGGTAATTTGGCAAACCATAGGTAATATTAAGAATATTTAATGCTATGCTATGCTGCATGTAATTCATTGCTATTGTCTTACTATTGTGTGTGCAAACTGGACAGTCAGTGTTAAATAAATCTCCGCGTCGTCGTGTCGCTGCCAGTGGCACACCTTAACTTGTGGCTCACTGAGAGGGCTCAAACCGGTTAATGTCACGCACACATAGCTGTGCATGTAATAATTCTCGCGCACGGCAGTAATATGAAGCTTTCATTCTGCTTGATTTTATATTCTTGTGCTATAGTCGTCCATATATGCTGACAATGTGACGCATGAACATTATATTGTGAAGAAATTTTGAAACCAGAGATTTAAAATATATATATTATTTAAAATATATATATATATATTTTAAATCTCTATGGAATAATCTATGGGAACATTTATATACAAAAACTTTGAGCTAGTGTGCGTGTGGCGCCCTCTAGCAAAAACTAGCAAAACAACGCTAAGCATTTATTAAGACAACATTTTAGCTATTCCCCAGTAGGTGACGCTAACAAATATAACGTTGTTTTAGGAATATTACAGTTTCGATATCAAAGTATCGATAATGTTGTTGAAGGTTACTAGGTTTGAAATGCTTTTCGATATAATAATAGGGAATATAAATGATTGTTTTATTGTATAAATCTATTTATCATGACTTCCATCACACGAAAAAATCATATTACCTTTTTATACCTCTTTAGTGTCATGAAATAAAATATTTAATTTCCAGTAACTAAGAATCAATTCAAACAGCAGTCACTTTGGTTGCCACCTTGGTGGCATCTTGGATAACGTCACTCGGTCGAGTAGCTGCTATAATAATAGCATATGATTGATCGGTCGGCGTTAAAGAGACATCGAGAAACGCCAAATCTAATAAGAGAGCGCCTCTATGTTTTTAAATTCGTTTCTTTTACAAAAATACCCTTCAAATCTAAAATGTTTTAGGAAAACACTGAACTTAAGAGCCGTTTAACGATTTTTCACGTTTCATCGGCTGCAGTACTTAAACACACTATCCACATCAATAAAAATTGTTATTTTAAGTTTTTACCTTATTTTCTAATTCAGGCTTAACCTACAACTTCTTGCATCTATTATCTTTAACAGTACAAATTGTTTATAATGTAACAAACCTATAGCCCTCTCCTATCACTGTAAACCAGGATCTATAATGGCTTTGTCCTTGAAAACCACCAGACAATGAAGCCCGGTGTAAAATCACCAGACAATGAAGCCTGGTATGTAAAAGAGAAGACTTGCTGTATTGCTAAACATCACCACAGCAAGTATCCTCAGCATGCTCATAAGCAACATGGGAAATATCTTCAGCATGCCTAAAAAAATTTCCCACCCTTGCTCCACATAAAGTAGGCTATTTAGCATAGTTGGTATATGCTACTCATTTTTGTTGGTATGGATACGGTATCGTTGACTGTTTTACCTCCTTAAATATCGTAAAGGATTAAATCGGCATCATGTATATTTTTTATCGATAAACCCCAATCGATAAACGTCGTCAGTTACTAACTTTAACATTGGTAACTAAATAGCGACGTTTACTGGATAACAGAGGGCGCTTATTACAATAAAAATAAATGTTCTAGAACAAACTACTAGAAATAATAAAATTTAAAGATTATTCGGTAAATATATGTTATACTTACGATAATAAACTGAAATCACGTTCATTTTTTGCTCCATATCGTGACTTGTAATATCTTAATGTACAACCGGGCATATTTTCTTTAAAAATATTTTTTAAATATATGAAACGAATGCGTCTTGACTTTTTGAAGATTAAATGACAAAAATCGGAGATATATCCTATAGGACATAAGTTACAGACGATAATTTTGCTGCTGATGTCCGGTCTATTACTACTACTACTTAAATGTCTTTGTTTGAAACAAACCATAATACATGAGGTGCAAGACAGGGTGACGTTATATCCCCGAAACTCTAGCTACATTTAGCTACTAGCTAGTTTTCAAGCTACTGGACAGGAAAGGATACAGTACTAACGTCAATGGCGAGTACATCACTCACCTTCGATTTGCCGACGATATAGTCCCTATGGCAGAATCGCTGGAGGACTTAAGCACTATGCTCAATGACCTTAATAGTGCCTCCCAACGTATAGGTCTTAACTTTACTTTGTACTTTGTCCTGGTTAGCCCACAAGATCCAGTTCGAGGCTGTCATGAAGGCAAACGGCTGGAATAACAATCAGGCCATGACTGCTCTCACCCTAGGCCTGCGTGACCAGGCCTTAACTGTTCTGGAAGCTCTCGGTAAGGAAGTTACTTACGAGCTTATCCTTGAGGCATTGGAGGCGAGATATGGTGACGCTCACCTGAAACACGTCTTTCGTGCGCAGCTCAAAGATCGCGAGCAACGCAGCAACGAAAACCTACAGCAGTAGGCCCTTGAGGTGGGGAAGCTGGTTCAAAAAGCATACCAGTCTGTACCTGAGCTCATTGAAGGGAACCTGGTGCAGACATTCATCGACAGCATCCGCGACCTTAAAGTCAGAGCTGCTGTGAGGCTCGGGCACCACGAGACGCTTAAGGACGCCTTGGAGGTGGAAGCCGTGCGGCAGGATCATCGTTCCCATCGCGTCATGGAAATTTCAGCAGCTACAGATCGCAATAAACAATACAGCCCTAGGTGCTACGGCCCTAGGCGAACTGTAGTAGAAAGGGTAATCGATCTCGAGAGGGTAGTGCGGCTAACGGAAATCCGTAAAAATAGTTTTTTTTATAGGAGAGGCGGCAAACGAGCTTGCGGCTCACCTGATGGTAAATGACTACCGCCGCCCATGAACAACTGCAACACCAGGGGAACCAGGGGAATCGCAGATGCGTTGCCAGCCTTTTAAAAAGGAGCAGGCTCTTTTCTTGAAGGTCCCTAAGTCGTATCGGTCCGGAAAAATCGCTAAGGGTAATCGATTCCACAAGGAAGTTGTGCGAGGAAGAAAACATCTTCTAAATCGCACAGTGGTGGACCGCCAATCATCCAGATGGTGTGGATGGTTCTGCCGCGATGTGCGTTCGTGAAATTTGGCGGCTGGGATTAATCCGAACAATTCCTCAGAGCACTCCCCGTGGTGGATGCGAAAGAAAATGCAAAGGGATGCAGCATCTCTTCGCAGTGCCAATGAATCTAGCCGATCGGAAAGGACTGGGTCGTCGACGATTCGAGCCGCTCTGCGCTGGATGCGGTCAAGTGGAAAGAGCTGGCACTGGGGAGACCCTGCCCAGAGATGGGAACAGTATTCCATGTGAGGCCGAACCTGCGCCTTGTAAAGTTGCAGGCGGTGTGCTGGCATGAAATACTGTCCCGACGAGGATGTCCCGACGACGCCGAGGATTCCGATACTGGCTGAGGCAACAAGGGGAGTGCCTTGAAACTGAGGAGATACGACAAAGGGGTTCTTTTTAGCGGTAAACGCGCAAACGTGTGTCTTCTGACGATTAAACTGGACTAGCTTTAGTCGCCCTCAATCCGAGACTTTGTTCAGCAAAGACTCGACTTCAGACACAAGTTTGTTCCGGTACTCGGCAACGTTTTCCCGAGAAATATTGGCACGGCCGGTGTATAGAGCATCACCAGTGCTGTCATCCGTATAGCAATGAATGTTACCAGTTAGCAACATATCATTGATATGCAAAAGAAACAGCGTTGGTAATAGCACACAGCTTTGTGGAACACCAGCGTTAATAGGCTTGTAGTCTGAGCATGCACCGTCTACAACGACCTTGATGCTCCGATCTGCAAGGAAGCTGGTGATCCAATTGCACAATTTCTCGGGAAGCCCATAGGAAGGGAGCTTCAAAAGAAGCGCTTTGTGCCAAACCCGATCGAAGGCCTTCGCAATGTCCAAACTAACAGCCAACGCCTCCCCCTTGGACTCTACTGCCTCCGCCCATCTATGGGTCAGGTAGACCAGAAGATCACCAGCTGATCGACTCCGACGAAAACCGTATTGGCGGTCACTAATCAGCTGGTGATCCTCAAGGTACCGCATGAGCTGGCAGTTAATAATGGATTCCATTATTTTGGAGAGCAAGGTGATGGCGATAGGCCTGTAGTTGGACGGGTCTGAGCGGTCGCCTTTTTAGGGATCGGGTGGACAAAAGCTGTCTTCCATGAAGTAGGGACTACGCCTTGGGAGTTGGAGTACCGGAAAAGACGCGTTAGGACCGGTGCCAACTCCGGAGCACACGTCCTCAGCACAATTGGGGGGATTCCGTCAGGCCCACTCGACTTCTGGATGTCCATGTAGAGGAGTGCTTTGCGAATCGAGCGCTGTGAGAACAGCACATCCGGCATGGAGCACTCACACCGCGGGATGGTCGGCGGTGTTTTCCCCCCGTCATCAAGAGTCGACTTGGACGCAAAAAGGGAGCCTAAAAAGTCGGCATTGTCTTTTGCGGCTTGGGCCAGTGAGTCGTCCTCCCTGTGCAGAGATGGTAGTGATGGCTTACAGAAATTCCCTTGGCTTACAGGCTTGGCGGGAGACCACAATGCACAGATTTCCAAAGGAGGGCGAACTAGTTTCTCGCCAATTCTGCCTATGTGCTCTGACTTTGCCTTGGCAATAACTCTTTTGAAGGACCTGGAGGCGAAGTTATACTTCTTTTTAAGTGTGTTGGTGTTTACATCCCGAGTCGCCGAAGCCGCGGCTCAGGCTTGATAACACTACTGCTTACTGCGTAATGCAGTCTTACAGGGGCGACCAAACCAAGGCTGAGATCTTCCTCCGATGGGTATCACAGATGATGGAATAAATAGTTCCATTCCCTGTAGCACCACATCAGTGACAGAGTCAGAGAAGCAAACCCGCCCCCATGGGTAGGATGCAAAGAAAGACCGCATTCCGTCCCAATCCGTCCACCTGTAATGCCAAACACGGCGGCAACCTGCAGAACTCAACCGCGAGGGGAGCGTGAATGGCATCACACTCCGGATCAGACAATGGTCCGAAGAGCCGAGAGGGGCATCGACGGAAACCTGATATCCGTCCGGATGAGAGGTCAGCAGAAGGTCCAACAGGGAAGGTGTATGATCCTCCACATCTGGAATCCGCGTAGGCGAAGTAACCAGTTGTGTCAGACCATATGCCAAGGCAAAGTCATAAACAGATCTCCCCGCATGATCGGTTAGACGTGAACCGAGCCATTCGGCATGGTGGGCGTTAAAATCGCCAAGGATCACGATCTCTGCGGATGGGACCTGTTGTAGCAAGAAGTCTGTAGCCATTTGGACGTGGTCGATGAGTCGGTCTGTTTCGGCATTACCGCTATGGGACCTATAGAGGCACCCGTAGACGCGCGGATGGTCGTCGCTGTCTACGCGTAGCCAAAGGATGGACAGGTCCGAACCTTCAAGACTGCCGAGGCGTCGAGAACAGATGTCCTCTCTGACATACACGCAAACTCCAGCCCGAGGCACAAAGGAATGCTCCAATTTGTACCCCGGGTAGGAGAGATACGAAATATCAGCCGGAGAGGAAACCTGCGTCTCGGTCAGAAAGAGCAAGGCCGGCTTCGCCGTCTCGAGGTGGTAGTGGACGGCGTTTAGGTTAGAGTGAAGTCCCCTGATGTTGCAGAAATTCACGGATAGCGTGGCAGGGGTCGCCTTGGTGTTCTTGCTCAGTTTGCCCCTAGCAGTAATGCTTTTGAGCGGAATTTTGCCCCCCCCCCCCCCGAATACGCGGGGCAGCCTGAGCACCCACGCTCAGGATCGGAATAACATGGTCGTGGATGCTCAGCGAGGGATTCTCCAGGGGTGCTGGTACCCTCCTGGGGTAGTTCTTCGTGTAATTCCGCTACCATGTTAATGGGGGGGGGGGGGGGGGGGAATTGGGCCTCCGGCCACCTGCACTCACCAGACGAAACGCAGAAGCAAAGCTTCTACTTCACGCCGGTATTCTGTGAGGTCGTGGTACCAACCCGGCTCGAGCCGGCCCATACATGCAACAGCAAAAACTGCTGCGTGGCTCTACCACCGTTAAAAAGTTATGGTTACTCATAAAACAAGAACAACTTCTTACCACCCACAATCTGATGGAATGGTAGAACGATTTAATCGGACATTGGAGAGGTACCTAGCAAAAGTTGTGGAAAATTAGTGACAAGACTGGGACAAGCACGTACAACCGTTTTTGTTGTCACATCAAAGCGCTGTTCACGAAAGTACATCAGTGACACCAGCTTTTGCAATTTTTTTAAATTGCCTCTAAAAGGGAAATTAAAGTAACCTCTCTTTAGTTTTCTTGATAGCATCCAGAAACGCTGTATTAATATAAAAACTATTCTCTTAGAACTATTTACACCATAAAATTTTCTTAAGTTATGAGTCATTAACATTTGTGTAAAATAAGCGGTTGATGGATATTAATAGCTTTGAAAAGTACTGTTTTGAGCTAATCAGCGCTTGGAACGTAAATATATACTTAAGGTGGAAGCTCCAGGGTGGCCCACGAAATTTAAATTTTCTTGCGTTTTCCACAAAAACTCATTCAAAGGGCTAATATGAACTTAAAGCGTTGTATTGGTGATTTTAATGATAATAATTCTGCATGATCTGATATAATCGCTACGGTCGCGAATCATATTTTGTTAAATATACAACCTAACCCTGACCAGCAAATTCCAAAAAACGCAAGAAAATTTGAATTTCGCGAGCCACCCTGGACCTTCTACCTTAAGGATATTATTAACTATTGTCTAAAGAATATAAAAAATATCTATTATATTTTATTCTTTTTATCTATACAAATAAATGAAATTGAAGTGTCTGTAATGTGAAAATAACTGCTTTTTACTAATTGCATAGAAAAGTATATACGGTACCTACGAGGGCGGCACTGAAAATTTCGGGAATCAAGGAAGTGTGTGTCACTTCCTTGATTCCCACAAGGCATTACTATTTAAAAATGTATTTATTGCTTTTCGAAGTATTCTCCGCGAAATTCGACACATTTTTCCATACGATGGAACCAATAATTGAAGCAACCATTCCATTCGGAAGTTGGGGTCTTCAAAATGGCCGTTTTGTAGGCGTCCACAGCTTCTTCAGGTGATGAAAATCTCTGTCCACGCAATTTATTCTTTATTTTAGGGAAAGTATAGAAATCATTAGGGCTTAGGTCGGGGCTGTACGGCGGATGGTCTAATAATTCTGTTTTCTTGCTCTAAAAACTCTTTTGTTCTGTGTGCGGTGTGAGAACTCGCATTGTCGTGATGGAGGATGATGCGGCGGTTGCAGTTCTCTTTACGGAGTTCAGAAACGACCTGTGGCAAACAAATGCTAGCATACCATTCTGCATTAACTCTTCTTTGTCCCTCAAGAGGAATAGTCGTAACATGGCCGGTTTGGAGACAAACGTGGCCACCATTTTTTTTGCAACACTCCGTGAACGAACAATTGTTGTTGGCTTTAACTCATTTTCGAACACCCAAACTCGTGACTGGTTTTTTGTTTCGGGTTCGTACGCGTATATCCAGGATTCGTTACCTGATACGATGTTGTATACAGCATTTGAGGATCCTGAGTGGAATCTTTCAAGAGTTCTGACGCATCAAGTAACGCGAGCCGCTTTTTGCTCTTCACAGAGCGAATGCGGTATCCATCGGGAAAACAACTTTTTTACACTTAATTGTTCATGCAAGATTATTTATATTTGACTCATGCCAATGTCTAAAGTTGCCTGAATTTCGCGGTATGTCACATGTCGATCTTCCTCAATCAGCTTACGCACAGCATCAACGTTTTCTTGGGTGACTGCAGTTTTTGGACGACCTTGACGGGGATCATCACTGAGCTTGACATGTCCACGTTGAAATTCAGCAAACCAGCGATAAATTGTGGTTTTGGATGGGGTTTCATCACCAAATGCAGAAATCATCCGGTCAACACACTGTTTTTGTGTTAAACCACTTCGAAAGTTATAATAAATCATCGCTGTTGAATTTTCTCGAGTCAATTCCATTTTCTCAACGACTAAACAAGTTTGACAAAACCTTGTGACAAGACCGAGAATCTTTATTTAAATAAATAAATGGTATTCGATTTTTAAAACCAAGGACTTTTCAATTAAAAAGATTTTAATATGACAGGAACAGTGGAAATATTCCATTCCCGATACTTTTAGTGCAGCCTATGTATAACAAAAACACAATTTTTAAAATTTTTGTCTGTCTGTCTGATTGTTCCGTCTAATCTCCGAAACGGCTGGACCGATTTTGACGGGACTTTCATTGGTAGATAAGTGATGTTATAAAGAGTAATTTAGGCTACTTATATTTTTTTTAAATAACTAGGGTTCCGCGCAACAAAATTAAAATCCTAAATTACACGCGGGCGAAGTCGCGGGGAACAGCTAATTTATACATATATTTTTAACGAGTCAAAAGTATCTGAATTTCTTATTATTCAAACATTCAAAAATATTGAATAATAACAAATTCAAATTCAATAATTAACAAAAAAAATAATAAAGAAATATATCTTTTATATTTTATTCCTTTTCTTTATATATTTTTAATGACCTTTCAAATTTTTTTTCAATTTTTCGAATGGAGTTTCAAAACTTTAAAGTTCATAACTCCGAAAATATTAACTTTATCGCAAAAAATTATTGTACCTTTTTTATTAGTATTTCATTAAAGAATATTAAAAAATAAATTGTATCGTTTGAAAATAATCATTCCTTACAATTGAAAAAAATTGGTTTAAACAATACAAGTATGACACCAAGTTGCCCCATGGCAACACGCATTCATATCATTAGTAGATCAATTTCAGCAGAATCGCATAAAAAATTGAAGTTGAATAGTTTTCGGCATTTATGCGCCGATTCCTCCTGTACTAGTATTTGTTTAAATCACTAATAAATACCAAATGTATAAAGAATATAGTCTCACTTTTATCATTAACGCCCAAAATGAGAGTACCTTCATGTTGGAAAATTGATCCTAAGCTTTTAAGTCCTTTCAAAAATGGCAAAGTTGCTAGATTTCACAGTAATTTAAAGTTCTATTGATACGTACCGGTCATGCTAGCTTCTCGCACCCAAGCGCCTATATCGCCTCTCATATCAATTGTATATTCCGACATGCAGTCTAGTAAGGCATCCACGATTTCTTCGAGATACTTTTCCACTCCTCCTACAATTCCCAGAGTCTGACAAACTTCAGTCAATCCTATAACAGCGTCACGTCTAGACTCCGCCCACTTAGATGTCGCTTCAGTCACTTTAGTACATTCGATGAGTGATTTAATAACTAGCGGAAGATGTTCGGCTAGCACGAATTTGGGTAGAGAACCTGTAAAAACGATCATTAAATTTAAAATTATTTATTTTAATATGTGAGTCGTAGCCAAAATCTATTAAAAATAACCTTAATTTCAATATTGATTGAACTCAAGTAAAAATTCTTAACAGAAACTCATTTACACATCTTTTTCTTTATCGACTCGTAACAGTCAGTTGCTGGACTTAGGTCCGACACATTTGGAATTTTTCGAGAAGAATATTATCTTACCTACAGCCCGTGCATATCCCATTCTAATTACAAGTCCATTAACGCCAGTGCATCCCAGCTGTTCGCAGTACTTCTCCATAAGTTGTGCGCGTTTCTGCTTGGCCGTTATGTCGCCATACATGCAAGTGTCGTCGCGCAAGTACTGGTCGAACAATAGCGGCAGTGCCTTGATTGCCTTCTCACGTATCACTTGAACTTCGTGAGTGAGGCACTCCTCGATTAGGTTAAGCCATTCGTCTGAAAAAAAAGGGGAATGTATTGTTGTATTATTACAAACACTGAAATTTGAAACAAAAATTTTGCATTATTACCGATACTTAACATACGATACACAAAAATTTTATTTTACTGAATTTATAACAAGCTCCGTGTGATGTCGGAAAATAAAGGACGCCAGCAAATTATTCCCCTCCTTTGCTGTACGAGGGGCACGCTGAAATGATCGGGAATAAGAAAAATCACACGCACGGTATAGCTAAATTGCATTTTATTGTTTTTCGAAGTATTCTCCATTCAACTTAATGCACTTTTCCATTCGTGTACACCAATCATTAAAACAGTAATTCCATTCTGAAGTTGATGTTGACAAAATGGCTGATTTGTACGCTGAAGTTGTGAAAAGCGTGCAGCGTACACTGCATGCTTTTCATAGCTGCTTCGGGGTTTTCAAACCGTTGACCGCGTAATAAATCATTCATTCTAGGGAATGTAAAGAAATCGTTTGGGCTCAGGTCAGGATTGTACGGAGGATGGCTTATCAGCTCAACGTTTTCCTGCTTCAAAAAATCATTTGTCTTCCGAGCCGTATGGGAGCTCGCATTATCGTGATGTAAAATGGTGCGACGTTACGGGTTTTTTCAGAGTTCGGCTATCATTTCTGGCAAACAAACCTTGATATACCACTCAGCGGTAACTTTTCTGCGTTCCTGTAAAGGAATTGTAGCAACGTACCTCTTTTTCGAGACAAACGTAGCGACCATTTTGTTTGACACGCTGACGCTACGTACCGGTGACGTGCGGGTGCGCGTGCAGCGGCGCGGCGGCACGCGACAGCAGCGCGACGCAGTGGCAGCACGCCTGGCGCATGAGCTCGCCGCCCAGCCCGCGCAACTGCTGCCGCGCGCGCAGCCTGTCCACCAGCTCGCGCACCGCCCGCCACACCTCCTCCGATATAGCACTTTCTGCCTTTCTGCCTGATGAAATTAACTCATTTGTCAACATTTTTTTTACTAATCCATTCTGATTTTCTGTCTATAACAGTATATTATTTTTAATTTATTTTCAACCCTACGTAAATAATTTCTTGCAATATTACAATCTGCCAAACTATGTAACAGCTTTTCGGTAGCAGTTCTCGTGGCTACAATAATTTTCTGCCGACTTCCAAAAAGGAGCCGGTACTCAATTCGACTGTATGTTTTTTTTTTTTCGTTTTTTTTTTTTTTTTATGTGTGTTACCTCAGAACTTTTTTCTGGGTGAACCGATTTCGATGATTCTTTTTTTATTTGAAAGCTGGTACTTCTCGTGTGGTCCCATATGAATTTGATCAAGGTCAGACCAATAGTTTTTAAGTTATTCTTAAATAACTTATATTGAAGTCGGCTGTACAAAATTTTTAATTTTAAATTATTATAAGTATGCTAATGTCTACTAAGTAATCTTAGCCCAGTTTCTATCATATTTAATAAACGACTGTACACAGCCTAGGGAGAAATTCGAAAGAAAAATAATATACGAATTCCGATTATCCACCCTGTCTGGGGTGGATAAACGTACACGCGTTTCCGACTATCGACAAACGAACACACAGTCCACCTGATGGTAATGAGGGCTAATAATCTTCCACTCACCAGATGTCGCTAGTTGTGACTGAGGTAAAGATTTTTGTTACACGAGTGTCAGTTAAATGAGAAATTAGTTTTAAATAATAGTATATCATTATAATAGAGTATTATATTAATAAACAACACAAAGTGTCAGTGGTTTGATTTTTAATTTTTTGCACTTTATAACTCGTTTTTTAATTTTTCTACTTTTAGTTATATTTATAGTTTGGATTATTCATTTCTAATCTAATCAATATAAATTGTAACTAATAATACGGAAAGAGACCTTAAAGTTTACATTTCCCTAAGAAATCATCGTCCCCGCTATGAAATCTGTCAAATATTATACCTCACTGTAAAGTGGCGCCGCCCTGGTGGATGCCCTCATTGAAAGCTGTGGCCCATAGACATCTACATCTATACTCGAGAAGAATCTAAATGCGGATGCGTTGTAATCTCTGAGTACTTTGTTGTAACCAACCACTGAGGAGGAATGCTTCGTTTCTAGTAAAAAAAGCCTCCGTTTCTCTACACTTACCATACTAATCACAGCAGCATTACACTGCAATTATACACTGGAATTCTTTTGGGGTCAAGTCAACCCATTTGTGCTACAACCATAATATAGCTGCAGCGTGGCTCTACCACGTATTTAAATAATTCAAAATAGGTACATATTATATAAAATTAAATTTTAAATGCTTGTGTAAACGACTCCCAACATAAGCATTTTAAGATTAACTAGTTTGGTAAACCAGAATATTAGTAATGTTGATAACAATGCTAGTTACTTTTACAAAATAAATGAAATTATAAATAAAATAATAATTATATATACATGTTGTAAACAGTATTAAAATATGGACATAATGAGAAGTAGCTTTTCTTGAGGTAGTCTTTAGGACATTTTTACTTTAATATTATTATGAGTTTACGAGGTATGAGGAGGATTAATACTCATTAATAGAATACAAACATTGTCTTCCACTCATCCCATATACTTTTTCATTTTGGAAACATTTAGTTTACCTGTTTTGGCTAAGCGTGTTATGTGTACTCTCTTTCCTGCTCATATTCTAGTGTTAGTTGTTGTATTCTAGAGTTATGATAGTTGCACTTTTAATTCTACAGTCAGTATACCTTCTTATTTTGAAGAGTTTATTATATTTAATTAGTTTGGTTTTTTTTTATCAACTAGCAATTTCAAAATTCTAATTTGAAAAAAAGTTCTCGATACCCTATTTTGGCATTAAATACTAACATGATGTGAATAGGAGTCATTTTGGTCCATAAATACAGAAGTTTAAAAAAAACTTGACTACAGCGCCACCTATCGGATTCTTGCTTAGATACAACACTAGCTGGAACTCAACAAAACAAAAAGGGGGTATATCTCATTTGCTCGAAATAAATTTTGCATAGGCCCTTTTTACTGGAAATGAGGCATTCCATCTTAGTCCTCACGGGTGACAACGCATCTACATTTTGATTTGTAATAGAGGATAGATGTAGATGTCTATGGGCCGCAGCAACCTCTTACCATCAGGTGGACTGTGTGCTCGTTTGTCAGCCTTATACTATAAAAAATAATACTTTATTTTTCATAGCGCTCACTACGTATAGGTGACACGGTATAGGTGAACACAACGAGGAAGTATTTTAAAGCATTTTTATTACTAGGTTAGGTTAGATTATAACTCTTAAATAAAAAGTCACGAGTAAATAAAAGTTAGTTTCAATATTTAATATTAAAAAACTTCTTAATATTTCATTAGTATGTCTAGTAAATTATATTCGTAATTATCGTGAATTCATTGCGGAGCATACCATTTTGTCATGTTATATTTAGTAATGGTATAAATAAATTTAATTCTTCTGAAAATATGTGTTTTAAATTAAGATATATAATTTATAATTCGATTTTATTCGAAGTGCCGAGAACAAGAAACCCCTTTGTTCGCGGATTTCGTTGACATAAAGCCTTCGGATACGGTCAGCAGGAAGGGCCTGTGTACAAGCTGGAGAACATTTGGTGCTCGCCTAAACTTTTTATTCTAATCAAATCTGTCCACCAGGAATGTAGGACATAGTCTTCAACGGCAACACATATAAACAGTTTAACGTTTTCCGTTAATCGTTCAACGTTAGAATCCCACAGGGCTGCATTTGTGCCCTTAGCCCTGTTTGGTATATTGTTCATATACAAATAGTACATACATTATCTTTGAGAACAAGTGAAATTGCTCATTCCAAAAGTTAGGTCCTTGGTAACAATATGCTAGCTATATATACTTTACACCAGTATTCTGTGTGTTGTTTTCATATATCAAGTAATAACATGTCACTAACACTTAAAAATCTCTGATGACAATAGTCATAGTAATTTTTTTTTTAAACCCATTTACTTACCATCAGCTAATTTTGTCTGTGATAGAGCTAAAATAGCTTCTCCGATCCCAAGAATAGCGCCGTGTCGTACGTTCAAATCAATGGATTCAGTTTTTGTTATCAATTTTGGTAGCACTACTGTCGCCACATATTCAGGAATCTAAAATACATATTTTAACATTTGTTAATTGTATCATGAGACTAATGTCTATATTTAAAAACAATTCTTTTTTTCATGATGCAACCTTCTGCGTAGTGCAGAAGGTGTATGAAAAATCTATTCATGAAATAAAATACAATTTTTAAGAGACTTCAAAAAGAATGGGCTTCTCAATTCGAGTGTATGTTCATTTTTTTGTATGTATGTTACGTAATGTCTTCGCAGATTATGAACCGATTTTAATGATTCTGTTTTAACAAATAGGCTTTACCTCAAGGCTGGTCCCATTACATTTTAAAGAAAAACTTCCGCGCCCAAGGGTGTAAAATAGGGAAAAGTTTCATATTAAACTATTGTTTAAGGAATTAAATATTATATCTTCGCAGATTGAGAACCGATTTTAATGATTCTTTTATTATTACATAGGTTATACTTCAAGGGACTACCCATATAAATTTGGAGTAAAAATTCCACGCCTAAGTAAAGCAAATAAATAACTACTTTTTCAGCAATTTGAAGTCGGTTTTGACTTTTTGTTAAAAGTTATAATTATAAAACTAACAATACCATGTAGTTGTTTTTTTTTTTAACTTATAGCTTTTCTACGTGGTAGAGCCACGCGGCATCTATTGCTGTCGCACGGATGGGCCGGCTCGAACCGGGGCAGTACTACGACCTCACAGAATACCAGCGTGAAGTAGAGGTACCTCGTAGGTAGGTAGGCGTTTCGCTTGGTGAGTGCACGTGGCCGGAGGCCCTTTTTACTGGAAATGAGGCATTCCATCTTAGTCCTCACGGGTGACAACGCATCTGCATTTTGATTTGTAATAGAGGATAGATGTAGATGTCTATGGGCCGCAGCAACCACTTACCATCAGGTGGTCTGTGTGCTCGTTTGTCAACCTTATCCTATATAAAAAAAGCTTCCAAAATATGGCAATATACTTAACCATCTGTAACGCACGTAAAATATCCAGACCGACAATGGAGAACAGCAGCGAAGATGTGAGACGTCACGTACTGCGATCGTCCATCCACCTGTCAGCGTGACGATAAGGGCAATTCTTTTCTATAACGGTAGTGGCCGTTATCCAGCAGTGGGTTTTGAAGGGGTGATGAAGAATGTTTTTTTTTATGTGTGTTACCTCATAACTTCTTAATGGGTGAACCGATTTCGATGATTCTTTTTTTATTTGAAAGCTGGTGCTTCCCATGTGGTGCCATATAAATTTAATCGAGGTCTGACCAATAGTTTTGGAGTTATTCTTAATAATTTATATTGAAGTCGAATTGAGTACCGGCTCCTTTTTGAAGTCTGTAGAAAATATCCAGGGAGAACAATTTTTGTATGTACGACACAATGTAACAGCAACCTCATGTAGATTCGTTATAGTTAACTGAAAGCGCAAACTAATCCTAACATACATAAGAAGTTAACTTACGTCACACATTATGAAATTTGAATAAAAAAAACCTTCAATAGGTGTATTACTTTGTTGTTACTTGGAAAATATTAAATAATAATATAAATATAAAAACAGGATTAACCTAAGAAACTAATAAATAGAATATGTCAAAATTGACACCATTTTTTTCTGTCTAGCAATGTTCGAATATAAAGGCCAGAACTAAAAAGGTATGTATTAATATCGTTATATATAAAAATTACGTGTTACATTGTTTGTCCGCGATGAACTCCTAAACTACTAAACTGATTGCAATGAAATTTTGCACACTGTGTGCAGCTTGGTCCAACTTGAGAAATAGGATACTTTTTATCCCGGTAAGTGACCTTCAATATTTTTTATTACGAATTTAAGAATTTTTATAGGACACAGGGTCGTCGGAGAGTGCAGAACAACGTCTACCTAGGCCTAGTCAGCTAGTATTTTTATATATTTTTATGAATGTAAAATTATTAATTTTTGACGGCTTCGTGGCTCAGGGGCTTAGCAACGAGTTGGATCGCTAAGGGCCGCGGGTTCAAAACCCGCACGGAACAATTATTTGTATATCCTACAAATAATTGTTTCGGTTCTGAATGTTTGTCCTTATATTTTAAATTTGACGGTAAATAATGTATTGAAATTATTATGACAGGATATTTTGATAAATTTTATTTAAAATTTAAATGGATAAAAATGACCGTAATGAGCTTTTTATTTATTTATACTTTTTTGCACAGATAGTATAGAATAGAATAGAATAATTTTTATTCAATATAGATTAGTAAAATACATAATACTTATTGGAAGTCATTTTTTTATTTACCACTGGTTCGGAAAATACCTCTGTCCCGGGAAGAACCAGCAAGATATCCAGCGGGACTTTTTATTAAACATATTTCACTTTACCTTTTACAATAATTTTGTTTTTTTGTTTGTACAAATTTTAAATACACAGAAAAAACATGGTGTTGATCACCTCATATTCCCAGGCGTTTTTTTCACTTATGTATTCATTGATATTATAATAACCCTTTTTGTACAATTTTTAAACTTATTTATTGACAAATTTTGTACATTTTCTGGGATTTTGTTGTAAAAGAGTATACATTGCCCCATAAATGAATTACTGATTCTGTGGCGTCTAGTAACTGGTATTACAAGCTTATGTTTGTACCTAGTGTTTAAAGTATGAACATCTTTATTCTTATCAAAGCTATTTATGTTTTATTGTACATACATTACATTTTCATAAATATATTGCGATGCCAAAGTTAATATGTTTATTTCTTTAAGTTTTTCTCTAAGAAACTCATTATAATTTAAGTTATGATTCGCTTTCTCACTTTTGCAAATCAAATATAGCTTCGATGTCAGTCGCATTACCCCATAGCAAAATTCCATAAGACATCACGTTTAGAGATGGGTAACTCAGGAGAGATAGATACAAAAGATATGAATCAATCCGTTTCCATCAATCACTCTTTATATCCATCCGCATCCGAATGTATCACTGTATCAGTATATCTTTACAACTTATTCACTCAAGACATCTTTTAACTTTTTCTAACATCTGTGTCGCACATTGGGCACACTGCTTTCTATTATACCTCGGCCGGCACGGCCGGTCGTTCCAGGAAGATTTCGGAAAGTCCATAGTACAGACGTGTCTTTCGCAGTATTTACAATATTCTGTCGCGCTTCGGCAAAACGGAGAGAGTGAGTTGTTTGACCATTATAAACTGTAATACGTTAGCACAAAAAGGTAAATTGATAACTCTATGACTGGTGCATAGGGCTTAAAGTCATTAAGCGGTACGTTAACATTTAAGTATTATACTGGTTTGAACTGTACCTATGTGTACTTTGCCTATAAATTTTTTAAACAATGCAAACTAATTTCAGTTATAAAACCATAGTTTTTAAGAAAGTTTTATAATCGAAATTAATAGTCGTTTATATCCATAAAAAAGTAGAAAAAAGATGTGTGATTTACAAAATTAAACAAATATATCAGTTTGCTTCATTACTTCAACCTTAATCTCGGTTTGGGAACGAGAATAATATTGTTTGCGTTAATTGCATCGAATAGAAAAATATTTGAAGTTGTTTTGTACAATTAGTGACTGTTTAATTTAAATGTAGGTAAATAAGACATTCAGTGTAAATAGCTTAAAGTGTTTTTTATTATGTACGTACAGTTAGTGAATGTTTCATTTATTTTAAGTGTAAATAATTTTGCGTAGTTAGTGTTTTATTAATAAAAAAAAATGAGTTCACGAAAACGAAGCGCAGTGTGGAATCATTTTGAGGAAGTAGAACCAAAAAAAAGCAAAATGCCTTTATTGTGCGAACATGCTAAATGTACCCGCTGGAAATTGTGGTAACCTTCCTCACAGTACCTCTCGTAGCTAAAACACAGCCAACGCAGCAGGCATGTTTTTCGAAAGCCGAAACTATATAATATATTTTTTCTACAAATTAATACAAACAATACCTACCCTACCTACGTTATTTAGGTTAATCATTAATTTAATTATTATTTTAAACTAAAAATTTAAGTTAATTTCTCGAATAAGTGCCTATTAATATTTATCAATCATAACAATAACAGCGCTCGCTGTAAAGTTCACAGTACGCAAGCAACCCGGGTTCGATCCCCGCCGGCACCAATGAAATTGTTAATTGCAATTTTAACTGCTGATTTACCACGTGCTCGGCGATGAAGGAAAACATCGTGAGGAAACCTGCATGTCTAAGAAATAGGAAAACTTTAATTTTAACAAATAGATACCTAGAAAGAAACAACGGCCAAATATATCAGAAAGATACACAATGTTATAACCAAGCAAAATGCAAACAGCTCTATAGGTACTTATCTATCACTCTTACTGATAGGATTGATTTGAGCGAAGCGAGCCACGCTGAGTGAGCAACGCAACGTAATGCGATGCGTGTCGTGAAAGCGAGCTTGATCTACTGATACATAAGGATATAAAGATATAAAAGAGTGATACATATCCAAGTGATCAAAAGATACATATCAATCTTTTCTTTTAAGTGATACACATTGCCCATGTCTAATCACGTTATGAAAGTAACTAAAATAAACTAATCTGGCTGTCTCAACATTGGTGAGACTTGTAATCTTTCTTACCGCATATGATGCAGAACTAAGTCTGCTTGCTAATTTTTACATATGTGGGCCCCATTGAAGTTTCGCGTTAATAGTAATACCAAGAAAAACAGTGGTATCCACAAGACAAAACTCCTCCCCATTTAAGAGCACATTGGCTCAGATTATAAAAATAGACAGATGGAGCGCGTAAGCCACGAAAGCAAATACAAATTCAGAAGCGAATACAATCTCGCGTCAGTACCATGCTATTGTATCTTCTAAGAAATTTCTCTGATGGTTAAACTACCGCCATCTAGTCATTGATTTATTAAACATTTAATAATTTTTTATTTATAGCGGCTCTGTAATCTTGCATTTTTAGCTGCTTTACGTAAATCAATCAAGATAGTGTGGCCGCCAAGAAAAAAATCAAGCATTATCAGTATTAATTGTAATGATAGGTGTAAAGGAATTTGTAAAAAGGAAATCATGTGTTATTAAGCAAATTATTGTTATATGTTATTGCATATATTAACTACATTTAAAAAAAATATTGGTGTTACTAAACTTATTTATTTTTGACCATGGGGTTTATATTATACAATCTAAGAAGCCCGATTTGACAGCTATAATTATACTTTGTGTATTGATGGGAAAAAAATTGGTTGCTTTAAAAACCGATTCTCGAGATATATCGATTATTTAAAGTTTGTAATGGACAATGTATGTACATAGTTTAAAATTGATTTTCAAGGCATATCGTTTTAATACATGTACGAGTGTGTAATATTTAACAGTTATTACATAAATCCAAACTAAGTTTAAATTTGGGCTAGTTTCAAAGCCAAGACAAACTAAAACCCGACATATTGATTTCTTCCGGAAGGTTTACGTATAATACTACATTGTATATTATGCAGGCACGCCACTGATATGCACTCGCACGAAGACGAGGCGGGTCGCTAGTCAAGAATAAAATTAACATTAAATGAGTGTGGTTGGGTCAGTTAAATAAATAAATTCACTGAATTCGTAACATTTTTATTAATTTTCGTCTCTGGAAGTAATCCAGAATAATTATCATCGGTTGAACTGTCTTCATCGATTAACCTTTTAATAAATTCACTTTCAATCAAATTGTCAAAATGTACGTCTCTTCTAAAGTCTTCCGTTATAATTTTCTTTGTCCTTTTTACTACATAGATCCAATCATCTTTTGTGACGTGTGAACATGCTTCTTTAAGAAAACAAATAATGAAGCGTCCACCCTTTCCCATTGGAACTTTTGAGCAGGATGCTTGCGTATCATCCGTCCAAGACTGTGGCACAGTATGATTAGCATTTAACCATGTCTCATCAATAAATATTCCCTTGTCCCAGTTGGTTATTTTATTAACTTCTATAAGAAGGATATTCTTTGTAGTATTAGGTATGTCATGTCACCTTTTCATCAATACTTTCCGTATGTCGGTTTTTTTATATGTAAACCCAATATTTTTTAGAATCGTTTTAATAGATGTTGCACTGCCATCATATAAGTTTTCACATTTAAGGAACACAAGTAATTTACTTACAATGGGGTAGTCTTGTCTTGTGCGGTAGCCGTAAACATGGGATCTACTAGCATCACCATCAAATCAATACCTGTCACACTGTTTTTTTTTTCGCTTTTTGGGTGTGTGCAATTCATTATCTTCAGCCAGGAGGCCCGTACTTTTCCTTTGTAATATTTCGGATTGTTTTTATGCCAATTCCCAGCGCTTGTGTAACTTCTTCGTGTACTTGGGTAACTTCTAAAAGAGGCTCTCTATTTGCTGACTCTCGTTCAAAATACTCGTGCAACTTCAAAACCAAGTCACGAGACTGGCTGTTAAGAGTACGTTCTCTTTTATACATGTTATCTAGTTCACATGATTACATCAAAATCCGGAATTAGCAAGCCAAGGTCAACGAGTATAGCAGAAACAGTCCAAGAGTGATAGCTGATTCAGAAAATATAATAATAACAACCAATAACACAACAATTTCCATGATAGCGATATCCGCGCGAAATATTGACGAATCAATGACTTAGAAGGAAAAAATGGAGGTTAAAATACATTTTTTCAATATTAAAGGATGAACTCAGGCTTTTTTAGCCAAACTATTTCCAATATTAACATATTAAATATCAAAATAAAGCTAAAAATATATGGTCAGATTTTTTTTTATATGTTTAAACATTAAATAATAAGTTTTTCTTTTCTAAATGTAAAAGTATCGATTTTTCAGAACATCGATTTTATTTGGCCCAAAAACGGTTTATAACGGTCACAACACTACGGCAACGAATCCAAAGACATGTCATTGTAATAACGTTCTGTCGGAATATTAATCAACGATTAATTGGTGTTTTTGAGTGCATATTTCCAATATAAAACGAAACTTGGTGCTTACGAATGATACTTATTGTTATACTATATGGATAACATAGTAATTATTTAAGATTGTGAATTTGATTTTTCGACTTCTTACATAGACGTTCATACAAAGTTATCAGGACAAGTATGAAACGTCAAATCGGGGCTTCTGCCCGATTTAACGTTTCTCGTTATTCGTACTTCTATATTCGTGACAATCTAAGAATAGATTGTCACGAATATAGAAGTAGTAATAGTAAGAAATAGAAGTTTTAGCTTCGTTTCATTAGGCAACACTGAATGAAATTTAAAAAAAAAATATAAGAAATATGTCCGTCGTCTTGTGCATGTGTTTATTTCTTGTGATTTCATATTTTTGAGTGTTTTATCGCTATTGTTTATGTATTTTCGTCGAGTTATGTATTTGCGTCAAGAATGTACTTTAAGGTAGACTTTGTAATTGGTGCAGTGACATAAATATAATAAAAGAGTTATAAAATAATATGTTAATTTAAAGGCTTTAATTTTTATGATGGTTTGTAGTTAGTTACTTTACATATGTGCAGACAACATGGAACTTTATAACATGTCACGTTTGTTAGAATTTTATTTTCAACATATCATTTAAAATTGTGAAATAAAAACGTTAAATATACGAAAAATCTTTCTTTTTGTCCCACATTTTATCGAGAGTATTTATGCCGATTTCTAAATAACACAGTTTTTTTATTGTTATTTAGAAATCGACAAAATTATTAATAAAAATAACAATATAATAGTAGTATGTATACAGAACAGGTATATATAATATCTATAGTTATGTATAGTTGAAGTAGTAGTTAATAAACTAGCTTCCAGGCGGCGCTGTTGTCGCAGCAATTTTTTACGTTAGAGATTCTTATCTATTTCCGTATATACACTCTTATCTATGGTCAGTACTAAACTACGCGTCGTACTGCTTACACGTCACAAGTGATTTATTATTTTATGTTAAAACATGCCGTCTTGTGTTTTTAAACATTGTAAAAGTTGTTCCCAAAAACAAAGAAAAGAAGATGGAGTATCTTTCCACAGGTAACTATTGCTTATTTTAATGGTTTGTTATTTATGTTCCCTCTAATATATTTGGCTCTCTCGGAACACAAAATATTGTCAACAATTGGTCTGTGTTGCCAGTTTACATCGAAATAGGTCTCCTTGAATTAGGGGAATGTGCATTGGACATAGGAGGATTGATTAATTTATACATTTATATACGGAAATAACTTATGTATATATATTATATCTTTGTTCGAAAATCTTGTTATTTATTTTAACCCACCAATTAGTGCATGTTTTTCAATTTTGAGATTTTCTATCGGCCGCTCTATTTTATTGTTATATACAATAATTTGACTTATGTTTTTGCAGATTGCCGACGGATCTAGTACTACGCGATGAATGGGTTACTATTATTCGTCAAAGTAGGCAGGATAATAATTGAATGCCTTCAAAATTTTGTGTTGTATGCTCATTGCATTTTAAAGAGGATGATGTATACTTTACCGAAAAAGGTCGTCGATTGATTAACAAAATTGCAAAACCGACCAAAAATTTATGCGCGTTGCCGCCATCACCGGAAAAACCAAGTTTGGACCAAGTTGGTCCTTCAAACTTACTCGAAGCTAGTCAACTACCCGAAAAATCTATTAAAAAGATAATTCTGTATTACCTGAATTTAGAGATTCGGACCTGGACTCTATATTCGATACACCTAGAAAAAGTCAATTAAGAAAAGATTTAAGAAAACATAAGTTGTTGCGAGTTGCTACTAAACATAAGTTAAAAACATTACAACAAAAAAATCGACGACTAAAAAAAAGGAATGATTCACTAAAGAATATTTTAAAGGATTTAAAAGATAAAAACTTTATAAATTGCGACACTCATAGCTTGTTAAGTGAGAATATTATAGCCACTGAATTTTTTCATAATTTACACATGCGAAGCTCCGGTAAAAAAATAATTAAATATTCCATCAGAAAATTTTGCTTATCTTTAAATTTTTACTCTCCAAAGGGCTATGATTACGTCAGAAAAGCCTTCAATAGTTGCCTGCCTCATCCTAAAACGTTGACAAAATGGTATACCCACATTAAAAGCGAACCTGGATTTACCCAAGAAGCATTCACAGCGTTGCAAAAAATGGCAGAAGCTTCTCCTCATAAACTTATTTGCGCACTTATGTTTGATGAAATGGCGTTGCGCCAGCAGAAGCTATGGGATGGTAAACGGTACATAGGGGTTGTCGATATGGGCGATGAATTAACAGAGTCTACAACTTTGGCATCTCAAGCATTTGTATTTATGTTAGTAGGAATAAACCAGCGATTCAAGATACCTTTGGGATACTTTTTGACAAACAATTTGACTGGGGAACAGAAATCTAATTTAGTTAAACTATGTCTCATGAAATGTCACGAAGCTGGAATCAAAGTTGTATCACTAACATTCGATGGGCATGCTACAAATTTTACTACCATGGAGCTATTGGTTGTAATATAACTGATACTGAAAATATGAAAACAACATTTAAGCACCCCTCAGATGCTAGCGAAGTTGCATGCTTTTTAGATCCCAGTCATGTAATAAAATTACTTCGGAACCAGCTAGAAGCAAAAAAAGAATTCTTAAATAAAAATGAAGAAATTGTAGACTGGAACTTTTTAGCTAAACTAAACCAGTTGCAAGAAGATGAGGGCCTACACTTGGCAAATAGACTTTCTAGAAAACACATTTCCTTCAGAAACCAAATTATGAAGGTAAAGCTTGCTACACAGACGCTAAGCAGGAGTGTTGCGAAAGCACTGCAGTTTTGTAGAACTGATCTAAATCTTCCAGATTTTAAACGTTCGCAACCCACTGAAGAATTTGTTCAATTAATGAATGACATGTTTGATATTTTTAACTCACTAACTATGGCCCATTTCGATTACAGAAAACCTATATATAAAGGAAATAAAACTGAAATTTATGCACTTTTGGACCGGCTTCAGGATTACATACAAAAATTGCAAATAAAAAGTGTCACCAAAAGAAAAGTTATTAAAGACCGTCGACCAACGTACATTATAACGCGATTTTATAAGAGAGTTGTGGAAACAAGATGCAAACCTGGTTTTATGGGAACGTTGATAAATATATCAAGTTTAAAGTCACTTTATGAGCGTCTGATAGAAAAAGAAAAATGTATGGTGTTTTTACCTAGGTACTTATAAACTTAGCCAAGATCATCTTGAAATATTTTTTGGCTGCGTCAGAATGCATGGGGGCCATAATGATAATCCAAACGTGAAACAATTTAAAGCCATATGTCGAAAATTGTTAATGCATTTAGAAATGAGAAGTCTAGAAACTGGAAATTGCATTCCGCTGGAGAATATCGCAATATTGACGTGTACTTCCGCTACACAAATTATTAATTTAACAACTTCATCGTACCGACAAGAAGACACTGATAACTCTGAAAGTGTTTCTTTAAGTTTTCTAAAGGACTTGCCAACAGATGTCAACAATCTAGCACAGTATTTAGATGTGCCAGTTTTTAATGACATGAAAAAAATGATTGTTGGATATATTGCTGGATGTGTCATACGGTACGTCAGAAAAGAAATCAAATGTGAATCTTGCTTGACACATTTGGTATCTATGGAAAAACAAGATTTTCACAAATTGATTGGCTTCAGAGATAGAGGAGGTTTAATTTTTCCTTCCATAGACACTTATAAAGTTTGTACAGCGGTTGAAATTGTAATACGAAAAATTTTAAAAGAAAACGTTGTAATAAAAACAAAAAATGATTATAGGCATGTAACTTCACGGGTTCTAAAGAGTTTTATTGGCAACCAAACGATTTTTATGAATCTGGAGAATGATCATCAATGTTATGGAGTTGATCACAAAATTAGTCTGGTAAAATTATTAATAGAAAAGTATTTAATGGTTCGATTGCACTATATAGCAAAATTAGAAACGAATGCTCGATGTTTAGACGCTAAACGGCAATATTATAAGAAATTAGTGCAAAACAAAGGCTGTTAAGATTTTAGGTGTGTAAAATAATTGTTTATTACAATTATTTTTTACACCTAACTTTAACTTTAACTGTTGTAATTGAATTACTTATGTTTTTCAATTATAATATACCTATTATATGATAATAGAGAAATGTCCAAAAAGTGTTATAAAGTATTTTTATTGTCTGATATAAATTAATAAAATCAATTAAATGTAATTAATTATGCGTATTTAACTTTTATTGAATCATTAATTATTTGAAAATAATTATTCTGTCCAAATACTACTTAATAACCTATAAAGCAAATGCACATTTTTAATTTGGAGTTGGGAAATTGGGAGTTTTTTCTCAATATCTGGTAACTTTACACACACATAGGTGCACGTGTCCCTACAATGCCGCTCCTAGCTGTCACGCACACTTAAATAATAAGTGGCTTCACATCGTTTGTTGCGCATGTTCTATCTGTCTATTTCTATAATCTGAGCACATTGGTATATGAATGTTTTTTTTTTATTATAGAATAGGGTGACAAACGAGTATACAGTCCACCTGATGGTAAGTGATTGCTGTGACCCATAGACATCTACATTTATCCTCAATAAAGAGTCAAAATGCAGATGCGTCGTCACCCGTGAGAACTACGATGGAATGCCTCTTTTCCAGTAAAATGGGTCTCCGGTTCCCTACACTCACCATACGAAACACAGCAGTATCAAACAGCTAAACATATTTTTAACCAAAAAAGCGTATATCAAATTTATTGAATGAAACACACAACGTTATCTATGTTATTAATTTTGAGACTTAATAATTCATACTCGTTTTGATATTATTATTTTGACATTACAATTTTAATTATTACATTTATTATATTATTATTTTGTGATTTATTATTATGTTAGTAGTGCAAACATACAAATCGGGTTATATTATGTTAATGTAATTATCAGAATTTTCCATTGTAATTATAATAAAATGTTGTATTCATTGAATTATATGTACTACGTACTAGAGAAGCCATTCCGAACATTGACTATGTTCAACTGAACTGTAGTGCAATCCATACAAACTAAATATTGCGTAAATTGAAGATTTGTGAATTCCATAAAATAATTATTATTACATTTTATTTAGAAATATATTTGTTTAGATTAAATTAAGATATTTTATATTAAATTCTTATATTTATTTTATATTAATATCTTATTTTATATTAAATAAAAGTCTTCGCGCATGCGCGACTACTACTCCCGCGCATGCGCGAAGACATAGAGTAGGACACACTTTTTGTTTGGAATGGCTTCTCTAGTACGTAGTAAATATAACTCAATGGTTGTATTTAAGTAGTTTGCACACCGGAAGGTAGAATATGGCTGTATTTTTTTCTTAATAAATGGCTTAACGGCTCTGGGTTCTAGCCCTTCTGAGCCTGAAGTTACAATGTATAATTATACTTCATAGTACACTGCTTCATAATATGTTGATGCGTCACATTGTGCAGCCCTTGGGAGATTTTGACGGCAACTTGAGCCAGCAGACAGCTGACAGTTGGCGATGGTATCTCAAGGCGCCTATGGAGACAGACACCTTATCTTGAAAATCACATTACCATCAGAGCACTTGTTTCACCGTTTCCACGAATAGTTCACATGCGTAGACATTCAATATATAAAATCGCACCACTTTTACATATCAATATCCACTACAAACCATTATTTTAACAATAATACAGGAGCAGCGATCCGTCGCCGGTCAAGTTCCCGCCAAAACTCCAATATTTTTGTTAAATTATTAAGACCATTGAGTTATATGTACTACGTATTAGAGAAGCCATTCCGAACATTGACTATGCTCAACTGAACTATACTGCAATCCGTACACTAAACTAAATTGGTGAATTCCATAAGATAATTATTATTACATTTTATTTAGAAATATGTTTGTTTAGATTAAATTAAGATATTTTATATTAAATTCTTATATTAATTTTATATTAATATCTTTTATATCAAATTAAAGTCTCCACGAATGCGCGACTACTGCCGCGCATGCGCGAAGACATAGAGTAGGACACAATTTTTGTTTGGAATGGCTTCTCTAGTACGTAGTACATATAACTCAATGATTAAGACCTATTGTAACCCATATATCCCAAATGAATAAAATGAATTTGAATTTTACGCTGGTACGCATTTTTCTGTGAGAGCGTGGTTCTTTCCCTGTCGAGTCGACCCATTTGTGCTACAACTATACCACTAATATAGCTGCAGCATGGCTCTACCACGTTTAACATTAGGTATTGTAAATTTAATACATTTTGTCTTATTGCCGTTTAAGAGCAAATTGTAGGCGTTAAACCAATGTACTAATTTCGATAGAGCATTATTTACATCGTCATAATTAATTGACTGCCGTTTGAGTTTGAAGTAAAGTTACGTCCGACTTCATGTCTTCAAAATACATTTTTTTTTAATTTCTCAGACATGCACGTCTTCCTTCACGATGTTTTCATTTACCGCCAAGCACATGATACATTAGTAATTAGAACTGCAATTAACAATTTCATTGGTGCCAGCGGGATCGAACTCGGGTTGTTCAAGTACTATGAAATTTAGAACGAGAGTTTAAGTAAGCACAAATAGGTAGTATTATCGCTAAGCACCGATCCCTTCCAGGCAAACATTTCACGAAGAAAATTAATTAATCCCACCAAAATAAATATGAAAAGTTGGCCAAGTTCGGTACAAATAACGTTGGACGTTTGGGTTCGCAGTTTCGCTGCTTAATTCTTCTATACATTATGGCTTAGCACCGACTACAGAATGTGAAATTATTTTAAACTTTTTAGTTCTATAAAGGCAGCTTTTACTTTTTGTATAGTATTTTTTTAACAATACAAGATAAACCTTGATCACCATCTTACTCTTTTTTTATAAAACACTAGCAGATACCCGCGACTTCGTCCGCGTTGCTTGACATATTAACAAAGTTTTCGATATTATATACGTATATATATTACCTAGTCAGGTCATAAGTATTCACACACGGTAAAAATTTTTCTTTTAGAATGCTGGCCACAAAAAAGTTTATTGAATTCGAATTTCGAATTGTTCATGAAAATAAAACTATATACGAGGGTGGATTGAAAAGTACTCGGCCTAACCAAGAAAATAAACAAATACTAAATCAGTTATATTTTTATTTTTCTACATAATCACCATCAAGTTCAATACACTTTTGCCACCTCCCCTTCCAAGCATTTAGACCGTTGAAAAAAAATCATTCTTCCTTAGAGTCAAAATATGCGTCTACAGCTGCTTTGACCTCGTCGTTTGTCGAAAATCTTTGACCTCCCAAGTGCTTTTTTAGGTTAGGGAACAGAAAGAAGTCTGATGGTGCCAGATCAGGTGAATACGGCGGATGCGGTAACAGTTCAAAGCCACAGTTGTGAATTTCAGCCATTGACTGTACTGACGTGTGAACACGGGCGTTATCTTGATGAAACAGGACTTTTCTTCTGAGCATTCCCCGACGTTTTTCTTTTATTTCCTCTCGTAAACGACGTAGTAAGGTGCAGTAATAATCAGAGTTTATATTCTGACCCCTTTCAAGATAATCAATCATAATCACACCTTTCGAGTCCCAGAATACTGAAGCCATCACCTTATTTGCCGACAAAATCGACTTAGCCTTTTTAGGGGGTGGTGAACCAGGTCTTCTCCACTGTTTTGATTGTTGTTTTGTTTCCGGTGTACAGTAATGAACCCATGTTTCGTCCATAGTAACGAAACGATTCAAAAAATCATCTGCATCGGCTTCAAATAACTCCAAACAGTCGCGTGAAATAGTCAATCGCGTCCTTTTTTGTTCAACTGAAAGCAGTCGCGGAACCCACCTCGCAGACACCTTGTGGAAACCCAACTCGTTGACAATGATGTTTTGAGTTCGTTCATAAGAGATGCCTATAATCTCGGCTATCTCTCTAATTTTTAATCTGCGGTCTCCCATTATTAAATCAAGTACTTTTTTAATATTTTCGTCAGTAGTTGACGTCGAAGGCCTTCCAGAGCGGGGTTCATCTTTCACACTCTCTCTACCACGCTTAAATTCTGCTATCCATTTTTTGACGAATGAATATGACAGAGCACAATCGCCTAATGTACTGACCATGTCATCATGGATGGCTTTTGATGATAGCCCTTTCTTATGGAGGTACTTACTACTATTACTTAATGACGGCACGCTGCTCGATTTGCTCCATTCGCGGAAATTATGTCCGATTACTTTGTTAATAAATTTATAAAATCACAACTAATTATCGCACACGTTTCGAACTTCACACAATGAACTAGTCTGAACTGAACTAAATAATGTGGATAGATTTGATTTTTAGAATTGAATGGATCTGTGTTAGGCCGAGTACTTTTCAATCCACCCTCGTACTTTTTAGAATTTTACTCATTTTTAAATATGGAGTGGACGCTTAAAGAAGACCATGTTGCAGTTATTGCGTTGCATCGTTGCGGTTACGCGCCAATTCAAATCTTTGACATACTGAGATTCGTTTATCGTACCATCAAACGATACAATGAAGACTCTAGTGTAGATGACAGGTCAAGAAGTGGTCGCCCTCGGTCTGTTAGGACTCCAGCAGTGATAAAAGCTGTGAAGGCGCGAATTCAAAGAAATCCCAAACGTAAGCAGAATCTGTTGGCCCTTCAGATGGGGTTAAGCAGAACCACGGTGAAAAGGGTGTTAAATGAAGACTTAGGGCTTCGGGCCTGAATGGACCTGAGACTGAAGAGATGCCGCGCTTTGTTGAAGCGGTACGCGGGAAAAAATATCGGGAAATTCTTTTTTCGGATGAAAAAATTTTTACCGTAGAAGAGAGCTACAACAAACAAAATGATAAGGTGTACGCACACAGTAGTGAAGAAGCGAGCAACCGTATTCCGCGTGTCCAACGAGGTCAGTTTCCATTCTCGCTCATGGTATGGTTGGGAGTTTCTTATTGGGGCTTAACAGAGGTACATTTTTGTGAGAAAGGTGTAAAAACGAATGCAGTTGTGTATCAAAATACAGTCCTGACGAACCTTGTGGAACCTGTCTCTCATACCATGTTCAATAACAGGCACTGGGTATTCTAACAATATTCGGCGCCAGCTCATAGAGCGAAGAGCACACAAGACTGGCTGGCGGCGCGTGAAATCGACTTCATCCGGCACGAAAACTGGCCCTCCTCCAGTCCAGATTTGAATCCGTTAGATTACAAGATATGGCAACACTTGGAGGAAAAGGCGTGCTCAAAGCCTCATCCCAATTTGGAGTCACTCAAGACATCCTTGATTAAGGCAGCCGCCGATATTGACATGGACCTCGTTCGTCCTGCGATAGACGACTGGCCGCGCAGATTGAAGGCCTGTATTCAAAATCACGGAGGTCATTTTGAATAAACTTTAGCGTCATAAGAATCTATGTTTTGTTAAGTTCATTTTGGTATATAAATGGTTATATAATGAATAAACTTGTTTCAATTATTTTATATTAAACATGTGACAGAATTTATGACCTGACTAGGTATTATGAGGCAGAGGTAGAAGAGACTTCCCCTCTCCTACGCATGCACGCTACATTGCTAGCCCCACGTCTCCGCGGCAAGAAAACACTCATCACTAAACACGTAGTGCTTATAAAAATCGTTATTTCTTAAAACTTTAATAATTTAATATTAAATGAAGATATCGCAATATTTTTTTAGATAAGAGCCAAATGTCTAAGAAATAAAACTTAGAAAACATAATTGAAATCTATCCAGTAGTTATTCCGTGATGCGCGCACAATTTCAAATCTCTATCATTTTATTTATATAGAAGATAAATGACAAACGAACTTACAGTCTACCTACTGTTAAGTATGTACTGCAGTCCATGAACAGAGAACACACAAGGCAAACAAAAAAGGCTACAGATGAGTTGTCACCACTGAGGAATAGGATAAAATGGGATGGCTCTGATAAAAAGTTGATCCATACCCAGACCAGTTTAAAGAGGGTAACTGTTGTGAAAAAAATGTACTTGTGCAGAGCAACGACGGGGGCCTTGCGGAGCAGTGGAGAGTCTGCTGTGCAATGCATATGTTTGACGCGAGCGTGTTTAATAGTACTTATTTAATTAATTTTAAGCGCCGTTTTTGAAAAATATAATATCTACAATGGTGAATTACTGTTATAGTTATATGAGTTACTAAATAAAGTTAACTTCAAATGACTACATGTATACTGAAAACATCTATAAAAAGAAAGTGTCACGTGAGTATTTGGCAGTGCAATACTTGTAAATGTATTTTTTTCTTGTAGTAATAAAAAAATCTTGTTTAATGTTTATAAATTAATAACCTGTTATATATAAATGTTAATAAATGATAATGAGTATAATAATATCCAAAATTATTTTTGTCATTATCATTGACACAATTACTAAATTATAATAATAATAAAATTCTTGTAAATAATAGTTTTTTAATAAATAGAATATTTAATTTTCAGAACCCTCGTTATTTAAAATACTTACCCCATTATTTACCAATTGACAACATTTCCTGATAATTTCATTATTCTTCGTGGTATTGTTCTGTTATTTAGTTTCAAAACGGTTTTAATTTTTTTTAAATATTACGTATAAAACCGCTTTACTTGGTTAGAGCGAAAATCAAATAAAGCTTAAAAATATATCTATCTTTAGAAAATGATTACACACCTTATCGGTTAGTTTATTGAGAGCTTTAGCTGCCAATTCTCGTATCGCGCAATCCCAATGCTCTATTTTCAAATCGACGATGTGGTCAATAAGGGGCTGCGTGTACTCCGAGTAAGATGCAATTTGTGGGGCAACGACAAGGTACGCATTGGTCCGTGGACCAACGGACTGGAAGTCCGCTGTCGTAAGAACGTCGATCCCGTGAGGGAACATTCCGTGACGGCCTACATTCTCTTGATAAGCCGCTGAAGCAGCGCGACGACAATTGATCTGCAAGAAAAATTCATAATGCCGAAACAAAAAAAAATGACACGACGTGGGTGTCGTAAGAGGCCATTATGTAAAAAGTCAAAATGGTTCATGGTCTCCGATAGATGGCGGTATAACCATCTCGTTTACAACAGGCATAAAAATAGCCAGACCTGAGACGGGATTGAGCGTCAAATGTACGAGGCGTCTAGTAACGCATCTGCATTTTGATTATTAATTGAGGATAAATGTAGATGTCTATTGGCTACAGCATCCACGTACCACCATCAAGCGGACAGTATGCTCGTTTGTGACCTTTATTTTATATAAGATACTACGTTTGCGAAGTGTTTTTATTATAGCAAGTCCGTTCAACTATTGAAGAGGCTTTCTATTTTTTGTTGAAATGGGTATGTTTTATTGATTTCTATCAGCCTTGCGAATTATTCTTGTAGGGAACTGGTGTTCTTTAGTAAGGATTTGTGATCTGATCCAGACTGCACTGGACTGGACTTCCCGGTTCCCCGAGCGTCGACTCTTCACATCAGCTACGTATTTTTTTAAATGGTTATTTTTTAGTCTTAATAAAATATTTATAATTTCGGTAGCTCAAAATAAAACAGTTTATTTAAATGTATAGAATAAATGTGACAGTAGTAACAGCGATTTTTCATTACGATGTATTCGAAATTTTTAATGATTTTTGTTCTAGTACATTTGAGCGTAGTTTTTCGACAGCTGCATTTGTCATGGAATGTTACCTCGCGGTCGAAGCAGGCGGTGGCGGCGAGCGCATTGGCAAGCGCCAGCGCGTGCGGCGCCAGTGCGTGCGCGTCGTAGGCGCGCGCGAAGGCCCAGGCGGCGTGGCAGGCCGAGTCGCGCGCCGCGCGCCCGCCCGCGCCCCCCGCGCGCGCCTCGTCCCGCGCCAGCGCGCGCACCACGCAGCGCGCCGCCGCGCCCAGCTGCTGCGGCGACAGCAGCCCGCGCCGCGCTACACACAACCGACCCCCTTTAAGACTAGACTCACACATCTGGAATGTCTCGTCAGAATTCATAATTTGAATTCCGGCAAGCTGCCTCACACATATCTTCAAAATTCAGATAAATCAGTCGTTTCGCGTTTCTCGGCTCAGGCACACGTCTCGGATATGGAAGAGGAATTAATACTTGTCGCACTACTTTTAGGTTTAAATAATAATAAACCTAGCAAGCTAACAGCATAGCAAAGTGGCGAAGCAATCAGCTTTGTAGCGGTTTCTAACGGTTGCCGTTGAGCAATCAGTTTCAAAATAGGAGGTTCAGATGCCTGGGTGATCAGTAATCGATTGCTGAAAACAGAATTTGAAAATTCGAAACCGTTCTCGAGATAATCGTGGGACAGACGGACAGACATCGTGAAATCAATAAGTGACTTCGCAAGCTTCGCCACTTAATAAAAGAAAGACGCAAACGAATACACTGGCTCCATCCTCTTAATGTGATCAGAGTAAGGGAAAGTCAGTTCTACAATACAACTTTTTTTACGTGGTAGAGCCATGCTGCAGCTATATTTGTAGTATTTTTTTTTTTATTGTAGCACGAATGGGTCGGCTAGACCGGGGAAGGACCACGCTCTCACAGAAAACTAGCGTAAATTAGCAGCTTAACGCTGCTGTGTTTCGTATGGTGAGTGTAGAGAACCGGAGACCCTTTTTACTGGCAAAGAGGCATTCCATCTTAGTCCTCACGGGTGACAACGCATTTACATCTTGAGTCTTTATTGATGATAGATGTAAATGTCTATGGGTCACAGTAACCACTTACCATCAAATGGACTGTGTGCTCGTTTGTCACCCTATCCTATAAAAAAAAACTTCACAAGTTGCAACACATCTAACCATTACCGCTCGCAGTGTCAACTGAAATAATTCATAATCTGATTCCGTTGTATGTGTGTGCTCGCGTGTTCAAACGTATAAAAAAACGCGCTGGACTCACACATCCGCAATGCCTCTCTGAATTCATAATCTATATTCACATTATTAATTAAGAAAGCCCAGAATCGCATACAATTTAACTATGCACATTCTGATTTTATCACATTATGATTTTCTCAGATCGTACTGTAAGAATGACTCTGACGAGTGTTCTATAACAGTCAGCCACCAAAGGCGTCTAGACTGGGCAATCGTGCTGTGCGGTGTGGGGCGAGACGTGGGCGGAGCGCTCCCGAACGGTTATTAGGCGTTCGGGAGCTAACCAGTATGGCTATTTTGTCATATTACAAATAAATTAAATAATTCACACTACGTATGCGGTAAAAACGGCGGTATAACAGATACTTAAATTCTAGTAGCTCTAAACTATCGAAACCATAAATCAGTTGCACATTTGTAAACATGTTTTGACGTAATCCCAATAGAGTGGTGGAGTTAGTTAAAAACAAATAAATATTTAATGCCACTTAATAATGCGATAGCTAAAAAACTAACATCCGTAAAAATATGGGCGATATTAAAGATGTACATTTTAAAATTTTCTTCACCGACTTCTTCCCGCAAAATGGAGAAATCGGCAAATATTAACTTACTTTGACTATAATTTAAAGACGTGATTTTGTGTGTATGCCATCTTTGTCTATTCAACTTGTACTAACATGTATTCAAATAAAAACATAGTGTTAAATAGGTTGTTATGACTCAAAAATACGTTATAAGCTGTTTATATTGTATGTATTTGACAGTTGACTATTTTTTATAAATTTTTTTGCAACTGCGTATTATAACCTATCTTTATTATTTCTGAACACCAATTGTCTGATTAAGTTATTTAATTTATTTAAATGTGGAATAAAAAAAACAGTTTTTAATTTTTTTTTTACTACTTCCTGTTCTGACAACCCTAGCAATTTATTGTTTATGACGGCTTTTCCGACAATATCAAACGCTATGACTAACTGTATGTTCCTCTCAGGCTGTGCCTACGCCTCCGACCATAAAGCTCATTTACACGTATTATTACTTTATCGAGGCTGATTTACACAAATCAACTCGTTAACTTTTTGATGACTTACTGCATCTAAACAAAGCTTTTAGGAACAATTGCAAGTTAAAGTTGGGCTTATAGAATATAATTTTGTCTTTTTGTTTACTACATCCCTTACATTCCTACTAGGGATGACTAATCTAAATGAACAAACGGTATGTTTGGCGGAGCGTTACATTCGTAACTCATATTTTTGAATAGAGTTTACTGAAAAGATATTTTTTTTATATCCTATACCACTTCTACAACTTACACGATTTTAAGAACACCCATGTGTTAAGATCCATTAAGCAATTTAGGCTACGTGCCAGCGTATATATACATACATACACTCGAAAAACATTACGCTTCTTTTGGGCAGTCGGGTAAAAAAAAAAAATTTTTATCTTATTATAAGCCAATGTTTGACCACAATCCCACCTGGTGGTAAGTGGTGATTTAGCCCTAGATGGTAAATCACACTGTGTTAGCGTAAATAAAGCCTATTCACTCTTGCCTTGAAGACGCCCAGATTGCATTCGGACGGAAAGATTGACGCCGGAAAATATTCCACTCCTTTGCTGTACGCAGTACAAAAGAATATCCACAACAAAGGGGTGAAGACCCTTTTCCACCATTGGTTATTCAATGGTGGAAAGGGGATGGAGGAATTAAAGCCTGTAATTCCAGCGCACACTTACCGAAATGTATCCTATAGAAAGATGCTGGCTACTCCGCGCCTGTGTTCGAGGCTGACAATATTGGTTTCTACCAAATCAAGGTTACCAATGAGCCTCTTAGCACGTCTCTCCACTGAGTCCAACGCTGCCAGGTGGCATTTTACAGCTCTAGCCCATATGGGACAGCAGACCTCCATTCACGACCGGACTTGCGCTTTATATAAGGTAAAAGCTGCCTCGGCGTGAAGTACCGTCGCACCCATGCAAGGGCGCTTATGTTTTGAAGGCGTTGAATCTCACAAGATTGGCATTGCCCCATTCGGAGACTGTCTGTAATGTGAGATTCGCATGATTGACTATGATGAGAAACTATGTTCTTTTTCGGACTGGATTTGATTCCGACTGGCCCGAGCATTCGGCTGGTACCTCGCCACAAGTGTGCTATCACCTATATACCCATAGATCATCATCATCATCATTACAGCCCTTCACAAGTCCACTGCTGAACATAGGCCTCCCCCAAAGAATGCCACAAAGCACGGTCCTGAGCCACCTGCATCCATCGACTTCCTGCATGTCTTACCAGGTCGTCACTCCATCTCGTGGGGGGACGCCCTACACTTCGCCTACCGGTACGAGGCTGCCACTCGAGAACCTTTCTTCCCCATCGGTTGTCGGTTCTTCGAGCTATATGGCCGGCCCACTGCCACTTCAGCTTACTAATTCGTTGGGCTATGTCGGTTATTCTGGTTCTACTGCGGATATCCTCATTCCTAAGTTTATCACGCAGAGAAACTCCGAGCATAGCCCTCTCCATAGCACGCTGAGCGACCTTGAGCTTCCTCATACGGCCAGCAGTGAAGGACCACGTCTCAGTTCCGTAAGTCATCACTGGCAACACGCACTGGTTGTACAATTTCGTTTTAAGGTTTTGAGGTATGTCTGACGAGAATATGTGTCGTAGCTTCCCGAACGCTGCCCAGCCGAGTTGAATCCGTCGATTGACCTCTCGGTCGAAGTTGGACTTACCTTGTCGGACAATTTGTCCCAGGTAAACATACTCGTCAACAACTTCGAGCTTAGTGCTCCCAACAACTACCGGCATAGGTGTGACATGGACATTAAACATGATCTTTGTTTTATCCATGTTCATCTTAAGACCTATCCGTTGGGAAACACTATTGAGGTCATTGAGCATAGTGCTTAGGCCCTCCAGCGATTTTGCCATAAGGACTATATCGTCGGCAAATCGAAGGTGAGTGATGTACTCGCCATTGATGTTGATACCGTATCCTTTCCAGTCCAGAAGCTTGAAAACGTCTTCCAATGCAGCGGTGAAGAGTTTCGGGGATATGACGTCACCCTGTCTTACACCTCTCTGCAATTGGATAGGTTTCGTACTCTGGTTCTGTACTCGGATAGCCATCGTAGCCCTACTGTACAAGCACTTCAACACTTCGATATACCAACAGTCAACTTGGCACCGCTGAAGGGACTGCAGCACCGCCCAAATTTCGACGGAATCAAAGGCTTTCTCATAGTCCACATACGCCAGACATAGTGGCAAATTGTACTCTTCGGACTTCTGTACAACTTGCCGAAGGGTATGTATGTGGTCTATGGTGCTAAAGCCCTTTCGGAAACCGGCTTGTTCGGGAGGCTGGAAGTCGTCAAGTCTGCGCGCGAGACGATTCGTAATGACTCTCGAAAACAGCACGTAGACGCGGCTCAGAAGGGAAATCGGTCTGTAGTTCTTCAAGAGAGCGTTGTCACCTTTCTTGAAGAACAAGACCACCGCACTTCTGCTCCACGCCTCCGGTGTAATGCCACCATGGAGGACGGAATTAAAGAGCCTCTGAAGGACTTCAAGTACCGGTCTTCCACCCGCTTTCAGAAGCTCCGCTGTAATTCCATCCTCGCCTGGGGCCTCACCGTTTTTAAGGTGCTGGAGAGACATTCTAATCTCGCTCAGACTGACGTCCGGGATATCTTCGGAATAGTGTCGGATGAGACTCGCTCTTGGATCGTTACTCACACTTGCGTGTGGCTCCAACGATGACGTGTACAGCTGCCCATAGAACCTCTCAATCTCACTCAAAATCTCAGGTGTCCCGGAAACGATGCTGCCACATTCGGTCTTCAGCTTTGACAGTTGGCTCTTTCTGGCAGACAGATCTCTGGCAAAGACTTTGGAGCCTTGGTTCCGCTCTATCGCTTCTTCAATACGAGCTGTATTGAAGTTGCGTAAGTCCCGCCGCATGCATTTGGAGATCTGTCTGTTCAGATGCCTGTATGCTGTCAAGTCTGTTGAAGAATGTAGCTTCATCTCCCGTCTAACAGCCATGAGATTAAGAGTGTGATCGGAGAGTTTTTGTGTTCTTCTGCGGCGGGTCTTGCAGAACTTAGCTCCGACCGCATGGACAGTTTCCACGAGCTTGTCATTCAAATCGTCCACTTCATTGCAGTCTTCTAGGCACTGAAAACGGTTTTGTAACTCGAGCTGAAAGGTTTCGGGACTTTGGATTAGAGCACGAGGGGGACGGAGCGTTGACTTCATTAGACGAGACCTCTTCAACTTAACGTTTAGGTTCAGTGTGCCTCTAACCATTCGGTGATCGCTACCAGTTTTCACCCTCGCGATCACGGAGACATCACTGAACAGTTGTCGTCTGGTCGTCATAATGAAGTCAATCTCATTTTTTGTGGAACCGTCGGGGCTCGACCAGGTCCACTTCCTGTGGGGCCGCTTCTGGAAGAAAGAGTTCATCATAAAGAGTCCCTCTTTCTCCATGAAGTCGGCCAGCTGCTGGCCCCTTGGGTTCCGTTGCCCTATTCCAAATTTCCCTACTTTCAGCTCACCGTTCTCTCTTGTGCCTAGTTTTGCATTGAAGTCTCCCATTAACACCGTATATTGGGTTTTGGAGGAATGCAAGGCTCTAGAGATATCCTCATACATTTCCTCCACCTCCTGATCGGGGTGTGCCGAGGTTGGTGCGTAAACCTGTATGACCTTCAGCGAATACCGTTTGGTGATTCTGAGTATAAGGTACGCAACCCTCGTCGACACACTCCCGATCTTTACAACGTTGTTAACGAGAGACTTGTGGACGATAAATCCGACACCTCCTTGGGACAGATGGTCGCCCTCCCGGTGATAGAGCAAGTTGCCGGATTCGAGGATTACCGTGTCTCTCTTCGGACTTCGGATAATCCGATAATATGCCAGCGCAACTTGTCTATCTCTTCTTCCAGCTCTACGATCTTCTCGTCAGTCCTCAGGGTGCGTGCGTTGTACGTTGCCAGATCGAGTCGTCTAAGGTGGCAACCGAACCTCCACCGGAGATTCTTAGCACCCCCTGCCCCGCCGTTACCATGGTCGCCACCGTAGCCAGGAATAGCGGGGCCGCCGGGGACTGGGGGCCGTCTGTTTGTTGCTTTAGTCATTGGGGGGTATTTGCCATAGTTGCCACGCTTGGCGAGCGGGTTGGCAACCGCAGTTCTTTATTATAATTTTGGCTATTATCAGGGAGATGCTGCTGCCCATCTTCTGCCTGTTTCCCTTTGTCGCCTTTTACGACACCCACGGGAGGATATGGGGTAGTGGATATTCTTGACCGCTACTACACGGCACCCATAGATACCGGGAATTAACAGATCATTAATATGCAGCTGGAAGGGAGCTGCGGAGAGAACTGACCCCTGAGGAACTCCGGCGTTTGTCGCAATAGGACTGGACGAGGAGCGAGGAGGAGAGATCGTTCATTCAGTCTTTCACCCAGTCAATCAGGCGAAGCCGTACGCTGAAAATTTGCCCAATAGGCTAGCGTGACAAACCTTGTCAAAGGCAATCGAGACATCAAGGGAAACAGTAAGTGCTTCCCCACTATCATAGAGGGCTCCGCCCCTTATGTGAGTGGTATACCCTAGAAGAGGTCTCCAGTTGATCGATTTCGGCAAAATCCGTACTGGCGGCAATATACGCTCTATAATCTTGCAGAATATGGAGGTAATTGAGATTGGCAGATAGTTGGCAGGGTCGGTACGGCTGGTATTTTCAGGCACAGGCTGCACATTGGCTAGCTTCCAAGATTTGAGCACTATTCCAACCCTGAATGAGGTGCAACAAGCGCGTCAACGCAGGAGACCACTAAGGCGAACAGACCTTTAGAACTATAGCTGGTATACCATCAGGTCTACTACTTCACGTCTAGACTTCGCAAGATTCTAAGAACCTCCTTGTGGTGATACGGGCCTCTGACATAGAGGTACCGCAGGTAGTTGTGGTGGTAAGCTGTTACTACTATCCAGACGCGAATTGCAAGCAAAAAGTGAAGCAAATAAATCCGCTTTCTCCTTAGCCGCATGCGCCAGTGAGCCATCTGGTTTTACAGTCAGTGTAGACCGGCAGAAGTTTGTTTCGACCGCTTTGGCGAGAGACCAAAAAGCTCTGCTGCCAGAAGGTTTGACAGAGAGCTTTGACCGATGCGTTTCATGCGGTCGAAACTGGCTTGCCATAATGCCTTTTTGCAGGACTTAGCGGCTCGGTTAAAGGCTCTCTTCTTAAGGCTAACATCCGGAGCTTTGCGATCTCGAGCATCGACCCAGGATAAGTACGCCATATGTTTGTGCTATTTAGCACATCGGTTATGCCATCCGCAAAGCTCGACGGATATTCAGATGAGAAGTAAACCTGCCGCCAAGGATAAGATGCAAAGAAATGCCGCACGTCACCTCAATCTGCTAACTTGTATCGGCATACTCGCCGCACACCTTAGAAATCGTATTAGGTGGGGAACATAACGACACAGATTTCACCAGAGAGTGGTCAGAAGTTCTCAAGAGTGAGGTAACCTGAACATCGTACCTGTCTGAATCGGTCGTCAACAGAAGATCGAGGCTGTTGGCTGGGTGCCCATCCACATCAGGTACCCTAGTCGTTTGTTGTACCAGTTGAGAGAACCAAAGCGACAAGGCAAAATTCCACACCTCTCTCCCAGCGTGGCCGGTCTTCTAGTAGGGAACAGCCAGTCCTGATGGCAGGCATTAAAGTTCCCCAAAAAAACCAACTGTGCAGTAGAGTGCCAATTTAGAACCACATCAGAAGCTTCACTGGTGTTCAAATAGCCTAGTTGTCTCCTAGTCACCGATGTGCGGTCGGTAGACACAAAAATAAATAATTTTATCCATTCCTGTGTCTATCAATAACCAGATCGTGGAGAAAATGGGGTCTTCAAGGTGACGGCGACGCTTACAGTAGATGTCGTTGCACGTCCGTACACACAGACTCCAGCGCGCTGATGGAAATTATACTCCAATGTGTTCCCAAGGTAACCAAGGTACGCCGCATCTAGAGACATCTGATCTGCGTCTCAGTCAAGAAAAGTAAGTGCGGCTTGTCAGTATCGAGGTGTTAGTGGACTGCATTGAGATTACACTGACGCTACTTGGAAATTAAGTTCTTCACTACTTAATACGTGTAAATTAAGTCGTCAAATAACTAACTAAATTAATTCAGTTCAATTCTACTCATGATGAGCAATCGCGTGTACGATCACTAGACAACATAAGATACCGATTAGAGATACAGTAATGCAATATTCATTAGAAATAGTTTTTTTAAGCATTCTTGAATAAATTTTGTTGTAGCCGATCTTTCTTCCACTTCGACGTTTTAAAAAAATCTTCAAATATAATCATGCATTGAACTAAATCGTGTATGCCAACTTAACCAAAACAAAAAATAGAAAAAATTGTATTTTACTTGTACACTAAATTTTAACTTGCTTCTTACTACTAAATACATTGTTTAAATGCATTAAGTAACTTAGAGTTAAATTTAAAACAAAATAGTTAATTATTTGATAACATAATAACTATATAATATGTAGATTTTAGCGGCCTTTCGGCGTTAACATCTATCAAATCTTTGGTTTATTATTCAGTTACTTATGCCAAATCACCATGGCAAGTTACACGATTGAACAGCAAGTTCAAATGATAAAACTTTATTATCAAAACGAGTGTACGTTAGTGCAAACGATACGCGCTTTGCGCCCATTTTACGGTAGACGCCCTTCCACAGTCGGCTCTTCAACGTTTGGTAGCCAAATTTGAAACGACCGGTTCGGTAAACAATCAACCAACACGCGTAAGTTCAAGGAATGCAAGATCGGCCGAGAACATCGTCGCAGTTCGTGAAAGTGTACAGCAGAACCAGAGGCAATAAATTCCTCGCCGTGTACAAGAACTCGGCCTTTCGCAGACTTCAACTTGGCGAATTTTGCGTCGAAACTTAGGCCAACACCCATACAAGATCAAACTTACTCAGAAGTTCAAAGTTCATGACAATAGATAACGCCGTTTGTTCACTGACTGGGCTTCGAATGGTTTGGAAGAGGCCACAATTTTGGGCGAAAAATCATCTTTAGCACGAGATGCATTTTTGGATAAATGGCTGTGTTAACAAGCTGAATTGCCGTATATCCAACCAACGCAAGTTTCACCAGGTGATAATGCATCCTCAAAAAGTTACCGTTTGGTGTGGAATTTGGGCCGGCGGCGTCATTCTTCTTCTTCTTCTACCTAGCGTTTATCCCGGTTGCTCATCCCGCCCAGCGCGGGAGAACCCAGGGTCCGCTTTCCAACACTTCCTCCTCCACTTTGCCCGGTCTTCGGCGTTCCTCACAACTAGCCCATTGGCGCGCATGTCATGCCGGCGGCGTCATTGGTCCGTGTTTTTCCAAAACGACGCTGGTGAGGTGGTCACCGTCAACGGCGAGCACTACAGAACGATGATTACCAATTTCTTATGCCCCAAATTGAACTATATGGATCTAGTCGACATCTGGCAGGACGGCGTTACATGCCACACAGCAGACGCCACGATTGACATTGTCCATGAGCGATTTGAGGGTAAGCTTACTCTCGCAGGGGTCATGTGAATTGACCACCAAGGTCATGCGATTTGACCCCACTAGACTTTTTCTTGGGTTTCTTGAAGCCGCAGTTCTATGCAAACAAACCACAATCGATGGATGCTCAAAGGTGAACATAACATAGGCCATCGCTCAAATTCAGCCGAATCTAAATCAATAATTGGATCACTAGGACCCGCACCACTGTAAGAAGCCGAGGCGGACATTTGAACGATGTTATATTCGACACTTAATGGCACATGTGGGCCTTCCAAATAAAAAATAATTTTGTTAATACCCCCCCCCCCCCCACACACACACAGCTTGTTTTATTTCTTTCTAATATCTACCCGCCCTTAATGAAAACCGCTTAGTAATGCATTGCTAGCTCCATCCATATTCCATAACAAATTATTGTTATTTGAATTATAGTACAATATAGTATATATTAGTAGTTTTTATAGGATAGGGTGACAAGCGAGCACACATTCCACCTGATGTTAAGTGGTTGCTGTGACCCATAGACATCTACATAATAAAGACTCAAAATGCAGATGCGTTGTCACCCGTGAGGACTAAGATGGAATGTCTCGTTTCCAGTAAAAAATATATCCTTGGAATTACAACTAACCTAATTCAGCCAATGCCATACAACCACCGTGCCAGGCTGTATCTCGTTCGTTTTCAGCAAACAATGTAAGAACAATTTCACACACGTCAGCTGCCGCTATTGCGGGTAGACGAGCGCCTATTCTGCCCACGCCCTTAGCAGCCGACCAACGTACCACTGTATCGTCATCTCGTAATGAACAAAGTAATAATTCCACCACATCTTCCACCTGGAAAAAAATGGCAACAGTTCCTTACATCTGAGCACATAAAAGAATTTAACATAACCTCCAAAAGGAAGAATAGCCCTACAAAATAAGCTTGTACTAATATAACTACGAGGTTCTTTTATATTATTATTTTACGTGTATTATTTTTATGACTGCAGCACAAATTGGTCGGCTCGACATACACAAATTAATTATCATAATCTTCATTACATCCACTGCTGAACATAGGCCTCCCCAAGGAATGACACAAAGCATGGTCCTGAGCTACCTGCATCCAACGATTTCCTGCATATCTTACCGGGTCATCACTTTATCTAGTGGGGAGACGCCCTACACTTTGCATACCCAAATGAGACTTCCAACTGAGAAACTTTCTTCTCCATCGGTTGTCGATTTTGCAAACTATATGGCCGGCCCATTGCTACTTCAGCTTGCCAATCCGTTGGGCAATGTTGGTTACTTTGAGTCTACTGTGGTTAACCTCATTTCTAAGTCAGAATATTTTTATGGAAAATATCGAGACTCCTTTTACTGGTAACAAGGCATTCCCTCTTAGTGCTAAGGGTTGGCAACACTTATGCATTATGATTCCTAATCAAGGATAGATGTAGTTGCCTATAAGACACAGCATCCACTTACCATCAAGTGAACAGTAAGTTTGTGAACCATATTTCTATAAAAATACCAGCTATTTAGTAAAGCCTAGGACAAAGAGCGGAATTAATACCAGTTAACATTCTCTACCAGTCTACACGGGAGGTGACTTAAATACATACATACATATTACTGTATACACTCACGCCTGTCCCCCAGAGGGGTAGGCAAAGACTACGGACTTCCATTTGGCGCGATCGTGACACACCTCTCTCACCTCTTTTACATCCATATATCTACGCATACACACTCGTCGGTTACGGGTACTCCTAATCTGGCCCATTTTTAATGTATCGCCGATTTGGTCGATAAACCTTCGTCTAGGGCGTCCCTTCCCGACCCTGCCGTTCACTTCTGCAACATAAATTTTCTTTGTCACTCTTTCCTCGTTCATTCTTTCTACATGACCATACCATTCGGTGGTATTCCTTTCTTAACCTTGTCACAACGTCATCTTGCAAACCATACTTTTCTCTTATCACACTATTTCTCACCCTGTCATTCAGATTCAGCCCTAGCATACTCCTTAAGGAACGCATTTCTACAGCATTTATTCTACTCTCATTATTCTTCTGCCAGACCCAACTTTCACTACCATACATTAAAGTAGGGACTAACACAGCATTATGAATTGCCATACGTGCCTTATTTGACACATTCTGACTCCTCATAATAGCGTGTAGAGCCCCATTCACTCTATTTCCTGCGTTCACTCGTCGTTCCATATCATAACTACCATCCCTGCTAAATAAACATCCCAAATATACAAACTCATCCACTTGCTCAATCAACTCCCCTTCTATTCTTATTTCACATAAAGTTTTACTTTCTTCTCTTTCAAAAACCATCACTTTCGTCTTACTTGCGTTCACTTTCATACCCCTTTCTTTCAATGACCAATGCATTAAAGTAACCATCATTCGCAACTCGGCCGCCGACGATGCAAATATGACTTGAATTGATCCTGACACAAGGACTAGAGTCCCTATAAAGAGACCTTAATGCCTGTATCAAGCCAGCGCTCAACCCAAATGAGTTCAGTGTATGCCATAACACATTCCTGTCCACTCTGTCATAAGCCCTTTCCAAGTCCATGAACGCACAAAAAACTTTCTAGTTTTTGGCCAAAAGCTTCTCCGCTATCATGCGCATGGAAAAGACTTGATCCGTACACCCCATCCCCTTTCTAAATACAGCTTGCACATCCCAAATTTTTCCATCAGTTTCTTCCATAACTCTTTCAATTAACACCTTAGCATACAGTTTACCCACAATGCTATGCAAGCTGATACCACGGTAGTTTTTACAGTCCTGCTGCGAGCCCTTTCCCTTATATATTGGGACTATAACGGCTTTGCACCAGTCTTCCGGTACCCGCTTCAGTTCCCAACATAAATTAAACAAGGTGCACAGCAATATAATTAAATAACTAAATATAAAAAATTTATATAGATATAACACATGTTAAAATAAGGCTTGTAAATTACACAAATGCATATGAATACAAACAAATAGATATAGTTTCTAAATAAAATCGGCAGTATTGTATGTATTTAATGTATGTAACACAATCTGAGGTTACACATATATGCATAATTTCCTTATGCCTGCAACCTAACAGAAATCATGACACCATTTTGCACTGTGGTAGTCAGAAGAAGAAACTAAAAAAATGCTGTACACTTCCTAGAAATCATAATCAGCCGAGAAATGTCATAGACTGCTGATGAAGCAGAAGAAAGTATTCCCTAATAACAGGAGACATTCAATATAAAAGAAATATAATGGAAGGTACAAATGAACTGTTTCAAATCTGTGTTAATATTTTAATCGAAATATTCCTACTTCTTGTGGTATATCCTCATCATCATCATCAGGCGGAGAAGTCATGGGTTCAGTGTCACCAGCTGCTGCCACTCCTCCCAGTGTAACTGCAAGCGATCTAGAACCTCGCGTATAACGCCATGATGCTACACGTGGCCGTAAGAATGTTAACCCTGCAAAATAAATAAAAAATATGTATTAAATGTCATTAAATGTAATATACGGAACTTCATCTTGGTTTTCTAAAGGTGCAAAAGAAGTAGTAGTAGAAGTACCAGGTTTTGGGCAGTTCTAATACTGTATAGTTTCTACATATAAACCTGCTTATAACGCAGCGGAGCCTGGATTGGACACTGGCAACCCCGAATATCGCGAAATCGTTACATCATTAACAGGAATGTGAGAATAAGTGAGTTCCTTCTGTGCAATTATTACTTTCACTTATTTGGAAGTTTTCAGTTGGTTAGTGCACATGGCTCTACCAAGCAGGATAATGTAGATATATAAAGTATAATATAAATAATATAAAGAAAGGAAAGGATCTCGCTTTCGCAGAATACCCAGCTTAATGCTGCTGTGTTTCGTATGGTAAGTGCAGAGAATCAAAAGCTCTTTTTAATGGAAACGAGGCATTCCATATTAGTCCATAGGGGACATCTAATATAATAGAAATCTAATGTTAATGGGCCACAGTATCCAATTACCTCACCACATTCTTTAAAATAAATTGTTACGATTTATTTTGCTACCCATCAAAGACCACTTGGTACTTGTTCTGTTAATTTTCACTGGAGGGAGCACCTTGTTATTAAAAACAGATATAGGTATGTTGTTAGAAAATAGGATACATACCTATTCTTTGCACAATTTTAACTCCATATTTCCTCACCAGCATGGCTGAATGCTGCTTATAGTTTTGATCTGTAACCCATTTTAACAACTTAGGCGCATATGGCAGCAGGTCATCTCTCTTCCCATGCTTTAGCACTGCAGCCACAGCAGCTAGGACACCATAATGTATAGTGTCTTCCTCTTTCAAATTGGAATGTAACTCACAAGCCCAGTCAAAAAATGCACCCATATACACTTCCTTAACATCTGACCTGTAAATAACCAAAAAATAAATACATTTTATTTTCCTATAATATTATTTGTTGAATCAATATAATAACAATACAATATATAAACCGGAATATTAAAACCTCTAACTTGAACAAGTAATTTGTTATAAAATTAATAATCACTATTTATCTATATTATTTTTCACTTACAACTGCTTACCTTATTAGAAATTTAGAAGCTAAATATGCACTAGCTTCAGCACATGAATCTTTGCTACATGCATATAATTTACAAATGTTTAAGATTCTTTCCATCACAGTAAGTTTCTTAGATGAACCAGCTGCTCCTACAAAAATTAAGAAGATTAATTCCACTTTGTATTACAATTGCAAATACATCATATATTGTTATTTTACATCAAATTAAAAGTATGGTTACAAATATTAGAATGCAACATTCATTTACCTGTTTGTTCTGGAGCAAATCCATCTAATCTGCTCATATGAAAAGGAATAATGACAACAATTGAAAGCCATAGTAACAATACGAATCTGCTACGCCAAGTCTCTTTATCATTTGGATCTTGCGCTTCAAGGAATGTTAAAACAGTAAGAAGATCCGATACCTATAATGTTAAAAATTAACTTTCAAAATGTGTTATTAGTGTAAGTTTTAGAATCCAATGTCAAGGAAGTCAAATCATTACATAAAGGGCCTAAAAGAGTTCCCGCCGTGTTGTGGTGAGGTAATGAACAGTTTACATCAGACTTTATAATGGGAGCCAGATTATCTGAAGAATACTAGACACTGTCAAAATGAACACACTTATGATTTTTTCTAGTATAGTAAAATTTTATAAAATCTGTGATGTATGACATATTTTAACCTTGGAAAAATAATCTACATCTGCCGGTTGCATATGCCAGCTGAACATGGCTGTATCTTTTTATTTATAATACACATTGCTTCATATCTATCAAACAACAGTGTGGCCATTTATGTGAAATTTTTTAGAAACGGGATTATTTTCTGTTTAACATTTTACGTTCAATTACCTATCTATTTTAAATTTAAGACAGTTATGATGATCCACAATGAGGAAGGCTGAAGAAGTAATGGTCAGGCCATATAACTCAAAAAACTGTCAACCAATGGGGAAGAAATGTTTTTAAGCAGCAGCCTTATAGAAGTAGAGGCAGTTGGCTCAGGACAATATTTTGTGTCATTCCTTGAGGGTAGTTTATGTTTCATATAGGCAACATAATATGCATTGGTTACACACTCTTGTTTTCAAGTTTTGAGGGATACTTGATGAGATGATGTTCTTATATCTTGCTTATTTATTATCTTAAAAGTGAACAATATTAATTTGAATTAACATGAAACTGAACAATATTAATTAAAAAATATTGGTCTGGCATTAGAAAAACAAACATTTTCTAGTCATTTTGAGTGTGGAGAAATATGCACAAGGTCATTCCTCCATGCATTGGGTATAGGTGTTTCCATATTTATATTAAAGGCTACTACATCAGACTGAGTTAAACTACAAATGTGCAGTACATGTGTAGTTTAATTTTAAGTTAAGGTAATTGTTTGTACAGCAAGTTTTGTGTGTAGGTACAGCCTATAACTGTCCACTGCTAAACATTGGCCTCCCCATAGAACACTACTATTGTACATTAAAGTCCCCACATAAAATTACAATTAAAAAAATACATGCTTATATATGTAAATCCACACATTGTAGAAGTGAAACCTTTAAATGAAATGAAATATTAAATAAAAATATTTCTGAGCTAATTATTTATCTAATATGATAACTTTCAACTACAAGTGCGGCATAAAATATAAGTTAGAAGTTTAATTTTATAGCAAATAAATGTTACAATCTTTATTTTAAGACACGAAGAACCTAAAATTAGTGTTATAGATCAAAATAATATTTTCTTCTGAGTGAAATTGCTTTTTATAGGACCATCTACTTCATTCTACATATAAAGTCATTTTATTGAACAAAAATTGATGGACTCTCAAGGTGAAATGTAAAATAGACACCAGGTGGCCTAAACACAACTAATTTAATATCTATCTCCTTTTATCATAGGCTTATAGGCTCCGTTTCCACTAGATATGTGTGAGGATGCGTAGCAATGGATGTGTTTGTTAAGAACCAATAGAATCACTTCATTTACCTAGCCTCGCTCAGCACAGCTCTAGTGAAAACTGCTTACCGGAGCGAGGTTTTTGTACATACAAAACAAGGGAGGGATGTGTGCAAGGGATGTGTTGCGAGGGATATGTTGCGAAGGATGTGTGCTAGACATGTGTGCAAGGGCTCCACTCTCACCACACCTCACCCCACTTGCATCTGAAACAAGCCCGCTACATATCCTCACACCGCTTATCTGCACACCATTTCACAGCCTCACTATGCATCTTCGCACCGCTCAACGGCCTAACACATATCTGGTGGAAACCTCACCATTCCACAGCCTCACTATGCATCCTCGCACCCCCCAGCTACCACGAACATCTCTGGTGGAAATGCAGACTAAATCTTATAGATATATATTTTTGTATCTTTTTCTAATATCACTTTTTCGTTTTAAGTTTCAAATTACAACTATTCTAAAGCAGTTTTTACTTCAAAAAATTTAGCTCTAGTTTCCTTTTTCTCCAAGCCTGTGGATTGAATCTGAATAAAACTCTTTTGTATTACCTTATTTTAATTATGGAGATATCAGATATTCTAATATAATAATATTTCAGATTAATTATAATATATTTCAGAGACGTGAAGTTTGCCAATATTGGGCCAGAACCCCAAACATTCTCCTGCCTTAAAACCAAAATGAAATTAAATGAATGGAGGCTTGTGCCCAACAGTGGTGTATGTTCCACAAAGGATGACTTTTATTAATATTTAATTTATTTATCATTTGGTGACAACATAAGATAACAGTTGGTCCTGTGGGTGTTGTTGGTGGTGACTATAGGAGATGTCGAATAAATCTTATGACCATCTATAGATGATGAGATTCTATGGCTGACGGAAAATATGGAGATGGGCAGCAGGGCCAAAGATTTGCAATGATAGGAAATTTTGATTGTCAATCCGCTTGCGAAGCTTGACAATTAAGGCAAATCCTCCTTACGATGGAACCGGCATGTCCAGCGGGAAGAAGATTAAATTAAGAAAACGGTTACTTACCTCATGAGGCAAATGTCTTACAACAACTTTATACCCTCTGACTCTGATAATTTGGTACATGTAATTGAATGTCGCATGTTTTAATTCACAAGGAGATTCTTTATCCTTAATTAAAGTGAGAAACTTAGCCAAAATCTTATCCAAATAAGGATCAAGAAGGTGTGGTTGTTCATAATATTGCTTTAATATGTTATACAATCTATCATACTCCACTTCTAATTTTGGTGAGTTGTAGATATTTTTCAGATTATCAATTATATTCATCACATCCTCCACCTCTGAAAAGTGCTCCAAAGCACAACTTAAGCCGATATTATCGCATTCGTCATCCCTGTTCAACTCAGAATCCAGTCCAACCATCTTTCAATATTGAATAAATATATTATTATTTGTTTAATTTATAAATTGATATAACGATATTTGTTAGAATTAATTCAAAGATTATTAAAGTGTTAATCGTATTCAAAAATTCACTGACATACAGTCCCACTTTATTACTAGTTTGCTTCAAATTCAAACAATAAAAATCATGTCATTGACATTAAGTTTGGTTTGACAGTCACTGCTCACTGTCAGAAAAAAATATCATTGACAGTAATTGTCAAGAAAAATCTTCTAAGGCAGCCCATACACACGCAATCTCGATTGCAATCATACAGTACTGATCGCGATCATGGATCACGGGATCGCAGCACAACATTTCACGTTCAATCTGGATTTCTTCAGTCTGTGTATCGTAACCGCCGCGTTAACAACGTCTGTTGTCTTGTCATATAAAAAAGTACTCTGTGGCCATGAATTTACATGAGGTTAAAGCTGCAGTATCACATGTTTTGGCCCTTAATTTGAAGAAACGGTTTCAAAAAGGCAGTGGTTTAAACTGTGGCTACTTAAGAGAGAAATACACTCGCTTAAATTCACTAAAATAAATTCAACTAACTGCTGAAACTGACGATTATAAAATCTACTTCACTTTACATTCACCAAACGAAACACAGTAGCGTTAAGCTGCTATTTTACACTGGTATTCTGTAAGAGCGTGGTCCTTTCCCGGTCGAGCCGACCTATTCGTGCTACAACCATAATATAGCTGCAGCATGGCGTTATTTTCATCATTTCTACGTCCACGTAGAAATGATAAATCCATATATTTTTATATTATTTGTATTATATTTATGCTGGGGAATCCATAGCTCTGTTAAAGTTTCCAAAAGTATGATGAAATTTTCTTGTTAAAAATTGAGGTAACGAACGTGAATTCGATGATTCAATTGGCGGCGACGGGGAGCGCGTGTCATCGATGCCCATTTTCATTGAAGCGCACAGCGAGACTGATGCGATCCTGCGCTTACACGTTCAATCTAGATCACGATCAGCGGATTGCGATCTTGATTTCAAAATATCTAGATATTTTGTGATCAGATACATCAATCCATCAATCTAATTCGTACATTATCAATCTGGATCGCGGTCATTGATTTTGGTCACCGATGGCGATCGAGATTGAGTGTGTCAAGTCAGTAAGAAAAATCAAAACAAATTTTATACTTTTTTTGGAGTTTATGGCCTGGTATCTAGACTTTTAGGCCAACAAATTTTATACTTTTTTTTGGAGTTTATGGCCTGGTATCGGTTTATTATAATTTCCCCACTGTATTTGTGATGTAAATTGTAAATTGCATATATATTTTTTGGTTATACAAAGATCATGCAAACATGAAGCTTGCCAACAAAAATATATCTGTCTCATTCTCACACGTTATGATTTTCAAATGTAAAAAAGATAAGTACATATCTTAGACTTCAATCTTCTGTTGACAGTTTTCATAATTTCACTAAGCTCCACCTTGAAGCATGACGCCATTTTAGGATGACGTTCATTTGTGGTAGTTCGTCTGTCATCTAAGCCTTGTTCGAAGTTATTTTGGACCATTTTTATTTATTAGTAAAGGGTAATTGAGCAAAAACAACATGACAAAGTGTTGTATCAATGGATGTTATTCAAATTCTCGTTAAAATGAAGAAGGATTGTCATTTTTCAGGTTAGTTGTAATTTTTTCTATAATTGTATATTTTTTCGTGTGAATTGCGTTTCGTGTTCATGTTATGGGTTTTAAATCGTGTTTCCCGCTGTTATCTAGAATTTCCAATGACTATTATCATGTAAATTTAAACAAGTAAACATTTTGATTGTTTACTTTTTTACATAGTGTTGCCCTTAAGTGCTGTCATGTTTTGAAATTATCGATATAAATTTTAACAATAATATTAACGTAGTCCTATGATCAAATAACGTTTTAGATACGTAAACTGTATATTTAATCAAAGAATCGATTGATAGCCTTTCATTTAAGAAAAGAACTTAATATATAACATTTAAGAAAATAGTGTAAATCGTAAATTTTCTATAATAGTATTTTTCATCAAAAGATTTGATGATGTTAAGATTATTTTTGATTGGTACTTAAAGATGCATAATATTTATTTTAGGTTGCCAAAAAATGAAGGCCTTCAAAAATAGTGGATTAATAATATAGGCCAGGAAAACATAAAACCTGCAGTAGTAAGAAGAATATGCTCCTTGCATTTTGAAAAAGAATGTATAAAAAGAACGCTGGATGTAGTTCGGCTTAAGGGTGATTTGATTCATGTGTCTAAAATAAATTTTCTGACTAAATAAAGTTATTTCGTCACGAATAAATGATTTTAATAAGTATACATTATTGCTATTTTATTTACTTTTAATCCTTACTCTCTCGTTTACTCATGGAGGTCATTACAACTTGCAGGTTGTAATGACCTCCATGAGTAAACGAAAGTACTATAAAATTGATATTTTGTGGTGTTACACAAATGGGATATAATGAGAAATGTGTATGGAAGTGGAAGTCTGAAGTGGCGCAGCCACCCCTATTGATTGAAATGTTGCATGGAAATTGGTTGTCATATGGTATGAACATGGGATGCTGAAGATTGAGGAATACGTTAGGATAGTTAAATGATTAATGGATTGTTTGAACGGTGGTATGGTTAGAAATGGGCTGCTCAACTCGATTAGATTACTGAGATAAATAAATAAATAATCTTTATTATCAAAAAAAAAGTGAGATGACGGCTAGTAACTATGTATGAAAGAACACATGCTCCACAAACTTTAAATAAATCAAGATAAAGGTCAGTCTACTGCACGTTCATGGTGACTTGAACTGGTAATCAACCATCACCACGAAAGAAAGGTGTTGTCGAATCTTTATGGCGGCTTGGAAGTTAAGAGCGAGCGCTAGTCCGTGCAGATATAGTTGAAAGAAAACTTGATGGTATCGCAGATCACAGTACGTAAAGCGAAGCGTGAAGGTAACTTCATAGCGGCTGATTTTGATGAACCAGCCGGTGTCTCCTTAGGTGTGCGATGCAACAATACCACAGCTGGCGGCTCTGGCAGTTCCACACAAATGGATGACGCTAGTATAACATTAACTAATCAACCAGTGTGTCAACTCATTATCAGTCAGATACAGTATCTATGCAACCTAATATCACTCCTGACTATGGAAGAGAGTATCGCTCTTCGGGGATTGCCCTTGTTATTAACTGGATTGGCTGCAACATGGTGGAAAGGAGTAAAACAACAAATCCAACCAACGCTCCCTGCTACCAAAAATGTTACGGCCTGCAGCTGCCCCTGCAGAGACCAAATCTCCCGGGGCCCATGAGCGTAAGATTCAACGGGCACCGCGGGTTCAAGCCCGAATGGCTATATGGATAATGTTCTATCCTAGTACACTTTAAGGGGAAGGCTAGTCGAATAGAGAGTACTTACTTGTATCTGAGGCGACTGCTGTCTCAGGGCTCGGTCAGGCCGGAGGTGTGTATGTGTTGAGTGTAGTAGTGTTTTTGTGGTGTTGGTTGTGATAGACCTGACTGGACCGTTGAAGTCGGCATGAGCCCGGCCTTCGGCACCGCTCTAAATTGTGGTAATCCTCTTTGTTTGTATTGACCTGGACAGAAACAATGCAGTTGTTAAAACATACTTATGGTTCCCGTCTTCCACCACATAAAATATATAGAGAACTGTTTAATAAGGAGCAAGGCGATGAAAGCACGGATGTATTTGTTTGTAAAGCAACAACCCTGCTAGCACAATTACCACCAGGCACGTTAGCTGAGAATCCTGTACAGTTAGACATGGTTTATGGACTGCTGCATAGGAAAATACGCGAAAAGGTAGTCAGAGTCTCCGTTATGACATTTTCAGAGTTACTTGAAAAAGCACGTGCTGTAGAGGACCTTTTTGAAGAAAGACGAATGAGACCACATATGCGTCAGCAGATTTCCTCTAATAGATCATTAGCTGTATCTTCATCTACCTCTAATAATAATCAGGCGCGAATAAATGCGTCTGTTGCAACAAGTTATAGTGGAAATAATAAGTTTAGACCTCACTGTGCATACTGTAAGAAATATGGTCATGATAAGGAAACATGTCACAAACGGCCACAAGTTAAAATGGGTCAACAAAAAAAGGACATAAGTAACAATGAAACAGGTGCTAAAGGTACTTCAGTTGTTGTTTGGTACGTTCGAACTGTGGCAATTGTAAGAAAAACAGTGGTTCTTCGGTAGTGAAAAATTCTGTTTCTTTCCAGTCAGTGGCTGCTGTACATACAAAACTTACAGAGCCTTATGCTCGACCAATGATAAATGTAAGTGTATATAACACTAGTGGATGTGTTATAATAGATACCGATGCAAAATTGTCAATCGCGAGTGATAGCTTAGGAAATTTATTAGTTAGTAATAATCATAGGTTGCCGTGCTTTGTGGCATTCCTTGGGGGAGGCCTATGTTCAGCAGTGGACTTGTGAAAGGCTGTAATGATGATGATGATAAAATCATAGGTTGATTAACTCTGAACTTGAAATTAAATTAGCTGATGGTTCAGTTTGTAATAGAAATGTAGAAATAGCTACTGTAAATGTTGATATTTGTGGAATTGTTGTCTCCACAACTTTCGTTTTATTACCAGGTATCAAGGACACATTACTTGGCATGAATTTTATTAAAGATTCGGGAATGGTTATCGATCTAAAGTTAAATAGATTTTCATTAAGAGATGTAACAGGCACATATTTTCCGTTAGTTTTCGAAAATAATGGTAAGTCTCTAGCGTGTTCGGCAATGGCTCTTCGTGATAACGAAGGCACAATGCTTAACGATTCTGCACGTGAAATGATTTCGTCTATGTTAATAGAAACAGCCTCGTACCGGTAGGCGAAGTGTAGGGCGACCCCTCACGAGATGGAGTGAGGACCTGGTAAGACATGCAGGAAGTCGATGGATGCACGTGACTCAGAACCGTGCTTTGTGGCATTCCTTGGGGGAGGCCTATGTTCAGCAGTGGACTTATGAAAGGCTGTAATGATGATGATGATGATGATGAATAGAAAATAAAGATATGTTCATTCCAGGGGAAAAGCCACTAAATTTGCGGTACATCGTATTAACACGGGAGACTATGCACCTATTGAAGTGCCGCGTTATCGATTGACTCCTGCGAAAAAGGAAATAGTACGCGCTGAACTGAATTAGATGCTAGAACAAGAAATTATCGAAGAAGCAGAATCTGAGTGGGCTTCACCAGTCGTGTTAGTGCCCAAGAAAAATGGAGAAACACGATTTTGTGTTGCCTATCGGAAATTGAATTTGGTGACCCGCACAGATCCACCCGCAACCACTCCCGCTTATCGAAGAATTGGTATCCTCAACAAAGGCCAATTGTATTATGTCAACATTATATCTGAAAGCTGGTTATTGGTAGGTGGAAGTTGCAGAAGAGGATCGTCATAAAACTGCATTCACCACACCTTTCGGAACGTTCTAATTTCGTCGGATGCCTTTCGACCTTATAAACTCACCAGCGACGTTCCAGTGCCTGATGGATCGCTTTCGGTCCGGACTCAGTGATGTTTGCGAGGTTGCCTACCTCGACGATTTGTTTGTTGTTTCTGATGATGTTGTATTTCATGTAAGAGATCTAAGAAAAGTCTTTGACAGACTCAGAGTATTAGGCTTGAAAGCCAACCGTGATAAATGTATGTTTACTAGGGACAGAGTAACATACCTAGGTCATGTGATTTCTTCTCAAGGAATCCAAACGGATCCTGAGAAGGTCGCAGCTATAGTAAACATGAGATCTCCTTCTAATTTGAAAGAGTTACGTAGCTTCCTTCAAACATGTAGTTGGTTCCGGAAATTCATTCCGCAATTTTCCGAAATAGCTAGACCGCTAACGTGTCTTACGAAAAAGAACGGAAAGTGGACATGGGGTGAAGAACAGATTCAGGCGTTTGCTACTCTCAAAGATAAACTCACTTCTGCCCCTATTCTTCGCCAGCCAGATTTTAAAGTTCCATTCGTTATTCGTACCGATGCTAGCGCCTACGCTTTGGGTGCTGTGTTAATGCAAGGTGAAGAAGCCAAAGACGAACGCCTGATTGAGTACGCTAGTAGGTTGTTGACTGCAACTGAGTGCAATTATGCGGTGGTCTGGGCTCTTGATAAATTCAGGGGTTTTGTGGAAAGTTCGCAGATTCGGATCGCCACTGTTCATCAACCACTGCGATGGCTGATGTCTCTTAAAACACCCAGTGGTCGTCTCGCACGATGGGCTATGGAGATCCAAGCGTATAATCTAAATATAGAATATACACCCGGGAAAATTAATTTGATTGCCGATACTCTTAGTCGACCGCCTCATTCCTCTTCGACAGAAAATGCAGCTTGTGACTTATGTTCTGTTTCCATTGATTTGCCCCATCGTGATGCTGCTGAGATTCATGCTGCACAGTTGGAGGATCCGTACGTCCAAAATATTTTAAAGGACTTCGAAAGCGAGGACATGAAGTTTACCCGTTGGACTGACAGGGGGTATTATGTCGCGCAAGGTGTATTATATAGAGTGGATCCTGATGGTGAGACTGAAGAACCACAACTTGTGGTCCCGCGATCGCTAAGAGGCGAGCTTATGAAAGAACGTTCACCGATAGATGTCATCAGCGATATCCGCTCCATATTAGATAATTCTAATTTCGTCCCTCAAATTACGCCGTATCTAAAACGGTTTACAGAGAGTCTTCAAGAGATTAAATGGAGACAAGAACGTCAGCAAGATCTTCGCAAAGAAGTTGCTGATTATGGGATGCGAGAAGCTCAACTTTACCAGGCAGGAGACTTTGTCCTAATCACATTGAATCCAGGAAAGTCATTTTTTGTCGTATTTATCTTTCTCCTGAAGATGTAAATATAATTAGCTTGCTACATATTAATTAATCTATTAATATAATAACCATAACCCGTGTGGTTAAAGAATGGGATTGAAAATGGCGTTAACTCTATTCATCTTTCGCTCGCACACAGTCGCTATCTATACTTACACCCACCGGTAAGGACTGCAAAAAAAATAATAATTTGCGATATGCTTTTTCCAGACGTTTTATAACTTCAGTTTATCGTACTACTGAAGTTCAGTCCAACTTGTCATTGGAATCAATAATAATAGAATTGTATAAACTACAAAAAAAATTCAGTCCGGTTTTGCCAATTCGTGAATTATGACGCGATCTGAGACTTTTCTTTATAATTATTTTTGATTTTGCTCGTTACTATTCTTGTATAAAATATTTACATGCCATTAAGACGAGTACTTAACCATTTTTTAAATTTTCTTTTATCTGTCTGTCTGAGCTAATCTTCGGATTGGCTGAACGGATTATAATAAAACTTAAAGAGGAAATACAGTAATACCAGGAGTGATCTAGATTAAATTTTATCCGAAAATTTTTGAGATTTTATTAAAATGGTAACAATAAGATATTTTTAATGATTATCTTAAATCTAAATAACACCACATGGTACCACAAAAGTGCACAAAAAAAACAACCTCATAGGGCGAACATATATATTTTTTTTTTTTTTTTTTATAGAATAGGGGGCAAACGAGCATGCGGCTCACCTGATGTTAAGTGACTACCGCCGCCCATGAACAACCGCAACACCAGGGGAATTGCAGATGCGTTGCCGGCCTTTTAGAAAGGTGTAAGCTCTTTTCTTGAAGGTTCCTGAGTCGTATCGGTTCGGAAAATTCGCTGGTGGTAATTGATTCCACAAAGAAGTTGTGCGAGGGAGAAAACTTCTTCTAAATCGCACAGTGGTGGACCGCCAATCATCCAGATGGTATGGATGGTAACGCGAGTTTTGTCGCGACGTGCGATGGTGAAATTGAGCGGCTGGAATTAGTCCGAACAATTCCTCAGAGCACTCCCCGTGATAGATGCGATAAAATACGCAAAGAGATGCAACATCTCTACGTAGTGCCAGTGTATCGAGCCGATCGGAAAGAACTCGGTCGTCGACGATTCGAATCGCTCTGCGCTGGATGCGGTCAAGTGGAAGGAGCTGGCACTGGGGTGCCCCGGCCCAGAGATGAGAACAGTATTCCATGTGGGGCCGAACTTGCGCTTTGTAAAGTTGCAAGCGATGTGCCGGCATGAAATACTGTCTCGCTCTGCTGAGCACGCCAAGCTTTTTAGAGGCCAATTTGGCCTTCCCTTCCAAGTGACCACGAAACTGCACGCTATTCGATATGTCGACGCCAAGGATTCCGATACTGGCTGAGGCAGCAAGGGGAGTGCCTTGAAACTGAGGAGATACGACAAAGGGGTTCTTTTTAGCGGTAAACGCGCAAACTTGTGTCTTCTGGGGATTGAACTGGACTAGATTTAGTCGGCCCCAATCCGAGACTTTGTTAAGCAAAGACTCGACTTCAGACACAAGTTTGTCCCGGTACTCGGCGACGTTTTCCCGAGAAATATTGGCACGGCCGGTATATAAGGCATCCCCAGTGCTGTCGTCTGCATAGCAATGAATGCTACCAGTTAGCAACATATCATTGATATGCAGGAGAAACAGCGTTGGTGATAGCACGCAGCCTTGTGGAACACCAGCGTTGATAGGCTTGTAATCAGAGCATGCACCGTCTACTACGACCTTGATGCTCCGATCAGCAAGGAAACTGGTGATCCATTTGCACAATTTCTCGGGAAGCCCATAGGAAGGAAGCTTCGAAAGAAGCGCCTTGTGCCAGACCCGATCGAAGGCCTTCGCTATGTCCAAACTGACGGCCAATGCCTCCCCCTTGGACTCTACTGCCTCCGCCCATCTATGAGTTAAGTAAACTAAAAGATCACCTGCTGATCGACCCCGACGAAAACCGTACTGACGGTCACTGATCAGCTGGTGATCCTCAAGGTACCTCATGAGCTGGCAGTTTATAATGGATTCCATTATTTTGGAGAACAAGGAGGTGATGGCGATAGGCCTGTAGTTGGACGGGTCTGAGCGGTCGCCTTTTTTAGGGATCGGGTGGACCAAAGCTGTCTTCCATGAATTCGGGACTACGCCTTGGGAGTAGGAGTACCGGAAAAGACGCGTTAAAACCGGTGCCAACTCCGGAGCACACGTCTTCAGCACAATGGGAGGGACTTCATCGGGCCCACTCGACTTGCTGACGTCCAGGGAGAAGAGTGCTTTGCGAACCGAGCGCTGTGTAAATCGCACATCCGGCATGGAGCACTCACATCGCGGGATGGTCGGCGGTGTGTTCCCCCCGTCATCTAGAGTCGAGTTGGACGCAAAAAGAGAGCACAACAGATCGGCTTTCTCTTTTGCGGCATGGGCCAGTGAGTCGTCCTCTCTGTGCAGAGATGGGAGGGATGGCTGACAGAAGTTCCCTTTGACAGCCTTGGCGAGAGACCAGAATGCACGGGTTCCCGAAGGAAGGCGAACTAGCTTCTCGCCAATTCTGCCGATGTGCTCAGACCTTGCCTTGGCAATGACGCTTTTGAAGGACCTGGAGGCGGAATTATACTTCTTTTTAAGTGCGCTGGTGTTTAAATCCCGAGACGTTGATGATATACTGTATTTGTTCCGACGTGGATAAAAATACAATTTCCCATAATTTTGGGTAATTTTTCCCCAAAAATAATTAAGAACACTGATCATGTGACGCATGATTTGTGTTCCAAAATTAGCAATTTAGTTTATGACAAAAATTCTCATATAAGTGATAATAATTACTGACTTTTCTATAAAAGTGATTTCTTGATGATTTTTCATAAAACGAATATAATTTTTTTGACATTTTACGACACAAAACTGAATACTTATTTTTTACTTACGACAGCTACTTCTCACGGACGCCATTGGTTGCGTAGTGGCGGGTCCTAGACTTATTATTGTGTAAATGTATGCATGACCTTTATCTTATTTTGGGTGCTTCACTGGATTGTGTAGTGAGATTCAGTCTGCCTTTTTTTATACGTCCATGTTTATTGATTTATGTTGATTAAGAAAGTTCATTTAATTACTTTTTTTGTTTCTTATATAATGGAGATACTAAAATATTTCTGGCATATAAGGCATTTTCATAAATATGTAGAGGCGGCAGATTTATAGCGAGCTTAGCGCAGATTATTTATTTTCACGATGGTCACACTCACTGCTATGAAGTATAAAATTTAATATTTTTTTTTATTTTAACAGACAGTTTAAGTATGGTCCAAAGTTTAACCAATATCAGATTTGACTTTAAAAAAAAACTATATTTTGTATAATATTAAAAAAAATATTTAGTTATGCACAAAAGGGTATACAGGTCTCTTTCATGTGAATTCCATCACATAGAGCCATAACAGAAAATGAGATAGTAAATAAAATTTCACGTGATGGAACCAACATGTTGGATGTTAGCTCCATAGTAAAAGTACCTTTGACTGACTGTTATCAATCTATTGACAACCAGATCAATAGTTTATGGGTCGAATTTTGGAAACAAGACCAAGAACAGAAGGGTAAATGGTATGGAAATGTTCAAGAAAACCTACCTGTAGCACCATGGTATAACAAACTGAAAATGGCCAGTAAGGACTTTATTACGACTATAAACACACCACGTTTTGGTCACTCCACCGTCCTGGCCCACCTGGTTCGGTTGGGCATAGTGGAGAGCAGCTACGGCACCTTCTGCAATAATTCTGTTGGTGATATCGAACATTTCATATTTATGTGTGAGTGCTTTTCATTTGACAGATTGATGTTTGTCAGTGAAATTAGTGACATGGTGCAAAATCAAGTGACAGTGCAAGATCCCGCCCGCCCATAGATATAAGAAAAATAGGGGATATTGCATGTGGTCACGTGATCTGAAGTCAAGTGTTTCTCAAATATGGCGACGACTTCACCCACAAGAAATAGCATTGTTTTTGTCGATATTTTCAGTATCGATGCTATACAAATTATGACGTATTGCCCATCTCATAGGTATATATTAAAAAAAACAAATATTAGATCACTGCACTATTGCATTGGGTTAATCCTGTAATAATAGTTGTATTGAGATGATAAATAAATAAATCTTACGTTCAACTCAGAATAGGAAAGTTTTGAAACTGTAATTGCTTTAAGATATGATGAAGCAACAGTCAAAAGTGAGCGAAGAGACCAAGGAAAGAGCACTTGATTGGAGCTTTAACTCCTTTCTCTTCAGAACACGTATACGACGTGCACCAGAATATTATACTGAGTTCGTGCAACGAGGCTAACGTTTTTCGTAACGACGGCAATCTGCACATAAGCACTCTATCCGTGCGTCCCTGGGTCGACACATGCATTTTTTTTTCTCCTCTGCAGAGATTAACGAAACCACCACTATAGCCAATGTATTTGGCTTCGTATGATTTTTTTGTCCAGCTCATGCTGTCCCACTACTAGGCAGAAGTCTCCCCTAAGTTTTCCCAGTGGTATTGTCCTGCACCACATCGAACCAGCCCCAACGGTATGCGTCCAGGTTGCGTGAATTATATCATATATTTATTACTTCATAGCGGCTGGGAAGTTAGTTGCAGGACAATACCACTGGGAAAACTTAGGGGAGACTTCTGCCTAGTAGTGGGACAGCATGGGCTGGACAAAAAAATCATACGAAGCCAAATACATTGGCTATAGAGGTGGTTTCGTTAATCTCTGCAGAGGAGAAAAAAAAATGCATGTGTCGACCCAGGGACGCACGGATAGAGTGCTTATGTGCAGATTGCCGTCGTTACGAAAAACGTTAGCCTCGTTGCACGAACTCAGTATAATATTCTGGTGCACGTCGTATACGTGTTCTGAAGAGAAAGGAGTTAAAGCTCCAATCAAGTGCTCTTTCCTTGGTCTCTTCGCTCACTTTTGACTGTTGCTTCATCATATCTTAAAGCAATTACAGTTTCAAAACTTTCCTATTCTGAGTTGAACGTAAGATTTATTTATTTATCATCTCAATACAACTATTATTACAGGATTAACCCAATGCAATAGTGCAGTGATCTAATATTTGTTTTTTTTAATATATACCTATGAGATGGGCAATACGTCATAATTTGTATAGCATCGATACTGAAAATATCGACAAAAACAATGCTATTTCTTGTGGGTGAAGTCGTCGCCATATTTGAGAAACACTTGACTTCAGATCACGTGACCACATGCAATATCCCCTATTTTTCTTATATCTATGGGCGGGCGGGATCTTGCACTGTCACTTGATTTTGCACCATGTCACTAATTTCACTGACAAACATCAATCTGTCAAATGAAAAGCACTCACACATAAATATGAAATGTTCGATATCACCAACAGAATTATTGCAGAAGGTGCCGTAGCTGCTCTCCACTATGCCCAACCGAACCAGGTGGGCCAGGACGGTGGAGTGACCAAAACGTGGTGTGTTTATAGTCGTAATAAAGTCCTTACTGGCCATTTTCAGTTTGTTATACCATGGTGCTACAGGTAGGTTTTCTTGAACATTTCCATACCATTTACCCTTCTGTTCTTGGTCTTGTTTCCAAAATTCGACCCATAAACTATTGATCTGGTTGTCAATAGATTGATAACAGTCAGTCAAAGGTACTTTTACTATGGAGCTAACATCCAACATGTTGGTTCCATCACGTGAAATTTTATTTACTATCTCATTTTCTGTTATGGCTCTATGTGATGGAATTCACATGAAAGAGACCTGTATACCCTTTTGTGCATAACTAAATATTTTTTTTAATATTATACAAAATATAGTTTTTTTTTAAAGTCAAATCTGATATTGGTTAAACTTTGGACCATACTTAAACTGTCTGTTAAAATAAAAAAAAATATTAAATTTTATACTTCATAGCAGTGAGTGTGACCATCGTGAAAATAAATAATCTGCGCTAAGCTCGCTATAAATCTGCCGCCTCTACATATTTATGAAAATGCCTTATATGCCAGAAATATTTTAGTATCTCCATTATATAAGAAACAAAAAAAGTAATTAAATGAACTTTCTTAATCAACATAAATCAATAAACATGGACGTATAAAAAAAGGCAGACTGAATCTCACTACACAATCCAGTGAAGCACCCAAAATAAGATAAAGGTCATGCATACATTTACACAATAATAAGTCTAGGACCCGCCACTACGCAACCAATGGCGTCCGTGAGAAGTAGCTGTCGTAAGTAAAAAATAAGTATTCAGTTTTGTGTCGTAAAATGTTAAAAAAATTATATTCGTTTTATGAAAAATCATCAAGAAATCACTTTTATAGAAAAGTCAGTAATTATTATCACTTATATGAGAATTTTTGTCATAAACTAAATTGCTAATTTTGGAACACAAATCATGCGTCACATGATCAGTGTTCTTAATTATTTTTGGGGAAAAATTACCCAAAATTATGGGAAATTGTATTTTTATCCACGTCGGAACAAATACAGTATATATATATGTTCGCCCTATGAGGTTGTTTTTTTTGTGCACTTTTGTGGTACCATGTGGTGTTATTTAGATTTAAGATAATCATTAAAAATATCTTATTGTTACCATTTTAATAAAATCTCAAAAATTTTCGGATAAAATTTAATCTAGATCACTCCTGGTATTACTGTATTTCCTCTTTAAGTTTTATTATAATCCGTTCAGCCAATCCGAAGATTAGCTCAGACAGACAGATAAAAGAAAATTTAAAAAATGGTTAAGTACTCGTCTTAATGGCATGTAAATATTTTATACAAGAATAGTAACGAGCAAAATCAAAAATAATTATAAAGAAAAGTCTCAGATCGCGTCATAATTCACGAATTGGCAAAACCGGACTGAATTTTTTTTGTAGTTTATACAATTCTATTATTATTGATTCCAATGACAAGTTGGACTGAACTTCAGTAGTACGATAAACTGAAGTTATAAAACGTCTGGAAAAAGCATATCGCAAATTATTATTTTTTTTGCAGTCCTTACCGGTGGGTGTAAGTATAGATAGCGACTGTGTGCGAGCGAAAGATGAATAGAGTTAACGCCATTTTCAATCCCATTCTTTAACCACACGGGTTATGGTTATTATATTAATAGATTAATTAATATGTAGCAAGCTAATTATATTTACATCTTCAGGAGAAAGATAAATACGACAAAAAATGACTTTCCTGGATTCAATGTGATTAGGACAAAGTCTCCTGCCTGGTAAAGTTGAGCTTCTCGCATCCCATAATCAGCAACTTCTTTGCGAAGATCTTGCTGACGTTCTTGTCTCCATTTAATCTCTTGAAGACTCTCTGTAAACCGTTTTAGATACGGCGTAATTTGAGGGACGAAATTAGAATTATCTAATATGGAGCGGATATCGCTGATGACATCTATCGGTGAACGTTCTTTCATAAGCTCGCCTCTTAGCGATCGCGGGACCACAAGTTGTGGTTCTTCAGTCTCACCATCAGGATCCACTCTATATAATACACCTTGCGCGACATAATACCCCCTGTCAGTCCAACGGGTAAACTTCATGTCCTCGCTTTCGAAGTCCTTTAAAATATTTTGGACGTACGGATCCTCCAACTGTGCAGCATGAATCTCAGCAGCATCACGATGGGGCAAATCAATGGAAACAGAACATAAGTCACAAGCTGCATTTTCTGTCGAAGAGGAATGAGGCGGTCGACTAAGAGTATCGGCAATCAAATTAATTTTCCCGGGTGTATATTCTATATTTAGATTATACGCTTGGATCTCCATAGCCCATCGTGCGAGACGACCACTGGGTGTTTTAAGAGACATCAGCCATCGCAGTGGTTGATGAACAGTGGCGATCCGAATCTGCGAACTTTCCACAAAACCCCTGAATTTATCAAGAGCCCAGACCACCGCATAATTGCACTCAGTTGCAGTCAACAACCTACTAGCGTACTCAATCAGGCGTTCGTCTTTGGCTTCTTCACCTTGCATTAACACAGCACCCAAAGCGTAGGCGCTAGCATCGGTACGAATAACGAATGGAACTTTAAAATCTGGCTGGCGAAGAATAGGGGCAGAAGTGAGTTTATCTTTGAGAGTAGCAAACGCCTGAATCTGTTCTTCACCCCATGTCCACTTTCCGTTCTTTTTCGTAAGACACGTTAGCGGTCTAGCTATTTCGGAAAATTGCGGAATGAATTTCCGGAACCAACTACATGTTTGAAGGAAGCTACGTAACTCTTTCAAATTAGAAGGAGATCTCATGTTTACTATAGCTGCGACCTTCTCAGGATCCGTTTGGATTCCTTGAGAAGAAATCACATGACCTAGGTATGTTACTCTGTCCCTAGTAAACATACATTTATCACGGTTGGCTTTCAAGCCTAATACTCTGAGTCTGTCAAAGACTTTTCTTAGATCTCTTACATGAAATACAACATCATCAGAAACAACAAACAAATCGTCGAGGTAGGCAACCTCGCAAACATCACTGAGTCCGGACCGAAAGCGATCCATCAGGCACTGGAACGTCGCTGGTGAGTTTATAAGGTCGAAAGGCATCCGACGAAATTAGAACGTTCCGAAAGGTGTGGTGAATGCAGTTTTATGACGATCCTCTTCTGCAACTTCCACCTACCAATAACCAGCTTTCAGATATAATGTTGACATAATACAATTGGCCTTTGTTGAGGATACCAATTCTTCGATAAGCGGGAGTGGTTGCGGGTGGATCTGTGCGGGTCACCAAATTCAATTTCCGATAGGCAACACAAAATCGTGTTTCTCCATTTTTCTTGGGCACTAACACGACTGGTGAAGCCCACTCAGATTCTGCTTCTTCGATAATTTCTTGTTCTAGCATCTAATTCAGTTCAGCGCGTACTATTTCCTTTTTCGCATGAGTCAATCGATAACGCGGCACTTCAATAGGTGCATAGTCTCCCGTGTTAATACGATGTACCGCAAATTTAGTGGCTTTTCCCCTGGAATGAACATATCTTTATTTTCTATTCATCATCATCATCATCATCATTACAGCCTTTCATAAGTCCACTGCTGAACATAGGCCTCCCCCAAGGAATGCCACAAAGCACGGTTCTGAGTCACGTGCATCCATCGACTTCCTGCATGTCTTACCAGGTCCTCACTCCATCTCGTGAGGGGTCGCCCTACACTTCGCCTACCGGTACGAGGCTGTTTCTATTAACATAGACGAAATCATTTCACGTGCAGAATCGTTAAGCATTGTGCCTTCGTTATCACGAAGAGCCATTGCCGAACACGCTAGAGACTTACCATTATTTTCGAAAACTAACGGAAAATATGTGCCTGTTACATCTCTTAATGAAAATCTATTTAACTTTAGATCGATAACCATTCCCGAATCTTTAATAAAATTCATGCCAAGTAATGTGTCCTTGATACCTGGTAATAAAACGAAAGTTGTGGAGACAACAATTCCACAAATATCAACATTTACAGTAGCTATTTCTACATTTCTATTACAAACTGAACCATCAGCTAATTTAATTTCAAGTTCAGAGTTAATCAACCTATGATTTTATCATCATCATCATTACAGCCTTTCACAAGTCCACTGCTGAACATAGGCCTCCCCCAAGGAATGCCACAAAGCACGGCAACCTATGATTATTACTAACTAATAAATTTCCTAAGCTATCACTCGCGATTGACAATTTTGCATCGGTATCTATTATAACACATCCACTAGTGTTATATACACTTACATTTATCATTGGTCGAGCATAAGGCTCTGTAAGTTTTGTATGTACAGCAGCCACTGACTGGAAAGAAACAGAATTTTTCACTACCGAAGAACCACTGTTTTTCTTACAATTGCCACAGTTCGAACGTACCAAACAACAACTGAAGTACCTTTAGCACCTGTTTCATTGTTACTTATGTCCTTTTTTTGTTGACCCATTTTAACTTGTGGCCGTTTGTGACATGTTTCCTTATCATGACCATATTTCTTACAGTATGCACAGTGAGGTCTAAACTTATTATTTCCACTATAACTTGTTGCAACAGACGCATTTATTCGCGCCTGATTATTATTAGAGGTAGATGAAGATACAGCTAATGATCTATTAGAGGAAATCTGCTGACGCATATGTGGTCTCATTCGTCTTTCTTCAAAAAGGTCCTCTACAGCACGTGCTTTTTCAAGTAACTCTGAAAATGTCATAACGGAGACTCTGACTACCTTTTCGCGTATTTTCCTATGCAGCAGTCCATAAACCATGTCTAACTGTACAGGATTCTCAGCTAACGTGCCTGGTGGTAATTGTGCTAGCAGGGTTGTTGCTTTACAAACAAATACATCCGTGCTTTCATCGCCTTGCTCCTTATTAAACAGTTCTCTATATATTTTATGTGGTGGAAGACGGGAACCATAAGTATGTTTTAACAACTGCATTGTTTCTGTCCAGGTCAATACAAACAAAGAGGATTACCACAATTTAGAGCGGTGCCGAAGGCCGGGCTCATGCCGACTTCAACGGTCCAGTCAGGTCTATCACAACCAACACCACAAAAACACTACTACACTCAACACATACACACCTCCGGCCTGACCGAGCCCTGAGACAGCAGTCGCCTCAGATACAAGTAAGTACTCTCTATTCGACTAGCCTTCCCCTTAAAGTGTACTAGGATAGAACATTATCCATATAGCCATTCGGGCTTGAACCCGCGGTGCCCGTTGAATCTTACGCTCATGGGCCCCGGGAGATTTGGTCTCTGCAGGGGCAGCTGCAGGCCGTAACATTTTTGGTAGCAGGGAGCGTTGGTTGGATTTGTTGTTTTACTCCTTTCCACCATGTTGCAGCCAATCCAGTTAATAACAAGGGCAATCCCCGAAGAGCGATACTCTCTTCCATAGTCAGGAGTGATATTAGGTTGCATAGATACTGTATCTGACTGATAATGAGTTGACACACTGGTTGATTAGTTAATGTTATACTAGCGTCATCCATTTGTGTGGAACTGCCAGAGCCGCCAGCTGTGGTATTGTTGCATCGCACACCTAAGGAGACACCGGCTGGTTCATCAAAATCTGTGGGCGACCATCATTCTGGGCAGCAGCAGAAGTTGTTGAAGCCATAGTTGAGTTCTGTTCAGAACTAATAGTACAAGATCTTGAAAGATCAGCATCCAAGCCAAAAAATCTTAAAGATATTGAGACGTCAATTGTCGTTGACTTTTTTTTAATTGGAGAAAAAATTATGTCAATGAAAAAAATGCAATTAAATTAGAAGAATAATTAATAACTAAAATAACTGAATGATGCATTAAGATAAATTATTTCTTTCAATGCCTATTTTTTATGTTTCAGTGTAAAGTGTAGTGAAATATTGATTATTGTGTATACAATTTATGTACTATGAGTACTTGTAAGTTTTTTTTCTAAATATTAAGTATTTTTTATTCCATGTCTAAATCGGTGACGTTTTTGTTACTGTTTATTTGTTTTGTAGATAAAGTTATTGATATTTGCCACTAAATATTTTTTATTGCAGCAGGTAGAGGGCCGGCGAAGCGGAAGGTAAAGCCTGTCGAACCTCAATCGTTATTAGATTTTGATTTAGGCGAAGGTGAGAGCTCAGATGATTCGGATTTCCGTATTGAGGATCATCCGGAAGAAAGTGATGATTACTCCATCAACAGTGACGATGATGACAAAAGTGAGTTTCTGTTATAAAATAAAGTAAAACTTAAATGTACGTTTACAATGAGTAATATCATTGTGTATAATTTATGTATGTGAGTACAGCATACTCTCAACTAAACAAATTTATATTAAATAAGCAATAACCAATTGCATGAAACCATTCTAGATTGGGAGAAAATTTTATGAAGTAAAAAAGTTTTCAGTATAAATAATATCAGTTCAGTATTAGAGTAGTATGTCAGATTAACCATTACTCTCTCATTAAGGTGCAGTTTATGAGGAACTTTGACCTATAGTTTTTTTTATTTTATAGGATAAGGGTGACAAACGAGCACACAGTCCACCTGATGGTAAGTGGTTGCTGCGGTCCATAGACATTTACATCTATCCTCTGTTACAAATCAAAATGTAGATGCGTTGTCACCCGTGAGGATTAAGATGGAATGCCTCATTTCCAGTAAAAACGGCCTCCGGCCACCTGCACTCACCAAGCGAAACGCAGTAAACCTCTACTTCACGCTGGTTTTCTGTGAGGTCTTGGTACTACCCCGGTTCGAGCCGGCCCATCCGTGCGACAGCAAAAGCTGCCGTGTGGCTCTACCATATATAGTACAACTTTTATAAAATACTAGCTGGTCATGCAGATGTTATGCCTGTACCGACATCACTTTGCCTTATAAAAATCATTAAATTTGCAATAAAAAATATCGAGGTTCACTTATCGGGATAAAAACTATCCTATCTCTCAAAGTGGAGCAAGCTATACACATTTACAAAATTTAATTATAATCACTTTAGTAGTTTAGGAGTTCATGGAGGACAACCAATGTGACACAAGATTTTTATATTTTAAGATATTTTTATTAATTTTTTAAATTTGAGTTATAGGCTTAGGCGCAACTATACAAAACATACAATCAATTTGAAGCTTTAAACATTAATGAGGATAGATCTTATTTTAGTTAGTCTAGCCCTAAAATATTATATTGCAGTAACATATATATTTTGAGATATTAATCTGAAATCTATCTAATCTAATTTAAAATGTATGGTATAAATTTAAGTGAAATGTGACTAAGTAAAGCAAACACCATCACTGTTGTGCAAGTATCATCATGAGTAAAGAGAAAAAGTAACAAAATATTTTCGAAAAAGTTATAAGATTTATAAATTGTTTTTCTTGTTTTATTGAGCAATTTTAATTTATACAAAACATAAAAAACTGTATAATGTCTGATATACTATTGATATTTACATAAATGCTAGTTAAATTTTTTTTTTATAAAATGTGATTGTTTTTCAGTAGTTATGAACGTGGCAGAGCCATGCTGCAGCTATATTAATAGTATAGTTGTAGCACAAATGGGTCGGCTCGACAGGGGAAGGACCACTCTCTCACAGAATACCAGCGTTAAATAGCAGCTGAATGCTGCTGTGTTTTGTATGGTGAGTGTAGAGAACCGGAGACCCTTTTTACTGGAAACGAGGCAATCCATCTTAGTCCTCATGGCTGACAAGGCATCTGCATTTTAATTCACAACGGAAAATAGATGCAGATGTCTATGGGCCACAGCAACCACTTACCATTAGGTGGACTGTGTGCTCGTTTGTCACACTAATTCTATAAAAAAAAAAGTTTATTGTACTAAATGCACATTTAACAATATAGTGTAATTAGGATAATAATATTGTAATAAATAGGTAGTTTTTCGTTTCTATATCCAATATATTGTAATTTTTATAAAGGGTCTAATAGTCTTGATCAGGGGTCATCAAATGGTGGACCGTGGTCTGGATCTGGACCACCAACCTAGTTTGTGTGGACCCAGAAGAATTCTAATTTGTGGTAATTCAATTTTCTTCTGTTTTAAAACAGAAATTTGAAGGTTTCTTGCTAAGAATTTTGGTTAAAATTAGTGTGTGGTAATAAATGCCCAGAACTAAAAAATTGGCAATGAAAATTCGTACAATGTTTGGATCAATATATATTTATGAAGCATCATTTCCCAAGATGAACTTCATCAAAAATAAATTTTGAACTTGTATTACCGATTACCATCGCCAGGATTTACTGGCAATAGCTTGCACCAACTTAATATCAGACTTCAGACAGATTGTTCAGATTAAAAAGTGCCATTTTTCTCCTTAATATTGGGTTACTTTACTTATTTTGTTATTTTTTAATTAGATGTATCCTTAATAAAAATATTCTGACTTCTTTTAATTTTTTTTGGTAATTGACTTTTTAAATCTCATTGCTAGTTATCATCTAGCAAACGTACCACAACAGATTTATATTTTTTTTATACAGACCCACAAACTAATTGATGATCGCTGGTCTAGATTATGGTTAAGTTGTCTACAACAAGTTGCAGGTGATTGCTTTTGGTTAAACTGTGGTGTATTAAATTTATTCACAGTTAAAAGTATATATTTGTTGCTTTCTGCTAAAACTAGGTATAGTGAAACTGATAAATAAAGTAACTCTGATTTCTGTAAACTTTGTTAAAAATGATGAAAGCATCTGTCAAATTATATCAGCAACATTAGGTCAAGGTTTGGCATCACAGGGAGGTTGCTATCCACTTCCAATCGCTTTCACACAGCAGGATACCTACCAGTGTGTAATAAATAAGATGTGTTTTACTTTTTCAGGGTGGCTTATACCAATCACCCTTCCCCTTCTGAGATTTAACATAATAATGCATTTGAAAATATTGCTCTAGTGAAGAATGTTACTTTTGTTTTTGTATCTTGTAGTTACTTTATTACATCATCATCATCATTACAGCCCTTTACAAGTCCACTGCTGAACATAGGCCTCCCCCAAGGAATGCCACAAAGCAAGCCCCTGAGCTACCTGCATCCATTGACTTCCTGCATGTCTTACCAGGTCGTCACTCCATCTAGAGGAGGGACGCCCTACACTTCCCCACCGTACGCCTTGTACCGGCGTACGAGGCTGCCACTCAAGAACCTTTCTTCCCCATTGGTTGTCAGATCTACGAGCTATATGGCCAGCCTACTGCCACTTCAGCTTACTAATCTATTGGGCTATGTAGGTTATCTGTTTCTACTGTGTATAGCCTCGTTTTTAAGTCTTATCATGCAGAGAAATTCCACTCATAACCCTCTCCATAACTTCCTGAGCGACATTAAGCTTCCTCATACGGCCATCAGCCACATTTGGCTGTATTACAGTTACTTTTATTTTTTAACATTTATGATTATAGTTTACTTAAGCTTAAGCATAATAATGTTACATGTTTTTAATATAAATTCAGAAGAAGATGAAAAGAGTGTCAGTTCCGATGATCAGTCAGGATCAGATATTGAAAACAATTTCAAAAACTCTGCTAACAAACTCGGGGAAGAGTTGTGTGTTACGGACCTACTTGCAAAGGCCAAGCAAAAGGAATTCAAGGTTTTTATGCATTCAATTTACTTCTTCTTTTCTACTGACTTCAAAAATTTCGATGATTCTTTTTTTATTTGAAATCTGTTGCTTCGCATGTTGTCCCATATAAATTTGATCAAGGTCTGACCAATAGTTTTTGAGTTATTCTTAATAGTTTATATTGAAGTCAGTTGTACAAATTTTTTTATTTTAAATTATTCTCCTACTTCACCAGGATGTAGAAATTCACTGCTGGACATCACCCTTCAAAGGTGGATTAATATTACAGTCCAAAATGCCTTGAACATTTGACATTGCTTCCCATTATCAGTCTACATTTAAAAATAAAAATGATGTGTCTTACCTAGTTAGAAGAACACCTCTCTTTCATCCCTCTACACCACTACATTAGGAAAGACACCTTTGTGGATAGTATGACATTTGTTTCACCTCTATATGAGACATCAGGAGATATAATCTCTGCAATGGTTGACCATTATGTGAGTCAATAAACTTGTCCATTTTTACAACTCTAACACAACATCTCTCCACTTTAGTAGCGACCGACTGTGTGAAGCGATAAAACATGCAATAACCCACATAGTGCATCAGAGAGTTGTATACATTTTTTTTCATGCAGATCTTAGCTAAATGATCTTAACATCTTTAATATTAAATGTTTTTATGCAAAGTAAAGCCTGATTATATTACTGTTCTGGTTATTTTACACCTATTTTACACATTTTTTTCGCCACTGCTAATGATTGTCATTTTAACTTTATAATGTGACCATGAAAACTCCATACACTGATTGTGTGTAATAGTTGATTATACAATATGTAACAAAAACCCTGTGGTTCCCGTTAAGTATGTTATCAGGATCATAATTCAAATGTATAGAAATAACTTTTTTTTTAAAAAGTCGAACAATATATTTTTTTTAATTTTATTTAAAAAAATGATTGTATGCAAATTGCATGTGGTTTTATTACCGCTGCATTGTCTGGGGAGTAAGAGGATGATCAAAGACCCCGCTTTACTTAGCCTTAGCATTGGCTAGTGTCAGTAAGAGGTAATAAAACCACATAAAATATTTTTTTTAAATAAAATAAAATAAATATGGTCGAGTTTTAAAAAAAAAATTCTATAGGTTTGAATACTGATCCTGATAACGTACATAACGGGATCACAGGGTTTTTGTTACATGTTGTATAAAATATAGCCTTTTAAAAATAAAATGGTGTTGTAGAAAAGTTTACAAAATAATTACACTTCATTTCTTCATATTTACCTCATGTCAGTCACAGTTTGCAACAGTAGGTAAATCCTGGAGTGCACATATGTGATAATTAACTTTATAGTTAGAATATTTATGAAATTAGGTTTATTTTAATATTTTTCTGTAAATTGGAAGGAGTTGATATTATTATTTTACATGGGTGTGAAAAGTATTGGAAATATTTAATGAATGTGATAATACTGTTATTATTGTTTAGAATAAGTTATTAATTTTTTTCTTTTTTAGTTTCCAGGTGACTTAGCCAATGTCTTAATTTGTGCTGGTTGTTTGGGCTCTAGAAGTGATGATTTTAATGAGATTGTGGAATGTGATGGTTGTGGTGTTACTGTACATGAAGGTTAGTGCATTTTTAAATATTAACAACAATTTTAATTAATGTTTTTACAACAACAATGACTTCTTATTGTACATGAAGTTTAGTGTATTTTTAAATATTAACAACAATTTTAATTAATTTTTTTACAACAACAATGACTTCTTATTGTACATGAAGTTTAGTGTATTTTTAAATATTAACAACAATTTTAATTAATGTTTTTACAACAACAATGATTTCTTATTGACAGGTTGCTATGGAGTTTCTGATGTGACGAGTGAGTCTAGTACAGTTAGTTCAGCTTCAACTGAACCATGGTTTTGTGAAGCTTGTAAAGCCGGAGTTAAGGATCCTAACTGTGAATTGTGCCCTAATAAAGGTTATTTTTATTTGTTGGTTAAACAAGATTAATTATTATTAGATTTCATTATTAAATTACCTACCCATGCATTTCATACACTGCCTATGTGAACTAAAAACTTTTTTTTGTTCTTATTAACCCCAGACTGTTGTGTAGTGGTGGTGTAAGAGAATACTCTACCCTACATCATCACGCGTGTGTCGTAAAAGGCAACAGAGGGAAAACAAAAACAGGAGATGGAAAGCAACATCTTCCTGATAACAACTCTAAATAATAACAAAAAAACTACCATTGCCAAACTGCCTGCCAAGTGGCATCTTTTTTTTTATAGGATAGGGTGACAAACGAGCACACAGTTCACCTGATGGTAAGTGGTTGCTGTGGCCCATAGATATCTACATTTATCCTCGATTATGAACCAAAATGCAGATGCGTTGTCACCCATGAGGACTAAGATGGAATGCCTCGTTTCCAGTAAAAAGGGTCTCCGGTTCTCTACACTCACCATACGAAACACGCTAACACGCTGGTATTCTGTGAGAGTGTGGCCCTTCCCCGGTTGAGCCAATCCATTCATGTTACAACTATACCAGAAATATAGCTGCAGCATGGCTCTACCCCGTAAATAAATCTATGGCAAATATCCCCCTTTATACTTCCCCGGCTCTCTAAAAGGCAGTTATTTCGATATTACAGACAAACACATTATTTATATGTATAGAAAAATTATACTTTTAGATTGTATTATTCAAAGTTCTTGTAATTTTATTATTTTCCTTTAAGGTGGTATTTTTAAGGAAACGGAAGTAGGTGCTTGGGTGCATCTGGTATGTGCTCTTTATGTCCCTGGGGTGGCTTTTTCTGAGGTAGGCCATTTTATTAAATTTTTATTTTTACCTAATTTATTTACTATTACTATTGACTAGCTGTTCTCCGCGGCTTTGTTCGCGTGGAATTAATTGCGATTGGATTTCATGTTAAGTTTTAGCGCGGGACCCTAATTCTTTTTCTGAAATAAAAGTAGCCTATGTTACTCCTTCAGACATTAACTATCTGCCAGTGAAAGCCCGGCAAAATCGGTCCAGCCATTTCGGAGATTAGCCGGAACAAACAGACAGACAAAAAATGTAAAATATGTTTTTTTTTTGTTATAAGTACCGTATATAATTTTATATAGATTTAATAAAAGCTGTTATTTTGACATTACAAACAGACAGAAAAAGAAGAGATAATTAATTACGATCTACAAAATTTAAGCTTTAAAATTTATTAAACCAATGCAAGCAGAGAGTGTGGCATACTCCAATTTTAGAATTCTTGACTTATCATCCTTCTAAGTTTCTCCTAAAGTTGGGAGAATTAGCCATAATCAGCATGTTTGGCGGGCAGATTAGTGATTGTATGTCTGGTTATTTAATAATCTGATTGTTTCTGCTGTCACAGTTTCCTGTGTAATACTTATCGTTTTCAATCTTTTTTTGGCAATAATAAACATGTATTGGCCGCACAGTTGCTTTGTCTCTTTCTAGTGAATGGTCACTTTTGTGAGGCATACGCTCAGTCCAATCTCTCTATATCTACGACTTTTTATCATTTAAAATATTTTAGGTGGAGCGTCTTTCTGGTGTGACTCTGTTTGAGATGGCTTACTCGCGTTGGGGCGCGCGGTCGTGCGCTCTGTGTGCGGACGCGACGTTAGCACGCACTGGTGTTTGTGTGGGATGCGATGCAGGACTATGCAAAACATTTTTCCACGTTACTTGGTAAATTTGTTTATTTATTGTAGTTATGTTAAAGTAAGAAAATTGGTTATTAAATTATAAATAAAGAAATGAGTATAGATAGCTGTGGGTGAGATACATTTATGCATTTTTATATAAAAAAATTATGATTAATGTCACAATATTTGATCATTGTAAGATATTTTTATTTTCGTCAATTCTATAAATTATTTTGAGGGTCATAATTTTATTGGCCCAGTACTCATCACCGAGATGAGACCTCTAGTCCGATTGAAGTTATTCGAAAATGTCTTACTGCAAAAGTTGTTTGGTTCGAATCCCGCACGGAACGAGTATTTGTATGGCCTGTAAATGATTGTTCCGGGTCTGGACGTTTCTCCTTGTGCAATTTATGTATGTAAATTGCCTCCACGATATACGTGAAAATCCTAGTGTGGGGCTAAGTTTAAAAAATAAAAATAAACAGCGACAGAAAAATTATAGAGATAAAGATACGCCTGTTTGAACTATTTTGTGTGTGATATATATCCAATTACACGAAAATCAATATTCTCTATGTTGCACTTTTTTACGTTAAGAAATCTTGCATGATTCCACTTCCTGCATGATGGTAGTGGAAAATGTTTGCTCGGTTTCATCTTAAACACTTTATGTATCGCTTGTAATACCTACGGAAATGTTTTCACTCAACACAGCAGCCCTTACGGCTTACGGTAGTCGTAGTGATATTTATCTGATGATAACAAAAAAAAAAAGAACTAGAAATATAAATATGACATATTATTTTTTTATTTAGTGGACAGCGTGAAGGTTTATTAGCAGAAGCACATTCTGAGGAGGTGGAACAAGCTGACCCATTTTATGCACATTGTCGGCTACACTCCGACAAAACGCTTGTTAAGAAACGCAAGAGGAATTGGCTCGCTTTGCAACTTCGAACTGAAAAAAGGTTGCCGTTTTACACATTTAAAATTTCCTTTTTATTTGCTTGTATTCTTCTTTTATTATCAGCCTGTTAGCAGTCCACTGCTGGACATGGGCCTTTATCGTTGTAGAAAAACTTTGGCGTATTGATGATCGTAGTACCAGATTTCTCGCTCTCGATTTCAAAATTTCCTAAACGCTAGTACTGGTTGTCAGTTTGGATATTTAATATATGACATATACGAGATGGTACAGCCACCTATACGAGGCTATCTGATATTTTTTTACACTAACGAAATGGGCCGATGGATTTCCCTACTTCAAATTCAAATACCACCCGTTTGTTGTTGCAATTGTTTCATTTTGTTCTTTATCAGCCGGTAAAAGTCCACTGCTGGATATGGGCGTCCCTGTTGGGAGAACGTTTGGCAGGTGGATTTGCGGTTGCAGTACCAGACGTTTGACGGTGCTCCCTGCCGCAGGTCTGGATAATTTATGTCTGGCGTAAACACGATCGCTACACTGCCATCTATCGGATGATATCTGGGGTTTCTCATAGTCGTATTTTACAACTCCATTTACATTTGTGTTTTTATTAGTTTATTAATGTTATATTGAACTCTGAAGGAGGCCTATGTTCAGCAGTGGACTGCTGACAGGCTGCTATGAACGAAAAATACAATGTCATAATGGTAACTAAACTTGGGACATTAAATGTATATTTCATAGTTAAAGTAGTTCAGTGCAAGTGTGAAAATTTTTAAATCTTTAAGACTCATCTTCAGCCCATTTAAAAAAATAATATTCTCAATGCGACTGCATTTTGATATTTGATGTATTGTATAGTGTATGCGATATCTTCGGCAATTGTGAACCGATTTTAATAATTCTTTTTTTATTAAATGGCTTATTCTTTAAATTTAAATATAACCACCATCATTTAAATTTGGAGATTTTTTTTACTTCTTAACGTAAATATTTAAATGACATTTTATAATAGATATTAGCCTTGAGTTGTTGTTGGTTGTGTTATTTGTTTATTACACTCACAAGGGTAAAAAATTAAAATTTAAAAAAAGTTTAAACTTTCCTCTTCTTCTTAGTTCTTTGCACTGGTTTACTTCATCACCAGTTTAACTGGTTCTCGTTAGTTCTCTATTTATAGTTAAATCTTTCTTATTCTCGTAAATCTAACTAAACTCGGTTCGTTAGCACAGTGGCCAAGCGTATGGTTGTGGCGGTCCGCGGGTTTAAATCCCGCACCAAAAAAGTGTTTGTATCGCATAGAAAAAAATCTTCCAGGCGCAATTTATGTATATGACGCCTATACGATAGAGGAAAAATTAAAGTATTCAGTGTAACGTTTTTTTTAAGAAAAAAATTAAGGCGACCACTTATTTTCCCACTTATCTCCCTTATCACCACGGCTCTTCTCTCAATTTTATACCTACATTTAATTCGTCAAGCTAAAAGTTTATTAAAATAGACAAATAAGGCATTGTCATCTATTTTGACGTTATGACGACTAACATGTATATTGTTCTGTTATTTCTAGAAAATTGGAATTACAGAATAATCTCAGTACAGAAGAGAAGATCAGGATACAACGGAAACTGATCAAATACCGAAGAAAATATTCACAGCAGAAAGAAAATAGAAATCCGCCATGGGGTGAGCATTTCATTTGCAAAGCTTTAGTGTTTTAAAAATTAAAAGAATTATAATATTTTTTTTAATTAGTTCCAACTCAAAAGATGGCGCGGATGCTCTACAGCAGCGCTTCTGCCATGAGGAGGTTCCAAAAGAAAGCGGAATGTATGGGAATAGATACCCACGCACTTGAATTTCAAGATGCACAGGTAATTTGATTTGTATACTATGCATTTTAAACATGTCATTTAACAATGCTTTAATTTTACTGCTATAGTAATTTTCTTATTTTACATTTTTGTTGCTGAACATAGGCCTCCCCCAAAGAATGTCACAAAGCACGGTCCTGAGCCACCTGCATCCATCGACTTCCTGCATGTGCTTTGTGGCATTCTTTAGGGGAGGCCTGTGTTCAGCAGTGGACTTGTGAAGAGCTGTAATGATGACAATAATGATGATATTTTTATTGTTTGTTATCTATTGTAGATGGCTGCACTTAAGGACGTATCTCGCAGATGGCATGTGCCACCGGCATTTTCAGTTGAGTTTGTTGGGTACTATTTAGAACGAAACACTCGCGTGACGTCACTACGAAGATCGCTCGAGCGTCTTACAAAGGAAAATGAAAAGCTACTTGGAGAGGATGACAAGCTTCGAGCCGAATATGATGAGGTATGTATAACGTGAACATTATGTGATTGACTGGAAACGGGAACTGAATCTTTCAAAAATCGTACAAAATCTCGAGTGTTTCTTTTAGGAATGATCTTTATTTCACATAACTTACACATTATTTGATCCCCGCTTGGATATATCTCGTACATTTACGTCCGCATTGTCTCTACGAAATCCTGCACCTTTTGCAATCATATTATTTTCTGGCACCACTTGGGCTAAATTATTGGTTTTTGGTTAAGGTGAAAGGGCCAGGGTGGCCCGCAAAATTCAAATTTTCTTACGTTTTTTGGAATTTGCAGGTCAAGGTGAGGTATACAACCTCACCTTAAACAAAATATAATTCGCGACCGTAACGAGTATGTGTTTACAGAATTATTTTCATTAAAATCACCAATACAACCCTCTAAGTTCATATAATCCCTTTGATTGAGTCTTTCTGCTCTGTCTTTCTGCCATACAATAGGATTATATGAACTTAGAGGGTTGTTTGATGAATATAATGATTATAATTGTGTAAATACATACTCGCTACGGTCGCGAATCATTTTTTACTAAGCATACAACCTGACACTGACATGCAAACTGTAAAAAACGTAAGAAAATTTGAATTCCGCGGGCTAGTCTGGCGCTTTCACCTTAAAAAGATTTTTTTAATGTGTACCTGTTTGGTAGAAAGGTGCAATAAAGCGGGATATTTTTTCGTATTGCCGGAATCACCAAAACAAATAACTCTAAATTCTTAAGACCCAGGTTGCCAGCGAAACGATTAACTCGCGGTTCCAGTTTCGGCCGCCATCAATCGCCTCCGAAACATTACTTTAAATTTCGAATTCGCAATTCTAAATTTAAATTTTGGATCTCGCAGTTGCGATAAAACAGGTTATTTTTGAGTCTCAAATCCTTGGAGATATCGGAACGGAGTACCGAAAAAAGGACGATCCCATTCATAACAGGACGTGTGGTCATACGTATGCATTTGTGATAATTTTTTTTCGCTTTTGAATTTCTTTGATTTATATGATCTTGTCCAAAAGATGGCGTTCATATACCCTAATTAATGCTTTTCCGTTCAGTTATAGTAGCTCATAAATTTTTTAAATAAAAAAAGTATTTCCCCCACACTAGGATTATCTCTTGCACTTGTATCGTAGAAGCGTTTAACATATCTACATAATTTGCTCATAGACAAACATCCAGACGCGAAATAATTATTTGAAGGCCCTACAAATTTTTGTTCCACGTGGGATTTGAATTCGCGGGTCGCAGTGCATCAGCTAATAGTCGAGCCGCTGCGTTACCGAGCCGTCATTTGATTAAAAATTGTGTGTAATCCACGCATGTCTTATCAATATTATTACCTTATATATTTATAATAACAACATCATTATATAGAGTTTATTGCTTGTCCGTAACAAAATTTGTTTTAATACCTTTAGGCATCCAAAGAGAATACCGACGCTCTTGCAGAATTGGCTTCTACGCGACTAGCATTGCAGAAGATCTACGATGTTATCATTATGATTTCTCCTAAGAAGACTATACCATCTATAATGGAAGAAAAGCCCTTGTTACCTCCTGTAATACCAAGGTCGACACCTAAAGTCACACCCCAGCAATTACAGAAACGGTATGTTCTGTATACTTAATCATCTTACAAATAGGACATTGTTTATTATTCTTCATATTTTTGTGTACTTCTTTCTATAATAATCATTGTTTTATTTATTATTATAATTTATAAATGTTAGGCCTACTTTGTACTTGGAATTAACTGTAAACCGTTGAGTATTTATTAAATTGACTAAGAGAAATATTTAAAAAGAAATCAATTATTTTACAGCATCATTTTTTCCATTTCATTAATTTCAAACATCAGCATTTTATTGAATTCTTTGTTATATGTTTAAATTTTACTAAGCATTTTGTAAGATTTTCTTAGTTTTGAAACAACCCCAAGTACCTAATAGGCCTCTTGAAACGACATGGTCGTATACTATATGTTGAAACGGCCACAGGTCAATGTCTGTGCCCACCGCAGCTGCACTTAAGATGGGCGTTGGTTTTCCTCTTAGCGACAATCCGGACGCTCGCCATGGAAAAGTTTTGTCAACTTCGCTTGAAGGTTAGTGCTTATTTATTATTAAGCTAAATATAAGTTAGTATCCTCCCTACAATAGAAGAGACCCATGCCTAGCATTGGATGGTTATAAGCTGATGATGATGTGTAAATATATCTTTTCTTGACCTCATGGATGCTGTAAATCATTTGAATCGTCGGGAAATTAAACGCGGTTTAATACCGTAAATTAGTTTTTTGAAAGTTAAAAGCAAGAAAAAATAGTTTGGAAATCCAAAAGTGCACGCCACATGACTGTTTCATTTAGTTTTGATGAATGAAATAAATTAACAAAATAATTTGATTACACGAAGTATAAAATCGATGTAGGCTGTATGGTACATTTGTCCTTTGTTTATAAAGGGCTAAATAAAAAAAATGAAAGCGCATTTAAAATTTTAATAGCAATAAAATTTATAAAACTTGTAAATAATTTTATTATTTTTAACACTGGTAAAGCCACGTGGCGGCTTTTGCTGTCGCACGGATGGGCCGGCTCTAACCGGGGTGGTACCACGACCTCACAGAAAACCAGCGTGAAGTAGAGGTTTACCTCTGCGTTTCGCTTGGTGAGTGCAGGTGGCCGGAGGCCCTTTTTACTGGAAATGAGGCATTCCATCTTAGTCCTCACAGGTGACAACGCATCTACATTTTGATTTGTAACAGAGGATAGAGGTAGATGTCTATGGGCCGCAGCAACCACTTACCATCAGGTGGACTGTGTGCTCGTTTGTCACACTAATTCTATAAAAAAAAAAATATTAACAAACGACGCGTACTAGGCTTTTGATATGAAATCGGTAACCAGTTGATGTAATTCCGAAACTAACTAAAAGAACCTGGTCTCGATACGTCAATTTTTTCAAGAGTTAACGTGAACATCTACATCCACCAGACGTCCACTTAAAATTTTTTTCAAACTGTTTTTTATCAAAGTAGCAATATAAAATATTTTTTTAGTAAATATAAGCTGGATTAATTTTTGTTTTCTTGTATACGGCTACTTACATTATCGTATAATAAATAAATTGACCTTGACGTGTCTAGAGTAACACACACCTAATAACGCTTCGTGTTATGAGATGTGAAATAAATAAAAATATTTTCTTTCTTTCAAAGTCAAAGTCAATTTTTTTTATTCATTTTAGCTTTGTTTAAAGCTCAGAGAGGAAAACTGTTTTTTTTTCTTTTTAGTTTTTAAGAAAATGTAATGCTATAATTTCATTTACAACTTAAAATAAAATTACTACAGGGCAGTTTAAAAGTGTCTATTAAAATATTATTTTTAAATGTCAAAAGGACACTGTATATCGTATGTAATGCTCTGAAAAATAAAAAATAGAAGGAGTCAAAATATTAGTTTCCTCGAAAAGGTCTAGTTATAGTTTGCCTATATTGCTTGCTATTGCAAAATTAATATTGTTTACAATCTACAAGATCCCCACAATAATACATCATAGAACATGTTATTGACAGTTGCTTCTTCAGTCAGTTTTCTTATCGTTCTAATAGTTTAAGATTGAAAAACCTAATTTCAAAGCTATTTTATCAATATGTGATCCCTACTGCCTGCTTGCAATCAATAAAAAATTCGAGATATTGAATGAACATCTGAAAGGAATTTCCTTTGCACTAATAAACTAGTGACGATGAAGTTGAATAAGTTTTATCTGTTAGTCCACTGATGGAATAGGCCTCTTCCATATAAGGGATGTATAGCTTATGAGCAGGGCTATACAACTTTTTCTTGTAGACTTCTTCTAACCATAGGTGAATTTTGGAAAGTTAAATAAAAACTATTCTTTAAGAAACACGGGCTGCTTTGTGGAGTGTTACTTGTAGGGCAGCGTGACGTGGTAAGGAGATGTCTGTTGATCGATTAATGTCAGAGGTCGGCTACAGCACGCCTTTTATTTCGTGCTTTTGGTGGCCCAGCTTGTGTTTTTTTGTGCATTTTTACAAACATACAGTTAATAAACATACATTTATCATAGAAATTTTACAAACATAAAATAATTCTTTTAATAAGCAACAATATAAACATTAATTAACTTACGTACTAGACAATCATAGGACTTACATGTCTAAAACTTAAATAACTACATAGATCTGATTAAAGGCTACTATTTACATTAATAATGTCTTAAATCCAAGCTGTTATTTACTGGAGGATTTCTCGTAAAACATCGATTGCAATAGCTGTTGCGTCTACAAAGTGTAGTGTATCTGGTTCTATGATGAATTGTTTCGCAACGCTACTTGCTGAACCTGGCTCAGATGTTTTATATTTAGCATTTAGGACATGTTACTAGGTCGACTCTAATCACACCCAAGGGACGAAATGGGGTATTTGTCTTACGTTGCCATCGTCTCTGCAATTATGTTGACATTATTTTTAACCGATAATTGTTTTTGTCTACTTTGTATGGCCATAAGTTTTGTTATACATAAAAAAAAAAAACAATATTTTGTTTAAAAACTCGTGTACATATTTATCGAGAGCTAAGCGTCAATTAAAACAATTTTATTTCTAAAGAGCATATTATATCTTTGTCTGCCACAAGCTTATCGGAACAGCAAGCGTTTTGATCGATTCACTCTCTTAAGCTGCAGGCAGTGATATAGGGCATGTTCTATGTATTCTACAGTAAGTATCTAGCTTCGGGTTCGCTATTGGGTTCTAATTGAAATCTTAATTTCGCGCAAAATTATTTTTTATTTCCTTATAGGGTTTCGTCGAATTCCGGCTTTGACAGCACAACCGGTCTGGTCTTAACAGTGCGTGGTTGCCCCCATCTTTAAGTTCTAATGACTGATGACTATATTCGTTTTGTGCAAAACAATGATCACTCCAATTCTGTTTTATATAGCGCTGCACTCCATGCAATATCAGTGAAATATTTAATGATGGAAAATCGATCGTAGTTCTTACTTAATAAACGCATTCCAAATTAGAAATCAGAAAAAAAAACTTTTTAAAATTGTAACATTACTTATGGCCAGACTAGTTATATAACACAATATAACTGCCGTATTTTCTTTTTGAGAAGTTTATACGTTTAAAGTGATTACATACAAATCTTAATGAGATCCCATAATATAAAACGGGTGTGTATATTTTTAAATATGGTAATTATTTACAATGTTCTACAATATCGTTGTCCCCATTGAATTATCGATATAGTTTAAATCTAAAGTAACATTGTTTTTTTTTCTTCCATCTTGGTATTTAAGAATGATAATGATATCTGTAGTCTTCTTTGTCTGATGTCGGTTACAGTCCTACATGATTGCAGTAATGATTTATCGCCGGGTAACCACCCCATTTCGTCTAGTGGGTCTCGTAAGTGGGGCGACATTGGACATGCCAGAAAGATCTTTTGGTTTCGAAAGATGGCGGTATAGCCATCTCGCTTACACTAGCCGTTAAATACTTAGACCGGTGACGGGAAGCAGCGTTAAAGGTGCGAAATGCCGGGTACTGTGTGGCGAAGTGTGACGATTAAGTTAAAACTGGCCCAGGGCGTTCACGATTTTATATAGTTAGTGCATAGATTGTTAGCACGTAGGACTGTAATATTAAAAAAAATGGTCCCCATATTTTGTATGTCGTTTATCGGCAGCCACGTGTTTCGCGCTGGCGGCAAAAGAGTGCGCGGCGTGCGGTCGCAGCAGCGAGCGCCATCTGATGGCGGCGTGCGACACGTGCCAGCAGCACTACCACCTGCACTGTCTTAACCCGCCGCTGCAGCGCCCGCCCAAGAAGAGCAAGCAGTACGGCTGGTGAGTAGCATGATATCACACCACAGCGATGGCGGCGTGCGACACGTGCCAGCAGCACTACCACCTGCACTGTCTTAACCCGCCGCTGCAGCGCCCGCCCAAGAAGAGCAAGCAGTACGGCTGGTGAGTAGCATGATGTCACACCACAGCGATGGCGGCGTGCGACACGTGCCAGCAGCACTACCACCTGCACTGTCTTAACCCGCCGCTGCAGCGCCCGCCCAAGAAGAGCAAGCAGTACGGCTGGTGAGTAGCATGATATCACACCACAGCGATGGCGGCGTGCGACACGTGCCAGCAGCACTACCACCTGCACTGTCTTAACCCGCCGCTGCAGCGCCCGCCCAAGAAGAGCAAGCAGTACGGCTGGTGAGTAGCATGATGTCACACCACAGCGATGGCGGCGTGCGACACGTGCCAGCAGCACTACCACCTGCACTGTCTTAACCCGCCGCTGCAGCGCCCGCCCAAGAAGAGCAAGCAGTACGGCTGGTGAGTAGCATGATGTCACACCACAGCGATGGCGGCGTGCGACACGTGCCAGCAGCACTACCACCTGCACTGTCTTAACCCGCCGCTGCAGCGCCCGCCCAAGAAGAGCAAGCAGTACGGCTGGTGAGTAGCATGATGTCACACCACAGCGATGGCGGCGTGCGACACGTGCCAGCAGCACTACCACCTGCACTGTCTCAACCCGCCGCTGCAGCGCCCGCCCAAGAAGAGCAAGCAGTACGGCTGGTGAGTAGCATGATGTCACACCACAGCGATGGCGGCGTGCGACACGTGCCAGCAGCACTACCACCTGCACTGTCTTAACCCGCCGTTGCAGCGCCCGCCCAAGAAGAGCAAGCAGTACGGCTGGTGAGTAGCATGATGTCACACCACAGCGATGGCGGCGTGCGACACGTGCCAGCAGCACTACCACCTGCACTGTCTTAACCCGCCGCTGCAGCGCCCGCCCAAGAAGAGCAAGCAGTACGGCTGGTGAGTAGCATGATGTCACACCACAGCGATGGCGGCGTGCGACACGTGCCAGCAGCACTACCACCTGCACTGTCTTAACCCGCCGCTGCAGCGCCCGCCCAAGAAGAGCAAGCAGTACGGCTGGTGAGTAGCATGATGTCACACCACAGCGATGGCGGCGTGCGACACGTGCCAGCAGCACTACCACCTGCACTGTCTTAACCCGCCGCTGCAGCGCCCGCCCAAGAAGAGCAAGCAGTACGGCTGGTGAGTAGCATGATGTCACACCACAGCGATGGCGGCGTGCGACACGTGCCAGCAGCACTACCACCTGCACTGTCTTAACCCGCCGCTGCAGCGCCCGCCCAAGAAGAGCAAGCAGTACGGCTGGTGAGTAGCATGATGTCACACCACAGCGATGGCGGCGTGCGACACGTGCCAGCAGCACTACCACCTGCACTGTCTTAACCCGCCGCTGCAGCGCCCGCCCAAGAAGAGCAAGCAGTACGGCTGGTGAGTAGCATGATGTCACACCACAGCGATGGCGGCGTGCGACACGTGCCAGCAGCACTACCACCTGCACTGTCTTAACCCGCCGCTGCAGCGCCCGCCCAAGAAGAGCAAGCAGTACGGCTGGTGAGTAGCATGATGTCACACCACAGCGATGGCGGCGTGCGACACGTGCCAGCAGCACTACCACCTGCACTGTCTTAACCCGCCGCTGCAGCGCCCGCCCAAGAAGAGCAAGCAGTACGGCTGGTGAGTAGCATGATGTCACACCACAGCGATGGCGGCGTGCGACACGTGCCAGCAGCACTACCACCTGCACTGTCTTAACCCGCCGCTGCAGCGCCCGCCCAAGAAGAGCAAGCAGTACGGCTGGTGAGTAGCATGATGTCACACCACAGCGATGGCGGCGTGCGACACGTGCCAGCAGCACTACCACCTGCACTGTCTTAACCCGCCGCTGCAGCGCCCGCCCAAGAAGAGCAAGCAGTACGGCTGGTGAGTAGCATGATGTCACACCACAGCGATGGCGGCGTGCGACACGTGCCAGCAGCACTACCACCTGCACTGTCTTAACCCGCCGCTGCAGCGCCCGCCCAAGAAGAGCAAGCAGTACGGCTGGTGAGTAGCATGATGTCACACCACAGCGATGGCGGCGTGCGACACGTGCCAGCAGCACTACCACCTGCACTGTCTTAACCCGCCGCTGCAGCGCCCGCCCAAGAAGAGCAAGCAGTACGGCTGGTGAGTAGCATGATGTCACACCACAGCGATGGCGGCGTGCGACACGTGCCAGCAGCACTACCACCTGCACTGTCTTAACCCGCCGCTGCAGCGCCCGCCCAAGAAGAGCAAGCAGTACGGCTGGTGAGTAGCATGATGTCACACCACAGCGATGGCGGCGTGCGACACGTGCCAGCAGCACTACCACCTGCACTGTCTTAACCCGCCGCTGCAGCGCCCGCCCAAGAAGAGCAAGCAGTACGGCTGGTGAGTAGCATGATGTCACACCACAGCGATGGCGGCGTGCGACACGTGCCAGCAGCACTACCACCTGCACTGTCTTAACCCGCCGCTGCAGCGCCCGCCCAAGAAGAGCAAGCAGTACGGCTGGTGAGTAGCATGATGTCACACCACAGCGATGGCGGCGTGCGACACGTGCCAGCAGCACTACCACCTGCACTGTCTTAACCCGCCGCTGCAGCGCCCGCCCAAGAAGAGCAAGCAGTACGGCTGGTGAGTAGCATGATGTCACACCACAGCGATGGCGGCGTGCGACACGTGCCAGCAGCACTACCACCTGCACTGTCTTAACCCGCCGCTGCAGCGCCCGCCCAAGAAGAGCAAGCAGTACGGCTGGTGAGTAGCATGATGTCACACCACAGCGATGGCGGCGTGCGACACGTGCCAGCAGCACTACCACCTGCACTGTCTTAACCCGCCGCTGCAGCGCCCGCCCAAGAAGAGCAAGCAGTACGGCTGGTGAGTAGCATGATGTCACACCACAGCGATGGCGGCGTGCGACACGTGCCAGCAGCACTACCACCTGCACTGTCTTAACCCGCCGCTGCAGCGCCCGCCCAAGAAGAGCAAGCAGTACGGCTGGTGAGTAGCATGATGTCACACCACAGCGATGGCGGCGTGCGACACGTGCCAGCAGCACTACCACCTGCACTGTCTTAACCCGCCGCTGCAGCGCCCGCCCAAGAAGAGCAAGCAGTACGGCTGGTGAGTAGCATGATGTCACACCACAGCGATGGCGGCGTGCGACACGTGCCAGCAGCACTACCACCTGCACTGTCTTAACCCGCCGCTGCAGCGCCCGCCCAAGAAGAGCAAGCAGTACGGCTGGTGAGTAGCATGATGTCACACCACAGCGATGGCGGCGTGCGACACGTGCCAGCAGCACTACCACCTGCACTGTCTTAACCCGCCGCTGCAGCGCCCGCCCAAGAAGAGCAAGCAGTACGGCTGGTGAGTAGCATGATGTCACACCACAGCGATGGCGGCGTGCGACACGTGCCAGCAGCACTACCACCTGCACTGTCTTAACCCGCCGCTGCAGCGCCCGCCCAAGAAGAGCAAGCAGTACGGCTGGTGAGTAGCATGATGTCACACCACAGCGATGGCGGCGTGCGACACGTGCCAGCAGCACTACCACCTGCACTGTCTTAACCCGCCGCTGCAGCGCCCGCCCAAGAAGAGCAAGCAGTACGGCTGGTGAGTAGCATGATGTCACACCACAGCGATGGCGGCGTGCGACACGTGCCAGCAGCACTACCACCTGCACTGTCTTAACCCGCCGCTGCAGCGCCCGCCCAAGAAGAGCAAGCAGTACGGCTGGTGAGTAGCATGATGTCACACCACAGCGATGGCGGCGTGCGACACGTGCCAGCAGCACTACCACCTGCACTGTCTTAACCCGCCGCTGCAGCGCCCGCCCAAGAAGAGCAAGCAGTACGGCTGGTGAGTAGCATGATGTCACACCACAGCGATGGCGGCGTGCGACACGTGCCAGCAGCACTACCACCTGCACTGTCTTAACCCGCCGCTGCAGCGCCCGCCCAAGAAGAGCAAGCAGTACGGCTGGTGAGTAGCATGATGTCACACCACAGCGATGGCGGCGTGCGACACGTGCCAGCAGCACTACCACCTGCACTGTCTTAACCCGCCGCTGCAGCGCCCGCCCAAGAAGAGCAAGCAGTACGGCTGGTGAGTAGCATGATGTCACACCACAGCGATGGCGGCGTGCGACACGTGCCAGCAGCACTACCACCTGCACTGTCTTAACCCGCCGCTGCAGCGCCCGCCCAAGAAGAGCAAGCAGTACGGCTGGTGAGTAGCATGATGTCACACCACAGCGATGGCGGCGTGCGACACGTGCCAGCAGCACTACCACCTGCACTGTCTTAACCCGCCGCTGCAGCGCCCGCCCAAGAAGAGCAAGCAGTACGGCTGGTGAGTAGCATGATGTCACACCACAGCGATGGCGGCGTGCGACACGTGCCAGCAGCACTACCACCTGCACTGTCTTAACCCGCCGCTGCAGCGCCCGCCCAAGAAGAGCAAGCAGTACGGCTGGTGAGTAGCATGATGTCACACCACAGCGATGGCGGCGTGCGACACGTGCCAGCAGCACTACCACCTGCACTGTCTTAACCCGCCGCTGCAGCGCCCGCCCAAGAAGAGCAAGCAGTACGGCTGGTGAGTAGCATGATGTCACACCACAGCGATGGCGGCGTGCGACACGTGCCAGCAGCACTACCACCTGCACTGTCTTAACCCGCCGCTGCAGCGCCCGCCCAAGAAGAGCAAGCAGTACGGCTGGTGAGTAGCATGATGTCACACCACAGCGATGGCGGCGTGCGACACGTGCCAGCAGCACTACCACCTGCACTGTCTTAACCCGCCGCTGCAGCGCCCGCCCAAGAAGAGCAAGCAGTACGGCTGGTGAGTAGCATGATGTCACACCACAGCGATGGCGGCGTGCGACACGTGCCAGCAGCACTACCACCTGCACTGTCTTAACCCGCCGCTGCAGCGCCCGCCCAAGAAGAGCAAGCAGTACGGCTGGTGAGTAGCATGATGTCACACCACAGCGATGGCGGCGTGCGACACGTGCCAGCAGCACTACCACCTGCACTGTCTTAACCCGCCGCTGCAGCGCCCGCCCAAGAAGAGCAAGCAGTACGGCTGGTGAGTAGCATGATGTCACACCACAGCGATGGCGGCGTGCGACACGTGCCAGCAGCACTACCACCTGCACTGTCTTAACCCGCCGCTGCAGCGCCCGCCCAAGAAGAGCAAGCAGTACGGCTGGTGAGTAGCATGATGTCACACCACAGCGATGGCGGCGTGCGACACGTGCCAGCAGCACTACCACCTGCACTGTCTTAACCCGCCGCTGCAGCGCCCGCCCAAGAAGAGCAAGCAGTACGGCTGGTGAGTAGCATGATGTCACACCACAGCGATGGCGGCGTGCGACACGTGCCAGCAGCACTACCACCTGCACTGTCTTAACCCGCCGCTGCAGCGCCCGCCCAAGAAGAGCAAGCAGTACGGCTGGTGAGTAGCATGATGTCACACCACAGCGATGGCGGCGTGCGACACGTGCCAGCAGCACTACCACCTGCACTGTCTTAACCCGCCGCTGCAGCGCCCGCCCAAGAAGAGCAAGCAGTACGGCTGGTGAGTAGCATGATGTCACACCACAGCGATGGCGGCGTGCGACACGTGCCAGCAGCACTACCACCTGCACTGTCTTAACCCGCCGCTGCAGCGCCCGCCCAAGAAGAGCAAGCAGTACGGCTGGTGAGTAGCATGATGTCACACCACAGCGATGGCGGCGTGCGACACGTGCCAGCAGCACTACCACCTGCACTGTCTTAACCCGCCGCTGCAGCGCCCGCCCAAGAAGAGCAAGCAGTACGGCTGGTGAGTAGCATGATGTCACACCACAGCGATGGCGGCGTGCGACACGTGCCAGCAGCACTACCACCTGCACTGTCTTAACCCGCCGCTGCAGCGCCCGCCCAAGAAGAGCAAGCAGTACGGCTGGTGAGTAGCATGATGTCACACCACAGCGATGGCGGCGTGCGACACGTGCCAGCAGCACTACCACCTGCACTGTCTTAACCCGCCGCTGCAGCGCCCGCCCAAGAAGAGCAAGCAGTACGGCTGGTGAGTAGCATGATGTCACACCACAGCGATGGCGGCGTGCGACACGTGCCAGCAGCACTACCACCTGCACTGTCTTAACCCGCCGCTGCAGCGCCCGCCCAAGAAGAGCAAGCAGTACGGCTGGTGAGTAGCATGATGTCACACCACAGCGATGGCGGCGTGCGACACGTGCCAGCAGCACTACCACCTGCACTGTCTTAACCCGCCGCTGCAGCGCCCGCCCAAGAAGAGCAAGCAGTACGGCTGGTGAGTAGCATGATGTCACACCACAGCGATGGCGGCGTGCGACACGTGCCAGCAGCACTACCACCTGCACTGTCTTAACCCGCCGCTGCAGCGCCCGCCCAAGAAGAGCAAGCAGTACGGCTGGTGAGTAGCATGATGTCACACCACAGCGATGGCGGCGTGCGACACGTGCCAGCAGCACTACCACCTGCACTGTCTTAACCCGCCGCTGCAGCGCCCGCCCAAGAAGAGCAAGCAGTACGGCTGGTGAGTAGCATGATGTCACACCACAGCGATGGCGGCGTGCGACACGTGCCAGCAGCACTACCACCTGCACTGTCTTAACCCGCCGCTGCAGCGCCCGCCCAAGAAGAGCAAGCAGTACGGCTGGTGAGTAGCATGATGTCACACCACAGCGATGGCGGCGTGCGACACGTGCCAGCAGCACTACCACCTGCACTGTCTTAACCCGCCGCTGCAGCGCCCGCCCAAGAAGAGCAAGCAGTACGGCTGGTGAGTAGCATGATGTCACACCACAGCGATGGCGGCGTGCGACACGTGCCAGCAGCACTACCACCTGCACTGTCTTAACCCGCCGCTGCAGCGCCCGCCCAAGAAGAGCAAGCAGTACGGCTGGTGAGTAGCATGATGTCACACCACAGCGATGGCGGCGTGCGACACGTGCCAGCAGCACTACCACCTGCACTGTCTTAACCCGCCGCTGCAGCGCCCGCCCAAGAAGAGCAAGCAGTACGGCTGGTGAGTAGCATGATGTCACACCACAGCGATGGCGGCGTGCGACACGTGCCAGCAGCACTACCACCTGCACTGTCTTAACCCGCCGCTGCAGCGCCCGCCCAAGAAGAGCAAGCAGTACGGCTGGTGAGTAGCATGATGTCACACCACAGCGATGGCGGCGTGCGACACGTGCCAGCAGCACTACCACCTGCACTGTCTTAACCCGCCGCTGCAGCGCCCGCCCAAGAAGAGCAAGCAGTACGGCTGGTGAGTAGCATGATGTCACACCACAGCGATGGCGGCGTGCGACACGTGCCAGCAGCACTACCACCTGCACTGTCTTAACCCGCCGCTGCAGCGCCCGCCCAAGAAGAGCAAGCAGTACGGCTGGTGAGTAGCATGATGTCACACCACAGCGATGGCGGCGTGCGACACGTGCCAGCAGCACTACCACCTGCACTGTCTTAACCCGCCGCTGCAGCGCCCGCCCAAGAAGAGCAAGCAGTACGGCTGGTGAGTAGCATGATGTCACACCACAGCGATGGCGGCGTGCGACACGTGCCAGCAGCACTACCACCTGCACTGTCTTAACCCGCCGCTGCAGCGCCCGCCCAAGAAGAGCAAGCAGTACGGCTGGTGAGTAGCATGATGTCACACCACAGCGATGGCGGCGTGCGACACGTGCCAGCAGCACTACCACCTGCACTGTCTTAACCCGCCGCTGCAGCGCCCGCCCAAGAAGAGCAAGCAGTACGGCTGGTGAGTAGCATGATGTCACACCACAGCGATGGCGGCGTGCGACACGTGCCAGCAGCACTACCACCTGCACTGTCTTAACCCGCCGCTGCAGCGCCCGCCCAAGAAGAGCAAGCAGTACGGCTGGTGAGTAGCATGATGTCACACCACAGCGATGGCGGCGTGCGACACGTGCCAGCAGCACTACCACCTGCACTGTCTTAACCCGCCGCTGCAGCGCCCGCCCAAGAAGAGCAAGCAGTACGGCTGGTGAGTAGCATGATGTCACACCACAGCGATGGCGGCGTGCGACACGTGCCAGCAGCACTACCACCTGCACTGTCTTAACCCGCCGCTGCAGCGCCCGCCCAAGAAGAGCAAGCAGTACGGCTGGTGAGTAGCATGATGTCACACCACAGCGATGGCGGCGTGCGACACGTGCCAGCAGCACTACCACCTGCACTGTCTTAACCCGCCGCTGCAGCGCCCGCCCAAGAAGAGCAAGCAGTACGGCTGGTGAGTAGCATGATGTCACACCACAGCGATGGCGGCGTGCGACACGTGCCAGCAGCACTACCACCTGCACTGTCTTAACCCGCCGCTGCAGCGCCCGCCCAAGAAGAGCAAGCAGTACGGCTGGTGAGTAGCATGATGTCACACCACAGCGATGGCGGCGTGCGACACGTGCCAGCAGCACTACCACCTGCACTGTCTTAACCCGCCGCTGCAGCGCCCGCCCAAGAAGAGCAAGCAGTACGGCTGGTGAGTAGCATGATGTCACACCACAGCGATGGCGGCGTGCGACACGTGCCAGCAGCACTACCACCTGCACTGTCTTAACCCGCCGCTGCAGCGCCCGCCCAAGAAGAGCAAGCAGTACGGCTGGTGAGTAGCATGATGTCACACCACAGCGATGGCGGCGTGCGACACGTGCCAGCAGCACTACCACCTGCACTGTCTTAACCCGCCGCTGCAGCGCCCGCCCAAGAAGAGCAAGCAGTACGGCTGGTGAGTAGCATGATGTCACACCACAGCGATGGCGGCGTGCGACACGTGCCAGCAGCACTACCACCTGCACTGTCTTAACCCGCCGCTGCAGCGCCCGCCCAAGAAGAGCAAGCAGTACGGCTGGTGAGTAGCATGATGTCACACCACAGCGATGGCGGCGTGCGACACGTGCCAGCAGCACTACCACCTGCACTGTCTTAACCCGCCGCTGCAGCGCCCGCCCAAGAAGAGCAAGCAGTACGGCTGGTGAGTAGCATGATGTCACACCACAGCGATGGCGGCGTGCGACACGTGCCAGCAGCACTACCACCTGCACTGTCTTAACCCGCCGCTGCAGCGCCCGCCCAAGAAGAGCAAGCAGTACGGCTGGTGAGTAGCATGATGTCACACCACAGCGATGGCGGCGTGCGACACGTGCCAGCAGCACTACCACCTGCACTGTCTTAACCCGCCGCTGCAGCGCCCGCCCAAGAAGAGCAAGCAGTACGGCTGGTGAGTAGCATGATGTCACACCACAGCGATGGCGGCGTGCGACACGTGCCAGCAGCACTACCACCTGCACTGTCTTAACCCGCCGCTGCAGCGCCCGCCCAAGAAGAGCAAGCAGTACGGCTGGTGAGTAGCATGATGTCACACCACAGCGATGGCGGCGTGCGACACGTGCCAGCAGCACTACCACCTGCACTGTCTTAACCCGCCGCTGCAGCGCCCGCCCAAGAAGAGCAAGCAGTACGGCTGGTGAGTAGCATGATGTCACACCACAGCGATGGCGGCGTGCGACACGTGCCAGCAGCACTACCACCTGCACTGTCTTAACCCGCCGCTGCAGCGCCCGCCCAAGAAGAGCAAGCAGTACGGCTGGTGAGTAGCATGATGTCACACCACAGCGATGGCGGCGTGCGACACGTGCCAGCAGCACTACCACCTGCACTGTCTTAACCCGCCGCTGCAGCGCCCGCCCAAGAAGAGCAAGCAGTACGGCTGGTGAGTAGCATGATGTCACACCACAGCGATGGCGGCGTGCGACACGTGCCAGCAGCACTACCACCTGCACTGTCTTAACCCGCCGCTGCAGCGCCCGCCCAAGAAGAGCAAGCAGTACGGCTGGTGAGTAGCATGATGTCACACCACAGCGATGGCGGCGTGCGACACGTGCCAGCAGCACTACCACCTGCACTGTCTTAACCCGCCGCTGCAGCGCCCGCCCAAGAAGAGCAAGCAGTACGGCTGGTGAGTAGCATGATGTCACACCACAGCGATGGCGGCGTGCGACACGTGCCAGCAGCACTACCACCTGCACTGTCTTAACCCGCCGCTGCAGCGCCCGCCCAAGAAGAGCAAGCAGTACGGCTGGTGAGTAGCATGATGTCACACCACAGCGATGGCGGCGTGCGACACGTGCCAGCAGCACTACCACCTGCACTGTCTTAACCCGCCGCTGCAGCGCCCGCCCAAGAAGAGCAAGCAGTACGGCTGGTGAGTAGCATGATGTCACACCACAGCGATGGCGGCGTGCGACACGTGCCAGCAGCACTACCACCTGCACTGTCTTAACCCGCCGCTGCAGCGCCCGCCCAAGAAGAGCAAGCAGTACGGCTGGTGAGTAGCATGATGTCACACCACAGCGATGGCGGCGTGCGACACGTGCCAGCAGCACTACCACCTGCACTGTCTTAACCCGCCGCTGCAGCGCCCGCCCAAGAAGAGCAAGCAGTACGGCTGGTGAGTAGCATGATGTCACACCACAGCGATGGCGGCGTGCGACACGTGCCAGCAGCACTACCACCTGCACTGTCTTAACCCGCCGCTGCAGCGCCCGCCCAAGAAGAGCAAGCAGTACGGCTGGTGAGTAGCATGATGTCACACCACAGCGATGGCGGCGTGCGACACGTGCCAGCAGCACTACCACCTGCACTGTCTTAACCCGCCGCTGCAGCGCCCGCCCAAGAAGAGCAAGCAGTACGGCTGGTGAGTAGCATGATGTCACACCACAGCGATGGCGGCGTGCGACACGTGCCAGCAGCACTACCACCTGCACTGTCTTAACCCGCCGCTGCAGCGCCCGCCCAAGAAGAGCAAGCAGTACGGCTGGTGAGTAGCATGATGTCACACCACAGCGATGGCGGCGTGCGACACGTGCCAGCAGCACTACCACCTGCACTGTCTTAACCCGCCGCTGCAGCGCCCGCCCAAGAAGAGCAAGCAGTACGGCTGGTGAGTAGCATGATGTCACACCACAGCGATGGCGGCGTGCGACACGTGCCAGCAGCACTACCACCTGCACTGTCTTAACCCGCCGCTGCAGCGCCCGCCCAAGAAGAGCAAGCAGTACGGCTGGTGAGTAGCATGATGTCACACCACAGCGATGGCGGCGTGCGACACGTGCCAGCAGCACTACCACCTGCACTGTCTTAACCCGCCGCTGCAGCGCCCGCCCAAGAAGAGCAAGCAGTACGGCTGGTGAGTAGCATGATGTCACACCACAGCGATGGCGGCGTGCGACACGTGCCAGCAGCACTACCACCTGCACTGTCTTAACCCGCCGCTGCAGCGCCCGCCCAAGAAGAGCAAGCAGTACGGCTGGTGAGTAGCATGATGTCACACCACAGCGATGGCGGCGTGCGACACGTGCCAGCAGCACTACCACCTGCACTGTCTTAACCCGCCGCTGCAGCGCCCGCCCAAGAAGAGCAAGCAGTACGGCTGGTGAGTAGCATGATGTCACACCACAGCGATGGCGGCGTGCGACACGTGCCAGCAGCACTACCACCTGCACTGTCTTAACCCGCCGCTGCAGCGCCCGCCCAAGAAGAGCAAGCAGTACGGCTGGTGAGTAGCATGATGTCACACCACAGCGATGGCGGCGTGCGACACGTGCCAGCAGCACTACCACCTGCACTGTCTTAACCCGCCGCTGCAGCGCCCGCCCAAGAAGAGCAAGCAGTACGGCTGGTGAGTAGCATGATGTCACACCACAGCGATGGCGGCGTGCGACACGTGCCAGCAGCACTACCACCTGCACTGTCTTAACCCGCCGCTGCAGCGCCCGCCCAAGAAGAGCAAGCAGTACGGCTGGTGAGTAGCATGATGTCACACCACAGCGATGGCGGCGTGCGACACGTGCCAGCAGCACTACCACCTGCACTGTCTTAACCCGCCGCTGCAGCGCCCGCCCAAGAAGAGCAAGCAGTACGGCTGGTGAGTAGCATGATGTCACACCACAGCGATGGCGGCGTGCGACACGTGCCAGCAGCACTACCACCTGCACTGTCTTAACCCGCCGCTGCAGCGCCCGCCCAAGAAGAGCAAGCAGTACGGCTGGTGAGTAGCATGATGTCACACCACAGCGATGGCGGCGTGCGACACGTGCCAGCAGCACTACCACCTGCACTGTCTTAACCCGCCGCTGCAGCGCCCGCCCAAGAAGAGCAAGCAGTACGGCTGGTGAGTAGCATGATGTCACACCACAGCGATGGCGGCGTGCGACACGTGCCAGCAGCACTACCACCTGCACTGTCTTAACCCGCCGCTGCAGCGCCCGCCCAAGAAGAGCAAGCAGTACGGCTGGTGAGTAGCATGATGTCACACCACAGCGATGGCGGCGTGCGACACGTGCCAGCAGCACTACCACCTGCACTGTCTTAACCCGCCGCTGCAGCGCCCGCCCAAGAAGAGCAAGCAGTACGGCTGGTGAGTAGCATGATGTCACACCACAGCGATGGCGGCGTGCGACACGTGCCAGCAGCACTACCACCTGCACTGTCTTAACCCGCCGCTGCAGCGCCCGCCCAAGAAGAGCAAGCAGTACGGCTGGTGAGTAGCATGATGTCACACCACAGCGATGGCGGCGTGCGACACGTGCCAGCAGCACTACCACCTGCACTGTCTTAACCCGCCGCTGCAGCGCCCGCCCAAGAAGAGCAAGCAGTACGGCTGGTGAGTAGCATGATGTCACACCACAGCGATGGCGGCGTGCGACACGTGCCAGCAGCACTACCACCTGCACTGTCTTAACCCGCCGCTGCAGCGCCCGCCCAAGAAGAGCAAGCAGTACGGCTGGTGAGTAGCATGATGTCACACCACAGCGATGGCGGCGTGCGACACGTGCCAGCAGCACTACCACCTGCACTGTCTTAACCCGCCGCTGCAGCGCCCGCCCAAGAAGAGCAAGCAGTACGGCTGGTGAGTAGCATGATGTCACACCACAGCGATGGCGGCGTGCGACACGTGCCAGCAGCACTACCACCTGCACTGTCTTAACCCGCCGCTGCAGCGCCCGCCCAAGAAGAGCAAGCAGTACGGCTGGTGAGTAGCATGATGTCACACCACAGCGATGGCGGCGTGCGACACGTGCCAGCAGCACTACCACCTGCACTGTCTTAACCCGCCGCTGCAGCGCCCGCCCAAGAAGAGCAAGCAGTACGGCTGGTGAGTAGCATGATGTCACACCACAGCGATGGCGGCGTGCGACACGTGCCAGCAGCACTACCACCTGCACTGTCTTAACCCGCCGCTGCAGCGCCCGCCCAAGAAGAGCAAGCAGTACGGCTGGTGAGTAGCATGATGTCACACCACAGCGATGGCGGCGTGCGACACGTGCCAGCAGCACTACCACCTGCACTGTCTTAACCCGCCGCTGCAGCGCCCGCCCAAGAAGAGCAAGCAGTACGGCTGGTGAGTAGCATGATGTCACACCACAGCGATGGCGGCGTGCGACACGTGCCAGCAGCACTACCACCTGCACTGTCTTAACCCGCCGCTGCAGCGCCCGCCCAAGAAGAGCAAGCAGTACGGCTGGTGAGTAGCATGATGTCACACCACAGCGATGGCGGCGTGCGACACGTGCCAGCAGCACTACCACCTGCACTGTCTTAACCCGCCGCTGCAGCGCCCGCCCAAGAAGAGCAAGCAGTACGGCTGGTGAGTAGCATGATGTCACACCACAGCGATGGCGGCGTGCGACACGTGCCAGCAGCACTACCACCTGCACTGTCTTAACCCGCCGCTGCAGCGCCCGCCCAAGAAGAGCAAGCAGTACGGCTGGTGAGTAGCATGATGTCACACCACAGCGATGGCGGCGTGCGACACGTGCCAGCAGCACTACCACCTGCACTGTCTTAACCCGCCGCTGCAGCGCCCGCCCAAGAAGAGCAAGCAGTACGGCTGGTGAGTAGCATGATGTCACACCACAGCGATGGCGGCGTGCGACACGTGCCAGCAGCACTACCACCTGCACTGTCTTAACCCGCCGCTGCAGCGCCCGCCCAAGAAGAGCAAGCAGTACGGCTGGTGAGTAGCATGATGTCACACCACAGCGATGGCGGCGTGCGACACGTGCCAGCAGCACTACCACCTGCACTGTCTTAACCCGCCGCTGCAGCGCCCGCCCAAGAAGAGCAAGCAGTACGGCTGGTGAGTAGCATGATGTCACACCACAGCGATGGCGGCGTGCGACACGTGCCAGCAGCACTACCACCTGCACTGTCTTAACCCGCCGCTGCAGCGCCCGCCCAAGAAGAGCAAGCAGTACGGCTGGTGAGTAGCATGATGTCACACCACAGTGATGGCGGCGTGCGACACGTGCCAGCAGCACTACCACCTGCACTGTCTTAACCCGCCGCTGCAGCGCCCGCCCAAGAAGAGCAAGCAGTACGGCTGGTGAGTAGCATGATGTCACACCACAGCGATGGCGGCGTGCGACACGTGCCAGCAGCACTACCACCTGCACTGTCTTAACCCGCCGCTGCAGCGCCCGCCCAAGAAGAGCAAGCAGTACGGCTGGTGAGTAGCATGATGTCACACCACAGCGCTGGCGGCTTGCGACATAGATCCACACACGGAACAATTATTTGTAAGCCATACAAACAATTGTTCCGTGCTACACTGCTCTAGTACTAATATTTTTACAGATTTTTTAACCGATTTAGATTAAAAATATTGCAATATATTCGCAATTTTAAGATAGCAAAATATTACATATACAGTCGAACTTGGATAAAAAAGGTTACTCGTTTCCTTAATAATTGTCGTTCCAATATGCACTTTCTTTACAGGGTGTCCGACGGCAGATTTTACTAATAATAAAAAAATCAAATTTAAATGCAATCAAATTTATTTAATAATTTTCTTATAGTGAAACAACACCACTTAAATGACGCCCATTTAGCTCTAAGCACTCTTGCAATCTTAACCTCATGTTGAAGACTCGCGTGTAGTGATCTCATACGATGTTGGTGATTTCGCGACGAATATTTTCCTGTAAGGCTCTTATTCTTGATGGCGAATTGCTATATACGCAATATTTAAGGTATCCCCACAGGAAAAAATCACATGGGGTTAGGCCCGGCGATCTAGGGGCCAGTCGATGTTACCAAAGCGGCTTATACGTTTTCCCGGAAAAATGCTCCTTATTTTCTCTCTTGAGACCAGCGGTATGAGCCGTGGCCTCATTCTGCTGGAACTGTGTTCGGTTATTGAAGCCATCATAGTTACGTAGCTCCGGAATAAAAAGTATATTTAAGCTTAAAATTTGGCTGCTCTTTGAAAAATAACCAAACAAAAATGAATAATTGAAAAATGCCAATGCGTGCTGGTGGACTACACATGACTTTGAAATTGTACATTACCTTACAATGTTTTCTTTCACCGCCAAGCCCGTTGTTATTTATACATTACTGCGAGCTACTTTCTCTTACAATAAAATTTCAGCCGAGAATCCAGCCTCAGTTTTAAACACATCTCTATCTAACAGTTTAATAATTTATGGTTATTTTATTTTATAGGCAATGTTCTGAATGCGACAAAACATCAGACTCAGAGCCGGAAGTGTTGGAAAAGAAGGTGCCTCGTCGATCGCGAATAAGATACAGTAAAGATGGCGCTATTATTTCTGAACCTCAAAGTCCCGGTTCGGTACCTAATTCGCCTCCACCGAAAAAAGTTGATAAAGGTCATAAAACGGAAAAATCTAAAGTTAACGGTGTTGGGACTACCGAAAATATTTCGCCGATAAAAGTAACAATTAAACCATTCGAGTTCAATAGTGACGGTAACGAAACAGCCGAAGTGAAATCAAAGAAAGATAAAAAATTAAAGTCATCAAAACATAAAGAATATGCTACTGCATCTGGAGGAGAGGAAGTTCCACCTAAAAAGTTACATAAGCGAAGTTTTACTTCGCCAACTCTAACAAACACTCCTCTTATGTCAATTACGCCTATAGTTGCCGACAGCCCAAGCGACTCTCACAACGAAAACTCAAATGCGTCATTGACAAATTCATCAGTTAAAAAAGAAGATGGTTATTTCTCACAGAACCTTTCATTCTCAGCTCTCTTGAGCGATTCTAAAGAGAGAGATGCCAAAGCTATCGAAAGTTCGATTGAGAATACCCTCGCCAATCTTTCATCTGATATAGCCACATACAAGGCGAATAGGAAGCGAAGAAAAGAAAAACACAGGTCGAGGTACTCCCCTGACTTAATGCGATCTCCATCAAAATCCCACAAACATAAGCGAAAGAAGAAGACTCAGGATATGGAGAATCCAGAACTACCGCATCCAAGAATTACAATCAAGGTTATAAGTTTTCATTGGTTTTTGTAGCAAAATCAGATTATTAAATATTTTTTAATTGACTTATGTCAATGAAACAATTTATTGCTAAAGGTATTACTCAATTTTATCTTTTATTTATTTCAGATTAAACCTATTCCAAAACCTGATGGATCATTGGATACACAGATGTTTTATGTCCCAACTGACAGCAATGATGGTCCTCCGCCCGCTGTTATGAAGAAACTATCAAAGGTAAGAATAAAATAGGAATAGTAGCACAAACTTTATGTTGTTTAAAAATGGCAAAAGATAATCAATCACACCATCTTCAAATATTATCTAATTGTTCTAGTTTTGATTTGTAAAATAATGTCTACTACTAATTAAAACTAATTTACATTTATTTACGTTTATGTAAACAAATTTTTTTGGCTATGCTGACTAGTTAATAGTACTACCCGTGCGGTTAAAGAATGAGATTAAAAATGCCCTCGCCTCTATTCACCTCTCGCTCGCACACTGTCGCTATCTATACTCACACTCGCCGGTATAGATTGCAAAAACAAAATACGTTACGAAATGCGTTTTTCGTACTTGATATACATAACTTCAGTCCAACTTGTCATTGGAATCAATGATAACAACAAAACCACAAAAAAAATTTGTACGGTTTTACTAATTTGTGGGCTACGACGCGTTCTGAGTGTTTTCTTAATAATTATTGTTGATTTTGTTTGTTAATATTTTTGTATAAAATATTTACATGCCGTTGAGACATAAGTAACCATTTTAAAAAAAATCCTTTGTATGTCCGAGCTAATCTTCGGAAAGGCTGGAGCAATTGTAATAAAACTTCACGAACAAATAGAGAGTAATAACAGGAGTGATCGAGATTAAATTTTATCCGAAAAATTTAGAGATTTTATTAAAATAGAAACATTGATAAAATAAAATAAATGGTCTTTAATGTTTATCTTAAATCGTCAATTAGATCCCACCCAGGCAAAACCAGGGCGGTAGTTATTAATGTTATTTTAAAATGAAATTAAATACTACTTGCGTATACATTTCTATTCAAATATATTCCCATTAATAGAAAATTTCCAATTAACCAAATAATATTACGATATACTGGTTTTTGTACTGTGCATGTTGACGCTACAGGCTCGATGAGCCACCATTTCTATTCCCATTCTTTGTCCGTACAGACTTTAGGTTTTTTACAATTTGACATTTTTCAAAAGGCAAATCAATTACAAAGAGATAATTAAAATATAATGATGGTCTTTAGATAGTCTGCTTAATAAACATAGTTTTTATTTTTATTTTCAATAAACATGTTGAATAATATGTATAAAAAATTAACCTCAGTATAAACTGAATGAATGAATAAAATACAGCAATCATCACTATCTTAAAGCAAGCAAATATATGTTAGATAATCACAAGTGAAATTTCAATAATTTGCCCTATGATTAAAATTGTAGAAGGTTAATTTAAAGTTTTATATAATGTATAATGTACTTAACTATATAAACCTTATTTTGTGTTAATAAAATATAAAATTGTTAAATTTTAGGGATTTTTATAAAACTAAGAGTATACTTAATTTTATAAAATCCCAAAAATTGTTAAATTTTCCTCCATTAGTCATGGTCGTCTACAGTTATTCATCACCATGCGATGATAATAATTTTATTAATTACCACAATATTACGGCTCCGCCACACTATGCTCCCTGTTCTGCTCACCGCTCTGCTCCTCGCGCTGCTACGATGTTGCCCTCTCTGCCTCACTGCTCTATTCGCGCAATTCATCGCGACCCTTCGCACTAGGTTGCTTATGTTTGCAACACAATGGATATAGAAACTGTGGTAGCGTGCGCGCTATATACATATTTAATACAGTCAATTATATAAATGTCATCATCCTCGCCAACAAAGATGGTGGATGACATCTATTCATCGCAGTAGAACGACGCTTCCGAGACGCGCACTCGATTCAGACTGCTACTATGTGGCCGGCCACTCTCGCACCCAAAAAACCGACAAAACAGGGAGCGATGGGCATGACGAGGAGCATGATGTGCGGCATGACGAGTATTGTGGCCACACTACCCTCTGCCTCCTCGCTACTTCCCATGCCACTCGACGCGTGTGTGGCAGGGGGTTAAAGATAGCAAGATTGTGATTTTCTATCGATATAAAAACTTATAAATTTCATGCAATCTATAATTTTTCTTCAGAACTGCAATTTTCATTGTCCCCAGCAAGCTAATGTAGTGCAGCAACCTGAACAAGAATTAGCCAAATCTCCACCCCAACCGCAACCAACAGAGGATAACCCCGATACACCTGTTGTAAGTATATAATTATTTACAATACTTGCATATTTTGCTCAATGTTTACATTGGGCAGCAGTATTTAAATTGAAATCTTTGTTTGAAACCGAAACCGACTTCGAAAGGAATAAGACATCCTTTTTACTTTTTAATATTATTTACATAATGAGTGTGAATGGATCTTTTTATAAAAAGTAGTTTATAATTAATCTTATGGCGGCTGTACACGCTCGTCGAGACACCAAGAGACAGGCCGTGTAAGAGTGTGTACGTGTAAGAGTAGGTGCCCTCGTCGCGTCGCGTCGCGTTGCGTCTCGCGGCTCTCGGAAGCGTGTCGGTTTTTTGCGCTCGAGTCTTAGGATCTCGTGAGTCTCGCAATGAAAACGAGAGCGCGCTTGTTCAAAGGCAAAACGCTGCAACAGTTTCTTCTAAGTCCATCCGGAACGGGCGTCCGGAGTTCAACGTGATACAACGAGTGTGTATGGTGTGCTCTCGTGTCGAACCCCTACGCGACGAGGGGCACGCGAGGCGACGAGACGAGTGTGTACAGCCGCCATTAGGTTTAAACTAATATGTGTTTCACAAAAGAAGTCCCATGGAAGTAATTATGCGAACTAATGGAATATTATGATATTTGACAGCAAATGTCGAAATTCGCATATTCTTCTTATACCGTAGTTTAAACCTCATACTATCAATAAACTACGTTTTGTAATAAAACTGAATATATAGTAATTATAAACAGTACCTTTCCCTTTCAAGTGTATTGTTGACTAGCGACCGTCTGCGGCTTCGCTCCCGGAGAGTTGGAAATTACGGCAATTTCGTTTATAGTTTCTTCCTATTACCTGCAGCTACTTGCAATCCAAAGGAGACGGTCCTTTTCTGGCCAAGTCTATGTACACTAAACCGTAAAAAAGCAAAGAATTTGGGGTTTTGATTAAAAATAAAATAAGAGAATAAATCACACTAAATAACTTGCTAAAAATAAAAACGCAATTCCAAGTTTTTGGTGATTTTACAAGATGTCGCCCTTCCAGTTACAAAAAAGATGTTAGTCGTTAAGGCCATAGAATTTTTACGTCAAAAATCCTAGTACGCGCACCGAAAGTGAAGCAAGTCGAACAAACGCGAAACCGCGTAAGTTTACTCAGCGACCCATTAGTGCGCATCGTCTCGTCTTACGGAGAAAAGCTCGCGACAAATTGTAAAAATTACTTAAAATATTGTCACAAAAGTGATGTTGACATAAAAAAGTGATGGTATTACATTTCAGAGATAATTTCATATATTTAATTCATTATTATTACGTAAATCACTCGTAAAACCAAAAGAATACTTACCTAAGCTGTCATGATACAAATGTTACTAGTTGTGAGGAAAAAAAATTCAACAATTTTTATTTAAAAATCTTTAATATCTATTATTTAATTTAAACGTTAAAGCGCAACGCTCTGTGTAAAACTCAAACATTTAAATGTAATATTAACAATTGATGCCTCATGGGTGCCTATTTTAAACGATTTATTGACGCCATTTTAAAACTAACTGTTTTATTTTTATTGCGTTGTTCATTGGCAAGTAAAAGTTTTAGACTATAGTATAAAGACATTTTATTTACTATCAATTAAAAGCGAGTAACTTTAAAAACAACCATTAAAATTTTAGCGTGTATATTTTCTCTCAAATAAGAAAAAATCCAAATCAGTTTATAAGTGACGGAATTCTAAGGTAACAAATATAAAAAATACACTGAACTAACTAAATACTAACCTCCTCCTATTTTTTGAGTCGGTTAAAATTAAACATTACACAATGTCGTTATTGCATTCGTTCGAATAATTGTGTATAACATAATATCCTTTAATTTTATTACGTCTGCATTTTTGTACCATTAAAATATGTATAATAAAAGTTATGTTAGTACTATCATTATCGTGTTTATTTTATTACATTTTATATTCTCATAAAATACATCATCGCACGTAATACGTAATCTTTATTTTATCGATTATTTATAGTTAATCAATAAAATTGTGATTTGCACAATTTGATTGCAAACGCCAGAAACTGGTATCATTGAATGCCGTGTATGTTGCGTATGATGAGCGTAGGCACATTCGACTCGCGCACACTAACATAATAACCTTGCGTCACTTTGCCGCTCGTATTTTGTACTAGACTGCGTTTCTACTGGGTAATAATTCTATGGTTAAGGCCCGCCACATACATACGGAATTTTGAATGGGTCTGCCACAAATACGGAATCCCGTTTTGCCCGCAAAATTTCGAACGGAAAACTACCGTACGTGTGTGACGGGTCCTTGATTTTATATTGACTTGCTGCTTTCGGAATTCCGTATCGAAATTCCGAAACGGATTTCCGTATGTATGTAGCCGGCCTAAATGTCGTTTCTGACAAGTGACTTGAGTCATAAAATAATGTAGGTAGCGTGATATTTTTATTTATGCCGAGCTTGGTCGTGTAGTTGTGAACTCGTAAATGTCTTCATTGTGTTTTTTTATGGATTTCTTTGGCGATTTGGTTTTATTTGAACTTTGGATTTGTGACTACTTGTGACTCGGGTTTTGTTTTATGGAATCATAATTTACGTGGGATTTGGATTTCGTTGATATCAGACATCTGTAGAATCACATTTAGAATCAGTAGGTATAATAAATGGCTAAATATAGCTATCAACAAATGGTTTGCTTATCTCATTACAGTTGACAGCTAACGTCAAAACGACATCAATCCGCCATTACTGTTGCATTTTTTGGTGAGAATAAAATATTAATGCCACTGAAATAAAGGCAAATCCCTGGATTTGAATGATCAAAAGTGGTTAAATATTTTATTTTATTTCCCTACTAGTACAAAACCAGGCCTACGCTTTATACAATTTTGGACCGTCTCCTTTGAAGTCTAATATTATAAAAGATAAATTCTCTTTATTCTCTTTCGAAAAATCCTAAACTAGACTTTCTTGAACTACTGCTGGATAAAGACCTTTTCATGAATGCGCCAAATGCATAATTAGAAACTTGATATTGTTATACAAACCTAACATTCATTTATTAAAGTTATACTGTCTAAAAGGTTGTGTAAGCGTCATGGCAAAGTTTGTCTTTTTGTGTACTTTGTTTAAATAAACATGGATTTTTAATGCAAGCAAACTGTTATGGAGGAGAAAAAGGAAACACCAACAGAGCCCGTGTCGACTAAACCTAAGGTAAACGCGCAGTTGTATTACTCTGTTCTTAAGACTATTTAAAAAAGTGTGTGTGGATATGCATAGGTTCTAATATATGTATATGTTGTGCATAATATAATGCATTTATAGTTTTTAATAATAAAAACATTTGTTTAGTAAAAAAAATATGTGTCCACATGTCCAATGCTACACGGTATGTCGGTCGTGACGGGGGGCCGGTTTTAAGCCCCCGCCATCTGAGTACGAGGTGTGGCTTTAAAATAACGGGACTGGTTTTCTGTACAAGCGTGAGCCTTAAGGTCAAACGCCATATTGCTGAGTCGCCTGACATCCCCCCTCCATATTCCAGCTGGCTCGATGACTAGGCTTGCTCAGTTGGGCCGCAGTCGTCGTTTGTGCTGGACCGTGTATCTCCCGCTCGTCAGAAAAATGTTAGGCGTTTTAATTGTTCAACGTAAAATTTTTAGGGAAACTCGGGAAATCCGCAACAGAGACCTATTTTCTCTTACATTAAGTATATGGGGATGAATTTATGTCACGTACACGGGTTTTCGAGTCGTATAAATGTTTCAAATAAGGGCGAGAAGATATCGAAGACGATGCACGCCCTGGACGTTCTTCAACTATTTGAAAAATTAAAAAAAGAAAATTTCTGTAAACATTGACATAATAAGCAATCTCATCCCTCAAGATCGCGGTTTAAGTATCCGTGCAGTTGCCGAGACTGTAGGAATCGACAAAGAATCACTTCGACAAATATTACATGAACATTTCAACATGAGAAAAGTGTGTGCCAAAATGGGGCCCAAAATCCTCACGCCTGAACAAAAATGCTCACGGATGAAAATTTGTTCTGATATCTTGAAAAACATCAATATTAATAGGGAAATTTTTGAATAGTTTAGTATTATTAATCATATTTTTTTTTTGGAGTTTATGGCCTGGTATCTAGACCTTTAGGCCAAGTCTTAAGTATTTTTATTCGGTTTATTGTAATTTCCTCACTCCTTCATAGTATACTGCTTCACAATATGTTGATGCGTCACATTGTGCAGTTCTTGGGAGATTTTGGCGGCAACTTGATCCAGCAGACAGCTGATAGTTGGCGATGGTATCTAAAGGTGCCTATGCAAACAAACAGCTTATCTTGAGAATCCATCACCATCAGAGCACTTGTTTCACTGTTTCCACTAATAGTTCACATGCGTAGACACTTAATACACAAAATCGCAACACTTTTACATATCAAAGTCCACTTCAAACCGTTATTTAAACAATAATACAGGAGCAGCAAACCGCCGCCGGTCAATTTCCCGCCAAAACTCTCAATAGAAGCATATATTGCGTTTCGGTGTGGACGTAACTGGGCTTTCATTTTCCCTAATCGCAGCATTGTGCACATTGTCGTGTAACATAAGCAGAATAAAATAGATTACAATAGAATGGAATAATTTTTATTTTATATAGATTACAAGAATACTTATCGACAGTCATTTAAGTCTTACCACTGGTTCGAAAAAAAAAAAACCTTTGTCCTGGGAAGAACCAGAAAGAAATCCAGTCCTTTAAAAAATAATAATTTATAATTAAATAATTTATACAATTAATATGAAAACATTTAGAAACGGTCTGGTAGCGATCACTTCATTCCCAGGGGTTATTATTAATTATGTACTCTACTAAATAATACTTGCTTATAAAAATTTGGATATAGTTTCGTTCTAGGGACACTTCGGATTCGGGGCAAATTTTTTTTTACATGTTTACTAACATAAATGATGAAAAACCCCAAAGGGATATTTGGCGCAAATGCCCCTGAACTTTTTTACGAGGGTTTGAAGTTTTAGATTTTTAAGGCAGTTTTTCATGATAAATCTACTAAACCTCACTTTTATATACAGGAATATTGACCTAAAGTTACTTCTACAACGGCTTCGGCGCTGTGGGAAGTGCAGCCCCTTCGCCCTTGCGCAGCGAATCATAGGCACCCATGCTCACCTTCTCAGCTTCGGCTTATTGGTCGTCTTCGGCGACCAGCCTCAGCCGCTACAGCTCGCACAGGTGCCTGCGACTTGCTACGCAGGGTGGGGGCTGTTCTCCCTCCGCGCCTACAGCTTTACAAAAACACTTTAGGAGTAGGGCAGACAAGACTACATGGAGTCGGGGCGTGCTGATTCAATTTTATTACAGATTTGATCAGATCAGATATTTTATCTATAAAGTCAGGTTGCCTTCGCTCCCGCCACAACCTTCTAACCTATTACAACTGAAAGTATTTCTGAGTGTTCAAGTATTTCTGGGCAGTTTTAAACAATTCAGAAATAAAACACAGTATATTATAATAGTAAGTAGTAGTAAGTAACTTTGGGTCAATATTCCTGTGTAAAAAAGTGAGGTTTAGTCGATTTATCATGAAGCCTTAAAAATCTAAAACTTCAAATCCTCGTAAAAAATTTCAGGGGCATTTGCGCCAAAAATCCCTTTGGGATTTTTCATCAGTTATGTTGAGAAACATTTAAAAGAAATTGGTCCAAATCGGAGGTGTCCCTAGAACGGAACTCTACCCAAAAATTTTAAACCTTTTGATAGATAAGGCCTGTATTGTTTCTGGTACTTTGTTTAAAAGCGTCAAAAAGTCCCATAAAGGAATTACCACATACGTAAATTACTGACTTCTTGAAGTCGAGTAACTGATATAATATAACTAACTTGTTCAGTATTATGTTTATCTAATAATAGCGTATAGAATGTGTGGTGTCTAATGGTGTATAGCACGGCTTACCGAACGGGTTCGTGTGTGCAGCGATCGCGTGAGGGGCGTGAGGGGCGCGAGGGGCGCGCGCGGCGCGGCGGCTCGGCGAGCGCGCCGGCGGCCGCGCCCGCGCCGCTCACGCACTGCGACGTGTGCACTCAGCCCGGCGACGCCACCAATCTAGTGCGGTGAGCCTCACTGCCACAATGCTATCGTAGCTAATGGAATATCTTGACGCGGCTCGCATTGCCCCTGTACATTTGCCCTGGTATAATGCCAGCTTTTTTTTGTCATGGGGTAATCCTCAAAACCTTTCCGCTGCCACTGTAGTCGAAGGTATCCGCCGGACTCCTACTGGCTAAAACCCCACGCCGGTCCCCATGAGTGTTTACTGGGGTCCTGGGATCGCAGCCGGGGGCTTTATTGGAAGCACCTCCCTGAGCCAATACTGGTATAATGCTAGCTACGGCAATATTACACTCTCCCTTAGTATTTATGTCGTGATATAAATTTGGATTATAGGATCCATAGCTACAAGACAGCTGAAGTTTTTTAAATTTATGATCTGGGTCATTAGATATGGCAATAGGTACAAAAAAAACATACGTGAGTGTCTTGGAATACTCGATTGGAACCATCGATCACTAATAAAAAACTATATGCACAATCCCATACAAAAGTTCTCTAAAAACTGTCGCCAAATGTTTTGACGTAATTCTAGTTGATATAAATATAAGTTAATGTAAATTCAACCTTAACCGCATTGCCAAAGCTACGTACAAACAACAATAAAATTTTACGACCGAGGCTCGTCGCTTGGACAAGGAGAGTGGAGTCGAACTGCACAATATTTTTTGTTACTGTAGTTTTAATTTTATAATTTTGTTAAACTTGTTAAAAATAATTGGTCTACTTAATAAAGTATATTCTATTCTATTCTATGGTGTATATATGTAATGGTTATATTTTTACCTGAATGTAAATATACTTTTGGATAGGGCACCACATTCATTTAGTAATGAAAGTAATTGAAACAGTCATTATTATTTATTTATTCTTTATCTTGTGTGAAAAATTTAAAGATTTTGCTTGACAAACAACTTAAATCCAAATATAATAGTTACTAAATATAAAAAAAAAAATAAGTACAGAAAGTTCTTGGAATATCAAAGAATATTATTGTCCAAATTTTTGACGTAATGTCTGAATAATTATAATGATTTCTTATATTTACGCGTTCACTACACATTTAAATAAAACTAGTTTTACAGATTTTATCGCGTATATTAACTTATTTTATATTCCCGAAGTTTCGAGTACTATAATATATATAGAAACAGTAACGAACTCACATTAAACAAAAAATACAATTATACTTTAATAATAAAAAATAAAAAACAATAGCGTCTCCACAAATGGAACAGAATCAACGCATATACCTCGACCAATGACGACTTATTTTATTAAGACTTAATTTAAAAAATACTTTTACGATGATTTCTTGACAAAACATCAGTATTTACAATAAAGTGATAACAATTAAATAATGTTAATATTAACACTTACCGAAAGTATGAAATTCCATCTTTTTTTAGAGTCCTGGATGTGTGATTTTTACACTTTTTAAACGAGCACTGAGGCATGTTTACCGTCGGAGCATTCGAATACTACTAGATTAAAAGTGCACCCATAAGTTGGAGTGGGTGCACATTCGGTTAAGCCATTTTTTGTCACTGATTGTGTATCTAGTTTTTTTTATTAGTGATCGATGATTGGAACAAAGTTTCTTTCGTAGTATATTATTATTGATAAACGTATTATATTATTGATTAACAAATACAAATAAATGAAATGAATACAAATGAATGAATGAACTCTAGTAGCGTCTATTAAAATGAACCGTCATTTAAAATAAAATAATATTTCTTTCATGGCAAGAGAAGAAAAAGTCCGAGGGAGATGGATATTATTAGATCTCGCTTCCTTATAGCCGCCAAGGCCGTCTACACTACGTCAGAAGGGGTCGTGACGGAAAAAATTTACACTTTTTGTCGCCTAGCCCCCATCCGTCAAATCCGTACCGTCCGATAAAGAACTTCGTTCCAATTAGTAGCACGTATTTCTTTTTGATTGTCGTGGCTACAGATTCCAAATTTTTTCGAGGTACAGACATTTTTAAGGTTTCTTATAAAGTAATGTTTTCGTTTTAGTAAGTTATTAATACTTTAATTTGGCACTTATAAAATTAGACTTATTAAATTAGATGTAAATTAAAGGTATGAAATGACGCTTTATATGTACTAATTTTACAGCAAATCACTTTTTGCCATTTTTCTGCGTAAACAATGAATGTAAAGAAACACTTGCACCTCTCTATTTTCTATTCAAAATTCAGTTTTCTAATTGTTCTCTATTCAATCAATATAAATAATGTTAAAAAATGGTTTGTAATTTGTTCATCATATGGTATATTACAAACATTTCATTGCATATTTTGATTTTATTCTATAATAAAATAAATCAAACCCAGATTATATAAAATGTAACAAAATGTACACTCAATATTGTGGCATTCCAATTCTTCTGTCACTTTACTTGTTATTTTTGTTACTTATCTCCTGCATTATGCACTACACGTTCACAAAACATCGTTTAACTTTTCTTTGCTGTCGTATCAGAACCTCACAATTTGCTTTTTATATGGACTAAACGGATGTAACCAAAGCGTTGCATCTGATTTCTATTCATCTTTTATCTGCAACCAGCTTCTGAATGGTCTTCTGTTTGGTCTAACATTATCTTGTAAAGTTATGGAATATATGATATAGCAATAATAATGTTACAAAATATTAATACTTTAACAACAATAACATTCGTGAAGACAAATATGGTGAACAGAATATCTGTAGTTAAGGATAATAAAATTATGTGGGTAATGCCTGTTCAACCGGATATTAAACAAAATAGACCAGTTAATATATATAAAAAAGTACAATTGAACATACAATTGAAGTTAAAACTTACGTCATTAATATTATGAGCCATCCGATTTCAATAAAGGACCGAAGGAAATAGAAATAAGTCGGCTTTGGAAAACACCTACTGATAGCATACCTATAGTCGTTGGTGCCACAGAAGTGATTGCTAAAAGTCTACATATATTATAAGTTATTTAGAAACAAGCAGCAATTAATTTGGTTACAATAATGTCAAAAGTTGTAATTAATCGTGTTATGAGTTTGGAGACTGAGCCTTCCTCTTCTTAAGATTTTCGGGCGGTAGCTTGAAGAGTACCGGACTTATCTCAAGAAACATTTGCATTTACGTTTGCATTCTTCCCGCAATAGACCACTTATATAGGCTTCTCATATTTGCCGATTTGTAGTACTCGTCACGTTAGGCAAGCAGATTCTTCATCTCTATACCAAAACTCTTCCATTTTTGGACACTGTTTCCCGTTTCGCGTATATTTTAGGGGACAATTTTAGATGGCACTACCGTAAGGTTTTAAATATCAATGGTGTGAATATTTTAAGTGAATAGAAATATACAAGATATTCTTTTGTAACACTGACACCTATTAATATACAAGTACGCTTGACTGGCTATACACTGTGACATAGTGAGGTGATTTGATTTTCGCCATTTTGGCATTGATAGCACAAGTGAGCGTTCACGGAACTAATAATAGAGCTAGGACAGTGTGACAAAATATAACGATAAAAGTTCTATACCCAGGGTTACCATTCTATTTATGTATTATTTTAATATAGTGGCAAACAATAATGTATCAAATAATATCAAATTCAAAATGTATCTATTAACACTCATATCTGCAATAACAACAAATAAAAATAAGCTTTACACCTCATATAAAACTAAACTCGACGCTGCGTTAGTCTATCTTCGTAACTATAGACCGGGTTTTGTTCCGGGTTCCACCACTGTATGGACCATTCGAGAGGTTTAAAAAAGTAGGAAACGCTGCTTAACGTAGGAAAAACTGTAGTAGGTAACTACAAAATAAAATAAATTATAATTTTGTAAATAATTTATTGTTAACCATTCAATAAGTCCTCGTAATAGAGAAAATCAATAAGCTGCCAAAACATTATGCCTATTTTAATACTATCTATAGGTACAACGTAAAGGTTAGTATTTTACAAACTTTAAATTACATTAAGGAATACCATACCACAAGTCATTGACGTCACAATTTGCTTTGGACGCCAATTCACAAGTTTTATTGTTTTTAGTCACAGTTTTAGTATAGAATCCGTTGAAAACCTGTAAATCAATAAATATTTGATAATTATCTGTTGTTAGCAACTTTCATTGTTGTAAACAGATATAGGTAGAAAAAAACATCGATAAGTATTATCGACAAGGAACTCGTTAACTCTATTTATCAAAAATAAATAATTTAAAGCCAAACATGTTAGTTATTACATTTAATAAGATAAATCACAGAATTTTAAGAGCCTCAAATAGTTTTAACTTTTTAATATTAACTGAAAATTCACTTATAGAATGTTGAAAATTGACTTATAGAATGTTACCACACTTTCGAATTCTACATTATCATTGTTATTTTTATTACTTAAATTACTAATATGAAACATAGCCGAAGTATACAATACACACTCTTTTTCTCGTTTAAGACTTAAAATTCTCTTATACGTTTTAAACAAAACAACGGTCGTTTGCAAATTATGAAAATTTTGTTCCCGGTACACTCAATGGTGGCGCTTCAAATCGGAACAAACGTTTTGTATAGCCAGCCCAGCGTACTAGTGTATATGGATGTCAGTATTAGTGTATATGCTTTGTAATAAAAGGGCTAAAAATTATGATAAAATAAATGAATCATGTCTATTGCTTGTACCATAAACCTGTTCACATTTTTTATTTCAAATTTCATTTCATTGCATACTATGAACATGTGCGAAATGGTTATACTGCCATCTTCTGGAGACCATATTAAGATGCTTAGGAATTTCCGGTAGGCTCCTACTACGACTCTGATGGGCCGACAAGACATCTGAAATTAGATTCGATTTATTTATATTATTTAAACTAAGCAAGGCCTACAAACATAAGCGTCGTTTATAAATCAAATTGATGTTTGTTCATAGATGTGACGAGTGCCACAAGAGGTATCACTTCACCTGCCTAGAGCCGCCGCTGAATAAGAATCCGAAGAAACGCGGCTACTCGTGGCACTGTGCTGACTGCGATCCCACTGTTAGTGAATACATCACATTTTACGACAATATTAACAAGGCCACTAAAACCCAGCCGCCACAAGCATGCGCTAACTAACACCCGGGGGTATTGCTTTTGGATATCTCGCGGATCACGTGATCGCACCCATTACAAGCTTTATATGTGCTAGTTTTTAGATTTAACATAATATGTACTTATAAATACACAATTGTTTCGTTTCGTATCATAGAAATTTATTATTAATTTAATCAAATAGTAATATATATGTTTTAGCATAAATATTTTGTCCGTAATAGCCATCATTATGGTACGTCAATCACGTGATCTATATAATGTTAATCTAATAATATGTCAGTACTAACTTTTAAGTATTATTTAAGTTTTCTGATAATGTATTATAAGAAGTAGGTAATTTATTTGACCGATACAACTAAACCAGAAAAAGAAATAGTGAAGATATTTTTAATCTCATAATTTTATGAAAATAATATTTTACAATGCATAAACAAGTAATGACGTAAACGAATACCAATATAGCACTTCAATTAAATCTCAATACAAAAGGCAACAGGCCGAACATTGAGACATTGTATAGTATATTTAGTTTTTTGGGCAAATTGGATAGATATTATTTTAAAAAGGATTTATATTGAAAGTTTTTTTTTCAATGTTTTAGAAGCTTCGTCGAGTTATCTTATCGTCCATACCTGGTTATATATTCCAGTATTTGTAGCCCGAAAATGAACGTTTTTTAACACAGCGGTAGATTTGTGCTTCCCTTTGCTGCCTAACCGTGGTGTTTTAACGATGCGAATACTCCGTAAATTTAAATTGCGCATGGTTTCTCTTATGGAGTATAACAAAGACCAAATATTACTTATCAATTTTGCAACTAGAAGTGGTATGGGCTGTCGCATAAACAGTGTTGGGATAGGCATCATTGACTAAGGCCTCATGCCCACGAGACTGTTTTTTGTCGGAGCTAAGCCCGGCGTCAAACCGGGTCTACGTCCGGTCGTCAGTATTGTATGGGACACTATGAAGCCAATCACACGACGCCGGCGCTAGCAGTTGCGCGGTGAGCCGGTGCTAGTGGCGGCGTCGTGTGATTGGGTAAGATATGTAAAGATGCTTAAATCTCCTAAGACAAAGTAGAATGGCAGCCCAGATTTAGATTGTATTATACTGTGTTTGTAAATGTGACTGCTGATCATGAAGTCCCGGGTTCAAATCCCGAATCGGGCCAAAAAATGAATTTTTCCGTCAAGAAATTCTCAGTGGCTCAGAGTCAGCAAGTTTGCGGAGTCTCACTTCCATGCCTCGGAAAGCACGTGCAGCCGTTGAAATGCGCCTGATTTCTCTACGGTTGTGTCGGTTTACCGTCCCGTCGGACCATGAGAGTGAGAGCATAGAGCAGTGTACCTGTGCTTGCGCATACACTTGGGTACTATAATCCTGTCCTGCGCTAGTCTCCGTTAAGGCTGGCCGCCGTGACCGAAATTTGGTCTGGAGGACATTATTATAAATGTGATAAAATTTACCAAAAATACAAGTTGTAAATTGGACGGTAATTGCCTGGCTTCGCTAAACTTCGTATTAATAACCACACAAGAGAAACAGAACCAAATGAAATAATGTCGAAAATGTATATAATACAATAAAACGGCCTCAATTGAGTTGCTTGGTTTATTTTTGAAATTATGATTAATTGCCTTCGCACTACTCTTGCAATTTTTACTGTAATCGCATGCGTATACTAATAATTAAAAAATCATTAAGGACTTCTATCATTCATTCGTTCTTTGCACGAACATAAAGCTTTATCATTACTTATAAAATAGCAATAAGGTGCACTCAAATTACTAAACACAAACAAGCTGTGTTTACTGTAACATTTATTTAGAATCAGTTGTTTCGGTCAAGTAAATAAATAAAATTAAATATGTATGTTAAGTGACAATTAGGTTTGTTAAACGATATGATAATGTTTTGCCTAGTAAATTTCCGAAGTAATTATAATGTGTACGCCACGTGACAGTGTAGTTGGTCGCTAGAATACCTCCATTAATTTTCCTATAGACACTTGTTGTTCAGAATAAAATTGGATTAGATTTTATAAAATAGTGTATATTTTTACAGGACTTGGAGGAAAACAACTGAGCTGTACACGCCATCAAGCAGAAATAAGATTTTTGTAATCATTAAGTTCTCGTTTATTTTGTGCTTAGCGCTTTCTTTTTGGTTAAAAAAAAGTATCGTAAATCAGGGGTGGTTTTATACACATAAATTAGTTTAGTCTGTACTTATTATAGTATTAAGAGTTTATAGTTTTAAATCCAATATTTTCCTTGAAATAATGTAGACCCTTATTCTTGTGAACAAGTGAATGTTGTAAACTTATGTTTGAAAGTATTAAAATACACGCTTTAAACTGTAGTTTTTTTTGTTGACTAAATTCAATATTTTATTAAATTTCTGTGATTAGGATAAACACGTTTACTTGTGTCACTAATATTTATTCTTATCCATTAAAAAGTAAAAAACGCGGTTTTGCCTCACGGTATCATCAGGGTACAATAATTTTTAGTGAAACAAGTACCACACAAGTGGTATAACAAAGAGCTAAGCAGCCGCTGAACAGGTATAATATGTAATGGTTTTGCCTTCATAAGTAAGTGCTACAGTAGCGATAGAGAACGTCTCAATCGCTTCTATGCCACTGAAAAGGGCCCACTTTATACGGGCTTCTGTGGTACAGTAGCGGTACGATAGCGGCTTGGTGAGTTTATAAAGCGATACAAAGGTAAAGGTGCGTGAAATGTGATTTTTGCCGTATAAATAATCTTTAGCATGCCTAATGCAGTCAGTGGCTATATTTACACGTTATATTTAACAAATATACCGCTTATGGTAAAAGTGCTATTAAAATTCTCATATATCCGGCACTGGCGCCGGATTAACCACGTAGCAAGAGTAGCAATCGCTACGGGCCCCGCGCAAAAGAGGGCGCTGCCTATCCAAACCCGCTCATCACTGCCTAAGCGTAAAAAGATGTGGTATATTGAATTTACTTGATGTCATAAAAACGTGAAACGTTACACCTTTCTCGACTAAGACATCCATGGCAGACAATCAGTAACCGATTATTTCATTGGCGAAAATAAAACACAAAATTTCATACGGTAAACGCACGAGTTTCAACGCCCACCACGACGAATGGATCGGTACTCGTACTACTGATCATACGAGACACAACTGGTCACTTCGCCCATGCGGACACAAGATGTGGAGGATCATCCGTAGGGATATCGGGTCTCCGTCGATGCCCCTCTTGGCTCTTCGGATCACTGCCTGATCCGGAGTACAGCGCCCACCACTTGCTCATTGCAGGCACGATCTGTATAGGCTACCACCGTCTGTGGTTTAGCTCAACGGATTCGGATTTGATGCAGGCTTTTTTAGCATCCTACCCATGAGGGCAGATTTGATTCTCGCTGGATGATCCAATAAAAATTGTTGAGTCTGTCGCCGATGTGGTGTTTGAGGGGATGGATTTTTTCATCGGCGGCAGATCCTAGCCTTGGTTTTGACACGTTTGGCGTCCCGGGATACACACAAAAAAGAAGTACAAATCTGCCTCTAGGTTCTTCAAAAGAGTTATCACTAGGGCAAAGTCGGAGCACATTGGGAGAATTGGCGAGAATTTAGTTTGCCTTCCTTCGCGAACTCGTGCGTTCTGATCGCGGAATTTTTGTAAGCCATCATTACCATCTTTGAGTAGGGAGGAGGACTCGCTGGCCCACGCCGCAAAGAAGAAAGCAGATCTTTTAGGTTCTCTTTTGTGTCGAACTCGACTCTCGTCGACGGGGGGAACATACCAATAACATGTGTGTTTTCCATGCATTGTGCTGTTTACACAGCTCCCTAGACATTATTTCTGGATGTCAACGAGTCGTGTGGATCTGATGAAATCCCCCAAATCGTGCTGAAGACGTGTGCTCAAGAGTTGGCACTGATTTTTACAAATCTTTTCACTTTCCACACCAGTGGTTGGAAAAAACTGCAAAATTTGTAGGCAATACAAAAGATTTGAGTACGGCGCGTACGATGCGTACGGTGCGGACAAATGTGCGTTCAGCTTATACGTCGTTGAAGTTGCGTGCCGCGTTGCCGCCACGGCGGTACTCATTCTCTTATTCGATAATTACCTACTCGAAGTTTTAACGGATCCATGATGACGAAAAAGATTCAAATCCGATGCAAACTTAACGCTAATCAATAAAAAAATACTAATTTTGAAAAAATAAATTGTTTGTTTTTAAAATATAATTAATTTGAAATTAGAATTCTTAGCCAAACAAAAATGATTTTGATTTGAAATGGTCAGTTGCAGACATATTCATAAGGCTTTTTAATAACGTATTTTAAAATAATGAAACGTTAACAGGTATAGTGATATTAAGTTAATTTTATAAGTTGTTTTATAATAAGAATACCTAATAGAAAATGCCAAACTTATTAATATTTTCTAAAAATATACTTATATCTCATTTATTAAAAAAAAATCTACTAATGTTGTTTGTATTTTTACGTTGTAATTTTTACGTTAAAAAATATACAAATTATTGTTTCTTCTTTTGAATAATGTTCGGCTTAGCTTCTAATTCATGCTAAGTTATAACATATGACCCAGTTAATTACACGCTACAAAGCGTACTTTATGCGAGCTTTAGCCATAAAAATAATAGTAATATTTTGAAAAAAAAAATACAATTATACTTAGGCATCGTCTTAAAAAGATCAGTCACCGCTCCTTTATTGTTTTTTAATAATTATATGAATATGCCAATTAATAAATGTTTATTTTCTTAAAAGCAATCAAAATAAGTTGTAAGACGACAATGGTGTGGTTAGTGTCTTTAGTTAAAGGTAAAAGTTACTAAATACTAAAAGAGCATTTTGCCGATACACATCAAAGTGGCAAATTTTTTGAACGTGTACAAGAGATTTTCGGTCCACGAGTTACAAAAACAGTTCAATTTATTCGAAAGAGAGGCAGCATTGAGTTGCAGACAAAAATACTGTATTAAACCGATGGGCAAAGTACATTAATAATGTTTTAAATCCCAATGCGCTCAGAGCTAACCTGTCCTATATAAACTCGCTAAGGATTGCCCGTCTATCATCGTTTAGACGACTCACAAACTTCTAAAGAGTTTGTGAAAGATGTGAAGCGTCTTAAAAGCTCAAAAAACACCCGAAGTGTACCAACTTCCAGCTGAAATATTCAAATACAGTGGAAAACACATTGTTAATGGGCTCTACTCTTGTTAATCTTACTTTAAGGGTGTGGAACAATTAAAAGGGTGCCTCATGACTGGAAGGATGCGGTTATTTATAAGCTGTACAAAGAAAAGGGAGATGTCGCTGATTGCAGCTCTAACCGAGGCATAACGCTACTCTCCAGTATGATCCTCGCGCACATTATTAATACTTGCTATAGCGAGTTAGCACAACAATAGCTCCCAGAGAGCCAAAGTGTTTTCCATCCTGGCAGAGGAACCATTGACATTATTTCTATCATTAGCAACTTTAGGAAAAAGCCTCGAACAACAACGGTCCCTCTATGTGTGTTTGTCAGTTTGGAGAAAGCATTTGATAGAGTTCCACGCGAGGCACTTTGGCTTGTTCTTTAAAATATCTAAGGAAGTTAGTTAATTTTATTTGTCAATTCTATATTGGCATGTAAGCGCAGATTCAGCACGAAACCGAACTTTTTGAGTAGATCCAAATTACAAATGTAGTAAAACAAGAATGCGTCATGGGTCATGGCTCATGGCACCCACACTCGACCCACGGAAGTTTTTTAGCAACTAAATCCAGCTCAACGTCAGGACTGCGAAAGGCGTGTTTGACATCGATAGGTTCAGAGCGAAATCCTAAGTTTAGAACATCTCCATATTGGAGGTCTTTTACGCTGATGACTTGTGCCTCATATCAGATGGCAAGTCTTATCTTCCAAGCTACGTCGACGCATTTCATCGATCTTGTCAACAATTTGGCCTGGTCATAAGCGCTTCCAAGATCCTCAAACAGCCACCAAGAGCAACCAAAGTTGATTCAACAGCACTGAATCTAGACGGGAAACCACTAGAGGAGGTCTCACACTTCAAATATTGGAGGCAATATTCGGCGTGGCAATACCTTGGCTTCGGAAATACTATCGCGTATGGCTAACGTCACTGCCAATTTCGGGCGCAAAGACACTCACCGCCTAATATGTCTAAGATTTCCTAATTCTGACGTTCTGAGTCTTTCTGAAATGTACGGTACGGAAGTTCTCTTAATGCAACGTCAGCTCAAGTGATGCGGGCACGTTCTTTGCATGTAGTCTTCCTGCTGTTTACCCAAAGCTGTCTTTTACTCAGAGATAGCAGAAGAAACAAAAGCAAGGTGGTCAGCATCTGCGCAATAAGGACATTTTCAAAAGACAGCTGAACGATTGTGGTTTAAACCCTGAATGTTGGGAGGAGCGTGCTGCATAATGGTTATGTTGGCGATCTACCACCTTTGAAAGAATTAAATCGTTTGAAGAAAGTCGCCTTAAAACTCTAGACTTAAATCGCCACTTGCGCAAAAGCGAGCCATATCAGAGCACATTATAGCAAAGTCCATAGTTCCTAGGGTTATTATAGTTAATTAATACCGTACATATTTTCAGTTGGTAACAATTTTGTAATACTAATTACATTCGACTCATAGGAACATCGATTTTCCGTTTCTATTTTTTTGCTGACTCAAAAGTTGACTTGCTGACTTCTAAGTAACGTGTAGGCTGCATGTCGTCTAGATGCAGAAAATATACTTCAATGGAGATACCTCCAAGGATTATAAGGGTACAAACAAAGCAACATACTTTAATATGTACACCACTAAGAAGCATCTAGAGTATGTAGATATGTAATGTTTATTCCTTAAAATCACAATGTTCGTATATCAACACAACAAGAACTTTTACGAATTAAATCATACATTTATTTGAGGTTTATATATATTTATATATAAAATCTAGGTTTTAAAGATCATAGAAGTGGTTTTATCACAACAGAGAGATTCTATATGGAAATTTTCTAGTACAAACTTCCCTTCAGGCTAAGCGTATTGACTGCACAGTTCGTTTAATAAAAAATGAAGCGTAATAACTTAATTTTTTATTAAAATTTTATACTATAATATTTTTGGACTAAAGTTATGAAATTTAAATGCGAACATTTTTATTTTTAATGTTTTTAAACGGTATATAATAAATGAATGTACACTATTTTATGTATTTGTATGTATATGTACATATATGTATAGAATGTATTAGTCATTACGTTGCGTAACATAATTGCAACACCTACGAATTCGCCGCCGTTGCAGAAAGTAAATATGACACGCGGTAATCGTAATAATAGTCATATTATTTCACCGATGATTGCAACTCCCGTCACCCGATACCGTCTGCCAGCAGGTTAATGACCGTGAAACTAGCGCGAGCTAGGTCAACCTTGCGTCATTACCTCAGACCTTGACCGAACCCATGAGTGCTCCTCCGAGGACGCCAACCTCACGACAAGTAAAGACGTTTGCGGATGTTTTCAAAAAACATCACGTCCGGCAACCTCTTGTGATCGAAAACGGAAGAATGGATACAAAATCAGTTTCTGTGGTGACCTTAAACAAGATTTTTCCATCGAAGGGTTTAATCTAGTTGAGAAGAGACGTCGGTCGAGACCCGACTGTAACCAACGTGGGACCACTAAAATAAAAGCAAGTACAACTCTTCGTGTCGTGGAGCTCACCATACAACTCTACATTAACATTTCCCGTTTGGATAAAACTACGTCGGGGGAAGACGTCCTACGCTTGGTAGAAGAACGAAGCCGAAGCCGCATAAAGGATTCGATTTCTTTACATTTGCAGCGACTGGAGTCTAATACGTCAACGAACTTCAAATCCTATGTACTCCAGGATTCTGCAAAATACAAAGAGACATTAGCCGATACAGGGACACGCCATAGAAGGAAGTTCCCTAAATAGTGTTGAGTTATGTTTATGTTTTATATATATTTTTAGGCTAAGGTATATATTGCAATTGGAAAATGTTCTAAATTTCTAAGTCCTTGATACCTGAAATAAAGTTGTCGTAAAGTTGTTGTATTGTATTATGTTACTTGCCAAGTAAAAAGCAAATTATTTGTTTGTAGTAGTCAAATTAAAATATTAATTATCATTAGGAATTTTGAAATTAATTCTGGTACTAGCATATCGTCACCGCAACACGTATGTTTCGCTCTCTCGGCTCGTGTTTTGTGGTCACCACTCACCAGAACTGCCAGAACCTGAAATGCCGGCGCATTTTACTATTCCTTGTACTATTAAGTATTTTGTGCTATACCTAATAGCTGATTTTATTTTGTGAGAAGAAATAAGGAACAGAAAAGATATTAAAATAACTATAAAATATTAAGAATTTAGTGGATAAATTATTTAAATTTTTTTGCAATATGATTATCCTGACTGATTGTATTTGGTAGGGATTAAGTTGTTATTTATGCAAGAATTTATCTTCTTGTAAGATAATAAATTTTAACAATAACTTGGTATAACGAAAACGCGTTATTATGCCATCGCTAAAACATTGACTCTGTGACGCCTTTTTGAAAACCGTATACCGGGCTAGCATGTGTACAAGGCAAACACTCTTGAACCTTCTTTTATCATGGCTTATTACGATGGTGAACTGGTAGATAATATTAATTATCCTGGCCTGGATGTGGCTTTACGAATATTCTATTTCGCGATACTGTAAATGTCCCTAAATTTGGGCTACAGGAAAGATGTGAAGGGATGCATGTGCACTCACCTGGACTTCTGCTAATCTGCCTCGTGTTGTAATCTGCTTCGGCCACGTTGGCTGGATTCCGGCTGTCTTCACCCATATAAAATTCACATATTATCGCGAAATATAGCGTTATTGCAAATGTCTATCTATACACTTTGTTATGTTCTTGTATAGTTCAATATCTAACCACACAAAGTCGGAAGCGATTACGCGAGATATAAGCGATGCGGTTGGTTGCGTGACTTGCGAGCTCTTTGTGAATCCCTTTTAACACAAGAGTACACATGCTAGGCATAGAAGGTGGTAGGTAGGCAACCCGGAAATGGGATTTACTCTCATTGGATAACAGTTAACGAATTTCATAAGCTTAATAAGCACTTTGCAACTACCGCCTAAGCTTAAAGTTAGGCGGTAGTTGTAAAGTGGCGCAAACAGTGAACATTTGCATTATGGTCAAAACTTACCCAATTTATTTTGCACTAGAATGTAAGTGGATGCTGCACCAACTACTTACTACTTACTTACCTGTTAGACAAGCAGTCCTATGCTCATATTTCAACTAATTTTCAAAGCATCAATGTTCAACTACAAAATCAATTCAACCAAATTAATCACCGATGCACATAGGTCAATTTGACAAATTAAACAAAACAATAACGTAAGGGACAGCCCTACTTCTTCACAAAGCAAAATGATTGAAAACTATCATAAAACATATACATAATTTTTCAAATAGCGCGACATTCAATTCAAATGAATTCAAACTTTCTTTTCAGCAACCAGGCGCAACAATCAAACACAATGATTAAATATATTTACAAAACACATGCAGTAGCATTTAAAGGAGTAGATTAAATTCAATTCTTTTAATCACAACCGCTACAAATAGGAAAATTTCGCGGAAAGCCCAAAGCATTTTTTAATTTTAATTCAAAGTATTTTTTAACTAAGTGCACGACCAAACCAAATCTAATACCACTTGACAGCGTGATTCAACGCTTCAGGAGGGCCCTAATATTCCCACCACCAAGTGGAGGCCACACGGCGTGAACCCGAGAACAATAGAGCGCAACCGCTAACAGTCGCCACTCGGGTTGTGCGCCTTCACTGAGGACGTCGGCAACAGAACATTTTGGCAAGTGGACTGTTGACGGCTTAAGGCTCAGTGGAGGCGGCCGTGGTGGGAGCTAAGGCGGCAGCTAGCCAGGGCCGCCTCCATCAAATGGGGAACAGTGGTACACCAGTCGCGGCCACTCAGCTAACGGGAGTGAGAAGGGTCCAGCGGACCGATGAGTGGCCGTGAAGTTCCTCTCCACACGTTGAGGGGGGGGGGTGATGACACCCCCGCCCCTGGGGGAATTACCCCCCGACTGGTCGGGGGTGGGACCCCTTTCAAACTTAGGGGCCTGGTGGCTGGCCGGCGGGCGCCAAGTGTCGCCCGGCAGAGGGCGTGGCTGAGCGCCCCCGCCCGTGGGGGTCGAGGGCCTGGCAGAGCCCCGAGAGGAGACGCCGTTCGCACTCAGGCACAAAACTGCATGATGATTGCCCTGGCAATACAGACGGCCGCCGATGCGGACAGTCTCGCCGGAGGTGCCCTTCCAAACATGAGCAGCACCAGCGGCGCTCCTTGGCGATTGTTCGCCTCGCCGGAACCGGCTTACCTAATAATTTCGGGCACGACGTTACCCGGTGATCAGATGCTCGACAATAGGAGCAGGGGGGGGGGGGGTTAACGACGACTTGCCTGGCGGATTCAGCCTCTCACTGGGCACGGCTCGTAAGTAGTCAACGGTGCCCGTCTCGTTCTCGATCTGCCGGCACTGCTCCTCCAAAAACCGCAGCAGGTCATAGAAGGGCGGAATATAGGAGGCCTCGTCCCCGCCGTACCTCTCCTCAAAATGGATTCAAAGGTCGAGAGGTAGACGGGACAGCATGATGCATAGCAACAAATAAGCCCATTCGCCCACTGATAAATCCAGCCGCCTCAACGTATTACAGGCCACCAGGACTGGATCCAACAGGTCCGGACGCAGTCTGGCCCGATCACTAAGCAGCGGGAGGTTTAGAAGCTGCTTCACATGTTCGTCCGCAACTCGCCGCACGTTGGCGTATCTTCTGGCTAGGAGGTCCCAAGCAGTCTGGTAGGCGTCGTCTGACAATCTCAAGTGGCCGACGACGCCCAAGGCCTCTCCCTCCAGTGAGGCCAGGAAGTACGCCATTTTTTGGCTCGGGGTCAAGTCACTCCGGGCGTCCACTAGGCTGTCGAAAAGACCAACGAAGGTCAGCCATTCGGAAAGGACCCTGGAGAACTTTGGCAGGCCCAGAGTTGGGAGTCGTCCCAACAGCTCCGGCTGAAGCTGCTTCCGAGAGGACTCGGGCAGGTCACTCATCCGAGCTTCACGCGCCTCCTCGGCATACCTGTCTTCAGCCTCGATCAACTCGTCCGTGAGCGAAAAGAACTGCTCATAGTCCGCGAAGCAGGAGTTCAGGACTCCCTTCTCCACATCCGAATCCTCGAGCTCAGCGTAAGCCTCCTCCACTGCGGCCCTTCGAGCATCCACCACGCTCTGCTACCAGTTTGTTACGGCCTACGGCTGCTCCCTTAAAGGGTCAAATGCTCAGGGGCCCATGAGCAGAAGACTTCCCGAGCAGACGTAGGTCGGGCCTCAATGTGGCCACGTGGAATCTCTCTAATTACACTAAAATATATGGGGGAGCGTTCTATACTACGGCCAGTCGACCGGGAGGAATTTGGACGTAGCTTACTTACCTATATCCAAGGCGACTGGTCCCTCCGGAGTCGGTCAGGTCGCATGTGGTTGTGTAGTGCAAGGGAAATCAGGTGATGTGATGTGTATCTGGGTGTGACTGATGGTGATTGAACCTAGACCTTGGCCGTCGGCAGCAGCCCGGGCGTCGAAACCGCTCCAAATTGAGGGAACCTTCCGCGGCGTTCTCCACAGTCACTTTCCTCGTTCGTTACGATGATAGTCCATTAACTCTATCGTACGATTAATTAACTTACAGAAGCCACTAACTCTCGTTTGTTATAAGGTTAACGCACAAAACGAACACGGACGTCAAAGGTCACTACCGTTTCGCGTAGCAACAGTTATTTCTAGAATATCAAAGGCCGCACTAGCTAATATTGTCGAATGCACTTATACAGATTCTGAGTCGGACCCAATAAGTCCCTGGTAAGCTCTCCAGCTAGGAATAAGCGTCACAAATCCTAGACCGTATATTTACGGGCCGCGCCTAATTTATTCCGAATTCCCTAACAAAAATTGACAGCGTGCAGACATTAGCACAGCTAGTAGACCACTCCTTTTTCGCTCGCGACCCGCGCGCTCGTGCTACGCTCGGCCGAACTTCAAACCGGTATCGCCCAGAGCCGCGCGCTCCCTAGACGTCGATTCCGACAACAGCGTTTGGCGCGAACAGGTATGATATTAAGTTAATTTTATAAGTTGTTGTTTAAATGTATTTATAAGAATACCTAATAGAAAATGCCAAACTTATTAATATTTTTTAAAAATATACTTATATCTCATTTATTAAAAAAATTCTACTAATGTTGTTTGTATTTTTACGTTGTAATTTTTACGTTAAAAAATACACAAATTATTTTTTCTTCTTTTGAATAATGTTCGGCTTAGCTTCTAATTCATGCTAAGTTATAAAATATGACCCAGTTAATTACACGCTACAAAGTGTACTTTATGCGAGCTTTAGCCATAAAAATAATAGTAATATTTTGAAAAAAAATAATACAATTATACCTAGGCATCGTCTTAAAAAGATCAGTCACCGCTCCTTTATTGTTTTTTAATAATTATATGAATATGCCAATTAATAAATGTTTATTTTCTTAAAAGCAATCAAAATAAGCTGACGACAATGGTGTGGTTAGTGTCTTTAGTTAAAGGTAAAAGTTACTAAATATTAAAAGAGCACTTTGCCGATACACATCAAAGTGGCAAATTTTTTGAACGTGTACAAGAGATTTTCGGTCCACGAGTTACAAAAACAGTTCAATTTATTCGAAACAGAGGCAGCATTGAGTTGCAGACAAAAATGCTGTATTAAACAGATGGGCAAAATACTTTAATAATGTTTTAAATCCCAATGCGCTCAGAGCTAACCTGTCCAATATAAACTCGCTTAAAGGATTGCCCGTCTATCATCGTTTAGACGACTCACAAACTTAAAGAGTTTGTGAAAGATGTGAAGCGTCTTAAAAGCTCAAAAAATACCCGAAGTGTACCAACTTCCAGCTGAAATATACAAATACAGTGGAAAACACATTGTTAATGGGCTCTACTCTTGTTAATCTTACCTTAAGGGCGTGGAACAATTAAAAGGGTGCCTCAGGACTGGAAGGATTCGGTTATTTATAAGCTGTACAAAGAAAAGGGAGATGTCGCTGATTGCAGCTCTAACCGAGGCATAACGCTACTCTCCAGTATGATCCTCGCGCACATTATTAATACTTGCTATAGCGAGTTACCACAACAATAGCTCCCGGAGAGCCAAAGTGTTTTCCATCCTGGCAGAGGAACCATTGACACTATTTCTATCATTAGCAACTTTAGGAAAAAGCCTCGAACAACAACGGTCCCTCTATGTATGTTTGTCAGTTTGGAGAAAGCATTTGATAGAGTTCCACGCGAGGCACTTTGGCTTGTTCTTTAAAACATCTAAGGAAGTTAGTTAATTTTATTTGTCAATTCTGTATTGGCATGTAAGCGCAGATTCAGCACGAAAACGAACTTTTTGAGTAGATCCAAATTACAAGTGTAGTAAAACAAGAATGCTTCATGGGTCATGGCTCATGGCACCCACACTCGACCCACGGAAGTTTTTTAGCAACTAAATCCAGCTCAACGTCAGGACTGCGAAAGGCGTGTTTGACATCGATAGGTTCAGAGCGAAATCCTAAGTTTAGAACATCTCCATATTGGAGGTCTTTTACGCTGATGACTTGTGCCTCATATCAGATGGCAAGTCTTATCTTCCAAGCTACGTCGACGCATTTCATCGATCTTGTCAACAATTTGGCCTGGTCATAAGCGCTTCCAAGATCCTCAAACAGCCACCAAGAGCAACCAAAGTTGATTCAACAGCACTGAATCTAGACGGGAAACCACTAGAGGAGGTCTCACACTTCAAATATTGGAGGCAATATTCGGCGTGGCAATACCTTGGCTTCGGAAATACTATCGCGTATGGCTAACGTCACTGCCAATTTCGGGCGCAAAGACACTCACCGCCTAATATGTCTAAGATTTCCTAATTCTGACGTTCTGAGTCTTTCTGAAATGTACGGTACGGAAGTTCTCTTAATGCAACGTCAGCTCAAGTGATGCGGGCACGTTCTTTGCATGTAGTCTTCCTGCTGTTTACCCAAAGCTGTCTTTTACTCAGAGATAGCAGAAGAAACAAAAGCAAGGTGGTCAGCATCTGCGCAATAAGGACATTTTCAAAAGACAGCTGAACGATTGTGGTTTAAACCCTGAATGTTGGGAGGAGCGTGCTGCAAAATGGTTATGTTGGCGATCTACCACCTTTGAAAGAATTAAATCGTTTGAAGAAAGTCGCCTTAAAACTCTAGACTTAAATCGCCACTTGCGCAAAAGCGAGCCATATCAGAGCACATTATAGCAAAGTCCATAGTTCCTAGGGTTATTATAGTTAATTAATACCGTACATATTTTCAGTTGGTAACAATTTTGTAATACTAATTACATTCGACTCATAGGAACATCGATTTTCCGTTTCTATTTTTTTGCTGACTCAAAAGTTGACTTGCTGACTTCTAAGTAACGTGTAGGCTGCATGTCGTCTAGATGCAGAAAATATACTTCAATGGAGATACCTCCAAGGATTATAAGGGTACAAACAAAGCAACATACTTTAATATGTACACCACTAAGAAGCATCTAGAGTATGTAGATATGTAATGTTTATTCCTTAAAATCACAATGTTCGTATATCAACACAACAAGAACTTTTACGAATTAAATCATACATTTATTTGAGGTTTATATATATTTATATATAAAATCTAGGTTTTAAAGATCATAGAAGTGGTTTTATCACAACAGAGAGATTCTATATGGAAATTTTCTAGTACAAACTTCCCTTCAGGCTAAGCGTATTGACTGCACAGTTCGTTTAATAAAAAATGAAGCGTAATAACTTAATTTTTTATTAAAATTTTATACTATAATATTTTTGGACTAAAGTTATGAAATTTAAATGCGAACATTTTTATTTTTAATGTTTTTAAACGGTATATAATAAATGAATGTACACTATTTTATGTATTTGTATGTATATGTACATATATGTATAGAATGTATTAGTCATTACGTTGCGTAACATAATTGCAACACCTACGAATTCGCCGCCGTTGCAGAAAGTAAATATGACACGCGGTAATCGTAATAATAGTCATATTATTTCACCGATGATTGCAACTCCCGTCACCCGATACCGTCTGCCAGCAGGTTAATGACCGTGAAACTAGCGCGAGCTAGGTCAACCTTGCGTCATTACCTCAGACCTTGACCGAACCCATGAGTGCTCCTCCGAGGACGCCAACCTCACGACAAGTAAAGACGTTTGCGGATGTTTTCAAAAAACATCACGTCCGGCAACCTCTTGTGATCGAAAACGGAAGAATGGATACAAAATCAGTTTCTGTGGTGACCTTAAACAAGATTTTTCCATCGAAGGGTTTAATCTAGTTGAGAAGAGACGTCGGTCGAGACCCGACTGTAACCAACGTGGGACCACTAAAATAAAAGCAAGTACAACTCTTCGTGTCGTGGAGCTCACCATACAACTCTACATTAACATTTCCCGTTTGGATAAAACTACGTCGGGGGAAGACGTCCTACGCTTGGTAGAAGAACGAAGCCGAAGCCGCATAAAGGATTCGATTTCTTTACATTTGCAGCGACTGGAGTCTAATACGTCAACGAACTTCAAATCCTATGTACTCCAGGATTCTGCAAAATACAAAGAGACATTAGCCGATACAGGGACACGCCATAGAAGGAAGTTCCCTAAATAGTGTTGAGTTATGTTTATGTTTTATATATATTTTTAGGCTAAGGTATATATTGCAATTGGAAAATGTTCTAAATTTCTAAGTCCTTGATACCTGAAATAAAGTTGTCGTAAAGTTGTTGTATTGTATTATGTTACTTGCCAAGTAAAAAGCAAATTATTTGTTTGTAGTAGTCAAATTAAAATATTAATTATCATTAGGAATTTTGAAATTAATTCTGGTACTAGCATATCGTCACCGCAACACGTATGTTTCGCTCTCTCGGCTCGTGTTTTGTGGTCACCACTCACCAGAACTGCCAGAACCTGAAATGCCGGCGCATTTTACTATTCCTTGTACTATTAAGTATTTTGTGCTATACCTAATAGCTGATTTTATTTTGTGAGAAGAAATAAGGAACAGAAAAGATATTAAAATAACTATAAAATATTAAGAATTTAGTGGATAAATTATTTAAATTTTTTTGCAATATGATTATCCTGACTGATTGTATTTGGTAGGGATTAAGTTGTTATTTATGCAAGAATTTATCTTCTTGTAAGATAATAAATTTTAACAATAACTTGGTATAACGAAAACGCGTTATTATGCTATCGCTAAAACATTGACTCTGTGACGCCTTTTTGAAAACCGTATACCGGGCTAGCATGTGTACAAGGCAAACACTCTTGAACCTTCTTTTATCATGGCTTATTACGATGGTGAACTGGTAGATAATATTAATTATCCTGGCCTGGATGTGGCTTTACGAATATTCTATTTCGCGATACTGTAAATGTCCCTAAATTTGGGCTACAGGAAAGATGTGAAGGGATGCATGTGCACTCACCTGGACTTCTGCTAATCTGCCTCGTGTTGTAATCTGCTTCGGCCACGTTGGCTGGATTCCGGCTGTCTTCACCCATATAAAATTCACATATTATCGCGAAATATAGCGTTATTGCAAATGTCTATCTATACACTTTGTTATGTTCTTGTATAGTTCAATATCTAACCACACAAAGTCGGAAGCGATTACGCGAGATATAAGCGATGCGGTTGGTTGCGTGACTTGCGAGCTCTTTGTGAATCCCTTTTAACACAAGAGTACACATGCTAGGCATAGAAGGTGGTAGGTAGGCAACCCGGAAATGGGATTTACTCTCATTGGATAACAGTTAACGAATTTCATAAGCTTAATAAGCACTTTGCAACTACCGCCTAAGCTTAAAGTTAGGCGGTAGTTGTAAAGTGGCGCAAACAGTGAACATTTGCATTATGGTCAAAACTTACCCAATTTATTTTGCACTAGAATGTAAGTGGATGCTGCACCAACTACTTACCAGAGAAACTGTTTTCCTCAACCTTCTGTATAGGTACTCAAAGAACTGTTGACTAAATGATAAAAAAGAAAAACCATAAACTAATGCAATATAAACAATAATTCAACTTATAATGACAAATTAATAATTAATTTTATGTACTATTGAAATGATGCGCTAATATTATGTATTTTATTAAATTTAATTAATGATATAGTTTTCAACTTTAATTTTCAGAACACGGACTTTAAAATGGTATACATAAATTCTATTACGTTTAATGTTCAAGCACAACTCTTTTAGTATAATAATTACTTTCATAATAACTTTTAGCGTTGCTACAATTGGTGACATTGTTACTTGTGTAAGGTGTGTAGTGTTAAAGGTAGAATATGATGACGTTTTCTCCGAATGGCAACAGCCTGAAAGCGGTGTACCTTGCTCATTAAAGGACAAGGATCTGATGACAACCAGTCCGACATTTCATCTAAATAGTTACGGCGAGCAGCGTTACAGAATGGCCAGCGCAATGAGGACTAACAAATTAATATTAATAAAACGATAGTTAATAATATTACATAAAATACAACACAAACAAATCAAATCATTTCTTTTTACTACTTAATACCATAGAATTAGTTCTATGCTTAATACGTACTATTTTTACTTCTATCAACAAAATGGTCCTTTTTCCTTTCTGACGGTTTTGGTAATTCGCTAATGTCAGCGTTAAACTAATAACCCAAAAATACACAGTGAAATGATAACTGATTCATAAAATTGAAAAAGTTATATTGAGTTGAGTCCTAAAAGCGGTGACAGACATTAAACTGTAAAAAATTGTTTTTCTAAACTTTATTTGCTATCACATATTTTCACTGAAGGCACATTTACGTTCCAACGTCTGGATACCGGTCGCGATGACCGCTCCAAAAATATCGGGAGTGAACATTCATTAAAGCGTGTCCTATTCCTTTGTACTATTACGATAACGATAGTGGCTCAAGTTCAAAAAACTATACTGATTCCACTTTTATTCAGGTAGGTTTACATACAATACACTTTATTAATCTAAAGTAATACAAAAAATTAATATTTTAGGTTTTCCAGTGGCCCTATATACCGGCACGGAAAATTTTGATATCAATCATAATTTGGTCCACTCAGTTATGGATTCTCGGGTATCAGTTTATAACGATTCTACGTGAATGCATGGAGTCCATGCTTACACGAAGATTCGTTACACGCATGGATGTACGTCCTACGTCCATGCGTGTAAGTGATATTGCAACTGTGTTTGTTAGTTAATAAGAGATTAAGTAACTAGTAAGTATAAGTTTATTTGTTAGTAATTATTATATTTAAGATTTTTTTACCGGTTCAGTGTTCAGTGTTTTTGTGTGGCGTATGACACGCTAGTCGTGTCTTTTTTTAAAAATCGTTATAACTCACTCAAATTGCGTTTTTGGAAGATTTATCCAGAGCAAAATATTCATAGCACTCATTGAGATATAATGTACTACGTACCAATGATAGCACTACACTACACTACATTTATAGCACTCATTGCGATCGCTCACAAACTCAAATTGTAAATAAATTGCTGGAAAACAAGTCTCCTGTTATAAAAAAACAATGTGTTTGTCTTATTGTTTAATTTTGCTTAAAATGGTTGAAATGCCGCCGCCGTATAGCGCCGGCGTTTGTTTCCTTTTGAAAACACTTGTTTTGCTATTCTTACTAATTAGACGTTTTCAAATCGACTTTACTTTTACATTTGTATAACATTAAATAATATTTAACATTTGTAAATATCAATGAATCATAAACCTTATTTTTTCCAAATTAAGGTTCTTGATCGTTTGATATTTACAAATGTTATTATTAGGTGAATATTTAATTTAATAAAAACCAAGGTTTTCCAGGGTGATTTAGCGGTACCTACTTATATAAATGACTTTTTTTATAAAACAAAAAATAGTACAAAAGGTTTGTAATCTCTGCATAAAAAGTCACTCTCAATTTCAAAGAAAACACGTAATTATTGACACACCAGGCGTGTCATGAAATATTTGTTCGCCGCCACAGCTAAAAGTTGTCGAAAATCGGTACCGCAACGAATCGGTTAACACGTCAGGCGTGTCTAGGGAATATGTAAAAAAATATTCAAAAATATTTAAAAGAGTGTGCTCCACAGCCAAGTCTTTGCATTTGAGCAACAAAATTAAGACGGCTTCTAATAAAATTAAAATGACATGGTGTATAATTAATAGCGAAACTGGTAAGATCAACTCTCGCAATTCAAACTACCAGTTAAGTGTTAGTAACAAATTAACCGAATCAGATCAGGACGTTGCAATGGTTTTCGAGAAATATTTTACTGATATTCCGATATTAACCACTAAGTCACTGAATTCTTCTCCTGCGGTCGCCGAATCATTACTTAAACAAAATGTAAATGCGTGTACAAAGAATTTTGCATTTCATAAAGTATCATCAAAAGATATTGTAAAATATTTTAAAACTATTGATGTTAAGAAAACTGCGGATCTGTGGGGGATTTCCGTTAAAGTTATTGCGTCTATAATAGATACAATCGCGCCTCATTTAATACTATTATCGAATCTGGTGTGTTTCCCGATTTAATGAAGTATAGTAAAGTAATACCTTTATTTAAATCTGGTAGTACATTAGACCCCGCCAATTTTAGACCTATTTCTGTACTACCAACACTTAGTAAGATTTTTGAAAAAATTATTCTAGATCAAATGTTAAATTTCTTTAATATAAATAATTTACTTCATAAAAATCAATTTGGTTTCACAAGGGGTCGCTCGACAACTGATGCCGGTGTTGAGCTGATTAAATATATATTTAATGCATGGGAGAATTCACAGGATGCTTTGGGTATATTTTGTGACCTATCCAAAGCCTTCCATTGTGTTCACCATGAAACATTAATCAGGAAACTTCAACACTACGGTGTAAGAAGTGATGCTCTTAAATTAATTATTTCATATTTAAGTAAGAGAACGCAAAAAGTTGTCATTAACGGTATGAGTTCTTCCGAGTCGATGGTACAGTTGGGCGTGCCTCAAGGCTCAATTCTCGGCCCCTTTCTGTTTCTTGTATACATTAATGACTTACCTTACATAGTAGGAGATAACCATGATATAGTATTATTTGCAGATGACACTTCTTTAATTTTCAAATTAAGTCGACAATTGCTAAAATATGACGAAGTAAATAATGCTATATCTAAATTAGTAAATTGGTTCAATGTTAATAATTTGCATTTAAATGGCACTAAAACGAAATGTATGAAATTTATGACTCCAAATGTCAAACAATTAAATACTAATGTAAATTTAAATGGGGAGAAACTGAGTCTTGTAGATACCACCACTTTTCTTGGAATCACACTAGACGCGAAGCTTCAATGGAGCCCCCATATATCAAAACTAGCAAGCAGACTTAGTTCTGCAGCATATGCCGTAAAAAAGATTAGAAGTCTAACTAGTGTTGAGACAGCTAGACTAGTTTACTTTAGCTATTTCCATAGCATAATGTCGTATGGTATTTTGCTATGGGGACACGCAGCTGACACTGAAATTATATTTGTTTTACAGAAGAGGGCCATAAGAGCAATTTATGATTTAAAGCCTAAAGAGTCGCTGCAACAAAAATTTAAGGAAATTAATATATTAACTATGGCCTCTCAATACATTTATGAAAATGTAATGTACGTACACAAAAATAAAAGTAGTTTTACAAAAATAAGTGATATTCATTCTGTAAATACTAGGAACAGACACAAGCTAGTAGTACCAGTTACTCGACTCCATCGAGTCAGTAATTCATTCTTGGGGCGATGTACAACAAAATTCCAGAAAATATACAAAATTTGACCTGCTCAAAGTTCAAAAACTTTTATTAAACTAAGTTTGTATAAAAAGGGTTATTATAATATTAATGAATTTATAGATGATAATAACCCCTGGAAATGAGGTGATCGCTACCAAGCTATTTCTAATTTGTTGTGTTGTTAATTTGTGTAACATACGTGATTGTAAGCTGTTATTTAAAAAAAAAGTTCCGCTGGGTTTCTTGCTGGTTCTTCCCAGGACAGAGGTTTTTTTTCGAACCAGTGGTAATCATACAAAAGAGTGACTTTCAATAAGTATTATTTATAATCTATATTGAATAAAAAAGTTTCTGTTTCTGTTTCTGTCATGAAATATTTGTTCGCCGCCACAGCTAAAAGTTGTCGAAAATCGGTGCCGCAACGAATCAGTTACTATGAGGGCGGCATAATCGCATTAGCGACAAAGCCCTTTATATATGAATAAAAAATAAAGAAGTGATATTGCATCGCATTTTATCTTCAATTCTACAAGCTTTGTATTTTTAAAATTTTTTCACCATCGTCATCACCAGCCATGAATTGAACCTTTTTAACACACTTTTGTTTACAGTACATCGGATCATGATTTTGCTCGTCACCGTCAAGGAAGTGTGGGTAACACATTCTGTCAGTAGCGGTCAATACATCAATACAAACTTTATCACTCATCGTACTGCTACTATATATGCTACTATATTGAATATAATATAGCGTCAACTAATATAAGCTAGGCTTGCTGCAGCGCCAGTCTTTGGACGTTATCGACTACGTGCTAAGTAATTTTACCTAAACATTTTGTCTAAAATATAATATAAAATTACTTTTAGATGGGATTGAATAATAAAAATGATACAATGTTTATAGAACCTTGTTTTTAACGTGGTAGAGCTATATTATGGTTGTAGTACAGGTATGGCTCGCCTCGAACTGTGTTGGACCACGCTCTTACAGAATACCAGCTTAAAATAGCATCTTAATGCTGCTGTGTTTCTTATGGTGATTGCAGAGAACCGGAGATCCTTTTTTACTGGAAACGAGGCATTCCATCGTAGTCCTCAGGAGTGACAACGCATCTGCATTTTGGTTCTTAATCGAGGATAAATCTAGATGTCTATGGGCTACAGCCCATATATTTGTAGTACGTGCTATAGAATCCACTTAATATCAGGTGGACTGAGTGCTCGTTTGTTACTCTTAATCTATAAAATAAATGTTAGTTGCATGCTTAGGCCTTTAAAGTAAATAAGTATGTTTGGAGTAAGAAACATAGTAATTATATACCCTTTGAGCGTAAGTAAATAAATAAGTCTGCCATTAAAAACTTGTTCATTTTAGCATGAGTTTTTTTTGTAAACAACCTTCTACACTCTGTTATTGAATTATCTGATATATTGTACTGTACTTCTTTAGTGAAATTGTGCCCGCTTTTCATTCAATAGTTTCTATTTTTTGATAATCTATTTAATTTGGCCTTCTGTGGCACTATACTTCTTCTTTATTGCATAGGTCATAACTTACAATATAATCAGGAAATTGAAATTGCAAAAAGGGAGTTCCCTTTTCCTTCCACGACCAAACAAGAACACCCATTCCTACCAAGGATGATTCTTGAAGATATTGAAATCCAAAAACATACTTATTTCAATAGAGAAAATGGCTGGGTGCTCCCATTTGCTTAGGATAACTTATAAATTTAAATCCAAGCATTAATATTGACCTACCATAATTATTTATGCATAATTATGGATCATATGAAATTTTTAGTTATTTGATTTAATAAAAACATCATAATAAGATTAAAAGAACATACATGAATTTTTTGTGCCAGTTTATTTATTTATTTTACATTAAAATTTTAATTTTTACTGTAAAATAAAAAAAAAACTTTGATTTTGATAATACCTATTTCTAATGATGAATCTGATGTAGTTCATTATCAATTATAGTTCTAGTGGGAGTAAGAGTGCTTAATAATCGATAGACGTTCTCACAGTAAAAATAATATAATGTGACACAAAACAATATACATTTGACGAGGCTCGACTACGTGATAACGGTTGCCTGTTGTATTAGTATTCTGTGCCTACTTCAAACGTAGTCTTCCAATGCTACATCAATATTTTTGCCTTGATTATATTCACATACAGTCGTGTTTACAAGAAGATATCGAAAAATAATTTATTTCAAATGCGATACAACTAACGGGTACAGAGCTGTTACTAAAGTGCGATTGTGGATAATGACATTGTGAATGGTGTGATAGTATTTTTTTCTGTTTTTGATTATTTTTTGATTATTACACCGGACTGTTTAATTATGACGGTTCCATCGAGTGGTATCTTAGTTGGCATAATGGAAGATTTATCAACCAAAGATCAGCAGCTTAAGAAAAAAAACAAACTAATTATTTGGTATTTGTTATGGTGGAGAGCCATTTTCTCAGAATTTCTTTCAACTCTGTTACTAGTGCTGCTTGGTTGTATGTCCTGTGTACCTCTTGACGATTCTGACACGAGACCGTCTATTGACGGAGCACTTGGTTTTGGCTTGGCAGTGTTATTTAATGTTGAAGCCTTTGGACATATTTCAGGAGCACATATGAACCCATCCGTTACATTAGCTGCAATGCTTTGGGGGAGAATGTCTTTTTCTTTGGGCATAGCGTACATAATTGCTCAGTGTTTGGGATCGATTTTTGGTTATGGAATTTTAATTGAAATATCGCCCACTGATTTGATTAAGAGAGGAGTTTGTACTACTCAACCACACATACGCTACACAGGTCTACAAGCTTTGGCGGTGGAAGTGATTTTAACGTTATCCTTAATATTTCTTGTATGTGCAATGTGGGACCCAGTTAATGCACATTCTCAGGAATCTAGTTCATTAAAAGTTGGGTTTGCTGTGGCAGGATTTTCAATAGCTGGAGGTCCATTAACTGGTGCTAGTCTTAATCCCGCAAGAACCTTGGGGCCAGCTCTTTGGTCGGGAATATGGAATACCCACTGGGTTTATTGGACTGGCCCATTACTTGGTAGCACGTTAGGTGCATTGTTTTATAAATATACTTGGTTAAGAAAAAGTGTAGACGTAAAGATAAATATACAGGAGTAATTTATTTGAAATGTATAGATTAATAGATATCTGTATGTATTAATATGTATTAAGTGAAATTTAGTACTCAATAATTCACTCGCATTCAAATAAAGTAAGAAACATATTTAAGGCGGTAGTTTAAAAAAATATTTATAATATTTACATGTCAAAATATTTTTTTAAATTATTGAAGTTGAATTAGACTTAGTTAATAACAAGAATTAGCAGTTTAAGTATCAAAATCGAAATAAATATTTTAATCACGATTATATATTTACATACGTATGCATCTCATTGTAAAGTTTGTGTTGTGACACGAAGTTATAAAGTTAAAGTTACAGCGTATATATTTGTGCCACTGCTAGGCATAGGCCACCTTTCATTTATGATAGGTTTTTAAGGCAAGGAAATGTACGCCACGCTGCCCCAATGCGTGTTGGTGAATTTCACATCTTCGAAATATTTTTTTTTATTTCTCAAACATGCAGGCCTCCTCCCGATGTTTACCTTAACCGCCGAGCACATGGTAAATCAGAACTTAAAATTGCATTGGTGCCGACGGGGATCGAATCCGGATTGTTGTGTAAGATATTTTTTACTCAAAACTAATATTTTAAAAACTATTCCCAGTATAACAAAAATCCTTTATTAAGTACTTTATTAGGAAAATATGAAATTAATGATAAATATGAAATATTGTGATGTACTATAGATATTCTTAATACGAAATATTAGTAAGGTAGAAATAGTTCATTGCTTCAAATCTTTAGTAGCAGCATTAACTTTAAACTTTAAATATTAAATTATTTACATGAGTGTGGATAATAGTGTAACAAATAATGTTTGCTCGGAACTGCTCTCGGAGTAGTCTTTACATTTCAATATCTTGATAGAAATTGTCGTTTCTGGTAGCAAAATAATTCTACAAAATAATGAACCGTAAAGAACTACAAGCTGTTCGATAAATGTTTCAAATATTATTTTTGCTCATATGTTCCATGCATCATCTTATCTACAAGGTTAAATACTGTTTCCTACTAGTCCATTATCCTGTATAACTCTTGTTGGTGTGAATGCTTCATGTGTAGCGCCTGTGAACAAAACAACGTACAAAGCCTGTTAGGAGTAACTGTAAAAGATATCTATCTATTTTCAAACTCAGTTCTTTATTGTAGTTACAAATACACACTTCTATTGAGGTACTCGTACAAGTTGATTAATTGCGATGATTAGTTGATTAATTTAAGAGATTTACTTACCTAATATAAAATTACTTTAATAAAAGAATGCTTTTTTGGAGACGTTCTATGAAACATTTAAAATTTTCTATATTTAAAAATATAAAATTTAAAACGTAAATGAATTATTATTATATAATTTAATAAAAAATATAACTCTTAAACATTACTTTTTCATTATTAACTCTTACAAGTCTATACGCCTTATTACCCCGTGGATGTCACATAGAGAAATGAAACAAGAGACAGGCAGCAGCATCTTTCTGATAATAACTCGAAATAATAAAAAAACTAGAGCTGCCTAGCCGCATGGCAAGCGTGCCGACTACGGCAAATATGACGATATCTATAGGAGAGGTCTATGTTTAGCACTGGACTCTTAATAGACAGTAATGATGATGATGATGAAAAGTCTACAGCTGTTCATTGGCCGCTTCTGTTGTAGGGAAGATTTTTCATTATCACCACGTTTGGCAGGTGGATGACGATCGCAGTACCTCATGTCTCGTACTTTTGACGCTTTCCATCTGTCTATGGTATATTCTACCATTTATATTTTAGTGACTGTTCTGACGAACAAGCACACACAGTCCACCTGATGCTATGGCGAAAATCATCACTCACATCACCGAAATCCATCCTCGATAAAGAGTCAAAATGAAAATGCGTTGTCGCCCTCTGGTTTTTTTTAATAGGATAGGGTGACAAACGAGCACACAGTCCACCTGATGGTAAGTGGTTGCTGTGAATCATAGACATCTACATTAATCCTCAATAAAGAATCAAAATGCAGATGCGTTGTCACCCGTGAGGACTGAGATGGAATGCCTTATATCCAGTAAAAAGGGTCTCCGGTTCTCTACACTCACCATACGAAACACAGCAGCATTAAGCTGCTATTTTACGCTGGTATTCTGTGAGAGCGCGGTCCTTCCCTGGTTGAGCCGACCCATTCGTGTTACAACTATGCTACTAATATAGCTGCAGCATGGCTTTACCACGTACAAAATGAACACTAAGATAGAATGCCTTGTTATCAGTTAAAAGGGTTTTCGGTTTTCTAGACTCACCGTCTCAGATATGAAACACGGCAGCATTAAGTTGCTATTTCACTTTAGTATTCTGTGAGAGCGTAGTCTTTCCCCTGTTGAGCCAACTCATTCGTGCTAGGAGGACGACTCGAAGACGCACATATCAAATTATTAATGGAAGAAAGAAATTTAGGCCACGAATACTTCAATAAAATTATTATGATAACCTGAAAACCTACTTAGAAGGAACCATAGAAAGGTGAAAATAGACCTCCTTTTTCAAAATTACCAACCACATCTATATCTATTTTACTGGAACATGTCGACGAGTCATGTACCTTATTCTGCGATTTATTTATTAACATTATTCACGAAGATTCCTCTCTTACAACAACCGAAAATATGCAGTATTTGAAAACTCCCGTCCACAGAACACAATTACTCTTTATCAAGAGCTCCCGTCAGAGACGACGCGGCGAAATGAAAAAAATCTGACAGTAAACGAGGTCAACTACGACGCTGCACTTACATTGCTTACAAAACGCTACAAAAATGATCGATTAATTGCCAATACATTTAGTGACAAATTATTAGATTTTCATTTGAACATCATAAAATTATTTCGCAATGCTACGTGACATGCGTGATACCGTCAACGAGAGCCTGGAAGTATTAGGGTTTCAGGATGGGGTCCCATATTGACAAGAATAATTACTAGAAAATGGGATCAGGAAAGTAATGCAAAGTACGAAGAACAGCTAGAAAACCCAAATCAAGTTATAGATTTCTCAAAAGTTATGCAATTTTTAGGATTTAAGAGCCTCGAATTATGCAGTGTGTCATCACCTAATAAACAAAATTTTACTCAGACGCCTCAATATAAAAAAAAACACATCAAAATATTATTAAGAAAAATCAGGTTGTTGGTATTGCAAAAAGAATATAACATTCACTAGTGCTCAAGTTTCGAAACATTAAATGTCAATGATCGCATATGCATAGTCAGAGCAAAGCGTATGTTGTTATAAGAGTCTAAATCATGACGATGCCAAACAATGCCTTAGCGTTAAACATAAACAATGTGAGATATGTTATAAGGCGCAAAACACACTATTGCATAAAAACTATGAGTACGCTATGGATGCAGGTGGCTCAGGATCTTGCATTGAGGCATTAATTTGGGGAGGCTTACGATTAGCAGTGGACTTGTGATGAGCTGTAATAAATAGGATGACGGTGAATTTTAACTTGTGATAAAAAAAAAGTAAAGAATCTTCCTATCTCTCTACATCTATAAAGATGATAAGAGGAATTCATTGATTTTTTTAAGTACGTCATTTTACTAACTTAAATGGTTTGAATCACCTTGTCGGTATATTATGTAACAACAAATATCTAATTTAATTGTTTTTACATAGTATATATATGAAATAAATATTTATGAGGGTAAAAAGAGAAAAAAGTCAGTTTGCAATATGCATGACTCGTGGTTTAATTACGTTTTCATAAAACACAACACGGCGTAGTCGGATTTTGAAAACAAGACATTTATTATTTATTACATTTATTATTAATGTTCAAAGGAAATAAAAATTATGAAATTAAAAGTATCTAATGTTTATATCTTTTTTTTATATTTTTCATAGGATAAGGGTGACAAACAACGAGCACACAGTCTATCTGGTGGTAAGTAGTTGCTGTGGCCAATAGACATCTACATCCACCGTCAACTACGAATCAAAATGCAGATGCGTTATCACCCGTGAGTAAGATAGAATGCCTCGTTTCCAGTAAAAGGGGTTTTCGGTGCTCTATCCTCACCATACGAAACACAGCGTTAAGCTGATATTTTACGCCCCGTTTTGATTTGCACCCAGTTTTAAGTCATGTTTAATAATTCACGACAGGGTCTTAACTGGAAACTTCATTTCAGGCGATAGTATTTTTGTTTTTTATACGGTTTCGTTGAGTTATAGCTTTGACAGCGTCCCAGCCCATTTGGTCCTAAGAGCGCAGGGTAACTCCGATTTCTTATGGTCTTTCAGAGAGGAATGTTGGTGTATCTGTCGATGGTGCTATACGCAATTTATAGCTGGTAACTAGATTTTGAAGCATCTTAAAAATTGATAACGATTCCATACCGACATTGTGCGAAGCAAACATTGCAATTCTGTTTTCTTTAATGCACTATTCCATTATGTAATTTAACAATCACTGTGATAAATAAAATGTGAAATGGTAGTAAATTGATCGCATTTTATAACGTAACAAAGAACTTTTTACATTATATACTTATTAAGTTATAAAGTAATTTATGGTCAGACTAGTTATAACATCCACCTACCACCTCCGTCTTCATTACATCATGTGAACAATTAGTGTAGAAAATATGCTTCTCCAAAGTTTACGTAAACATCGTGACGTAACCGGAATTTCCGGTAAGTACCCTAATATTCTAAGGACAACTTTTTAATTAATATTTTAATACAAATAATTCTAAACTTGGTCACGTTTTAAATCACAATTGTATTTCGGACGTATTAGCGGTTTAGCGGTATTAAGCAATCTGTATTCAAAAATGTGAAAAAAGTCTCTGATATGCCCGTGTGAAATCTTCATAACACATTTGTTTGTCTCAGTTTACGTAGATACATTGTTCGAGTAAAATAATAACTAAACAGCAATTTGAACAAATACAAAATTTGTAGTACGAACTTCATAGGAGAACGCGATTTTGTTAGGGTTTTTTTTGAAAAACACCCATATTTTGAAAAAAGGGCAAATAATTACGATATCAAAATATTCAAAAAGTTACTTGCAATTGATCATTTGACGCATTTTCCAAATTAAAAATATTACTGTTCTAAGACATTGTTTTTTCACTCGGAAACAACAAACAGTAGGGCAATAAAACAAACGGTGTGTTTCGATTCAAAAAAGTTGTAATCTGCGATTTTGATCGTTTATGTGAGGATTTAATTAGAAATAAATTGTGGTATGAAATAAACGATATAGAATAGAATGCAGGCTGGTTTCGCTCTTTGGCGTGGCGCCGGTCGCATATAGTGTGTCTGGAAGAGGTACAGGCTATTTCATTTCAGGCTTAGAGAAAAATTTAAAGAAATAAACATATTAACTTTGGCATCGCAATATATTTATGAAAATGTAATGTATGTACATAAAAACATAAATAGCTTTAATAAGAATAAGGATGTTCATACCTTAAACACTAGGAACAAACATAAGCTTGTAATGCCACTTACAAGACTCCACAGAATTAGTAATTCATTTATGGGGCAATGTATACGCTTTTACAACAGAATCCCAGAACATGTTCAAAGTTTGTCAATAAACAAGTTTAAAAGTTTTATTAAAGAAAAACTGTACAAAAAGGGTTATTATAATATCAAGGAATACATGAGTGAAAATAACCCCTGGGAATAAGGTGATCGCCACCATGCTGGTTCTATGAAAATTCATTTAAAATTGTATAATCAAAATTATTGTTAAGTGAAATTATGTTTAAAAAAAAAAGTCCCGCTGGGTTTCTTGCTGGTTCTTCCCAGGACAGAGGTATTTTCCGAACCAGTGGTAAATAAAATAATGACTTTCAATAAGTATTATGTAATAATCCATATTGAATAAAAATCATTCTATTCTATTCTATTCTATTCTATTCATAAGACTTGTTTTTTTTAAACTATTTTGAGTTGTTATCAGGAATGCTGCCCATTTTCTGTTTTAGTTTTTCCTTTGTCACCTCTTGCGACACCCACGGGATGATATAAGGTAGGCGTATATCATTTATATGACAATGTTGTTGGGAACGTGGAATATACGAGGACGTGGTTGATGATGTGGTTGTGGTTCATAGACAAATTAAGTGTGGAATATTTTGTATTACTTTTATTGAGCGCAAGTAAACAAGTACAGTACATTACTAGCTAACGATAGACGATAGACTGCCCGAACCTTGGACAAATTGAGTATGATACTTTATAACTATATAAACACGACAGTGGCTTAGCAATGAGTTGCTGCGCTGGGGGCCGCGGGTTTGAATCCCGCACGGAACAAGTAATTGTATGGCCTACAAATAATTGCTCCGGATCTGGAAGTTTGTGCTTGTGCTTTTGTTTTTTATTTATGTTTGTAAACTGCCTCCACAATACAGGAAAAAATCCTCGTGTGGGGTAACGTTTTTAATTTAAAAAAAATAGAGAAAAAAAGTTGATATTTAACAACAAAATCATAATATTAATGTAGGTTTGCTAGAAGTGTTTTCACAAAGTAAGCTGACCAATTCTTATATAGACATTCGATTCGAGTCCTACAATTTCCCCTTGATATTTTTAAAATTGTTATTGGGTTGGATATAATCGTTTGGCAGGAATTTGGGAGAGTAAGGTGTTTTATTTGGTAGAGGTATGGTCCCCGCTTATAGCAATACCACTCGCATTGAAAGGTAATGCACCGTTTTCTAGAAAAACAAAACTATTATAAGCTAAAATGTGTAAAAAATAGAAAAACGTATGCAATATTACTGTGAAAAAAGGATAGCATACAGATTTTTTGTGTAAGTGCGACAGGACGAAAGACCATGTCAAAGACTAGTGTCACATTATTAAACTTCTATGGTGTTTTTATTCTTCTGTGGTCTATACGCTCTGTCAAGTTTCAAATCGCAACGTACTAATTTTTATGCATTCTGCCGTTGGTTGCTTTTGCGTGAATGTGTGCTCTCCAGTGTATTATTGTAACTTTTATCGTGCCCAGAAATACTTGAGCACCCAAAAATACTACTTTCAGTTGTAATAGGGTAGAAGGTTGTGGCAGGAGCGAAGCTTCTTGGTTATTTTTTTTACCATACAGAAATACTTGAGCACCCAGAAATACTTTCAGTTGAAATAGTTAGTAGTTACGCTGCGCTTCGCTCCCACCACAGCTATCGTGGTTATTTTTTTACCACCTAGAAATTACTTGAGCACTCAGAAATACTACTTTCAGTTGTAATAGGTTAGAAAGTTGTGGCAGGAGCGAAGCTTCTTGGTTATTTTTTTTATCATACAGAAATACTTGAGCACCCAGAAATACTTTTAGTTGAAATAGTTAGTAGTTACGCTGTGCTTCGCTCCCACCACAGCTATCGTGGTTATTTTTTTACCACCTAGAAATTACTTGAGCACTCAGAAATACTACTTTCAGTTGTAATAGGTTAGAAAGTTGTGGCAGGAGCGAAGCTTCTTGGTTATTTTTTTTATCATACAGAAATACTTGAGCACCCAGAAATACTTTCAGTTGAAATAGTTAGTAGTTACGCTGCGCTTCGCTCCCACCACAGCTATCGTGGTTATTTTTTTACCACCTAGAAATTACTTGAGCACTCAGAAATACTACTTTCAGTTGTAATAGGTTAGAAAGTTGTGGCAGGAGCGAAGCTTCTTGGTTATTTTTTTTATCATACAGAAATACTTGAGCACCCAGAAATACTTTTAGTTGAAATAGTTAGTAGTTACGCTGTGCTTCGCTCCCACCACAGCTATCGTGGTTATTTTTTTACCACCCAGAAATTACTTGAGCACTCAGAAATACTTTCAGTTGAATTAGGTTAGCTACGCTGTGCTTCGCTCCCACCATAGCCTTTGTGGTTATTTTTTTACCACCCAGAAATACATGAGCACCCAGGAATACGCCACAGCCTTCGTGGTTATTTTTTAACACACAGAAATACTTGAGCACCCAGAAATACTTTCAGTTGAAATAGTTAGTAGTTACGCTGTGCTTCGCTCCCACCACAGCTATCGTGGTTATTTTTTTACCACCCAGAAATTACTTGAGCACTCAGAAATACTACTTTCAGTTGTAATAGGTTAGAAAGTTGTGGCAGGAGCGAAGCTTCTTGGTTATTTTTTTTATCATACAGAAATACTTGAGCACCCAGAAATACTTTTAGTTGAAATAGTTAGTAGTTACGCTGTGCTTCGCTCCCACCACAGCTATCGTGGTTATTTTTTTACCACCCAGAAATTACTTGAGCACTCAGAAATACTTTCAGTTGAATTAGGTTAGCTACGCTGTGCTTCGCTCCCACCATAGCCTTTGTGGTTATTTTTTTACCACCCAGAAATACATGAGCACCCAGGAATACGCCACAGCCTTCGTGGTTATTTTTTAACACACAGAAATACTTGAGTACTCAGAAATGCTTACAGTTGTGATAAGACACAACCCCGCTCCCTCTACCCCTCCCACCTACTTCCAGGGATAATAAATGTTATCATTTTGAGGTTAGGCCTATGGGATTTTATTTTTGATTTTTCTCAAGAACCTTTTGATAGGAAGGGTGTCGGGGGTTACGGGACACTTCCCTCTCCTCACCTGCTCCCATACTCTGCCCCCTCCCTGCAAAACGATTCTAAATTTTAACCTTATCATTACATTGATAATACTATATATGCAGGTATAGACGGTTTTACAAAATATGTAAGCACATTATATTTCAACCTACAAACAACATGATCAACACGTAAATTAGTAGCGGTGCTTTTCCTAATAAAGACAACCAAGTAACCATGAAATTTTAGCGTCCAATAGCTCTTTTGCCCCTTATTTCATAAATCTTTGTAGTATGTTATATAAACACAAATATACACAAATATACTAGCACAAATTTGGTTCAAGCGTTTTCAGTTTGAGAATTTTGATGTCACAGATGCAGCCCACTCTGGTCGCCCTCATGCGGATAAAGTCGATGCCATTTTTGAAATAGTGGAGCAAGATCGGCATATTAGTAGTTAAGAACATAGCCAAAGAACTGAGCATTGACCACAAAATAGTTTTGACCCATTTGAAAAGTCTGGTTATACGAAAATGTTCGATATTTAGGTACCACACGAGCTCACTGAAAGAAACCTAATGAATCGTCTACTCATTTGCGATTCTCTATTGAAACGTAATAAAATTGAACCATTTTTGAAAGATTGATCACTGGTGATGAAAAATAGATCACCTACGACAAGAACGTGTGAAAAAGATCATGGTCAAAGGGTAGTCAAGCTCCGCAGACTGTAGCGAAACCCGGATTAACACTCAATAAGGCGATGCTGTGCGTATGGTGAGATTTGAAGGGCAACGTTTATTATGAGCTTCTATCGCTGGGCAAAACCATCGATTCGAATCTCTACTGCTGACAACAAATGAGACTCAAGCAAGAAATTGAGGAAAAACGACCGGTGTTGGACAAAAGATAAAGAGTTGTCTTTCATCATGATATCGCCAGACCACACACATCTTTGGCCACGTAGCAAAAATTGAGAGAGCTTGGTTGGGAAGTATTAATGCTTCCATCATATAGTGCTGACCTTGCACCCTCAGATTTTCACCTGTTTCGGTCTCTTCAGAATTCTTTGGGTATTGTTAGGTTAACATCAAGAGAGGACTGTCAAAACTACTTGTCGCAATTTTTTTGATCAAAAATCCCAAGATTTCTACAGCAACGAGATTTTGTCACTACCTACTAAATGGCAACAAATTATTGAACAAAATGGAATATATATTATAATTAAATGTTATTAAACTTTGAACAAAAAAAGGCTTAAATTTGTATATAAAATAAAAAGAAACTTTTTCCCCGACCTATTATTATATATCCTTTAACATAAGAATAACCAGACTTCAAAAAGAAATAGATAACTAACGTAACAATTTATGATATTCTTTTTTAAGTATTGACAAATGTAAACAATAAATGTTCTTATGTTGCTCCATTCATGGATTTAACCAAATCTTTTGACCACGTAAGACACGAACTCTTTTAATAAGCTGTACTCGTATGGTATGCGACGAAACTCTTTGAATCTTATGAAGTCCTACTTATGTAATACAAAAAAGGTTTCTGTAATAAACATAAAAACACATACCTTAACTCTACTGTATTATTCTGTACTGTTATTCTGAATCCAGAACTGTGATAAAAATATTGATAAAACATATAATACAATTTTCTTGGGTTTGAAACTTGATATCAATGTTAACATTAAAGTTCTATATTGATATAGTATGCTCAACTTAATTGATTTCCTGATGCACTTCGACAAGTTTCCGTATAGTTACAGCATATTATATAATGATTACGTGGATTCTACTATTTTGAGGTAATTCAGTTAAAAAAGGAAAATGTATTGAAATTGCAAAAGAGATATAATGGTATATCAACAATTAGGTTGTAGTGGCGGTTCTTCCATTAAAAAAAGTTCATCAGTGGGGCTTTATAGGTACGCTGTAATAAATAGATGGACAATTATTATGCTAATTCATGTACAGTAAAAATGGTAATAATTAGGTAATACTGCACGTGTATAATTACTTATAAGTAAACAACAACCAATCTAAGACCATGTCAGCCATATTTTCAAATATTAAATAAAAATTGTTTTCGCTTCATATAATATTTTAGAGGTCACCAAAAGAAAAAAGAAAAAGGGGAATGTAAAATTAAGCCAGTGGTTTAAATACGTTTTCATAAGGACGTGTATACGTTCGAAGCGCTGATTAGCTCAAAACAGTACTTTTCATACCTGTTAATATCCATCAACTGCTTATCTTACACAAATGTTAATTACTCATAACTTTAGGAAATTTTATGGTATAAATAATTATAAGAGATTTTTTTAAATATTAATACAGAATTTGTGGATATTATCAAGAAAACTAAACAGAGGTTTTCTTAATTTCCCTTTTAGCGTCAGTTTCAAAGATTAAAATATCTGACATGGTTTACAATTTTACAAAACAGAAAAATACAATCAATTTAACGAACCCCAAGGAAAATAGTTACTAGAAAATAAATTTTGGTTTATTTTTATTCTGATTACATACATAAGAAATTAATTCAAACTAAGTGAAATTTTTACGAAAATGCTGTGGATAAAACGATTGTTTTCATCAATTTACAAGGGCTGATAAGTCCACGGTCTAAGGTACTTAATGAAAGAAAATATATGATTTATATTTTTAATTTCTTAGTATAATCTCCCTCAAGTGAAATACATTTCTCACATCTCGCATACAAAGCTTTAACCCACCCAAAAATATTCTGTATCTTTCTCTTCAAAATGATGATCAACCACACCTTTCATTTCGTTGTCATCTGCAAATCTCCAGCCAAGTAAATCCTTTTTCAAATAGCGATTTTTCCTCAGGAAAAAATCGGTAAGTGCTAGGTCTGGGCTATACGGAGGGTGGTTAATCTCTGAGAACTCTGTGTCTTTCACGGCTTGCCTCGAAACATGTGCGGTAGGAATTGGCGCGTTATCTTGCATAAAGAGCACGCCTCGCGTCAGTTCCCTACGTCGTTTCTGTACAATAGCCTCGCGAACCTGAGTCAATAAAATGGCGTAATATTGGCTATTCATTATACTTCCCCTGGGTAGTCGATAAGCAAAATTCCTACGCCATCCCAGAAAACAGTCGCCATTAGCCTGAACGAACTTTTCCAGCTTGAATTTCTTCGGCGACATTTCTCCTTTTTTATCCATTGCATGGACTCTTATTTGGAATCCGGATCATATTGGCGAATCCACGTTTCATCTACGGTGACTATTCGTTGCCTTGCTATCGCCGACTAGCTCCAAAAATCTTTGCAACTTGCGAGTCGATGTTGCTTGTTGAGTGGTGTGAGCATGTACTCAGTTCGCGCTAATCATATTCAAATGTTCATGTAAAATATTTCCAACACGTTCTTCGCTAATCTGCAGTTCTTCAGCAATCTGCTCAATTTAATTTTTTGATCGGCCAGAACGATTTTTTCGACTTTTCGGTCGTTTTCTTCGGTCAGTACCGTGACAGGGCGGCCCGCGCGAGGGTCGTCTTCACAGCTCTCTCGTCCTTGTTGAAATATGCAGACACATTTTTTCACCATCGTATATGAAGGCGCAGAATCCTGAAGAAACGATGACATCTCTTTAAAAATGTCTTTCGGTGTATTTCCCTTCTTTACGAGAAATTTTATCACGACGCGGTGTTCAAAATTCCGAGCATTTCCAGATTCGGCTAACATGGTGATGTTTTTTGTTCAATAAATAATTGAACTATGAGAGCAAACTTTTTTTGCGCCCAGAAGCAATTGAAAGGGCTATCCTTCGGAAAGCGAGGAAGAGAGGTGGTGAATGCTCTAAGCATACCACGACAGCCGGCTGTCGTGGTTATGTGGGACTCACTGCGACTTTTTTTTACCTCGCGGGGGCAAGGACGGGTTATGTCGGACTCACACCGACTAAAACCCTTCGCCGCATATTGGCAGGGCTACGGGAACGCTTTCGCACCCTTCCGCGGCCCCACCAGGGCCGGCCGCCCCATGGCAGCCCCTTCTCGGGGGGGAGGGGAACCTCTCCTCCCCATTCTACTTCTCAGGCAAGGCGCACCAGGAATACAAGGCACGCCCCCCTCCACGGCTACCAACTCCACCTGTGCATCGGACCACCCCGAGTCCGATACGCGGAGGCCATGGGGCCAGGAAAATCGAGCGCTTAGTAGCACCCGCATTCCCGAGCCCAGCGACGGATCTGGTCTCTGGCTTTGCCGCCAACCAAGTTTCAGCCGCGGAGGGTATTGAGCACCTCGCAATACCTCTCCCCCAGCGGCCCCACCACGACCGCAGACGACGTGCGGCCCCGTCAGAGTCAGAGTGGCGCATCGCCATACCAACACTCCTCTTCCTCCGCGACTCCACCTTGGCTGCAGAGGTAGGGGAAGAGGACAGCCCTCTCACCGCAGCCCACCAACACACATCCAAAGTGGGCTCGCGAAGCCCACTCGGAGTGGCCACCTCGGGCCGGCCCTACACCATGGGTCAGCCAAGGTCAGAGAACTTCGTGGGGAAACCTAGATGTCTGCATAATTAAAATAGTCGTGGAGATGTGAAAACCGTTAATATACATTGAAGCATTGTAGCATAATTTATTTTTCTGCCAACAAAACACTATAGGTAAAGAGGAGCCCTGTACACAGTAGTGAGACGTATATTAGCGGTTACTTTACTTTTCTACCTTTAATAAGAATTATAAATCAGTTTGTAATTTAAGATAGCGTTCATATTTTCAGACATATTAAAATATTTGTGATACTCCTGGTTTCATAGCTCATATGAATATATGTAAATGAACAGGCTCTTGCGGTTAAATACTTTAATTAAAGAAAGTAGATTTTACTTAAACAAAGGTTCATTTTATTTTACTTGCCAAAGGCGGTAATCAAACTAATTAAAACTTAAATTTCATGATACGTAAGTATTATATTATATATTTTAGCATTTATTTTAATTTCAACTGGAAGTGTTGATTTACGTTCTCGGCGTTAAAGCTAAACTATTTAGTAATCTGTGGTTAAAGTATGCGTAAAACTTGCATATCTGAGAAGTTTCCCAGTTGAGGTCATCCCGCGTTGGAATCAGCGCTGCGAACACTTTTTTGTCCTAAAACTCTCTGCGGCCTGTGCCCAGTAGTAACATGTATGTAAGCTAATACTTTTTTACTTTTCATGGGGCAATATAATATGCAGTTTTTATTTCATTCATGGGTTTCAAAGATGAGTAGAACTCATTATCGTCAGCCTATCAAAAGTCCACTAAAATGAACATATGGCTCCTCCATAAATTGTCAAGTAGCTGGATATCGTATTGTAATGGGGCCATGCTTGGTAGATGGGTTGGCAACCGTGGCTATTATTATTATTATTTTGATCTGTTGTCAGGAAAATGATGCTGTCCATCACTGTTTGTTTTCCTACGTTGCCTCATACGACGGGACGATATGAGGTGGCGGGTTCTCTTTCACCACCACAACAAGGTGAACATTTTTCTACTCCCGTTCATGAGTTTAGTGCTTCCCATGTTCACTGTGAATAAAATTAATAAGGAATAAATCTAATTTTAAGGATTTTATCGCGTTTAATTTAAACTTTTTTAATTTCCGATGTTTTGGGCACTTTACAGCATCCATGGTCACGGGAGGACTGAGGTGTTTGACAAACTGATATAATAGTTAGAATAGTATGCTTGGGTTTGAATTTAATTTTATTAATTATGCATTAGCATATGGTTTTTACAGTGGTAGAGCCACGCGGCAGCTTTTGCTGTCGCATGGATGGGCCGGCTCGAACCGGGATAGTACCACGACCTCATAGAAAACCAGCGTGAAGTAGAGTTTTACCTCTGCGTTTCGCTTGGCGAGTGCAGGTGGCCGGAGGCCCTTTTTACTGGAAATGAGGCATTCCATCTTAGTCCTCACGGGTGACAACGCATCTGCATTTTGATTTCTAATAGAGGATAGTAGATGTCTATGGGCCGCAGCAACCACTTACCATCAGGTGGACTGTGTGCTCGTTTGTCACCCTTGTCCTATAAAACAAAAAAAATGGTAGCACTCAGCCATCTTTCCTATTAAAATTAGGATGTTTATTTAATCGTTGGTAGAAATCGGTGTTCTATTGCAAATATTTGTTATCTATCAGATCCGATATAATCCTTGGGGGCCATACTAAACATGTTGACATACTTTAGACTTCCCGGAGCGTCGGTGCTTCAGATCAAGGATATGTTCTTTTACGTGGGTTTTTATGAAACTTTCATCTGAAGATGAGTAAAAAAACCCTTCGTAGAAAAAGATAAAATTAAACTTGATAAAATCCGTAACATTATATTTATTCCATGTGTAGTATATTTTCATTATAGAACTGCATTTATGAGATTGTGATCCCCATCTATTTTATGGTGCCAATCAATATTTAAATAGGATCAACGATATGAATAAAATATCTCAAATAAGCATTATACCGTAAATTGATAGAAGACCATGAAATTCATCATTATTTTGTTAAAAATAAATAAACTTTAATTATGAATGAATGTAAACAGTAAAATATAAATAATAATAAATTTTGATTCCAAGACATATTACCTTTCGTATGAATACTTCGGAAGGCACACCCGATATAAAAAATAGTAGGTGTTTCTAGAAATATATATTCAGGTGTTCCTGTAGTATATTATATCTATGCCAAATACCAATAATCTACGTCTAATAGTCCTTTAGAATTAAAAAAAAATCTTTGACAGGCATAGAGACACAGACACGGTGGTGACTCTAAAAAGGATAAAATTTTGCTAAATTTGCCACGGAACAGCATTTAATGATGTCCTCAAATTCAAACTCACGCGAGAGAAGCCGCGGGTAAAAGCTAGTATCTAAAATATAGTAGAAAACTTTTTCAATGTGTGCGTAAGTCAGCTTGCAATTCGAATGTCTAAATTCAAGCACGTCAAATGTAACTACGTCCTTAAAACAACAGAACTAATTCGTTATTATTATTTCAAGAGTTTCATGCAAGGTAAGGTTTATTCACTAGACACAAGTCGCTCGACTTGCTTGACCAGCCGAAAATCGCGCAAATTTTGCAGTACAATATAAAAGACTGATTTAGATGTTTCAAACATTCAATATAAAATTTACTCACAAGTAATTCTATTTTAAAAGAGAATTTATATAATGGAAAATTAAGTAAACTCCTTTGGAGGTTTAAATAGGTAAGTTTGCGTGCTTTCGCAGTTATCGAGGCCGCAGTCTGTTAGCTTTACATTTACTTCAGTAATTGAATCCTGCGAGCAACAGAAATTCATTGAGTGGCTTTAGCTTACAGAGAAAATAGACAAATCACGTTGTTTGAAAAGTATCGAATGTTTTAAGGCTTATTAATATACTGCATAGCTGTTTTTACTGTTGTATACTACTGACAAGATATATTTTTAAACAGACAGCAATTAATGTTCTTTTTTTTGTCAATTTTTCTAAAATTTTCATGTGACAAACGAGCACACAGTCCACCTGATGGTAAGTGGATGCTGTGGGCCATAGATATCTATATTTTTTCTCACGATTTAGAATCAAAATACAGATGCCTTGTCACCCCTGAGGACTAAGATGCAATGCCTCGTTTCCAGTAAAAATTATCTCCGGTTCTCTACACTCACCATACGAAACACAGCACCATGAAGCTGCTATTTTACGCTGGTATTCTGTGAGAGTGTGGTCCTACTCCGGTCGAGCTGACTCATTCGTGCTACAACCATAATTTATAGCTGCAGCGTGGTTCTGCTACGTATGTTTTTATATTTGTGTTGGATTTCTGAGATGGTAGATCTTGTAGATAGTAGATGGTAGATGGTAAATCTAGTAGATCTTGACTTGGGGCTTATGATAAAATGGGAAGAGCTCTTTATACCATAATATTACCCTTAACGACCGGTCCAATATGGTTTAGTGAGATTTCATGCACCGAGTTGTATGTAGGTAGTATGTACCTTGAAGGTACGGACCTGTCCATCCTATGGCTGCGCGTAGACAGCGACGACCAACTATCCCCGCGTCTACGGGTGCCTCTAAAGGTCCCATAGCGGTAATGCCAACACAGACCGACTCATCGACCACGTCCAAATGGCTGCAGACTCCGAGCTACAACAGGTCCCATCCGCAGAGATCGTGATACTCGGTGATTTCAACGCCCACCACGCTGAATGGCTTGGTTCTGGTTTAACCGATCATGCGGGTAGATCTGTCTACGACTTTGCTTTGGCATATGGTCTAACACAACTGGTTACTTCGCCTACGCGGATCCCAGATGTGGAAGACCATGAAGTCCCTCCCATTGTGCTGAAGACGTGTGCTCCAGAGTTGGCACCGGTTTTAACGCGTCTTTTCCGGTACTCCTACTCCCAAGGCGTAGTCCCGAATTCATGGAAGACAGCTTTGGTCCACCCGATCCCTAAAAAAGGCGACCGCTCAGACCCGTCCAACTACAGGCCTATCGCCATCATCTCCTTGTTCTCCAAAATAATGGAGTCCATTATAAATTGCCAGCTCATGAGGTACCTTGAGGATCACCAGCTGATCAGTGACCGTCAGTACGGTTTTCGTCGGGGTCGATCAGCAGGTGATCTTCTAGTTTACTTAACTCATAGATGGGCGGAGGCAGTAGAGTCCAAGGGGGAGGCATGGGCGTTAGTTTGGACATAGCGAAGGCCTTCGATCGGGTCTGGCACAAGGCGCTTCTTTCGAAGCTTCCTGCCTATGGGCTTCCCGAGAAATTGTGCAAATGGATCACCAGTTTCCTTGCTGATCGGAGCATCAAGGTCGTAGTAGACGGTGCATGCTCTGATTTCAAGCCTATCAACGCTGGTTTTCCACAAGGCTGCGTGCTATCACCAACGCTGTTTCTATATGATATGTTGCTAACTGGTAGCATTCATTGCTATGCAGACGACAGCACTGGGGATGCCTTATATACCGGCTGTTGAAGCGCCTGTCAAATTATATTAGCAGTTCTCATGCCAATATTAGTCCGTAAGCTGTGTAGGTATGTTTAAAAAATGTTGTACCGGTCGTCGTTGTAAAATTTAGAGATCAAGTAAAGGTCGATTGAGCAAATTACTGCATTTTATTATTAAAAAGAGATCAAATTCCTATTCATGGTCCTAAATCGAAGCCGGATTTGAAAAAACGTAATTGGACAAGATATTATTTAGTGGAATACGCTTGGGAAGTCTTAAATATTCGTTGTGGAAATACCACCGAGGGAGTGAAGATATTTAACCAAGAAATCTGGAGTCTTAGCCCCTTAGATATTGGACTATTATTTAATTTATTTAACCCAGCACTCATTATCAGGTAGTATTTTGTGTAAATCGACTGCTAATTTATCAGGTTAGTACCAAATTACCTATAAAATAATTACGTATAACTTAAAGTATTTAATCGGCATAAATTCATTTAATATTGTTTTATATAGTTTCTAATAACCGTCAAATCATGATTAAATCAAATTATAAAGCTTAGTTAAATTATATTGACGATATTATAATTTTTTTTTTCTCGTTATTGGTTTAAACTGTTTTTTAAAAAATAAGTCAAGAGAGTGTATAATTGAAAAAATTGCATAATATTATTTATTACATACTAAGGCATACCTGTGAAGCTGTTTGATGGTCTGAATTGTATTTGTTACCCTTAATTGTTGTTAATTATAAAGTTAAATATCAAGGTAGTACATGTACCATTTTGTTTAATTATTTAAGAGTTTGAAAAATAAGTAAGGGAATTAGTTTTCATTTCTTTACAACTGTAAGCAAAATTGTATAAAACTACTTATGAATTATATTTTATAAAATATAAACTTCTTGTTTGCATAAATTTCAGGCATTTGCACTAGTCTCCCAATACCAGCCAGCATGCCAGAAGATAAGGAGCAAATTAGGAAACGAGCTAGTTACAAGGGACAAATAACAGCTTTTTCAAATTATTTAAATTCACTGAAGGTATCTTCATTGGCTGCTACTGAGGTAAATGAGTTGCAATTACGTATTAGTAGGATTGAGTCAATGTATGAACGATATGATGAGGTACAATTATCCATCGAGTGTAATACTGATAATATAGACGCCCAGATATCAGAACGAACTGATTTTGAATCCCTGTATTTTAAATCGCTTTCTCTTGCAAAAAGGATCTTAGCAGATTGCATTAAGTCAGATGACGTAAGCAGTGACGGTGGCTCTCATTCCGGCAATCATAAATTTGTTAAACTGCCCACTATTCAACTACCTAAATTTAATGGTTCTTATGATAATTGGTTAGAGTTTCATGACACGTTCATGAGCCTCATACATTCAAATGACGAGATAGATGACATAAATAAGTTTCACTATCTGAGAGCGTCGTTGGAAGGGCCCGCTGCTGTGGTAATACAGTCAATCGAATTCTCGGCAGCTAATTACACCGTCGCATGGACTATATTATGTGATAGATATGATAATAAAAGACTACTAATTCAAAATCACGTGACAGCCTTATTTAATATAGCACCAATTAATAAAGAATTGTCTGTCAACTTAAAACGTCTTATTGACCAAATAAATAAAAATTTACGTGCACTAGAATCTCTCGGTGAGCCAACTAAACAATGGGACACACTTCTCATTCATATTATTACTCAAAAATTAGATGCTAAGACATATCGTGAATGGGAAGAGTCTAAAGGTCGTTTGGAGAAAGATACACCTATTACGTTCGATATATTTTTGATGTTTTTAAAAAATCGAGCCGATTTAATCGAAACACTAGAAATGTCTAATTCTGGTGCTACTAACCGTTTAAATTCTTCTATAAAATATGCTCCAAAAGTTAAGGCAATGGTTTCAGTGCGGGATACCGGTAATAAAAACGGTTCGGCCTTTTCCGCCAAACTGTGTCCTAAATGTAAGGGTGACCATAAGTTAAGCAGTTGTCCTCAGTATCTTGGATTAAGTAACGATGTGCGTCTACAGTTACTGCCAGAGTATAAAGTATGTTTCAATTGTCTTAATTCAGGACATTATGCAAATCACTGCAAAAAGCCAGGATGCAAAATATGCCACTGAAAGCATAACACTCTCGTGCACGTCGCAGATTACCAGTCAAAACCAATTACAGATATTAATACATCTAACACGAGTAGTGGTAATAATAAGCCCGTTATGCAAGGTCATTTCGAACAAACAAACAGTTCGACAGGCTCACAGTTGTCATCCAATTCTAACGCACATCTGTCATTATCCGCAAAGGTAGGCACTGCATCGTGTAGTGAACAAGGCGACGTATTGTTATCGACGGCATTAATTAAAGTTATAGGTAAGAATGGTTGTCCATATATTGCTCGTGCTATTCTTGATAGTGGCAGTAACGCTTGTTTAATAACTGAAGAGTTATATCAAAGGCTAGGTTTGCCCGCTCAAATGTAAATCAGTCGGTAGTCGGTATTAATAATGCTTCGGCACACATCAAGAAGATTTGTAAGGTATCGATAAAATCATTGAATGATAACTTCTCTAGTAATCTTCATTGTTTTGTCCTACCATCAATAACCCAAAATGTACCTACTAGATATGTTAATTTGTCAAACTTAAAAATTCCATCTAATATTTCTCTGGCAGATCCTAATTTTCACTCACCTGCTCCCGTTGACATGCTTATAGGTGCTGATGTCTTTTGGGACTTAATAGGAACGCAGAGATTAAAATTAGGGGACGGTCAGCCGATTCTTTGTGAAACTAGCTTAGGATGGTTAGTATCAGGTCCGATAGATTATAGATATGTAAAGAAAGGGGTTAACTTTATTAAATGTAATTTTACAAGAATATTTCAAGATGAGGCTAGTAAAGATTTAGATGAAGATATACAAAAACAATTAGTACGCTTCTGGCACCTCGAAGAGGTAAGCCCTGCGTCTCTTTATTCAAACGAAGAAAAATTATGCGAAGAACACTTTTTAAAAAACACCACGCGACTGGCAAATGGTCGATTTTGCGTGAGGATACCCTTAAAACATAATCCTGACGTATTAGGTGATTCTTGGCCACGAGCTAAAAAGTGTTTACTATCGCTAGAGCGCAGGTTAGCAGGTCAATCTCAGGTCTATGAAATGTATAAAGAATTTATGTCAGAGTATGAAAGTCTGGGTCATATGGAGAAATGTGAGAATGATAATTTACCACGTAAGATGCATTTTATACCACATCACGGTGTGCTTCGGGAAAGTAGTACTACTACTAAATTAAGAGTCGTTTTCAATGCTAGCAGTCCGACTTCTTCGGGTGTTTCCTTGAATAATATACAGATGGTAGGTCCCGTGGTACAGGACGACCTTTTGTCCATTCTTTTACGCTTTCGGCTACACAAATACGTTCTCACAGCTGATGTTGAGAAAATGTACCGGCAAATAGTCATTCATCCCGATGACCGCTATTTGCAACAAATTGTCTGGCGTGATAACCCTTCAGAACAGCTTCAAGCTTATCCACTTAACACCGTGACTTACGGCACCTCTAGTGCTCCCTTTTTGGCAACTAGGTGCCTCCAACAATTAGGCTTAGAGTGTACCGATGACAAGGTTGCTCAAGTGATCATTCACGATTTTTACGTTGATGACTTGCTAACGGGAGGGGATGATATTAACGAGGTTACAGATTTGCGCCGTAAAGTGACTTCCACACTTGCATCAGCTCATATGGTTTTGCGAAAGTGGAAGTCGAATGAATCTCAAATGGTTAGTGAAAATGATATTTCTCCGCTTGATTTGAATATTGGTGGCTTTGAACCGACTAAAACTTTAGGCCTTGGTTGGCAATCACATACTGACCAACTTTGTTTCCCTATAGGAGGGCTATTCTCAGGTAGAACAAAGCGTGATATGTTATCTGTGATTTCTCAGATTTTTGATCCACTAGGACTTCTATCTCCCTGTGTAATTAAGATGAAAATGCTTCTTCAAGAGTTGTGGCTGCTCAAGCTGTCATGGGATGAGCAGTTGACGCCAGAAATCAGCAAGATGTGGGCTGAGATAATAGTCGATTTACCTAAATTAAATACTCTACGTATTCCACGTCGTGTTATTTGTGACTCGCCTAGTTTGTTTGAATTTCATATTTTCTCGGACGCTTCTGAGCGAGCATATGGCGCCTGTTTATATGTGCGTAGTGTTAATGATCAGGGTGAGGTTTTAATTCAATTATTGATGGCGAAAAGTCGTGTCGCGCCGCTTAAACCTATAACAATCCCAAGACTGGAACTTTGTGGTGCACTTGTTGGAGCCCGCCTTTACCAAAAGGTTGTAGCATCGCTGAGACAACAGGCTAAGCGCACTTTCTTTTGGACAGATTCGTCCATCGTGTTAGGATGGTTAAAGGTGTTACCTAGCAAGCTACAACCCTTTGTCAGAAATAGGGTTGCTGAAATATTAGAGAAGACTGGAAATTGCGAGTGGAGGCATGTCCCAACAGAGTGTAATCCGGCCGATCATATTTCTCGCGGTGTGAGTTGTAAGGATATTTCATCCATGAGTAAGTGGTCAGGACCTGAATTTTTAAAGAAAGAGGTCTCTCACTGGCCTGCAAATTTCTTAAGTATTAATCACGAGTTGCCTGAGATTAAATCGTCAAATGTTATCCTCCACGGAATACTTCATTCTAGCAACAATGAAGATTTAGGTGGGAATAAATTAATTGAATTTAAACGCTTTTCTAAATATACTAGATTAAATCGGACCGTTGCTTATGTGCTGCGTTTTATTAATAATTGTAGAAAGCAATCCGTTCACGGTCCAATCAAGAGCACGCAATCAAGAGTTGCAAACCGCACTCAATGTTATTATAAGAATATCTCAGAGTGAATCATTTGAGGAATACACCATGTTAATTAAAAATAAAAGTTTACCCACTAAAAGTCCGTTGCATAAATTTAATGTATTTCTCGATGATAATAAAATAATGCGTGTTGGAGGGCGTCTTGAAAATTCCGATTACTGTTATGAGAAAAAACATCCCATACTTATACAGTCCACTCATTATTTTACCAAATTGCTCTTCAATTATGAGCACATAAGGTTAATGCACGCGGGACCACAGCTAATGTTGGCCACTATAAGAGAGATGTACTGGCCGATTAGAGGTCGTAATTTGGCCAGATCTTGTTATCGACAATGTGTAAGATGTAATAGAATGAAAGGAAAAACCATCTCTCCAATAATGGGCAACCTACCACACCAACGCATCCTTTCTGGTTTTCCATTTCAAAATATTGGACTAGACTATGCGGGACCAATTCAATCTGTTTCTCGCCATGGCCGTGGTTGTAAAATTGTAAAGGTGTATATAGCTATTTTTATTTGCTTCGCGACTAAGTCAATTCATCTTGAATTAGTGGGTGATTTAACTAGCAATACCTTCATATTAGCTTTACGCAGATTTATGTCTAGAAGAGGGAAACCTCTTAATATTTATTCGGATAATGGTACCTCCTTTGTAGGCGCATACAATGACATTTCAAAATTTATTAGGACGTATTGTAATTCTTTATCTGAGGTAATGGCAAATGAAGGAATTAATTTCCATTTCATACCGCCTTATTCTCCCCATTTTGCTGGGCTTGCGGAGGCTGGTGTCAAATGCATTAAATATCATTTAGTTAGAGTGCTGGGCAATTGTAATGTGACTTACGAGGAACTAAATACCACATTAATACAAATTGAGGCTATACTTATCTCCAGACCACTCACACCTTTGTCAACGAATCCTGAAGACTTGCTACCACTAACGCCCGGTCATTTTTTGATTGGACGCCCCTTGACTTCCTTGCCGACACCAGACTATAAAGATCATTCCGTAAGCTCTTTAACCCGATTTCAACGAATAGAACAATTACGTCAACATTTTTGGGCTAGATGGAGCAAGGAATATATATCAGAGCTTCAACTGCGGATGAAATGGCGTTCCTGTAAAGGCTCTTTGAAGTTAAATTCACTGGTACTCCTAAAAGAGGAGAATTCACCGCCATTAAAGTGGAAGATGGGTCGCATCGTCGCAGTCCATCCAGGCTCGGACGGCGTATCAAGGGTGGCGGATATCAAAACATCGACTGGTATAGTTCGCCGATCATTTAGCAAAATTTGTCCGCTTCCTGAACCTGAAGAATCTGGTTGAAAGGTAGACTTTCAACGCCGGGGGGCATGTTGAAGCGCCTGTCAAATTATATTAGCAGTTCTCATGCCAATATTAGTCCGTAAGCTGTGTAGGTATGTTTAAAAAATGTTGTACCGGTCGTCGTTGTAAAATTTAGAGATCAAGTAAAGGTCGATTGAGCAAATTACTGCATTTTATTATTAAAAAGAGATCAAATTCCTATTCACCGGCCGTGCCAATATTTCTCGGGAAAACGTCGCCGAGTACCGGGACAAACTTGTGTCTGAAGTCGAGTCTTTGCTTAACAAAGTCTCGGATTGGGGCCGACTAAATCTAGTCCAGTTCAATCCCCAGAAGACACAAGTTTGCGCGTTTACCGCTAAAAAGAACCCCTTTGTCGTATCTCCTCAGTATCAAGGCACTCCCCTTGCTGCCTCAGCCAGTATCGGAATCCTTGACGTCGACATTATCGAACAGCGTGCAGTTTCGTGGTCACTTGGAAGGGAAGGCCAAATTGGCCTCTAAAAAGCTTGGCGTGCTCAGCAGAGCGAGACAGTATTTCATGCCGGCACATCGCTTGCAACTTTACAAAGCGCAAGTTCGGCCCCACATGGAATACTGTTCTCATCTCTGGGCCGGGGCACCCCAGTGCCAGCTTCTTCCACTTGACCGCATCCAGCGCAGAGCGATTCGAATCGTCGACGACCGAGTTCTTTCCGATCGGCTCGATACACTGGCACTGCGTAGAGATGTTGCATATTTTATCGCATCTATCACGGGGAGTGCTCTGAGGAATTGTTCGGACTAATTCCAGCCGCTCAATTTCACTATCGTACATCGCGACAAAACTCGCGTTACCATCCATACCATCTGGATGATTCGCGGTCCACCACTGTGCGATTTAGAAGAAGTTTTCTCCCTCGCACAACTTCTTTGTGGAATCAATTACCACCAGTGAATTTTCCGAACCGATACGACTTAGGAACCTTCAAGAAAAGAGCTTATACCTTTCTAAAAGGCCGGCAACGCATCTGCAATTCCCCTGGTGTTGCGGTTGTTCATGGGCGGCGGTAGTCACTTACCATCAGGTGAGCCGCATGCTCGTTTGCCCCCTATTCTATAAAACAAAAATGTTCCAGGTTCGAATGAGGAATCGAGTGATTGCTCTGGTTAGGACCTGACGCCGCAACATTTTTGCAAAAACAGAAATTATTGGTTTTTGGTACAGTTACACAGTTACTTGGAAGGGAAGGTTACACTGGCATCAAAAAAGCCTGGTGTGCTCAGTAGATCGAGACGATATTTCATGCCGGCACACCGCTTGCTGCTTTACAAAGCGCAGGTTTGACCTCATATAGAATACTGATCTTATCTCTGGGTCGGGGCACCCCAGTATCAGCTCTTTCACTTGACCGTATTCAACGGAGAGCCGCCCAAATCGTTGACGAAAAAGTTCATTCTAATCAGCTGCTGAATTCTACTATCGTACACTGTGACAGAACTCGAAATTCCATCCTCATCATCTCGATGGCTAGCGGTCCACTACTGAGCGATTTACGCGGTATTTTCTGCCTTGCACAACAAAACTGTGGAATTTACTGTTGCTAGCGGTTTTTCCGGACCGATACTACTTAGGGACCTTCAAGAAAAGATCCTACTCCTTTCTAAAATACCGGCAACTCACTTGCAATTGGTGCCCTGTTGTTGCGGATGTTCATGGGTTATTGTTTACCATCAGGTGAGCTGCACTTACTTAATTTTTTTCGTCTAAAAACTTCCCCGCACGCCTGTTTGTAACCTTGCACTCCTAGGCACGTGCCTAGTTTGCCTTAAGGATAATGCGCCACTGTCTAGCTGTGTCTCAAATTTTTATTGATTAATAAGAGAGACTATCACTATATTTCACTACAGCTAATACCAAGTCTACTACTGAATCTAGGCCTCCCAAATAGATTGTCACAAAATACGGTCCTGAGCCACTTGCGTCCATTGACTCCCCGCATGCTTAGGTCTACTGAAACTAATACCTATATTATTATGTTTGTGAGATAGTTTTTTTTCTTCTTCCTAATAATGTTCAATATTTGCTATTAAGAAGAGAGCCTCCTTTTTATGACACTTAGACATATTAATTTTAACACTGCCCAGTTCCAGCAGTAATGTTTCTTTTTAATTATAAAAAAAGTTTAGAAGCTGTATTCCAATTAAAAAATCTAAAATAAAGAAAAGCGAATCAAGCAAAGGTAAATCAACTAGAACATAAGAATAACCTCTATTAACCAATTCAATAGTCGAGGAGAATCCATTTTACGTTTCACTTACTGTCGGAGCGCAGCCTGTCTGGAGATCCCTTCAATTGGATTGAGAGTATTAATGCGTTAAGCAATGAGATTTCTGGTTCCTATTTTGCTTAACTGAACTAAACTCTACTTATAAGTAATATCCTTATATGCTGAATCTGTAAAATATTTAGTAAGTTTTCATACATGAATAAGCATTTGGAAAAAAAATTTGTCTGTCTGTCCGGGCTCATCTTTAAGCGGCTAAAGCGATTGTAATAATTAAACTTGACGAATAGCAAGAAAGTAATACCGCGAGTGATCCAGGCTAATTATCCGAAAATCTTATATTTTTGAAAAATCGAAAAGTTGATGAAATAAATGATATTTGATGATTACCTTAAATCTAAATGACACTAAATAAATAGATCTTGCCTAGGAATGGTTCGGCGATAGCGTGTCGCTAGATTGTTAGAAAATAATCGTTTGTGTGTAAACTAAACTAAATTGCATCTATTGTGTGTAAACTCCTGAACGAATTTAACCGATTGAATTCGTATTTGTTTTATCGAGACTACGGATTATAGTTATACCAGGATCCGATAGGATAGGCGCTGTAGTCAAGTTATTAATAAAATCTAAGCTAATGGAACAAAATGATATATTCACAATATAACTGTACTACCAACATACTCGTACGAGTAATAGTACGAGTGGTAGTGCTAAAAATAAAACCAAGAATCTCACAAATTCACAAAGACTTGATAGCGGTTTTGGTAGAGTTATCAATAAAATTTCATATTTACACTATTAAAAGTCTGGAGTGAACTCGTAGTGAAACTAACCGCTTGTATATAGTATAATATATTATGGAAATTGGTTTTAAAGAAGGTGACTCAAAACGGAACGAAGGCGCGGCACAGTAAGTGATGCTCCATTTAAGCAAAATGTGCCAATCCCTGAAAGACATCGGAGATTTATTGTTTGCGTATTTTTCTTTTAATAAAAATTTACATAAGACGTAACGTATATTTATGCTAAAGTATTTGTGGTCGTACTGACATAAGTACTTTTTACTTTTTAATATCCATCCATTTATTAATTACAACCTATTAAAAGTTCACAGCTGAACATAGGCCTTCCTCATAGATTGTAATAGGGAGGATATTTGGAAAAATTGATACGCTTCCCAAGCGTATGACTGTGCTATAGTGCTGAAATAAAATTGATATTCCGTGAAAATGGCGCATGGCATTTACACGTATTGCGCACGTCACACCTAAGGCGTGCTTCGGCCAATGTAATGATTGTGACACTGCAGCTTTTTTTAAGATTACTTTGCTACTTACTTTTATAGAACAAACGGCGTTTTCGAGATTTATTCTTTAAAATAAAGACTAAAGAAGAAAACTATGAAAATTAAAGGAAATGACACATCTGAACGTTAAGGCACTTCTCCCATCGCCAACGATGAACTAGAAGCGAGTAGAGCTGGAAACTAGACAAAAGAGAAGCAAGTGTTCCGATAGTTTTGTCGCTGGGCTATAAGAGTGGGCACTCAGATCTGCACTGTGGAGTGAAACAACCGCTGTTTGTTGTGACTGTTTTATTGTTTGTCTCTTGAGCGAGAAATATGATATAATATAATAAAAGATAGCTAATCGTTTTCTCGTCGGCAGTGGGACAAGTGCCTAAGTCATATATCAGTCATCTTTCTTAGTTTTGATTTCATTAATTTTTTATAATTTTTACAGCAGTTACAATCTCACATACTTTTAATCAAAAATAAAATTGAGCAAGATTTTACATTGCCTGTTATATTCATATTATTTTGAGAGGTTTTAGTGAAAATGGCGGTGCAGTGGCGGTGTTAGTCATCCACTACCCCATATCATTCCAGGGGTGTCGAAAGAGGCGACAGATGGAAATAAAATAAGAGGTGGGCAGCAGTATCTTCCTGATAACAACAGGTAATAATAAAATCTGATATGAATAAGAATGCCTAATTTATTATTGAATTATTAGGCAATTTAATCTCAATGGGAATTTTGCCGGGGAATGGGGGGGGGGAAGGAGGAGGGCTATGTTTAGCAGTAAGCTTTTGATAGTCTGTAATGAATGAATGATGGAATAATAAAACTTTACTTATTGCTCTTTATATAAGGTAAAAACAAGAACAAAAATGTGACGACATCTAAATATACATGTCCAAACCACATTTTGATCTTTAATATGAACGAAGTGGCCGTACCTAAACTTGAATTGGAAAAGTCCTAGATAAAAATGTGAACCAGCTCAATCCGAAACCACTACTATTACAATGACCATAAAACTAAAAAAAAAACGGTTGTACATTTGATAAAATTCAGTAGTATAGCAATTCTTGTTGAGTTGTAAAATATTTCAAACTGAATTATATACATGTCTGAATTTATTGATATTACAGACTATAATATAATATGTATGCTCTATAATTGGCTTTTTACAATAAATTAAAAGTACAGTTTTATTATATGTGTAAAATTTAGTATTTATTACACATAACATGTTTTACTTTGTATTTACTTTTATTATTATTTCCGTTATTGGTAGAGTTGAATTATATTTTTGTTGTCCAATATAACTAGCTGAAATTAATTTCAAAAGAAGTTAAGAAATAAATGTTATTATACACCATACACATACTGTCAATACATCGAGCTGGATATTCTCTGGCGGACCTGTACAACATGCTGACGTCAGCTTGCAAAGAGAATACAATCACTACGTTTTTGTATAATGTTTCACTCTTGTGAAACATTATTCTAGTTTATCTTTTTGTATTTGTGATACATATTTTATCTAAAAAATAATAATTTATGCATGGCAAACATTTATATCTATAATAAAGAAACCGTTACAAAATAGTTTTTATATTGTTTTTCAAAAACCTTCATCAGCTTATTAACTCAACGGATTAGCAAGCTGAAGTGGCAATGAGCCGGTCATATAGCTCAAAGAAACGACAACCGATGGGGAAGATCGGTTTAAAAAAAAACAAAGTTAACAAAGTGTAGGGCGGCCCCTACTATATGGAGTGACGATTTGGTAAAAGGTGCAGGAAATTGATGGATGCAGGTGGCTTAGGACCGTTGGAGAAGACCAACGGTTGGCGGTAGACATGGAAAATGCTGAAATGATGTAGATAATTACAGCCTATCAAAGATCACTGCTGAAACATAAGCTGCGCATGAATTATCTTAACTTTGTGTTCACCGAAATACACCATACTGCTTGGTGCTCTGTGTTTGGTTGCTGCTTTGGTGTTCTCACTGTGGTGCGCGTAGCACACTGTCCCAGGAGACAGTAGTCTCACTGTGTTGTGAAGTGTATCGGACGCTTGTTGTAGTGCAATGAGTGTTTGTGCGTAACTCTCCTTCCTGGCTTCCTGATACTGGTATCGGCAACCAGAAGACGCCATCGTTTTTAATTTTTTGTGTTGCCTGTTGCATTAGGCAACAGCTAAGTACACACCCCAGCGTACCAACGCGCTAGGTGTCTCTCCCTCCCCCGCCGAAAGGTGAAGAAGCTTGGTACACATCTGTGCTTGTTAGAAAAGGCAACAGAATGGCGTCGATAACGATCGACAAACTCGCCGACTTTTTTAGTCAAGCCTGCCCCGACATTTGGGCTGTATTTCTTGAACAGCGCAACGCCGGTCCCGCGCTGGAGCCTGCGCTCAAATCCACGCTCGAGTCGCGTATCCCGCGTAAGCCCAAAGGTGAAAGCTTCACCCTCCTCCAGAGCAAAAAGCGCAAACTCGCAGCCCCAAAAAAGGCAATCGAGCCTAATTCGGCTCCCTCGTCCCCCATCGCCACTCCGGCAAAAGAGCTTGCGACGCGGTGCGCTGTCAAGCCCCTAAGCTTGCGGCAAAGCCCGCAGCTAATGGGTCCCCTGCTGAACATAGGGTCAAGCCGCCACCTCCAATCATAATCCAAGACAAATCAAAATGGAGTAACCTATCATACCGGTTGGACTCCAAAAAAATATATGGCACAAAAGTGCAAAACGCCGTTGAGGGCATTCGTATGTTCGTAAACTGAACCGAGGAATTCCGCAGTGTAACAAATCACCTGCGCGTCCAGCAAATAAGCTTTCACACGTACGCCCTCCCAGAGGAGAGCAACCTTCGTGTAGTCGTCCGCAGACTCCCCAAGGAGCTCGAAACGGAACAAATCTTAAATGACCTCAAAAGTCAAAATCTCCCGGTCCGAGAGGTGCACAGAATGCACCATCAGACTGATAAAAAAAGATTTTTAGATCTGTAGCTTGTCATTCTGGACCTGTCTCCGGAAGGCAAGGAGATTTTTAACGTTCGGCGCATCTGCAATCTAGCGGGGATTGAAGTTGAAGCCCTGCGAAATATTAATTTTATTTATTTATTATATTTATTATTATATACACTTTATTGTACTAAAGGTACAAACGGCGGATTTAATGCCATATGGCATTTTCTACCAGTCAACCGGAAAGTTAGTGGGAAATGTGTGTACCGCATTGGGCTAATCATCGTTGGCCAGTGCCACCGATGCCAATAATATATAATATAATAATATTCCATAATAATAATATTCCACAACTATCAAACAACGCCATCTAGTCCCAAGCTAAGCAGAGCTTGTGTTATGGGTACTAGACAACTGATAAACATACTTATATATTTCTAAATACATAAATATTATAGATAAATTACACCCAGACACAGAACAAATGATCGTGTTAATCACACAAACATTTGTCCTGGGTGGGAATCGAACCCACGACCTCCGGCGTAGCAGTCAGGGTCACTAACCACTAGACCAACAGGCCAGTCAAATGCCACCGATGCCGGGCGCGGACCCGGCCGCGGCCTCTCTGCCACTCGAACTGGCCTCTTCCTCCACCACTGGAGAGGAGCCATTCGGATACACTAGATAGGAACGTGATAATGAACCTCTTCCTCCTTCTGAAACATCCCGGTCGCTGCGCCAGCACGGCGCCGAGCCCGCGCGCGCTGGCATCACACGTCACCACTAACGGCGCGCCCGGCTCGTAGTGGCTCAGCGCGACCGCGTCACTCAAACGTCTCTTAACTACAGTGAAAGCCTGCTGTTCTAATTTACCCCATTTCCATGTCGAGTCTTTTTTTAGTAGTTCGTAAAGTGGCTGTAAAATGGTACTCAAATTGGTCACGAAACGGCTATAAAAATTGACCATTCCTAAAAATGACCGAAGTTCCGAAATATCTTTGGGTGGTGACATCAACAGAATCGATTCTATCTTGTCAGGATCGGGGTGGATTCCCTCTTTATTCATTACATAACCCAAATATTTCACTTTTTCTACAAAAAATTCACATTTTTCCCTTTTTAATTTAAGACCGTACTCTTTCAATTTATCTAGCACTTTACGTAAAGTATGTATATGGTTTTCGATAGTGTCCGAAGCGATCAAAACGTCATCCAAAAATACTACGACCCCCTCGATATCTTTTAACAAGTTAACCATTATTCTTTGAAAAATTCCCGGACTGGATGCTAAGCCGAAAACAAGTCTGTTGTACATAAACAAACCGCGATGGGTGTTAATTACTGTGTACTTTTTGGTATCGTCAAGCTCGATCTGATTGTATGCCTGTGATAAGTCTATTTTGCTGAAAAATTTACTTCCCCCTAATTGCGACTATAAGTCGTCAATTTTAGGCACTGGGTACTTGTCGACACATAAGACACGATTGAGGGTTACCTTGTAATCCGCGCATATTCGAATAGCTCCATCCGATTTATTGACAATAACGAGAGGAGTCGCCCAGTCCGAGCACTCGATGGGCTCAATGTGGCCACGCGCAGCATGGCGTCCAGCTCGGCGTCCACGCGCTCCCGCAGCGCGTAGGGCAGCGGCCGCGCGCGGCAGAACACCGGGGCCGCGTCCGCGCGCACCGCCAGCCGAGCCCGCCCACCCGTGAAGCGCCCCAGCCCGCCGTCGAACAACTCAGCATAGCTGGAAAACAATTCATTTACGGCATAAGATAATAATAATAATAATAATCATGGCTGATTCGTTTAACCTGTTTACATTAAATTTTGGTACGCTGATATCAAGTTCTGACAACCACTGTCTGCCTAATAAAGTAGTAGTACCGTTATTAATAACATATAAGTCTAAAACTTTGCTAGACCGCCCATATGTCACATTAACTTCGCAGTAACCTAATGGCTTTATTTTTGTTCCATCATAAAAGGTTAGTGCTAAATCACATGGTAATAATGGTAAATGATTAAATGTATCTTCATACGTGGTTTTACTAATACACGACAACGCCGAGCCAGTGTCTATTTCCATGTTTAAGTTATGTCCACTCACTAATAAACACAAACTCACCGGCTTGTACTGTGACAGCGACATTTGCATCACCGGTTCTTGCTCGGGTGCCTCGTGGTACTCACTCAATGTCGCCCCATCGTCTGCATTGTTTTCGGTCTCTGATTATGTCCTCCGCGACCGCTGTTCCGGCTTTTGTTTCCAAAGCCCTGTACATTCGCCGCGTTTCCGTTGTAGGCGCCCGGCGCCACCGACTGGTTATTTGTGAAACACACGCGTCGTAGGTGGCCCATCACGCCACACTTGCTGCATATGTAGGTTCTGAACTTGCACTCGCTGGCAACATGGTCAACACCTCCGCAAGCTCCGCATAGCGACCCGCGCACCTCCGCGCGGCAAAAAGCAGAACAATCCTCATCTATGCCACCTCTAATCAGGCCAGGAAACCCCGATCTCGCCTTTGATGACTCTGAACAGCCAATGTAATACCTCTAGCGAACCCACAGATTCCGCTCACATTGCATAGGTCGAAGCGGACGGAGGTCGAGCATAAGTCTCCACTACCACCTGCGGGTGACCCCCTTGAACCTGTAACTATAGACGAAGTCACAGAAGTAATTAAAAGCCTTAAAAAGAAATCAGCCCCGATGGCATTAGCGACAGGGTACTGAAATCTCTCTCCGCGCTGCCAGTATGCCTCCTAGTAGACATATTCAACGCTCTTCTTTTCAGCTGCTCCTTCTCGGATGCATGGAAAGAGGCAGATGAAATAGGAAACCCGAAATCGAGGAAACCGTGCAACTTAGTCTCTAGTTACAGATAAATTATTCTCCTTAGCACACTGTGGAAAGTTTACTAGCGACTCATATTAAATCGCCTTCGTAAACACGTCTTTACCAACAAACTTCTTCCAGACGAGCAGTTCGGCTTCAGATCCGAACACTCGTGCACCGACCAGTTGCATCGCCTCACAGTATACATTCTGAAAGGATTCGACCTCGCACAAAGAAGTCATAAAACCACCATAACTGGTGCTCTCTTCTTCGATGTCGCAAAAGCGTTTGACAAAGTCTGGTATGATGGCTTGCTTTACCAGCTGTATAAACTCAACGTGCCTGAAGGGCTCATCCACACTATCACAGCCTTTCTTGCCAATCGCCACTTTCGCTATCGAATAGAGGGTACTCGCTCTACAAAGCGTTCTCTTAAGGCTGGAGTCCTACAAGCCTCCGTCCACTGTCCACTACTCTTCACACTCTTCACGAGTGACATCCCGAAGGACCCAGCAGTCAATACTGCTCTTTTCGCAGATCATACGGCTCTTTTCGTCGCCCATCCCAATAAAAGGTACCTCACTAAGATGATCCAAACAGCCGTCAACCGTCAAAAATCGAAGTGAATTCTGAGAAAAGTGTAGCAATACGCTTTCAAAGGATCTCTACTTTTAATCGTCAAATCAGAAACCCCGAGAACCATCACCCTGTACCTCTGCCAGATCCTCTGGCAACCAACGGCCAAATACCTAGGAGTTCTATTCCACCAAGGTATGACATTCGTGAAGCATATTCGCGATGTCCGAAACCACGCAAAATTCGTCACTAATCGCCTCCACTCGCTAGTTAACAGCAAGAGCAAACTGCTCTTAAGACACAAGCTCCACCTTTATAAAGCGTGCGTAAGACCTATCATGTCTTACGTAAGCGTAGTTTTTGCGCAAGTAAGCCACAGTCATTTGTACGACCTCCAAGTCGTCCAAAATAGATTCATTCGCATAGCAACCGGAGCTCAGTGTTACCAACGAAACTCCAACCTATACAGAGACTGTCAACATCCGAAGATCTCTGAATACTTAAAGAAAATGTCTCGGCGCTATTTCGAGTGGGCCGAGACACATCCAAACCCGCTAGTAGTTAACGCAGCCACCTACACTCCGACTCCGAACGTTATATTAACCCTCCGGAGGCCCCGCAACGTTCTAATCGAACCCTCTGTTCCGCTAGATTCCAACGACCGAAATGTCGCCGGCCAGCCACATTCAAACACTACACATACACCTAGTACCACAAGCACTGTTAGGACAACGACGGATGGGACGCAGCGACTCCCATCCGTCCGTTCGAACATCCGCGTCCCTGGGCTGTTCTTACCGCCCAGAACATCCAACGATACTAGTTGGCCGTCAGAGCCGGGGCATGCCACCCGCTATTCGGACGGCCGTTAGATAACTCATCCATGTTATGTTAATGTGGTCACTGAACTGAACAAAATATTATCCCACTCCCCCAAGATTATTGATTTTAGGTAAAAATAAATAATCTCCCACCCCCCTTTTATTTCTCGTGGCCTGAAAGGCCGGGAGTTCTGAGTTCGGTTCAGCTATAAGAGGCGCATAGGCTAACGGCATTAACATCACAGAAACGAGACTTGTCAGGCTTAGCAGCCGGATTGGTAACCACAGATTTTTTAATATTTTGAGTTGTTATCAGATGAGATGCTGCTGCCCATCTACTGTTTCAGTTTCCTAGATAATAGAAATTAAAATAAAACCAAGACAGAATTAATAAAATACCAGTAGGCACATATAAAATATGTAACAATAATCTGCCCGATCCGTGACTGTTTTATACCGGGTTTTTAGGATTACAATATGACTTTGTTCATGAAATCCTATTCAGAAAATAAATAAAAAATAAGCCACTAAAATATAATAATATTTTAATATATAGGAAAACTCGTATGGCAATGAAAACAATACATACAATACGGGCTGGTGTTGGGTGACAACACCTTCACTATACTATCGGTAATGAAACCACAAAAAAGTTGGCTTGGAAATATACGTGCTCAGATTAATGTAGAAGTGCTTCTTATGTCTTCTTATGTATGGTCACAAAATGCTCTATTGAAATCCGCAATTGCTCACACCATTAATTAATTAGTTAATTAGTCATTAATAATTAAAAGTACAAAATTGTTTTTACCTAAACCGCTCAGATTAATGAATAAGTGCTCTTAATTGCTCACAAATTGCTCAAGTCAAATCCGCAATTGCTCACACTATTAATTAATTACTTAATCAGTTATTAATAATTAAAAGTACAAAATTGTTTTTGCCTATTATCCTATACTAGTGGTATACAATGGACTTTTCTTATAAGTGCTCTTAATTGCTCACAACAACATAAAACAGCTATTTTAGCCACAAATCGAAATAAAATACCGAACCGAAGTATAGTGGTACGGTACAAATTTAACGATTTTCATCAATATTTCACTTATTTTCTATTCCAAAACCACCGTAATAGTTTTACATTGTTGCTTTTGTTTCTCTTATTACTCGTATTTGTTATAATAACTAGATAGTTTTAGGCAGTCTTTTAATTTTAAATTGCATTAATTCATTTTATATTTACGTATTTTCAAACTTATTAACATCTTAAAATCTCCTTTTATCTCACTGATTTTACTCTCTTAACATCCGTTTCTGTCCACAATCTTCGAACCCGGTGAAACCTGCAACGTAAACAGATAGTGTAGCCAAACATCGAAATAAAGTACCGAACCGAGGAATAGTGGTAAAGTACAAATTTAACGATTTTTATCAATATTTCACTACTTTTCTATACCAAACCCACCGTAATAATCTTAAATTGTTGTTATTATGTTTCTCCAGTTATTTGTTATAATAAATAGGTGTAGTCTTCTAGATTTAGGTGATGTTACTGAAATTATTTTTAAGAAATACTGATGTTGATTTTCCATTTTATTTAGTCTCAGGTATGACCTAGTATTTTTGATACATTTCAAACTAATATTTTAATGTAAATCATTGAAGTCGAAAAACAGTTTAATTTCTTTTCCAAAATTATTTAAAATTGATTAAACTTTCACAATTTTTTTAACTTCATTAGGACCTCCTTATATAAGCTAAGCTTATTAAACAACAAGAGGATTAAAAAGGATTTCACGATGCTAAACGCCCATAAGAGATAATATAGAAAATAATTTAAAGAATTAGAAAGTATTCCAAATGAATAAAAATCAAATCATTCTTAATAATTTTGTTTAGTAAGTATTTGTTTACTATATTGGTGCTCATGCTCCTCACCACGTGTAAACATCATTATGTCATGTATCTATGTATATATATATGTATACGACCAATAAATTATTGAATTTAATATATTATGATTGAATTATTATTACAATTTAGTAATTACTGATATCAATTAGATGGAAATATCTATTCATACGTAAAAAGGTCCTGATAAATCCACGCCATGTAAATGTAAGGGCCTTAAATACAAGCTGCGTGATGCCCTATTCACGCGAAGTGGATTTATCTGGATTTTTTTACGTGTGAGGTCACTTTTCAATTTGATTTGATTATATTATAGGCATTTAAAAACATATAAGTACTCAATGTTCCCGATATAAAAAAGGAAAACAGTTTTGAAGCTAAATATAATTCATGTTAATCCTTAAAATATTCTGAAATTGAATTTCGGAGTTTTAACTTTAATAATCACACTAACTTGCTTAATAAGTACATAATTTGCAATAAATTACTTAAGGAAGTCTAAATTAAAGTTCATAATTTCAAAGAGCTATTCATGTTTTTTATATTCCGTGATTTACACGCTCTGCCATGTCTATCCTCTTAAAGTTAAATTGATTCCTTTTGTCTCAATACTCATAGTCTTCTACACGCCAATACTTAGCATGTCGCTAGTGAGAAAGGCAAGAGAGTTGCAAGAATAATGCAGCCTTGAGATGAGCTTAATCTTCATAGTCTCAGACGAACAGGTGTAAATAATAATATAATACTAATCGAAGAGAACATTCACGCAGTCTTTTGTGCAGGCGATCAGTTTGGAAGATAAGTCTTAGCAACAAAGCTTACTGTAAGCTTAGCGAAGTAGACCCTGGCTAAGACATTAAGCGAAACTAAGAGTGCTTTACAGTTTTTGATGTGTGGTGCTATAAATATAAAATACAGTTTCTATTCAGAGAAGATTTCGAGATTAAGCTCAAACTCAAATTTCGTAATGTCGAAATTTGAGTCAGTAATATGGCCTGGACTCACATTTTGAGTTTGAGCATAAGCTCAAAATTATCTCTGAACAAGGGCCTAAATGTTGTCTAAAATAAAAAGAAAAACTCTATGTATTTAGATGGCACCTACACGTTTCAATAAATTTAAATAGAAAAGGGTATGAAGGACGAACCAAAACAAATACTTTACTGAGCCTTAAAGTTTGTGGGTAAGGACAAATTATGTACATAACAAATACGTTGACAAGCGTTGAATGAAACAGCCACTAAAACAGTTGTTAGCTTTGTTAAAACTTATTTTCTCATAACTGCCATGGTAAATTTACTTATTACTATGAAAACAAGGATAATATTTTGATTGTTTCTTAATCAAGAAAGTTCTTGGTGATGATGTTTTATACCACTATTGTGCTGCTTTTACTTGGGACTTCACTCTCATGAATTTTAGATATAAACTGAGGTTAATACAAACTGGAAACATTTATTTTCTTACAAACGTTCATAGGCTTTGAGGTTTAAGTGAAATCAAGTATTTTACTATTAAGTAACTATTAAGTTGGAGAGTCCATTTTATAACTGTTACCATATAAGTATGATGTTTACATGCTAGAGCCCTGTTGCAGCTATATTATGGTTATGGTACGAATCGGTCGGCTCGACGGGAAAAGGACCACGCTCTCAAAATAATACCAGCGTCAAATGTAGCTTATTGCTGCTGTGTTATGGAGAGTATAGATTACCGGCGACCCTTTTTACTGGAAACGGGACATCTCATTTTAATCCTCAGGGGTGACAACGCATAAATGTCGATAGATTTAGATGTCTATGGGCCACATAATTCATTTACTTTCAAGTGGACTGTTTGCTTGTTTGTCACCCTTATTCTATAAACATGACAACAGGGGCCTTTTGAATAATATGTTTCACAGCTTAAAACTCATCCATCAGTTCGTAGGTTTCAATGCGTGCTAATGAGCTCGGAAGCAGTTAAAAATATTTGTTTTCTTTACATGCACATATCAACCAGGGGTTTTTAGTACTTGGAATATTTAAATGCCTTCGTACTTTGATATGTCAACTAGCTTATTGACAACAGGAAATATTTTTTTCACTTGCGGTTAATTGCCTGTCTCGGTTCTCTTACCTGTGAGAAATAATGTTATATATTGAGGCATTGATTTAACTGTCATCATTTATGTTATAATTACAGCTTACCATGGGCCTACAGCTAAACATGGGCCTATGGCTTAAAACACGGCCAACTACATCCATCGACTTTCTGTATGCACGCTACGTTAACAGGTAACAAAATTGCCTCACCAGAAACTTTCTTTCCTGTAGGATCTTGCATATTCACACTTCAGTATTGTAATAAACTATACTCAGTAATTACTTTTATAGAATTGACAACCGCAGGGTATAGTAACAGGTTCGTTTTTTTTTGCATCTACTTCTACGGCTGAATGTATGTCGTTCTATTGCACAGTAAATTTATTGTAATATCAAGTAACCCACGGGAATGACCCCCCTAAGAGGGGGAGTCCCACAACCGCTGAAAAACATTTTGTTAGGGCGGGTAAGTGATCCACGTCTACACTCCTTACTCGCCACCAGTTTTCTAAGAACGCTGTAGGGATACGACAGATATATCCTTTTTACGGTTGATATTTTTAATTCTGCTACAGTTTAGAAATTTTTACAATGACCGAAAAATATATAGAAATTTTGATTATGTATAATATAACAATATTGTCCATATTTAGGCTGAAATATAATATAGGGTGGGTGTACCAGTCCCAAACCAGTTAAGGACACATTTTGAATTCGAAATGCCCTGTACTGGTGTTATTTAGTTTTAACATAGAAATGTATATACGAAGTTGTTTATTGATCACTAATTTTGCAATACAGATAAATTATTTGATTCCAAATACTTCAGATTTACGTTATACGAAAAACGGGAATGTGCCTAAGTATGACCAGTGCGCTCCAATAAATGACCATTTTTGCGGCAATAGTTGACCACTGAAAAACTTATCAAGAAAAGGTAGCTAACTGAAAATAAAACGCAATTTTGTTACACACATTGACTTTCATATGATGACTGAAAGTTTATCTAGATTTTCAACCAATTTCTAATGGCACAGTCGAAGGTAACTAATTAGAAGACAAACATGAAAATTTAGAACATTAACGTTAACAACGCTTATTAGCAAATTACAATAGAGAATAGCTTTGCACATAAATTATTAGTATCACACATCACAGACTTTGAATTCAATAAATCACGTTGAGGTAGGCTAATTTGACAAAATCTTATCCATAAACCTTAAAATTACCAAAATAACTAGAACGCTTTATCTTATACTAGTTGTTCCCCGCGACTTCGCCCGCGTGGTATTTTTTGCGCAAAACCATAAAATAAAAGTAGCCTAATTTACTCCGTATAACATCAGCTATCTGCCAGTGAAAAGTCTCATCAAATCGGTTCACAGGTTTTTGCGTCATGCGTGTTCACAGACAGACAGATTTATTTCAGACTTACTTAACATTTATTGTTATATTTTGGCGATTTTACACAATATTTTCATGAACTATAGCTTATGTGTTATTCTGATGTATGAGCTATATTATATTAAAGTTTCATTAAAAATCCATTCAGTAGTTTTTGCGTGAAAGAGTAACAAACATCCATACATCCTCACAAGCTTTCACATTTATAATATTAGTAGGATTCTTGCAAAAATTTGGCCATGTGTTCAATCTTGTGGGAACCTCTGGTATCTATAGAAACAGGTACTTTTATAACTTCAATGATGCTGTCACGGTCATAGAATAATATAATCTTCTTTTTCAAGCCATTTGAAAATGGTCGCAGATGATAACATCGTAGTACTGACTTCAGAATTACGTCCATCAATATTTTAGATTTTTCCAGGGAAACAGTTGTTTAGGTGCTTGGCTACCTTTGGCTTTTGGTGGTGTTGCTTCAAGATTGTTTACTTGGAGTCATGTTGCAGCTATATTAGTAGTATAGTTGTAGCACGAATGGGTCGGTTGGACCGAGGAAGGACCACGCTCTCACAGAATACCAGCATAAAATATCAGCAGGTGAGTGTAGAGAACCGAAGACCCTTTTTACTGGAAACGCGATATTCCACTTTAGTCCTCACGGTTGAGAACCAATCTGTATTTTGATTCGTAATCGAGGATAGATGTAAATGTCTATGTGCCACAGCATCCACATATCACCAGTTGAACTCTGTGCTCATTTGTCACCCTTATCCTATAAAATATCCTGTGGGAGTAGACTAACTTCCTTTTCTTCTGGCTGTTGGATTGATAGTCTAGGTCCAAAATCAGTTAAAGATGTGCTCTCTTATCATTTAGCCAACTGTTTCCAATAAACAATTACTTGAGCGTTACCGTTAATCCACCTAGATAATACAAACTCTTCTTGTAGGGTCAAGATAGTTGGTAGTCCCATTTTCCGTTAAGAATGGCTCATTTTCAGTTTGTTTATAGCAGTCGGGTGAGGGACATGAAATTTTCGACATGTTCGCCTTATTTTAGCGCCTTTATGAATTTCATCGAAATACTTCAGCAGATTTAGCTCTGTAAATTTAAAAATATCTTTTTTGGGTCTATCTTGAATCTAAAACAACGAAAAAAGTTAAAACATCATCAAAAGGTTAAAGTAAACGCTTTTTTATTACTGTGTACCAATAGCAAACCAGTGGTAAACAACTGGGGCACATCGCATAAAAAGATTTTAATAATTGGCTTTAAGCTCTAAATCGTCAAACAAAAGCATCGCTATGAAAAAAAGAACAAAAAAAGAAAAACCATAGGCAAGCAATCGCAAACCAGTTGGTCAACAATAGAAACTCAGTACAAGGTGTGTTCCAGTAGTTAACCACCTTTAAAAATAGTTGATAATGTCATTACTTAATAAAAATAACAGAGCATAGCACTTAAATAAACACAAAACTTTTAAAATAATACAACTTGGTACTAACTAATATAAATAACACATTTGACGATTAAAAAAATCTAAGAATTTAAGATTATGATTTTGATTGAAATAGAATTATTCTATTTGATTGAAATTGATTTTATTACAAATATTATGTTATACCTAAATTGTATTATATTATTGGAGCGCAATATATTATAAATATTTATTAACGAACTATATAACAAATAAACATATTATAGGTAACCAAAAAATTAATATAAAATTAATTTACAATATAATATTTTAGAATTAGAATGAAAACATTTCGAAACAGCATGGTAGCGATTACCTCATTCTCAGGTGGTTATTATCAATCATGTACTCTTTAGTAGTATACCCTTCTTAAGCGTATTATAATCGGTCCAATTTTCAGGAAACTGTAACATATTAAAAAATAAAAATCACGATTACAGCGCAACATAATGGACTTTGGACAAAAATGCATAAAAGCGCATTATCGGATCGGGTAATTTTTCAGGAAAATTGTAAAAAAAAAGAGCATATAAAACAACCTTAAGAGGTTGTTGGGCATACATATATACCATACCCGTGCCAACGTGGGTATAAATTTGCAATTTCCCAAATTTTGGGTAGTTTAGTTTTAAAAATTAATATTACGAAAACAACGCTTTTATTTTAGGACAAGACTAACACAAATAAGTTTTTCATAAAAGCTTAGACTTTGATTAAAGGTTTTGTACAGTTGAGAATCTTTGAAACTCTTTTTAAGACTTTGTCTAGACTTTAAATATCTCATTTCTTTTCACATTTTCAACAATTTTCAAAATGAACATTGTCTAATTAAGCATTAGTTCCGAAATGAACTAAATACGCAGCGAAAAGTGCTATGAAGAGCTTGTACATTCTTGCATGAATTATTCAGATAGGTACAAACTGTACTGAACAGTACTACTCTTAGTTGCAAAACCAATTTCGAATACGTCCGCATCTAAAATTTGGTCCTTTCTACTCCTTTGTGAAATGAATAAGGAAATTTGCATAGTAAATGCCACTTTTCTCTATACTGTATAAATTTTTAAAATTTTACCGTTGACATATTTTCATGAAATGAAATACTTTATTCTTTTCTAGCGCCCGCGCCCCGGCCTCGCCTGGGTGGGATCTATTAATGTGGCGTTTTTTAGATTGAAGATAATTATCAAATATCACTTATTTTATCATTTTTTCAATTTTGAAAAATATCCTCTATTTTTTAAAACAAAAATATAGCCTAAATCACTCCCGGCATTGCTCTGTATCTGTGTCTTGAAGTTTCATATCAATACTTTTAAATTCCATAGAGTATAAGATAAAACTATTGATGTTAAGAAAACGGCAGACTTATGGGGGATTTCCGTTAAAGTTATTTTATCTATAATAGATATAATAGCACCTTATCTAGCCGCTATATTTAACACAATCGTCGAGTCTGGTGTGTTTCCTGATTTAATGAAACATAGTAAAGTCATACCTTTATTTAAATCTGGTAGTACATTAGACCCCGCCAATTTTAGACCGATTTCTGTACTACCTACATTTAGTAAAATTTTTGAAAAAATAATTTTTGATCAGATGTTAAGTTTCTTTAATATTAATAAATTGCTCCATAAAAATCAATTCGGTTTACAAGAAATCGCTCGACAACTGACGCTGGAGTTGAGTTTATTAAATATATTTTTTGTGCATGGGAGAATTAAGAGGATGCTTTGAGTATATTTTGTGACCTTTCCAAGGCCTTCGACTGCGTTCACCATGAGACATTAATCAGGAAGTTACAGTACTATGGTGTCAAGGACACAGCGCTTAAACTTATTATTTCATATTTAAGTAATCGAATGCAGAAAGTTATTATCAATGGTAAAAGTTCTTCCGGGTCACCTGTACTAATGGGTGTCCCTGAGGGCTCCATTCTCGGCCAATTCCTATTTCTAGTGTATATTAATGACTTACCTTCTCTTGTAGGGGATAATCATGATATAGTATTATTTGCTGATGATACTTCCTTGATTTTTAAACTTAAACGTCAATCATTTAAATGTGACGAAGTGAATTATGCTATGTCAAAATCAGTGCATTGGTTTAACGTTAATAATCCACATTTAAACGAAAATAAAACTAAATGTATTAAATTTACAACAACGAATGTTAAAAATCCAAATACCAATGTGTTTTTAAGTGGAAAAGAACTGAGCCCTGTTGAATTCACTGTTTTTCTTGGCATCACTCTCGACGCAAAGCTTTAGTGGTGCCCCCATATGTCCAAACTAGCAAGTAGACTAAGTTCTGCAGCTTATGCTTTAAAAAAGATTAGAGGTCTCACTAGTGTCGAGACAGCTAGATTAGTTTATTTCAGTTATTTCCACAGCATATTGTCTTATGGGATTTTGCTATGGGGAAATGCGGCTGATTCAGAACCTATTGTTGTTTTATAGTAGAGCTATAAGTCATTAGAGCTATTTACAACTTAAAACCGAGAGAGTCTCTTAGAGATAAATTTAAAGAAATAAATATATTAACTTTGGCCTCTCAGTATATTTACGAAAATTAATGTATGTTCACAAAAACAAAGGTAATTTTAGTAAAAAAAGTGATATACATTCTGTAAACAGTAGGGACAAACACAAGCTAGTGATATCAGTTTCTCGACTCCACAGAGTCACTAATTCATTCTTGGGGCAATGTATACGCTATTACAACAAGGTCCCGGAAAGTGTTCAGGCTCTCTCTATTACCAAGTTTAAATGTTTTGTTAAGTTAACTGTATAAAAAAGGTTATTATAGTATGAATGAATATGTGATTGATAGTAACCCCTGGGAATGAGGTGGTCGCTTCTAAGCTGTTTCTAAAGTAAATTTTGTACCAACCATTAATGTAAAATATGCTTTTAAAAAAAGTCCCGCTGGGTTTGTTGCTGGTTCTTCCCAGGACAGAGGTTTTTTTTCGAACTAGTGGTAAAGTAAAAAATGACTTTCAATAAGAATTACACATGTGATCTATATTGAATGAAAAATTATTCTATTCTATTCTATTCATCGCAATTGGTTTGGCCATATCGAAGATTAACTCGGATAGACAGACAGATGGACCGACAAAACTTTTAAAAATGGAGATTCATTACTCAATAGCTTGTAAATAACCACTTAGATTAAAAAGAAGCCAGCTATCGGTATATTACAGACAAACACTTCAATTTTATTTATATGTACTGATATATAGATAATGAATTTACTGCGAACGTTGAATCGAACGGCGAGTTTCTAAAATATACCTACATTACTTTATAAAAGAGGAAGTTAGCGAACATCCGCAGTACCAGGATTTTGGTGCGTTACTATCTTTTTAGAAAAGATAATGCTTTTTTTAGGGCTATTAGTCACATTATATCGGTCTGAAAAACCTCTGGAAACAGTAAATCCAACAGTGTATTCGTGTGCATATCAAATTTAATTGATTAATGACTTTGTATGATAAATAAAATATTTAGTCCTATGCATAATGTACGTAAACAAAATACTAATAATTTTTTAATAGAAAACGCTGTATATTTCCTTGTTTATTATTCGTTGATATTGTAGGAATTAATTTAGGTGGATTCGTAATTCATGTTAATAGCTTATAAAGTCGGAGTTCTTGACATGGCATTCATGACAAATAGTTAAAGCCCCGACTTAGAAGTTGTTTTGTATGTTTTATTCTTTTTTTTTAAGTCAGTTTAATTACTTTAATAGTTTAATTATGTTGCCTTTTTGAGTGGACTAAGGAACATCACAAGTTCAAGGTAACAACTACAACGTTATCTAAATATTTATATTACAAATTTCATCCCCTATTTTTCCAAGTTCACTGGTGAATTTTTTACATAAAATTTATATGGGACCACTCCTAAAGTATAACCTATTTAAATTAAAGAAAAAATATTAAAATCCGATCACTCGTATTCGAGAAATCAGTGAACATACATTAGAAATAAACATACGTGACAAATATAGATTCTTCTTATTTTTTGAACTCGGTAAAAAATTAATAAATATAGCGAGTGCAGTCGTAATCAAAATTAAGACAGTAAATATAGCTTACACCCAAAAAAAAAAACTCTTGTATGGTTATGTATTCTATATATAGCAAGATGAGTACTGAAGTAATGTATAAATAAAACAATAATATGTGAATAATATGCTTAAGGTATATACGAAATAATACGATAATCTACAACCATTTAGTGTCATTCATCATATTAATAGAGTGATTGGATTTTGTGAGATTTTAAAACGGGTTTTAACGTGGTGTTATAAATTAATATAATGTTAAATTAATATGGTAACTTAGTTACAGACAGTAACCGTGGCCCCAACGAAAACAGAGGGGTGTTATACTCGTAAGTTTGTAGTGTGTGTCTGTGTATCTATTTGTCTGTCTGTGGCATCATAGCTCCTGAACGGAAGAACCGATATTGATTAAGTTTTACTCGTTTGAAAGGTGTCTTCATCGAGAGTGTTCTTAGTTATGTTTCAAACAGATCTGTTCAGCCGTTTGAAGATCATCAGCTCTTTTTGTTTCGGTGGTATTTTATTTTTTAATTCAAGTTTTAAAGATATTTAACAACCATATTAATACATTCAAATCCCGTTCAAGACGTAGGTAAATATACTGTTTATGTATCTAAAATATGTTGACATTTGGTTGTGATGCTGTAGGGTCGTACCTAGGTAGGATGTTAGTCCGTTTTCAATTTTGTTACATAATATGTCAAACGCTCCCACGGTACACGCAAATATCTTACTGTGATGGTAAAGTTTTCTAATCAAAATAATATAAGGCAAAGTTATATAAATAAAAATTAATGACAGGTCGTATTCATTCACAATCATTATTCAGATGTTACATTATTTCAGAGCGATTATGACAAACATACTTAATGGTGTAAGATGAACTAAATGGACTTGTATATTAAAATGTACTTTCGTATTAAGTTCAACAGGAAACATAAGTAGGTACCTACATTAACTCTGCCTACTGTGTAAAAGTGAAACGTAGTTCGGAAAGTATGCGAGATCAAATATCTTGGAATAATAATTGATAAAAAACTCACGTACCCACCTCATCTTGCACACCCCTTTAAAGAGGGCTTCGTAATAAGAAACGGCAAGGATTTCACATTTCCACAGATTTCGTACAAAGATAGTTCTTTATAATACGTTTGTTCTCGATGTGCTGTAATATTGTAGCACAGTCGAGAGGCCACATTATGCAACGCACGTTTTTTTTTTTATAGAATTCGGGTGACAAACGAGTACACAGTCCACCCGACAGTAAGTGGTTGCTGTGGCCCATAGACATCTACATCTATCTTCGTTTGGGAATTGAAATGCAGATGCGCTGTCAGCCGTGAGGACTAAGATAGAATGCCTTTTTTCCAGTAAAATAGGTCTCCGGTTCTCTACACTCACCATACGATACACAGCAGCATTAAGCTGCTATATTACACTGGTATTCTGTGAGAGCGTGGTCCTTCCCCGGTCGAGCCGACCCATTCGTGCCACAACTATACTATTAATATAGCTGCAGCATGGCTCTACCATGTAAAACAACAAAAAGGTTCCATGGACATTTAGCTTTCTTTTGCGGAACTAAATAAGATTCAGTATATTTCATTACTGCTTCCACCGTCACAGCTGAATAAAGGCCTCCCCATAGAATGCCTCATGAACGGTATATTTGCCATAGTTGCCACGGTTAGAGATGGCTGGCAACCGCAGCTTTTTTATTTCCTAGTTGTTATAAGGAAGATGCTGCTGTCCATCTACTGGTTTCCCTTCATCGCCTCTTATACCTTCGAGACAATATGGGTGAGTGGATATTCTTTCACCGCCACTCCAGGGATTTGACAAATTATTTTATTATTACAAATTACAGATTGCGACAAATAAAATCTTTTTTAAATTAAGAAACGCAGTAATTTCTTAGACTTTAATTAGACACTTTGATGAAACTTATAATAATAAAATAAATCTGTCCTTCACTTTATGAAAGTTTAAATTCAGTATCCCACGTAGAATACCAAGAAGTCGTTCTGCCTTTGCGTTCAATTTTATTCGGGTCTAATTCGGTTTTTAATTTTGGTGGGTGGTTTTCAGAAGGATTACCGAATTAATGAACAGAATATTATTATTATCATTATTTTCTTATTAATATAGTTAAATGATATACTTATTAGTATAATAAACTCAATTTCTAAAGATGTTCATGGCAAATAATCGTTTTATTAAGAGTGTTTAACTGATTTTTATAAGTCAGGACAATTAGCTCAAGATATTTTGTAAATAGGCAATAAGATTAATTTATTGTAACTAGCGTTGGTAAACCTAAACTTATTAATTTAGAATCGCTGGTGCGTCCGTTAGCTATCGTGTAGATTCTAAGCGACTTTACCGACTGAGGTCAAATTGACATAATATATTAGGTTGATAGCTATTCTAGGAACCGAAAGGTGGCGCTATTATCATTTTATTATCAAGTTCTATATTAACGGACCACGAATAGAAAACCACAAAATATTAGAAGAGTAGAACACGTTTTTTACGTGGTAGTTCCATGCTGCAGCTATATTTTGGTTGTAGCACGAATGGATCGGCTCGACCTGGGTGGGACCACGCTCTCTCAGAATACCAGCGTAAAATAGCAGCTTGATGCTGCTGTGTTTCGTATGGTGAGTGTAGAGAACCGGAGACGCTTTTTACTGGAATAGAGGCACTCCATCTTAGTCCTCAGGGGTGACAACGCATTTACACTTTGATTCTTAATCGAGGATAGGTGTAGATGTCTATGGGCCACAGCATCCACTTACCATCAGGTGGACTGTGTTATCGTTTCTTACCCTTATGCTATGAAAAAAACGTCTACTTGCGTAGCTAGTATAAAATGTATAGTGTGTTTTGTATTAACCGTGTAGTGACAGTGTATCCACTATCGGGATACACTGTCGGGTGTCGTAGGGGGCGACGGAGGGAAACAAACCAAGAGAGCTGGGCATGGGAAGCAGCGTCTTCCTGATAACAACTTAAAAAATAAAAAATAAACTGCAGTTGCTAACTCGCCAGCCAAGTGGGGCAACTGTTGCAAATATTTATATGACAATCTATGCGGGAGGTCCATGTTCAGCAGTGGAGGTTTAATATGATCCAACGGTAACGGTATGGCTTGTAATAAGTATAATTTAAAGAAAAAGACTTTTAAGGATGTAGGTACTTAATAAGTAGGTACTTGAAAGCATCTCAAGACTTAGGATAATTCTTTTAAAATGATGATGGAATAACATTTATATTTATAACTTTTATCTATATTAATTAGGAACTATATCGCAACAACTTTTATTTAAGTAATTTGTATTCTCGATATTTTTAGTAGTTTTTGCTCATAAAAAGTTCTCAGTCGAAAGTTTTTCGCCTTGGAGCATGAATAATTAAAAAAAAGAAGTAGGATTTCAAGCTAAGAAAATGCTGTAGCTTTAAAGTCAACATTTCCGATGGTGCTAAAAAAAGATAAAATTTTATTTTTATGTATTATATTAAGGGTGATATTATAACATTAAAGTGATAATGAAATATTTATAATTTGCAGATTATACGGATTTTATTATTAATTTGCAGATGGCAACTGTGCAGATTGCGACATATTAAAAAAATTGTTTCTTCTTCGAAAATATTTATTTTTCTATAAATGGAAAGGTAATAATTCGCATAAATTTCTTGAAATTGTTTGAATGCTAAAAAGCTTTTTGCTTTGTAACAGTGGTAGAGCCAGGCGGCAGCTTTTGCTGTCGCACGGATGGGCCGGCTCGAACCGGGGTGGTACCACGACCTCACAGAATACCAGCGTGAAGTAGAGGTATACCTCTGCGTTTCGCTTGGTGAGTGCAGGTGGCCGGAGGCCCTTTTTACTGGAAATGAGGCATTCCATCCTAGTCCTCACGGGTGACAACGCATCTACATTTTGATTCGCATACTAGGATAAATGTAGATGTCTATGGGCCACAGCAACCACTTACCATCAGGTGGACTGTGTGCTCGTTTGTCACCCTATCCTATAAAAAAAAAAAAAAAAAAAAGCTAACGATTCTGGTTAAGGCTATAACCGAGTAAACGCAAAAGATTATGTTTGAGCGTTGTACTAATAGGTCGGGGAAAAGCTTCTTTGTATTTTGTTTGAATAAAATTGAACAAAAATCTCTTAGGCTGTACTGTTTGTTCTGGTACTTTTTGTTTCTTAACATACAAAGAAACTTTTCCCCGACCTATTATATGTTGACCGTGTAGTGGCGATGTAAGAATATCCACTAACTCATATCGTCCCGTGGATGGCGCAAGAGGCGACGGAGGGAAACAAGTCAAGGAGATGGGCAACAGCGTCTTCCTAACAGCAACTACACCTCTAAAATAAAATCTGCGGTTGCCAATCCGGTTGCCAATCCGCTTGCCAAGCGTGGCAACTATGTCAAATATTCGGCAGTGGACTTTTGATAGGCTGTAATGTAAAGTATGGGATAACAAAAGTCATTTTGTGCCTTAATAAAGTCCAATATCAGCATAGTATTTATTGGATGTCTTACATCTTATTATTATAACTTAATAAATCACTTTTCCTTTATCTTGTCTTAAATAAACCTACCAAATTCCGTAGTTGACGAGTCGAATGACACTTTTTGTACATGCGAACGAAATATTAGCGTGTTTTCAACAAAACGGCCAAGTCCCTCTTGTAGGAGTTCATTCAATATACATCGGTCAACGCGTTTGTCCAGTACTTGTTTCGTCCTTTGTCAAAAACTTTATATAGGGGATTTATTTGTATGTATATAAATGTCCGTTCTTAACTTTTCTCTTCCAAATAGCTCAAGGCAGTATTCAACAATATATAAGTTAAATGTTTTAGGTATGGCTTTAGTGACTTAGTCCCCTTATATGGTAATTCTCATTTAGATATATTTTAAACTTAAAACTTAAACTTATCTTCACGCACAATCCCTGACGGGGTAGCCAGAGAGAACAGATCGCCAAGTGTCACGATCCTTACAAACCTCTTTCGCTTCTTTCAGATTCATTATCTTCTTCATACATGCACGTCTAGGTATCCGAGTACTCTTGACCCTACCCTCTTCGAGCAATTTGCTCACATGGTCTTCGAAAGTTAGTCTCGGTCTACCTCGACACCTTTTAATATTAACTTTCGCGCTATATATTTTTTTCACCATTCGGTCTTCACTCATTCGCTCAACGTGCCCAAACCATCGAAGCACGCCCTTATCGATTTTTGTGATAAGGTCATCTTTCAAACCTGCCATATTGCGAATCTCTTCGTTTCGCTTTCGGTCGGCCATGGTAACGACGCACATTTTACGAAGAGATCGCATCTCCACTGCATTCAACTTGCCTTTATGCTTCTTCTGGCATACCCAGGTTTCGCTGCCATATAACAAAGTCGGTACCAACACAGCGTTATGTATTGCAAGGCGTGCACTCTTCGCTACGCCTTGCCTTTTGACTAACGCAGTCAGGGCACCATTGACTTTGTTCCCGGCAGCGACACGTCTGTCCACATCTAAATCACATCTTCCATCCCGGCTAAAAGCACTCCCCAAGTATACAATTTCATTTACCTGTTCTAGACATTCCTGATTTACACATATTTCACACTTCGTTCTCTCTTCGTCCCTTTCAAATACCAGAACCTTAGTTTTATTAGCATTCAAACGGAGACCTTTAATTTCACATTCCTCTTTCATACACGTGACTAATGCCTGCAGTTCTGCTTCTGATGGTGCAATAAGCACTGCATCATCAGCATACATCAGACAATTTACTTTTATGTCACCCAATTTCACACCCAAACAGCTATCTTTCAGCTTCTGTAAACAGCTGTCGAGATACAGTATGAACAGCCAGGAGGACATGACACAACCCTGCTTTACGCCCGTTTGGACGCTAAACATGGGTGATAGGTCATGCCCTACCCGCACACAGGCTTTACAGTCACAGTAAAGTGACTGCACAGTCCTTAGCAATCGGCCACCCACACCATACCCCGGCAACAGTTCCCACATTTTCTTCCTTACAACCTTATCAAATGCTTTCTCAAGATCCACAAAAGCACAGAAAATCTTCTGGTTAGCAGCCAGAAGCTTTTCTGTGATCATGCGGAGAGAAAACATTTGATCCGTGCATCCTCTTCCAGGTCTAAACCCGCATTGTGCCTCCCATAGAAATCTTTCCGATTTCTCTTGCATCCTACGTGTCAAAACCTTCGAGTAAACTTTACTTGCTAAACTGGTCAAGCTGATCGCCCGATAGCACCCGCAGTCAAAATGTGAACCTTTACCTTTATATAAAGGCACAATGACTGCAGATCGCCAATCATCCGGGACATCCACCGTCCGCCAGCACCAATTGCACAGCAGATGAAAGCTGTCCCAGACGCGAGGCCCACCATACTTGACCATTTCAGCAGTAACTCTGTCTAGTCCCGCAGCCTTACCACATTTCAAACTTCGAATCGCACGTTCAATCTCTTTCATACTGATGACCTCAGTGTCATCGAGGTCCGGGTCTGGCGTACCAGTCACGGCGTCATCCCCGGATCCCGCACTAAGATCATCACACGCATACATTTCTCTATAAAATTCGCTCCATCGCTGCATGACGTTCGATTTTACTGAGAGGACGTCATTAGTTCTGGAAAGCACTTTGTTCATTCTTAAGGCCGTCGCACCACTTCGGGTCCTTCCAACCTCTTTCCAGAAGAGTTTGGAGTTCTCCTTAAAGTTGTGCGACAACCTTTCGTCCGCTTCCATTCTACACCTTTCACGCACTTCCTTAATCAGTGCTTTCGTGTGAACTTTCTGCAGCCTATATCTTTCTTTCATCTTCTCTCTCATATCCTTATCATTATTAGAGGCCAAGTAGACTAACCATGCTTTCTTCTTCTTCTTTACAGCTTCTTTCACTTCATCATTCCACCATGCATCTCTTCTTTTACTACTGCCTCTTTTTATTGTTCCACACACTTCTTCCGCTGCACTTACCATTCCATCCCTAAGGTTCTGTCATGTTCTTTCTACACATTCTTTTCTGCCATCGATGGTGTCAAGCTTTTCGGCTACCCTCGCATGATATTTCTCCCTAGTATCGGCTTCCTGAAGCTTCCAGCTTCGGATGCGACAGACCGACTGTGGTTCTGTTACTGCCGTCCGGTAGCGCCAACCCGCGAACAGACCCCTAAATCTAGTAATCACTAGATAGTGATCCGTTCCAAGGTTAGCACCCCTGAACACTCGCGTATCCATCACCTATTTTCGCAGTCGGTCATCCACCAGGAACAAATCGATCATACTTTTCTCATTCTTTCGTTCTCTAGTATACATATGGATTTTCTTGTGATTAAACATAGTGTTTGTCACAAGAAGACCCTTTTCCTTGCACACCGCCAGTATAAGCTTGCCAGCATCATTAACCCTTTTATCGCCTAACTTTCCAAGTACCGACTCGTACCCTGGTCGAGCGGTACCAACCCATCCATTTAAATCACCACATACAACAACTCTTTCGTTTCCCTTAGCCAAATCTAGAACTTCTCTTACATTCTCCCAAAACTCCTCCAGCTCAGCCCTGGACGACGAAGCTACCGGCGCATAAACAGCCAAAAGGAATAACTTCGTCAGTCCCAATTTAAAGCGAACCCAGAGAAGTCTTGAGTTCACAACCTTATATTCAGTCATAACATCGACCAACCGAGAAGACAGTAGCACCCCCACTCCCTGGCAGGCGTTCTCGCTCTCCGGGACTCCGGACCATAGAGCTAACGCCCCGCCAGGGAGCTCTTCAGTACCACTGCCCTTCCGTTTGGTCTCCGACATACACACGACATCTAATTCTCTTTCTTTCATTATTTCGATCAACTCATTCGTCTTATCTCTCATGCCTCCTCTAACATTCCACGTGCCAACTCTGCACTCTGTCCTCCACCTTCCGCCGTGTTGGGCTGTGCGTGACGGGTGGCGGTCCTCATCGCCGCTTTGCGCGCTGCATTCCACACCAACGGGGACGAGCTGGTGTGCGTCGCCTTGGGGGGACGCCCTAACCCTCGTTGGCATGGGTGCGCAGCTGAGTAGAATTGCAGCCCTGAAAAGGGCTGGCAGGGGTCGCGATGAGCACGCTTCTACAATGGATATATTTTGTATATATCTATCTATACAAATAAATAAAATTGAATTGTCTGTTTGTAATGTCAAAATAACAGCATTTTACTAAATGCATATGGAAGAAGATACGTCAGTATACGGTACTTAAAATAAAAAATAAAACAATTTTTAATTTTTTTGACTGTCTATCTGTCTGACTATGTCTGTCTGTCTGTTCCAACTAATCTCCAAAATGGCTGGACCGATTTTGACGTAACTTTCACTAGCAGATAGCTGATGCTATAACGAGTAACTTAGGCTACGATTATTTTAGAGAAAAATTAGGGTTCCGCGCAAAAAACTTAAAACCCACGAAATCCAATCGTAATAATTAACTGCACAGGGAACAGACAGTTATTACATATAAATAAAATTGAAGTGTCTGTCTGTACTATAGAAATAACTGGCCTTTATTAATTTTCTATTATTGATAATTTATTACGATTGGATATTATGGGTTTTAATTTTTATTTGGTTTTAATTTTTTTTTCGGAGCCGTCTTTCTTCTTTTAAAATAAAGTTACTTCGTATACCACCATATGTCTGTCAGTGACAGTCCCGTCAAAATCGGTCGCGCCATTTCTGAAATTAGCCGGAAGAAACAGACAGACAATAATTTTATAATTTTTTTTTGTTACAAGTATCGTACATACTTTCATATGCATTTAGTAAAGAACTGCTATTTTGACATTACAAACAGACACTTCAATTTTATTTATTCCTATAGATAATATATTTCATTTATTGCTTCTAACAATACTGAAGTACTCGTAGAACTAATTACAACCGTAACTGCTTTCAGTACTCGTAGAACTAATTACAACCGTAACTGTTTGTAAGCTCCGCATAATATATTAGCGCTTAATGATTCTTCTTGATTTTATAATAACAAATTATTCTAAACGAAATATTTTTCTAAAAGAAAAAGTGTTTGCTCTTTTGTTGTTTTAACCAAAGAAAGAGGATTATTAAAATGAATCTAATTTTTATCACGTTTTTTTTTTCTAGCTTGACTTGTATGTATATATTATTTATATTGTAAGGATTTAATCATTAACTCCTCCTTCTGTTGCTGGCTGCTTGTGTCTCTGTATTTACCTTTATTTATCGCGCAGACATTTAAGCTATGCATATGAGCTCGTTGAAACCCAAGGATGACATGGTTCTCACTAGGCTTTTGAGATGGAACTCAAAACTCCCTCCTATAGTAGTGTCCTAATTCTCACCTGCTGTTGCCATTGCATTCGCGGAAAGATGAAGAATAGACGTGCAGCATTTTCATCCATACTATTAAAAGTCGGGTGTTTCGAAGAACCATTGTGCCACAACCTATTAAGATATGAACGATACAATCCGAACCCTAACATCAATTCTAGTTCTCCGTGACCCGGATTTTTCCAGTAGTAGATTTTTGGTATTAAATGGTATATCTATCATCTTTTTTATGATCATTCCACTGATGTTGTCACTAATGTTATTCATTCAAAATTTTACCTCCACTCGGCTGTGATAAGGCTGTGCGATGTTTTTGATGGAAATAGATCCTTCGTTCTTCGGCCAATAATAACATAGTCATCATCCCGGTAATGATAAATGCAGTATTTTCGTAAACGGTACGAAATGTGCTAGTAACACGCAAGATATTCAGGCGATATACTGACGCAATTTCGCGCCATGATTCCTCTGTCTTGAGTGCATCTCCACATATGGGTAATGCCGTAAGAACTGACGTGATTCCTGAAAATATTAATCAACAGTTTCCAAAGGAGATGAACTTGGTTCCATACAAGCTTGGGCCCAATGTAAACAAAGTTTAAATATAACTTATTTTAAAGACTTAAACATTTGCTACTACGACAAAAAATCATATTTTTGTAAAACCTGGGGTTTTGTTATTATTTTGGTTTATTATTTGTAGGTTATGTAGTAAAATCACTCGTTCTTGGGATAAGTTGTTACAATAAACTGAAAGGACATAAAAGGATGCAGGTTTTTAGTTATTATTAAATAAAATACAACTCAAACTTTTTTAATTGTTTAATTATTTTCTGCAATCTATACATATAATAAAAATGTAAATAGCAGATGTCTGTACATATTAGATTTATATAATAAAAGTGATTGAGAGGTACTAAAAATAAGTAATTAAATACATTTCTACCATTTTTAGAATTTTCTGTCTGTCTGTCTGTCTGTTTGTTTGTTAACGTATCACGTACAAAGTACCAATTTATATCACAAGAATTGTTAAGGAAATTATAAAGTGTATCTTCAGGTTACACTTAGTCTTTATTTCATTAAAATTAGTTCATTCCATCAAAAGTTATGATAAATATTCTGAAGTATGGCTATGAAGTATAGGTACGAATTTGTTCAATGGTGGCGTTCGTTGAGTCATCAAGTACATTTTAAACTAATATCATAATGTAAATCATAATTAAATGATGTAAAATAATGTTCTATAATGATATAATTATACCTAAAACGCAGTAAACAAAAGTATTACATAAAGAACGTAATAAATATATACAAAAATATATTAAACTTAATTCTTTTATGTTTTTATTGTATCAATCGCGTCAATTAATCTCTTATTTTTAGAATTGATGTTTACAGCGCCATCTCTTCTTAATTAAATATATACATATAATAAAAATAGTGATAACAACATGTTGTGTCTGTTACTGTACATTGTATATATTAATTTGTGACTAAAATCATTATGGGGACCTAAAATCATTAAATAAGTACATTTTTATAATTTTTGGAATTGTACTGTCTGACGGTCTGTCTGTTTGTTTATGAACGCATGACGTTTTGGGTAAACATATTATTTTCAATGAAATCCTTAAGAAAATCATAAAGCGTATCATCAAGTTCATTTAATCTTTGTTTTATTAAAATTGGTTAATTCTATCGAAAGTTATGATTATTATTTTGAAATGTAGGCTCGAATTTGTTTAATGGCACCGTAAAATCTCAGAAATAGTAATAAAAAGATTCTTGTGTAAAAAAACGTTTTATAATATATTTATACTTAAAACACAGTAAAAAGAAATATGTTTTCCTTAAATTAAAAAAGGATGTTTTCTCACAAAGAACGTAATAGATGGCGTTGTACAGAAGACGGCTCCGTGGCGCAGTGGCTTAGCAATGAGTTGCTGCGCTGGGGGGCGCGGGTTCGAATCCCGCACAGAACAAGTATTTGTATGGCCTACAAATAATTGTTTCGGGTCTGGATGTTTGTCCTTGTGAAATTTGTGTTTGTAAACTGCCTCCACGATACTGGAGAAAATCCTAGTGTGGGGGTAACGTTTTTTTTAATAATAATAATAATAATAATAATAATAAGCCTCCTAAACAACCACACGTCCTGATTGACCATTTAATCACGTGGGGGGCGGACACACGAATGAGAAATTACTGGCGTGGCTAACGTGGCTCTGGAAACCCATAAAAAAAATGGAGACTCGTTCTAAACGTAAACGTATAGGGCCGCTGCCCGGGGGCGATCGCCGGGGCGCACCTGGAGCTGACGCTGGGTGTCTCAGCATGCGAACCGTCAGCGGTAAGGAGTTGAACAGGCGGGCTCCCACCGACAAAGATGCTACAGCCGAAATCATTGACGATGGTGACAGACTGACGGACAGGACGGATACCCCTGTAGAACAGTATAGTCCAAGCACAGTATCATACACACCCTCAAGACCATCCATACCATCGTCACCAACACTTTCATCATCCTCCATCATTAGTTTAAATACAGTTCCACCCACTTCGACCTTGAATGCTGCGCGGGGGGTATCTACCTTCTTACCCGCGTCCACCAAGGCTGGAAAAGCAAGAGTTCGCATGAGATGGAGTAAGGAAGTAAACATTTTTATCATGCGAACCTACTTCCACATCACCAAATTAGAGACCGACATGACCACATACAGACAGCAATTGCATGAACGTTTTACAAGACAATACCCAGAAATTAGTGTTACAGAACAACGTATTTCCGATCAAAGAAGAACAATAGTAAGAAATAAACTTTTACCTCAAGAAGTAATAAATCAACTAAAAGAAGAAGTACGTGCACAGTTGCAAAATTTAAACCAAAATCCTATTCCGGAAACGCATACACCAAATGAAAATGCTCTACAAATACCAACACAATCACTCTCTCAAATGCAACTTAACACACAATCTCAATCTTACAATCAATCACAAGCATACTCACAAAGTATACATAGATCGAACATATCCACACAAACCGAGAGCATAACCCTAATACTAGAAAATGATATTGAGACTTTAGAAAATCTCGATCAAAATCAGTTATCAGAAACGTACATCCAAGAAATACACGACAAACTGAAAACCGCTCTAATTCAATATTCAGGTATGGATCCAGCAGCTCGCCCAAAACTACCCAAGCTTAAATACACCCCAAAACTCTCTTACCTAGTACATTTATTTAATCGTATCATACTAAACCAATATATATCCGAAGACACAACTTTTAGATGTACACACATTGATATATTGCACAGCGTTAGTCATTTCTGAAGAACTTAATTACAAAATAACAGAATACACAGGTAGCACAAGACCAAAAGTCATAAGCAAACCAGCTTGGCAACAGAGACTCGAAAGAGATATAGAAAAATTGCAAGCTGATTGCGGTAGACTAACAGAATATATCAACAATAACAGATCTAACAAAGTAGTCAAAAGAGTCGAGGCAATATTTAAGAACATGGCCATCCACACGAGACATGAAAACGACAATAGAAAACCCGAAGAATTCTTAGATACTTTAAAACAGAAGCTCGCGCTAAAAGTCCATAGGCTGAGAAGATACGCAAAAGAAGAACGCAAAAATGATAACGCCATGTTTGCTACTAACGAAAAGCACTTTTACAGAAATTTACAAAAACCACAAATAGACGTAACAACCGACACCAACACCGAACTACCAACATCAGAACAATTGGAAATATTCTGGTCAAGTGTATGGGAAGAACAAGTGCAGCATAATGACAAAGCTGGTTGGATAGCAGATGAAGAATCTAAGTGGAGCGCACTAGAAGAAATGGAATTCATAGAGATATCTGAATCTGATATAAATAGTATTACAGCAAAACTACACAACTGGAAATCCCCTGGCATTGATAAAGTTCATAATTACTTGTACAAAAAACTAGACTCATTACACAAAATTATCGCTAAAAACTTAACAGACATAATTTTAGGACAACAAAATGTACCTGAATTTATTGAAACAGGAATAACTTACATGTTACCAAAGTCTCAATACTCTCCACAACCGTCTCAATACAGACGAATTACTTGCCTACCGACAATATACAAGATCCTAACCTCAGCAATCACAGCTAAAATCAATAAACACATAGAACACCACAACATAATAGCGGAAGAACAAAAAGGGTGCAGACGAGGCCACATGGGGTGCAAGGAACAATTAATTATAGATTCAATAGTCCACAAACATGCTGCCACAAAAAATAGAAACCTTCATTGTACCTACATAGATTACAAAAAAGCTTTTGATAGTATTCCACACATTGGTTAATTCAAGTATTACGAATATACAAAATAAACCCAAAAATAATAGACTTTCTACATCATATCATGTCCCGCTGGAAAACTACACTCCAATTGAATTACCACGACAATATCGTAAGAACTCGGCAGATATTTATTAGGAAAGGTATTTATCAAGGTGACTCCCTGAGTCCTCTATGGGTCTGCCTCGCACTGAACCCTCTATCTCATCTACTGCATCAGTGCCAAGCCGGATATAGACTCAAACACAACACCACAGAAGATATCACTATCTCACACCTCATATATATGGATGACATTAAATTATACTCAAAAACAGAAAAAGAAATGAAAAGATTAATAGACACTATAACAGAATTTAGTAAAGACATCAACATGCAGTTTGGACTAGATAAATGCAAAACACTACACATAATAAGAGGCAAAATAAAACCAGGCGACTATACAATTAACACTACTGATACAATCACTGCTATGGAACCGAAAGATCTATATAAATATTTAGGATACAAACAACTCAAAGGACTAGACGATACAACAATTAAACACACACTGAATACGGAATATAAACGGAGAGTAACCGCAGTATGCAAAACACATCTCGCTGGAAAACATCTAATTAAAGCATTAAATAGCTACGCGATCCCAATATTAACCTACTCGTTTGGAGTGATTAAATGGTCTAAAACTGACATCCAGCAAATAGAAAGAACCACACGCACCACACTTACAAAACACAATAATCTACACCCTAAATCCGCAATAGAAAGACTCACAATAAAACGACAAAATGGAGGGAGAGGCTTAATAGATATTCATCACCTTTGGCAGAAACAAATTAGTAGCCTCAAAACATTCTCTCACAATAAATCTCACACTAGTGACATCCATAAAGCCGTAGCCCTAAATGATTTTAACTACACTCCACTTAACCTAAATGAACAAACAGATACACAACACAATAACACTAATGACCCACAAAAATAAAATTAGAGGACTGGAAAAAGAAAGTCCTACACGGACGACACCCACATGATCTGGAACAACCACATGTAGATTCAGTAGCATCAAATAAATGGCTTAAAATTGGTAACCTATTCCCGGAAACTGAAGGGTTTATCATCGCTATACAAGACCAGATCATCAACACTAAAAACTACAGGAAATATGTCATTAAAGACCCCACAGTAAGCAACGATAAATGCCGTAAGTGCTTCACCCAACCAGAGACAATACAACACATAACAGGGGCATGTACAACTCTCACACAGACAGACTACACTCACAGGCACAACCAAGTAGCAAGCATCATTCATCAAAAACTAGCACTCAAACATAAACTTATACAAGACACAAACACATCCTGCTACAAATATACACCACACACAGTTTTAGAAAATCCTACACACAAACTCTACTACGACCGCGCCATACTTACCGATAGGACCATTCACTATAATAGACCAGACATAACACTACACGATAAAGTAAGTAAAATCACCTACCTAATAGATATTGCAATACCCAACACACATAACTTACAAAAAACAATAGGCGAGAAGATAAGCAAATATGCAGAGCTTAAAGAAGAAGTGACCAGAATTTGGAGACAAAATAAAGTTTATATAGTACCCATAGTCGTCTCCACCACGGGCGTTATACCCAACCATCTCCACCATAGCCTCAAATTAATAGACCTGAAAGACTCAACATATATTATACTCCAAAAAGCCGCAATTTTAAATACCTGTCGAATTGTAAGAAAATTCATGCAATTGGAAGAAAATGAAATAGTTACCCAGAACACACAACCTACATAAATACTCACTCCATGCTGCATTTACTTGGCTTCGGCCCGTATGTGCAGTAAAAACTAGCCAAAGAGCTAAGAAACAGAAATGTTTTCCCTACAATAATAATAATAATAGTGAACATTGTGACATTACATAGGTGACACTTGACGATTAAGTTTGACACACCATAAATGACATTTTTTTAGGTTAACGATGCGTTCAGGAAATCTGAATTCTTCAACATTTTTAATCTTCAGAGCAGATGCAAGATTTATTTGATATTGATTTCGCGGGTTATTGTTTGCAAGTTCCCAATTGTCGATTATGGGTTCATTGACATCGTTGTTTCTATGTTTGACATGTGTCATATTTGATTTTTAGCATCGATGATCATCGAATAGCTGAGTGGGAAATACGCTTAAAATAGGGATGTATTTTAAGAGTGTTTCCCATTCAGCATGTGTTATGCGATGATCGTAAATAACGCGCAAGGTCAAACTTTACGCGTTGCAGGAGTGGACCTCAGTACTGATTGTTTTGCACATGGCCAAGTATATATTGCTTTTTCCCGCGTTAGTAGTCCCCGTAACCTTTTTCTATACGTCCCGGCTAAGTCTAATTCTAACGTCGTTTACACAGAAGCTCTATTATAAACGACTTAGAACTTTGAGCATATCAATTTATTTTGTTACCACTTATTGATACAGTAATGATATAAATCGTTTAATATTCTCTTACCCTAAACGTCAAATTCTTTAAGTAAAACCTATATACGCGAGCTACGCCGCGGGCACAGCTAGTTATTAATAAAATGTCATCTCGAAAAGCAGCCTGAGGCTGTACACTGTACAGACAATCTGTTCTATTCCTCTCAAAACCCAAGTAACACATTATTGTCATTATGTGGGCGCAACAACCTACTGTCAATTACTGTAAATTAATTCACGAAAATAAAAACACGAAATATATCCACAAACACAACCACAATGCCAAATGCGTATGACAAGTGTAAAGAGTGTGACCGTCTTTAAAATACAGATCCTGCCATACTTTGGTTAAAAACCTGCCAAATCCTTCCAAAATCTGTAATGAAAAATGCCTAAATACTGCCTACTTTATTTACCATTGTGTTATATACTAAGAAACGTCAAAATACACATATAAATGCTATATTTTTTAAATTAAAATTAAACATATCTTTCGTTGGTTCGAATGCAATGCAATCGCCATGCTTATTTAACGTACAAGATAGACGCTAAATGTTTATTTATAAATCTGTTTCGTGTTTTTGTCTTAATTAAATTTATTTTAGAGAATATTCTTTCGCATGTTGAAACCACTGATATTTTGTTGATGTTTACTAGTAGCGGCATGCTCCTTTAAGCGGACAGCCGGGGTGCCAATTTGCAGTTACAGTACACAGTCTGGATCATCTTTAGCTTTTGAGCTCCATGATGAAAATAAAAGATCTTGCTTCCACTTCGCTCTTATTTTCGCTTCATCACCGCCACCTATAATTAATCTATTGTCCACGAAACATTATTAACAAGATTTCATGGTGATAATGAAATCAAATTCTATACCATACTAAAGTACGTCTCTTTTATGACTGATTGAAATATTAACCAACTCGTGTTAAGATTATCAAATTTATACACAATTTTTTAAAAAAGTTGTTTATTGAATGTGATACAAGCATAATACGAGAATTCGAGAAAAACAGGGAAATCCCCAACATGCTGGCGAAGTATCTAGGGTTGTCATTTTCGTCATTTTAAGTTGCCATAATGAAATATATTTTTAATACCCCAATACTGCCAAATACTGCCAGGTTTAATAAAACGTCAACCGATCATGCCACAGGCTAAAATAAGAGGCCAATCCGGCCAAAATGGCAGGAACCTGCCACATATGGTCACACTGAGTTTAAACTCGAAGTTACCAAGTCTCCTTCGAAACATGCAATGATCAACGACCATACAGCCTATTCAATTTTTTTAATTTTTTTTTTAAATACGTTATATTAGGATTTTCTCCTGTATCGTGGAGGCAGTTTACAAACATAAATTGCACAAGGACAAACATCCAGACCCGGAACAATTATTTGTAGGCCATACAAATACTTGTTCCGTGCGGGATTCGAACCCGCGGCCCGCAGCGCAACAACTGATTGTTAAGCCACTGCGCCACGGAGCCAAAGCTGCATTATCGTTGTAAAATTTCTTGAAGATTGCACCGATCGGATCTTGAAACACTTTGTTATAGAAAAAGCACTTGATTCTATTAGATTTGACTATTTAGATTTGACTACTGAAAACTAAGGGTGAATTCTAAGGGTTACCTAAGGAGTCTATTATTAAAAAAGAGAAAAGATTTAACGCTATCAAAATACAGGCGTATATTACTTTTCCTATGAAGCCCAAACTTTGTGTGACGTTTGTGTGTTAGAAAAATGATCAGAATAAAAAAGATCGGTCTCCTAGGAATAATTAATATACGCTTGTATTTTGATAGTGTTAAATCTGAATATTGATTTACGTTGATGAAAGATCATATACTGAGTGATTTAATGTGCACTCTGAAAAAGAAAACATTAAGAATGATGACCTACTGGTGGATCTCCTTGATTTGGTGATCCTCCTTTGTGACCCTCCTTTACTATGGTGAGAAATTCGAACACAAAATATATGGCTTACTTTTACATACATGGATAAATCTTCATGGATACCTGGTGGTGACTACTCTGTCTTGTTCGGAAATAAATTGGTTACTACTTCTAGAAACCGAGATCGGAGACTATAGGTAAACGGAGGCGCCAAGGGACGATTTTTTCAATTTTTTATTTATGTACCTACACAAAAAAAGGATAGAAACTTCACAGTAAGTTGGTGGGTCTCTAAATAGAATACATATTCGATAAACAAGTTTCATCAAGCACGACTGTCTGCAAACATGACATGACTCAAAGGTGACAACGCATCTGTAGCTTTTGTTTTAAAGTTGTCTAAAGGTGTACATGGACTGCAGTAGCCACTTACCATCACGTGGACTGTCAGTTCGTTGGTCTTCATTTTTAATAAAAAAATTACTTACTCATAAAACTTTATCAACTAGTGCTATATATAGTTTAAACTTTTGAACTTTCTCAAATGAACAATAAACGTCGAGCAAGCTCGTAAGTGGAGACCCGTTATAGTATTAAACAAATAATTTTCATTTGTAATAGTATCTTTCCGCGTAAGTTTAATACTGTAGCATTAAATCCATTCTGAATATCAAACTAGGTTATTGCAATTTTCATAATTGTAAGTAAACAAAGACTTTTTAAGCACGCGATGATTTGACTCGATAATTTGTGTTTTTGTAAGTTAATGACGTAATAGCATTAGTAATAAAATTAATTATTGCACTTTTGCCTCTGTAGAATATTAGCCTTATATTTATACTTATGATTGATTAGTAATTTATGATCGCAAATAATAATAAGAACTGAAACATGAAAAGTTTAATTATTTAATATCACGAAACACGTCAAATACATACCTTTTAACCCTTTGATATTGTGTGTCAATACCTACTCAGTGTATTTCTAAAAGAAAAGTACTCGTACGAGTGACCTTTATGCACGGTAGAAGAAATTACTAATAATCGTTTCTGTAATGTATTTATTTGTTATTTTTAATTGTTATTACTTATTATTTTAATTTTTAAATAATATTTCTCTTATTAATAACAGTACAAAGTCAATAAATAAGTTTGACTTCAAAAAAGTCAACCATACAGTTTCTAAGTAATTGTTTTTAGGTATAAGGTACATATTTCATGAGAAAACAATTAGAATCTCACGTCAAGTTTAAGAGGCGGATCATCTACCACAAAAACCCCCAACACTGATATGTTTTTAATGAGTTTTGTATTAATTATGCTGTTATCACAATTTTATTCACATCCTTATCAAATAAGCTGCAATGGAATCAAGTGTTTTTGTAAAAAAATGTGGAAAAATGTGACAGTAATTTACATCGTGACTGCCTCTAATATAAATAAGGACATGTCTCCGGTACTACTTTAAGTTATGAACTGGTTTATATATAATCGCAGCAATGGAATGAAATAATTTGCCAGTTAGGTACTTCAATTGCAGCGTGGCCATCTTCTAGGTAAGAGTGAATTGGTTTTAGTTAGCCAAGCCATTGGCGCTATATCATCTACCCTAGATGTCTATTTATCATAAAATGGAATGGTGTTTACTTTGGTGTGTATGTAACACTGAGTAAGTGTATAAAGAAAACTACTGTACAACTAGTTTTCAATCTTAGGTCATACCCTAAGTCTGGGTTAATAGAAAGTAACAAAAACTATATTTTATTATTATATTATTATAGACATTTTTTATTTTGAAATAAAAAGAAAATTAATATATTTGGGCCGGGAGATTCACACTACAACCTTCCTTGTAAGAAGTGACAAAAGTAGGGAAACTGGAATATGGAATAGTAAAATTTTCAATATTTTTTCCATTTAATTTTTTCATTCAAATATCGGGTAAGAGATAACTTCGACAGGCTGTAATGAATGAATGAATGAGTGAGTGAATATCCAAAACTTACTGTATCAATTTGATAAATGCTTAAACATTTTCCAATAATAATATAATTGTGAATTGAAGGAAACCAGTGCGATGTTGACACCATTATTTTTATACTCAAAATTTGATACGAGGCGAAAATTAACCGAACTGAACGTACACAGCTACGAGTACATAAGCACACGCTGTCCTTTTTAAACACTGACCCCTATATATACAAGTACGCTGGACTGGCTATCGGCAGAAGCATTATATATACCATATAAAATTCTTTTGCAGATTTGAAGCGCCTTCATTGTCCGTACCGGGAACTAAAATTGACATAATATGCCCAAGGCTGTTGTGTTATTTAAATCATATTTCTGTATTTTCAACTTTTAAACTAAAAAATGAAAGTATTTTATGTGGTTTGATTAAGTTTGATTTTAGTTCATAATAAGAATTATTTTTATTAATAGTAAGATTGTGCGTTATATATAAAACTCGTTACCAAAAGGAAAGTGGTATAACATTCTACAAGTAAGTTAATTTACAGCTAATATTAAACAAATTAAAACTATTTGATAATATAGGTACTTAAAAATTTGCTACTAATCTTAATATCGTAATTACCAACATGTTTGGCTTTTTATTACTGAGTTTTGATAAACAATTCAATAAGGGTTGTCGAGTTCCTTGTCTATAATACTTATCGATGTTCTTTTCTACCCATATCTGTTAACAACCAAAGTCGCCGACAACAGATAGCTATCAAATGTTTATTAATTTACAGGTTTCCAACTGAACCTAGACTAAAATTATGGCTAAAAAGCTTAAAAATTGTGAATTGGCGTCCGAAACAAAATGATTATCTTTGTTCTCAACACTTCACAGAGGTGTTTAGAACAAAGATAATATTTTATTGGACACGAGAAACGCACCACTTTGAAAAAGTGCAGTATACCCACAATATTATCTAGTAGTACCAGTATACAGTAAGTATAAAAGTATTAGATTATTATTTCGAATGTTTTTTTTTTATTTTTTCTCTCCTTAATTTCAGACTCAAGGGCGATAGCCAAGTGTAGAAAGGTCGCCTGATGATGACTTTGTGTTTACAAGACGTAAATTTGTTAAATAAGTTTAAATATGACCAATTTATTATATCAAAGGAATTAATTTATAATGGGACTGCAAATTTATTAGTTAATGTCCTGAGTGACCTTGCGTAAGTTAAGGTGAGAAATAGCTCCTCCCTAAACGGGTTTCCACCTTGTCGTGGCAGGGGAGGTGTTATTAGTCGTGGCTAAGAAACCCATGGTAAACGCAGGGTCGCTCACATGGCTGGTCCGAAGTGAAGATCTGGCCCAAGGTGGCCACACTGAGTGGGCTTGTCGAGCCGTTGGGTATGTGTTAGAGGGTTGCGGCTAGAGGAGAGTCCTCTCCCTATACCGTTGCAGCGATGCGCCACTCTACTATCCGCCGCAACTTTGGTGGAGATACACCACTTGGTTGAGTTGGAGGCCGCAAAGAACAGCGTGCCTTGTGTTCCTGGTGTGCCTTATCTGAGAAGGAAAGGGGGAGTTGAAATTCTCAACTAAGAAACGCTGGCTCTGGTGGGGTTGCGGATGTGTTTGAAAGCGTTTCCGTGGCCCTGCCAACGTGCGGCAAAGGTGGACCACCATGGGGTGAAGGCGCGAGTCTGAGATAATCCGTTCTAGCCCCCGCAAAGCGGGTATGCGTAGGCCTCATCTGAAACCCGAAACAAAATCTGTTCTGTAGTTACGAATAAAAATGTAGATAGAGCAACGCAGCCTCGATCTTGGTTTTATACGAGGTATGAAGCTTGCGTCTAAGGCCTAGGTATTAATTGATATATTTATTTATTATATAACATTATATTAATATGATTCATAAATAGATTGGACTTTACAGGTAGGCCTGGGTATAGAATTTTTATCGATATGTTTCGTCACACTGTCTTATTTCTATTATTAGTTTCTTGGACGTTCACTGCTGCTGTCAGCCTCAAAATGGCGAAAATCAAATCGCCCCATTGTATCACGCTGTATAGTCAGTCCATAAACAGAGATCAGTGTTTTGAAACCATACTATCCAACTCCTAGAGACTGAAACGAAGAGGTATGTCTGAATTTTAACTTTGGAAAGTCGGAACAATAACAATATTTGAATTTGGAATATTTGCAGAGCATTATTTAGGAATGTTTTGTATTTTGTATGAATATTAAATTATATTTAATTGGAATAATGCAAATAAATAATGTTTTTGCACTAGCAATTTGGTTTATTTATATCTGTAAATAATTGTGTATTATAGTATATAGGCCCAATTCCCCCCACCGGCCAGCCTTTCTCTTTCTGACAGAGACGCAGGTGTCCTCTCCGGCTGATACTTCGTATCTCTCCTACCCGGGTTACAAATTGGAGCACTCCTTTGTGCCTCGGGCTGGAGTTTGCGTGTATGTTAGAGAGGACATCTGTTCTCGACGCCTCGGCAGTTTTGAAGGTTCGGACCTGTCCATCCTTTGGCTACACGGAGACAGTGACGACCATCCGCGCGTCTACGGGTGCCTCTATAGGTCCCATAGCGATAATGCTGAAACAGACCGACTCATCGACCACGTCCAAATGGCTACAGATTCCTTGCTACAACAGGTCCCATCCTGTGATGATCGGTTAAACGTGAACCGAGTTGGCGGATTGGGACGGAATGCGCTCTTTCTTTGCATCCTACCCTTAGGGCGGGGTTGCCGGATGATCCCAGCGCTGTTGCTGACTCTGTCACTAATGTGGTGCTACAGGGAATGGAACTATTTATTTATTCCATCATATGTGATACCAATCGGAGGCAGATCTCAGCCTTGGTTTGGTCGCTCCTGTAAGACTGCATTACGCAGTAAGCAGGAGTGTTATCAAGCCTGGGCTGCGGCTTCGGCGACTCGGGATGTAAACACCAGCACACTTAAAAAGAAGTATAACTCCGCCTCCAGGTCCTTCAAAAGAGTTATTGCCAAGGCAAAGTCAGGGCACATAGGCAGAATTGGCGAGAAATTAGTTCGCCATTCTTCGGGTACCCGTACATTCTGGTCTCTCGCCAAGGCTGTCCAAGGGAATTTCTGTAAGCCATCACTACCATCTCTGCACAGGGAGGACGTTTCACTGGCCCAAGCCGCAAAAGACAAAGCCGACCTTTTAGGCTCCCTTTTTGCGTCCAACTCTACTCTTGATGACGGGGGGAGAACACCGCCGACCATCCCGCGGTGTGAGTGCTCCATGCCGGATGTGCTGTTCTCACAGCACTCGGTTCGCAAAGCACTCCTCTCTCTGGACATCCAGAAGTCGAGTGGGCCTGACGGAATCCCCCCAATTGTGCTGAGGATGTGTGCTCCGGAGTTGGCACCGGTCCTAACGCGTCCTTTCTGGTACTCCTACTCCCAAGGCGTAGTCCCGAATTCATGGAAGACAGCTTTTGTCCACCCGATCCCTAAAAAAGGCGACCGCTCAGACCCGTCCAACTATAGGCCTAACGCCACCTCCTTGTTCTCCAAAATAATGGAATCCATTATTAACTGCCAGCTCATGCGGTACCTTGAGAATCACCAGCTGAATAGTGATCGCCAATACGGTTTTCGTCGGGGTCGATCAGCTGGTGATCTTCTGGTCTACCTGACCCATAGATGGGCGGAGGCAGTAGAGTCCAAGGGGGAGGCGTTGGCCGTTAGTTTTGACATTGCGAAGGCCTTCGATCGGATTTGGCACAAAGCGCTTCTTTCGAAGCTCCCTTCCTATGGGCTTCCCGAGAAATTGTACAATTGGATCACCAGCTTCCTTGCAGATCGGAGCATCAAGGTCGTTGTAGACGGTGCATGCTCCGACTACAAGCCTATTAACGCTGGTGTTCCACAAGGCTGTGTGCTATCACCAACACTGTTTCTTCTGCATATCAATGATATATTGCTAACTGGTAACATTCATGGCTATGCGGTTGACAGTACTGGTAATGCTCTATACACCGGCCGTGCCAATATTTCTCGGGAAAACTTCGCCGAGTACCGGAACAAACTTGTATCTGAATTCGAGTCTTTGCAGAACAAAGTCTCGGATTGGGGGCGACTAAATCTAGTCCAGTTTAATCCTCAGAAGACACAAGTTTGCGCGTTTACCGCTAAAAAGAACCCCTTTGTCGTATCTCCTCAGTTTCAAGGCACTCCCCTTCTTGCCTCAGCCAGTATCGAAATCCTCGGAGTCGACATATCGAGTGACGTGCAGTTTCGTGGTCACTTGGAAGAGAAAGTCAAATTGGCCTCTAAAAAGCTTGGCGTGCTCAGCAGAGCGGGACAGTATTTCATGCCGGCTCAACGCCTGCAGCTTTACAAGGCGCAGGTTCGGCCTCACATGGAATACTGTTCCCATCTCTGTGCAGGGGCTCCCCAGTACCAGCTCCTTCCACTTAACCGCATCCAGTGCAGAGCGGCTTGAATCATCGACGACCGAGTCCTTTCCGATCGGCACGATTCATTGGCATTGCGAAGAGATGTTGCATGCCTTTGCATTTTCTTTCGCATCTACCACGGGGAGTGCTTTGAGGAATTGTTAGGATTAATCCCAGCCGCCAAATTTTACGAACGCACATCGCGGCAAAACTCCCGATACCATCCACACCATCTGGATGATTGGCGGTCCACCACTGTATGTTTCAATAGGAGTTTTCTTCCGCGTACGACCTCTCTATGGAATAGCTTACCAACGGCGATTTTTCCGGACCGATACGACTTAGGGACCTTCAAGAAAAGAGCCTACTCCTTTTTAAAAGGCCGGCAACGCATCTGCTATTCCCTCCCTGGTATTGCGGTTGTTCTTGGGCGGCGGTAGTCACTTACCATCAGGTGAGCCGCGTGCTCGTTTGCCCCCTCTTCTATTAAAAAAAAGTATTATGAATATTGCACGTGTGAGTTATTACATATCTCCAAGGGCATTATATTATGGTTTTCACTTTATTTACTTACTTTTCCATTTAAGACAGATTATGAAGATAGCCGAATTTTTTAACGAGACAAGCAGTGTTTGACATCACACTGCTTGTCTCGTTAAAAAATTCAGCTAATTTTATCTTTATCCTATAGGTTGTCTGAAGTTTGCAGTAAGTCGATTAGTAAGGTATTTGATCATATTTTCATCACGCTATGATTTAAGTTTTAGGAATAACAATCTCTTTTTAAAGGTGCGTGAGGCCAGGTACTGCAATCGTAAGTCCACCTGACAAGTGTGACTATTATGAAAAATTCTTCATCCAAGATGAGAGGACCTTTTGAGAGCTGATAAAAAGAAGAAGAACATAATTTGTTCGTATTATGGCTGTATCACAAATAGTTCGGCTCGACCGGCGAAGGACTACGACCGCACAGAATACCAGCATAAAATTGCAGCGTAATGCTACTGTGTTCTGTGTGGTAGGTGACAAAAACCAAAGACCCTTTTTATTAGTAACGAAGTATTCCATCTTAGTCCTCAGGAGTGACATAACATTTGCGTTTTCATATTTCATAGCAACTTGTCGTTAACGCGACTATGAAATTATAAACAGATCTCATGGATTTTGATAGATGGTGGTATGACCATCTTGTTTTCTACAGATCACTTAAACGTGGTAGAACCATGCTGCAGCTATATTAACTGTATAATTGCAGCACGAATGGTTCAGCTCGACCGGGCAAGGGCCACGCTCTCATAGAATACCAGCGTAAAATAGCTGCTCAATACTGCTGTGTTTCGTATGGTGAGTGTAGAGAACCGGAGACCCTTTTAACTGGAAAAGAGGCATTCCATCTTAGTGCTACGGCTAAAAATACATCTGTAATTAGATTGGCAAACGAGGATAGATGTAGATGTCTATGGGCGGCAGAAGCCACTTACCATCAGATGGAGTGTCATTTGTCCGACGACGGGGAACAGTGCCAAAGGTGCGAATAATTGCTTTTCTATTGCCTGTGCCAAGTGTAGCTTAAGGCAGATCCACCCTGCAAGAAATCCATCATAAGGCTCATCTTCAGAAGTAGACAATGGTTATTATTTACTATCCTTAAGGATTGCTTGATTTAAACTAAATTAGATCCAACATATGAGGTTTTCATTTCTTAGAGTTTACCTAAAATATCAATGTGAAAACTCTAAATTCAGGTTAATAATACGTTTCTTGATAAGGCGTATCGTACCTATTGAGTAGTTGCCTTAAGTATTGATGCCAAATTTTATCATATATTATCACTAGACATATCTTGTCAAAAACGGACGTGTTTTTGTGTTTTAAAAACACGTCTACACCTAATAACGTCAATAAGGCGTATCAGATATGAGGTTTTGTGCGGAATGGGACGTATCGAATACGGCATCACAATAGCGTATCACATAATCGCATTAATTCTGGATCCGACCTGAATTTTCATTTTCTTTTTTGATCGAAATGTATTCTAACCTAAAGCCTGCTCATACAAATACATACTCTCATACAGACATAAAGATAACATCTGCAGATACAAATATGGCATAGGATTTTACCTGCGATAAATACAGGAATGTCGCTAAATAAATGTGATTAAATTCGCCTCGGTCCTTTTTAAGCTTTATCCTTTTAAGCTAATTTACAGCCGTAGTCACAAAACATTACATCTGTGTAATTCAATATCTTGGCGAAAGTAAAAAATAGTGGTGTACTACAGCTTATATGCACCTACTAAATAAAGAATACTGATTTCGAATAACTAAGACTTTATCATGAAAATAATGGATGTACCTAATATGTTTGTTATTAAAAACTTGAGTAACTTTGAAAAAGCAATGTCAAGGACGGGCTTTCTGACATAAAAACATGTACATTTTTCAATTTAGCATTATAAAAGTGTTGCTCTATGTACGAAATTCAATGAAATTGATTATTCGGTATCACACTTTCAGATATTCTACATTACTTGTACTGTTCATAAAGCTATCAATACTATTCAATGAATTTTGAGTCTAAAAGGTCAACTGACCACGGTCACGGATTAGTAAAATTATACTGAGAGAAAAATTCCATTTTGTTACTATTTTGTTACTTTGAAAATTAAAAAATTGTTATTATGATTAAATTTTAAATGAATTAATTCAGTTATAGTACTGTGTATTCATTTAATATCGTTGGTAGCGCAGTACATTTTATGACTCTATTTAGTTTGTATTTGACCAATAATTAAAGCCGTTAGGGGTCGAACTCATGTTGCTCGCATATTGTGATATAACTACGAGTGCTTAGACCTTCAGATGCGACGTCTTATGTAATAATAAAACAATTCTAAGATATGTGAAGTTCGTCATCACGAATTGTGTCAGCGCAGCGAATATTTCCTTACCGTATAGACTCTTAGAAGTGAAAAGAGGCCTGTGCCCAGCAGTGGGACTTTTATAGTCTGTAACTTTGTTTTTTTTTTTACTTTAATGTATGTAAAATAGTAAGAGATTTAAGGCATGGTGGTAGTACTAAGTTGTAGAACATTTTTTTTGCTAAGGTATTCCCATTAGGAAGTAGTAGCAGCCTTCTACTTATTTCTGATTCTATGTAGCAATGCATCCAATTGTTGAGTTTCATTATGAAGGGTCAGTATGATATTATAGGCTGCGAGATGATTCATCTTATTCCATGAGGTAACAGCGCATTTTTTGCCTTCTTTTTTAAGGTGAGTTACAGGCGTATATCAACAATTTTGGTTCTTCGTTTAATGTTGAAATATGACCATATTTTTCGGTTGTTCATCCAACCATCCATTACAGTCTATGTCATAGAGTGCATCTTAAGGAGATTTCGCCATAGTTGCCACTTTTGGCAGGTAGGTTGTCAACCGCAGTTTTTATAATCTTGAGTTTGTATCAGAAAGATGCTGCTGCTGGCCATCTCCGGTTTCAGTTACCCTCTGTAACCTCTTACAACACCCACGCGACGATATAGGGTAGTGGATATTCCCAAACCGCCATTACATGGTCATTATACGAGACATTATAATAACAAGTTAAGTAAAACAACGCAGAAAATAATAACTTCAACACTTTTCTGATTCTTAGAAAACGCGTCGGAATGCTATGAATATAATATGTATATCTCTTAACGTCATTCAAGTTTTGCTACCCAATTTACATTTCTATTTCAATTTATATTCTTAAAAAATCGTATAAAAATAGAAGCTAATGTTTATTTCCTTGGGATATTCCACTTTTTTTATAAATTAATATGTTTGTCGATTTCAGATGGTTTGGTCTACCACTAATCGTATTGGTTGTGGCATTTCACAGACAAAGGACAATAACTATACAAAAATGCTGTTCGTTTGTGACTATGGTCCAACGTAAGTAAAATCACTTTACATTCTGTGCCATGGTAGCTGAAGAGCTAAGTAAGCAATCTTGTTTCGATCCCGGTAGTCACCGTGTTGGTGGCGGTTATTTTCAAAATTGCTTATATTTCATTACTATTATTACAGTTATTTAAATATTTTTTATATTTATTAAATAATCTATTTTTTTACAATATACAAAGTTGTTGTTCATAGTATTTAATATAAAGAAAAATATTATAAATACTACAAACCAAAGTTATTTTCACTTTTTTTGTATGACTATTCTTTGTTTGTATCTCAGCGGAAATTATTTTGAACAAAAACCGTACAATTCCAATCAACAAGCAACAAACATACTTCGATGCAGCGATGGTTATTGCAGTAAACCTTATGGATCTAATTGTTAATATGGGGCTAAATTAACTTTGTTAAAAGTTATTTGTAACTATATACGTATATATTATTTAACTGCTTTTGCCCGGCGACATTATTAAGAATATGATGGAATATGATTAAAAATTTATAGCATATTTTCTACTTTGTGTAAATCTTGGATGAATTATTAACCCGTTATTTTATTTACTGAAACAAGTAGCCAGTTATTATTATTTTATTCAAATATAGTTGTTGTTACTTTAACTTCACATCAGGTATATTACATATACATATACATCATACATGCACTTTATTCCGTTTAAGACGAAAGTTATTTCGGCAATATTACAAGATTAAGATAGTTATGCACCTACAAGAATATTCAGGCAGAGAGCAGGATAAGCATTCTAAATGCTGTTGTCTGTAAGATATATTTAGCTCGTAATAACATTCAAATTTAAATCCGAAATGAAAAAAGAGTTGTAATTTAGTAAACATTTTAAGACCCCAGTACTAATATTATGAAATACAGATGCAATTACAAAAGGTGAAGACTGAAGATGTAAACAGATACAGATTTTTTTTAAATTCAATATCTAATATATAAAATCAATATTTGTTTGTTCGTATTTTATGTGCTGCCATACCGTTCATCAGATTGCGCTAAAACTTTGTCAACTTATTACTTGTACTACGTGCAGGTTTTAGGTATATTACAATTAACTTACAGTAGGTGACGCGCGTATCGCGTATCATTATCATTCCTAATTAAATAATAAAGGTTACTCTTCTAAATCTAAAACGATATTTCCACAATTATTTGTTCAGCGACGGCAACGTGCCAAGTACCCGCTAGTAGATTATAAATACTACTTATTGAAAGTCATTCTTTTATTTAATTTACCATTGCTTCAGAAAAAAAAAACCTCTGTCCTGGGAATAACCAGCAAGAAAAACAACAAGACCTTTTTTGAAAAAATAAAAAAAGTTACAATCATAATATATGTTACACAATTAAAAACACAAAACAAGTTAGAAATAGCTTGGTACTTATCACCCCATTCACTGGAGTTATTATCATCCATAATGAAGATGAAGTATAAGAGTAGATTAAATCTTTTCTAATATTTCATCTCAGATATCTTATTTATTTTCACTGCTCAGTAATATTGCATTCACTGTCGCATTCCTAAAGTTCTGATTTTGTAGGATTCAGTGTGCATATGCTGTAGAGGACAGTTAAATTATGATATACTAGCGGTTCCCCGCGACTACGCCCGCGTGTTATTTGGGGTTTTTATTTTTTTGCGCGGGACCCTAATTTTTTTTCTAAAATAAAAGTAGCCTAAGTTACCCCTTGTGATATCAGCTATCTGCCAATGAAAATCCCGTCTAAATCGGTTCAGCCGTTTCGGAGATTAGCCGGAACAAACAGACAGACAGACCGACAGACAGACAGACAAAAACTTTAAAAATTGTATTTTTTTTTATTAGTACCGTATACACTTTAATCAGAATTTAGTAAAAAGCTGTAATTTTGATATTACAAACAGACACTTCAATTTTATTTATTTGTATAGATTATAAATTTAATAACAGTTCATGAGCCCAATAGATAACGTTACCGTCTAAGATTTCTTAAATTTTAAACAAAATGAAAATGATCTGACGTAAAATATTTACGAAAAAATGATAAGGAATTCACAACAACGTTTTCTACCTTGTTGTGAATAATAAAAAATAACAAACTGACAATCCTTTTATGTAATATCGTATAAACATTAAGAGAAATTACATACATATGTATGTGCAAACCTTATAAGTAGACGTAAAAATTTGAAATCGGTCACAACTTATCAAATATACGGGTAATAATCTATGGTCACAACATTTGGATTTATAATTTGTTTATTGATTTGGTCACCGAAATTCAATGGCTTTTAGCCGGCAATTTAGCCGTTTTACGTAATTACTGTAAGAGTTGATAAAATTCCATGATTTTCAGTAATAACTTTGAGAATATAATATTTTATGAATACCTCAGATTAAGAAATTTATTCAAACTATAACGAATACTTACATTGTAAGACAAAATATCTTATTATCATCTATAGACGATACTCCTTGGATTATTTCGAGGTGTCGTACAGGCAACCCTATTTAACATCAAAGACTTTCTTCTTAGAGCTCAGTATCTAACCTCACTATAGGGCTTTAGTAAATTTTTTCCTTTGTTGCGATGTAGAAATTTGGTAACAATGAAAATAATCTTAACTCATGGATTCCGATATATGGCGCCTCATCTCCGTCTCCCATACATCGGTTTTTATGAAGGTCAATGCTTCAAGTATATATGTAAGTTTATAGTCGTTGAAAATCATGTTATATGTTGTGATAATATTATATTTTATATATATTTATTAACTATAAATTAGAGTATTTTGATTTTTTTTACAGAAAACTCACAAATCACACACACAGAGGTATTTTCTAGATCATGTCTGATTTTTATTAGTAGGATATTCAAAATGAGATAAAACTTCCTTTGTATGGTGGAACCTCTCCATTGTTTTCAGACTGGCCTATTTGTTTCGATCAAGAATATTAAATGATTTTACTTAAATAATAATAACTAAATTAGTTTGTAAATGGACGAGCTAGGTAATCCTGCTGGAAAATTGGAACGCCCGGCAAAGGACATTTAAGCCTAATACACTCCACATACAAATATGGTACGAGAACGACGCAGTAACGTGAGGACGCTCTCCAAGAATGGATCGATAACTATTTCAACAGTTACAACTTATATTACTAATATAAAATATCAAATTAGTTACTATTTAAGAAAAAGGAAGTTTTATAGTGGTATAACTACAGAGTAGTAAATACAAAATAAAGCTTTACTAAGAAACTTCCATCAAACATGGTCATACTGTGTATATTGTACAATGTTGAAGCGTTCGAAAAATATGTGCAGGATTTTTCAGATTCGAGAGCAAAGTTAGATCATGTATTCTTGACAGAAAGACAACAATAAACTTAGTTGGTTGTATTGTTAATAATAAAAAATGATCATTGACTTTTACTTATAAGAATAATGTGTTTAAAAAAAAACTATTTTTTCATCACTATCTTTTACTATATAATTTTAATTTATATTATATTCAAAACAACTTTTAAAAAAGCCAACTTAAAACTTCTTGCCGCGAACAATATGTTTCCCTCTTGCATAGATTAGGTACTCCCGTTTTTTACGACCGTCAACACGTTCTGTAGTCAGCTACCAACTCTAAAAAAATGAATGTGAATTGACCAGTTTCTCACAAATTCTTCTCAGACCGATTTCTACAACTGTCCCACAGTATTAATAATTAAAAAGAATGTTTAAAACTAGCATCCCGCCCTGGATTCTTCTGGGTAAAAAATACAAGTTTTCGGATAAAATATAGCCTAGATCAATCCTGAAGTTGCTTTTGATTTGTTTGCTAAGAGGTTTTTTACAAGTTTAGCCATTCCGAAAATTTTCATGGACAGAGTAAGACTGACAGACAAACATTTTAAAAATTGGTCATGTCTGTGGCATGTAAATAACCCCCCTCAGCCCAGTTTGAGGTAGTTATTTGAATATTACAGACAGACACTCAATTTCAATTTTGTTTATATGTATAGAAGCCATGACTGTATCAACAGCACCCGTATAATCTAAGGTCGGCGAAATCAAAGGTTTGTTCAGTAGGCGATCAACCTCAGCCCGCATTGTGGGATTTCTTGCGGGCCAGGAAGTATATAATTTAGTGCATTTCTTTCTAAAATTAGTCAAAATACTCGTCTAGAAAATACTGAGTAGTTTGTATTATCCTTTGCCCGATCCATTCTGTTTGTTCAATATTTGATGACCCAGATCATATTATGTGTATATAGACAAAAATAAATACGGGGTCCTCAATAAGCGAGAATATATTATAATACTCTGTTTCCAAATGTACAACTAAGTAAATAATATTTAATGATTTCTTATATTTAGGCGAACACTAACACATTGAATGAAAATAATTTTTACGGATTCTATCGCGTTTAATTTAACTTTATAATTCCCGACGTTTCGGGTGCTTTACAGCATCCATGGTCACGAGGAGAACTGAAATGTTTAACGTCCCGATGTCATAGCTAGCCCGGCTACCTTCAGTTTTTGAATATTATTTTTTGTTCCGATCTACGCAGAATGAGCTTATAGTATCTTGAAGTCTTGGAGTCGTATGCTTGGGTTTGGATTTAATTAATTATAGGATCCCAAGCAGATGGCGGCACCCACCGAAATTCCTCCAAGTTTTTCTAAGACGATATTCTGGCACCTATTTCAGCCCATATTTATAATCTCTGCCTGGAATCTTCTATCTTTCCTAATTCATTCAAGAGGGCTAACATCCATCCAATCTTCAACAGGCGGCTAGTAAATTACCTGGAGCACTGTGATAGTTTCTAGTCCCAGCAGTTTGGATTTCGTAAAAAAAATTCACTTTTGGCGTTATTCACGAACTAAATACCTTCGTAGTTAGTAAGCTTAATGACAACAAAAATGTCTTCACGTTATTCTTGGATTTGGCTAAGGCTTTCGATGTGGCTCCAATCACCACTCTCTTATTAAAACTAGAAAATATCGGCATCAGGGACTCTCAACTCGAACTTTTCCGTAGATACCTTTCAGGCCGGAATCAAAGAGTAAAAATAGGTAGATAGAGTGGAGGTAAGTAGAGTAAAACTACATAAGTTATGAACTTTCTATATCTTACACTGTGCCCCAGGGTAGCATACCTGCACCTACTCTCTTCTTGATCTGCATTAATGATCTCATCAATTTAGTACGCAATCATTCGCTGTCACGCATTGTACTCACTATCAATAATATCACATTAAATTACATAATCAGTTGAAGCCTTTATCATTTCTATCAACTTCTAAGATTGTACAACATAGCAGCTCGTACATCTAAATGGTCCTTCGAGCATTGATCTAGTGCCGGTAAGATCAAAGCGGGACCACGCGGTTCGACAACGTGACTTCGTTTCGCCCGTTTAGTGCTGCCCCTGTATTACCGCCTATTCAGCAAGAACTCTTCAAGTGACTTTTCAAGCAATTGCGCAGTGAACAAGTTCCTGCTACAGCACACATCATCACCAACATCAGTGATTTGGTAATCATCACTCCGTCAATGACGAAAAGTATTTTTTGCCTTTGTGTTTCTGTGTCTGAAGTGCAATAGCGAAACGGTCGAGTCGGCCTTCTACAAGGGGGTATCACCGACGAGATTGAAAAGGTGCATATATTGCATTAGGATACCGGAGCACTTGGCAACAGCATCATCTCAATGATTTGACGCATCAGCGATCCCATCAGGTCAGGCCAGTACCAACCGAGTAGATAGAGGTAACCGCAGCAAATTTGGCAAGATGTACCAAAAATAAAAAAAAAACAATTTTAAAGTACTAGAACGAGCAGTCAATACCGCTAATCTCGAGTTAGTTACCGAAAAGTGGGAGCTCGAGGACAGTTTACGTAACTTACAACTACACTGAAACGCCGTGGACTCCTAACACTGGGAGATCGACAGCGAGCTTACCACAGAAGACGTGCAGTACGAAAAAACATACTACATGTGGATATCTTCAGGCATGTTACGATGTATAAGGAACAGGGACAGATCACACTCTAAATCCCACCATCACCCTTCACAATTAGCTACCGTGGGCAAATCTTTGTTGCAGAGAGCACGAGGGATCTGTGACAGCAAACACCTGGCCGCCGAGCTTCAGCACGTCAAGCAGGTTCTGCACGACAACAAGCTTCGGGTTCCGCGCCTACGTCACAGTGACCGAGTGAAGCCGGCCACAGTCGAGCGTGTGCCTGCTGTACTACCATATGTCAGAGGTGTCACAGACAAGATTGGCTACATCTTGAAGCGAGCTTCTATTAGAACATTCTTCAAGTCGCCGAAGAAGATTAGTCAGTTCTTACCATCCGTCAAGTGCAATATTCCTCAACAAGATGCAGGAGTATACAAGCTTGATTGTGAGTGTGGTCTCTCATATATAGGGCAAACAAAACGATCAATAAAAACCCGCGTAAAAGGACACATAGCTGACGTGAAGCACCAACGCTCCGGGAAGTCTGCAGTTTGTGATCATATCCTAGACGGCCCCCGCCATTACATTAGATTTGATAAACCACAAGTCCTCGCGAAAGAACATCGATTCCTGCCAAGGATGATACGTGAGGCTATTGAAATTAAAAAACATCCTAATTTCAATAGAGAGGGAGGCTGGGTCCTACCACCTGCTTGGGATCCTGTAATTCATAAAATTAAAACTAAACCCAAGCATACCACTGCAAGACTTCAAGACACAGTTAGTTCATTCTGCGTAGATCGGACCAAAATTAATAATTAAAAAGCTGAAGGTACTCCGGGTTAACTTTGACATCGGGACGTCAATCACCTCAGTCCCCCGTGACCACGGTTGCTGGAAAGCAACCGAAACGTCGGGAATATAAAATAAGTTAATTAAACGCGATAAAATCCGTAAAAATAGTTTTATTCAATATTAAATGTATTACAGCAATATCACTTCTGTTGAGGGAGGGGGGCCTGGTGATCCCATAGCACAGGGAAACCTAGTTTGGGCACCAGTCTCCCACCTAGATCTTATTTAGCTAATATTTATAGCTGTTATTTAGTTTTATAGTTCATTGTTAAGTTAAGTTTATTGTGATGTACTGATTATAATATGTGGGAGAAAATAAATACCAATTATTTTTTTTATATTTTTATTTTTTCAAGCCTTGCGGCCGTTATTAATGTTAATTACGGGTGTTCACCAAGTAAAAAGCATATGGGCATTTTATTAAGTAGTGTGTTCTGGCATATTGGGCGTAACTTCGTTTCCATCTATTTGTAAAAAAAAATATTATAATTTTTACATGTTAGAAGACAGCTACAAAAAGATCAAAAAATCAATCAACAGCAAGATGTGGTCCCTATCTCATCAAGAGCATTCTACGCCAGAAATGGAAATCCCAACGTTTAGCGGCAACTATCAGCAGTGGTCATCTTTTAAAAATTTCTTCATGAAAATCATCTACAAGAATAAATTCATTTCAAATGTGCAAAATATGCAACATTTAAAAAGCAAGGTCAAGGGAAAGCCGAGAAACTAATACAACATCTAAATTAGTTCCGAAATCTATGAAACATGCTGGGAAATTCTGAGTCATCGGTATAACTACAAATGATTGATTTTCAGTTCTCACACGCTTTTTGGCTTGCCAGCAATACAACACCAATCATTATTGGCCTTGAAAAAATTGCACGACACAACAAAATAGTGTCGAAGTGCCGTGAAAAATTTTAAAACACATTAAGTTGGTATGCTTTGGTTGTACATTTGTTGATGCAGAAACTGGACACTGATACACACAATGACTCTTCAAATTTCTTGAAGATCTGAGCGAATTGCCTACGCCATCAGGATTTCTGACTTTTTTGGAAATGCGATTAGAATCACACATTAGAATCGTCTCGACGCGGCGCAATGAGCAAGCTACCTATCAATATTCCAAAAAAGCTCAATATTCTAAGGCAAACCTGTATTTTAAATTTTCAATCAAGATTCTCGCAAAGAAACTACGTGGTAAAGTTGAATAGAGAACGATTTCATTTCAGGATTTCTTGCACACTAATTACGATAAGCTTTTAATTAAAACGCTTTTTATCCTAAGCACTGGCTTTGGTTTTGGATGCTTTATATAAATTTAGGATAAAGTTATTCACTTTAAAATGTATTCTTTATCTAATTCAAATACATAATGGTTTCTTATTTTTACGCAAACACTCCACATTGAATCAAATTACTTTTACGGATATAACCGCGTTTAATTTACTTATTTTTAATTGGGTAATCACGGGGGCGACTGAGGTAATTGAAGTCCGTTAGACATTGTTCCGACCGTCATTGTCAGAGTTAACACGGAGTACCTTCAACATTTTAAAAATTACTATTGGTCCGATCTACGCAGAATGAGTTTCCTGTGTCTTGAGGGTTTGTACAGTAATCTATGGTCGTATGCTTGGGATTAGTTTTTATTTTATTCTAACCGAAATAACAATTATCTACTGTTATTTGTAACGTCACTTTAATCTTTTTTGTTAAACGAACTGCTAATTTACATAAACACAAAACTCTAATCTAAGTATCGTTATTCCTTTTAATGGCGCTATCCTGTTTTTCTCTTTGAAATCACGAGATACGCCGCTATCTTACTGTTGTTTTAAATAGAACGTACGTAATTGCAAGCACTATACGCCTGGTAAGAAGGATTTTTTATTATTTCAGGTGAGTCACAGATTAAGAAACTGTACTTATTTAAGTCACTTATGGCAGAGTTGTTGTAAGTACAGTATCGCACTCTGATACTTCCGGTTATCCAATAATTTACAAAATTATTTAAAATTAGAAATTTTGTGCAACCGATTTCAATATAAATTACTAAGAATACCTCAAAAACTATTAGTTAAACCTTGATCAAATTTATATGGGGCCAGATGAGAAGCACTAGCTTTCAAATAAAAAAAATTTCATCGAAATCGGTTCACCCAGAAAAAAGTTATGAGGTAACATACATAAAAAATAAAACATACAGTCACGTAACAACAAACTACACGTATTAAAGGATTTGACCATTTAATTCTTACAGTACATGGAAACGCGTAGCAAGATGGGGCCATGAGGCTATGCTGCAGGAAATGGGCAGCAGCATCTTCCTGATAACAACACAAAATTATAAAAAATTGCGTCTGCCAACCCGTCTGCCAAGTGCGGCAACTATTGCAAAATATCCCCTAAGAGGCAATACTTGAAGGAGGCCTATAATCATCAGAGGACTTTATAGGTTGTAATACATGACTCATACATAGCTATTTTACTAAAGTTGGAGTATGACATCTATTTAGCTAAACTTGGAAAGATAATCTGTCTACATTTCATCCAAATTCTTAGAGCCGTGTCCGAGAAACCAATTACATCAAAAGGTATATAAAAATTTCTCGCTGTAAATATAATATAAATTGAGATCCCTAGAGTAATAAATGTCATGATCTGATATCAAAAATAAGATTGAGGTTGGTTATTTTCGTATTCAATAGAGTTTTCGAATATTATCAGTTATTAAAGTTAATAGAAGTTTGTTAATAGGGAGACGTGTACAATTTTATCAAAATAAAGGTTAAATTTACTTATAAATACAATTTTGTGAATTTTAGATTGATATAGTAGTACTATACGAGAATAATATGCATAAATCATCATCACCATTTTTTCAACTTATAACAAATCAACTGCTGCACTTGGGCCTCCTCCAAGGATTTAAAAAAAACAACACGGCCTTGAGCCACCTACATCTATCGATACCCTGCATGTTACATAAGGTCGGCACTCGAAATAGAGGGGGGTCGCCCAACACTGCATTTGTCAGTACCGCTGGGTGGGTGGGTACAGAGGCTGCCGCTTAAAAACGTTTTTCCCGGCCGGTTGTCGGTTTTATGCTGGGCTATGTCAGTTACTTTTGTTATTCTACGAATATTCTCATACAATCTCCAGTAAAGTTTTTTTTTTATAGAATATGGGTGACAAACGTGCACATAGTCCAACTGATGGTAAGTGGGTGCTGCGGCCGGGTTGGCTATAGATATCCGGTACTTGATTTTAATTATGTTTTCAGTTTAGGAGGCTTGTCTGGGCTAAGCATGAACCTTTTACACTGTTTTTGAATGTCGGAAATGAGTTTTGAATTAATTACGATAAAAATAAATTTCACTAAAAATTCCATATATAACGAAAAGCAAATATGACATTTTGTATAGTGTTATGAGATTAGATGTCAATAATCGATGTAAAAAAGTGTGAAACGGGACGGTGATGGCCATAATTTGGGCAACCATAAATGTCAAATATAATATATTATCTATAATGTCAAATGTCAATTGTCATTCCGTTTCTCTAGTGGTCACACGAATGTTCTCTCTTGTGCTTAGTGCTGTGTTTTCCCTGTTTTTTCGACGAATTCTGCTCTGTTTTTGAACTTATTTGATTTAAAATTACATTATTTCATTTACCACTATCATAGCAGAGTTTAGGGAAACCTGACTTTATAGATAAGATAGATTGAATTTGTACTAAAACTGAATCAGAACACCCCGACTCCACGTAGTCTTGTCTGCCCTACCCCTAGAGTGTTTTTGTAAGCCGTAGGCGCGGAGGGAGAGCAGGTCCCGCCCGCTGTAGCAAATCGCAGGCGCCTGTGTGAGCCGTAGCGGCTAAGGCTGGTCGCCGAAGGCGACCAATAAGCAGAAGCTGCGTAGGAGAGTTGCAGGCGTTGTGCCGGCATTAAATACTGTCCCGCTCTGCCGACCACGCCAAGCTTTTTAGAGGCTAATTTGGCCTTCTCTTCCAAGTGACCAACTGCACGTCACTCGATATGTTGACACCGAGCATTCCGATACTGGCTGAGACAACAAGGGGAGTACCTTGGAACTTGTGTCTTCTGAGGATTAAATTGGACTAGATTTAGTCGCCCCCAATCCGAGACTTTGTTCAGTAAAGACTCGACTACAGATACAATTTTGTTCCGGTACTCGGCGAAGTTTTCCCGATAAATATTGGCACGGCCTATCATAGAGCATCACCAGTGCTGTCTTCCGCATAGCAATGAATGTTACCGGTTTGCAACATATCATTGATATGCAGAAGAAACAGCGTTGGTAATAGTACGCAGCATTGTGGAACACCAGCGTTAATAAGCTTGTAGTCGGAGCATGCACCGTCTACAACGACCTTGATGCTCCGATCTGCAAGAAAGCTGGTGATCCAATTGCACAATTTAAAAAACAAATACTAAAATTTATTGCAACAAGAAAAATAAATCGTGATGACTTGAAATTTCTATTGTAAAAAAAATGAAATTGTTGAATTAGCGTTTGATTCAAAAGAGTTTATTAGAGTGAAAGATGATACTTGCGCGATCTAAATCATTTTATTTAAGCGTTAATTTCTGCAAGGTTGGTTTAGTAATTTCGTAGCCTTAGCTAATATTTAATGATAGACACAGAAGTGGTGCTGACGCTTTTTTACGTCGAGATTAAAAAAGGATAACAAGATGTTTTGATGTCATATTAAATTTAGTTTCTAAGCAAATTGACACTTAAGATTTTTTTATATTAATTTCTGCTTTATTCTTACAAATGTTGTGTTTTATAACTTTACTATGCAGTTTTGATCAATACACTTTTACTTTTACTTCTATACTGATTAGTATACCATAACAGTATAGAAGTAAAAGTAAAAGTTTATTAATCTTAAACCTAAGCCTTAAATTCATCATCATGTACGTAACATGTGTTATGATGTCATGAATGTGACTGTACAATTTTTCGCGGTGTTAACCAAATATGACATCAAAATAAAATTAAATATTATTAATTTAAGTATTTTTATTAGGAAAATGCCTCCTTCCTGAAAATCTGTCAGGAATTCATTTGCAGGAATGGATCAAAGTCGACGTGATATTTGCTATGATTTATTAAGTATAAGGGCGACAATTTTTTTAAATAATCTTTTTCCTAGTACTCTTGGTGAGTATTTTTGCCCACAGTTTTCAATTGGTTTGCTGAATTCAAAAGCAAGCGGTGAAATTTTAAAGATTAAACGAAGACCGGTCGCTCGCAAACTGTTGTCACAAGAAGTTTTCTTTAACGGGTAGTTGAAAAAATATTCAATAAAACTGATTTATTTCATATAAAGAGTTTCAGAGCATTTGCATTCCACGGGTATTGGATCAGTATTAATATAAACCATCATTCACGACTAGCTTTTTCTCCACAAGCATTGGTCAAAATAGATGCCGCATAACCTTACAAATGAGCGGTAAGACCTTTGAGTGGGTTGGTGGAAATACATGTGGACATCAATCAAGTCATTTTAATCATATTTTAAACTGGTTATTTATATTATAATGAATTCAATTCAATTACCTACTAAAATTGAAAATGGATATCTTAAATGCTATTTGACAGTTGAACTGACACGCTCTGACTACTCCATTGGGTTGGCCGTGGAATCTATTCTAAAGCGACTGATTTACATAATGTTTATGTAAATATAAACTCGTATTTTGATATTATATCGATGGTAAATGATGTGCAATTTATGCTACCTACTAATATAGCAGTACGTCTAGTGAAATAAATATCTTTAAATTTTTTTATTGTCTTTACAAACTTACCAAAAAAAAAATTAGGCAATTAGAGTATTTTAATGATTAAAAACCAAAAAACTGTAACGCTCCGGGGATCTACAATTTGAAATGTTTAATCGCTTTTATGTAGTTTAGTTGTAATTGTAATTTGTAATTGTGTTAGTGTTAATTGTAATTTAGTTATTTAACTTCAAAAAAAGTAAAACCGACTTCAAATACTTAAAACAAAAAGTTATTTTGACAAAATTGAATAGCTTCTGAAGTTGATTTAATTCTTCAATATTAGAAGCTATTAAATTATGTGGAAATTATTTTTTAATTATTTTTAGGTAGGTTCTTACTTTTTAATGTTAATTTACTATACAAAAGCTATTAAATATTCAATGTCGATTACTGAGACGTTACAGTCTTTTGTTGCTTTTAATTAAACTGGTTTAAGTTATTATGTTTAATCGGTTCTCTAATTGCGTAAAGTTTGTTTAGAAATGTTTTCCACGCTGGCCCAAAGCCTACTGGCAGATGTGAAATCTGATTCTTTGATATATTTTTAATATATGTAGGAAGTATAGTGGGTATAGTACAGAGACTGATTTTGTAGTTAGGAATAATAATTAATTCGTTTAAACGAATTAATTATCCAACGAGTCGAGGATAAACTAGTAACGCAATACGACAAGCGCACCGTTCCATGTCAGAGCTAAGACTGTCTTAACGACGGCCACTCCGTCCGTTTTATACAAGCAGGACGGGTGGCAACGCAGGTGCAATGCCGCAGGTGTGCGGTACACGTGTCGTTTACAAGAATTCTGTGTAGCCAGACCGATGCCACCGCACCTACAACGGTGCAGGTGCCGTCACGGCCATACTGACATGCGTGCGTCCTCGCACGCGCTCCATCACAATTTTAGTTATCTGTAGACAAAAAAACATCGTTCGACTATCCTGACATAACAGCGTCTGGTCCGGTCTATAGTGACCCTTCAGACTTGGGTGACAGTCTGTTTTGTTCCGGCAGTAAGCCCTACAAAACTTTAATCATCTTTATGTTTGATCGGAATAATTAGTCTGTAGCTTATTCTATTTTCTCTTTTTTTTTTCAAGTACTGTTTTCGCTAGTCCGGAATCACTATTCCCTATAGCTATATCACTGGACCGGCACAAAGCCCTACAATGATTGTAAGAACTATTCTTTTTTCTAAATCTCTTTTTTTTCAGTACTATTTATGCTAGTCCGGAATCACTATTCCCTGGAGCTATATCATTGGACCGGCAAACGCCCTGCAATGATAGTAAGAACCACATTTTTTTTCTTACTCTCTTTTTTTTTCAACTCAGTATAGAACAGTTACAGACCAACCATACCGCAAACATGTCCCCGTCACAATCACACAAAAGTGTATCGTGAGGGACATAGTGACACGATAACACCTAAGTATGTAAACCAACAGCAACTCTACACATATCCCAGTGCAGCACAGACCAGCCTCCCTGCAACTTCATGTTCCTTTCTTGCTCTAGAATAATTACTTCGTTAGAGTGTTGCAATGTCTGTAGTATTTTCTAGATGCACAGACACGGCTACCTCTGACTGTCGCACGTCCTCGTGCGGTTGACAGTGAACAGCATGCGGTCTATCAGTTATCACCACCTGCTAACAGATATTAACTCTTGTTAAATATTACACCGGTCGACTATCCCGGACTTCATTTAAGACTGGAACGCGCCGATATGGCTACCTCCAGGCAAACGCACTACAGCTTTTCGTTCTGCTGCGTTCGTACCACATTCGCGCCAGCAAGCCGTCGCGCCGTACTAGCGCTAGCGAATCGTCGCACTGCTTTGCAAAATTAAAAGAAATCGAGATAAATGTATTGCGAACCATGAAATTCCGAGCTTCCAAAATTCATCACATATTTTCTTAAGAAACGGTAACTGTATGATATTTAAAAACATTGCAAAAAAAATGGAAACTATGTGTAGAGACAGATACCACAAAATATTTCGAAGCGAAGGAGGCAACTGCGCAAAATCTACGAAAGTCGTCCATTTACAGCGCCAAAGCACCATTTGTTCGGCGGCCGCTTGAATTGCCCTGCCGTAAGATCAGCCGATAAGTAACAGACTGTAGTGGTGTAGGTTCAATTTAACTAGCAGCGCTCGGCTGTACCTGACCATGTTCGATTAGCCATCACAACTTCCTCACCATCAAGTCTTCCTCATTGATCATTGTTGTAGAGACTTCTACGAATCCCTTTACATCAAACCCCAATCTTGTCAACGACACAATATTCGGAGCAAACTGTAACACTGATCAACACATTAGAACACAAAAATATCACTTATTATTTTCAATTCATAGCGTGTTAAAGTTAATCCTTTATTTTAGTACAACCCTTAAACGTTTTGAACTTCAAAATATAGCTAATGATAATCATGTTTCGCGTGAACTATCAAATTACAACAAAACTTGAACAAGTTAAGTTTCCATTGAATGCAAACTATAACTCTTCTAGAAAGCCTCCGACATTTCTTCCATTTGTTAACATATTTAGGTACGTTAGAAATAATGAAAATACTTGAGGGTACTATTAACACAAATCGAACAAGAGTATTTATCTTTTGGCTTAAATAATTTCACTTTATCTTTTCTCTACACTTTAATGATACGACAATATCGTAAGTAGGACAGCAAATTTCATTACGGTATTTAACATAAAAAGAGATCCATCAATGCGAAATGCATTATAGCCTTTACAAATGTAAAAATTCCCATACTATTCGAAGATTATATGTGGGCAATAATGGAGACTTTATCCCACTTCTGATGTAGGAAGTATAGTGGGTATAGTACATAGACTGATTTTGTAGTTAGGAATAATAATTAATTCGTTTAAACGAATTAATTATCCAACGAGTCGAGGATAAACTAGTAACGGAATACGACAAGCGCACCGTTCCGCGTCAGAGCCAAGACTGTCTTAACGACGGCCACTCCGTCCGTTTTATACAAGCAGGACGGGTGGCAACGCAGGTGCAATGCCGCAGGTGTGCGGTACACGTGTCGTTTACAAGAATTCTGTGTAGCCAGACCGATGCCACCGCACCTACAACGGTGCAGGTTTCGGAATCGACGTCAGAGGGCGCGTGGCTCGGTGCCATACTGGTTTGACATTCGGGCTATCTTGGATGCGTCGAGCGCGCGCGAGTGTCTGCCAGCTGTGCTAACGTCAGCACGCTGTCAATTCTTGTTCGGGAAACGCGGAATAGTTTAGGCGTTTAGTAAATATACTGTCTAGGATTTGTGACGCGCATTTCCTTGTTGGATAGCCCTTTCCGGGACTTACTGTGTCCGACTCAGAATCTGTATAAGTGCATTCGACAATATTAGCTAGTGCGGCCTTTGATATTCTAGAAATAACTATTGCTACTCGAAACGGTAGTGACCTTTGATCCGGACACTCCCTGTTCGTTTTGTGTGTTAAGCTTTATAACAAACGAGAGCTAGTGGCTTCTGTAAGTTAGTTAATAGTACGATAAAGTTAATGGACTGTCATCGTGACGAACGAAGAAAGTGACTGTGGACGGCGCCGCGGAAGATTACCTCAATTTGGAGCGGTGCTGACGTCCGGGCTGCTGCCGACGGCAAAGGTCTAATAGGGTCAATCACCACCAGTCACACCCAGATACACATCACAGCATCTATTTCCCTTGCACCACACAACCACATACGACCTGACCGAATCCTAAGGGACCAGTCGGCTTGTATATAAGTAAGTAAGCTCCGTCTAATATTCTCCCTGTTGAATAGCAGCAGGATCGAACGCCCCCCCCCCCTTATTGTTTATTGTAATTAGAGACTTTCCACTTTGGCCTTAGGAGACCCGACCTACGTCTGCTCGTTGAAACTCTGCTGAATGGGCCCCGGAGGATTTGACCTTTATGGGAGCAGCCGTAGGCCGTAACACAATATATAATATTTTTAATTTCTTAGATATGTAGGTTTCCTTACGATGTTTTCCTTCACCGACGACAAAATGGTAGAACGGTAGAAAGCGGTTAAAATTTATGTATAAACTGGCGATTTACCCCGGCTTCGAAAGGGTAAATTCTGGATCTCGACAACAGTGCTACCTACTGGGTCCAATTGAATCTAAACTATCCAGAAACTGACTCAATCGCACACAAATTTTCATCAAAATCATTTGAGCCGTTTTCGAATTTTAGCAAGACTAACGGACAGTAATTATTATTTTTTATATATAGAGATAACCGTAATTACTTTTTCATTGGTGGCAGAGAGATGGAACCTATGAGCTACCTCGGCTCTCAGTCGTATCGATATTTTTTTGTATGTATCACGTAATATACACACACAAATATAGACGAATTGAGAACTTCCTCCTCATTTGAAGCTTAACCGCAGCACGGTACGCAGACCCTTTACCTTATTTTATTTATTTACAACATAGCCAAATCCTAATAACATGATATTATTCTTCCAAATCGCAAGTCTGTAAATGTTTCACATCTCAACTTGGGTTCTTCTATATTATGAAGGATTTAAGGTATTCGCCGTATATATATCAGATGTCTTGGCAATAAAAAGTATCGAACATCTGATATCTTTCAAGCATACATTTTTTATTAAATAAGGGCTATAAACGAGCATACAGTCCGCCTAATGATGATAAGTGAAAGAGAGGGAGAGAACAACTTATTTTTAAATAAAGTAAGGGCTACAAACGAGCATACAGTCCAACTGATGATAAGTGAAAGAGAGGGAGAGAACAACTTATTTTTAAATAAAGTAAGGGCTACAAACGATCATGCAGTCCACCTGATGGTAAGTGAAAGAGAGGGAGAGAACAACTTATTTTTGAAGTAAGGGCTACAAACGAGCATACAGTCCATCGGATGGTAAGTAAAAGAGAGGGAGAGAACAACTTATTTTTAAATAAATTAAGGGCTACGAACGAGTATACAGTCCACCTGATGGTTAGTGAAAGAGGGTGTTTAGGCCAAACAATTAACATTTGAAATTTGCATTCAACACTCGTGTCCGTCCGCTGACTTTGTAAAGATCACCGTTGCCCCACTCCCGTATGCGTCGCTCGGCAGAGGGCGCGGGCGCAGAACGCGAGTGCGTTACAGTGGCTTGAGAGCAGCGGTGCGGTCGATTAACGTATCAGTTTTGGTTTTATGGTCTAGATTTTTAGTATTTGTGCGCGTTTAATTCGCTATTGAGTTTGTGGAGTCTAGAAAATAGTCGCCGGGTCGATTAATTGTTTGGAAGTTAATGTTTAATTGTAACGTCGCGTTAAGTGCCCTTTGTGTGTTGTCTATATAGTTAGATACGCTGATTATGAATCTTAATGCGGGCGTAGTATTTAATATCGTACGAAGGAATTTAGTTTGTCGGTTGTAACGCAGAACTTTGTGACTCGAGAAGAGATCGCGTTCTTTCTTGTTCGTGATTATAATCTTGTTGCTACTTGAAATGGAAGTAAACTTTGATCCACCGTTTATTAGTCGTTCCGTGTGTTACCTTTTTGATTAAGATTAACGGGGATCTAGTTGAGTTTGAAGTTAATTAAATGTACAATAAAGTTGATGGATTGAAATAGTGCACAATAAAGTTGATAAACTGAAATAGTGACGTGACGTCAGACTTGAGGTCGGATAAAGTGAACTACCACTTTTGGAGAGAAGTAACGCTGGATCTGCAGTCCGACTTCAACGGTTAAGTCAAGTCAAACATCATACACACTACCATACACTACTTACACGCACCTACACCTACCTACGGCCTGACCGAGCCTTGGGGCGGTTTTAGTTTCGAAACTAGGTACGTAATATTTATTTACCTAGCCTTATCTCTATTGTGTAGGTCAATTGTCCATAGGCCGTTGGGCCCCGTCCTCTGCTGGCCGTCGATAGGACTACTGATGGGCCCTAGTCCAGTCTACCTTTGTTGGGGAAGCTCAGGGCGTGTATAACTTTGGTAGCAGAAGCGCGGTTGATTGTTTACAATCACGCCTGGCCGTAATAATAAAAATATTTTCCTTTGTTGTTTGCTTCTTTCGTTTGTTAGCGAATAGCTGAGTAGATTTAGGCACCACGCTCGTTAGGCGCAAGCAGGAGTTTCTTAGGGCTAGGTACGCGTCAGGTATTTTGAGTAGGTAAATAATTGTTATCATGTAATCGGATAATTATCGTTGTCGTTTAATTATAGTAGATTAATTGTCGAAGGGTTGGGCGCTACCACGAGGCATTTTTGCTGATCGACTGTAGTGTGTACCTTTATTTGTAGTGTAATTTGTATTTAATTTAATAAATAATAATTGTATTTGTGGAATTTGTATTCAACTTGATTTGATAGAAATTGTATTTGTTATTTGTTAATTTGATTGTATTTGTGCCGCGTAGTAATTTGTATTTAGTAGAGATGCCATCGCACAAGCAACCGGCGCTTCGCCTGCGGGCGGAGCTGCGCTGGGACGCGAACGCCCATATTTTGATAGGTCGATCTGATCGGGTTCATAGTTTAGGGAAGCGGCTCGAGCAGATCGATGCCCGAAGGGCTGTAGTGGAGGAGGCTTGCACAGAGCTTTTGGCCTCGGATGCGGAACAGGGAGTCCTAGACTCATGCCTCGCAGACTACGAGAAATTTTTTTCGCTCACGGACGATTTGATCGAGGCGGGGGCCAGGTATGCTAGGGAAGCGCGTGAAGCTCTGATGAGTGGCCTGCCCTAGTCCCCTCTGAAGAAGCCTACTCAGCCGGAGCTGTTGGGAAGACTCCCAACTCTGGACCTATCAAGGTTCTCCGGGGTCCTCTTCGACTGGATCACTTTTGTTGGGCTTTTTGATAGCCTGGTGGACGCCCGGAGGGACTCGACACCAAGCCAGAAGATGGCGTACCTCCTAGCCTCACTGGAGGGGGAGGTCCTGGGCGCCGTCGGCCATTTGAGATTGTCGGACGACGCCTACCAGACTGCTCGGGATTTACTCGCTGGAAGATATGCCAACGTCCGGCGAATTGCGGACGGATACGTCAGGCAGCTTCTAAGCCTCGCACTACTTTGGGACCGGGCCAGGCTACGTCCGGACCTCTTGAATTCAGTCTTGATGGCCTGTAATGCGTTGAGGCGGCTGGATTTTCCGGTGGATGAATGGTGCTTCTTTTTGCTCCACATCGTGCTGTCCCGCCTGCCTCTCGACCTTAGGATACATTTTGAGGAGAGATACGGTGGGGACGACGCCTCCTATATTCCGCCCTTTAGTGGTCTGCTGCGGTTCTTGGACGAGCAGTACCGGCAGATTGAGAACGCGGCGGGCCCCGTTGACGACTTACGAACCGTGCTCAGTGAGAGGCGGGATCCGCCGGGCAAGTCGTCGTCAAACCCCTAAAGCCGATCGGAGCTCCCGCGAGAGGGCGCCGCTCCCTACCATCTTACGGTGGCCTAGTGGCCAGGGAGGCGCCCCACCTGTTCCTATTGCCGAGCTTCCGATCACCGGGTGACCGAAGTTATTAGGTAAGCCGGTTCCGGCTAGGCGAACTATCGCCAAAGAGCGCTGGTGCTAATCTAGTTTGGAAAAGCACCTCCAGCGAGACTGCCCACACCAGCGGCCCTGTCCGCATTGCCAGGGCAATCACCATGCAGTTTTGTGCCTGGGTGCGAACGGCGTCTCCTCTCGGGGCTCTGCCGGGCCCTCGACCCCCACGGGCGGGGGCGCTCAGCCACGCCCTCTGTCGGGCGACGCTCGGCGCTCGCCTGCCAGCCACCGAGCCCCTAGGTTTGAAAGGGGTCCCTCCCCCGAACAGTCGGGGGGTCATCCCTCCAGGGGCAGGGGTGACGTCGCCCCCCCTCAGCGTGTGGAGAGGAACTTTACGACCACTCAGCAGTCAGCTAGACCCTTCTCACCCCGTCAGCTGAGCGGCCGCGGCTAGTGTACCGCCGTCCCTCCTTTGATGGAGGCAGCCCTAGCTAGCTGCCGCCCTAGCTCCCACCACGGCCGCCTCCACTGAGCCTTTGAGCAGTCAACAGTCCACTTGTCAAACTGTTCTGTTGCCGAAGGCCTCAGTGAAGGCGTACAAACCGAGTGGCGACTACTTACACGCACCTACACCTACCTACGGCCTGACCGAGCCTTGGGGCGGTTTTAGTTTCGGAACCAGGTACGTAATATTTATTTACCTAGCCTTATCTCTATTGTGTAGGTCAATTGTCCATAGGCCGTTGGGCCCCGTCCTCTGCTGCCCATCGATACGACTACTGATGGGCCCTAGTCCAGTCTACCTTTGTTGGGGCAGCTCAGAGCGTGTACAGAGGGGGAGAGAACAACTTATTTTTAAATAAATTAAAGGCTACAAACGAGCATACAGTCCACCTGATGGTAAGTGAAAGAGAGGGAGAGAACAACTTATTTTTGAATAAAGTAAGGGCTACAAACGAGCATACAGTCCACCTGATGGTAAGTGAAAGAGAGGGAGAGGACAACTTATTTTTAAATAAAGTAAGGGCTTCAAACGTGCATACATTCCACCTGATGGTAAGTGAAAGAGGGGGAGAGAACAACTTATTTTTAAATAAAGTAAGGGTGACAAATGAGCATACAGTCCACCTGATGGTAAGTGAAAGAGAGGGAGTGAAAAACTTATTTTTAAATAAAGTAAGGGCGACAAACGAGCATACAGTCCACTTGATGGTAAGTGAAAGAGGAGAAGAGAAAAACTTTTTTTTAAAATGAAATCTGGGTGACAAACGACCACATAGTTCACCTGACGGTTAGGTTAGACACTAAATATAGTAGCAGCTTGGTTCTACTTTGGGCCTATCTGGAAATTGCTATATATCTGCCAATTCCAGAAACGCGTATAGGCTAGGAAGGGTAAGAAAACAAAACAGTAGCATTAAATAAATATTTTAGTGTGTGTATATGTTTAGTAAGGCTTTTCAAAACAAAATAAAAACTGGCAACACTCACTCCTCTGTGAGAAAATAGGCTCATTATTTAAAACCGGTAGTAGAAAGTTTAAATAATCTTAAAATAAATAAATAAATTTTTCAACATTGTTTTTCAGTTCACCCAAAAGCTATTTTTATTTATAATCAGAGCTTGTTGTTCGTTCATTTTCTTAAAGTTAAAAATATTTAATACTTTAATGTGTTCTGACTACGAGGTCAAATCATTCATTGTTAATATAATCTTGTTTTATTTACAGAAGCTGAAGTTATAAATCGAATACACAGAGCCCCTTGGGTAAAACAACTTTAATTTATAAAGTTCAACAGTGAACATGGGAGTAATACGAGTATCATACTCCATCGAATACGTTTATAAGATCGCATAATATCGATATAAATCATGAAGTTGTACCATTACTTGAGTTTCATTTTATAATTGTTTAAGCATCATGTTTCTAGGTGGGAGTTCTAACACTACACTTTTCTATCATTGTTTCCAACTGGGTAGATACCACCCACCTGCCTATTTCTGTTGCCAGACAGCAGTGCGAATACTGCCATGGTCCAGTCTGAAAGGTTTAGAGTGCCGGTATAATTACAGTATTTTCTTTAATTTTCAAGCAGTCGCTTTTTCATTCCGAACACGGCGGACGCGTTCTATTTCATTATCAATTTTGTATCAATATCATTATCAGTTTAAATAAAATAATTTTTTCTTATATTATATATCATTTAAAGGTGTTCTATACATCCATATGGTCCTTCGAGCTCCGTAGCGGGACCTAAAATTCGGGTTTTAACGACTTGAAAAGTGTTTCCGCTCAGTACCTATTGCGACATAGTGCACTAAGTGACGTGTGCAATAGCCTCTCGGTCTTTATTAATAAGTGTACAGCTTCTTATCATTATAAATAAGCTCCGTTCATCGGTGTAACCAAGCATCAAGGATCAAGCCGATTCGAGGGCGTAGCGAGTCTTGGAGCGCCACCTAGCAGCTTCTAGCGTATCAGCACATCAACGCCTCCATTGGGTACTCACCACCACTACAGTACGAACGCGCCAACCACCTCAGCACAATCAGCAAGCAGCATCGTATCAAGTAAGATCTTTCCATTTTACTTATCATTATATCATGATGTCTGTGAACGATGACGAACCAACTTCTATTCCAACCAATTTCAAGAAGGAATTGTCTTATCAGAGATATAGTCCAAAGTCTTCCGTATCGAACGCAGGTTAAATACTCTGGAGTATTACTGATTGGAGTGTGAGAAAAATTATCACCATTTATCACAACTGTATTTGGATGTACCAAGCAGAGAAAGAATAGGTCAAGAACGTGAAAGTCTGAAGGACAGATTTGACCACATTAGAGCGTATATCCGAAACTATCAGCCTTTCATAGAAGATAAACATGGAACACCAATGTGAAAGCCACACGCCACAGATAAGTACAAGATGTTGATCTTGATTCGAGCAAAACAGAAGAAATATTGAAAAAAACAGAACAGCAACTTTAAAGCATTTTAACGAACCCTATCAAATATTAACCTAGAATTGGAATCTTCGTATTACTTACTCTCCAGTCTCGTTGGGCAGCTATCGATGCCTTACACTAGGAGCTCGATAGCGAATTGTATGGCTCAAACAGAGCATATAAAGAAACCTTCAGCTTCTATGAACAAACATTTAACCAAATCAAGAAAGATGTGAATACGAAGATGTGGTTTGAAAGCCACCGAGAAAAGTCCACACCCCAGATGGACATACCTACGTTCACTGGCAATTATCATCAGTGGGTGTCATTCAAGGGTTTGTTTTGCGAAGCAGTTCATACCAATCGAACATTGTTAAATGCTTACAAAATGCAGTTTTTAAAAAGTAAACTTAGAGGGGAACCGGAAAAGATGGTACAACACCTGCATATCAGTTCGGACAACTATCAAGTTTGTTGGGTTTTGTTAAATCATCGATACAATAATAACAAATTAATTTTTGCGTCTTATATCAACTTTCTTTTAAATATACCAACAACAATCAGCAGCACATATCAAGAAAATATATGACAGCGTAAACAAAAACCTAAATGCCATAAAGAACCTAGGCGTAGACACAAGCTGATAGGGTCCTTAGGTGGTACATATATTGTCTCAAAAACTACATGCTGAGACTCAGCAGTGCAACATTACCGCTATTATTTTTTAATATCTCTAACTGTTCTAGCACACACAGTCTTAGTCCTTTATTACAAGTATGTAAGACTTTAAAGGAGTGGTCATTGGCTACGCTGTGTCCAGTGTTCAGCCAGCAGAATTAACAAACAAATGTTTCCAACTCGCTTCTCTTAAACATGTTTAAGCCTGCTCCTTGATGATATACAGTCTCGCAACATGGTCGTTTCACTCTCACGGTGCGGTGGCCAGCGATTGGTTGCGTGATTGGAGGGTAGGAGGACGTTTCTCAGTAGTCTGTTGTTAATTTCACACCAAATATCTGCTATTTATATCGGAAGCAGATCTAATATGCCTACACCGCTGACATCGAGAAAATGTTTCGGCAGATTCTCATTCATAAAGAAGATCAGAGATATCAAAAAATCATATGAAAAAATTAACCGACCGAAAATTTACAAGAATATCAATTAACTATTGTCATATATGGAACTAAGACAGCACCTTTCCTTGCCATGATGGTATTAAAACAGTTAGCCGAAGATTAAAGTCGTAAGTATCAGGATAGTCCAGCAGCGTAGGTCCTACAAGAACATTTTTATAGGAACGATTTGAACAGTGGGAGCCATGACCTTACATCAGCTAAAAAAATACAATCAGACTTCAACAACTTACTAAAAGCAGGTGGATTTAATTTACGAAAATGGTCAGCCAATACACCGTTTCTTCTAGAAGGAGTCAGCAAATACCAACGATTAAACGTATGACTTCAAATCTGAAGTATCTGCAATAACTTTAGGCCTGCGATGGCTTACGCAACCAGCTTACTTTTGACTTGAAAATCGATCTATCAACTGCAAAACTAACGAAACGAAGTGTGTTATCGTTTTCATTCTGAACACGGCGGATGCGTTCGGAATGATCGTTATCAATTTTGTATCAATATCAGTTTAAATAAAATCATTTTTTCTTATATCATATATAATTTAAAGGTGTTCCGTAGACTCCCTATCCCCTTTGTCGGCGGCGGAGCCAGAGACTAGATCCGCAAAAGGCTAAGTGCTTGCTTTTCCTCGTCCCATGGCTTTCGCGTATTGGACACGGGGTCGTCCGCTGCACAGTTGAAGTTGGAGGCCGCGGAGGAGGACACGTTAAGTGTTCCGATGCGCCTTACCTGCGAATTATTTTACACATTTTAATTATACACATTTTAACGCCGTCTTTGTTTAAAGTTAGTTACAGGGATTTATAATAATCTGCGGAAACCACTTATTCATGTAAACTGCTACGTATTTTGTCACTTAAATAAAAAATGTTAAGTATACATATTTCGAAAACAAGTGCGAATAATTTAATCACGTTTCTGGTTTAGAATAGTTGCACATTGAAAATAATTCATAATATGGAAATATATAATAATGATTTATACATTTACGCAAACGCTATACATTGAACGTAAAACTAAGTTTTTTTACAGATTTTAACATGTTTGAAACCAATAGATTAATCAGTTTTAACCAACTGTCAAGTGTTAAGTGTTTTGTTACCATCCCTCTCTGTAAGATAGATATAGACTTGACTGATAGATATATATATATATTACACAACAGAAGTGTTCATGTTTGATTTCGATTGTTGTCTCCTTTAAATAAAACTAATAGATCAATAAAAACCGTTAAAGAGCATATAGCTGATGTGAAGAATCAACAGCCCGGGAAGTCTGTAGTCTGTGAACATTTCCAGTATTGCTCCCCCAATTATACATCAGATTTGATAAACCACGAAATTTTCGCAAAAGAACACCCATTCCTCCTACCAAGGATGACTCAGAAAGCTAATGAAATAAAAAAGTCATTATTTCAATAGAAAAACTACCATCTGCTTACGATCCTATAATTAGTAAAATTAAATCCCAACCCAAACTTTCTTCGGCGTAGATCGGGCGAAAAAAAAAAATAAGAATAATAATTTTAAAGTGAAAATAGCCGTGATTGCGACATTGACATTGACAACAGTGACATTGGGATTTCAAACACCTATCCCCCCGTGATCATGGGTGCTACAAAGTAATCAAAACATCGGGTATATAAGGTATGTTAATTAAACGTGACAAAGCCGTAAAAAACTACTTTCATTCAATATGTAATGTTATTTAAAAGTATTCTATACATCTATACAAATAGATAAAATTGAAGTGTCTGTTTGTAATTTCAAAATAACAGCTTTTTACCAAATGCATATGAAAGTTATGTACGATACTTATAACAAAAACACCATTTTTAACATTTTTGTCTGTCTGTCTGTTTGTTTGTTCAGGTTAATCTCCAAAACGGCTGGACCGATTTCTACGGAACTTTCACTGGCAAATAGCTGAAATTATAAGGAGTAACTTAGGCTACTTATATTTTAGAAAAAGAAATCGGGCGCAACATAATTAAAAACCTAAATTAAAGGCGGGCGAAGTCACGGGGAATAGCTAGTGGTAGATATTGTAAGGCGGCACTCCACTAGATGGAGTGAAAACCTGGTAAGACATGCAGGAAGTCGATGGAAGTAGGTGGCTCAGTACCGTGCTTGTGGCATTCCTTGGAGGAGGACGTTAAAATATGGACTTGTAAAGGGCTGTAATAAAGGAATCAACGTAATAAATAAGAGAGAGAGAATGGCTGTAATAAATAAGAGAGAGACATGCAGAGAGGCGATGGACGCAGGTGACGCAAGGTCGTGCTTTGTGGCAATCTCTGAGTGAAACCTATCATGATGATGATAAAGTAAATAAAGGTCTTGTGCACCGGTCTTCTGCTCATGCGATTGCAATGAAGCTGGCAAGAGCCTGAAACTCTGCTCCACAAATTTTATCAATACCGCGGGGAGTAGGACTATATGATAATTAAGTTTCTAGTTTTAGTTTTTTTTAACTATAAATTTGTTGCATACTTAAATATAATACATAATATAATACTTAAAATCTTTATCTTAAAAGTGTGCTTAATAGTTATAGTAGTTGTAGCCGATCTTTTAGTTCGTTAATAGCCGCACGCTGTTATACTTACAAAAACAAATTTTAAATAATACCAGAAACCAACGAAAGAGTTGTTCGAAACTACTACACTAACTATAATACTTTTAAAGAGTTCTTCAAATATTTAAAAGTGCTTCATGCCGTTGGAAATAATTTCAAAACCATAACTATTTTTTAAGTAAGCTTTTAATTCAAATAATTCTGTAATCTGACGGCTATGTGGCGTATAGTGGCTTAGCAATGAACTGCGGCGCTGGAGAACGTGGGTTCAGAGTCTGTATGTTTGTCCAGGTAAAATTTATATGTGAAGCTAAGCTGCCTTCATATAAATTAAATTTTTAATTATTCAGATATAACAGTTGCATAAAAGCAGATTATGCAATCCTATTATTTATGTAATTAATTTAAAATATAACAAGTTACCTTAGCCTTCGTAATACGATAATACTTAAGCCGTATACCCGCCACTAGATGGAGTGATGACCTGGTAAGACATGCAGGAAGATGATGGATGCAGGTGGTTTAGGACCTTGCTTGTGGCATTCATTTGGGGAAGCCTATGTTTAGCAGTGGACTTGTGAAGTGCTGTAATGATGATGATATCGGGCTTACGGATTATTTTCCGCGCGTCTGTTTTCGGTGTCATTTCTTCATATGTTAATAATTGTAGGCTATCTGTGCTAGACTATTGAGTTTCTTTGTCGTGTCGTAAGGTTGCATGACCTTGAATCATTTATTGTAAGCCATTGTATCGACCCGAATGGTCTTTTTGTAATCTGAGCGTCTAGCAATAACTACGGCAGACTGATTGACTTTAATCACTCTTCGCTTGAATACTACATCTGTGTTCGGAGATTGTAGGATTTGCTTATATATTAGTAAAGCAGCCTTCAACACAAACAATTTATGGACAGTTAGCATTTCGGCACATCTTGTTATTACTTATTGCAGCTTTTAGACATCCGCTACTCCGCATTGTTTTAGGCTCTGTAAAATATTTCCTTTAATTATATATCAATAAATTTAGATTTTTTTAAATTTAAGTTCCAGTTATTAAAATCGACCTTATTTCCTGGCTGCACTAAAAGTATCGGGAATGGAATATTTCCACTGTTCCTGTCATATTAAAATCTTTTTAATTGAAAAGTCCTTGGTTTTAAAAATCAAATACCATTTATTTATTTAAAAAAAATTCTCGGTCTTGTCACAAGGTTTTGAGAAAATGGAATTGACTCGAGAAAATTCAAGAGCGATGATTTATTATGACTTTCGAAGTGGTTTAACACAAAAACAGTGTGTTGACAGGATGATTTCTGCACTTGGTGATAAAGCCCCATCCAAAACCACAATTTATCGCTGGTTTGCTGAATTTCAACGTGGACGTGTCAAGCTCATTGATGATCCCCGTCAAGGTCGTCCTAAAACTGTAGTCACCCAAGAAAACGTTGATGCTGTGCGTAAGCTGATTGAGGAAGATCGACATGTGACATACCGCGAAATTCAGGCAACTTTAGACATTGGCACGAGTCAAATACAAATAATCTTGCATGAACAATTAGGTGTAAAAAAGTTGTTTTCCCGACGGATACCGCATTCGCTCTGTGAAGAGCAAAAAGCTGCTCGCATTACTTGGTGCGACAGAACTCTCGAAAAATTCCACGCAGGATCCTCAAATGCTGTATACAACATTGTATTAGGTGACGAATCCTGGATATACGCGTACGAACCGGAAACAAAAAACCAGTCACGTGTTTGGGTGTTCGAATAAATGAATTAAAGCCAACAAAAATTGTTCGTTCACGAAGTGTTGCAAAAAAAATGGTGGCCACGTTTGTCTCCAAAACCGGCTATGTTACGACTCTTCCTCTTGAGGGACAAAGAACGGTTAATGCAGAATGGTATGCTAGCATTTGTTTGCCATAGGTCGTTTCTGAACTCCGTAAAGAGAACTGCAACCGCCGCATCATCCTCCATCACGACAATGCGAGTTCTCACACCGCACACAGAACAAAAGAGATTTTAGAGCAAGAAAACATAGAATTATTAGACCATCCGCCGTACAGCCCTGACTTAAGCCCTAATGATTTCTATACTTTCCCTAAAATAAAGAATAAATTGCGTGGACAGAGATTTTCATCACCTAAAGAAGCTGTGGACGCCTACAAGACGGCCATTTTGGAGACTCCAACTTCCGAATGGAATGGTTGCTTCAATGATTGGTTCCATCGTATGGAAAAATATGTCAAATTTCGCGGAGAATACTTCGAAAAGCAATAAATACATTTTTAAATAGTAATGTTGTGTCACTTCCTTGATTCCCGAAATTTTCAGTGCCGCCTATTCAATAGTGAACGATATGAAAACATGAAATGGTAAAGTTAAACTTGTTTGTTTCTTAGGTCTGTATTTCTTTTCTAAAACCTTGACTGGTTTTCAAGTAGAAAAACACATAGATTCATAAGTGTTTTAGGTAAAATAGAATATAAAACTCTACTTTAAAAAAAATACTCACTTCAGTTTAACTGTAAACAATGAATGAAAGGAAAATTGCACCTAAGCTCACCTGCTCTCTGTTTTAGCTTTCATTTGTATTCCGCATTGGTATGTAGCCTTTTTCGTTAACAAAGCTTTAATATTTTACATAAAAAAGTATACATTTCACATCATTTTTATTATATTCAGGCCCAATCCTGTATACGTGGATAAATACAATGTTGAGGTCTTAAGATAGTAGACGATCTGTTTACTGAACTGACCTCTATATATACGTACTTGACGCTGGACTTGCTAAACTATACAAAATTCTTCTGCCAGAATAGAATAGAATGAATAGAATAGAACGATTTTTATTCAATATGGATTATTACATAATACTTATTGAAAGTCATTATTTTATTTACCACTGGTTCGGAAAATACCTCTGTCCTGGGAAGAACCATCAAGAAACCCAGCGGGACTTTTTTTTCAAAAATAATTTCGCTTAACAATAATTTTGTTTATACAATTTGTAATGAATTTTCATAGAACCAGCATGGTGGCGATCACCTTATTCCCAGGGGTTATTTTCATTCATGTATTCCTTGATATTATAATAACCCTTTTTGTACAGTTTTTCTTTAATAAAACTTTTAAACTTGTTTATTGACAAACTTTGAACATGTTCTGGGATTTTGAAGTAAAAGCGTATACATTGCCCCATAAATGAATTACTAATTCTGTGGAGTCTAGTGAGTGTCATTACAAACTTATGTTTGTTCCTAGTGTATAAGGTATGAACATCCTTATTCTTATTAAAGCTATTTATGTTTTTATGCAGGTGGCTCAGGACCGTGTTTTGTGGCATTCTTTGGGGGAGGCCTATGTTCAGCAGTGGACTTGTGAAGGGCTGTAATGATGATGATGATGTTTTTATGTACATACATTACATTTTCATAAATATATTGCGATGCTAAAGTTAATATGTTTATTTCTTTAAATTATTCTCTGAGAGACTCTTTACAATTTAGATTATAAATCGCGAGAGCCGTACGCTCTCTTTTGCAAAACAAATATAGCTTCAATATCAGTCACATTACCCCATAGAAAAATTCCATAAGACATTACGCTATGAAAGTAACTAAATGTACACTAACCTAGCTGTCTCAACATCTGTGAGACTTCTAATCTTTCTTACAGCATATGCTGCAGAACTAAGTCTGCTTGCTAATTTAAATATATGGGGGCCCCATTGAAGTTTCGCGTCAATAGTAATACCGAGAAAAACAGTGGTATCCACAAGACTCAACTCCTCCCCATTTAGGAGCACATTGGTTTTCGAATGTTTTACATTAGGTATTGTAAATTTAATACATTTTGTCTTATTGCCGTTTAAGAGCAAATTGTTGGCGTTAAATCAATGTACTAGTTTCGATAGAGCATTATTTACATCGTCATATTTAATTGACTGCGTTTCAGTTTGAAAATTAAAGATGTATCGTCAGCAAATAATACTATATCGTGATTGTCCCCTACAAGATAAGGTAAGTCATTAATATAGATTAAGAACAGGAATGGGCCAAGAATCGAGCCCTGAGGAACGCCCATTGATACTACCGATCCGGAGGAACATTTACCATTGATGACGACTTTTTGAGTTCTGTTACTTAAATATGAAGAAATAAGCCAATGTGAAGCGCCCTCGTTATCCGTACCGGGAACGAAAATTTACGTAATATTCCAATGTCTGTTGTGTTATTTAAATCGTATTCTCTGTATTTGGAACTTTTAAACTACAAAATGAAAGTATTTTTAGTGGTTTGATTATGTTTGATATTAGTATTTTAGTAGTTACACATTAAGAAATATTTTTATATAAAACTCGTTACCAAAAGGAAAGTGGTATAACATTCCACAAGTAAGTTAATTTACAGCTAATATTAAACAAATTAAAACTAATTGATAATATACTTAAAAATTTGTTACTAATCTTAATATCGTAATTACCAACATGTTTGACTTTATATTCCTGAGTTTTGATAAACAATAAAATTGAATAGGGTTATAGATTTCGTTGTACCTAATACTTATTGATGTTCTTTTCTCCCCATATCTGTTAACAACCAAAGTCGCCGACGACAGATAATTATCAAATATTTATTAATTGACAGTCATCCGATTGAACCCAGGCTAAGATTATGGCTAAAAAACATATAAACATTGTGTTATCTTCGTTGTAAGCACTTCACAGGCGACTGTTTTATTAAACATGAGAAACGCACCACTTTGAAAAAGTGCGTTATACCCACAATATTTTCTGGTAGTACATCAGATTATTATTCTTTCATTACACCTGATATAGATATAGGTTATTTATATAACTGAAGTGACAAACGAATTTACAGTCCACCACCAACTTCAAAATAGAGGGCGTTGTCACCTCTGAGGACTAAGATTATTATATAGAGGAAGAAGTTATTTAGTAGTCAATTAGTTAGTCCATAAGTTTCTTCCTTAATATAAATTTATGTTCATTTTATACAAACCGAAAGAAAGTTGTATAATAACGCCTGTACTGAATGTTTTGTACGGCATCTTATAACGAGATTAGAGGATTAATTGAAATACCATCCTTTAATTAATTGTTAAACGCTAACAACTTAGACATTAAATACGTGTTTGCAAGATTTTACGTATGTAATAATAACAACAAACACAAACAGATGAAAATAATATTTAGATGTAAATACAATTATTACAGAGTTCCTGGATTCAAATCATTTTGTGCATTAAATGAGTCGCTCAATTTTAAATTAATAACATTTCAGTCTAATAAATTGAATGTCTTGACTACTTGACTAGATGGAACAAAAATTGTAGAAAGTTGCTCTTCATTTTAATTAACAATTCTGGATAGGAGATGAATTTGGTTTCATACAAGCTTGGGCCCGGCGTGAACAAAGTTTAATTATAACTTATTTTAAAGACATAAACATTTGCAACTTACGACAAAAAATTATATTTTTGTAAAACCTGGGGTTTTGTTATTATTTTGGTTTATTATTTGTAGGTTATGTAGTAAAATCACTCGTTCTTGGGATAAGTTGTTACAATAAATTGAAAGGACACAAAAAGATGCAGTTCTTTAGTTATTATTAAATAAAATACAGCTCAAACTTTTTTAATTGTTTAATTATTTTTTGCAATTATTAATAAAATATCATCTCGAAAAGCAGCCTGAGGCTGTACATTGTCTGTTCTATTCCTCTCAAAACCCAAGTAACACATTATTGTCAGTATGTAGGCGCAACAACCTACTGTCCTGTAAATCAAGAGAAAAGCCACGGATCAAGTTAAATTAATTCACGAAATTAAAAACACGAAATATATCCAGAAACACAACCACAATGCCAAATGCATATGACAAGTTTAAACTCGAAGTTACCAAGTCTCCTTCGAAACATGCAATGATCAACGACTATACAGCCTATTCAATTGTGTCCAATATTTTTAAAATATTTTGTTTATTTTAATAACGTAGCCTATTCAATCGATTTTCTAAAAAGATTTCTTTTATTCAGTATTAATCTCTACAGATTCGCCTCAACGTTTCATTATTTTGAGTTTTTTTGATACTGAAGGCTGTTTATAAAAAAAAAATAGCCTTCATTTTCTAAAGCCATAGACAAACTACATAAAAATATTTAAAAACGTTTTGTTTTTGCTATGGTAAAAGCATTAGTTTTCGTTTTTCAGTTTTAAAAAAATGTTTTTATAATTGTCCCATACACTACAGAAATAAAGACCATTTAATTATGCTTATAATTTATCTTTATATTACCTACATATTTTTGTATAACTGTTACGAACGATGTAAACAACCAATTTCATACATCTCCTGAAAATTTTTTATTGCAGTCAAAACAATTTGGTACAAAGGCGAACTTAATGCCCAAATAGCATTCTCTGCCAGCTAACCTTTGGTAGTGTGGTGTGATGCGATATCTTCGCCAATTGTAAAACGATTTTAATGATTTTTTTTATTAAATAGGAATAAAGTTTCACGCCTGAGGGTGTGAAAATAGGGGATAAAATTTTTAATGAAACTAGATAGGAACGTCGTCGATACGTTTTAGTTATCACCTTGAACTTGTATCATTGTTTAGTTTACCTAAATGTATCGAATAATAAAAATAATATAAAAGTAAAAACTGATCTCTAATTGACTATAATTCTGAAGTTCTTCGATACACTTTGTCTTAACACCAACTTCAGAAGCTATTAAATTATGTCAAAGTTATTTTATACTTTTTGGTTATTATGAGTCATACATAAAATTAAACACAAATAAATTTAAGAAATATGTAGTTAAACTTAAAAAAAGTAAAATCGACTTCAAATTAACTATAAATAATGAAATACACAACAAAAATTAATCTGTAAGTTATCACTGGCACACGCACTGGTTGTGTATGGAACTGAAACGTGCTCCGTCACTGCTGGCCGTATGGTTAAGCTCGAATTCACTCAATGTATGATAGCTCGGTATTTCTCTGTGGGATAATATCTGCAACTAGTCAAGAGCAGCAGCAAGAAGAACCGACAGGTGATAGGAAAGAAAGTTCTTGAGTGGCAGCCTCGTTCTAGCAAGCGCAGTATTGGGTATGTCCCCACTATATGGAGTGACGACCTAATGAAACACGCAGGCAGTCGATTGATGCAAGTGGCTCAAGAGTCAAGACCGTACATCTAACGCTAAGCAGTATTATTTTACTAAATGTAATATATTATATTATATAATATATTTAGTATATATATATATATATATATATATATATATATATATATATATATATAAACTTTTATATTATATAATATTAATACACAAATTGATTATAATTTGCAGCAATTGCGATATTCTTCATCCAGTAAACTATTTTACATCAAAAATTAATTACTTTCACTTGAGTGCAACTGATTGCATATTAACTTCGAACAAATATTAAAAAACTTGCAGTGAAAAGATAATTAAACATTCATTAAAGCGAAAATTATTAAGTGTTCAAGCGCAGATCAGATACCAGATATCTAAACGTGTGAGTTTATTATACCTATGTGAATTTTCGTATATAGTAACAATACTTTTATGAATACAACTTGGAGTGAATCACACTATTAATTTCATAAAAATCGTTGTATTTGATCTCTTGTAACTATAGTAAAAATATGCATTGTGATGTTACCTTCTCATTTGGTATACATATTTATTGTAATGTTTCCTATTTGGAAATCTAATTTTCAGCATATTTCTACGTGTTTAGGCCTTTAAAAGAGGTTTAATTAGAATGTATATGCGGCATGTGTATAAACGCTAGTAGAACGTCATACTCGTCACAATTCTCGTCACTTTTAAATTCTGTGGAACTAAATTTAGACTTTATTCCTTTGAAACATTAAACAGCTATTAGCCATTACCTTATTTTTAACAAATACGACTTGCCCCGGCTTAACAACTATGCGACTAACCAATGAAAGAATGGTGTTATTTTATAGACCTGATTACAAAACGCTTATATTTTATCTATCCTTACATTAAAATATACAAGATCATTACACAAATATCTTCCTCAAGAAATCCTCAAAATTATTGTAAAAACCTTGACCCTTAAACAATGAAAAGTATTTTATAATTTTAAGCGAATGCGAAATCGCAGATAAGTAATATAAAATATTCCTTTTAGTGATTAGAAATTTTACATCTCCAACCTAATATAATCGCAGAAATAATATTCGTTAACAATTTTAAGCCTAATATTTCCGATGTAGGCGTGAAATTTACGTTTTGACATTGTTCTTGTTAGTGTTCATAAAAAGATTTATCAATTCAAATATATTATTAGGAGTATAGTGCTAAGGATGATTTTACCTTATTAACTACATCGTCGCAGAAACGAAGGCGTTTCGTTTTTGTAATTGATAGATGAATAACCCGATGAGGCATGCTGGTAATTAATGCAAGTAATTCAGGTCCATTTGTGACAATCTTTGGTTGTGACCCATGGCACAGATTAAATAATTTTACCCGTGGTCTCGAGTGTACTTAATGTGAGTTGTAACAGTTTTAATGTAATTTTAAAATAAAATTGTTTGTTGTTCGCTCTGACATGGAACATTGTTTCATATTTATACGAGTGGGTCATGTCGTCGACAATGTCGACTATCAAGTTCTTTCTGATTTGCTTTATTCACCGACCTCACGAAGAGATATTGCATCTCAATCATCATGTGAATTATCGCAAATTATCAAATTTACTAATTTACCCCGATGCGTAGTTCGAATAAATTCCAGCCGCTAAAATTGTCCAACAACGATTGTTGGCGATTTATTACAATACGTTTCTCCTGGAGTTTTCTGCCACGCACGATCACATTGAGAAATTTAATGTCATCAGCGGGTTTTTACCGGACGGATTTGTCTTAAGAAAAGCACCTACTTCTTTCTTAAAGGCTGACAACGTACCTAAAATTCGTCTTGCGGAGGTCAATGGGCTGCGGTAATCAGTTGCCATCGGGTGAACCACATGGTTGGTTTGCCTGTTTCTATAAAAAGGGTAAATGTTATCTGTAACTTTAGCAATACGAGTATGTGTATTAAATACCGGAATGTAAGAGATTCTCCAGGCACTGGTATTTTATTTAATCTTTATGACTGACGTCTGATAGCAACCCTATCCGCTTGTCTTAGATTTTATTAAAATATAAGAAAGATTTCCGAGTAAAAATTATTGATATTAAGGTCCATAAAAACATATGAGGTGTATATATTTTATGAGGGTTAAGATCAAATATGTATAAATTTACTGAAAAATTAAATAACGCATGTTCGATGGTGATAATTCATAAAGTTAATTGTAGTAACCATATACCAACCAAATAGTTTTGTAGAACTCATCCCTGCACAATAGATAGATACATGTAAGTAATACTGCATATTCTATAGTCATGTTGTTCTCTTCCGATTTTCTAGTTACAATTGAAATGCAGTGTTTATACGTAGGCATAAAAACTGATCATAGTTTAATTGTGAGCAAGGTCTTTCCACACTGGTATGGATACTTCACGTGTACTCTAGTGTATCCTCTCAGCGGTGACAGTACTTTTGCTATGTTGAGCTGATTTACAACTTGGTGAATCAATCTGACTCACTATTGTACACCGAAGAGCGTTTTCAGGTAACTCACCTACAACTTCGTTGGCTTAAAACATTGTGGTATTATCGAATTAACGTCGAGATTTGATTTTTCGGAGTATTAGACCTCTTGTGGTTTTAGGCGTTTAATGTTTTTAGCCGGCTTAAAAAAGGTTACCAGTTAGATTGTAACGTCTTTTTTCATATGTCTGCGATATTTTCGTTAATTGTGAAAAGTGGTGGCGCCAGGAAAAAAAAAGGTTTAGGTTTTTAATGTAATATTATTTCTTATTCTGCATAAAAGGGTACAAAATTAACTTTTAATAAAAAGGAAAAGACGGTCTCCAACATCTAAAATAAAATAAAATGATTACACATTCTGAAGTCGGTCCTAATATATATGTATCTATAGAAGAACTAAAGCTTTGGGGCTTCATTTCAGAATGAGAAATTGATAAAAGTTATTGTATTTAAAAAAATCATCATCGTCATTGATACAGCTTCTCACAAGTCTACTGCTGAACATAATCTTCTACCAAGGAATCCTACAAGGCACGGTCCTGAGCCACCGGCATCCGTCGATTTCCAACATCTCTTACCAGGTCATCACTCTATCCAGTTGGGAGCTGTCCTACACTTCGCTTAACAGTACGAGGCAGCCACTCGAGAACCTTCCTTCCCATCGGTAGTCGGTTCTTTGAGCTATACGGCCGCCAAATTGCTACTCTGGTTCTACTACGGATATCCTCATTTTGAATCTATCATGCTAAGAAACCCCGAGCTGTCTCCAAAGCTCGCTGAACGCCGTTAAGCTTCCTCATACGGCCAACAGTGAAGGACGTATTCATTGCTAATCTCCTTTAAATTTGTCTTTGTTTTCAATTCATCTTTGGGAAGATTTAGTTATGACTTCGACGTCACTTACACAAAATGTCTAGACGTATGTGTTATTGCGCAATACAACCGCAAATAATTGCGTACGATAAATTTACCTATACTCGGTACTGTTGAGGATTATCTGTATTAAAACAATATTGGAAGATTTTCAAGCCATACATCAAGATTTACTATTCATTAAGTCATATCAGTATAGATAAAAATTGTAGTTTTGGCTTATAGTCAAGTTATTACGAATTTTAATAAATATAGTATGATCGGTGATAAGAAATAAATATATTTCTGTTGTCTTTAATCTTCTATGTGATAAATCATTTCTTATTTTTATATTTTATATTCTAGAGTGAGGATGAAAATTGCACGGACGGTTTTTATGACCTGACTTAGATATTTTTTTAAGTAAGTAATAATTTTAAGGTAGATTCATCGTGTAATTGTTTAGAAAATTGAAAAAGTATTTGTTTTTATTTTTTCTTTATTTTCATAAAAAAAAGACAAACGAACTTGCAGTCCACCTTATGGTAAGTAGCTGCAACCCATTGGCACCTTTAACTTCAAACGAAGAAAGTTATAAATGTGTTGTCACATCTAAGGACTAAAAAGAGCCTATGGTAAGGAAGTACCACCACCTAGTAATATATAGTATTTATTATATTTGTAGGACTTAAATAAAACTTGAAATCGATGGGATGATGATAATATACAAAAAATACAGCATTGTTACTCGACTGTGCGACGCAAAGGAAGGTAATGTGGTTATCAGCCTATATAGTATTTTGAGTGGCAAATTCCAACTAGATGACGTGACAATTTGATAAGATATACTTGATTCTTGGTCCATTAATTTTATAAAAAGTAAAGTAAAGTTTCTTTCTTTGTTTGTCTTTGTTTAAAAATATGTTACCCCCACACTAGGATTTTCTCCTGTATCGTGGAGGCAGTTTACAAACACAAATTTCACAAGGACAAACATCCAGACCCGGAACAATTAATTGTAGGCCATACAAATACTTGTTCCGTGCGCGGTTCGAACCCGCGCCCCCCAGCGCAGCAACTCATTGCTAAGCCACTGCGCCACGGAGCCGTCAGCCTATAACCCTAAGGCCTAAAGTTGCAGCCTATTTACGTCCCACAGCTGGGCACAGGCCTCCTCTCATTTTTGAGAGGGTTTTAGGGCAAGGAAATGTGCGCCGCGCTGCCCCAATGCGTGTTGGCGAACTTCATATGTCTTCGAAATATTGTTTTTCTTATTTCTCAGACATGCCGGTTTCCACACGATGTTTTCCTTCACCGCCGAGCACGTGGTAAATCAGCACTTAAAATTGCAACTAACAATTTCATTGGTGCCGGCGGGGTTCGAATCCGGGTTGCTCGAGTATTGTGAAGCTTACAGCGAGTACTAACCATCTGAGCTAACACGGCTCTAATTTTAATATTATTAACGGATTAATTTTATAATTTTAATAGATTAATCTAAGAAATTAATCTACTAATTTTTAAGACCGCTTGGTTCATACATGTTTCTATCAGCGTACGGTAGCTCAGCTCTCACTAGGCTGAGCCATATCACAGTACGCTAGCAATCCGTGTTGGATCCTCGCCGGTACCTATGAAATTGTTGATTGTAATTTTATGTGCTGCAGTGTTGTGTTATGGTGTTAAACATCATGCGAAAACCTGCATGTCTAAATCGTATTTCGAAGACTTCATGTGAAGTTCGCCAACACGCATTTGGGCAGCGCGGCAGACATTTCCTTGTCCTAAAACGTTCTAAGAAATAAGACGAAGTCTATACCCAGCTATGGGACGTATATAGGCTGTTATGTTACTTTACTTTTTTTACTTTCGTAAGTATCAATTACAAATAATAAACGAGGAAGTAAATATGACGCACATTTAGTTTTGATCTTTCTTTGCCTGCCAGCGGATGTTACCGATTGCGTCTGGTAGATGATATTTGTATTATCTATCATTTTAAATTATTAAGACAAAATTGCATATTTAATTTGACCCTTTTGTGGTGAATATTTTATGTGTACCCGCTTTATGATAGTAATGATAAGTACCCAAAGTAAATACGGTTGATGTCATCCCGTAACATACTATTCAATATCTATACGTTGTTAAACAATTGTGCTCAAACTGCGTCGTGTCAGTCAATAAGGAGTAAGGAGATGTGTTACGGCTACCCACAACTAAATGTAAAAAAAGAATGTCTGCGATATTCAGTTTAGCAATAGTGGCATTATATCGACAACACCGTATTTTCAATGATAAAATAACTTTTATTGCTTCATATCAGTCCTATATTTGTTTTAATAGATATTACAGTACTTCAATGTTAAATTTATCAAGCGGATTAAAATTGAGGAATAGTTTACCAAAAGTATTTATAAAAGCCGAAAATTTTTCGACAAAAAACAAGTGAACTAACCGTGAACAGTTGAAGTGAATTTAACGTATTTTTAAATATTATGAACTAATGTTCTAATTGAGTGTTAATAATGACTATTGTTCCCGGGAATCACATAGTTAATGTGATCGAAAGTGTTTCCGTAAAGGAAAGTATGAAAATTTCAAAAACGAAGAAAATCATTAACTTCTCTATACCGTGGAAGGCAGAATTGGCAGAATTCATTTCGACGTTACTTCTAGTTCTACTAGGATGCATGTCTTGTGTGCCAATATCCAGCTTGGCGCATCTACCACTTTTATATGGGCCATTAGGTTTTGGCTTGATTATTCTCTTTAATATTCAGGCATTTGGACATATATCTGGAGCACATATGAACCCGGCCGTTACATTAGCTGCTTTGCTCTGGGGAAAAATATCTATCGCCACTGGTATTGCATATATTTTAGCTCAGTGTGCGGGCTCTATAGCTGGATATGGAATATTAGTAGCAATATCTCCAGTTGATTTGATCACAGATGGAATTTGTACAACCCAACCTCATGTACAGCTCACTATGCTCCAGGCATTGGGTGTTGAAGTAGTTCTAACAGCCGCATTAAACTTCCTCAATTGCTCTGTGTGGGATCCAGTGAACAAAGATTCCTTGGAATCTGTTTCTCTGAAGATTGGTTTCACTATTGCTGGGCTATCAATTGCTGGGGGTCCTTATACAGGTGCAAGTATGAACCCAGCACGGTCTTTGGGGCCAGCTGTTTGGACAAGTACATGGAATGCGCACTGGGTCTATTGGGTCGGTCCATTACTTGGGGGATCTCTATCGGCAATATTTTATAAATATACATGGTTGAAAGAAAATAGTAATGAAATATAAAATAAAATGATAAAAGATTGTGTTTAAACATGAAATGCTTGTGAATTATATACTTATGCTACATAATTGTTGTAGATAAAAATAAACAAAATGTAAAATGTTTTTTTTATGTTAATTAAAATGATACATCCTTAACTTTCTCCATTACAGTTTATTATATAATTTTTAAGTTCTAGTTAATCACATTATTAGATAACACACAAGACATGCACAGAAATGTGGATGTTGGTTAGCAAAAATGTCTTGAGGACTTTTTAAAATTATTCTTGTATCGCATGTTTTAAAAACCAACGGATGAATTTTTTTTATACTTTTAAACTATATCTTAACTTTTTTACCGTACCGTGTTGTGGCGGTGTAAGAATATCCACTGACCCATGTCGTCCCGTGGGTGTCGAAAGAGACGACAGAGGGAAACTAAAACAAAAGATTGGCAGCAGCATCTTCCTGATATCGAAGTTAAAATATTAAAAAACTGCGGTTGCAAGCCCGCCTTCCAAACGTGGCAACTATGGCATAATCCTCCCTATGAGGCAATCCATTGGAGAGGCCTATTATTCAGCAGTTGACTTTTATAGGTTGTAATGGATAGATGGATGGATAATTACTTTTTTAATAATACGAGAATGGTTTAGAATAGAACGACACTCAAGGATATAAAATCACGCTTCTTATAGTGTTACTAGTAGGTGTATTAAATTTTTTATTTTATTCAAATTATACTGATCATTATTACTTGTGTATTAAAAAAAAATAATGACCAGTTTAATTTCAATAGGTGACTTTAAAGTTTTAAGTTGCAATGATGAATAAACGTAATATATTTAAATTAAATCGGATGTGTAGAGTATTTTACAACAATTATAGACTTAAAGTAATGAAACTATGGCAATTATTTGACTTTGTAATAACATTAGTAGACAGTGTTCGATGCGCGTCACGAGGTGCTTATTATTATTTAGTATCTATTCGATTGAAATTAATGAGGTCTATGCTCTTAGCCATGTACCAGGAGGTGTAACCGTTTCATTGGAAAAATAAAATCATTTCAAAGTCCTATATTTATTCTGTGATCGTATGTAAGATTTCAAATAATATGTGGTCCCGTAATACGCTATCTTTGTTATCATGAGTGTGAAACCTAGAATAAATATCTGCTCTTAATAAATTATTCTGGAATATAATCATCACCATCATTATACCACCGGTACGAGGTTGCCACTCGGTTTGGAATTTATATGTAGCATAGTAAATTATTTTTACGCAGTTACTTTTATTGTACTGTATTGTATTTTATTGTATTGTACTCGTAGCTGCAAGAAGTTTGCTTAAATAATCCTGCCTTCTTTAATAATTTTGCAACGTGTTTAAATGTAATGGAAGAAACGTAAAATGCATAAATAAATTTACCAAGGTATCCTTGAAGTAATACAACATAACGATTATCGCTTTTGTACAATTGTTTTGTTTTTTCTGTGATAGAAAATTTCGTAATTTATTTAATGTTTAGGTATTTTTCATTAATTAATTGGAAACGTTGCTGTGATTTGATTATGTATAGCATGGTGCAATATCTAATTTAATATTATGGGGATGATTTATTTATTGTTTATGTGTTATTACTTGTATAACAGTCACAAACAGTCACTGGAGTCAAAATTTGTTTACAAAAAAAATAATTCACCCAACTGCGGCAAAACCTAAAGGAGGAGTATGTTTTTAACGGGCTATGTATGTACATCATACGAGTATGTACATCTGTTTCCGCAGATCTTCTGAACTACTCATCCTATTTTGACACATGGAGTACTGTAACGGTGCGCACACATTATATAACATAGCATGTTATATAACGTTGTTATATGACATCTTTCAGTTATTTGGAGGCTGAATGTTATAAAACGTGATATATAACACAAATGTTATATAATTCGAACGGCAGAACGACAAACGACAATGTCATACGACAATGTCATATAACATTGTTATATTGCATTGTTATTGTAATGTGTACAGTATTGTTATATGTTGCAATGTTGAAAACAATGTTACATAATGTGGACGTGTTATAAAACAAAAGTTATACAACATGTTACTTGATATGTACGCACCCTAAGAAGCGTCATACTTTTTCATAGGTATATACGAGTACCTCACGTAAATTTTACCATAATTGTTTATAATTTTGAGTGCTACAAAAAATTAAATAATATTATCGCAATCTAATGGAAGGTCCAATGGAATGAATGAGTTTATTCCGAAAATTTATAGATTAGATAAAAGTTAATATACGTATAGGTATACATAAATCTAAGTAGTATGCCTAAAATACTATTCTAAAAATGTTATGCGATAAAACATTATAGGTATTATCAAATTCAATTAACTAAATATCTATAATAATAGAGTAAAAATTCAACTAAGTATATTTTTTTTAATAGGATAAGGGTGACAAACGAGCTCACAGTCCACCTGATGGTAAGTGGTTGCTGTGGCACATAGACATCTACATTTATCCTCGATTACGAATCAAAATGCAGATGCGTTGTCACCCGTGAGGACTAAGATGGAATGCCTCGTTTCCAGTAAAAAGGGTCTCCGGTTCTCTACACTCACCATACGAAACACAGCAGCATTAAGCTGCTATTTTACGCTGGTATTCTGTGAGAGCGTGGTCTTTCCCCGGTCGAACCGACCCATTCGTGTTACACCTATACCAGAAATATAGCTGCGGCATGGCTCTACCACGTCTAATCTAATATATTAATAACCTTGCAGTGGCAGTGTAAGAATATCCACTGCCCCTTTATCGGGTTGTAATATGTGACAGAGGAAAACTGAAACAAGATATGGACAGCAAAATTTTCTTGATAACATAAAATTATAAAAAGCTGCGCTTGCCAACTCGCATGCCACGTGTGGCCAAATCCCTCTACGAGGCAATCTATGCGGGAGATAGATTGTTCAGTAGTAAACTTTTAAAGGCTGTAATGTAATTGTATTAACTACCATGTTCCTTAACATACATGAATATATTCTGAATTCTCATAATATTATTGTATTTCACAAGAGGATCATATTAAAAAATATTAATAAAAATTATGTCAAAAGAACTAAAAAGAAAGTTTACTTTTATCATAGAATAGAAGTGACAAACGAGCGCACAGACTTCCAGATGGTAAGTGGTTGTTGTGGCCCATAGTCTTGATTAAGATTCGAAATGTAGATTATTTGTCACCCTTAACGACGACTAAAATGGGATGTCTCGATACCAGTAAAAAGGGTCTTCAGTTATCGTCGCTCATCATGCGAAACACGAAATGCTGCTATTTCACACTGGTATTCTGTGAGAGCTTAGACCTTCCCTGGTCGAGCCCATTTGTGCTGCAACTATAATAAAGCTTCAATTTGCTCTACCACTTTAAAAAAATTACCGCGTTTTTTGTCGTAGTTGGGTTTTTATGTTTTTAAGTTTAGTTTTTAACTTTACTCTTGGCTAATAAGGCCGTCATATTCAAAATGATGCTTCAGGGTGGATTATACGATAAAAGATAGTTGTACAAACTTTACTCTAACAATATTAACATATTATGCATTTAATGAAGAGTCAAAATTATCAATCCCAGATCATCTGAAATTTATCTTAGAGTTATGACCTTTCTGAGTTTCTGGAAATAGATGTGAAACAGTAAAGATTTATTTCATCTGGCTCTTCAAACTAGTTAGGTAATTCAGTAACTAAAACACAAGTCCTTAAATCAAGATATATAACGCGTGATAGTAATTTTTCAATTTCTACCCTAGATCACAACAGACTGTATCTTCTTGTGGCATTAGTACGATGCGAATAAATAAAAACAAAAAAACTGATTCAGAATACCCATTTTAGCATCAGTAATAACTTCTACATTTTATATAAATGATCTTATAGATTAAAATAAGAATAAGATATCAGAAAAAGAAAATGAGCAACAAAAAGAATAAATAAAAATTGAAACGACAAGAAATGAAAATAGAATATGAAAATATTTATTCTATAGTGATAACAAAGAATGCTTATTGAGAGATGTCTATGATTTTACCACTAGTTTGGAAAAAGGCTTCTGCTGTGGTTAATTTTGAAATTTTGACTCTTTAAGAATCTGTAACAAAAAATATACTTTCAATGTTTGCTCGACTATTTTTCTTTGTCGAAAAAAAAAACATAACCTAAAGCAAATAAGTTATTCAGTCATTTTACACTCTTATCTTTTAATGAATGTTGGTAAAAAAAGCATAGCGCATCAGATGCAGCACAGACTGAAATATCTCAAACATATTTTCCTGGAAATAATTTTCCTTTGAAACACTGTGGTAGAGATTTATTAAATAAGTTTCTTAGTAGACATTTCAAAGTTTATATTTGTGTTGAAATAAATAGTTTCGGTATAAAACTTAGTAGGATCTTTATGCTTATTTATAATAAAATTTAAATCTTTATTTACAATTTTACATAATACTTAATTTTATCTACAATATTAAAAAACCATGATAATAAAAAAAAAAACTAAAACTACAAACTTAATTATCATATAGTCCTACTCCCCGCGGTATCGTGCCAAGAACGCTGGCTGCGTTTCCCCGCTGAATGGCTATACATAGCCTTTGAGCGAGGAAAGAACCAGCCCTCTTATCACCAGCAGCAACGACCAGACGCGGATGGAGTTCCTTTAGGAACTTCACCGCACGTGGACCCCACGGACCGATAGTCTCTACAGCAAATGGCGCAAATATGTAGTCATCTCTCAGAGACTCATATTTGCGCCACTTACCCAGCTCAGCTGCCTCTGATGCCGCCCCGACTTTAAACGAGGTACCCCTGAGATGAGAGGCCGCCAGAGTGTCTACGCAAGTAGCATCCCACACTAGGGCTTTACCTCTCTCCCAAGGGACCAATGTCATACCGTCGGGTCTCTTGCCATCGTCTCTAAATATTCCACAAGGCTCTAAAACCGAGGGAACATTTATAGAGGCAAGAGCCCTTCGGATGACATCGTTCAAAGAACTGTGTCGTGAAAACCTACCAGCGCTTTTCTTACATGAAAGTCCGTGGAGCCCAAACTTGTCGACGCTGCTACCACAGGGGCACTGATGGGGTTGACAAATCGCCGCTCCTAGTCGGATTCCTACGGCAATACGCAAGCTTTCCCTATCAAGTAATGTGCCGAGATTACTTGATGGTAAAGCGTGTAACCAGTGACTAGCTTCCTTAGTCGAAACAGCTAGAAGGCGTGCCTTATCTTGGTCACTATGGAAATTATGAAACAAATCCTTCTGCACGCCCTGTACCAACGGAATATCCCACTGTTTTTGTTGGTTAACTTCCAGTGGAATATTTTCACCAGGATAGAGCGTTTGCCATGTCTGCCCTGCCTCCGTAGCAAAGCATAGGTCTACTTTATTATTTAAAATTATGTTACATAAGTCACTGACACTATGCACGGAAGCAAGGAAAGCAGGCAATGCAACGCTAGAAAGATTTCTCACACCAATGCCACCAAATTTTATAGGTAAAGTAGCTTGAGCCCAGGCTGTTGTATTTAAAGTTAAATTTAGAATTTTTTCTATAGCAATTTTAAGATTATTATCAATATCTTGTAAAATATCCGAACATTTCCAGACTGGACTCGAGCGGAGTAAGTATGTAAATCTAGATACAAGAAGACAATATTTTAAAATAGTAAGAGCTATGTGGGGGTTTAATTTATACAATTTATCAACGTGGTTTAAAAACTGATCAAATTTTGTTTTTAAAACAGGTTTAATACTATCGAAAAACAAAGGGGCACCTAGCAGGTATAGTGATTCCGTATTGACAGTTTTTATTCCTGGACAAATATGATTAAAATTTTGAATTAAATTGTCTCTATGAGAAGTAGATAAATTATTGGAAAAAAATATTTCACATTTATTGCTATTTGGTTCAAGGCCAATATTTTTAAAATTTCGAAAAATATGAGTAAGATCGCTGAGGACGTCATCTGCTCTACCTCCCAGTGTACCGTCGTCTAGGTACCAGACATTCAGCTTGGATTTCAAATTTGAAATAAAGGGTTGAATTCCCAAACTGAAAAGTGCTGGACCCAGAGGGTCACCCTGCTGAACACCAACAGCAGAATCGATAACATGGTTTTCGTAAAACAAGTTAGTATTTTGACTATAACATTGCCAAACGTAATGATAAATTTCGGGGGTATTGTTAGCCACTTCTTTCAGCAAGGTTACCCTATCGATAGAGTTAAAAGCATTCCTTAGGTCAACCTTCACAAGAACATCTGCATCAGAGTTTGTTAAAAATGTACGCACTGAATGTACCGCCGCCTCACAGCCACCTCTAGTGCCAAAACCTAGTTGAGTAGGCTGAAATTTGGTCTTAAGGTTAGAGATTATGTACCTGCAAGCTAATTTTGAAGTTAAGCGTCGAAATGTGGAACCAACGGCAATAGGACGGATACCGTTATCCTTTTTTTTGAAGGCACATAATCTTGCCCCATATAAGAATGGAATGAAATTTGGATTAACATTACCAGAAAGCATAAAGTTACATAATTTTGTAATGTCTTTAAGAAGTACTCCGCCGGCGTCACCGGCAGAAGCGCTTACAAGATCTTTAAGATGTTGAGGCGTAATTCCGTCAATGCCGCCAGCAGAGCCATTCGAAAATGACATAATTGCTTCTAAAGTGTCTTTTTCCGAAATTTGTAAAGGTTGCATAGAAGTCTTGGGAGGCAGCAGTAAACCCTGAGACGGTGTGACCGAAGGATGCTTTTGACGAAGGCTTTCAAGAGTTTCGACATTACGAGGAGCCAGGATGTCGTCTGAGAATAAAATACGGGATGCATTTTTTAAGTCGCCATCCATTACTTTCGACTCAACTACTTTTTTTAAATCAAATTTAGGACGTGGTCGAGATAAATCAGTATTAATTGGGTAATCTAAATTTTGAGAAGATGTCTCTTTTAGTTGAGACGTAATTGATTTATTTATTGTTTTATCAAAATGAAAATGGGAATACGCGAAAGTAAATAATTTTTGCCAACTATTTTCACTATTAGTGAAACAATTTTGAATAGTGCATGACAATGCTTTAGCAAGCTGCATCCTCGCACCTCTAGGAATTCTTTTAACCACTGGTACATTACGATAATTGTAAATTTGCTCCGAAAAAAGGGAAACATTTGTGTCAATAGAGGAATTGCTAAAAAAGTTATGAATTTCTACGGCAGGCTGTGAAGCCGAAATACTTTTACTATGGCATCGTTTAATATGAATATTTAATCCCCTTTTACCTTTAAACAGCCTACCGTCAGCACAATTTTGACACTGTAGGAAATCCGGCTGTGAATGTAGAGGAGCAGAGATATTCATTAAAAAATCTAAACAGATCTCTACAACACTCAAAAGTCTTTATATTGCATATTCATATTAACTTGAAATGTGCTGTACCCCGCATCTTTCCCTGAAACAATTATTTACGGCCTAAATAAAAGCACTTTACTCTATAAATGAAATATTATTACATTACTTCCCTGGATTTATTCCATATTTATAAACATTGTATGTATAGTCGTTACGCTTTGACAGTTGTCAACGGCGCAGCAGAAATATTTTTTTTTACTAATTAGTATTATGTCTGAAATCAAAAAAACATTATTATAACAACTCTCTTATATATTTTCTGATCTTTTTGTTGAAATTTGTAAGCCAGAATTGGCCTCCAAATAACAAAATAAAATAATATAAATATACGTAGCTTTTGACAGTGAAAAATTTTGACCCTTCTGAATCTTTATGTATAATATTATAACTTCAAATTTAAAATATAACGGGTATATTTTAAACTTATACACCGTGTAGTGAGAGCATAACAGAATCCACTACTCCATATCGTCCCGTGAGTGTTGTAAAAGGCGACAGAATGGGAAACTAAAACATGGGATGAGCAGCAGCATATTCCTGCTAACAACTGAAAATAATAAGAAACTGTATTTTGATTATTATGTTTATATAATGATTATTTTATTATGCTTAATATTCTACTTTTAATTATATTACGTCATAGTTGTTCACTTACTTATTCTCTAAATTACATACAAAAATGCGATGTCAACCCCTAAGCAGTAAGATGGAAGGTTTCGTTATCAGTAAAGAGAATGTCCGTCACTTTCACCAAACAACAGTATTTCGCTGCTATACTAAATTACGATGCTATACCATATACTTCTGGCCGTATGAGGAAGCTCAAGGTCGCTCAGCGAGCTATGGCGAAGGCTATGCTCGGGGTTTCTCTGCGTGATAAACTTATAAATGAGGATATCCGCAGTAGAACCAGAATAACCGACATAGCCCAACGTATTAGTAAGCTGAAGTGGCAGTGGGCCACCCATATAGCTCGAAGAACCGACAACCGGTGGGGAAGAAAGGTTCTCGAGTGGCAGCCTCGTACCGGTAGGCGAAGTGTAGGGCGACTCCCCACTAGATGGAGTGATGACATGCAGGAAGTCGATGGATGCAGGTGGCTCAGGACGGTGCTTTGTGGCATTCCTTGGGGTAGGCCTATGTTCAGCAGTGAACTTATAAGGGATGTAATGATGATGATGACTATATTACGATGGTACTTCTATTTATTACTTTTATGGCACTATTACTTCAAATTGTTAGTCGATGCTTCAAAATTTAATTATAATTTATTGGAAGAAAACACCTTTTCCCTAAAACTCATAACTAAGTTATAAACTTTGGAACGTGCCAAAGTGAACGTTTTATTTCTAAACAAAAATGTTATACAAGTTTTTAATACACTTCCATATGGTTTTTGACATAAATTTAAAATATTCTCTTGTTTCGTTCAGCACGTACAAGTACTCATATTCACAAGAAAAATCTATATGCATTTTAATACTTTGCTAAAATTGAAAACGCTTTAATATATGTTATATAACGTGCATATTTATAGGCCATTCTAAAATATGACATTTTTAGGTGAAGAACGAATTAACAGTTTATGCCCCTGTTGGTAATTGGCTACTGCAGCGCATGGATATTTGCAAATGAATTAAGCGAAGAAGACACCTGTTTCTTTAACATCCTGTTATTTAAAGTACCATGTTTAACTTCAATCGAAATATTCCTTGTATAGTCTACGAAAAGAAGGTAAAAGTGTATGCGAAAGTAGTAAACACAATGTTTATAAAGTAGTAAGATTGTAACAGTTTCTGGTAAGTGATATTACGTCACCGAAGGCAAACAGTTTTTTTCCTGAAATTTGTATTAATTTTCATTTTTTATTTTGTTTATTAGATTCACCAACGATTACTCTCAACATTACGTTGGTGAGTTTTTATATAACTAATTCTAAGCTAAATCTGACAAGCACTTCTATTAAATGCTTGTCAGATTTACATCTAAATACCATTAATTTGCTCAAACAGTGAATAACCACTTAAAAATTATAAAGAATGTTATCAATTAAATGCAATACAAGGAAAAAGAGAAAAAAAAACGTAAAGTCAAAGCATAGCAAAGTACATGTCATAATCAGTACTTAAAATTACTAAATTTCAGCACTGTTTTTCTTCCTATTAACCGATTTGTATGACACATTGAAAATAAAACAGGAAGGTGACTAATAGATTAACATACACGTAGTTACGTGTTACACTTATTTTTATAAAACATACAGACGTAACTGCTTACTTTACTATACAATGCACGGTGACACATAAACGCAGAAAGCTATGGTACCTATTTTTCTGTACGGTTCTTGTGCACTTTATATAATAGATTTCAGAATGCATATCATCAGTGCATTATAATAAAGTCATTAGTTTTGAATAGTATATATATTATACATAATATTAAAACATTTTGGTATTAATACAGTATATTAAAATATTTTGGGACACTTAAATTATATAAAACACCTTATAACAAATCCCCACATTTTTGTGGACATTTTTCTGCCGACTTCCAAAAAGGAGACGGTACTCAATTCGACGCGTATGTTAAATATGTATGAAAGCTGATACTTCTCGTGTGGTCCCATATGAATTTGTTCAAGGTCAGACCAACAGTTTTTGAGTTATTTGAGTTATTCTTAATAACTTATATTGAATTCGGCTGTAAATTTTTTTTAATTTTAAATTATATGATATCGTCTGGGTGAGTATTAAAACTTAATCTGCTGTCAATTAATATGCCAAGGTTAAAACTAAAATTAGCGGGCTTTAGAACTATGCTATTGATTTTATATTGGATATTATTATCTACAACATATCTTCATTAGCTGTTTATGTAAATTTTAAATCGACTTTCTTAAAGTGTTTCAGTGTAAAATAAGTGACTCGTGTTAGAAATCTGCCCTTGTAGGATAATTATTTTCATAAGACATTAGCTTCATTTATTATTTCTATGATACTAATTAGAAATTGATTTTCTCGTTGGTCTAGTGGTTGTAACCGCGCCTGCAGATCACGGGGTCCCGGGTTCAATTTCCGGGTCAGGCCAAAATCATTTGTAGGATTTTTCTGTCCAGAAATTCTTAATAGCAGCCCGGGTCAGGAAGTTCCCGGTGTGTCACCCGGATGCCTCGACCAGCATGTTAAGACGTTGTTTCTGCGCCTGATTGCGCATGTCTTATTGCCGTCCCATCGAACTATAAGAGTGAGGATATATAGAGTGCACCTGTGCTTGCACATATACTTGGGCATCATAGTCCTACATACCATAATCCGCATACACGAGTAGCTAGTCTCGTCGTCTTGAGGTAGGCCGCCGAAATCGAAATTCGGTCTAGAGAACATTATGATACTAATTAGTTTTTCTGCAGACTTCCAAAAAGGAGACGGTACTCAATTCGACTGTATGTTTTTTTATGTGTGTTACCTCATAACTTTTTACTGGGTGAACCGATTTCGATGATTCTTTTTTATGCTGATACTTGTCGTGTGTTCCCATATGAATTTGATCAAGGTCAGACCAATAGTTTTTGAGTTATTCTTAATAAGTTATATTGAAGTCGGCTGTACAAAATTTTTAATTTTAAATTATCAGTGAATAATATATATCATTCACTGTCTAAAGTAACTAGAAAGTATTTGTAATAAATCCAAGAGGTTAATTAGTTAGGCCTCTGTTTCATACGACAACAAAAAATCTATAACTCTTAACGTGTAAACTTAAACAACGCAGAGTATGTGAGAAGAATAAATTAGTTGTTATTACTTTGGGATACGTAAATTCTTGTATCCTCATCTAGTTGAGATTTTATAAATATATAAAAGTAATTAAATAATTTAAAATTAAAAATGTTGTACAGCCGACTTCAATATAAGTTACTAAGAATAACTCAAAACCTATTGGTCTGACCTTGATCAAATTTATATGGGACCACACGAGAAGTACCAGCTTTCAAACAAAAAAAAAGAATCATTGAAATCGGTTCACCCAGTAAAAAGTTATGAGGTAAAACATAAAAAAAAACATACAGTCGGATTGAGTACCGTCTCCTTTTTGGAAGTCGGCAGAAAACATAAGATGATAAAAAATTAAATGTTTTTATAATAACATTATTTGGCTCTAAGAGTATATATTAGCAAGCTCTTTGTGTATACTCTAAGATTTGGCTATTTACTTACTTATTTATTTACAGTGGTAGAGCCACGCGGCAGCTTTTGCTGCCGCAAGGATGGGCCGGCTCGAACCGGGGTGGTACCACGACCTCACAGAAAACCAGCGTGAAGTAGAGGTTTACCTCTGCGTTTCGCTTGGTGAGTGCAGGTGGCCGGAGGCCCTTTTTACTGGAAATGAGGCATTCCATCTTAGTCCTCACGTGTGACAACGCATCTACATTTTGATTTGTAATAGAGGGTAGATGTAGATGTCTATGGGCCGCAGCAACCACTTACCATCAGGTGGACTGTGCGCTCGTTTGTGACCCTTATCCTATAAAAAAATCCTCTTTTTTTTGGGATGCAAGAATGAGATTATACAACATATACTTAATAGAATACATAAAATAAAATAAAGTTAAATAAATAAATCAAAATCCAACCAGGTGTAAACCCACGGTAAGGGAGTTGAAAAAGCAAAGGGTTTGGAGGAAAGAAAAAGAAACCGGCAGAAGATGCGAGCAATATCGAGGAGAACCGCGTTCTACATTTGAGTCCAAAGAGGTCCTTCAGGAAGTCTCAGTCAACTTAGATGACTCGAAATACTGACGGGAATTAATATATATTACTACAGAAATAATTTCGGTCGGCAAACCACCATGTTGGTCAGCTCCTGAGGTTTAGATATTTTGTTTTCTCATATGTTTTGGATTTCGTGAGGTTTTAGTGATACGTAATTGGTAATGTCTACAAAATTTCCTTGACTGTGTCCGGTACCGTTTCATTTACCTCTTTCACTTCATACGACATCTGTGGGATGATATTATAGTGTAGTGGATTACTTTGCGTCGCCACTATACGGCGGCAGTATATTGCTAATAGAAACTCAAAATAATAGAAACCAGCGGTTACCAATACACTTGCCAAGCTAGGCCACTATGCAAAATATTCCCCTTATGAGGCAATTTATGAGGAGGCCTACCTGGGTTTTATTCAAGACTTTGTTTCTAATTTAGTAGTTTAATATTCCTTTTGGTTTAAATGCAAATGTCGATTGGCATTAGACGTCAGTGGAGATTTCTAACGTTTAAGAGTTTCACATCCTGAGTTTCCACAGCTTTGTTCACCGCCTCGATGTCCCGTATAATGTCGACCCTGATATAACTATAGCATGCCTCATTAATGGAGTTCAATTTTTATATTTTTTTTAGTAATTTGTGTAATAATTTGGGTTTGATTACCAGGTATTAAAACAATGAACAGATTTTCTTAATGCATATCTTTTTGTACACTTCTATTGCAAAACAATTCGCTCACATTAAACCGAGTATATTACTTTTATACCGAATGAACCCGTGAAGAAAAACGCGATAATAGGAGGCGACATTATTGAATATAGTACAAAAAAGCGTACATTTTTTTATTGTCTTCCTCAGTAATATAAATCCAAGCTATTTCGAGAAAATGCGTTCTTATATAACTTAGTGTTCGTCATTTGGCTTGTGGGTATGGTAACATGATTATAAATAAATGAGGCAATTAATTACTAAGCTAACTTGCCGAAAGTTTGCACTTACCCTTTGGGTGATCCCTATTGAATTTAATGAAACCTTAATTGTTTACGATATATAAACGAAGGTCGATGAACTTTTTGAGAATAATATTCTGTAAATTTATGTTAGATTTCATCATCATCATCATTACAGCCCTTCACAAGTCCACTGCCGAACATAGGCCTCCCCCAAAGAATGCCACAAAGCACGGTCCTGAGCCACCTGCATCCATCGACTTCCTGCATGTCTTACCAGGTCGTCACTCCATCTCGTGAGGGGACGCCCTACACTTCGCCTACCGCTACGAGGCCGCCACTCGAGAACCTTTCTTCCCCATCGGTTGTCGGTTCTTCGAGCTATATGGCCGGCCCACTGCCACTTCAGCTTACTAATCCATTGGGCTATGTCGGTTACTCTGGTTCTACTGCGGATATCCTCATTCCTAAGTTTATCACGCAGAGAAACTCCGAGCATAGCCCTTAGTGTAGTTGCCGTGTAGTGGCGGTCAAGAATATCCACTACCCCATATCCTCCCGTGGGTGTCGTAAAAGGCGACGAAGGGAAACAGGCAGGAGATGGGCAGCAGCATCTTATTGATAACAATAAACTAACAATAAAAAAAACTGCGGTTGCGAACCCGCTCGCCAAGCGTGGCAACTATGGCAAATACCCCCCTATGAATGACAGTAACAAAGAAACGGCCCCCAGTCCCCGGCGGCCCCGCTATTCCTGGCTACGGTGGCGACCATGGTAACGGTGGGGCAGGGGGTGCTAAGAATCTCCGGTGGAGGTTCGGTTGCCACCTTAGACGACTCGACCTGGCAACGTACAACGCACGCACCCTGAGGACTGACGAGAAGATCGTGGAGCTGGAAGAAGAGATAGACAAGTTGCGCTGGCATATTATAGGATTATCCGAAGTCCGAAGAGAGGGGGAGGCCACGGTAATCCTCGAATCCGACAACTTGCTCTATCATCGGGAGGGCGACCATCTGTCCCAAGGAGGTGTCGGATTTATCGTCCACAAGTCTCTCGTTAACAACGTTGTAAAGATCGGAAGTGTGTCGATGAGGGTTGCGTACCTTATACTCAGAATCACCAAACGGTATTCGCTGAAGGTCATACAGGTTTACGCACCAACCTCGGCACACCCCGATGAGGAGGTGGAGGAAATGTATGAGGATATCTCTAGAGCCATGCATTCCTCCAAAACCCAATATACGGTGTTAATGGGAGACTTCAATGCAAAACTAGGCACAAGAGAGAACGGTGAGCTGAAAGTAGGGAAATTTGGAATAGGGCAACGGAACCCAAGGGGCCAGCAGCTGGCCGACTTCATGGAGAAAGAGGGACTCTTTATGACGAACTCTTTCTTCCAGAAGCGGCCCTACAGGAAGTGGACCTGGTCGAGCCCCGACGGTTCGACAAAAAATGAGATTGACTTCATTATGACGACCAGACGACAACTGTTCAGTGATGTCTCCGTGGTCGCGAGGGTGAAAACTGGTAGCGATCACCGAATGGTTAGAGGCACACTGAACCTAAACGTTAAGTTGGAGAGGTCTCGTCTAATGAAGTCAACGCTCCGTCCCCCTCGTGCTTTGTTCCAAAGTCCCGAAACCTTTCAGCTCGAGTTACAAAACCGTTATCAGTGCCTAGAAGACTGCAATGAAGTGGACGATATGAATGACAAGCTCGTGGAAACTGTCCATGCGGTCGGAGCTAAGTTCTACAAGACCCGCCGCAGAAGAACACAAAACTCTCCGATCACACTCTTAATCTCATGGCTGTTAGACGGGAGATGAAGCTACATTCTTCAACAGACTTGACAGCATACAGGCATCTGAACAGACAGATCTCCAAATGCATGCGGCGGGACTTACGCAACTTCAATACAGCTCGTATTGAAGAAGCGATCGAGCAGAACCAAGGCTCCAAAGTCTTTGCCAGAGATCTGTCTGCCAGAGAGAGCCAACTGTCAAAGCTGAAGACAGAGTGTGGCAGCATCGTTTCCGGGACACCTGAGATTTTGAGTGAGATTGAGAGGTTCTATGCGCAATTGTACACGTCATCGTTGGAGCCACACGCCAGTGTGAGTAACGATCCAAGAGCGAGTCTCATCCGACTTTATTCCGATGATATCCCGGACGTCTGTCTGAGCGAGATTAGAATGGCTCTCCAGCACCTTAAAAACGGTAAGGCCCCAGGCGAGGATGGAATTACAGCGGAGCTTCTGAAAGCGGGTGGAAAACCGGTACTTGAAGTCCTTCAGAAGCTCTTTAATTCCGTCCTCCATGGTGGCATTACACCGGAGGCGTGGAGCAGAAGTGCGGTGGTCTTGTTCTTCAAGAAAGGTGACAACGCTCTCTTGAAGAACTACAGACCGATTTCCCTTCTGAGCCGCGTCTACGTGCTGTTTTTGAGAGTCATTACGAATCGTCTCGCGCGCAGACTTGACGACTTCCAGCCTCCCGAACAAGCCAGTTTCCGAAAGGGCTTTAGCACCATAGACCACATACATACCCTTCGGCATATTGTACAGAAGTCCGAAGAGTACAATTTGCCACTATGTCTGGCGTATGTGGACTATGAGAAAGCCTTTGATTCCGTCGAAATTTGGGAGTTGCTGCAGTCCCTTCAGCGGTGCCAAGTTGACTGTCGGTATATCGAAGTGTTGAAGTGCTTGTACAGTAGGGCTACGATGGCTATCCGAGTACAGAACCAGAGTACGAAACCTATCCAATTGCAGAGAGGTGTAAGACAGGGTGACGTCATATCCCCGAAACTCTTCACCGCTGCATTGGAAGACGTTTTCAAGCTTCTGGACTGGAAAGGATACGGTATCAACATCAATGGCGAGTACATCACTCACCTTCGATTTGCCGACGATATAGTCCTTATGGCAGAATCGCTGGAGGACCTAAGCACTATGCTCAATGACCTCAATAGTGTTTCCCAACGGATAGGTCTTAAGATGAACATGGACAAAACAAACATCATGTTTAATGTCCATGTCACACCTATGCCGGTAGTTGTTGGGAACACTAAGCTCGAAGTTGTTGACGAGTATGTTTACCTGGGATAAATAGTCCGACTAGGTAAGTCCAACTTCGACCGAGAGGTCAATCGACGGATTCAACTCGGCTGGGCAGCGTTCGGGAAGCTACGACACATCTTCTCGTCAGACATACCTCAAAACCTTAAAACGAAATTGTACAACCAGTGCGTGTTGCCAGTGATGACTTACGGAACTGAGACGTGGTCCTTCACTGCTGGCCGTATGAGAAAGCTCAAGGTCGCGCAGCGAGCTATGGAGAGGGCTATGTTAGATTTACGAGTATGGAAATAAATGTTGTTCTCAGTGCAGGCAAAGTTAATATTCTTTTTTGTTAACTTGGAAGATCTCATCTGTACGAGTATGTGTGCACTTTTGGATTTTCTAAATATTCCCATGATACCATATACCTGTACGTCCGTTTCTTTGTCACGTAACAATTACTAGTGTTATTAAAAAAAAATTGCAGCATAAATACGTCCCACTCCTGGAGACAGGCCTTCTCTCATTCCTGAGACGATTTTATGGCAAGTGTTCCATCTCGCTGCCCCAATTCGTGTTGGCAGACTTCATATGTCTTCGAGACTATTTCTCGAAAATAAGTTTACTCACGTTCTTTTCTTTACCACCGATTATGCGGTAATTTTTGGACTTAAAATTGCAATAACCAATTATATTGATACCGCCGGAATTTCAACTCTGGTTTCTCGCGTATATCAAATTTACAGCGAGTGATCCCTAGGGCTATCTCAGTTTTATTATATGCTAAGCTTTATTTCAATCGCTAGATTAAATTTAAGACTGCAGCTCATACCCTTTATCCTATGCCGCTATGATAGTTTGATCATTACGAACTTGATTTATTCGATATAATAATAGATAAAATCGTTTATTTTTTCATCACATATAGATTTACATACAAAAGGCTTAAGATATTAGTAGTTAAGCTGACTAGCGGATCTTATGTGAGAGACTGGTGCCTGAAAAACCTGTTACACAGATTGCCATGGCCACCACGTAGAAACACATAGTACTGTTAAGGTTGTAAAAATAAACTTCCTATCAGATGGAAAGAGAAGAAAACAAATACTATAATTTAAAAACAAGAATAAAATAATAGTATCGAAAAACAATACCCTCATGATTATTTAATAAAAGATGGAACTATGTACATATTCAGTAATATTTACACGTGTCAATTGCAATAATTCACCAACTATATATAGGTATATAATATTATTATGTTGGCGTGAGCGAGTATGTACATGTGCATGTACATGTGTGTGAGCGTGTGTGTACTTGCGTGTTGCTATGTTTGTGTGTGTGTGTGTGTGTGAGAGAGAGAGAGAGAGAGAGAGAGATAGATAGAGAGAGAGAGAGAGAGTGGGGGTGGGTGGGTGTAGGTGGAGACATATAGACCGTGGGAATAAGTAAATTCTCAGTAGCTTTATAATCCAACGTTTTAAGATATTTTGTGACAGATATCTTACAGTCTCTTTTTGTAAGCGGATAAATGTGAAGAATTTCATTTAATTTATTATATAAATACCTGCTAAGAAAACAGAAAAAGGTGTGTCGTCATAAAGTGGTTCTGAAAAGTTGATCGAAGCAGGCAATAGCTTTCCTTTATCTTTAAACAATTCCGGGTCGTACTAACGACGACGAAAATAATATTGTTTTGTTTAGAAAGGTGTGAAGAATAACAGACTTAGACAGTCGTTGACAGTACGTTTCAGTCCTGGTAAAGATCTACAGTGGGGGACCGTAGTGGAAGTCCTGCAGCAACCTTTAGTATAACACGCTGAGCCCTTTCAGTCTCAACAAGATGAAATTTGGCCATGCCGCCTCATGAAGGGATACTGTAATTCACAAGAGATTGACAGGCAGTACACCATATTGATGACCCGAGACTCACCTAGATGTTTAAGTGTCTTGAAGATTTACCTAAGTATGCGTAGACAAGGTGTCAATATATGGTTCATAAGTTAGGGTTTCATCGACAATCACTCTTAAATACTTAATGCTGTTAGTTCTGACGAGATCGGGACAGAACACATAAAAACCCACAACAACTTGTCTGGAGGTAGTTGATCTGACCATAAGGTGAAAGTAATTTGTTTTGTTTTGGTAACGTTAAGGGTAAGGACATTATCTTTCAGCCATTCAGTTACAACATTGAACTCCTTCCTTAGCACAATTGGGGGGATTCCGTCAGGCCCACTCAACTTCTGAATGTCCAGGGAGAGGAGTGCTTTGCGAACCGAGCGCTGTGAGAACAGCACATCCGGCATGGAGCACTCACACTGCGGGATGGTCGGCGGTGTTTTCACCCCGTCATCAAGAGTCGAGTTGGATGCAAAAAGGGAGCCTAAAAGGTCGGCCTTCTCTTTTGCGTCGTGGGCCAGTGAGTCGTCCTCCCTGTGCAGAGATGGTAGTGATGGCTTACAGAAATTCCCTTGGACAGCCTTGGCGAGAGACCAGAATGCACGGGTTCCCGAAGGAAGGCGAACTAGTTTCTCGCCAATTCTGCCTATGTGTTCTGACTTTGCCTTGGCAATAACTCTTTTGAAGGACCTGGAGGCGAAGTTATATCTTCTTTTTAAGTGTGCTGGTGTTTACATCCTGAGTCGCCGAAGCCGCAGCCCTGACTTGATAATACTCCTGCTTACTGCGTAATGCAGTCTTACAGGAGCGACCAAACCAAGGCTGAGATCTGCCTCCGATGGGTACCACAGATGATGGAATAAATAGTTCCATTCCCTGTAGCACCACATCAGTGACAGAGTCAGCAACAGCGCTGGGATCATCCGGCGAGAAGCAAACCCGCCCCCATGGGTAGGATGCAAAGAAAGACCGCATTCCGACCCAATCCGCCGACCTGTAATGCCAAACACGGCGGCAGCCTGCAGAACGCAACCGCGAGGGGAGCGTAATTGGCACCACACTCCGGATCAGACAATGGTCCGAAGAACCGAGAGGGGAATCTGAACATCGACGGAAACCTGATATCCGTCCGGATGAGAGGTCAGCAGAAGGTCTAACAGGGAAAGTATGATCCTCCACATCTGGAATCCACGTAGGCGAAGTAACCAGTTGTGTCAGACCATATGCCAAAGCAAAGTCATAAAAAGATCTCCCCGCATGATCGGTTAAACGTGAACCGAGACATTCGGCGTGGTGGGCGTTAAAATCGCCAAGGATCACGATCTCTGTGGATGGGACCTGTTGTAGCAAGGAATCTGTAGCCATTTGAACGTGGTCGATGAGTCGGTCTGTTTTGGCATTACCGCTATGGGACTTATAGAGGCACCCGTAGACGCGCGGATGGTCGTCGCTGTCTACGCGTAGCCAAAGGATGGACAGGTCCGAACCTTCAAAACTGCCGAGGCGTCGAGAACAGATGTCCTCTCTGACATACACGCAAACTCCAGCCCGAGGCACAAGCAAGCACTCCTACTCCAATTTCTACCCCGGGTAGGAGAGATACGAAATATCAGCCGAAGAGGAAACTTGTGTCTCGGTCAGAAAGAGCAAGGCCGGCTTTGCCGCCTCGAGATGGTAGTGAACGGCATTTAGGTTCGAGTGAAGTCCCCTGATGTTGCAGAAATTCACGGATAGCCTGGTAGGGGTCGCCTTGGTATTGTTGCTCAGTTTACCCCGAGCAGTTATGTTTTTGAGCGGAATTTTGCTCCCCCCCCCCCCCCCCCCAGAATACGCGGGGCAGCCTGAGCACCCACGCTCAGGAGTGGAATAACATGGTCGTGACTGCTCAGAGAGGGATTCTCCAGGGGTGCTTGTACCCTCCTGAGGTAGTCTAACGTGTAATTCCGCTACCATGTTGATGGGAGGGGGGGGGGGGGGGAATTGGGCCACCGGCCACCTGCACTCACCAGACGAAACGCAGAAGCAGAGCTACTTCACGCCGGTATTCTGTGAGGTCGTGGTACCAACCCGGCTCGAGCCGGCCCATACGTGCAACAGCAAAAACTGCTGCGTGGCTCTACCACCCTTAAAATTATTTGTGAGGTAGGTTTATTAGTGAGGTAGGTTTCAAAAAGTTTGCTGTAAATGCCGCTTATTCCGATTTTTTCTAATTTAGTTAAATGTTGTGAAATCGAGACTGTGTCAAAAGCCTTAGCTAGATCAAGGAATACAGTTAAACATTTCCTCTTCCCATCCAACGTAGTAATTACAAGGTTTACAAGGTCCAAGGTCAATGTTCACAAGGGCATGGATAGCGTCATTCGTAGGTTTAGACTGACGGAAGCTGTACTCGGAGGATGATAGTTGTCTTTATGGAATTTTCCTAGGTGGAACTTTCTTTTATAGTCGTACTCCTTGCTTGCCACAAGGTTAGCATTTTTGCAACTATAAACAAAGCTGTAATATTTTTTTTGAATAGTTTTATGTTAAAAAATCCAAAAATATATATTTATGATAGATTTTGTAAAAAGTAAACGAGAAATATTGACTTCTATTTATAAAAATTATATTAACAGTGGTAGAGCCACGCGGCAGCTTTTGCTGTCGCACGGATGGGCCGGCTCGAACCGGGGTAGTACCACGACCTCACAGAAAATCAGCGTGAAGTAGAGGTTTACCTCTGTGTTTCGCTTGGTGGTAATGAGGCATTCCATCTTAGTCCTCACGGGTGACAACGCATCAACATTTTGATATGTAACAGAGGATAGATGTAGATGTCTATGGGCCGCAGCAACCACTTACCATCAGGTGGACTGTGTGCTCGTTTGTCACCCTTATACTATAAAAAAAATGCATTATAAATTTTATATTTAAGAATAGTTTTTTTATCTGTGCCTCAAATCTGTAAATCGCTATCCGCCATATTAGATACCGTCATGACGTCACTGGTTAAGTAAACTAGCTAATGTGCTGTGTGTTATTTCGAAATGTTTCAAATTATCATCACAATAATTATTAACTGTTATTCTGTATTTTATTGTAATGACATCATGGAAGATGGATTCGTAAAGGCAGTAAGTACTAATCTACCAAGGACAAATACATTGACTGTGGCAAAATTTTATGTATGCAATCCATTGAGGTAACCTATTACCTCAATGATGCAATCCCGATTTTTGTTCTGCTGAGTTGAGGAATATTAAAACATCAATGTACCTATTACCACAGAATAAATAATAGTTAATAGAACTATTACCAACTTTTGCTTATTCAGTAGCACAATGCCAGGTTAGAGTGTATTTTGATAATACATAGTTAAGTTTATATATGATTACAACAATTAGCAATCATTATTTTTTTATAGGATAAGGGTGACAAACAAGCACACAGTTCACCTGATGGTAAGTGGTTGCTGTGACCTATAGACATCTAAATTTATCCTCAATTACGAATCGGAATGCAGATGCGTTGTCACCCGTGAGGACTAAGATTGAATGCCCCGTTTCCAGCAAAAAGGGTCTCCGGTTCTCTACACTCACCATAAGAAACACAGCAGCATTAAGCTGCTATTTTACGCTGGTATTCTGCGAGAGCGTGGTCGTTCCCCGGTCGAGCCGACCCATTCGTGTTACAACTATACCAGAAATATAGTTGCAGCATGGCTCTACTACGTATAAATCATTAGCTGTTAATCATAATTTGTCTTGTAATACCTACCACCTCATGATATTTTGTTTTGTATAAACGATAGTTAAATATAAGTCATACTTACATCAAACTGATCTTCACAGAAGTATAGTCTAGTTTTTGTAGATAATGTATTCAGGAATCTTCTTGCCAGTTTTAAACAAGTATTTCTCATATTTAAATCAGTTGGCACTTGAATCCATAACTTCCTCGGCGTTCTTATGCTCGTATTATATGTGTATACCGCATTCAGGCACAGCACAACAATGATATAGATGATAAATCATAATTAAACATACAAAAGTACCTTATTTCTTTGCAAAATCTGCAAAATTCTATGGCAGTGACGTCACGAGTTGAACAGCATGGCGGCTAGCATTTTCATGCAAAAATTTAAAACGATAGATTAAAAGTAAATTTATGACACTATTTGGTTTAAAAAAAATTATATAAAAATGATAGTGGTCGATTATCACTCTAGAGTTAATTTATAACTCTTTTTGAAAATGGGTGTAATAAACTGGTGCAACCATGAGTTGGTTCAGAGTGACCAGCGCGCATGCAGTGACTGGCCAACATATTTAAGTAATTACGAAAACGCTTATCAGGACCATTTGACACTATGTCGATGTTAATATATCCACAAAGGATGATATTCTTAAAGGCACATAATCCTTTAGAATATCATGAAGAATATCATGTTCATAGTATGTGTAAGTTGGCATACAGGTTTCTTGATTTATTTTTAATATGAGATAGTTGCAGTCATCGATTTCTGGCTCTTCGTAAATTCCATTTATGTGTTTATTATAACGACGACTTCATTTTGAGTCTTGAGTTTAGTCGCGTGTGCACAACTGTTAAGTTCTGGTATTTCTTTTTTTTCTGGATACCAACACACGGACATCACTATCACGTCCCAGACCACTTCAGACCTGTAAATAAGAGTAGCAAGGTTTGCCATATTACAATTTATACTACGTATATTTTGTGTTAGAAAGTTCGAAAACAAATGTATGCAATTTCTTAGGAAATATCAAGAGATTCTATATAGCAAGTTGCCTTTTCTGCCTAAAAGTTCGCCGTTATCCTTTTAACTCTTTGAGCTGCCAGTGCAATCATTACTGTTTTCTTTAAGGGACCAGTTTAATTTTAAGCTATGAATCCAGAACCTTCACTGTTCAAAAACTGTTGCAGATGTATATTTAAAAATATGTAGTCCAAGCGATTGTACAGCACGGTAGTACCATCGGAGCTTGTTACTAAAATTTTCTTAAAAAAAAAAGAAAGACGATTCAAATTACGGACTTTCATATATCAATTGTTTATTCTTTTAATTCGACTTAGCTTTTTTTTAAATATACCGGTAAATAATAGAAAAATAAAAAAAGATTGTTCAATTTCTTATGCAATAACGCTTCGCTGTCGTCTTTAACAAATTATTTGTGCTCCAAAAGTTTCTAATCAGAGACGTGGAACGAATACTACATTTGAATTTTTCATTTATTTTAATACTAAACCCTAATTTAATTGCACCAGTCAACGATGAAAAAGAGATCTAATTAAAATTACGGTTTAGCCTTATAAGTCATCTACATTTTCAGTACTTTAGGGTTATGCTGTCATACAATAAACCAAAATAATGTCGTTCCGACCTCAAATCTCAATTTCCAGCAAAGAAAATATTAGGAATGTATTCATGTATTTTCTGCCGTTAGTCAGTCCCCAGAGCCTTATCCGTGAATCAGCATGGTATAAGCGAGTTTGGCATTTAAAGGAAAAAATAATATTTCCCTTATACCGAAATAAAAATGAAATAAAATATTATATCTTGAAGCATGGCGTCACGTGCAGGTGATTAAAACATACCACTGACCTCTATATTGTACTTGTATGTGGACTGGTATAATGACTGGTATATACACCGTGACATAATGAGGCGATATCATTTTCGCCATTTTTGGCGCTGACAGCAGAAGGAACACGGAACTAATAATAGATGTATGACAGTGACTAAATATATCGATAAGAATTCTATGCCCAGGCCTACTTGTCCATTCTATTTATATATCATATTAATACGGCTGGACCTATTTTGACGGGACATATATTTTGGCAGAGAGTTAATGTTATAAGGAGTAACTTTTATTTTAGAAAACGAAATAGGGTACCGCGCAAAAAATATTAAATCCTATGAAATCCAATCGTAATAATTTCCACGCGGGCGAAGTCGCAGGGAACAGCTAGTACCTCATATACGAGTAAAACCAAGATCGACGCTGCGTTGGTCTATCTACGTTTTATTCGTAACTACAGAATGGCTTTTGTTCAGTCTTTCAACATTGGGTATGTTGCTTCATTCTCGAGGTTTAAATATTCAATTAGTACTGATAAATTTTCTACTGGAGTTAGTTACTATACAAAATAAAATAAAAACATAATTTCGCAAAGAATTCATTGTCAACCGTTCATTCAGTTTTAGTATTATAGCAAACTAATCAGCTGCTAACTAAATAACGTCAATTCTAATTATTAAAAGGTCTGTCTATAGACAGAATAAACCATATATTCTGATATATAAAAAAAATAATGTTTGTTTGTTAGAATTTTATCCCGTCATGTGCTCGGCCATTTTACTTTGTTTAATTACGTTGCCATGTTACACCTCAGTAAATAAACCTCGAATAATTTTACTCTTTGTTCTTACTCTCGGATAACTTCGTTTGCGTTTTTACAACATAAACGTAGAGCACTAGAGTAGCCAATACTGAGTATTTTTACTCTGGAGTTTGTGAATTAATAGCACCAGTAACATTTGATAATTATCTGTTGTCGTAATTAAAAAAATATATATGTAATAAAAGATTTATAACAAACGTGATTAAATTGTGTCTATGATCAATTTACAATTAACACCGAAGTAAGCAATAATTAAGTTAATAAGACAAAAAACAGCATTAATGCTTTTGAAATTTAAAATAAGAAACAGTTTTCTTTATTTGATCCTAGACCTAGCTATTTAGACAAAATTAGTTTGTTACCCTGAATTTGCGATATTTCTTAATCTACTCTAGAGGGTAAAGCCCAGTTAAAATGTAAAGATACTAAGAATTATTGTATTGAAGAATTAAAGCTCCTAATTCTTAAGCTATTATGTGCATGTTGGTTGTGAACAGGTATGGGTAGAAAAGAACATCGATAAGTGGTATAGACAAGGAACTTGACCGACAACCCTATTGAATTTTGTGGTAAACGAATAATTTATTATAAATCGGTAAGCTATGAAATCGTGGATTGTTATAAATTAATTTGATATGTTAGTTTTATTCAATATATAGTTAATTTGATTTATTTCATGAATTTCTTAATTATTTTAACTGTTAATTTTAATAGTTAAAATTTATATTAACCATCTGTAAAGCTCCACACTAAGAGGAGACCGAAATAATTTATTGAATGAGGAAACACTATTTTTTTAAATAAATATGTGCTAGTAATGCTTTTCACATTACAAAATTTTCCTTTGATCACTATTGGTAAGCTTAAAAATAATTGAATAGTGGATTCAAACGCACAACCTTATTTCACACCCTGCTATTAGGATACTGTCGCTTACTATACTGTATTCTATCTCATTTTCACACAGGCTAAGTCCTATAGATATATACGTTTGTCTTTTTTTAGTTTCACCCAGTTTCAAATCACAACGATGCTAAAGAAGTATTCACTTCAAAAATAAATAAAAAGTTAAAGTAATGTGTTCACGTGAAAAAAATGTGTTCCTGTGAAAAAGCAGATAAAAATTAAGCAAATCACTCAAATATTAATACAACAAGAGCAATTATATGCAGGTCTCTGCACGTAAATGTCGATGTTCTTCCGATTTCGTATACGGAATTCAACAGCATAGTATCCGTACATTTTCTAGCGCAACTAGATGTCAAGCTATGACTAGCACATCTTACTAGTTTGTGAGCTATGATGGTGTAATTAACATCTTAGACATTTTTTTGATTTCTCTATGGTAATTATTGTAAGGGGTGGGGGTGGGCTTTTATACCGAGACTGGAGACTTCCATTTGGCGCTTCTTTCACATACATATATAACTACGCATACATGCTTATCAATTAAGGTTACACTTTATTTGTATGATTATTATAAATATTTTTACATCACTCTAGGCGAGAATCACCACATATTAGCAAAATCAAGCAATTTTGTACACAAAAGAATTTCGACCCTTATTAGTCTTGTCCTGGAATAATTTTGTAATATTTTGGCAATTTAAAATAATTGTTAAGATTTGATTAAGTCATTCCCTTTTTTAAATTTAGTGTGAGAGTTTTTTTGTTGGTTTGTGCAAACGAACGTTCCCATTTATCTCTAAAAGATTTGACCGATTTAGATACGGTTATCTAAAAGGTTTGTGATTCATCGGCAAAGCTTCTTAGACAGGTTTTATAGTTTTAACTTGCCAGGGGGCGCTGCAATTAATATTTTTCACTCGTTAAATAAGTTTTAGCGCATTTTTTCCCTGTACGTCTTGACCGCTTTTCTGTGAAGTGTTAGAGATTTATTTGTAATGATTCTTAGATAATTTTGATTATAACAAGTACAGTGACATAAAAAGACAGGAACGCTGACGCGGTTTTTTGGGAAGTATTTGGGATTCTTGACCCTTTTGATAGGGCTAAGTGAGTAGTACCTTTACATGAACTGTTGGGGACCTGATTATGGAGCAGAACAAGTGTTTTGGCCCTTTGGGTAACTTTTAGTGAGTAGCTTCTGTATATGAACTGCTGAGGTTCTGATGATAGAATAGAAAAACATTAGCGGAAATTGTGTGGAGCATAGCATTTTATGAAAGTTTTCACTTTAAAATCTTTGTTCTTCTACAGTTGGTCATCTAATAGGTCTTTGTCGACGTTTTTGTCATAGCGTCAATGAAAATATTACCCATGTTATTTTTACCTCGTACATGAAATAATGTTGACTCTATTGCTCTGGATCGTGAACAGGCGACACGGGTTTCAGCTCGTCCCTCTTCATGTTCCGTTATCCGTTATCTATATTACGATAATTGTTACAAAATTAACAAGTGCCTAACTTGGGAGGAAAAAATTGTATTAAAACATTATTATTTGAAATGTCCCCAATGATTAATTTGCTATTTTTCAATATAAAAAAATCTATTATCTATAACAACTTAATTATAGATTAGGTTTAGATATAAAGTTTTAAAATTATACTATAGACATTTGTTATACATAATTTCTACATAATTATATTATAAGTAAGTAAGACGGAGTAAGACAGGGTGACGTCATATCCCCGAAACTCTTTACCGCTGCTTTGGAAGATGTTTTCAAGCTTCTGGACTGGAAAGGATACGGTATCAACATCAATGGCGAGTACATCACTCACCTTTGATTTGCCGACGATATAGTCCTTATGGCAGAATCGCTGGAGGACCTAAGCACTATGCTCAATGACCTCAATAGTGTTTCCCAACGGATAGGTCTTAAGATGAACATGGACAAAACAAAGATCATGTTTAATGTCCATGTCACACCTATGCCGGTAGTTGTTGGGAACACTAAGCTCGAAGTTGTTGACGAGTATATTTACCTGGGACAAATAGTCCGACTAGGTAAGTCCAACTTCGACCGAGAGGTCAATCGACGGATTCAACTCGGTTGGGCAGCGTTCGGGAAATTACGGCACATCTTCTCGTCAGGTATACCTCAAAACTTGAAAATGAAACTGTACACCCAGTGCGTGTTGCCAGTGGTAACATAGGGAGCTGAGACGTGGTCCTTCACTGCTGGCCGGATGAGGAAGCTAAAGGTCGCTCAGCGAGCTATGGAGAGGGCTATGCTCGGAGTTTCTCTGCGTGATAAACTCAGAAATGAGGATATCCGCAGTAGAACCAGAGTGACTGACATAGCCCAACGGATTAGTAAGCTGAAGTGGCAATGGGCCGGCCATATAGCTCGAAGAACCGGCAACCGATGGGGAAGAAAAGTTCTCGAATGGCAGCCTCGTACCGGCAGGCGAAGTGTAGGGCGTCCCCCCACTAGATGGAGTGACGACCTGGTAAGATATATGTTGGAAATCGATGGATGCAGGTGGCTCAAGACCGTGCTTTGTGGCATTCTTTGGGGGAGGCCTATGTTCAGAAGTGGACTTGTGAAGGGCTGTAATGATGATGATGACATAATTATATAGTTTTCTCATCTGGGTGGGCCGAATAAATATATAATTAATTGTAAATGATAATGATAAATGTACATAAATATCAATAAAATAAAATAAATTCATAAAAATACATAAATAAATAAAAATCCAACAAGATGGAAACCCTCGGCAGGGGCGACCAAACGGCCGAGGGTTAGGGGGAAAGGGAAAGAAACCGGCGGACGATGCGGGCGCTATCGAGGAGCACCGCTTTCTGCATTTGAGCCCGGAGCGGACCGTCACGGAGTCTCAGTCGCCTCAGATGACCTGAGAGGTTGACCAGGATTAGTCCGTTCGCAGAAACGACCACAGGAATAATTTCGGTCCACCCCACATCTGGTCACCCCATGAGCCAGGTCCAAATATTTTGTCTGCTTTATCTGTTTCGACTTTCACGAGGTTCTCGTCATAAGAAATGGTAATGTCGACCAAAAATATCCTTGATTATGCCCGGTCCATCAGCACAATATCAGGCTTATTCGCAAGAATAGTCCTGTCTGCGATAATGGCCTGGTCGCAATAGAGCCTGGCGCGGTTATTTTCGAGCACGGATTCCGGCAAGTACTTATAATATGGCAGTTTCCGATCCGAGACCGTTTTTCAAAGTGAGCTCCTAGTGTAGAATCCTGGCTACTAAGTTGTGTCTGTGCATATACTCAGAATTAGAAAGCGCCGAACAACCGGACTCACCGGAATGGCAACAAGCTCAACAGATGTCGACGGTGCCATCCTTTAGGATGTATTTATAATAATTGTTGGTCTTAATAACCTGATCCTGTATCGCAAAGACAAACCCTCGGTTTCCCCAAAGAGATCACGGAAACGTAGCCAGTGATGGGAGGTGACTGTATCTACCAAAGTCTCATGTAGAGCCTTGTAGAACCTCCCAATACACATTATTATTATGGGGTATCTATAAAGTTTTTTCATCTGGTTGGGCAGTATAAATATATAATTGTAAATGAAAATGGTAAACATACATAAATATGAATAAAATAAAATAAATACATAAATTTTATTATTATTATTATATTGGTAAGTTGGTTTAATCACCATAGACACGAGTCAGCAGCTCTTGTATATAGACTCTTATTGGTTGTATTATAGCGATAGTTTACGGTGCGGTTGCTCCAATATCGTAGCAGCAATGATTGTGTCCTGTTACTTGGTTTACCTTACATCTTACGCTGACTGATTAAAACAATAAATTTTCCAAATTACGTACTTACATTATTTTTATTATTTAGATCTTTTACAATCCATCACCGTCTGATAAGTTTCCGTAAATACCACAAGTTTCGAATTTTTTTTTTTAATTCATTTAACGAAATATTTTAAAATTTCTTTTATATAGTTAAGGCTATACTCGTTTAAAACATTACATGACGACTCAGTAGCACAGTCGCTAAATATATGGCTGCTTCGTTGCGGGTCCGCGGATTCTAATCTTGATTGGAGCATGTGTTTGTATAACTGACAAATAATTGTACCTAGGTTTGGATGTTTGCCAACGTGCAATTTATAGGTGTGCTAAACGCCTCTACCATGTTGGCGAAAATCCTTGTGTGGTTAATTTTTTTTAAATTAAAGAACGAATAACAGTCAACGATCTAGTAGTATTAATAGTTAAATTAAGCAAAGGTACACCGTTTACTGGCGGTGTAAAAATATCCACTACCCCATATCATCCCGTGTGTGTCGTAAGAAGCAACAGAGGGAAACAAATCAGGAGTTGGGCAGTAGCGTCTAACCTAATAACAACTAAAAATATGGTTCCAGTTAGATGGAGCTCCTCCATCCTCCGTACTTTTCGCCAAAGAGCGGCTTAACACCATGTTCGGGCGCTCGGGCCCTGGCAGGTGGCCAGCTCGGTCACCCGACCTCACTCCTCTAGACTTCTTTTTATGGGGCTTTATTAAAAATGAGGTGTACTCAAAGATCTCCGAAACCGAAGATGAACTGCGCAATCGTATTGTTGCCGCCTTTGACAAATAAAAAGCCCTGGCTCTGGATCCTAAACGAAATTTGTTGAGCAGGCTTCAGGATAACATTATGCGGCGATGTAACTTGTGAATTCAAGAACGTTGCGGATATTTTGAAAATTTTAAAATTTAGGGTTCCATTAAATTTTGCAACTAATATGCAATCATATTTATTTCGTTCAGTTCCATTTGCGCGAAATAAAAATGTGGCGGTAAAAATACCTAAACAGTTTAGTGAGTAAGTTTTTATTTCGTCGCACATTGTCAAACGAACCAAAGGCCGTGCCGACAATAACGCTGCCTGCCGCCAACCGCCATGCCACCCGCGTGCAACGGTGTCACTCTTCCAAGGGGTCAAGGTACGTAGTCTAAACAGAGTGTTTACTTTTACTGAATTTATTTTAATATTTATTTTGTTTGAAAATTTCACTTTATTATTTTACGGGATTTTCGAGACTACATAATGTGGATTTCTTAGTGTATATTATAAATAATAAGTACGTATTTCGCAAATAAATTGTGTTCTATTTTATAATAGAGTTCTATAGCCCATCGTTCCCCACCCTCAAAAAAAAACATGATAGCGGTTAAAATGTATATGTAATTCATTACATGGGGCCCCTCATGAAATGCTTGATATAGGAGATATTTGCCATATTTGCCACCATTGGCATGCTGGTTGGCAACCGCTGTTTTTTTTTCCAGTTGATATTAGGAAGACGCTGGTGCCCATCTCCCGGTTTGTTTCCTTCTGTCGCTTGTTACGATACTCACGGGATGATAGTGGATATTCTTACACCGTCACTACACAATAACGCCGGTATTCATGATCAAGATAGGGGCACCCCTTGTAGGTTCCTTATGGGCGTGGATGTGCTCAGGCTGCCTCGCGTATTTGGATCTTTCACACATTTTGCACGAGGCAAACAGAGCACTATCAATACGGTACCCCATCCTACGCTAATTGTCGATTTCTACAACATAAGGGGACTTCATTCAATCGTTAACCGTCAACTGTTTCAACAGATTGATGTATAGGCTAAAGAGCGCCGGGAGGTCAGACCACCCTGTCTCACTTCACACTCCAGTCCCGTCTCAGACAATGCACCCGACCATGACCTGGTTAATTTGATGATCGTACAAGAATTGAAAAAGGTTGACCAGCTCTTTAGGTACACCTTGCTCACACTATTTTGATCACAAGATGTTATAATTAACTAGGTCAAAGGCCTTTGAGAGATCTAAAACCGCAGCATACACTGGTGTATTTCTATCATTGTAGTACCTGACAGTTTATATGTACGACAGAGAAGCAGCGAGCTGTGAGCTTTGTATCACTGCCTGTTCCAGAGTATGTTGCCCATCACATGCTCATTGGTGACGCGGTCTGTAGATTGTCGCCATGTGTATGTGGGCACTATATATCAGCAGATTGGAATGGGATGCGGACTTTTTTTGCATCCTACACTGGTTGATCCCAAAATTGTTGCTGAGTCTGTCGCCGATGCTGTACTTCAGGGTATGGAAGTTTTCATCATTTTATTTGTAGTGACTATCGGTGGCAGATCACAGCTTTGGTTTGGTGGCTCCTGCAAAACTGCGTTGTGGTAAAAGCAGGAGTGTAACAAGGCCCTGGATGCAAACACTATCGCACTCAAAAAGTAGTACAATTCTGCCTCCAGGTCCTTCAAAAGTGTTATCGCTGGGGCTAAGTTGGAGCACATTGAGAGAATTGACGAGAAACTAGTTCGCGTTAGTGGCGGGTAAGATTACCTACTACCACATATCTTCCCGTAGGTGTCGTAAAAGGCGACAGAGGGAAACTGAGGCAGAAGTTGGGCTGCAGCATCTTTCTGATAACAAAAAAATGCATTAAAAAACTGCGGTTGCCAACCCGCTCGCCAAGCGTGCCATATTGCCATAGTTGCCACGCATTGGGAATCCATGAGGAATAACATTAATAAACGGCCCCCAGTCCCCGGCGGCCCTGCTATTCCTGGCTACGGTGGCGACCATAGTAACGGCGGGACAGGAGGTGCTAAAAATCTCCGGTGGAGATTTGGTTGCCACCTACGACGACTCGACCTGGCAACTCAGAAAGACAAGTTGCGCTGGAATATTATAGGATTATCCGTAGTCCGAAGAGAGGGGGAGGACACGGTAATCCTCGAATCCGGCAACTTGTTCTATCACCGGGAGGGCGACCATCTGTCCCAGGGAGGTGTCGGATTTATCGTCCACAAGTCTCTCGTTAACAACGTTGTAAAGATTAGGAGTGTGTCGACGAGGGTTGCGTACCTTATACTCAGAATCACCAAACGGAATTTGTTGAAAATCATACAGGTTTACGCACCAACCTCGGCACATCTCAAAGAGAATATGGAGGATATGTATGAGGATATCCCTATAGCCATGCATTCCTCCAAAACCCACTATACGGTGTTGATGGGAGACTTCAATGCAAAACTAGGCACAAGAGAGAACGGTGAGCTGAAAGTAGGGAAATTCGGAGTAGGGCAAAGGTACCCAAAGGGCCAGCAGCTGACCGACTTCATGGAGAAAGAAGGACTCTTTATGATGAACTCTTTCTTCCAGAAGTGGCCCCACAGGAAGTGGATCTTTTATTATAGGATAGTGTGACAAACGGGCTCACAGTCCACCTGATGGTAAGTGGTTGCTGTGACCCATAGACATCTAAATTTATCCTCAATAAAGAATCAAAATGCAAATACGTCGTCACCGGACAAATAGTCCGACTAGGTAAGTCCAATTTCGACCGAGAGGTCAACTTCAACTTGGCTGGGTAGCGTTCGGGAAAATGCGGCACATCTTCTCGTCAGGTATACCTCAAAACATGAAAACGAGACTGTACAACCAGTGCGTGTTGCCAGTGATGACCTATTGAACTGAGACGTGGTCCTTCATTGCTGATCGTATGAGGAGGGTCAACATCGCTCAGCGAGCTATGGAGAGGGCTATGCTTGGCGTTTTTCTGCGTGATAGATTTAAAAACGAGGATATCCGCAGTAGAACCAGAGTAACCGACATAGCTCAAAGAAATAGTATACTAAAGTGGCAATGGGCCGGTCATATAGCTCGAAGAACTATAAACGATGAGGAAAAAAGGTTCTCAAGTAGCAGCCTCGTACCGGTAGGCGAAGTGTAGGGTGAACTCCCAATAGATGGAGTGACGACCTGGTAAGACATGCTGGAAGTCAATGGATCCAGGTGGCTCGGGACAGTGCTCTTTTACATTCGTTGGGGGAGGCTTATGCTCAGCAGTGGATTTAATTGGCTGTAATGATGATGATGATAGTTCGCGCTCCTTTGGGAACTTGTGCATTCTGGTCTTTAGCCAAGGCTGGCCAAAACAATTTATGTCAGCTATCATTATGATCTATGCACCAGGAGGACGACCCGCTGGTCCACGCCGTAAAGAAGAAAGTCAATCTTTTAGGTTCTCTTTTTACGTCCAACTCGACTCTCGAGGACATGGGGAATCTAAAACCGAACATCCCGCAATGTGAATGCTTCCATCAGGATGTCCCGTTCATACAATGCTAGTGTGTAAAGCCCTAGGGCGTCTCCCTGGTCTTCCATAGGTCAAGTAGGCCTGATGGTATCCCCCAATTGTGCTGAATAGGTATACTCCAGAGTTAGCACTGCACATACTTCTTTCGCACTTTTTACGGTTCTCTTACTCTTTAGGTATCGTTCCAAGCTCATGAAAGACAGCCCTAGTGCACACGATCTCTAAAAATGATGATATACTTATCACTATCGTACATGCTTATTGCCATCACCTCTTTGTTCTCCAAGTTAATGGAATCCATTATTACTTGCCAGATCATGAGGTACCTTGAAGATCATCAGCTGATTAGTGAACGTCAATACGGATTTGGTTGAGGTTACTCAGCTCATTTTCATGTCTACCTGACTCACCAATGGGCGGAGGCAGTCGAGACCAAGTGAAAGGCCCTGGCAGTAATTTGGACATAGCGAATACCTTTTATCGAATTTGTCACAAAGCAGCTTCCCTCTTATTCTCCAAGAAATTATGCAATTAAGGTTGTAGTCGATAGTGCATGCTCCGACTCCGAACCTGTGAATGCTGATGTTCCACAAGGCTGCGTGCTATCGCCTACCCTGTTCCTTCTGCATATGAATCATATATTGCATACTAGTAACAATCATTGTTATTCGATGCCTTATACACCGGCCGTACTAATATTTCTCGAGAATACGTCATCAAGTGCCGGAACAAATTTGAATCGAATCGTCGACGAACAAGTTCTTTCCGATCGGCTTGATCCACTGGCATTGCGAAGAGACGTTGCATCTCTATTTACTTCTACCGCATATACCACGCGGAGTGCTGAGAGGAATTGTTTGGATTAATACCAGCTGCTGAATCCCACCATCTTACTATCCTTATCATCTCGATAGCTGGCGGTCCACTACTGAGCGATTTACGCGGGATTTTCTGACTCGCACGACCAAATTGTGGAATTTACTGTCGCCAGCGGTTTTTCCGGACCGATACGACTTAGGGACCTTCAAGAAAAGAGCCTATTCTTCTCTAAAAGACTGGCAACTCACTTGCAATTGGTGCTACACTAGGGATTGCGGACGTTCATGTGCGATGGTGATCATTTACTTAATTTTCTTTCATAAAAAAAAAGCTTTTACAAAATTTACTTCGCAAATATGCGCGTTATAAAATAAAATGATGTGTCTTACCTAGTATGAAGAAGCACCTCCCGCCCTCCCTCAATTGCGTGCACTATCCCCGTCACCACTAATCCCAGCACCGCTACTTCCAACACCACTACACTAGGCAAGACACACCACTGACGATAATACGACACGTGTTTCGCCTCTACACGAGGCATCCTCAGGTGATATAGACTCTACGGTGGCTAACCGCTAAGTGAGCGGCGAGCCAAAACAAGTGCCTTTTATACAAACCGATGGTGCAACCGCTCTCCACCTAAGTAGAGAGTTCATGTTAGCAATGACGTTAATATAAAATTATAAAGATATGCACTTCTGTTGTCACCGTGTATGGTTAAAATTTGAATTGTATTATAAATTGTTTGACAACGATGAAATAGGTATTTGATAGATAAATAAGAACAATCCTGCCATAACTTTTCAATAAATGTATATTATTTATAAGAACTATAAATACTTTGATCACTTATAAAAAAGAAAATACCGTTGGATGTTACAAAGCTTTTACATTTATATTATAAAATAATTCTATTTTGTATAAAAATAAAAGTATTGAAGCAGATATCTAGTCTAAATCTTACAGAATGTCCACGTAAAAAATATCATTATATTATAATAAAAAATAATGTATTTACAATTCTGTTGTCACGGTATTTTGTTAATATTAGAACTGAATTATTAAACATGTGACTACGGTCTAAGTATACTCTATCGATAAATTAAAAAACCTGTTATAACTTAAAATATATATATATATATATATATATATATATATATATATATATATATATGTTATTAAAAACAAAGTTACAAAAATACTATAAGCTTATAAAAAAATTGTTTGTTTGTTCGTATTTTAAACGCTGCCATACCGTTCATCAGATTACGGTAAAACTTACAATAAATGGCGCGAGTATAGTACCGACAATTTCTTTGAAAGATATATTATTCAACTTCAATGAATTTATTGTCATTTCTAACTAAACAATATACCTAATTTTCCAAAGTGGAAACGATATTACCGCAATTATTTCTTTTGCGGGTGCAACGCGCCGGATACCTGTTAGTCTTTATATATAAAAATTACGTGTCACATTGTTTGTCCACCATTAACTCCGAAACCACTAAACAGATTTTATTAAAAAAATTTAAATGTGTTTTGCTTGCTCCAACTTGAGACATGGGATGGTTTTTATCCTGATAAACGACCCTCAATATTTTTATTGCGAATTTAAAGATTTTTTAAAAGACAAAGGGTCGTTGGACCAAGGGCCGACCAAAATGTTTGCCTAGTCAACTAGTTAATTATAAAAAGACAATGCATAGTGATTTCTTATATTTACGCGAACACTACACATTTAAATGAAACTAATTTTACGGATTTTATCGCGTATATTAACTTATTTTACATTCCCCACGTTTCAAGCACTTTACAGCACCCATGGTCACGGGGGGGACTGAGGTGTATGACGTCCCAATGTCAATGCAATGACAATGCAGTTGGATCGATAACTTCGTCCTTTTTTAAGTCGATTAAAAACGATTGAATTTCGGTTTTTCGACATAACCTGTCTGTTTGTATGTCAGGATTTTTTACTATGATGATTGGAATTTCGAAATAGTAAGCTAAAAAGATAACTTAAAATGATTCCCCATCATATAAACGAATCATTTCATAAATATATAAGCATTATATACTTTTACTTTATTTCACATTTTTCCGAAACAATTTTCTTCCACTTCCGTTCAAAAATCTAATCGTTATTATTGATAATCATTGTTTTTCAAAAACTTTGTTTTTCATTGTTATTCAAAAACCTTCATCAGCTTACTAACCCAACGATTAGTAAGCTGAAGTGGCCATGATCTGACCTTATAGCTCGAAGAACCGACAACCGATGGAAAAGATAGGTTCTCAAAAGAAAAGTAAGCAATGTGTAGGGCGGCCCCCACTATATGGAGTGACGACCTGGTAATACGTACAAAAAGTCAGTAGATGCAGGTGTCTCAGGACCGTGTTTTGTGGCATTCGTTGGGGAAGACATGAAAAGGGCTGAAATGATTATGATCATTACAGCCTATCAAAGTTCACTGCTGAACATAGTCCTCCCATAAATAGATACCTAATACTAATATCCCCCATATTTGCTAATGTTGCCAGGCCATTGAAAACCACAGTATTTTATTATTTTGAGTTGTTAACAAGTAGAGGTTGCTGCCTATCTACTGTTTCAGTTTCCCTCAGTCGGCATATACGGTGGTATCTACTAGTAATACAAGAAATAAAAATAAAACAAAGACAGAATTAAAATAATATCAGTACACATAAAATATGTATAAACAATCTGTCCTACCTGTGACTTTTTATACCGGGTGTTTTAGGTATTGCGATTTGATTTTGTTCATGCAATCCTAATAAAATAATATTTTAATATATAGGAAAACTCGCATGGCAATGAAAATAATACAAGCGCCGCGGGCGGCTGTTGGGTACACCATATAGTTAATAAATAATAAATTTATAACAAATATGAACCTATGGTGCACTCATATTACACCTGGCCATACGTCTAAGTTCGACAGTCATACCGTAGTCGACGTCGGTGTTGCGAAATTTTAATTCCTTGTCTGAATTTTAAGCACATTGTAGTAAGCATGATTTACACGCTCTGCCACGAATTTCCTCTTTAGTTATAAATAATTTCTTTTGGCTCAAAACTCATAGTCTTCTACATAAGCATGTCGCCAGTGATAACGGCAAGAGAGTTGCAAAAACAATAGAGCCTTAAGACAAGTTTAATCATCATTGCTTCAGATGAACAGGCATCAATAACTAATCGAAGAGAACATTTATGCAGTCTTTTGTGCAGACGATCAGTTTGGAGGATAAGCCTTAGAAATGAAGATTACAGTGAGTTTAGAGAAACAGACCCTGGCTAAAACATTAAGTGAAACTAAGAGTGCTTTACTGTATTTTATGTGTGGTGCTTGAAGAATGTTAAAATACAGCTTGTATTCAGAGAAAATTTCGAGATTAAACTTAAACTTCGCAATATAAAAATTTGAGTAAATAGCTATGGCTTGGACTCAAATTTTGACATTGTGGAGTTTAAGCTTAAGCTTGAAATTGTCTCTGGTCTGTGGCCTAAGTGTTGCCTAAAATAAAAAGAAATGTTCTATATATTTAGGAGGTACGTAGCGTAGGAAATGTTTCAATAAATTTAAATAGAAAAGGGTATGAAGGACGAACCAAAACAAATACCTTACTGAGCCGTAAAGTTTGTGGGTAAGGACAAATTATGTACATAACAAATACGTTGACAAGCGTTGAATGAAACAGCTACTAAAACAGTCGTTAGCTTTGTTAAACATATTTTCTTATAACTGCCTTGGTAAACCTACTTACCAATATGAAAATTAGGATAATATTTTTGTTTATTCTTAATTAAGAAAATATTTTATTATTGGTGATGATGTTTTATATTGCCACAATTCTGCTGATTTCACATGGGTCTTCACTGTCGTGAATTTCAGATATAAACTGAGATTGATAGGAAATGGAAACACTTATTCTCTTACAAACGTTCAATATCGTTAATACGTTCAAAGATTATTTAGATATTAATTTAAAGGTGGAGAGTCCATTTTGTTATTAAGTAAAATATAAGAATGATATTAACACGGTAGAGCCATGCTGCACCTATATTATGGTTGGAGTACGAATGTTAAAGCTCGACCGAGGAAGGACCACGTTCTCACAGAATACGAGCGTCAAATAACAGTTTAATGCCTTATGGTGGTATGTGCCTTATGGTTAAGGGGTTATGGTGAGTGTAGAGAATCCGATGCCGTTTTAACTGAAAACAGGGCATTCCATCATAGTCCTCAGGGGTGACAACGCATAAATGTAAGTAGATGTAGATGTCTATGCGCCACATCATCCACTTTTTTTATAGAAGAGGGGGCAAACGAGCATGCGGCTCACCTGATGATAAGTGACTACCGCCGCCCATGAACAACCGCAACACCAGGGGAATTGCAGATGCGTTGCCGGCCTTTTAGAAAGGTGTAAGCTCTTTTCTTGAAGGTCCCTAAGTTGTATCGGTCCGGAATAATCGCCGGTGGTAAACAATTCCACAGAGAAGTTGTACGAGGAAGAAAACTCCTAGTAAAACGCACAGTCGTGGACCACCAAGCATCCAGATGGTGAGGGTGGTATCGTAAATTTTGGCGTGATGTGCGTTCATGAAATTTGGCGGTTGGAATTAATCCGAACAATTCCTCAGAGCACTTCCCGTGGTAGATTCGATAGAAAATGCAAAGGGATGTAACATCCCTATGCAGTGCCAGTGGATCGAGCCGATCAGAAAGAACTCGGTCGTCGATGATTCGAGCTGTTCTGCGCTGGATGCGGTCAATTGGAAGGACTTGCGCTTTGTAAAATTGCAAGCGATGTGCCGGCATGAAATGCTGTCTCCCTCTTCTGAGCACGCCAAGCTTTTTAGAGGTCAATTTGGTTTCCCTTACAAGTGACCGCGAAACTGCATACTATTAGATATGTCGATGCCGAGGATTCCGATGCTAGCTGAGGCAACAAGGGGAGTGCCTTGAAACTGAGGAGATACGACAAAGGGGTTCTTTTTAGCGGTTAACGCGCAAACTCGTGTCTTCTGGGGATTGAACTGCAGGGCTATTCACAATCGTCTCGGAAAGCGAAATCGACTCGGATTCGATAACTTCTCGCACCGAAACCAATAAACGCTATTAACTTTTAACGTTCGGATGAAGGTCAGTTAGATACATCCTATAACTATTGTATTGTCAGTTAGTTACATGCATTTACGAATTTTGTTGATAAATAGGCTTTTGTATTTTTTTTTAGAGTAACGCCTGAACAAAAGCATAATGCAATATTTTGGAGATAGCCATTGATATCGAATATAAAAAATATATAATTTAACTATATAATAAATAACAAAAAAACTGAGATATGTCTCGTTTCTGTCGGGTCTGGGTTTTTTTCTATGGGGCGTGACCGTACTTCTTTGACGTTTGTTTTCGATAATTGTGACAGTTTGCATCGGAAACTTTACGAGAGCTCTGAGGCTGGCGAAAACTTTTCGAATATTGATGATTAGAAAAGATAAATAAACCCTTTTAATTATAAGGTAGGTAACAAAAATTAATTACAAGTATCTATAAGACGTATTTTCATATAATTACTTCAATAATTGCACTTAATCGTAAAGCTGAATTTTTGTGAAAGGTGTGTTTTTATAAGTTTTCTATCACAAAGCAGCATATATATAGCAGCATATATATATATATATATATATATATATATATATATATATATATATATATGCTGCTACGAGACATATCTCAGTTTTTTTGTTATTTATTATATAGTTAAATTATATATTTTTTATATTCGATATCAATGGCTAACACCAAAATATTGCATTATGTTTTTGTTTAGGCGTTACTCTAAAAAAATACAAAAGCCTATTTATCTACAAAATTCGTAAATGCATGTAACTAAATGACGATACATAGTTATGGGATGTATCTAAGTGACCTTTATCCGAACGTTAAATGTGAATAGCGTTTATTGGTTTCGGTGCGAGAAGTTATCGAATCCGAGTCGAATTCCCTTTCCGAGACGATTGTGAATAGCCCGGCTGGACTAGATTTAGTCGCTCCCAATTCGAGACTTACCACTTACCATGAGGTGGACTATTTGCTCGTTTGTCACCATTTTCTATAAAAAAAACCCGTTCTCGATACGTCTATTATTTCGGAAGTTATCGTGACCACATACAAAATCAACATTTGGACGTCCACGTAAATTTTTTTTAAACCGTTTTTTTAAGTAGCAATTTAATTGATTTTAGAAAATATAAGATGAATCAATTAGTATATTTTTTTGATATACGGCTACTCATCTATCATCGTAAAAGTGCAATATGTTTATAATAGAGGCATTTTAAGACCACAAAATTGCTTGACCTTGACGTGTAGGCCTGTGTAAATCATAAAACATGGGTTATTTGTAGATCGCATAGTTTAAATTAAAACGCTACAGTGTGTCTAAAAATTAAACGTCGTTATTTTTATAACTTCAAAACTTCTTATAACGTAAACTACTCATTTATTTTAAGGACAAGACTAACAAAAATAATTTTTTATACATCACAAAAGTTTATACCTTCAAATCGATTAAAGGTTTTGAACAGATGAGCCTCTTTGAAATCCTTTTTAAGACTGCATAGATTTTAAATATTTAATTATTTTCACTTTTTCAACAATTTTCAAAATGTGCATTGTCTAAGCATTACTTCCTGAATTACCTAAATACGCAGCGAAAAGTTCCATGAAGAGCTTGTACATTGGTGCATGAATTATTCAGAAAGGTACAAACTGAACTGAAGAGTAGTGCTCTTAGTTGCAAAACCAATTTAGAATACGTAGTGCGTCTAAAATTTCGTCCTTTCTATTCCTTTGTGTGCTAAATAATAAAATCTGCATAGTAAATGCCACTTTTCTCTGTAATGTATAAAAATTTTAAATTTTAGCGCTGATATATTTTCAAGAAATTAAATGCTTATTTATTTTCTAGCACGCCGGCCTCTCCAGGGTGGAATCTATTAATGTGGCGCCATTTAGATTCAAGATAAGAATCAAATACCACTTATTTTATCACTTTTTCGATGGTACGAAAATATCATCAATTTTTTTAAAAGAAAAAAATTATAGCCCAAATCACTCCCGGCATTGCTCTGTATCTGTGTCATGAAGTTTCATCGCAATTATTATTAGCTTGGTAATTCCGAAGATTGAAATAGAACAGAATATAATAATATTTTATTCAATATAGATCACATGTGTAATTCTTATTGAAAGTCATTTTTTACTTTACCACTGGTTCGAAAAAAAATCTCTGTCCTGGGAAGAACCAGCGAGAAACCCAGCGGGAATTTTTTAAGCCTATTTTACATTAACGGTTGTACAAACTATATAAGTACAAAATTTATTTTAGAAACAGCTTGGAAGCGCTCACCCCATTCCCAGGGGTTATTATCAATCATGTATTCATTTATGCTATAATAACCCTTTTTATACAGTTTCATCTTAACAAAACATTTAAACTTGGCAATAGAGAGAGCCTGTACACTTTCCGGGACCTTGTGCTAATAGCGTACACATTGTCCCAAGAATGAATTACTGACTCTGTGGAGTCGAGAAACTGGTATCACTAGCTTGTGTTTGTTCCTAGTGTTTACAGAATGTATATCACTTTTTTTACTAAATTTTTTTTTATTCTACTCTTAATTAATTCAGAAAGGACAGAAAACACTTTTAAAAATGGTGATTCATGTCTTAATAGCTTGCAAATAACCCCATGAGATAAGAAGAAGCCAGTTATTGGTATACTACAGACAGACACTTCAATTATATTCATATGTACGGATATATAGGTGATGAATTGACTGCGAACTTCGAATCGAATGGCGAGTTTCTAAACAACAACTTAGTAACAATGTAGTATTGCGGGTACGAAATTTTGGAGTACGAAAGGTGATTTTTGAGACAAGATATGGACAGTCAATATTACTGTTTATTATATCATATAACAAAGCCATGTCAAGCAAAATGCGCCTGTGTTCCAGAGATAAGAGATCGTGCTCAGTGCAACTGTCTGTGTAAGTATCGATTTTATTCCGACAGCGAAAGTTAAGGTGATTAACAAATATTTTTTGAATACGCTCAAGGCGGCTTTTGTAGACATTGTACTGTGGAGACCATATTGAACTAGCATATTCCAAAACACTTCTGACATATGCAAAATCAACCATTTTAATTGTATTAATATTCGAGAATGGTTTACAGATGCGAAGAACAAAACCAAGATTTTTATAGGCTTTACTGATAACGTAATCAATGTGTTCGGATAGTATCATTTTATGATCAAAAATTACGCCTAAATCCCTAACACTTACTTTTCGGCTGATTTCTAATCCGTCAAAGTGATATTTATTTAGAATTGGCTTAGATTTCCGTGTAAAACTAATACATTCGCACTTGCTTGCATTGACAGTTATATTATTTATTTTGTAATATTCAAATAAACGGTCCAGGTCTTTTTGTATCAATAGGCAGTCATGTATGGTGTTAATTTTACAAAAAATCTTCTTATCATCTGCATACATGAGGTAATTTGTGTGTATAATGCACGAACCAATGTCATATAGGTAGGCATTGTAAAAAAGTGGACCTAAGTGAGAGCCCTGAGGAACACCTGTAGGTATGTTTATGTAGCTCGAACGGAAACCACCTATCACGACTGCTTGTGAGCGGTTTGTGAGATATGATTCAGTCCATCGGAGCAAGTCACCGTGAATCCCTAATATTTGTAATTTGTTGAGCAGGATCATGCGTTGTCACCTTTGAGGAATAAGATGGAATTCCTCACAACCTGTAGTTAGAGTGGCGTTCTATACTCTTCAGATCTGCTATTTGGCGGCAGATATAGGCAAGAGGATGATTCCTATCCAAACTAAATTTAGTTCTCTTTTTGAGGAGAGTGGCTTCACCTAGTGCTTTTGATTTCGTCGAGGTTTTGTTTTCATTTGAATATTACAACATGCTACACAGTAACATATAATTATCCATTAGCTCGAGTACTCTTGATGCTACTGAATTTAATCATAGAATATAAATCAACGTGTAAACGCAAAGTAGATCAGACAGTCGTGCTTGATGAAACTTCATATATTCTATGTGGAGACCCACCAACTTACTGTGAAAATAAAAAAATAAAAAAATCGTCCCTGGGCGCCTCCGTTTATCTATTGTATCTGACCTCTGTTTCTAGAAGTAGTAACCAATTTATTTTCGAACAAGACAGACTGATCACCACCAGATATCCATGAAGATTTATCCACGTATGGTAAAAGTACGCCATATATTTTGTAGCGCTTAGCTGTTCTCCTGGTAACATAGCGAATTCCTCACCATAGTAAAGGAGGGTCATAAAGGAGGATCACCAAAACAAAGAGATCCACCAGTAGATCATCATTCTTAATGCTTTCTTTTTCATTGTGCACATTAAGTCACTCAGTATAACATAAATCAATATTAAGATTTAACGCTATCAAAATACAAGCGTAAATAAATATTTCTAAGGAGACCGAACTTTTTTATTCTGATCATTTTTTTAACACACAAACGTTACAAAAAGATCGGGCTTCTTATGAAAAGTAATATACGCTTGTATCTTGATAGCGTTAAAACCTTTCTCTCTTTTAATAATGGAATCCTTAGGTAACCCTTATAATTCACCAAAAGTTTTCAGCATCTAGATCTAGAATGGGGTAAAATTCGTCACAAACTTCAAATTCAGGCGACTTTAGAGCCTAAGATCAAATAAGCTGCAATGCAGTCAATTTTTCTTGAAAAAAATATGGATAAATTGACAGTATTTTACACCGTGACTGCCTCTAATATGAATAAGGACATGTATCAGTGTACTGCTTTAACTTATGGTCTGGTTTGTATATGATCTCAGCAATGGAATGAAATAATTTGCCAGTTAGGTACTTTGATTGCAGCGTGGGCATCTTCTAGGCAAGATTGAATTGGATTTATTTAAGCAAATTCATTACCTTCCTTAGATGGCTAATTATCATTAAATGGAATGGTGTTTAGTTTGGTGTGTACGTATGTAAAGAGTACTTTACATACGTACACAGTTTTTCTTTACATACTTACTCTACTGAGTAAGTATGAAGAAAAACTACTGTACAGTTAGTTTTCAATCTTAGGTCATACCCTAAATCTGGGTAAATAGAAAGTAATTAAAAATTATTATAGACATTTTGTATTTTGTAATAAAAAGACAACTAATATTTTTGGCCCGGGAGGTCCACAATACAAACTTCCTTGTAAGAAGTGACAAAAGTAGGAAACCTGGAATGTGAAATAGTAAAATAGGAATAACCTTTTAATGTTTTCATATGTGATAATTGTTCTGACCATATTCAAGACCATCATATATCAAATAGGGAATAGTTATGAGCACAGACTACTAAGAGGACCGAGGAGACGCATTGTTTGAGGCAAACTATGAGGCGGCTTGTATTAAGAAGTGAACTTACGATAGGCAGTAATGAATGAAAAATGAATGATTGAATAACTCATTCATTCGTTCATTATATCTTAATCAGGCTTTAATAATATAGGTTTAATAATATTAGGTCCTTACATATGAAATTGGCGTTTTGTACGGGAGGAATATAAAGTCAATTTATTTTTGTAAAATATATTTAATTAATCAAAGTATGCACCGTTGTTATCTATGTACTTTTGCCATCTCATAGGTAGTTCATTGATCCCTTTACTAAAAAAAAACCATGGGGGCGAGAATCAATAAACTCTTTGTTGTCGTTATTTGTTGTGCAGTGTGTGGTCTTGCGTAGTCGTGAAGCAGCAGTGGCCTAGAGCGATTGACCAATCTCTGTTATTTAGCAGCTAGTTCTTCCTTCATGGTTTGCAGTTGCTGACAATATATATCTGCTGTAATCGTTTGGCCAGATTTTAGAAAGCTGTAGTGAACGACACCGAAGCTAGTCTACCAAACACTCACAAGTAACTTTTTCTGAGTAAGTTTTCGTTTAGGGTGGGATTTGGCTTTGTCTCCAGGGTTCAGCCATTGTGACGTGCGCTTCCGAATTATGGTACAGTGTCCACTTTTCATCACAAGTAATGATTAGATTTAAAATCCCTTCATTATTGTGTCGGTTGCGCAAAGTAACACAGCAGTCGACGCGTGTTTGCAAGTTCGATTCACTCAATTCATGAGGTACCCATCATTAAATTTTTTTACTTTCCCGATTTAATACAAGTGGATTAATACAGTTTTATCACTTACCCTGAAGCCTGCAGCTATCTGTGAAGGACTTTGTGATGGATCCGCTTCCACAATAGCCTTTAATTCTTCATTTTACACTTTGGTCTCCGGCCGTCCACGGGGTTGGTTCTGAATAGGTTGGTCGAAATTTCCAGAACGAAAATGTTGAAACCAAAAACAGTACAGTGCTTTCCTTTGCGACACCAGCGCTGTATCACACCACATCCTTAATCCTTCGATCTGTTTCTGCGGTACTGGTTCCACGGTAGAACTTGTACTCGTCAATATACCGATATTTCATGTTTTCCATTGTGCGGTAATAAGCGACGCCAAAGAAAAAAATAATGAGGAAAAAACAAATGAATGATTGTTTCCAAAACTCAAATGTACCAGCTAAATGAATTTATAAATTTGAATTTGTAATTCTTAACCAAAGAGGAAATATCTCAGATCAAAGTGGTCAGTACGACAAAACGCTAATTTCATATGTAAGGACCTAATATATTAGGAAAATATTTACAACGAACACATATGGTTTTACGTACATTAGGACGTCCATGCATACGTACATATACATATACACAGAGATATCCCTCTAAAACCATACCACATACTTTAGAGACTAAAACGTAGAGATGTGAACTTTGGAAAGTCGGAACAATTACAGTATCTGAATTTCGAATATTTGGACAACGTTATTTAGTTATTTAGGAGTGTAATATTAAATTGGAATAATGCCAATGAATAATGTTTTTGCGCTAGCAGTTTGGTTTATCTCTATGAATATTTGTGTATTATGAATATTGCACATGGGAGTTATTACGTATCTCCTCTATGTTCTGTGTTTGCTTTGTTTAAATACTTCATTATTTAGTTAAATTATAAACATACAGAAATATTTGTGCGCAAATGTTGAATTAATTGGACGATGAAGAATGAAAAAGAATAGGTGCAATAGTAATAAGGTTTGTAAAAAAAATACATACCCGTATCGGAGTCATTCATAATTTCTATATTTAGCTTATGGGATTAGATTACTAAAGACATGGTGCGGGGTAGATTAAAATCAAATTCTCCAGTGAGCATGAAATATACATGTGTGCTTAGTACCATACATCTAATAGACCACATCCAGACATTCGGGGTAAGAGCACGTGGCGGGAAAGAGTTCACAGTAGCCCAATCATTGACAGTGCTGATGGAACTGAAGCCTATATTTGCGGAATTTAATGACGCACATGTCGCCGATTCGGAGCCACGTGGCGACCGGAGCAAAATAAGTACTTTTCGGAACAGGTCGCCAAATAAGTATGTTCCGTTATTGTAGTATTTATATGTAAGTGTTATCATTTCCCTAAACCTGTGAGTTCGTGACTTTTGTGAAAGAGGCTGAAGCATTGAGTTATATGTACTAGAGAAGCCATTCCGAACATTGACTATGTTCAACTGAACTGTACTGCAATCCGTACAAACTAAATATTGCGTAAATTGAAGATTTGTGAATTCCATAAAATAATTTACATTTACATTTTACTTAGAAATATAATATGTTTGTTCAGATTAAATTAAGATATTTTATATTAAATTCCTATATTTATTTTATATTGATACCTTATTTTATATTAAATTAAAGTCTTCGCGCATGCGCGACTACTACGCCCGCGCATGCGCGAAGACATAGAGTAGGACACAATTTTTGTTTGGAATGGCTTCTCTAGTACGTAGTACATATAACTCAATGGGCTGAAGTTTATCCATGTGCCAACATCTTTGGGAACATGATCTTGAAGTACAGGGAACAAACAATCAGAATTATTGATTTCGTTGAAATTTGATGGTTCTACAGTCTATTCAGTGATGCCAAGTTATATCAAAGTGCACAGTATTTAAGGCAAGTGCACTAAGGCTACGATGGCTATCCAAGTGCAGAACTAGAGTACGACACTTACCCGACTGAAAAATGAGACTCGCAGAATTTTTTTTTTCGTACAAAAAATACTTATAAAATCTAAACTATTGGTCCTAATTCCAAATAACAAGACTTTAATATGAATAGATTGTAAAGATAAGGGGTCAAACACTGACTGTCTTGTTCAAAACTCCAGCTCATTTTATCTTTATCCAATACGTGTCTGAAGTTTGTAGTGGGTCGCTTAGTAAGGTATTTGATCATGTTATCATCACGCTATGATTTAAGGAATAACAAACTCTTGTTAAAGGTGCGTCAGGTCCGGCATTGTAATCGTCAGTCCGCCTGCCAAGCGTCACTATTAAGGTAAATTCTCCCTCCAAGGGGAGAGGAACTTTTGATGGCTGATAAAAAAGAAGAAGAACACAATTTGTTTGTGGGACAGCCATGCTGCAATATATTATGGCTGTATCAAAGGATTCCGACTGCACAGAATACCAGCATAAAATAGCAGCTTTATGCTGCTGTGTTTTTTTATGGTAGGTGACAAAAATCACAAAGCTTTTTTATTTATAACGAAGCATTCCATCGTAGTCCTCAGGGTTGACAATTACGTCGAATGCGAGGTGTATGAGATACGAGGTCTGGTGCGGAATGGGACTTATTGGATACGACATCACAATGGCGTAACACATAATCGCATATTTTTTTTATCCAAACTAATGATGATGATACGTGTGCACTATGCGTTGGAGATACGAAAAACCTAGAATCAATTAATTGTGGATCCAGTAAGGTTATTTTAAATGCGGACGCTCGGAGAATTTGAATTGTTATTTCGGATCGAAATGTATTCTACCTAACTCTTGTCTGTATCCGCTACTCGTAAATTAGATTAAAATATTTTATTAGAAATGTAGTTACAAAACAATATTTTATAGGTGATATAATTATATATGGATTTCTAATATTAAAAAAAAATAAGATTTCGTTACATCTAATGTATAAAGTGTAAAAAAAGTTTCAGCCTCTATGCGTCCTATTCCTCATCTCGTTTAAAACAGCGTTGTGGAGTGATTAATCTACCGCATTGTACCTATTTTTTTATAGGATCGGGTGACAAACGAGCACACAGTCCACCTGATGGTAAGTGGTTGCTGTAGCCCATAGACATCTACATCTATCCTCGTTTGCGAATCCAGATGTAAATGCATTGTCACCCGTGAGGACTAGGATGAAATGCCTCTTTTCCAGTAAAAAGGGTCTCCGGTTCTCTACACTCACCATACGAAACACAGCAGTGTTAAGCTGCTATTTTACGCTGGTATTCTGTGAGAGCGTGGTCCTACCTCGGTCGAGCCGACCCATTCGTGCTACAACTATTCTACTAATATAGCTGCAGCATGGCTCTGCTACGTACAAAAATACCTACGCGGGTTGGCAGACTTCATATGCTCTCAAAATGTTTATTCTGCAGATAAATCTGCATAGTTTTTTCACCTTTCCCTTCACCGCTGAGCACGTAAAAAATCAGCCATTAAAAGTGCAATTAACAATTCCATTAGATTGGTTATGATAAAAAGCTAATGTTTTCTTGGATCACACATCAAGCTCATTTTAATTGAGGAGAGTAAGGAAATGTTAGCGTTAGCCACACTGGTGAATCGCGACCGGGGTAAGTCCCTACACAACTATTAAAATGAACACTTAACGCAGGCGTCACATTATTCTTTGCCCGCACTCTATTGCTATTACAATCACAAAATGTAGACCCGAAGATGAAGATCGGTTAAAATGTACCTTGCACTTCCGTTAAACCGTTTAGTTTACAGGAGATTAAACAGAAACAGGAAAACATAAATTATAATATATACATGTATATTATACATAAATATACCCGAATAAATACCCACATTCTGTGGCAGTCTGGTAAGAATTATTGTAACACAAAGTGATTTAGACAGCTTTTCAAGGATACCAATATAATAAAATGGTTATATGTTGCAATATTAAAAGTGAAGCGCGATTCAGTGGAAGATCTTCGTTTTAAAGTAAGCACAAAGACAATGACAGTTAAAGTGGTCTACGATTAATACGAAAATGATTTCATAATGAAGATAAGTTCGGAAATGTTATTAAGGGCACAACCTATCTCATGTTGTGTCGTTCTTTATGACACATATACGAAAGTTTTTATAAGTATATAATAAATAATTCCACAAAATGGCTCGGGTCCAAATTTTGTACTCTTTGAGCCCTCCTGTGCGAGCTTGTCAGCAGTTACATTGCCCACAAGCATGAGCAACTTTGAAAAGGAAATATCAAGGACGAGGTATTTGATTAAAAAAAACATGTAGGTACATTTCTCAATTTAGCAATATACAACGAGTTGCTCTATATAGGACATTCAATGAAATTGTATTTCCGGTATCGCATTTTCAAATTAATATTCATAAGGCTATCAATACTATTCAATGAATAATTTTGGAACAACCTCACCAAAAATCACAATCAAAAAGATCAATTGACTACGGCCATGTATTAATGAAATTAAAGTGAGAAAAAAATCATTTTCTTTTGCCATTTTGTTAACTTGAATATTAAAAAATTGTATTCATGATCGAATTTTAAATTAATTAATTAATTAAATTAATTAAGTGTATTGTGTATTCATTAAATATCGTTCGTAGCGCAGCACATTGCATGATTCTATTTAGTTTGTATTTAACCAATAATTGATGCCGTTGGGGGCTGAACTCATGTTGCTCGTAAATTGTGATATAATTACGACGAGCGCTTAACCCTTAAGCTATCACGGCACATGTACATAAAGAAATAATATATGTTTTTTTTATATAGGAGAGGGGGCAAACGAGCATGCGGCTCACCTGATGGTAACTGATTACCGCCGCCCATGAACAACTGCAACACAAGGGGAACCAGGGGAATATCAGATGCGTTGCCGGCCTTTTAAAAAGGAGTAGGCTCTTTTCTTGAAGGTCCCTAATTCGTATAGGTCCGGAAAAATCGCTGATGGTAATCGATTCCACAAGGAAGTCGTGCGAGGAAGAAAACATCTTCTAAATCGCACAGTGGTGGACCGCCAATCATCCAGATGGTGTGGATGGTATCGGGAGTTCTGCCGCGATGTGCGTTCGTGAAATTTGGCGGCTGGGATTATTCCGAACAATTCCTCAGAGCACTCCCCGTGGTAGATGCGAAAGAAAATGCAAAGGGATGCAACATCTCTTCGCAGTTGCAATGAATCGAGCTGATCCGAAAGGCCTCGGTTGTCGACGATTCGAGCCGCTTTGTGCTGGATGCGGTCAAGTGGAAGTAGCTGGCACTGGGGAGCCCCTGCCCAGAGATAGGAACAGTATTCCATGTGAGGCCGAACCTGTGCCTTGTAAAGTTGCAGGCGGTGTGACGGCATGAAATACTGTCCCGCCCTGCTGAGCACGCCAAGCTTTTTAGAGGCCAATTTGGCCTTCTCTTCCAAGTGACCACGAAACTGCACGTCACTCGATATGTCAACTCCGAGGATTCCGATACTGGCTGATGCAAGAAGGGGAGTGCCTTGAAACTGAGGAGATACGACAAAGGGATTCTTTTTAGCGGTAAACGTGCAAACTTGTGTCTTCTGTGGATTAAACTAGACTAGATTTAGTCGCCCCCAATATGAGACTTTGTTCACCAAAGACTCGACTTCAGACACAAGTTTGTTCCGGTACTCGACGACGTTTTCCCGAGAAATATTGGCACGGCCGGTGTATAGAGTAGCTCTGCTTCTTCGTAACGTCGTTCAGGCGGCGGTAGTCAACACAAAACCGTTTGCTTCCGTCCTTCTTCTTTACCAGCTCCACAGGTGAACACCATGGACTAGATGAAGGTTCAATAACACCATCCTTGGTCGTGGATGCTCAGCGAGGGATTCTTCAGGGGTGCTGGTACCCTCCTGGGGTAGTCTTTGGTGTAATTTCGCTACCATGTTCATGGGAGGGGGAGGGGGGAATTGGGCCTCCAGCCACCCGCACTCACCAGGCAAAACGCAGAAACAGAGCTTCTACTTCACGCCGATATTCTGTGAGGTCGTGGTACCAACCCGGCTTGAGCCGGCCCATACGTGCAACAGCAAAAACTGCCGAGTGGCTCTACCACCGTTAAAAAAAGTAAGAGATTTAAGGAGTACTGGTAGTACCAGGTTGTAGAACATTTTTTTGCTAAGATCTGGACATTAGGAAGTAGTAGTAGCCTTCTACTTATTACTGCCGCTATGTAGCAATGCATCCGTTTAGTGAGTTTTATTATGAACTAGCTGTGCCCGCGGCGTAGCTCGCGTATATAGATTTTACATAAAGAATTTGTCGTTTAGGTAAGAGAATATTAAACGATTTATATCATTACTGTATCAATAAGTGGTAACAAATAAATCATTATCATCAAAGTTCTAAGTAGTTTATGATACAGCTTCTGTGTAAACGACGTTAGACGTAGGCTTAGACGGGGTGTACACAAAAAGGTTACGGGGGCTACTAACGCGGGAAAAAGCAACATAGAGTTGGCCATGTGCAAAACAGTCCATACTGAGGTCTACTCTTACAACGCGTAAATTTTGACCTTGCACTTTATTTACGGTCATCGCATAACACACGCTGACTGTAACTGGGAACTGAACGCGCTTAAAACTGAAGGGAAAGTTACTTCTTAATAGAGGGTTTTTTGGCAGTGCTGCCAGATCAAAAAAACTCATTCAGCGCTAGGACAACACAAAAAGCGCTAGATTTCATGAAAACAGCGCTTTAAAAAAGCCCTAGATTTCGCGCTAAATTAACTACAAACAAAGTTTGTGTTTTTTATTATAATTTATAATTCAATAAAATATAATCATAATAAAGAAAACAACATTAAGTTTTTTTCCTGGCAATATTTTATGATGTATCAATACTTCGCAGGACATCGACTTATAATTATGGCAATTGCTGTCAACAGTAGTTAGTACTACTCTAAGTAACTTTTAACTTAGCTGTGCTCTAAACAACTGACTAAAACTGAATAAAGCAAAATAAATGCGTTTCCAAAACCATGAACGAAAACTTTAATGAAGGGGATTTCCCCGCTTATAGTCGTCGATAAAAAAAATCAAGTTGATCATCCTGTAGGGGAAGCCGGGAGATCCATAGCACAGGGTATCCTAGTTTGGACTCGTCTCCCATGCTCTTTGTTTTGTGGAAAAAATATGTTTGCAAAAGATAAACTGCAATGTACTATTTGTGGAAAAAAATAATAAAGGCCATTATTATTATTATCGGTAATGTGGACTAACAGTGCTGCTATAAAAGAGTTAATAACCCGCTAGTCGCTACAATTTTGAAATGTGTGCTAAATACACTAAAAAGCGCTGGATTAAGTGCTAGGTGCTAAAATTTCGAAATGCGCGCTATACATTCCAAAAAAGCGCTAAATCTAGTTCCCAAAGCGCTAAAATGGCAGTACTGATTTTGCGTATATTATAAATACAATATCACGACATTTCGTTGCAATTTTGTTATTTTTGTTCGGGTTCCGTTGTATGGCTTCGATAGATACTAATTTCTTCAGTAAGTCTCAATATGATTCATCGGCGAAAAATCTCAACACAGCAAATCAGAAAAGTTTGTAATTTGTATAACTCCATCTATTACGTCTTTTGTGTGAGAAAACATCCTTTTTTAAATCTCTTTTTATGTTTTAAGTATAAATATTTTAATTATTATGGAACGTTTTTTTACACACAAATCTTTTTATTACTATTTCTGAGATTTTTATGGAACCATTGAACAAATTCGAACCTACATTTTAAAATAATAATCATTACTTTCGATAAAATTAACCAATTTTAATAAAACAAAGATTAAATGTAACTTGAAGATACGCTTTATGATTTTCTTAACGATTTCTTTGAAAAAAATAAGATGTTTACTTTAGACGTGATGCATTCATATAAAAACAGACAAACAGACAGACAGACAATTCTAACAATTATAAAAATGTACTTATTTAATTATTTTTAGTTCCCCATAATGATTTTAGTCACCAAAATAAATATACAATGTACAGAAAGAGACACAACATGTTATCATCATTTTTATTATATGTATATATTTAATTGAAGAGAGATGGCGCTGCTAACATCAACTTGATGACTCAAACAAAGCCACAGTTGAGCAAATTCCCTACCCATACTTCAGAATATTTATCATAACTTTTGATGGAATGAACCGATTTTAATGAAATAAAGACTAAATGTAACCCGAAGATACACTTTATAATTTCCTTAACAATTCTTATGATATAAATTAGTACTTTAAACGTGATACGTTAACAAACAAACAGACAGACAGACAGACAGACAGACAGACAGAAAATTCTAAAAATGGTAGAAATGTATTTAATTACTTATTTTTAGTACCCCTCAATCACTTTTATTACAAAAATATAAAATGTACAGACATCTGCTATTTACAGTTTTATTATATGTATAGATGTAATAGACTACAGGAGCCAGTATGATATTATAGGCTGCTAGCAATTGATCTTAGTCTATGAGGTAACCTCGCATTTTTTCGCCTTCATGTTTAAGGTTAATTACAGGCGTCTATGACCAATAGTAGCCACTTACCATCAGGTGGAATTTTGGCTAGTTTCTTCGTTTAAAGTTGGAATATAACCATAATTTTCGATTATTCATCGAACCATCCATTACAGTCTATAAAAGTCCTGCTGAACATAGGCCTCCCCCATAGAGTGCATCATACGGAGATTTCGCCATAGTTGCCACGCTTGGCAGGTGGGTTTTCAACTGCAGCTTTTATAATCTTGAGTTTGTATCAGAAAAATGCTGCTGCTGGCCATCTCCGGTTTCAGTTATCCTCTGTAACCTTTTACAACACCCACGGGGCGATATAGGGTAGTGGATATTCCCAAACCGCCAATACATGGTCATTATACGAGACATTATAATAACAAGTTAAGTAAAACAACGCAGAAAATAATAACTTCAACACTTTTCTGATTCTTAGAAAACGCCTCGGAATGCTATGAATATAATATGTATATTTCTTAACGTCATTCAAGTTTTGCTACCCAGTTTACAATAATACTTTTATGTACAATAATTACCGTGACAGTTACTTTATAAATTTAAATAACAATGTATGACACTAAACATTGAAGTTGTTTTGTTTCATTTTTAATTAAATATTTGAACAAGTGTAATCCCAATGTAGAACAAAACGGTGATACTAACAGCTTAGGGCAGTATCTGTTCGACTATTTGGTACATGAGCACATTATTCGTGTTATTATCACGATGATAAATATACCTTTATTATTATTATTTTTGTTTGTGTGTACAGTACATTGCGAGCGTAAGTAAAAAACCCAAAAGCTTTTAGATGTACGCTTTAAAACCTCACATTACAGCAACAATGTCACAAATAATATGTGCATTTTGAATCATTCATTGTCTTTGTTTTATTTGCTTTATAATTGACAGGAGTTATATTAACTTGTGACCATATACGCGCATTTGTTGATGGTCATAACACGCGGCGTTTAAAAGTTGCACAGGGGTTAGTGCCTGGGCAGCCTGCAGCATCAAATATGCAGTTTATGGTATGTACATTAATAAAAGTTTCCATTGATTGTACACAACAATTTAAACTAGTTTAAACAGAAAATAAGGTTATGTATTTATTATAATTTGAATACATTACCAGGTATGGGATAAAGAACTTGCAGAAAAGGCTAGCGATTGGGCAGATAAAGGTGTATTCGCACATAACCCAGACAAAACAATAGGTAATATTTTTATTAATTTAACTTACAATATAAGTGAATTGATTTTTAAGAATCCACGCACCACAAAGATTTAGAAGATAAGTTTGAGAATGTTCGGAAGCAATCAGAACGAGAATACGCTTAGGCTAGTAAATCCATTCGTGTCTTGTCAGATATTTTGGCTGGCCGGTTGGGATTCAAATATAAGAAAATATACGAGTATGACATATACGTAGACGAGTATGTAGTTTAGGTACAAGCTTTGCAATAGTTTTTAATGTTTTTTATGTTTATTAGTATGGAGCACGGAGCAAAAACAAAGAGGAGGTGTTGTAATTAGATTTCACTATATAACAACGCATTACAATTTGCAGGATGGGGGGTGTTAAGCCCTGCTCACTTAACTATTTTCCATCTACCGATAAATAGTAAAACTACTCTGACTGAGAGAGACTACATCTTCGTATGATTGTTTTACAAATACTGAGCTCTACGTGCCTTTAAATTTTTAGTTCCCATGACACAAAGTGTCGCCATCTAGTGTCGAATATATTTAATTATATTTGAAAGCCAATGCAGAAATTTTCCTAGAACTATCTTAATAAATTAGGTATAAAATTACTTACAAATGAAGTATGATGACATCCATAGACATTTACAACATAAAACACAACACTTCATCATTTTATTCATAATCCTATGAAAATACACCTATTTGCGATTTTCGACACTTAAACGCACAGGCCGAACGATGAGAGTATACTAACTAAAGCCACGCCCACTGTGATGACGTCAGGACCTAGTTAGAATCACAGTGCACAGTTGCTTAACTAATTAAGTTATACCTATTGCCGGTCTTGGTATTATATATTTGGCTTTAACATGACGGATACACGTAAACCCGCCATCTATTGGACGCCATGAGGTCTTTTCGACCATTCGCATAAACATCTACGGGATGAAATCGTATGAAGAAATCTCTTACAGTGCTTTCACTCGGCTTAACTACTGCTTGTTGGTAGTTATAGGAAGTTTGTACCCATTTGTGTTTCCCCATTTTTCATTCATAAAAATAATGAAAAATTGTCCACTCAGCACGTGCTGCTAAATCGACACATAGTTTTCTTTAATGGCCCTATGAAGAAAATCTAAGTGCCCTGCGATACTCGGTGTTTCTCTGCATGATAGAACAAGGTAGGGGGATAACCACAGTAACCGGAGTAACCAATGTAGCCCAACGGGGCTGTAACCTAAAGTAGCTGTTAAGACATAGAGAGAATTGATGAATACAAGTGGCTCAGGACCGTGTTATTTGGTAGTCTCATAAAGATCTAGTGGCAGGCCATAGAGTTGTACACATGCCAAGGGCATAATTTTCCAACGACATTTTTACTATTCACATACCTTACTTCATACAAAGTTATTTTGTTCTTTTATTTACAGGTTCAAAGAGATGGAATTCGATAGGAGAGAATATATATATGTCCAATTTTTATTCAAATATGATGAGGCGCCGATTAATATAGAAGAAGCATTGGACTTTTGGTTCCAAGAATATAAAAATTATAATTTTTGTCCTTTCTATTTAAACTTTGTTAACCAATTTGCTCACTATACACAGGTAATTAAAGGTGAAAATAACAACTATGATAGTAATGTTATTAACTGATCGTTTTCCTCTTTTTAGAACCTTGACCTTCTAAATTAGGTCTACTTCATAATCATCTAGGTCAGCAGGAGCTGGTCACTTTATTTTCAATAAATACTTATACCAATATTTTCTTATTCTGTAGCGCTAGCTATGTTTGCCCCTTGTGCAATTATATAATGTAAAACATGTCTCCTCCGCGATACAGGAGAATCTCCTAGAATGGGGGAAATATATTTTAAAAGACAAAAAAAAGAAAAAAGGTGATAGAACTTTTTACTACGAACTAAATAATCGTCGTGTAGAAGCGGCGTTGGAGAATTCATGACATTTCGTCAGTATCGTAAGAGGTGACAGATGGTAATTATACAGCAGATGGGCAGCAGCATCTTTCCGATAACAACTCAAAATAATAATAAATTGCGGCAACTATGGCAGATATCCCCCTTGAGGCAATCTATGTTTAGCTGTGGCTTTTTATGGTCTGTAATGACGATATAATGACGAACTAATATAAATCGCAAATCAACATCCAATACATTAAATACCATTTGATATGTAGCATAATAATATAGTTGTTTGTAGCAGAGAGGAGTGGCGAATGCTTGTGAGGCGGCTAACATCTGCTCTTAGAGACGGTCTATTCGTGATAACCACGATCGCTTTCAAGAGTGTTACGACGAAGAAAAATATAACTAGCTTTTTCCTTTTCAATTTAACTGAATGAGAACAAAAAAAGAATTTGAATTGTCAAGATTAGTATTTTGAACTAGCTCTTCCCCGCAACTTCGCCCGCGTGTAATTTAGAGTTTTTAATTATGTCACGCGGAACTCTAACTGTTTTCTAAAATAAAAGTAGCCTAAGTTACTCCTTGTGACATTAGCTATCTGCCCGTCAAAATCGGTCCAGCCGTTTCGGTGATTAGCCAGAACAAACAAACAGACAGACAGACAGACAAAAACTTTAAAAATTGTATTTTTGTTATTAGTACCGTATACACTTTCATATGCATTTAGTAAAAAGCTGTAATTATGACATTACAAACAGACACTTCAATTTTATTTATTTGTATAGATAAAAAAATACATATCTATCATTGTAAAACATCGTATAAAACTAGTAGCTAATGTTTACTTCCTTGAGATATTCCACTTTTGTATACATTAATATGTTTGACGATTTCAGATGGTTTGGTCTACCACTAATCGTATTGGTTGTGGCATTTCACAGACAAAGGACAATAACTTTACAAAAACGCTGTTCGTTTGTGACTATGGTCCAACGTAAGTAAAATCATTTTAAATTATGTGCCGTGGTAGCTTAAGAGCTAAGTAAGCAATCCAGGTTCGATCCCCGCAGTCACCGTGTTGGCGGCGGCTATTTTCAAAATTGCTTATATTTCATTACTATTTTTACAGTATTATTAAATAATCAAGTTTTTAACCATATACAAAGTTATTGTTTATAGTATTTAATAAAAAGAACAATATTATAAATACTTCAGACCAAAGTTTTATTTTCACATTTTTCATATGAAAATGTTTGTATTTCAGCGGAAATTATTTTGAACAAAAACCGTACAACTCCACTCAACAAGCAACAAACATACTTCGATGCAGCGATGGTGCTTGCAGTAAACCTTATGGATCAAATTGTTAATTTGGGGCTAACTTAACTTTGTCAAAAGTTATTTGTACTATATACGTATATATTGCGACATTATTAAGAATATGATTAACAATTTATTTTCTACTTTGTGTAAATCTTTGATGAATTATTAAACAGTTATTTTATTTACTGAAACAAGAAGCCAGTTCTTATTATTTCATTCAAATTTAGTTGTTGTTAATTTATTTTTATATCGGGTATATTAGTACATACATGCACTTTATTCGGCTTAAGACGAAAGTTCGGCAAAATTACAAGATTAAGATAGTTATGTACCTACAAGAATATTCAGGCGACAGTAGGGTAAGCGTTCTAAATGCTGGTGTCTGTAAGGTATATTTAGCTCGTAATAACATTCAAATTGAAATCCGAAATGGAAAAAGAGTTGTAATTTAATAAACATTTTAAGATCCCAGTGCTAATATTAGACTATACCAGTACTAATATGAAATACAGATGCAATTATAAAAAGTGAGGACTGGAAATGTAAACAGAAACAGAAACAGATTTTTTTAATTAAAATTCTAATAGGTACATAAAATTAATGTTTGTTTATTCGTATTTTATGCGCTGCCATACCGTTCATCAGATTGCGGTAAAACTTTGTCAACATATTATTGCTTGCACTGCACGCAGGTTTTAGGCATATGTAGGTGACGCGCGTATCGCGTATCATTATCATTCCTAATTAAACAAGATAGGTAACTCTTCCAAAAAAAAAAAAAATATTTCAACAATTATTTGTTTTGCGGTAGCAATGTGCCGGGTACCAGCTAGTAGTTTATAAATAATACTTATTGAAAGTCACTCTTTTATTTAATTTACCAATGCTTCGGAAAAAAAAACCTCTGTCCTGGGAATAACCAGCAAGAAAAACAGCGAAACATTTCTTGTAAGAAAAAGAGCTTACAATCATATATGTTACACAATTAAAAACACAAAACAAATTAGAAATAGCTTAGTAGCGATCACCACATCCACTGGAGTTATTATGATCATTACAATGAAGATGAAGTATAACAGTGGATTAAATCTTATATTATTATTTACATTGCTCAGTAACATTGCATTCACTGTTGCATTCCTATTTAAAGTGTACCGACCAAATAGACCATAGCTGCCCCTCTAGATCAGTAATACCATATAATTACGGTTTACATAAAACTACAAGTTTTTCTGTGTATAGAATCGTACCTTTAGCCTTTCTGTTTTTGTACGATGCAGTGTGCATATGCTGTAGAGGACAGTTACATTATGATATAATATTAATTTTTTTTTATAGTAGAGGATGCAAACGAGCATGCGGCTCACCTGATGGTAAGTGACTTCCGCCGCCCATGAACAACTGCATCACCAAGGGAACCAGGGGAATAGCGGATGCGTTGCCGACCTTTTAAAATGAAGAATCTCTTTTCTTGAAGGTCTCTAAGTTGTATCGGTCCGGAAAAATTGCTGATGGTAATCGATTCCTCAAGGAAAAAAACATCTTCTAAATCGCACAGTGATGGACCGCCAATCATCCAGATGGTGTGGATGGTATTAGCTTAAGAGCCAGTGAGCGGCAGACTTACGGTATTTCAATAAGCTTCACTTTTTTTCAGTTAATCCCTTATACCTGAGGTACATGAAACGGGGACTCTTTTGTTTGACCGGCGGTCGATATAGAGACGCTCAGGTGTTAAAGGTGTAAAAAATGACCCAAAAATCTGATAGCAATAAGTCTGCCGCTTTGACATCTTGAATTATTTAATAAAAGTTACCGAACAATAACATTGGCAGACACCTATGACGGTTTCAGGTCATGGCAGACAGGTTGAAAAGTACATTTGTTATTAATAATTTACGTTATTTCAATAAAGCTGCAATTTATATATATATTGTTGATAATATTATTTGACATTTATAATTTTCACGGCAGATACATATTGTGGTTGTATCACCCAGGCAGACAACAAACTTCTGGGGCGCCCATAAGCGCGTACTATAATAGCGTTCGCTCCATCCAGTCTTTTTCTTTCTAGTTTTGTACGCTCTGATACGGATATCATAATAGTCATACTTGGTAATATGCTACATTTAAAAATAGCTCTTCTCAAGTATGAATTCTCACGGCAACAGGAATGTAATGTAATGAACGATTCATAAATATTTCAAAAATTTATGATAATTTATGATTTATTGAGTGAAAGTTTTCTTGGTTTCTATGTATTTACGGGCTGTGATTATAATCCAGCTTTTTTTTTAATAAGGGAAAAATACGACCCTTTACCTTACTACAGAAAACTCAGGCATACCGAGAATCCTTCGCAGCTTTTGGTGACAGTAATTTAGCTGAGAACCAAAAACAACAGCTTTTTAATGTTGTCCAAATGTTTACCTGTCAAATCTATAATGCAAAAAAATCAGTAGATGTAGATGATGGCAGGTTCCATCTTTTTATAAATAATTATAAACCAAAGATCTCAATGAAACATTTAGTAAGAAATTACACTGTTTTGATGGAAGCTCTTTACCACCGTGTAAACGTGAGCTGTATCAGCAATTTTTACGTGCGCATTATATTTAGTATATACGAGGTGGCGATAAAGTTATCACATTAAATGAAAAGGCTTATCCTATATAACGTTCTTTGAACATACACAACTAAAAAATATATAACAATTAACATTCTAGTCGCAATAGTCCTTTTTTTTTCGTTTTTTGCCTAATTACTTATGAACGGGAATGTGTAGGTAAATAATTACCTGTCGATGCCGTGTGAGCACTGCGTACCTGGCGTACCGTTGCCGCTTTTACATGTCACTTCTGGTCAATAAACTAATATTATCAAGGTGATTATTTCTTGTCAATTTTTACGCTATTTATTTTATTTGAAAGATGCATTTTTTATTTTTGGTAGAATTGTTTACTTTATTATTTTAATCGACATATATGAACTTGTATATACCGCTGTGTTATTTAATGTGATAACCTAATCGCCACCCAGTATATTTAATATATATATATAGCATTTGGAAAAACGCTCACTAAAAATATCCAGTATTATTAGATCCATTGGAGCGCGGATGGACTGAAGAAAATGATACGTTTATATATAATAATAAAATAATTGACGGCAATCAGTTGCCCAGTTTTGTGAACGAATCAGTCGCAGATCTACAAGGTAATTTTCTTTTATAAGAATTTATACTTTTAAATTATTTATTTTATTATAATTGGCTTGATTTAAAAATTGAAACTTATTATTTGCAAAAATAATAACGTCTGATACTGAGAATGTAGATTTCGATGGAATTGATGCATCTGACGATGAACCTGAAGGCTGCAACTCCGATAGCCAAGAATAATATGATTTGAATATTCTTAAAATTATTGAGTTTTTAATAAAATGCGTAATAAACATTTTCATGAATAAATTAATATTCTTATGACATCATAACATTAAAACATAAGCAAATAAATATTACTATTGTGTGCTTATTCGACATTTATTTATTTTATAACCGGTAATCATTATTAATTGCAATCAATATGAAACGATCGTATTTACTTTCAATTAATATAATGATTTTTTTAAATTGATCTAACGACTGTATTAAAGTGAGCGCTATTATAGTAAACTTTTGGACAACATTAAAAAGTTGTTGTTTTTGGTTCTCAGCTAAATTACTGTCACCAAAGCTGTGAAGGGTTCTTGGTATGCCTTAGTTTTCTGTAGTAAGGTAAAGGGTTGTTTTTTTCCCTTATTAAAAAAAGCTGGATTATAATCACACAGCTCGTTGCATTGGCATAGAAACCAAGCAAACTTTCACTCAATAAATCACCACGTTGCTCATAAATTTTGAAATATTTATGAATCGTGCATTTCCTGTTCTCGTGAGAATCCATACTTGAGAAGAGCTATTTTTTCTGCCGACTTCCAAAAAGGAGACTGTACTCAATTCGACTGTATGTTTTTTTATGTGTGTTACCTCATAACTTTTTACTGGGTGAACCGATTTCGATGATTCTTTTTTATTTGAAAGATGATACTTCTCGTGTAGTCCCATAAAATTTGATCAAGGTCAGACAAATAGTTTTTGAGTTATTCTTAATAACTTATATTGAAGTCGGCTGTACAAAATTTTAAATTTTAAATTATTAAATGTAGCATATTACCAAGCATGATTATTATGATATCCGTATCAGAGTGCACAAAACTAGAAAGAAAAAGACTGGATTAGAGCGAGCGCTATTATAGAACGCGCTTATGGGCGCCCCAGAAGTTTGTAGTATGCCTGGGTGATATAACCACAATATGTTTCTGCCGTGAAAATTATACATGTCAAATAATATTATCAACAATATATATAAATTGCAGCTTTATTGAAATAACGTAAATTATTAATAAAAAATGTACTTTTCAACCTGTCTGCCATGACCTTGAAACCGTCATAGGTGTCTGCCAATGTTATTTTTCGGTAACTTTTATTAAATATTTCAAGATGTCAAAGCGGCAGACTTATTGCTATCACGTTTTTTGGGTCATTTTTTTACACCTTTAACACCTGAGCGTATCTATATCGACCGCCGGTCAAACTAAAGAGTCCCCGTTTCATGTACCTCAGGTATAGGGGATTAACTGAAAAAAAGTGAAGTTTATTGAAATACCATAAGTCTGCCGCTCACTGGCTCTTAAGCTATATCAGGAATTCTGCCGCGATGTGCGGTCGTGAAATTTGGCGTCTGGGATTAATCCGAACAATTCCTCAGAGCACTCCCCGTAGTAAATGCGGAAGAAAATGCATTACCGTCTAAGATTTCTTAAATTTTAAACAAAATGAAAATAAAATAATTGCTAAAAATTGATAAGGAATTCACAACAACGTCTTCTACCTTGTTACAATCACTTTAGGTAATATCGTATAAACATTAAGATATTTTTTTTTATAAGATAGGGTGACAAACGAGCACACAGTCCATCTGGTGGTAAGTGGTCGCTGTGGCCCATAGACATCTATATCTATCTTCGTTTGCGAATTAAAATGCAGATGCGTTGTCACCCGTGAGGACTAAGATGGAATGCCTCTTTTTCCAGTAAAAGGGTCTCCGGTTCTCTACACTCACCATAAGAAACACAGCAGAGCGTGGGTTCTTCCCCGGTCGAGCCGACCCAATCGTGCTACAACTATACTACTAATATATTTGCAGCATGGCTCTACGACGTAAAAAACTTAAATTTGTAGGTATGTGCAAACCTTATAAGTAGACGTAAAAATTTGAAATCAGTCACAATTTATCAAATATACGAATCTATCACATATCTATCACAACATTTAGATTTTTTAAATTTATTTTTTTAGGTTTCTAACATGATTATTTATTTGGTCACCGCAATTCAATGTGTTTTCCGGAAATTTAGCCGTTTTACGTAATTACTGTAAGAGTTGATAAAATTCCATGATTTTCAGTAATAACTTTAAGAATATAATATTTTATGAATACCTCAGATTAAGAAATTTATTTCAACTATAACCATACTTACATCATAGGAGAAAATATCTTATATCAAGAATACTTCTTGGATTTTTTTAAGGTTTCGTACAGACAACCCTATTTAACATCAAAGACATTCTTATTAGAGCTCAGTATTTAACCTCGCTATAGGGCTTTGGTAGATTTTCTCCTTTGTTGCGATGTAGAAATTTGGTAACAATGAAAATAATTTTATCTCATGGATTCCGATAAATGGCGTCTCATCTCCGTCTCCCATACATCGGTTTTTATGAAGGTCAATGCTTCAAGTACATATGTAAGTTTGTAGTCGTTTATTATTATTTATTAATAATAAATTAGAGAATTTTGATTTTTTTACAGAAATCTCACAAATCACACACACAGAGGTATTTTCTAGATCGTGTCTGACTTTTATTAGTAGGATATTCAAAATGAGATCAAACTTCCTTTGTATGGTGAAACCTCTCCATTGTTTTCAGACTGGCCTATTTGTTTTGATCAAGAATATTAAATGGTTTTACTTAAATAATAATAACTAAATTAGTTTGTCAACGGACGAGCTGAGTAATCCTGGCGGAAAATTGGAACGCCCAGCAAAGTACAGTTAGGCCTAATACAATTAAGCCACTACACTCCACATACAAATATGGTATGAGAACGACGAAATTACGTGAGATGAAAGCTTTGAAGACGCTCTCCAAGAATGGATCGATAATTATTTCAATAGTTACAACTTATGTTACTAATATAAAAGATCAAATTAATTACTATCTAAGAAAAAGGAAGTTTTATAGTGTTATAACTACAGAGTAGTATATATACAGAACAATAGCTTTTCTAAACAACTTCCATCAAGCATGATCATGCTGTGTACGAGTATATTGTACAACGTTGAGGCGCTCGAAAAATATGGGCAGAATTTTTCAGATTAGAGAACATATAATCACTATGTTCCGTTTTACCGTTTGATAGTGATGATGATCATGTGCTCTTGACAGTCTATCGGATATGGTATTGAAATAAATACAACAATAAAACTTAGTTGGCTGTATGTCAAGTCGACTGATAATCCAGCAGACTGCGCCAGCCGTGGGGTATCAACAGCAATCCTCAAAGGTCATCCCTTGTGGTGGCAGGGCCCATCATGGCTGAAAACATATCAAAAAGAAACCACCACAAAAACATACACTACGGATCAAGAAGTGAAGAAAGTCACTATTCAACGTCACAGCTCTTACTTACCTGGGTATTGCGGGCGGTGTCGAATTCCAAACCGAGGACACCGTATATAACCGCACCTGAAATCAAACAAGCAAAAAACATTACTATCAAGCACATATAAGAAAACTATGTTTATGAAGAAATACTTACCACCAAGAAGCAGGAGAAACTACTGTGCCTTAATCCATTATTGTATAAAAACTATCTTATAAGAGTTGGTGGCAGGATCAAACGCATAGGCATCGATGAAAACATGAAGCATCCTCTCATTGTGCCACACAGCGGACACTTCACTGAGCTCATAATCGATCAGGCACACAAGGCAACCTTCCACGGTGGAGCCCGCCTGACTCTATCAAAGCTGAGACAACATTACTGTATTATTGGCGTCAGCAGGGCTGTCAAAACATGCATCTGTTAATGTGTTGTCTGCAGAAGGCACAAGCCCCATCACTCAGACTCAAATCATGGGAGACCTGTCGTCGGGAAGATGTAACCCGACCAGGCCATCTTACCACGTTGGCACCGATTACACCGGTTTCAAGCATACAAGGGACGAGGCATAAAAACGACGAAAGGATACGTCGCAGTTTTTGTGTGTATGGTCATTAAAGCCGTACATCTTGAAACGGAATCAGACCTCTCCTCATCATCATCGCTTGCAGCACTCCGACGAACGACGCGCCACGGAGCCCCGCGTCACCTGTACAGCGACAACGGGATCACTTCTTCGGCGCCAACAAACACTTACAGCAGGTATTCATCAATCTTCGACAAACCTTGGACGATGATTTTTTCTCAGCAATATCAGACATGGAGATCGAATGGCACTTTAACGCTTCCTCGTAGTCTAGTGCAGGAAGCGGCGGTGAAGAACTTTGCACTTACGAAGAGTCATCGGAGCACAAAAGCTTACATTTGAGGAGCTATCAACATTGTTGTCACAGCTAGAAGCGTGCCTGAACTCAAGACCACTATCTGCCCTGAGCGAAGATCCCGAGGACATCAAATTCCTCACTTCATCACATTTTCTAGCGAGTGGCCCCACCCTCACTATCATCTAAACCGAAAGGGACGAGCGCACACGTTGGAAACTTGTACAGAAAATCTTCTACGACATCCGGAAAAGATGGCAGTTTGAGTACCTGTGCCAATTATCAGCTAGAAGCATGTGGCAACAGAAGCAAAGAAACAGGAATATTGGTGACGTTTCGTAATACATGACGTCAACTTACCTACCGGCAAGTTGGCACTCGGTAGAGTTTAGTGTTGCCCAAATGCAAGAACAAGACGAGACTTAGCCAGTCTTGGTCTTGGTCTTGCGCCAATACACCTGGTCTTGTTCTTGGTCTTGGTATTGCGCTCTCAGTCTTGTTCTTGGTCTTGGTTTTGCAGCAAGAGTCTCGCAAGTCTCGCAAGCCTATTGCTATTTATTAAACGTTACTTTAGATCTTAGAACAACTTAACACAGTAGGCACATTTTGAGCTTGAATTAACATAGCCATAGAAAGACCAACCATATTAATAAATGTCTAAACATTTAATGAGAAATTCGAAAAATCAACTAATACCGGGTGGGGTTTGAACCCACGACCTAAGCGATCCGTGCCGATGCTCTAACCAACTGAGCTGTCTACCATGTCTCACGGCCACGGGAGTTAGTCTATTTCTTAATAAACGTTTACATTTAATAAGCTTACATGTGCTAAAACTTAGTCAATACGAAAACATAATTCAAAGACGGCGTGTTTAAAAGATGTGAATTAAGATTACAATAATTTTAAGCATCAAATATTTAACTAACTGATAGCCTAAACTCTCATGCAACGTTGTATTTTAATACATTTTCAAAATGTCCACCACGGCTACGTGGCGCAGTGACTTAGCAATTGAGTTGCAGCGCTAAGGACCGCGGGTTCGAATCCCGCACGGAACAATATTTGTATGGCCTACAAATAATTGTTCCGGGTCTGGATGTTTGTCCTTGTGAAATTTATGTATGTACACTGCCCTCACAATACAAGAGAAAATCCTACTGTGGAGGTTACGTTTTAAAAAAGGAAAAGAAAGAAAATAATTTAGAAAGCAATTCAGTGTCATTTTTCACTATTCTAAAATCGTTCACTCATAGAATTAATATTTTAAGGTCCTCGGCACTTGTTGTCTCACTAAAATAAACTAATGATTTAATACGTATTAATATTTAATACGTGTGTAATCAGGTGATCTGGGAGGTCAATGGCCCGGCCGCCGCGACCTTTATAAGGTACTCCAAACTCTGTATTTGTAAAGACTTTAGCATACTTGAAATAAGGTTCAATTTTCTTTATTTTGTATTGAATGACGGAATTTGTATTAATACAAATAACACTGCACTTTTAAAAGTCTTATTGCCTTGAGTTACGGTCTATTTCAGTTTGTATTGACTGTACAGGTTTAGTCTGACTGTAAATTACGTAGTTTCAATTATTTTTGGATAAAAAATTACCTATATTAAAAATGATAGAAATCGATCCAGTAAACGATATATATATATATATAACTACCACTCAGTGACTGACTATTACGATATCTCAGGTACTATAAAACATACAAACTTGAAGTTTGTAAGGTAGGTTCCTTTTATAGCATAGAGATCAGTTAAGAAACGGTTTTGAGATAATTTAAAATTAAAAATTTTGTACAGCCGACTTCAATATAAGTTATTTAAGAATAACTTAAAAACTATTGGTCTGACCTTGATCAAATTCATATGGGACCACACGAGAAGTACCAGCTTTCAAATAAAAAAAGAATCATCGAAATCGGTTCACCCAGAAAAAAGTTCTGAGGTAACACACATAAAAAAAAAAAAAAAAAAACGAAAAAAAAAAACATACAGTCGAATTGAGTACCGGCTCCTTTTTGGAAGTCGGCAGAAAATCTATCCCTAAGGGAGTGAAATGGGAGTTGGAAGTTTGTAATGAAAGTCCTACGTTTTTGAAGTTAGAGACACGAAAATCGGCATTAAAGTTATAAGTTTTCAATAATAAAATCCTGAATAAGCTGTGCTGTTTTACGAAATCCTAACCCTAAGGGGGTGAAATTGGGGTAAAATGGTTACATGCAAGTCCTATATTTTTAAAGTATAGATATGAAGATCGACATTTACTTTATTAGTTTTAAATAATAAATACTTGCATAGTTAAGCTTTACCTATATAGCCTCTTTATACTTAGGTAAGACTTTTGCAGCGGGTAAATTACAAAATCTCATAGGAAATCAGATATTGTACGCGGACGAAGTCGCGGGCGGCCGCTAGTTACATAATATATGTTTTACGTAATTGTGTGATAAGTATATTTTTTCTTACCTGTCCACTTTTTCCGGTGGTTATTAAAAAGCTTGTGATATCTCCACTTAATTTTGGTTTTTCAGGAAGAAATATTTGTGATTCCTTTTTGTGGAAAGCTCTTAGATGCTTCCTTAAGCCTGAAGTGTTTCTGTTTTTCATTTTTATTTCAACCTTTTTATGTTGGCATAATTTACACAAAGCAATTTGGGATGCATGAATTATGTCGAAAAACTCATCAAATTTCCTTTTAGGTCTTTTAGATCTATAACTCCAACTCTCACTACTCCGACTAGAACTATTCGACTCTTCGTCACTCATGTCAAATTGTAAACTTATCACTTCGAGAACAACAAGGATTAGAGTAAAAATAATTAATACATTAGACTCGAAGCAAAGCTCAATTGGGAATGACTGGAATTAAAATAAATACTACTATTTGTAAGTACACGCCGAAAGACCGACAAAGGAAACTTCGGCATTCTTTGATAAAAATAACGATTCTTCAGAAGATTAATAATGTAGATGCGTTGCCAGATAGGTATAGTGTGCCTACTTAAAAATGAAATGTGAATATGTAAATAAAATTGTGTATATTATGTTCTTCTTGTGATTGAATTAATCTACGTTAATTACATTAAATTTGCCTTCACTCCTTTGAAATTCAAAATTCAAATATGTTTTATTGTATTTATTAAAAATACACTTTTGAATAGTCATATAATCACTGTTTTCCCCATTTTTTTCTTTTCCATGTCCAGGGGTTCTGACTCTACTGATAAGAATCGTGGAAGAAAGTAAGAAACTCAGTAGTTGCTCTTTTCAAAATATTTTTACAATAGAACTATAATTATGTAACGAGATAAGTCAAACATAAAATGTCAAATGTATATGTAGGTACCAAATCGGTTTAGAAATTTCTAGTTAGTCCTGTGTAGTACGAGAGGTCAGTTCCAAGCATTTTTGTCTGACTTAAATTGAAAAGGTGAAAGATCTAACATTTCTTTTGGAATCTTATTATAAAATCGTATATAGCTACCCAAGAACGCATTATATACTTTGTGTAACCGGAAAGCAGGTATTGTGATTTTATTTTTATTTCTACTATTAAAATTGTGCAAATCACTATTATTTACATCAATTCGATGCAATCAATTTCTTTAAACGGTTCTCTAAGAGATACTCGGGCTCCTAAAAAGTACATAGATCTTATTTTACGCTTTTTATTTAATATGCACACTTTTTATATTATTCGATTAGCATTCTACAAAACGTTTACACGTTTCAAGTGTGTTAAAAGTGTCTACAATATTTATCAAATGGGTGACGACATATTCGAACACTTTGTGTCAAAAACACACACTTCCAAAAATCGAGATATGCAGTGAACTTATTGAACATGTTTATCTATTAGGTAATAATAATAATAGTAAGTAATTATTATAAACCCATATAGTTAATATTATTAATAAAAAGGATCTCCGGTTCTCTACACTCACCATACGAAACACAGCACCATGAAGCTGCTATTTTACGCTGGTATTCTGTGGGAGTGTGGTCCTACTCCGGTCGAGCTGACTCATTCGTGCTACAACCATAATTTATAGCTGCAGCGTGGTTATGCTACGTATGTTTTTATATTTGTGTTGGATTTCTGAGATGGTAGATCTTGTAGATAGTAGATGGTAGATGGTAAATCTAATAGATCATGACTTGGGGCTTGTGATAAAATGGGAAGAGTTCTTTATACCATAATATTACCCTTAACGACCATATGGTTTAGTGAGATGTCATGCACCGAGTTGTATGTTCCAGGTTCGAATGAGGAATCGAGTGTTTGCTCTGGTTAGGACCTGACGCCGCAACATTTTGGCAAACACAGAAATTTTTGGTTTTTGGTACAGTTACGCAGTTACTTGGAAGGGAAGGTTACACTGGCATCAAAAAAGCTTGGTGTGCTCAGTAGATCGAGACAATATTTCATGCCGGCACACCGCTTGCTGCTTTACAAAGCGCAGGTTTGACCTCATATGGAATACTGTTCTTATCTCTGGGTCGGGGCACCCCAGTATCAGCTCTTTCCACTTGACCGTATTCAACGGAGAACGGCCCAAATCGTTGACAAAAAAGTTTATTCTAATCGGCTTAATCCACTGGCATTGCGAAGAGACGTTGCATCTTAATATATTTTAATCGCATATACCGCGGGGAATGTTCAGACGAATTTTTCAAATTAATACCAGCTGCTGAATTCTACTATCGTACACTGTGACAGAACTCGAAATTCCATCCTCATCATCTCGATGGCTGGCGGTCCACTACTTAGCGATTTACGCGGTATTTTTTACGTAGCACAACAAAACTGGGGAATTTACTGTTGCCAGCGGTTTTTCCAGACCGATACTACTTAGGGACCTTCAAGAAAAGATCCTACTCCTTTCTAAAATACCGGCAACTCACTTGCAATTGGTGCCCTGTTGTTGCGGATGTTCATGGGTTATTGTTTACCGTCAGGTGAGCTGCACTTTCTTAATTTTTTTCGTCTAAAAACTTCCCCGCACGCCTGTATGTAACCTTGCACTCCTAGGCACGTGCCTAGTTTGCCTTAAGGATAATCCGCCACTGTCAAGCTTTTTTATTGATTAATAAGAGAGACTATCACTATATTTCACTACAGCTAATACCAAGTCTACTACTGAATCTAGGCCTCCAAAATAGATTGTCACAAAATACGGTCCTGAGCCACTTGCGTCCATTGCCTCCTCGCATGCTTAGGTCTACTGAAATTAATACCTATATTATTATGTTTGTGAGATAGTTTTTTTTCTTCTTCCTAATAATGTTCAATATTTGCTATTAAGAAGAGAGCCTCCTTTTTATGACACTTAGACATATTAATTTTATCACTGTCCAGTTCCAGCAGTAATGTTTCTTTTTAATTATAAAAAAGGTTTAGAAGCTGTATTCCAACAAAAAAATCTAAAATAAAGAAAAGCGAATCAAGCAAAGGTAAATCAACTAGAACATAAGAATAACCTCTATTAACCAACTCAATAGTCGAGGAGAATCCATTTTACGTTTCACTTACTGTCGGAGCGCAGCCTGTCTGGAGATCCCTTCAATTGGATTGAGAGTATTAATGCGTTAAGCAATGAGATTTCTGGTTCCTATTTTGCTTAACTGAACTAAACTCTACTTATAAGTAATATCCTTATATGCTGAATCTGTAAAATATTTAGTAAGTTTTCATACATGAATAAGCATTTGGAAAAAAAAATTGTCTGTCTGTCCGGGCTCATCTTCAAGCGGCTAAAGCGATTGTAATAATTAAACTTGACGAATAGTAAGAAAGTAATACCGCGAGTGATCCAGGCTAATTATCCGAAAACCTGATATTTTTGAGAAATCGAAAAGTTGATGAAATAAATGATATTTGATGATTACCTTAAATCTAAATGACACTTAATAAATAGATCTTGCCTAGGAATGGTTCGGCATGTCGCTAGATTGTTATAAAATAATCGTTTGTGTGTAAACTAAACTAAAGTGCATCTGTTGTGTGTAAACTCCTGAACGAATTGACCGATTGAAGTCGTATTTGTTTTATCGAGACCATGGATTGTAGTTATACCAGGATCCGATAGGATAGGCGCTGTAGTCAAGTTATTAATAAAATCTAAGCTAATGGAACAAAATGATATATTCACAATATAACTGTACTACCAACATACTCGTACGAGTAGTAGTACGAGTGGTAGTGCTAAAAATAAAACCAAGAATCTCACAAATTCACAAAGACTCGATAGCGCTTTTGGCAGAGTTGTCAATAAAATTTCATATTTACACTATTAAAAGTCTGGAGTGAACTCGTAGTGAAACTAACCGCTTGTATATAGTATAATATATTATGGAAATTGGTTTTAAAGAAGGTGACTCAAAACGGAACGAAGGCGCGGCACAGTAAGTGATGCTCCATTTAAGCAAAATGTGCCAATCCCTGAAAGACATCGGAGATTTATTTTTTGCGTATTTTCCTTTTAATAAAAATTTACATAAGACGTAAACATAAATATTTATGCTAAAGTATTTGTGTTCGTACTGACATAAGTACTTTTTACTTTTTAATATCCATCCATTTATTAATTACAGCCTATTAAAAGTTCACAGCTGAACATAGGCCTTCCTCATAGATTGTAATAGGGAGGATATTTGGAAATATACTGTGCTATAATGCTGAAATAAAATTGATATTCCGTGAAAATGGCGCATGGCATTTCCACGTTTTGCGCACGTCACACCTAAGGCGTGCTCCGGCCAATGTAATGATTGTAACACTGCAGCTTTTTTAAGATTACTTTGCTACTTACTTTTATAGAACAAACGGTGTTTTCGAGATTTATTCTTTAAAATAAATACTAAAGAAGAAAACTATGAAAATTAAAGGAAATGACACATCTGAACGTTAAGGCACTTGTCCCATCGCCAACGATGAACGAGAAGCGAGTAGAGCTGGAAACTAGACAAAAGAGAAGCAAGTGTTCTGATTGTTTTGTCGCTGGGCTATAAGAGTGGGCACTCAGATCTGCACTGTGGAGCGAAACAACCGCTGTTTGTTGTGACTGTTTTATTGTTTGTCTCTTGAGCGAGAAATATGGTATAATATAATAAAAGATAGCTAATCGTTTTCTCGTCGGCGGTGGGACAAGTGTAACTAAGTCATATATCAGTCATCTTTCTTAGTTTTGATTTCATTAATTTTTTATAATTTTTACAGCAGTTACAATCTCACATACTTTTAATCAATAATAAAATTGAGCAAGATTTTACGCTGCCGGTTATATTCATATTATTTTGAGAGGTTTTAGTGAAAATGGCGGTGCAGTGGCGGTGTTAGCCATCCACTAGCCCATATCATTCCAGGGGTGTCGAAAGAGGCGACAGATGGAAATTAAACAAGAGGTGGGCAGCGGTATCTTCCTGATAACAACAGGTAATAATAAAAACTGCGATTGAATCAAAATGCCTAATTTATTATTGAATTATTAGACAATTTAGTCTCAAGGGGAATTTTGACGGGGAAAGGGGGGAAGGAGGAGGTCTATGTTTAGCAGTAAGCTTTTGATAGGCTGTAATGAATGAATGATTGAATAATAAAACTTTACTTATTTCTCTTTATATAAGGTAAAAACAAGAACAAAAATGTAACGACGTCTAAATATACATGTCCAAACCACATTTTAATCTTTAATATGAACGAAGTGGCCGTACCTAAACTTGAATTGGAAAAGTCCTAGATAAAAATGTGAACCAGCTCAATCCAAAACCACTACTATTACAATGACCATGAAACTAAAAAAAAACGGTTGTACATTTGTTAAAATTTGGTAGTATAGTAATTCTTGTTGAGTTGTAAAATATTCCAAACTGAATTATATAGATGTCTGAATTTATTGATATTATAGATTATAATATAATACGTATGCTCTATAATTGGCTTTTTACAATAAATTAAAAGTACAGTTTTATCATATGTGTAAAAATTAGTATTTATTACATATAACAGGTTTTAATTTGTATTTACTTTTATTATTATTTCCGTTATTGGTAGAGTTGAATAATATTTTTGTTGTCCAATATAACTAGCTGAAATTAATTTCAAAAAAAGTTAAGAAATAAATGTTAATATGGTGTATATTAACACATACTGTCAATACATCGAGCTGGATATTCTCTGGCGAACCTGTACAACATGCTGACGTCAGCTTGCAAAGAGAACACAATCACTACGTTTTTGTATAATGTTTCACTCTTGTGAAACATTATTCTAGTTTATCTTTTTGTATTTGTGATACATATTTTATCTAAAAAATAATAATTTATGCATGGCAAACATTTATATCTATAATAAAGAAACCGGTACAAAATAGTTTTTATATTGTTTTTCAAAAACCTTCATCAGCTTATTAACTCAACGGATTAGTAAGCTGAAGTGGCAATGAGCCGGTCATATAGCTCAAAGAAACGACAACCGATAGGGAAGATCGGTTTAAAAAAAACAAAGTTAACAAAGTGTAGGGCGGCCCCTACTATATGGAGTGACCATTTGGTAAAAGGTGCAGGAAATTGATGGATGCAGGTGGCTTAGGACCATTGGAGAAGACCAACGGCTGGCGGTAGATATGGAAAATGCTGAAATGATGTAGATAATTACAGCCTATCAAAGGTCACTGCTGAAACATAACCTGCGCATGAATTATCTTAACTTTGTGTTCACCGAAATACACCATACTGCTTGGTGCTCTGTGTTTGGTTGCTGCCTTGGTGTTCTCACTGTGGTGCGCGTAGCACACTGTCCTGGGAGACAGTAGTCTCACTGTGTTGTTGTGAAGTGTATCGGACGCTTGTTGTAGTGCAATGAGTGTTTGTGCGTAACTCTCCTTCCTGACTTCCTGATACTGGTATCGGCAACCGTAAGACGCCATCGTTTTTAATTTTTTGTGTTGCCTGTTGCATTAGGCAATAGCTAAGTACACACCCTAGCGTACCAACGCGCTAGGTGTATAGGTGTTCGTTTTAGGCACACACCTACCCCGCCTACAGGTGAAGAAGCTTGGTACACATCAAGCAAAAGAAAGGTAACAGAATGGCGTCGATAACGATCGACGAACTCGCCGACTTTTTTAGTCAAGCCTGCCCCAACATGTGGGCTGTATTTCTTGCACAGCGCAACGCCCGTCCCGCGCCCGAGCCTGCGCTCGTATCCACACCCGACTCGCGTGTCCCGCGTAAGCCCAAAGGTGAAAGCTTCACCCTCCTCCAGGGCAAAAAGCGCAAACTTGCAGCCCCAAAAAAGGCAGCCGAGCCTAATTCGGCTCCCTCGTCCCCTATCGCCACTCCGGCAAAAGAGCTTGCGACGCGGCGCGCTGTCAAGCTCATAAGCTTGCGGCAAAGCCCGCAGCTAATGGGTCCCCTGCTGAACGTAGGGTCAAGCCGCCACCTCCAATCATAATCAAAGACAAATCAAAATGGAGTAACCTATCATACTGGTTGGACTCCAAAAAAATCTATGGCCCAAAAGTGCAAAACGCCGTTGAGGGCATTCGTACATTCGTAAACTGAACCGAGGAATTCCGCAGTGTAACAAATCACCTGCGCGTCCAGCAAATAAGCTTTCACACGTACACGTTCCATAGGAGCGGAACCTTAGTGTAGTCGTCCGCAGACTCCCCAAAGAGCTCGAAACGGAACAAATCTTAAATGACCTCAAAAGTCAAAATCTCCCGGTCCGAGAGGTGCACAGAATGCACCATCAAACTGATAAAAAATATTTTTAGATCTGTACCTTGTCATTCTGGACCTGTCTCCGGAAGGCAAGGAGATTTTTAACGTTCGGCGGCGCATCTGCAATCTAGCGGGGATTGAATTTGAAGCCTTGCGAAATAATAATTTTATTTATTTATTATTATATACACTTTATTGTACTAAAGGTACAAACGGCGGATTTAATGCCATATGACATTTTCTACCAGTCAACCGGAAAGTTAGTGGGAAATGTGTGTACCGCAGTGGGCTAATCATCGTTGGCCAGTGCCACCGATGCCAATTGTACGGCCACTCGGTCAAAAATTGTTATGCCAAGCCTAGGTGCGTCAAGTGCCTAGGTGACCTCGGCACCATGACTGACCTCGCATGCCCGAGAAGGTTGAACCTCCGAGCTACGTCAATTACCGCGAAGAGGGACACCCAGTGAATTATCGCGGGTGTTTCAAAGCGCCGCGAAGGAAGCAGCGCGGAGCTAGAAGCCGTTCCGGACGCGCGGGTTAAGCCAGTGTGTCTCGCTCTCGGCTGCCTGACCCCAAACCTACGCCGTCCACGGTGCCAACTTCCTCGCCTCAAATCGACACCAAACCCGCCCCAGTCGCTGGGCTGGCCGAGTAAACTGCTAACCCTACCGCGCATTCCGCCCCAAAACCCAACGCTTGGGTGAAACTGCCGGCACTTGTCGACTCACGGCCAGTGCCTCCTCTCTAGGCCCCAAAAGCGAAGCCACAAGACCCATCCTCCTTCGCCGCAGAATTCTCGCTAGTCTGCGGCTTCATCAACAACATCAACGTTGCTGAGTTATCCTCCTTGGCCCGCAAACTCCGCGGAGCCACCTCACCTCAGGACTAGCTCAACGCTACGACTGGGCACATAGGACTTATCGACGCAATCTAGTTTTTCTAGTGCGCCTAATCACCTAATATCAGAATGGCAGAACAAAATCTCGGCAGAACTAAACCACGCTCTCTGACTGTCGCGTTCTTAAACGCGAACGGCCTCAGAGACCAAAAAGACGAGATCGCGCTCTTCCTGCGCAACCACGATGTAGACGTAAAGTAAGAGCAAGATACTTTTTGAAACATAGCCATCGCGATCCTAAAATCGCAAACTACACCTTAGTTAGAACTGCCACTCAAACGTATAGGTAGTTGAATCAGACTTTGCAAAATTATTTCATCTAGGCTCTAGTGTCATAATAGCTGGAGACCTCACCAGTAAGTATTCCTCTGGAACTCGCTTACAAGCAATCCCAATGGTAATGCATTGTTTGATCTCACGGAGCGACTAAACTTCGATGGTATTGCGCCTGAGACTCCAACCCGCTATCCATTCGCTACCAGTCACCAACTAGACGGCCTTGACGTAGCGATACCCAAAAATGTCCGTTTGTCGATATCATCAATTGCAACAATATTAAAACTCGACTCGGACCATAGACTAGTCCTGTTGCAGCTGGGCCAGTCCGCAGGTGAGGTCTTTCAGACCAAACCTGTCTTGGACTGGCGTAAACTCGAGGTCAAGTCTACGACCTCCCAGTACTTAGATAAAATCCCGGACAAGATAGACTTGCTAGAGGAGGCCAATGAGGTGATTAGCGCTCTATCGGCCCACTTCACCTCTACAGTTGAGGAATGACCACGAAAGGTTCGTGTGTCGAACAATCAATACATGAAGCTTCCGAGTGATATTCGACAACTGGTTAGAGCAAAAGAGGCGGCCCTAAGACAATACGATCACTATCGTTCCTTAGATAACAAACTCCCACTGCGCAACTTCCAAAACGAGGTGAAACAGCGCGTTAAAGAGTTTAGACAGGATAAGTAGGATAATCTGCTGACGGACATCCAGCCATCACAAACTGCTTCTGGCAGTTGACGCAAGCTTTGAAAGCAGAACATCCTCATCTATGCCACCTCTCATCAGGCCAGGAAACCCCGATCTCGCCTTTGATGACTCTGAACAGGCCGAATGCTTCGCTGACAGTTTAGAGAGCCAATGTACTACCTCTAGCGAACCCACAGATTCCGCTCACATTGCATAGGTCAAAGCGGACGGAGGTCGAGCGTAAGTCTCCACTACCACCTGCGGGTGACCCTCTTGAACCTGTAACTATCGACGAAGTCACAGAAGTAATTAAAAGCCTTAAAAAGAAATCAGCCCCGATGGCATTAGCGACAGGGTACTGAAATCTCTCTCCGCGCTGCTAGTACGCCTCCTAGTAGGCATATTCAACGCTCTTCTTTCAAGCTGCTCCTTCTCGGATGCATGGAAAGAGGCAGATGTAATAGGAAACCTGAAATCGAGGAAACCGTGCAACTTAGCCTCTAGTTACAGACAAATTATTCTCCTTAGCACACTGTGGAAAGTTCACTAGCGACTCATATTAAATCGCCTTCGTAAACACGTCTTCACCAAAAAACTTCTGCCAGACGAGCAGTTCGGCTTCAGAGCCGAACACTCGTGCACCGACCAGTTGCATCGCCGAATACATTCTGAAAGGATTCGACCTCGCACAAGGAAGTCATAAAACCACCATAACCGGTGCTCTCTTCTTCGATGTCGCAAAAGCGTTTGACAAAGTCTGGCATGATGGCTTGCTTTACAAGCTGTATAAACTCAACGTGCCTGAAGGGCTCATCCACCCTATCAGAGCCTTTCTTGCCAATCGCCACTTTCGCTATCGAATAGAGGGTACTCGCTCTACAAAGCGTTCTCTTAAGGCTGCAGTCCTACAAGCCTCCGTCCACTGCCCACTACTCTTCACACTCTTCACGAGTGACATCCCGAAGGACCCAGCAGTCAATACTGCTCTTTTCGCAGATCATACGGCTCTTTTTGTCGCCCATCCCAATAAAAGATACCTCACTAAGATGATCCAAACAGCCGTCAACCGTCAAAAATCGAAGTGAATCCTGAGAAAAGTGTAGCAATACGCTTTCAAAGGATCTCTACTTTTAATCGCCAAATCAGAAACCCCGAGAACCATCACTCTGTACCTCTGCCAGATCCTCTGGCAACCAACGGCTAAATACCTAGGAGTTCTATTCCACCAAGGTATGACATTCGTGAAGCACATTCGCGATGTCCGTAACCACGCAAAATTCGTCACTAGTCGCCTCCACTCGCTAGTTAACAGCAAGAGCAAACTGCTCTTAAGACACAAGCTCCACCTTTATAAAGCGTGCGTAAGACCTATCATGTCTTACGCAAGCGTAGTTTTTGCGCAAGTAAGCCACACTCATTTGTACGACCTCCAAGTCGTCCAAAATAGATTCATTCGCATAGCAACCGGAGCTCAGTGCTACCAACGAAACTCCAACCTATACAGACACTGTCAACATCCGAAGATCTCTGAATACTTCAAGGACATGTCTCGGCGCTATTTCGAGTGGGACGAGACACATCCAAACCCGCTAGTAGTAAACGCAGCCACCTACACTCAGACTCCGAACGTTATATTAACCCTCCGGAGGCCCCGCAACGTTCTAATCGAACCTGTTCCGCTAGATTCCAACGACCGAAATGTCGCCGGCCAGTCACATTCAAACACTACACATACATCTAGTACCACAAGCACTGTTAGGACAACGACGGATGGGACGCAGCGAGTCCGTCCGTCCGTCCGAACAACCGCGTCCCTGGGCTGTTCTCACCGCCCAGAACATCGAACGATACTAGTTGGCCGTCAGAGCCAGGGCATGCCACCCTCTATTCGGACGGCCGTTAGATAACTCATCCATGTTATGTTAATGTGGTCACTGAACTGAACAACATATTATCCCACTCCCCCAAGATTTTAGGTAAAAATAAATAATCTCCCTCCCCCTTTTATTTCTCGTGGCCTGAAAGGCCTGAAAGGGAGTTCTGAGTTCGATTCAGCTATAAGAGGCGCATAGGCTAACGGCATCAACATCACAGAAACGAGACTTGTCAGGCTTAGCAGCCGGATTGGTAACCACAGATTTTTTAATATTTTGAGTTGTTATCAGATGAGATGCTGCTGCCCATCTACTGTTTCAGTTTCCTAGATAATAGAAATAAAAATAAAACCAAGACAGAATTAATAGAATACCAGTACATATAAAATATGTAAAAATAATCTGCCCGATCCATGACTGTTTTATACCGGGTTTTTAGGATTACAATATGACTGTTCATGAAATCCTATTCAGAAAATAAATAAAAAATACGCCACTAAAATATAATAATATTTTAATATATAGGAATACTCGTATGGCAATGAAAACAATACATACAATACGGGCTGCTGTTGGCTGACAATACCTTCACTATACTATCGGTTAAAAAAGTTGGCTTGGAAATATACGCGCTCAGATTAATGCAGAAGTGCTTCTTATGGGTCACAAAATGCTCTATTGAAATCCGTAATTGCTCACACTATTAATTAATTATTTAATTAGTCATTAATTATTAAAAGTACAAAATTGTTTTTACGTAAACCGCTCAGATTAATGAATAAGTGCTCTTAATTGCTCACAAATTGCTCAAGTCAAATCCGCAATTGCTCACACTATTAATTAATTATTTAATTAGTTATTAATAATTAAAAGTACAAAATCGTTTTGCCTATTACACTTAACACCAATTAAATTTTCTAAAAATAAATAAGTGCTCTTAATTGCTTACAAAATGTTCTATTTAAATCCGCAATTGATCACCCTATTAATTAATTACTTAATCAGTTATTAATAATTAAAAGTACAAAATTGTTTTTGCCTATTATCCTATACTAGTGGTATACAATGGACTTTTCTTATAAGTGCTCTTAATTGCTCACAACAACATAAACAGCTATTTTAGCCACAAATCGAAATAAAGTACCGAACCGAGTTATAGTGGTAAGGTACAAATTTAACGATTTTCATCAATATTTCACTTATTTTCTATTCCAAAACCACCGTAATAGTTTTACATTGTTGCTTTTGTTTCTCTTATTATTTGTTATAATAACTAGATAGTTTTAGGCAGTCTTATAATTTTAAATTGCATTAATTCATTTTATATTTACGTATTTTCAAACTTATTAACATCTCCTTTTATCTCACTGATTTTACTCTCTTAACATCCGTTTCTGTCCACAATCTTCAAACCCGGTGAAACAGCCTGCAATGTAAACAGCTAGTGTAGCCAAACATCGAAATAAAGTACCGAACCGAGGTATAGTGGTAAAGTACAAATTTAACGATTTTTATCAATGTTTCACTACTTTTCTATACCAAACCTACTGTAATAATCTTAAATTGTTGTTATTATGTTTCTCCAATTATTTGTCATAATAAATAGATAGTTTTAGTTAACTTTAATAATCACACTAACTTGCTTAATAAGTACATAATTTGCAATAAATTACTTAAGGAAGTCTAAATTAAAGTTCATAATTTCAAAGAGCTATTCATGTTTTTTATATTCCGTGATTTACACGCTCTGCCATGTCTATCCTCTTAAAGTTAAATTGATTAATTTTGGCTCAATACTCATAGTCTTCTACACGCCAATACTTAGCATGTCGCTAGTGAGAAAGCCATGAGAGTTGCAAGAATAATGCAGCCTTGAGATGAGCTTAAGCATCATAGTCTCAGACGAACAGGTGTAAATAATAATATAATACTAATCGAAGAGAACATTCACGCAGTCTTTTGTGCAGGCGATCAGTTTGGAAGATAAGTCTTAGCAACAAAGCTTACTGTAAGCTTAGCGAAGTAGACCCTGGCTAAGACATTAAGCGAAACTAAGAGTGCTTTACAGTTTTTGATGTGTGGTGCTTTAAATATAAAATACAGTTTCTATTCAGAAAAGATTTCGAGATTAAGCTCAAACTCAAATTTCGTAATGTCGAAATTTGAGTCAGTAGTATGGCCTGGACTCACATTTTGAGTTTGAGCTTAAGCTCAAAATTATCTCTGAACAAGGGCCTAAATGTAGTATAAATAAAAAGAAAAACTCTATGTATTTAGATGGCACCCACACGTTTCAATAAATTTAAATAGAAAAGGGTATGAAGGACGAACCAAAACAAATACTTTACTGAGCCTTAAAGTTTGTGGGTAAGGACAAATTATGTACATAACAAATACGTTGACAAGCGTTGAATGAAACAGCCACTAAAACAGTTGTTAGCTTTGTTAAAACTTATTTTCTCATAACTGCCATGGTAAACTTACTTATTAGTATGAAAACAAGGATAATATTTTGATTGTTTCTTAATCAAGAAAGTTCTTGGTGATGATGTTTTATACCACTATTGTACTGCTTTTACTTGGGAATTCACTCTCATGAATTTTAGATATAAACTGAGATTGATACAAAATGGAAACATTTATTTTCTTACAAACGTTCATAGTCTTTGAGGTTTAAGTGAAATTAAGTATTTTACTATTAAGTAACTATTAAGTTGGAGAGTCTATTTTATAACTGTTACCATGTAAAATATAAGTATGATATTTACATGCTAGAGACCTGTTGCAACTATATTATAGTTATAGTACGAATCGGTCGGCTCGACGGGAAAAGGACTACACTCTCAAAATAATACCAGCGTCAAATGTAGCTTATTGCTGCTGTGTTATGGTGAGTATAGATTACCGGAGACCCTTTTTACTCGAAACGGGACATCTCATTTTAATCTTTAGGGGTGACAACGCATAAATGTCGATAGATTTAGATGTCTATGGGCCACATAATTCATTTACTATCAAGTGGACTGTTTGCTTGTTTGTCACCCTTATTCTATAAACATGACAACAGGGGCCTTTTGAATAATGTGTTTCACAGCTTAAAACTCATCCATCAGTTCGTAGGTTTCAATGCGTGCTAATGAGCTCGACAGCAGATAAAAATATTTGTTTCCTTTACAAGCACATATCAACCAGGGGTTTTTAGTACTTGGAATATTTAAATGCCTTCGTACTTTGATGTCAACTAGCTTATTGACAGCAGGAAAGAATTTTTTCACTTGCGGTTAATTGCCCGTCTCGGTTCCCTTATCTGTGAGAAATAATGTTATATATTGAGGCATTGATTTAACTGTCATCATTTATGTTATAATTACGGCTCATCATGGGCCTACAGCTAAACATAGGCCTATGGCTTAAAACACGGCCAACTACATCCATCGACTTTCTGTATGCACGCTACGCTAACAGGTAACAAAATTGCCTTGCCAGAAACTTTCTTTCCCGTAGGATCTTGCATATTCACACTTCAGTATTATAATAAACTATACTCAGTAATTACTTTTATAGAATTGACAACCGCAGAGTATAGTAACAGGTTCGTTTTTTTGCATCTACTTCTACGGCTGAATGTATGTCGTTCTATTTCACAGTAAATTTATTGTAATATCAAGTAACCCATGGGAATCACCCCCCTAAGAGGGGGAGTCCCACGCCCGCTTAAAAACATTTTGTTAGGGCGGGTAAGTGATCCACGTGTACACTCCTTACTCGCCACCAGTTTTCTAAGAACACTGTAGGGATACGACAGATATATCCTTTTTACGGTTGATATTTTTAATTCTGCAACAGTTTCGAAATTTTTACAATGACCGAAAAATAAATAGAAATTTTGATTATGTATAATATAACAATATTGTCCATATTTAGGTTGAACTATAATATAGGGTGGCTGTACCAGTCCCAAACCAGTTAAGGACACATTTTGAATTCGAAATGCCCTGTACTGGTATTATTTAGTTTTAACATAGAAATGTATATACGAAGTTGATTATTGATCATTAATGTTGCAATATAGATAAATTATTTGATTCCAAATACTTAAGATTTACGTTATACGAAAAACGGGAATGTGCCTAAGTTTGAACAGTGCGCTCCAATAAATGACCACTTTTGCGGCAATACTGAAAAACTTATCAAGAAAAGGTAGCTAACTGAAAATAAAACACAATTTTGTTACACACATTGACTTTCATATGATGACTGAAAGTTTATCTTGACTTTCAACCAATTTTTAATGGCACAGTCGAAGGTAACTAATTAGAAGACAAACATGAAAATTTTGAACATTAACGTTAACAACGCTTATTAGCAAATTACAATAGAAAAATAGCTTTGCACATAAATTATCAGTATCACACATCACAGACTTTGAATTCAATAAATCATTCTCATTATGTTGAGGTAGGCGAATTTGACAAAATCTTATCCATAAACCTTAAAATTACCAAAATAACTAGAACAATTTATCTTATACTAGCTGTTCCCCGCTACTTCGCCCGCGTGGTATTTTTTGCGCAAAACCATAAAATAAAAGTAGACTAATTTACTCCGTATAACATCAGCTATCTGCCAGCGAAAATTCTCATCAAATCGGTTCACAGGTTTTTGCGTCATGCGTGTTCACAGACAGACAGATTTATTTCAGACTTACTTAACATTTATTGTTATATTTTGGCTATTTTACACAATATTTTTATGAATTATAGCTTATGTGTTATTCTGATCTATGAGCTATATTATATTAAAGTTTCATTAAAAATCCATTCAGTAGTTTTTGCGTGAAAGAGTAACAAACATCCATACATCCTCACAAGCTTTCACATTTATAATATTAGTAGGATTCCTGCAAAAATTTGGCCATGTGTTTAATCTTGTGGGAACCTCTGGTATCTATAGAAACAGGTGCTTTTATAACTTCAATGATGCTGTCATGGTCATACAATAATATAATCTTCTTTTTCAAGCCATTTGAAAATGGTCGCAGATGATAACACCATAGTACTGACTTCAGCATTACGTCCATCAATATTTTTGATTTTTCCAGGGAAACAGTTGTTTAGGTGCTTGGCTATCTTTGGCTTTTGGTGGTGTTGCTTCAAGATTTTTTACGTGGAGTCATGTTGCAGCTATATTAGTAGTATAGTTGTAGCACGAATGGGTCGGTTGGACCGAGGAAGGACCACGCTCTCACAGAATACCAGCATAAAATATCAGCAGGTGAGTGTAGAGAACCGGAGACCCGTTTTACTGGAAACGCGATATTCCACTTTAGTCCTCACGGTTGAGAACCCATCTGCATTTTGATTCGTAATCGAGGAAAGATGTAAATGTCTATGGGCCACAGCATCCACATACCATCAGTTGAACTCTGTGCTCATTTGTCACCCTTATCCTATAAAAAATCCTGTGGGAGTAGACTAATTTCCTTTTCTTCTGGCTGTTGGATTGATAGTCCAGGTCCAAAATCAGTTAAAGATGTGCTCTCTTATCATTTAGCCAACTGTTTCCAATAAACAATCACTTGAGCGTTACCGTTAATCCACCTAGATAATACAAACTCTTCTTGTAGGGTCAAGATAGTTGGAAGTACCATTTTCCGTTAAGAATGTCTCATTTTCAGTTTGTTTATAACGGGTGAGGGACATGATATTTTCAACATGTTCGCCTTATTTTAGCGCCTTTATGAATTTCATCGAAACACTTCAGCAGATTTAGCTCTGTATATTTAAAAATATCTTTTTGGGTCTATCTTGAATCTAAAACAACGAAAAAAGTTAAAACATCATCAAAAGGTTAAAGTCAACACTTTTTTATTACTGTGTACCAATAGCAAACCGTGAGACGTGGTCCTTCACTGCTGGCCGGATGAGGAAGCTCAAGGTCGCTCAGCGAGCTATGGAGAGGGCTATGCTCGGAGTTTCTCTGCGTGATAAACTCAGAAATGAGGATATCCGCAGTAGAACTAGAGTGACCGACATAGCCCAACGGATTAGTAAGCTGAAGTGGCAATGGGCCGGCCATATAGCTCGAAGAACCGACAACCGATGGGGAAGAAAGGTTCTCGAGTGGCAGCCTCGTACCGGCAGGCGAAGTGTAGGGCGTCCCCCCACTAGATGGAGAGACGACCTGGTAAGATATGCAGGAAGTCGATGGATGCAGGTGGCTCAGGACCGTGCTTTGCGGCATTCTTTGGGGGAGGCCTATGTTCAGCAGTGGACTTGTGAAGGGCTGTAATGATGATGATGATGATGAATAGCAAACCAGTGGTAAACAACTGGGGCACATCGCATAAAAAGATTTTAATAGTTGGCTTTAAGCTCTAAATCGTCAAACAAAAGCATCGCTATGAAAAAAAGAACAAAAAAAGAAACACCATAGGCAAGCAATCGCAAACCAGTTGGTCAACAATAGAAACTCAGTACAAGGTGTGTTCCAGTAGTTAACCACCTTTAAAAATAGTTGATAATGTCATTACTTAATAAAAATAACAGAGCATAGCACTTAAATAAACACAAAACTTTTAAAATAATACAACTTGGTACTAACTAATATAAATAACACATTTGACGATTAAAAAAATCTAAGAATTTAAGATTATGATTTTGATTGAAATAGAATTATTCTATTTGATTGAAATTGATTTTATTACAAATATTATGTTATACCTAAATTGTATTATATTATTGGAGCGCAATATATTATAAATATTTATTAACCTTCTCAACAATTGCATTAGGTTCATTTTCGGCTTAGAACGGTACTGGGAAACATGCTCATACTTAGACCATGTTTCCCAGTACCGTTCTAAGCTTAAATGGCTTTCTATTCGTCAAAGGCGTAGCTCCCGAATTTTACAAGTACTATATTCAATTTTAAATGACCCAAATTCTCCTTCTTATCTTAAGGATAACTTTCAGTACCAATATTCTACTCATGATAGAGTTCCCCGTTCCCAAAATAGTCTTAAAATTCGTATTCCACCACATAAGAGTGGTTTCTTTAATTCCTCTTTTACTGTGCAGTCCATACTGCCCTGGAATGCCTTGCCTGTTCATATAAAAAAACCAGTAACAAACAATATTTTAAAAGACTTGTTCAAGAATTCTTTAACAGGAATAATACCACCTGATTTATCCGATTTTTGTTTTTCTCACTCTTTCACTTTGTAATTGATATTTTGTATAATATGTATTTTAATATGCATCACGTTATTTTTTTTGTGTTATATTATTTTATATTTATTTAGAGATTTTGTATATATATGTATATTATATCCGTTTATATATTTTGTTTATATACATAAGTATATTATATCCGTTTATATTTTGTATATATAAGTATATTTTATCCGTTTATATATTTACTATTAATTTTTTTTCTGTTTATTACAAAGTAGATAATATTAAGTTTGTATAGTTTAAAAATATTTTATTTATTTGCTTTTTGTTATAAGCTATAATGTTTTTACTTATTTATTAATTTATGAGTGGTGTTGCACCTACCACAGCTTCTCAAATCATCCAGGGTTGACTGGTAGAGAATGCCACAAGGCATTAAGTCCGCCCTTTATATCCCTTATTATAAGGTAGATGTAAAAAAGAATAAATAAATAAATTAACGAACTATATAACAAATAAACATATTATAGGTAACCAAAAAATTAGTATAAAATTAATTTACAATATATTATTTTAGAATTAGAATGAAAACATTTCGAAACAGCATGGTAGCGATTACCTCATTCTCAGGGGTTATTATCAATCATGTACTCTTTAGTAGTATACCCTTCTTAACCGTATTATAATCGGTCCAATTTTCAGGAAACTGTAACGTATTAAAAAATAAAGATCACGATTACAGCGCAACATAATGGACTTTGGCCAAAAATGCATAAAACCGTATTATCGGATCGGGTAATTTTTCAGGAAAATTGTAAAAAAAGAAAGTGCATATAAAACAACCTTAAGAGGTTGTTGGGCTTACATATATACCGTACCCGTGCCAACGTGGGTAAAAACAGCAATTTCCCAAATTTTGGGCAGTTTAGTTTTAAAAATTAATATTACGAAAACAACGCTTTTATTTTAGGACAAGACTAACACAAATAAGTTTTTCATAAAAGTTTAGACTTTGATTAAAGGTTTTGCACAGTTGAGAATCTTTGAAACTCTTTTTAAGACTTTGTCTAGACTTTAAATATTTTATTTCTTTTCACATTTTCAACAATTTTCAAAATGAACATTGTCTAATTAAGCATTAGTTCCGAAATGAACCAAATACGCAGCGAAAAGTGCTATGAAGAGCTTGTACATTCTTGCATGAATTATTTAGATAGGTACAAACTGTACTGAACAGTACTACTCTTAGTTGCAAAACCAATTTCGAATACGTCCGCATCTAAAATTTGGTCCTTTCTACTCCTTTGTGAAATGAATAACGAAATTTGCATAGTAAATGCCACTTTTCTCTATACTGTATAAATTTTTTAAATTTACCGTTGACATATTTTCATGAAATGAAATACTTTATTCTTTTCTAGCGCCCGCGCCCCGGCCTCGCCTGGGTGGGATCTATTAATGTGACGTGTTTTTAGATTGAAGATAATTATCAAATATCACTTATTTTATCATTTTTTCAATTTTGAAAAATATCCTCTATATTAAAAAAAAAAATATAGCCTAAATCACTCCCGGCACTGCTCTGTATCTGTGTCTTGAAGTTTCATATCAATACTTTTAAATTCCATAGAGTGTAAGATAAAACTACTGATGTTAAGAAAACGGCAGACTTATGGGGGATTTCCGTTAAAGTTATTTTATCTATAATAGATATAATAGCACCTTATCTAGCCGCTATATTTAATACAAGCGTCGAGTCTGGTGTGTTTCCTGATTTAATGAAACATAGTAAAGTCATACCTCTATTTAAATCTGGTAGTACATTAGACCCCGCCAATTTTAGACCGATTTCTGTACTACCTACATGTAGTAAAATTTAAAAAAAATAATTTTTGATCAAATGTTAAGTTTCTTTAATATTAATAAATTGCTCCATAAAAATCAATTCGGTTTACAAGGACTCGCTCGACAACTGACGCTGGAGTTGAGTTTATTAAAAATATTTTTTGTGCATGGGAGAATTCGGAGGATGCTTTGGGTATATTTTGTGACCTTTCCAAGGCCTTCGACTGCGTTCACCATGAGACATTAATCAGGAAGCTACAGTACTATGGTGTCAAAGATACAGCGCTTAAACTTATTATTTCATATTTAAGTAATCGAATGCAGAAAGTTATTATCAATGGTAAATTTCTTCCGGGTCACTTGTACTAATGGGTGTCCCTCAGGGCTCCATTCTCGGCCCATTCCTATTTCTAGTGTATATTAATGACTTACCTTCTCTTGTAGGGGATAATCATGATATAGTACTATTGCTGATGATACTTACTTGATTTTTAAACTTAAACGTCAATCATTTAAATGTGACGAAGTGAATAATGCTATGTCAAAATCAGTGCATTGGTTTAACATTAATCCACCTTTAAACGAAAATAAAACTTAACGTATTAAATTTACAACAACGAATGTTAAAAATCTGAGTACCAATGTGTTTTTAAATGGGAAAGAACTGAGCCCTGTTGAATCTACTGTTTTTCTTGGCATCACTCTCGACGCAAAGCTTCAGTGGTGCCCCCATATGTCCAAACTAGCAAGTAGACTAAGGGTCTCACTAGTGTCGAGACATCTAGATTAGTTTATTTCAGTTATTTCCATAGCATAATGTCTTATGGGATTTTGCTATGGGGAAATGTGGCTGATTCAGAACCTATTTTTGTTTTACAGAAGAGGGCCATTAGAGCTATTTACAACCTAAAACCGAGAGAGTCTCTTAGAGATAAATTTAAAGAAATAACTATATTAACTTTGGCCTCTCAGTATATTTATGAAAATTTAATGTATGTTCACAAAAGCAAAGGTAATTTTAGTAAAAAAAAAGTGATATACATTCTGTAAACACTAGGGACAAACACAAGATAGTCATATCAGTTTTTCGACTCCACAGAGTCAGTAATTCATTCTTGGGGCAATGTATACGCTATTACAACAAGGCCCCGGAAAGTGTACAGGCCCTCTCTATTACCAAGTTTAAATGTTTTGTTAAGTTGAAACTGTATAAAAAGGGTTATTATAGTATAAATGAATATGTGGTTGACAATAACCCCTGGGAATGAGGTGGTCGCTTCCAAGCTGTTTCTAAAATAAATTTTGTACCAACCATTAATGTAAAATATGCTTTAAAAAAAAGTCCCGCTGGGTTTGTTGCTGGTTGTTCCCAGGACAGAGGTTTTTTTCGAACTAGTGGTAAAGTAAAAATGACTTTCAATAAGAATTACAGATGTGATCTATATTGAATGAAAAATTATTCTATTCTATTCTATTCATCGCAATTGGTTTGGCCATACCGAAGATTAATCGGATAGACAGACAGATGGACCGACAAAACTTTTAAAAATGGAGATTCATGACTTAATAGCTTGTAAATAACCACTTAGATTAAAAATAAGCCAGTTATCGGTATATTACAGACAAACACTTCAATTTTATTTATATGTACGGATAAATAGATAATGAATTTACTGCGAACGTCGAATCGAACGGCGAGTTTCTAAAATATGCCTACATAACTTTATAGAAGAGGAAGTGAACGAACATCTGCAGCACCAGGATTTTGGTGCGTTACTATTTTTTAGAAAAGATAATGCTTTTTTTAGGGCTATATATTTAGTCCTATGCATAATGTACGTAAACAAAATACTAATTATTTTTTAATAAAAAACGCTGTATATTTCCTTGTTTATTATTCGTTGATATTGTAGGAATTAATTTAGGTGGATTCGTAATTCATGTTAATAGCTTATAAAGTCGGAGTTCTTGACATGGCATTCATGACAAATAGTTAAAGCCCCGACTTAGAAGTTGTTTTGTATGTTTTATTCTTTTTTTAAGTCAGTTTAATTACTTTAATAGTTTAATTATGTTGCCTTTTTGAGTGGACTAAGGAACATCACAAGTTCAAGGTAACAACTACAATCTATATATTTATATTACAAATTTCATTCCCTGTTTTTCCAAGTTTAGTGGTGAATTTTTTACATAAAATTTGTATGGGAGCACTCCTAAAGTATAAGCTATTTAAATTAAAGAAAAAATATTAAAATCCGATCACTCGTATTCGAGAAATCAGTGAACATACATTAGAAAAAAACATACGTGACAAATATAGATTCTTCTTATTTTTTGAACTCGGTAAAAAATTAATAAATATAGCGAGTGCAGTCGTAATCAAAATTAAGACAGTAAATATAGCTTACACCAAAAAAAAAAAAACTCTTGTATGGTTATGTATTCTATATATAGCAAGATGAGTACTGAAGTAAAGTATAAATAAAACAAAAATATGTGATATATATGCTTAAGGTATATATGAAATAATACGATAATCTACAACCATTTAGTGTCACTCACCATATTGTTAGAGTGATTGGATTTTGTGAGATTTTAAAACGGGTTTTAACGTGGTGTTATAAATTAATATGTTAAATTAATATGGTAACTTAGTTACAGACAGTAACATAGGCCTCGACGAAAACAGAGGGTTGTTATACTCGTAAGTTTGTAGTGTGTATCTGTGTATCTATTTGTCTGTCTGTGTCTTCATAGCTCCTGAACGGAAGCACCGATTATGATTAAGTTTTACTCGTTTGAAAGATGTCTTCATCGAGAGTGTTCTTAGTTATGTTTCAAACAGATCTGTTAAGCCGTTTGAAGGTCATCAGCTCTTTTTGTTTTGGTGGTATTTTAATTTTTAATTCAAGTTTTAAAAATATTTTACAACCATATTAATACATTCAAATCCCGTTCAAGACGTAGGTAAATATACTGTTTATGTATCTAAAATATGTTGATAATTCGGTGGCGCAGTGGTTATGCGTTTGGTTGTGATGCTGTAGGGCCGTACCTAGGTAGGATGTTAGTCCGTTTTCAATTTTGTTACATAATATGTCAAACGCTCCCACGGTACACGCAAATATCTTACTGTGATGGTAAAGTTTTCTCACTAAACTAAAATAAGGCAAAATAATATAAAGAAAAATTAATGACAGGTCGTATTCATTCACAATCATTATTCAGATGTTACAGTATTTCAGGGCGATTATGACAAACATACTTAATGGTGTAAGATGAACCAAATGGACTTGTATATTAAAATGCTCTTTCGTATTAAGTTCAACAAGAAACATAAGTAGGTACCTACATTAACTCTGCCTACTGTGTAAAAGCGATACACAGCAGCATAAGGTGCTATATTACGCTGGTATTCTGTGAGAGCGTGGTGGTCCTTCCCCGGTCGAGCCGACCCATTCGTGCTACAACTATACTATTAATATAGCTGCAGCATGGCTCTACCACGTAAAAAATCGTCCTAAGAATTAAACAAGTCAAAAAGGTTCCATGGACATTTAGCTTTCTTTTGCGGAACTAAATAAGATTCAGTATATTTCATTACCGCTTCCACCGTCACAGCTAAATAAAGGCCTCCCCATAGAATGCCTCATGAACGGTATATTTGCCATAGTTGCCACGGTTAGAGACGGCTGGCAACCGCAGCTTTTTTATTTCCTAGTTGTTATAAGGAAGATGCTGCTGCCCATCTACTGGTTTCCCTTCATCGCCTCTTATACCTTCGAGACAATATGGGTCAGTGGATACTCTTTCACCGTCACTCCAGGGATTTGACAAAAACAGGGATTTTTATTTTATTATTACAAATTACAGATTGCGACAAATAAAATCTTTTTTAAATTAAGAAACGCAGGAATTTCTTAGACTTCAATTAGACACTTTGATGAAACTTCTAATAATAAAATAAATCTGTCCTTCACTTTATGAAAGTTTAAATTCAGTATCCTACGTAGAATACCAAGAAGTCGTTCTGCCTTTGCGTTCAATTTTATTCGGGTTTAATTCGGTTTTTAATTTTGGTGGGTGGTTTTCAGAAGGATTACCGAATTAATTAACAGAATATTATTATTATCATTATTTTCTTATTAATATAGTTAAATGATGTACTTATTAGTATAATAAACTCAATTTCTAAAGATGTTCATGACAAATAATAGTTTTATTTGGTGTTTAACTGATTTTTATAAGTCAGGACAATTAGCTCAAGATATTTTGTAAATAGGCAATAAGATTAATTTATTGTAACTAGCGTTGGTAAACCTAATCTTATTAATTTAGAATCGCTGGTGCGTCCGTTAGCTATCGTGTAGATTCTAAGCGACTTAACCGACTGAGGTCAAATTGACATAATATATTAGGTTGATAGCTATTCTAGGAACCGAAAGGTGACGCTATATTCAAGTTATTATCAAGTTCTATATTAACGTACCACGAAAAGAAAACCACAAAATATTAGAAGAGCAGAACACGTTTTTTACGTGGTAGTACCATGCTGCAGCTATATTTTGGTTGTAGCACGAATGGATCGGCTCGACCGGGGTGGGACCACGCTCTCTCAGAATACCAGCGTAAAATAGCAGCTTAATGCTGTTGTGTTTCGTATGGTTAGTGTAGAGAACCGGAGACGCTTTTTACTGGAACCGAGGCACTCCGTCTTAGTCCTCAGGGGTAACAACGCATCTACACTTTGATTCTTAATCGAGGATAGGTGTAGATGTCTATAGGCCACAGCATCCACTTACCATCAGGTGGACTGTGTTATCGTTTGTCACCCTTATGCAATGAAAAAAACGTCTACTTGGGTAGCTAGTATAAAATGTATAGTGTGTTTTGTATTAACCGTGTAGTGATAGTGTATCCACTACCGGGATACACTGTCGGGTGTCGTAGGAGGCGACGGAGGGAAACAAACTAGGATAGCTGGGCATGGGAAGCAGCGTCTTTCTGATAACAACTTAAAAAATAAAAAATAAACTGCAGTTGCTAACTCGCCTGCCAAGTGGGGCAACTGTTGCAAATACTTATATGCCAATCTATGCGGGAGGGTAATGTTCAGCAGTGGAGGTTTAATAGGCTCTAACGGTAACGGTATGGCTTGTAATATAAAAATAAAAAAAAATACTTATAAGGATGTACTTAATAAGTAGGTACTTGAAAGCATCTTAAGACTTAGGATAATTCTTTTAAAATGATGATGGAATAACATTTATATTTATAACTTTTATCTATATTAATTAGGAACTATCGCAACAACTTTTATTTAAGTAATTTGTATTCTCGGTATTTTTTAGTAGTTTTTGCTCATAAAAAGTTCTCAGTCGAAAGCTTTTTGCCTTGGAGCATGAATAATTAAAAAAAGAAGTAGGATTTCAAGCTAAGAAAATGCTGTAGCTTTAAAGTCAACATTTCCGATGGTGCTAAAAAAAGATAAAATTTTATTTTTATGTATTAAATTAAGGGTAATATTATAACATGAAAGTGATAATGAAATATTTATAATTTGCAGATTATACGGATTTTATTATTAATTTGCAGATGGCAATTGTGCTGATTGCGACATATTAAAAAATTTGTTTCTTCTTCGAAAATATTTATTTTTCTATAAATGGAAAGGTAATAATTCGCATAAATTTCTTCAAATTGTTTGAATGCAAAAAAGCTAACGATTCTGGTTAAGGCTATAGCCGAGTAAACGCAAAAGATATTATGTTTGAGCGTTGTACTAATAGGTCGGGGAAAAGCTTCTTTGTATTTTGTTTGTATAAAATTGAACAAAAATCTCTTAGGCTGTACTGTTTGTATCTGGTACTTTTTGTTTCTTAACATACAAAGAAACTTTTCCCCGACCTATTATATGTTGACCGTGTAGTGGAGATGTAAGAATATCCACTAACTCATATCGTCCCGTGGATGTCGCAAGAGGTGACGGAGGGAAACAAGCCTGATGGGCAACAGCGTCTTCCTAACAGCAACTACACCTCTAAAATAAAATCTGCGGTTGCCAATCCGCTTGCCAAGCGTGGCAACTATGCCAAATATGCGGCAGTGGACTTTTGATATGCTGTAACGTAAATTATGGGATAACAAAAGTCATTTTGTGCCTTAATAAAGTCCAATATCAGCATAGTATTTATTGGATTACTTACATCTTATTATTATAACTTCATAAATCACTTTTCCTTTATCATGTCTCAAATAAACCTACCGAATTCTGTAGTTGACGAGTCGAATGACACTTTTTGTACATGCGAACGAAATATTAGCGTGTTTTCAACAAAACGGCCAAGTCCCTCTTTGTAGGAGTTCATTCAATATACATCGGTCAACGCGTTTGTCCAGTACTTGTTTCGTCCTTTGTCAAAAACTTTATATAGGGAATTTATTTGTATGTATATAAATGTCCGTTCTTAACTTTTCTTTTCCAAATAGCTCGAGGTAGTATTCAACAATATATAAGTTAAATGTTTTAGGTATGGCTTTATTGACTTAGTCCCCTTATATGGTAATTTTCATTTGGATATATTTTGTATATTAATAAATGTATCTATCTATACAAATAAATAAAATTGAATTGTCTGTTTGTAATGTCAAAATAACAGCATTTTACTAAATGCATATGGAAGAAGATACGTCAGTATACGGTATTTAAAATAAAAAATAAAACAATTTTTAATTTTTTTTGTCTGTCTCTCTGTCTGACTATGTCTGTCTGTTCCGACTAATCTCTAAAATGGCTGGACCAATTTTGACGTAACTTTCACTGGCAGATAGCTGATGCTATAACAAGTAACTTAGGCTACGATTATTTTAGAGAAAAAAATTAGGATTCCGCGCAAAAAACTTAAAACCCACGAAATCCAATCGTAATAATTAACCGTACAGGGAACAGACAGTTATTACATATAAATAAAATTCAAGTGTCTATCTGTACTATAGAAATAACTGGCCTTTATTAATCTTCTATTATTGATAATTTATTACGATTGGATTTCATGGGTTTTAATTTTTTTTTCGGAGCTGTCTTTCTTCTTTTAAAATAAAGTTACTTCGTATACCATCATATGTCTGTCAGTGACAGTCCCGTCAAAATCGGTCGCGCCATTTCGGAAATTAGCCGGAAGAAACAGACAGACAATAATTTTATATTTTTTTTTGTTACAAGTATCGTACATACTTTCATATGCATTTAGTAAAGAACTGCTATTTTGACATTACAAACAGACACTTCAATTTTATTTATTCGTATAGATAATATATTTCATTTATTGCTTCTAATAATACTGAAGTACTCGTAAAACTAATTACAACTGTAACTGCTTTCAGTACTCTTAGAACTAATTACAACCGTAACTGTTTGTAAGCTCCGCATAATATATTAGCGCTTAATGATTCTTCTTGATTTTATAATAACAAATTATTCTAAACGAAATATTTTTCTAAAAGAAAAAGTGTTTGCTCTTTTGTTGCTTTAACCAAAGAAAGAGGATTATTAAAATGAAAGAATCTAATTTTTATCACGTTTTTTTTCTAGCTTGACTAGGTAAGGATTTAATCATTAACTCCTTCTTCTGTTGCTGGCTGCTTGTGTCTCTGTATTTACCTTTATTTATCGCGTAGACATTTAAGCTATGCATATGAGCTCGTTGAAACCCAAGGATGACATGGTTCTCACTAGGCTTTTGAGATGGAACTCAAAACTCCCTCCTATAGTAGTGTCCCAATTCTCACCTGCTGTTGCCATTGCATTCGCGGAAACATGAAGAATAGATGTTCAGAACTTTCATCCATACTATTAAAAGTCGGGTGTTTCGAAGAATCATTGTGCCACAACCTATTAGATATGAACGATACAATCCGAACCCTAACATCATTTCTAGTTCTCCGTGACCAGGATTTATCCAGTAGTAGATTTTTGGTATTAAATGGTATATCTATCATCTTTTTTATGATGATTCCACTGATGTTGTCACTAATGTTATTCATTCAAAATTTTACCTCCACTCGGCTGTGATAAGGCTGTGCGATGTTTTTGATGGAAATAGGTCCTTCGTTCTTCGGCCAATAATAACATAGATATCATCCCGGTAATGATAAATGCAGCATTTTCGTAAACGGTACGAAATGTACTAGTAACACGCAAGATATTCAGGCGATATACTGACGCAATTTTGCGCCATGATTCCTCTGTCTTGAGCGTCTCCCCATATGGGTAATGCCGTAAGAACTGACGTGATTCCTCAAAATATCAATCAACATTTTCCAAAGGAGATGAACTTGGGTCCATACAAGCTTGGGCCCAACGTAAATAAAGTTTAAATATAACTTATTTTAAAGACTTAAACATTTGCTTCTTACGACAAAAAATCATATTTTTGTAAAACCTGGGGTTTTGTTATTATTTTGGTTTATTATTTGTAGGTTATGTAGTAAAATCACTCGTTCTTGGGATGTTGTTACAATAAATTGAAAGGACACAAAAGGATGCAGTTATTTCATCATCATCATCATCATTACAGCCCTTCACAAGTCCACTGCTGAACATAGGCCTCCCCCAAAGAATGCCACAAAGCACGGTCCTGAGCCACCTGCATCCATCGACTTCCTGCATGTCTTACCAGGTCGTCACTCCATCTCGTGGGGGGACGCCCTACACTTCGCCTACCGGTACGAGGCTGCCACTCGAGAACCTTTCTTCCCCATCGGTTGTCGGTTCTTCGAGCTATATGGCCGGCCCACTGCCACTTCAGCTTACTAATCCGTTGGGCTATGTCGGTTACTCTGGTTCTACTGCGGATATCCTCATTCCTAAGTTTATCACGCAGAGAAACTCCGAGCATAGCCCTCTCCATAGCTCGCTGAGCGACCTTGAGCTTCCTCATACGGCCAGCAGTGAAGGACCACGTCTCAGTTCCATAAGTCATCACTGGCAACACGCACTGGTTGTACAATTTATTAAATAAAATACAACTCAAACTTTTTTAATTGTTTAATTATTTTCTGCAATTATTAATAAAATGTCATCTCGAAAAGCAGCCTGAGGCTGTACATTGTCTGTTCTATTCCTCTCAAAACCCAAGTAACACATTATTGTCATTATGTGGGCGCAACAACCTACTGTCCTGTAAATCAAGAGAAAAGCCACGGGTCAAGTTAAATTAATTCACGAAATATATCCACAAACACAACCACAATGCCAAATGCGTATGACAAGTTTAACAGTGTGACCATCTTTAAAATACAGGTCCTGCCGTACTTTGGTTAAAAACCTGCCAAATCCTACCAAAATCTGTAATGAAAAATGCCTAAATACTGCCTACTTTATTTACCATTGTATTATACTAAGAAACGTCAAAATACACATATAAATGCTATATTTTTTATATTAAAATTAAACATATCTTTCGTTGGTTCGAATGCAGTGCAATCGCCATGCTTGTATAACGTACAAGATAGACGCTAAATGTTTATTTATAAATCTGTTTCGTGTTTTTGTCTTAATTAAATTTATTTTAGAGAATATTCTTTCGCATGTTGAATCCACTCATATTTTATTGATGTTTACTAGTAGCGGCATGCTCCTTTAAGCGGACAGCCGGGGTGACAATTTGCAGTTACAGTACACAGTCTGGATCATCTTTAGCTTTTGAGCTCCATGATGAAAATAAAAGATCTTGCTTCCACTTCGCTCTATACACCCTTTCTTATTTTCGCTTCATCACCGCCACCTATAATTACTCTATCGTCCACGAAATATTATTAACAAGATTTCATGGTGATAATGAAATCAAATTCTATACCATACTAAAGTACGTCTCTGTTATGACTGATTGAAATATTAACCAACTCGTGTTAAGATTATCAACTTTATACACAATTTTTTTTAAAGTTGTTTATTGAATGTGATACAAACATAATACGAGAAATCGAGAAATACAGGAATATCTCTAACATGCTGGCGAAGTATCTAGGGTTGTCATTTTCGTCATTTTAAGTTGCCATAATGAAATATATATTTAATACCCTAATACTGCCAAATACTGCCAGGTTTAATAAAACGTCAACCGATCATGCCACAGGCTAAAATAAGAGGCCAATCTGGCCAAAATGGCAGGAACCTGCCACATATGGTCACTTACCGCCTTATTCCAAAACACGGACTTAATATAGTACTGGAGTTAGTAATATATTTAAACCATAAACTAAGAAAAACGTTATTACAAAACGAAGATTATCTCTGGTTCAAGGATTATCTATGGTATTAAAGTTAATCTTTCGAGACCCCTAGTTTAGCTATGGTACTAACCTTTCTATATAGTTTGTGGTACTCTACTCTATACTAACCTCAATTTCGGTACTTCTTAATTTGAGGTGAGCGTTGTTTTCATTTGGTGTTATTAAAATCGTTAAAAATGGATATTAACATGATTGACTTGATGGATCTAGAAGATTTGGACATGCTAGACACTACTCGGCGACCTGATAGACATCGACATCGTGTGAATCCGTTTGAATTGAGTGACGAAGATTTTAGGTATAAGTATAGGTTCTCAAAACGTTTCGGAGAAAAAATAGTGGGTATCTTACGTGAGGATTTAGTGCACGACCCTCGAGGATGCCCATTGAGTCCTGAAATTCAAGTGGTTTGTGCATTACGCAACTGGGCTCGCCATGAAGTAAGTGCTGTTTATAATCTTGGTGGGGTCAATGTACCTAACATTACGCTAGATAAAAAGCCAGATAATACATATTATTGTTTTATTCGTAGATTCAAGACGATACAGCTGATTTACATGGTGTGTCTCAACCAGTAGTAAGTAGGACATGTAAAAAAGTAGCGGAAATTTTGTCACGGAAGTCCCGAGAATTTATTAAAATGCCTACTACTTTAAATGAACAGCAGGAAACCATTAGGAAATTTCGCAGTATTGCTAATTTTCCTACAGTAATTGGCGCAATTGACTGTACTCACATACGAGTAAAGAAAGTGAATGCTGATGGGGGTCAGTTATATATTAATAGAAAAGGATTTTCTTCAATTAATGTACAGGTAATATACAAATATTTTAAATAGCTGTGATTGTCTCTTAATAACTTTACTTTATCATAATAGAAAATAATTTGTTTGACTATCTTATGGTAATAAATATATATTAAAATAAACCAGAAAAACATAAAGTACTAATGAGCTCTTATTTTACAGGTGGTTTGTGACGCTGACCTGAAAATCATGGACATTGTTACCAGGTGGCGTGGTAGTGTACATGACTCCAGAATATTCCGAGAATGTAGACTAAAACAGAGGTTTGAGGCTGGTGCATTCTCTGGAATATTACTTGGTGACAGTGGCTATCCTTGTACCCCTTACCTATTTACACCGCTGCTGAACCCCACAACACCACAAGAAGAAAGATATAATAGGAGCCATATCCGTACCAGGAACACAGTGGAAAGATGTTTTGGTTTGTGGAAGCAACGGTTTCGTTGCCTATTAAGAGGTATGTTTGGAGATATTGAAACAGCAAAAAAAACAATTGTTGCATGTGCTGTACTACACAATATGGCCATCGACATGAGAGAAGATGTGTTTTCTGGTGAGAGAGATAGCATTGAACAATATTCATCTGAACCTATAGTACAAAGATATATTGCACCATCAATAAGGGGAAATATTAGAAGAAGACAGTTTATTGAAACTCATTTTCAGTAGGTAAACATTTTTTTTTACATATTTATATAGCTATTTATAATTAAAATTAATAATTATATTTATAAAATTGTCAATTTTTTTTCAATTGTCTAAAGCTATGTATATATAATTTATTTTATTTTGTTATTCAGAGGCCAATTTTGGCTATAAAATTACATTAAGGATCAATAAATGTATAAGACAATTATAATAATATTTCTTTTTGATTTCAGAGATAATACCCATTTATAAAGGAAAATATTTCTGCAGAGCCGTTGTCAGCTGTCAAAAAATAACGACTACATATTCACCAATATGAAATAAATTCAGGGGAGTATTGTGATAATATTTCATTTATTGAGCAAAATGCTTTTATTTAGGCTATAAATGATTGTGTTTCAGGGAAAGATGCGGGGTACAGCACATTCCACATCAATATGAAGCTATATTATATAAAGATTTAAGTGCTTTAGAGATATGTTTAGATTTTTTAATAAATATCGTCCCTCCTCTACATTCACAGCCAGATTTCCTTTCCAGAGGTGCAAGGGTCCACGGGGAGTAGGACTGTATGATGACTAAGTAATTAGGTTTATTTTTTTTATTATAGTTTTTTACTATTGTATATTATATTTCATTGTTATGTAAATAAAATGCATATTAATTATAATTATTTATTTTAATTATTAATAAAAGATGTACAAATATTTGCAGCAATTTAGTACCTGAAAATAATTGTTTCATATATGAGGATATTTACAAACATGTATCTGATATAGTCTCAAATATTTAGTTTTTTTTATAGGATAATGGTGATAAACACAGTCTACCACACACACACATACACACACACAGTCCATCTGATGTTAAGTAACTGCTGTGGTGCATAGACGTCCACATCTATCCTCGACTACAAATCAAAATGCAGATGCGTTGTCACCCGTGTGGAGTAAGATGGAATGCCTCGTTTCCTGTAAAAGAGGTCTCTCTCATACAAACTTTGTACAAAAATTTATCGAAAATTTGTCAATAAACAAGTTTAAATGTTTTATTAAAGAAAAATTTTATAAAAAGGTTATTATAATATCAAAGAATACATAAATGAGAATATTGGAAATACTGGAATTGAGGTGATCGCCACCATGGTGGTTCTATTAAAATTCATTTAAAAATTGTACAAATAAAATTATTGTTAAGAGAAATATGTTTATAAAAAAGTCCCGCTGGGTTTCTTACTAGTATTTAGTCTTTCAATAAGTATTCTGTAATAATCTATATTTAATAAAAATCATTCTATTCTATTCTCATTCTATAAACTCACCATAATAAACACAGCAGCATTAAGTTGCTATTTAACTTGTGTTTTTCTGACTTTCTAATAAAAATATTTGTAACTCTAATTTTCTAATTTTTAGGTTAGCTATTTTAATATTGTATTTATGTTCCTCTTCCATCATTTCCAGTTGTCTTTTTTTAAAATCTGTGTTACTTTTTACAATTGTTTGGTGTACATCTTCTCTTCTGTAAAATGAAATGGAATACTTAATGTAAGTTTTGTAGTTATTTTAGAAATTTACAAAGTATTCTAGAGTAATAAAAGTGCACTTAACCTTGTACACCAATTAAAGAAATATTTTTTAATTATTTTTAAATCAATTCATATTAAACTTTGCTTTTAATATTTGAAAACATGAAACAATTTTCAGTGTTTAAATACTAATTTTCACATTTTAAAAAGTATGTAATGTATCAGACTATGTAATTTTTTCAACATACCTATTTTGCAAGCTATTTTTCCTGTTTTTAATTTTTGTTATACCCCTAGTAATAATATCTTTATTGTTGGTTATTTTCACCATTTTGGCACTTTCTTCTGTATCTGTAGTTGGATCTATCTCTAAAAATTAATATAAATATAACAGTTTTAGAAAATTAACATTTATAATATTTACAAACTTGTATGCATATGATTGTAACTATAATAATAATATATTTTGCTTTTTAATAAATATTCAATCAGTATTATTTACCTTGCACATATACAACATTGGGTTCTGGATTTTCTACATTTTTAACTATAGCTGTGTCTGTTTTTTCAAAATTAAGGCGAGGCTTAGGGTCAGCAACTTCTTTTGATGTTGTAGCCACAGTCACTGGATCCTAAAATAAATCATTAAAACATTTATTAACATGTTTTCCTGTCACCTGTCATCTCTATTTTGCCCTTTATTGAATCAGGTATTTTCTATGTTGTAGAAATATTATTATGATCCAAGACAAAAGGTAATTTAATAAATTATTAATTATAATACCTAATAGACAAAAATAGAAAATTATAATCGGACTGTGTAGATAATCTAGTAAAATGTGTGTTATGATATTATATAGACCACTATATATGAATTTGTGACATTTCAATTTTGAATATAATTAATTATAAAGAAATTTATGTTAAATTGTTACTAAGTATATTAAATTTTGAATATTCGGAAAATAATTTTGGATTGTAAATTGTATGCTTTAAGAGTAGATTTCAGAGCACTACTTAGGTACTAAAGTAATGGAAAATAAAGTTCTTTAATTTTAATTAAATTTGTAAGACATGTAAGTAATTTTATTTACCACTGCATCACTATCATAATTATTTACTTCAACGATAAAGTCGTGAGGGGCAATGGACATTATTTCCAAGTCCTCAAGAGAAGGTGATGGAGGTTTTCCGCCACCCCCGGTCTTTGATTGTTTCCTCCTATATGTGTATAAGTTTGATTTAGCACACAACTTCGTTCTTTTCCAAGATAATTTCAATTCACCATCTGATCGGCGTTTACCTGTTATCTCATTAAATCTAAAAAAAAATACGAAATCACGTAAACAATACCATACCTATTTGTACACATAACAAATGCGATAAGTACTTACTTATTAGTTATATTCTTCCACTCTTTTATTTTTTGAATATTTACCGATGTTTTTGTCGACTTATTCTCTATTATATGTGCTGATTGTGAAATAAGTGTACGTAATATTTCCTATAATAATAAGAACATTCCTTTTAGTTGAAATAAGGATAATAGGAGGATAAGAGTATTGCTACGTACTGACAAATTTCGATATTTCACTAACTTTTTCTTCAGAACTCCAATTTTCACCCCGTTTTTTCTTTTGTTCCATTATTATATAAATATAACTGTAATAGCAAGTACTTAATTAATTATTAATAATTTAATTTACTTATTATAAGGCTGCAATATAAACTATTTTGAACGTCTCAAATCCCGCGCTCGCGTTACCTCTGTAATTCACTACATTTCACGCTAGAGTTGTTAAACTGAAAACAACTTGATATAATCAAAAGCGCGTCAAAAGTATATGTCGTGCTTGTTCAATAGATTTTAACGTAAACAAATAACAATGTATGATATGTTTTTGTATTGATGGATAATTATTTAAGCATAATTAAATGTGAAAATAATATTAATATTTTATGAAACCGAACGTTGCATTGAATGAAACCTGTATGAACGAATGATAGAGTGTCATTTTTTGTTTTTTATCTGTGAATGATATTTAATATAATACTAACGTTGGTATTAACTGGTCCTCGGGTAGTCTGCGTTTTGTAATAAGCACACGTTTTAGTGCTGGTATTAACTAGAATATTGTAACAAACCTGGACTTCTTACTCCTAAACTTAACCCAGTACTAAAACATTTTTTTGGAATAAGACTGACTGAGTTTAAACTCGAAGTTACCAAGTCTCCTTCGAAACATGCAATGATCAACGACCATACAGCCTATTCAATTTTTTTTATTTTTTTAAAAAAACGTTACCCTACATTAGGATTTTCCCCTGTGTCGTGGAGGCAGTTTACAAACATAAATTGCACAAGGACAAACATCCAGACCCGGAACAATTATTTGTAGGCCATACAAATACTTGTTCCGTGCGGGATTCGAACCCGCGGCCCCTAGCGCAATAACTGATTGCTAAGCCACTGCGCCACGGAGCCAAAGCTGCATTATCGCTGTGAAATTTCTTCAAGATTGCACCGATCGGATCTTGAAACACTTTGTTATAGAAAAAGCACTTGATTCCATTGCAGCTTATTTGGTCTTAGACTCTAAAATCGCCTAAATTTGTTGTTTGTGTCAATCTTAACCCCATTCTAGATCTGACTACTGAAAACTAAGGGTGAATTCTAAGGGTTACCTAAGGAGTCTATTATTAAAAGAGAGAAAAGATTTAACGCTATCAAAATACAGGCGTATATTACTTTTCCTATGAATTTGTGTGACGTTTGTGTGTTAGAAAAATGATCAGAATAAAAAAGATCGGTCTCCTAAGAATAATTAATATACGTTTGTATTTTGATAGTGTTAAATCTGAATATTGATTTATGTTGATGAAAGATCATATACTGAGTGATTTAATGTGCACACTGAAAAGAAAACATTAAGAATGATGACCTACTGGTGGATCTCCTTGATTTGGTGATCCTCATTTGTGACCCTCCCGTACTATGGTGAGAAATTCGAACACAAAATATATGGCTTACTTTTACATACGTGGATAAATCTTCATCACCTGATGGTGACCACTCTGGCTTGTTCGGAAATAAATTGGTTACTACTTCTAGAAACCGAGATCGGAGACTATAGGTAAACGGAGGCGCCAAGGGACGATTTTCTTCATTTTTTTATTTATGTACCTACACAAAAAAAGAATAGAAACTTCACAGTAAGTTGGTGGGTCTCCAAATAGAATACATGTTCGATAAACAAGTTTCATCAAGCACGACTGTCTGCAAACATGCTGTACTTTGCACCTACACGTTCATTTATATTCTATGATTAAATTCAGTGGCATCGAGAGGAATCGAGCTAATGGGTAATTATATGTTGCGGTGTAGCATGTTGTAACATTCAAATAAAAACAAAACCTCGACGAAATCAAAAGCACTAGGTGAAGCTACTCTCCTCAAAAAGAGAACTAAATTCAGTTTAGATAGGAATCACCCTCTTGCCTATATCTGGTCTTCATTTTTAATAAAAAAAATACTTACTCATAAAACTTTATCAACTAGTCCTATATATAGTTTAAAGTTTTGAACTTTCTCAAATGAACAATAAACGTCGAGCAAGCTCGTAAGTGGAGACCCGTTATAGTATTAAGCAAATAATTTTCATTTGCAATAGTATCTTTTCACGTAAGTTTAATACTGTAGCATTAAATCCATTCTGAATATCAAAATAGGTTATTGCAATTTTCATAATTGTAAGTAAACAAAGACTTTTTAAGCACGCGATGATTTGACTCGATAATTTGTGTTTTTGTAAGTTAATGACGTAATAGCATTAGTAATAAAATTAATTATTGCACTTTTGCCTCTGTAGACTATTAGCCTTATATTTATACTTATAATTGCTTAGTAATTTATGATCGCAAATAATAATAAGTACTGAAACATGAAAAGTTTAATTATTTAATATCACGAAACACGTCAAATACATACCTATTAACCCTTTGATATTGTGTGTCAATACCTACTCAGTATATTTCTAAAAGAAATGAGTACTCGTACGAGTGACCTTTATGCACGGTAGAAGAAATTACTAATATTCATTTCTGTAATGTATTTATTTGTTATTTTTGATTGTTATTATATTTCAATTTTTAAATAATATTTCTCTTATTAATAACAGTACAAAGTCAATAATTAAGTTTGACTTCAAAAAAGTCAACCATACAGTTTCTAAGTAATTGTTTTTAGGTATAAGGTACATATTTCATGAGAAAAAAATTAGAATCTCACGTCAAGTTTAAGAGGCGGATCATCCACCACAAAACCCCCAACACTGATATGTTTTTAATGAGTTTTGTATTAATTATGCTGTTATCGCAATTTTATTCACATCCTTATCAAATAAGCTTGCAATGGAATCAAGTGTTTTTGTAAAAAAATGTGGAACAATGTGACAGTAATTTACATCGTGACTGCATCTAATATAAATAAGGACATGTCTTCAGTACTACTTTAAGTTCTGAACTGGTTTATATATAATCGCAGAAATGGAATGAAATAATTTGCCAGTTAGGTACTTCAATTGCAGCGTGGGCATCTTCTAGGCAAGAGTGAATTGGTTTTAGTTAGCCAAGCCATTGGCGCTATATCATCTACCCTAGATGACTATTTATCATAAAATCATAGAATTATTACGCATAGAAACGCAGTCTAGTACAAAATACGAGCGTTAAAATGATGCAAGATCATTATGTTAGTGGGCGCAAGTCGAATGTGCCTACGCTCGTCACACGCACACATACACGCCATTCGGTGATACCAGTTTCTGGCGTTTGCAATCAAATTGTGCAAATCACTATTTTTTGATTAATTTAAAAAAATCGATATAATAAAGATTACGTATTACGTACGAAGATGTATTTTATGAGAATATAAAATGGAATAAAATAAACACGATAATGATGGTTCTAATATAACTTTATTATACATATATTAATGGTACAAAAATGCAGACGTAATAAAATTTAAGAATATTATTAAACACAATTAATTTGCTCGAATATAATAGGCACATCGTGTAATGTTTAATTTTAACCGACTTCAAAAAGGAAGGAGGTTATCAATTCGGTGTATTTTTTAATGTTTTTTACCTCAGAATTCTACAATTTCTAAACCGATTTAGATTTTTTATTTGAAAGGCTATACACACATCCAATATACACGCTGAAATTTTAATGGTTGTTTTCCCGAAGTAAAATGATTTTGCCTTAGTAGTACAATAGATTTATTAAAATAAAAATTATTAGGATGCAAAAATGGCAGATTTACAATCGAGGAAAACAAAACTCGAATGCGATCACAAACCAATAGCAATATCTCGCAAGTAGGTCGGGCGTGCATGCTAGCTTATACCGAATTACTATAATAAAGTCTGAAAAAAAATTCACTGGACGTAATGTTGCGTTACGTTTATCGCACGCGCTACCGCTTCCTACACAGTGAAGGGCCACTAAGAAATGTTCATAACATGAACTCTCAAGCGTAGTGATACGACATAAACTAGTCTGGACGCCCGACTAGCTTGTGAGGTATTACTATTGTAAATCTGCCCTTTTTTAATTGTAATGTTTTTTAATTCAATAAATTGACTCTACTATCGAGACAGTATAATTTGGCTGCGGGACAACAACCACTAAAATTTCAGCATGTATATACAAATTGTTCAAGCTTAGAAATCAGTGTGCATACATATTGATAACCTTTCTTTTTGGAAGTCGGTTAAAATAGGCTGTGTTTGGGTCTAACGTAACATCTGGTTAATGTTTGGGTGTAAAGTGACATCTGGTTAGTAAAGGCGTTCTTATTAATAATCTCTTGATGTTGTAAATAAAAAAGTTTCTATTCTATACTCTAAAACTTAGCCTTAGTCAATCATCATCATCATCATCATTACAGCCATTCATAAGTCCACTGCTGAACATAGGCCTCTCCCAAGGAATGCCACAAAGCACGGTCCTGAGCCACCTGCATCCATCGACTTCCTGCATGCCTTACCAGGTCGTCACTCCATCTCGTGGGGGGTCGCCCTACACTTCGCCTACCGGTACGAGGCTGCCACTCGAGAACCTTTCTTCCCCATCGGTTGTCGGTTCTTCGAGCTATATGGCCGGCCCACTGCCACTTCAGCTTACTAATCCGTTGGGCTATGTCGGTTACTCTAGTTCTACTGCGGATATCCTCATTTCTAAGTTTATCACGCAGAGAAACTCCGAGCATAGCCCTCTCCATAGCTCGCTAAGCGACCTTGAGCTTCTTCATACGGCCAGCTGTGAAGGAACACGTCTCAGTTTCGTAAGTCATCACTGGCAACACGCACTGGTTGTACAATTTCGTTTTAAGGTTTTGAGGTATGTCTGACGAGAAAATGTGTCGTAGCTTCCCGAACGCTGCCCAGCCGAGTTGAATCCGTCGATTGACCTCTCGGTCGAAGTTGGACTTACCTAGTTGGACTATTTGTCCCAGGTAAACATACTCGTCAACAACTTCGAGCTTAGTGCTCCCAAAAACTACCGGCATAGGTGTGACATGGACATTAAACATAATCTTTGTTTTGTCCATGTTCATCTTAAGACCTATCCGTTGGGAGACACTATTGAGGTCATTGAGCATAGTGCTTAGGTCCTCCAGCGATTCTGCCATAAGGACTATATCGTCGGCAAATCGAAGGTGAGTGATGTACTCGCCATTGATGTTGATACCGTATCCTTTCCAGTCCAGAAGCTTGAAAACGTCTTCCAATGCAGCGGTGAACAGTTTCGGGGATATGACGTCACCCTGTCTTACACCTCTCTGCAATTGGATAGGTTTCGTACTCTGGTTTTATACTAGGATAGCCATCGTAGCTCTACTGTACAAACACTTTAACACTTCGATATACCGACCGTCAACTTGGCACTGCTGAAGGGACTGCAGCACCGCCCAAATTTCGACGGAATCAAAGGCTTTCTCATACTCCACATACGCCAGACATAGTGGCAAATTGTACTCTTGGGACTTCTGTACAATTTGCCGAAGGGTATGTATGTGGTCTATGGTGCTAAAGCCCTTTCGGAAACCGGCTTGTTCGGGAGGCTGGAAGTCGTCAAGTCTGCGCGCGAGACGATTCGTAATGACTCTCAAAAACAGCACGTAGACGCGGCTCAGAAGGGAAATCGGTCTGTAGTTCTTCAAAAGAGCGTTGTCACCTTTCTTGAAGAACAAGACCACCGCACTTCTGCTCCACGCCTCTGGTGTAATGCCACCATGGAGGACGGAATTAAAGAGCTTCTGAAGGACTTCAAGTACCGGTCTTCCACCTTCAGAAGCTGGCTTTCGCTTTCAGAAGCTCCGCTGTAATTCCATGATTCCATCCTAGCCTGGGGCCTTACCGTTTTTAAGGTGCTGGAGAGCCATTCTAATAATCGCTCAGACTGACGTCCGGGATATCTTCGGAATAGTCATCCCTTAGTCAATAAACAAAGCAATTAAAATAAAATAGTTGCGTTAAAATGGCGTAGACGAATCGCTATTAGTTGATCACTCCGTATTAGTTTTAAATAGGCACCCTTAGAGAAGTAGGTATCTATATAAAAACATTTGAGTTTTACACAGAGCGTTGTGATTAAACGTTTTAGACACAAATATAAAATAAATATTTTTAAAAGAAAATTGTGATTTTTTCCCCACAACTAGCAACATTTGTATTATGAGAGCTTAGGTAAGTATTTTTTTAGTTTTACGTACTTATAATGAATTAAATGTATAAACTTATATGTGAAATGTAATACCATTACATCTTTTATGTTTATCATCACCGTTGTGACAATATTTTACAACACAAACGGTAATTTTTACAATTCTTCGCGAGCTCTTCTCCGTAAGACGTGACGTTGCGCACTTGCGCACTGACGCGTCGCTGAGTCAACTAACGCGGTTTCGCGTTAGTTTTACTTGCTTCACTTTCAGTGCGCGTACTAGTATTATATGCGTAATAATTCTATGCATAAAATGGAATGGTGTTTACTTTGATGTGTATGTAACACTGAGTAAGTGTATAAAGAAGACTACTGTACAACTAGTTTTCAATCTTAGGTCATACCCTAAGTCTGGGTTAATAGAAAGTAACAAAAACTATATTTTATTATAATATTATTATAGATATTTTGTATTTTCAAATAAAAAGAAAATTAATATATTTGGACCGGGAGATTCACACTACACAACCTTCCTTGTAAGAAGTGACAAAAGTTGTCGTGAAGCGACAATAAACAACAAAAAGAATCTAACCTAAGAACAACAAAACAACAAAAATACAACAAAAACAAAAAATATATTTAAAATTCAAAGATATTTACAATTTTATATAACAAAAATGGAGTATGAATATGAGGATGGATGATGCGATTTACAGATTATTTAAAAAAAAGTAATAAAAAAAAAGATTAGTGCCGAAGCTGAGTCTGAAGATCCAAGGTGTGCTCTCAGTGCCTGGAACGAGCACGCACGGCGTAGGTGAGAAGGCGTGGGCGTCTCTAGGCGACGACCTCCGGTGAATGTGGTAATTGCAGGATCCGGCGATTTCAGGCCAGACAGGGGCTTGCAGGATTCTCAGCGACTTCAGACAACACAGAGGCCTGCAGGATCCGGTGACTGCAGGCGGAACAGAGGTTTGCAGGTTCCGGTGACTTCAGGCGGAACAGAGGTTTGCAGGTTCCGGCGACTCCAGGTAGAGCAGAAACTTGTAGGATCCCGGCGACTTCAGGCAGAGCAACGGTTTGTAGAGTCCAGCGACTTCAGGTAGAGCAGAGGTTCGTAGAGTCCAGTGCCTTCAGGCAGGACGGAGGCTTGCAGGATCCCGGGGCAGTGCGGCCCCGGGATAAGGCCTTTAGGACATGCTTCCAATTCGAGAACTGAAGCAAGACTGCCTTTCTTCACCGATTGTTCGGCTTTTATACCTTTCTAGAGAGAACGGAAAAATTATTTAAATTAAACGCAAATTTTTTGTAAATGGTCAAGAGAAAAGAGTATTTATGTGGAATTATCGAAATAGAAACAACAGACCGGTAGCAAATTTGAATATAATTGCTATGGAGACCAAATAAACAACAATGTCAAAACATGTCAAATTTTGGTTTTAGGCTTGTAATAAGAAAGCGGCAAGATTTAAGTGGAAAATGAGATATTATTGATATAGTAAAAAAGGTAGCGCAACTGCCCACACAAAGCCCGAGATTGTTGAGTTACGGAAAACTAACTAAAAGATCACAAAAAAGGTAGACTCCATTGACACCAATTTAAAAGTGCTGATAATGTGAAAATACGAAGTAGAAATGATTTGTTATTGTGTTCTTATGGTTTAAAATCGTTACAGGATCCTATGGAAATAAAGATGATGTAAAATATCCAGTTTTGAAGTGAATGCAGAAAATCGAAACAGAATGGAAAAATGAATTTAAAATAATGTAAAATGATAAGTAAGTAGCATAACACTACATTTTCCCCCCGACCCTGGAAAATTTTTGACTCAGCAAAAATTTTGATATATACATTCTAAAATAAACCATAAAAACACAGCTTTGCAGAAACAGACATCACCAGACAAAATCAGATATACTATGTCTTACATTCATCATCTGCATTCAGGTAAGGGTGGAGTTCACATTCAATGACTACCACTCTAAAAGTGTGTTTTCGAAAGGACATTCAGGCTTATTTAAGGAGTTGTCATCCGCTCCTGCGTGGAAAAAAAAATTATTAAGGGAGTAGTCAACCGCTCCCAAGTGAAGATAAAGATAAAAAAATACCTCAAGTAAGCTTTAGTCGCTATAACTTAAGTAAAGATTAAGAACGGCCAGAGCGGTAGGGCTCAAAGCCAGAGATCAGCAACATCACCAACGAGATGTGTCTGAAATAAAAATAAAAAGTGACGATTAACCAACGAAAGATCGAGGTCCTAAAGCAAGATGTGTTGAAGAACACTGGATCATCAAACAAACAAACAAATTAAAAGAAATAAAAATAATAAGGTGAGAATGATGGTGATATTTATACATATATACAAATTAATAGTTAATAAAAGTTAAGAAAATTTATGATTTTACATCTTTGATGTGCCACTTGCCTCTAACTCCATTAGGGTCTTCAAGCACATAGACTAGTGGTGACAGTTTAGCTATCACTTTGCACTTGATGAACTTAGGGGCAAGTTTAGCATTAAAGTATGCGCCGGCATTGCTTAAAACATGGTTTTTACGCCAAACAGTATCTCCCACATTAAATTCTTTAAAAGCCCGGCGAAGATCATAGCGAGCGCTATTTTTAGCGTGCGCTATGTGAAGTTTAGTTTGAACTTTGTGAAAGATAGATGAGAGGAGACCAGCATTAGACGCGTAAATATCACGAGGCATAAATATCAATTCCTCGAGGTTCTGAGTTGGAGTATAGAAGGAACCACAACGTATTGTTTCCCTACCAAAGACTAAAAAGTTTGGAGTAAAGCCAGTAGCTACATTTGTAGCGCTGTTCATTGCGTACTGAATCTTAGTAAGATGGTTGTCCCATGATCTATGATCGTCTCCTACTAGAGATGCTAGAGCTGTAATAATTGTACTATTAAACTTCTCCGTAGGATTAACCTGAGGACAATATAAAGCTGTGTGAAAAATAAAAGGAACGTTATAAGAATTTAAGAATGAGTGGAATTCTCGCGACTGAAATTGAACAGCATTGTCCATTATAATAGTTTGGGGAATGCCATGAACTAGAAAAACTGAATTTTCCAAAACATAATAATATTAGCTGAAGTAGCACGTTTAAGGGGAAAAATCATAGTATATTTAGTAAAATTACAGTTAATTACTAGAATATACTGATTTCGTCTTCGAGTCATAGGCAATGGACCCATAAGATCTATGGATATAGTTTGAAAAGGTCTGGAGCAAAGTTTAGGTTTACCCATAAGACCATAGGGAGAATGATTAGGGTGTTTGTAGGTTAAGCAGGTTTCACAAGTTGAGATTAAATTGGCAATATCCTTAAACATACCAGGCCAATAGTATTTTAAAGATATTTTCCTGAATGTCTTGAAGATACCAAGATGGATTTCTGAAGGGGAACCATGGTTAACTTCGATAATTGCATGTCTATCTTGAGGTAGTGGAACTTCTTTCCAAATAAAGTCATCGTTTAGACGATCGGGAGAATGGATGCAGCGGTAAAGTTTGTTATCCCTGATAGTGTAGTTGGGATATGAGTCTGGGTTGTTGGAGCATCCGAGAAAAATCTTGTTGTAGTGCTCAAGTTTACGATCAGGTGGTTCTTCAATCGTAATAGGATGTACGCCTTGAGGTGAAATTTCTCGTGTATCAGGACGTTCTTGATTCTTATGTCTTGATAATAAATCTGGAACAACGTTATCCTTTCCTTTTTTATGTTTCAGGACAAAGTTAAAGCAAGATAAGCGTAAAGTCCAGCGAGCAAGTCTTCCTGATGGATTCGATAAGTTCTGAAACCATTTAAGTGCAGCATGGTCAGTATATATTGTAAATTCTTTACCATTGTCTAGGTAACATCGCCAAGTTCTAACGCAGTTATTACAGCCAATGTTTCTCTTTCAGTAGTTGAGTAGTTCTGTTGATTTTTGTTTAGTGCTTTACTCATGTAAGCAATCACGACTTCTTTGTCATCTTGATGTTGAGTAAGCATTGCTCCTATGCCATAGTTTGATGCATCACAATGTAAAGAGAAGGGTAGTTCGAAGTTAGGACAAGCAAGGACACGAGCAGTTACCAAAGCTTCTTTAAGTTTCTGGAAAGCAGCTGCAGCTTGTGAATTCCAAAGAAATTTAGGAGCGTTCTTCCCGGAACAGGTTAGTTGATTGAGTGGAGAGGCAATAGTGCTAAAGTTTGGAATGAATCTTCTGAACCAGCTGCAGGTGCCTATGAATCTTCGCACTTCTTTTCTACAAGTAGGTACAGGATATTCTAATATAGCTTTTATTTTATCTGGATCAGCACGTATACCGTACTCGTCCACTAGAAAACCAAGGTATTTCAGTTCTTTCCTGAAGAATTGACTCTTCTCAAAGTTAATAGTCACATTAGCATATGAAAGTTTTTCATGAACTTTCATAAGGAGTGATATGTGTTCATCAAAAGTCTCGCTAATGATAACGATGTCGTCCAGATAGCAAAATACGTTGTTCTCAAATTCAGGAGTAAAAAGCATATCCATTAATCTTTGTAGAGTTGCAGGTGAGTTAGAAAGACCAAAAGGCATTACCTTGAATCTAAACATACCTCTTCCAGGTACATAAAATGCAGTTTTATCCTTATCAGCAGGATCCAAGGGAATCTCCCAAAATGCTTTCGCAATGTCGATGCTTGATAAGTATTTGGCATTCCTCAAGTTGTCCAAAATTTCGCTTATTAGTGGCAGACTATAAGCATCACGACGTGTAACTGAGTTAAGCTTCCTGCTGTCTACGCAGAAACGCCATTCACCATTCTTCTTCGGAGTGATGAGAACTGGAGATAACCAAGGACTTTCGCATTGTTCAATGACGTTCCATCGCAGCATCTTGTCAACTTCATTAATTAACGCCTTTTGTTTTTCAGGAGACAGTCTGTAACATCTTTGTTTGATTGGAAGAGAATCACCAGTGTCAATCTTGTGGGTGATTAAGTGTGTGCTTCCCAGGATACCTTTTTCTTCAAAAGAAATTGTCTTGAAGCGTTGGATGATGTCATTAGCGATGTTCTTTTGATTAGGAGTTAAATGCTCATAAGGTAAAACTTTAGTATCTTTAGTTTCGATAGCAGAGCATTTAGATTCTGTAAAGTTAAGAGAAGATAAAACACTAGGTAAAAGATTAAATTTTCTCCAAAAGTCAATACCTAGTATTAGCGAAGGAAATATTTCAGGGAAAACGTAAGCTTTAATTAAATGAGTTTGATTATTGAAATGAACAGGTAAGTCAAAATAACCCAAGGAATTAACTTTTTGATTATTAGCAGTAGAGACAGTAATAAGATCTGACTTGAAAAGTTTGCAGCCCAGTTTAAGAACTTCCAAATGAGAATTATTACCCAGAATAGTTACTGAACTGCCAGAATCTAGTAAACCAGATAAAGTTAAGTTATAAATTTTGACATTAACGAATGGACGATTAAGATCTTGTTCCTTGGAGTAGAGTGTAGAAGAGATTTTGTAACAAGAAAAGAAGTTTTGAATTGTTTTAATCCAATTAGTCCAATCGTCATTATCAAAGTTTAAGTTACTTTTCAAGTCAGCAGTTAGTTTTTTTGAACTAGTATTAGGTTTGGGAGAACAAGTAGGGCAATCTGCAGTTTTAACACCCTTAAGACCACATTTGAAACAAATCACGAATCGTGGTTGAGTACAAGTGTTTAAAGAATGACCTTGTTTACGACAGCGAACACAAAAAGAGCTTTGTTGAGGAGCTTTAGTTTGAGAGAGACTATTAACTTGTCTAGAAGGGTATTTGTAGGATGAAGTGAATTTATTCATGAGGGGAGGAGAAGGTCGTGAGTTATTAGAAGAATTTGGAGAGTCAACTGAACTTGAAGTGGAATGCTTGTAGTTGAATTCAGAAATAAGAGGACTTTGTTGTACATTTGGTTCTTTAAATTGTTTGTCTCTGTCTAAGAATTTTTCATAGTTTTGGCAAGTAGCCAGAAGAGAGTCGATAGAGTCAATGTCTTTTAGAGCTACGAAGACTGAATAACATGGGCGAATATTCCTCAAAATAATCTCCAATTGTTCTGTTTCAGAAAGTTTCTTCGAAAGACGAGAAAACATTCCAGACATGATGGAAATATAGATGACAATAGGTTCATCACAACCTTGAGTTCGATTCCTAATCGCTTCTAAAAGTTTATGATCATAATCAAAACCACCAAAGTCTTTGATTAATAAAGAAGAAAGTTCGTTCCAAGTTAAGTTTGGATTTTGATTATATTTAAATCTGAACCAATGAAGAGCGTTGTCAGTGAAAATTTCGAACGCTTGTGAAATCAACAAGTCTTTGGACAAGCCACGAGCTAAGCAGTATTCTTCAAGTTTTTGAAGAAAGGATCTTGGACAGCTTTTACCATTGAAGGTGTGTCTTTTCAGATCTTTGAAGACGTTAGTTGAAGAAAAAGATTGAGGTGGTGGTGGAGGATACGGGGTATGGACCTGAATAGAAGTTTGAGAAACAAGAGGGAGTTCCGTGACAGTCGGGTCAACAGGAGGGTCAAGTGATGGAGGGTCATTTTCAGTTGGAGCTGGAGTCAAGGATTCAAATTGTTTAGTAATATCGTCATATTTCATCTTCAAAGTATCGAAAATAGCTTTAAAGTCTGGATATAAGTCAGTATCTATTCGTTCCAATCTGTAAAAGACATGATTAATAAAAGTTTCTATTAGTCGCAAGTATTTGGTTTCACCTTGTAAAAATTTTTTAATTTTATAGTCCAAGTAGGTCAAAGTCCCCCCCCGAACGGGTTCCCGCCTTGTCGTGGCGGGGGGGCTTAGTAGCCGTGGCTAGGTCAACCAGAGGAACCCCTTGGCTGGCCCGAGGTGTAGGGCCGGCCCGAGGTGGCCACTCCGAGTGGGCTTGGGAAGCCCACTTCGGATGTGTGTTGGTGGGCTGCGGATAGAGGGATGTCCGCTCCCTCTACCGCTGCAGCCGAGGTGGAGTCGCGGAGGAAGAGGAGTGTTGGTATGGCGATGCGCCACTCGCCCTATCCTCCGCGACTCAGACGGGGCCGCACCGTCAATTGATGCGGTGTTGGTGGGGCTGCGGGGGGAGAGGAGTGTCGGTATTACGAGGCGCCGCTCTCCCTACCCTCCGCAGCCGAATCGTGGTCGGCGGCGGAGCTATAGACCAGATCTGCCGCTGGGGTCAGAAAGGCTGGTGCTTCTGAGTGCTGGTTTTTCCTGGCCCCATGGCCTTCGCGCATCGGACACGAGGGCGTCCGTTGCGCAGTGAAATTGGAGGCCGAGGAGGAGGGCGCGCCATGTGTTCTGGTGCGCCTTGCCTGGGAGGGGGATGGGGGAGGAGTGGTCCTCTCCCGAGGAGGGGCCGCCATGGGGCGGCCAGCGCAGGTGGGGCCGCGGAAGTGTGCGAAAGCGTTCCCGTGGCCCTGCCAATATGCGACGAGGGTGGAACACCATGGGGTTTTAGTCGGTGCGAGTCCGACATAACCCGTTCTTGCCCCCGCAAGGCGGGTATGCGTAGGCATTTCCCCATGTAAAAAAAAAAAGAAAAAAAAAGAAAAAAAAAAAGTAGTTCAAAGTAGAATCAATTTGAGACAAGTCATCCTCAATCGGAATTGGAGAAGTCAGAATATCTTCAGGGTGAGAATTCGCAACTAAACGCAAAACCTGTTTTTTTAGAAGTAAAACAGTATTAGCTGGTTCCTCACATCTAATCTTCACTTCGTATTCGAGTTCGGCCTTGTTAAGGAATTCGTACTTAATAACCCTTTTCATTGTTATAATTATGTGTAAAGTTAAGTTTAAGAAATAAAAATTTAATTAAAAATTATACCTCTTTAAGTTATCTAGAATAAGAATATTAAAGTGATGAATGTAAGTGAAGTGTTGAATGTAGGTCTAAATATAATCTAGATAAGTTGAAACACTAGATGAAGTGTTGTTTTAGAATTTGGAAGATTATCTACAATAAAAATATTAAAGTGATGAATGTAAGTGTTAAATGTAGGTCTAAATATAATCCAGATAAGTTGAAACACTAGATGAAGTGTTGTTTTAGAATTTGGAAGGTATGAAAAGGATGAATAAATAAAGAGTTAAGAACGAAAGAGGAAGCAATTAAATCAAAAGGAATGGGCAAGGCGCAGTAAAGGTGAAGAGAAGAGAAAGAGAACTTTTACGTTGGGCGCCAAATGTCGTGAAGCGACAATAAAGAACAAAAAGAATCTAACCTAAGAACAACAAAACAACAAAAATACAACAAAAACAAAAAATATATTTAAGATTCAAAGATATTTACAATTTTATATAACAAAAATGGAGTATGAATATGAGGATGGATGATGCGATTTACAGATTATTTAAAAAAAAAGTAATAAAAAAAAAGATTAGTGCCGAAGCTGAGTCTGAAGATCCAAGGTGTGCTCTCAGCGCCTGGAACGAGCACGCACGGCGTAGGTGAGAAGGCGTGGGCGTCTCTAGGCGACGACCTCCGGTGAATGTGGTAATTGCAGGATCCGGCGATTTCAGGCCAGACAGGGGCTTGCAGGATCCTCAGCGGCTTCAGACAACACAGAGGCCTGCAGGATCCGGTGACTGCAGGCGGAACAGAGGTTTGCAGGTTCCGGTGACTTCAGGCGGAACAGAGGTTTGCAGGTTCCGGCGACTCCAGGTAGAGCAGAAACTTGTAGGATCCCGGCGACTTCAGGCAGAGCAACGGTTTGGAGAGTCCAGCGACTTCAGGTAGAGCAGAGGTTCGTAGAGTCCAGTGCCTTCAGGCAGGACGGAGGCTTGCAGGATCCCGGGGCAGTGCGGCCCCGGGATAAGGCCTTTAGGAGATGCTTCCAATTCGAGAACTGAAGCAAGACTGCCTTTCTTCACCGATTGTTCGGCTTTTATACCTTTCTAGAGAGAACGGAAAAATTATTTAAATTAAACGCAAATTTTTTGTAAATGGTCAAGAGAAAAGAGTATTTATGTGGAATTATCGAAATAGAAACAACAGACCGGTAGCAAATTTGAATATAATTGCTATGGAGACCAAATAAACAACAATGTCAAAACATGTCAAATTTTGGTTTTAGGCTTGTAATAAGAAAACGGCAAGATTTAAGTGGAAAATGAGATATTATTGATATAGGAAAAAAGGTAGCGCAACTGCCCACACAAAGCCCGAGATTGTTGAGTTACGGAAAACTAACTAAAAGATCACAAAAAAGGTAGACTCCATTGACACCAATTTAAAAGTGCTGATAATGTGAAAATACGAAGTAGAAATGATTTGTTATTGTGTTCTTATGGTTTAAAATCGTTACAGGATCCTATGGAAATAAAGATGATGTAAAATATCCAGTTTTGAAGTGAATGCAGAAAATCGAAACAGAATGGAAAAATGAATTTAAAATAATGTAAAATGATAAGTAAGTAGCATAACACTACAAAGTAGGGAAACTGGAATATGGGATAGTAAAATTTTCAATTTTTTTCCATTTAATTTTTTCATTCAAATATCGGGTAAGAGATAACTTCGACAGGTTGTAATGAATGAATGAATGAGTGAGTGAATATCCAAAACTTACTGTATCAATTTGATAAATGCTTAAACATTTTCCAATAATATTATAATTGTGAATTAAAGGAAACCAGTGCGATGTTGACACCATTATTTTTATTCTCTAAATTTGATACGAGGCGAAAATTAACCGAACTGAACGTACACAGCTAGGAGTACATAAGCACACGCGGTCCTTTTTAAACACTGACCTCTATATATACAAGTACGCTGGACTGGCTATCGGCAGAAGCATTATATATACCACATAAAATTCTTTTGTCGATTTGAAGCGCCTTCATTGTCCGTACCGGGAACTAAAATTGACATAATATGCCCAAGGCTGTTGTGTTATTTAAATCGTATTTCTGTATTTTCAACTTTTAAACTAAAGTATGAAAGTATTTTATGTGGTTTGATTAAGTTTGATTTTGGTTTATAATAAGAATTATTTTTATTAAGGCCTTAACAGTGGTTGAAATGCCTAAATCTAGGATATTTAAGTAAAAAAATCTCAATAACTGTTCATTTAATCCACAAAGAAAAAATACAGTGTAATAGAAGAAGATTTGGTAAATGTTTTTAATTTAACAAAATTGTATTTTTGTCAACCCTTTATTAGAAAAAAAAATTCCAAAGAGTACCTATCTTTGTCATATTGTGCAAAATTTCTCCAAAACGGCACAAGCTTTTTAAATAGTTCTTACACTAAAAAAAAGTTCTTAAAAATATTAATATTTTTAATTGAGAGTTTTATTTTTATTACCCGTTTTATAAGAGAATATTTCATTTTTCCCCGAAATTGAATATATTTACACGAGCGCGCATGCTCCGTCGCCATGTAAGCTCTGTCACAGTCCGTTTTCGGACATCGTCGAGGGTGGACCGCACGTCGGTGTTGAAGCGACTTCGATCAAATATATATTAGTTTTTTAAAAGTTTATCATCATCATTACAGCCCTTCACAAGTCCACTGCTGAACATAGGCCTCCCCCAAAGAATGCCACAAAGCACGGTCCTGAGCCACCTGCATCCATCGACTTCCTGCATGTCTTACCAGGTCGTCACTCCATCTCGTGGGGGGACGCCCTACACATCGCCTACCGGTACGAGGCTGCCACTCGAGAACCTTTCTTCCCCATCGGTTGTCGGTTCTTCGAGCTATATGGCCGGCCCACTGCCACTTCAGCTTACTAATCCGTTGGGCTATGTCGGTCACTCTGGTTCTACTGCGGATATCCTCATTCCTAAGTTTATAACGCAGCGAAACTCCGAGCATAGCCCTCTCCATAGCTCGCTGAGCGACCTTGAGTTTCCTCATACGGCCAGCAGTGAAGGACCACGTCTCAGTTCCGTAAGTCATCACTGGCAACACGCACTGGTTGTACAATTTCGTTTTAAGGTTTTGAGGTATGTCTGACGAGAAGATGTGTCGTAGCTTCCCGAACGCTGCCCAGCCGAGTTGAATCCGTCGATTGACCTCTCGGTCGAAGTTGGACTTACCTAGTCGGACTATTTGTCCCAGGTAAACATACTCGTCAACAACTTCAAGCTTAGTGCTCCCAACAACTACCGGCATAGGTGTGACATGGACATTAAACATGATCTTTGTTTTGTCCATGTTCATCTTAAGACCTATCCGTTGGGAAACACTATTGAGGTCATTGAGCATAGTGCTTAGGTCCTCCAGCGATTCTGCCATAAGGACTATATCGTCGGCAAATCGAAGGTGAGTGATGTACTCGCCATTGATGTTGATACCGTATCCTTTCCAGTCCAGAAGCTTGAAAACGTCTTCCAATGCAGCGGTGAAGAGTTTCGGGGATATGACGTCACCCTGTCTTACACCTCTCTGCAATTGGATAGGTTTCGTATTCTGGTTCTGTACTCGGATAGCCATCGTAGCCCTACTGTACAAGCACTTCAACACTTTGATATACCGACAGTCAACTTGGCACCGCTGAAGGGACTGCAGCACCGCCCAAATTTCGACGGAATCAAAGGCTTTCTCATAGTCCACATACGCCAGACATAGTGGCAAATTGTACTCTTCGGACTTCTGTATTTTTATTATTATTATATTATATTTATAATCAATTATAAATATTTTTATGACTAGAAATACTTAATTTAGTTAATATCTGTACACTGGTAACTGTAAATATTATTTTCTAAATAAATGAATTTTTAAAGTGCCCAAAGAAGAAGAAATTTTTGCGGCAACGTTGATTAGTGAAATTGAATAATGCATTTTTATATAATTTAGATGTGGAACGACGAACATGCTGTCGTTACTTAGATTTCGATAGTTTTTAATACCTATGCATATTTATTGTTGCATATTTTTATTAATTAGTTGATAATGAATTTTATAATTATGTATTACAATAAAACGCTGTTTTATGAGTATGAATTTATAAAATATTATTGGGGAGAGAAATAAAGATACAGATACTTTTTTTTAGGAACACTGTTATCAAATTAAATCAAACAATTTAAATAAATAAAAGAATGGTGCTTACCTAAGTATAAATAACTATATAAAGACATTCTTGGGTTTATGGTTTTTTTTATGTTAGACAAACTATCATCTAAAAAATGTAAAAATTTTAAATTGGAGAGGGGTTTCTCTACGTGATAAAGTTAGAAATGTAGATATTTGCATTAGAACCAGAGTAACTGACATAGCTCAACGCAATATTACAGTGAAATGGCAACGGGCTAGCTATATAACTTCGAAAACAAATAAAAAATAGGAAGAAAGGTCCTCGAGTGGCAACCTCGTACAGGTAAGCGAATTAGTACTCAACCTTTATTCCTCTTTACGTATTCTTATACACTTTTCTTCACACATACACACACACACACACACACACACACACACACACACACACAAATAGGTCGCAAATAATACTTACCTAGTACTATTAGGCAAGAGTGAATAGGTTTTTGTTAAGTTAGTGCAATTCACCATCTTAGACTACATAACCACTTAACGATGGGATTGTAGTTGCTTTACTACTTGCTGGGTAAAAATGGTAAAAAAAAAATTACCCTGTGAAAGTTTGCATTTAGATATAATTTTTCTAACCTACCATAAAAATATGATGAGAATATGTATAAAGGTTACCTCACACGAGACAGTAATAATATAATATTATATCTTCCATTATCTACGCATGAAAACTTTTAAAATCTCTGAATTCCGAGGTATGTTCATATTGAGAGGCTAAATAGAGCCACATTGAAATGCATGGGGATCGTTTTGTAATTTTACGTCATTATCGAAAAAAATTGTACGTATTTCAGGTGGCGGTTTGCAAAACACGATTCCACAAAAATTTACTCAATAGAAAATAATTGCAAAGTTGCTTCTAAAAATACTTAAATTTTCAACGTCAATTTTTTTTACGTGGTAGAGCCATGCTGCAGCTATATTAGTAGTAGGTATAGTTGTAGCACGAATAGGTCGGCTCGACCGGGGAATAACATGTAAAATAGCAGTTTAACCCTGCTGTGTTTCGTATGGTGAGTGTAGAGAACCGGAGAACCTTTTTATTGGAAAGGAGGCATTACATCTTAGTCCTCACGGGGGACAACGCATCTACATTTTGATACGTAATCGAGAATAGATGTAGATGTGTATGGGCCGTAGCAACCACTTACCATCAAGTGGACTGTGTGCTTGTTTGTTAGCCTTATTCTATTTAAAAAAAAATCTTTCTGAGAAAAATTTAATTCTGAGTAAAATAATGTTAAGTATTGTAAGCACTCGAACTCGTTAATAAAGTTATTGGGCTATTTTGATTTGTAAAAAAGAGATTTTACTTTATAGGTTAAATAATTTATTTACCTTTCTATATCAAGAGCCGTTTTTCTGTCACTCCTATTGAATTTGACAGTGCTTGCTGAAATTTAGCATCTTTAGATGGATCAGAATCGCCCGCTGATCCGGCTGTTAGATATTGCAAAAATAATTGAAAATATTTATTTTTACTTTCATGCTCAAGACTACCTTGTTTTATTTTATTACGGTCAAATAATATTTATTAGGTTATAAAGCAAGTATTTTTGTAAATGTAAATGTTTTCATTATTTTGTTATTCTATTGTTTACAGTTATTATCACGCCTTAGGTTTACACCAAGAATTACATTAGAAATTCTTGATGCGATGCGATGTAACGCGCATACATTATTTTCATCAAGAACTATAATATATATATTTGTTTTTTTTTTACCAGTAGAGTTTCAACAAAATCTTAAAAAAGTTCAATGAATTAAAAAAATGCCAATAATTATATTTTTTTTATAGGATAAGGGTGATAAACGAGCACACAGTCCACCTGATGGTAAGTGGTTGCTGCGGCCCATAGACATCTACATCTATCCTCTATTACATATCAAAATGTAGATGCGTTGTCACCCGTGAGGACTAAGATGGAATGCCTCATTCCAGTAAAAAGGGCCTCCGGCCACCTGCACTCACCAAGCGCAACGCAGAGGTAAACCTCTACTTCACGCTGGTTTTCTGTGAGGTCGTGGTACCACCCCGGTTCGAGCCGGCCCATCCATGCGACAGCAAAAGCTGCCGCGTGGCTCTACCACTGTTAATTCATAATATAATTTCAAGTCAGTGTTTTACATTTAAAGACCATTTATAAAGAGCCAATGTTATTATTTTCATTTTGATTAATTTAATTCGAGACTAAAATAAATGTGAAAGGGCTTTTATCTGCAATAATAATTTTCATCAAAAATAACATAGACTTATAAAAGTCATATACACGGTCAATCATACTGAAGATTATCAATTGTACTACAAAATATTTAAAAGACTATTTCCAGTATAATGACCCGAATATCATCATTAATGTTTGACTGGCACACTTAAAAGTTTTATCACATGGCTAAATGATTGACTTTTATATTATGATAAGGTCATGCTTTTCTATAAAAAGTTGCAAGAAATTTTAATTCACGGCCCTATTGGTTTGTTTTTTTTTGCCTTTTTACTTAATTAGTGAAAAACAAGATGGACTGCTCTAAAAGTTTACTTTCTTGTCTAAAAAGTGCTATTTAGAATTTTATGCAAATGATAATTAATGTTTCTATGTTAATAAGTGTAACATAGCGGGTATTATATTCAATGGTAGCGGCCATCCATATTTGCAAAGCCAGCATCATTTTCTGTACAGAAACCGGCAAAGTGTTGCTCAAGGCACTATAAACAAAGCAGGTGATAAAATGTTACACTCATAACTGTTAACAAAAACTGTTTTCGCAAATGGTCTTATAGATAATAATAACTATTCCGCCGTGTTAGGTGCAGGAGCTATTAATAGAAGGAGAAGAGGTAAATTTTTGTTTTAGAAATGCGCAATCAATATTGTTTTGTCTGCAATTGAGCATAAAATAAAAAATAACTTCAGCCAAAGAGCATAACTGGCATTACACTCAGGCCCATCAATTGGTATGGAAAAAAATAATTTTACCAGGTTTCAAAAAATCAATCAAAATTCAAAAGAAATAACTATTAAAATCAAAAAATGTATATATGTATGTCTATACATACATATAATGATTTATGGCCGCTTAGTAACTGACGGTGACTCACTATAAAATCCTACAGTCACGCCGAAACTAAGAGGAGAGAATCGCTGTAGAAAAGGTAATAATTTATTGCGGAAATTTTGTGATAAAATTAAAAAAAATATAAACTTATCCAAATTAATCTAACTTAGTCTAACTTATCCTTATGCGTTACAAAAAAAACAAATAATAAAATAGTGAGCTGGCGTCAGTTTTTAAGAAGATATAACAAAAATTTCAAAAAAGTTCAGTATTTAATTGATTATATACCTCTGACACTTAATCACGCTTTTCGAAACCACGCCAGTTGTAAACAATACTTGTGTGAAAAGACAAAATCTTCTTTTCAAATTTCCGCCGAGTTGTAAGTAGAAGGCCAAATAGGTCACGTGTCAATTTTAATTAAATATATTTTATATGAAGTGATCTTGACTACGTTTCATCAATTAACCATTGGTAAAAATTAAAACAGGAATTTTACGATTGTGTTTACAAAAAACATTATTAGTTGAACCTTGCAGCTTGTTCATTATTTTTATTATAAATACCTATAAATGTATATATTATTAATAAATAGTTCCCATAATATATTGGATTATTTTTTATTTTGCCCTATCTGCAATGTTCTACGCTCTATAGAAAATGTGGCGTATGACATGACTGACAATCTTTCGAACGTTTTATCTAGGTACAAAGATATGTTACGTTTTCGTCGCCTCCACATGATATTTTTGTAAGCATAAGGTACCCTTCTATTACTGAAACGAATATAAATATTGCTACAAAGTAAAGTGATAGGCTATACAAGTCCCTCTACTGGGCACAGGGCTCTTTTTTTATTTCTGAGAGGGTTTTAGGGCAAGGAAATGCCCGCCGTGCTTCCCCAATGCGTGTTGACGAAAATTGCAATTACAAATTTCATTCGTACTGTCGGGGATCAAACCCGGGAAAATTTACAGCGAACGCTTTGACGACATATTTTTAATACGACACAAATAAATACGATTTAACATATATAATAAAAATTCTTACGTACTTGAAACTTGAACACTTGATAGCTCGTGATGCCTACCGGACAAAGCTACAGCACCATACCGTGCAATGTAATTGAAGATGCGTAACCGCAACATAATTCTCAGTGATGCGCAAGCATAACAGGCAGTATGTCACTTATATAATTGTCATCTCTGCAGTCTATTAATCTTTGCACTTTTATAAGTAATACAGAACGTAGTTGCTAGACGGTGTTGACATCGGCTAAAATCTCTGCGATCGCCGTTTCGTCAAGGTCATTCAGGCTAGTTAAAGCCTTAATAGTAAGAGTGTGCGTAATATATAAAACTCGTTACCAAAAGGAAAGTGGTATAACATTCCACAAGTAAGTTAATTTACAGCTAATATTAAACAAATTAAAACTATTTGATAATATAGGTACTTAAAAATTTGTTACTAATCTTAATATCGTAATTACCAACATGTTTGGCTTTTTATTACTGAGTTTTGATAAACAATTCAATAAGGGTTGTCGAGTTCCTTGTCTATAATACTTACCGATGTTCTTTTCTACCCATATCTGTTAACAACCAAAGTCGCCGACAACAGATAATTATCAAATGTTTATTAATTAACAGGTTTCCAACTGAACCTAGACTAAAATTATGGCTAAAAAGCTTAAAAATTGTGAATTGGCGTCCGAAACAAAATGATTATCTTTATTCTCAACACTTCACAGAGGTGTTTAGAACAAAGATAATATTTTATTGGACACGAGAAACGCACCACTTTGAAACAGTGCAGTATACCCATAATATTATCTAGTAGTACCAGTATACAGTAAGTATAAAAGTATTAGATTATTATTTCGAATGTTATTTTTTTTTTCTCTCCTTAATTTCAGACTCAAGGGCGATAGCCAAGTGTAGAAAGCTCTTCTGATGATGACTTTGTTTTTACAAGACGTAAATTTGTTAAATAAGTTTAAATATGACCAATTTATTATATCAAAGGAATTAATTTATAATGGGACTGCAAATTTATTAGTTAATGTCCTGAGTGACCTTGCGTAAGTTAAGGTGAGAAATAGCTCCTCCCTAAACGGGTTTCCACCTTGTCGTGGCAGGGGAGGTGTTATTAGTCGTGGCTAAGAAACCCATGGTAAACGCAGGGTCGCTCACATGGCTGGTCCGAACTGAAGATCTGGCCCAAGGTGGCCACACTGAGTGGGCTCGTCGAGCCGTTGGGTATGTGTTAGAGGGCTGCGGCTAGAGGAGAGTCCTCTCCCTATACCGTTGCAGCGATGCGCCACTCTACTATTCTCCGCAACTTTGGTGGAGATACACCACTTGGTGGAGTTGGAGGCCGCGAAGAGCAGCGTGCCTTGTGTTCCTGGTGTGCCTTATCTGAGAAGGAAAGGGGGAGTTGAAATTCTCAACTAAGAAGCGCTGGCTCTGGTGGGGTTGCGGATGTGTTTGAAAGCGTTTCCGTGGCCCTGCCAACGTGCGGCAAAGGTGGAACACCATGGGGTGAAGGCGCGAGTTTGAGATAATCCGTTCTTGCCCCCGCAAAGCGGGTATGCGTAGGCCTCATCTGAAACCCGAAACAAAATCCGTTCTGTAGTTACGAATAAAAATGTAGATAGAGCAACGCAGCCTCGATCTTGGTTTTATATGAGGTATGAAGCTTGCGTCTAAGGCCTAGGTATTAATTGATATATTTATTTATTATATAACATTATATTAATATGATTCATAAATAGATTGGACTTTACAGGTAGGCCTGGGTATAGAATTTTTATCGATATGTTTCGTCACATTGTCTTATCTCTATTATTAGTTTCTTGGACGTTCACTGCTGCTGTCAGCCTCAAAATGGCGAAAATCAAATCGCCCCATTGTATCACGCTGTATAGTCAGTTCGTAAACAGAGATCAGTGTTTTGAAACTATACTATCCAACTCCTAGAGACTGAAACGAAGAGGTATGTCTGAATTTGAACTTTGGAAAGTCGGAACAATAACAATATTTGAATTTGGAATATTTGGAGAGCATTATTTAGGAATGTTTTGTATTTTGTATGAATATTAAATTATATTTAATTGGAATAATGCAAATAAATAATGTTTTTGCACTAGCAATTTGGTTTATTTATATCTGTAAATAATTGTGTATTATAGTATATAGGCCCCATTCCCCCCCACCGGCCAGCCTTTCTCTTTCTGACAGAGACGCAGGTGTCCTCTCCGGCTGATACTTCGTATCTCTCCTACCCGGGGTACAAATTGGAGCACTCCTTTGTGCCTCGGGCTGGAGTTTGCGTGTATGTTAGAGAGGACATCTGTTCTCGACGCCTCGGCAGTTTTGAAGGTTCGGACCTGTCCATCCTTTGGCTACACGTAGACAGTGACGACCATCCGCGCGTCTACGGGTGCCTCTATAGGTCCCATAGCGATAATGCTGAAACAGACCGACTCATCGACCACGTCCAAATGGCTACAGATTCCTTGCTACAACAGGTCCCATCCTGTGATGATCGGTTAAACGTGAACCGAGCCATTCACGTTTAACCGATCATGCGGGGAGATCTGTTTATGACTTTGCCTTGGCATATGGTCTGACACAACTGGTTACTTCGCTTACGCGGATTCCAGATGTGGAGGATCATACACCTTCCCTGTTGGACCTTCTGCTGACCTCTTATCCGGACAGATATCAGGTTTCCGTCGATGCCCCTTGCGGCTCTTCGGACCATTGTCTGATCCGGAGTGTAGTGCCACTCACGCTCCCCTCGCGGTTGCGTTCTGCAGGTTGCCGCCGTGTTTGGCATTACAGGTTGGCGGATTGGGACGGAATGCGCTCTTTCTTTGCATCCTACCCTTAGGGCGGGGTTGCCGGATGATCCCAGCGCTGTTGCTGACTCTGTCACTAATGTGGTGCTACAGGGAATGGAACTATTTATTTATTCCATCATATGTGGTACCAATCGGAGGCAGATCTCAGCCTTGGTTTGGTCGCTCCTGTAAGACTGCATTACGCAGTAAGCAGGAGTGTTATCAAGCCTGGGCTGCGGCTTCGGCGACTCGGGATGTAAACACCAGTACACTTAAAAAGAAGTATAACTCCGCCTCCAGGTCCTTCAAGAGAGTTATTTCCAAGGCAAAGTCAGAGCACATAGGCAGAATTGGCGAGAAATTAGTTCGCCATTCTTCGGGTACCCGTACATTCTGGTCTCTCGCCAAGGCTGTCCAAGGGAATTTCTGTAAGCCATCACTACCATCTCTGCACAGGGAGGACGTTTCACTGGCGCAAGCCGCAAAAGACAAAGCCGACCTTTTAGGCTCCCTTTTTGCGTCCAACTCTATTCTTGATGATAGGGGGAGAACACCGCCGACCATCCCGCGGTGTGAGTGGTCCATGCCGGATGTGCTGTTCTCACAGCACTCGGTTCGCAAAGCACTCCTCTCTCTGGACATCCAGAAGTCGAGTGGGCCTGACGGAATCCCCCAATTGTGCTGAGGATGTGTGCTCCGGAGTTGGCACCGGTCCTAACGCGTCCTTTCCGGTACTCCTACTCCCAAGGCGTAGTCCCGAATTCATGGAAGACAGCTTTTGTCCACCCGATCTCTAAAAAAGGCGACCGCTCAGACCCGTCCAACTATAGGCCTAACGCCACCTCCTTGTTATCCAAAATAATGGAATCCATTATTAACTGCCAGCTCATGCGGTACCTTGAGGATCACCAGCTGAATAGTGATCGCCAATACGGTTTTCGTTGGGGTCAATCAGCTGGTGATCTTCTGTTCTACCTGACCCATAGATGGGCGGAGGCAGTAGAGTCCAAGGGGGAGGCGTTGGCCGTTAGTTTTGACATTGCGAAGGCCTTCGATCGGATTTGGCACAAAGCGCTTCTTTCGAAGCTCCCTTCCTATGGGCTTCCCGAGAAATTGTACAATTGGATCACCAGCTTCCTTGCAGATCGGAGCATCAAAGTCGTTGTAGACGTGGTGTTCCACAAGGCTGTGTGCTATCACCAACACTGTTTCTTTTGCATATCAATGATATATTGCTAACTGGTAGCATTCATGGCTATGCGGTTGACAGCACTGGTAATGCTCTATACACCGGCCGTGCCAATATTTCTCGGGAAAACTTCGCCGAGTACCGGAACAAACTTGTGTCTGAAGTCGAGTCTTTGCAGAACAAAGTCTCGGATTGGGGGCGACTAAACCTAGTCCAGTTTAATCCTCAGAAGACACAAGTTTGCGCGTTTACCGCTAAAAAGAACCCCTTTGTCGTATCTCCTCAGTTTCAAGGCACTCCCCTTCTTGCCTCAGCCAGTATCGAAATCCTCGGAGTCGACATATCGAGTGACGTGCAGTTTCGTGGTCACTTGGAAGAGAAAGTCAAATTGGCCTCTAAAAAGCTTGGCGTGCTCAGCAGAGCGGGACAGTATTTCATGCCTGATATGATTTCGATAGATGGTGGTATGACCATCTTGTTTTCTACAGATCACTTAAACGTGGTAGAACCATGCTGCAGCTATATTAACTGTATAGTTGTAGCACGAATGGGTCAGCCGACCGGGCAAGGGCCAAGCTCTCACAGAATACCAGCGTAAAATAGCTGCTCAATACTGCTGTGTTTCGTATGGTGAGTGTAGAGAACCGGAGACCCTTTTAACTGACAAAGAGGCATTCCATCTTAGTGCTACGGCTGACAATGCATCTGTAATTAGATTCGCAAACGAGGATAGATGTAGATGTCTATGGGCGACAAAAGCCACTTACCATCAGATGGAGTGTCGTTTGTCCGACGACGGGGAACAGTGCCGAAGGTGCGAATCATTGTTTTTCTATTGCCTGTGCCAAGTGTAGCTTAGGCCAGATCCACCCTGCAAGAAAGCCATCATAAGGCTCATCTTCAGAAGTAGACAATGATAGACAATGGTTATTATTTACTATCCTTAAAGATAGTTTCTTTTTAAACTAAATTAAATCCAACATATGAGGTTTTCATTTCTTATAGTTTACCTAAAATATCAATGTGAAAACTCTAAATTCAGGTTAATAAAAAGTTTCTTGATAAGGCGTATCGTACCTATTGAGTAGTTGCCTTAAGTATTGATGCCAAATTTTATCATATATTATCACTAGACGTATCTTGTCAAAAACGGACGTGTTTTCGTGTTTTAAAAACACGTCTATACCTAATAACGTCAATAAGGCGTATCAGATATGAGGTTTTGTGCGGAATGGGACGTATCGAATACGGCATCACAATAGCGTATCACATAATCGCATTAATTCTGGATCCGACCTTTTAATATGAATTTTCATTTTCGTTTTGGATCGAAATGTATTCTACCCTAAAGCCTGCTCATACAAATACATACTCTCATACAGACATAAAGATAACATCTGCAGATACAAATATGGCATAGGATTTTACCTGCGATAAATACAGGAATGTCGCTAAATAAATGTGATTAAATTCGCCTCGGTCCTTTTTAAGCTTTATCCTTTTAAGCTAATTTACAGCCGTAGTCACAAAACATTACATCTGTGTATTATATCATAATTCAATATCTTGGCGTAAGTAAAAAATAGTGGTGTACTACAACTTATATGCGCCTATTCAATAAAGAATACTGATTTCGAATAACTAAGACTTTATCATGGAATTAATGGCACTTTCTGACAAAAAAAAAACATGTACATTTCTCAATTTAGTATTATAAAAGTGTTGCTCTATGTACGAAATTCAATGAAATTGTTTATTCGGTATCGCAATTCCAGATATTCTACATAACTTGTACTGTTCACAAAGCTATCAATACTATTCAATGAATAATTATTTTGAGTCTAAAAGGTCAACTGACCACGGCCACGGATTAGTAAATTTATACTGAGAGAAAAATTCCATTTTATTTCACCATTTTGTAAGTTTGAAAATTAAGAAATTGTTATTATGATTAAATTTTAAATGAATTAATTCAGTTATAGTACTGTGTGTTCATTTAATATCGTTGGTAGCGCAGCACATTGTATGACTCTATTTAGTTTGTATTTAACCAATAATTGATGCCGTTAGGGGTCGAACTCATGTTGCTAGCATATTGTGATATAACTACGAGTGCTTAGACCTTCAGATGCGACGTCTTATGTAATAATAAAACAATTCGAAGATATGTGAAGTTCGTCATCACGCATTGTGTCAGCGCAGCGGATATTTCCTTGCCGTATAGACCCTCAGAAGTGAGACGAGGCCTGTGCCTTGCAGTGGGACTTTTATAGTCTGTAACTTTGTATTTTTTTACTTTAATGTATGTAAAATAATAAGTGATTTAAGGCATGGTGGTAGTACCAAGTTGTAGAACATTTTTTTTGCTAAGGTATGCCCATTAGGAAGTAGTAGTAGCCTTCTACTTATTTCTGACGCTATGTAGCAATGCATCCAATTGTTGAGTTTCATTAGTTGAAGGGTCAGTATGATATTATAGGCTGCGAGATAATTCATCTTATACCATGAGGTAACCGCGCATTTTTTCGCCTTCTTGTTTAAGGTTAGTTACAGGCGTATATCAACAATTTTCGTTCTTAGTTTAATGTTAAAATATAACCATAATTTTCGATTATTCATCCAAATATCCATTACAGTCTATAGAAGTCCTGCTGAACATAGAGCGCATCATACGGAGGTTTCGCCATAGTAGCCACGCTTGGCAGGTGGGTTGTCAACAACCGGTTTTATAATCTTGAGTTTATATCAGAAAGATACAACACACACGGGACGATATAGGGTAGTGGATATTCTCAAACCGCCGATACATGGTCATTATACGAGAGATTATAATAACAAGTTAGGTAAAACAACATAGAAAATAGTAACTTCGACATTTTTCTGATTCTCAGAGAACGCATCGGAATGCTACTCGTATACGAGTATATTCTCAGTATATCTCATTTAGGTTTTGCTACCCAATTTACATTTCATTTTCAATTTAGATTCTTAAAATATCGTATAAAAATAGTAGCTAATGTTTACTTCCTTGGGATATTCCACTTTTTTATACATTAATATGTTTGACGATTTCAGATGGTTTGGTCTACCACTAATCCTATTGGTTGTGGCATTTCACAGACAAAGGACAATAACTATACAAAAACGCTGTTCGTTTGTGAGTATGGTCCAACGTAAGTAAAATCACTTTACGTTATGTGCCACGGTTGCTTAAAAGCTAAGTAAGCAATCCAGGTTCGATCCCCGCAGTCACCGTGTTGATGGCGGTTATCTTCAAAATTGCTTATATTTCATTACTATTTTTACAGTATTATTAAATAATTTATTTTTTTACAATATACAAAGTTATTGTTCATAGTATTTAATAAAAAGAAAAATATTGTAAATACTACAGACCAAAGTGATTTTCACTTTTTTGGTATGACTATTCTTTGTTTGTATTTCAGCGGAAATTATTTTGAACAAAAACCGTACAATTCCAATCAACAAGCAACAAACATACTTCGATGCAGCGATGGTGCTTGCTTATTGCAACCAACCTTATGGATCTAATTGTTAATATGGGGCTAACTTAACTTTGTTAAAAGTTATTTGTAACTATATACGTATATATTATTTAACTGCTTTTGCCCGGCGACATTATTAAGAATATGATGGAATATGATTAAAAATTTATAGCACATTTTCTACTTTGTGTAAATCTTGGATGAATTATCAACCCGTTACAAAAGTTGAAAACTAAAGATGTAAACAGAAACAGATTTTTTTTAAATTCAATATCTAATATATAAAACTAATATTTGCTTGTTCGTATTTCATGCGCTGCCATACCGTTCATCAGATTGCGCTAAAACTTTGTCAACTTATTACTTGTACTACGCGCAGGTTTTAGGCATATTACAATTAACTTACAGTACGCGTATCGCGTATCATTATCATTCGTAATTAAATAATAAAGGTTACTCTTCCAAATCTAAAAAGATATTTCTACAATTATTTGTTCTGTGGCGGCAACGTGCCGGGTACCCGCTAGTCGATTATAAATACTACTTATTGAAAGTCATTCTTTTATTTAATTTACCATTGCTTCAGAAAAAAAAACCTCTGTCCTGGGAATAACCAGCAAGAAAAACAACGAGACCTTTTTTGAAAAAATAAAAAAACTTACAATCATAATATATGTTACACAATTATAAACACAAAACAAGTTAGAAATACCTTGGTACTTATCACCCCATTCACTGGAGTTATTATCATCCATAATGAAGATGAAGTATAAGAGTAGATTAAATATTTTCTAATATTTCATCTCAGATATCTTATTTATTTTCACTGCTCAGTAATATTGCATTCACTGTCGCATTCCTAAAGTTCTGATTTTGTAGGATTCAGTGTGCATATGCTGTAGAGGACAGTTAAATTATGATATACTACCGGTTCCCCGCGACTTCGCCCGCGTGTTATTTGGGGTTTTAATTTTTTTGCGCGGAGCCCTAATTTTATTTTTCTAAAATAAAAGTAGCCTAAGTTACTCCTTGTGACATCAGCTATCTGCCAATGAAAATCCCGTCTAAATCGGTCCAGCCGTTTCGGAGATTAGCCGGAACAAACAGACAGACAGACCGACAGACAGACAGACAAAAACTTTAAAAATTGTATTTTTTTTATTAGTACCGTATACACTTTAATCAGAATTTAGTAAAAAGCTGTAATTTTGATATTACAAACAGACACTTCAATTTTATTTATTTGTATAGATTATAAATTTAATAACAGTTCATGAGCCCAATAGATAACGTTACCGTCTAAGATTTCTTAAATTTTAAACAAAATGAAAATGATCTGACGTAAAATATTTACGAAAAAATGATAAGGAATTCACAACAACGTCTTCTACCTTGTTGTGAATTATAAAAAATAACAAACTGTCAATCATTTTATGTAATATCGTATAAACATTAAGAGAAATTACATACATATGTATATGCAAATCTTATAAGTAGACGTAAAAATTTGAAATCAGTCACAACTTATCAAATATACGAGTAATAATCTATGGTCACATCATTTGGATTTATAACTTGTTTATTGATTTGGTCACCGCAATTCAATGCCGTTTTACGTAATTACTGTAAGAGTTAATAAAATTCCATGATTTTCAGTAATAACTTTAAGAATATTATATTTTATGAATACCTCAGATTAAGAAATTTATTCAAACTATAACCAATACTTACATTGTAAGACAAAATATCTTATATTATCATCTATAGACGATACTCCTTGGATTATTTCGAGGTGTCGTACAGGCAACCCTATTTAACATCAAAGACTTTCTTATTAGAGCTCAGTATCTAACCTCACTATAGGGCTTTAGTAATTTTTTTCCTTTGTTGCGATGTAGAAATTTGGTAACAATGAAAATAATCTTAACTCATGGATTCCGATATATGGCGCCTCATCTCCGTCTCCCATACATCGGTTTTTATGAAGGTCAATGCTTCAAGTATATATGTAAGTTTATAGTCGTTGAAAATCATGTTATATGTTGTGATAATATTATATTTTATATAAGTATATTTATTAACTATAAATTAGAGTATTTTGATTTTTTTTTACAGAAAACTCACAAATCACACACACAGAGGTATTTTCTAGATCATGTCTGACTTTTATTAGTAGGATATTCAAAATGAGATAAAACTTCCTTTGTATGGTGGAACCTCTCCATTGTTTTCAGACTGGCCTATTTGTTTCGATCAAGAATATTAAATGTTTTTACTTAAATAATACTAACTAAATTAGTTTGTAAATGGACGAGCTAGGTAATCCTGCTGGAAAATTGGAACGCCCGGCAAAGGACATTTAAGTCTAATACACTCCACATACAAATATGGTACGAGAACGACGCAGTAACGTGAGGACGCTCTCCAAGAATGGATCGATAACTATTTCAACAGTTACAACTTATATTACTAATATAAAATATGAAATTAATTAATATTTAAGAAAAAGGAAATTTTAAAGTGGTATAACTACAGAGTAGTAAATACAAAACAAAGCTTTACTAAGAAACTTCCATCAAACATGGTTATACTGTGTACGAGCGTTCGAAAAATATGTGCAGGATTTTTCAGATTCGAGAGCAAAGTTAGATCATCTACTCTTGACAGAAAGACAACAATAAACTTAGTTGAATGAAATGAAAGAATAATGTGTTTAAAAAAAACTATATCTTCATCACTATATTTTACTATATAATTTTAATTTATATTATATTCAAAACAACTTTTAAAAAAGCCAACTTAAAACTTCTTGCCGCGAACAATATGTTTCCCTCTTGCATAGATTAGGTACTCCCGTTTTTACGACCGTCAACACGTTCTGTAGTCAGCTACCAACTCTAAAAAAATGAATGTGAATTGACCAGTTTCTCACCAATTCTTCTCAGACCGATTTCTACAACTGTCTCACAGTCTTAATAATTAAAAAGAATGTTTAAAACTAGCATCCCGCCCTGGATTCTTCTGGGTAGAATCTATTAATGTGGAGTTTTTTTTTATAGGATAAGGGTGACAAACGAGCACACAGTCCACCTGATGGTAAGTGGTTGCTGCGGCCCATAGACATCTACATCTATCCTCTATAACAAATCAAAATGCAGATACGTTGTCACCCGTGAGGAGTAAGATGGAACGCCTCATTTCCAGTAAAAAGGGCCTCCGGCCACCTGCACTCACCAAGCGAAACGCAGAGGTAAACCTCTACTTCACGCTGGTATTCTGTGAGGTCGAGGTACCACCCCGGTTCGAGCCAGCCCATCCGTGCGACAGCAAATGCCGCCACGTGGCTCTACCACTGTTAAAAAAAGCCAGGCGTTGTTTAGATTTAAGATGATCATTAAGTATATCATTATTTTCTCAATATTTAGTATATATTTTAAAAAAAATACAAGTTTTCGGATAAAATATAGCCTAGATCAATCCTGAAGTTGCTTTTGATTTGTTTGCTAAGAGGTTTTTTACAAGTTTAGCCATTCCGAAAATTTTCATGGACAGAGTAAGACTGACAGACAAACATTTTAAAAATTGGTCATGTCTGTGGCATGCAAATAACCCCCCAGTTTGAGGTAGTTATTTCAATATTACAGACACTCAATTTTAATTTGTTTATATGTATAGAAACCATGACTGTATCAACAGCACCCGTATAATCTAAGGTCGGTGAAATCAAAGGTTTGTTCAGTAGGCGATCAACCTCAGCCCGCATTGTGGGATTTCTTGCGGGCCGGGATATTGTATATAATTTAGTGCATTTCTTTCTAAAATTAGTCAAAATACTCGTCTAGAAAATACTGAGTAGTTTGTATTATCCTTTGCCCGGTCCATTCTGTTTCTTCAATATTTGATGACCCAGATCATATTATGTGTATATAGACAAAAATAAATACGGGTTCCTCAAGAAGCGAGAATATATTATAATATTCTGTTTCCAAATTTACAAATAGGTAAATAATATTTAACGATTTCTTATATTTAGGCGAACATTACACATTAAATGAAAATAATTTTTACGGATTCTATCGCGTTTAATTTAACTTTATAAATCCCGACGTTTCGGGTGCTTTACAGCATCCATGGTCACGAGGAGGACTGAAATGTTTGACGTCCCGATGTCGTAGCTAGCTCGGCTACCTTCAGTTTTTGAATATTAATTTTTGTTCCGATCTACGCAGAATGAGCTTATAGTATCTTGAAGTCTTGCAGTGGTATGCTTGGGTTGGGATTTAATTAATTATAGGATCCCAAGCAGATGGCGGCACCCACCGAAATTCCTCCAAGTTTTTCTAAGACGATATTCTGGCACCTATTTCAGCCCATATTTATAATCTCTGCCTGGAATCTTCTATCTTTCCTAATTCGTTCAAGGGGGCTAACATCCATCCAGTCTTCAACAGGCGGCTAGTAAATTACCTGGAGCACTGTGATAGTTTCTAGTCTCAGCAGTTTGGATTTCGTAAAAATTTTTTTTCTATTGATAAAAACGTTACCCCCACACTAGGATTGTGTGTAAAAATAAATTCACTTTTGACGTTATTCACGAACTAACTACCTTCGTTGTTAGTAAGCTTAATGACAACAAAAATGTCTTCACATTATTCTTGGATTTGGCTAAGGCTTTCGATGCGGCTCCAATCACCACTCTCTTATTAAAACTAGAAAATATCGGCATCAGGGACTCTCAACTCGAACTTTTCCGTAAATACCTTTCAGGCCGGACTCAAAGAGTAAAAATAGGTAGATAGAGTGGAGGTAGGTATTGTAAAACTACATAAGTTATGAACTTTCTATATCTTACAGTGTGCTCCAGGGTAGCATACCTGCACCTACTCTCTTCTTGATCTGCATTAATGATCTCTGTAATTATACGGTCTTTACAAAACGCACATCTCTGCACATCAGCATTTTTACCTTATTGTTTCATTTTTCATCCTCATCAATTCAGTACGCAATCATTTGCTGTCGCGCATTGTACTCACTATCAATAATATCAGATTAAATTACATAATCAGTTGAAGCCTTTATCATTTCTATCAACTTCTAAGATTGTACAGGATAGCACATTGTACATCTAAATGGTCCTTCGAGCATTGATCTAGTGCCGGTAAGATCAAAGCGGAACCACGCGGTTCGACAACGTGACTTCGTTTCGCCCGTTTAGTGCTGCTCCTGTATTACCGCCTATTCAGCAAGAACTCTACAAGTGACTTTTCAAGCAATTGCGCAGTGAACAAGTTCCTGCTACAGCATACATCATCACCAACATCAGTGATTTGGTAATCATCACTCCGTCAATGACGAAAAGCATTTTTTGCCTTTGTGTTTCTGTGTCTGAAGTGCAATAGCGAAACGGTCGAGTCGGCCTTCTACAAGGGGGTATCACCGACGAGATTGAAAAGGTGCATATATTGCATTAGGATACCGGAGCACTTGGCAACAGCATCGTCTCAATGATTTGGCGCATCAGCGATCCCATCAGGTCAGGCCAGTATCGACCGAGTAGATAGAGGTAACCGCAGCAAATTAGGCGAGATGTACCAAAAACAAAAAAACAATTTTAAAGTACTAGAACGAGCAATCAATACCGCTAATCTCGAGTTACTTACCGAAAAGTGGGAGCTCGAGGACAGTTTACGTAACTTACAACTACATTGGAACGCCGTGGACTCCTAACACTGGGAGATCGACAGCGAGCTTACCACAGAAGACGTGCAGTACGAAAAAACATACTACATGTGGATATCTACAGGCATGTTACGATGTATAAGGAAGAGGGACAGAACACACTCTAAAGCAAAACAAAATCCGAATAACGATATTTTAGTAAAAACATATAAGAGATACAGGAACTTTTGTAATGATTTAATTAAGAAGGATTAAAGAAAATATCACCGAAACGAAATAACTAAAAATAGAAATAATATTAAAGAACTTTGGAAAACAATACACAACACGACTAATACTCAGAATATCAAAAATATTCCTCAAGAGCTGTTGACCCTTAAAGACACACCCGAGAAGTCAGTAAATTATATGAATAATTACTTAACCACTATAGGTACCGAATTAGCTAATAATATCCCTAAAAATGTTCCACAATTGCCTCACAACGCTGTAAATTTTTTTTGTCTAATAATACTTTTGTGATGCAGGATGCTTCACAGGATGTAATTGAACAGTTCATAATTAGTCTAAAAACTGAGTCTGGACCTGGATGGTATTTCGGCAAAAACAAAGGTTTAAAAGATTACATTGTGACCACTTACGAAGCTCTTTAACCAATGTATAAAAGACGGTGTATTTCCTGATGCTTTTAAGAAATCAGTTGTACTGCCTATCCACAAGGGAGGGAAAAGAGACTGTATCAATAACTATCGCCCCATATCAATACTCTCTACTTTATCATAAATCTTTGAAAAAATTATAAATAAAAGACTTTTAGAATATCTAGAAAAAAGTAAATTACTGTCTGAACCTTTTAGGTTCCCTTTTTGCGTCCAACTCGACTCTTGATGACGGGGGGAAAACACCGCCGACCATCCCGCGGTGTGAGTGCTCCATGCCGGTTGTGCTGTTCTCACAGCGCTCGGTTCGCAAAGCACTGCTCTCCCTGGACATCCAGAAGTCGAGTGGGCCAGACGGAATCCCCCCAATTGTGCTGAGGACGTGTGCTCCGGAGTTGGCACCGGTCCTAATGCGTCTTTTTCGGTACTCCTACTCCCAAGGCGTAGTCCCGAATTCATGGAAGACAGCTTTTGTCCACCCGATCCCTAAAAAAGGCGACCGCTCAGACCCATCCAACTATAGGCCTATCGCGATCACCTCTTTGTTCTCCAAAATAATGGAATCCATTATTAACTGCCAGCTCATCCGGTACCTTGAGGATCACCAGCTGATTAGTGACCGCCAATACGGTTTTCGTCGGGGTCGATCAGCTGGTGATCTTCTGGTCTACCTGACCCATAGATGGGCGGAGGCAGTAGAGTCCAAGGGGGAGGCGTTGGCCGTTAGTCTGGACATTGCGAAGGCCTTCGATCGGGTTTGGCACAAAGCGCTTCTTTCGAAGCTCCCTTTCTATGGGCTTCCCGAGAAATTGTGCAATTGGATCACCAGCTTCCCAATCAGGCCGTGCCAATATTTCTCGGGAAAACGTCGCTGAGTACCGGAACAAACTTGTGTCTGAAGTCGAGTCTTTGCTGAACAAAGTCTCGGATTGGGGGCGACTAAATCTAGTCCAATTTAATCCTCAGAAGACACAAGTTTGCGCGTTTACCGCTAAAAAGAACCCCTTTGTCGTATCTCCTCAGTTTCAAGGCACTCCCCTTCTTGCCTCAGCCAGTATCGCTATCCTCGGAGTCGACATATCGAGTGACGTGCAGTTTCGTGGTCACTTGGAAGGGAAGGCCAAATTGGCCTCTAAAAAGCTTGGCGTGCTCAGCAGAGCGGGACAGTATTTCATGCCGGCACACCGCCTGCTACTTTACAAGGCGCAAGTTCGGCCTCACATGGAATACTGTTCCCATCTCTGGGCAGGGGCTCCCCAGTGCCAGCTCCTTCCACTTGACCGCATCCAGTGCAGAGCGGCTCGAATTGTCGACGACCGAGCCCTTTCCGATCGGCTCGATTCATTGGCACTGCGAAGAGATGTTGCATCCCTTTGCATTTTCTTTCGCATCTACCATGGGGAGTGCTCTGAGGAATTGTTCGGATTAATCCTAGCCGCCAAATTTCACGAAAGCACATCGCGGCAGAACTCCCGATACCATCCACACCATCTGGATGATTGGCGGTCTACCACTGCGGTCGTACAAGGAAGATGTTTTCTTCCTCGTACGACCTCCTTGTGGAATCGATTACCATCAGCGATTTTTCCGGACCGATACGACTTAGGGACCTTCAAGAAAAGAGCGTACTCCTTTTTAAAAGGCCGGCAACGCATCTGCGTTTCCCCTGGTGTTGCAGTGGTTCATGGGCGGCGGTATTCACTTACCATCAGGTGAGCCGCATGCTCGTTTGCCCCCTCTCCTATAAAAAAAAATCAATTTGGTTTTAGAAAATTTAAATCTGCAGAAGAAGCAGTAAGAATGTTTGTAGATTACGTTGCAATAAACTTAGACTCTCATTCAAAAGTCTTAACTGTAGTTTTAGATCTTGCTAAAGCATTTGATACCGTCTCTTTCCCAGAACTTTTAGCAATTATGGAGAAATCGGGCATCAGAGGAACCCAACTTCAATTGCTAAGCGACTACCTACACTCAGTACACCAAAATTGGTGATATTTTAAGTGTTGATTGCTGTATAACGCGCGGAATTCCCCAAGGCAGTGTTCTGGGCCCTCCCCTATTTTTGTGTTATATTAATAACCTCTGTCAAATTAATATTCTCAATTGTAAGGTTATGTGCTATGCTGATGACACCACACTTACCTTTTACGGTCAATCTGGGGAAGAAGTTTATTTTGATGCACAAACTGGTCTTAATACAGTCCATCGATGCCTTGCTACGCATTATCTATCTTTGAATGCAACCAAAACTAAATACATTCCCTTTTGTATCACCACACCATTATTAAAAGGCCAAGAGAACTTAAACTTATATGTTCATGACTGCTGCATACCGCCGCTTAGTCCATGTACGTGTCGCTCTCTTGAAAAGACCACGCACACAAAATATTTAGGTGTTATAATAGACCACAAACTTTCTATCGAGGAGCATATAAACCACACTTCTTCCAGAGTTTGCAAACTTACACACATTTTTAAGTAGCTTCGTCATCTTGCTGATACCAGTATTATAAAATTTGTTTATACTGCCTTATGTCAATCTATTATTAACTATAGCATAACGTCTTGGGGTGGTGCAGCAAAAAGCCACATGATTAGGTTAGAGCGTGCACAAGGACTTATACTTAAAATATGTTATAAAAAACATCGATTATTTTCAACAAATGAACTTTATCAATTCTGTGAATTGCTCACTGTACGTCAACTCTATATTCTTGGGACTATATTATTAAATAATTCAAAAACGGAATATAATAAATCCAATCCTGTATTAAACAAAACACTTCCTCATATGGTATGCACGATACCTGTTACCAATTTATTATTTGCTCGAAGATTTTTCAATTACAGAGGTCCAGTCCTACATAATCTTGCTAACAAATTATTAAATATATATCCGTTAACTAAAAGACAGACAAAAATTTCCTAAATCAAAGGGCTTAAATCATTAGACTACGAACAGACAGAAAAACTATTTGAACGTATTGTTTAAATGCTAGTATATATTACACACCACATGCATACACACACACACACACACGCACACACACACACACACACACACACACACACACAAACACACACACACACACACACACACACACACACACACACACACACACACGTGCACGCACGCGTACACACGAACACCGCATTATTAATACTTAATGCACCTGCTTACCTTTTGCTAGTAGACTACTTAAAGCATGTTTTTCTTTATATATACCTAATAAGCAATTTTTACACAGTTTCTCCAAACTGAACAAGTATATTTTAATGTAATTTTATTACACGTAGCTGTATTGATTATTCAATTTATTACAGCAATATCACTTCTGTTGAAGGCCTGGTGATCCCATAGCACAGGGAAACCTAGTTTGGGCACCAGTCTCCCACCTAGATCTTATTTAGCTAATATTTATAGCTGTTATTTAGTTTTATAGTTCATTGTTACTAAGTTTATTATGATGTACTGATCATAATATGTGGGAGAAAATAAATACCAATTATTTTTTCTTTTATATCTTTATTGTTTCAAGCCTTGCGGCTAATTACGGGTATTCACCAAGTAAAAAGCATAGGGGCATTTTATTAAGTAGTGTGTTCTGGGATATTGGGCGTAACTTCGTTTCCATCTATTTGTAAAAAAATATTATTATTATTACATGTTAGAAGACAGCTACAAAAAGATCAAAAAATCAATCAACAGCAAGATGTGGTCCCTATCTTATCAAGAGCATTCTACGCCAGAAATGGAAATCCCAACGTTTAGCGGCAACTATCAGCAGTGGTCATCATTTAAAAATTTCCTCATGAAAATCATCTACAAGAATATATTCATTTCAAATGTGCAAAAAATGCAACATTTAAAAAGTAAGGTCAAGGGAAAGCCGAGAAACTAATACAACATCTAAATATTAGTTCCGAAATCTATGAAACATGCTGGGAAATTCTGAGTCATCGGTATAACTATAAACGCTTGATTTTCAGTTCTCACACACTTTTTGGCTTACTGGTATTGCTGATACAACACCAATCATTATTTGCCTTGAAAAAATTGCACGACACAACAAAAGAGTGTCGAAGTGCCGTGAAAAATTTTAAAACACATTAAGTTGGTATCCTTTGGTTGTACATTTGTTGATGCAGAAACTGGACACTGATACACAAAATGACTCTTCAAATTTCTTGAAGATCCGAGCAAATTGCCTACGCTATCAGGATTTCTGACTTTTTTGGAAATGCGATTAGAATCACACATTAGAATCGTCTCGACGCGGCGCAATGAGCAAGCTACCAAATATCACGATTCCAAAAAAGCTCAATATTCTAAGGCAAACCTGTATTTTGAATTTTCAATCAGGATTCTCGCAAAGAAACTACGTGGTAAAGTTGAATAGAGAACGGTTTCATTGCAAGATTTCTTGCACACTAATTACGATAAGCTTTTAATTAAAACGCTTTTTATCCTAAGCACTGGCTTTGGTTTTGGATGCTTTATATAAATCTAGGATAAAGTTATTCACTTTAAAATGTATTCTTTATCTTATTCAAATACATAATGGTTTCTTATTTTTACGCAAACACTCCACATTGAATCAAATTACTTTCACGGATATAACCGCGTTTAATTTACTTATTTTTAATTGGGTAATCACGGGGGCGACTGAGGTAATTGAAGTCCGTTAGACATTGTTCCGACCGTTTACCTTGTTAACATTGTCAGAGTTAACACGGAGTACCTTCAACATTTTAAAAATTACTATTGGTCCGATCTACGCAGAAGGAGCTTCCTGTGTCTTGAGGGTTTGTACAGTAATCTATGGTCGTATGCATGGGATTAGTTTTGATTTTATTCCAACCGAAATAACAATTATCTACTGTTATTTGTAACGTCACTTTAATCTTTTTTGTTAAACGAACTGCTAATTTACATAAACACAAAACTCTAATCTAAGTATCGTTATTCCTTTCAATGGCGCTATCCTGTTTTTCTCTTTGAAATCACGAGATACGCCGCTATCTAACTGTTGTTTGAAATAGAACGTACGTAAATGCAAGCACTATACGCCTGGTGAGAAGGATTTTTTATTATTTTTAAGTCACTTATGGCAGAGTTGTTGTAAGTTCAGTATCGCACTCTGATACTTCCGGTTATCCAATAATTTACAAAATAATTTAAAATTAGAAATTTTGTACAACCGATTTCAATATAAATTACTAAGAATACCTCAAAAACTATTAGTTAAACCTTGATCAAATTTATATGGGACCAGATGAGAAGCACTAGCTTTCAAATAAAAAAAAAATCATCGAAATCAGTTCACCCAGAAAAAAGTTATGAGGTAACATACATAGAAAATAAAACATACAGTCGAATCGAGTACCGTCTCCTTTTTGAAGTCGGCAGAAAATCATATAAAATAACTTCACGTATTAAAGGATTTGACAATTTAATTCTTACAGTACATGGAAACGCGTAGCAAGATGGGGACATGAGGCTATGCTGCAGGAAATGGGCAGCAGCATCTTCCTGATAACAACTCAAAATTATAAAAAATTGCGTCTGCCAACCCGTTTGCCAAGTGCGGCAACTATTGCAAAATATCCCCTAAGAGGCAATACTTGAACGAGGCCTATAATCATCAGAGGACTTTATAGGTTGTAATATATGACTCATACATAGCTATTTTACTAAAGTTGGAGTATGACATCTATTTAGCTAAACTTGGAAAGATAATCTGTCTACATTTCATCCAAATTCTTAGAGCCGTATCCGAGAAACCAATTACATACAAAAGGTATATAAAAATTTCTCGCTGTAAGTATAATATAAATTGAGATCCCTAGAGTAATAAATGTCATGATCTGATATCAAAAATAAGATTGAGGTTGGTTATTTTCGTATTCAATAGAGTTTTCGAATATCAGTTATTAAAGTTAATAGAAGTTTGTAAATAAGACGCGTACAATTTTATCAAAATAAAGGTTAAATTTACTTATAAATACAATTTTGTGAATTTTAGATTGATATAGTAGTAGTATACGAGAATAATATGCACAAATCATCATCACCATTTTTACAACTTATTACAAATCAACTGCTGCACTTGGGCCTCCTCCAAGGATAAAAAAAAACAACACGGCCTTGAGCCAACTACATCTATCGATACCCTGCATGTTACATAAGGTCGGCACTCGAAATAGTGGGGGGTCGCCCAACACTGCATTTGTCAGTACGAGGGTGCCGCTTAAAAACGTTTTTCCCGGCCGGTTGTCGGTTTTACGCTGGGCTATGTCAGTTACTTTTGTTATTCTATGAATATTCTCATACAGCCTCCAGTAAAGTTTTTTTATAGAATATGGGTGACAAACGTACACATAATCCAACTAATGGTAAGTGGGTGCTGCGGTCCATAGACAATTACATTTACCCTCAATTAAGAATCGAAATGAATATCCGTTGTCACCACTGCGGATAGAATAACATATACTGATAGAGTACCTCGTTTTTAGTAATAAAAAGGTCTTCGGTTCTCTACAGTCACTATATTCGCTATTTTACGCTGGTATTCTGTGAAAGCGTAGTCCTACCCCGGTCGAGCCGACCTATTCGTGCTACAACCATAATATAGCTTCACCACGTATAAAAAATATTACCACTTTTTGATATCACGGTACTCTTTTCTCAAAGTTGTGTGTTGCTCGATGAAGTAGGATAATAAAGTGGGACAACCTGCATGACTGAGATATAAAATATGTCGAGGACATGCGATGTCCAGCGACACACAATCAGCGCGCGTCGGAGTAACTGTTCCATAACCTCTCAGAAAGCCTGTCTTCAGCAGTAGAACGCATTGTAGACTGTAACTAACTTATAAATATAGGCAGTGAGTCCTTAAAGTCTGTTTATACTCAGTTACATCTTTATATAAACTTCAATTAAGTCGATAAAGTAATCTCCGCGTTAATGAGCTCCTTACAAAAAATAAAACTGAATAACTTGTACGTGTGTCCTAACACACAAAAATAGCTATTAAAAGTACAGGAAAAATTTTCATGTTCAAATTGAGGCGACAAATGCCATGTCGATAGTCCTTTAAAGGAAAAAGGGTTCACAGAGGACGCTCAATATTAAATATAATGCTTTACCCGTAGAATACCTGGCAAAGAACGAAACATTAACAAAACAAATACTGTTAAGGTTTCTTTGGCGAGAATCAAATTATTAATAGCTGTTAAAATTGCGGTTAATTGCACTATGCTGTTTTAATAATAATATTTATTCCACTTATAAATAAAACGTCCTGAGTCAATTTCGAATCTTGACTAGCAAGTTACTAAGGACAAGTCAAACGAAGTTACATTTTTTACTTATTTGTTTGACATTGGCACTTTTGTCCGTGAAGGCTGCGTATTTACTGAAAAGTTTAAAAATGAAACAATGTAAATAGACAAATGTGTGTACCTATATTATTGTAAACAGGTAAAACCGTGAAAAATTGTACATTTCGTATTTTTTGTACATATTTTATTTTTCCTAAAGTATCGAAGTTATTTGATTTACATTTTTTATTATTTTTTAAGTTTTCCGTTGGTACTTTCACTTCCATACAAAAATTATTTGTACATTTATCACACTTGTATCAAAACCTGTCAGCAATTTTTAAATGGAATGGATATCGTGTATTTTTAAGTTAATTGAAATCTTGTAATACTTATGTGTCTATAAAATTAATTTACTAAATAACGTATTCATTACTTATATATATCCATTTTTAAAACCACATGCAAAATTGTGATGTGTGTGTTACGTCATGAACCAAATTTATATTACTGCCACTCTTTAAGGATAATCCGGCCACTTAATAATACTTGCTTGAGTGGAAACCATGGAACATGATGCCAACATTTAAAAAATAAAAGCACCCATTATTTTTTTAAATAAAATGACGTTTAATGTCAGCGAAGGATTTTTGGCTAAAACAAAGTGTGTTTTAAATGTTTGGTTGCAAGGTAAGTATGTATGTTTTGTCTTACTGTAATACATGGTTATACAGGTTTAATTTTACACAAAATAATAAAACTATTTATGTCGCAGTCCGTGGTTCTTTACAATAAAGTAAACATTTTAATTTTAGGTAATATCACTCGCGTTTTTTGTCATGATTGTAACAATATGTTACAAAACGTGTTACTTTACAGTCATGACCGATTGTTAAACTGAGAATACACAGTTCTTTTTTCGCTCGTCCACCCAAGAACGAGGGTTATGTATTTCGAGCATATATAAAACATTTAATTTTTTTTATTGGAGAGTGGGCAAACGAGCATGCGGATCACCTGATGGTGACTGCGGCCGCCCATGAACAACTGCAACACCAGGGGAACTAGGCCTTTTAAAAAGAGAAAGCTCTTTTTTTGAAGGTCCCTAAGCCGTATCGAACCGGAAAAATTGCTGGTGGTAATCGATTCCACAGGGAAGTTGTGCGAGGAAGAAAACATCTAAATCGCACAGTGGTGGATCGCCAATCATCCAGATGGTGTCGATGGTATCGGGAGTTCTGCCGAGATGTGCATTTGTGAAATTTGGCGGCTGGGATTAATCCGAACAATTCCTCAGAGCACTCCCCGTGGTATATGCGAAAGAAAATGCAAAGGGATGCAACATCTCTTCACAGCGCCAATGACTCGAGCCGATCGGAAAGGACTCAGTCGTCAACCATTCGGGCCGCTCTGCGCTGGATGCAGTCAAATGGAAGGAGCTGGCACTGGAGAGCCCCAGCCCAGAGATGGGAACAGTGTTCCATGTGAGGCCAAACCTGCGTCTTGTAAAGTTGCAGGCGTTGTGTCGGCATGAAATACTGTACCGCGCTGCTGAGCACGCCAAGCTTTTTAGAGGCTAATTTGGCATTCTCTTCCAAGTGACCACGAAACTGCACGTCACTCGATATGTTGACAACGAGCATTCCGATACTGGCTGAGACAACAAGGGGAGTACCTTGGAACTTGTGTCTTCAGAGGATTAAATTGGACTAGATTTAGTCGCCCCCAATCCGAGACTTTATTCATCAAAGACTCGACTTCAGATACAATTTTGTTCCGGTACTCGGCGAAGTTTTCCCGAGAAATATTGGCAAGGCCGGTGTATAGAGCATCACCAGTGGTGTCATCCGCATAGCAATGAATGCTACCGGCTTGCAACATATCATTGATATGCAGAAGAAACAGCGTTGGTGATACGCAGCATTGTGGAACACCAGCGTTAATAGGCTTGTAGTCGGAGCATGCACCGTCAACAACGACCTTGATGCTCCGATCTGCAAGAAAGCTGGTGATCCAATTGCACATTTTAATAAACCAATACTAAAATTTATTGCAATAAGAAAAATAAATCGTGTTGACCTGAAATTTCTTTTGTAAAAAAAATGAAATTGTTGAATTAGCGTTTGATTCAAAGGAGTTTATTAGAGTGAAAGATGATACTTGCGCGAATTAAATCATTTTATTTAAGCGTTAATTTCTGCAATGTTGGTTTAGTAATTTCGTAGCGTTAGCTAATTTTGAATGATTGGTACAGAAGTGGTGCAGACCCTTTTTTACGTCGAGATTAAATAAGGATAACAAGATGTTTTGATGTTATATTAAATTTAGTTTCTAAGCAAATTGACACTTAAGATTTTTTGATTTTAATTTCTGCTTTATTCTTACAAATGTTGTGTTTTTATAATTTTACTATGCAGTTTTGATCAATATACTTTTACTTTTACTTCTATACTGATTAGTATACCATAACAGTATAGAAGTAAAAGTAAAAGTTTATTAATCTTAAACCTAACCTTAACCTTGATCATATACGTAACATGTGTTATGATGTCATGAATGTGACTGTACAATTTTTCGCGGTTTTAACCAAATATGACATCAAAATAAAATTAAACATTATTAATTTAAGTATTTTTATTAGGAAAATGCGTCCTTCCTGAAAATCTGGCAGGAATTCATTTGCCGGAATGGACCAAAGTCGACGTGATATTTGCTATGATTTATTAAGTATAATGGCGACAATTTTTTTTAAATAATCTTTTTCCTAGTACTCTTGGTGAGTATCTTTGCCCACAGTTTTCAATTGGTTTGCTGAATTCAAAAGCAAGTGGTGAAATTTTAAAGATTAAACGAAGACCGGTCGCTCGCAAACTGTTGTCACAAGAAGTTTTCTTTAACGGGTAGTTGAAAAAATATTCAATAAAACTGATTTATTTCATATAAAGAGTTTCAGAGCATTTGCATTCCACGGGTATTGGATCAGTATTAATATAAACCATCATTCAAGACCAGCTTTTTCTCCATAAGCATTGGTCAAGATAGATGCCGCATAACCTTACCAATGAGCGGCAAGACCTTTGAGTGGGTTGGTGGAAATACATGTGGACATCAATCAAGTCATTTTAATCATTTTTAAACTGGTTATTTATATTATAATGAATTCAATTCAATTACCTACTAAAATTGAAAATGGATATCTTAAATGCTATTTGACAGTTGTTGAACTGACACGCTCTGACTACTCCATTGGGTTGGCCGTGGAATCTATTCTGAAGCGACTGATTTACATAGTGTTTATGTAAATATAAACTCGTATTTTGATATTATATCGATGGTAAATGATGTGCAATTTATGTTACCTACTAATATAGCAGTATGTCTAGTGAAATAAATTTCTTTAAATTTTTTTATTGTCCTTAGAATCTTACCAAAAAAAAAATTAGGCAATTAGAGTATTTTAATGATTAAAAACCAAAAAACTGTAACGCCCCGGGGGTCTACAATTTTAAATGTTTAATCGATTTTATGTAGTTTAGTTATAATTGTAATTTGTAATTGTATTAGTGTTAATTGTAATTTAGTTATTTAACTTCAATAAAAGTAAAACCGACTTCAAATACTTAAAACTAAAAGTAATTTTGACAAAATTGAATAGCTTCTGAAGTTGATTTAATTCTTCAATATTAGAAGCTATTAAATTATGTGGAAATTATTTTTTAATTATTTTTAGGTAGGTTTTTACTTTTTAATGTTAAATTACTATACAAAAGCTATTAAATATTCAATGTCGATTACTGGGACGTTTGTTGCTTTTAATTAAACTGGTTTAAGTTATTATGTTTATTCGGTTATCTAATTGCGTAAAGTTTGTTTAGAAATGTTTTCCACGCTGCCCCAAAGCCTACTGGCAGATGTGAAATCTGGTTCTTTGATATATTTTTAATATACAATATATAATATTTTTAATTTCTTAGATAGGTAGGTTTCCTTACGATGTTTTCCTTCACCGACGACAAAATGGTAGAATGGTAGAAAGCGGTTAAAATTTATGTATAAACTGGCGATTTTGCCCCGGCTTCGAAAGGGTAAATTCTGGATCTCGACAACAGTGCTACCTACTGGGTCCAATTGAATCTAAACTATCCATAAACTCACTCAATCGCACACAAAAATTTCATCAAAATCATTCGAGCCGTTTTCGAATTTTAGCAAGACTAACGGACAGTAATTATTTTTTATATACAGTAATTATTTTTTATATTCTATATACCACTGTCGCCTATGAAACTAAAGTTTTTCCAATGCATTTGAATAAAACCTTAGATTATTATACCACGTTAGATAGCTGATGAAACGTAGATATTTAAAAAAACATCTGCCGAACAATTTCCATAATATTATTTTTAGATATCCCTTAGTGAAAAATAAACTTTCTAATATTTTTTTTATTTCTTTACTTTCACTTGTCTACTACGGTCTATTCAATTAACTTATGCACTATTTTAATGATTAACGTCCTAAAGCATCTTATTACACATGTAAAAATGCAATAATAATAATAATAAGATTCAAAAAATAAACAAAAATAAATGTAGTAGCCTAAAAATCGGCAATTTTCAATAAAAAAATTAAAAGTCGAATATCTCGAAAAGGGTTAAGTTTAGGGTAGGGTGTTTCATAGTGAAATAAGTCAGAAATGATGGGTACTCCACGCCCTTAACGGATCTAGCACGATTTTTCTTGTAACCCTGTATAGAGATAATCGTAATTACTTTTTCATTGGTGGCGGAGGGATGAACCTATGAGCTACCTCGGCTCTCAGTCGTATCGATATTTTTTTGTATGTATCACTTAATATACACACAAAAATATAGTCGAATTGAAAACTTCCTCCTCTTTTGAAGCTTAACCGCAGCACGGTACGCAGACCCTTTACTTTATTTTTAAATAAAACTAATTTTACGGATTTTATCGCGTATATTAACTTATTTTTATATTCCCGACGTTTCGGGTGCTTTCGGTAATATACGCGATAAAATCCGTAAAATTAGTTTTATTTAAAAATGTGTAGTGTTCGCGTAAATATAAGAAACCTTTACTTTATTTTATTTATTTACAACATAGCCAAATCCTAATAACATGATATTATTCTTCCAAATCGCAAGTCTGTAAATGGTTCTTTGTAATGGTATCGAACATCTGATATCTTTCACGCACACATTTTTTTATTAAATAAGGGCTACAAACGAGCATACAGTCCGCCTAATGGAAAGTGAAAGAGAGGGAGAGAACAACTTATTTTTAAATAAAGTAAGGACTACAAACGAGCATACAGTCCGCCTAATGGTAAGTGAAAGAGAGTGAGAGAACAACTTATTTTTAAATAAAGTAAGGGCTACAAACGAGCATACAGTCCACCTGATGGTTAGTGAAAGAGGGTGTTTAGGCCAAACAATTAACATTTGAAATTTGCATTCAACACTCGTGTCCGCCCGCTGAATTTGTAAAGGTCACCGTTGCCCCACTCCCGTGTGAGTCGCTCAGCAGAGAGCGCGGGCGCAGAACGCGAGTGCGTTACAGTGGCTTGAGAGCAGCGGTGCGGTCGATTAACGTATTTTGTGGTGACCAGTTTTGGTTTTATGGTCTAGATTTTTAGTATTTGTGCGCGTTTAATTCGCTATTGAGTTTGTGGAGTCTAGAAAATAGATGCCGGGTCGATTAATTGTTTGGAAGTTAATGTTTAATTGTACCGTCGCGTTAAGTGCCTTTTGTGTGTTGTCTATGTAGTTAGATAGGCTGATTTTGAATATTAATGCGGGTGTAGTATTTAATATCGTACGAAGGAATTTAGTTTGTCGGTTGTAACGCTGAACTTTGTGACTCGAGAAGAGATCGCGTTCTTGTTCGTGATTATAATCTTGTTGCTACGTGAAATGGAAGTGAAATTTGATCCACCGTTTATTAGTCGTGCCGTGTGTTACCTTTTTGATTACGATTAACGGGGATTTAGTTGAGTTTGAAGTTAATTAAATGTACAATAAAGTTGATGGATTGAAATAGTGTACAATAAAGTTGATAAACTGAAATATTGAAGTGACGTCAGACTTGAGATCGGATAAAGTGAACTACCATCTTTGGAGAGAAGCAACGCTGGATGTGCAGTCCGACTTCAACGGTTAAGTCAGGTCAAACATCATACACACTACCATACACTACTTACACGCACCTACACCTACCTACGGCTTGACCGAGCCTTGGGGCGGTTTTAGTTTCGGAACCAGGTACGTAATATTTATTTACCTAGCCTTATCTCTATTGTGTAGGTCAATTGTCCATAGGCCGTTGGGACCTGTCCTCTGCTGCCCGTCGATAGGACTACTGATGGGCCCTAGTCCAGTCTACCTTTGTTGGGCAGCTCAGGGCGTGTACAGAGGGGGAGAGAACAACTTATTTTTAAATAAATTGAGGGCTACAAACGAGCATACAGTCCACCTGATGGTGAGTGAAAGAGAGGGAGGGAACAATTTATTTTTAAATAAAGTAAGGGCTCCAAACGAGCATACAGTCCACCTGATGGTAAGTGAAAGAGAGGGAGAGGACAATTTATTTTTAAATAAAGTAAGGGCTACAAACGAGCATACAGTCCACCTGATGGTAAGTGAAAGACGGGGAGAGAAAAACTTATTTTTAAATAAAGCAAGGGCGACAAACGAGCATACAGTCCACCTGATGGTAAGTGAAAGAGGAGAAGAGAACAACTTTTTTTTAAATAAAATCTGGGTGACAAACGAGCACACAGTTCACCTGACGGTTAGGTTAGATACTAAATATAGCTGCAGCTTGGTTCTACTTTGGGCCTATATGGAAATTGCTATATATCTGCCAATTCCAGAAACGCGTAAAGGCTAGGAAGGGTAAGAAAACAAAACAGTAGCATTAAATAAATATTTTAGTTGTGTATATGTTTAGTTAGGCTTTTCAAAATAAAATAAAAACTGGAAACACTCACTCCTCTGTAAGAAAATAGGCTCATTATTTAAAACCGGTAGTAGAAAGTTTAAATAATCTTAAAATAAATAAATAAATTTTTCAACATTGTTTTTGAGTTTACCCAAAAGCTCTTTTTATTTATAATCAGAGCTTGTTGTTCGTTCATTTCCTTAAAGTTAAAAATATTTTATAGTTTAACGTGTTTTGAATACGAAGTCAAGTCATTCATCGTTAATATAATCTTGTTTTATTTACAGAAGCTGAAGTTATAAATCGAATACACAGAGCCCCTTGGGTAAAACAACTTCACTTTATAAAGTTCAACAGTGAACATGGGAGTAATATCATACTCCATCGAATACGTTTATAAGATCGCATAATATCGATATAAATCATGAAGTTGTACCATTACTTGAGTTTCATTTTATAATTGTTTAATCATCATGTTTCTAGGTGGGAGTTCTAACACTACACTTTTCTATCATGGTTTCCAACTGGGTAGATACCACCCACCTGCCTATTTCTGTTGCCAGACAGCAGTGCGAATACTGCCATGGTCCAGTCTGAAAGGTTTAGAGTGCCGGTACAATTACAGTATTTACTTTAATTTTCAAGTAGTCGCTTTTTCATTCCGAACACGGCGGACGCGTTCTATTTCATTATCTATTTTGTATCAATATCATTATCAGTTTAAATAAAATCGTTTTTTCTTATTATATATATTATTTAAAGGTGTTCCATACATCTATATGGTCCTTCGAGCTCCGTAGCGGGACCTAAAATTCGGGTTTTAACGACTGGAAAAGTGTTTTCGCTCAGTACCTATTGTGACATAGTGCACTAAGTGACGTGTGTAATAGCCTCTCGGTCTGTATTAATAAGTGTGCAGCTTCTTATCATTATCAATAAGCTCCGTTCATCGGTGTAACCAAGCATCAAGGATCAAGCCGATTCGAGGGCGTAGCGAGTCTTGGAGCGCCGTCTAGCAGCTTCTAGCGTATCAGCACATCAACGTCTCCATTGAGTACTCACCACCACCACAGTACGAACGCGCCAACCACCGCAGCACAATCAGCAAGCAGCATCATATCAAGTAAGATCTTTCCATTTTACTTATCATTATATCATGATGTCTGTGAACGATGACGAACCAACTTCTATTCCAATCAATTTCAAGAAGGACTTGTCTTATCAGAGATATAGTCCAAAGTCTTCCTATTGGAAGACTTTGGACAATATTGAACGCAGATTAAATACTCTGGACTATTATTGATAGGAGTATGAGAAAAATTATCAGCATTTATCACAACTGTATTTGGATGTACCAAGCAGAGAAAGAATAGATCAAGAACGTGAAAGTCTGAAGGACAGATTTGACAACATTAGAGCGTATATCCGAAACTATCAGCTTTTCATAGAAGATAAACATGGAACACCAATGCGAAAGCCACACGCCACAGATAAGTACAAGATCAACATCGAGCAAAACAGAAGAAATGTTGAAAAAAACAGAACAGCAACTTTAAAGCATTTTAACGAGGGTTTGTTCCCTCGTTAAAATGCTTTAAAGTTATCAAATCAAATATCAACCTAGAATTAGAATCAGAAAATGGGAATTCGAAGATGTATTACTTACTCTCCAGTCTCGTTGGGCAGCTATCGATGCCTTACACTAGGAGCTCGATAGCGAATTGGATGGCTCAAACGGAGCGTATAAAGAAACCTTCAGCTTCTATGAACAAATATTTAACCAAATCAAGAAAGATGTCAATACAAAGATGAGGTTTGAAAGCCACCGAGAAAAGTCCACACCCCAGATGGACAAACCGGAAAAGATGGTACAGCACCTGTATACCAGTTCGGACAACTATCAAGTTGGTTGGGATTTGTTAAATCATCGATACAATAATAAATTAATTTTTGCGTCTTATATCAACATTACTTTAAATATACCTATTGCTCAACAACAATCAGCAGCACATATCAAGAAAATCTATGACAGCGTAAACGAAAGCCTAAATGCCATAAAGAACCTAGGCATAGACACAAGCTGATAGGGTCCTTAGGTGGTACATACTTTGTCTCAAAAACTACATGCTGAGACTCAGCAGTGCAACATTACTGCTATTATTTTTTAATATCTCTAACTGTTCTAGCACACACAGTCTTAGCCCTTTATTACAAGTATGTAAGATTTTAAAGGAGTGGTCATTGGCTACGCTGTGTCCAGTGTTCAGCCAGCAGAATTAACAAACAAATGTATTCAACTCGCTTCTCTTAAACATCTTTAAGCCTGCTCCTTGATGATATACAGTCTCGCAACATGGTCGTTTTTCACTTTCACGGTGCGGTGGCCAGCGATTGATTGCGTGGTTGGAGGGTAGGAGGACGTTTCTCAGTAGTCTGTTGTTAATTTCATACCAAATATCTGCGTACGTCAGGTGATAATTGATCACAGGACGTAATCGCTATCTACGTAATTGGAGTGCGGTTGCGTCAACAAGTAGTATAAATAGCAGTAGTTTCGGCTCGCCGCTGACTTAGCGGCCAGAGTCTACTTCACCTGAGAATGCCTCGTATAGAGGCGAAACACGTGTCTTATTTTCGAGAGTGGTGTGTGTCGTGCCTAGTGTGGTGGTGCTGGGGATGGTAGTGCTGGGATTGACTTCAACAACTTACTAAAAGCAGGTGGACATAATTTACGAAAATGGGCAGCCAATACACCATTTCTTCTAGAAGGAGTCAGCAAATACCAACGATTAAGCGTATGACTTCAAATCTGAAGTATTTGCAATAACTTTAGGGCCTGGGATGGCTTACGCAACCAGCTTACTTTTGACTTGAAAATCGATCTATCAACTGCAAAACTAACGAAACGAAGTTTGTTACCAAATATCTCAAAGCTCTACGACCCAGCAGGATTTTTAACACCAGTTAGCACAAAATTGAAATTATTATAACAAAAAATTGGGCAATACGAGTACGACTTAGAATGGGACGACGAGCTTCTTCATAAAATTCAAGTGGATTGGATGAAGATCAAAGAAGATATCAAAAATATGTTACAATAACGTATACCGAGATTGTTAAAGAGCCACAAAAATGACGTAACCATTCTTCATGGGTTCAGTGACGCGTTCATGAATGCGTACGCTTGCGTTAGTTATTCCAAAATAGTTCGTCAAAATAAAGACAAAAGTAAAAACATATCAGTCGTCCTTGTTACAGTAAAATCGAGGCTAGTACCACCGAAAAAGAAGATCAGTTTACCTCTTAGAACTGTGTGCAACCCTACTTTTATCAAATCTCATGGAAAAGATGAAATCATGTTTGGCAGATTACAATATCAAAATGTTTGGATGGTGTGATTCGACAGCTGTGTTGGGTTGGCTGCAAGGAGATCCAAGCCGCTGGAAGGTCTTTGTAGCCAACAGAGTAGTTAAGGTCACAGAGGTTTTACCAGCTGACTGTTGGTGCTATGTCAAATCTCAAGATCGCAATCGCAGCTGACTGTGACTGTCGCGGAATCAGCACGAAATAACTTCATCAATATCAGTTATGGTGGCATGGACCAGCGTGATTACCAGACTACGACAATGATAACGTAAAGAACACCATTTACTTCTCCGATGAAGAAGTCAAAACCATAAAGCAAGTAAACATCACTACATGTTCAAGCGAAGAAGACGTCACTACACAATTAATAAGCAAGCGCAGCAGTTTCACGCGAGCTACATGAATATTAACCTACATCCTATGTATAGTTATGTAACAGCACAAGAATTACGAAGGGCAAGACAAAAAATTATCAAACATATGCAAAGCAAGGGGCTTGGAGAAGATATCATCTTTTAACAAAGCAAGTCCAAAAACATATTATTACATTTAAATCCTTTTATCGACTTTGAAAGTATGTTGAAAATAGTTGGTAGACTGCAAATGCGTCGATCAGCAAAGAAATGATGCATTCCCTTATCATTCCCCACAAGATTCACCTGACAAACCTCTTCATTGATCAAGCTTACAAAATGACATATCACGGGGGAGCCCGTGTCACCTTAGCCTGTCTACGACAACAGTATTGGGTCCTTGGTGGAAACAGAGAAACCAAAATACGCCTGCGTAGCTGCGTAACCTGTAGAAGACACAACCCTATTAAACAACATCAGGTTATGTGGGCGATCTTCCTGAAGCAAAACTAAATCCATCAAGACCATTTCTTTGAACGGAGGGTGGATTTTTCAGGTTTTTTGAACGTAAAATCAAGTAAAATCAGAGGAATCAAGACCTTTAAAGTATAAATATTTTACAGTGTTTGTTTATATGGTCACAAAGGCCATACGTCTTGAGCTAGTATCCGATTTAACTTCATCAGCATTCTTAGTAGCATTAAGAAGAATGACGGCGAGGCATGGCACACCACATCACATTTACAGTGATAATGGTACGAATTTCGTTGGTGCCAACAGAATCATCAATCAAGAGATTATTGATGAGTTCTTATCATAGATAAGCGAAATGAATATCACAAGGCATTTTAATGCCACATCATTGCCCAGTGCGAGGGAGTCTGTGGGAAGTGGCTGTGAAGAGCGGTAAATACCACCTTCGCAGAGTCATCGGCGAACAAAAACTTACCTTCGAGGAGTTCTCAACACTACTAACACAGCTAGAAGCCTGCCTGAATTCCCAACCGCTCTACGCTATCACTGAAGATCCAAATGATATCAATTACCTGACTCCATCTCACTTTATGGCACAGCGGTCCTGTTTTAAGTATTTTGGAGATAGAGAAATATGAAACAACACGTTGGCACATGACGCAGAAGATATTCGGTGATGTTTGGAAGCGCTGGAAGTCTGAATATCTGACAACATTATCAGCCAGAAGCAAGTGGTAGCAATCAACCGTATATATCAAACTTGATGACGTGGTAATCTTCATGATGCAAATCTACCTGCAGGAAGATGGGCATTAGGGAGAGTTTTCGTAGTTCACCTCGGTCAAGATGGATTAGGCCGAGTAGTCACTGTTAAAACAAAAAAACGGGACTATTAAGAGACCTATAATGAAATTAACCATTTTACCAATTCACTCAGAAGCAATGTATCAAAATCCCACAAACTATCAATCAAGTCCGAACAGAAACCAAAAATCAAGTCTGAAAGGAGATCACAAAAACGACAAACCAGGAAATGCAAAATCTAGTATGAAACTTGGCAATTTTATCATATACACACTGCTTATTTTTACATTATTCGCGCAAACAGCACTAGGATCATTTAATGTAAGAAATTTTAGGGATACCTAGTGTTTGCACTTTGACAAAACCTCAAACTTGAGGCTTATCCGAGATGAATGGAGAATGATTCTTTTTTATTTCTTTCGTTCTTTCTTCCTCGCACAACTTCCTTGTGGATTCGAATACCACCAGAGATTTTTCTCAAGAGCATACTCCTTTTTAAAAGGCCGCCAACGCATCTGCAATCCCCCTGGTGTTGCAGTTGTTCATGGGCGGTGGTAATCACCATTAGGTGAGCCGTATGCATGTTTGTCCGGTCTCCTATAAAAAAATGTTATGATTTGTATCCTAAAAACATATATCATTCACCTTGAAAACATATGTTCAAAACTGCAAGAACGACAACAATGTGACATAATCCTATTACAATTACCACACAGGACCACCGAGTTACACCACCACGATCAGCTGATGCTTGGTCAGCAGTCTGCGGCGGCGGGAATACGAGTACGTGGCGGGCTTATCAATGGCATGGAAAATGTCGCGCATGCACTATTCGGTGTACTTGACAATGACTTCGCTGAATAATATCAAAAGGACATTGACCTCATTAGAAAAAATCAAAACCATCTCGTAAAATTATGGAAAAATCAGACATCAGCAATAGAAGCACAATATAACTTTTTGAAAATATTAGAAACAACAATTGACCAACAACACAAACTATTCCATCAGCATATCAATAAATTTGAGCAAGAAAATTCTGTTATTAAAGAAGAGATACAAAAATTAAGAGCTATCGACGAGTTTACCTTATCATCATTTGTAATATCAATCATCATCATCATCATTACAGCCCTTCACAAGTCCACTGCTGAACATAGGCCTCCCCCAAAGAATGCCACAAAGCACGGTCCTGAGCCACCTGCATCCATCGACTTCCTGCATGTCTTACCAGGTCGTCACTCCATCTCGTGGGGGGACGCCCTACACTTCGCCTACCGGTACGAGGCTGCCACTCGAGAACCTTTCTTCCCCATCGGTTGTCGGTTCTTCGAGCTATATGGCCGGCCCACTGCCACTTCAGCTTACTAATCCGTTGGGCTATGTCGGTCACTCTAGTTCTACTGCGGATATCCTCATTCCTAAGTTTATCACGCAGAGAAACTCCGAGCATAGCCCTCTCCATAGCTCGCTGAGCGACCTTGAGCTTCCTCATACGGCCAGCAGTGAAGGACCACGTCTCAGTTCCGTAAGTCATCACTGGCAATACGCACTGGTTGTACAATTTCGTTTTAAGGTTTTGAGGTATGTCTGACGAGAAGATGTGTCGTAGCTTCCCGAACGCTGCCCAGCCGAGTTGAATCCGTCTACTGACCTCTCGGTCGAAGTTGGACTTACCTAGTCGGACTATTTGTCCCAGGTAAACATACTCGTCAACAACTTCGAGCTTAGTGCTCCCTACAACTACCGGCATAGGTGTGACATGGACATTAAACATGATCTTTGTTTTGTCCATGTTCATCTTAAGACCTATCCGTTGGGAAACACTATTGAGGTCATTGAGCATAGTGCTTAGGTCCTCCAGAGATTCTGCCATAAGGACTATATCGTCGGCAAATCGAAGGTGAGTGATGTACTCGCCATTGATGTTGATACCGTATCCTTTCCAGTCCAGAAGCTTGAAAACGTCTTCCAATGCAGCGGTGAAGAGTTTCGGGGATATGACGTCACCCTGTCTTACACCTCTCTGCAACTGGATAGGTTTCGTACTCTGGTTCTGTACTCGGATAGCCATCGTAGCCCTACTGTACAAGCACTTCAACACTTCGATATACCGACAGTCAACTTGGCACCGCTGAAGGGACTGCAGCACCGCCCAAATTTCGACGGAATCAAAGGCTTTCTCATAGTCCACATACGCCAGACATAGTGGCAAATTGTACTCTTCGGACTTCTGTACAACTTGCCGAAGGGTATGTATGTGGTCTATGGTGCTAAAGCCCTTTCGGAAACCGGCTTATTCGGGAGGCTGGAAGTCGTCAAGTCTGCGCGCGAGACGATTCGTAATGACTCCCGAAAACAGCACGTAGACGCGGCTTAGAAGGGAAATCGGTCTGTAGTTCTTCAAGAGAGCGTTGTCACCTTTCTTGAAGAACAAGACCACCGCACTTCTGCTCCACGCCTCCGGTGTAATGCCACCATCATATCAAACAACATCTTAATTAATTTGTAAAATATACAAAACACCTTGCTCGATACTGTTACCGACATTTATCAGGGAAAATTCGATATACATATACTATCACCAAATCAGTTAAAAGATGAACTCAGCATCATTTCTGAACATTGAATAAAATATCTATCATTGCCTATAGAAGATATACTCAACAGCGTATCAAAATTGTATCATTTACTGAGAGTGAAGATCAAGATCACATATCAAACCTTTTACTCGAAATAAAAATACCACTTTTAACTAGAGAAAGCTATGACATTTGTCTGTTGATTGCATTAACAAATGTAAAAAATTATAGAATGCGCTCCTCAATATAAATATATACTTATTTTTATGCTGCGAACAATGCACTTTTAGATTCTTATGCGGCGATGAAGTTACTTCGGAGCGCGTCAGCAATGCTGGCATCTGATCAGTCGGGAATAATGGCGTACTCAAGGAAGACTCTTTCATGATCTATCCACACAACAACCACATCAACATTATACACGCACACCCCGATTTAATAGCTATAGATATTCCACCTATAAACAACATAATCAATTTGACCATACCTATTAGTAAAGATGAGACAAGCCAACCAGAGGAGAGAGAATGACAAGCGTCCTTGAAGGAGATCGGACGTCAAACCGATCAAATGAAAAAGGAAGATATAGGTGTTGGATTTAAAAAGAATAGAATAATTTTTTATTCAATATAGATCACATGTGTAATTTTTATTGAGAGTCATTTTTTACTTTACCACTGGTTCGAAAAAAACCTCTGTCCTGGGAAGAACCAGCAAGAAACCCAGCGGGACTTTTTTTTTAAAGAAAATTTTACAATAATGGTTGTACAAACTATATCAGTACAAAAATTATTTTAGAAACAGCTTGGAAGCGATCAGCGTATACATTGCCCCAAGAATGAATTACTAACTCTGTGGAGTCGAGAAACTGGTATCACTAGCTTGTGTTTGTTCCTAGTGTTTACAGAATGTATATCACTTTTTTTATTAAAACTACCTTTGTTTTTGTGAACATACATTAAATTTTCGTAAATATACTGAGAGGCCAAAGTTAATATATATAATAAGCTGTCAACCTACGATTTACACCACTATGTCGTTATCTACGTGTTATTGGGAGCATTCAGAGCAGTGGGAGTAGCAGTACTCTGGAGGCGAGTGCGATGAACACGCCGGCCGAGCCAGCTATACATAATACTTGTACAAGGCATAGTGTCAGTGCCAATCAAAACATATCAGCACAAAGTGCGCAAGTACAAAACAAAGATACCTCACCCGCATTCGCGAGAGTGTGCTTGAGTGACTTACAACTAGCAAAGTAGATCTGGACATGGACCTTTAACTACTTATTTTTATCTTGTTTATTAGTGATATCATTTACTAACTATAATAGTTCTTAACTTTATCATTATTTTAGATCATTATTATTTTATCTCATATCCTTTTTCGTTGCTTTCTATCTATCTTATCACTCTCATCTCTCGCCCGGGAGCATGTACAGTGCAACCGTACATTTTTGTTAGTAAGCGATTTATTTAGGTCAACATCATTTGGGTCATTTACTTTATTTTTCAATCAGTCTCGTTTTCATTCTGAACACGGCGGATGCGTTCGGAATGATCGTTATCAATTTTGTATCAATATCAGTTTAAATAAAATAATTTTTTCTTATATCATATATAATTTAAAGGTGTTCCGTAGACTCCCTATCCCCTTTGTCGGCGGCGGAGCCAGATACTAGATCCGCAAAAGGCTAAGTGCTTGCTTTTCCTCGTCCCATGGCTTTCGCGTATTGGACAGGGGGTCGTCCGTTGCACAGTTGAAGTTGGAGGCCGCGGAGGAGGGCACGCCAAGTGTTCCGAAGCGCCTTACCTGCGAATTATTTTACACATTTTAATTATACACATTTTAACGCCGTCTTTGTTTAAAGTTAGTTACAGGGATCTATGATCTGCGGAAACCACTTATTCATGTAAACTGCTAAGTATTTTGTCACTTAAATAAAAAATGTTAAGTATACATATTTTGAAAAGAAGTGCGAATAATTTAATCACGTTTCCGATTTAGAATAGTTGCACATTGAAAATAATTCATAACATGGAAATATATAATAATGATTTATACATTTACACAAACGCTATACATTGAACGTAAAACTAAGTTTTTTTACAGATTTTAACATGTTTGAAACCAATAGATTAATCAGTTTTAATCAACTGTCAAGTGTTAAGTGTTTTGATACCATCCCTCTCTGTAAGATAGATATAGACTTGACTGATAGATATATATTACACACCAGAAGTGTTCATGTTTGATTTTGATTATTGTCTCCTTTAGATAAAACTAATAGATCAATAAAAACCGTTAAAGAGCATATAGCTGGTGTGAAGAATCAACAGCCCGGAAAGTCTGTAGTCTGTGAGCATTTCCAGTATTGCTCCCTCAATTATACATCAGATTTGATAAACCACGAAATTTTCGCAAAAGAACACCCATTCCTCCTACCAAGGATGACTCAGTAAGCTAATGAAATAAAAAAGTAATTATTTCAATAGAAAAACTACCATCTGCTTACGATCCTATAATTAGTAAAATTAAATCCCAACCCAAACTTTATTCGGCGTAGATCGAGCCAAAAAAAATAAGAATAATAATTTTAAAGTGAAAATAGCCGTGATTGCGACCTTGACATTGACAACAGTGACATTGGGATTTTAAACACCTATGCCCCCGTGATCATGGGTGCTACAAAGTAATCAAAACATCGGGTATATAAGGTATGTTATTTAAACGTGACAAAGCCGTAAAAAACTACTTTCATTCAATATGTAATGTTATTTAAAAGTAATCTATACATCTATACAAATAGATAAAATTGAAGTGTCTGTTTGTAATTTCAAAATAACAGCTTTTTACCAAATGAAAGTTATGTACGATACTTATAACAAAAACACCATTTTTAATATTTTTGTCTGTCTGTCTGTCTGTTTGTTCAGGCTAATCTCCAAAACGGCTGGACCGATTTCGACGGAACTTTCACTGGCAGATAGCTGAAATTATAAGGAGTAACTTAGGCTACTTATATTTTAGAAAAAGAATTAGGGTTCCGCGCAACATAATTAAAAACTTAAATTAAAGGCGGGCGAAGTCACGGGGAATAGCTAGTGGTAGATAATGTAAGGCGGCACTCCACTAGATGGAGTGAAAACAGCAATCTCTCAGTGAAACCTATGATGATGATGATGAAGTAAATAAAGGTCTTGTGCACCGGTCTTCTGCTCATGCGATTGCAATGAAGCTGGCAAGAGCCTGAAACTCTGCTCCACAAATTTTATCAATACCGCGGGGAGTAGGAGTATATGATAATTAAGTTTCTAGTTTTAGTTTTTTTTTATTATAAATTTGTTGCATACTTAAATATAATACATAATATAATACTTAAAATCTTTATCTTAAAAGTGTGCTTAATAGTTATAATAGTTGTAGCCGATCTTTTCGTTCGTTAATAGCTGCACGCTGTTATACTTACAAAAACAAATTTTAAATAATACCAGAAACCAACGAAAGAGTTGTTCGAAACTACTACACTAACTATAATACTTTTAAAGAGTTCTTCAAATATTTAAAAGTGCTTCATGCCGTTGGAAATAATTTCAAAACCATAACTATTTTTTAAGTAAGCTTTTAATTCAAATAATTCTGTAATCTGACGGCTATGTGGCGTATAGTGGCTTAGCAATGAACTGCGGCGCTGGAGAACGTGGGTTCAGAGTCTGTATGTTTGTCCAGGTAAAATTTATAAGTGAAGCTAAGCTGCCTTCATATAAATTAAATTTTTATTTATTCAGATATAACAGTTGCATAAAACCAGATTATGCAATCCTATTATTTATGTAATTAATTTAAAATATAACAAGTTACCTTAGCCTTCGTAATACGATAATACTTAAGCCGTATACCCGCCACTAGATGGAGTGATGACCTGGTAAGACATGCAGGAAGATGATGGATGCAGGTGGTTTAGGACCTTGCTTGTGGCATTCATTTGGGGAAGCCTATGTTTAGCAGTGGACTTGTGAAGTGCTGTAATGATGATGATATCGGGCTCACGGATTATTTTCCGCGAGTCTGTTTTCGGTGTCATTTCTTCATATGTTAATAATTGTAGGCTATCTGTGCTAGACTATTGAGTTTCTTTGTCGTGTCGTAAGGTTGCATGACCTTGAATCATTTATTGTAAGCCTTTGTATCGACCCGAATGGTCTTTTTGTAATCTGAGCGTCTAGCAATAACTACGGCAGACTGATTGACTTTAATCACTCTTCGCTTGAATACTACATCTGTGTTCGGAGGTTGTAGGATTTGCTTATATTTTAGTAAAGCAGCCTTCAACACAAACAATTTATGGACAGTTAGCATTTCGGCACATCTTGTTATTACTTATTACAGCTTTTAGACATCCGCTACTCCGCATTATGTTTTAGGCTCTGTAAAATATTTCCTTTAATTATATATCAATAAATTTAGATTTTTTTAAATTTAAGTTCCAGTTATTAAAATCGACCTTATTTCCTGGCTGCACTAAAAGTATCGGGAATGGAATATTTCCACTGTTCCTGTCATATTAAAATCTTTTTAATTGAAAAGTCCTTGGTTTTAAAAATCAAATACCATTTATTTATTTAAAATAAATTCTCGGTCTTGTCACAAGGTTTTGAGAAAATGGAATTGACTCGAGAAAATTCAAGAGCGATGATTTATTATGACTTTCGAAGTGGTTTAACACAAACACAGTGTATTGACAGGATGATTTCTGCATTTGGTGATAAAGCCCCATCCAAAACCACAATTTATCGCTGGTTTGCTGAATTTCAACGTGGACGTGTCAAGCTCAGTGATGATCCCCGTCAAGGTCGTCCAAAAACTGTAGTCACCCAAGAAAACGTTGATGCTGTGCGTAAGCTGATTGAGGAAGATCGACATGTGACATACCGCGAAATTCAGGCAACTTTAGACATTGGCATGAGTCAAATACAAATATTCTTGCATGAACAATTAGGTGTAAAAAAGTTGTTTTCCCGACGGATACCGCATTCGCTCTGTGAAGAGCAAAAAGCTGCTCGCATTACTTGGTGTGACAGAACTCTCGAAAAATTCCACGCAGGATCCTCAAATGCTGTATACAACATTGTATTAGGTGACGAATCCTGGATATACGCGTACGAACCGGAAACAAAAAACCAGTCACGTGTTTGGGTGTTCGAATAAATGAATTAAAGCCAACAAAAATTGTTCGTTCACGGAGTGTTGCAAAAAAAATGGTGGCCACGTTTGTCTCCAAAACCGGCCATGTTACGACTCTTCCTCTTGAGGGACAAAGAACGGTTAATGCAGAATGGTATGCTAGCATTTGTTTGCCATAGGTCGTTTCTGAACTCCGTAAAGAGAACTGCAACCGCTGCATCATCCTCCATCACGACAATGCGAGTTCTCACACCGCACACAGAACAAAAGAGATTTTAGAGCAAGAAAACATAGAATTATTAGACCATCCGCCGTACAGCCCCAACCTAAGCCCTAATGATTTCTATACTTTCCCTAAAATAAAGAATAAATTGCGTGGACAGAGATTTTCATCACCTGAAGAAGCTGTGGACGCCTACAAGACGGCCATTTTGGAGACTCCAACTTCCGAATGGAATGGTTGCTTCAATGATTGGTTCCATCGTATGGAAAAATATGTCAAATTTCGCGGAGAATACTTCAAAAAGCAATAAATACATTTTTAAATAGTAATGTTGTGTCACTTCCTTGATTCCCGAAATTTTCAGTGCCGCCTATCCTATAGTGAACGATATGAAAACAATGGTAAAGTTAAACTTGTTTGTTTCTTAGGTCTGTATTTCTTTTCTAAAACCTTGACTGGTTTTCAAGTAGAAAAACACATAGATTTATAAGTGTTTTAGGTAAAATAGAATATAAAACTCTACTTTAAAAAAAATACTCACTTCAGTTTAACTGTAAACAATGAATGAAAGGAATAATTGCACCTAAGCTCACCTGCTCTCTGTTTTAGCTTTCATTTGTATTCCGCATTGGTATGTAGCCTTTTTCGTTAACAAAGCTTTAATATTTTACATAAAAAGTATACATTTCACATCATTTTTATTATATTCAGGCCCAATCCTGTATACGTGGATAAATACAATGTTGAGGTCTTAAGATAGTAGACGATCGGTTTACTGAACTGACCTCTATACATATACGTACTTGACGCTGAACTTGCTATACTATACAAAATTCTTCTGCCAGAATAGAATAGAATGAATAGAATAGAACGATTTTTATTCAATATGGATTATTACATAATACTTATTGAAAGTCATTATTTTATTTACCACTGGTTCGGAAAATACCTCTGTCCTGGGAAGAACCAGCAAGAAACCCAGCGGGACTTTTTTTTCAAAAATAATTTCGCTTAACAATAATTTTGTTTATACAATTTTAAATGAATTTTCATAGAACCAGCATGGTGGCGATCACCTTATTCCCAGGGGTTATTTTCATTAATGTATTCCTTGATATTATTATAACCCTTTTTGTACAGTTTTTCTTTAATAAAACTTTTAAACTTGTTTATTGACAAACTTTGAACATGTTCTGGGATTTTGATGTAAAAGCGTATACATTGCCCCATAAATGAATTACTAATTCTGTGGAGTCTAGTGAGTGTCATTACAAACTTATGTTTGTTCCTAGTGTTTAAGGTATGAACATCCTTATTCTTATTAAAGCTATTTATGTTTTTATGTACATACATTACATTTTCATAAATATATTGCGATGCCAAAGTTAATATGTTTATTTCTTTAAATTATTCTCTGAGAGACTCTTTACAATTTAGATTATAAATCGCGAGAGCCGTACGCTCTCTTTTGCAAAACAAATATAGCTTCAATATCAGTCACATTACCCCATAGAAAAATTCCATAAGACATTACGCTATGAAAGTAACTAAATTTACACTAACCTAGCTGTCTCAACATCTGTGAGACTTCTAATCTTTCTTACAGCATATGCTGCAGAACTAAGTCTGCTTGCTAATTTAAATATATGGGGGCCCCATTGAAGTTTCGCGTCAATAGTAATACCGAGAAAAACAGTGGTATCCACAAGACTCAACTCCTCCCCATTTAGGAGCACATTGGTTTTCGAATGTTTTACATTAGGTATTGTAAATTTAATACATTTTGTCTTATTGCCGTTTAAGAGCAAATTGTTGGCGTTAAATCAATGTACTAGTTTCGATAGAGCATTATTTACATCGTCATATTTAATTGACTGCGTTTCAGTTTGAAAATTAAAGATGTATCGTCAGCAAATAATACTATATCGTGATTGTCCCCTACAAGATAAGGTAAGTCATTAATATAGATTAAGAACAGGAATGGGCCAAGAATCGAGCCCTGAGGAACGCCCATTGATACTACCGATCCGGAGGAACATTTACCATTGATGACGACTTTTTGAGTTCTGTTACTTAAATATGAAGAAATAAGCCAATTTGAAGCGCCCTCGTTATCCGTACCGGGAACGAAAATTTACGTAATATTCCAATGTCTGTTGTGTTATTTAACTCGTGTTCTCTGTATTTGGAACTTTTAAACTACAAAATGAAAGTATTTTTAGTGGTTTGATTATGTTTGATATTAGTTACACATTAAGAAATATTTTTATATAAAACTCGTTACCAAAAGGAAAGTGGTATAACATTCCACAAGTAAGTTAATTTACAGCTAATATTAAACAAATTAAAACTATTTGATAATATACATAAAATTTGTTACTAATCTTAATATCGTAATTACCAACATGTTTGACTTTATATTCCTGAGTTTTGATAAACAATAAAATTGAATAGGGTTATGGATTTCGTTGTACCTAATACTTATTGATGTTCTTTTCTCCCCATATCTGTTAACAACCAAAGTCGCCGACGACAGATAATTATCAAATATTTATTAATTGTTAGTCATCCAATTGAACCTAGGATAAGATTATGGCTAAAAAAACATATAAACATTGTGTTATCTTCGTTGTAAGCACTTCACAGGCGACTGTTTTATTAAACATGAGAAACGCACCACTTTGAAAAAGTGCGTTATACCCACAATATTTTCTGGTAGTACATCAGATTATTATTTCGAATGTTTTTTTATTTCTTCTCTCCTTATTTTCCCCCAGACTCAAGGGCCATAGCCAAATGTAGAAAGGTCAGCTGATGATAACAAAAAAATGCTGCACTTGCTTGCCAGTGTGGGAAAACCTGTATCTGAGAGGAATAAAATATTTTGAGGAAACGTAGAGGCCGCGAATTCACACTGGAGCAGCGCACTTGGTCGAGTAATTGCTCCCTATATTCCCACGTACATTTGGCATTAAAATCGTATGTAACAATTTCAGTAACGCTACCAAACTAGGTGTAGGCAATCCATCTTTATATCTGGTGCTGGGTATTTAGCATCTGAAGTAGCACAGCTCTTATAAGATACACAATCAATTAATAACTAAGTTTAGGCAGTATATACTATTCTTTCATTACACCTGATATAGATATAGATTATTTATATAACTGAAGTGACAAACGAATTTACAGTGCACCACCAAATTCAAAATAGAGGGCGTTGTCACCTCCGAGGACTAAGATGGATAGTTATTTAGTAGTCAATTAGTTAGTCCATAAGTCTCTTCCTTAATATAAATTTATGTTCATTTTATACAAACCGAAAGAAAGTTGTATAATAACGCCTGTACTGAACGTTTTGTACGGCATCTGATAACGAGATTAGAGCATTAATTGAAATACCATCCTTTAATTAATTGTTAAACGCTAATAACTTAGACATTAAATACGTGTTTGCAAGATTTTACGTATGTAATAATAACAACAAATACAAACAGATGAAAATAATATTTAGATGTAAATACAATTATTACGGAGTTCCTGGATTCAAATCATTTTGTGCATTGAATGAGTCGCTCAATTTTAAATTAATAACATTTCAGTGTAATAAATTGAATGTCTTGACTATTCTCGAGACTATAAAGGTTAAGTTTGGGGTTAGTTGGAACAAAAATTGTAAAAAGTTGCTCTTCATTTTAATTAACAATTCTGGATAGGAGATGAACTTGGTTTCATACAAGCTTGGGCCCGGCGTGAACAAAGTATAATTATAACTTATTTTAAAGACTTAAACATTTGCAACTTACGACAAAAAATCATATTTTTGTAAAACCTGGGGTTTTGTTACTATTCTGGTTTATTATTTGTAGGTTATGTAGTAAAATCACTCGTTCTTGGGTTAAGTTGTTACAATAAATTGAAAGAACACAAAAAGATGCAGTTCTTTAGTTATTATTAAATTAAATACAACTCAAACTTTTTTAATTGTTTAATTATTTTCTGCAATTATTAATAAAATATCATCTTGAAAAGCAGCCTGAGGCTGTACTTTGTCTGTTCTATTCCTCTCAAAACCCAAGTAACACATTATTGTTAGTATATGGGTGCAACAACCTACTGTGCTGTAAATCAAGAGAAAAGCCACGGGTCAAGTTAAATTAATTCACGAAAATAAAAACACGAAATATATCCAGAAACACAACCACAATGCCAAATGCATATGACAAGTTTAAACTCGAAGATACCAAGTCTCCTTCGAAACATGCAATGATCAACGACCATACAGCCACTCAATTGTGTCCGATATTATTAAAATATTTTGTTTAGTTTAATAACGTAGCCTATTCAATCGATTTTCTAAAAAGATTTCTTTTATTCAGTATTAATCTCTACAGATTGACCTCAACGTTTCATTATTATGAATTTTTTTGATACTGAAGGCTATTTATTATAAAAATAGCCTTCATTATCTAAAGCCATAGACAAACTACATAAAAATATTTAAAACGTTTTGTTATTGCTATAATAAAAACATTAGTTTTCCTTTTTCAGTTTTATAAAAATGTTTTTATAATTGTCCCATACACTACAGAAATAAAAACCATTTAATTATGCTTATAATTTATCTTTATATTACCTAGATATTTTTGTATAACTGTTACGAACGATGTAAACAACCCAATTTCATACATCTCCTGAAAATTTTTTATTGCAGTCAAAATAATTTGGTACAAAGGCGAACTTAATGCCCAAATAGCATTCTCTGCCAGCTAAGCTTTGGTAGTGTGGTGTGATGCGATATCTTCGCCAATTGTAAAACGATTTTAATGATTTTTTTTATTGAATAGGAATAAAGTTTCACGCCTGAGGGTGTGAAAATAGGGGATAAAATTTTTAATGAAACTAGATAGGAACGTCGTTTATATGTTTTAGTTATCACCTTGAACTTGTATCATTGTATGTTATCATAGTGTGTTCACCTAAATGTATCGAATAATATAAATAATATAAAAGTAAAAACTGATCTCTAATTGACTATAATTCTGAAGTTCTTCGATACACTTTGTCTGAACACCAACTTCAGAAGCTATTAAATTATGTCAAAGTGATTTAATACTTTTTGGTTATTATGAGTCGTAATTAAAATTAAACACAAATAAATTTAAGAAATATGTAGTTAAACTTAAAAAAAAAGGAAATTCGACTTCAAATTAACTAAAAATAATGAAATACACAACAAAATTAATCTGTAAGTTATCACTGGCAACACGCACTGGTTGTGTATGGGACTGAAACGTGCTCCTTCACTGCTGGCCGTATGGTTAAGCTCAAATTCACTCAATGTATGATAGCTCGGTATTTCTCTGCGGGATAATATCTGCAACTAGTCAAGAGCAGCAGCAAGAAGAACCGACAGGTGATAGGAAAGAAAGTTCTTGAGTGGCAGCCTCGTTCTAGCAAGCGCAGTATTGGGTATGTACCCACTATATGGAGTGACGACCTAATGAAACACGCAGGCAGTCGATTGATGCAATTGGCTCAAGAGTCAAGATCGTACATCTAACGCTAAGCAGTATTATTTTACTAAATGTAATATATTATATTATATATTATATTTAGTATTATATATATATATATATATATATATATATATATATATATATATATATATATATATATATATATATAAACTTTTATATTATATAATATTAATACACAAATTGATTATAATTTGCAGCAATTGCGATATTCTTCATCCAGTAAACTATTTTACATCAAAAATTAATTACTTTCAATTGAGTGCAACTGATTGCATATTAACTTCGAACAAATATTAAAAAACTTGCAGTGAAAAGATAATTAAACATTTATTAAAGCGAAAATTATTAAGTGTTCAAGCGCAGATCAGAACCAGATATCTAAACGTGTGAGTTTATTATACCTATGTGAATTTTCGTATATAGTAACGATACTTTTATTTATTATTAATTTCATAAAAATCGTTGTATTGGATCTTTTGTAACTATAGTAAAAATATGCATTGTGATCTTACCTTCTCATTTGTTATACCTATTTGTTGTAATGTGTCCTATTTGTAAATCTAATTTTCAGCATATTTCTACGTGTTTAGGCCTTTAAAAGTGGTTTAATTAGAATGTATATGCGGCATGTGTGTAAACGCTAGTAGGACATCATACTCGTCACAATTCTCGTCACTTTTAAATTCTGTAGAACTAAATTTAGACTTTGTTCCTTTGAAACATTAAACAGCTATTAGCCATTACCTTATTATTAACAAATACGACTTCCCCCGGCTTAACAACGATGCGACTTACCAATGAAAGAATGGTGTTATTTTATAGACTTGATTACAAAACGCTTATATTTTATCTATCCTTACATAAAATATACAAGATCATTACACAAATATCTTCCTCAAGAAATCCTCAAAATTATTGTAAAAACCTTGACCCTTGAACAATGAAAAGTATTTTATAATTTTAAGCGAATGCGAAATCGCAGATAAGTAATATAAAATATGC